>BNCR01000012.1:62700674-67504424 GCA_014656515.1 Oryzias celebensis | reverse complement strand
AAAAGACTGTACAAGCAAACTAGAGCTTCACTTGTCGACATAGTCACTTCATACCCGTTTGAGATGGTTTCGATTGACTAGTTGCACTTGGAGAGTTGCAAAGGTCGGACTGGAAAAACTCATTAGCCAAAGTTGTTCACGCCTACAATTGTACGTGAAGTAAGCAACAGGATATACACCGTACTATCTTCTATTTGGCAGAAGTCCTAGATTATCTGTAGACATGTTTGGAATGACTAACTGCTCAACTGCACCTAGCAACCGATAGCTGACTTTAGCACAACCGCAAACACATCCAGTTTGAAGCAGTTCTTCGAGAGAAGTGTTAACTAAAATCGTCTTGCCATGTGTAAGTGTGAAACTTAGATGCAACAGGTCTAAAGATAATAAAAAGTGCAAAGTTGTTTGTACCTCGCTATAAAACTGCGATGCGCCACTCAACAATGGGACATTCCCGTTGAATCTCTCCTACACGTCTGATCAACTGGTACTCTCTCTATTCTCTTACTATCGCTCATTAAAACTTTGTGTACCAAACTCTTAAAGTTTGGTTCTCTCATTCAGATTTCAGAAAATATTCCACAACATTGTTCACTTCATCAGAACTTCTTGAATCACGCAATGGTAAGTTTTATCTTTACATTGTTGTTCTAACAAAGCAAACCTTTGACATTTGCATTTTGCCTTAAATCTCTTAAACTAAACACTGTATAGATTCTAATCAAAGTTGTAGAAAGTTGTTTTAATCCTTTTGGACCTGCTTGATGACTTCTCTGCTGTTCCCACAGTATTCCTTTACCCTTATTTTCCCTCTCTGATTTTGTTTCCTCTGTTTTCTAATCTTAGGTTTCTAATTGCACCGTGTTTGTCGCTAATCTGAAGAAGTATTACCTCTCACCCTTTTATGGACTTGAGTTCTGCATCGGTTTCCCTGGCAACCTTTTGGTTATTCTTGGTTACCTTTTTTGCCTAGAGGAGTGGCAGAGTTGTAATATTTACCTTTTTAACATGGCTGCCTCCGACCTCATTTTTCTCTGCACACTGCCATGTTTTTCCCATCTTTATTCCAATGACTTACAAGAGACCAATATCTACTTTTGCATTATCAATCGCTATGTTTTGCTCGTCAACCTTTACTCTTCCATCCTTTTTATGGTTTGGGTCAGCATGGATCGGTTCTTGCTTATAAAACACCCAACAAGGAACCACTACCTGCTAAAACGGAGGTCAGCATTGCTTTTGACAGGCCTGACCTGGATAGTTGTTAATGTGGAAATTACACCAATGATCTTTCTAATGATACAGGACTTCCAAAGAGGAAACTGGAGCCTTTGCAATGATTTTGCCATCCTCAAAGGAGACATCAGTTTGTTAGGCTACAACATGAGCTTAACTGTCACTGGTTACTTGCTTCCTCTGCTCGGACTTTGTATTTTTTCCCAAAAAATTGCACATCTGCTCCATGCAAAGGAAAGAGTTCTCCAGTTAAGAGTATCATACAAGAGGCCTCTGCGGGTGGTTACATCAGCTGCTGTCTTGTTTTTTATTCTCTATTCTCCCTATCACATTCTAAAAACCATCAGGATTGCAGCTCAGCCCTCCTGGATGAAGCTGTCACCGTGTACATTCATGAACATAGATGC
Organism: Oryzias celebensis; assembly: GCA_014656515.1. Taxonomy (NCBI): domain Eukaryota; kingdom Metazoa; phylum Chordata; class Actinopteri; order Beloniformes; family Adrianichthyidae; genus Oryzias; species Oryzias celebensis. Next base: position 67,502,781 of record BNCR01000012.1, on the reverse strand, counting down.
GGTGTACATTTTGACCCGACCGCTGGCCTTCCTGCACAGCGTCATAAACCCTGTCTTCAACTTTTTCATGGGAGACAAATTCAGAAACCTCCTCACCTCCAAAATCCGGAAGATTGGAAACAAAAGAAATTTTAGAAGAGACCAATTGTCATTAGACACAATCTAATTCCTAATCTTGCATTTCTGCTTGTGAAGAAGTATTAAAAAAAATGTATCTTTGCCTTCTGTGTCAGCTTTTTCTCAAACTTAAACTTGGACAGTCTTTATTTTTGGAAATAATAGGATGTATTTAAACAATAGGCATGTTGCATGAAACATGTTTTAATCGAATGTCATTTTTCTTTTAAGTAGTATTCTTGAGTTGATTTTTTAAGTCTTTTGTTGCTTTTACCCATTTATTTCATGAATATACTTGACTTTAAGGCTGCAAAAATGTTCTACACTTTGTATAACTGTTTTGAGTATAATCTGAGAATAAAAGACATGTTTAATCAATTTTTAAGAGCTTGATAGTTTTTTGTTCACAATTTTGACCTTATTTTTTTTGCACTCTAGCTGTTTGTTTGATGTTCTTACCTCGCTGGAGGAACTTCTGCAAGCCGTCGTGAAAAGATTAAACTTTCTTGTACGTGCTATACAAACGATTTCTACTTTTCACACAAATTAAATATTGTATCTATTTCTAATTGTCTGTTAATATAGACATGATAATCCCTTTGCTCTAATATTCAGTCACTACTAATGATAAATGTTGGGATAGAAAAGTAGGGAAATGGGTTATGTTCACAATTGTAATCAATGTTAAAGGAGTATTAAATATAACAAATGACTACGGGGCTACAAGTATATCTTTGTGGTCATTGACCATTTTACTTGTTTTGCCCAGGCATATGCATGCACAAACAAATCAGCAAAAAGAGCTGCTGAAAAGATCTTTACAGATTTTGTTCTCAGGTTTGGTTTTCCAACATAATTGCACCATGATTGAGGCAAGGAATTTGACAACAAACTGTTCTCTGAGCTTGAAAAGTACAGTGGAATCCAAGGTTCTCACACGACACCATATCATGCAATGGGAAACTTAACAGAACAAGCCAAGTCAGACTGGAAGAACTCATTAGCCAAATGTTGTTCACGCCTACATTTGTACGCGAAGTGAAGCAACAGGATATGCACCGTACTATCGCCTATTTGGTAGCAGTCCTAGATTACCTGTAGACATTATGTTTGGGCTAACTCCTGGTGATCAGAGCACTTCTCACAGTGAATATGTGCACAAAAGTGGATGCAAGAGATTACAAATTGGAGACAGAGACAATGCAGAAAGAACAAAAAAGGGCTAAAGTACTGTATGACAAAAAGTGTCATGGTGCAGAAGTGCAGTCAGGATTAGAGTGCTGGTACTCAATTTCAGAGACAGAGGTAGGTCTAGAAAGCTTAGGTCTTACTGGGAAAAAGATGTCTATGTGGCTACAGAAAGAAAGCACAAAGACAGTCCTGTCTATGCTGTGCGTCTGGTAAAGGGTTCAGGAAAGACAAGCGTGCTGCACAGGAATTTGTTATTACCATGCAACTTCTTACCACTTGAGAAAGAACCTGAAAAGACACTGCATACAGAAAATAGAAAGCAAAACAAAGACAAAAGGAGAAAGGAAGCTGAAAAGAAAGAAGACTCTTGCAGTGATTCAGAAGATGAGAGCACCTGGAGAGTCTTCATTACACAACGGTAGGAAGCCGGCTGACCAGGTGGAATGACAATCCAGACTTGTTGAAGAGGAGATCCAACCAGAATCAACTGACAAAGAGCAAGAACTATTTAAGACTTCAACAGAGGTAGTGGCTGAGCTGGAGTCATTGTCTGATGAAGCTGGTGACAGTGACGCCAGACCAAACCTCTAAGGATCAGAACTCCAGACCATTCCAAGATGTACAATTGACGACACCCCCTCTCTGGACATCACCTCTGGTTTACTACATTTTCCTCTTTCCTGATAAGTGCCATTCTGACTCAAATTCTCATCCTACTGCAAACATATGTATATCCTTTGGCCATTTGGAAGTCCACACAGACTCCAAAGGAGGTGTTTCTGTGACCCTGCGTTATCACTGCTCGAACGCCATATTGTTGGCAACTCCTGAACATTTCCCCCTGCTCCATCCTCTCTGCAACCTCGAGCTCTCACCAACCTCAGTAAATCCACAATTGCCGTCCGACAGATGAAGCTGTTGTGTAGGTTTCTTGACTTTGTAGCCTTACTGATGAACTGTCTTAAACCTTGTAGGGGTCCCAGATTTGATTTCCCAGGTTGTTTTAATCATTTACTTGAGTGTAATGTTTGTATCTTAACTTTTTATTACATTTTAAATGTCATGATGTTTTTGAGTTTGTTTAATTTCTATTAATATTATTCTTTACCATATAAATCACTTTAATGTTTCCTTTGGCTACATTTTGTGGGTTGCATTTGAATTTTTCCGAGTTTTGACTTTCTTGAATCGTGATGTTTCTTTTCATCTTGAGCTTTGTGCTTCATTTAAGAATTTAAATGTGTGAATGCATTATGTTGCTTTTATTTATTTCATTTTGATTTTTTTCCATTAGTGTAATTCCTAGTGGAAACACGAGGACGGAGTATGATGGGAATTTCCTATCACACTAAATTTATTATTCTAATTTTATTAATTTTCATTTGTTATATCTGCTGTTGTACCTTTATTGAAGATTCAATGTGTGACTGTGTTTCAGCAAACATGTTTCCTGTTTTAGTGGTTGAAATTTGCTCAGCTGCACCTAGCAACCGATAGCTGACTTTAGCAAAACCGCAAACACATCCAGTTTGAAGCAGTTCTTCGAGAGAAGTGTTAACTAACATTGTCTTGCCATATGTAAGTGTGAAACTTAGATGCAACAGGTCTAAAGATAATAAAAAGTGCAAAGTTGTTTGTACCTCGCTATAAAACGGCGATGCGCCACTCAACAATGGGACATTCCCGTTGAATCTCTCCTACACGTCTGATCAACTGGTACTCTCTCTATTCTCTTACTATCGCTCATTAAAACTTTGTGTACCAAACTCTTAAAGTTTGGTTCTCTCATTCAGATTTCAGAAAATATTCCACAACATTGTTCACTTCATCAGAACTTCTTGAATCACGCAATGGTAAGTTTTATCTTTACATTGTTGTTCTAACAAAGCAAACTTTTGACGTTTGCATTTTGCCTTAAATCTCTTAAACTAAACACTGTATAGATTCTAATCAAAGTTGTAGAAAGTTGTTTTAATCCTTTTGGACCTGCTTGATGACTTCTCTGCTGTTCCCACAGTATTCCTTTACCCTTATTTTCCCTCTCTGATTTTGTTTCCTCTGTTTTCTAATCTTAGGTTTCTAATTGCACCGTGTTTGTCGCTAATCTGAAGAAGTATTACCTCTCACCCTTTTATGGACTTGAGTTCTGCATCGGTTTCCCTGGCAACCTTTTGGTTATTCTTGGTTACCTTTTTTGCCTAGAGGAGTGGCAGAGTTGTAATATTTACCTTTTTAACATGGCTGCCTCCGACCTCATTTTTCTCTGCACACTGCCATGTTTTTCCCATCTTTATTCCAATGACTTACAAGAGACCAATATCTACTTTTGCATTATCAATCGCTATCTTTTGTTCGTCAACCTTTACTCCTCCATCCTTTTTATGGTTTGGGTCAGCATGGATTGGTTCTTGCTTATAAAACACCCAACAAGGAACCACTACCTGCTAAAACGGAGGTCAGCGTTGCTTTTGACAGGCCTGACCTGGATAGTTGTTAATGTGGAAATTACACCAATGATCTTTCTAATGATACAGGACTTCCAAAGAGGAAACTCGAGCCTCTGCAATAATTTTGCCATCCTCAAAGGAGACATCAGTTTGTTAGGCTACAACATGAGCTTAACTGTCACTGGTTACTTGCTTCCTCTGCTCGGACTTTGTATTTTTTCCCAAAAAATTGCACATCTGCTCCATGCAAAGGAAAGAGTTCTCCAGTTAAGAGTATCATACAAGAGGCCTCTGCGGGTGGTTACATCAGCTGCTGTCTTGTTTTTTATTCTCTATTCTCCCTATCACATTCTAAGAGCCATCAGGATTGTATCTCAGTCGTCCTGGATGAAGCTGTCACCGTGTACATTCATGAACATAGATGCGGTGTACATTTTGACCCGACCGCTGGCCTTCCTGCACAGCGTCATAAACCCTGTCTTCTACTTCTTCATGGGAGACAAATTCAGAAACCTCCTCACCTCCAAAATCCGGAAGATTGGAAACAAAAGAAATTTTAGAAGAGACCAATTGTCATTAGACACAATCTAAATCCTAATCTTGCATTTCTGCTTGTGAAGAAGTATTAAAAAAAATGTATCTTTGCCTTCTGTGTCAGCTTTTTCTCAAACTTAAACTTGGACAGTCTTTATTTTTGGAAATAATAGGATGTATTTAAACAATAGGCATGTTGCATGAAACATGTTTTAATCGAATGTCATTTTCTTTTAAGTAATATTCTTGAGTTGATTTTTTAAGTCTTTTGTTGCTTTTACCCATTTATTTCATGAATATACTTGACTTTAAGGCTGCATAAATGTTCTACACTTTGTATAACTGTTCTGAGTATAATCTGAGAATAAAAGACATGTTTAATCAATTTTTAAGAGCTTGATAGTTCTTGTTCACAATTTTTGACCTTATTTTTTTGCACTCTAGCTGTTTGTTTGATGTTCTTACCTCGCTGGAGGAACTTCTGCAAGAAGTCATGAAAAGATTAAACTTTCATGTGCATGCTTTTCGTACGATTTCTGCTTTTAACACAAATTAAATATTGTATTTATTTCCAATTGTCTGTGAACATAGAAATGATAATCCCATTGCTCTAATATTCAGTCACTACCAATGATAAATGTTGCAAAAGAAAACAATGTTGGGATAGAAAAGTAGGGAAATGGGTTATGTTCACAATTGTAATCAATGTTAAAGGAGTATTAAATATAACAAATGACTGATTTATTTCAAGCTATTGCCAAAAAAGGGGAAAAATGCACTAAAAATAACTTGAAATAATATATATTTGCAATATAAAAAAAAAAAATAAATAAAATAAAAGAATATGCAATCTTCTTGAGATAATTGCTATAAATCATTATTAGAAATATTTGAAATTACACATACAGAACTCAAATATATCACATGGAACCCATGAACAACATTGTTTGAAAGGGAGTGAAAAGTGATGAACTTGTACAATTCCACCTCTTTAATTATTTTTTTTTGCAAAGTAGATTATATTTATGTAACGTCATGTAAAATTAGATGATTTCCTTGTTAAAGAAGCTTGAGAGAGTTGATGGATTCTTGTACAATGTTTAACTTTTTTGGAAACTAACTTTAACAAATCTGCTCTAAAATTGCTATCACTGATCTCTGTTTTATTGTGACATGGTGTTCACACACATTTCATGTGGATTCTTTGGATGAAAGCAATGCTTTTTTGGGTTTAGAGTTACAAATAAAAGAATATAAAGGATAACAAAGAGGGTAAAACACAAAACCCTCTGCTGAACATGACATCTAATTTAATACTGTAATTTAATAATAAATCTGGAGTATTACATTTCAGAAACCAAATCAAAACCAAAGTTAAAAGCACATTCCAGTCCACAGGATCCTCACTGACTGCTGTGTGCTAACCGTCTTTCATTATTTCTGTTAAGATTCTTTATCCAGCATAAACTGAGCTTTACTAAGCCTTTGAAAGTCATCAACAGGAAGCTTAAACACAAGACTTTACTTGACCCACATTTTATAAAACAATATTTGTTTTTATCTTCCAAACCATGGACGTATATTTTTAAAGCAATTGTCTAAATCAGGGGTGTCAAAATCCAGGCCTCGAGGGCCGGTGTCCTACATGTTTTCCAACCAACCTGCCATTGAAGCTCCTTATTGGCTAAACACACCTGATCCAGGAAATCAGCAGTAAATTCAGTAGGAATTTTGGAAAACCAGCAGGAGGCTGGCCCTTGAGGAGTTGAGTTTGACACCCCTCGTCTAAATCTAGCACAACCCTATTTGTGTTATTATAAATTATCTTTTTTTATGTGACAAATTTTTTGCCAATAACTCATCTTTTGTTAGAAAGCCTGTTTGTTTCCTTTTTGAGATGGTGCCATATTTGTAAGAACACAATTGTTGGATGAGCAGTATGTGGATTGTTTCTATCAAAAATATCTGCCAATTTTTTTCTGTCAACACCAAGAACCTATATTTCTGTTTGTATTGATTCTAGTTTGGATCCCCTGGTACCCCTAGGTGATGTACATTAGGTGTATGATTGTTTGCATCTGTGAGCCCTGCTGCAGTGGTGAGTAGGCGTTCTCACCAAGAAACAGAAAAGATTTGAGTTGTAAGGAAACTTGAAGCTGGCGCTCCATAAAACAACGATGCAGCCTTATTTGAAATGAGCCCAATTAGCATCTCCAAGATGAGGGCCAAATTCTACCAGACACAGGCCAGAAAGTGGGCTTCCCAAGAAGGACTTGAATACGTACAGCTGTCTGCTCAAACAACCAACAACAAACTAATTTCAAAGAGCTGTCATAAGGTCTGCCATGACTGGCAAGCCCATTTGCACAATTGTCACCAAAACTTGATTCCAGATTCAGCAAATAGTTGGATTGTAAGGCCAAAGTGTGAAAGAGACAGGGAGAGAGCTACAGCAGGTTGAATGCTGCACTGATAGAGAAACACCATGATGGAGAAAGTGTGATGGTGTGGGGAGACATCTCTGAATGGAAATTACGGTGGCTCTAAAGGGCAAATCACATGAACAAATCACTCAACGCAAAAACATACTAAAGATTACAATAACAATGTGAAAAAGCAAAAATAAACAATAAAAAAAAACATTACAATTTAAAAGCCAAAACAAAAGTCCAGAAACCAAAGTGGAAAAACATAAAAATGGCAGAACAAGAATAAGGAACAGGAAAAAGTAAATACTTTGGAACATCACTGATTTGATAATGACGTTTGAGTTTTGAAGATGAAGAAAAGCAGAAAGATGATTTTTCGAGATATGTGGTAAAGAGTTGTTTGACCAATCACCAAACTTTTGCAGTGGCTTTGGCCAGAAGATTAAAGAAATATATTCTATCTGAAGGTAATGTCCATTTACGTCCCATATCACATACCCTTTCTGGTTTCTTATTTTGTGTCATTTTTTTAACATTTCAGTTTGATTTCCATAAATTATTTTTGTTTCCAGAAGAGTTTCTCTTTATTTATGTATTGAGTTGTGTTTTGTTTGTTTGGAACTATGTTTTGGTTTCTGGAATTTTGATTTTTAAAATGTAATATTACTTTTTTTTATTATTCATTTTAACATTTTGATTGTTATTGTCTTTAATAATGTCTTTAATATGTCTTTTGACTGATTGATTTCAAAACCAGCATAATTAATACTGGTCTGGTCTGTTTTGGAAGCAATGTCATTGAAGAGATCTTAACATGCGATTCTGCAACCAATGACCGTACTATATTTAAGCCATAGTGTATAAAGATTATAAAGCTTCTAAGGTTAAATGTGATGAAAGTGACGTTTGAAATATGACAGACAGCAACACAGCAAAGTGGAGTGTTTGATGTAATGCTGACCAAAAATGTGGTTAATCCTTTTGTCAAAGTAACTAATGTGCATAATAAGTCAAAACAACAAAACAGATGATGTTGTTCAAACTTCTGTTGAAAATGTCAGTAGGTGCGTTTACTGATGGAGCTGAATCTGAGAGCACAGTCAGCTGCTGTCCTCCTCAACTGTATTTTAACCCTTCACAACTTTTGCACATTGCAACTGGTTACATATTTGGCTAATTTAATGTTCTCACTACGCATGAATATATATATATATATATATTTATTTCTTGAATCGGTTCATGTGATAATGCAAAAATCCCTCTGCTTTCAAAAGCAACTGCAGCTGCTTGTGAGAAATTTGAGTTGGTTGAAGGAAAAAGGGTGTCACAAATGAAAGTCCTTTAAAACACAAGTCTCCTAGGAGTGTTTAACCTGGAACATTATGCTTAGGCCAGACCTTGTGTCGCCACATAAGTAAAAAAAAAAAAAAAACTATGTGGGGAAAGCAGCTGATAAGGCAGAAGATAATACTATAGATTGTTTTTTATTGAGGTCCAGAGACTGACTAGATCCGTTTAGAACCTTGAAATTGTTTCAACTAGACTGCCATTGCCTGGGCATTGTGTTTGGCATAATTTTCATGCTGGAATACTTAGCCACATTTTATCAACTACTACATACAACTAGTTTGCTCCATTCATTCCTTTCTTAAAACAGATATGTCTTCCTGTCCCCTTTGGAGAAAAGCAGACTAAAAGCACATTTCCACCACTATGCTTCACAGTGATTTTATCGTCTTTGAGATGCAACTCAGCATACTTCCCTTCAAAAAAAAGGTTAGTGATGTTATTACCAAAGAGTTCCATTTTTGCCACATTTCTTAACATGGTATTCCCCAAATCCTCCTCTGGTTCATCAGACGATGGACTTAAGATGGGCCTGAACATGTGCTGGCTTAAGCAGGGGGAGCTTTGGAGTACTGCAGGATTTGAACCCTTGATAATTTAGTGTGTTTGTTAAAGTGACTTTTGTGACTGTGGTCCTAGATCTCTTCAAGCCTTTGGCAGGTTACCCCAAGTAGTTCTGGGCTGTTTCTTCACTGTTTGAAAGATCAATTGTACCCCACAAGCAGTGGCATAGTTAGAACACTTTGTAAGAGGAAGTGGGTGGAGGGCAGAAGACTTTGAAAGGGTGGAGAATGAGAAGAGCAGAGTGGAAGGCCACTTCAAATGAAAGGATCAAAAATATGTTCTTCAGTTATTTTATGCTTCTTGAAATGCTTAGGAAAGCATAGATTGATGATTTTTTTTAAAAGATCTTTGCCAATAAGCCCAGATGGAAGGAATTTTTTTGTAATTTTGTATTTACTTATTTTTAAATATCTGCTCTAGCAGTTGATTTCTTCTCACCAAGTGGTTTGAGTTTTGCATGTTGGTTCATTCCAGTCTTGTTCAGGTGTCCAATCTTGTCCTTGATGTCCTTCGACAGCTCTTTGGTCTTGGTCATGGTGGAGAGGATGCAGTCTGAATGGTAAAGGGTGTGGACTGGTGTCTTCTATACAGGTAAGCAGTTCAAACAGATGTCCTTGATAAATGTAACGAAATTGAAGAGTTCCTTAAAGAAGTAACAGGTCTGAAAGGCTTTATGCTTGTTTGTTTAATTTTGCACCATATAAACAAATTACTTAACATATGGGATTTTCTTGAAATGTTTTATATTCTGTTGTTTACAGCTGAAGTGGAACTATGATAAACTTTACAGTCCTCGCTCATCTTTTAGGCTGGGACAACTTGCAGAATCTGTGACTTCCAAAAACGTGTTTGCCTCACTGTCAATTACACAATTTGATAAAAAATTTCAACAGACAATAAGCAGAGAAAGATAATTTATTTGTATATAGCATTAAAATGTAAAATATTGCAATTACACTGCAGAATTCAGGACAAAACTAAAAAGTAATATGAACAATTCAGGATGTTGGACTGTTTAGGCAAACATTCTCAGTAAAGTTTGTAAGGAATGTTTCATGCTTAGATGTGCCATTATATTTATGTGATTTCAAAGCTTTTTACGTGGCATTTAAATTAAATGGCCCAAATCTGACACTTTAAGTTATTTTCATCCTTTCCTATTTTTACTATTCAACTAACTTTGATAATGAGTTTTAATCACCTGCAAACCACAATGGCAACAGCAAATGTGCCATAGTAAGGTGGCAAAGGAGCAAACATATGACTCAGTCAAAGTGGGTTTTGACTTTGTGACACACTGAAATAAGAGTGCGTTTTACTAACAATTTGTTCAAAATTGTCAGTTTGAGGAGAAACCATTTCTCTACTGAAAGCATCCTTTCTGATGCCTTCATCCCAGTGATGGCTGGAGCTAGAGTCTTATCCAGGTAAAACCTGAAATATTTTCTGGTTTTAAATACAAATATTGAGTAATTCTTATTTTTCTTTAAAATATATACTGATCGATTGATCAACCTATGATAGTGATCACAGCACTTGTGACCATCATTCCAAATTTCCTGACAAGTCTGACAAACAAAACTCACAAGTTCAGATATCTGAAGAAATTTTACGCAAGACTTTGACTTTGATTTTGGTCTTCTTTTCATTTGGGATGGTCCAGAATTGCTCAGTGCAAATTAGTTTAAAGGTCTCTTAATTCTGGCAAATGTAGTCACCTTTCAACGAAAAAATAAAATAAAAACAGGACAAGCAGTGTAGTGCCAACAATACATCTTTTTTGGGGTTGTTATAGCACATATAAGGGACTAAGCACAAATTCACAAGAGAATAAAATCATTAATAAGCAAATCTCTTGCACAGTCAAATTGTCAGTTTCTCGTCAGAACTCTGGGAAGAACTAAAAACATCAGTGGGGATTTCACTGGCACTTGGTCTTTTGTTGGTTACTTTCTTTACCATTATCAATAGAGCCGAGTACCACTGCAGAATTCCTAAATCAATTGCATTGAGATTAGCAGACATGACTCATTTAATTTACTTTTTGTGCAATGAAGTAGTAATATATTTTTCATATTTTCACTTTGAAACCCATGTTGCATGTTAATGCAAAAAGTTTTCAATCAACTAGAAAATGTAAATAAACAAATACAGTATTTCATGGTGAGATCAAAAACTTAGTGTAAGGTGATTCTTCCGTTCCCATTCTATCTATTCCATTTTATCAACTGAAATTTGTAAAATATGTTTACATAACCCAGTATTCTATATGCATATCTTATGCCAGTCAAATCAGAATGATTCTAATGGCATTAACATGAAAATGATTGCACTAATATTTGTTCCCAAATGCATGTATTCTGTCACCACAATATTTAAAGCAGCTTTTATGCATAAAACTATGTCTGAATTACACTGTAAAAAGAGGGGTTAAAATTTAAACATGCAAATTAAAAAAAAAATACAATATATCAAATACTCCATCGGAAGCTGTATTTTTTTTTTTATTTCCCAAAACTTCCTTGAATTGGTAAAAATTCCTCTTTGGTGAATTGTTAAATGCCATTTTATTACCATAACGTTACGATCAATCTGAAGCTTTTTTCTGTTACAAACAGGGCATTTGAAATCTCTGCAATAAAATATCATGTCAATATTTGCATATAATAATTTTTAATACATTTTTAATATTTTTTGTTTAAAGTTGAAATAAGAAAATGTATCTGTTAATGACTTGGTGGGGCTTTTTATGTGATTAAATTGTCAAAACTTGCTATTATAATTAGTTTTCTACATAGATAAAAAAAAAAAAACTAAATCTTTAAATATAAAATTGACAAAAGAAATTATGTGAGTTAAGAAAACAAGATTTCTGTAATGGTAAACACAGAAGAATCAGCTTTGGGAGTTAAGCTGATGTCAACCAATGGTGATTTGAAATCCTTTGAAATTGTTAAAAGAAAAAAAAAGAAATAATCTTATTCTTCTATGGAATAGTTAGTTCAACTTGCAGTGGTATGTATTACTAACTTCTTTTACAAGTATTGATGCAGACATTAGATCATGTTGCAGGCCTGGTGGTAGGACACAATAACAATGAGTGCCATACTGGCAAAGATAGAACAACCCACCTCTTTGTTCTGTATATCTTTTTGTTCCATTTATACAGCAGCAATGTCTATTAGTGTTAAGTAAATGTGTAACTCCTCTTCAATCACTATTGTCAGGTTGTGCTTATATGGCAAAGTACACAAGTGGAAAATGAAATCATTTTGTTGAACTTACACAAACAAAGCTTAACTAAATGCACCAAAAAAAGTTTGATTCCACATTTGAAACATGTGCTCATAAACAAACAGTGCATTATATGGAGAAAATGGAACACATTTGCACAGTCAAGTGATTGTTTTTGTCTTCCTCTTCTCCTTCTTACAAATTCTCCATGAGCCACTTGATATAGTTGCTTATCATGCGGCGCGCAATCAGGAAGTCAGTTGGCCAAACGGTGAACATCACTGCTCCATGAAACCCCGAGGTGTAGTGTTCGTGCGTTACTTCGACGCCTGCGGCGCGGAGCCTTGTGGCATACATGATTCCATCATCTCTGAGAACGTCATACTCACATGTTAGAATGTAGGCCTTGGGCAGAAAGCGAAGGTCTGCATCTGGAACCAGCAAAGGTGATGCCCTCGGGTCGGCAAAAGATCGAGATGGTTCTTCCATGCCGGCTGCCTCCCCTTCTGCTCCCTGCGATACAGCAGGAGCGCTGTAGTTGTACTTTTTATGATAAGTTTCTGGTAAAAAGGCGCTCCAGTTGACAAACTTCAGCAGGATGGAAGACTCAGGACTGTTGTGGGTGTTGGCCATCATGGCTCTGAATAAGGCCTTGTCACTGGTGAAGTACTCGCTCCAGAATCGCACCATCAGAGTGCGTGGCAAAATGGGCATGTTCTGATTCTGCTGGTAGGATGGTGTGTTGAGGTCCAGAGCTTGCAGCACAGGGTAGATGAGTGCTTGAGCCTTTAACTTGATCTGGTGTTCAGGCTCTTTTCGCAACTAACAGAAAAACAAAAAAGATTAGCTGATTTTTGCTTGAGAACTTTGTTGAGTGTGTTTTTCCATGAGATGACATAAGCACAGACAGTTTTATCTGATCAAATCTCCCAGGCATGGCTGTTTGCAAGTAACGCTCCATTAGTTTTCCGTATGTCTGACTCTTTAATGACCTTTAGAAAACCTAACCTATAACCTAATACAAGGAATGACATTATATATAACACATGGTTATAGATGTGATCAGAATGGTGCACTGTGTACCATAGCCTAAGACACTGTGTGACTGAAGGGCATTAACGATCATGTGCAGAGATTTGTAAAGCTTCTTTTAATAAAGTGCTTTTGTGAAAAATAACAGAGAAATCATCTGTCCATAGCAGATCTTCACATTATGAGCTACTTTATATCAGCATGCATTTGTTTATTAGCTGAAGTGAAGCAAAAATGAAGAGTATGAGAACATTTTGTGTGCCTTTTTCTTTTGTCTTGCTTCATGCTCAGTGTTTGTGTAATGCAAATTTATAAAACATTGTTGTAATTTAATATTTTTACTTTTTCTTTTGCAGGAGAGGTAGTTAGACATTATTATTATTCTTGATTTTGACATGTTTTGATTTTAGTGTCAAAAACCTCAATACAAAGTGCCAATTATCCTAATACTATTGAAGGCCTTACCACAGTGCTTACAAGAGTAAGAATAACTCCATCCATCCAACCATCCATCCATCCATCCATTTGCTTTTACTGATGGCGTGCCATTGGTCTTTTTTTAACTATTTAAAGAATCTATACCATGTAAAATCATTTTTTTCAACATTTAAGTGTATTATAATGTTCATTCCTCAAAAACAGAAAGCCCACAGCGGTATTTTGATCCGTTCTCACATTTCTGAGTATTCCTCTAAAACCCTGCACTCTGAGCACCAGCCCCTCCAGCCCACAAAAATGAGTAGGTTATCATGAGCTGACTTAGACCAGTGACTTAGACCCTTCCAGTAAGAGTCTGCACTGCTAGCACCGCCCCCCTGCTAACACACTGTCCCAGTTTCTTCGCCGAGCTACTGGTAATCAGCAAAACGCTCTCATTTTAGCATCAACTCTGAGAAGTGGTTCCGGTTATACCTTCAGAGAAAACAATGACTTGATTTTTGCATAAGACAATGTCTTTTAAGTGGAAAAATTTGTTCAGCTCTCGCAAAGAAATGCCTGCTTATCAGAAATGTAGGACTTCAAAGATGACTGTTTTGTTAACCTTGGCCTGTATCAAAGTGGATTGGCCAGGAGACTAATCATTAGAGCTGCAGGCATCCCTACAATCAAACCTGACAAAGAGGCCAGACCTGTAAGTAATCATACAACTAGCTGAAATTATGTAGTGTAACCATATAATGCACGAGCTAATGGATACGCTGCTGAGGCCAGCTCTAGGTTGATGTCATAAAATGGCCAGCACCCACAAGGAGTGAAAGGCGGTGCCTCTGAGATTGAGTCATCTTACTTCCTGGTTGGAAAAGAGCTCTGGAAAATAACTAACATTTAATTTAAAAATCGTTTTTTTGTGTGCCAAAGGTAATATATTATCATTTACATAGATATTATTTATTATAAAAGGCTTAAGAATAGCATGTTATAGTCCCTTTAAATTCAGTTTCCTGGTTTCTCCTACTATGACTTCTCTAGTTCTACTAATGCTTGCTTGTTTAAGCAGACAATAAACATTTGTCGTTTGTACATGTTAGGCAGCTGTGAAAGGCTTTGTCTGTAATCTTGTGGTAGTTTTACTAAAACAAAGCAAGTCAAAACATTGACATGCCTGTCTGATTAAATGTCCACCTTTCATTCCCAAACTTGACACAAACCAGGAAGTGTCAAATGTTGCAGTTCCTCTAAAAGCCACTGGAGGCAGATTGCAGCAGATAGCAATTTCCCTTTCACTCTTCAAGGACTGCTTCAATATTTCTTAATTTCCTATTCAATATAAATGTGTGAGGGGGGTTTTCTTAAATTACCTATTTTGGTTTTGTTAGAAATCACCTTTGCACATTTGTTTGTGTCTTGTTTTGCTTTTTAATGGTAGGTGGTAGGATGCATGAGTTCAACCCAAATATCATTTGGCTGAGGAAAACTCCAGTAAATGTAAAATTCTCACTTCAGGCTTCATTTTTGCCATTCAGAGTCCAAGAGGCAATAATCTATAAAGTTAAATTTGTCTATGATGTCCACATAATGGCTGATCTGAGCTGATTTCTGTATAGAAACTCTCAAAAATTAAGCAGAATAGAAGAGCAGCCTCACTCTGTAGTGCAACACCAGAAGTTCTCTGTGTCAGGTAAAACATCCAGCCAGATGTTTAGTGCCTTTTTATGTTCAAAGGAAACAGAAGACACTTCTCTTTCTGTCCATTACACCCCCTTGGACATTCACGGTCCACATGACTGATTATGTTTTTACTTCAAGGTCTCAACAACAGACATATGAATGAACTAATTGTTATAAACAGTTGTCTCCAACTTTCTTCAGAATCATGTGTAATATGTTTAAGCTTTTTTTGTTCTGAAGTTAATTTCCTTTTTTTTTACAGTATTCTACTGTAAATTCTAGCTAGTTGCATTGTACCCACAGGGACAGTTCTCAACCTATTTTTGTTTCCTATATTCACAAGACACAAAATACAGACTTGTCAGTGCAGTTCAGTAAAATGCAAACTGTAAACTGTACTGTAACTTGGGAGGAGTATTCACTCACAACTTGAGCCCAGATCACTTCCACAAAATTAAATTCCAAAGAGATTATCTGCAGAATTCCTTGCCCTGCTCAGGATTACTTTCTAAGCTTTTGTGTTATCTCTCCATGTTCTTGCATGTCCAACACATTCTCACTCCCAAGTCATCACATGTTGACGCATGAGTAAGAGCCCTCTGCTTCACTCTTTGACACTTTGGATGCCCCCTACTCGTTTTTTTTGACGCACCGACTTTAAACAGGGGTCCAGTTGTTTTGTCAGACGAGGAACTGAACGCAGACTGAACCTTTGGACGTGTCCAGTACCGGTACCTTAGCCTGTTCCGCGTCTGCAACTGGTAGCGCATCCTAAACCAGTACCAATCCACGTCTGGGGACTACTGTCCCTTTGTTTACACGCTCTCCCGCTAGCTTACAGCCCCTCACAACACCGACCTAACATTAGCAGTGCTACAAAGATGGTGAGCAATATTGGAGCTATTCAGCCGTACAGTTTTGAGAGCAAGATGCCAGCTTGGATGAGGAAAATTAACTTCAGTTGTGAAGTATGTTACATAAAGTAAAACAAGTTACAAGTGTAAGAGAGGCAGCTTGGGACATTATTCTAACATAAACACACACAACAGAAAATTCTGTGCTGGTCTACATTGTTGAAATGCTCTCACGCAGCTACAGTTCTCTCCCACATATAAGTGAAACACTAACAAAACTCTCACCCATGGACAGCTGAACCTTACACACACTGTGAATCACCTTTTTTTTGCAGAAGGTAGTGAAAGTGTCAGTGAAACAAAAGGGGTTTCAAAAAGCTTGTTGGAGCTGCTTTTTATTTGAACCCTTACAACCTCCTCTTCACCCCATTATGCTGTAGGTAATGTGCTGTGTAAAGCTTTGTAAACACAGAGTGATAATTCTGCAGAAATACAGTTGTGCTCTTTCCAGTCTGTTCTATAACTCCAATCATCCTCCTCTGGAACTTTATTAATTCTTCATTCAGTAGTTATGTTGTGTAAAATAGTATAAATTGCCTCTAGATGGATGTAACTTTGTATTACTTAAAACAATTCAAGTTTGCTGTGGCACCATGTCACAGATTTTAAATGTATTCTCTTTTCTTTAAAATCATGTAATTATTATTTGTATACCTATGAATGTTAAATAAAATGTATTAAAATATTAGAAACATGGATATGTTACATGATTCTATTTGGTGCAAAATCAAAAGGCTTTAGTTTAAACATGCTTAACATCAGATTGGTTTTCAGTTCTGGCAAACAAAAAAAGATCTAGCATTAACACAATTTAGAGTACAAAGTTTTAAAGCTATAGATTTCAGATTTTTTTTTTTTTTCACTTTATTCAAGTCAAAGTAAAGGTAATGCCTGTCGAGGTCTCCATTATCAGAAATATATGATAGATGTGGAAACGTAAACTGTGTGACATGTTCTGGGCGATGGTTCTTCTGCAAAGTCCATTAATTTCTGATAATGGACACCTCCAAGGCCATTATCCAACTTATGGTCACTTACGAAAGAAATAAAAGTTAAAAGTGATATTGAAAACCTATAAAATAAGTTCTGGTCAAATAGCCTAAATGTTCTGTATCAAAGTGCTGGGCTAAACACCAGCTGAAACTTGGAACAACAGAAACTCCGAACCTCAGTTGACATACGTTATTTTACACAGAAATTGTTTGTTGATACAAGTTTAATTGTCATAGATAATGGATATTTCTTGCACTAAAAGCAACCTAGGAAACTACTTTTGGATTTTTTTTCTTTGAAACCAAATTTTGCTTCTTCACCTGGACTAAATCAAGAGGTGAGAGGTGCACTTTCCCTCTGAAATGGTGACTTGCATCACTTTAGACGACGTTTAGCATTTTTTTCTCCAACAGATAGTCTTCGTAGATGTGACAGGGCACGCTACTTATATATCCATTATTGTGACAATGTGTGACACATGGCATCAGTTAGTCATCTTTTTGTGAAAAACTATTTAAAACATTACAAATAAGATAAAAGTACTAATAATTCATTAATTAATCTGGAGCCTGCAGCCAATCAGATTTGATTATTCACAGATCATGGTATAATACCAAATAATTTGTTTACAGGGCCAAATCATCTAAAAAAAATATGGATTTTATTTCCTGTCTCATTATTCTCCGCAGGCATGCATTACTGAAGAGGCTCTAAAACACATGAAGAAGTTAAAAAGTAGAGTCAGCACAAGTTCAGTACCTGCTGGGAGACTGCAGCTGCCAGGTTTCCTCCAGCGCTGTCTCCAGACACAGCCACTCGCTCCGGGTCCACAGAGTACTGGGCCAGCACTTCTTTACGGAAAAAGTGCTTGACCACACGGTACACATCCTCATATGGTATAGGAAAGTGATGAGGAGGAGCAAGTCTGTAACTGAAAGGTCAACGGAAAACATTAAAAGTAAAGTGTGGGGGGCCAGTTAGTGACTTTATGCATGTTTAATGGTGTCTCGTTGCATTGGCTCACAAACGGTGGGTGTGTCACAAGTGCTTGCAAATAAAGGGGCTCACTTGATCACTGTGCAATTAGGAACACTGGAGAAAAGTGAGCCTGCTTTATTGGCATGCTATGTACTTTAAAAATGGCATTGTCTGTTATATTCACTAGGAATGGGAGTAAAAACTGATTATTAGATGTGTCGGTTATGACGCATAAACAACTCTGAATCTTTTGCAAATTTTAGATAATCAAGAATTGAATAATTAATGTGATTTCAATGTAAAAGTATTAGGCGGAACACCATTAAGAAGCAGCACATTTTTCACTCAGACATTTTTGAAGAGCACACAAATATGGCTGACCTGCTAACCATATCATCTTACCAGCCCCAATTTCTCTTAAACCTAATTTTTGGAAGCATATTTTTCCTTTTTCAATGTCAACGGTCAAATGCGTTTGAACAAAGGTCATGGTAAGGTCAGGTAAGTTGCGTCGTACCAAAATTAAATATTTAGGGAGCACAAAAAACATGCAAAATTACATCACACACAGCAACAATGCATTGAAAAAATATGTTCTGTAGCTAGCATTGAATATTTCGTTTGGGAGAGTCCCGTTAAGGCGGATCTAATGATAAAAAGTAAAAATATGTTATTTAAGGTTGTTGAGTTCAAGCAAGAAAATGTTTTTGAAAACTTGTCTATTGTTAATGCTGTTAAGTTTTCTTGATTGTCAAACAAAATATTTTTCATATCACAATTTTTATGTCCTTTAAAAAAGTTAAACCATGATCTTGTCTATCCATTTTATTAATCCACTATCCCTTTCAGGGTCACGGGTTGCTGCAGCCTGTCGCAGCTACTGCTGGACAAAGGCGGGGTGCTCCCTGAACAGGTTGCCAGTTTGTCGCAGGGCACACAAAGACTCTGATATGCACACCTAGGGACACTTTAGAGTAATTAATTAATTTCTGAAGCATGTTTTTGGGAGGAAGCCAGGCTGCTTTGAGAATATCCACGCCTGCAAGGGGAGAATATGCAAACAGAAAGGTCCAGGCTGGGAATTGGGCTTTTTATGGAGCTTCTCATTTAGAGGCAAGAGTGCTAATCACTGCTCCACCGAGTAGCCAACTGATCTTGACTCTTCTTACAAAGCCACTTTGGTGGAGAAAAGTAAGTAATTCTTGGGGTAGTGTCTTGTGGTGAAGAAAAAACGTTTTTTTTTTTTTTTTTTTGAATGCATATAATCGTTTAATAATCGAATCGTCTCCTGAATCGTAATTGAATCGTATCGTGAGGTGCCTAAAGATTCCCCCCCTTAACATTAACCCATGTTTACGTGTGGATCCAACATGAATCATAAAGAAAAAAAAAAAAACATTGAAGATTATCATTTCAAGTCCAGAAAACACTCAGATTCCAAGGTCAGATCTAATGACATCCAGCAGTTTCAGTTGAAAGTCAAATTGTTGCCTTGCCCTGATGGTGACATTTCAACAAATATTGTCTCTGGAATTTTACACATGCCTGAGATCCATGTAAAATAAAAACAGGGGCTTAGTTAGGGAGATAAGGCTATAATACACCCATCCCAAACAGACCCCCCCACACTCCTAAGCACTGCAGCAACACTATGCCACTGATTAGAAATATTATCCAAGATAAAAAAGAGCAACAGTAAAATGAACTAGCAGAACTGATTCAGTAGAGTTGAGCCATGCAGAGCCTTATACAACCAGTGAATATCTCTGTGGAAGATGAAGAGCTGACAGGACCCAAAGGAAAATCTGTTAGCCTCACTCCACTGTAGCATCTTTTCAATCTAGCGATTGACTAGACAGGAGACAAGAGCTGCAACAACGAGCAAAAGTCGAGATTTTACAGTATCACATTCACTTTATTCTTATCTACAGATTGCCTACTGTGTCCAGGAAAGTAGTAGCATGAAGGTTGTAAGTACTTACTCCACAGACAAAACGACGGCATCTAGTTCAGTGACAACTTTTCTGGCAAGAAGATCATATGGACTCATCCCTGTGTGAAGAAGAAAGAAACATTCAAAAATCAGATAACTGACTTCCAAGTTACCCAAAAATTGATCTGGAAAAAAAAAAGTTTGCAGGGACATATTACAGCAGAGGGAGAGGTTAACCTGCTCTGCAGTATTTCCTCTAAAATACTAAGAACCATTCAGCAGATTGCACAAGCAGCATGATGAGTGTTAAACTGCATGTCATGACCTAACATGGATTAACAATTATTACCACCCCTTGAGGTCCCCATTGCTCCAGCAGATGGCGTGCTATTTCCACTGGACCATAAAACCTTTGTGTATTCCTTTAACAGGATGCTTACAGTAGTATTGTTTTTGTTCATATTCTGCATTAACATCATGTAAAATTAGTTAGTTGGCAAGTAAGTATTTTTATGCTTTTAATTTTTATGCTTTTAAAATAAATATAAAAACGTTACTGTTTGCTTAATCCTCTTCTATCTAGAGTTTCAATTCAGTGGGGTGGACAAAGAGACTTGTGATCCCATCAACTTACGCGGACTCCCCAGACACCATCCTCCACCATGCAGGTAAATGACAGCTCTCCTGAGATTAGTCCCAGTTTCCTGGACAATGGGCTGGTACAGCACCACACCAACTCCGTCAAAGGTTTCTTCTGTTACCTTCACATGCTCATCAGACACAGGAACCACCTTTTCAGCCAGAGTAATGATGTACATTACTCCCATGTAGTCCTTCAGGCCCAGTAATTCGCAAAGGTCTGCCTGGACAAAGAAAGCAGATGTTGGCAGAGATTGTAGCAGGATTGGTTGAAACCAAATAGAAACAGGTTCTTACAACTTACCAGTAATGATTGAATAATACAAATATGACCCATATCAATGTTAGAGTACATATTGAGAAATTTTTCTGATGAGACTTTGCAAAATCATATTTCTTTATTTCTCTGCTATTCTGATACATATGTGTTGCTATACTGTACTTGATCTACTAGTTATATTACAGTAGATAAGGTAATGCATTTAAAAGGCTGCATTTGACTCATCAGTTTACGTTTGATTAATTTTTGTTTTATTTCAAGAAAATTTAGTAATAAAACAAAGGAAAAAGACATAAAAACACATTTTATGTTATATTCTTGGCATTTTAAGTGTTCCTAACCATAAATAGACATAATTACACTTATAGTATACGTATATAATGCTTTACTACCTTCTTAGAAAGCCCAAAGTGCTTTAACAGTCACAGTCCCATTCACCAATCCAAACACGCATTCCCACACTGATGGCGGCTCCACTGCCTAACACTGGCGCCAACCTTTACCACCAGGAGCAATGTGTGGTTCAGTGTCTTGCCCGACAACACTTTGACACATGGGCGGGAAGTTTGAGAACCAAACCTGCAATCTACCGAATAAGAGGTCGAGCACTCCATCTCTGCACCATGTATGGCTTTCATGACTCATTGAATCCATTAAGTATAACGATTGTCAAATTGATTTTGATTAATTGCTTGAAAGGAAGTGAAAAGTAAGTTTACATTATCCCAAACCTATCATTAGCTTGGCCTAAATAAACAATAAGAATAATAAAAGGTTCAGTCGTAGGTTAACCAATCACTGCTATACACCTAAGTAAAGCAATCAGTGAATGAACTCCCACACCATGACAACTACACCACCACACAGTTATTATTGTTTAAATCAGTTAACTAATGTTCCGCTTTCTCATTTATGAATTAAACAAAAATGTTTTTGCTTCATAAGGGTTTTTTTTCCTGTTTCACTTCGGCAAAACTGAACCTTCTAGCTGTGTTGCTCCTAGACTTTCCAAAACATTAAACAGTCTGACCATGGTGTGCCAGAATTCCATTCCCAGGAAAACCACTAAACCTTTTTTTTATACATATATCCCACTGATATATGATGGTATTGGTTTTGCTAGAGTGGTATTTACCTAATCAAGTGGATCTGATTGGTAGAAACAAAAACATAGCCCAGTTACAATTATTAAACTATGACAACACTTAAAAGATTCCTGATGGGAAAAAAAGCAACAGAGATTATGTTTAATCTGGCAAAAGTCAGGTCATTTGACTGCTTAAGAGATCAGCTGATATAGAAATTGTGCACTTTAGTTTCCATCTCTTTCCCCATTTAGTTGTTCATCCTGATACATGTACAAAGATAAAGAAAACAATCACCAGGGTGAAAATTAAGACAATATGGATTTAGAAACTGAATGATGTAACTCTCACACATGAACTGGCCACCACGAAGTCCAGACCCTGATCTTTTGGATCTTCTTTGCGATTGCCAAGAGAACAGTGCAAAACAAGTCAGCTCTGCTGTCATCAATACAAAGCCCTAATGGAGATATATGTGCATGACCCAATACTGGATTCCAACCAGAAAAAAGACAGGAAAGAACACAAGAACTGACTGAGCGTTGATGCTGTTGATACTTTCCTGAACAGCTAACAGTCGGCTGATCTTATTTAAGTGGGAAACTCACATGTAAAGACGTTCTAACAGCATGACTGATCAAATCAGCTGATTCTTTGGTGTGATGGGACCCCACAAACCAAGTCATCTAGTCTTGGTTGTGCTTGTAACAAGACAGTAGCACTTCTGATGTTTTAAAATAGCATACAATAGAAAACACTAATGAGAAAATGTAGAAAGTGACATGATAACATATAGGTTTAAAACAATATTATACATCACCAAGCTTCGTCCTAGGATTTTCCATAATTTATAACTGGTTATCAAATAATTTAATAACTAAACTGAACTTATTCTTTTTTTTGTCTGAGTGGCAGAACTTTTTTCTTTCTGTAAATATGTGACAACTGAACATGCAAAATGTTCAGCACATCACTAGTAAAGAGATCTATTCCTATGTCAGATTAGGCACAACACAATGAGCAGTAAACCACAGACGTCTCCTGCTCATATACTGAGACGGGTTTCCTTAATAGGATCTATTATTAGAACAGGAGAGGACTATATAGCATGGATTAGAATCTGACATAATCTGATGTAGCCTTACCATCATGTACATCTACATCAGCAAAAAAAAAAAAAAAAAAAAAAAAAAAAAATCAGCAAAAAAATAAACTAAACATTTAGCTGACAGGACAAACAACAGAACATGTACACGTTTTTGCCTAAATAAAACAAATTTGAATACGTTTTTTTGAATGACACACATTACAATACGTAAATGAGAACCGAGTGTGCACCCATAAAAAATGTGAATACAGATATACATGTTTACGGGTGTTTCTCTTACCAGGTGGCTGACTGTTCTGAAGAAAGAGTTGGCCAGCATGAGTTTCCATCTCTCCTCTATGTCTTCAGGAATGGGCTCGTATATATAATACGCAGTGAAAGAACATAAAGCCACAAATAAGACAATACTTCCCAACCTCATTTTCCAGCGTGAGTCCCCGGCCGCAGACTGGCGGCGGCTGGTGTAAAAAAAAAAACAAAGAGTTGAGACCTTAACAAGCCGCACCGGCGACAGTCTTTACGCTTCAAATTATCAATTTGAGGCTTCGGACGAGTTAAAAATGCCAGCGAGTGCTGAGTGTCATTTGGTGGTTATGCATATTCGGAGCTGCTCCTCTCTGCTTTGGCTGAGCATGCCTCGTGTCGGTCGGCGGCCGAATTAATTGAAGAATGCTGGAGGGAGCGCGCGCGCGCGGGGTGCTCACGAGGCAGAACGTCCCACCTTGTCCGCAAACGCCTCAGGTGCCGCTTATTGTGTACAGGTGACACACTGAAAAGTTTGTAATCCCTCAAGATTGAGTGATATCACAGTTTACGGAACAACACGTGAAAACCCAGATAAAAACAGGAACATTCGGATGCTAATTTGATATATTTTTCCCCTTTTTGTTGTTGTTTGATCTGTGTTCCTCTAAGCCAACTGGTCAAAGCAAAGCACTCTAGTGCAGATAAATAGCTGTGGTTGCAAGGCAGCTTAAGCTAATAATATTTTATTTGTGACGGAGTCAGCATAGATGTCAGGTTTCCTGGCAGCAGGACTCTCCATAGAGGGCTGCAGAAAAGCTGGTAGTTCTCCACAACTTATGTCCGTCCAGTCCAGGTAAAGTAAGACCCCAAAAGTCCTGCCCAAGTTAAGGTATATTTGTTTCAAAATATTATTATTCAAGTAGAAGGAAGTAGTCAGCCAAAGATCATGAAACATCGTGATGTTTCTACATATCTGATTTACAGTCTAAAACTCTTGTTACCTGACAGAAAATATGAAGGATTGTGCAACGTCAACCCACAGTCACATTTCCTAACGTGTAAAATAACTTCATGATGCACAATTTTGAATAGCTCACTGACATTTGAACAAGTGTTGGCTGATGCAAACAAGCAGCATTCAACACGAACATGTTTCATTGAAGCTAAACTCTCCTTATATATCTGCCAGTGGCAATATAGTCTATTCTTTTTAATTTTTCTTAAATCTTGCATTTCTAATAAAGGTTCATTTTATATAAATAACAAAAATGCAGCTTCATGAATACAGCACATATAGCCAAGTAAGAGAATCCTTTCATTAAAGGTAATCACAACTAATTGTAAGGGTACTTTAAAAAGTAGAGAAAAAAACCCACCAATGTAAATATCCATCAATTTTAACTCACTACGTCTCTTTTGGGGTCACGGAGAGCCCACCCCGACTTCTGTTGGGTGAAGGCGTGGTACACCCTAGACAGGTCACCCGTCTGTCACAGGGCCCTGTACAAGTAAAGTCAAGTAAATGTAACTCATCACAACCCACCTCTTGATAAAGAATTTTATTTTACAATTAACGTTGTTTGTAATTTTGTGGAGAACTCAAGTGCAGAGGACTGGATTGGTAGTAGAAACTAATTGTAAGGATGAAACCTAAACAAGGCACAAAACTAAACTATGACACATGAAGAACCTCAACATGAAGAAATAAAACCGATGCAGACAAGCAAGGATCTGCAATGAGCAACCATGTGCTTATTTATATAGAGGGCAACTACTTGCAATGAAAACCAGCCTTGATGATTGGAAAACTGACAGGAAAGAAATCACAAATCCTGCCAGAACATAAAGTCAAACATAACGTGTGACTAAAGACAAGAAAACCAAAAATGTATTTAAAACAGCACCAGCCCTCAATGGTTTGATGTCATTGGTTTAATGAAAGAGCTTTGAAACTGAGCTCCTGCGTCATGAGTCATGACTGATGTTAAATTGTTTGGTTGCAGGTTCACACAGGTGGGAGTGTTGTGTGTCAATCTGCTCTGTGCCTCAGGGGAATGTTGAAAAGTCACTACAAGAAAAAAAAGGTTATTTTTATAGACATAGTTTGCGTACAAAGTGGTTTACAGAACTCTGGCCGCTGTTTCCGTTTCACGGTTTCTTCAGTAAAATGTTATAGCATGTAGCTAATCAACAAAGCCAAAAGCCAAATCTGCAGCATTTCTGAATCTTCTGAAGCGTTTCTGAATAAAAATTATTTGAATCATTTTACCATTTGCGCATTTCTTGCTTGGAAGATAGTCTATATACTGATGTCATAAATACACTGATTGTGACAGGCCAGTCAGGCCATTGGGCTGGTGGAGCTATGACAGGTTTTTATCTCTGTTTTTTTTTTACTAAGGGTTGCATACTGAATTAAAAAAAACAAAAAACAAACACAGATTGTCTTTCGGCCGTGACTCTGATAATCTTTTGATCTATTGTAAAAAGCGGTCCCAGTGGGTTTTTTTGTTAGTTTTTTATTCTGGTCCTTTTAAGCCCTTCTAAGACCTTTATGGTCATATTTTGCCTTTTTTTAGGCAAAATTTTAAAATATTGTCTTTTTCTAGAACATAGTTTCTGCACAGCGGCAGTAGTTCATTGGAAATTGTTCTCTCGAGTTGTGGGCAGGACTGCTGGGGGTAGAGTAAGCCTACCCTTACTTCCCTCCATCTATTTGTTCTCTCCCGCTAGCTTACAACCCCAACCTAATGTTACCGGCACAACAAAAATGATTACTTATATTGGAGCCATTCAGTTTTGAACCAGATACCAGCTCTGACGAGGAAAACAAAGACATACATGGAACTATTTGTTTGTAAATTGATGCATCGGATTGGGGTGGAGAGAAGCTTGTGGTTTACTGACTGTAGCTTGTTAGTCACAGCCACTAGCTTTTTTCAACCCTATTTTTTCCATGTGCTCCTGATTCTCCACGATTTTAATTGAAGAATTACTCAGAAATGCAATTTTAATCTTGATTGTCTTTATTTATGTCCTCCATCGTGAGAAAAATGTCACAGGATCATTAAAAAAAAAAAAACAAAACACAATTTTCTTCACAGTGGGACTTTCAGGAGAAATTAAACTTCACCCCTGTATTGTTGTTTAAACTAGGGAGGGTTCCAAAACTGACTGCCCAATAGTTAATGGGGCAACCAGTGCTTGTGTGTGTGTGTGTACATTCCAGTGCTCACACAGACTTGTGTATGTGTTTCAGAGGGAGCTTGGGTTTTGTTTTATTACTGCCGTAGCCCTGTCGAGGACGTTATCTCTTTAACTTTACACTACACACAAAAACTAAAAAGAAAAAAAGAAACTCTGTTAGAGAGAGAGGGGGGGGGGGGGGGGTGTTGAAACAGGCTGTGTGGTGAAATGGTGTTACACAGAGATATTATCAGGTTATGTGTTATCTGGACTTTTAAACTAACACGACAAATGAATTCAGCTGTAAAAGTAAATAGGGTTAAGGAAAAGAGCCTGATATGGCCCTTTTAAACAAACAGAGAAGCACAAGTTGTTCTGAAAACATCTTAAAGATGAGTCAGTATGACATGTATTCTTCTAGACTTTGTGCTTTGAAGGAATATTAACACAGTAAAGCCTTGAAGGTGAAAGCCACTTTAGAATCTTATTTCATTTTTACTTTAAAAGGATTTGTGTCAAAATTGAGAGCTGTAAAGAAGTCTGATTTTCCTGCACGTTTTATCTCAAAATCCAAAATCACATGTCTCCACGTGACTGCAGGAACCTCTGTCTAATGAGTCTTTGAAACTTTTTCTCTACAAGCTTGAGGTTGTAATTAGTTGCTGTTCAGAGGAGGCAAGTGTCTCTTTCCATCAACCATCAAACTTTATTGAGATGTTATCTGCCAGATCCAGAGCCTGACAGAGAGCGAAAGCCTTTATGAGACCGCTCACTGCTGATCAGTGGAATACTAAATCTCTTCTATGAATACGATATCACTCTTTGCACACTGTGATTCTCTCTAGAATTTCGACTCTCCGTTTTGCCTTCAACTGCCGGCCTTCACTGGGCCTCCGAGGGAAAACCACCTCAGCTCACTAGTAAATCTTTAATGGAGCTCTCTTCACTCTTTGTATCTTGTTAGTAGGGAGAAACTGGGTGTCAACAGATGACGGGGTGGGGATGTTGTCTTCAGCATGCTGTGCAGTGCCGTGCTGCGCCACGTAGCCTTTCAGCTGTCTGCTGAGTGTTGGGATAACTCCAGCAGATTTAAAGACGGTCTAAAGACTAAAACAAGAACTTGAACTCTGAAATGTGTTCATCCGTTAAAGTCTTTGTAGCTGACGATATAATCCCCTTTATTTCCAGTCATTTAAGCATGCATTTCATGAATTAATGTAATGTGATTTTTTTTTAGTGCATTTTCTAAGTTTTTAACTGTGGAATTTTTTTGCTTTGTACTCTAATGTCCTTTTCTTTTTTTGTTAATTGAAAAAAATGTATTTTGGTAGAAAGCCCATCAGATGGCAAAGGCCACAAGAGAAAACAAATCATATTTAGGTTTTTAAGCTTAACACCCCCCAAAAAAGACACCAATAAAAGTATTTTTTAAACTACCTGTCAATTATTGCAACACAGACTTGTGAGATTGCAGTGTGACATATAGAAAATTCAATCTCCTCTTTATTTAACAATTATGTTTTCTTTTCTTCCTGTCATTGCACAAATATTTTTAAAATATTTTATTAGTAAAGTTTTATGATTGTTTATGAAGTTAGTATTTTGACAAATATTTTATGTATTTTTTTAACAAAGCTGCAAATAAAAAAAATGAAATAAATAAACCACTTGTTTATTGATACAAGAACAACTGAGTTAAAAAAAATGTAATGGCGAAGGCTGAATTTTTAACAATATTTGCATTAATGAGAGTGTGTTTGCCATACAGAATACTTTTAAGTACTTTTTAGGAAATTATGTTTATGACATGAAATTGTAGTCACGGAGAGAAACTGCGTCTTTAGAATATGCATTTTCTGCTAATGTTCATGCATGTGCATTTAGTGCATTCAGTGTGTGAATGTGTGCATGAATGGGACTGTGACTTTGGGCCTTCAAGGAAGGTAGAAAAGTGCTATATAAGTATACAGCATTAATGGAGTATGCGGGTTGTTGTCGAGGCAAAAACTGATAGGAATTCAGTGAGGCCACAGAGAAGAACTATCAGTTGGACTCAAAGATATTCTGGCAAACCATCCGGCACCCTAGGAGAGGAAAGCAGTGTTTGGCAGGGACCGTTTATGGTGCAGGTTGGGAGCTGTTGACTTCGGCTGGAGACATTGTCAGGAGGTGGAAGAAATACTTAGAGGATCCCCACAATCCTGCTAAAGCGCCTGCTCTTGAGGAAGCAGAGGCTGAGAACTTTGGGGTGGGGCTGTCCATCACCTGAGCTGAAGTCGCTGAGGTAGTCAAAGAGCTCCTCGGTGCCATGGCAACGGGAGTGAATGAAGTCCACCCCAAGTACCTCTAGTCTTTAGAAGATGTGGGAGTGTCTTGGCTAACATGTCTCTGCAGTATCACAAGGCAGAGTAAATATCTTAGTGTCTTGCTCACAAGTAAGGGAAGAGTGGAGCGTGGGATCCACAGGTAGACTGGAGCGGCATCGGCCGTTATGCAGTCACTGTACCGGTCCTTAGTGGTGAAGAGAGAGCTGCGCCAGAAAGATGGATGGATGGTTAAACCAGGCTGAACCTCAAACAGTCAAGGACTCAGATTTGGTAGTGACATATGGATGTTGTTTTTTTTAATTCATGGAAGTGCCAGCTGTTTGAAATTTCATCAAAGAGGAGAAGTTAATAATTGCAGTGAGTGCCCGACCAAAATTTTATGACTCCAAGTGTCATATAATAACAATAGAGCTGTGAAAGAAAACGCTTGGAGCAAGATTTGCGAGATTTGCACAGCTTCCAACGGTGGGTATCAGACATGGCCTAGTATCGTGTCCAGTGTGAACATCATATCTTAAACACGCGTTCCAACAGAAGAGGGTGTTCTTGAACGTCTGTCGCATTCCTGGTATGAACAAAAGTTGAGACAAGAGAGAGGAAAATTAGCAACAATGATGCATGCATTTATGCATGATAGACGGGATATAGGAAGGATCCATTGCAAGATAGGAGAGAAAAATAACTGTGCATCCCAGAATTCAACAACAAAAGTCATGTCATGAGTCACCAAGGCCAATTTTTGAATCAAAACTGCAGTAACAAGTTAAGTCTTTTTGAAGCCTTGGGGAGAGTATTTGAATCCTTTATCTTTTCCTCTAAGAGTCCATTTCTGTACAGTCTGAAAAACATAGCCTGTCGACAGGACACATTGAGCAGATTTTAAAATGGGATATGGATTAGAGAAAAATGTCTTCAGTCTGGTTGGAATCAGATTAAAGAGACAAGTTGATGATTTACAGAGAGCTGTTATTGAAATTGCTCAGAGCTCAAGAGGACAACAGAAATTGTAAAGCAGTTCTAATGCGATGTGATAGACTTTTCATCACTGCACTAAAACATCCACATAACAAAATCCACATGGTTTGGGATCAAATTGTACAAACACATTAATCTATTATCACTGCAAAGATCAACTAAGATTCTTTTCAAGTAAATCATTACACTTAATACATAAAAAAAAAAAAACGAGGATTTGCTACTGTTGCGTTGCAAAAATAGTACTTTGTTGGACGGTCTGTCCTTGAGTCATCCCGGAATGTTGAATAAGTGCATAACATCATGGCTTTGTATCACTGTGCACCGAACCGAAAACTGAACCACCACTTTGAGCTGACCATAGCATGGAACATTGTCTGTGCACAGAATAGAGCAAACCCTGATTAAACCAAACTTTGGGGGGTTTATACCAGCATGGCAACTGCTGAGTGTGCAGAGTGTTGGTTGTTGACTACCCCCACAACCCCAACTCCATCCTTAACTCAAAAAAAAAAATGACAGAATACTCCTGGACTTATGAAGTAGTTTGCAAAAGCAGGCAAGTATACCTTGAAAAATCTGCCTGTGGTGTTAGTTTGAGAGCGACAGGATTGTCCATTGAACCAAAATCCAATTCATTTCATTTCAAGATGGCAGAGTATATAGAATCCTTTGCTGCTCGAAGCTCAGCTGTCATAAAACTGATACAGGGAAATGATAATATTCTCTTTGAGGATCCAACGAAGGCAGCTAAGTTCACTGACTCTTACGACTCTCATGATCTAAAGTTTTCCAATTAAGTCGAATATTTTCAGTCTTCTCTGTCATCACGCTGTCATTTGTTTTCTTCCTCTTATAACATGTGACAACTTTTGTGATGCCTGAGGTTGAGTCTGATGATGTAATTTGTTGTGTTCTACATTTTTTTCTTCTATTTTGTTTTTTTTCTCATTTTAAGGTCTAAACTTTTCACTCTGAAAACTCTCACCATTATTAGTAGTATTGGTGAATGCTTATATTTGTTCTTGTTTTATTTAGTCAAACTAACGCATTTGGTCTTCTATATATTATATATATATATATATATATATATATATATATATATATATATATATATATATATATATATATATATATGTATATATATATATATATATATATATAGGTTGTCTAAATGTTATGTTTTCTTTCATTTTTGTTTTGTATGTGTGTGCGTGTATGAATGCTTGTTTGAATGTCAGGTGCTCTTGTTTTTCAGCCTGTTTGCACTCCTCAGAGATGTCATTTACAACTCTTTGTGCCAATTTGTGCTTCGCTGTCCCTATAGTACTTCTCATTGAATACTGTTTGAACGATTAGGCTGGTTTTCACTACCACGTAGAAAACTATTTAACTGGTTTCAATTCATTTTCAAATGCATTTTTCTTACTTTCCTTTTTTATCTGAAACAGTACCTAATGCCTTTTAGTTCATAACATACCTTACGCCATAATAACCAGGTATTTTTATTTTGTTCCAAGACATAAAAAAAAGATACAAGAAACATTTTTTGTGTTAAAGCTTCCTGTGAATGGAACAATCTTCATTTATATATACGTTCCATTTAATCTCTGTCAGTGTGTAAGATAGCTCTTGAAAACGATATGTTTCATCTCTTGGGGTTTATCCTCCTAGTGTAGTTTAAAAGTCTCCGCTGCTTTGCAATCATTATATTTGCATCCTCTCAATAATGTGCTGAAAAAATTTAGGAATATTGAAAAAAATATAGTATGGTGACAAGTGCTGTATCCCAATAAAAATTGTGCTCTGTGCAGAATAAGATGTGATATTATAATAATCACAACACCCAATAAAAAATACTTTTCCTGCAATACAATCAATTTCTCCTGAAAAATAAAATGCTCTGAGAAAATAGGAATTATGTGTGGAGTTTCAGAGTAAAGAAATAAAACAAGGAATTGTATCAAATAAAATAACAAAAATATTTAAACAATAAATCATTTGACTAATGTTAGCAAGAAGGACTGAAAAAAAAATAGAACAATACTAATTAGAGCCCTATTGCGTAAATGTGAAAAACAGTTATAGTTATGTGTTGTATTTTTTTATGTTCCTGCTTCAGTATTCAGGAATTCTTACTGTATCATAGGTGATGAAAACCCAGACACCACTGAGGCCTAAAAAGATGAGAAGTTAATGGAAAAGTTAATGGAAGAAACAGGAGAAAGATGTGTTGAATAAAATGACAAGTAGAAAAAAAGTACAGAACTGTCAGGGGTGTAAAGAGAACAGCCAAAGCTAAGAGAAGCAGCCAGGAAATGCCTTGCAGTCAGGAGTTCACAAACTCAATTTTGTTTACCTGACAAGTAGGCTGAAGATCAAGATTGATGCTGTTTTAATGTGCAAAAAAAGGACTCTATTAGAATCACTTGAAAACAATTATTAGACAATGCGTTCATCCAAAAAACGTGAAATAATACATTTTGTTTGCTTCAAAAAGCAATATTGCAGCATTTCTTTCCCACAAAGAGACAAAATTCTTTTAGGTCTCATTTGTCTGTGGTTACTGTAGGCTGTAAGCAGTGCAACAACAGAAAAGAGCTGAGCGTTCAGTTTTCCTCTGCCAAAACCATCCTCGTTAATATTAACTATTTTATGTTTCTAACACAATCCTCTGTCTCATATAGGGATTTTTTATGGAGCAATTCCATCATGAATGTGTCATTTATATAGAATGAATTAACTACAAATGCACATACTTATTGTAAAAACAAACTCTCCGCATGCAAGTCTCCTCCCACCGCAATAACAGCTGCAACAAATATCAAAGCACAATTTACAACTCATTAAACTTGTAAAAAGCATTTTTATTTTAAGCATTGTTTTTATTTACAGCAAATACAATGTATTAAGATGAACTCTATCCTCTTTCCTTGTTTCAAAAATACTTAGATTATTTTTTCATAAAAACCTTCAATGCATTTGTATTCCAACAAGAAGTCCTTCTCGATGCTCATCAAGGTTATATATGAGAGACGATGCTGTCGGCGTATTGATCCACTTCAGAAATATGACAAACACAAGTCTTTCATGGTCTTAAAACCAGTTCTTTGTCTGAGAAATGATGTTGTCCAGATTCCTGCCTTGAGTCTGCCTGTGATGAGGTGCTGTAGCTCATGCAGTCGGAGCTGCTGTAGTGCGTTCAGTGGCAGCGTATATGTTACCATACTGGCTCCTTCGTCGGTCAATATTGTCCCAAAACTCTGTTACCCTTGCTTGATAAAACTGCTGGCAAGCTGAAAGTGGTGGACAAATCCTTTTCCCTGAGACAGGATTGCTGGCTTCGGGGTTGGTCGACCTTTTTTGATGATGTCAATTTTTTCTGGAAAAGTCCATCTCGAGAATGGCTTACATAATAAATCGTTTGGGAGCCGAAAGAGCTGGCTCTTTTTAGTGAGCCGATCCAAAAGAGACAGAATTCCCATCACTGGTGCTTTTATTGTTATTTTTATTTTTTTAAGTCACTTTTCACACATAATTTTCTAAATACATGCAGTCAGTGCTGGACTTTCTTTTTGGCCGCATAGACCTGAAGGACGTGTTAGAAAAGAAAGCTTTCAGAACCTACCTTCCATCAGAAGTCAGGGTCAGTGCACACTCCATGCAACGTTCCCAGGAGGAAGGCGTTTGACCAACGTTAACATTTAGCCTTAGACACACCTAACATGTATACGAAAAACATCAGCCTTTATTTTTTTACTTCACACGATTGGTAACACGAATTCTGATGGTTGTTTGCATGGTTTTACAGGACAGCTCAAAGAGCGGAACGGCCTTTCTGCATTCAAAAGCTGGACTACACTCCAAAGCCCCATTCCCTGCTCACAGACACGAAGCCAGAGAGTCCAACTGCTCTTCTCGGAGACGCAGTTCTCCAGAATTCACAATCTCAGTTGAGATTCTGAGTTGTGTTCAGAAGCCTTCTTCAGAGTGCACATTATCTATGAATGATATGAAAAACAGCGTAGTAATGACCTAAAATTGGAATAAATTCTTTACACACACCAGAATCAGGTCAACAATCGGTATAACTCACCCATCACTATCAGATTTTTATGCTGAATCAGTCCTTTATGTTCTAATTACTTGTGTTTATGTTAAATCAGTTTATGATTTATTAAAACTCAGATACAAATTAAACTGTGTCAATTCAATGCATTTTTCATATTATGAAAGTTTATTATGGGTAATTTTCTTTGGTTTGGAACTTCTGAAGACCATTTTTGGAACACCATCAGTCACCAGAAAACACCATCAGTCAAAAGTTTGGACTCACTTGTTTCTTTAAACGATTAGTTCACTGAGTCATTTTTTTATGTTACTTATATACATTTTTGTTTTTTTTATTTTCATTGATAATGTGAAAAACTCTCAAGACTTTGAAAATGTTTATCCACTTTTTAGCATTTTCTCTAAATAAACACACTAAGTAACAGACTGTTAACATCAATTCAGCAGAATAATCTGAGTTTGAGCGTTGAAGCTGCTTACATAAAAATGCTGAGAAAGCTCAGATTCATCAGCATGTGCAACAAATGTTGGAACACTCTTGTCCATCTGCTGTAAATGCTCTATACATGCAGATGCGCTCTGCAGTGCTGTGGTTGACTGGGGGAGCAGTATCAGTACCAGGGATGCGAAGAAAATGAATAAAAATATCAGCGACAACACAAATAATTAGACTTAAACCGGGCCATTCTTTAACTAAATGAGACAACTTTGTTACAAAATAACATTACATGAAATCTTTTCTATACTATTTGCCATTGAACTGAGGACAATGACTCTACACAACAGATGTAAATAGGATTTGACATTACAAACAAGGCAATATTAGTTTACAGGTATATGCACTCTTTCATTCATACATCCATCATGTTGGAACACGTAGGAAACTAACTCTACACATAGAAACGCAAGAAGAAACGCAATTTTGGATTCCTCTAAGAGTAAAGTCAAATTCCATCAAGTACATTTTGTTCATGTAATGTGTGACCTAGCCAGGTCAGACAATCTACAACACATCAGGGAATAAAATATCTTTCATTTCCCACGTCAGAACTGAACTGGCTGAACTAAAGAGACAACTAAACACCAAGATTGTCACGGACTTCTTTTTTTTAACAGTAACCTGGTGTGTTTAAACATGATAAAAATGGTTTTCAAGCCATAAATTAGACACTAAAATAGTTCCAGAACTTTTACTTTTTTTTTTTTTTTTTTTAAAACGATGAGCTTGTCAGAAAGCCATGTGCTGTTGGTTAAACCCCTCAGTTGTCCAAGAAAAATAATGGAAAGTCATTCCTTCCTATTCTAGGTTCTCATTTTCTTGCGTTTCATTCTTTTGCCGCCGTGTCCAATTTTATGCCATAAAGTGACATTGATTATACTGACAAAGGCAGAACACATACAGGAAAAGTCGTAAGTTGTAAGTCTTTAACATAGTAGGGTGAAATTTTATTTCTTAATACAATTTTGATTCGTACTAATTATGAACACATTAGAAGCCCATAAAAGCGGAAACTACAGTTATAAACCCTGTATCTTTTGCAATAAATTAAAAAAAAAATTACCAGTTTGGTTCAACTAAAATCAAAAGCACTTTTTTTTTTTTTAATTTTCAGAAATATTAAAACCAGCAGTTGGGGGATGATTTCAGTCATCCTCTTTTATTTTTTGCCCCCTGTGGTTTGAACTTGGGCAGTTTTGTAACTTGAGAAATAGTTTTTTGCCTTGGAAAAGACAAACTCCTCTCCTTTAAAATAACTTCTTGCACGATATACCTCAGGCCCATTTTTTTTGACGATAATAAACAGTTGTCTGGTATCTGGAATTTTGTTAAGTAACACAAAGCTGTCATAAAGAACCCTCACATAAAGTCTTTATCAAAACTTTTGACCCATCTTGAAGTTTTAATTGGTAACAAAAGACTTCAATTAAATAACACAAAAAGGTTAAAACCTTATTTTTAGTTAGAATGTCATGTTACAGTTTCTATTTACAACCTTCCACATACATTATACCAAAAAATCATCATTTTAGCCTTGCTAAAATGCCAAAAGGTCCAACTTTTCACTGTTCAAACAATGATTACCAATACGCAGGTTTTCAACTTTCAGATCACAGAGATGGAATGCATTAGTACAAAATCTAGAATAGAGAGGCACACAATATATGAATAGCTGAATGCAAATCTAGCTTTGACAGCATTGTGTAGCATTTGTTCTTCTGTCTGCAAACTTGCCAGCATGAATGCATATTTAGTTTTTCCAGTCAAATATGAAATGGGAAGGAAACATTAATATAAAAAACATCCCTTAAAAAATATTTCTTAAAAGCAAGTTAAAATATTTCATAATAATCTAATTTATTCAAATTTTGCTAGAAGTAAGTAGTGAGATTTCAAGACTAGAAACATTTTGTGTACACTGCTCTTATTAAGAATTAAAGCCTCCAAAAGTGCCAGCAGGTACTTGATTTTTCTTTTCTTTTATGGGATGTGGCTGACTTTATGAGAGAAAGAAAAATCTAACAAAATACAATAACAGACTACTTTATCAGGCCCATCTCTCCAGCTTCTTGTTAATGGAATTTTTTAACCCAAATTTCTTATCAGCCAATCACATGGCAACAGCTTAATGCATTTAGAAAACATGAACATGGACAATCTACTGCAGTTCAAACTGAGCATCAGAATGAGGAAGAAAGATGATTGAAATGACTTTGAACGTGGCATGGTTGTCGTTGCAACTCAGGCTGCTCTGACTGCTTCAGAAACTGCTGATCTACTGGGATTTTCACCCACAACTATGTCTAGGATTTACAGAAAATGGTCTGAAAAAGAGAAAATATCCAGTGTGCAGCAGTTCTGTCGGCAAAAAAGTCTTGTTGATGCTAGAGGTCAGATGAGAATAGACAGAATGGTTCCAGCTGATAGAAAGGCAACAGCAACTCAATTAACCACAATTAACATGTTGGTCAACAACATGAAAGCATG
This sequence comes from Oryzias celebensis, assembly GCA_014656515.1. Classification (NCBI taxonomy): domain Eukaryota; kingdom Metazoa; phylum Chordata; class Actinopteri; order Beloniformes; family Adrianichthyidae; genus Oryzias; species Oryzias celebensis. Next base: position 67,466,056 of record BNCR01000012.1, on the reverse strand, counting down.
GATCCATCCTGCCTTGTTTCAGTGGTTCAGGCTTGTGGTGGTGTAATGGGGTGAAGGTTACTTTCTTGGCACACTGTGGACCCCTTAGTACCAACTGAGCCCTACAACACCACAGCCTATCTGAGTGTTGATGCTGACCATGTCCATCCTTTTCTGACCACAGTGTACCATCTTCTGATGGCTTCTTCCAGCAGGATAATGCGCCATGTCATAAAGCTGGAATCATCTCCGTCTGGTTTCTTGAACACAACAATGAGTTCCCTGGACTCAAATGGCCTCCACAGTCACCTGATCTCAACCCAACACAATGTCTTTGGGAAGTGGTGGAACCAGAGATTGGCATCATGGATTTTCAGCTGACAAATCTGCAGCAACTGCGTGATGCTGTCATTTACTCTCTGAGGAAAGTTTCCAGTACCTTGTTGAATCTATGCCATGAAGGATTAAGGCATCTGGCTTCCTTTTTTCTCTTTGGTATGCTCAGTCATCCAAAATGTACCACTTTAATCTGGTTTTGGAAGCCAACCCCTCTTGCCTCTTTGACCTCTAATTTGTTTTAGAATGGAATTTTGTGTATTACCTGGATAAATGAACTGTGCAGTTTTTGAACAAAAATGATTTCATTCTGGAGGGAGAAAGAGTGGAGTTAGTAACTTATTCAGTTACTTTTCTCATCTCATCTATAGCTGACATCACCATCTCAGCAACTCATCACCACTCTGTTCTCCACAAAAGCTAACTGACTTTAAGTTCTGTTGCTGATACCATGAGATTGATTAAACACTTAAAGGTGACTCTATGTATTCTTCCATTCTCCCTTCAATACTGGTTTGCCAAATTTAATTCCAAATGTGCTCAAGAGATTATATTTCAAGTTGAGTGAGTTTTAAATGGTTGGCTACTGGTATACCTGGTTATTAAACTGTTCTATCTATTCAATGTTAATATCTTAGACATTACCTCTGAGCTTACATGCAATTCCTCCAGGGAGGTAGGTGGGGAAAATTCCAACGTGTGAGGGAATAATCAAGCAGAGGGCAGAAAGTCAAGAAAGCAGATGGGGGTGATTTTAAGATCAGTGGGGAAGGTTAGGTGATGATTCCTCTTTAATAAACTTTGCATCTCTTAGGATGTAAGATAGATATTGCATCTTTTCCAGTGTAGTGATCTAGGCGGGGTTTGAAGACAGAGTTTGAAGATTGAATGTTCACTTTGGGAAAAAAATAAATAAATCCAAAACCTAATTCTAAAAAAAAAGAACAATCTGGTCATTAAAACTTAATTCATTCAAAAATTAACTTTGCATCAGGAAACCACATACTGAGCCTGGGGGGTGTCCTTGTTTTTATGGTGCGGGTTCTGGTCCTTGCCCTTAGGTGCCGGGCCTCTTCTAAATTCCAACATTAAGAGAGCCTGGTCGGGCTATGTTCTCAACACCCTTCGGGGACCCCCACTTCTCTTGGTCGTCCCTCCTCTAGGTGGGAGTGGCTGACCCCCGCCATGCTCTCTCCTGGATGTCCTGTGGTTGCCTGGAGCTTGGGGGCGGGTTGGAACAACAGTTTGGCAGGTCATTAAGAAATATGGAAAATACCAAAGGCCCAAGAGAAGAACCCTGCGGGATTCCTTTGTTATGGAAAAGAAGTGTTTTTTAAAGCCAGATTGAAATTGTGATAGCAAATTGTTTGTAGTGAGAAAACTAGATAATTGATTAAAAATAATATTGTCAAATACTTTCACAACACTATTAATGATTGCAATAGGCCTGTTATTGTTCAATTCTTAGGTATCACTTCCCTTGTGTAATAGAATAACCTTAACACTTTTCCAAGCAAGAGGCACTTTACAGGAGAAAAAAGACAAATTAAAGAGCTCAGCTAATGCAAATATAATACATTTAGCCTCAATCCCATCAGGACCGAGGCCACTGTTAAGAGACAACTTGCTAACAGCCTCAGAGACGTCATCAGGGCTGACTGGTTTAAAAGCAAAAAACTAACACCAGGTTGGATGATGGAAGTTAAATTGGAAAAAGACAGTGAGGTGTTTGGAAAAAATGCAAACTAAAAGCATTAGAAATCACTAGTGGATCATTGATAATTTCATCATTAATTACCATATTTTCTTGAGTGCATTTAGATTTCCCAAGCAAAGAGATTATTTTTCTCCAAAATTGTTTTGGATCATTAAAAACATAAACATGAAAGTGTTCTGGTCTGAGCATAATCATAATTGTCTCAGTGGTCTTTTAAATTGCATAATCACAATTAACAGACCACTGAGAAATCTTTGACAGTAGAAACATATATTGTGGGAGCGGGACTTTAAAGAATATCGAATGTACCATTGTCGTGTGTAGTAAATGCAAATGTGAAGTATTTCTAAGGATAATGTAAGTCATGACACACGAGTGGTGGTGTCGTATGCCATATTCTACTCTATAGTGAGGTGCGCATACTGGCTCCATACTGATCACGCATATATGCTTTACTCGTGGGACGTGATTCATAAGTGTATCACCTTTTTGAATCTGCTTTTTCCTGGTGACAGACAGGCAACAGAAAAAAACATAAGCAAATATGAAAATAAACGTTGGAATAAACTTAGTAACTTGAATTAAAAGTTCCATGCACCTTTTACACTAAAAATAATTAAACATTCAAAATTTTACTTCTTGAAATTAGATTTTTTTTATTTTTTTTAAAGTTTTTGAAGGTTTTCCAAAAAATCCATGGAAACAATGTTTGTCTTGGCTATCAGATATGAGCCAGAAGATGTCTGAAATGATGAGACAGATCACACACAAGTCTGGTTCTCAGCACAAGAACTAAAACAAAAACACTCCAAAGGGATGCAACTGATCATTTTAGTTTTTGGCAAGACAATGAGAGAATCTGGAGAAAGGGATGACTTCAACCTAGCAAAAAAAGAGGAAAAGTCAGAACAATTGAGCAACAGAAGGCTGGACAGAGCACAGCCAAATTTTGGAAGAAATTAGAATTTCATCAAGGACGCAGGTCCTAAATGTTTATTTCTACAGTAAATCAGTGAATCACTCTAAGTTGGAGTGCAATTCTTTGTACATTGATTGTTTTTAGTTTGTATAGAAATGAAGGATGGGAATGCCTGGAAGGATCTTTGTTTACACAAAAACAACAGAGGACCACTATAAACAGTTTTAGTGAATAATACCGTAAGACTTTATCTAGGCAAACAAAGCAGTGACCACAAATGTTTTAATTCTCTAAAAAGCTTCTGCATGAGCCAGAACTCTTACTTAAAAACATAAACTTAAGATCAAAATTAAATGAGCATGTTTTCCATGCTAGCTTTACTATATTTAATTTCTTACAGTTTTGTTGTCTTGAGCGGCTGGATGACTCAGTCGCCTGCATGCAGGACTGGCGCAGGAAAAACCAGGGTTCTTTTCCAAAGGGCTTGTTGAGCTTGTTCCAGTGTGGGTCCCTAGGCAAGACCCTTCACAGTACTGCCTACCAATGTAGCCACAAGGGGGTCAGAGTCTGGGTCTCCCTGTGCCAGTCCTCAGTCCGGATAAAATACAGGGTTGTGTCAGGAAGGGCATCCGGCGTAAAATTCTCTGACAAACCAAATGTGTGGATCGGTGAAAGCTGACTTGCTGTGGCGACCCCTGAAGGCAAATGCTGAAAGATGAACAACAACAGTTTTGTTGTCTTAAAGCTGAGCTGGACCTATTCCCCTTTTTACTTCTTGAAAGCCATGACTAAACTTCAAGAAAATGTCTCCAAGATAAATGAAAATCTTCATGGTTTTGCAGTTTTTTGGTTATGGAAATTTTGCATAACTTTTATTAAATATAATAAACTTCTAGTAAGTTATATAAATATGCATGTTACTCTTTTTCAAATGCAACCCATATTAAAATGTAGCAATTATTTATTTTATATCACAATCATTTGTTTTAATATGTGAAGTCTTTGGAATAACAATATCAAACCTTTCTTTTATGTTTGTAATAAAATAAGTAAGCTACAATAATTTAAACAATTTTACAATAATCAGATTGTTTCCTGGCAGAAGTCAGGCTTTGACTTTGCAGTGAAAAAAAGTTTCTTCACTTCTACAAGTTTCTGCATGTTTTTTTTTATTGTAACAGGTTTTAGGATAGCTATTTCTGCAGGTATGCTTTTGTCAGTGTTGCACAGAAAACTGCAGAACTCCTTGAAGTTGTAGGTTTTTAATCTGCAGCTCTTTGACAAACTCGATTTTAAATTAACCTCTTCTAAGCGTAGACCTACAATTATTTGGATAGTTTCATTATAAAGCAACATTGTCCTCCAGGAATAACCCCATAAGCAATAACAGTGTATGATATATTTTATGAAGACGGGTTGAAATCCTCCTGGATATAGTGTGTGTACCCACAGCTACAGGAAATACTTAACCCAAGTTATTGCAGCCAAAGGAGCTTGTATTTGTTATGTACTCAAAGGACATGAAGAATCAATCCTGGATGTGCTTAATAAAAAGAGTTATGTAACAAATCCTTTACTTATGAGTTCATGCACATTGTCTTTGTATTTATGACTTATTTGAAGATCAAATTCCATGCAGAATGTAGTGTATTCCTCTGCAAACAGCACCATACTTATACTTGTAGTACCAGACAAGGATGATTCATATACTAATGACGAGCTAAAAATACCTGAATACAATTTATACAGAAAAGATAGAAATTTATCAGGTGGCGGTGTGGCTTTCTACATCCAAAGTAACATTCTAGTTAAATTAAGAGAAGGTATAATGTGTCGTGAGCTGGAAGTACTGTGGATTCAAATCTCTCTTCCTCATGTTAAACCTATCTTAATAGGGTGATGCTATCGACCTCCTGCTTCGAGCATAAGTTACTTGGAGAGTACAGGCAAAATGTTGGACAAAGTTTGTGATCTAAATATGAAAGTGGTCTTTCCAGGAGACCCAAACATCAACTGGTTGAATAGGTGTCCTCTAAAAAAACATCTGAAAACTATCTCCAACACCTGTTGCTTAAAGCAAATGGCAAAGCAACCAACTCCTATTGGTCTAAATACTGAAGGAGGAATAACAGCCACATGTAGCGATCATATTTACTTATCAATACAAGATTGCTATACTAAGGAAGTTTCTATATCAGTAGGATGCGCTGATCACAACATGATCATCATGGCCTGAAAAACAAAAGTTTCTAAGTCACACCAAGAATTGTGTGCAAAAGATCTGTCCGGACATTTTCACAAGAAGCCTACTGAGAAAATATTCAAAAAATAAACTGGAATGATATTATTGGTACAAAACAACAGTGAAGAAATGTCAGGCACCATGGGTAGACCATAAACTGAAGTCATGTATGTCACAGAGAAATGACCTTAAGCAAATAGTACAAAGCACCAAATCTCATACAGATAAACAAAGATATTGTAAACAGAGACATTTTGTCCCTAAATTAAATTGAAAGAAAAAAAAGCAATATTTCGTTAAACAGTTGGATAAAACAAAAGGGGGTCAAAAACAGCTTTGGAAAACCTGCGCGATGAGCAGAAAAATGTTTACACAGCCAACTTTTTTTAGAAAATGGTGATGCAACTTGCAAAGTTGAATATGGAATACCCCAAGGCAGTTGCCTAGGTCAGCTTTTGTACATTGTCTACACTATTGATCTACCACTGGTTCTCAAACATTCAAAATTAACAATATATGCCACTGCTACTACTGTTTATTTATCTGCAAGAAACATGGAATTGTCATCTATTTAAAATGATAAGTTGATGGCTGTAGAACAATGGGTCAATGAAAACAAATTATTTGGAACATCTCAAAAACAAACAGTATGGTACTTGGGCCACGTAAAACTCTTAAAAGAGATCTTAACTTGAACTGGTCTATTAAGAATCTGAGTAACAGAGGCAAAGCTCTTGGGACTTCATTTGGACAATAAATTGTTGTGGTTAAGACACATCGAAGTCTTGGTGAAAAACACGGGCAGAGCTTTGTATTTTCTCCAAAGCTATAGATGTTATCTGTCTGCTGATTTGGCCAGCCTAGATGTTAGAACTCTAGTCATCTCACCACTAGCTTACTGCCAGACATCATGTACCACTGCTAAACGCAACTGATTTAGATAAAGTCCAGGTAATGCAAAATAAAGCTGCCCGTTTGGCACTCCGATGTACATACAACACCAGTATAAATTAGATGCATGTTGATCTCAAATGGCTTAAGTTCATGACAGAACATCATCAACTTTAGTCAGCTGCACTTGGAGGGCATTAAACTTGAAGAATCCTGTTTATTTTTTAACCATTTTAAAAGAAATTTAGACTATTACGACTATACCAGGTTTTAGGATTCCAAGGGCTAAGACACATTTTCTTTAAAAAAAAAAAACATGTATTTTTTGAACAATAACAGTTTGGAACTTTTTACGATTGATTTTAATGGAAACATGTTCAAATCATGTTTTTAAAAAGCCATTGAGGTCACATTTTGGAGCTGCATATTTTTAAATGAGGTATGTATCTGAGTAAAGTTGAATAAGATGCACATTTTTGATTGTGTAATTGAATTAAAAATCAAGGTTTTGGGTGTAGGAACTCTTTTTAAATCGATATTTAAAATGTCCATTTTAAAAATCATATATTTTAAATATAATGTATTTTTTGGGATAGTACAAAATGGCTTTGATATTGTGTTTATTTATTTTTTTAGTGAATTTTGTTGTTGCCTGTTGTTTTTTGTATAAGGACCCCAAGAAGAGTAGCTGGCTGCTAAGCACAGCAAATGGGAATCCTATAAACAATAAAAACTACTTCATAATTAACTTTTTTTCTAGCAAGAAATGAAAATTGTAGTTTTGAGAAATCTTTAGTGCAAATATTGAGGAGTAAATTTGTTATTTTTTACTGCATGCAGACCGAACAGCTATTTATTTTTTATTATTTGGTGTTGCTAATGTTAACTCTCCACCAGATGGCGATATATCATAACAGCTGCTGCAACACCCCGATCCACTTTATTGTCGGTTCAATCTGTCAGGTCAGCCGCCTGTAAACTCTTCAGGTGATAATAATAAACCTGTTCAGCAAGATGCTGGATTTTAGAGGCAGGAGGGTAAGAATGAATCAGTGTCTGTGTTCACGGTGAAACTGGACAGAAGTGTTGAAGTCGTTTTTTGTAGCAAATCAGTTTGATTTTATGGTGTCAGAGACGGAACCGGATGGAAGTTCCTCACAATATGTTCAAAGTGCTAAGACGTTTTCTTTATTACTCTACCAAGATTGTTTACAAAAAACATTTTTAGCAAATACAAAGTCCACTCCTTGTAACAGACTAGAATTACCAAGTGAGTAATAAACACAAAGCAATCATCATTTTTTCCCCTTTCAGCTGTTCCCAGCAGAGGTCATCCCCTCAAATCAACTGTTTCCATTTCAGCCAGTCGTCTGCTTCGTTTCTCACACTCACAGCTATTTATCCTCTTTTGCAACACACATAAATCTCTTTGGTCTTCCTGTTCACGTCTTCCCTGGCAGTTCCATGTCTACCCCTACTGTCTTCCCCATGTCAAAACCGCATCAGACTGTGTTTTTTTTTTTTTTTTTTTTAAATGAAGTCTGAGTAAAGTCCAGCATTAACTGACCCTCTGAAATGCTCCTATCCATCTGCGCCATGCACAAAAACAACCTTCAGCTCCTCCTCCTGGTGCTTTTCTCTCATCTCTGAATGTTGTATCATTCTACTCACACTGTTCAGTACATTTTACTGAGTTTTTCAACATTTTAAGATACATGTAATGCTTTTTTAAAAAAAATATTTTCTCTCTTCTTTTTTTTTTTTACATGTTGTCAGAACATCACCCCCCTGCAGCTTGTAACCTCAGTTTCATCTGTTTCCTTTTTATTTGGACGCATGTATTACGCCCTACTGTGACAAATGTTCTCTCTTCTTTCCAGAGCATCACTATCCCTGCAGATTTTCCTCTGTCAGCTTCATACTCAAAATATATTCCATGAAATCATCTGGAAGTCCACAGGGTTTCTTTCCCGACCCCATCTGTTAGACTGTTTAGTAGGGGTGTGTACTGGCAAGAGTCAAGCGATAAGATAAATGTCACGATACAATACGTATCACAATATATCCCAACACTGTACCAGGGGCAATATTTCACTATTTTTTTAAAGAGTAAGACTTAGAAAAACTTTGTCTGAATGTGAATACATCTTTTACATGGATACAATGGTAAAATGCTTTTGATTTCATAGCATTAAACTCTGCAAATGTTTCTCTTATCGTTGAATTTACCCAAGCAAATCCATGATGCTTTTCTTATGGTAAAATTAAGAAATATTTTTTAGCTCCACTTCCTCAGACGCAGGAGTAAACACGGATTTCATAACTAATTGCTACGATGTTGGCCTTTTTCAGAGTGTTATAGATGTCGATTTTATTCAAACACTCCTACTGTTTAGAGTTGTCTTTGCATCCTTAATGTTAAAGTCCCATATTTATCACTAATCTAGGTATGTGAAATGTGTTCCCAACATTTGACTCACACCCTGGAAGAGCAGTGAGCTGCAGTCACAGCTTGGGGACCATTTGGTGGTTTAACCCCTCAATCCAACCCCTTAATGCTTAGGGTCAAACAGGGAGGCATTGGGTCCCAATTTTAGAGTTGGTATGACTCAGCCTGGATTTGAATTTGCGGCATTCCAGTCTCTGCTGGTATCCTGTATTCCATGAATTGCTCTGGGTGGTGTTAGCAGCATTGTTTGGGATAAATTCTCCCTTATTCCACTAGAAACCTCTGCTTCTGGTTTCTCTCCATTCAAGGTGGTTTAGGGGTTGTTCCCACAGATCTTTGCCTTCCAAGAAGATCTAGTCACCGTGCCATTGTCGTGTGCCATGTCATTGTCATGTGACTGATGTAACATGACGCCTATATAAGATGCTATGATCATCTAAGAAAATAGAAACTGTATCATCTTCTTATCAAGCTACAAAACATACCATGACAACCGCATAAGCATTACAGAAAACACACAGACAAAATATCTAATCTTTGTACAAAATGTTTATGCTTATTTACAAAGTACAATTTTCTTTTGACACATGGAAGACACTTTTAACTGCCCCAGCTGCCTATTGTATAAACTGACAGTTGTTGATTTTGCCAAACATTTGTCAATGCTGGTTTGTAAATCTTGTAAACACTAGCTTACTTGTTACGTCACAAAGCTTTGCTGCAAAGTAGTTATACATTATGTTTAGCTTTTTCTGAGTACACACTTGCATCCAAACAAAACTAAACACAACTTGGCAGTTGCATGTTTTCAACTTTTTCCTTTGTTCTGAAAATGTTAGCTACAAATCTTCACAGAATGACGTGTAGAATCTGATTGATGATTTTTTTTATACTTGTTGGGATCTTTAAATGTTGTGAATGCAGCAGCAGGGATTTCTGTACCCTTCCCCAGCCTTGTGTCTCTAGACAACCTTGTCTCAGTGGTCTACAGACAATTCCTTTTCTTCCATACTTTGTTTGTGTTTTGACATGCACTGTCAACCCTGGGACCTCATGTAGACAGGGTTGTTCCTTTCCAAATCATGTCCAGTCCACTGGAGTTCCCACAGGTTGACTTCAATTAAGCAGCTGAAACATCTTAAGGAAACAGAATAAGCCTCAGCTCACTCTGGAACTTTATAGCAAATACTGTGAATACTTCTGTAAATATTATTTTTCAGGTTATTTAAAAATTATTTATACATTTGGAACAATTTCAAAATAACTTTTTCAACATTGTCATTATGGTTTGTTTTTCGAATAAGTGTGTTATTATAATAAGTGTTTTTCAGGAAGAAAACTGATTTGATCCATTTTTGATAAGGCTGTAACATAATAAAATGTGGAAGAAATGAGGTGCTGTGAATACATGCACTGTATGTCCAAATCAACATTCCTCCTCACTCAGAACTCCTCCTCTGAAGGGTCCCTCTGGGTCTCCTCAGCTGAAAAGAAGTCTGTTTTGTTAACCTAAGAGGTGAAAGATCAAATATGTGGAAATCACAAAAAAAATCTATCACCAACTTTTAACTCGAGCTGACCTGCTAACCGGTTAAACAGTTAAAAAGCAAAAAGTCGGATTTGAGCAATCCAACCAAACATATGCAACCAACTTAACATTTTATAACAACTGTAGATTTGGGTGACTGAGTTTAGCTACTTTGGTGCAACCAGCACCAAAGGGTTTTAATGCTACTCATAGCAATTTTACCCACAAGAATCTGAGCTATATCTTAAGAACTGCACATCATTAGCATTTACACATTTAATCTGTCAAATTCTGACCTAATGGAAATTAGATTTTTGTATTTACATATGGAACAACACTGATTTCAAAAGAAAAACGCTTAAAACTTTTTTTAAACTTTCAAATGTAGCAGTAAGTACTAGAATCCATATGTAATACACAAAGAAATATTGAGCAAATTGCTAATGGATTTTTTGACCAAAAAAATTGAATATATCTTAAATGAAGTTAACAAATAAAACAATGAACTATAATAATAATTAAATAAAGTCAAAACAGAAAAAAGGAAACAAAACAAAGCAAAACTTCGACAAAAATTTTGATCTTTTTTGGGTCACTTATAGCAGATAAAGAAATCTGCTTATGTAAAGTTATAGTCTTTATAGAGAAAAACAATTTAGAACAAATGTGCATAAACTGTCATCAGTGAAATTGGCTGTAAATCAATCTGATTAAGTGGTATTAATATTTATCAATAAATAAAATACAAGTAAGCTTTTTTGCCTAAAAACACAATATTAGTCAAATTTCTGATATATAGTTGATTAATAGTTAATTATCTATTTTTCTGTGTAGTTTGTATCACATTGATCCGCGTTAGGTTTGAATCTTTTTGCCACAAAAATTTCATTTCTAAAATTAGACGAATAAACAAAGCAGCAAAAACACATTTTCTTAAACAAATGAGTTTTGAGCATCTTTGAGGTCATCTATGTAAACAGGGACGCATCACATCAACCACTGACCTCAGAAACACACCAACGGTATAAACATGAACAAATCCATAATGAGGCTTATGGCTCTTATCTCCAACTCAGAATAGTTTCAAGCAGTTGAAACAGTTTAACATTGTCTGAAACATAAGGTTTTAATTAGTTCAAACAAGATCAAAACGGTAAATGGAGAACATAAGCATGGTTAGAATCTCTGATGCGCCTGCGCAAGCGGCTGCATGTCTGCTGTTCTCTTAGTGGAGGGCTGCCGTCTCTCAAGTGTTTCACAGAAAGGCTGAGGTCCTCTTTTGAAACAAGGACAATCAGGCTCAATAACTCTACTTTTGGGAGAACAGGACAGAGGAGCAAGAGTTATTTAATTAAACTCTTCTTAAAAAATATTCTTTTAGACCAGTTTTTATCCTTTATTTATTGTTTAACCATGTACAGCTTTTTGTCTTTTATCTTGTGTGTAGCAGACCCAATAATCTCCTAAAAGATTAAAAAAGTATTTTTATCTATCCATCCATCTTTCTTAAAGTGTGCTGGCTTTATCTGTAAAGCTGGCTTGTGACCAGGAAAATGGTCACAAAGTTCCAGACAGTGGTAAAACAGAAAACAATAAAGTAAAAGGTGGAGGAAATAAGTGATAAAAAGTAATGAATAAAAAATGATGACACTACTTTAGCTTTCTTTGGAAAGCTTCAAAATGTGAAAGGGCATGATGTCTTGAGTGTAAGTAGAAAAATAAGAAATACAGAAAAGGGAAACAAAAGAAGCCAAGATATAGATGTAAATTAAGAAATAAACTAGAGCTCAATGTGCATTTTTACGGGTTGCTAGTGTAAGAAAAGGTCATAAAGCATCTTTTGCAACAAAAAACGACTTCTTATGCCTTTGTGTAAAACTGTCCCACAACACCACAGTGTGCATACACAAAGACAGCTTTGCATGTCAGTAAAAGTTCAGACTAAAATATTCTTGTGTGGAGAAATCCTCTTTATTGGCTAATGCATTTTACAGAAAGAAAATCTGACAGACACTGCCAGCCGAGGCCATTTCCAAACAAACCGAGTTAGAATCCATCAAAAGAGAACACAAATCGAGTTTGAATAAATAACTTGGATTTGTTTTCCAGTGTTTTTCAAACTCTGTCTTCACCAATGAGGAAGAATTCATCTGGTTCTGTTTAGTAAAATATTCAATACTCACTGACCCAGAAACATCAGTTCTTGTATACTATTGCTGACCTGATCCTCCTGCTTTTACGGACTTAAAAAACATCTTTTTAAACTATTTTTCTGTATGTTTATTCATTCATAATTATTCATCCATGTTAATTAGTAATTCTTAACAATTCTTAAAATGAAAGTTTAAAAAAAATCATCAAGAAGTCGGCTAACAACATTCCTTACCAATGTAAAATGCTTAGAAAATTTCCTGTTTTGGCTCCTAGTAACAGGAGACAATTAGGACTTTTAGTAATAAATCAAAGTGATGTGTTTAATGGTGAGCACCTAGAAGGTATTAAATACAAATGCAACTTAATTCTGAAGAACATACAACTTTAAAAGCAAATATGTCGTTTGAATGTCAACAGTGCACGGTGTGTGTTAAAAAGTAAAGATTTGTTGATGCATTTTTCTGCCCTGATCACAACATTTTTGACAAATAGCGTCAGAATTATTATGTAAAACCACTCAAATTTGTTCCTAAACTCTATATGTAAAGCCATCTTTGCTGGGAATATTTCAAATAGTCCAACTACACAGTGAACTGAACAGCTCAGTCACTATTTGACAACTGTCTACAACCAATCAAATTCATTTTTGACAAGATAATGCTCTAGTAAATATTTTCAACCATTTTAAAAGTACTAATGTTTTCAAGACATTTATGCTGTCTTTAATTTCTTAAACTTTATTTCTTTAAAAACGTTTACATTAACATTTTGCACCATAACAGCCAGTTGTTTATTTATGGTTGTATTTTAATGTAGAGGCTCTGCATGTGGAAGAGTAGGACACCGTCCTTGTGTTGCTGGATCATCTGGAGTCCATTACAGTGAAAAGAGAAACATTATTTTTGCCAAAAAGCCAATGGATCAGAATCAACTTTGTGATCTGCAGAAAATGCTCACAAACAATTTAGTTTTTTAGCCGCACATCCATACACACAGGTTTTGTGAAGCACTCTCCTTTCTGAACTTTTCATCACATAGATTTTCCATTTCATTAGCCCAACCTCTAAAATAATAACAATCTTAAAAATGAATAAGTGTGCATTTGTCTGTCTTCCATTGTTTTGGAAATGTATCATATTTTGGCAAAAATTGTCAAGATATACTGCATTAAATCCTAATGGTTAAAGCCTGAATTTGCTTTTCAGTGCATTAACCAAGGGTAATTTCAGGGGAAAAAAACATTGAATATGTGTAACACTGTTGTAAAAAAGAGACGGTGGCGTTTGGATCCATGTGCAATGGGTTTTAATGGCAAACACAAACAGACAAGGCAAGGCATGGCATGGGCAGAACAGGCAGGAGTCAGGACACGAGGCCAGATCATCAGGTAACCCACCAGCTGCATGCAAGACAACACAAGACTTTGCACCGAGCAGAAACTCTGTGACTGCCTGTTTGTAGTAATGACATGATGAGGAACAGCTGTGGAGGCCCGGGAACAGAGAGCAGAGGCTCATGGGAATTGGAGTGATGCTGAGGCACAGAGAATGTAAATATTCAGGAGATGGCTACCTCAGGTGATCGGAGGGGGAGACAGACATCTGCTTCCCGACAAACATCATTGCACCACTGAACTCATCAATTAAATTTGTTTTGTTTAAAAATGAAGAAAAAGAAGAGAATAAAAAACACTAAATCATGCTTAAAAAATCTCACAACTGAGTTTAGTTATAAACATTTTCTTGACAAAAAAAAAAAGTTTCATAAGTTAAAGCTACATAGTGTATTTTTTTATTCAGAAAAAGTAAGAAATTTGACATTTAATCACTTAAGTGGAATGAAAATTTAATTACAATTCATTTTTTTTGTCAGGGTTATAACATAAAGAAAATTAAAATCGACTGTATTAAGAACTTTTAGTGTTTGAATTGACCATGTTTAGTACAAACTTATGGGCAAAATTGTATGTGGTAAAGCAGCAGCATTATGATGAATAGACGTTATTGTCGTTGTGACATGTTTCATGCCCAACAAAAATCCAGAAAGAGTCATTTAGTTATATATCCAGAAAAATAGACAACTCAACACAATGTTATTGTCTACACTATACACACTAAGAAAAACAATGAAATTAGTTTACATATTTTAAAGCATATATAATACAAAAAAAGTGTTTTGAAATGTAAATCTCTTGATCAGCAAAAAGGAAAAAGCTATTTATTTAAAACCTGGACAACCAATTATAAGCAATGGCATCAATGTGGTCATGCTGACTTCAGAATAATTAAAGAAGTAACTTAATATGTAATATTTGTATTATTATTTTATTTTTATCACATCAAATGCAATATTTATCTGCTTTTCAATCATAGCTTTGTTAACAATAAAAAGCCAAAGATCAAGGCAAAAGTTGCTAATTGTTTACTGACCATCTGGCATATCACATTAGCTCTCGATCGTGTAACCTAGAAAATATTTCTTCACTGGCAATTGATAAATCACTGTTCTTGGCTTATAACATATTTAATCTGAGTTCAATTTCATAGGAACCCCCCTCCAACCCCCCTTCCCCAAGCACTCCTTGGTTGAAGTTGCTCTCGAATTGCACTGCAGCAGATTGCGGTGGGGGGGAGACGACGACGGAGGAGGCAAAAGTTAGCACTCAGCTGCAGGCACTTACACAGAAATGCCTCTGGTCCATGGTCTGTTCTTCAGACACTGTGCGCTCGAGGGAAGGATCAAAACTGAAGATCTTCTGCAACTGAATGTGGACTTTAAACTAGTTTCATCAGGATTGTTTTCCTTCCCTGTGGGTGCTGGAAGTTCATCTGAACAGCTGTCAATGCAGTGAGAGATACCAGAGGTGTTGCACTTTTTAAAGGTAAAAATGTTAGTTTTTAAGTTTTGACTTAAGTTAATCATCTGGATAATTCCTTTTATCTCAAATTATTCAAAATAATAATAAAACATGAATTTTGATATATATGTTTTCATTTTTGTATTAGTTTTTTTTTTTTTTTATTTTACCTTAATTCAAAAGAAAACTGCCAACCACAGGAATAGTCTAGAGGTCTTATGATTACCCTATTTTTACTTTATGTTTGTTTTTCTTTTTTCTTTTTTAATGAATGATGAAGTGTCTATGAGTCATGAAGGGAATCTTTGCTAATCAAACATTTATATAATCCTTTAATAACTAGGATTGTTTAAACATTTATCTCAGTATTTAAAAGCTAAGTCTATGCTTTTTATGCATCAAAACCTTTTAAATTTACTAATGCTTACACTAATAATACACCAACTCTTCAATTTATTGTTACTGATTTTCTACCTGAAGTAGACAATAGTTTGGTCGCCTCAGGAAAGTTCTTCAGTGTGGAATCCTTTTCTTTTCAGGTAGATTCCATTGATGGTTGGGGTCAAAGTGTTGATAAAACTCAGTCCCTGTTGAAGATGAGGGTGGGTGTCTGCAATTCTTCCTTCATGCTGATGTGGATGCTGAGGGTTCTGCTGTTTATGGCTGCTGTGCAGCTGTCAGGGGCCGACTGTCCCAAATCATGTGTCTGTCACGTCCCCGCTGAAGTACATTGCACCTTCAGATACCTGACCGCAATCCCGGACCACTTCCCAGCAGCTGTGGAAAGAATTAACTTTGGGTAAGTGTTCTGTTTCCTCTCAAGCTTCGAGAGAAAGGAATAATTAAAATGATTTACTTAACTTTTTCTAAACTGTCATAACAGAGACGCTACTGTTAAAAAGGACATTTTCATCACAAAAAAATCAGGCAGTTTCTTGGATTCACACATTTAATTTGCTGGATAATAATTCTGTTCCGGAGTCTTAACTCTCAGGTCAGGTTGTGGTGTACATGGGGGGATGTCTGCGTTTCTGCTGCTATTAGCAATTTCTGTTATGACAAGTTGATACATGTCACTGTAATCATGAATAAAAAGGGAAAAGCAGCTGCTCTGTTCTCCAGTTGAGAATGAAAACACTCTAAAACTATGTGGTCTTGTGCAGTCCTGCCTTAAATTACATGGAAGCTTGCTTTAGACCAAATGTTTATTTTTTTGCAACATTTTGTTCAGATCAAAATCACTGGACATAGCAGAAAAAGCATTGTACTCGTTTTTTATTGACTGTTGCTTCCAGAAAGGAAAATGTTGATCTGATTATTTATATTCAGAATAGCTTTTAGTGTTCCAAAAAAGTGATAGATTTCATTTAGAAGTATAAAATAGAATCCCCAGTCCAAAAAACAATGTTTCATTTGTTACCTGGAATCTCTAAATGGGTTTAAAGACTGGTTTGTATGTGGGTACGTGACCCTACAACAGACTGGAGACCACAAGTAGCTGTGTTGGTTTCACAGACCTTGAGATCCCCAAAGGGATTTAGTGGGTTCTGAAGATGGATGGATGGATGGATGGATGGATGGATGGATGGATGGATGGATGAAATAATCATTTGAGTTATTGACTAAAGTAGAGTAAAACATTGGCAAAATAAATAAAATCAATCTCCAAATACAAAGTCTTTAAAAATGTATAGTTTCTTGTTTACGACTTACTCAATATGACATACAAAAACAAATGTGTAATAATGATTCTGTTCCTAAATAAAATTAGTTCAACACACCATTGTGTGTGGTGTGTGTGTAACTTCAGTAAAACTAATGACAAAAAAAGCTTATAAGAAAGACTAAATCTTATTGTTGCATGTGCTACTAGGTACAACAGTATTACAACTTTGGGAGAGAATGACTTCAGAGGCTTTACAAAGTTGCAGCTGTTGCTGTTGCATAGCAACGCCATACACAGTGTTGAAGACAAATCCTTTCAAGATCTCAAATCTTTACAGGTAATGTACTCTACCAGCCTTTTATTGAATTTGATAATGCTTGACTATGAAAAACTCCTGTTTTTGGTTTGGGTTTTAGTCACATCTGTTGCTAATAATGGGTAAGAGCCTTGATTCTTTTGTGAGTACCGCAAAGGGTGTCACTGTGAATGTTGCTTGCGCATGTTCACTTCGCCATTAAGGAACTTGGTTTCCGCATTGGGAAATTTACAGCGTTAATATTTTTGGTATACATCGCAGTGCTTACTGGGGCAGCTTATACTTTGCTTTCGATTTGGAAAAAGGTACAATGAGCTAAGCAGACATTTGTGAGCCAACGGCAGCTTTCTCATGATTCATGATCGATTTCACAGCTTCAAGAAAGATACAAGATAAATTAGGTCCCCAAAACCATCCCCTGAACATTGAGGAAACTTGAGGAAATGTGCGGCATTCGTCATCGCAGGCCCAAGCCCTTAAAACAGAATAATAAGCTGCACTTGGCAGTCATTAAGCATGTAATAACATCAATTGAACGATCTTCTAAAAAATATTTGAAGTTGGTGAATCACTTGGATAATGTCATGTGACCAATTAATGTTGTTTAGAGCACAGATAAGGAAGCTTTGGTATCTAAAAAGACAAAAAAAAGGTTAATATTTCTACCTGTGATTACCAAGTTTTCCCATTGTTTTCTATCCATAAAAACAAAGTCGTTCATTATTGACAACATCGTTAATTTTAGGTCTGTTAAGCTTTTTGCATTTATTTCTCATTTTCTCATTATGGAGGACACATTAAAAAGAATATAAGATTAAAACTGTGTTTCTAGAATTGCTTTATTAAAATTGAGATGAATCAGGAGCAGACAAAAGCCTGCGGTTTGGAAAAGCTTGAGTTTGTGACCCAGCAACTATCATGGGCAGGCCAAAGTCTCCCTGTTCTGCTCCATTCTGATAAAAAATATATATAGTTGGAGTGGGACTTGAAACCTTTGTCACCTGAATTTATCTCCAGCAATGAAAAAAATGTATTTATTTATTTTGTTTTTATGTAGTCATTAAATTCGGGTGATTTTGGAGCAGATTTGGTGTGTATGTGAATCTATATTAATTGTATTAACATGAGAAGAGAAAGAGCAAACACTGTAAGACAGTAACACAATTAAGACAATTTATATTTCCACATCAATTTTAAGTCCTTTTTTTTAACAACTATTTTCTTCCAGGTGTTAAAGATGTCACACAACAAATTAAAGGATATCAACAAGGATTCATTTAAAGGTCTGGACAGACTTTTAAAACTTTACATAGACCACAACCAGATAGAATTCATTCACCCAGAAGCATTGTGTGGCCTGACCAACTTGCAGCTCATCAATCTGGAGAGCAACCACCTTCAACAGCTCCATCCAGATACATTTATCACAATGAGACACAGCCAAGTATTCAAGGTTTCCTCTGCAAGAACCATCAACTTGTCGGACAACCTGCTGACCACTCTTCCTGCAGATATTTTCTCAGGATGCTATCAGTTAGAGAACCTTTTCCTCCACGCTAACCCCTGGAAGTGTGACTGTCGTATAAGGTGGCTGTCTGTGTGGGCTCAAAGGAACACAGGTACATAATCCTCAAAGTATTTGCAGATACTTTAGAATGAACCAAGGTACTTAACAAAATCATCTGGTAGGATGTGCCAAATTGTGCAAGCACATTTTATCTGTTCAGTCGTTAAAAGAAGCATTTTTCTTATACCATTAAAGATGTTGGTTCTGCTGTTGCACATCGACAGAGACAGATATATCTAAGGGAAACAAATCTTTCCAATGACATCACTGGAAACAGAAGATGATATCGTTCATCATAAACGCTACAGATGGCATTAAACTCTAAAAGAACAAATATGCTGCTTTTTATTGATGACGTGACTGTTGCAAAACTCTGTCCTGTCTTAATGTCAAGTTTTGATTTGGCTGCCTGGCTTACGGTGTGGAAACTGTAAATATTCTTTTCTCCCCTGAAACCAGCTGAATGTGAAACTACTTGATAATTGTTTCCAGGTGTGCTGAAATGCAAGCAAGACAAAAGATATCTGAAAGGCCAGCTGTGTCCTGTTTGTGCAAACCCTGCCTCTCGTAATAGACGCTTAACCCTGCTCCACAATGATGACTTTAGCTGTACCAAGCCACGGATCGAATCTCATCTAAAGAAGAAAAACATCACCCTGGAGGAGGGCGACTTTACACCAGTTTACCCCAAAGACTTCATCGCCCCGTTAGGTTCCATACAACTAAACCTGACTGACCACTTGCACAAGGATGCGAGTCTTTCCTGCACTGTCCAGAGGCCCACTGCTTTTGAGAACCCTACACAAACCTTTGAGGAGGAAGAGGGAAACAATGTTACTATGCTTACCACTCACATAACTACATATTTGGTATGCAATATTGATTATGAACACATCCAACAGCTGTGGGGGATTCTTACTGCTTACAGTGACTCACCTTTGAGGCTGGAAAGAGGTTTGATGCTGGCTCGAACACCAGAAATGGTGTACAGCTACAGCCAGATAAAGGATAATGATGAACAAACCGACACAAACATTGAAGCTGAGATGAAAGCCTCTCCTGCATGGTTATTGCAAGGTGAGGTGAGCCTCCAGCTCGACAGAACTTTTACCACCTTCTCTACTCTGCATATTAAGTACCAATCTGTGGTCAACCTGCGCTTGGAAAAAAATCCACCAAGAAAGGACCGCTATGCATGGACCATAATTAAGCGGGACAATCAAACCAAGACAGAGCACACTGTAATCACAGGTAAAAATCATTCATACTTTTGCACAATAGTATTCGTGTTTGGGAATATGGGCAAATATCAAACACAACAGTTGTTGTTTTCATCATAATGCATAAAAGTAACCCAGGATAACATAAAATGTACTTTTGAACATAGGTGGTGTGGCACAGTTGAGCTGTCATACAAAGGGTGAGCCAAAGCCTTCAATGGAATGGATTTTACCAGATGGAAGCAGAGTCAGAGCTCCTTATTTCAGTCAAGACAGGAGGATCATAATCACTGCTGAAGGGGAGCTCAGTCTTCAGGGTTCAGTTCCCTCGGACACCGGTCTTTACTGGTGCATCACCACAAATTACCTGGATGCAGATATCCTCATGTTTCGTGTGACAGTTCTTCCTCCTGATGTAGAAGAGATGGATGTCAATGGTCTCCATCTGTCAGCACCACTAGGTGACAGTTTGACTTTTGACTGTGTCTCCTCTGGAAGCCCTGAAGGGTCCATTTCATGGATTCTCCCAGACCACTCAATACTGGACAGATCTCAAGGGAGCAAAAGGGTTTATGAAAATGGAACTTTGATGATTCAGGGCCTTACAAAAAGGGATCGAGGATTTTTTAGGTGTTTAGTTGCTAACCATCTTGGTGTTGACCTACTTGTGAATCAGGTGTCAGTAACTGAGGAAAAACTCAGGGTGGAACCAGTTGTGGAAAACGAAGGATCAGGGATAGTAATAGAAGTCAAAATTGATTCTAGTTTACAAGAAAAAAGCATTAGTCACAGTGAGATGCCATCTTCTAGCCCAAACTACAGAAACAATCAAGAGTCCCGGACTATCACCTCAGATCGACCTTATCCAAAACCTAGATTTCAGGGCAGAAGAAGTTTTGGAGGTAGACTGTGGCAAAGAAGGAAAGTGGCAGCTCGCAACAGACATGTTGGAAGAAGCAGGATCTTCGATAAGGCATCCAAAAAAGTAGATCCACAAAAATTTGCTCAATTGATGAAAAAAGCTCAGGAAGGATTAAGAATAAAGAATGGCCTAAAAAAAGAAACACCGTCTGATAGTGGGGAAATTGGCTCTGGTGAGGGTCATGATTATGGCCATTCTCTTTTTGTCTCAGAGATAGTCAAACCAACACCACAAATAAAAGCTGCCACACAAACAGGAGAAACTTACCCAGTGATAACAGATGTACCCAAGAATTCTGACATAGAAAATTCAATGAGCCATTATAGTCATCCAAGACAAACAGTGGAATATAAAAATCCAGTAACAACTGATAAAACCGCATTCACACACCTCCCAACTTCAACTGAGTATTACAAACAGGAAAAATCCAGCTCACAGCTGAAAAACATAAATCCAATCAATCCTCAACACATTGCACCAGAAACTCAGCTTAGGGGTTTAGAACAGGTCTCTACAAATAGAGAAACATCTACAGAGGGGATAATTTTGATAGCTACAGATCCTAATGCCACTCCAATGAAGGATAGCCCAAAACCAGTGGAGCGTGTTGTCCATACAGATACTGACGGCCAGACCACTTTCACAGCAATCACCACCACAGAGAGACTGAAGGATGAGATCACCTTCCATACTACCCAGACAATAAAATCTCCAGGCCTGTCTGTTGGATCCACCATCATTTCTCAGCAACAGATTCAAATCATTCCACGTAATAAAGAAAAAGGTCGCAGGAGGACCTTTCATGGTCGCAGGAGAATCATTAAACCTGGCAGGATTAATGATATAAAGTCCTTCATCAATAGAGTCAACCAACCAACTGTGAGGAAGGAAGAAAATACTTCAGTTTCATTTCAAACTAATTTGACAACAGGTAAGGCCATTTTCAATTAATGTTATCATTTTTCAGTTGTGTCTTCTGCAAATATCAGTATATAGCTAATCATTGTCTCTGTTCAGTATTTATTAAAATATATGTTTACATTTTCATCTTTTATTATTAAGACTTTGATGAAGACAACAAGAAGAGTGTAGTCCCTGATGTACTGATTAAAGCACCAAAACCAACCATCAGTCCAAATCTGAGCACAACGGAAAGATTCATGTCCACTCAGAAAACTTCTACCACAACGGATTACAGTACTTCAAACCTCCCCATCATTCATGGCAGATATCTATCAGAGGTCACAGCAGAGGACATGACATCTGCTGATTCTCCTGACATGGATGCCTCAAGTGATTCATCTTTTACCACAAACAAAAAATTGCCAGTTACCACAACTGCAAGTACATCTAAGGCTATTCATAAAAAAAATGATTGGAACCAACAGTATGGAAGTCAAGAAAGGGCAAAGAAACTAAGCAGGTTAAGAAGACCATCTGTTACACCAAAAGCCTCAATGACAGCAGAGATTGTGTCCACAACCACCATTGCTGCATCTACCACCACTACTAGCTCACAGATCAAGGTTGAAAGTCCACCACTGTCTATTCAGAAGCAAAGCAAACAACGCTCAATGGAGGATATGAATGAACGTTTAGACTTATCTGACTTTGAACTAAGAACAACAGGGTTAACAATTCACCATGTTACCACTACAAGCTTGCCTTGTTATTCCAGAATGTCCACCACTGCTGGAACACCACCAGAATTACAGACTTTACCTTCTCCGCCCACAGTCAACCCACATGTAATTGTAAATCCTGAGGAAATAATGTCATCTGGGTCTGGTGCACTACCTGATAATGCCGGTTTGACCAGACAAAGGACTGGTGGGATCAGGAGATGGCAAAGAATAGGAAGAAGGAGGTCCTTCCAGGGCAGGAGACTGTACAAGAAACCAGGAACTACAAAAGCAAAGCAAACCACAACAAAGATTGTGCCATCTTATAGTTCCCTCAACATACCACCAATGAAAATGAACAGGACAGCAAAAGCAGATTTTAACAATCTTACTGTCTTTACAACCAACAAAACTCCCTCAGTGACCTCATCTGCACATAGGCCAACTACTACATTAGTTCCTGGCACAGTAAAACAGCCATACACAGTAGCTTCTAACAAAATTGAAATAAAAAAAGAACCCCAAGCACAGAAAGAAAAACACAATACCATCAGCACATCAGTGAAAATGCTCATACCTAATTTGCAAAGTGGTGGTGCAAGAAATAGGGAAGATGAAGACCTTAGCTTTGACAAGATAACCATCATTGAAAGTGAGTCAGGATCCAACTTTCCTGTTCCATTCAACAAAGAAGTGGACCATTCTAAACCGACGTTTTATGATAAAATCACGGACAACAAAGCCCCATCTTTAAGTGCTTCTGGATTTGAACCAATATCAAAGGGTATCAATAGCAAGCCTAGGATAATTGGAGGAAATGCAGCTAGTTTTACAGTTTTGTCCAACTCGGATGCTTTCCTGCCATGTGAGGCTGTTGGAAACCCTCAACCTGTAATAACTTGGATGCATTTCTCTAGCACAGGTAACATGCCATAGCTTCATTCCTACTAAGAAAATCTTTCTCTCTGTCTCTCTCTCTCTCTTTATACACACACACATATATATATATATATATATATATAATTATATATATATATATGTATATATGTATATATATATATATACATATATACATATATATATATATATATATATATATATATATATATATATATATATATATATATATATATATGTATATATGTATGTATATATATATATATATGTATGTATATATATATATATATATATACATACATATAGTACAAGAGTTAATGCTGTTATTTTCTGGCTGTTTTTCATTTTATTTTATTTTTTTATTTTACCTAATGATAATAAAATAGTTTTCTGTCTTTAATCATTATTTCTCCTAGGAAGCACGGTTAGCATAAGAGGAAGGATGGGCAAGTTCGATGTGTGGAGCAATGGCACCCTGTCCATTCAGAAAGCCAATATCAAGGACCATGGCCAGTACCTCTGTCTTGCTGAGAATGACTATGGAACAGATAAACTTCTGGTCACTCTCTCTGTGGTAGCTTATCCCTCACGAATACTGGAACCAAGAATGCGAGAAATCAAATCTCATACAAGGAGCACGGTGGAAGTGACATGTAGAGCAGAAGGCAGACCAATGCCCACAATTTCTTGGATCTTGGCTAACAGGACTCAAATCAGGAGTCACAAACCAGAAAAAGGACGAGTATCGGTATCTTCTGAAGGGACTCTTACTATTAAAGATGTCTCTGTGTATGACAGAGGTTTTTACAAGTGTATTGCCAGCAACCCAGCAGGAGCTGATACCTCTACAGTCCGACTGCAGGTGGTAGCAGCCCCACCAAACATTTTAGAGGAAAAACGTGAACAGTTAAAGGCAAGCTTAGGTCAAAATCTGTGGCTGCCTTGCACTGGCCATGGTTCCCCTCAGCCAACTGTACACTGGGTCCTCCATGGAGGATCAGTTCTCCTACTTGACAAACCTATCAGTAACAAAAGGACAACTTTGTTTAAAAATGGAACGCTATCCATAAGAGATGTGACTCCTGCAGATAGTGGAAACTATGAATGTATTGCTACTAGCTCTACCGGTTCAGAGCGAAGAGTGGTGAGTTTGACAGTAGAGACACAGCAGTCTGCACCTCAGATAGTGAAGACATCTGAGCTTGTTACTGAACTGTCTTATGGGGAACAATTGAGACTTAATTGCTTAGCAACGGGAGACCCTAAACCAAAGATTATGTGGAGGCTACCGTCCAGAGCGATTGTTGACCATTGGCACAGGTAATTATAATGGGGTTGCATTTGTACTAGTGGAATAGATGAACATCAACATGAATAGCAACATAAAGAATGAAAAGAGAGACATTTTCAATAATGTGGTGAGCTTGCTGATAATAAATTAAAACTAGAATTTCAACAGAAAATGTTTTCTGTTATCTAAATATTAACAAAGAGAGTAAAAATGTAAATCCAAGGAGTGCATTTGTTGCAAAAAAATATACTTTTTTTCCATAATGGCCACACATTTTAAAGCACTAAATAAATAAGTTGCTACATAAATACAGTCCTTATTTTGAGTAAAATGTGATAGGTTAAACTTTTTTTATTCCATGTCTTCAACTAGATTAAAAAATAGAAAAAAATGATGGATGACAATATATTATCATTTTTCTTTACATGAGGTGCATCCTAGGATAAAGGAATTTAGCGGCATTTAAATTCTTTAATTTTTAGTAAATCAAAAACTCAAAAAACTCCCCAAAATCCTACTTTCATGATTTATATGTGAATTTCTTTCTGTCCACTGTCATATGTATTTGATTTATTGTTGTGATTTTTTTGCAGAATGGGTGGCAGAATTACAGTCATGGATAATGGCACTCTTATCGTCAACACGGTGATTGACAGAGATGCTGGGGAGTATCTTTGTGTGGCACAAAGCACAGTAGGCAATGATCTTCAACTCATGAGCGTCAGTGTTTCAATGAAGCCGGCCAAAATAGAGTCCAAGCTCTATGGAAAGAAGCAAATACATTTTGGTAACGATCTGAAAGTGGACTGTAAAGCCACAGGGGCACCGAAACCAGAAATCTCCTGGGGTCTGCCAGATGGCACAGTTGTTAACAGTGCTCTGCAGGCTGATGATGGCCATGGAGGAGGGCGAGTACGCCGCTATACTCTGTTCGACAATGGGACTCTCTTTGTTAACCAGGTGTGTCTTTGCTAGAAAAACCAAACACAAAATTCCTTCCAGACGTTTTTTGGTAACATTCTACTAAGTTTTCTGTTTACATTTTGGCCCTAAACTTCTCAAAGAAACTGCTATTTTATGCAGTAGAACCAGCAGCAATTCTCAATAAAACCAATTGGTTCCTACCAATCAAGTTTAACACATACTTAAACAAATGCTTTTGTAGATGCAATTTAGCACCTCTATTGTGTCTTTTCCAGGTTGGTATGTCAGAAGAAGGAGACTACACCTGCTATGCAGAGAACAAGGTGGGAAAAGATCAGATGCAAGTACATATCACAGTTGTAACAGCTGCCCCCAGGATACGTGTCCCTAACCAGACCTATGCCAAGGTGAAACCTGGAAGAAATGTTCGCTTTGACTGCGAAGCCCTTGGGGAGCCCAAACCTAGAATTCTGTGGATGCTTCCAACTAACGATGAAATAGCAGCATCAAATGCACAGCACCTAATACACGTAAATGGTTCCCTTGACATCAGGAATGTGAAGCTAACTGATTCTGGGGAATATGTTTGTGTGGCTCGTAACCCTGGGGGAGAAGACAGAAAAACATATAAATTGGAGATTGAAGGAAATCCACCTGTGATCAATGGATTCAGACAGAATAGAACTGTGATCAAAGATGTAACCACAAAACATGCCAGGAAACTTATAAACTGCAAGGCTGAAGGTGACCCTCCTCCAACTATTACTTGGATAATGCCAGATAACATTTTTCTGGCTGCACCATATTTTGGTAGCAGGATAAATATCCACCACAATGGAACTCTGGAGATTCGCAATGTGCGAGCAACCGACACGGCTGAGTTTATTTGCGTGGCAAGGAACAGTGGAGGTGAGGCAGTGATGATCATACAGCTGGAAGTTGCCAATATGCTTCGAAGGCCAATTTTTGAGAACCCTTTCAATGAACGCATTGTGTCTCGGACTGGAAAAACCATAGTTCTGAACTGTTCTGCCTATGGGTACCCAAAGCCAGATATTGTTTGGACTTTGCCAAATGGAACACGCTTGAGTGTTGGAGTGTACCATGAATCTCACCATCACCATCTAAACGATGATGGAACCTTGGTTATTTACAACTCGCAAAAAGATGACTCAGGAAAATATAGATGTGGTGCAAAGAATAACCTGGGCTATGTGGAGAAGCTCATAATTTTGAATATTGGACATAAGCCATACATCCTAACAAGACCTCGAGGTATCATACGTGGCTTGTCTGGGGAACCTCTTTTCCTTCACTGTTTGTCTGATGGGAGTCCTCAACCGAGAATCTTTTGGACCCTTCCTGGAGGCCATACTCTTAGTCGACCTCAAGTACTTGGACGCTATCAACTGGTGGAAAATGGCACTCTAGTTGTTAAAGACACCACCCTCAATGACAGAGGAAACTATATTTGTAGAGCTCACAATGATGCTGGGGAGGCAGTTCTCACCATCCCGGTTGTTATCATTGCTTATCCTCCACGTATAACTTCAAGCTCTTCTTCTACTGTAAGGGTAGTACCAGGGACAACAATCCAGCTCAACTGTGCTGCCACTGGGATCCCCAAGCCACAGATCACCTGGGAGCTTCCTGATAAAACAAATTTGGCAACTGCGGAACAAGGCAGGCCTAAAGGGAGTGAACTTCTCCACCCTGAGGGGACACTCATTATCCAAAGACCTACATCATCAGACTCCGGTAAATACAAATGTGTGGCCAAGAACCACATGGGTACAGACTCTAAGGTCACATATGTCCTTGTTCTTTAAAAATAAGTATAAATTAAGTCAACTGTAAACTGTGCTTGTTGTGATTTTTTTAAATGAAATCTCAAACTTGGATGAAACAGACATTTATAAAAAGAAAGTTTACATTTGTTTGCACATTATTCTACACAGAATCATCCACCTGGAGCAACCATGCTGTTTCCTGAATATGGGCTTTTTCCAAATTTCCTCCTTACTCCCTAACTACAAAAAAAAACTATATTATGCAAGACTATTTATTAGTGCCCTGGATTTTAAAAGCAATTTGGACACCATGGTCACTACTTCTCTTTTTAAACACCAAACATGATATTACCAATTTCCAGAAGTAAAAACCTATGAAGAATGAAGATTTACAGCTCCTCAAAATAACAAACATATTATATAGTGCACTAAGTTGTGAGCAGTGATGAAATTTGGACACAAGCATTGTCAAAGAACACCTGTAAAGTCACAGGGGTTCTTGTTTCAGATGATTCACATAGGACCAGTGATTTTTAACAAATTGGGCCTGAAGTCAATAGCATACCATCATAAGTAGTTTTTCTGTAACTGCTTTTAAAAACCAGAAGTGGTAACTTTAGGAAAATTATATATATATTATATATTAATTCCCCTTTATAGACAAACAATGGCAAAAAGTTCACGTTATAACATGTTACTGTTTCACTCAAGAACTAGTTAAAAAGACAAATTGCCAAGTATTTTGCAAATATGCTTTATAGTTAATAGCACACATTCAGACAGTTTTAACAGTTTGTTCAAACATTATTTGAATCTTTTTTACATTACACGTGCTTTGTGTCAGTGCAAAACAGGTATTGTGATTAGCACACAGCTGCATTTTTTTAAATAAAGGGTACAACTTCAAAAGTGTATTATAACTTCATGTGTAAAGACTATTTTCATCTGAAAAAGAAAAGAGTTAGAATTTGTAGTTTAATGAAGTAAAAACTTTTATAATGAGCACTTTCTTTTGAACACTAGAGAAAGTGATAGGCCTGTAGACACCTTCCAGACCAGTTTAAGATTTCCAGCTGTTGAAATAACCCTTTGCTTTATTGTTTAGGGCAGATGCTACAGGGGAACCATTGTTTTTTTTTCTTGAAGTGCTGGTGTACTGATTTTATTATCTACGCTAAAATATACTTTTAACTAGAGCATTGAAAACAGAAAAAGGAACAAAAACTCATGCATGTTTTTTTTTCTTTTTTTTTTAAGATTTATAAGAGGAAAAAAACACTAAATGCTAAATAAACAAGTGAAACCCAGACAAATTCAGATTGTTTTGTAAAAGTGGAGTGGGCCTGTTAAAGTGTGTAACTATGCTATTTGACGTTTTATATTGAGTTCTAACTGAAGGTATTTTTTCAAAATCTAAAAATAAAAATAAGGATGTGACCCATTAAACAGGAAGGCTTTTTTTTAAATCTCTAAACAAGCAGCAGAAGAAAGAAAAACTATTTGAAACTGCACTATAGTGTTGGATGGAACTGGGACAGATAACAGACAAATTTCATTTCTTCTCTTGAGCAAGGGACTTTTCCAGTCACCACCAATCAAACCTTACTTTTGCATTTCTCTTTTTTGTTTGCTGGCAAATCTCTTAAATGGCAATAAAACTGTTATCTCAATATTAGCCGTTTTTTTTCAGTGCTGGAGTATGACATATAGCTACTGTTTAATGGAAGCTCCAGAGACAACACAGAAATTCCAATATATCAGCTTTTGACATTTCAAGAAAAACAGAAAACTTCCTTAGTTTGGAACCAGTGCAGAGCAGTGTGATAGAAACCAAGTAAATATACAAGAGAGGGAATTGCCCTCCATAAACTTTGGAATGCAGGCTACTTGTTTCATCACCGGATAAAATGACTTACATATGTGACTCAACCTCAAACACAAGTCAAAGTAGGTAATAAGCACCTCATGTGGCTTTCTGTTATGACAATACATTAATCATTCACATCATGTGTGATCTCTGGGTGTATATTATTCAGTGATGGTTTTGTAGTTCATGTTTCTTTAGTCATAGACAATGAAAGCTTACTAAAGCCTTGGAAGACGTCTGAACATCAAATTTTTGAATTGATTTAAAGTTTTAAAAAAAAGTCTAATTTTAGATGCACTTTAGCTCAACTACAGCTAAAAAAGAAAAGAAAATTAGATAGAAAAAGGGTTTTACTTGTTCAGCATTACTTATGTTTACCTGCATGTTAATTGTACTTTAATCTCTTCTTTTCTAGTAACAGAATTACCATGTGTATATGATACAATTGCTTTAATTTAATTTACTGAACAAAACTTTACCATATTGAAATTACACAGAAAAAAATATATAAACACAACCATTTTGCTTTAGCTCCCATTTGTCATGCGATGAACCCTTTCTGTCAAATATTGTTCACAAATTTGTCTAAATCTACCAGTGAGCACTCCTCTCTAATTAATATAATAGATCCCACCTCACAGGTGTTTCATATCAAGATGCTGATTAGACAACATGATTATTGCACAGGTGTGCCTCAGACTGGCCACAATTAGGATCCCAATGTTTTACAGGCTGATTTTGAATTAATAAAAATAAAAAAAAAGTAATCCCATGTGAGGACTATTCTTATTTGAAGCCACAAACATGGCAGCACATTTATCTTAAGATTTTTGAGTTCTAACAAATTCTACGAGAAAACATTTTTTAACAGGTCCTTTCATTACACCTGCATTTGATTCCATACAGATTGGCAGAAGCAACCGTGATCCTGCTGGAATTTCACACCAGCAGAGCAGAATCCTCACTTCCACCTTCCAGCCACAAGTTAGTTCAATCGATCTTTGCGCCTCTCTTCAAGGTTGGAACTGTTTTTCTGGCCATGACTCCTTCAGGGTATTTGGTTTCACTTTACCCCCAGCGAGAAATAAAATGCTGAGACATCAGGGGTCATTTTTTATTATGCATCTACAGCTATAATCAATTTAGGCTGTACTTTTAGTTCTAAAAATTCTGAGAGTAAAAGTGCATTTCAAAGATTTTACTGAAATGTATGGATTATGGAGAAAGTGCAGTTATAAGTCACGTGACTTTGACTAAATGTTGCCCTAAGCTTTTACTGCTTAAACATGGCAAACATTAGGTGATTTTATTAACTTCAGGATCTGTTTGAAATGTTTTACAGAGCTTGTTCAAGTTGAAGGAAGTGATTTTCACATTTTAATGGGATCATATTCCTTCATTCCTTTTCCCTGCTGTGGAAGACCTTCAGTGGGGGGTTCTCCAAACTGAACAAATCCAGATGTAGTTTTTGGTCCGCAGGGAATAAATGGACAGAGAAGTGTAAAGGTCACAGCAAAAAACCTATTAACAAAAAAATTATGTTGTTTCACAAACTCCTGCTCGTAAACCTCAATGTTCTTTAAAAGTCACTTTCAAAGGAATTAAATCTCAAATGCACCAACCCAACAAAGCAAAACCAACAGACTAATATGACAGTTCCACAACAGAAGATCTTTCTACCTTCTGTATCCATTCCAGAAACATTTAAGAGGCTGTGAGAGGCCCATATGAGTGTTTAATGATGATTGAGACCAAAGGAAAACTTTTTGGCTTTTGGGGGTCTAGCCAAACAGTTTCAATCAAAGAAAACCTTTTTTTTTCAGGTGTAACATTGTTTTTTTTTTTTTTGTTTTTTTTTAACTCTACCTGCTGAGATTTCCACAGGCAATATTTCCTCCATGCAGCTGGAAAATGTCTAATTTACTACTCTGTAATAAAGCTTGTAATTTGACACCCGCAGCTGTAGAAACAGGAACAACCAGAAAAAAGTAACAAAAAAAAAAAATCACAGCTTTATAGCTCTTTAACAACTCATTTTCAAGCGTTTTATATATAATCACCTTGATACTAACCATATGTCTTTCATCAAAAACCACTAGCTGTTCAGCTCCCAATATACACACATTCATTTAAACAAAGAAAAGTGTAACAATTATGTAATTAAAGAGCAAGCCAACAGGTGGCATCAGCAGACTAATTGAATAACTGTTAAGATCTTAAATATTTGTCCGACCTAATGCAGGATATATTCGATTTTACATCTGAAACTCTTTGGAAGTTGAAAAATGTTTCAGTGTAAAGAATGCATCAGCAACAACCCACAATGCATCATATTTCTGTGGGACGAGAAAACTGTCGTATATAATGTGGAATGGCTTCATGTACGATCGCCTGCTGTGGCTTGTCTGCCACAAATGAATCCAGCCTCAGATCCTATGATGAGCTCACAGGAAACACACCCAGAGTGTCTCTGAGTTCAGAGCTGGAGTTATAAAATATTATCTGTTTATTATCTAAATCACTTATTGAATCTATTTATTTAGTTTGTCCACAGGAAAGCACATTTGTGGGGATGACTTTATGTCATATGTGATAAAAAACACACGTGATGAATCTGACTTTTTTTGTTGCTGCTGTTTTGCATTAAAACTTTCTTTAGGGTTCTTTTGACGTCATCAGAATGGAAATTTCCTTGCAAATGATAAGGTGGCTCACAGGATTTGAATCAGTTGGCTAATTTATCATTGCACTGAGCCTCTTGCACTTTTTTCCCCCCACCAACGTAGTTGAAAGCTGAAACTGACATTCTCTGACCTGCTCCTTTGGCCTGTCGTCTGCTCTCTGTGTGCACACAGGCTGCCAAGCACACAGAGGCTTCCTGTGAAATATGCCTGGTATCCCTGGTTGGCCGTTCTCTCAAAGAGAGCTGTTGTCCCTGTGTTTTCTAATTTTCATGCCACAGCTTTCATCCAGCTTTTCAAAGCTGTGTGTAAAGCAGCTCCCATTTATTTTTGCTTTGACTTGTAGATGCATGTGGACAGCTTAATTTTTAAAATATTTTAAAACATGTTTTCATAATATTAAAATTTTTCCATGTTAGTGTTCCGTTTGTGTTCATCGTTTTTGGGATCTGAAAAAACAGTGTGAAAAACATTTGTTTTTAATGGACGCTTAGATGATGATGACGTGGGGTTGCCAAAACAAGTTGCAGCAAAAATTAGAATACCAGAAAGGCAAAGGGACTTTCCAAGGTCAGAAAACACCCGAAATCAAAGCTTGTAATCTGCATAAGACACCGTCTTAAAGGTGAAAGGAAGGAAAGCTCCACAGTGGCATCTACTGTCAAGCAAAGAGGTGCAAATTTTATGATATGGTACTGTTTTTTGGGATTAAGAGCTGGAGGCTACACTTTATATATTGCATCAATTACATATATCATGTTTTTATTTTGTACATGTTCACATATGCACATATTTAGCCTAAACTGGGCATTTTGTGAATTTATTGCTAAGGATGTGAACGTAAAATTTAAATGCACATTTTTTAAAAATCTGTTAGATGGTATTTAAAATTATGTCCTGCTAAGATCTAATTGTCTAACATTGGAATGTTTGTGTTTTAAGTATAGGATTCTGAATTCAGTTCAGAGCTCTGAGGAAGGAGTTTAATGTGAAGGACTTCCTGTTGGGCTCTGTGGTTCATTTTATTGGCGTTCAGTTTCTTCTTGAAAGTGTTTTCATGTCTTAAAAGATCTTGCCGAAAAAGATTAAAATTGGTTGGCAAAGTGGCAATAAACTTTAATAGCATCAAATAGCTAAAACTGACAGATCATTTTCATCCCCACAAAAATACTGCTCTTTCTGACCAGTGTATGAAGACCTACTCTCAGCCTATTGCTCCAGCACACAATAGAACTGGCAACCAGAGACAAAACACTCCCAGCTCGGTCTGAGGCATGTCAGAAGACCGGATCCTCCTCAGGAAACCAAGGCTCTGGCCCTTGATGTACAGGAACTGGGTGTTTTGAAATCAGTCCAACAGATTTTCTGTTACAACCTCCAGGTATTTGCAGAACTCCACAAACACAAGCACCTGGCCCGCCTGAGTTTTACCACAAGCTGCTTTGTTTCGGATGAAGCAGCTATTGAAACTACTTCTCAAATAAGTGGCAACTAACTGCATTTACAAAAATGCCAAGATTACACTTAACCGCTTTGTGTTCTCTTTTCTTTGGAATTAAAAACAAACCTTTTTTGAAAAAAAATAATTTCTAGATTAAGCTTTTAAAGTGATTTCTCATCGAGTTATTATTAAGCTACAAAGCAACATGTCTGTTGCTAAAGTCGCGTTTCACTGCATTTCTTTAATTTTTTTGACGCATTTTCGAATTAAATGAATCCATATTTGCCAAAGCAACACTGTTTTTGATGTTTGTCTTATTTATTTATTTTTATTATTTTTTACTTTGAAACTACCACCTATTTTATGTAAAGTGTTTCCAGTTCTATTTTCATTAGGATTATCCTGTTTTTAGCCAAAATTAAAAAAAAAATCTGTGTCATGACATAATTTCTTCAGAACGGCAAAAGTTCATTAGAAATTCACCTTTGAGTTGTGGACAGATCAAAGTAAGCCTGCGCTCATTTAACCCTGAGCTCCTAAGCTTTACCCATCATCCTTTTGCTAACACTCTCCGCAAGCTTGCAGCCCCTCACAACCCCACCTAACATTACCGGTTGCTCCAAAATCGATTGCCATTATTGTTGCACCGGTATCCAGCTGTACAGTTTTGAGCCAGACCTCACCTCAGACGACAAGGGCGAAGGAGCGCATGGATCTATATATCTGCAAGTGGATGCATCAGAATGGACCGGAGCAGGGAGCTTGATACTTTCTGACTGTAGTTTGAACATCAAAACTACAAGCTTTAACAATTGGTATTCTTTCATCTGCTCTAAATTCACCCTGATTTTAATAAATAAAATAAAATTAGAAACAGTTTTCTTCTTAATCATCTTTGTATGTGTCTTCCATTATCAGAAAAATGCTACAAGAACATTAAAAACATTGCCACATTTTTATACACTTTAATGAATTTTACCAAAGCAGTAAAACTAACACTAGGCAGCTTTTTTTATTCTTCACATTTGGTTCCTTTAACAATGCTAAGATCTAGAAAAACACAGTTCACCAAACCACATATGGAACAAAAGCCTTACTGTCTTGACTAAAAAATGAAATGAAAAATGACTGCAGTAAGTTGCACAAACCAAGAGTGTTTAGTAGATCAGTCTGATGGGTATGCCAGACTTTGGACATATGTACGCTTTAGCAATAGTCAAATCAAAGCAATTTCTGGGAAAGGATTCATGTGAGCAAACTGGAGTTCAAGATGCTGTCAACGACATCCCTCCCAAGTTCAGACTGAAACATTGGATTTACAAGGACAATTGTACGTCTGTGAGTGTTCAAGCCACTCTGATCTGGGCAGTCAACACACATATTGGACACGTGAGGCTCATAAGAAATGAAAGAATGTGCTTAAGTCAGCCCTGACCCATGCAAAAGCATCACCAAGCTCCAAAAGAAATGAAACAAGCAGCTGCAGCAGAATGGAAAGATCATTTCAGTGTTTTTATCACAAATGTGTTATGACATTCAACACACAAACCGCACATCATTTAAAGTATGTGTTTAGTGTATCTGATCTATTTACTTCCATATGGGTTGTCTGGAGTTGTCAGTGTGGGAGAACATATGGGAGGCAGGTCTGCTGGAAGACAAGAAAACAACCTTACACTGTCAAAACAAATTGTGGACTGCACTTTGATTTAGGCAAAGGGACACACACTTGAAAAATAGCTAGAGGAAATGTGTACACATAAACACGCCTATATATAGGTCACAAACAAACCACAAGCAAAGGCCACCCTGGTGATGGTTTTTTCTCCACTGAAAAAAAGGTTCCGCTCTGACGTATTTCACCTGTCAAGTTTTCTTTTTAAAGAGTTTTTCCTCAACCACAGGAAAAGAAAAGCCAATGACAAAGAAATATTTTTTTTCAGTTGTGCTTCTTTCTGGTCCATTGACTGGCCGAAATTGAGAGCAGTCGAGGGCGACTTAAGGGCAAGAGGTGACAGTAGAAGCAGGGGAGCAACAGAAAAAGGGAAGGCATGTGTGTAGGAGGCTCTGAAGGGCTGAACGGAAATTCACTCCAAGTGTTTTGTTT
Organism: Oryzias celebensis; assembly: GCA_014656515.1. Lineage (NCBI taxonomy): Eukaryota > Metazoa > Chordata > Actinopteri > Beloniformes > Adrianichthyidae > Oryzias > Oryzias celebensis. Next base: position 67,430,673 of record BNCR01000012.1, on the reverse strand, counting down.
TTTTTCTTTTTGTCTGTCCTCTCTTTTTTCAGCTCTTCCTGTCTCTGAAAAGAAGTTTGCACGAACTGCATGGCATGCAGAAACAGACTAACTTTGCATGTCTGCATGACCATCTGCAACTGTGCTGTCAAATAACATTTGATTACGACTTGGTTGCAATGATTTATGCAAATATACAGCACAAATACAGGAGGTAGGATTACGAGCTCATTTGCCATTTGTTTGTGCTAAAACCTGGCAACAGAAAAAAATCCTGCAGATGTACATTCTAAACAATGACACAATTGTTGGCTGCAATCGCTGACACAAAACTGTCTATTCTTTTAACAAATACATATCTATGGACGTGAATCCCAAACTTCTGAGTAATAGAAGTCTGTGATGAATTGCAGCATGTCATTGTTAAGTTCAATGCTGCAAACGCCTGAGTTCACAATAAAAGGCACACATGTAAATTTCTCATTTATGGAAATCAAAATCCTAAACAAAGATGATTGTCAATTATTAAAAGCCAACTTAAGTTTAGGTTTAGGTTGATCATTGAAATCTACAAAAAAAAAAAAACAACCAAACACTGAACTGTAAATTGATTCTAAACACATCCACTAAGGTTTGAGGGAGTTTCATGTGAAGGACTGCTGATTCTGACATTCTCGCTCCAGACGCTGAAAGTTGCTGTGTTGGCATGCACACCGGTGGCATTCAAGAAGCAATGGTAGGATGAAGGTCACTGGATGAATGCACTTCATTTCCCAAAAAGAGGAAGTGCAATGAACAAGCAGCCTTAGTTCCTTAGACGAATAGAATTGTTTGGCAAACATGGCACCAAACCATTTATTGTCTACCAAATGAATCTGACCAAAATACTGGACATATTTGGTTCAGTCTGCACTATTTAGTAATGAACGTTTTTGCAAACTCTGCAAACCTGAGCTCAGTCCAATTAGAAACTACTCGAGACCACCTCGAAAGATGAGTCTGGGAGCGGTTCCTTGTCCCGGTCCAGGGTCCGCTTGGAAGTATTCAGACTGAAAATTTGTTCGGGGAACCGAATTCTGGTTCACTATAGACAAACCAAATGTGTAGTCTGAATAGACCCTAACAGGCGAGATAAAAAAGCCTGGAATTCTGATGATAATGATATTTATAGTCATAGGATTTTCCCTTTTGATATCAAACATGCAGGAACAGAAGTGAAATAATTTCATCTTGCTGACAGAACAAAAACTTTCACTTCCCCGTGCCTCACAGCTTCTCTCAAGAGTACCAGAAATATTAAAAAACACTGTACTCATACTTTTGCTTTTAGTGACTCATCATCTGACAATCTGTGTTTGTCCTGAAAAAGCTCAATCTCTGCTTTGCTCTGTTCCTTCATGTTTACACTCTCTAAAACACCAGAACACCTTAATAGATTATCCTCAAGTAATGTCATTGTTAGATATTTCTGTGTACTTACATTTATAGGATTACATTTTTCATTCACAAGAAGATATATAAAAAAATACTATTAAGCTCTACATAATGAAGAAGCAATGAACGATAATTATTGAAAAGAAAAAAGCAAGAAAGAGTAAACACACATTTGTGACATTCAGTTCAATCAAATTTGTTCTCTTAACCAATAAACTGAGGGATTCTTCTTTGTTGAACAACTTTGATTTTTTCTACAACAGGAAATACAAAGAAGAAATGAGAACATCTTCCTGCCACAACCCACATGTTCTGAAAGGCTGTTTAAAACATTGATACTGCAAGCAAATTGCCTGTGTCCTTTCTAGTTTGCCCTGTTGAAGAGGCAGACCATGTAACAGCTCGTCCTCATCACAAAGATCAGGTCAGTTTAAGAACTCTTTTTAAGAACACGGCATTGTTTTTCTTTTTCTTTGGTCAAAATGCAGTCATCGGCGGTGGAAAATTGAGCGCAAACTTTATTCTCATAGAAATTCCTCTGATTTGCTCATACACAAAAACCTTGCGTAAGAAAATGTAAACAATGAAAACATCCGATTACACGCAGTCTCGTGTGTTCTATAAAAAAAGGATTTGTATAGAAGTTCAGTTAAAATATTTCACACACACAAAAAAAACATATTATTTATTTTCCTGAACTTTACTGTTACCTAGAAATGTTTTTTTGTCAAATATAAACTAAGACAAGGTAAATATTTCCAGCATGTTTATTTTTTATATATTTTTATCTAATGAAGTATTAGGAAACCACACACCAGTAGAAAACTTCAAATACTTACAAGGTTCTTTTGTCTTTTTAACATCAGTTAGAATTTGTACAGTTTCTTTAAAAAAAAAAAAAAAAGCCACATTAACTCAGTTTACATCAACCTGTGTGACTAATGTGGCTCTATCCCTAAAAGATCGAGTATGTTGCATCTTGTTTTTGAGATCTGTCTCATCTAAAGCTTTGTTATTTTTCCTCCCTTTTTTGTCTCTAGTTTTGACCTACTTCTTTCCTTCTTGTTAAACAGACACGGAAATGGACATAAACGCCACTTTGTTTCAAAATCCTGGTAATCAGAGCCACACCAACAGCACCTGCTCCAGGGACAACGTTTTGAAGACGGTGGTTTTCCCACTTCTGTACTCCTGTCTTTTGCTGGTGGGGTTTTCACTCAACGGTGTGGCAGTGTGGGTGTTCTTCCGCATCCCTTCGCGGTCCCACTTCATTATTTACCTGAAGAACATAGTCATGGCAGATGTCATCATGACTTTCACATTCCCTTTCAAGGTTTGTTTTTCTTGTAAATGCTAAAGCTTTATCCCAGGATTTGCAGTTAAAGGAGTAAACAGTTTTTAATGTATTTGCTAATATTGATTTTAAGGTATAATTGTTTCTATTGTGAATTTTATTCGATAGGGAATCATTTAAAATCAAGAACTTTAATTTTCTTTTGATTTCAAAATTAACAAGGCTTTTTTAAATTTGATCTTTTAGACTTTTCTGTAGGATTTAACCTAAAATACACTTTTTTTTTCTCTAGGTACTGTCAGACTCCAACTTGGCATCCATCGGCTTGCGAATATTTGTGTGCCGAGTTTCTTCTGTATTGTTTTACCTCACAATGTACATCAGTATCCTCTTCTTCGGCCTCATCAGCATCGATCGCTGCAGAAAGACCCTGGATCCCTTCAGAGGCACTAACTCTGCCCGGCTGACACGCAGGAAACTTCTGTCTGCGGCCATTTGGATCTTCATGCTGCTCTTGTGCCTGCCCAACATGATCCTTACATGTAAAGCCCCACCTTCTTTACATTTCACGTGCAGCGACTTGAAAACAAAGGCAGGGCTGTTTTGGCACGAAGTGGTAAATTATGTATGTCAAGTGATATTCTGGAGCAACCTGGCGACCGTGATCGTATGCTACACTCTGATCACCAAAGAGCTGTACAGATCCTACTCTCGCACCAATTCACACATCACTGGGGGGACTAATGCGTCATCCTCCACTGGAGAAACATCTCGTAAACCTGATCAGGTCAAAAGAAAATTGAGTGGAAATGTCTTTCTGGTTCTTGGTGTGTTCATTGTTTGCTTTGTGCCATTTCATTTTGCCAGAGTGCCTTATACAATAAGCCAGACTCGTAATGTTCTCTCGGCTTGCAAAATCAAGCTTTTCTTCTTCCAGCTGAAGGAAAGCACTCTTTTCCTCTCATCCCTAAATGCTATCCTCGACCCACTCATCTATTTCTTCCTCTGCAAGTCCTTCAGGGACACTCTGTTCAGGACACTGCATCTGCCTCCTGGTACCTGCAGCTGGATAACTGGTAGGGAGGCAGATACAAGCCAACAAATGTCTGCTTGTAATTAAAAACATTTTCAGAATCGTCTTCTTCCAATTGTAATGTCTTTTTTTTTTTAACAAAGTCCCACCATACTTAACAACAAAGTCAATGTAAAAAAAAATAAAAATACAAAAGTCATCATCACCTGTGGAAAGCTATATATGTTCATACTGCAAAAGGTTTTCTTTTTTTTTACGACAAAGCATGTATTCACACTGTACCTACAGTTGTAGGTAAATGTGTAACGCTGTCATTTGCTAAAATAAAAAAAATAATAATAATTACGAATATTTTAAGGACAAAGAACCTAAACTAAAAACGGTTTAGCAATTGGTTCAAATGCCTCAAATCTGAAGAATTATCTTCTGACTGTAGAGGTCATATGTGACTAAAGTAAAATTCACTTTTAAAAGTGGTTGCAGTGATATTTTTGTGTTTTCTGTAATTGGATTTGTGTCTGATTCTCTCAAAAAAGGTTATCTATCATTTCCAAAGCTGCTGTTTGTTTCATTGAAAAAGCAAAAAGAACTGAAGCTGTAAATTTCTTTGAATATCTTTAAGAAACATTAAAAGAGGAAGTTTCTAGTCCTGTGGTTAGAAGGATATTTGCATGTGGTCAAAAATCTGGTTTTGTCAGTCTTAAAAACTCATTTGTCTCTATGTCTCTGCTCTGATTTAGTCACAAAAAAAGTCATGCATTATGGGTCATAAAACTGAACTATCTCTCATCAATGCTTTTGGGGATGAGTTATGGTTTGAGAAATCCTGTCAACAAAGAAGCCTTTATTGGTTTCCAAAGAATAATCACTTCAGCTTTAAAACCCAGAGCTTGTCAAAACATTTACCATTTGAATTACTCCACGTGAACCAATGATGGATTTGCATCTCTCAGGTGCATTAAGATGCCATGGTCTGTAATATATTATTTCACTCAATCTCAATCTCTCACGGCGGAAAGCGTGGAGTTCATGTCATCATTCTCACCGGTGAGTGACTATATTTGACTTTTTCACAACTTTTCAAGATGAAAAAATAGGCAATTGGTCTTTAGAGTAGTCAACTTAATGGAACCAATGAATATTTTATAATGTCATCAATATTTTCTGCAAGAGGTTTGACTCTTTCTGTGCATGAATCTAATGAAAAGACAGAATATTTGGTATGCTTTGAAAAATGCAAAGTCAAAAACGAAAGTTTTAATATATCAATAAAAGTGTGCATCCAGGCTTTAGTAACAACAACATCTTCTTTTGAGCGTCGATTATTTCACAGAGACATTTTTTTGAAGTTTTTTTTGCTGCTGAGTTATGACGGTCTTCTGTTCTCTGTTTCCAAAATGGATTGAAAAATAGTTTACACGTTTTTATATCATTTATATTGTAAGAAGATTATCATTAGTGGAAATTCCAAGAACATTGCAAATGATTGCAGTTTTTAATGCTTAAAAGAGATTATTCGTCTCTGACGAGTATCTGTAGGCTAGAGGTTTATTCATACAAGAAAAATACTTTCAAAAACGTCTACTCATAAGATGTACTTTTTTTTCTTCCAGACTAAATAAAATCAACAGCCAGTATGTAATAAATAAATTGGAAATGTCCGGTTCACATTTCAGGATGCATTCAAATGCTATGGTTGGACATTCATCAGCAGCCACAGAAAAACATGTTTTCTGACCTAATGACTAATGGAAATCAGCTACAGCTGGGCACGCTGCGAAAGTCAGTAAAGCAAACTTTCTGCTCAAAGCTCAATATTTCACCCTGTCAGGCTCCTGCGGCTGCAGACCAAGAATCAGTTCCACTTTTTATTCCTGTTGGTCAACATGATTGTCCAGTTAAGATTTCATTTGTAAAGCATTATTAGGACTCTTCAAAAGTGACTGTGTGGAGATATACCAATGCTTATCAGGGTTTGTTTGCAGTAGTAGCTTGGAAGCTTGTTTTGCTCCAAAAACTACCATTTCTGTCTGATTTTGAATAGGAAACTGACCATTTCTTACCTAGCGAAGTTCCTATGACTGCCCACTTTAAGTTAATTTTTTAATTAATTAAATACAATTTTTTTAACAATATGTTTTTCTTATAGATTCTCATGATGCAAAACAACTCCTCACATCTCTCTACTCTCTGTATCCTGTCCACCGCTGAGACCACACAATTACAAGTGGCTTATTTGTTCTTCTTTTTATTCCCCTTTGCATTTCTATTCAATGGAATTGCAGCGTGGGTGTCTTTTCATCTCCCACTGAGTTCCACCTTCATAGTTTACCTAAAAACCCTGGTGGGCGCTGATCTGCTCATGACATTGACGATGCCTCCAATTGCAGCAAGCATGCTTCCTGGAGCAGCACTCGCGGTGAGGAGCTTTAGCTGCCGTTATGCCGGTGTGATCTTCTTCACCAGTTTGTACACAAGCATCACTCTGATGGGTCTAATCAGTCTGGATCGCTTTTTCAAAATCGTTAGACCACTTGGAAAAGGGTTCGGACAAACCATAACCTCCAGCATTATAATGAGTTCCTTGGTTTGGGTTGTGTTATTTGGAGGTACAGCTATCCCAACTATAGTTCTAACCGACCAGACTCCTGCAAATTCAACAAATGATTTTTGTATGTCCATGAAAGGTCCGGCGGGAAAGACTCTTCACAAGTATGTGGTAACTTCTATGGAGACGTTGTTCTGGCTCATGACTATAATGATTGTGTTTTGCTACATCTGCATTACCATGAAAGTCATGCAGTCCTTCAAAAACTCTGGGAGCAAGAACAACCAAGGAAAGAAGAAGACAAAGCTGCGAGTTTTCTCCATCCTCCTTGTATATTTTGTGTGTTTTGTGCCTTTGCACTTATTACGCATTCCTTTCACCATGCATGAAACATTTGACATGAGTTTCTGCTCCTCAGAGGGGCTCCTGATTGCTCACCAAGTGTCTGTCTGGGTCTCTTCCACCAGTGCTTGCATGGATCCTTTTCTTTACATTCACTTGTGCAGAGAGTACAGAGAGAAGCTGGATGAGATAGTGAAGGACAGCATTGTCTTTGTTAAGTTGCATTTCTGTAAAAAAGAGAATCTAACCAGTAAAAAAAATGTAAAACCCTAAACAAAAATGATTTACTAGATTCTTAGGAATAAAATATAGGTTAACAAAAAGCAGGAAAAGAAAATGAGTCTTAAGAGCTGATTTAAACAGTTGTGTTGTAGAGCCATCTAGTGCCCTAATCAAAATTTACATCTGTTGAATTTCAAAGTTCGCAGTTATTTTAAAAATGCAACAATATATTCTATAAGCATATATGTATTGTAATACTTTGTGTGGTTTTATTTTTATATAAATATACATTTTTTTTAATTTTGGTAAATGCATGGTTAAATAGATGTGCACATAAGAAAAGTAAGATACGTTTGTAAATCCTGATGCAGATTTGTTTAGAATTAATCTTGATCATTTTTTTTCACTTCAGAGATAACTTTTATGACCATAATTAGGATACACAAAAAATAAAATGGAAAAAAACATTGTATTTTTCAATTTTTTCTTTTTAAATAAAAAACTGAGTTTTTTTTTTGGGCAGCTTTGCCCATGCTTGGCATTCATCTAGCCGCTGAACAGAGAGAACTGGTGAAATAATAGAAACATTCTGAATGTGTTTCCAATCATTAATTGTATCAAGGCAGTGTTGGTGTTCTGGTGTTATGCATTTTAAGGAATCTTCTAATTTTTTGTGAATTGAAAGTGGATTAACAAAAAAAAATTTTTTTCCACAACAATCCCTCTTTTAAAAGCCTCCAGCTGCATTTCCATAAGATGCAGATAAGTAGATGACCTGTCACCTTGACTAGTAGCCACATATTTGCTGGACTTACAAAATCCAGAAGAGACTCACTATATCCTTTAATAGAAAAACACAAATATTAATACAGATTAAAAAAAAAATTAGCTCAAGCAACACAAACAAGCAAATTATCCATTTTGGTTTAATAAGTCAAAAAACGTGTACAAAGATTGTGTTATTGTGTTACCAGACTCAGGTGTAACTTGTGTGAAATAATTGACCACTCAGACTGCAGAGTGACAAGAAAATGACTTTTTTTACATTTAAAAGAGAGATGGACAATTTCAGAAGAGTAAAAATGCAAGAAATGTTAGATGCTTTACAAAAGTTCCATTAAAGGCTTTTGTAAAGCATCTACTTTAGTTTAGACTGGGACAGTTGGCCTATCGGATCTATGGGTAAACAAAAAATAAACATGTGAATGAGGAGGTGTGTCCACACTTCAGTATACAAATGGGAAATCAGTCAGCAACAAGTCAGAGACTAAAGATCCCTCACATCATTTAGTTTCTAAACGATGAACAGTTGCCATGGCAAGACATTATAATTTAATGCTCCATTTCCTGTACTAATGGCTCACAGCATGATGACCTGCATCAAACAAGAAAGAGAGTTTATGTCTGTAAACAACCTATAAATAATCTGACATTTTCGAGATAACAAGAAAGCAGAAAAAGACATGGCTAGAGCCTATGTGTCATTCGAGAGAGTATGTAGCAATCCCTCATTCAAATGTTTGCCCAAATATTACATGTGTGTTCAGTTTACACTGTCAGTTGGAGCATGATGTCTGTGTTGTCTTTGGCAGGACCGTAGGTTTCCCTATGTTTGCATAAATCCTGACAAATTACCACTGCAAACATGGCTGAAACGTATATTTGTTTGCCAGGAAAATCAGTAGTGTTTCTTAAGCACCTACCGTGTCGCTACATAGTGACACCAATCCATTTCAGGCCTCACTGCTCAAGAAGACACAGCCACATCAAAAACTGTGAGTTTTATTCCTTTCTATAAGAGTTCTCTGCTCTTTTAAAGAGTGAAGACAACAATTAATTCTAAAAAAATCAATCTTTATTAACATTTACAGAAATGTCATGTTTTTGTAGATATTGTTGTTGAAGTACACACTTCTTACAATAAAATGCTCAAATATAATAAAAAATCATTAAAATAGTTTATATATCAGGTAGATATCATTACATAATTAATATGTACTTTAAGTATCTGATAATAGAATCATTTTCTTCTTCCTTTTTCACAGTGTTGATGCAATTTGGATTGTTGTACATTCATGTAGTCCAGTTTAAGCCTGTGGAAGCATTTTATGAGTATCTCAGACCTGCTCATGTGACAATCCATGTTATTTTCAAAGTCAACACATCTCTTACCACACACAAAACTGTAAAAAAAACTAGAAGTAAAAAAGACCTAAATGTTATTTATGACCATTTTTCTAATCTATTATTCACTGTTCTATAAAATCAGAAATACAACAAATGTTCCTACTTTTTTATCTTAAACAGCCAGCAACTGTGATTGAGGCTGACTGATAATGAATGCTTTTTTTGATCTACGCTTAGGTTCCAACAATCAAAGTGAGTATAAATGCAAAGTAAAACCCCTAAAGCGAAATGTTCTGAGCCTCAAGTGGGACACCTTGGTGAAAACATCTGTTTTCTCTCCTCAGGTGTCGTGAATCAATCGCTTCAGATGTCTTACAATGAATCCACGTGCAAAATCTCACCTTACAGCCCTTATTTGGTCCCAGCTCTCTTTTTCATGACATTTCCCATAGCTTTGTTTTTAAATACCATGGCTGCCCTGGTGGCCCTGCATCTCAAGTCCACCTCCACCTTTGTGGTGTACCTGAAAAACCTCGTAGCTGCTGATATTTTTTTGACCATCATGATCCCAGTTAAAATTGCAGGCGATTTGCCTGGCAATTGGGAGACATTAGCTGTACCCACATGCCGTTTTTTCAGTGTCATCTTCTACAACACACAGTACACATGTATCGCTCTGTTGGGCTTTATTAGTCTGGACCGTTTCTTCAAGATCATGATGCCGCGCACCACATTTGCTCAGAATCTGACCGTTAGCAAAGTGATTGCAGGCTCAATCTGGGTGATCATGTTTGGAGTCACAGGTTTGCCAAATATGATCTTAACCAACAAAACAGTATCCAGCGCCAAAACAATGAGCTGTGTGATGCTAAAAAGCCCAGCAGGAATAAGGTTCCATGAAAAAATAACACTATTTCTGAACGTTTTCTTTTGGATTGTCAGTGTGACCATCACAGTTTGTTACATTTGCATTGTAAATAAAGTTATCCAATCTTACAGGAACTCTGGAAGCAACAACAGCCAGGGCAAGCAAAAAGTCAAACTGCGAGTTTTTTTAGTTGTTATTGTGTTTTTTGTTTCTTTTGGTCCATACCATATAGTCCGGATCCCATACACATTCCAGCAAGTCAGCAGTACCACAACCACATGCTCTCAGATTGACATACAGATCAAGCTCGCCAAGGAACTCAGCCACTGGCTTTCAACGACAAACATCTGCATGGACCCCCTTCTCTATGTTTTCCTGTGCCGAGAGTTCAAGGACCAGCTGATGGCGCTGCTGAAAAAAGTCACTCGCTGGGTTTAGCAAAGCTGCAAATCAGTGCCACGCCATTGGTCTATTCTCTGCATGTAGATGTAGATGCTCATCGTTTTTACAGTGCCGTCATATTGTGGATCTGAGTTGAATGAAAAACTACCAAAAAATGTTGTTTTTAATGTGTCAATGTTGCTCTACATGTCATACAAAAGACATACAACTCACATTTGCATTTGTATTGTACTCCATTAGTTGTTGCGGTTACAGCTGAAGTTGGTCATGCATCAAGAAAGTTTGCAAGCTTTTAGATCATATCTCATCATGCTCACTATATAGAGGAATTAATTGTAAAAATAAATCCACCAAGATCAGAACTGCTTTTACAACTTTCACTCCATTTGTTTTCCTTGAAGTGTTTTGAAAAAAATGAAATAAAAATTAGAAATGACAGCTTTTTGCTGTGCAAATGTTGCTCTTATTTTCTGCTGTTTGCAGTGCAGCAAGCACATACAAGCAACCCAGTGAGTGTCAAACCACAAATTTACTTTTCATTTAGTATAAGCCCACAAACAACCATGCTGAATTAGGACATTTTAAGTTGTGGCAAACACATGGACATCACTTAGCAGCTTTTTTATTCCCATTTGTACATATTTCTGGCTCAAAAAGAAGCAGAATCCCACCGGATGTCCTGGTGGAGTGTTCTCAGAAAGTACTATTTTTATGACAAAAGTTATGAAGGCATCACTTGTTCATATTTAACTTCTGTGGAAGTGTGTCTCCAATGTTTAGGATGATAGACAGCTGTTGTGAGGCGAAGTTAATGACCTACTTTACAAGTCGGTTTGACACATTTAAACCCCAGTGTGGCTTTTATTGCCCCTAATGAGGTTCTCTTATGGACTATTGACTAACATCAAGCTGTGCGACCAGAGCAAAAAAAAAAAAGAAAAATGTTTTCTGTTAGTGGGGTGGATTTGCAGGAGGTCCATGTATGTTGAGCAAGGCAAAAAAATGGCTTTTGCATATCAAGAACCACAGAAACTGACTCAAGCTTGCAGAGGCAGAAGAACTGGCACACAGCAAAGAAAGCCAGTTGACAATTAGAACAGGAAGCGAGGAAGGAAGGGGTTTTTCACACAGAGGAAGGCTGGCAAACTTATTGGGGTTGTGTCAAGACAGCCGCACAGTAGCGGCAGAGACCACCCATTGTACTAGATTCCAAACACACACACACAAAGAGCACACTCTTAAATTCAGAGAGAGCTGAGGGGAAACACTAAAAGAGGTAGGCTTGAGTAACACTGTTTTTGTGTGTTTAAAGTAATATTAGATACATTTTTCTTTGGGCTTTTTTTACTTTTTAAACTTTTTACATGTTTTTTTTTTTTTTTTTTACTTTTAATTGTCATGATTTGACTTTCTAAAAAAGGAGAAAACAGAAGTGAATATTGTACCACTTCTTTTTTTTATTTGCGTCACTTTTGTTGATTCAGACATCTGGTTCACGATAAAGTCTTACGGTAAGACTAAACTTTTTTCTTCTTCATTCGTTCGAATAAAGATTCTCTTAAAATGCACTTTGGCTTTTATTGCTTTTTACTGTAACGAAAACTTGACAGATGCTTCACCAGATCTAAGAAAAACGAGGGGTTAGAAACTAATGTAACCCAAAAAAACATTGCATTTTGTATGGTACTTTGTTACAGAAACTGGTCTAGCCTGCCTTTTTTTCTTCTTTTTCTATTGTTGCCTGTTTTCTAGTGATCATGAGACAACAGCTTTCTTTTCTAATGGTAGAAGCCCAGTTCTCAAGTAAAACTCAGTCATTCCATCCTGCACCTCTCACGCATCATTCTGTAACCCTGTAAACAGTCTGATCCTCACATCTGGTCACTGACAAAATTGACGGCAACCACACAATCACTGAACTGCAGTAACCTGCACAGCTGTGGCCAGGGCCATCCTTCTTTTCAATGATGGATGGATTCAATTCTTCTGGTGTTTTCTCTGATAAACTGTTTTGCTTTGCTGTGGATTGTAGAAAAAATGTAAAAAAGTTTTGTAGGAAGTTGAATGAGCCGGGCTGGGTGGTTGTTTGGGTTTCACCAGGCAGAGATGTTTGTTGGTCCCGAGTTCTGTCATTCAACCTGTTGTCTGTGGTTTTACGGAAATTAAGGGAGGGGGGGCTGATCCATGACATGGAATTTGAGAAGATGGAATTAGTTCCACTAAAAAATCAAGAATTGAGTTAAAAAAACACTTTTTGAGGAGCATTTCTTTCGCTGTTGTTAATTTTTGGTATAAGCTGTCCAGCATTGGTTACTGCCTTCAGTAACTACAAAATAATAAGACTTAAAACAGATTACGTCTGGGAATCTGGAGATTTCTCAACATCTTAGACACTTTGGTGATATTTATCTGAGCCTGGTGTTTAGTGTGATAATAACACTTCAATAATCATCCGTTTGTGGTTTTGACTTTTGCTGAGGGAGGCTTTAATATTTTAATTACTTCTCAAATTGTTTGTTTTTCAAAGAACCACACAGGAGAAGATGAATGGCAGCTTGTTGAACCAGTCTTTCAAGTGTGATAAGGACACCCGTGTGACATCGGTGGTGTTTCCATGCCTGTACAGTATCCTTTTCATTGTGGCTCTCGTTCTGAATTCTATGGCTGCATGGGTCTTCTTTAAAATCCCAAACACCTCAACATTTGTGGTCTTTCTGAAGAACGTGGTAAGCAACTGCCTAAAGCTCATAAACCCAAATTTCAAGGCAGCTACACAAATCACACACTTTGTTTCTGCTACAACAGGTGGTGGCCGATTTGCTGATGACCCTGACCATTCCGATGAAGATCATAAGTGATGCAGGGCTGGGGCCCTGGCAGTTGCGTGTCTTTTATTGCAGATACTCTGCTGTTCTCTTCTACATCACCATGTACATCAGCATCCTGCTGCTGGGCCTCATCAGTCTGGACCGCTACCTGAAAATCGTCAGGCCCTTTGGGAAGTGTGTCCTCCAGCAGGTTCGTGTTGGCCAGCTGCTGTGTGCAGCCGTTTGGGTGCTGATGCTGTCTTTGGCCCTTCCCAATGCCATTCTCAGCAATAAGCAGCCACTTATCTTGGGAAATAAACTAAAATGCTCCTCCCTGAAGAGCGAAGCTGGCTTACTTTGGCATGAAAGATTCAACTACTTCTGTCAGGTAACTATTTTCTAGCAATAATTTATAACATGTAGTGAATATTTTTAACCGGTTTGTGATGTATGTGTTTTGTTGTGTCACAATTAACAGCATAACAAAACAAGCAGACAGTAAATTGGTTTCATAGTCAATGACTACATTTTTTTAAATGGAAAACTTCTACATTGTGACTACGTTTTTTTAATGCAGCTGCAGAGGATAAGTTGCAAGAGCCAAAAAAAAAAGCACAACAAATGCCGTTTATGGGTTGTCGAGGGAGAAGCTACCATCAAGTTTTTTTGATTCATTTTTTTAACTTGTCCTGTCCAACAGCTGAGCAAACAGATATGAGCTGAGAGCGTCTTGTGGTGGGTCTAATTTAAAATGCATAAAAGACACAAAAAACTTTGAGAGATTAAGTTCATTTATTTTGAAGAGCTCTACAAAAGCACTGGTAATCACATCTCCATGTCTGGGTTCTGGAGATCATTCAGTATTTATTTTTCTTTTGCCGATCGTTGCCTCTATACTGCAGGAGCTGCATCTGAATGACAGTGCTTTTATGCTTTTATGGTTACTGATGATGCTGTCTTCTGTCTCTCTGTGACGCAGTTGGATGACTTGCATTAGTCCAAGGAAGGAAACAAATAAAAGCAAGAATAATTTTGTCTCGATGCAAATAAGAAACTATCATAAAGTTTAGGAGGAGAATGATCCGATTCCATGTTTCTTTCAGACAGCACTTCTGCGTGCTGTCAGTGGCAAATACTGATATACACACCTGCAGTGTCCTTTAGCAGTTTTTTGTAAGAAATGACAGCAAAAGGGCAACTGGTTGTTAGCGGAAAAATAAAGAATATAAGAGCCTATACTTGGAAAAAAATAATCTGAAATAAGTCTTTACTAAATATCACACCCTTGGCCAAACTGAAAAAAAAACAAACATGATTTTTATGTTTTTAACAGCATCTTGTAGAATGATTCTCATGATAGATTGCATATATAAAAAAATTGAAAAATAAAACTTGAGATTTGATAGCTCAGATATTGCTCTCCATTTTTGTTGCACCGTTAATGTTAGCTTGGGATTGTGAGGGGGCTGTAAGATAGCAGGAGAGAGTCTAAACAAAAGGATGATAGGAAATTAGCACAGGTTTAATCCACGCCAACAGTCCTGCCCACACATCTGAGGTGAATTTCCAAAGAACTCCGGCAGCTCTGCAGAAATTAGGACCTAGACAGCAATTGTTCTTTGTTTATATGTTTTTTGTCTATAACAACATAACAACAATGAATAGACCACTGGGAAAGATTTTAAAATAGACCAAAAGATGATCAAAATAACACTTTAACCATGTGTTATCTGTGGCTCACCAAATGTTGTGTTTATATTTGTTTTCAGGTTGTCTTTTTGGGGACACTTGCCTTGATGGTGGTTTGCTACACCTTCATCAGCAAGAAGGTCTATGAATCATACAAAGCTTCAAAGAGCAAGTCCCAAGCAGCCCGTCGCAGAACCAAAGCAAAGGTTTTTGTTGTGGTGGGAGTATTTTTCATCTGCTTTGCCCCTTTTCACATGGCACGCGTACCATACACTCTGACTCAAACCAGGGACTTGATGATTCATTGTCACGCAAAGAATGCACTGTACATTGCAAAAGAAACCACTCTCTGGCTGTCAGCCACCAATGTGTGTTTGGACCCACTTATTTATGTTTTCTTGTGCAAGGTGTTCCGGAAAAGACTGACAAACACAATCTGTAAAACCATAGTGGAATCTCCAACAGCAACGTCGACACAGCTGCAGATGTTACAAATCAACCACTCTGTTACACTGTCACACAACGGAGTTGCCGTCTGAACACAGAGAATGATTTTACATGACTGCAAAATTAGCATGAAAGATTGCTTGCTCTCAACGCAAAGTTTGCAAGACTTGCAAAAATTCCAAAAATAAAAAACAGTTTATTGAGTTTAGAGGAATCCAGAATGAAAGAAAAAGGGAAAACATTCTAAGAATCTGCAGTTGTCATTATTTTGTATGAAACCTATGATTCCTATTTCTGTTCCAAGGAAGTGCCTTTGTCCACTGTTTGCTAACTCATCCAGCACATTTCCTTATTTTGTTCTAATCTTGTACAAACTGCGTTTCTCCTTTGCAAGACTTTGGGTATAGAGTGATCATCTTGACACGGGTAATTTCCCTCTGATTACTGTTGACTTACAGGAAATGACAACAAAGAAACATAAGGCTGCAACTGCAGCTGTTTAAGCTTCTGTAAATATTGAAAAAGGTATTCTTACTATTATTAATAATAAATTCTATTTTTTTTCTCTCTCATTAAAATTATATTACAGCCATTTTTTGTATTTTAAATTTGCTGTTGTTTTAATAAATAGTCATGACTAAACATTCTGTGGTCTTACTTTTGTAATCAAATTCGTGGGATGTACATAAACCAGACTGGAAGCTTAAACCAAAGTTAAAACAGAAATAGAAGTGAAAAAATACACATGAAAGTAGAACATTGTTTTTTTTGACAAATGTTTCAGCTCAGTAGACCTGACATAAAGATCCTTAAGGCAAGCATTCCTGATACAACATTCTTTGAATCTTACCTGGAGTGCATTTATTGATGAAGCTAAATTCAATTAAAACTTGACACTGGCCACTTTATTGAGCACAGCTATTATTTATAGCGAATTCTATAACTAATTATAGGGAATTATGTATCAATGACCCATATATAATGGAATTGCTCCAAAAAATAATATTCATATATAACAAGATGGTGATAGAAACATAAAATAGTTAATAGTAATTAGGATGGTTTTGGCAGAGGAAATCTGAAGACTCTGCTCTAAAATGTACAGAACGCCACTGCAGTTTATGACCACAGTGTACTCATGACAATGAGTTTGCTGTACTGGGTTGTGGTGGTATGGGAGATTGGCATGGATATGCAGCTGCCAAATCTCCATCATCCTGCGTGATGCTATCATGTCAATATGAACCAAACTCTCTGAGGAATGTTTCCAGTACCTTTTGAATCTATGCCACCAAGGACTAAAGTTCAGAAGATCTGTTAAGAAAAAACAAAAAAACAAAAACATACATTGTCAAAATGTTAACTGATAACTATACTACGGTATTCAAGTTATACGAGTAATTTTGTGCTGCAGGACCCAATAAGGTTGGATGTATATTAACCATAATAACAATAAATATGAAACTTGAAAAAAAAAAATAAATATAGTAAAGACAAACAAAACGGCAATAACGCAATACTTATAGTAAATCTCCAAACAATTAAATGGAAATGCATATTTACCCCCCCCAAAAAAATAAATAAATAAATAAATAAATACATAAAAAAAATAAATACAGAAGTAATTTGAAAAGAGATTTTTTTAACCTAGGTGTTTGGTGTCAATATTTTTAAAACCGTGGGTAACGAAAACCCTTTAACCTGCTGTATTGAGCTGACTTCCGTTTACCACTGAAACTTGTCAGTGCACAGAGCTTAAAGCATGAACAAACCACATGAGCAAATTGTAGCAACAATTGCTTAAAAACTCTGACATAAGTAAAGAAAGAAATCATAATTTGCAGTTATGAAACAAAGAAAAAAAATTCTCTCAAAGATTCTCTCAAAGTGGGATCAAATCATTTCAAAAGACCTGTTCTTATTTTTATTTCCAATTTATTAAGGTATGTATTGTTAGTTCACATACTACAATGATTTAAGGTTGTTAAGATTGTTTTCCTTTCCACTTGAATGGTTAGTAGATACGCTTTGTCACCCTCTTGTGGTTATTTATTGAACCCAAATTGACACATTTGAGTAGGTTTCATAATTCTACTTATAAAAACATGAAGAAAGTGTTTAAACATGTTTGGTACTGTGTCATAAATGCCAAATAAAACACTTAATTGAACTTAGCAGTTCTTTGCATTTTCCTTATTCTTATTGTCTATAATTGCCAGATCTGAAGGCTGAATTACTTTTTAATTAGATTTGTAATCATGTTTTTGTTTCTTTTAGTCATCTCTGCACCATGTTTTAGTTTCATTTCTCCCCAGCTTTTTCTGTTTAGGTTATGAAACACAAATAGGGGCTTAACAGTGTCATAATGGTTAACATTTTTGCCTCACAGTGAGATGGCCCTGGGCCCCTGTATTTTAGCAAACTTGTTTGCTCATAAAGATGGAAATGTTGTAATCATTAAACTGAATGTTAAGACGTCACAATAAAAAAAAATAAATAACGTATGAAAGGCTTAACAACAACAACAAAAGCATGTTCTGCTGGTGTTTTCTAAATGACATGCTGGAGGGAGAACATGCACAGCCTGAACTAACCTGACTAACTTGAAACACAAACTATTTAACAGAACCCTTTTCCCTGAAATAAAATGACGTGTTTCACACATTAAACAGATTTTTAATGTGTTAACACTATGACACGTTGATAGTTTTGAACTCAAGGCTTTGACTTTTTACCCATTTTTTTTTTTTCTTTTACTTTTTATTTTACAACTGTGACTTTTTTTTTAGCTCATAACTATAACTTTAGTTCTCATAACTGATTTGTATCTAATAAAATATATTGTTATAATCGTTTTGCCTTTTTTGTAGCTACTTATTTTTATTTTTACAATAAAAAAATCATTTCATAATTTTGATTTTTAATGGAATTAATATCACTTTTAATCTCATGAATGTAAATGTAATCTTAAAAATTTTGCCATTTTTTCATATGCCTAAAATTGACTAGAAAATATATCGCTTATTATTGTTTTCCAATTACTTTGGCTTTCTTATAGCTTGGACTTTGGCGTCTTATAAGTTATTTTTTTATCATTAATATATGTAACTGCTACTTAAACTGCGCGCGCGCCTTTAACGAGCCTGGACTGCACGCGCTCACGGATGCCACGTGACTTGCAGTTCTGGGTCATATGATCTGTCGCTAATCACCACACAAGCGAACATGGCGGACTTCGAGGAGCAGCAGAACTTATTGGGGGAGGACGATGAAAACTCCTCTGGGGAGCGGCGACCAGCCTCGGGAGCCGGCAGCCCGATGTCCGCCATCTGCGACCCCAGCCACGTTCTCCATCGGGGGGTCGTCCTGATTTTTATGTGCTTCCTGGGATTCGGTGAGCTGGAAAACCCTTCCTTTCCAAACCGGTTTCACTGGGGGCTTTTGTCATTACAGGGGGCACGGAAAGACCGCAGTAGCCTGTTTATTGTTTGTCGATGTTAGCATTAAAAACATACAGTAAACTCTCATTGTGTTTCGTGTTAATTCATTTTGAATTCTTTTATTTCTATCTTTCAGGAAGTTATTTTTGTTATGATAATCCAGCCGCCCTTCAAACCCAAGTGATCCAGGCAAGTCAAAGAAGTGAAACTGCTCTGCATAACCACTGACACACACAAAGATTTTCAGGGACATGTTACATACAGTAAAGATTAGATGCTAAAGAAATCCTGGATTACACACTTAAGATCACTTTTTTAATTTGACATTGCTTTCAAACTTGTGCACAAAGAGATATAAACACAGGATTTTATGGTTGTGGTGTTTTTATACACATCATCAGGTTGACTGTTGTTCTAAAACAAGTTTTCCACTCAAATTCCCATTTACTATATTAGTCTTCATTGATTTTTACACAGTTTATAAACTGAAAAACCGATGTTTACCTTTCACCATACCAGCTGGGAAACAAACCCTGGTTTCTCATGCGCCAGTCCTGCATGCAGCCAACTGAGCCATCCAACCAATCATGGCTCTAATATGTGTTCCTGTTTTTCCCTTCTTCAGGACTTGAACCTGAACACTGCAAAGTTCATGCAGCTGTACGCCTGGTACTCCTGGCCTAATGTTATCCTCTGCTTCTTTGGGGGATTTTTGCTTGATAGGGTTTTTGGAATCAGGTATAAAACCAAGCTGCATGTTTGCTTACTCCTACCATGTCTGCCATGTTGATCATCTGCATTGTTTTGCTGATTTCCTCTTAGGCTTGGCACCATCATTTTCTCCCTCTTTGTCTGTGTTGGACAGGTAGGATTGTAAACTTTTTGCAAATCAGACATTGTTGAATTTTTTGCTCTTTTGTTTTGTTTTTTTTTTTTTTTTACATAAAAAGTATTTGAACGCTGTCCTTCACAGGTAATATTTGCTGCTGGAGCTTGGCATGATCTCTTCTGGCTGATGGAAGTTGGACGTTTTGTTTTTGGGTAATCCTATTTGCGTTAGCCTATCCAATGAAATTTTTATTAAAGTTCCACTCCAACCGTATATATATATATATTTTTTTGTAAAATCATTCCCAGTGGTGTATTAAATATGATTACCTAGGTTTTTTTTTTGCCAAAATCAAAAAGCCTGTGTCATTTTTAAGGTATATTTTCTACTGAGTGGTAGTAGTTCATCACAAATTAGCTTCTGAGTTGTCGGAAGTAAGCCTCTGCTGATATCCCATCATCCCTTGGTTTACACTCTCTCCCGCAGGCTTACAGTTGCAGCCCCTGACAAACCCAACTTAATATTAGTGGTGCAACAAGAAATGGCAAGCAATATCTGAGCTATCCGGCCTCACAGGAAAATGAAGACATTAATGGATCTATTTTCTTAGAAATTAATGGAAATGGTAAATGGTGTATACTTATATAGTGCTTTTCTACCTTCATTGAAGGCCCAAAGCGCTTTACAGTCACAGACCCACTCACCCATGCACACACACATTCATACACTGATGGTGGCTCCGCTGCTGAACACTGGCGCCAACCTTCCATCAGAGGCAATGTGGGGTTCAGGACACTTCGACACATGGGCGGGCAAGGCGGGAATCGAACCTGCAATCCTTCAATCACAGGCCAACTGCCCTTTCCACTGCACCACGGCCGCCCCACAATGTCTTAAAAGAGAGTCTTTGGCCCACCCATTTCAGTTTCTGTGCCACAGCTGAGAGTTTTGTTTAATGGCACTTTTTAATCTACCCCCTGATTCACCACAATTTGAATAAAGAAAGACTCGGGCAATTCTAAGCTTAAGTTCTTTATATATGTCCTCCATGATAAGAAACTGCTTCAAGAACTTGTTAAAACACCAAAAACACAAGTTTTCATTGGAGTGGGTCTTTAAGGAAAAAGCAAGAACAGTTCCTAAACCTTTTATGTCATATTATTATGTCATATTATATATATACATTTTTTTTTTAATCTCTTCAACAGCATCGGAGGCGAATCGCTGGCTGTTGCCCAGAATACATACGCAGTCAACTGGTTTAAAGGCAAAGAACTGAATCTTGTGTTTGGCCTGCAGCTGAGCATGGCTCGACTGGTACCGACATTTAAAAAAAACAAGAAAAAAAGTTGTTTTTCTTAATTTTTTTTTAGCTAAAACAATGTTTCTTTTTCCCGGCTACATGTAGGGCAGCACAGTCAACATGAACATAATGGGCTGGGTGTACAGCAAAGTTGCAGTTGCCGTTGGTTCACCTGGACCCTTTACTCTTGGTGTTTCACTCATGATAGGTATGTAACACACACACACCTTCTTAAACTCCATGCTTTACACAAGTCTAAAAATCTTAAAGTGAGATTCTAGCTGCCTTTGCTGCCTCTGTGCTGGGAACACTAGATACTTTCTCTGCAAGTGCTGATCTCAGATTACACAGTCAGCAGAGAGAAGTAATAAAGAGAACTAAAAGTGTCTCTTCCCACCTTAAAAAGAGTCACGAGGACAAGTAAAAGTGTCAGTTCTTGTAATTCTTTTTCCAACTGTATGTAAAACTGCAGCCGCTTCTGCAGATCTTGCCGTTTTTTATGATGTGCTTGTCTTGCTGTTGTGTTCTTAAAACTGCACTTTGACCATCTCAGAAATAACACACAAAGACAATGGTATCACCCAAAACTTGTCTAGCATGCTTGGATAGTCTTATAATACTTAAAAAAAAATTAAATTGTTTATTAAACAGTTTTGTTTCGAACAAATGTATATCTTTTTTTCTTATTAGCTGCTGTGACCTGCGTCTTTTCTTTAACCTGTGCATTGGTTTTGGGATTCCTGGATAAGAGAGCAGAAAGAATCCTTCACAAAGAACAAGGAAAAACAGGTAATATGTGAATATGCTCTCCATCAACCTCTTTCCACTTTGACACATCCATCAATGGCCACTACAGGGTTCTCCAAAATCAATGAAACATCCGAGGAATTTTAAGGTCTTGCGTTTGTTTTCTTATGTAATTTTTTTTTTCTTTTTCTTTTGCAAGAAAATGACCTGTAATTGTTGTTTAAAAGCAATCTGTGTGTGCTCGCACTCTGCCTTTTAGGTGAGGTGATCAAGCTGACCGATGTGAAAGATTTCCCGCTCACGCTGTGGCTCATCTTCATCATCTGCGTGGGTTACTATGTTGCCATTTTCCCTTTTATCGGACTGGGCCAGTAAGTAGTCTGTCAATTCTCTGACTCATACACAGCCATAACTCTTTCTCATTATTGCTGCAGTGTCTTTGCATTACTTCAGGCTGACAGTCAGAGCAATGCGTCATCAGTTCCCTCTATAGCTCAGGAGATAGGATGATTAAGTAGGATGTCCAGTGTTTTGTCTAATGCACAAGAAACTTAGAAAATGTGAACCTGTATGCACAGACGACACAAATGCGTTACATTAAAGTTGTACATTCATGCCGCTGAAGTGTACCTTATGTATATTGACAGTTTTAAAATATAAAAGAAAAGGTGTAAAAGAAAATAAAGCAGGAAACAGAATAATGGTGTGTGCAAAAGTTTGGGCGCCCGGCAGAATTTATAGTATGCTCCGCCCCCTTTGGAAAAGCTGAGACCAAAAAGTGTCATTGATTGTTCAATCATTGTTTGCAAAGACCAGGTGACTTCAATCTAAAAAAAAAAAAAAATCAATCAGTCATCTGACAATGCCCAAACAATCAGCATCATGGGTTCTTCTAAGCAGTTTTAAAATAATGTCTCATCTGGAAACTGACGCCTTTATCAGGTTTTTCAATCTCTCCTCGGGTTCTTTATGCACAACAATATAACGTTTTACCTGAGGTGCCCAAACTTTCGATCCCCACTGAATAAAGAGTAAGATTGGCTTTTAGATGTGTAAAAAAACTTGACTAAAAGTACGGTCAGAGCGATTTTATATAAAACAAAAAAATGTGAGAATTGCCGATGCCAACTAGGCCTATGCAATAAATCACAAATTTATCGTCTTGCCATTCGCAAAAGACGGCATCAATTGTGATAAACTCTTAACTTAAATGTTTACACAACTTCTAAAACAGTTTCACGACATCTTGAAGCTTTAAACAAATTAAATTTAGCCCATTACACATTTGACCAATCGGATAGACCCCTTCAAGTCGTTGACAAATCATACGGAGCCATTTAGAGTGTAATTTAAGTTATGTTCATTCTTATTTAAATGAAACTCTTTGAGGGAAATTGAAATGATGCTTTGCTATTTGGTCATATAGTCATAACAATATTGATGAGTTTTGTTCATATTGTGCAGCCCTAATCCTAACTAGTTTTAATTGTTTTCCTTGCAAATGCACTGAAGACATGTCAGAATTTTCAGACATGGAAGCTGACAGGGTGAAGCAGAATGCAACCAGAACCATTATGTAGACAATTGAGTTATTTGCAGCAACTCGATTTGCTTTCTTTTTGTGATGTGTCTGTGCAAGGATCTGCTGTAAACCGTTACCATATTTTGACTTTCAGAGTGTTCTTCATTGAAAAATTTAACTTCTCTCCAGCTGAAGCCAGGGCTGTCAACAGGTAGCTAACATTCAGTTTGTATTTAAATCTGCATTCTGGAATATAGTGATTTCTTAAAAGTATTTTTGTGGTTTATTTTTTACTTTCTTTCTCTTTTTCCTATTTGAAATCGGTTGTTTTGCAAGGAATAAATGGCAAATCCATGCATTATTTCAAGAGCGTACATTTTTGATGATGCAAATGATGCTTTTTTTTTTTTTTTTTTTTCTTCCAGTATTGTGTACATCATCTCAGCACCTGCATCTCCAGTCCTGGGCTTCATGGTTGATAAGACTGGCAGAAACGTGGTTTGGGTGATAACGGCTGTGGTTGCAACGCTTGCTGCTCACATGATGCTGGCTTTTACCTTCTGGAACCCCTGGATTGCTATGGTAACTAAAGAAAGCAGAAATATGTGCTGAGCAGTAGTGAACTATTGCACAGTAGAATCAGGAGTGAAAGTTAGTACCCTCATTCAAGCAAACATTTATACCGGATAAGAAACTGGATTTTGGTGAAGGGTAAAAATTAAGTTTAAAAAAAAGTTTTAAATCACTACATTGATGAAAACTCCCTGTCCCAATTTTAAAATTGATAACATGTCTTCAAATTTGAGACCCAGAGGCAAGAGTCAATAAATCAAGCTTTTACGTTTGCACTAGAATGTTATTTATTACTTTTTGCTGTAGCTGAAACTAATCAAAGTATCTCCTTGTCTTTCAGTCTCTGCTTGGTGTATCATACTCCTTGCTAGCTTGTGCTTTGTGGCCCATGGTGGCCTTTGTGGTGCCGGAACATCAACTGGGAACAGCCTATGGCTTGTACGTCCATTTTATTTTGCCTAATCTCTCTTTTTCTTGGCTTGGTCATTGTTTTGTTTACATGACTGTTATGTGTCCTGCTGCGTTTGCTTGGCAGCATGCAGTCCATCCAGAACCTGGGACTGGCTCTGATTGCCATGGCTGCAGGTGCCATCCTGGACTCCAGAGGGTACCTGGTTTTGGAGGTCTTTTTTTGCGCTTGCATTTGCAGTCAGTATTTTCATCTTTCTTTCTGCTTATCTTCGAATTATTCCGTTTTGTCAAACCTGCCTGACATTTTTGATCAACATTGTGGATTTCTTCTCCCTTTGTCTGACAGTTTCATTGATCGCTGTGGTGATGCTGTACTTTGTGGATTATGTCAAAGGTAAACATTTATCATCCTGAATTCTGCTGCTTTCTTTCTCCTTTTTGTCTCTTTTTCCTCTTTCTTCTCTCTTTTTTTCTGCTCTATAAAATATTTTCTACTGTGCAACTCTTTAGCTCCCTCTACACGCTGTTCCCAAACAAATGCATTTCATGATCCTTTTGTTTGTCCGTCTGGCTCCAGGCGGGGATTTGAATCAGTCAGCTGCAGCCAGAGCCAAACTCCAGAAAGAAGCAACATCGGATGCAGAGTGAGTAGCATTCATTCTTCACCTTTCATCACTATGTTCTGAACAGCCTTAGCCAAAAAAAAAAAAATTAGACAGAAATTATTGAAATTTAATCAAACGTCATTTAAGGAGCAACAAAGGCCTTTGTTTTGGATTTTTTTTTGGATTAAAATCAGTAAAGGAGGATGCGTCTTTATCTGATCTACTTTTTTAATAATAGTGAGACTCGTATACGCATGATTACAAATTATGAAGTTATTACCAACTTTAAAAAGAAAGCAAAAATGTTTATGATTCTTGGAAATCCTTTGTTTTTTTGTTGACACCCTGCTATGATAAACTCTTAATTCAGCAAAATCTTTGCGGCTCAATTTGCCTCACACTGAAGAGAAAGCAGTATGACTGTGAGTGTATTTTTTTGCAGTTTATTTTTCTATTTCTAAAGGAAAGCAGCCAGTTCAAACAATGACTGATAATTCAACTTAAATTCCAAATTTGATCCTAGTAGTTTTAATTGTGTTACTAAGTTAATGCCATTTTGTCTGGTTGGTCTCTCACGGACTGCTGGTACTAACATGTCAGACTGAGCATGAGTTGAAAAAAAACCCCGATTTATTGCAACTTGATGCTGACAAAATCGTTTCTGTTTCAACCTGACCTTTTCAGTCTATCGACTGAAACCTTTGCCTTCATTTACACCCACACGGCTGGGTGCATGCCAGCCCAAGCCCTCCTGTGGTTGTGTTATTTAGCTCTGTCTATTCTTATACAAACCACTCCACTTCTCTTTGTGGCCATGATGACTTTTGTTTCTTCTTCTTTGCATGAGATTTCTCAGAAATTGCATCCATTTCTTAGTACTCTAACCTATTAATTGTGTTTTTGTGACTTACAGAGACTAATTACTTTTTGGTCCATGCTGTAATTGATATTTTCCAGATGATGATGATGATGATGAACGAGCACACATGGTCCTGGGTTACAGAGCCAGCAGCCTGCACTGTCCCCCCCCAGAGCTTTCAGTCCACTGCCATGGGGCGAGACTGCGCTACTGACTCCGACCAGTGACGTCATCTGTGGGTTTATTTTGCTCCAGAACTGACTGTCTGGATTGGCTGTTCTGTAACCCAGTTTCTTAAGCTGACAAACCACCAAAACCTGCTTTGGACTCCAGTTTACACCGACTGCTTCTGTGCTCACACTGACTGTCAGACTGCTTCATGAGGACATTTCTTTGACAGAACAAAGTCGGGACACTTAATGTATTTTAGACCCTTTTTGTATCCAGAAGGATAGTGCATACATCCCAAATGATTACCTAATTTAGTATGTTGCTGCACTTACGATATAGGAGTCCTATATCAGGTATTATATTTACACTTGCTGAACTGGTTCAGCAAATTCTGATTTTTAACTGCATTATCAAATGATGCTTGACTGTAACACTCTTATGCTACTTACACACCTGGCATTTGTGGCACAGTCAAGACCATGCTGATTGTGTGTTTTTATACAGCATATAATGCTGTCACAGGTTTGGTGCTACCTGATACATGTACTCACAGTTGGAAGAGGTTTGTCAAAGCGGTGCAAATCTTGCAAATTTTGCTTTTTCTGTCAAAGTTTTACTCCAATTAATGAAAGACATGCAATTCCAGCCAATTATTATTTTCTCCTCTATTATCAACTTTCAAATAGTTGTTGGCACTTCCATGTTTTGAAAAAGACGCTACCCATACGAGGTTACTCAATCTGAGTCCCTGATTGGTCAAAGTTCAACTGATTTAACTTTTGACATGCGCTCAATTGCTGTGCGTTTTGTATGTAGAGCCCAAAAACTGACTTTAGAACTTGTGTATCTACATGTGAATGCGAGGCCCGAAACACATTTTAAGTGCACTTATATAGACTTTTCATTGAAAGTGGCTGCTTGAATGTGCATTTCTGAGCCCGGTGTGACCGTAGCATAAAAATGATTTTTTTGATATATAATTTTTCTTTTTTTTTTTTTTTTTTTTTTTTAATAGAGGTCCAATTTAGATTCAGTTTTTAAAAATGTGCTATTTTACCAAACTCAGGGGAGGATCATGTAAAAGCACTCAAATGACAATGGGCCAAAGGAACGGAGCCAATGCACTTTGCTTAATTCTCTTAGAATTCCAGGAATGTTACATATCTACAATCATGTGGGGAAAAAAAAATCAGGACACAATAAAAATGTTTGTTTTTTGCGACATTTTTAGAATATTTAAATTGAATCTCAATTTTAATACTGAGAAATGAAAGTCAGGTGGCATTCAGCCACTTTTTTCTGCAGGTGGGTGCGCTGTTAAGACGAGATATAACCAAGCAAGGAAAACTGAGGAAAAAATCTGTTCCAAAGCTTCTGTAGATGTAATTCCTCAAAAATGCATATCCGGGTTGAGGAAAAGGTAGGACATCCTGCTGGTGTTTCCCCTTATGGCTTAAATGACCGCCGTGACCCATCCACCACTCTGTCATTGATCATCTACTACCTGTTTCAGGTCAGGAACTCTCAGATTCTGAGTTCTCTGCAGGTCATTGGTTGGTTATGGTTTAGGTTTTGGATCATGGTTGCTTTGTGGTCTATTCCCACTTCACCTGTAATTTCCAACAGATGGTGTCACATCATTCTTAACCACCCCCTGATATATAGCAGAGTTCATGGTGGCATCTATAGTTGGGAGCTGTAAAAAATCAGCCCATACCATGACACTTGTATTTCCATGGTTTGAAGATGGTTGAGGTTCCTCTTCTGGAATGCTGCCAAACATGTTCTCTTTTGCGGTGTTAAGTAGGCGTTCCTTGTAGAGATCGGTCCAACATGGAATTATTTGGACTTGTTTGTCCTGAAAACATTGCTCTAGAAATCCTGCTTTCTGTTTAGCCAAGT
Source organism: Oryzias celebensis (assembly GCA_014656515.1). Taxonomy (NCBI): domain Eukaryota; kingdom Metazoa; phylum Chordata; class Actinopteri; order Beloniformes; family Adrianichthyidae; genus Oryzias; species Oryzias celebensis. The sequence goes on along the minus strand of BNCR01000012.1, from coordinate 67,403,119 downwards.
TCAGTCTGGCCTTGATGTTTCTCTGGTGAGCAAAGGTTTCCTCCTCACAAACCTCCGTTTCCAGTCTGCTGGAAGCAAAGTGAACTTTTAGGGGTTTTGGAGAATTCTTTTTAGCATCTTCTGTTCTGCTCTGTCAGTAAATATGCTAAGATGACTAAACTTTTGTACATTGGCAGTTGACTGTAAATCTTTTGTAATTTTTGGTTGATCTTGGCCAAACACTTATCTCAACCAGACACAAATACCTCAATGGAATTATTGAAAATTCATTAAAGGGCCTATACCATGCTTTTCTTGAGGCTTTCAGAGTAAACTACACCCTTACATATGATCATATATGACCTTTGGCACACTAAAGAACACATATTTATTAAAAAAATGAGTTCATTTCGTTCACTTTTTTCCAACTTGGAGGTAAGACGACTTGATCTCTGAGGCATTTTGCTCTTTGTTAGTGTCAACCTAGAGCCGGCCTGAGCAGCAAGTATGTGTTTCTCCCACGAAAACAAACATCCACATTTTCTAAAACTGGATGTGCATTTTGCGTATCTGCCTTTAGTAGCTCGGGCCTTTATTCCAAAAATGTAGCAGCCGATCCGGAGCTTAGTAGATGCAGGCTTCTGTTCCATCACAGACAGAATGGTGATGGTTCATGGGTTCATTTTGCGGTGAAATTTGGTCTAGAAATGCAGACAACACCAGATGAACATTTCAGGATTCATTGAAATGATGAGAACATTGTCTTATGTACTTAAAGGAGCACTGTTGGAGACCGATGTCTAAAGCAACAAACACCTGTTAAACCCGGCGGCTATTAGAGATTAGACACAATTGGAAGAAATACAATATTGTACGTTAAAAATGAAAGTATTTTGCCGAACACTGAAGGGCTGGTGCTCAGAGCGTAGGTTTTTAAAGTAATACTCAGAAATGTATGAACGGATCAAAATACTGATTTGGTGTTGTTTATAGATGACGACGGTCTTTTCATCTTTGAAACTGATATGATTTTAAGTTTAAAGTGATATGTGTCAAAGTTTGTAACAGTAAATTCGAAGAAGAGAGAATCCAATAGACTAGAAGAGAGGTGACAAAACAGAATTTTTTGCCGAACAATACAGTTGTTGGAGTGATTTATGACATTCAATTAAGCATTGATTATTTTTCAGTTGTGTTTTTCCTCTTTTTTTTAAATTCTGCTACTTCTACAAGCTTTTGCAGCATCTGTATTTTCCTAATAATAATAACATTTCAGACTTTTGTCATTTGAGCATGGATGCTTGGATGTTTAAGGTGCTTGGGTTGCTATTCCTGCAGAGCTAAAAGAAGACCCAGCAAGCAGATAAAGGGTGATCTTGCAAGACTGGCACCCATGTCTGCTTTCAGTCTACGCAACCGGTACCTCTCCAGGCTGGGAGCACAGGTAGGTTCACTCACACAAATATACAGTGCACTCCAAATTATTATGCAAACTGTATTTAAGTCTCACAAAGATCAAATTCTTTGTTTTTCAATAAAACACAGATGACATTACATCTCAGGGATCTTTGGATCACTGAAATCTGTGTCTGACACGTGATCATTCATTAACCAGGAGAGCCCATTAAAGGTAAAGCTACTAAAGGACGTTCCACCAACAGAACAACAATTTCAAGCAATATGGCAAAGAAAAATGATCTCTGCTGCTGAAAAGTGAGAGAGTTGAATGTCTTGGACAAAGAATGATAAACCTTGGATATTTCTCAAAAACCTAAGCGTGATCATTGTGCTATTAGGAGATTTGTGGCTGATTCAGAGCACACACTGGTTGGTGCAGAATGAGGAAGGTTTCTGCTAGACAAGTACATCAGATTAAGAGAGCTGCTGGTGTCTGCAGTCCCACCAACATCAAGGTGTAGGATCCTCCCGAGGCTTGCAGTTAGACGTAAACCTTCTATTCGACTACCCCTAAACAACACTCACAAGCAGAAACGGCTGCAGTGGGCCAGACAGACAGCGCATCTGGAAAATATTCAGAGCGCCTTGCATCTTCCACATTTTATGGTGTCACAGCCTTATTTTAAAATTGGTTTAATCAGTTTTCTTCCTAAAACAATCTTCGAAAAACACTCCATAATGACAATGTTGAAAAAGTTCTTTGAAATTGTTGCAAATTTAAAAAAAATAAAAAAAACTTGAAAAATGATATACAGAAGTAGTCATAGCCTTTGCTCAATACTTAGTTGCTGAACCTTTGGCAGCAATTACAGCCTCCAGTGGTTTTGAATATGACGCCACAAGCTTGGCACACCTTTCTTTGGACAGTTTAGCCCCTCTTTGCAGTGCCGCTAAAGCTCCATCAGGTTTGATGGGAAGCGTCGGTGCGCGGCCATTTTCAGATCTCTCCGTAGATGTTTAATTGGATTCAGGTCTGAGCTCTGGCCGGGCCGTTCTAGGACATTGATGGAGTTGTTCTGAAGCCACTCCTTCTGTATCTTGGCAGTGTGCTTTGGATCATTGTCCTGCTGAAGGATGAACCGTCACCTTAGTCTGAGGTCAAGATCGCTTGAGCAGATTTTCATCCAGGATGTCTCTGTACATTGCTGGAGTCAGCTTTCCCTCCATTATCAACTTTCAAAAGAACTTTTTCAACATTATCATTAGGGGGTGTCTTTCAAAGAATTTTTCAAAACTGATTTAGTCCTTTTGGAAATAAGAAAAATATCATTTGCATAATAATTTGGAACACACTATAGATTTTTGTGCATATTTTGACATGTTTCTCTTTATGTCTTGTGTAATTGTTACATCAGTAAATATGTATTGTTTTTTTTGTTTTTTTTGTCTCTGACCTCAGCTCCCGGGCCACTGCTCGACCCATCTGTCTTCACTGGCTTACAGGAGTGTTCTGAAATGATGCCTGCTAGTTTTATTTTGTCTGCATTGAGGCCTTTGAACAAACGAGGCCCAAAGAAAGCCAATGCTTATAGCAAGCATTGCATTTTGAACCAGAAAATATTGCACACTTTACCTACTACAACAAAAAGAGTCAACTTTTCCACATAATTTATTATTTAAAAGTGAGAGTGTTTTTGTTTTGGGATTTTTAAAGAGTGTCTGTTATTTAGTTTCTTGTTGCCACTACACTGATTGTTTAAGTTTATTATCCAAGTGGTATTTTCTTCACATTTAAGTGCCTTTCAAAATACTTGAAATATAAATGTAACTTGAGATTTGAACCATTACATTTCTTACAACGAACATTTGCACAGCGCAACCGGCAGAGGGCGCCAACTTATATTTATACAACTATCAGCCACTACAAAAGGGGACTTGTATTATCTTCTTGGGGTTTTCTTTGTTTTTGTTTTTTTGTTTTTTTGTTTTGTTTTGTTTTTTTTTCTTTTCAAATGTTTTATGGGTCTTTTTTTCTTTCAAACAGTCATTGAAAATGTGTAACTTTCATTTGAACGATTGACTGACAGCCAAGATGCTGTAAGTTTATATAGAAAAGATAATTAAATAAACAAAATTGCTTCATAAAGCTGTTGCTAACTTATGGGCTTTATTCTCATCTTAAAAAAAAAACGATTTTGCTACTTTTCTGCTCTTTTTTTCGTTAACCCATCAAGTATTGGAATGCCAACTGTTTTTAATGTAATAAAACTTCAAACTCATCACAAATAAAATATAGTCAAGGGAACAATATGTTGGGTTCTTTCTTGTTGGTTTGCAGATTGAGCTTTTGTACCTACAGCATGCATTGAGTTAGGATATAGGAAAGTGATATTTATACATATATTTCTACGCATAACGAATATTATTTACACACATTTAGATATGTTTGTTATGCAAGTATGGAAACTCGAGATATTTGAAATACTTTTTCAATGAACATGTTCCTCCTCCTGACATATTTCCAGGAAACATCTGGGAAAAACTATGCAGCTTTTGAAGCACATGGTCTATGATTCTCAGATAACAGGTGCGGGGGGGTGTTGATGCATTTCTCCTAAAATAATAATTAAAAAAAACCAGGACGCGCAGACGCTCAGCATCCCCTTGGTTGCCAGAATTTTCCAAGAGCGCACTCCGATCCACTGCGCCCCCGACTCACTTCATCTGCGCAGAGACGGCCCGTCATGCTGAGGAACAGCGCGTACAGGTCAGTGTCTCATCCAACCACTCCTCCTCATGACAGCTGTCCAGCAGCTGAGGTTGAACGTCTGCCGCTGCAGCACGAGCTGCTCCGACAGACACTGATTAGTGTTCGAATCCTGCATAGCTGTGCTCTGTGCCTCCGGACGCAGCCTGCTGCTGCCGCCGGACTGGAAGCTGATTTTTTTTTTGTGTGTCTTAAGTTGAAATAACGCTCTTCCAGGAACATGCACCAGGGAGAGGAGCCCAAGCTGCGCAACGGGAGCCTGGCTCGGGAAAGGAGGCACCTGGCTCTGCACATCAACAGCCAGGTGAGACCGACTTACCATCACTGCTGTTAGGATTTGATGAGATCAGCTAAGGAAAAGTATGAATGTCATCCTGTCGAAGCTGTCGGGGATCACCAACAAATGTTTTTATTTCTTTGGATTTTCAGCATAAAAGCATGAACTGAAAAGACAATCACATTAAGTAAAATGAACTTTTCTCACTCTTTATCCAGACGACATATTGGCTGAAATTTGGTTTAGAGTAACAGTTTAATTTATCATTCATTTCATTAATTTTCTCCAATAGTGTGACCAAACATAGCTCCTTAAATATCCATTTGTATATTTTGCATGCCATTATGTTTAGTTTTGCTTTCAAAACTAAACAAAACGTGTTTTCTTTGTGCACCCTTAGGTGGGTAGTTTCACCTGCTCAGTGAGCCTCTGAATATTTAATGGCAGTGATGTAGAGTTGCTGCATTATGGGCGACTGTGGATATTGAGTCGGAGATCTGAGAGCACTTTTCCATCACTGCTTCCCACTTTACCCTGCAATATATTATAATGGTGCAACACCCTGAATGCTCTCAATCACCCTCGCACGTTCTCTCCTTTATTGCTCCTTTAAACTTCTATGCTTGAACTCCAGATGTGTTCAAATCAGAGGCCACAGCAGAGGAGGCTGCTGTCAGTCAGGAACCACCAAACCAGGTTTGCTGACAGACTGAGCAGTTTATGAAATATAAGTTAGAAGACAAATGTTGGCTCATTGGCTTTGAAGACTAATGAGGAAGGACAGTCCTGAGAAACACATTCATCCATTCAGCTATTACCCTATAATCAAGGAGACAGCTGAATTTTACGGCCTGCCGTGTGACTAACCGGCTTACTTGGAGCTTATTTAAATGCCGTGCCAAATGGGGTTACAATTAACAGACTGTGAAACATATTGTGCAGGTGAAGTAGCTGACCCAGCACTCAGCTGGAATGTAAATTCTCGATCTGTTGCCTCTACTTTATTGAGAAAAAGGGGGAAAAAAGTCTGAGAACAATAGGTGAATTTTGGTTTGTGCTGAATTCCTGCTTCATTGGTGTTGCACTGTTCTTGAAGGAGTAAGATCCGGATGCAGCTCGCTGTATCACGGAAGGATGTACATAGTGGGAGTGTGGTGTCATGGAAGTGGTCTCATATTTCAGAAGTGCATCATCGCATTTCCCCCAGTGGGATGCTGCGGCGCTGAGAGCCGTTTGTGCCGGCTCACTCCGAGAAGCTCGATTGAGTTGTAATAACCTGCACAGAATCAAAACGGAGCCTTTTAGATGAGTGTCTCAGCGTGACACAACCTCATGATAGAGACACACGTGTGCGCTGTTCTGTTTGTTCATTTCTGCTGGGATTTAAACAGTGTGCGAAATAAAAATATGTTATCACATTAACCCCCCCTCCAATAATTCAATAATTCAACTGCCTCACATATGACCATTCTAATGCAGAGAGGCACATTTGTTTGCTCCCATCCATTTACTATTGCTAATGTACACAATTAATCAAAGTGATGCAAAAAATAGGATACTTACAACAATAAGTTTCAATCAATGTCCCAATTAGGTTTTGTTGGAGTGCAGATGTAATCTCAGGTTATGATTTTAGTCCCTGATATGTGGCAAAAGGCTTTTAATCGTGATCTTGTTGTTTATGTGTCCCTCTCTTCTTTTGTGCACAATAATCAACAGTCCACATGTTAATAGTAACATGCAAAGTCGTGATCTCGTCATCTCATTCCACCCACTTTTTTGAAATCTTCATCTTTTTTGGACAACAGGAAGTAATCCGCCCAGTTTTTCTTACTGACACACTCCTGCTTCCTGGGTTCAAGCCCTGTGCTTTACAGCCAGGGAGACTTAACAGTTCCTCCAAGTCATTGGATCAGCGGAAATTACATTGATAAACACTTTACATGATATAGAGTGGCTAATGGGGGTTGCTGGAGTTCAGTGGAGTCGGCAGGCATCTGCCAAACAGTTGGTTACAGGTTCACTTCTCAGACTGGAGCATATTTGGGTTCTATAAGGCAAAACACAACAGCAAACTGGCTTGAATAGTAACAAACGTTGACGTTGCTTTGCATAAAATTAGGTGTTAAATGACAAAAATTGTAAAATTATCTCAGCTATTTGAGAATCTGAGAATAAAATAATTTTAGACTGATTTTAATCCTTTAGTTTTAAAGGCATCGACTGAGTATGATGGGTCAGTCTGATGCACCTGCTCCCTCAGCAACTTGAGTTTTGTGTGAACGTCTATTAGTATGAAACTCACCTCAGTTTCAGTCGATATCAGCTTTCCAGAACGCCTTTGTCTTTCTTCTTCTTTTTTTTCTTCCTATTCTCTCATCTCTAATTGGCTTTAAAGGTTTGACACAAAACTACATGAAGACATCCATGCCTGCCGGTTTGCCCCAAAGCCAAAACACAAACATAAAATTACATTTCAAGGCAGGCATTGACGAGAACTCATGAGTTAAGGTCTACGTCTCTCAGCAGTCTTGGTTTGAGCCCAAGCTCAAGAGTAAATGTCAACTCCGGTATTACTCGTTGCACGTCCCGCATATGTAAATTGATTTCCGATGCTGCGATTAATGAGCATCTCCGGTGATACCGCCCCTTCTGATTGGGTATTTGCACAGGCTGATCAACAAGTCAAGCTACAGATGGACAGCAACCAGTCTGATACTTCAGCGCATCTCTGCACTGCAGTGAAGTCCACTGAGAGCACACTCGTGTGTATGTGTGTGTTTGTGCATGCAGCTCTCTCTGTGCTGCACATGTATCTTCTTCTCACATGTGTGGGAAGCTTTTTAACTGAGGGGCTCCCCTTGAAGGGCAGCTCTCACATCCAATCGACACCGTAGGTGTGAGTTTGAGTATCTCAGGGACGCCTCCTATCGATCTCTGTGACAGAACCAGGGCTCTGAGAAATTAGGATTTTAACAAGTCATCAATTAAAGGGGGGCAGACTTTCTGCTGTGACCTGTTGTTTTCTTCCTTCCTTCCTCCTTTCTGTCCGTCTCCCATTTTTCAGCCACTTAGTGCCTATTACCGTCCACCTTCACCTCCCCATTCACTCTATTGATTGCCCTGATTGGGAAATTGAAAATAATGCAATTAAGCTGTTTACATGGCCGGCAGAAGAGGATGTGTGACTTCTGCAAAACTATTGCATGTGGCTGCTTGCATTGGTTTTACTAGATTACCGTGCTTGATTCAAATATTCCTCTACTCTCATCAGCTGAAATTGCACGACTCCTTGGGGATATTTTAATTTAGCTTGACTGCATTTTATTTGACAGGGCGAGACTTTATAGTTGACATTTGCAACAGCAATGACCTGCTGAATCACGATGTGATCACAACCAACTTGTTTTATCACAATAATCTATTGTGACAGAGTCAACAGATTGTTATTGCTGCATTTTCTGTTGTTTAAATATGATCTCACTGCCAAATGAAGCTCTATCGCTTTTATTTGTCATGCATTCCCTCTGTGGCTTGAGCATCTGGGCTAAATGCCCAACAAATGCATGCAAACACTTGTTGATGCCGTAAAATTTGTCACTGGCTTGCAACCTAGCATCTTAAATCCTAATCTTTGCTGGCTAAAATGAAGAGCATCAAAAATGGTGCAACTATTACAACAAAAAACAATCGTTGTCTGGTGTGCAAGGCTTTCACAGATTCTGCAAGGTGTTCAAACATGGTGAATACCTAAAAGAAACATTTGACCTTTGTCATCCAGAGTTGTATTTCTATACCACTATAGAAATACATTTTGTCAAACCATACACTGTGATTGTCTCACAATCGAACGGTTCCAGTGAAGAACATTACAGCCCTTTCGTCTACTAAAATGTGACAACTTGGAGAATTGGTGACTGACAAATACTTACAAAAATCACACCGAGATGGGTATGCATGAGGTGACCCATTGTCTTTAGGATTACAGTTTTTTAAAAGAGTTCTAGTTTGGTTTTGGGTTGGTTTTTTTATACTTAGTTAAGTTGTTTTACAGACCACTTTCTGCATCTGAGATGATTCACGATACTATACCGTTTTATGGTACTGGTATCCTCCGCTGCCATAAACTGCTGATAAGCCACACAATTTGGTCGTGCCTATTTTTTCAGTGTCAAATAAGTTGTTGTGGGTGTAAAACCTGCAACTGCATATTGACACGTTTAACACACACCCAGTATTTGAGGTATTTGCGCGATGTCACTAGCCTTGACACTTTGTGATTGCTATAGTCACTCATTTTTAGTACTTCTAGCAACTCTTGAGAATAGTATACGGTTCTCTAAAAGTTAATGGGTCCTTAGTGTTATCCTGAAATCACAAGCTTGCCGTCCTCTGCGTGTCCACTTGCAGTGATGCAACTCATTGTACAGCAGATTTATTCTTGCAAACAGCTGCCTGCTGAAGCTAGAAATGCTGATGATAAGAACAGTGGAAGCAGTGGAAAGGCGACGCTGTGATTGGGTTACAAATGGTGACAAAGGCATTACCTTATTTATGGCGATAGTGTTCTATAATCTGATATAGATCCAAAGATTACAAAATTCCACCTTGATAGCTAAAGTAGAGTTGACTTGCCCTGGCATTGCAGAGACATTTCCCCCATCGCTCAGTTTCTGCCTGCAGAGCTGCCTGAGAGGGGCCTCAGGGCTGATTCGGGGTAATCATTGGGCTGGTTTGACACTTGTCACATACTGTTGCACATTAGTAAAAATCATTTAAGCAAATGACTCAAAATGCAGTACAAATAAATAAACATGTGATTCCACCGTTTGATTTTAATTCATAATTTTAAATTAAAAAATTATGTTTTCTTACAATTCAGTTCAGGGTTTGTCAGACAGCAGAACATTCTAATTCTAAAAAGGTATTACTGTTTTTATTTAAGAGCTCCTCCTATGTCAGGTCATCACTTATGAGTTTGTTTTTTCTGTTGTGCCGCAGTGAACCAATCTGCATTTTGTAATTGGGGTTTTGAGATTCTTCACTTCTTCACTGCATTCCTTTTCCAACCCAACCCTCCACACTTATCCGAACTTGGAACAGACACACAGATTTTGACTTGATGTTTACTCTTTGCAGGAGAAGGTAAAGAGATGTAATCGCTGTCATAGCCACAGTGGAGGCCAAGCCGTTCGCAAGGTTGAGAGGTAAGGTGCTTGGATGTCATGGCTGTCATTTAAAGTATCGTTGAAACCCCTTAATTAGAGATATGAATACCAAAGAAGTCATAAAGCACATCACATTTTTACCACCACAACTGTACTTGCCTAAAAGCTAAAGTCTCATTAGCTTTAATGCACCTATCTGTGTGAAATTTGTTCTCTGCATTTGATTCACCTCCTGGGGGAGCAGTGAGCTGCAGACACATCCGCGAGCTGGAACCATTTAGTGGTTTAACCTCCCATCTAACCCCTTAATGCTGAGTGTAAAGCAGGGAGGCGTTGGGTCCCATCTTTAGAGGCTTTGCAATGACTCGGCCATGGATTTGAACTCAGCCTTTTAGTCTCAGGGCGCACACTCTACTACAGGGCCACTGACCTAACTCTAGTTAGTGGTTTGGAACCTAATAAATGCATTTTCCCATTGTGCCTGTTGAATCATTTCATTCACTAAATGGGATCTACATCCAAAAATCCCAAGCAGGAAGAGATTACAGGAAGAGAAAGCTCAAACAATGCTCGTCAAACCATCATTTAGTATGATCTGGTGCTCAATATTGAGCTATCAATTCTTGCATTTTTACAACATGATTTTTTTTTTTATATTGTGCTTCACTAATGATAAAAAAAGTATGTAATAAATCAAATCTGAGCTTTGATTACTTCTTTTTAAATGATTTCTCATATTCTCAAATGATTTGTCCACATGTGTTAGGCAACCTCAGAAATCGGCCCATTACAGTGATGTGCAGTGAGGTTCACGGCTGGTGAGGCACTGACGTCAACACATGAACCCTACAGAGTAGATTTTTCACCACTTGATTGATCTAAAATGTGTTGTTAAGAATTTACTTTCAACATTTTTCTTCCGTTTACAAACTGAAGCACAGAAAAAAAAGCACCAAAATTGTCATTATTGACTTAATTTTACTTATAAATGAAGACCGTGTGCTTGCTCTACTGAAAAAACATAGACAACCTTTTTGTAGAAGTGTTCCTTTTCTTTCTTCAGTTTTAAAAGTCTGGCTGCCTCAATGGAAAACACTACCAGGGACGTGTCTAAGCAAATTCCTTAGTCTAGACGTGTAATCCTCCATTTAGAAAATGTTGCTAAACAATCTTAAAGAATAACTGGACGGCTGCACGTGACTTGCTGTCACTCATTCAACTTTTCTTTAGTGTCATATTCTCCGGGATCCCCAGCGCCCTCTGCCTTGAGGCAGGCATACTGTGACCCTCACCTGGTGTATTTCTAATGCTATTTCTAATTCATTTTTAGCGGATAAAAAAAAAGACTAAATGGGTCCCGAACGGGCAATAATGTAACCAGAAAGTTGGCGGGAAGTAAGCAAATGAGGTAATTAAAAATAAATCGTCTTTTATGATGATAGAAAGACCGAAACAGTAAAGCATATGGGCCAGTCAGTGTGTGCAGTGCAAGGGAGGCTCAGACCGCTTGTGCCTCCGCTGCCACTCTCTCATTTATTTGTACAGGAAATGTGTAAATTCACAACTTTTTTTTTGTTTTTTTTTTTAACCAAAAAAACGCAGAAAACCCACACAGAAAAAAAGTAATCAGAGAATAGACATGCCCAAAAATCAATATTTTAGCTTTATTTTATATTGGAAAAAAAGTGTATTCATCTTACTTGATTTATATATTTTTAAGCTATATTTTGCAGGTGAGGCTGTTCCTCATCTGCCTCCCCTGACCGCACATCACTGGACCATTGTAAATCTCAGAATGTTGGCTGAATTTAATATTGTTAGAGTTGAGACTAAACAACCATCTTGTTCATATGAACCTGTGTGCATAATTAGACTTTAAACAACGAGAGCAGATTGTCAGAGTACTGAAAGCCTTATAGCTTTATTTGTTTTTCACAGAGGCTGTTTTTGCAGGAGTGAAGATGAGTACAATGGCCCTCGTCACCTTGACCAGCAGCATTGCCTGGAGATAAAGGCTGTTGTGTAAGTATCTCCAAAAGCTTCACTGTGTGGCGTAATTCTGTTGGCAAATATTCTCAAATCCTTTTTTCTACCAATTCTAATTTACTGCTGCTTCATGAAAATCAACTCATTTGCCTTTAATTACATTTTGGGACTCTAGGGTCAGAGTGGAATTTAGGGGTCATGAACCCTCAGTGATTAGAGTCAAAAAGGATTTTCAAGGTGAGTTAAGAAAGGAACAGCACTCACTTCATTCACTTCCTTGAAGGTTAAAACTGGACAAGAAAGAGCCGTCTCTGTGTAGAGGTAACATGGTTGCGATGTAGAAAGGGGCTAGACTCCCCTGCAAAGGTAGTCATACAGTGAGCAAGGGTGGATAAAATAAAGCTTAGAACAGAGTAAAAGTGCAGAAAATAGGGATGGACAAAGACTGGGACAAAGGTATTGGTTTTAGAGCTGGGATTTATGGCTTAATTCAATTTATTCCATTTGGTTCAGGTGACTCTTTGCTCCACTGCAGGTGAACGTGTTTCTCTATTGAGTAATTGATCCCACTCTCCATCTTGGACGCTGTTGTCAGGGTGACTGCATGGATGAAAGAGACTCAGAAGTGATAGACAGAGAAGGGACTGTTTGTAGAGGTTGAGCCGGAGGTGAGATCGATAGCCACAGTCTCAAAATGTGATATCAATAGAGAAAAAAAAGGCAAATGTTGGGAAAATCTTGTTAAGATTAAATTTGTGAGAAATATGCATCTGGTTAACTTTTAGTTATTTTGAAAAATAACTAAAAAGGTTTCAAAGAAGCTCCATGATGTGAAAAATGTTCAGCTCTTTTACTCAGATGTGTAAAATGTTTGGCTGTTAAACTTAGGATGGATCTGAACGCACTTATTTAGTGCATCCCAAACCAGGTGTAACCATAAAAGGCCCTTTAAGAATGCCAGACTCAAGTACATTTGAAAAAAAATAAGAAGAAAGGGAAAAAAATGCTAGAGCCACAACAGTTTACACTGAAAGTCAGTTCTGTTCACTCTTTTGTTAAAAGGTTTAACTTTGCAACAAGAAATACATTTACAGGTTGGTTACAAATGTGTTTTTTGGCTTTCTTGATAAAATTCAAACCTATGACTTCTTTTCTCAGACAGAATTTAAATCATCATATCAAGATTGTAAACAAAATGTGGGTTTTGACCCAGATCAAGCATTGAAAGACCCACCCCGATGAAAATCTCCTTTTGGGTGTTTTGGTTGGATGTTATCATAGCATTTTTCTCATGATGAGGGACGTATATAAGAAATCAGCTTACATGTGTAATTTCTGAACATTTCTCTATTCAAATCATTGTGAATCAAGAGCAGATTAAAAAAAAAAGCTACAGTCGGCAGGCCACAAGCTCCCTGCTCCGCCCCATTCTGACGCATCCACTTCTAAACCAAAAGATCCACGCACGTCTTTGTTTTCCTCGTCCGAGTTGGCATCTCCCGCTCAAACTGTGCGGCTTGATATCTCCAATACTGCTCACATATTTTTGTTGCACCGATAAAGTTAGACTGGTGATGTGAGGAGCCGTGAGCTCGCAGGAGAGAGTGTAAACAGATGGATAACGGGAAGTGGGGAAGTCCCGCCCACAACTCAGAAGAGAATTTTTAATGAACTACTGCCGCTCTGCAGAAATGATGTCCAAGAAAGCAACATAGGATTTTTTAATTTTGCAAGTAGCAACGCAACAAAGTAAAGAAATTAAGTTCACAAAGCATATTATTGGCCATGCATGATTGTTTTTTTTTTTATTTTGTGTGTGCAATAAAAACCTCAATGGACTGGTGTCAAATACTTCTGTTTTAGGCAAAAAACGCCTTGAATACTCTGCAAACCTAAGTATGGTTTGCAGAGAGTTGAGACTTTGCTTTAGACTCTACCTCAAGGATGAGAAGCTTTACTTGAGATTTGAAATAAATGAAAAATGTTCATTTTTTTCTCTTTTCTAATTCCAGGGCTGTCAGGGCTAAAAATAAAAAGGTTTTTTTTTTTTTCCAAAATGTTTGTTTTGGGAATGCAGAAACATGAACTACCTGATAATGTGTCCCCACAAATATTGAAAGTATTTTAGGAAAAATGTAAATATGTGTAAATAAATACAAAGACTTTAGGGAATTGACTTGGACTTGCAAAAGAAGATTTAGGAGCATCTGTGTTTGTATGTTTTTTAATTGTACAAACATTCCCGTAGTGCATATCTCCTCTGCACACATGCATAGAAAAACATTACTATTCCATGAAAGTCGGATCAGTTGGATTAGCTGATACTGACAGCAGGATTTTGGCAGATGTTAGTAAACCCCACTAGTCCTAAATGACAAATCATGTTCTCATTAAAACTACATATGGAGCTACTTTGACTGCAATACTACTGATATCCAGCAAGGGATTTTAAATTGTTTATTAGTCCTAATTTATCCTTATTGCTGTTGCATGCAGAATACTACAAAAATAATCGTAAAGTTGTTGTGTATTAACATATTTGTTATTAAAATAATTTAAATACTTTAAATACTACTAAAAAAAATAAAGATTAACCGCAGCGATTGAATAGACTACTTGGCGTCCCTGTTTATGTTTCAACAATGCTGCTGCAAATGTGTCTCCCTCGAATGCAAAATGATCTGTCAAAGCAGCTCAACACTTCTCAGCAGCTATCAGGGATTTTAATGAGGCTACGTCTGTCTCTGGCGTTTGACCTGCACAACATATGTGATGCTGCTAAGTGACAGTGTTAGCTGATGCCGAACACTGCCAGGTTGCTGTTTTGACTCAACCTGTTTTCATTCTCACGTCTATTGTTCTTGTATAATTCCTGCCTAAATGATGACCTGGGAGCCAGCCTTTTTTCATTTTTTCCGCCTTGATGTTTTATGTAGTTTTCTTTGCTTTAAGTACGTGAAAAATGATGACTGCAAGCATCTTTTTGAAATCGGATAGATCTTTTGCTATATGTTTGCAGATTGCTGCAGGAAACTTGGCGACTTTTTAATTTTTTCCCCATAAGATCATAGTTTATAATTTAAACCCATTAAAGTTGTGTGTTTTTCCTGTAACTTTTTGCACACCCTCTAATTATGGTGCAAAAAGTGAATCTCAAGAAAAGAAAAAGACCCTTTATTTCAAGAAAAAATGTATTTTTTTCTGTCTTGCAAGAAAAATAATCTTATCAAGAAGGTTTTTTAATGACAAAATAATCTTAGTTGAAACACATCTTGGTGACTAGATTTTTTTTCTTAAAATGATCATTGTTGGTAAGACCATTTTTGTTACCCCATTGGCAGATTTTTTTTGTTTAATTAAAGAAATAAATCTAGCAACGGAGTGAGAATTTTTCACTTATTTCTATTTTCTGCTGTTTATGCAGAGTATCGATGACTACTTACAATGTCAGATGTACTGACCGCAGGTTTGATTACTTTTGTGCAGTTGCACACTTGAATTGACCTCATTATTTGCTTTTTAAAAGGAGAAGACCCACTTCTTTTATGTTGACAGGATTCAGCGGGCCTGGCGTGCTACCATGTCCCGCAAAGTGAGCCTGGAAGATAAAGACGAGAACTCCAGCATCCATCACTGGAGTGAAGCTCTGCCTTCGGAGAACCTCCATGAGCCTTTGATGACTACCAACAATAGTACGGTAAGAGTGCAACAGAAATGTCTTTTTGAGCGCTGATGTGCTGTTAGTGATTGTATGAAAAAGAAGAGAGCCAACGAGGTGGAATAACAGAGGGGTGATTTCTGTCATTTGGTGGACCGCAGGGGTCGTATTGGTGAAAATACATAGGAGGGCAGCTGGCAATGCGCCCAGCTCTGTAATTAGACGTTAATTAGGTGAATTTTCAAAGCTAGTTGGTTGATTAATGAAGTGCGTCTGCCCTTGTCATCCCCCCGTTTCACCCCCCACCTGCTCTTCATCCCCTCATTCTCCTGAGGGAGTGTGAGGGAGACTTAAACAGTACTCACAGGCCATGACAGCCAAACAAAAGCAAGAGAAGCACAAAAAAAAAACAGTTCCTCACAAGCTGATGAACAGTGACTGGATAAAAGAGCAAAAAGAGCTGGACAAGCATAGACAGAAATGAGGAGATGGATGTGAAAAGGATTCCTTTAGATCCTCAAAGTTCTAAGTGACAGACGCAGACTCCGACTCCGTCTGTTCTGCTGCTTCTCGAGTTGGTGTCGCCTCTCTGTGTAGTAGTCGCACCAACACACACAAGCCTCCCTCTCACCGTGCCCACGCTCTTTGCAGAGACTCGGCGCTGAAAAATATGATGTCATGTCTGCATACTCACCAGTGTGAGTGTGGGTAGCTTCTTCTATTTTTTTTTAAGCAGTGCTGGGAAAAAAAAAATCTAAAGCAAACAGATGGGCTTGTGTCCTGCTCGGTGAGACTGTACGAAACTGCTTTGTTTTTAGATTGTTCGGCTTGAAAGGATTTGCAGTTTGCTACACAGCAACCGAATGTATTCCTAATTACAAACTACTGTGGATTGGATAAAAAAAGGGAGAGACTAGAATCTTTCACCCTCTGCTCCATGAATTTTCAAACAGTTGCAGATTTTATTGATTCTACAATTTGAGCCAGAAGTATTTAGAAATTGATAGTCCTTCATTCTTGAGAAAAAGATTATTTTCTTAAAGTATTGAACATAGATTAGTATAAATACATATGTACAATTGTTTCATTCAAAAAAATATGTTTACATGTATCTAATATCTTTCTCATTGAGTTTGTTGTGTTGCGGTTTTGGTTCTGAATTTGTTTAAAACAAACATTCCTGGTTGGAGAACACCAGGCAACTTCTCCCACACAAGACCGGCCCCGTGTTGAATAGTGACGGATCAGTTAGTAAATCAACCACTGAAAAGTTCTGTTTAATTATTTATCCACGGATGAACGAGCAGGCTCTGCTTGTTTACACTAAGGTGGAGGTCAGCGCCAGGCGGACTCTGTTCCATGTAGAAAACTAAACAATTCTGAAATGCGACTGACTTTCTGTATCAAAGCTGTACAACAATATAGATGTTGACCAGTAAAGTCTAAGCATTTTAAAATTCACTTAAAATTTTGATCTTTTTTTTTTTTTATAATAAACTAACAAATAGGTCAATTTTAAAGATGTATCATAATGTCTGGCCTTAATTGATATAGGATGATAATTAAGTCAATTATTGTGTTGATTAATATGAGCATTTTGCTGACAAGCATCTGCAACAAGATCCTGCTTTGATTGTTCTGCCATGATGACTGAAGAAGCATCAGGGTGCCAACAGAATCGCCACGTTCGCTGTCTTGTGACTACCCTAAAGTTTGTCCATTTGTACCATAAAGACAGTTCCTAAATCACCATCTCTTTCCCTACTTTCAATCGGCACCAGGAGCTTACCTCACGAGCATTCGGCTGCCAGTAAATTACCAGATAGTATAAACAGCTGCAACCAAAAACAGGAGTAAAGCAACTAACTTAGTAAGGCTGTTAATCCCCCACTGTGTAAAAAAAAATACTTTGCAAATTAAAAGGCTCTGAATCTCAACCCTTTTCCTCATACACTCTTATTTTTATTTAATTTTGTGGAGTGGACACACACATTTATTAAGTGCCAAAATCCAGATGGGAATCAACCATTGACTGCATAATAGAACTGGACTGAGTGACCCTTCCTGGTTCTGATGTGAATTCATCCTTAAAGCCACCTTGCAGTTCCTTAACAGAGTTCTTTTAACAACAATAAGTCACAGCAACTCATTGAAATGTGATCAGATGAATGCAGGCTCATTAAAAAACTTTTAATGTGAAACACATTGCTTCAAACACTGTTTTCCCAGCAATCTATGTGTCATAGACACTTGTCATACTTTCTTCGTTGTCTCCTCAGTAACCACCTTGCAGTATGCCTCTGTTGTTCTGAAGTAGCAGTAAAAAAGTGTTGTACCTGAGGTTGATACAGACATCAAAGTTTGTCATCAAAATCTAAAGTTTTGATAAGTTAACTTTCCTTACAAGGATTGCAAAGCACAGGGCTTCCATAATTTCTGTCTCTGGTTGCTTTGCCTCGCTTTCCTAATTTACTGACCAATGACTGACACCATCTTTAGTCACGTGGTTTTGTTTACAAGCTCTGGTTCAAAACAGATCGTCATGACGGCAGTCTGAATACAGTCCAAACACCACATTCAGGACTCGGTCATAACCAAATTAACCGGAGTCGGTCCGGATCAAACATTTTTTCCAGTGTGAATGGGCCACAATTTTCTTTTTTTTTTATTATTTTGTATATTTTGACCTTGTGTGAAATGTTAAATGAGTCAAAACTTAGTTCAGACCATTGACTGTCAATGAGAATTGGACTGAGTTAGTGTGATGCCATTCATAAAAAAGGACTTGCTTCCAGTTCCAGCAAAAAGAAGTTGATTCAGTGGGTTTTTTTAAATTATTTTTTGCAATACGAACATTACGATGTTGGAACCGGAAATTGTCAGTTAGTAGTGATTGGTCCAAGTTGGTCTCATGTCATAGTTTTGATGTCAGTCACTTTCGCCAATTAGTATTGAGCTTGTTGGAAGTCCCAAACCCCTTTCATTTGAAAGTGCGCTCAGAAGAACATGTTAATCAAATGCTTTGAACGCTCGACGCTCGAGCACATACTTCTACTGAGACATCTGACTGATCAGTTTATAACTTGAAATGAAGAAAAAATCTGGGTAAAATAGGATAAGTAAGAGCATGTTACGAAAAGTAGTAGAGCAAGCATGGTTATTCTGACAAATATGATGACTGAGTCATAGCTATTTATTTCTCAATAAAAGTATATGGGATTTCGGCTTTTTCAAATCAATGGGTTCTTCCCTTTAGGAGTGCAAGGGGTCACTCAGTCCAGTTCTCATGTGGAGTCAATGGTTCAGACATATCCAATGTCAGCCAATGAGTCGCTTGTTTCTTTGAAGGAATAAACACATATTGAACACTATTAACTCTATTATTTGATGTCTTTTTGGCATTTCTGCTTTAGTACCCTTGAGCACTTCCTTCTTGATTTTAAGGGCTATCTCTCTCTATGTTACTTTAAAACTTCACGAGACACATCAGCTTCTATCACTCAAACCAGCTTACCTAATTTACTCAGAATCAGTTTTTGGGGAGTAATAATAGACGAGCCCTAATGCCTTTATTCCTCCAAGCGCTTTCGCATTCTCTATCTATTGGATCACGCATTTCTTCTGCCTCCACCTCTGCCCACAACACATAACTTCCAATTTTTCTTTTTCTTTTGTGTCTATCATACTCTCCTTCTCCATCTTGCTCACTTCTTTGCCTCATTCACTCCATGTCCCTCTCTGGCTGCTGTGTGCTCTGAAGGACACACATTTATCAGTGTAAGGCCAGGGTGCCACATTATATCTTAGTGTGGGTGTTCGTGTTAGCTTATGTGAGTTTGAAGGACCTTGCCTTTGCCCTGTAGGGGAGCTGGAAAGGTTAAAAACATACTTCATACATATTTCATGGAATTCTGATAATAAACACACAAACATCGATAAGACACTGCAGCACACACTCTCTTCATCGTGTCTCCTTGATTTACACTCACTCATGTAGATCTATGCATGTGAAATTCAACAGTTTGCCTCAATGTCAAGTGCATATTGCAGGTACATGTACAGAAATGAAGGTCTGCTGTAAAACTGGACTCAAATATATTATTTATGCAGCAATGCTTTTCATGTCCTGCTCTGTCATTCCTATAGTAAATCAATAGTTTGGGCTGTTCTGAAGTCTTACTTTTTTACTTTGCATGAGATTCAGGAACTGCCTGACTTTAACTTTTAGACTTTTCTGAAGCAATAAGTACTTATAAGTACTTATAAGTACTAGTCATCATCATCTCAGCTTCTACTATGTGGGAGGGAAAGGCTTCATTGTGGGTTTATATTTTGCTGTTAATCTTTTTCTGAGATTTACACAATTTCTTCTACTTTGACTCATGTTTTCCCCAAAGAAAACCTTCTTCAGGATCGTTGGTTTTGTTTAAATATTTGATCTCACCCAGGTGGAGAGACTCCAACATTTCATGATATGAGATATAAATCATCACTTCTATCGGTAGACAGGAACTGATTTACTCTATAGGTGCATAACTTCTGCCAAATTTGAGGATTTTTCCCTAAATTCGAGAGAGACTTTAGACACTTACAAAACTTAGTCTGAGAAAGGTGAATAAGATACTGTTAGTGGAATTACCCTTCATTTATACGATAATTAAAATTTTCTTTATAACGGAGAGTTCACTTGTTTTTTCCCTCATCAAAGTTGACACGACCTTTTACACTCAACTGACAAACCTTACTAGGAAGCAAACTGGTGTGGACCAATTTACCCAGTGCTAAATCTCACTGAGTTGAAGCAAATAAAATTATTCTAAAAGGTTTAAGTCATTATCAGCTTAAATGGGCTTTCAGTTTTTTTGGAAAACCCTGTTGAAGACCCATGACATGCTGGAAATACTATATTTCTCAGCCCTAGAGGAGCAGCAGAAAAATGACCTAGAAGTAGAGTCAAAATTATAACAATTAAGTTCGATCAGCCAACAAAAATGTAAAAGCTTTAGCAGTTCTGTAAAAAAATGTTTCAGGCAAACAAAACTTGGCTAAATTTGAGTAGTTGTTTACAATCCAAACTTTAAAACTTAAAACTCCAAAACCCAGAGATGATGTGATAGCATGAGGATGAACTGCCAATAGCAATTAATTACATAGATTTATTGATGGTGATCAAACCATAGTGACCTCTGAGTCAGGAGCAATAAATAATCACACTACTATTCAACAAAATGCACGTTTTTTTAGGGCAAAAGAAAGAAAGAAATCTGTCATTTTTGTGCCAAATGTATTCTTCAAAGTGGTGTTTAACTTAACATTCAGCAGATGCACTTGTGTGAGTGAAAGTGTGGAGGACTGCTAATAACTAATTGGCTGCAGATGTGAATGCAGATGAGGTCTTGCACCCTGCAGAGAGAGCAGAGGCTCGAAACCCATGATTACTCATAGATGAAGATCTGCAAGCTGTTATAGGTGCTAAGTGCATTTCAGTGGTGCAGCTTATTACTAAGATAAATTGAGATAATTGCCAGGTCGCCTTGACGCTCAACTCTGTATTCAGCTTTGAAAGTCTCTCTCAGAATCTTT
Source organism: Oryzias celebensis (assembly GCA_014656515.1). Lineage (NCBI taxonomy): Eukaryota > Metazoa > Chordata > Actinopteri > Beloniformes > Adrianichthyidae > Oryzias > Oryzias celebensis. Next base: position 67,382,303 of record BNCR01000012.1, on the reverse strand, counting down.
TTAGGTTTCAGTATCCATTTCAAAAAGCCATCTACACGTGCTGACTTTGTTGTTTTTGCGGCTCCGCTTGAATGAAAGCCAAGCGTGTCCCTCAGAGATGTTTTGGTTTGTTCAATTCAAAGCTGAAAGCTAAGGATCAAAGCTAAAGTCTTGCAAAGATCAAATGCACCAGAGCTACGCTTAGAACCCGACGCCGCAGCTCAACTTTCCGGTGACAAATTTATTGATTGAAGTGATGGATGGTTAACTAAAAAAAGCAAGACTGTCGCTGCATGAAAAAGATGGAATGGATTGTAAAATATAGATATCACCCACATCTTCATCCATGCTTGGTCTGCGATAAGATTGTGTGCAGAAAGTGTTTGTGGACATTGATCTCTTCCTATCTCTGTGACTTGTTTGTGCTTTTTTTTCCTTCATTTTCTGAGCGCGGCCAAAGAAAGTGTTAGTGCAAGCGTTTCTGCTGGATTCATGGGAGATCATTCTGTCATCTCGCACTGCCAAGAATCTCGGGCAAAATGACAGCTGCAACCACGCTGCCACCTTCTACCTTCTTAATCACTTTTTCTCTCACTCCTTGTCATTCCCTCCCTTTTCCTTTTCCTCTACTTCCCCGTGTGTAGAAGGTCTGCCACACCCCAACTCCCGGAGTGATGTGAACAAATGTCTGCATGGTGTGACTCCATGTCTCGTTGGGAATAAATTCATACACCTCTGCTCCAGATTTGACATCGATCTGGCTTAACTCATTAAATAAGCTGTAACATTTGGCTATTAGCTTATTTACTGTCAAAACAAGCTACAGCTCAGCTGGCATCCTGAGACGGAATTCTTACATTTTTATCTGACTAAAAAGTAAATGTGACTGCCAGCTCAAAATTTCCCCTCTGGATGAAAATGCAGGCATGACATGAGCACAGATTGAAAGTAGAAACCAACATCAGCATAAAATAAAGATAGAAGAAGCACACTTCTTTCTTCTTACAACACAAACTCACGATGGATCCTTGCCTTCTGTGTTGTTGTTGGTTTTTCCCTTTCATTTAAACCTCACTGATCCAAATGGAAGAAAGTTAGCTTTACTTTAGAATTGAGCCTTGCTTTTTTTTTTAGCCAAATGAGTTTTTTCTTTTCCTGCACTCAAATGCATCAGTTGTCGTTCTGGAATTGTAGTCATGAGTTTGAGTTGCTCTTCTCCGTTAAAAATGTTCTTTTGTTAAAATGTCCTACCAGCAGCTTTTTACATGGAGCTTCCAAGTGGCCTAACTTGTTTCTTATTGTGTATCTATAATGAATTTGTCAGTTACATTTAGTTTATTGTATTTAAGTTCATATTTTTAATGAGATGATCTTATAATGGTAAAATAAACTTGTTTTTAATCTTTTCTGACATGACACTAAATCAATCCTCCAAAATGCTCACATGTGAAATCTAACAGTAAAATCTATTTTCAGAACAGTTTAAATCACAAAGCAGAGTTTAAACTGAAGAATAATAAGTTACGTATATAATAAGTGTATTGTTTGACACTGAGTTTTATTTTGAAAGGAATTTGAATGTGCTGCTGTCAGATTAAATACATCAATATTGAAAAATATAACACCATTATAGCTTAATCATTTAAAAAATTTAAAAACTACATGCTATAAATAAATGGCCTAATGGCTGCAAAAAATGTATATTTTAATCAAAAGTGCAGTAAGATTTGAGGCTGAAGCTCAGTTTTGTCAATGATAAACTAGACCAAATGGTTCTTTTAGAGGTTACAGCCATCTGGTTCAGCTGTTGCAATAAAAATATAATTCAAGTACATGTACACACTCTTAATACATATACACACTACAAATGCTGGCAGTGGAAAATAAACAATGAATCCATGTCAGACTTTGACATCTTGCCCACAGATGTTAAATGAAGCTATAATTGATATTTAAAAAGTAATTCAAACTCAGTTATTGGTGAGAAATCTGAATTTAAATTATTCTGCTCCAGATCTCAGCCCATCAGTTCTCCCTGTGATTATTTTCAGGATTAAATGAATAACTTCTTAAACTGAATAAACATAAAAAGAGCTAAATGAGCCAGTCCTTTGAAGGGCACTTTGAGATGAACTGATTCTAAAGATCCAGCTCCCTAAAAAGAGCCATGAATCTTATCTCTAGAGCAGACACAACAACGCTGTTAATAGAAGCTTGTAGGTGGAACGTTGAAGGTTCTACGGCAAGCTCCCTGCACCACTCTATCTGGATGCACCTACTTGTAGACAAATAGATCCGTGTACATCTTTGTTTTCATGTCCAAGCTGAAATCTGGCTCAAAACTGTACGTCTGGATAGCTCCAATATTGCTCCCCAAATTTTTCTGCAGCAGTGACGTTATGTTGGGGTTGTGAGGGGCTGTACGCTAGTGGGAGAGTGTGTAAATAAAAGGATGATGGGAAATGAGTTGGACTTTAAATTTACAGCTTAAGCACTGCAGTTAATTTGTGAAAAATCAATCATGACTTTCTATTGGGTCTTCTTTAAAGATAGTTGTTGACACAGGGACACTTGAAAAGGACAAATTACCAGGATGTTATATTAATAGCAAACATGCTGCAAAGACATGTATTCTATGCAGACAGAGTAGCACACTGACAAACGACCACGCTTTCTAAGCTATCTTTCTGACAGCGGGTTTGCTTGTGAGATGCTTATGAATGGGAAGTTTTGACACAGCTGCAAAGCATTCTCAAAGAAACTGACATTTTTGAAGGGAGTTGTGTAGGTGTATGATATATAGGAGTCTAGTACTTACACAAATACATTGTGTTGAAGACATAAGCACAGAGACGAATCTTGTAATCGTGTTTCCACCCTGGACATTTTAAAAGTTCATTTTTCACCTGATGAGGTTTCTTGCAAAGAATTGAAGAACTTTAAAAGCCAATTTTCTTAAATGTATTAAACGGTTTTCTTTTTTTGTTCAATTATTCTTGTATTTGTTCCTCAGTTTAATCATCCATTTAGTATATTCAAATGAGTTTGTTCTGCCTTTTATGTGAATTCCTCTTAAACCTGTCTGATCTCATTGTATTCACATTGGCTCACAGTAAAAGAGATTAGTGCCTTTTCTAACTTTAATTTCTTGACTCGTAATTCTCTTCTTAGTTTTTGATTTTCTTGGATTTTCTTTGTGCAGACACATGGTAATTTCTTAGGGGGAAAAAATTAAAATGAAATTGCTATTGAGTTTTGAGAAAAAAAAACATGTTTTTAATAAATGTTTATTCATCTAAATTGATTCCTTGAAAGCTAACCAAGGCTTTGATCATCTGAGCTGTTTTTTTAGTTTCTGTTTTTTCTCAATAATATATAAATATATTATAATGTCCTCTGTTGCATTAATATATCTCCAAGTGATATCATAAACCTTTCTTTTCATTTTCATTTACGTTCCACACCCACCTCTTAGTTTTACTTTCCCTAGATTTAGACAGTTTTGGATGTTTCTGGACCTCTTTCTTTTTTTAAGTCAGTTAAATGTACCTTAGATGATCTTCTGTGGTCGTCGATATTTCAAATCCCATTGTTAAAAAATTTTCACTTTAGATTATTTCTTTATTAAAAATCAACAATATGTCTAGATGTTAACTTCATGAGTAAGAACAATTGTGAAAGATTTCTTCAGACTGAGGGAATTTCTACATCTGCCTCCTTTGTCGACGTGTTTACCAGTATAGCACAAATTTATAGTTGTTTGTTCTGTGCTGCTTGCAGTTATTATTACCAAAAACAAAGAACTTGCGCAGGCAATTTTTTTTTTTGTTTGTGTCAATCAATAGGAAGACCAAAGCATGCAAAGAAGCTTACACTAGAAAGTATTGCTCTAAAATAGCCATTGATTTTGCTAGTGGGAAAATCTCTCAGAGATTCATAATGAATTTATGTCAGAGAGACAATGAGGTGAGAATGGATCTAATGTCTGCAGGAGGGGGGACGATGGATAGCTGAGAAACTCGAAGCAGGGGAGTGGTGCAGATTTGGAATGTTATGAGAATATTATTTCTGCATTAGGGCTTATCAGGACAACATTTCTTTTTTTTTTTTTTTTTTTTTTTGCTGGAACTATATATATTTATAGAGCCATAAGTGTGTCAACGAGGTCACTCTTTTGGTAATACGGCTTGCCAAAGTTTTATAAAATGCATCAATAGTCTACATTAGAAGTACCTCATAACCCCCATGACAAAAAAAAAAAAGCCCAAAAATCGATAAAAGCTGCAACACGGAGATAAATTGATAAATGACAAGAACGGAGACCGATTGTGACCAATGCACTGAGAAGGTTTTTCACATTTAAGATCCTTTTGTTTGTGCAGGGCCTTGAATCCTCAGAGCAGAGTGTAAACGGTAATTCAATGATGCAAGACTTTACAGGTTTTGTATGGAAATTTGATTGGATGCTCTCTGCCAACTCCCCGAGAGCCCTTTAATTGGTTATTTATCAAGAAAACATGCCATTTAGCCGACATTACTTAAACTAAACAAGCATGTAGCTGCATGCATTCTCTCATATGACTGCCTATAAACATGTTGTGCCACCCTTATTCACACCGACTGGCAATAAAAAAGCATAAATCTGCTGGAAGCATCTCTCAACCATCTGCAGGAGTAATAACAATCTGGTACCTTAGGCAATATGCTCTCCTGTTTTATTTCAACACAGCTCTTCCTGCACACACACATCCCCACCAGTTATCTCTTCAACTCCCTTTCCTTGCCTCCAGTTTTTTCCCCCCTTTGTCTTTTCTTCCTTTATTTCTTTCAGCCGACTTTTTTCTCATGCTTTCACACATAGGATTTGTCCCCAGATAGGCTGGGTCCTCATGACCAATGAGTCTGCCATAATGAGGTCCCTGGAGCAAAGAGGAGTGGTGTAAACAGCCACGGAGGGCAACAAAGGAGAAGTACAGGGGGTTAATCTCCTCCCTGACCCACTCGAATATTAAAACCTCTGGAGTCCTTTACCCTTGTCTAACTTTAACTCTCACAATCACTTCTACTTTTCTCTGTCCCTCTGCTCTGTTCATTAGCCAAATACCATTACTGTCTATTAACTAGATCAGAGGCATTATAATCCGCCTTTGACAGCATTCCCGCTGCTGCTACAGAACATTTCACGTGGAGTAAAAGCTGCAGGAGAAGTGGCCGCAGAAACTTTGCTTATAGACTAAAATCAAAAGCATGCAAATATAAGAAGAGGCTGAAGATTGCAGTAGAGAATAATATTCATAATGATTCATATTTCATCTCATATAGAGTGCAGGATTCCCTAAAGATGTTTTTTTTCTTTCATTTGATGGGAAACATCTTGCTTAAACAGATTCACTACAAAGAAAAAGATAAGAAAATTCCACATTTTGTTTTCCCACGCGCTCCCACTTTGCCAAATTAAAAACAAAAAAAAAATGTTCCTGTTTAAAAAGAAGAAAGAACTGATATGTTGAGTAATTCATTTTAAAACCACTGACACTTCCCTGATGCGGTGAAGTCCTTATTGTTGCAGCCTGCTGCTGATTGTCTCATTAGTCTCTTCATGAACAAAGGAGGCAAGTTGTTCATCTTTTTGAAAGAGTTAAAGCAGCAGTTTGGTAAAAAAAAAAGAAGAAAAAATAAACTGGAAATTACCTTATTGTTCTCTGTCCTTTAGAGATTAATTTATTGTTTCAACTATAGTTTTCCATATAGAACACACACATTTTTGTTGGTTTTCTTTCTTTCTTTAAATCAGTTCATACATTTGTACAGACCCGGTTTTTGCCTTTATGCTGAAATATTTGTTTTAACAAAATAAATGCTTCAACATAAACCACAACAGGAGCAAGAAGACGAATATTTTTAGCTGCTAGTTTATTTTAAATGAAAAGGACTGTCCATCAGCTGATCCAAAGTCTAAGTCAACAACCTTTATAAGCCAGAATTTGCTACATAATTTGAAATCAATGGCATCTTCTGTTAAATCAAATCAAATCAAACTTTGTTTGTATAGCACTTTTCCTATGAAGCATAACACAAAGTGCTTTACATTCAAATAAAACAGATTAAAAACAAACACCATCACCGCCACCACCACACAAATGCAATCCACCCAACCCCTTTCACAACTCCCACCCCCTTAACTGATGGAACCCATTGGGAAACAGGCTGAGCACGGAGAAAGTTGGTGGACCCATTATAGTTGGGTCCTCTTCCTCCGAGGACAACCACATAGCCAGTCTAGTGCAGCATCACAGGCGAGGACCCAGCCCCACCACAGCAAAGGTAGTGAGGCACGTCCCCATCTAGAGCTGCAGCAGCTGAACCGTAGCTGACCCAGAGAGAGAGGACTCAGCCAAGGAGGCACTGGATTTAAAAATAATAAAATATAAATCTACAATTAAAATGGAGCATTTGATAAAAGCAATAAAACACGAGAATAAAAAATTATGATAAAAATTAATAAAAAATATTAATTAAATTATTATTATTATTTTTTAATAAACTATCAACATTTTTATCAACACAACACAGTTGATTCATTCATTCTTGATGTATTAATTTAAAATGATATGTAATAAATCACCCAGCGCCCCAGCCGCATTTGGGATGAGCTACTGCCAAATATTTTCAGACTGATTGCTACATGCTACATGGAGCAATGTCTGTTTATATTTCGTTAGAATTCAATAAAGAAAATTAAACTTTCGACCAATATTTTGCACTGAAGGATTTTTAGATCACACAGGCCTGTTTAGTGTAATGTCAGCAGGTAAACTTTACAGTTTCAGGAGATCCTCAGGCATAAATATACTTATCTGACTAATTAAAATAAAATAAGTGCTTAAAGAAAGGATGAATTATTTTGAAAATGATTTAAAAGGAAAATCAAGGGTAAAATAACCTTTTGAGCCTCAGTAACAGACCCCACGTCAGATAAATACGGCGATTTGATAGGATGGAATCTAGACCAATCAGCAAGGCTGTTTGGAGGCCCATATGTCACACTAAACTGAAACTTATGAACACAAAATCAAAGATGGGAGCTAAAGCGAGATAAGAGACAATGCGTCTGAGAACATTTGTGCTGCAAAAGCAAAAATATTTTTTGTAAGCAAAAAAAATGTTTAAACAAAAAAAAACATTTTTGAAAGCAAATATTTATTATTTTAATTAGCCAATTATCAAGTTTTATTTTTTAAACTTTATATTTTTCTCACAAATTGGAAAATGTTGATCTCAAAACTGGGACTTGTGCAATATGGTGGCATAAAAATCACGTCATATTGAGGCAATTTGTGAATTCTTTTCCAGAATCGTGCCACACTCATGGCAGCTTGTCGGAGCATGCCTGGTCATATTATTTATTTCTGTGTTGCTTAGAGTTCTACTCATCAGAACATTTGCTCTCCCAGTATGACTGCTCATATTGTTAAAGCAAGTATTTAAAACATCCTAATGAGAATGTACTAATGCTTGTTAGATTTCCCACAAGAGACTGATCATGTTAGTTGGAATATTACATTTACTAAAAAAAATCTTAGAAGAAATGTCTGCCTGCAGCAGCAGTTAATATTAAAGACATTGGTAAACTCACCAGCAAAAACATTCCTTAAGGCTAAAATTGTCTCAATTTATTTTTTAAACGTCCTAAGTACCAAAGTAAAAATGTTGAAGGATATGTGTTGAAGTTCAGGACTTCTTACTTTGAGCAGAATCCGGAAAGTGAAGAAAGAAAGTGCGGAGCTCTTACTGTCCTCCCCTCACTAGAGGAGATTGTGAGGCAGACTGCAGGAATGTCAATGCTCTCAGATGCTCTTTTTCACCAGCTGCTTACATCGGATTCCCAATTGTGTTTCACCAGACCGAGAAGCTTCAGATTCTCTTACAGCGTGCGCGTTTCCTGTGGAGTTACGGTGGGAAAATGCTGGAACAACACAGCAACCCTCCGTGTCTCAGGTGCCAGAGTGGCCTTCTGTTATTTAAATAACTGACATTTAGATTGCAGGCTTGTGAACAGTCCACATGTTGATGCACCCTTGGACAGAAAAACCTAACCCCCCTCTATCACTTGCTGCAGTGTGAGTAAGTGTAAGACAAAGAGATATGTAGACAAACAGAAATGCTGTTTAAGCTAAGAAAGTGCTACGGGAGTGAATGGGGTTGTTGTGGAAAAGTGCTTTGAATGGTCAAATAAATACAGTCTATTTACCATTTATCTTGCAGTGTTGAAACAGTTGACAGCTTCTGAGCGTGTGCACTGCTGTGTCAGCATCACATTACTGTGAGTCCTAGCTCCAAAGTGCACTTTATGGTCCAAAAATGCTGTTTTTTCCTGACTGCACATGGGCAAGGATTCTTAATTCCTAACTTCACAGTTTTAGGGTTTTTCCCAAAGACTTCTCCAATTTCAAGTGTTTGTCAATCACACATTCAGGGGAGTTTAAAGATCCCCTCCAATGAAAATTGTGTTTTTGGTAATTTGAACATGTCCTTGTATCATTGTTCTCATGATGGAGGACATATATAATGAAAGTAAACCTTAAATTGTGTTTCTGAGTATTTCTTTTTTTAAATAGTTATGAATCAGAAACAAACGAAAAAAATGCCTTTTAAAAAGCTTGTAGTTGTTTCATACAAACTGCATTTGGCAGGTCACAAGCTCCCAGCTCTGCTCCATTCCGATGCGTCCATTTTAGACGAATAGATTCATATAATCTTTGTTTTCCTCATCCGAGTTGGTGTCTGGCTCGATACTGTATGGCTGGATAGCTCCGATATTGATATTGCTCACCATTTTTGTTGCACCATTACTAGGTTGGGATTGTGAGGGGCTGTAAGGTAGTGGGGAGAGAGCGTGTAAATAAAGTGATGATGGGAAATGAGTGCAGGCTTAATGCGTGCCTACAACTCAGAGGCAAATTTCTGATGAACTCCTTCCGCTCTGCAGAAACTATTTTTTAGAAAATAATTAAAAGATCACTGAAAACGCTCTTAAAATAGATTTTAAAAAATGATTGGAGTACGACCTTGAGGTTTTTTCCTGAAGACTCCTCCAGTTCAACTGTTTGTCACTCATCATGAAGCTATCACATTTCAAATCTGTTTTTGTGCTTAAATAGTAAATTCCCACATTGCTTGATTAAAAGGAAAAAAAAAAAAAACTTTCTTCCACTAAGATTGAAAATATAAATTAGAAATGTCATATCTGTGCTCCTGTCTTTTAACAGTTAACGTTTTGACATTTTAAACTAATAATTTGCTATTTTGTATATATTTCGATACATAGTTTCTAATTTTTCCTTTGGAGAAAATCAACTTGTTATTTCCTTCCTTAAACAAAATTAGTTGCCAATTTAGTGTTTTTACACTCAAAACTTTAAGAACTAACTGGAATATTTAAGTCAAATTTTTGTACCACTTTTGGGGGTTTAACTTTAATTTGCATTTTGATATTAAGCATGCCAGTGAAGGCTTCAAAGAAGTCCTTTGGGTGAGTTTCTCACAGGCGTATTTGATCTTTATCTGCCCTTTCTCATGTCTTTTTGATCTGTGAGTCAGGGACGAAGAGAGAATTTGTTTTCCTTCAGTTTGATGTATATAATGAGGATCCACTCATTCCTCCATCTCAGAAAGGAGCAAATTGGAGGAGTCAAGGGTTTAGAAGATTACAGAGAGTAACGCGCCGAACATTTCTTTACAGCACTCTATTGTTAAAGGTTAAATAATCAGAATGTTACCAAAAAATACCTCTCTTAATCTTTAAAGCTTTTATGAATGTTATCATAATTGCTTCTTGTTGGATTTTTCACAATCTGCTGAAGGACTGCAAAGTTAGGTTTGCATGTGCATCACCTGTTTACATCACCAAGACTTCCACATATAAAGCATTGCTTTCATCTTCGAGCAGCACAAGCTGGCCGTACGTGCACTCACACTTTTTACATGTCACTCTCAAAACAGTTAAGTACAAGATGAGCTTAGTTGTAAACTCTCACTGAGGTCAGATGAACCCCAGCAAGGGAAAGTGACTTCCACAAAAACTAACATGTAACTTTATTAAACCAAACATGAGATATATCCACAAAAAACTAAGAATGCAGCTGTTCTCTACAAGAACAGTCTGTCCATGCTTAGAGAAGCAGCACTATTAGTCACATTTAGCGAAAGATGGAACTTTTTCCCCCTAAAAAGATAGCATTTGTTTAAATATAACTATTCCTTCTGACTTAACAGTATACTCGTTATCTTTTTATTTGCAAAGAGCAGGCACAAAAGGTCTGTGACTTTACTGTAAAAAAAAATATGCTTAATGAAAATGATTGTAAAAACATAGTTATAAAACGCTACAACTGGGTTACTTTGTAAACTCTTCCCAAATTGGTGGCTGTAATTTTCTCTCCTGTTTGAGAGTTAGCGCAGAATAAACTGAAAAGCCCGCTTGACTGCCCTCACTGGCTCTCAGCTTCTTCTCAGCAGTGTTGTCTTTGTCCTCCTTGACAACACAGTGTGCTAAGAAGGTACAGTTTACCACACGCTGAAGAAGAAAGGGTAAAGATGAGGGGCTCCTGAGGGAGGAGAGAGAAGCTCACTGCTGTGACCAAATCACCTTTACAGTGACTGAGTTCATAGAGTCAAAGTTGCAAAGAAGGTAAAAAAAAATGTCTTCATCTTTTTCATGTTTTTAGCATGTTCTGAAGGCGTTTCTATGATGTTGGAGGACATACAGTACATAGAGAAAATTAAACTCAAAATTGCATTTCTGAATATCTCTTTAATCGAATCAGGAACAGAGGAAAAAAATGCTGGTTTAAAAAGATTGTAGTTATGAGGTAGAAACTACAATAGGCGGGCCGCAGGCTCCACTCCATTCTGATGCATCCACTTGCAGACAATTGATCCATGTACATCTATGTTGGTGTATGTTATGTGAGCTGTCGTCTGCCTAAAAACTGTACGGCTGGATGGCTCCATTATTGCTTGACATTTTTGTTGCACCGGTAATGCTAGGTTGGGGTGAGGGTCTCTAGCAGTAGAGAGCATGAACAGTGAAACGGAAATTAATCTATGTTGATAAATAATGATTTTTTTTTTTTTTTTTTATCAATCGCGTGCGTCAACGTTAACAGCCCTAATTATAATGTTAATTCCTTATGAAAACAACCCCAAAGCGGTTTTCACTCATCCATTCACTCATCTCTGAGGGCCAGCCCCTCTCAATCCACAAAAACAAGTGGGTCCTCGACTCCTTACATTGTGATGTCACTAAGAGGGTTACAACCCCTTCCAGGAAGCGTCTGCGCTGCCAACACCGCCCTCAGGGTAACTGACACACAGCCACTTTCTCTGTGATTCTGGAATCAACACAAAACATAACCAGATCTTCTCAGTGACTCTGTTGGAGCCTCTGTCAGGTGATGTCAATCAGGAGCCTGAGTGGCATCAGTTGTGAGCATGGGCCCTGCTTCAGCGGCTTCAAGATTTAGCATGCCACATGTGACGGATCTGGGTCTGTCAAACATGACATGATAGTTTAACCTCCAATCTAAAAGTCACATTCTTTGTTGCGGAGGATCTGCTGTGTTAGTGTCGGAGTAATTATGCTGCTGACCTGTATGAGGTGGAGAACGCACAAGGCTGTGGTTCTTCCACATGTTGTTGAGTTAATAGTTAAACTGCCCAAAATGTTTTGTTTCTTCAAATACTAATTATTCAACCCACCAAATACCCCTCAAGAGTACATGAAATAATGCACTGTTTGCATTTGGCTGGGGAAGAAATGTTAGTATTTCCAGGACAGAACTCACATCCTCAGCTTCTCTGCTCATCCAACAAATGCTTTTTCCCTACAAACATAGTACCATTTTGGTACCATATTAGTAAGCCTGCAGCCTCAACGTTTCATGTTATGTAAACATAAATAGAATTTTTCATCCATCACATCTAATCTTATCACTTGACTGATTACTTATCCTAAGATCTCTAAAAAGATCATAATGAACCAGGTGCAGTATGTTGGGTGCACTTTGTATGCCTTTTCTTTACAGCAAAAAAAGATGGTTTATCTGTAAAACACAGAAAACCTTAAGTACCTTTATCTTTTTTTACTGTAACACAAGAAATAACAAGGCACATCATTATACATGTTCAATGGGAAATAGGATCGTTCCTAGAAGAGTAAGTAGGCAATGGGATGAGCAGATAAAAAGCTTAGGTGAAGAATGGCTCTTTAATCAGCTTTCACGAAGAAAAATGACTCAGAAAAAAATTCCCAGGACATGGCCTTTTAGAACCCTTTAAACATGGAGTCTATTACACTTAACAAAAAAACACGAGTGAATACTGGTATTGTAGCACTGGAGCTCATTACTTAGCTCCACAAATAAATGTTGTTGATTTTTCAAGATATTTTATCCTCATCCTGGCTTTTGCAGATGGTAAAAAGTCTTTATAGGAAATAGATCTAAAGTTAAACATGGTATAGTAAAGGGGGGTTATCACAGTTATGGAATGAAACTGTGAAATGAGTCTGTTAGTATATTTTTAACTGTTTTTTATGAAACACTAGCAGCTTGAAGAATTAACTATTTCTTTAGGTAATTACATTCTTTAAACAGTCGGACAAGAATGTGTGCTTCCTTTTGATTTTGTTTCCTTTCATTTTGGATCTCTTGAGTTCCAGGGAAAAAGCATGACCTTAGTAAATCCATCCTACTGCAATGCCCACCAAACAAGGTGGGATACCAAACAAGGTCAGGGCACTGATGTATGGAGCCAAAGTCCACGCTCGCACGCAGCAAGGTCTATTTTCCAAGTGTTTACATAAGGGAGCCGATCTGCAGGAACGTGTGTAGAAGCGGAGCTGATCTTCCTCATGGTCTGCACCAACAAAAAAGCACATCAGAGCTTCTACAAGCTGGAATGACGGGTCTCTGTGTCGGATCACACTTTAAGAAAATTAAAAGTACAGCAATATTTTTTTATATTTTAATGTACATGGATGTATTTGTCAACAACTGGATGCATCAGAATGGAGAGGAGCAGGGAGTTTACCTTGGTAGCTTCTACGTCACACCAACAGGCTTTTTAAACTGCATGTTTGCCATCTGTTCCTGATTCGCAGCAATTTTAATGTAAAGTTTACTATTGTAATGCAGTAAAATGCACTGATTAGAATGAGTATGATATGTTTTATTACTTCCTTGAAAATCTAACTAGACAAAAAAGCTTAAAATTGCATTTTAAAAATATGTATTTATTTAAATTGTTGTGAATTAGTACTTCAACATACTCCAAAATGAATAATTAACGTGTTGATTGTTTCCAGTAGTTTCTGAAAGCACAAAAAAGGCAAATCTGGCCACCTATGTTAAAAACGATTGGTGATATCAGTTACTTCAGGCACAGCATGGCTGCTGGCTGTACGAGCAGAAGATAGAGGCTACGTAATGGTTATATTTAGCTCCTCATCTCTCTGAGAGCTCTCTGAGCGCAGTCGTCTGCTGCTGCAGCCACTCTGGTGAGAACTGTACGAACTAGAAACATTTAATGCTCTCTTTGCCCACTCCTATGTTTAATCTAGATCCTTAAAGAATCCACATTTCTTGATTTTGTGTGGATTTTTTTTATAACGAGGGATTTTCTTTTTGGAAATGTTTTCAGTTGTGTTTTATTCTACTTTCTCTCTTGATTCTATGCTTGGTTGCCGTGTAAGTTTTGTTCCCATTTGTATTTTGTCCATTCCCAAATCTGTTTTTCCGCAGTAATCTATTTTCTTTACTAGTAGAATGAAAGTTAGAAGAAGAGTTTGGGATTTTTTTATGCGATGCGTGTCATTCTTTCCGATTCCCTGGGTTTGAAGCTGCATTACATCAGATTCTCCATCCTGCCTCCAAAGCCCCCACACATCATCAAGTGCCTTTGTTAGGGGGAGGTGTGCCAAGCCAATATATTTTGTATTCCACCCCTATATATTTTGCTTAATCAAAAGAAACATAGTGGACTCAAGGGTGTGACAGAGGTTTGCAGCCATGCACCGAGCCCACATAAAGGCTGCAGACTTACAGCTGCAGCCACCTCACGTGCTACATCCGCATTTCTGCAGCTGCAAAACTGGGGTTTACTGTTATAAATCATAGATGAGGAAGCTGTAAACAGCCTGTTTGCTGTATGAATTAAGCTTTACTATTCTCTATCTGTCTTAGTCTCTCTTTCTGAGAGCTGTTGATTGTTGGCTCTTTGGAGCTCCAGATGAGCCAAAGTCTCTGGCTCATCTCTCTGCATGTCAAGGTGTGTTTTATGCACACGTGGGCTTGCAAGTGTCAAAAGGCTTTCTACTGGTATTTGGCGTGAGCAGCTCTCATCTTTAATGCATGCTCCCTTGCCTACAGGGAAGCCAGAGGCTTTACTGCTGGTTAACCTCCAGTAAGTCCTTAAGCATATCATCACAGACAGAACTTCCTGTAGTTTCTCCAACTTCCTTGGAGCCTATCGGTGCCACTTTTCCATGCACAGCAGGTGATTTTTTAGTCTCTCTCATTTTTTGATTTTGTTTTGTAAAGCAGAGAACTAATTAATCTTTAGTTTTGTGCATCCACCGAAGATGCAGGCCTCATTTATAGTCACAAATAGGGACAACCACTGCCACATTTGAACTTTATAGGTTTTGTAGTACTGTCAAACTATTGAACAGTTTCCATTTTAATATTCAACCTCACATTTAAATTTGTTATGCAGTATGGATTTATCACATTTTTATTTCAAAACCATTTTTTCTAATTATAGAAAACTGCCCTAACATGTATACGAATGTATTCTGAGCAAAAGTGAAACTTTAACAAGAATATGTCCTATTTTATGTTCAAAACTAGCAAAAAAAGGCTTTTTTTGCTTAAACAATACAAGATATTGCTTCAAAAGTAAATCAGTCAATGAATTTGATGAACGAATGCTGCAATTAATAATAGCAACATTAACTTTGTACTGTTATTCTGTCCTAATATGACAAAATGTCTCCCATTCATCAGATGATATTTTCTTTTCTGTGTTGCTGTATTTATAATGTAGTACAAAGTAGTCAACCCCCCCAAAAAGATCACAAGAAACAACATCAAAACACACAGCCCAATGTTCTGCTCTCACATACTGTTTCTCTGGTTTGATTTGTTGCAGCAATCAAGAAATGCCACAGAGATAAGGGGTGTGAACATGTGCTTGTTGGTCAAGAGGACTGTTTAGTTTTATTTCAAAACAACTGAGTATAGTAAACAATCTGTGAAGCACTTTCATTGACTTTTATCAGCAGTAAATCAGATGTTACAGCACACTTGGTTCTGCTCTATTACCCCCATCTTGGTGAGTAATAGTTTCCCTTTGAAGAAATGTCGTTTTTCCTCACAGGCCTGCACACTATCTGCATGGTGAGAGGATTTTATGTCGGCCAGGTTACTGGATGTGGCTCGTTGTGGTTGCAGTCAGTGTTGATGAATAATGACAAATGCAAAAGTAAACCTTTTTTTGTGTGTAAAACCTTTAGTTTTCCCTCTCCCTCAGCCTGAGGTCAGAGTGTAATGACGGTCCTCTGCATCTTCTAGAAACGGCAGAGCCTAATTGTTTATGGTCCTCAAGTCTACTGAAAAACCTAATGCTTCATTTTTATAGCATTTTGCAATATTGTATATTTGTGAGTCATTATGTCTCCTCTTCATTTTTATCTAATGTGCAACTGAAAGCAGTTCCATATGTGAAATATTGGAAATCAAAAGAATGTGTTTACACCAGATTTGTTGCACCCTCTGGCAGTTTATGTCGTCTTGTGTAATAAACCTATTTTGTGTGTTGCTGAGCTTTTTTTCAGCTCTTAATGAGGGCTTTGGCGGATGGATTGTAAAGTTTTAGCCCTTTATAACCTTTTCCCAACATGTCCAATGCCGTTATTGCCACGCTTTGGTTTAATTTTCTCTGTAGCTCCTTGTAGTAAATTGATTTTCTGGGAGGAAAGAAAGGGAAGTCAGAGGTAGACAACACATCTACACATCTATATCGACGTTGCTTTTCAAAGAAGTCCTTGTTGATCACCGCACGCTTGGATTAGACACACAAAGAAACAAATAAGATCGCTGCTCCTTTTCTTAAATCAATCGTTTTGTTAATACTTCCAGGCATGCTCAACCACTGAGATCCCTCTTTCACTTGTAGGCAAAATGTGATTCACTGAGCTTTCTTACTGCAGGGTTTGTTGTTGTATTGTGGAGTACTCCTTGGCCTTCTGCTACCCTAAATGTCAAGGAGAAATGACTTCTCAGTCTTCCGGGTCATCCTTTTTTCTCGCCCCATTCTTCTTTCTTATTCCCTTGTCCATGCCATCTGTTAGTGTGTTGCCCAGGGGAGACGATAGCCAGAGGTCAGACCCCCATCTGCCTTTGTGATGCCCTCCAACGTTCTGTGGGACCGAGGGTCTCAGGCTGACATTTATCTCTGTAGACGTGGAGGAGATTTCAGGTTAGGAGAAAGCTTTCTGTTTTTGTCACCTTATTTTTCCTTAGTGTTTTAAAGAAAAGATTGTGTTAACGTTGGCCGTGTTTAAATTGAATTACCCTCCAAGTATCAAGGGGCATCCCATCATTGTGGTTCAATCTTTTTTTATAGCTCTTTTTGAATCAAGAGTCTCAAACAAATAAGGAACTTTATAAAGATGAGAACTTGCAAATTGGATGGAAAAATGTCACCATAATCAAATGTATTGTTTTTCTTAGAAAAAAATCAGTTTCAGTCCAATTTGACTGAAACGTTAAAGTTTTTGGTCTGACATCCTTTCACACCACAATCCAACAAAAAATGTAAATGAATGAATTAACTGAAATATGTTGGTGAGCTGTGAAAAAGCTTCGCTGACTGCACATTAAGGCCATTCTGTGACACTAAAACGGATGTTCAGATATAAACCGTTTAGTTGTAATCTTGATAAATAAGTCACGAACAACACAGGTTGTTTAATCATGTTGAACAAAGATTCGCTGCAGCCTCGAGCAAACATCTGTCATGAGTTGATGGGTACATTATGTACCGTTATTTCACCGAAGTGCGGAAACAGACGGGCCGTGAACAAAAAAAGAAAACTTTTTTGTAAAGCTGAGTATTGGGAATTTTAAAACCAATTGGAACCATTTAGGATTCGTTGGTTGTTGCAATTGGAAAATGAGGATCTTTCTAAGCTTCTGGCAATTTCTGTTCTTTTTAAATGTGTAGGATGAACCTGAATAAAAGCTTTTACAATTTGTAATTGTGGCTTTGAGTTCAGTTTGGTAGATTACCAATTACAGGTAAATTGAAAATACTTTATCATGTATTTTAGGTGTGTCTGAGTTGATGTTTTTGTAAACATTTTGTTTATAAAGCAGTTGGAAGTTCAAAATTGTTGTCGTTGATTGTGATAAATGTTTCTTTGCACCTTTTGTTTTGTTTTTTCCTTTCAGATATTGATTTATTTTAAATGTACTTGTTTTGTGCACGATTGTGCTTTTGGTTTTGAAAATGTGCACATTCCCTTGATTATAGAGCAATTTGCCTTCATGCTGAAACAGCAATTTACAAAGCAATAGATCCCTCATGTTTTGAGAAGATGGAACACGTTCCTATTGATTTTTTTTTTTTTTTTGTCTTTTTTGATAAAACACTCATTCCATTTTCATTTTCTAATATTTAAAAGACGCTGATAAACTTTTCTAATTCATAAACATTGAGATGTTGTTTTCCTCATTGACAGCATCATCAAAGCATCAGTTATGATGGATTTAATGGAGCTTTTGCCTGTAGTTCCCGCCTTGCTTGTTAGCAGTGCAGTGTAGATCCCTTCACAGCAGGGTGGTGATCAGCCTCTGGCAGGTGAAGTTTTTGATCATTTTGACCTGAGTTCTTTAGGAATAGAAGAAATGCCCCTAGAGGTAACTGTTTGGAGTGTCATCATGTTTCTACATCCAAGCAAGGCAAAAAAAACCCCCAAAACTCTCAATGTCATCCCTTTCAATTTTTTTTTTTTTTAGCCACTGTCACAACTATCGCTGATTGTTCATTACCTCCAAACTCCCTCCTCTTTGATTCTCACATGCTACTCTCAGACCAGCAGATGGTAAAGCTGATCATGCACCGCAGATATAGGAATTAACATCTATCAGGCACACCCAACCACAGCAGGGCACTGTACCCTTCTCTTTTTCTCTGGGGCTGTAACCGGCTGATTGAGATTCTCTACCAAGCCCAGCTCTCTCCTTGATGCTTTTATCGTCAGACTTTTATCTCTTCTTTCTCCATCCTCCCACCTCGGCCCAGCAGTCAGATATCACTGCCAGCCTCTGAGCCCTGTGAGCTGCTCGGGTGGTCAGCAGCATGCTCCCGCTTTTTCACTTTGCCAATTCTTTCAAAGTTTAGGGGAAAATAAGTCTCAGGGTGCTTTTATTGTAACGTTTTTGTTTATGACACAGGGACCAGGTTGAGATGTGGGGTTTCATTTTCTCTCAGATCTTCCAGATCTGGCATCTGTTGCTGATTCACATTGTGAGAAACTCACAAATTATTTTTAACCACGTGACCCATTTAACTCCTGGGAGCGCAGGTAAGGCAGGCTGCAAGAATGTGGATCAAATGCTGCCGGAGTGTAAATATTTCAGCTGCGAGCGTAAGGTTATGTTGTGGTTAAAAGTGACTGATATGCAAAATGGGTCACGTCGGCAGGAACTCGTGCACGTTTGTGTGCACGTCTGTGTGCTTTTGAAAATCTGCTGACACAGTCTGTGTGCCCTCCAGCGCTGCTCTGTGCTTACCCAACTCTTATTAAAGCAGTAAATATAGTCAGGACATAAATTTGACGTCATGATTTAATTCCCGTCTCTCAGTTCTTCTTACTGCTCTCCATCTTTCCTCCTCGTGTGTGTGTGTGTGTGGGCGCGCTCACATAAGTGTGTGTCGGTCCGTGTGTGCGCTGATGATCATTAATGTGGCACTAATGCTCCCTTCTAATTACAAGAAGCCAAGAGTTGCTGGGGGCAATGTTTGATGCATTTTGTGTCTGTGTGCTCCTTACTCTTCTGAAATATGCCCACCTTTCCAATTCTCATCAATCTAATTTAGAGGCGGTGATATATTGTGGCTGTGTGAGTTTTTATGAGTGTGTGTAATTGGAGTTTTATGTAGATGCTCTTGGGCTGTTAAAGAGCCAAACACATACCAGGTGCCAGTACAGTGTTTGCTCTGATCAGAAAGACACTTTGGAAGACTGCAGTGCTGCTTGATGGAAAAACAAACACTCAGAAGAAGACACTTTCACCAACAAGATTACTTTTGCAATACACCCATGTTTGCTTGCCCTTTGCTACAAAGGAGAATGCAGCCATGAAATAAAAATGTTCATTTCTTTTGTGAAAACTAATAAAACAAATTCCCCAAAACTTTTTACTACTGTCAGATTGATGGATGTCAAGACCCACACCAATAAGGGTTTTGTTTTTATGTTCTGACAATGGCCATATAGAAAGAAAATTAGGCTTAAAATGTAATTTCTGAGAATATCTTTAATCTAGTCGTGAATCAGGAGCAGATGAAAAAAATGCTGTTTGAGAAAGCTTGAAGGTGTAACGTAAAAAAATTACAATGGGCAGGCCACAAGCTCCCAGCCCGCTCCATTCCGATGCATCCACTTGGAGACGTCTAGACCCAAGTATGTCTTTGTTTTCCTCATCCGAGCTGGTATCTGGCTCAAAACTGTGTGGCTGGATAGCTCCAAAATTGCTCGTCATTTTTGTTGCGCCAGTAATGTTAGGTTGGGGGTGTGAGGAGCTGGAATTTAGCGGGAGAGAATAGGGATATACTTTCCATGACACTATTTTGACAGGTGACATTTGACCCTACAGCTATCACTCAAACCTTTTGACAGATGTAACCATTTTATTTTTAGCCCTCAGCCCTCACCATGCAACCCCATGCAAAGCAGATAATGCTGGATAGTTTGCAGAAAGCATCTGACCGTCTCAACAATGAGCAAGCTTTGAGCAGCTGCAGCTAAATGGATAGCTAGCTTAGATAGCTAGCTTTCACAACAATCAACGACCCAGTCAACGTTTCAGCATTTTTTTTTCCAGAAAGTTTTTCTGAACCCAATGTTGCAAAAATTACATATTTCTAATTAAAACAATGCATTTCTGGCATTCTTGTTCTCATAAACAATGTGAAACTACCAAATACTCTTTAAGTACACATTTTTTATCAACTAAAAAGTAACATTTCAATTTGCAATTAATGTGCAAATAATTACGAATTAACTATGGACAATCCTCCAAATAATCACGATTAAAAATATTAATCGCCAGACAGCACTAATTAAAATGAATCTTTAACTGGAAATAAAAGAATTCAGTCTGTATTATGACTTTATTTTATGAATAAGAAGGAAAAAAAGCAGTGAGAATCAGGACATGTGTTTACGTAGACACCCCCACGTAGAACCCACAATGAAATCTAAGGGGCCCTTAGCGCTTCTTACCTAAGATCCGGTTTTCAAACCCAAGGTCCATTCCGGGTTGAAACCAGCAAAGATGCACTGCAAGCATCCTCGGGGAGAAAAAAACCTAAACTTATTGCCGGGATCCGTTCCGGGTCGATACCAGAACAGATGCATCTGGCCTCAAACAATCTAGACGGGAAAACAAGGCAAAACGTTGTCATTTTTGTTCATTATATGTGGACTGTAAAAATAAAAAAAGTGAACTTTTCAAATTATATTGTATCTTAGCAACACGAGTTAAGGGTTAAACAACAACAAAGTCCATGGTTTGTGCCTCATCATAATTAGAGTTAAGATTGTTTGCTCGTGTTCCTGTCAATAAAATTATTTTGTCACAACAGAGAAAAATTATCCCCCTGATTTAGAACTTTTGTGTGCGAATTGATATAATCAGACAACATACAAACAGCAGCTTTAGTTTAAAGTTTAAAATTACAGTTATTGTGCATGGATGCAGTTTCTTCTAAATGTATTCTTTTTAAATTATCTATCTGCCAGGTGGATTATCAAAAAAAAAAAAAAAAAATTAAACATGGCTACTGCATTGTTATGCTAGCAATGAAGGGGAAAAAATTCCCTACTTATAAAAACTCCTATTTTTAATGATTATAATCAAAATAAATACTACATATTGCTTTTTAAATTGAACAAGCTGTCATTTTGCAGATTACAAGTTTCCTTCTTTTCTATCTGTGGCATTACTTGTGTTGTTTTTACACAAGACATGCAGCCAAACTACTTTCCTTGGTAAAAGGCTATGAAGCAGGTTTCCTTTACCCGGGAAAAATCCATTTTGACCGAGACAGAGAAGAAATGGGACTTAACGGCACAAAAGAAAGGGCACTTTGCCCTCTTTTACACCTCCCTCCTTCGTCCTCTTTAGTCTGGGACACAGCATAGAGTGAAAGAAGGCATCAGAGTGAGCTTGAAAAGACGAGAGGAGTGCAGAGGAGGAAAACCTTGAGGCTTCACACAGGAACATGAACTGTATCCCCCCCATGGTTAAAAATGTGATCCCTGTATTTTACCTCAAATGAGAATGTCGTAATTCTATAAGAGAAACATGAGGTCGTCCAAAAAAAGTAAAATAAAAAAAGGTCAGTTTTCTTTTGTACTGCAATTATTATTATGACCAATTGAATGTTTTAAATATGACCTTTTCCATATCTGGCTTCTTGTGATTGTTCTTATTTTCCCATTCTTTCCCCTCTGTAGCTCTTCTTGTCCTCTGGTTACCTGGGAAACTGTTCCTGACTACCTTTTACAGCGAGAGAATGAGCCAAATTTAGTCAATTCTATCTTCCTTCGGGGCTGATGTTAAAATAAGCCTCATTGAATGGCATTAGCATATTCTCATGGACCTGTTTTATGCCACTGTGACGCATTTAGTAATTGCACTAAACTTGAACTTTTTTGTAGTTTTAGACACAGTCATTGTTTGTATTAAAAAAAAAAAAAGAAAGAAAGAAAGCAAACCTTTTGCAGACTGACCAGATATTGATCCATCTTCATTTTTAGTTTAGTTTTCAGCTAAAAAAGTTTGGATTTTCACATTCACTTTGAATAAGAACTACTATCACCTTACAGAATGAGACCCCAGTATTCATTAAGCAATGAACATATATACCTATAATATTTATGTCAAGGAACTCTACAGTATTTTACAGAAATAGTGTGGCCTTTTATTTTGTGGAATATACAAACTTTATTTTTACATTACTTAAAAAACATAAGTAACAACTTGATCAAACTTAACCGGTACTTCACTGTTTTGTAACTTACTGTTTAAAAATAACAGAAGTCTCTTGACGATGAATGAATGAATTGAAACACACATACAGCATATATCTGAAAGTTACATTTCTTGGCCCAATAAATCCATGTTTTAATGAAGTAATTTGGGAAAGCCTTTTTTGTTGGCTGTCTCCTGCCCAAGTTGCACTTGTGCCAAGATGTTTTATTGTGTGCTGTAGATCACCGAGATAGCTCCATATGTGTCAAGCGTTTATCTGCAGCTTTTGCTGCAGTTTCTTTTTTTCCTAGTCCTGTGCAGCTGTCTTTGTATGACATCTACTGATATTTGCTGCACGATATCAGTTTAATAACAAGTCTACAAGTTTTTTTTGTTGGATTTTTACTAATAGATATAAAAATGAGAAGGGTTTTTAAACAGTCTGCTCCAGCTGGTAGTTTGCAGGGCCAAAGTAAGAATCTGCAAGTGGGTGAGGGACTTGAATTTATGTGGAAGAAACAAAGCTAACCTGAACCTCAAAACGAAGGGAAAAATGATCAGTTGCAGTCGATTTAAAAAAAAAAAAAAACAAAAACAAGAAAGAGGTTAATTTACTGAAGGTTTATGTGTAAAAACAGTGTGCAAATATGAAAGAACATACTTAACATGTCTAAGACCTGCCTTACCAGCCAAAAAACATTTGTAAAATAGTACATACAATATATTTTTCACACTTACCATTGATAAATATGTTAAATGGGCACATGTAAATAAGTGAGAAGTAGATTCATATAAATTAATTGAGGGCAAACAATTGAATTTATCAAACATGAATACGGACTGTAACGGCTGTTTTGCAATATTAAACAAATATGGTCAGTCACTGTTTTTAAGGAGAAGGAATAAACACCATTAAGATGACCACGACTGCGTATTTTGTGTCAACGTTAATGCACACAATTAATTTTTACAAATTAACGTGTTAATATTTATTAACGCAAATTAATTAAAAGTCAGAAGCGACCGTCTTCGGCTTTGCGTCAAACGACTCAGGCTTCCACAGTGTGAATTCATTTCTGAAAATACACACTTAGTCGGGCATTTTCCCACTCATACCAGGGTCACTTACAAAAGAAATACATATTCAGTTGACTTTTCTATACTGTATTACTGTAGGTGTTACTATACATATGTTATTGTTATGGTCTAGACCGCTTTCTCACAAAAAACAGACTGTGTGATTAGTGGTGAGGTCCGTTTTAATACCGCTCTTTGCAGCTGTTTATACATTGGGTATTACTCTTAAATCCTTCCAATAAGTGCAATCTATTTGCATTTGCGTGCAATTTTGCACTCTTATTTTGAATCCTTATATTTTTAAAATGGTTATTTCTTGTATATAAATCCTAGTTTATTCATTTTAACTCCCTGACATTCCCATGTCACTCAACATAGAAGAATCTGCTAAAAGGAGTGTTGCTGTGCAGCCCAGGTCTTTTTCAAATCTGTAAAGACTGCTGAAGTAGTGCAGTGTGTCCCCAGCTCCTTGCTGCTTCTCTTTCAGCCATCACTGCCTCTGACAGAACCATGACAGGCTTGGTGGACCCAAAAAGTTCAACTAAACTTTAATGTTAAGCCTGAAGAGCATCAAGGCAGGCTTAACCCCAAACTTCATGATTCCAATCTACCTTTAAAACAAAGAATACAATTATGAATAGTTTTCTGGAGTTGCCCATTTTAGACTTTAAACCACGGTAAAGTGTTTGTTACTGAGCTATTGTCCTCAGACAGTCTTTTTGTTCCCACAGCACGATGTGTGTCCGCGTTGGCATGCACAGTGTGCGAGAGCTGTGCCATGTTACCCTCTCCCACTGCGAGGTGAAATGTTTTTTTCTGCCTGTTGCCTTTCGTTTTCCGCTCCTCCAGCTGCACAAGCATCCAGGTGGGACTGTGGGCATTGAGTCCAGACACCTCCCAGCACCCTGCGTGCATGCATCCAAGTCTGGGTTAGAGCTAAGTGTATCCAGAAGCTGAACTCTCTCTGTAGGGAGGCTTTTTGGGACTGGCGCTGATGCTACACTGAATCCTCCCTCCTGCTGCTGTTCAGAGATGTCACGTTACCTTTTTCCTTTTTGTGGCTGCGTGCTTCAGTTTTTAATTGAGGCGATAACAGCAAGAGTTTTTGCACTGCAGTGGAACAGCCCATGTGTAACTGCTGAGCTGGTTGTCGCATTGCCCATCTCGGAACTATTTCAGTCATTGCCTCAGTGATTCCAGCATTGGTTAATAATCTAATATTGCACCAATAAAAATCATTTCAGCAATGGTTATTGCATGCGGCATTTCCAATCCACATGAGCCTGTTTTCCCGCACTGATAAAGAGTTTGTAAACTTTCCAATTTGCGTACTTGAATTACTCATTTGTTCAACAAATGCCAGGTCTTGTGGTCATTCCCGAGAGTAACAGTAATATATGAGGTGTTGATGGGATAAGCCTGTCATGTGGGACCGGGCTCCATCCCGTCTCAGTAACAGTTTAGATGCTTTAATGTTTTTCGAATCCAAAAATTGACAGCTGGAGAGAAATGGTCAAAGGTGATTCATTTTCTTGTTTTATATCGGGTCATTTGTGATTTCAGCAGCTTAATGCCGTGGAAACGGAAAGTGTTTGCAGAATTAATCAAGAAGCAATCATTGCATATCTGCCTCCTGAAAATTGACAGTAATGCCCCTGTAATCTCAGCGACTAAATTCTCATACATCCCAGTACATCCATCTTTTTATAGAATAAGCTCGCAGCTCCACAGGACAACACCATATGAAGAGACTTTTCTGATTCTTAGCTGGAATAAGGCCTTATTTAGGATAAGACCTGTTTTTTTGGACGGTTAAACTATTTTAATGTGTCTTAAAAACAAAGAAGAATGAGAGAAAAAAGCAAAAACTCACACTTTTTTTCTTTACGTTTGATTAAAAGGTTGTTTTCTTCCATTAGACAAACAGTGGCGTAAGATGTTTTTGCTATTTTTGTCAGAAGGTTAAGCATCCACTCCGATGCCTCAGTATCAGCTGTTTGTTGTGGTAAGGTGACAACTGGAAGACTCACAAATTGAAGCAGGGCAACAAAACCTCAGTCAGCAATATTTTACTAACGCAGTACATTATAAACTAAAACAACAAAAATATAGTAGGAACAGAGGCAAACAAGCTTAAAGGATGAACTGAAGAAGCCATGAATTAAAACAAATGTACATTTCTATTTAAAATGAAATGTCTACTTACAAATAAATGGTTTTTACGACAAATTCAGTTGGTGCAAAAGTGTCAAACCCACCTTCTCAGTTACTCTCACTTTCACTCATTCATGGATGCTGTTCAATCATTCATTGAGATAAGAGACGAGGCTGGTAGATGTGAGCCAGGAAGCCTGCTTGCTGCATATGAGGTTATGATGAGCGCACACAGACTCACGGATGTGTGTATATTTTTGTCGAAGACACAATGACTGCAATACAATGTGAACAGACAGATCCAAACAATGAGAATAATGACCCATTCACTCCTCTGGCCACAAACACATTCACTGTCCAAATGCATTTCATTTTTGGTATTAATCCAAATTAGGCAACTTAGTATTTCTATGCTGCCGTTCTCTTGTTGAACAGTAGAGCTGGAGATATCTTTTACAAACAGGCGGGATTGTTTGTATTCACACTTGGAGAGGTTAGATCAGCTCCTCAGTGGCATCCTTCACTGGTTTTAGTGTCAATACATGAATTCTACTTCAAGCTACTAAAACTTCTTCTACTCTCAAACAGGCACAAAGTTTGATGTTAGAACTTTTTAAGTTGCACATAAACGTTTCTATTTTACCACAATATTAAATCTGGCTTTTACATACATATTGTGGCCATCTTTCACCATAACGACAGGTTCCTCATTGTTTCATCCACTCTGGAAAGCAGCAGTTTATTTCCAGGGCATAACTTGCACTCAACTGAAATGTTTTTGCCTTTTTTATTTTTTTCAACAAATTGCAAAAAACGCAAACACCTCCAGTCGCCAAAAGGTCCTCCAAATTCGTCCACACGTCTTTCCGCTTTCTTCCTACATCTTGCATTGATCTACCCTCCTACCCTGCACAATGCGCACGTGTCAGTGACTCACTTTTTAAAATGTTTTTTTTATTACTGTCCATTTTGTTTCAGGTCAGATCCTACTGTTTCCACAAATTACTTTGTTTTCTTAGTCACCTATGACTGCACCAAATGGTGAGTAATGAAGTAACAAGGGTTTCTATAGTCTAATAATTATTAATTACTCATTATTATAACACATTATCTCAACACTGCTTATATATGATCGTGCTTGTTGGCATTTACCACTTAAATTGAGCAATTTCAAAATCTTCTATACAAATTCTGCCTGTATATTGTCCACTATCTGATGGACTTTTGACAAGTTTTTTTTTTTTTTCCAGAAAGAGCTTTCATATCAGAAAAGAACCCAATCGGCCTTTTTAGCTTCAGCTTGAATACTGCCACCGTTCTTCAATAAAGCACAGAAGTACACCCCATGCTCATGGTAACATCATGTTGAGCTCCTTCAGCTGTTGTCATTTCACAGAGGGCCTTTTATCTGGAGCGCTGAGCTCTAATTTCAGCCGCGGCACAAGCATGAACTGGAAGGGACTGCAACACAGCTCGTGTGGAGCTCAGAGTGTGTGCGTGAGCGGCTTGAAGGGATGCAGAAGTACCTGTGTGTTCCCTCCACCTGTGACAAGTTGAGCAAAACGATCTCCTGCTGGGAGTGAGATGGGCTTTTCAGCAGCAATGTTTCGGTGCCTCCAACATCCCTTCTCCACCCGTCCTGCTCATCAATTCTCTTTTGTAGCTGTGTTTCATTCACCGTGACTTCATCCTGTGTGTCTCTTTTAAACTTTTTTCACTCAAACCTCTCCTTGTCCTTTCATTTTTATCTATTTGAACATCATCTTCTCATTACCCCAACAGCACCAACGTGACACCCCTGTTGTGATTCCTTTTTTCTCCTCCTGAAAGTACTCCGTTTTTCTTTGTCCCATTCCATCTCTCTACCTCATCTTCACTCTGCATCTTTTTCTCTGAACTGTCCTTTGGTGAACTCTCCTTGAGTCATTGTCTTTGAACTTTAAAAACTGCTTTCATCCGGCTTTATAAAGAAACAATTAATATTGCATGAAGGATATGCCTGAACTCTGTTTTTTTTGATAAAGTACAAGATATTGTTAATCCCAGATTTTCTGGGCTGGAATCAACATCATTGTGTAAATATTCTTCTAACTGCAGCCTAATTGTGAAAAGAACAAAAATGTTATGACAGTACAGTTTTCACAAATTAGCCTTTGGTGTGCACAAAAACAAAATGAGAACCCAAGCAGCGAAAACCTTTCCCAAAAAAGATCAATTAAAATCAGTTTTAGAAATAGTTTTTAGGGCACAGCTTTACATTTATTTGTGGTGAGCGCAAACCTACAAACAACTTATTTGTTAGTAAACAGCACATTTTCACTTGTGATCTAGCTGCCACTCCAGCACATAGCAGATCTCACTCTTGAATTACCTCTTCTCTTTGCATTTCTCAAATGAAGAAAAAGGTGAACACTGACTACTTCAGAAAAGGCAGTAAACAAACGATGTTCTGTGCTGGATTCTCTTTTTTTTTCTTCCTTTAATCTCTGCAGCTCTGCCCTTTATGTTTGGTCTGTGGTGGCCTTTTGGTTTTGCTTTAATCTGCCTCTGGCCAGAACATCAGTCAATCACCAGCAGTCCAGCTTGCCTTCTGTCTCCCGCTCACTACTGTCACACTTTTCTTCAGCTGGACTCTCCTTTTTCCTCTCATCTCTGACCTAAAGTTTCCCTCTCCAGAGTCACATTCTCCAGTTTCCTTTTCTTTTTTTATTGTAGGTGTCACATATTGTTGATCTACTTTCTTGCTTTCTTCTTCTTTATGTTGTTTGTGTGTGGTTGGGTGGAATTGTCAGTTTGTTGGTTTTCTAGCTTTTTGTTTGATTTGAATACCCATCCCTGCACCCTGACTATAAACTTAGGATTTGTGCTTTGTTCATAATAGATGAATGACTGGAATAATCTGTGATTATGGAAAATAATCTTCATTTAAACTTAACCTTCGAACGCAGCTAATGTGATCTGGAAAGTGAGGATGTATCTGACAGTTGGAAGAAGAGGAAAAAAAAAGAGGAAAAGAAAGCTATCCATCAGGAATGATGGACAGATTCAGAAGCAGAGCTGTTTGGAGTGAAAGGATTGATGGGTGGAGACATGGGAAAAGAGAAATGAGAGAAGGCAGGCAGGTAGACAGGTGAGAGACAGAGAGGTGTGATTATGGGCAGAGGGCAATCTGTGGAAAGAAACAGAGAGACAAAGGGAGAGTGATGAGGACAGAAGAAAGCAGTTGCTGTTTTAAGGAGATTGGCTTTCAGATAGAGAGGATGAGACACTACAGTGGGATTGATAATGTGCAAATGTCCCAGAATGCTTACCCGGTTTCTCTTAGAATCGTCTGGTTCACAAGACTCGTTACTGGCTGAAGAAAGAGCTACTCAGGTAAATACTGTATGAAGCTACGCTCACACTGCATTCAGCAACACTATTTCAAGTGACCACTTCCAATGAAAGATCTCTGTAATCACTTGTTTTGGGCTTTGTGTTCAAAGCTCTTGTGTTCATGTGTAGCTACACAAGTTTCTACAACACTTTTGGGCTCTACCTACAAAACTCTAGTTAAACCAGATCAAACTGACTTATCAGAGACTCGAATCCAGTAGTGACGTATGGATTTCAATTCACAGAAGAGCCTACTATTTGAAAATTGATGGAAGAGAAATTAATAATTGCAGTTTGAGCCCAGATGGAATTATATGACATCAAGTCCTTCATATCTCGAAAAAGAGCTGTGAAAGGAAAAGCCTGGAAAAAGTTTTGCAAGATTTGTTCTGCTTTGACATTTTGCACCAAGTCTCTTCCAACTGTAGATGATAAACGTGCAAGTAAACAGTAGAAAAGAACAAGAAGTACCCACCCCTGCTTCTCCAGTGTGAACAGCATATGCTAAATGCACGTTCAAGATCATTGTGAACATAACATCAGACTCAAAAGAAATACTTTCAAAATGTTACTTGAATTACTAGATGCTTCTTTATTAACTCAACTAAAACATCATTGGATTGAGTGCAGGATATGTGTGGATTCACAGAATGATTTATTCATGGTGTTCTTTCTCTAGTTGTTACTGTGTGCTTAGGTTCAGGCATGTTGGGAGTCTGGTTGGATAAAACGTTGTGTATGAGGCACCATACTGTAGTACAGGCTTCAACCCAGCTCCGATGGCTGTGGGTGAGGAAAGAATAAGGAAGTTCGGGTCAGTCATTATAGGATTTGTACATTTTCTAACACTATTGAAAGCCTTTTGAAAGCAATTTTTACTGAGGACGTCAATACAGTTGATTATGAGCAAATAAGGCGTTCTTTATTATGTTTAGTCTCTGTGAAGTAAACGCATAAGGAGAGAATTTGCTTTTGTCAGCTCTCCCCTCACACACATCTGTGTAGTTTTAAAAGCAACAGCTAAAGCAATCCAGTCAGAGAGTGACTTTTTTCATAGATTACAAAGAATAAAATCTTATTATTCTATCTATGATCTAAAACTCTCCCCAACAGTCCCACATATTATTTCCAAAACCGAAGCTTGATCATGAACGATCAGCAATGGTTTATTAATGATTTGCAGTTCTCAAGATTCATGCTGGGAGATAAACACCACACTTTGTGTCTGAAGTGTTTGACAGATTATTGTAAATCATACAACTTGGTGGAAGCATCATTTTTTTATGTGTTCTAAAATAGTTAGGTACACCGTACCTCTGATCTCATTAAATATCTTAAATACACTTACAAAGTATGATACCTTGGGTTAATCTTTTTGTTTCTATTTTGAATCTTTTACTGCTGTTTTAACGCAGTGTGGCAGTTCCAGCACATAAAAGCCACAGACTCACTAGACTTAAAGAAGAGACAAAATGTGAACTTTTTTTTCCCAAACAGCACATTTAATTTAATATGTATGCCTTCACTGCTTAATATTTTGGCTATCAACGTGTTAAACATGGTTTTCAATAGTGGGTTAGGATCAGGTTTAGGGTCTAAATCGAGGATCAGAACCTGCTGCATGACTGTGCTGGGTTCAAGAACCCTTGGACACACGAACACTCATGTTCAAATGTTTACAAAACACCTGTTTACCATGAACTTAGTTAAATTAAACTTCCTGAAACCAAATATCTGTTACACACAACTTTTTTTTCTTCATGTTTTTGGGATCGCAGCGGCTGACATTTATGAAGTTATAAGTTCAGCTGGTTGCATAAAAACCAAGCAAGGTCAGATTTTTCCCAAACATTCTTTCTGTTCTGCAAAATGACAATATGAAATGTAAAAGTTTTAATTAAGTAATTAAGTAATTAAGTAAGTTTTAATGTAAAGTTTTAAAAATAAAACTACAGCTGATCACCAATCCATTTACAGGGGGTGAAAAAAAACAACGTTGTGCAACTGCACAAAATTTACATTATAATTAGAATACTAAAGAAAAAGTAAAAACATCTTATTTTAAGATGCAATAAAAGGATCATCACAATATTAGTTTACATTGAGTTACTCAGATCCTAATAATGTGCTTATGTTTTTTTTCCATGGTTAAGCTCTTATTGATGGTGTTTTGTTCTGACATATCCAATCCTATTGCTGTAAATATGACATACCACAAATGTAGTACTTTTTTTTCAAACAAAAGTAGTTGTAATACTATTTCAACGATTTTCCTTATGTAATATTATTATGAAAGCACTTTTTTGAGTTAATGCCAAAATATGTTTTAATAAAGCTATTTGACCTGCTGTTTGTGAATTCAGCTTTTTTTCCCAACATATTGGAAAAGTTTTTGTTTTTCTTTGCATTAGATTTCGCATTATGGCTGGCTGGGTGTAGGACTGTCACACAGGACACTTGGGTTCACTAACCAGGGCGGCAATGAACTAAAACAGCCAGTGTGTGTACAAAGACAAGACCCCTCACGGTGCTGCTGCTATTAGTTATAATTTAAGTTTGTTTTGTGCCTTTTCTGAACTTTCAAACCAGTTGCAAGTTCAAACATAGTTGCATACAAGTACATAGTATAGTATAGTATAGTACAAAGTACATACTATATTTGTTTTTTTTTTATTTGAAAAAAAAAAGTAAATTTGTGTCTATAGCTCTTTTCTTTGCAAACTTTTTTGTATCACATAAACCCATGAACGTATAGCACATAGTGAGACTACTAAAATATATAATAAAAAGGTTCCAAAGTAAAGCTGCAGATTTGCAGTTTGTTTGTCTTTGGTTTTAAAGTTAGCAGGATAAATTGCTCTTTTAAAGCTTTTCTGTGTAATGTTGACTTTACTGAGCCAAGCTAGGACGCTTTTGTGCTTATTTCTGCTCTGTATAACCAGCTGCAACAACCAAAAGCTGGCCTGCTTTTGGTTGTTGCTATAGTTACTGTTCTAGGAGAAAAAGACTACCGGTGTGAAGCAGCAGGGGGGCAATGAGACTGATGTGGTACCAAAGCATAATGCACACAATTATGCATAATCAAATTTTCCTACTTTCAAAAGTCTAAGTGTTTAAGATGTTAACTACAGCACTGTTTAATTCTGTATGCAGAGTCACCCCAAAAAATGTCACCGTAAAGAGACAATTGGCCAAGTATGTATTTTCACATTTCCATATAAACTACCTGTCCATTTCTCTCTTTTCTCTTTTTCATCTCACTCCCCCTCTTACTTTGACAAAGTAACGCTGTTTTTGACTTCTCCCACCCACCGTTCGTCTGCCCTCCTCCTGCTTTTCTGTCATTGTTTCTTTTGTTTCCCCTTTTTTAATCTTTTTTCATTCTCTTCCTTTTGTACTTTACACTTTCATTCACTTTTTTTTTTTTACCTCATTCTGAAGTCATTGTTCCCACCACTTCCTCTCACACTTGTTTTTTTCATTTGGATTTCCATCATACTTTCTTGTCTCACTATCTCATTCGGTCTTCCTTTCATTTCATTTCATTTCTTCTGATGGCAATCTCTCCTCTTCTACAGTTTTTGTCTCACCCTGACTCTGTAACTGCTCCAGCCTTCCTCAGGTTCTCCTGGCTCTCTGATGCTCGGTTCGTCTCCATTAGTATTCCCCCATGGCGGCTATACTACTCAATGTGTCGTGTGTCGCCTCACCAGGAGGCAAACAATGAGCAAAGAAATGTGTTTTAAAACCCCTCCATGCTTTGCATAGAAAAGGAAGAGAGTCTGTAAGAATGAAAGTAATTGAATGACTGTGACAGATGATTGTTTGACATAAAAGAGCAAAGACAAATCTAACCATTCATATGCATAGATAGTATTGATAATAGAGCAACAGACTGGCTGGAACATTTTGACTGCTTGTTAGGAGTCAATGTCTGCTTGTTTTCTTCATATAAAAATCCTCTCAGCTGTGCCGTGCATGCAGTATCACTGCATCTCCACCCAAACCTACAGTGGTGTCTTCTACTCTGTGGTCCGCAGGCATCGACTTCTTAGCAATTAGTCTTTTGCTGGTTAGCTGAATTTTTAATTATTTTTAGTTAGGCTTTCTGGACTGGTAAACCGAAAAGCGATTACCGGTAAGCGGGTTTGGAAAATGGATGGATAAGTTAAGCTTTAACTTTAAAACACAGATTTAGGTCATTAAAAATCCTTAAGTATCAATAAATCACATGACAAAGATGAAGTACGTAATGATTACGTAAACAGACATACCGGATAATCATTTTTTCACAAAGCATTATCGCATATACAAATCAAGTATCACAAATATGTGCAGATTATTTGTCATTAGAAAAAAAATCATTAATATAAATAAGATTTTGGTCAAAAGAATAGATCAAAGGGTGACAGGAGGGAGACAAGGAAAAAACAATTCATATTAGAAAACAAGTAACAATACAAATCACTGGTCACAAAATGAGTTCAACAACACATGGACAAATAAATAAATGAATGCTATCATTTGTTACTATTAACACTATCATTGCTGGTAATATAAATTGATTTCCCTATTCTGCCTCCAGTTGATTAATTTCTATATGAAATCCTAACAAAAAAAAAAAACGTTTTGTATTTTTGTAATTATTTCATGGACATTAAAGAAGCAGCGCTCTCATGAGGGGGAGCTTTTTCAGCTCAACACTGCCTCTGTAATTTGAGATATTGCTGAAAAAGTTTGATTCAAAGTGGATTCACATCTGTTATTGTATTTTAAGAATATCCCATGAATTAAGTTTGTTGTATTTATCCGCCATGTCTTAAAGTCCGCTCCGTGAAATAATTCTCTGACATTAAATTGGTCACAAGCAGCACAGCTCGTTAGCATAGCTTATAGCGTCATAGCATGATAACATCATTGTGTAACAACCTTGCTGTCTCCAAATTAACGCATTTTTTTTAATCAAACTCTGTTGCTGCTGTCAGTTCAGCCGCTTTATCATCCATTTCTGTTTGGTTTCCATTAAAACCGCCATGTCCCACTTCTCCATCAGCATAAGCAAAAAGCCACACAGAGAAGTGTGTTGGGGGGGCGCCTTATGTGTCGCGTGCGCTTGTAAATATGCAACAAGCTCTTTTTTTTTTTTTTTTTTTTTTCTCGGTCTTGTAGAAGAAGCTCCTCTGCTTGCTGCTGTTTTCATGTCTGCTCGTTGCGAGAGACAGACGGACGGGCTGCCATTACTCCGAACAACAGAAGCCCCAGAAAGCACAGAGTTAGGAAAATTTCCAAAAATAAATCGTTTAAAACAAATAATTCAAATTACTCGATAATATCGATAGATCGCACAGCCCTACTTAAAATTTACAAAATTCCCTAAATATATTTGAATTAGTAAAACACACAACTACAGAGCCACACATTGTAAAGGGTAATGGAATTACTGCTTTTCATTATTCCAACGTGTTTTAAAAATATTTAGTTCATTTCTTTTTTGTACATTTTTAATATTCTACAACTTTCCCTCGACACTTCTCCCTGAATGTAGAAATGTCTGGTTTTCTGCAGAAACACTGGGCTACACCTCAGAACTGTGTCTTAGCACCCAGATTCACAGCTGCTTATGCAGATGTTGCACTTTCGAGTTTGAATCTTTTTGTTGCTCCCCGGCTTTCACTGTGCTCTTGTAATTTCTTTGTTCCTTATATTTGTGTTTTTCACTCTCAGGCTAGAAACATTCACGTGTCAAAGTCTTAACAAAATACCACATATGACAACTACAATAATGCATCCTTCATATCGGTTTCCTTGCAGCATCTCTTGTAGCCTGTCAGTTGTTTACCGGCTGCGTCTTTTCTATATGTCTTGTCAAAACAGAATCAAACAAAAAGTGCAGGTTCTCTTTAAAAGCAATAAATACAGCTTTTATTTCTTACTTTCATTGTAAATATTAAGAAAATGTAGTCATCATAAAGGTCATAGAGGTCACATTGTAAAAATCTTTAAGTTTCTGTGTCACATTTATGCTTCATTTGTCGAACACTTATATATATATTACATATTTATATTTTAAGTTTTTAACATTGGTCTGATTTGAAATAATACTCCTGTTGAAAATAAATGTCCATAAATTGGATAGTTTGGTGTTTTAGTGGTGATTTAACCATAAAGTTTGTTGAATCATTGACTAATTAGACCAAAACACACAGGTTGAAGACAGTAAATTAAATGTCACATGTCTTCAGTGAGGCAACCGTTTATTTTGTTGTCCCTCAGTGTCTCTCTCTGGCGGAGTCCGATCGGAGCCGCAAAGGCAGAAGCGGCAGATTGGAAGCCCAGATTTTAAAAAAAAAACAAAAGTACAAAAGATCTCTAACAGGAAGGTGTTAATGTTAATACGAATAATAAAAATAAATAAATACAAACAGAAGGGACTAGGGCACTTTTTAATATGAGGCAAAAAAGGCTGGTGCTCAAGCATCCCTTTGTGTGCACGTGCCTGCGTGACACCAGGTATCACATAGCTGTTTGTGACAAATGATTTTAACTTAAGAATAAAATATAATTAAAGTTCTAATAATTGATTTAATATCAATTACTTCATAAAAACCCAGTAGCTTGTAATTAAGTAAATTAAATAAAACACTTATTGTCTTTAATTAATTAATAGATTAATGAAACATTTTGACAACCCTAATTTTAATAATACAAAAATTTGTAAAAAGTAGGTGTGAAATTTCAAATCAGTTTTAGTGGCCTGAATAACAGATTTGGACAAGAAACTTTCCTTTATAGAGTGTTTTAAACTTAAAGAAAGAGGAGATGTGCCACACACACACACACACACACACACACACAAATGTGCACAGGAACTGCATGTGGACGACAGCATGTAGACGATAGGTGTATTTTTCCAACTGGAACACCTCTGACAGCTCTATGTGAGCAAGTGTACTAAAGGTTGAGTGATATTTCTTTGTAGTTTCTTTCTGCTCTTATTTTCTGATGTAACCCTGCACCACCTTGTCATCTGACAGTGCATTCATACAGTAGCCATGCACTTACTATGGTCTGTTATTGATGCTGGAGGAATGTCCACACTTTAACAACTGTTTTTAAGACTGTGCTCATGCTAAAGAGGGATTTATAATGTTTTATTTTAATATAAATGACATTTGTAGATTATGTTTATTTTTTAGGTAACCTTTGACTTAAAGATTAGTGCATGTTTTCTAGTTTTTCTGTTCACTCACACCTGACCTACAGACAGTGTGACCTAACAGAGGAATTAATGTTTGTAATAGAAACACTTTTTTTTTTACCAGTTTAGGGAGTGCAGAAAGAAAGGATTGTGTCGGTTGATAGAAGTGCCAGATAAAGAGAGAACGGCCTGAAAACACAGCACATAAAAGCAGAGCGTCGTCACACACCTTCTCTCCCGTGGCTAAAAGATCACTCCATCTTCCTCAGAGGCACATGAAAGGCAGATAACACCCCGCGGGTCCCTCAGAGCTGCAAAAAAAAAAAACGTCATAATGCTTCTTCTAAAGTCACACTCATGAAAAACACCAATCCCACCCACAGGCGGTGAGAAAAATCAATCTTTATGTCTATCACACAATGTACGTCTCCATATGGAGTTCCAAATGCAACAGTGTTTGTCATATTTAAATATACTTTGTCAGACAGGTTCCATCTTCTAGAGAAAGGACAAAAAAAGACAAAGAAAACACTCGGTCTGATTGTGTGTACTTGTGTGTATCCAGCAGCAGCATGCTCTCCTCCACATTAGTGACACACACATACACACACTGACCTTCTGTGGGCACCTTGGTAGACAGGTGGTAGCGCCATTGCCTGTTGCTAAGCAATTAACAAGTCCATTACCCCTGCAACATGCCCACACTGTGTATTTTCCTCCCCGTGTGTGTCTTTGTTCCATCTCTGTGTGTTAATAATGTGTGTCATTGCAGTAAACCACAGCCTTCTGTTGGCTGACCCTTTTTTCACCTAGCTCACATTTTTCTGACACAGTTTTTAATGAAACTCTCAGTCGTAAAACACCCAGTTTTCTTCACTTAACACAAAATAGTTGAACAGGAGAAGTAAAAAGATAAAATACAAAAAAAAGCTTTTTATTTATGATCATAAAACATTTAAGGATAAAAATTATAACTATTTTTTACATAACAATGTGAATGTACAGACAAAGTATATTTTATAAGTGGTTTAATTTTAAAATCATTTCAATTAAAATTGGTTGAAATTTTATTTTAAAGATCTGCCTGATCAAATTATCTAAGAAACAAAGGCATAAGGAAAATACATAGAAATTAGAAAGTCAAATACTTTGTTAAAACTATCCTGGGAGATCACAAACAGTTTAAAAAGTTAGTCCTGAAGTGCAAACCACATCAACAAATCACTCAACTGAATAACATGTCAAAGATCACAGACAATTTTAAAAAGCAGGCCAAATATTTAGAAAAAAAATTATAATCGTTACATTTAAGGAAAACAAAACAACATTCCAAAAATCAAAACTTTAAAAGAAAAAAAAGAAAAAGAAAGAAAGAAAAGGAAAACTATAGCAGTTAAAGCAGTAGAAAACTAAAGGAAATGTTAGAAAATAAAATACAATTAGAAACCGGAAAAGGTAGGAACTAGGGGACATTGCTGATTGGATACGTCATCATCCAATCAGCGAAGCTAATTCCATTCAATTGTATTTATATAGCACAATATTACAATGCAGTTGTCCCAATGGGATCATACTGGTAATTTTACAAAAGAACATAAAGTAAGTCATGTAAATAAAAAAAAAATAACTGGTTGCTAAACTAAACTAAACAGACGAAGCTAAATTGGCATCCCTGCCCTTAGACCCTCCTTCTCGGTGAGGAAAAACTATTTAAAAAAACAGATTTGGGATAAATTTGAGAAAACTCAGGGATGCTCACATGAAGGAGGGAAAGAATGTCCCAACGTATTTAATAGTTTCACTTTTTAACATTTCCTTTTGCTTTCTGGAAATTACTTTTGCTTTCCAAGGTGTTTCTTACTTTTTCACAAAAACTGGAAAAGGCCCTGATGTGATTTGTGCTTCAGGGCCACCGAAGATTTAGTCCTCAAACTTTATATAGATGGACAGAGGCAGGTGTAATCTCACCCATAGAAAATGCCCTTCCTCTGGCTCCAACGAAAACTAAGTCATTTCAGTCACCATTTTTCCGCAACACGGACGCCACGATTTGGAGCCAGTTGATTGTGATGGTCCGAGTTGGTCTCGGTCAATGTTTTTATAGCAACTACTGTCACCAATCAATTCAGTTTAATTCAATTTTATTTATAGAGCCCAATATCACAAGATGGTTATTTCAACAGGCTTCACACCAATAACTGTACAAAAACAGAATCTGTCATAAATCTGTCATAAAATATAAACAATAGCTAATTACCATATGTATAGCAGGAAATAACTTGCATTGTGTCTCCACTTAAAGATAAGATCAGTCACACTACAAAGTCAGACTTCAAGAGTTTTGGGGGGGTTTTCCCGTATATTTCTGTTTTCCTTTTCTATTCTTTGGAATCAGAATTGATCACGTTTAATAGATGAGTCTTTTTGGCTTTAAACCACAACATTGAATCACTGATAAGATATAACAAGTGTAGCTTTGAATCATAATGGAGAGTGGGTTCTCTGTTGGCTGGAAGGTCTGAGAATTCACCCCCCCACCCTCATGTCTCAGTCCATAAGTCAGATGTGTTCAGGTGCAAAGTCCTGAGCCCCTCAACTGTTTTAACTGGCCTTTTATTGTGTGTTTGATGAGGAGCTCGTCCCAGTGTGTTGGTGGAGTGTTGTGTGTGTGAAAGCGGCATGAAGTGCTGCCAAAAGGTCAACATGAAGAAAAGCAGTGTACAGATATAGAATGTCCATCTGCTTCCTGTTTGCATTAGTGCTTTCCTCTCCCAGTTGTCTTTGGGCTTTTGGACCCACACTGGGCCAGAACCAGTATTTCCCTCCCTTAAAAAAACACTATTTTACTTGGAGTATTTCAAAATCACTTTCCCTTTTATTTGCTAGATATTCTTTTTCCTATAGTCTGGGTTACATATTAAAGCAACAATCTAAAGAGAAGAAAAAAAAAAAAACTTTTTGTAAGCGTTTTACCCAATGATGCCAACAGTTCAATAAATGCTATCCATTAATCTGTCTTACATGTGCAGATCACAATCTAGTTGGTTGCAAATGATTTATTATTCCAATTAATTATTCTATATTAAAAACTTGTTGGCACAGAACAGTAATATTTTTGTCTCTTTTTTTTCAGAGAAAATATCAGTCAGCAGCAGAAATTGGTAGATTTGTCTGTTATTTCTAATAAAGTGGAGTGCTATATATTACACAAAATGAGCATCAAAGCCTCTTTAGATAAAGATGGACGAAACCCAAAAACATTTCCTTCTAATTTACCAAAAAATCATTTAAATGATGAAAAGCTTGGTCAAACATCTACAAAATAAAGAAATCTGGTAGCTCAGTAAAAATATAGCCATCTCTGTGGAGCACGACTTGAACACTGACACAGTTTCAGTACCATGTCAATCAGAAAATGCATTCATGTGAGTGCTGTCAACATAATCTGCAGATATCCCTTTGAATTATACTAATTAATGACATTTGTCAGGACTAGTTAAAGCCTTAGTCACAACTTTTTGCAGGCTGTCTGCAAGCAAGAAATGGGCAAATCTGCACGGGCACATAGGTGACCCGCACAAAATAGCACTGCTTGTAGACCACTCAGTGAGCCTGTAGAGTACAAATGTTCATATACATGTTTTTGGATGGGCATGCTGTGGGCGATGGGTCATAGTAAACACTTATACAACATGCAAGAGTAAGTTAGGGTGAAGTGTATCCTGCACATGGAGCCAGCAGGTTCTGCTCATTTAATGAGAGCTCACCCTTGCAAGGAGTGCGTGGTTTTCAGAGTAGTTTGTATGGGCATCCAAGGCTCTTACAGCCACTTATGGGTCATGTGCGGCATTTGCGCTTGGTCAGTAAAGAGCTGGTGCGCTACCTTACTAACTACTGGAGTGTGGCGTAAGGGCACCACCTGTACATTATCAGTGTGTGCATCTTCCATTAGCTTAACAAATACATTCCGATTCACTTACTACATACGTGACAATAGTATTATCCATTTTCATGATGTCCCTGGAGGTGGCCGTACAAGCCTCAAGGGACTGCAAGACATGCCTTAAGCTGCAGCTGATCCTCTCTACAATCCTCCAGAGGCCTGGACAAGCCAAAAATTTGCAGCTCCTGTGTGGGTACATGGGCCTAAAGCTCAAGTCTAACCTGGTCCATATGTAAAAAAAGCAGTGACATCGTTTTAAAAGCAGTTTTTCATAATATAAGGACTAAATGCAACCAGAAAATTGCTTAAACTTTATTAGCCTTAGAATCTGGACCAAAAGCCCCTGCACATTTAAAAATTAGGATGTTTGGATGAACACAGAAAGATGTTTCTTGTTAGATATCACTTCTCACTATTTCTTTAAATACACCTTTATGAAATAGATGGAAATGTGTTTTCTAATCTAGCACAGCAG
The DNA here is from genome assembly GCA_014656515.1 of Oryzias celebensis. Lineage (NCBI taxonomy): Eukaryota > Metazoa > Chordata > Actinopteri > Beloniformes > Adrianichthyidae > Oryzias > Oryzias celebensis. Next base: position 67,341,777 of record BNCR01000012.1, on the reverse strand, counting down.
TAGAATTGAGCAGTGAGAAGTTTTACCTGCCTGCATCCAAGTCTGGTGCATTAACTCACAGTATGTGTGTGGTCATGTGCCCATTGCTGCTTGTTGCCTGATATACGACACTCTGGCTAAATGCAGTAGCATGTGTTGGCTGTAAATAACAGGAAAGCTATTAGAAGAGGTTAGACAACTATAGCTGGTGAAACACAGTGTGGATCCGGGAACGTGAGCAAAAACAAGGTCCACCTTGAGCCCACACATTTACTCCAGCAGGAACAGGGACAGATGGTCAGACGAATAGACACAAGCTGTTAAGCATCTCCTCCCCTCCACTTTCACTCAGTCTGGAGGAGAGAAGCGGGGATCTGATAATTACCTTTAGGGAGAGAGGCAACATCCTCAGAACATGCGCCATGTTGCAGATTCAACTTCTCATTGCTAAGTTCTTTTTTTTAAAGACACAAGCAAAATATATTTTTTTGCTTTTTCAACTCTACATTATTATGCAAAGCAAAAGAGAATTTTCAAGCACAAGTTGCAGTTATTTTCAGTTAGGTTTTTACAGACTAACCGTTACTGTAATGACTGTACTTATAATCGCAGAGTTATTCTGCAACTCCACAAGCACTTAAATGTCCTTTTCTAACTTACAGCCAAGCCTTGATTGTTCCCATCCATGATAAACTGTTCCTGTAAGCTTTACTCCACATGACTTCAGCAAACATTTCCCATTTGAGCTCTTACCTCAATATAATTTTATATTCAGAGCTAATGCAATATCCATTTCATTGAATTTTCATTAACTTGAGCTGTAGTGAGCAGACTAAGCTCCTCTGTTGGATTTGATGAGACAGCAATTAGTGTTTCCATTTTGGCTCACCACACACGGCTTCTACTTTGTTGTTTCCTCCACAATGTTCTGTTTTCACGCTGTTAGGATATGGTGATCTCGCTCACATGAAATCTCATAGCGCAGCTCGTCTTCATTATCTTCTGCATGTCTGTTTGTTCCTTTTCTTAATGAACTTTGAAGACGTCAACTCATCAGCTCTTTCTAGTTGAAGGCCTAGTGATTGAATTCATTTTTGCTTTGAGATTGGGTGTCAAATGTTTTTCCAATTGAGGGAAAGAAGTCAATGTCTTTGACTATTACTACTTTGCTTGCTTTAAAACTCATACAGTAACACAAACTCACATGCTTAATCAAATATTTGAGCCAACTTTATCAACTCTTTTCATGCAGACGAGTGACATGAAATGAAGGATACATGAAAGTCATGAATTGCTTCTCTACCCACTGGCTCCTCCCTATTGCTCCAGTTGTAGGGGCATTTGAAGCTGTAGTGCTTTTAAAGTTATAAAACCAAGGTTATGCATTTTCTTAGCACTGGTAGATACGCACTAATGTGTAGCTGGCCGGCGACTATTGGTGATGTCATCGAGCACAAACACTAATTTTCCATGTCTCTCTGCTTGGAAGGATAAATGTATAGATGAGGAGAAGCCGTAGAGGTAGGGAAGCATTTTGGATTCAGCCATACTCAGGTTGTTTCGAGTTGACGCGTGGATCTGCTCGCGTTTGAAGCCAAGGTCACCCTGGCGGGCTCCACTCCTCCCCCTGTTATCGGCTCACATTCCGACAGCTCCACATACAAGCAAGCAGACAATTTTTCCTTTTTTTTTTTTTTTTTTTTTTGCTTTGTTTCTGAATGTGTTTATCCATTCAAGAGAAATCTGCAAGCTTGCGGATGAGTGTTTTTGCACAGAATCAATAAAAAGAAAGGAGTGAATATTCATCAGCTGGGTCGTCCTGACAGTAACCCATGTACCTGTCACTCACAGTCCCATGTGTGTGCAGGTATGCAAATACACGCCGCCTCTTCTCATTGGTGTTTGTTACATGCTGCTTCTCGATCTGAATAATTGTGCATTTTGTGCTTTTTAGTCTCGCTTTCTATTCATGCGACAGCTGTGTTTGAGTTTTTATTATTGCAAACAGTGTTTTCTAAAGCTGGGGTTGGTGGGGGGGGGGTGCGGGGGGTTGTAGTTGAACTGATTTATTTATTGGCTCTGTCTATAAGAGTCGTTGTGCCGGCAGCTTCAACTCCAGCTCGTCTCCTCTGTGTGTTTATGACCTCCAGTTGAAGCTCTCATGGCAGAACTCCCCAACTCTTGGCTTTAACTCCAGGACAGCTCCTGCAGGAATGACAGGTGCACTAAACAAGACTTATCCCGCACCTCAGTCCCTCACGATTGGACAATAATTGCACACGCATGCATGTTTGTGTGCCTATTCCTGTATGGGTGAGGTTGTCTCTGCAGCTAAAACGCTGTAACTTTTACACAAATATATCTCTCGAACTAATTTCAACTTCATTTTCTATCAGCAATCCAAACAACAAAGACAAGTCATAGTCACAGCAGGTGAAATCGGAGCGAGGGCGCATACACTCCGCCTGGGCTCCTCAGGCATATTGAAATAGTATTTTATTTTCCACCAGATTGGCATTGAGTGATGTCCACCAAGTATAGGAAGAGACAGGAAGACAATGAAATAAAGTTTGAGGAGCAGCACAGAGGAGGGATTGGCACAGAAGAGGCAGCTGGTTTACATGAGAAATGAAAAAAAATCTATATTTTGTAAGTTGTCATTATACGCCTCCCACATAATTTACCTGTTTGTTTATTGCAGCATGAATATGCATTTCGACAAGTGCCTGTGTTGTAACACATAAAGAGTGTGTTGGGATGAACCCGAACAAAAACTGGAAAAAACGGACAACAGTCCAAGAAAACCAATTTAGTTAATAATTTAATTGTAAAAACCAGCACGGAAAAGACAGTGAAAAATGATAATTCCATGTTTGAAAAGTACACGCTTTACTTTTTTTTTTTTTTTTTTTTATCAATTTGACCTTCGTTGAAGGAGAAAGTGATTTTTTTAGTGTGCCCTTCAATGTTTTCCTTTTTTTCCATTCATTTGTCTTCAGTTATTGTAATGCCTTTATGCCTGCAGTGAGTCTTTTGCTGCATGTGGGCCTTAAAAACATGCATGGGTTGGCACATTCTTTCGTTCGTAAATTTCATCCAGCATTGCTGCGGTCTTCTGTAATGATAAATCTAGTTATAGTATAGCCATAGGGTCGGGTAACAGCTCCTTGTATCCTCCCTGTATTAAAGTCTACTATTCTTATCCAAGGCAATCACAGCACTCTCATTATTTCTCAATAGGGTGGAGGCATGCAAGTCATCATCCCTCATCATCTCTACAGCCTCTGGCAATAAATGCTCACACTGAGACTTAGCACAAGCACACACCTTTGCTCCAAATCCTCATTATCCACATGATATGTTTTAGTAAAGGACGAATTTCATCAATACTACCTCTAATCCCAGCAGGAGTGCTGATAATGTTATGTACTTCCCTTCTGAGCAGGAGAATATTCATTGATTTGCTTTAGATATCCTGACTGATTCCTCCATTGTGCTGTTCTAAGGATATGCACTTGAGGTGTCTGTGTGGGGGGGTGATCTCTTGGGATCAAAGTTATTGAAAAGAAAAAGGGAAAAACATCTCTATACAAAACGGAAATTTTACTTTTAAAACTAATTACGTTATCAATTTGTGTTCAGTGAAATCATAGGTCAGTGAAACATTCATGTTCATGTGTACTGATAATTGCGCTGTACTCATTGAAATTGGAAGTTTCGAATTCGAAAGCATTTTATTCCTACCATTTTATTCCTAAATTTACTAATTTGCTTGTTTGTTGTCTGTGAGCATCTACAGGGAAACTCTGTGGCAAAAATGTAAAAATAATAACTTTTTTAAAGATAGCACTCATTAGTAATTGTGTGTAGGTATATTTTATAGTCTTCCACTTTGGTTTTGTTTTCTTTGTATTATAGTCCCACTTCAATCATCTACTGGTCTATTATCATTTTCATTATGCCATTTTTAGCCAATTTTTTTAAAAATCAGTGCTGTTTTCTAGAACATAGTCTCTGCAGAGTGGCAGGAGTTTATCAGAAATTCATCTCTGAGTTGTGGGCAGGACCGTGGTGTAGAGTAAGCCCGCCCTAAAGTCATATCATCCGTATGTTTACATTCTCTCCTGCTTATAGCCCCTTATTTCCCCAAGCTAACATTACTGGTGCAACAAAAATGGCAAGCGATATTTGGAGCTGTCCAGTTGAGGAAAACAAATACAAGTAATGGATAAAGAAATACTAACAAGTGCAAGTTTAAACTTTATTGTCTTTATATATGTCTTCCATCATAAGAAAAATGCCACAAAAACATGTTAAGAAAAACGTAATTTGCATTTTAGTGAATCTTTATTTATTAAATTTTCTTCCCATTTATACAATTTTAAATCTAAACTAACAGACTGTTCATCTTCTTTCTGACTCCCCCAGTCACCCTCAGTCCAGCTTTGTTCTCTTTTCTTTCTTTTTCTTTATCAGTATGTCACTACTGTCTTATCGGGACTCAAAAAAACTTTTTTTTAAAGTACTGGGATACTCTATTAACGCAGTTTTTTTGTTTTTTGTGTAAGGAATGTTACTCTGAGCAGGAAGATCAGTGACAAAGAGAGAAGAAATTTGCCCAAAGTTGCAGACACAATGATACGACTTCAATGACAGCTCATAAAACCCGTCAGGCCGCCGCATCGAAGCCTAGACTGGTGATCTGTCGCAGCTGTGATGTGAGGCCTTTTAAAATACCTTCTGTGTTGGACGATCTCGCCTTGCAGGATTTATACAGCAACTCTTTTTTTAGATTAAAAAACCCCTGAGATCTTTGGATTTATCTGAGCAGTTCAGAGAGCTGGAATCAGACAGAGAAAGATAATGAGAAAGAGGGCCGGGAGGAACTAGAGTCACAGCCCCGCTCCTTCCCCATCCTCTTTCCCTGTCATGAGAGTGCGTTAATTCTGTGTTAGACAGGGGGAATGGCTTGTTTGCAGGGCAGATTAATTGCTTTTATTGCCTTGTTTCTCCCAGTGAATAGTGCTGGGTGTTTTAATAAACACCCACGCTGCTGGCCTGCCTGCCTGCCTGCCTGCTGTGCCGTTCCTGCTGCTGCTTTTTAGAGCATAGCCAAGCTTTAGCTAGAGCCCACCAAAGCTAAATGCCTCATGTTCGCTTTAGCACCTTAGTGCAGGTGACTGATTTAATTTGAGTGTGTATGGCTGTGGAACCGAGCTTCTTAAGAAGCTCAGGATAGGTGAGTGGTTCCAGCCAAGGACTGAGGGTGACCAGCAGTTAACTGGAGTGTGACTTTAATCATTTCCTGCCGAGCTGAGGAAAGGTTAGCTAGGTTTTCTGCAGAATTACATCACTAAGATGGACACAAAGATCTTTATGAGACTTTCACAGTGAGATGCAGGGAAAGCCCAGTGTGAGAGGGGTTGTTTGGCAAAAATACCAGAGAGGCTAACTACTTTTCAAAACGCAGCTAGATCTTTAAAAAAAACAAAAAAACATATAGGTCTCTTTGTTTTTCTGGTTACTTTCAGCTACCAATATATATATATATATTTGAGGGAATTAGAAATGTAAAAGAGTGTGCATTTAACTAACCATTTACTTTAGTGAAAAAGAAATGCAACAGTTTGTCTTTTCGCTTTGTACTTTTATAAACATTTTTAGATTTAAGAACTGCAGAAAGTAATCCATTTCAGAGTGGAAGGTATAGTATCACTCTTGTGCGTGGAGGAGCTTTGTATCTTCTGGAAGCAGAGTACTGTTGCTCAGGAGTATCAACTTGGGCTTAAAAACACTTTGAGGTGGGAGCTGCCTTTCAAGTCGAGGAGATCTCACAGCAGATTCACTGAGGATTATTGGAAAGATTCTTGTTTTTCATTGAAGTTTGAAATGTGAAATAGACTAAAAGTTGGAGGGTGTTGTCCACGGTTTTATTAATGACACTTATTCTTATTTGAAAAAGTTTGCGTTTAAATGTTTGGCTGAGTATTTGTTTAAATGCAGTCTTTGATTTATGGCTAAAACTATGAACCTTTGTCTAAAAAATGTCCAAATGCCAAATGTTCCTTTTCAAAAGTTTACATACCCTGATTGATTTGTTGTAAAAACAGGCACACAAGCTGATACAAAATGGTTTGAATGACACCTAAAGGTAACCATCCTCCTCTGTGACTCATTTGTCTGTAATCAATGTGTTCGCAAAAGGTCTTGAAGTTTCTGGGCTCCCAACAGACCCTTGCGTCCTTCATTCAGTGTTGCACTCCCATTTCTGGATCCTGAGTCATGGGGAAAGCTAAAGAGCTGTCAAAAGATCTATGGGAAAAGGTAACAAAGCTGTACAAAAGAGGAAATGGATAAGAAAATATCCAAGGAACTGAGAATACCATTCACCAGCGTTCAAACTTTGATCAAGAAGTGGAAAGTGAAGGGTTCTGTTGAAACCAAACCACAGTCACAAAAGGTTCTGCCTCAACTTCCAGAAAAATGGTTATGGATGGAAATACAAATCCACAATTAACTTCAGCTGTGATTTAGGATTTTCTGAGAAACTGTGGCGTGGATGTTTCAGGATGTACAATAAAGAGGCACCTGAAGAAAAAGGGGTTGCACGGTTGGGTCACCAGAAGAAAATCTGTTCTGCACAAATGCCCCACAATAGCTCACTTACTATATGCCAAATGGCTCAGAGACAAACCTCCAAACTTCTGGACCAAAGTCATATGGAGTGATGAGACCAAAAATGAACTTTTTGGCCACAACCATAAACACTACTTTTGGAGAGGAGCCCTATGATAGTCCAGTTCCAAGAGGAAGCTCAAGGAGGATCTTCGCACCTCATGTCTGAGATTTCTGAGGGCGTGTCAAGCATCTACATTGTCTATTTTTAAAATGCTTCTTAAACCCATTTTACAGCCAAAAATGTGACATAACATGAAACTCTGGTCTTCTGTTGTTTTTACTGTATTTTATTGATTTTACCTCATGCTCTTTTTCTTTTTCAATCTATTTATATCTTCTGTTGTTTTTCAATGTTTTAACTTTCAATGCTCCACTACAGCGGTTAACATGCTTCAAAAATATGTTGACTTGAATAAAATCTTTGCTTAGAGTGTCAACACACCCTTCCTCTTTGTATATAATCTCAGACCAAACAAAAGTGTGCTTACCTCCACCTTTTGCGAGGTTTGTGAAACTGAAGCATCCCAGCCTGCCCTGGGCAGGTGACCATATGCCAGGGGAAAGTCAAACCCAAAGAGATGAGGGGTACACTACAGTCAACTTAAGGTCTCAAGCAAAACTTCTTTAGAAGTAAAATGTCTTCTGCGTTGAGTCATATCACCTCTACTGAAAAGCCCACAGGGAGCTCATAATCCTTACTCTGCATCTCTTTTACTACTCTTTAGACTGCTATTTTTACAGTGTTATTAAGCAACAATGCCGATCCCTCCATTTGACCATAATGCTCAATAAAAGGATTTTATAGTTGCATACATTTACTTTGAGCTCTTTGCATATATATTGCTCGTAAGCCGGCAGTGTGGTCGTTAGTACAGCAGTGTTCTGCTCAGCTGCCATGGAAGATGGGTTGTATTGAGTGGTGCCGTTAAAAAAAAAAAAAAAAAAAAACTGTTTTATTGTGTGTTTGTTCTGGCATGTTAACGGTTGGCTTTACAGCTTTGATTATAGCCCACCAGTAAAGCAAGAAAGACTAAACCACACAGTGAAAACGCTGCTTGGGAGAAAACGAGAGAGGTCATGGTTTGGATTTGCTCAGGCTGTGCATGATCTCCTGATGACATCAAGTCTTTGACATAAGAAGCATCACTCTTTAGGTCTTGACAGATAGATTAATTCTGGTCTCTCTACACAAACGTGATATTTTTTTTGCATCTTCTGTTGCGGAATCAGGATTTGCAAACACTATAATTGTTATTTTGGTGCAGCTCATCTTCGTAAATGACTTCCGATTAATCAGATATAACTGCTCACGCAACAGACACATACTGTGTGGGTGTGATTATGTTTCTCCACAGTGGATCAGTTTCTGCTTCATTGTGTCACTATGCAGATGCTCAATTGGTCCTTCAGACAACCAGTGTTTGTGTGCCTCTGTGATCCGTTTGTGTATTTGTTATATATGCAATCATCTCAACCAACGCCTGACCTTCTGCTGCTGCCATCAGTCACACACCGTCTCTGCTTCCAGAGAGTTCTACTTTTTTGTCTATCATGTGACCCTTAACTCATTGTGTGTTGTTGGTACAGTCATGTGGTTCTGTGTTCTGAAGTATTTTATCCCTTGTATTGATTTATTAGTTTTCATGACTTATCTTTTGTTTTTTTTCTCGCTCTCCATTTCCTCCTACAACACCTCCTCTTTCTATCTCTGCCACTGTTGGTCATTAGCCTCACATACAGACTCCCACTGAAGGGTCCCTGAGGGAGGACGTTGTCAGGTTGTGGACACTGCATTCAAACGCACCCAATATAAACTATACACTCACAAATACAGGTATAACACAAAGTCCAGCCATAAGTGACTGAGATAACAACTTCTGTTCTTGTTTTTTTTTGAGAGAGACATAAGAGTGTGGGTGTGACAGCAGAGATACCGCCAGTCAGCTAGCTGCTAGCTACTCTAAAGTACTGCAGAAATTTCACCTACTCCCTCCAAGCCTCCTGCATCGTTCGTAGGAGTCACTGAGGTAATATGAGACGAGAGGATCCTCTTTATGACAGAACTGATGACTGAATGCCTTTTAAAAAGTTAGAAAACCATCAGGAAAGCAGTGGGTCGAAACTGGTTTTTGGCTGAAATGGGACAAGAATACCTCTGATGCTACATCCACACCGGGATCGGCAACTTGCATTCGAGCTGCCACTTTCATTGAAAGTTTTATGTAAAGTTCAGCTGGTAGAATGTTCATCACACGTTCAATTAATCCTGAGAACGGTCTTTAAACCTTTGTAAGCACATAGGTTTTAAACGTAGAAACCCCAAACGTGGGTTTGCAGGCGTTTACAGACTTTTCATTGAACATGGTCACTTGAATTTGAGTTGCCGGTGTAAATGTAGCTTCAAGGTTACACCGTTGACGGGCAAAAGTATTTCAGTGACAAGATATAATCCAGTGATATTGACAGGGGAAATTAATGTTTACTGACTGGTTGCATTTGTTTGTTTGCAGCTTTGATGAGTTCTTTAAGTAAACCACCCAACAACATATGCAACTGTATATTCGGTTTTGCCGAAATAGCAAAATCCAACTTCAACTGCATTGATGTAAATTCAAAAGCTTGTATAAAAACTGAAATACCAACACAAGGCAAAATGTTTTTTCTGTTATCTTGTCTTGGATTTTTCTAGTTTTTATCATATAGTTTATAGTTTGTGGTAAAATTGGATGACTTAAAGCTGTTTTTTATTGGATTCCATCATTCAAATTACCCAGAATCATCAGAATATCGGTTTAGAAGTGCAATGCCTTGTGTGTCAATTGCATATAAATATTGAGTTCCCGCATTAACAATGCACCATGCGCCAGAGGTAATTGAGTTTGCCAGGAAAGCAAACACAGCTGGCCAGCATTTTACAGTGCCGGACAGCAAGGGAGTGACGAGCAGGGATCTGTTTCCAGCACTTCACATCAAGAAGCTCATCAAGTATTGAAGAGGCTTAGATCCCGTTTAGATTGAGACTGTGAAAGGTAATAAAAGACAAACAGGGAGAGATGGAAGTAAAGGCAAAGACACAGATGACGGGGCGATTGAGGGCTTGTTTGTTGTGTTTTTGACTGAAAACCAGAAGTAATTATTAAAAAATTTAAATGTAACCTGAAACAAAAAATGTTTTGCAGCAAGGAAATAGATCTTTTTATGGTAGCTGTTTGTGTTTGCTCTTGTTCCATCTTTTTGTGGGTTTTTCTCCTGAATTTAGTAAAAGGAAGGCATTTACTGAAATCACATGTGTCTGAGTGTTAGTTTATGTGGGATGATCAGTCAGACCTGCGAGGGACAGATTTACACCCATTTACAGGAGCTACAGTATGAAGGCCACTCCTTCCCTTTTTCAGTCTCACTGGCTCAAATCAGAACGCTTAAATCCTTCCATTGCCCACAGGCCAGTTCTGTCACATCCACATCCTCTCTTTCCTCCACCATACAACAACTTTTATATTCTCTCCTTCCTTCAACGTGACCCCTTCGAGCATCAGTCACTGGCGTTCGTCCTCTTTTTTTTCTTGTCATTTCGCTCCCTTGTAGCACAGCCTTTTCTCTTCTTTTATTAGCACTTCTTCTAAATGTATTTTATGTGGTTCCATAAGAGAACTACTGTTTCACATCACCAATTATTAATGGAATCTTCAGTTTTTGTATGTGGATGTGACCCATTTATTTCATCTTCAGCTTTGTTGATTTACACTGGATTTGCAGATGGTCACACGTCTGAAGCTGCGGAAATTAATGCACAGAGTTTGGAAAAATCTCAGATATGTCAGAAAAAAACAATAATAACATATTAGTATTAAAAAAATGAAAATGTATTGTCCTAAAGAGCTGTAAACCACCTTAAAAATTGGTTTAAAAATGCTAATTAGTCAGTAAACACTTGTGATGTAAAACAATCTTAATGTTTAAATGCAAAGAAAACCATTTTCTAGTCCTTTTTTTGTTTTATAGCAGGATGTTAAAGTCTAAAAAAACAATAAAAATGTTCTTATTTTACTAAAAAAAAAATGTAGTTCAACTCAAAGTTACAAACGAAATGATTGCCAAAAATTCAACATTTACCAGCTACTCATTTTTGCCTAAGACATTTATAAAATTCTCAAAATGAAATAGTTAAACAGTTATAAAAAAAGACACATACACATTTTGAAGTGTTTTACTTTGCTTAACCTGGTTTTTGTGTTGAAAAAAATGATTCATGTTTAAAAAAGCTGAAAACTTGCAAAAGTGATCAATTCATTATTCATATCAGTTATTTTTATAGTACAGAATTAAACAGTTGGTATTTTATTTTGAAATATTACACACAAGAGCGTTCTGTTTGCTCTAACCAACATTAAGCAGGTTTTTAATGCAGGAAAACTGTCTGTAAGCTCATAAGTGATCAATGTCATAAGACATGAATTGCAGCTTCAAGCATTAAGAAATGAGGTTCGAGCAAAGGATATAACACTTAAGAGGTTATTTTCAGGCAAATATAGCCTTTTAATTAACATATGTTAGCTTTTAGAGGCTTAGAAACTTGAATTAGAATGAAACCTTGAGCTAAAAGTGACTTTGCTTTCACTATAGCTGCAGGCGCAGCTGCAGGATGCGTGTATTGAATGACTTTGACCTTCCCCAGGTTCTGGCTGTAAATATTTCCTAACGGGACTTGACTCAACCCCATACCATCCGCGTAGGGCATGCTCACATCTATTTGTTAGAGAAAAATTTAATTGTGAATTTTCATGCAACTTGTAACCATTTAAAATGTCATAAAAGTGTCATTAATTGTGGGTGTGTGTTTTTTAACGGCTGCTTCAGTTTGCTTTTGCCCTATCTTTTTTGTTTATTTTCTTTATTTCTGTTGTTTTAACTTTGATTAAGGAGAATAAGAAACAGCTAAATGATTGTTCGAAACAGTTTCTTTTTTTCTACACTGTTTTTTCCTTTGTTTTTGAGTTTCTTTCAAAGAGCTCACAATCTCTTTGGTATCAGCATCTCTTTCTCGCTGCATCCTTCCATCGCTCTCTTCTACGTTTGACTCTGTCATAAATCCACTATCACACATATTCCCACACACAACACACATATACACTCACTAATCAATACAAGCCTGCTTGGCACTGCCAAACCCCAAAATGACTATAGATTTTCTGTCCAGTCTGCCACTAAATTATGCAAACCCCTGGTTTATGTTCCAGGACTTTTTGGGGCTTTTTCACCCGAGATATGGAATGATGAAGCTTTCCATTGAAGCAGATAAGAAATGATGCGCGTGAGGGTATGGATATGAGAGCAGAACTTAGCGTGGTAGAGAAAAATACCTTTAAAAAACAATTAACTTTTTGTTTTTAAAATGTTATCTGCAATAATTATAAAATATATGCTGTTGATTACGAAAATAAAACCAAGATTTATTGCAAATGTCGCTACAGTCTGGGTTTTATTGGGTGGTGAAAATGTCAGGGTAAGAGTTCCTGTTTTTCCAGCACACACTTCATTAAAGATTACAAACAGAAATGTATTGACAGAGGTAATATAGGTTGGGAGTTATTCTGACACGAGATTATTAGTACATAGTTTCCTTTAGGAGATAGTTAAAGATCCACTCTGATGAAAATCATCTTCTTGTGGCATTTTTTTCATGATGTAGGGCATTTATAAAGAAAGTTAGGCTTAAAAATACGGATTTCTGAGTTTTTCTTTATTAAAATCATTGTGAATTAGGAACTAATGAAAATTTGCTGTTAGAAAAAGCTTGTAACAATCAGGAAACAAAAAGCTTCCTGCTCCTCTCCATTCTGATGCATCCACCTGCAGCAGTCACAGCCATGAGCTGCATGGTGCCCCCGTACCTGTGCATGCACACACACACGACCACTGTCCGGAACCAAAACAATGTAACTGTCTGGAATATGTGGCATTACAATTTTTTTCTCTTAACTCTCAAAATTTAAATAATCAGTGTTGTTTATTGTTTGAAAAAAAATTATCCTTAAACGGGACTTGATCTGGTAAACTTTGCATCGGAGACGGAAGCAGTGAAAGTGAAATGGTAGGGTTTAATAGAGTGTGACAGGTTTAAGGTTCTCGGTTGTTAATGGATTAGAGATTTTAAAAAATAGATTGCCAGTTAATTTGTCTTTTTTGACCAAAAACAAGAGTTTCCTTGACCAAATGCGGGGTGGGTGGGAGTTTGTGAATTTCCAAGCCATTTGATGTAATGAAAACTGACAAACCTCTGCTTTGAGCCAGTTTTCCTCCTCATCCTTCCCTTTTTTCCCTTAAAGCTGTCCCAGAGGGCTTGTTTTGCTGCGTTTTCATCCTTTAAGTTTTAAAGAAGCACTAACAGCTGCAATAGTGCTGCCCCCCTGCCCCCTAGCTTGAACAGTGGTCTCCGGTGAGGAGGGGCACTCCACCAGGGAAAGCTATTGATTACGTCAAACTATTTAGTTATTTTATTTATGTTTTACATTATTGCTTTTTTATTTTTAAACTAAATGAGTGGTGTGTCCAAAAAAAAAAAAAAAACCTTACCCCAGTTATTGTCATTTGCCCCCCCCCCACCCCCCCCACCCCCACCCCCACCCCACCCCCAGCAGATGGCGCCCTAGGCTGCTGCCTGGGTCGTCAATGCCCAGGGCCGGCCCTGACTTCCAGACAAAAAGCTTCTCATTTTCCTCATCCGAGCTGACATCTGGCTCAAACCTGTACAGCTGGATAGCTCCAATTTTGCTCACCGTTTTTGTTGTACCGCTAATGTTAGACTTGGGTTGTGAGGGGCTGTAAGCTAGCAGGAGAGGATGCAAACAGAAGCGCGATGGGATGTAGGGGCTGGCTTACTCCGCGCCGAGAGTCTCACCCACAACTTAAAGATGAATTTCTGACAAACTATTGCCACTCTGCAGAAATTATGTCCTTTTTTTTTTTTTTTTTTTTTGCTACAAGCAGCAAACCACTCGGGACGCTTTTACAATAAATCAAAAGATGCTTGGAGTGGGACTTTAAAGTGAAGACATTTGTTTTTTACATTCAAGACTGGAAAATCTTCACAATTGAGAAAAAAATAATAATTTTTTTGAATTTAAAACTCACTGAGTTTGAACTTTGGGATGAGTCGAACACGAGATCTGCTTACCGCTACTGTACTTTAATAGAAGACTTCATCTATTGCAGGTTTTAGAGTGACTTCATGGGGATCCAGGTGGGGAGCGGAGTACGCTTTCAGTTGAGTTAAAGCCATCCCATAAATAGAAATGAGACACTCCAAGTCCTTGCTCATTTGTGTACAGATGTGCTCATGTCTGTGTACAAGTGCGTGTGCATGTATGAGTGTGCGTGCTCCTTTCTAAGGTGGGATAATAGTTTGTCTGGCTGAGTCTGAGAAGGGGCCATTGGTGAGTCTCACAGGAAATGGAAATGATCGGCTCAGTCAGTCTCCAAGCAACTCCATTACCTAGAACAACACACACACATGCACACACAGCTTCTTGTCATTTATCTTCCTCTCCTCTTTTCATCCATGTCATTGCTCATTTTTCTGTCTGTTGTCCCTACGCAGCTCCACATCTTCATTTCTCCAACTTTCGTTTATAACTGTTTCTTAAATCCACTCCTCTTTTTTATGTCCCTCATTTCGCTCCTTCATTTCATCTTCTCTGCCAGCCAGCCCTAAAGTTCCCAAATGGAACTTTTTTTCTTCTTTTTTATCTGTTCAAAACTCCTTGAATGAGTGTGTGGCCATGATGGAAAGCATACGGAAGAAAGAGCTGCGTCTGTGGAGAAAAAGTAGTAAATTCGACTGTGAAAAAACGAGGTCCTCTGGAACAGGAGAAACTTCTGGCAAGTCTGGGTTCCACAGAGCTGATGGTGAAGTTACTTTTACTATTAAACAGAGATCAAAAAGACAAGGTGGACAGTAAAAAATGAGGGGGAAATGAGAAGCACACTCGATTTTGGCTGAAGGGCCTCTTTTTGGAGGCTGAGTAATGGTACAAACAAACCTGCCTTCCACCCTGCGAAATGCTGAAATCAGTGATGCAGCTGCAGGATTGTATCATAAAAAGTGTCTATTAACCTGTAATAATGGAAACTAGCTGTCCACTTGTGCTTCAAAATGATTCATTTATGGAAAGCACATATATTTCTGTACTTTCATTTCATGTATTTATTTATTGAGCACCTTCCACCACCAGCCAAGGAAGCCCAAAGTGCTGTACACAGAGAAAACATAGATTTAACATTGTGTAATAATAAAACAAATAGAATAAAGGCATTAAAAAGAATAAAAGCAATGTAAACTGAATATTAAGGATGAAAATCTTGTTTAAATTGTTGTGAATCAGGAGCAGACACATAAATACTGCATCAAAATGCTTGTTGATGGGATGTAGAAGCCACTACGGTGAGCCACAAGCTCACAGCTCTGCTCCATTCGGATGTATCGGCTTTTGAATGACTAGATCCATGACGTCTTTATTGACCTCAAAACAATATTTCAAATTTTGTTGCAGCATTAATGATTGGTTGGGGCTCTGAGGGGCTGTAGAGAAAGCTTAATCAAAGGGATGATGGGAAATGGGAGAGAGGTTGCTGTGTACCAATGGTCCCGCCCACAACTAAGAAGCAAATTTCTAATAAATGACTGCTGCTCTGCGTGCAGAAATATATGTCCTAGAAAGCAACAGATTTTTGGGGGGGATAAATGCAGCATTGTCATAAATAAAGACCACTAAAAATGCTTGTACTAAAAATCAAAAGATGACCTGAATGAAACTTTAAACACCAGGGAGTAAAATAAAACACTGTAAATATTCTTTCTAGCATGCACAGATGTTTTTTTTTTTTTTTTTTTTATGTATTTCTGCTTGATTTTTCAATGGTTCCTCTATGAAACATCCTTTTTTATCTGAAGGTCATAATGCTGTAATGGATCAGCCTGTAAACAGCTACAAGTCCATTATAATGGAGCTGGCAGATACTTGGAGCCCCGACATGACCCTCTTGGCTCATCAGAAAGAACTGTTCCACTTAAACTCTGCTGCTCTTTTGTAATCGAATTAGTCTGCTCAATTATGTAGAGGCAGGGCTGTCCTCGTTCCGCTGTGCTGTAAAAACAGCAGAACGGAGCCAAGAGAAAGTTGTGAGCCAGGATGCGAGCTAAAAGTCATTTTAGTAAAAGCATAAAGTTTTACTGCTCCGTCTTCAAACTGTCGGCTGCATCTGTGTAAGAGTTCTGGCGTGACATGAATGATTGTCCTTCTGTTTCTTCTCTGCAATGCTTCTGGGCTGAATGCGTTGAAAATGCCAAGGCAGCAGATCTGATAGTTCTTTCAAAACATTACTCCACCAGCTTTACAAGCAAACATCTAACTGAGCCAATTCTGCCGATCCACTTCCTTCAGGGCCCCTTAGCTCAGCACAGTAATCGCACATCGGCAGCTCATCCACACCCCACACCCCCACCCCCTCTGATCTCCAAAGTCTTTGTCGTATCTAAAATACTGTTTTCTTACACTGGAGTTTTTGTTTATCTTGCTTCTCTCATCCAGGATCAGCTGAAGAGCCTCCAGAGCGGCAGCAAGCATGCTAATGAAGATGGTCTCCAGCTTCAGAGGTGAGTTCAATCCTAAACTCAGAAACAGAAGTTGTTCCCATGCCTTTGCAAGATGCTCTTTTTTGGTGCCAGAATTCACAATTTCTGATGATGCCTAATCTTCACTTCTCTGCTACGCAGTACTTGCCTAACGATGGGCTTAGACAACATCAACCTGCCACCCGTAGAGACCAAAGTGTTGATGTGAGTATGAAAAATGACCAACAAATAAGTCTTATTTGGCAAAACTTTTACATTAAAGTTTAATAATTGTTTGCATTTGGAAAAATCTTAGACACAAATGAAGGAAGCCCATTTGTAATTTGAAATCAGACCTCTAACGTTTCACCTGTTTCTAATTGGTGTTTGCTCGTTTGTGTTCGCTTGCAGCATCCAGAGAGCCTGGCGTGACTTCCTGCAGCGACAGGAGGTGGAGAAAAGGAGTCCCTCCCCACCCTCGCTCTCCTCCTCTGACAAGATGAGCATGTCAATCAGCATGATGACCTTGTCAGATGGCAGCAGTCCTGTAAGTAACACGTGTGCCAAAACAAAAATACTCCCCATTGCAGACGTTAGGCATGAAGAAGACATGAGGAAATGGCACGTGGGTGACAGCAACTGTGATGGCTGCCTGCACGTGTGTGAAATTTGTTTCGATATGTGATGAAGATCAGCTGTTAATGGACACATGTTGGCAGCTCAAGTGAACTTTTTTTTTAGCTAAAGTGAGCAAAAAATTGACTTTAAACTCCAGTTTTTTTTTTACTATCTTTACTAGAGGCTCCACGAGTCAAAAGTTTTTGAAGATTTGAATTTTTTTTCTTTGCTTACCAAAGATTTCGCAGTTCAGGTTTCATTTGGACCTTTAAGTAAGATAACAGAAATGTTTCATTTTCAAATGTGAAACAAAAATGCATACACAGTTACTAAAGAACAAGAAAAATGTCTCTGACATCAAGTGTGAAGCACAGAGGAGGAAGAATCATGGTAATGCTGGATCCATAATGGAAGACTCACACATGTGTGGAGTATTAGTTTTAAGTGCAAGAGTCAATAATTTTAAAGCAATAAGGCAATAAAACTGGAAAATGTTTCTAAAAAATAGTGCATTTTTAATTTGGTATGAACATTTTCTGTGTTTTATTTGTCAAAGGTGAAATCATTTTGATTCCCTGATTTTGTCCTTTGTTGTTTTTATGTTTGCATGTCTAGTTTCAGAGTAAAATGATCCAAGAAACTGCACAAATCTCAATGAAAATGAGTAAATATTGTGGTGTTCTAAACCTTTTGACCGGTTGAGTCAAAATATTTTCATGCATGTTTGTCAAATGAGTTGAAAATGAAGAATCCTTAACGAAGGTGACAACCGCTTCAGTTATTCATCTAAGTCTGCAGAGGTTCTTTTTATAGCTTATTGTAACGTTTTATTGAATGTAAACTTTTTTTGCAGATTTGATTTTATGTCTTATAATTATTTTTAAGGAGACCCAGCAGATGCCTTGTATGCTGTTTTGTAAATTGTCTTCAGCCTGCAGCTTACAATGTTTTATTTAATGGCTTTTGAGGATCATTTTCTTAGAGTCGCTTAGTCCTAAACAAATGCTTAAATCTAATGACAATGTGTGGGTAGGATCGTTGATTCTTGTGTTGCACTAAGAAGCTGCAGAAGGTGCTTTGAGTTCTACTAAGCATGTAGTTTCATATATGTCCAGAAGAGGGCGATAACTGTCTGATAATTGAAAATAAAAGACAGTTTCTTCAAAAGAGGAGAAACAAAAATGCAGAAAAGGCCTCCATTCTCATTCAGCACTAGTTTCCACAGTAAAGACCAAAGTAGATCCCAGAGTTTTCACTCGTCTGTTCTGGTCATTAAAATTCATTAAAAAGTGTCTGTTCTTTTCCCCACTAATCTCTTAGTCTGAAGTCAACCGGCAGGTTAATCTAGAGATGGTTGGGAGAGTTGCTCGTATGAACACACTTAAGTGGAACTTGTCGGCTGAAAGAGACTGTTTGATCTGGTTTCCTGTGGACAAAAGAGGGTAAAAGGTGTTATGAGAGAACAGAGAAAAATGTGTGCACGTCTCAAAAGCTCTCAACTTGACTGTGAGCTGAGCAGAATCGACTGCTTATTAATTAAGCTGCGGGCAGCGAGTTGGCAGGTCACAAAGGTTATGGATAAATTCACTGTGGGTTGTTTACACACAGCAAAGATGATAGTTGTGTTTGAGGTCCTTCGGATGGCAGGGAAATGCTTAGCTCAGTGAGTTAGACCTGCTGACAAGGAGGAAATGATCATCGCTGAGAAAGGGAGTGTGTACATAAAGGCCCTGAGGTCAACGGAGACAAGGAGGAAGCGAGGAGAGGAAGATAAAATCAGACATTAGCTCTGTGGTTTAACACATTCAAGCCCTGACTTCAACTAAAATGATAGTTCATGACTTTCGATGTCAAAACTTTCTTATTTTCCACACCATCTCCTCCTGTCAGTCTTTCTTTACAGTATGTTTTAGAATGATGCATCAACTCCTCTGCTGTTTTTTCCTTCAGCTTCATTTTGGTGAAATATTTTTTGTTAAATCTATATTTAAGTTGGGCTGCATGGTGGCACTCTCACTTTACAGCAACAGCAGCTAGGACAGGCTAGGATGGATGGATGGATGGATGTTGGATGTATTTAAATTGCTATCAATTTGACAAACCCACCTTTAGGAGATGGTTGTATTTCTTGGCACACGAGGATGTTGAAGCCATTTGTGCACAGATTGAATTTCTAACCTTGGTGACTGCCACATCTGCCCCCGTTTTAAGCTCTGTGCCTGACACTACATCATGCGTGGCCTTTTGTGAAGGGAGGTCTTTGTGTGGGCGTGCTTTCAAAAGGAACGAGAACACAGTTCTCCGCTGAAACACTGAACTGACACACGGCTCCTGAACGTGCAAGTAAGTGAGCTTTGGCATTGTAACTCAGCTCACTCATTGCCATGGCAATCTCGCTAAACAGAGTCGCTGTGGATGTCTCTCTTTATGATCGATCCCTCTGCTCTGCAGCGGCACCAGGGAGGGAGGCAGAAATTATAGGTTTCATTAAGGGGGAGCCTAACAAAACTCTGGCTTTTATGCAGGTGTATGAATCAGCTGTCGAAATTTTATCGTTTCATGATACTGTGCTGCATCCACACCACTGGCCGGACCACCCGCAAGCACACATGCTAAAATGAAGACCACACGCCCAGAAACAAGCTCAGCCACGTGCACCGCAGCTTCAATTTTAAACTGTCCAGAAGATAGATGTCTTTTTATTACCAGCCATCAATCAATACCATTGGGCACTAGGTGAAGGTTTTTATGGAAAAGCTGCCAATGAATTACTCGAGAAATCAGACTAAAAAAGATAAAATCTCACAAAATCAAAAAATATATATATTTTATTGTAAAATATGAAGTGGTTTGATAATGTTTTCTGTCTTTTTGCTGTGATGGTGGGAGCTGTCATTGACTTTGGTTCTGATCAGAAGTGCATGGTGTAGTGGCTAACTTTGACCGCTAGGGGGAACTCTTGTACTAGAGTGCCTTGGGAAGAGTTCAAATTAGAACACAAATGTTTACAACCAGATTCAAATAAATGAATATTGTTATTTTTTTGTGTAAAAGTTGACCTTTTAAGTTAAATTTTCTAGATAACTGCCAGACTGGGGCAGCATACATTAAAATTATATTTCAAAGTGTTATACTACTAATATAGTCTTAAATAGGGCATCCCCAACTACCTTACAAAAGGATTTGCTGTTGTCTGTTAATGGGAAAAGTTAGAAGATCTTTGTCAAGTATTCCTTCTTTTATTTTATTAATAACATTCCCAAATCTCCAGCAAAGACAGGAGACTAATGGCTCAATAGACAGAAGTTGTTAAAATCCTGCATTTGAATACCTCATTTCACTTTTTCGTGTTTATGGTATGGGATTAGCTTTTATTCATCTATGCTACTATTTACTTAACTCAAAGACCTGCTGAGTACTGACTGCCTCAGGCGCATGAACCCTGGAGTTTTCTATGTCTAAACAGAATGATTTGCTACAGTTTTTCTTCAAGTCATAAACAAGCCAGGAATGGATTCCCCCAAAGATGCCCCAGTGCTTGTGTGTTTTGACTTGTGAAGGACACAGAGGGGC
This sequence comes from Oryzias celebensis, assembly GCA_014656515.1. Lineage (NCBI taxonomy): Eukaryota > Metazoa > Chordata > Actinopteri > Beloniformes > Adrianichthyidae > Oryzias > Oryzias celebensis. The sequence continues at coordinate 67,321,319 of BNCR01000012.1, read as the reverse complement.
CCATCTGTCCAGAGCCAGGGTGCTCTGAAACTGGGATGAGCCAAGCTGCACCCCCCAGCCCCCCACCAGCTGTCATCCACCTCCGTTTTTACCCCGTCTTTAGCGCTTCCTGATTACATTCTCCTTCTTTTCTGATGTGTTTTGGCTTATTTTTATTTTTGCCTTCCTCTTTCATCTTTAATGCTTCCTTTTTCCTGTCCCTGCAGTAAACCCTGCTCTCAGAGCGTCCCTCTGTCTTTCAGTCTGTCTCCTTATCATATTTTTTCTGCTTTTATCGGGGCAGGCAGGTGCTGCTGTAAAAGCCTGATAGGAGAGATACATTTAAAAAAAAATTGAACAAAGTTTTGGGAACTTTCACTTGAATGTTGCATATCTCCTCCTTTTCCTTTGCACCGCTCAGGTACATAAAACACAGGAGATATGAGACATTCCCCAATAACAGATAAGCGATTTAGACTTTCGATTTTAACTCTGAGTTTCTGCAAAGCGGCTCACTATTCTGCAGCTGACTCTAATTCATCCCACAGCAATGCAATAATTCTGTAGCAGATTACTGAGCCAGCAGGCTGCACAGCCTGTACTCAGTGCCAAAGCGTTTAACCCATCATAATTGTTTTACCCGTTTAATCCAAAGCAGGGAACAAATTATAGCTTTGTCACGAAGCACAAAGAGTTTGAACACTTACAGCCTTTCCTTTTAGCTGCATAAGCCTTCACTTTATTACTAGCCATTCCAGATGGCAGCAAATGTTAGGTGTACTTCCTGCACCGCCCGCTCCTCAAGTGCAGTGTACCACTTTGTGCTTTGTGCCAATGGAACTTCAGGGTTACAATCACAGACGTGATGCATAGTCTCAAATAACAGTCTAAAGTCCTGCTTCTAACTTGGCGCGATGCAAGGTGAAAATCTACTTGCTTTAAGTTGTCTGGGTCACGTACAGAGTGGGAATCAAACTTCTGCTTCCCAGGGGTCTCTGGGCGCACGCATTTGTGGAAAATAGTTGCCACAGTTTCAAACCACAATGTTGTTCTCAATCAGCACTCCGTGAGCTAAGTCAGCAGTCTGTTGCGTGCTGTCACTTCCCAATGGTTTTCCTTTTTTTTTTTTTTTGCTTTCTCCACACTGTAGAACAGAAAAGGCCTGCAATGATTTATGGTCATTATGCAAATGTAACATAAGGCTTTGGAAGTTAATGCTTATCCCCACCAGTGTCTTAAACATTGGAGGATGGGTGTATTTTGATCCTTTTTTTTTTTCTTTGATAGCAGACAAAACAAAGAGCCTGGGTCAGAAGATTATGGATAGACTGGGATTAGTTCATGTAGAATATGTGGCACACAACGCTTCTCTTTGTTGTTCCAAATTGATTAAGAAGGCTTCCCACGCGTGGGTTTTATAATCTATTTTTTTCCTTTAGAGTGATGCTGGGTCTGCAGACTTCATTGACATAATCGCAGATAAGGAGGTGTCGGTGCAGGTGGGGATGCATGCAGCCTTTGTTGTGTCTGAGGTGGGCTGGTCAGAGTGACAGCTCTGACAGGATGGAGGAGGACTGCTGTAACACACCGGCCAAGGTATTGATTGACAGAATCATTAGTGGCTCCGCGACATCACACCACTCCATCACCACATTACAGAGACAGAGAAATAATGGCTTCAGATCGGAGTCTTTAAAACATAAATCTTCCTTTTTGCAGCATCATTTTAAGCTTGATTTACATTTTCTATGACAATGCTTCCTTTGTGTTCCTTTGCCAATGGGTGGACTGTCCATACGACAGGTGAAGGACAGTCACATGATCATTTTAATCACACTGATGAGGCCTTGTGGTAAGTAATATCTGATGGACAGCGGCGGGGTCTGACTCCCTGCTAATCACCTGCCAGCAGACTGGCGACTCAAACACGGGCCCTTTCACACTGGTGACACGTTAAGTCATGCACTCTCTGAAGTGTGTAATGCCTGTTATCGCCATGCGACACGTCCGGTGTGATAGACGTGTTTGTGCATCAGTGTGTTGGGCATGGATCTCAATCCAGTTCACTTTCATTTCAGTCAGCTCATTTCCAAACCGCCAATTCACGGCATCGTCTGAAGGTGCGGGATGGCGATAATGGCTCATGACATCATGGGGCCTTTGTACTATCCAGCAGATTCCACAGGAGGTCACTGTTCTGCTTTGGTGGAACAAGGAAGCAGGGAGGAGTTGAGGTCTTTTCAGAGCTTGGACTTGGCCTCAGCATCTGTCCTGCATATCATGAAGAGAACAAAGCTGGTCCTGAAGTCAGCAGTCTGAAAAACTGTGATACAAATTGTTTAAACAGCAGCCACTTGTTGTCCTGAGTACACTCAGGATTTGTAAACACGCTCTTCTCTCAGAGAGAAGAGCCTCTTTTTGTGATAATATCTCATTATTTGTACTTTGTAATGAAAAAGGGAAGGTGAGCCACCTTTTAGTTCAAAGGCCTATGGAGCCCTCTCACTGTGTTCTTTCCACTCCCACTGTGCCTCCTCCTTTTGCCTGATTCTCCTCCAGCCTTTTAATTTCACAACAATTCCAATAAAATATTAAAGCGCCTCAGAGTGACGTCAGACTTGTGAACAAGCTGCTGGGTTTTTCTGGCCTCCTTTCAATTAATGAGCTTCATCTCTTCTTTTTTTTTTCAAAAAATAATTTTTGTATTGATTGGCAGCTTTTTTCTTTCTTTATTCAGGACATTGTTTGATTTGATTTTTCATTTGAAATGGTTTATTTCAATAACAAAAGAATACATCCATACAACGACATATCAAACATTGGATAATTGTAGCTTGCTTGAGAGGGAGTGGAAGAAAGTGAATTTATATAGTCCCACCCTGTATTTGCCTGACCATTTACTTTACATATGTTATCAGAATCCGGTTCATAACTATTAATCAGAGCTTGATACATTACCAACACAGGTTCAGGTCATTATTTATTCTTCAATAAATCAGATGACAAGAGGAAATACATAATGATCATGACACTGAACATCAGATTATTTCAGAATTCATCATAGCTTATGCTGATCATAATAATTAAAAATGAATAAAGATCAAGTACCGAAGATTAAAATTGTGTGCAGATTATGTTAAAATTTAAAATCAATGTAATGTTTTTGGAAACCAAGTGAAGTTATTAGAGATATTTTGACAATCATCAATAATTGATACAAGAAGTTTATTGTTGTGAATATTTGGTGGTTCTGTGCAACACAGAGGTCCATATTTTGTCTCTTGATTGAGGATTGTACTCCTTCTCTTGCTGCTTGATTAACAGCTATCCTTCTGGGTTTAAGAGAGTTTATAAAGTGTTTCTTCTGTGTTATGTCTGCAGACATTGTTTTTCAGGGTCCTTGTCCCTCTGCAGATGATATTGCAGCAAGCAGGTTGTGTGCAGGTCAGAACTCTGCTGAAAATCAGGGTCACTGTTGAAGATTAGACATAGTGAAAGATCCCAGGCACCATGATTTTCTTGAAATTGTTCAGCTATGTCATTTCTCCATTTGTCTGTTCAGACGTCCGTGATCAAGTACTTCCCAAAATCTCTCATATTGTTGACAACAATTGCTTTAGACCGCTCCGGATGACAAAGTGGTTTACGAAGATCCTGTTGTTCATCACCCACATGTTTATTATCTCCTTACGGAGTTTTAACATCCTGGCATGTTTGGTGATTTCAGCCTATCTTTTTGTTAAATGATCCTCTTTCGGCACTTGGTTCTTCTTTAGGGCCATGGTAGTGAAGGAGTTACTCTTTTTGCTGTAGTTCTGTGATGAATCAGGTTTTTAGTCACTTTTAGCTGAAGTTCGCTCACAGAGCTTGCAACGTGCGTCCTTTTTGCTGACCCGGAACCGAAAATCTCACCCGGAACCGTAAATTGTGCTGATAAAAAATGTATAGTAACCACAAAAGTGATGTCAAAGAGAATACATTTTAGCCATAAAAAGTCTAAAAATGCATCTTTATCGTTCTTTTATCATTTTAATAATTTTCATTTTAGAAAAAGTTATTTTTTATTGTTCAGTCCATTTCTATCAGCTTATATGACTTTAACATGAACTGTCCTTCACTTTTCCTTAATAATTTGTTAATGTTCATTTGGGAAGCTCTGATATGAGGCCCAATTATGACGGATTCTTGTCTGAATGTTATTGATTGAGGGTTTTCATACTGTCATACTGTAATCAAGGCTGATTGTTTAGATTGGCTGGTATTTCTATTGTAGGTTAGTAGATCATTTCATTTTATGAATCAGATTTCTTTCCCTAAAAAGATGCTTAAAATGCACATTTTAATATTCAGATGTAAAATGACAATTTTATGCTGACGTTTCCTTGTCAGATCTTTTTCTTGTTCGAGTCAAACATTTTTTTCATTAACCTTTTTAATAAAAAAAAAATGCTTTTAGCTATTGAAATTAGGATAGATCTTAAAGAATGAACAGATGCTCCACCTTTTTTTTTTGCACAATTTGAGCTGTCATGTCACGCCTTGTTTATTTCCTGCTTTTTAGAAAGTGACTTGTGCCGATGACATCTTTGCACATGGGGTCTTCCTTCACATTACACAGCCTCCCAATAGAATTTTCATCTTGATCGAGGTTTAGGTTGCTCTCTTTTTATCCAGACTTTTCTAACTACTCATTGGAGTAGGACTTTAACTGTGTGCATTTCTCTGCTTTCTTCTCTTCCTTTTGGTTGCTGCTGATGGAAAGAATTGCTTTACTAAACCACTGGTGTTTTGGTTTTACTTCTTAAATTTTAGATTGAAATAGTCTCTAGTTTTACTTTTTTATCAGTGCCAAATCTTGCATTGCTAACACTTATTGTATACCCTCACCGGCCACTTTATTTGGTGCACTTCGCTGGTACTGGGCTGGACCCCCTTTTGCCTTCAGAACTGCCTTAATCCTTCATGGTACAAGGTACTGTAAACATTTCTCAGAGTTTGGTCCTAATTGACATAATAGCATCACAGAGTTGCTGCCGATTTGTTGGCTGCACATCCAGGATGCCAATTTCACGCAGCATACCTGGATTTAATTTTCTGGAAGTAATTTTCAAAATAGTTTGGCGTTAAGCTGTTATATTAGTGTAATGCTAGCTCATTTGGCATCTATTGAGGTTTTTTAGGCTAATTTGACACGCTGTTTTAGAAATTTCACCCCCTTTTTTTTGAAGAAATTCTTTAAATTCTTTGTGCAATTTTAACCTATGTAATACTGGTATCAAAACGTTCAGCACGTTTAGAACATTTATTCGTGTACTTTTGGTATGCACACCTTTTAACGCATTTCAGAATTGTATGCAATTTTTGTCTTTTTTTTTCTTACAAAAATTCTTCAAATTCTTCAAATTCTTTGTGAAGTTTCTGCCAATTATGCAAGTTTGGTATCAAAACGTTCAGGACATTCATGTTTGTACTTTTGGAATTCCTAAATTTTACTGTTTTTATTTTCCGCAATTTTTGAGATTTTTTTTTTTTTTGTGAGAACATTTCTTTGTGCACTTTTGAAATCTATGAAATATTGGTATCAAAATGTTTAGCACATTCAGGACATTCATGGTTATACTTTTGGTATTACATACATTTTACACATGTTAAAATTTTACACAATTGATGTGATTTCTCAAGAAATTATTTAAATTCTGTGTGCACTTTCTGCAATTTTTGCAACTTTAAGTTCTTTAGCAACTTTAGCATTATGCAAATGGCTGTAGCATTTTCAGCAAATCCCTTCAGCAATTACAGTAAGTTTTTCCGGCATCTTCAGAACACACTTTCAGCATATTCAGCGACCATATTCAGCAAAAAGCATTCACACTGGCATTATCACAGGTAATGCAACTTTTCTAGTTCTCTTTGAAATACAATCATTAACTCTACGCAGCCTTTGTATATTATGCCCTTTGAGGCAACAGTACAGACAGGTGAGGGGAAAACAGTTTGGAGTTCACACTCAAATTTGCTAGTTATGGCTGAGTCTTATTAACTTGGCTGACATAGCGGTGCACTCTCTGAGCTTCACATAAATCCAGACTTTCACATCGGAAGGAAAAAGGTAAGAAGCAGCGTGTTGCCATTCAGCTGTGTGTGGCAGAGCCGCAAAGCGTGTGGGTATAAGTGCACGTGCGACAACGGGTGCAAAGGAACAGCCTGCAGCACTCTTCGTATCCAGCCTCATTTAACCAGAATACACTCCTCCATTATCAGCAGGATCATTATCCTTTTCTTTCCCTGCTCCGACTGTCTTTCCTCAACTGCGACTTAAGGTGGAAAACTAAAATATCAATGCACGTAACACACTTACTCTAACCCAGAATCACTATTATTGCAGTTTATTTTTCCACATGAACCAGAAACCCAAAAATAGTTAATTTCCACGTGTGTCTCCATGTGTCGGGGAGAGCCAAGGATTTCTTTTCCTACAGAATTCCACGACATCCTACAAAAAAAAATGACAAAATGAGGTTAGCTCATCTCTTTGAGGATGTGCCTGCGCTTTCCCTCTTGACACCAGGCGAGTGCAGGTCACACTAAAAGTTTTTTTTTCCTGTGTGCTGAAGTTTTTGAGAACATGGAAGTGTCAAAAAGAAGCATCTGAAATGAGATTTCAACTGCTCCTTGCTGGATAGCGCTCTCCTTTGAACCCCTCCTGTGTCATGCAGCATTATAAGTGTAACCCTGATTGTATTTTGTTCAGTCACAGAGTAGAAGTAGCCAGTATCATCCCACTGCTGCACTTTCAGATTTGTCTCACAAAGAACTTTTCTTTTTATTCTCCGGTTATACAGTTCTTGTCAAGATGACAACCTTCATTCAACTGTTTCTGGTTTTTTTTTTTTTTGCTGCCGAGTTTAAGTGGATTTTTCCCAGCAGTTTTCCATGCTGTTATTCAACCTGAACAATACAGCCTTGTGAGATCTCTCTAATAGTCACAGCAGCTGCTGAAGTGTACAACAATAGGTTACACTAAAGCAACTCTGGAAATGTGGGAGACAGTAAGATTGCCCGATGCGGATTGTTGAGCAGTTTGTGGGTCCGTGTTTTTGAGCGTCTGCGTGTGCTCTCTCAGACATGACCATCTAAGCTGCGGTTTTTATTAAAATACTGAACATGCAGTCTGTTTGAGGAGAGAAAGAGACGAAGGGGATTTTGTTTCTCGGTTTATTGGTTTGGCGTTTAGACACTGGAGAAATCCTGGGGAGAAGAAAGAAGGCACATGTATTGAACAGAAGGGAGATAAAAAAAAAAAAAAAGAGAGGAGAAAAAGACAATTTTCTTTTACTCCGAGTCGTCTGGTCTCCAGAGAAAAATAAACTGATTTGTGATTAATGAATAAATGAAGAAGATGCTTCCGCTACTCTCAGTGTTTGTCTTCTCTTCCCTCAGTAACCCAACAGCCTCACCCAGAAAATCCATCTTGGTAATGATGTCGGTGCGTAGAATGATTAGAAAGCGGATAGAAAAGGTAAAAAAAAACAGTAAAATGAAAAGCAAAATATTGCAATCATATGATCCCACAACCAGAAGTTTCAAATCATTTTAACTGATTTTTTTTTTCCCAGAAAATTTCCATATACTGTACTTTCCAACAAATGAGTTACTTTTGAACAGGGAACAGATATTTCAGTATTGGGGTAAACAAGGCAGTGGAGAAGTACTTTAATGCCACTTTTTTTCAAACAGTTTAATCTCTCAAGTCTTAAAATGGGATTTTTATTACCTATTGTAAAGTAAAAGTTTTGGATTTCTTTTTTATAACACTGAATGCTTTAAAGTCAGTTTTCTATGTTGGGTGGGAGTCTGCATTTCTAAAACAATCACTGCACCTATGTAACACAGTGAGCATGCATACACATATTACAAAATCTGTGTGGTAACTTTTGTTTAGCCTAACTGCATAAGGAAGTGTACTAACTTGTACCCACTACCAGCTAAAGTTTTTCTTCTTATACGAATTGGCATGTTATCTTCATATACGTATCAGGTCACATACATTAGTTTGATGGTCAAACTACTTTTGGATTCATTGAAGAACCACCAGATAGTCTACATATGAGGCTGTATAATAAATAAAATAAATATATATTAATAATTGTATATTTATTATTTTGCTATCAGGGGTTATGGTGGAGAATCCAAAGGCAGTACCGTATTTTTTGGAGTACAAGTCAAGTTATTTTGCATAGTTTAGCCAGGATACGACTTATACTCAGGTGCGATTTGTATGTGACTTTTAAATAATAAATGGTAACAACCACTAGAGGGCGCTGCAGATGTGCGTATCAGTATTTGCCATTGACAGCAATACAGAAGAAGAAGCGCTGCTCAGTGTTACACCATACTTGATTTGAAGGATATGAAGAGTTTATTTGACTAATATACTGGATTCCTTCCTTGTGTTATGAATCTAAATACACGTTTAATAATGAAGCATGCATATAGTAGCATCCATCATATCACATGGGTCTAGAGCCAGAGCTTAACTGCGTTGACTAGAGAGGCCTAGTGTCCACCAATTCATTTCCAGGTAACTGGAATTTCAGGAGATGCAATAAAGTGGCAGAGTCCAGTGTTCACAGCTTAACCATTTATTTAATCAGCTTCACTTTTAATAGTACACACAACAAATGAACATTGCAAACGTCTTGCACTGAAATGACCAACTCACTCATGGTTTAACAACAGAACCAAACTTAACTCCCACAATGCACTCCTGCTGTGGATTGCCACAATGTATGCAGTCTATTAATTTTATATGTTCCAGTTAATATAATGTGCCTATAGTATTTCCAGCCTCAATCAGTCTCAATATTTTGTAAAATAAATTTTTCCCAAAAGGCTGATGCTCCAGAATGACTTACAGTCTGAAAAATATAGTAAACAAAGTAACAGTTGAAAGAAACATTTTTAAGTGAAGTAAATGAAATTATAGTTTTGTTAAAAGAGCAAAAACAAAATGTGAGATTAAGTTTGACAGAAAAAAAAATCTGTAATATGATTGAACAGAAGGGTTCAAACAAGACGATCTGGCAACAAACTAAAACCATGAACTGAAAAATGAATGCTAATCAACTCAAACAGAGGCAGCTGTGTCAGTTAAAGCTTAAAGGGACTCAAACTGGAAAACAATTAGTTTACGGTATTCATTTAGAATAAACAAACTTTTCTTGAACATCTCATTAAAATCGCTTTCATCCTATTACTTTAACACTAGGAATCACTGAAGCCTTTATCAGGCAGAACGTCTTTTTGCTTATTATTCATATGAACAAATCTGCAGCACTGAAATATCAGCATTCTTTATCCTTTGTTGGAATTGAGGTAAAACCAGTTTGTTTAGAGATAAACGTAAGCGTGTTGGTCAGAACAGGAACAGCAGGAGACATGATTCCAGTTCTGTTGATAATCCAGACTTTGACAGCTGATGTTCAGCATCACTTAGTAATTAAAGGTAAACACATCAATACAACTATATTAAAAAATGTCCAGAGTAACAATAACAGGACTGTAAGAGTATAATTTTGAAAACAAAACATCAATATGCACGTACACAAGACTACCCTGGGGAAAAAAAACACAAAATATGACACAATTAATTATTCAATCTAAAGAGAAGCCATATCACACTAATAATGAATGAATCAGAACAAGATGACTCATAGTGTACCTTTGAATCGACATTAAAGGGATGTTAACAGATTGTTAACGTGATCTCCCAGGTACAGTAAATGCACCACAAAGACAGACGGTGAGCTCATCAGGGTACTTAGTATCTATGTCTATATGCTCATAACTGTGGGAATTATTTACATGTATTTAGAAAGGCATAATACAACACATGCTGTGTTACATTTAAAGTAATGAGGGCCACATTTGATGCCTTAGTCACAACTACCCCTACAAGCGGATCTGGGATGTCTGCAGGCAAAAAATGGCTAAATCTGTACATGGCCCCATGGTGGCCCAAAATTTGAAGAATGTAGACAACTCGATGTACAGCAAAAATGTTCCTGTACACTTTATCTACAGGTATGCTGTTTGAGACATGTCATAGCGAACACTTAAACAGCACTTAAAGATAAGTAAGGGTTCAGTAGGTGAAACTCAGGCACATCGTACAGATTTTTCATACTTTTTAACACCCCTGAAGCCTGCGACCTGAACTCCTCATCCCCACCCAATTAGATAGTGCTGCACTAATGTAGCGGGGCATTGTTTTGCTCCCTTTACACATCGTTTAAAGTGCAGCCAAGAATAGGGGAGGGAGTGGAAATCTAACTCTAACTCACAGCACAAAAAGAATAAATAGAACATAGTGACAGGAAAAAAGGCAAACACGTGAGATGCAGGGACTGTGCAAAAAAGTAATAGGGTTGAGCAAAGGTATCATAATTAGTGACACCTGGAAGATCAGTAACCACTGTTCAGCTTGCTTGTCTCGAGGGAGACTTCACAGCAACGTGGCACCAAGTCATACCTCTGAATGACATTACTTGGGGAAAGCAAACAGTTTTTTATGTGTCAAGAGTGGTGATGGGAGGATGGAGGCGGAAAGGGGAATATGTTAATTAGGCGGAATGCAGCATTTTCCTATGAAAGGCAGGCTGCTGAAGAAATCGTGCTTTGATTTTCATGCATAACATCGTGCAACTCTGAGGTGAGCAGGTGAAAGAGAGTGTCATGTAGAGGTGAAGCGCTCCGCCTGGGTAGCAGAAATGTCAGGAATGGAGAAGGAGAAACTTTGATCAATTTAAACTGCAGACACTGCATAACAAAACAAATAGTAAAAGTTTGAGAGATATGTCATTTTGGAACTCCCTGGATGAAGTAGTGTCCTCGTAGGGTCTCAAGAACTGTTTGAATCTCTTCTTGTTCCTTACCTTCTGCTCCTGGAAGATGCTATTACAGGAGTTCCAGAAGGACTTAAGACTCAAAATGCATTTAAACACATAACTAGATAAAAGTTTAACTATGAAAAAAAGGCTTTATTCAAATAGAAACTGTTTATGCCAAATAAAACCAATTTGCCTGTAATAGATTTTATTAATGGCTTTCATTAGTGAACAACAGTTTCATTTCAGTGTAGTCCTCAGTGAAGTGACTGTCCTGTTCAAAATATTTGGAGTTAAAAGCGGGAAGGTACAGAAAAACACAACATATTCAAAGTTCTCTTAAAGTGAGAAACATATTAATAGTATTACCGTGTAACTATGGAGACCAATTCTTTTTTTATCTTTAAAAATCCACAAAGCATAGCTTTTGATACACAGATTTTATTTTTGATCAAAAACAGCATTCACATTAAATGGAGTCAAGGGAAAGAACTACATCATCTTTTTTAATTTGGAGAAATCCCATTCACCATCTACTGCTTTATACTTGGATAAACATCATAACCAGGGGCTCAGGGATGAGGACAACTGTAAAGATACATACACACGCCCGTGTGATGCACACTCAGTAGGCAGTCTTGAACACGGCTTTAGCATGGTGTTCACATTGGACTGTTGCTAGCCGATACTAGCGCATGGACTCACAGTTGGAAGAGACTCGGTGCGAAATGTCAAAGTGAAACTTGCTCTAGGCGTTTTCTTTCACAGCTCTATTCTTCAAATAAAAGAAATAAAGAATTCAATAAAATGTGTTTGTCAAATAATTTTAGTCGCTCACAAAGTCCAATTATTAATTGATCCTTCATGATCAATTTATGAACAGCTGGCACTTCCAGGAATTTAAATGGACCTGTGTTGCATCACTACCAAAGTCAAATCCTTAATTGGTCAAAGTTCAAGTAGTTTAACTTTAAATGTGTGTTCAGTGTCCGCATGTTTTATATGTAGAGCTCAAAAACAAATTTTTAAACTTATGTAGCCACACGTCAGCGTGAGAGTTTTGAATGCAGAACTCGCCACACGTTTACAAAGGCTTTTTATAGGAAGAAGTAGCCGCATGAACACGTATTACAAAGCCCAATGTTAACGGAACATATAGGCTTGATAAAGATGACAAGCTCTGAGTTACGGTATCTGTCTGAATTATTGAAGATCAAATTCAAGTGGGTTGTAAGTTCTCCACTTGAATTTCTTCTCAAAACAACAATTTGTTTAAGTCTCAGTTCTGCAGCTCACAACCCTATGGGTGTCCTACTAGTCCCTAACTGTGACTTAAAAGAAGACAGTTGGATTAAAGTGAGATGAAAAAATCAATAAAAATGCAATTGCATCAATACAGATGCACATGCTGCAACTACTACTCTACAGCAGTCCTGTATAGTTTTGCAATCCCTTAAAATCAAACTAGGAATAATTATTATGGGACTGTCATCCTAAACAATTATTTTTTTATCAAATTTGATTTAACTGTGTTTAGGGTTATCATGGATTTATGTTGTTTTCTTACGTTGTGATTAATATATGCATTTCCTCTTTAAATAGACAGGCATTGTAGCACCACAGAATGACAACAGACACACTGTCCCAGATCATAAAATGTCTTCATGTTCACATCAACTCCAGAGCGATTGGAAAATCCCTGACAGCTTTGATAAGGCGACACCCTCCCCCTGCGCAGAGCTGCTCCCTTTCAAAATCACTTTTTGTGAGGTTCATGAACTCTGAGAACAGCTAGAGATGGAGATAAAAGCCGTACCACAGAGATGCAGTGGGTGAGTCTGAGACGTACAACAGGAAAACGCAGGGCAAAATAAGTCCTTCCGAGAACTCTCTCATTTCTGAAGAACTTTTCAATGACTCCTTGCTCGTGTAGGGAGAACAGAGACTTTTTCTCTTCCAAAAGAGATCACATTAGTGTTACGGCAAAGGCATTTTACCTGCTTTACAGGAAGCAGATCTCACTGGGGACGAGTAAAGGTAGAGAGTTCACTAGCACAGGGAAGTTGGGTAGCTCAGATAGGAAAGTTTCCCTCCTCCATCTATGTTTTATTAATTACACTTTTTATAATAATAGTCGAGCGCTATAGGTTCTTCTCCATTCCTAATTCATGTTACTAGATATTTATCTATTTCCCTGTACTCTTTCTTTCTGTCCGCATAAATAAGTCATTGAATAATTTCCATTTCCAGTTGACAGCTGCGTCCCTGCCATTATTGACTAGAATATGGAAATGAATTCAGTCACATTGGTAGTAGGGATGCAACGATTCACTTTCCCCACAATTTGGTTCAAACCTCGATTTTTGGTTCAAGGTTATGTTTCAGTTCAAGATAGGAAACGTGTAAAACAAAACAACAAAACCTAAAAATTCAGAAATATATATTTTGAATTTGCTAATAAGCAAGTATCAAAGAATAAAAAACAGTCAGTTAGCTCAAACAAAACCTGGGGGAATGTAGTAAAACAATAAATAATAAATCCCTCTTATTTTCAGCACACCAATTGTTTGACATTTTCATCATAAATACTGATATGCAGTAATGATGCAAAAGTTTACTTTCCCCATGATCTAGTATAATGGTGTAACTTACGGTTTAGTTTTCGATCAAGAATTGTGACATCCTTTCTTGGTAGTGTATGTATCTACAGCATCAGCATCAGTCCATATTTATATTATGTACTTTTGCAAAACATTTTTATTGAGCTACTTATCCAATATTGTGCTTTTTCAAGAACTTTTGGGGCAGGAGGAATGCAAATAACCTGCCTGATTGTTTGTATTCAGCTTAGCTTTGTTGGTCCTCCACCGCATATTCATCTCAATGAATTTACGATGCTACCAAAGAGTACACAGTCAATGTATTTCATTCAAAAGTTGTAATTAAATGACAAATAACAAATTAGACATGAATTAATTAGGCACCTGTTGATTTGATGTATTACGGCAATCACAAATGTTTGGGTGAGAGAAACTTGCTGCAGGGTCCCTGCAACACTGTTAATTATATCTGACTTTAGTGAGGAGTTAGGAACAAGAATGATTTATTTCTGCTGTACAGCAGTTTTTATAAGATAACCTAGTTTTCCCTCTTGGGCTGTGCAGGATGGTCATTTTTTTCTCTCTGTGTCTGCATAAACACAAGACAAGTGTGTTTCTGTTCATTTGTCAAGGCAGCAAAGCTCCAGAAGAAAAGTACTTTGAAAAAGTATAAATGCGACACATAATACATTTTCTACTACCTAATAAATTGTGCATTATTTTAAGTAGGCTGACTCATATTTGTTTCATTATGAAGTGCTAACACAAAGCTGCCACATTTCCAATGAGGATACATCTGTGGAGGCAGGAGAGATGTTCACAGAATTGTTTATTACAAATAGCAGCTATGAGATTGCACTTTTTTAAATTCAGTTTTAGGCACAAGCTCTTCTGACTTTTAAGACTTTTTTGAAGTTGCAAACAGCAACAAGGGGATGCACATAGATATGATGCAGCATCAGAATATTATGAAAAGTACAGTTGTAAATGTGATTGAGCTGGCTAAAATACAAATTGATGGTGGTTGGTTACGATTCTACTTTGACGACCAGTAATCCAAAGCCTTAAATAAATTTCAATTTGTCGGCCATGTTGTGCCAAACTTTCCATTTGTTTTTCACTATTTGTACACACTACTAGAAGCTTACTTGTAACTGTTCACTAAACGCAGTAAGGACATTTTAACTTTAAAATCTCCTCCTTGGAATAAGTTCTAAATATTTAATTCTAAGTGGTATTTTGGTTGTTTTTTGTTTTTGTTATGACATGAAAAACCTTTGAAAAATCAAATAAAAGTCATGCGCATCAGCCACCGGCATATCAAACAAAGCTAAAAATCAAAATCAAGCATTCCAGGGAAAAAAAATAACAAATTTAAACACAAGTTGAAGTTCCTTCCTGTTTTTCGAGTTCGCTCTAGAGCGTTTTGGTTATTACTGTTTGCTGGATGCTGATAGCCAGGGGTTGAACATTATCAAAAGGAAGCTGGCACACTTGTGTCAAGTACACGACACAACCCCAAGTGGTTCAAGAAAGACAAAAAACTCATCTGAACCGTTTACTTAGTGTGTAAGATCTAGTTGAAAAGAGGCCAGCATCAGTACACTCAAATTATCAGTATCAACTACAAGACCACTAAACACACAATTGATCACTTAGATATTAATAGACCTTAAACTACTCTTGTGATTGGCACAAAACTCAGATAACCATAAACTCCCGTGTTGCAGGGGGCGGAATCAGTTCATATTTATTCTAAATAAAAAGGCTTAGACATCATTAAAGGATTAGAAAAGCAGCAAAAGCTTTTAACTCGATTATTTGAAAAGAAATATGTTTCAAGACAGAACATTAGTGAGTGCTGATCTACCCTAATGTTCATTAAAGTTAAACTCACCAGACCATGTCTTTATATGCCCTGCAGTCAGCGTTTTTAGCCTCTGAAATACGATGAGTCGGTTCCTTCTATTACTGAGGCTGATCACACCTCTCAAACACGCATTTGATCTCAGATATTTTCTTACTTATTATAAAAGCCCTTTAATGATTGGCCTCCATTTTTCTTACAGAGATCTGCATGTGCTGTGAGCGCAGAGGAACCCAACGTGGTAGTGATCTGGAGAAAGAGGAGAAAATTCTGTTACAGTTGGCATGCTCATTAAAAATGCATGGATGTTGTCACAAAGCATGTGTGCTTTTACAGCAAAATATGTTCAAACAGAGGCCATCAGCGTGTCTTTACTCTGAGAAATGTCATCATTTGACTTTGTTTACTGTATCAGAACAAAGAGCAGCAAACTATGTTGTTTTGCTTTAATGGGTTGCATTAAACAAAAAAAAAATTGCTAATGGCTGTCTCCAGGGATTTTCCTCATACTAACCTGAACATAACGGATTACTCTGTAAGAACAAGCACAGTAGTCATAAATCTGTGTTGTTTTAACACTGTTGCATGTGGGATACAACACATAAAAAGCTTTCTTTTTTTTCCATACACAGACTAAAGGGGCTACTTGCTATTACAATCACACCTCAGCTCAGATAGTTATTACTACTAACAAAAATCCTGACAGTCTGTCCAAATTGTCTTGGTTCTGTTATGCTTGTCCAATTATTTAACAAATGATGACAAATTAAAATGAGAAAAAAGATCATTATAATCCGTTTCAGAGGTGAGTTAGACTGTTTTTCTCAGCTGAGCCTATCAGATAATGTCCAGATAACCCAGATGCTCACATGAAGAATCAGAGACAAAGAAAATAAGTCGGAGAATTGTTCTTTTAATTACTCATCTAGATCCATAGCTGCAGGCTCGTCTTATTAGACATTGATTTATTTTTTTGTAAATAGCAACTTTCGGAAATTAAAAAGAAAGGTTCAAAAAGGCCACAATGCATTATGCATGTACTGCCCTCTAAAGAAAAGACTGCACAGCGAAGGATGGAGAGGAAATGTGACTGAATCTGTAATGAAAGAGTCTCAATGACACCACTGGCTGCCAGATTGCATAGTTTAGCTTAATCCATCACAAAAGGCACATGTTCAGATCTTACCCTGAAGCTAATGTATGAAAATCACATCTGCTCTGTCCACTGTTAATGCTAAAGACATAACTCAACACACACACACACACCCATTCCAGCCCCCCAGTGGTAGTAGCACTTTCTAATTAAGTGAAAAATGGTGTTTGAAAAGATGTCCCACTGTATACATAAACCTTAGCAGGGATACTAGCACCAAGGAAACACAAAAAATGTAAGTGTGCTATAAGTTCACGCTATATAATGAAAATGTTAATCCACATTTTAATAGTATTTTTTAAATATATTATATATATTATATATATATATATATATATATAAATAAATATATTTGTATCTTCAGAACACATTGAAAAAGCCTTCTTAAAATGTTCATGGCTTTGGGAAATCTGTGATGTCATGTTTGCTGATTTAAAATATTAAGTAGGGAGAATGGTGTCCAAATCGGGTTTAAAATCCAGGACACTAGATACTCCCGCACTGTATAGGGAGGGAATTCGGACACAGCCCAGAACCTGTTTGTGACTGGCTACACGTTAGCTACAGTAGAAGTGTTAGTCGTGTCAGCATATTGATAACTAAAAAAACACAACAGGATTCCGCTACATTATTACATTATAACGCGCAGTCACAATAACACCCAACCTTGTTTTAATCAGAATCGATCTGTATAAAAAGCGCTCTGGATTATAAGGCACTGTCATTTTGTTGCACGGAAAATACAAGCATTGAAAATGACAGAAGTGAAACTCATTGTTAGGCTTTTGAGTATGTTGTTTGTTTTTCTTCAAGGTAGGCTAATTACTATTTAATGGGTAAGTATTCCCCTCATCTGACTTGATTCTGTTTCAACTCCATGCTGGGAAAAAATAAAATATCAGCACATTTTTATTATCAATCTACCACTGAGAGTCAAAATAGTTTGAAAAGAAGAAATAAAGAAGAACTGCATGCACTGGTGCAGGATTTTTAAGCTTAGTCAATCTGATGAGATCAGACGCTCTCGCAGACTGTTCTCACCCAAAAGGCAGCGGGCACCTGCTGAGAAGGGAAATGGCTTTTGCCGAAAGTTGCTGCAAATTTCTGAAAACACCTTACTCATCCCTGAAACGGTAAATATCTATCATCCTTTAGTCTTCCAGAGGAAGGATCGGGCTCAGCAGCCTCGCTGTTGGGACCCAATCCATTTCTCCTGGTTCCGTTTCTGCTGGTCTTTGATCACATGCACTGTCGATGAGCCTTGCTGGAAGGTCTCAATCCCTGCAAGGGTTAAAAATGTAACGGAGCATGTCTGAGCATGTAGAGATGATAAGCGAGTGCCACACACATTCATTCACACAGTCACCCACTTTTTCTGCTGTTCTATCAGAGTAAATTGTAAAGCTCCAGAGCGTTCAGGGATAATGAGTAAAAAGGAGGGCTAGACAAAAAATATATCTTATTCGAAGTTCTAGAAAATGTAATAACCATCCTTGGTCTTCTCCTCCAATACTCTTTTCCTCTTCTTTAATTCTTTCTTTGTTCAGATCATTATAATACTTTACTTATTGGTGGAGTTTAATTTGCATTTTTCTTCGGAGTTATTCACTGCTTCAAGGCTACAAAAGCATAATGTGATGCTGTGATTCTGTGTAACTGCTCTTTTCTTACGCATGGTAAGCACTATAAAACACACACAAACGTATCACATGACTTACCATACAATAAAGAACCACAAAAATGAAATGAAATCAGCGAATTATGAAAATCTTTATACAATTTTACAACAAGCGTGCTGAAGGCGTGAGATTGTTTCAAATACATACACAACACGTAAGGTTAAGTGAAGGGTGAAGTAGGTGAAGAGTCATACATATTTTTACATTTTTCAATCCACAGGCTAAAGGGAAGTGGTGTATAGTGCTTTTCTACCTTCCTCGAAGGTAGTCAAACAAGTTCTGTACCCCGTGTGTGCAGCACTGCATATGGTCAGTAAGTAGCCAGTGCGCGCACCTGTCTAACAACTGGAATGCTGCGTATGACATCATCAACCACACATCTTAAGTGCCTGTAACTTTACTTTACAAGAAACGTATCACATGCAGAACAATGGTACGTTCTATGTTCATGATCTACCTTAAGGCGGCCTCACGATCCGCAAGAGAACTGCATAAAAGACCTGTGCTCCCTTTCTACAACCCCTTCCAACAGGCCTAGACAACCCAAAAACCACCAGTGTCCACACGGGTCAAGCCCCTTTACGGGTGTATGTGACTAAGGTTTAAGATTAGAGAGGACAACTGAACAGTAATCAGCCGCCATCATTGCAGAACAGTGATCAGTGAACTGATCAGTGATCACAGTGATCAACGCCATCCTACATATGCTGTCCTAGACTTCACCTACAGCATTACCAGTTCAGCTCCTCTCTCACTTCTCCTTTTCTTTGTTTCCTGTAGTTTGCAAGCCATTCATGTGCCAGCATGGGGGGTAATATTGCAGCCTGCACTCATTACTGCAGTCTGTGTCTACACCACTGTCTGCTTTGTAATAATACTGCACATGTGTGTGTTTCTCATGTCCTTTTCTTGTAGTGCTGTCAATTTTTAAAGTGTAAACTATATATTCCCTTCTCCTTAATGTGTGTGAAATGGCTGAGTGCTGTAAAAGAGAACCATAATTGCACCACATCTGAGAATGCGAGCAAAGTGACTAACCCCAAAGGATCCCGACTACAAGAAAGGATGGCCTAGCTACTCAGAGTGAATTTAAATTACACAGTCATCAACTTGTTCTTCTAATAGAGGAGATCATCAGTCATGCAGCCTCGAAAGATTCTCCTGCACTAACCACAAAAGAGCAGAAACAGACTAAAACACACTCCACCTCTGCTTAAAGGGAGTGCAAAGCGTGATGATCTGCAGTTGCCTCTATCTTCTATTACAAAGAGATTTTCAAGATTTGTTCTTCGGGTCACAGAGAAACAAGTGAGATGATATGCCCGACAGAGCTAATCAAGCGCCATTCTTCTGGTTTGTGTTTTCACTTTTTCTTTATTTATTTAAACTCTTTTAAATGATTTAAATCATTTTTGGTGCAGTGACTTGTTAGTATTCATATCTTTGTGTGGTTTTATTGTTTTTGTTTTTACCTTTTCAGATGGTGCTCTCCCTACACACCAAAACATTTTGAATTTAAGTCAAAGTTCAGTGTTGTAGAATAAATGCAGGGAGGGTCTGGGGCTATTGTTTTATCCAGACTGGTGATGGATCAGGACAACATGTACAGAGAGAAAAAGGAATCAGTCAGCCTGATCAATAGATGTTTGCTCTAAGATTTGCTATTACTTGTTAAACACTGAGACAGATTCGCCTCTTCTCAGATAAATAGCTTTTACAATCACACGTACATGCAAGTTCAGATCGAAAAGGCATTTCATCTCTCACCTTTGACATTTATATATGTACAAGAGGGCTTATGTAAAGCAGAGCTTTGTACATTAAAAAAAATCGTGCACTGTCTTCTCTGTGAGGTTCTTTTGAAATACAAGAGTTCTCACCATTTCTTAGCTCTTGTGCAAACTAACTCTAATCATTTTTCTCTCCTTTGTAGACAACATGCAAGGAACTTTAGAATCCCCCCATTGAATCAAACAAGCCATGAAATCTCTTTATGTAACCTCTGATCTTCAGCTCTCCTTCACTGTGGCTAAGACCTAAGTTGCAAAATTAGGTAAAAACATGTTTTCTGATGTTAATCACCTGACATTATCTGTGTGATTTTCTTAGTAAAATAAAAGCAAAAAGACTTTCTATGACCCAAAAAAATCAATCAAATTTGAGTGGAAAATTTGCTACACTTTTTTTCACTTCTAAGCCAAAGAAAAGCAAATTAACTTTATTGTCCATTTTCCAATAGATGAATTGATTTTTGTTCCTTTCCATGCTGTGAAACTGTCTAATCCTTATTGCTACAGGGAATATAATAATTGAGTCAGAGAGAAAAAAAAGGTCAGCTTTCACAAAGATAGAGCCACGAGCAAGCTAGCTAAATTCTGACAAACATGTACATATAGAGATAGAAAAACTGCCCATGCATGCATTTATACTGAGCAGCTCGAAATACAAAAAGGCAAAGCTTTATTAAAAACAACATGTTGCTTTATTATAATGGGAATTTTGTCGGGGGGGGGTCGGCACTCTTAACACAGAGAATTATTTCATTTGGCAACTAATTGCTTTTATTTCCCTGTTTTAGTCACCATTGTAAATCTGTCAGCATAAGGTTTAAATGTTTAAGACTTAACTTGGTCTTTTAGAGCACATCCTTTTGTTGATTATCTTAATTTAAAAGAATTGCCAGCTATTAAACACAGAAACCTCAGATGGTTGATCATTTTTCTGCCATTATCTGTGAATTATCGAGTTGGAAACATGTATTCTAAACACATAAAGCTATTTTGTTTTCAGTGACTAAGGGTGTATTCAGACTGGACACATTTGGTACGCTTAAAGTTAACCAGAGTTCGTTTCCCCTGATAATCCAGAACAAATTTTCAATCTGAAAACACTCAAGTGGAACCTGGTCCAGAACCAGGATCTGCTCTTAGACTCATCTTTTGAGATGGTCTTGGTTTATTTCCAATCAAACTGAGCTCTGATTTGCTGAGTTTTTCTCAGTCTGAAAAGGATTCATGCTCAGAGTGAAACAACTGGACCAAACGGCCACCATAGCGGGCATTACAAGATGTAAACAGATCAGGAAAGAAGCAGCCGATGAGCCGTGGACAAACGTGGAGCAGTGATGAAACATAGCAGCTCACTGAAATTTGGTCAGATGAATGCAGTCTCGATAGAACCACCTTTAACGTAAGACACATTGCTTCTCAGACTTTTTCCTGATAATCTATATGCCAAAAACACTTATCAGCATACCTTTTAAGTCAAAATCGTTTTCATAAGTTCTGTGCAGTTTTTCACTTTCGCATAGCTTTCAAGTTAATGTTGATTGAACGATATAACCCTAGCCCATAATGGTGAAAGTGACCATAAAACCATAATACACTTGGCTTGTTTTGCTGTGTCAATACTTAAAGAAGTACAGTATTTTTTGGGGCTATAAGTTGCTCTGGAGTTCAGGTCATATCAGCCAAAACATGCATAACAAAAAAGAAAAATCATATACAAGTTTCACTTTTGGTCAAACATTTATTTAACAAAATACAGAAACAAGAATGGCCATTTCATCTTGAAAGTGAAAACATAATAACAGAATACATAACACAAATAGACTTAAAATATGCACGCCTCACTACAGTAACACATTATTGCTTATTTAGCTTCATGAAACATAGGAGGAATCTAGTATACTAGCCGGCATAAGAACAATTTTTCATAGCATAAAGAACGGGAAACAAGTCAACTAAACTTTTGATATCCCTTTAAGTCACTACATTCCTTAAATTTTTTCCTTTGGAATTATTCTGTCAGCGGACGACTGAGCGATGCTTCTTCTACATTGCTGTCAGTAACAAATGCTGAAATACACACTTTAGGTGCCCTCTAGTGGTTGTTGTTATTTATTTTTAAAAATCACATATAAGTTACGCTCTGGCCAAACTAGGCAAAAAAAAAAAAAAAAACACAACTTATACTCCAGAAAATACAGTAACAAAATGGACATGTTTCATGGTCAAAATGTGTATCCAAAGAGAAAGAACAAATGACTGATGTCCACTTGGGTGGTTTTTGGCTTACTCATTGCATTTGCAAGAACCCATTTACAAGAACAAGGCATTGTTATTCAGTGATGCACAGCTTTGGTTCTGGTTAAGGTTGTATACACAGACAAAATCACCCAATGGCAGCCTTTATCTGAACATTCTGCTGGGGGAAATCAAGCAGAAAAGCACTCAGCAGGGAGCCGATCATTCCATTAGCTAAGTGCAGGTAGATCAGCCTTGTCTGCCTGACTCCCTGTGTGAGGTCAACATTGTGTTTAGTGTGAATACTGGGACACCCTAAAGTCACAGTATTCTCTTTGCATAAGCCGTCCCAATATGTGGTCATTAATCACCGAGCAGACCTTATAAATGCCTCGTAAAGGTTTTCTTTTGTGTGGGTGTGCTTCTGTAATCACACAAAAGAAGTAGCTGTCTGTGGTCTTTTCCTATTTGTTCTCCTTTGTCATTCTTTATTTGCTGTTATGGAAACTTTCAGATCCCACCGACCTTGAGTCATCATCTGCATTGATGCAGATTCAAAGTGTAACACTGTAAGTGTGTGTGTCATCCGCCAGTACTCACGTCCAAAAGTGTGTATGCATTTCTTTTTTACATAATTGCATACTGTATGTGTGTGTTTTCACTTCACATCAAAGTTTGGTCTGCTCACACACTATGCATATTGAGCTGTCTCCAAGTTTGGCTGGAGACTTGAGGCTTTGTACCCGAGTCACACCGAGCTGATCCGCTCATCTCTCATTTAGTCTGATGGACACCCACATGGGGATGCACAGAGGGGAAGACATGTACCACTGCTGTGTCCTTTTCACTCATCCTGCTTGTTAGTGCATGCATCACTACACGTGCCTGTCGCTGAAGGACACTGAAAAATAAAATTCAGTTAAAATAATCACATAAAGTGCATGTTGAGTTAGACCAAAGTTAAAACAGTTTGAATCCTACAAGGATACAACAGGGCTCATCATGCTGAGATTATCCCTTCTTTCATGGATTGCCATCCATCCGCAGTTTAATGATCTTTAGATCCAATCACACAATGCTAAAAATCAGACAAACAAGTGCAGAACCACGAGTACATGTGAAGATCAAAGACATAACTCAACCTAATCCACAATGCTAACCTCTGAGGAGGGTTTAGTTTTTGTTTTGTTATTAGCCTAAAGAAAACATTCTTACTAATTATGTCAAATTGACAGTTTGAAGCCAAAAATAAAATAAGATTTTTTTTTTTATACAAGATGACAAACGCTTACTGTAGCTAGTGAATGTGGCTCAGATATCAAATGCAAAGAGAAAGAAAAAGTAACAAATGCACAAACTGCAACAAGACTTAGCTAGGGCCAGCCCCACAAACAGCTGTGGAGCAACAACTTATCAGCAACATAAAAAGTGGTGTGAACCACTCAATCAGATGTGACCTGCTCATGTGAGAGCACTTTACTGGTTAGTGTAACCCAGGTTAGACCAGATCTTTGGCATTCCTTCTCCAACTGTGTTTGAATTTATTTTCAAAGGTTTACCATTGGTCTTTCAATTATAAGTATAGTGTTTTTTAGCCAAAATCAAAGAGCCTGTACTGAAACTTGGAGTTTATAATGTTGGTAAAAGTCTTACTGATGATATTTGCAGATGACATGGTCAGAAACTCCCAACTTGAAGATGTTGTACCAAAGCTCATCTTTGTGTCACTTAACTTGCTGAGAATTGCATCTATTTATTTTCATCTTAGGAACACCAACAACCCACATTCCCAGATGTTACCTGTCATCTTACCATCACCCCTTTTTGTGAGTTGATTCACAACCAATAAGACAAAATACAAAAATTGCTGCAGGGTCCTTTGCCGCAACACTGTTCAGAAATCTCTGCAGGCATATCAGTGTCAGGCATGTGCTGATACTGTTTAATTAATATAGAGAGATAATCCACAGGTAATTACTCTTTTATTAATTTTTCATTTGGAATGTTTCCATATCAGTTCGTGTGCTGTGGCTTAGCTGTCAAGGGACTTAGATCCAAGACATTTATTATTAAAAGGAGTTTCAGGTAAATTTGAGTCTATTCTTATCTGGGCAAAATTCGACTGCTGAAAATGAGCGTATTTCTTCCTTTTCTGATCTTTTTGTTATTACCTTTGTTGTATTTTTGTTCATTTGCATTATAACCAGATACCATAAAGTTGAACAAAACTGAAAAAATCATGAGCTGAGAGAAGCAGAGGAACACATCAGAAGGAAAATTGCTTTGAGTAGTGGGGTCATTATGTTTTACCACGGAATACCTTTGCTGGACATGACTCTTCCTCTTCCAATTAAGCTTTGCAGAATCAGGTCTTTGTAGGCAGTGGGGAGTCCCTCAGATAAGACTTTGAATGTGTCTCTCTGGTCCAGTTTCTTGATATAAGCAGTGAATCAGTGTCTGCAGCTCTTCTGTGTCGGAGAGACTGGGACCTGCTTCAACCTGCAAGGTGAAGAAGCTGCTCTCTGTTCTTGACTTAACTCAGTAAACATGGGATGAGTGAAAGAGATGCAGGTGATACCTACTTTGTGTCAGTTGTTAGGAGACCAATTTTGGTCATTTGCCTTAACATGCAAACTCGGTCTGCTATTTAGACCTCTAACAATCACTGGGACTTTATTATGTTTTGTTAAGGCTTAGTAAAAGCTACAGAACCATGTTAGCCAAGCAGGAGGCTGCTGGCAACAGTTCATGATTGGCATTTAGGCTCACCCGATAAACATTGTGGGTTTATTTTGGTGAGTTTTTTTTTTTCTTCCACTTTTTCTTGTGGCATTTTTCTCATGATGGAGGATATGTATTATGCAAATTAAGCTCAATTTCTGAGTATTTCTTTATCTAAATAGTTGTGAATCAGGAGCAGATGAAAAATTTCCATTTTAAAAATATTGAATTTGTGATGTAGAAAGCATGCTGGGTGGGTCAAAGCTCCCTGCTCTGCTCAACTTCAGTTTTAACGTCTGACCTGGCATCTAGCTCTAAACTGTGCTGCCAGTTAGCTTCAACATTGCTCGCCATTTTTGTTGCACCGGTAATGTTAGCTTGGAGGTGTGAGGGGATGTAATCTTGCGAGAGAGGAAGGGGGGCGGGGTTGCTTCGCAGCAACAGTCTCGCCCACATTTCAATGGCAGATTTCTAATGAAATCCTGCCACTCATTAAATAAAATCCTAGAAAATAACTTTTTGTTTTTAATTTTTGAACAGCATAATCATAATTAAAAGACCACTGGAAACATTTTAAAAATAATTCAAAAGATGATCAGAGTGGGACTTTACAGTAAATAAAATATGTGTAACCTGAATAGTAGTTTTGTTTGAGTGCCACTTTAAGTTTCAGCAGCAGCCTGTAATCATGCCTAAACAGTCATGGCCAGCTTTGTCAACTGTGGGCATCAGGGAGCAAGGTGCATTGTGGGACCTTACACTTTATGCTGTGGCTGCTTACCAGTTCTAGTTATGGTCAAGTTTGATTGATAAGATGGTTCTTCACCTACTTCATTGTGTGTCGTTTTGTGAGTTGAAAATGGTACTATGATTGCATGACAGTTGGCAGCTACTACTGCTTATGCTGTAAATGTACTGGTCTGCTTGACTTTTCATTACATCTTGTAAGGAAATCTGTCACATTTGTGCATTGCTTAAAAAGCAAAGTCTCTACTTATTACTTTTCCCCCTCATGTGTGCTGTGGGTATCTGTCATCTGGACTGACACTGCCCTCCGGGGAGATGTGCCTTTGCTTAGTTGAAAGGAGTAAAGGAACTTTCCCATCGGTATCACGGTTGTTAGCAAGAAGGTCAGTGCAATCAGGTGTTTTATTATTGGGTAACTCACTTCTTTATACTAATAATCAAATAGTAACCTGTGATACAATACACTGACACCCTCAGTGTTTTCTTGATGTGCATACAGAAACACAAGCTGGACCGGTTTGAGGTCTACAGTTTTGACTAAATTCCATTACCTTCATCTGCAGATGTTTCTTAACTAATTCCACAATTAAACTTGTGATATACAAAATCTGTAGTCAACAGTCTAAACCAGCATTTTGCTGCCATGCATATTTTGATTCAAAGTTTTCAAAGATTTTTTTGCCTTTACTGCCACCATCAGTTTGTGAATGTGTGTGTGAACGGGACCGTAACTGTAAAGCACTTTGGGCCTTCAACAAAGGTAGAAAAGCGCTATTTAAGTATACACCATTTACCAGTTACCATTAACAATTTAAAGTCTTGAAAGACTTTGGATGATACCACAAATCAGTTTGGCTGCAAATACTGTACTTGTAATCATCCCCTGATCACAACGTTCAGCAAAACAGTGAAAACTTTGTCTCTGTGTGGTCAGCCCTCTAAAATCAAGCTTGCGTTTGATAACTGGTCAAATTGATGTTTTGAGCTCCTGCAGATGACAAATGATGTGAGTGAGGGGGAGTAAGGGTGTTCAAGTCAAGCAACAGATTTATGCACTGTAATACTGTTGCTAGGATGCACATCTATTTTCTGAAGGAAATGAAATCTGGATGACAGCCCAGCAGCAATATACTAATCTTACATAATTAAGTTAGTCAGTCACGCTCTCACACACGTTCTCCAACATGGCAGCAGTCAATGTGACAATTGGTTTTTGAGTTAATGTCCTTCACCAGCTTATGACAAAGAGGAGAAAAGTGTTAATGTAGACATTGGTGCTTTAGACTTTTCTTGAAGCTGAAAAGAAAAATAAATGCTACTTGACTTCATTCCATTGGCTAAATATACACCAGCTGTCAAAAACTTGAAAACAGTGACTTCATATGATTCAAACGTGTCAACATTTGTAAGTGAATTTACTGTTGATATTACATAAACATCCAAACCTTCAGCAACCTTTGACTTCAAAGCCCACATACCCTTATATATATATAATTAATTTGTTTATAGACAGAATGGGTGTCTAAAATGGGAGTTGCATCAAGCAAGAAATCTTTCTTTACCATTTGTGGCCCTGCAAAGATGAACGTGTGTGTGTACTGTGAATTATAGACCACTAAACAATATAAACAATCTTGAACCGAAACAGCATAAAGGCCTGGAAATATTAATCACTCAGTTAGGTTAAATTGGTTGGTCATTGCATACTTTTCACAGAAGTGGAACTTTTTTTTTGTCTCAAATTTGATTTCCAAGGTTGAGCAATTCGAGTCTTGCTTCTCTTTCAACGACGTTTTCTTTACCGACTATGATGTAGGTGGCAGAGTTTGAAAGAGCTACTCCATGTGTTTAAAGGCAGTGCCATTGAAATAAGATGGAACGCATACATCACCATGACATAATTGGTTTCATTAAAGCTTAACTGATGGCGCACTGGGTCATTTCCTTTACTCATCCATCTTTCTGTTTATCCTATTTAATGCCTGTTCCATTGTGGTTTGCATTCAGTTTCCTTCATCAGCAGATTGCATGTTATTGCTTTTTTCCACCTTTAAGGCAGGAAAGTAAAGGAACTCAAACACTAAAGGGAAAAAAATACACACCAAAGTAGATAGCGGCTTTGTTTTCAACCTATAGTTGTAACTTTTGTGATTTTATAGCAGCTCTGCAAGCTAAATAGTCTGCACAGTAATGTCAAAGCACAAGGGCTTTGGATGTGTGCAGAATAGAGAAAAGCTCACATGAAGTATGTATTATGGGAAATGCTCCATTGAGATGCATGCATACATTGGCAAAAAGGATATTGTAAACATTGAATTTAAGAAGATCTTATTCACTAGCATATCTTCCCAATAGGATGTTCTCTGCACATGACAGAAATATCAAAGCCATGTTTGATCTTGCCACTGAATTTTAACTGTGCAAAGCAAATCGACAAGATTTGGGGCTTATTTTTTTCCCTCTTGAATAGCTGAGAATTTGAAGTTGTCTTGATAGCTTTTTGTTTTTGTGCTGCTCTTTTCCTAGTTTTCTCATTTTCCTGGTTAACTTCTGCAGTTTATTTCTTATTCTATGTGGATTGGTAGCTTTTTACCTTTTGCCCAAAGCTGGTGCTCCGTGTGCAGAAAGTGAACTTAGTGAAATGAGAGCTTGTTTAATTCTGAATGCTTCCTGAAACCCCCTGGTGTAAAGTTGGTGTTCCTCACTCATGCTAGGAGAAGGTATAAAGTTCCCTTTCTGTTCCAAGGTACTCTCAGAGTGCTTATGCCTACCAATTAGGCCCAAGTTCATTTTGGACTTGGATTGACTAGGTAATTGTCATTTGTCCCATAAGGTCCATGTTGCTGGACTTCTAATGTCTGCTTAATTTGCTGGAAGACCAAAGACTGAGTCTGTTAAATGCTCAACATGGCAATTGAGGGATAATGATGGTTAGCTCGGGACTAAAACCCTACATGTGAGGTAATAGACTGAATGTGCGGCTCCCTGCTCTGTGAATTTTTAAATTAGACCCCATAAGCTTTCACAACAAATTGAAGTGCTTATTAAAGGAGAGGTCCATATAAAGTAGTCCTTGTTTGTGCTTATTTGATCTTTATAAAGTAAACATTTTGTATTATTTGCACGAAACAGAGAGAAAGCACCTCACAATGGCATCAGAAGAACAAAAACTGTTGGAGTGGCTGTGTGACACTTAAATCTTTTATGAGCTGTCTCACAGAGTATTGTAACAGCAAAGTGACACCAGAATGTGTGAGAAAATCGAAGGCATGACATCGACAATTAAAAATTGAAGATGTTGTGTTTCTCTAAAACATGCACTTGTTTGCACTCTCTGTGCACATCTCCATGACTACACTGGGCAGAGGTGACATTAAATGTCACCCAAGATTATTGTGTAGAGCCTTCAGCCTGCTTCACCATCCGGGTTAGACAAAATAGCGTCCAATGTACCGTCAAGTGGATCAAACAGCAAATATAACAATAAAATGTGCTCAGCTCATACATCTATTGGTGTAAATGGTTTTCCCAGAGAAAGAGGGGAAAAAAGTACTGTTCATTGAAGACACAAGACGGGGAGTTTTCAGACAATAAAAAGATGTCAGTGTCTGTGACTCCATATTGGAAGATTACACAATAAAAGTGTGAAAAACAAACTGAGAGACAGGCAAGAACATGAAGTCATAACTTCTATAGCTTGTATGAAGTCAGGCTAGATATGTTAATTTCACACTTCGCTTCAGTGTTGACTCCCCCTCTTTTTCACTTCAGCATCTTACAAATCCTGTTTCATTAAGGAACAAGAACATATTCTCCAGCCCACTGTCCCAAGCACTGTAACCATAACAACAAGAGGATCATTGTTCTGGTACCGGATTCCTCAAGACACATATGCATGGCTGATGTACTGTTTCATCAGAAACACTAGTTTTATCCCCTTTGTCATCTCTATTCTCACTTCTAGAGAGTTCAGTTTCTCTCTGTTATAGTTCTTATAAGAGCCACCACTGGAAAGCCGACAGCTTTCAGTTTACCCTGGTTAACAGTCAGCTTTGTCAACTGCAACCGTGATTTTGTTTTTCCAAACCTTTCCCTGTAGCAGCAGCTGTAAATGCTGTAAAAGTGTGTAAATACATAATAGGGGGAAATATTTTTTTTTTGCATTGTCAATTTTTTTATAGTTAGCTTATTTCAAATGTTTTGAATGTCAGTTCTGATGCCATTTAAGTCCAGTTTTCAAACTCGTCTTTGGCAGTAAATAACTGCAGATGAAGGTCCCTCATGTGGTCGTTTTGGATGCTTACTTGGTTGCCAGTCAAGAAACGGATAATCAAAGCATAAGATTAGGTAAAGTTTTTTATTTTCTGAAACAGGAAAGACTGTGACAATTTATAACTAACTTGACAACTGGAACTTGATAACTGCATATGAGCAAAACAAAAAGAATGTGTTAATATCCTCTTTATATCATCATTTTGTTAATTTTCTGCTCACTTTTATCACATTAACATGACTCAGATTGATCAAATATATCAAAATGAAGCATGGACAGATATGCACATGGATATAAAAGTGTTTTGATACTTTTGCAGTCGTTTTGCTGCTACACACTAAAAACTCAGTAGGTATGAAAAAATATTGCTCATTTTGGGTTATTTTTAACCCAACTCCAGGGCAGAGGCCAAGACTTGGATCAATCCCGTTTTAAAGAGCTAAGAAACCCAACCTTTGAGTTTATTTGACTTACAAATGTCTAATTTTGCTCCTATGATCCACTTTGCAATTGATATACCAACCATTCTAATGTACTTCAATAACAATAGTTAAAAACCACACATTACCACCCAGCATGTGTTCAACCAAGGAATTGTATAAACCAATAAACATTCTAAATTCAGCATCATAATTTAAATAATTCCATCTTGTTAGATCAGGGTTCTCTTTGTTTATTTGTCTTTTTTTAAATATATTTTACAACTTGGGTTGTTCATTTTGTTTTCTGCCACCATCCCATCAGGTTTATGCTGATGTCAAATACATGTCGTTTCAGTCATTTCTTTGTTGACTGTTCCGTCTTTAAAATATTTTCAACAACAATACCAGCTTTAGTTCAAAAACAAAATTAACACTAAATGCCATTGTCATGCTTTGTTATCAAGTCCTGATATTCATCAGCGGGTTTGGTTTGAAACTTTTAGTCTAATTAAGTCAAAGAAGCAGCACACATATGAAGGTTTTGTCTTCAAATAAATCTTAACAATTGCATTCAAAGGCATATATATTGTTTTTTTTAAAGTAAAGAAAAATGTGTTTGGTTTTTGTTGGAACGACTTCTGAGCAGTAAATTGTCACTGTGGGAAAGCATATTTATTTGAAAGGAGCATGCATTTCGGGTATGAGTGTGGAAATGTTGTTAAATCTTTCCTAATATAAAGTTTATTCTGTCATTATTTGGTGGATTTGATACAATTTTAAAGAGACAAGACATATTAACAATTTAACATGTAAACAAAAAGGAGTCTCTGTGGTGAAAAGAAAAGAATTCACAGCTGCAAAGGTCTTGTACCTCCTCCTCATACTGGTCTCCAACCTGGTCGCACACTGCTAGGTTTATTTTGATCTGGATGAATAAAAGTGTTCTGTAGAAAATAAAGTGCCATTTTATTCTCTGGTTTCAAACTGCTCTCCAATCTAGAGGGAGAATAACCTCCACCAGACAGATACCAGACTGGATCCATGTTATTTTTAAATCTTCCTTTGCTCCCTTTTCTTCATCTCCTTTTCTGCGTCCACCTCCGTTCACTGGAGATATCATTGATGGAGAGATAACTATATTTCTCTGAAGGCGAGCTTACTGCTGTCTGGAGCACAGAGGCGAAAGAGACGGAGGGACGCCAAACAAGGAAAAGAAGAAAACAGTCTTGCATCTTCTATTAGTAGTGTTTTTAAATAGCCCTTCTTGACATTTCTTTAATGGCATTAAACACATGCTCAGCCATGTTGGTCCAGCTGATCTCAGTCATCGTCTGGTTTTAGTGTGTCCACGTCTTGCAGAAGTGATTTATAACCCCACCAGCTCATCCTCAGATGATTTCTCCCAGGAGTCATTGCACCTGCAGACACGTCTGTGTCACTACCTCCTCTCTTGGTTCTGCTCTTTATCACTTTGAAGTGTAGAAAAAGTGGCTTTTTTATATTGTTTTCTCCTCCTGTCTGGTCTTAAGTGCCTTTGTCTCGCCTAATCAGAGGAGATTACCTCTACCTTGTAGTCATTGTCAGATTAACCCAAAACGTTACTCATTTTTAAGTTTCCACGGTCAGATTTAGGCAAAGTAATCTCTTAGAGTAGTTTACTAAATGATGACCTAAAATGCATATTTAAAAAAATCTGTTTTCTGTACTGTATAATATCGAGGTCCAGATGAGACAATATTAAATAAACATATATGCCATTAAATCGTTAAATAAAAGTGTTATTAATTATTTTAAAATGTCATTAAATAAATACAATTTAAAACCAATAAATGGATGTTGAAATTGATGTGGCACTGAAATTGCCATTAAAAAGCCCAAATAAACATAAATATATGTAATATGAAATATTTAAATGAAGATGTCCTTCATTTTTTAAAATTGGAACTAAATAATTAAAAGTGTCATTAAATGTGTATATATTTTTATTAAAATTCACTTTTAAATTATTTAAGAAATATTTATTTATTTTATGATTAATGACACATTTCATGGTCCCGTTTGCAGCATTTCATTACGTTATCTGTCAAATTGCCCCGTCAAACTCAGTGGACGTGACTAACTTAGATCATCTGTACCCCACTTTTCTAGCTTGCGGTAAACCTTTTGTGTAAACCTTTTTTTTTTTGTGTCTAAATGAGTTTTTCCACACCGCGAAGGAGGGTGTAAGGACAGAGATGCTTGTTCAGCTTAGTCTGTTTAACAACCAGCTATTGTTTACTTTTACATGATTGATTCTTTGGTTTTTTCTTGCAATTGTTTGACATCAGTCCAATGAGACGGCTGTGGCTGTGATATTGGGCTATATAAATAAAATTGAATTGAACTGAATTGAATTGATCCTTTTTAGCGATGTACAGAAAACATGAAAGCAGGACTCCTCGTCTCATGAAACTCAGGAATATTAAAGTTTTTAAGGTTTTGTTTTAAGGTTTCACACACATTTCCTTCTCTGTCCACATCCGCAGGAACTCTGCGGCACCACTTACTTCCTGATGGAGGTTTACTCCATGACAACAGTCCCGCCCACAACTCAGAGGGGAATTTTTTAATAAACCGTTGCTGCTCTGCAGAAACTATGTCCTAGAAAACTACACAGGGTTTTTTGTTTTGGCTAAAAACAGCATAATCCTAAATAAAAGACCACAGGGAACACTTTAAAAAAAGATCATAAGGTGATCGGAATAGGTCTTTAAACTCATTCTGGAATGGTCTACACCTATTGTGTCTTTAATAGACTCATAAAAACCATCAAGAACTCTGCTAGAATGAATTCATTTTATAGTTCTGCTTCTCTTTCCCTGATGATGAAAAAAAAAACTTCATTGTTGTTTAGTGTTCGTGTCTTGGTTCATGAATAAAGAATACGTGTTTGTGATTATTGTGATATCAGATCTTAGAGATTTTTGTTTTCAGTAGAGTGTCTTTTGTCCTCTTGTTTTCACTGATGTCATCTTTCTTAAGGGGCTGAGCTGCAATAGTTTGCATAAAGTCCATTTAGATCACAGAACTGTTCATATATTTGGGAAAAACACAAACCCAGCTCATGTTGGACACTCTTGTCAGAGCATGTGGGTGGCTGTGAAATTTGCTGAAATTTCTTGTTTTTCTTTCTCTCTCTCCTTTCAAAGTTCAGACTAATTAAAGTTTGCTGGCTAATGGTGGCTGCTTCTTGGATGCCTCTGTCTTCCTTGTGAAACTGCCTGGTTAATCACATAACTAAGGGTCTGTTATGCTCTGTTGTTGAAGCAGTTTTAAAACCTGAACAGCAAAGTAATGGATTGTAAACTGTTCCTATCAGTCTTAGACCTCGCTGTGATTTCCAAAAGGTTCACCCTCTGACAGGTGAATAAAGTAAAACTCGTCTAGTCACTCATCAGCATTTGATAGCTGTCGGTTCATGCAAACTCATACAATAGGAGTGTGGATTAAGCTGTGATGTTTAGGCAGATGATCCACAGATGTTCACGTGAATGCATTTAACAAATTACTGTCAGGTCCATCCAGTCAGGTGTGACAACTTTTACTGACAGCCTCATACTCTGAGTTTAAAAGTGTGTGCACTTAATACCCATAAATATATTTAGCTGTTTGATTTGGGCTTTGAATGCTTAGTAGGATGATAATGGAGTGCTTATAACATATCAAATAATGTCAGTACAGTTGCTGCAACAAGACTGCGACAAGATGGTCTGCTGCCACCCAATGAGAGGAGAGTTCAGCATACTATCCCACATCAAGTTATTTTCACTTACTGTGGTTGTGCCGGAATTCCTTCACTTAGCGAACATGTAGGGTGTTCACCACTTTGTAGAGCTGTTCGAACCTACACTCATAAAATATAGTTCCCTAGAAATTTCCCAGAAGTCTGTGCAAAGAGACAGCTCCACAGCGTGCATTTATGCTTATTAGATTGGAAAAGATAGACCACAATGCAGTGTGTGTGAACAATTTTTCATGTGAAAAAATTAGTTTATTTATTTGTCATAAACTATTCAAGTTTTCTTCTTCAGAACAGAGTTGATTGATAAATATTCTTTGAAAAATATTAATGTTTTTTTGGTTTAATTTGGAGAAATCAGTGATGTCATATTTGCCATAGTGGGAATGTAATCCTTATTGCTGTTAAAATCCATGGCACTGCAAGGCATTATAATAAACTATTCTGCTAGAATTAAAAGCATGAATTAGCACCTCCATGCTAGTAAGAGTGAGAAAAGGGTGGACTGAATGTTTTAAGGATGACATTATC
Organism: Oryzias celebensis; assembly: GCA_014656515.1. Taxonomy (NCBI): domain Eukaryota; kingdom Metazoa; phylum Chordata; class Actinopteri; order Beloniformes; family Adrianichthyidae; genus Oryzias; species Oryzias celebensis. The sequence continues at coordinate 67,286,658 of BNCR01000012.1, read as the reverse complement.
CTGTTTTTGTTATATTTCTAATAAGTAGAACTAAATTAAGCTCAAAGAGAACACCCAGTTTTGTTTTGTTTGTTTGTTTAAGTTATCTTTTTCTTGTCTGCAGCTATAATCACAGTTCTTTTTTTTTTTTTTTTTTTTGGCTGAACTGTAAAAAAATCTCTGCCAGTCATGCTTTTATTTCTAAAATTCAGTTTAAAAATGTGTTTACTGACTCTTTCTCATCAGTAGACATATCAGTGTAAAGCTGTATGTCATCCGCACTTTGGCTTTGAAATTGATCCGGCACCTCGCACTTGACTTGGACTCTTAAGGAGCATGTTGGATACTTACAAAAATGTTTTGTCTGTAAGATTGGAAGATAACTACTTAAAAACAACATCAATCAAACTTTTAGTCTGGGTACTGTGGTTTGTCCTAAAGCAAGAGTGATGCTAATCAAATACATCATATTATTTGAGAATGTAGTTTTTTTGGAGGGGGGAAGCTGTTTATCTGTAATTTTATTTAAAAATGATAAATAGATGTTTAGATTTAAATTACTCTTCCTTGGAAAAAATCTCACCAAAGCAGTCTTCTGAAAAGAGAAATTTAGTTCATTTAAATATCAAAGAAACCCTAAAATTATTCTAAAAGGGATGGAGAAATTGGGTCAGAATAGCAGGTAGTTGGGAGAAAATTTTATCTAATGGTGTAAAATCTACCAGGACAAAAAGCCTTTTTTTTGTCTAGTAAAATCAATAATGCTAGTTTTTGGTTTTTTTTTTTAAACAAAAGGTTAAATCTAATGCTCATAAGGTGGTATGCAAAGCACATTTGCAGCATCTGATGCTGTCATGGGGGACTCCTAAAAAAAGAATTCAAATATCTGTTGTTTTAATAGAAATTTTATTTTATTTCTGTTTTTTTTTTTTTTTTTTTTTAGGTTAGACAAACCAGAGGGGTGTTGCTTGTTCTGCTGAATTATTGTACAATTTCCATGTTCCCTAAAAGTTTCTAGATGAACATTTAACTTAGTTTACCTCCACCTACTCTCTGCTCTCCTGTATGCTCTTTTTAAGCCTCTGTTCCTTTCATGTCTGCATGGTACTATAACTTTATCTTCCTGGTTTTTAAGTTGAGGTACAGCATCAAAGGCTGACTTTAGTTTGTTGTTAAAGTAATCGACTGTATAATCACATGATGCAAGTCAAATCTGAGCAATAAGTTGGCAAAAATGTTATTTATTATAATATATAATAATATAACTTAATAATAGATAATATTATTCATCAGATATCATCAGGACTTACAATTGGATAAAACTGTTGTATTTGAAATAGTACGTTAATTAGTAGCTTTATTCATGAATATTGGCTAATTTCCTTAGAATAGACATGTCATTTGTCAAATATTGAGTTGTTTATATGTTCAGTTTCTATGTTTTTGTGTACCATATTGTGCAGTTTCCTCCAGCTTGTGGTGTAATCAGCCAGCATAAACTCCTTGATGTGTCTGATTTTATGGATTCTACATCTATTAAACCAAAGGTTCTGAAATAGTCTAGGTAATTATGCCCCCATTGAGGCCTATTGAGTCAGTTAAATTGTGTTTGCTGGATTTTTCTTTTCTGGCCCACTTTTATAATTTCTGTAACTGTTTTCTTTGTTTTTGAGGGAAAATAAAACACATATTTTTCATTTGAATCAAAAGTTGTAGATTGTTTATGACTTTGATCAATCACACAATTTTCTGCCCTAGCAAATTCCTGCACAGCAACTCAGGGACATTTTTCCTATCAGTGTTTGTTTACCTTAACTGGCTTTAACAGTTTTTACTGTCAACTTGTTTGTGAAATGTGGAGGAGAAGGTTTTTCTATGCAGTAATTTGCAGGACACTTTGTCACCAAGGACACACAACTGCTTGTTAAAATGCGAGTGGCCTTGCATGCAGCTGCACTTACAGGGGACTTGATGGACTTTTGAGGTGCATCAAGATCAAAATGGCACAATCCTGTGAAGTTATTTTCTTATATGGCAGGCGACAGCACTGCTTTGGTCTGTCTTCGTCACGCCTGCTGATGCTAGGCGAGCCTAAGAGATTTTCATGCTCTCTGTGAGAAACGAAAGCAGAAAGCCACCTTTGAAATGAATCCATTCAGCACTTGCTGGCTTTTATATTTCAAAAAACTGATCTAGTGTGGACGGGAAATTAATGCAACAGTGTGTGGTTATTCAGCTCGTTCCACACAAAAGCACAAGACATCTCTCTTCCAAGGCAAGGCTATTGTAAGCACAGCTTCTTTTAAAAGTTCCTCTGTGTGTCTTCTTGCATGTGTCAGTGTGCTTGTGTCCTTAGACTATGTAACTGGATTTTTGTAGTGTCTTGACTGTTTGTCAGATGGACTTAAGCCCTCTGTAGTCGAACTAAAAAAGATAAACACAGGGGTAAAGGAAAGAAAGAAGGCGAGAGACCTATTTTAAATGGAGATTCATCTCTTTTTGTTGCATACTTTGAAGCTTGGGAGAAGCCTGGCGATTGGATCAAGGATAAGAAAAGGGATAAAGAAGTGAAGCGGAGTGGTGGGAAGAGATTTTCCTCCCTCTGAAAGTAAGGGAATCTTCTTAGATTCCCTTATTTTTACTCAAAGCTTGTCACTGCAAAGCATCTGCATGTCTGGAGTTATTTCTCCTGATGGACATTTACATTGCAGAGACACACGCACATGAGCACGTCTCGCAAAAGCTAAAGCAGATTTCAGACATCATCCACCATATCGGATCCCTGATTGAATTAGATCAGTGTGTTTTGGCGAAAGAGGATTTCTTAGCGTGTATTTTGTGTAAGACTATAATCGGCACTGCTACTGTCACTACTGGTATTCAGAAAAAGGGAACTATTTAATGCGGATTACAGGCAAATTCTTTTTTAAAAGAAAAAAAAACATCATCCACCACCCACCCCAGTGTGAACACACAGTAATGCCAGAGGGACAAAAATGATCACATTTCAACAAAGAGAAGAGAAGGTTGTTTAGTATTTTTCCCTCCTTCAATTAAAAGTTATATTGTGAACAAAAAATGATGTTTTTCCCACTTGTAGTTACACTACTTACATACTTTTCATGCATTTCCACTGTTAACTGCATCAGTGCCCTTACTGCAGTGCCCCGCCTCACCCAGCTGTCTATTGATCAGCTGATCTTTAAGATCCCTACTCCCCAAAACCCAGATGCTCTTTGTTGCTTTTAGTGATAACACAGCCATGCAAACAATCAAAAGCTCAAAGCTGTACATGATTCTACCAAAGTGAAATCAGCATACGTGTATGTGTTTAACAGTCCTACAAATGATATTTTGTTCAAGCATCTGACAGATTTTTGCTTTTTTTGGCATGGCTTTTATCTTCCATCCTGCTGTCTGATTTTAATTCTATGGTTAGACTACAAGAGAAGGAGTGAGTTTATCTTTCTCTTTTATGCTTGATCCCTGTGGAGAGCGTGTACCTGCCTCGTGTCTCTGTGTGCTTCCAAGTAATTACCTGGAGAGGCACAGAAAAGAGAGGGAACACCTTTTCTTTGAGTCCCGATTCACCCGCGGGCCTTTGGGGGACAGTGCAAATGCACACAAATTCATTTGGTGCTCAAATGCAAGCAAACAGGGCATGCAATTGACAAAAAATCGAGCCAAATACCAACAAGGATGAAAGCTACAGATGCATGTTTAATGAGCTCCTTAGCATGCATATGCAATTATCCTTTCCTGGTCACAAATGTGTACAATGGCAATAGAACATTTCAGTGACAGATTTTAGCACACCAGCCAGGCATTTGAGGCAGGCTTTAATTACTCTTTCCCACCGACACATAATTAATCAAGTAATCAATTAATTATTCTTCCCACCCAACACCAGCACCACACCTAGTTTGTGGCCCATGAAGCCCATTTGCTTTTACAGATCATTAACATGATGAAGAGCTTGAAGAGAGGCTGTTAAAGGATATTAGTGATGAAAATATCAGATAGAAAAATAAGGAAAGAGGGGATTACAAATAGTTGATGTGGACTTGATATGCAAATGGACAGAGATAATTATCAAAGCTCTTTCGCACTCAAATGACAAATAGCAGAAGTACACAATTGCAGGAAGGTGGAGGTGTTGTTACATTAAGGAATAATTGTCTGCTCCTTCATCGCATGACCCACTTCCTCCTTGTGCCCCACTTGTGTTTTTGTGTTTAATGTTAGGTATTCTGGTCTTATAGTTAGAAAACCTTCCTAGTACTTGTAAAAACAAGCTGTTAGAATGCAAACAAAAAAAACCGAAAGTATTAGTCACAATTGCCCTCATACTGAATTCACACCGGACACGATTTGCGCATCAGGGGCGTTTTGTTTCAATATTAAGTAATTGTACAGACATGATCTGAGATCCTGCAGCGCCATTTGAGCGTCGGGTAAGGCACGTCAGTCCAGCAGCAGCACCTGCATGTACACTATAATTAATATAAATTTAACAATAAATATTCTTCTATTAGTTTCTATTAGTTTTCTAGTAGTTTTTTTCTATTAGTTCTGTGATAATTTAGAAAGCAGAGGAAACCAAAGTAGGAATCTGACACGTGGACACCTGTCTGACGTCGTCTGTGACTTCTCATGTTCCCACAAACTATATTATCTACTATCGACTGTAGCAAAAAAGTCCATCTTTTGAAGGTTCATAACTATCATGAAAAAGAAGACATTTTTAATGTGGATTTATTTTGTCACTTTTTTTTACATTAGATGCTTGTTGAATTATTCCAAGATTATGATCTGTTTATAAAAACTATGAAACTAAAGTGCTGAAGTATTTCACTGTGCATCATCCATGCCCTAAAGCAGGATTTTTAATTACTTTAGATGTTAAATCTTCCATGCTGCTTATTTTGCAGAGAATACATTTATAATGGTTGCAGAACAGTGGGAAAACAGTTTTGGTTTTACTCTTTTTTTTTTTTTTTCCTCATTCTTTGTGTGGTTAGGTTCAGGCGTCGAAGTTATATGATTAATGTTAAAAGAATTATGGTTGAATCACCCTTTTTCTAAAGGTTAACTCTGCAACTGGAAAAGCATCAATGAATAATAGCTTTGGCTTTACAGATACGCTTTTTCCTCCAAGAAATGGGAGTTTTGCAATATTGTTGCTCTCTGTTTTGACACGTATTTCAACATACAAAAAAAATTAGTTTTTATTAGTGAAAGTCATTTAGTTCTAGACTCATAACCAACTCACATCACACAAGGCCTGAGACAGAAATATGACCAACAATCAGTTTGTATCCGTCTCATTTGTTAACAATGTAATAATCGGATAATGTTTCACTTCTGGAAATATTTTCCTTTTGCTCATCCTCAAAGGTTCAAAATCTTCTCATGAGTGTATTCGTCTAGAATAGATTGTTATGATGACTTAATGACTTTGTACTGTGACAGCTGTACGGCTTTATGAGCATAAAACCATTTCAAAGTGTCTCAACAAAGCACAGATTGTACAAAGGTATTGAGTTAAAGTGAGTTCTAGTGAATGCTCCTAGAGAGTCTCCTAGTCTGTGAAACCATAATAAAGCTAAATGGACCATTTTAATTTGGTTTAAAATAAGTGCTGACTTTTTAACACAGATTGTAATCCTGCATAGTGACAATATTTCAAAGCAATGCATGCACATTTTTAGAGATATCTTAGTCTTCATCATAACCTTGATGACTCTTTTTGGCATAACATGACTCCAACATTTACATGTTTTTAGCTGAGCCCTTGCATTTGCTCGAATATCTTTGAATGCTTTTTGATAATGCATGAAATTGCATTTGTAAACTGTAGAATCTTGCGGCAACACAAAAAACAACCGTCAAAAGCAGAGCTGTGTTTGAGCGACTAAAACAATATGTTCTGTTGTCCGCCACCTTATGCATTTTACAGTCTTTGTTGATGCAGTGACCCAGTTTCTCCAAAGGGATCATTAAACTTTCATCCTATCTTAACGTCTCTTGGAGCAAAACCCCCAAGCTCTTCTGAACACGTAAAACACCAACAACTCAACATGGGCAATGCAGGATGAAAATAACACAAAAAACAGGGAAATGACCTTTGGAATGTTTGTGTTGGCTTGAGGTGACTGAATCAAACATGTGTCTGTTTTGGTATTGATTCAAACCTTCTGATGTATATTGTATATGAATCTTTTTATTTTTCAAACGTGACCAATAATTTGTTTCATCTTAAGGATATTAGGGGGGTTCAAATATGTAATAAAAAAAGTACATGCTGACAGTGAGCAGTAAAAAAAAATTATGTGTGAAAGTTCTGGCAGGTATACTTTATGTAATAGACCAAGGTGTGTGCCAAGCTAAAACCTCAGATGACTTCAACTTACAGTCTTTGCCACAGCATAACAAAAAAAACAGTAGCATACAAAGATAAAGTGCACAGAGGAATAAAAAGAACAAAAACACTATAAATATACTTTGAGATAGGAGCCCTCCAAGCTAAAACAAGCTGGTGTGTGAACCTAAAGACAATACAGATATTAAGGCTTGAACAACCCAGATATTACCCACTGAGATCAATGATCCCATTAAAGCTTGAAGCAGATGCTCCTTGTTAAGCAGAAATGGCTGCACATTAAAGGCACTGGCAAGTAATATAGCTCAATTTTACTGTATTGGACATTTTGTCAAATAAAATCATCATAATATATTTTGCTTTTCTACACTTATATATCACACGGCTCAGAAAATTAGGTGGCATTAAAGCATGAATAATCGGAATACCCTATCTGTCTGTGGCAACCACTCCACTGTGGTGACAGGTGTTCCTGCTGAAGCATGAGATCAGATAAAAGTAAACTCTTAGAAGATTATTTATATCTGCAATGCTAATTATAGAGTACAAGACGATTATAGTCATCATGTGAGCCAATGAGCTTTTTCTAAATTTTTGTTTTCATCCTGTAAGGCAAAGATTTGTTTTCACTGATGACCTGAATGGAGAGCAGCCATGTGTTCTGTAGAAGAGAGGTGGAGGAGGTGATTGAGGGTAGGGTCGATGGGGAAAAAAAGAAATAAAAGGCTGATGGAATCCCTTCTGTAATTTATGTAAATGCAGCTCAGGACTCCACACCTGATCCTCCGGCTGTCCTCTACAGTGTTTGCTCTTTTTAGTGTCTGCTGGTAAATTCAGGGTTTGGCTCATTGAACAGAGCAGGCCATTACTGCTCACTGTCAGCAGTTATCAGTAAAATTCCCTCAGAGAAGTCATTCACGTTTTAAATATTATGATGGATGTTTTCGAATACTGATGCTTATTCCAGAATTTATTTCCCTGTTCTACAACAGTCATTGGACGCCTGACGTTATAGACTATAACTTTTCTGAATTAAGTATGTTTCTATAATATTTCTCTTTTTATAATAACATACAAGTATCACATAAGTATGCAATTGCATGATCATGTTCATTATGTAACTAGTTCATTTATCAGTTAGTTCCAACTATATGTTATAATAACTGATGACTGACTCTGTATCAGAAAATTCATGTCCGCTGCCTCTTTTTCGATGCACGTCAAGTTTCATGGTCAGTGCTTGTCAAAAAATGTGCTCATAAAATAGACACTCCCATCACATGTTGGAGAACATCGTCAAGTTTCTCACCCTCATCGCTACATGTAAGCATTGACTGTATATCTCATATACCTTACATGGAAGACACGGATGACGTTGAGAGATGAGGTTTATTTATTTTTGAAGAGTTCTACAGAAGCATTGGTAAAACACGTCCCCATGTCTGGGTTCAGGAGATCATTCAGTCTGCGTTCTACTGCAAGAGCTGCGTCTGATTGACAGCCCTTTCAGCAGACTTCCGTCTTTCTTTCACCCAGTTTGATGACTTGCTGTTCCGCATTAGTCCAGGAAAGAACACACTAAAAACAATAATAATAATTTCTCAAGGCAAATAAGAAAAACATCATTAAGTTCACAAGGAGAACAATGAGATTCTCCTACATGTTTGTTTTGGATGGCGCTTCTACTTCTGCTTTGCTGTCAGTAGCAAATACTGATACATACGGCTACAATGCTCTCTAGCGGTTGTAAGTGGGAAACAACAGCTAACAAGCAACCGGACAAAAATTACCAATATATTAGCCAATGTTAATTTTTTCTTAAATATTTAAAATCGGTCTTGAGTAAAAGTCACACCCCTGGCCAAACTATGCAAATAAATAAAGCGCGACTTATAAGGTATCCCTTTAGCCGATACCCTATGCATCTATTTTATTCATTGTTTATTTGGATTTTACCACTTTAGCTGACAATATAACAACCTAAATCCTTCAATACACTCACATTTTTATATTATAGAAAGTCACATCATAATCAGAGCAACTTGACTTTTAAAAGTTGATCTCAAAGATATTTCACTGCTCTTCTCACTTTGACTTCCACCACTCACTTGAAGATAAGCTGGGAAGTAAAAGGAACATAACAGCAGCGAGAAGCAATCATTCCTACAAGCTCAGAAGGAACTAACAAAGATATGAGCATGGACACCACCCTCAGGACCTGCAGTTATCTCAGCTGGACTTTGGTTAAAGGCAAAATGTATGAAAGAGATGCTGCAGGACTGAGCCCAGGAAAGAAGGACAGCGACAAAGAAAAACATGTGTCAGGTGTGTCTGAGAAACTCAGAGGGATCTTCAACACACACAACATTCTTGTTCATTTCAAACTCAGCAATGCATTAAGACAAAAACTGGTCCACGCAAAGGAACAAACACAAAGGGAGAAGCAAATATTGACTTTGCAATCAATCCAGTGCATTCAAGAGAGATTTGATCTGTGCTTTGAGTGAAGTAAACAGCCTTCTGCACAGCAAGGAAGAGTCACAACATCAGGCCAGGACCCAGCTGTTCACCTGCACCTGCAGCACAATGGGGAGTCCTTTGAAGGCAATACATTTCACATTCTGGACAGAGAGGACAGATGGTTTGAAAGAGGAGTCAGGGAAGCATCTATGTCAAAATGAAGAAACCTTCTCTAAACAAAGGTGAGGGCCTAAGACCTTTTCTGTCTCCAATGTACAATTCTGTTTTGACATCTGTACCCAAGAGACTACAGTCACATTCACACCTGCCACACACAAACAATAAACCACAAACCAGCGCTCCCACCTCTGAGCTACACCACAGAATAGGACATTCACCAACCATTTTGACAAATCACTGTATCATAGACATTTGCATTTGCTTAAATGTCATCTAGTTAATAAACTGTTTGACCACACCTCTGAAGAAGTCAGAATTCCCCTGAATTCCCCATCACAGGTAAAGCTACAGACACACCGGGCATGTGACTTATGTTTTGGTTCTTGAACGCTTATTTACCCCGTGATGTTCACAGTGGACAGCAGGGAGAGGCTTCTTCTTTTTCTACTGTCTACTAGTCCACATTCACCACCTACAGATGGAAGAGTTTTAGTATAAAATGTTGAAGGGGTAAAAATCTTGTGAATCTTGCTACAGGCTTTTTTCTTTCACAGCTCTATTGTGATCTCTGAAACATTTGGTGTCATAATTCCCACCAGGCACAAGCCGAAATTATTAATTTCTCCTCCGTGGTCAATTTTCAAATCGTTAGCACTTCGGTGAATTAAAAAGGAATGCCATCCATCCATCACTACCGAATCCAAGTCCCTGATTAGTCAAAGTTCAACATGACTTGACTGCAGCATCTTAGACCAACCTTTAAAGTTCAGTACCGCTGAAGAACATGACCTGGAGAATCCAGGAAAGAGAATCTTCACAGACATGATACTCAGAGAAACATGCATTCTGAGGGATTCGTCCTGATGCTTTCACTTACAAACACAAACTTTTAAATCGTATTTACTTACTTTGCAGAAGCGGTCTATGTAGTTCAAATGATCTCCAAGGACACCATGGAGAATAAGTTGTGACAAATTGTAAAAACAAATCTCTTTTATCTGCAGATCATAAAGTCAGTGTCCTGCACACTGACCTACAGATATGACTGATTAATATTCAGGCAGCGGTTGAATTATACACAAATCTTTAAAACACTACAGGTGCTTAGTATGCAGACAAGGATGTACAGTTGGAGGACTCCAAAACAACAAATCCTTTGAACTGGGTTTTTCAATTATGGTCTCAGGGGTCACCATCCCTTTTTTTTTTCCTGTTACGCTGCTTTAACACACGTGATGGACAATGCCATTAATCTCTGCAGGAATCTGATAGACTTATTAGAGCAGGATAAAGAGAAAAGAGATGGATGGAGAGATGGTTTATCTTCTGAAATGAGTGTACACCTGAGCTGCACTTTAGAAAATCTTGCAGAGATAATTGTCAGGACCATCAAGATGATCAAGACTCAACTTAAGCTTGTCAGAGGATGAAAAATCGTCATCAAATTAGCACTGTTGTGAACCCCACTGCCTTAGATAATAATTTGAATGTTTTTGTTAAGACAATAGCAACCTAGAACCCATTTTCACTTAACCATAGTAACAAAATTACTAATCATATCTCATTCTGAGTTTTACGCCACACATATGGGACCCTGTAGTCCTAAACCGATTTTTTTTGCCCTGCTGGCATTAGTATTATGATTATCCTACATATAAGAACAGTCGTGTAACTACCAAGTTTCTGATTAAGTTTAAGACTTGTGTTCCACTCAAAGCTCCACCATCAGCATGAGCAAACAGAAGCTGTTGTTTCTCTTTTCCAGAGCTTTGTACAGTGCTCCTCCTCTGACTTCCGTATGCCTGTCTGACATGCTGAACACGAGTGTCCTTGATCGCTGCAGGAGATCTCCAAGATACAGTTCAGTGCATACATTTAAAGAAAAGAGACATGCAGTTAAATAAACTGCCTCTAAAGCTCAAAAAGTGAGTCATGAATCAACCTTTGCAGACTCTGCTCTTCACAGAAGACTACGAAGATTTGAGCATGTAAAAACAAGCTGATCTAGCCTGTTAGTGTCAAAATTTCATTGGCATATGAGTAAACATGCATCAACACAACATAACTATTTTCAAGTTGGCAGAATTACTTCAGAGCCCATCCGAATGAACTCAGGAGGCTAGTAAAAGCCTGAAAGAAAAGAATTCTATTAAAAATCACAAATAAGTCTCCAGTAAAGACAATATTTAAGTGTTGTGTGCTGTTTGACAGAAGGGGATGCACCCAGTTGTGAGTAAAGATGTCAAAGCTCCAAAACCGTCTAATGAGTTTCAGAGAGACAAATAAAAGACTCAGGTTGTGTGTTGCTGAAAAACTAGGAATTATTTGTTTTCTTCCTGCTAGAATCTATATATCATTAGTTTAATTGCCTATTTAGTTCAATCTGATTCAATGTGACTTTATTTGTTTTGTGCGTCCACATGGATCTGTATGGATCAGGCTCGGTTACAACCAGCAGATATCAGTCATTACTAAGAGATATGAAGTAAAAAATAATGCACCACCCTTAAACAGATGACATGTCTATATTGCCTTTCGACAGCAACAACATGTTAGCCCCTTTATATGTTGAAATACATTTGCTTATCTTAATGTATTTTTGTGCGTTTGTATTTTTTAAGTTTAACATCCAAAACAGGCAAAGTTTATTTTTATGCCCTGTTTCCATTTTTTGTTGGAGCTGTGCTCACATGCGGTGTAATGTTGTCTTTTAAAAGTTCAGTATTTCAAATATTTTTGTGGCATTAGAAAACATTTGTCGATTTTATCCTTTTCAAATTGTTAATTAGTTTAATAGTTTAATTGTTAGAAGTGGGAGAAATTTTTCAACATAGGTTTTTTTCTTGTGTTTATGATCTGCTTTCAAGTTTATGAAACTTGAAAAAGAAAACTGAAAATGGATATGTTACAATGTGTTACAGTCTCCTTTGCATGCGTTAGTTAGTTCTTTCTGAATTGTAAATGTGTAAAATGTGAGCATTTTTATTTAACTCATTTAACTATTTAAAATAAAAAAAATAAATACATAAATTATGGGACTTGGTTGCAGTTCACCAAATAACCACTAGGGAGCTTGTTATGCTTGGTACACAATAGACATATTACACGCATTCAAGAATGTTCTGAATATGGCTTCTTGAACGCAAATTTAGCATGCGCTGTTCTCAGTGGGCTGTTGCTCCCTGGTACTAGCAGAAAGTGGCAGCTGGAAGAGGCATGGTGCAAATTATGCAACTCTTCCATCCATACGTCGCTCCCAAATTTGAATTCCTCATCTGATTCCTGGTCAAAGTTGAACTGGTTTAACTTTCATTGCACGTTGAATAGGCGTGTGTTTCGTTTGAGAGTTTTATATGCGGATGCCCAAAAGCGCATATACCCACGTTTACACAGACTTGAAAGTAATCACTTGAATGTGCATTGCTGATGCTGATGTGCATTACACAAGCAAAAAAGTACTTTTTTTTTTGCTTAATATTCCAAGAATTCCTTATTAATCATATTTAGTGTTTTCTTAAACATTTTTCCTTATTTGGTTGAATTGTTATATATATATAATCATATTTTATGTAAATTGCGTTATTTGTTATGGGTTTTTGATGATCCCAAGACTGTAACTTCTAACTGTAGTTTATCTGTAAAGGTGTATGTATTGGCCAAATTGGCCACGTCTTCCTCATCCAAAAGGATATGTGGTTTTAACGAAAGCGTCCAATCCTGTGTTGTGGCATCAATCTATTTAAAACCGAGGCGTTCAGACGGCATCCTTAAATTGTTTACATATCAGAATGAGAAAGACTGATGAGGCATTTTATGAAGTTTCATTATTTTATTTGTTCCTTTTCCATCGTGTGATTAATAGTCGCTTGACTGGGATATTAGAAAAATCATTACTCATTCAAGAAAACTGACAGAGAGAAAGGGGCCACTGGGTTCCTGCAGCCACAAAGAATAATGCAGCAATACGAACAGGATTCCCACACAGACTCACTCCAACTCATAAATGTGCCCCAGACAGATGCTCTGTGTATTTGCACCTACAAGGTTATGTGGCAGAGCAGTGCACGCATTCGTTAGCCCTGATCCCGTATTCTGCAACAGCCCTGCAGTGAGAAGTCTGGAAAGTTTTTTACAGCACATCCTCTTTTTCTTTTTTTTTTTTTGAAAGAAAAGGGCCATTATTCAGAGCACAGCTATCAAATCAGACTTTTAAATTGTACGCAAACACTTATCTCACACTTTCCTCCTCATCTTTCAGATGGTTTCTTGTTCCATTCTCTCTGTTTGTTGTCTCTCCAGGGAGACTTTATATGAAAGGCCGACAGCCTAGGGACATGCTCGGTTAATAGTGCCCCTAAATGAAGTCATATAACAGTAGCAGCCTTTCATACACATCCACGTACACGCCCACCTGAAAACTGAGGCACACATGCCTCTCTGTCCTGGGGACATATTGGTGGCAGCATCCACTGGGACAGGTGCATGAAAGAACAAAATTTGAGTTGATGGGGGGAAGTGATTGAAAGTGTGACCTTGGGAGGGTTGAAGACACGAGAGACTGGCAGGTGGAGTTTAATTAAAGGTTCCTGGAGGTGAGGGATAGGCTTGAGTTTTGCAAAGAAGAAAGGGGCAAAGGCGAGGGGTTAAACAGGAAGTTTGGGCAGGGTAAGGCGTCATGAAAAAGGTTTGAGTTTTGTTTATTTTTCTTGTGTCTTGCAGTCTTTTTCCTTAGTCGCCATGCATATGCATGCTCATTCTTATTCTTTGTTTGAAATATTAAATCATGATTCACAATTTGCATCACAAATGCATCAAAGATGCTAATGAGAGGCAACAAATAGGATATTTTTGGAATTTGTTCCCAAGGAAATGTGGCTGGTTGTTTCGTTACTTTGGAGGTGAATATCAAAGCTTGATGCGCATCCATGGAGGAGACTTTTGTGGGCAATGTTCCAGCATTGCAGCTGTGTTACGTCACCGAGAGCCAATGTTTCTGTTCCTGGTCCCTTTCTGAATATTTCACGCTGCCATTTACTCCTGAGTTCACTCCCAGAGAAAGGGAACCATAATAAATTGCACTCTTCCACCTCCCAGCCCCCCTCTCTCATCCTCCTTCACTGCCTACACCTTTCTCCGTGCTTTTCTATTCTCACCCACTAAGTTTCATTTTTTAAAGCTTGTCTCTTTAGTCTTCATCACTTGGTTTTCTCTTTTTGCCTCCGAAGCTTCTGTTTTACTTCACTGAACGATATTGGGTCTGAAAGATGAATTCCAAATAGACTGCAGTTCCACGTCAGGATTAACTGATCATTCATTTCCTGTTTCCCATCAATGCACAGTCCAGCTGTGAGCTAGCGCATAAATCAACTTGCTTACTCCAAAAAGGGGAGATGAAAAACAAAATGTGTCTAATTAAGTTCTTTCTTTGGCTCTAAATTCGGTCTCAGACAGTTGTGCATTATATTAATATTAAAAGAAAAAAAGAAAAAATATACATAAAGAAAATTCATCTTGAAATTGCATTTCTGATGTTTTCTTTATTCAAATCATTGTGAATTAGGAGCAGACAAAAGAAGACTGTTTGCAAATTTTGTAGGTGTGACTACGGCAAGCCACAAGCTTCCGGCTTTGCTTCATTCTAATGCATCCAGTTGTAGACAAATAGATCCATGAAAGGCTTTTTCTGCGCCAAACATTACGCACACAACTTAGAAGCAAATTACTAACAAACTATTGCCGCTCTGCAAAAACTATGTCCTAGAAAATGACACGTTTTTTTGGTTTTGGAGAAAAATAGCATCATCATACTTGGACGACCATTGGGAATGCTTTTAGACCAGTTCAAAAGGTGATTAGAGCGTGAATTTAAACAGTCTAATGGATGGGTGACCACCGTATACTAAACTAACTGTATTTATCTAAACCAGGGGTCTGCAAGCTTTGACTTTATCTTTTAGGGCTCTTAATTCTTACTGACCAAAACCAAACGAAAGCCTCAAAGTCCCACTTTACCATTTAGAAAAATACTTTTTTTTTTTTTTTTTTTTTTTTTTTTTTTAACTTTTGTGGCCATTAAGGCTTTTTTTTTGTTAAAATGTTGCATTTAAATATTTACATTACATTTACATGTAGTTACATTACACGTATAGCAATTTTAATGTATTTTACTTGTAGTTTAGTTTATTCAGTTCCTTTCAAAATAAAACTCATTCTTTATCAAATAACTAGATAACATACTAGGCCTGTTTTTTAAATTAAAGCCTAAGAGCCACAATGGAGGCATAAAAGTGCCGGAGTTGGCTCTGGAGCCTAAGGTTCCCCTGATCTAAAATGAACATCCAGTTGAGCTGTTTTCTCAATGTTTTTTTTAGGGAGTTGTAATGAACTAATTGTATGTCTTGTCGAGGTCGCTGTTATCTGCCACCACTGAAATTCCATTTTTATTCTATCTAAATTGCCAATGAGGGTAATTTTGCCTGCAAAAATGAATAAATTTCAAGACATTATAGAGACATAGATGTTAGAAGGGGTTTCCAACACAACGACAGCACACACCTGGATTGATTTGTCTGCCCTCACAGTGACATTTTGTTTTGTTATTTTCCTTATAGGCTAAGACAAGTAGATGAAAAGTTTTTTTTCATGTAGGCATGTGGCAGCAGTAGCATCTGCGAAAAACCCTGCAGCTCTAATATTTCATATATACCAGACATGATTGGCAGCGCAATGCACAGCTGACCTTGTGAACTGCGGTGGCCCTCTGGGATGCAGACAGGTGCTTTGCTGATCAAAGGCTGCACGCGCACGGTGAACTTTTGTACCTGCGTGTCTGCCTTCTCCCTTCTCCAACCTCCGCTCCCGAACCTTCTGCGCTCCTTCGGAAGACACAGCCGAGTGTGTCCTGTCAAAGAGCAACAGCACTTTTATCTGTTCAAAGACAGAGAGGACTCGGAAAGCGATATGATGTGGAAACAAGAAAAAACCTGTTTATGCACACAGGAAATCCAAAGAGTGAAGAAGAAACTAGAGTAGACAGCAGGCGAGAGTGAAAAGATAAGGAAAAGTGACACATTTCTGCAATATCAACACCATGAAACATTCGATTAGTTCTTCAAAGCTTGTCATTTCTACTTTAATATTACGCTAATATGAGTTTCACCATGCGTGAAGAACTGATTTCTGACCATCATCGAGATGACTTTGTCCTTCTTTGATTCAAATCCTTTGCATACAAAGTATTTTGATGAAGAACAAGTGGTTTTGTGACTTTCCAAAGGATAATTTATGAACAAAGCTGTAATAGTTGTGCTTATTCAGAAAAATGGGCCATGTATCTAGTAGCACTTTGTCACACACTAGTTATATGGAGCCTTGTCAGTGCATTTTAATCACAGCAAAAACTCCTACTGTATAAAGCACACATGCACACCTCATTCGTTTCCTCAGAACACAAAAGCCTGCGTTCATGCTGTGTGCCAGTGCAGCTGCAGCCTGCGCTGAAAGATTTGGGTCAGGTTCTGGATGACGGCCGTCTGGCGGTGTTGTTGAGTTGTGGCTCTTTAACAGATTGGATTTGCCCTCTCATCTGCTCGTGGACAGCAACTTACTGCGGTTCGTATGATGATGTGAGTGAGCGGATTAAACAGGGGGAGCCATGAACAGAGAGGGAGGAAATCGAGCCAGTTTTCCCCTCCAGGAATCTTTGTGGACAGTTGAAGGAATGCTGCTGTCGAAATCTATGATGCTTCTTTGTTATGTGCATCGCTTTGTTTTAGATTAATGGTTAAATTGGAGCTGTTTTTGAGTTTAATGACATTTGCTTGACTCATCACGAATTCTCCCTGTAATTTGTGAAATGTTTGAATTTATGGTAGTTTGGCTGTTTGTTGATAACACATATTTGGCTTTTCCTTTTAATTTTTTTGTGAGATTAAATTGATTATTTCATCGTACTTCACTGTATTCAAAGCTACAATCTCTGACAAAGTCTCTGTTTTGATTAACTCCATTGTGGTCACACAAGCTTCGTTCACTGCTGCAAATTGTTGCTGCGACTGTTTTGGATTTGGACCCACCATTCATGGAAACAGTTGTGTGTGGATAGGTGTGATGGATGATGGACAGTCATGTTTCTGCAAAAACAGACAGAAATGTCTTGTTCTGATGAGTCCACTGCTAGTATTATCCCAGGATTGCTCATGTGGAGCTTTAGATTGAAGCTTCAAAACTAAAAGTAATGACACCTTTAAACATAAAATGGTGAAATAAAAAATGTTGCCTATGACTTTGTTTTTTTAAAGGTAATAGTATGTGGAAGGAAAGTGATGGATGTTTCACTTCATTCGGCAGGTGTGGAAGCTTGTTTGAGCTATGAAACTGGAGTTCTCGGTTCACTTGGAGGTCAACTGAAATGGCTGAGACACAGGGAAAAATGTATTTAGATTATCCAGCTTAAGACTGCATTTCAAAAATAGATGAATTCATATCAAATCAATCTTTACTATAAATTTGAATCCTTGAATCAGTTTTCCTTCAAAAATGTGTTTGCTTTTTGTTTGTTTGTTTTTTAAACCAAAACAGATACTTTCAGCTAATTAAATCCACCTTTATTTGGTTTACAGCACTGTTTATTAGAAAAAAAATAATCACCAAATAAAATAGGTTTTGGATGGAAATTTCATAAGTAAATCAATGCTTATCCAATTAAATCCTAAACTATAAAAGGAACTTGTAAATTGAATTGATTTGTATTTCTACAGTTACACGCACACAAAGAGTGCATCAAAGAGGAAGTAAATCAAGAAGAGTGAAGAAAGAATATAGGAATCCATATTTCCAATTTAAAAAACTGCAGATTCAAATAAGTTAGAATCAGGAAGATAGAAAACAAAACAAAAAAAAAATATTGCTCGCCATTTTTGTTGTATTGATAATGCTAGGTTGGGGGAGAAAGGGGCTGTGAGCTAGTGGGAGGGTCCACTGGGAACACTGGGACTTTAACAGCTATGACCACAACAGAGACAACACCCAGAGGTTTCAGTAAGTAATGTAATTTATGGAGTAAAGAAATGCTTTTTTGCCTAAAACAAATCAACCACAAGTCAAGTCTAATATTAAAGGGCAGTACAGACAGCAGCTTTGTACTTGGATGTCATATTGGAACCGTCATACATCAAGCTCTGAGACTATGACACAAACTCTGCACACACACACACATACACTCACAAACAAACCATTTGTTTGTCGAACTTCTGCCTGGCAGGATATCAAGTTTGCGAATAGACGCTAATGCTATCTCTTGCGAGCAATAAATAAATCAATGTCACGCTCTCTGCCAGTCAGCGAGCTGCTTCTGCTCCAAAGTGACACAGCCAATGCTCATCTCTGCAGTAATGATTACTTCACCATTATACTGGCAGACTTCCTATTATATGTTTATAATGTTGATATGAAGGTTATTGATTCCTGAAAGGACAGAATGGGACAGGAGGTGAATTTCAGGAAGTCTTTGATGATCAATCTCACTCTGCTAAATCCTCTAGTGCTCAGTATTAACACTGCAGGGTGAAAATAAAAAAAATACATGAAAGGTATAATTAAATTCCCTAACTAATACCATTTCACTTTGACATTTCATGATATAAATTTAATTTTCTGTCAGCTGACTCTTTTCCCTCCTCTGTAACACCCGAGTAATGAGCTGCCCTTGTGCCCCTGTTCAAACCAGGTCTGGAGGTTTTGCAGCGTTGGGAAGGTAGGAGAGCATCATTTCATCAAACAATAAAGGAAAGATGCAAGAAAACATATAGGAAATAAAAAGAAATGTTGAGCTTAGAACCTTGTTCATGAGTTACACATCAAATGCATATGGTTATGTATCTAATAGATGAATAATGTTAACGTAGGAGGTTTTTTTTTTACTTTATATTACTATGTCATACTGTGGAAATTAGCCTCCTGTCAATCAGTTTTAATGGGTTTAGTGGATTCTGTTGTGATGTGTCACTGTTTGTGCAGCTTAAACCAATGTGTCTGCTGAGAGACCAGAAAAGTGTTCACTGGCAGGCTGCAGCTGCTTCAAGCTGTACAACAGTTTCCTGGGAAACCGTTTCTCATCTGTTTTTTATGATTTTGACTATTTATGCACTGTAATAACAAGCCAACGATTCTCAAATTCGTCTGGTCTTTTTAGAGGTTTATAATCATTGGCCTCCACACAATTACCCCCAACAAATTCAGCATTTATGACAGCCAACTCTCATGTCATAAAAAAGCCAAAACAACCTGTTTACAATTTCTATCTGAATTAATTGTTTTCATTTCCCCTTCAGCTTTTCTTTTAAATGAGATTGTGGCAAAAAAAATATTGTTTTGCTGAAGACCTACCGACCTCACACAATGAAAAGCAGCTGGTTTGGTTTCAGTCTGAGTCAGAAAGACAAATTTAATTAAACAGAAAATATTTTTGAATAAAGAAGTAATTGTATTTTTATGTAAATCAACATACCAATCATTATTATTTTGTCTGTTAAGAGTGTGTTTTTTATGGAAGGTTCAAAAGATTTTTTTTATGGTTGATCATTGCAAATACTGGCATGAAAATTAGACTGAAACCGGCTTTAAAATACATTTTTTTAAAATGGTAAATAACTGTGGGTTTTTTTGTTTGTTTTTTTGTAAAACCGACTTTTATTTGTCAATGGGGAGTGACTCATAAGACGAATGGTAATTTAAAACCTGAAATCCTTTTGCCCTCTTTTACCTAACACCATAAATTCATTACTTTAATTACTGTTTCAACCACAGAAACCATGCATTGCCATCTTTTTTTTCCAACTCTGATTGTGTAAATTTGCAAAATGGAGCCTTGGCTTTGCCCTCAAAGGGTGACAGTGCTGCTTCAACACACCCTTGATTATTTTTCACCATCTTCTTGCTATGCTTGTCATATCCATGGTTTGTGTTTTATGCTTGAATTGAAAACAAGTTTCCTTGATGTTTCCCCAGAAACCTTTTTCATCAGCCTGCTGAACAGCTTTGAATGTTTGCATGTTTTCACTCCGCCTGTTCCTCTTGTATTCCAAGCCAAACTGAGGTGACAGAGACAAACTTTACTATTGATCTGGCAAACACTGCCCCTGTTTCTCTCATATCCCACAGGAACAGGATAGAAAGTTTTTTTTTTCCCTTCCTTCCTCCGTGTTTCTCTTCTTTGTCCTATCTGCACTGCTGCCTCAGACTGCCCTTAAGTAAATCAGAAACATGACACATGCATCATCTTTGTTTCTCCGGGTTACTGTCTCTATGTTTGTGTGTTAGCAGCTCTAATGTGCAGGGCGTGAGCCTTTTACAATATGTTCAATATTACACCGCAGGGTCTCACAACCCAGACAATTCTCACACTGCAGAAAGAGGGAGAGAAATGGTTGGATGCAAAGGAATACGGCACTGAACCATCAGTGCAAAGTAAAACCCATTTGTCTTTTGCTTCCCATCTTTGCAGCCCCTCCAACAGTCTGTAAACTCAAAAAAATCATTTTTATACCATCTTTAATCAAATAAATGACACAAATCTGTATTTGAGGTAATATCTCTATTTCCCTCATAAAAATGCTATGTTTACATTAAAAAATATGTTTAACTTAAAAAATTACCATAAAATAGTTGGTTCTTTTCATATACGCAGATGTGATCAATTCCCTGCTAAGCCTCTAAAAATTTTACGTTTTTTGCAATTTAGTTAAACAGATAGTTCTTTGTAAGAGAAAAGAAAAATATTTAGTAGATTTATTGTACAACCTTGAACAGTGAATAATTTACTATAACAAATAACAAATATATATAGATATAAATTTAAATACTGAAACCATTCAAAAATTAACCTTGTAATTATTGTATTCCAAACATTTCTTCCACTATTTATGTGGGAGTCATATGGGAGTCAAACAAAAACAGTGTTTTGTGCTTTTGTGACCTCTAGTGAGGAAGTTGCAGACAAACAAAAAATAAAAAGCACGCTATTCATCCCATGTTGGTCTCGTGCCCCTTAAAGACCCACTCCAAGGAAGTTGTCTTTTTATCATGCTCTTTTGCTTTTTTCTCATCATGGTTGACATATACACAAAAAATTAAGCTTAAAATGCCTTTTTTGGGAGGTATTTTTCATTCGAAGTGATTAGCAGGGACTGTAAAAACAATAGCAAAGGCAAAAAGATACAGTTTGAAAAAGCCTGTAGCAGTGATGTATAGATACTAGTCCACATACCACAAGCTCTCTGCTCTGCTCCATTATGATGCATCCACTTGCAGACAAATGCATCCATGTACAGTAAGTCTTCGTTTTCCTCATTAAATGCTAAATTTGTAAAAAACTAACCAATCAATCTGATTTCAATTCTGTCCGATAACAGAACATCATCATTTGATGAAACAAAAGAAATCAAAAGATTTACTACAATGGTGCTCTGAACAAGTGGGTAGTTTGTGAATTAATTTACGGTTGCATGGCAGGCAGACTGAGGGGAGGTGTGTTCTAATATTTGCTTGGTTATCCATTGATCCATGTGGATGAGCGCTAGAGCCTTGTAGATTAGGTGACCAGCCTTGAGGCTCTCTAGGAATCAAGAGGATACACTCTCACATAACTCAGTAATAAAATGGTTTCCACTGATAAGTGAAGTTGTTCAGTTTAAAACCTTGGTTTTAAAAAAGGGCTTGTAGAGCGGGTGAAACTTTAACAAGACTGAATGATTGACGCTGGCTCCCAGATGGTTCTGTGAAACGTATCCAAATACAATTAGCATTTATCGATAGTTACGTGTCAGAGTTGGCTGCACAGATCGCTGCATTCAGAGACTTTGCTCTCTTGTGTATTTCAGTAATTTGGGTTACTGATGCCTCAAGTGCTATTTGTGTAAATTCTCATAAACTGATCATTTCATGAGCCAGGCTTATTATTCTTCAGTTGATGGTACTAAATCAACTGACTAGCCCATGGGGTAAACTATCACGGGACCGACTACATTTTCTATTTTCTGATAAACACAACAACACCGGTGTGTCAACAATTGCTTTGCTTTTGAGAACGACTTTGACTTTTTCCATTTCAGGTACATTTAAAGACACAGTAACAACAGGCAATGTTTTAAGTGCATACAGGCAAACGTTGCCAATGGGGAGAAACATGTACATCTACTTGGTAGACAGCAGCTTGGTGTGGGAGTGGGGAGCGCTGTGAAAAAATCAGAATGATCGCCCTGGAGGGGCTTAGTCTCCTATTTCTGTTGCAACTGGGAGTTTTTAAATAGTGAACGATTGTGTTAAGTTCTATGAGCACTTTTGTGCAGGATGTAAAAGGAGGACAGATGCTAGATATACCTCGCAGCTTTTTTTATGCACATGCATTCTCTAGGGAAACATAGGCAGGTTTAAGAGGATGCACTACAGTCAGAGAGAAAAGGTGAGAAAAATGAGGGCTGTCCTCTTAGGTTTTATAAAAAATTGAGCCAAAAGTTTTCATCTTTTATCTAAAATAACCAAATCATTCCCCTTTTCTTTTTTATTCCACTTATTTTCTACTTATTTCACCGCCTACAGTCCATATTTTATTTATTTGCCTCCATGCTTGCTTGCCAAGCTTCTTCTTCTCTCACCCACCTGAGCCAAACACCTGTGTGAGCACTAAGGCCCAGAAAAGGCTTCCAGGATCCTTTTGGAAGCAATCTCTTTTTAATTGTCTCCTGTTGGGTCACTACCTCGCAAAGCCCGCCTGCCCTCTGGAGGGCTTGTGCTGCTGTCATGACTGGGTTTCTATTGGGTTCTTTGGCTTCACATTTTGTACTTCGGAAACTGCATACAAGCTTATCTTTTCTCTTGTGTCCTTACAGATTTACCCAGGCTGAGCAAACAGGCACACACACATGCAGTGCAGACTATGGAAGCCTTTTTGGAAGTGTGCTTTGCTTAGCAGCAATAAAATGTGATAACCCTCTCACCACAAGCAGATCCTGTTCTCACTCATCAGCCAGTCTCAGGCCATGCAATATTTGTTAAATGGTTGGATGGCTGACTAAAGTACATGATAATGAAGAACAGATTTGAATGAAAATGTCATCTTCTGCCAGTAAAAATCTCACTGACAAAAAAAAACATCAAACATTGTCCAATAGCTAAGAATTATCTTCCAGTAGCTTCTTTATTGTTGACATTGTAAAAGTACTATTACATTTAGACTGGCAAAATTCAACTGGGTTAAATTGAGAATATTCCTGATGTTTGTCTGTTTTATTCCACAACGTTTTTTTTGTTTGTTTTTTTTTAATTTAGTCTACGGATTTTGTGGCTTTGTGCGACTGAGAATTGTAACCAAATTCTAAAAGAACACAACCTTTAGGCTACACGGCGCACTGTCTGCGGTTATTTGCTACGGTTATTGTAGTCACAGTAACATTTGTTTTGACCGATATCAGACTGTTTTTTACATGATGCAAACACTATTGGGAGTTAGAAGTATTGTAAATACACTAAGGCAGCTAAAGCTTTTGACGTGGCAAACATGTACTGGTTTTGGAGTGTCCTTTTTTTTTTTACGTGTTCCAAATAGAGTTGGGAGTTAGCGCAATCACAGTAACTGTTTTTGGCTATAGGTCTGTTTTTTTAGACGTTGCAAACAAGATTGGGAGTTACAGGAATTGAAAATGCCCCAACGCAGCTGAAGCTTTTGACGGGGCTAACATTTGTTTTGGGGGTAAAAGTCTGTTTTTTAGGTGGAGTTTACAGGTTTTGTGAATATGAATATGTGAATATGCTAACACAGCTAATGCTAACATAGCTTACATGTAGTGTGTCATTAACAACTCCTAGAGTTACTGTGAATGCAGTTCAAAAACTCTGACTGATGGACTCCTCTCTGACTTTTTTTTTTTTTGTCTCAGTAAATCACCTCACAGTTTAGTGCGTCTTATTTGTGACATCATTTCAAAAATAGACTTCATTGATGGAGTGCCAAATAATCCGGTGTACCCTATGGTCTGGAAAATATGGTATATTATCAAAATTAATTTATATAGTCTATAATAATAGAACTGTTTAATTGTCAGAGTCTGGATATTTCTAACCCCCTGAAATATACCTAGTTACCAAGACAAAATTATATTTTTAATTACTGTATTTCTATTTGTTTCATTAGTGTTAATGTTGCCATCATTACCTGAAAGAAATAATAAATCTTTCACTTTTAGAAGTCAAAAAAATATTTTTACAAGTAGTTCATGTTCTGTTAACAGACTAATCAATGAAATGCAGTCTTTTGTAAAGTAATCTTATTCATCCTGATTTATCTTTTTACCTCCCTAAATTCCTTTTTAACAAACCCAACAGAGCAAAGCAGTAATTTGACAATTCATTGTTGTCTGTGCATTCTAATTAACTATACATTCCCATCACATCGTGCAACAAATATGGATGAACACACAACAGCATTAGCACAAAGACACACAATAACAACATAATGCTACAGGGTTATCTGTGAGATGCAATTACAGTAATAGTTACCATTATGCTGGATAAAGCTGTAAGTGACTGGCGATTTTAGCTTTTAGTATGCAGAATGAATTGTGGAGGAACCTGGTTTATGGAGACAAAGAAGAGGAGAATATTTGCTGCATGATTTTCTTTCAGTCTTTTGTTCTTATCTTTTAATAAATTCCAATCTCTTTAATCTTTTATTTTCTTTCTTGATATCATTCTTTCTCTTATGGTTTCTTTCTTTTTTTTTTTATTTAGTTTTTAGTAATTGAAAGGCAGAACCAAAACAACAGCTCGATTTTGTTAAGGAAATTTCAAATAATAGTCAACGAAGACTTAATAGAATAAAGATAATTGTTTTGTGTCTCCTTTTTTTCTGAATTTCTATCCCAAGCCTAACAGTTTAGTAAATGATTTGTACTTCAGCCATACGATCATGAAATGCAAAAGTCCTAAAGTCCTAAAATATACTAATCTGTATATTATAATCTCTTTAAGTTTGAAGGAGAGACGTGAGAAACATTAAAAACGATGTCATTTTAAAATCAAATAGAGGGGATTTGATACTAAGGCAAGGAAAAAAAAGAAAATACTGTTTATCATATACAGTTGTGGATCATCAGGGAGCAGTTTTGACCACCCACATGGACAAATTATAGAAAAGATAAAGAAATATTCATCCTTGCAACTTTGAAAATATTGCAAAGCAATCGGTTGAAAAGCAATAACTTGTGAAACTAGAAAGGGACTGCAAATCACAATAAAGAACACGTGATCACTAAATGGGCGGACCGCGTCTTCTTGAGATACTGCAGCTGAGAAATTGGCTTTGGAAAAAAACGACAGAAATTCAAAGCAGACTTCCGTATAAGACAGTCAAAGATTTTTAAGCAGTCTGAGGCTTACAGAAATCATTCATGCACATGCCTTATTCAGCCTTAAGTCTACTTGTTATTCTGCAAGGTCACTTGTCTTGAACATGCGATTAAATTTAAACTGAACCATGAAAGAAAGAACAAAAGAGAGCCAGATAAACTGCCCCTGTTGACTTTTCTTTGAAGGACATCATAGAGCTGCATCTTTTTCTACTATCCCAGCCCTCAGCTCGCACACACACACACACACACACACACACACACATTTTGACATACAAATTCCCTCTCCGTCGCACTATTCAGTGAGTCATCGGTTATATGCCACAGCCAGATCGATATTGCGTGTCTCTCCCACAGAGAAAAATGGTGGAAACTGCTCGGAAGGGAGGTGAAGCTAGGCTATGAAAATGTGTTTTGTCTTGACTGCTAATATTACAGTTAAACGTTTTCCCTCAGAGGCCACAGGAAAACCACAAACAAGATTTAAATGGAAAAACTGGAGTATGTGCTGCTTTTTAAGTGGCTGTGTGAAAATTTAAAAGACCACAAGTAAGTAGAAAAATGAGTCAAGATCAAAGCATTCTGTTGATTTTTGACTTTCTGGTTTTAGACTCTTTTTTTGTTTGTTTTAAATAGGAATGCATCAGTTTGACAATGAGTTACACCATGTTTTCATTTTATGGTAATTATTTAGCGGATCATTTTAATATCAGCATGCTTGGATAAAATCCTAACGTAGCAGGGAAGTTTGTTGCACTTCTTGCAGACCAAAGCAAATTGTTTAAGCTTGTGTTGGTCACATTGTTGACCCAGCAGAAGTCTATCGCTTCAGTTTAGCACTCTCTATCTCCTTTCATTCAGTCTCTTTAATTACATTCATTTGCTCCTCTGCTGTAGTCTGTTAACTCCTTTATCTCCCATTGTCGTGTCCACTTTATTCCAACTAATGCTGCACTGGAAAACATCTAACAAAAGATCAATACTACATTAACTTAGCACGTTTATCCCTTTTGCCCATTAAATGGACCTCAGTGACTGGCTGGCTAACCCGCTGGTACATCTCTTCCTGGAAGACATGCAGGTCACCGGCTTATCTTCAGTCCGCGTCCTTTTCTGATTGAGCTGAGCCTTCACCAGCTGCTCACACTCACTCGCTCCCATGCTGGTGTACTTTCAATTCTTTTTTCCTCCAATAATGTTGGTCTCTAAGTTCAGTCTAAGAGATGAAATCTGGGACTTTTCTTTCCTCATTGTAAATACATGTATATTTTTGTCTCAAACACGTGTTTCTATTGTATTAGCAGTTTAAATACCTGTATCTACTGTAGTTTTTCTAATTGAAATGTATCTGCAGTTTTAGATTCTTATTCTGTGTAGTGTTTGCTGTGATGTGGGAATCAAAAATGTTATTCTTAAATGAATATTGATGCTTTGAAGATATTTGGAGTTGAGCAGCTGGGAAAGTGACTCATGCTGATGAGCTTCTTGCTTTTCTGGTACACAGTCTTTAGGGCAAACGAGTAGATTTCTATTAATTCATATTTTACCAACTTTATTCTTCAAAAAACAAATTTTCTTCTCTTACTGTTTCTTCAACTCATATTTGAGGGGAAAAAGTGCATACACTATCAGGTCACATATTTGTTTTCATAAATGTTCTGCATGCATTTTTAACTGGAAATCTAGGAGGCAAAAACAACCCGTCTGTCACCATGGTGATGCCCCTGCTGTGAGAACAGATCAGACATTGTTCCTTTTTATAGATGTTCAGGAAAACTAAGCAAACACTTGTTTTTTGGGGACAAAACCTCCCATTAGTATTTAGTATATTTATGTATTTTATTTGATTTAAAATTGGACAATGCAATTGAAGAGAAAACCACATGGTTAAACAAGACAAAACCCAAGGTTTAAAAAGCCAAAATTAGCCAGAATGTTAGTTTTCATCTGTGGTCCCTTGACCATAATGACACTGAAAGCAATAAAAACACTAAGTACAGCAAAAATGTACTAATAGCATATACATCAAGACTTAATAAAATCTGGAATACCAGTGACTATACAATAAGATGCAATAAAATACAGTACAAAATCACAAAGAACAAGACATCACAGTGAGTCAGAATGAACATTCACTACAGCTATATCTTTTAAGTTGTTGTTGATAACCCATTTTAAAAGAAAAACATTTTTGTGAAAAGCAGACATATTTATCTATTCGAATTCCGTTAGGAAGTTGTTGTAATCATCTTACATACAATCAAATGTAAGTAACTAACAAATACAAATTTGAATTTTAGAGAAAGGATGTGTCAAAGTGAGGTGAAATTACAATTTTCACCCAAAAAAAAGATTTATTTAGTGAATTCTAGTATTTTCATTTGTTTAATTTACAACCACATTATTTGTTTCTCAAAAATATCAATTTTAACAAAGACTGTGTGACCCTGACTGCTTCAACAGTCTGTTTTACAATGAAACAAAGGACCACACATCTCAAAAGAAGAACCTTTAATAATTGTCACCAAAAACAGAGAAATCATGACATGAGATTTTGGCGATGCCTCCATCGCGCAGCATCAGTTGTATTTGTGATGACAGCATAATCCGCTTAAAGCTCTTCAGTCTTTCTCATGTTGGAGCGTTTGGAGTCTGACTGATTGATTCTGAGGACAGGTGTCTTTTACACAGGTGATTAACTGAAACAGGTGACAGGCTGATCAGGAGAGTCTAACTGGTCTGTGAAGCAGAACTTTTAATGGTTACTACAGGATCACATACTTATTTCCCTCAATGAAATGCTAATAAATTGATATAAGTTCTTTGTAGTCGATTTCTTGATTTTCTATCTCTCATTGTTCCTACCACTGGGATGATTGACTGACAATTTCTTTTTTAGCGCGAAAGCCTACAAAAAAGAAGAAGGAATCCTTATTTCCTCCAATGTAAGCTTGTCATTTTCAAGTAGAAATCTTAAAATAAGAACTTGTTAGTAAAAAGATATCTGCTCCTACAAGGAAATTTGATAGACAAACACAACTTCAAGGCCTAATTGTTTGGATCTGATACATTGAACGTGGCTTTTGCATGCTTGGGGTGCATCAGGGTTTCTCTTGACATGGTGCAGCAGTTACCACAGCAATTATTGCTGTAATAACTGTCTGCTTTTACTCCATTTGAAAAGACTCAACCAGAAATCTAAGCTTGTGGGTTTTGTCTTCCCGGCACCAAACTCCCCAGTTTCAATTTTACCATCCATATCACTGAACGCCATTACACAGTGTTTCTGCAACCAGCCTGCACTCCGGACATAAATTAGATTTTTATATGTGCTGTTTGTATGGTTTGAAAGTGATTCATAATAATAGCCTTGAGGTTTGAAAAATGGCATTGTACTTACCAGAAATTACACTCATGTCAAAGTTTCCCTCGAAAAAAGTAGAGCGCCAGTTTAAAGGGTGACCGCCACATTAGCAGCCACACTCTCTGCATGTGTGAGACTGCCTCTGACCTCTGACACTGCAATAACACAAAGACATCCCCATCTTTAGTGCTTCGCACTCCACACTGTGCAATTTTATACAGTGGAATTATTGGAACAGAATTGTTTCCAGATACTTACCAGGCTGCGGGTTTGAAGAATCTCTGTTTAAAATTGAGTCTCTGAATGACAACTTTAAAGTGACCCTTTGACTGTTAATCAGCAGATCACTCCGTTTTTGTGTAGGAATTCGTATCACTCTCCTAATTGTAGAGATTTTTTTTTAATTAAATTGTTGCATATCACAAGCTGTTTCTGGAGGTGCAACTGCATGACCGAGATGTGGAAGTCTGCTCATGTCATGTGAGCTCTCCTTTGTGCTTCCCGTCTATCTACTTTCTACGGCGTTCTTCATTTTTACCCGTAGAAAGAGTTAGAATCCAGACATTTGCTCACCTACCACACACTTCCTGTTTCTGCAGCATAAACTGGGCTGAAGCCAGCTGCATTGATTTCTCCAGGTGATTGATGGCTGGGTTTGAGGGGTTTTAGCCAAAGGGCTTTTTATTCTTACCTGCACATTAGCTCTCATCTGCACGTCTCCAAACTGCTGTTTATTAGTTTAGAAGCAAACCTCCATTTATTGCATTTTCCACCAGTTTCAGCCATTAACATACAATCTGTTTTCTTAAAAAGCTTCTTGCCACATAGTTTTTATTTGTTTTTGGTTTTTTTGCAAATACTTTAACTTTCAAACTTTTAGTAATTAAGGATGTGCTGCTCAGCTTTGTTGGAATGTGCAATCATTTCCAATATATTTCACATCTCTAGTTAAAAGTTTGAATTTAAATGTTCATCCGAAAGTTGAATTTTATTTAAATAAGGACAACACCACCTACACAAAATCGGCCTTGAAGCTTTTTCTTACTTATGTGAAGCAAAAATCAAAAGGCGTCCAGTGGACGACAAGCGGCCCAGAAGTGACTCTGAATGGCCCAAAGCACAATCACTCTAAGTAATATCAATGAAAAATGTATGCAATAATGGTTGATGCTGAATTTCCCTTTTGGTTTACTCCGCGATTGCAGTACATCACATAAACTGGTGTAGCCGAGTGTTTTTATCCACAAAGAAGAAAGAAGACGATTTCCTTCTTGGCTCTTCACAATAAAAGTGGCACACAACGATACCTGTTCTCTTGAAGCACAGCATTCGCGATGTCATAAATCTTAAATGCTAGTAGTACTTACTTAGAATTCAAGACTTTGGAAGAGTGGCAAAACATAGTGGAAGGCCATTACAAATGAAAGAAATAAAAAAATGTAATTGAAACTGTTTTATTATTGTCATTAACATTAATAATAAAAAAGCAGCTTTTTTAGCTGAGATGCTATTAGGCTACTAATGCCTAAAGAAGCTTATACTGATGATTTCTTAATCTTTGCAAAACCGGTAGGTGTTATTTAGGCACTTAAGAGCTCATAAATAAGGCAAAAATGCTGTTCTTTATAAGGTTAAAAGAATGATTAAAAATATGAAGTTTTGATGTAAAGGAACTGAGACATCAGAGATGTCAAGCAGTCTTATCAAGTGCACTCATCTTTACTTCTAGACATTAGAGCTGTGCATCCTCAGTTTTAAAAGAGGAACAATTGTGGAAGCTGATGTTAAAAATGTTGCTTCAGCACTTCAATCTGCCATGTAAAGAGGAGTTTTGTATTTTTATTGTATTTTATTCTTTCAGTTTGACTTCAGCTTCAGAATGAATGCAATTTTTTAAAGTTATTATTTTAAAACTTTTCACAAAAGATACTATTCATTGTAGTATAATTTTAAAAATAAAAGTATCGGAGAAGTGTCATCAACTGAATGAAAAAGATTTTTCTTTTAAAATTTTTGTCTGCACAAACTCCCAGTAATATGAATCGAAGTTGTCAGTCCATATTGACCTTTCTGCCTCTTTTCCAGCAGTTAATCCGTGACTCCAGGCCACCCAGGACCTTACTCCCTTGTACTCATCAAACAGCCCCCAGTTGCTTCACCTTTCTCTCTGCAGTCTCTGTTTTTCATTCCTCCTCCATCATCTCGTCTGTCTGATGTTGGACTCTCTCCACACCCTAATCCGCTCTCTCCTTTTTCCTTTGCTTTCTTTCTGTATTAATTATGGCAGCAACGTTTTTTTCATGTTTGCATTTGTGGCTCGTCTGTCCTTTTTTCATTTCACTGCAGCTGACTTCAGGTCTTGTATATTAGGGTTTTGGCTGATATCAAATGCTGGAACTGATGAAACATTAATCTGAAGCTATTTCTGAGTCTCAGGGTCAAATGCAGGTTACGCCAGGCACTCAGATGACATCTGAGTTTATGTATACTAGCATGGCCTCCTCATTTTGATTTTGTTTCATTTCTCCTTCCCAAAGTACATAATTGTTTATTATTTGCCTTTCCTAACTGAACTACGCAATTTGTCTATTGTCCCATGCAATGTTTCAGCAAAAATTACTTAATCAGACAGAAAACTGCAAAACACGAAGAAATAAGGGGAAAAAAAGAGTGTCAAAGTAGGAGAAACCCTGTCTGTTATACCCATTTAATGAACACAAAAAAACTAAGATCTCAAAACATACTATAAACATTCACCACTTGTTATAACTGTAACAAAACAGCAGTCTGCTAACAGGTGAGCTTTATGAGATGTCCTTATACATGCTATACTGCACTACATTCTGAGATTGAACAGGAAATCTTGCCATTAATCAACATCTTTGCTTCATAACTCCTCTCAATCACCTTTTAAACTTGGTTATAAACAAAAGAAATGATCCAGCATCATCTGCACACTTATCTTAACTGAAATTAAAGCTTTAGAAAAAGTATGTTTCAGTTTCATAAGCAACAACTAGCTAAAAAGACTGCAGTGTTTGAAGAGTTAGTGAAAATGTAATGCTTTGTAACAGTTCTTGACCATAAAACAATGAAAAAAAGAAAACTTTGTGGCACCACAGACGCTGGAAAAGAGGGGTTTAGCAAATCATCCTAACAATTATTTGATTTTTATCATAGTTTGTGGTTTCAGATATGATTCATAGTAGATTTTGGTTCATTCTGTGTTGTCCGCTGTGCTGTACTTAGTCATTTTTTCTTATAGTAACATAAACCTACCGTACCTCAATCCAGATGATATTTTCAAGCATTAATTCTAATCAATTTATTTTGTTTTGAAATGATTTTACAATGGTGTACTTAGAGTCAATTAACAACTTGCCCCAAACAGATCGATCTGGTTGGATCACTTAAGAATACAGAGTCAATTAGTCATTACACCCCTACTTAGAAACAGTTTATATAGTTGAAATGTGTACATAAATGTATACAAGTTTATGCTTGTAAGTCCTAAAGTAAAATGACTCAAATGCATATTTTGAATGGATTCTATTTTTGTCTTTATTTATGTATTACTTAATTGAGGAAATGGGCAGATGTGAAGTAACATAACTATTTTTTTTCTTTTTTTATGAAACTGAGCTGAGACTAAATCTAGTTTCCAACTGTGGACTTAATGTTCACAAGTCCATAGCAATTCCCTCCATGCTTTAATTTGGCAGCTCCAGATTTGTCACAAATATGATAAAAAATTTGTTTTTAAACACACGTTGACTGTTTAAATGCTAGAAAGTTCCAAGTAATGCATGATGTCTGTTGAAAAAAATGACACTTTTTATTTTATTTCACATTCAAAGCCCCACTCCAATCATCTTTTGATCTATTCCCAAAGCGTACCCAGTGGTCTTTTAATAATTATTTTTTGTTTTTAGGCAAAATCAAAAAACCTGTGTTGTTTTCTGGGACCTCATCAGAAAATTGCCTCTGAGTTGTGGGTGGAACTGTTGGTGTGGAGTAAGCCTGTCTCCATTTCCCATCATCCGCCCGTTAAGACTTTCTCCTGCTAGCTTACAGCCCCTCACAACCCCAAACTAACATTACCAGCGCAAAAATAATGGAGAGCACTATTGGAGCTATCCAGCTGTCAGTTTTGATCCAGATGTCAGCTCAGACGAGGAAAATGAAGGCGTACATGGATCTATTTTTCTGCATGTGGATGCATCAAAATGGAGCAGGGAGCTTGTGATCAGCCGATTGTAGTTTGTACATAACAACTATGAGTTTTTTGGAATGTTTTTATTTTCTCATCTGTTTCACCATAAAAATAAAGAAAGACTCAGAAACATAGATTAAAAAAAAGGTGACAAGAACACGTTAAAAACACCAAAAACACAATTTTCATTGGAGTGGGTCTTTAAAGGGTAAAAAGACAGTGAAAAAAAGTTTAACTAAAGCTAGTATCCCACTTGGAATTGCAGGCGTCTCGCATCTGTGGCATTATTTCAGTCGTTGGATCTGATTTTGAACACTACAGTAGGATTTTACTTTAATCTTAACGTGTTCAATGTAGGCAGACTTCAAGAAGAGGCCTCTGCTTTTGTCGCGTGCTTAAAATGTCATCCAATTAGCACTTTTTAATTAAACAGATAAGCCTGATGCTGATTGTTGATCAAAGAATTGCTTGTGTGTGACAACAGTGGGAAACACTGATTTGTAATCATCTCCCTTTTCCTGCTGTAAGCTCCTCTGCTTTCTCTGCTAGAGTGCCTGTTTTGTGTAACTGAGGAAGAGACTCACTGAAGCCAGATAATCTGCATGCACAGCCTATACTGTCAACTGCAGAAGAGTACGCACTCATATGTTCCTGCCAGCCGATTATGACCAACTGTTCTACCCATCAGACTCTGGAAAAGTTGCCATCTCATTTTCACCAAGTTTAACTGTGGCCTTGCAAACCTAGGACTTAAATGGCGCACATGGAGGTGTCGATGGCGCACCTTGGTGTGAGTGTTTATATGTTCCCACACACATCCCTTTCAGTCTCTGTGCTTCCACCTTGCTCCTGCATCAATCATTGTCCACCCTCTAATGGTGGTGAAAGAACAGAATCATTAAAGCACCTCATTCCTCAACAGAAAAAAAAGGGAGTGAAGCAACAGCTAGAGGTGGAGAGAAAAACCAGGAGACACCGGTAATGAAATAGAGAGAAACAGATTAACACAGACAGTGGCAAAAAAAAATATGTGTGAGATGGAAATGCTGGAGAGTCACGTGACGCAACCTAAGTTAGATTCAGAAAAAACGATGGACTGAACTGAGGGGTGAACAGAAGAAGGGATGTAGGATTCCATTAAAGGGATGGAGAGCAGGATTTGTGGACTTGTGCACGAATGAGGGTATCAGCTGTCCCAGCTTCATCTGCAGCCAATGGAGAAATTGCCCAGATTTTCCTCTTCTTGTGTTGAGTTTCTGATGCTGAACCAATCTGGCTGTAGCTCAAACGACTCATATTTATTCCCCTCATTTTATCCCCTCTTCTCTTTTTTTTGATGTCTTCCCTGTTTTTCATGAAACATTGGCTTGGTTGGAGCTACTTTACATTTCTCATTTTTCTTGTTTGCAAATGGTTTCTTTTTTTTTTTTTTTTTGCTTCATGAGCAGTGATGCATTGTGTTCTTTCTTTTTTTTTTTTTTTTTGTCAGTTCTACTTAAAACTACTTTATTAATCCCTGAAGGTAAATTCAGAAATATTAGATTTCACTGCATTAGAAAACTTATTTTCAAGCCATCACACCTGCTTATGTAGTCGTACGAATAAACCTATTCTAGAGTTTTTTTACCTTTATGGTTTTGTCTTTCTCGTCAGACCTCTGATAAACTCACTGAGGGGTTACAGTATGAAGTTTGTGCAGGCTGTGTTGGCTTGTGTTTGCATAGAATGATGGTCAACCACAGTAAGAATGATGGCAGCGGGCCCAGTGTTGCTCTGCGGAAGACAGAAGGACTGTACTGGAGGATTAACCGCTGTTAAAGCCTGCGTCCCTGGCACTGCTGAACTCCCCCCTTTGTCTCTGCGGTTCTGTGCATACATGGCCCGCGTGTGAATAGGCTGCATATGTGCTGGCACGGCATTTGGGATGTGCTGCAATGTATGGTGCAAGGAGATTAGCAGGGACTGGAAAAACAATGGCAAAGTGCTGATACAATTACAGTGGAAAACAGCAATCAAAAGACAGAGAAGAAAGTGCATTGAAGCTGAGAATTGCAAACTGATGATGGCAAAAGCCTTCATCAAGAGAAGAAAAGTTCTAAGAGGGACTGGGAAAAGGAACAAGTTAAAGACTCTCTTGTTCTTGTAGCATTTTTCTCTCGATGGAGAACACTCAAATTCAGCCTAAAATTACATTCCTGAGTATTTCTTTATTCAAATTGTTTTGAATAAGGAGCAAACCAAAAATCCTGTTTGAAAACTTTTGCAATTGTAATATAGAAAATTCAACAGGTGAACCACAAGCTCCCTGCTCCACTCCATTCTGATGCATCCACTTGCAGACAAATAGATCCCTGTACGTCTTCATTTTCCCTCACCTGAGCTGGTATTTTGCTCTGAACTGTACGACTGGATGGTTGTAAATTAGCGGGAGAGGCGCAAATATATGGATGACGGAAAGTAGGGGCGTGCTTAATCTTCTTAATCTGAGCCAACAGTCCTGTCCACAAATCAGAGATGAAATCCAAATGAACTGCAGAAACTATGTCGAAAACAGCACAGCTTTTAGATTTTAACTAAAACAGCAAAATCGTAATTAAAAGACCACTGGGAGAGATTTTACCATAGATTAAAAGATGATTGGAGTGGGACTTTAATTAATTTTGAAATAGTTTGGAAAAAACTGAAACCTACAAAAGGAAAATTCAAAGACTTAAAGCAAGATGAGCTTCAGAGAAAGGATGGAGGCCAGAGGATATATTGGTTGGATGCATGGAGAGATGAAAACACAAGAGAGTGCAGATGCAGACTCTTATCTTTGAGCTAGCGGCTGGATAAGCTTGGGGGGCTTCCCTGTATAGCCTTTCTACCCCGGCCTTTAAATTCCTTTGGATCCTTCATCATCAGTGCTGTTCTGCATGCTTACACAGGCTGATGTCTGACTAAACATTTGTACACATGTGAAGCTGTACGTGTGATAAAGTAACAGCATGTTCAAGCAAATTTACAGACACTGCTGTTCTCCTCCCAGGTTATTCCCAGTGATTCCCTGTTCATGTCCATGTTGGCCAGCAGGTGAAACAGGAGAGGGCACTTGGCTGTTGACAGACCAAGCCGTCCTCATCTCAGACACTCATTCAGACTCCAGGGCGGCACACGCCGTGCCTGTACAAAAAGCCTCTTGGAAATGTCCACACACATCCACACAGCTGCTGGCAGGCTTCAGTTTTCTGTCAGATTGATGGCGAGACTGCAGTGCAACAGTGCAAGCCACTGCTCTTCAGCTCCACCAGCCTATGAAGCACCAAACATAAACAAACCAAATAAGAAACTCATTGCCTTTAAAGCTATCAGACTATGGAAGGTCCAAACCTGTGCTTTATTTAGACAAGTCATTACGATTAAGCCTGTTGTTTGTGTAACGCTCCTGCTTTCGCACTTGTTGATTCCCACCCACCTCTCTACATAGCTGAACATTTTAATCAGCCTCTACTTTCGGTGTAAAAAAAAGCAATCAGCTGCTGTGTGGATGGAATAACATCTGAGGACAACGCTCTAACCATCCCGGAGACAAAAACACACACAACAACAGAGCAACTGCAAACCCAACCAAAGCTCTTCAATTCAAACAATGCTGTATTTCAAGTTGGTGTCTGAAGAAAACATCTCCTTTCTTCCCCCTTCATTGATTTGTTGGAAGTGGTATAAGCCCTCATTTGGCCCATCATCTGCTTAAACAAACGGCTTTCAGAGATTCCGGTCTTGTAGCTGATTCGCTTTGATCATTTGAATGGGGGGAAAGCTTGCATAGTTTATGCATTGAACACTTGTGAGTCAGTCAATACTTTCAACTAAATGCATTCATTTCTGATAAATAAATCCTACAGGCCAGGCGCTCAGAATAACAATCACTGATGATCTGAAAACACTGCACTGCATGTGGTTTCTTTTGTCACGACCCCCTTTGTGTGGGAGTTTGAAGTCTTAAGCTGCGTTTACACTGAGCGCAATTTGCGTGTCAGGGGTGTCCAGTTTTAACGTTTGGTGAATGTACAGATACAATCAGAGGTCCTGAGGCACAATGAGAGCTTTGCATGTGGCGGGTCGGTCTGGCAGCAGCGCTTTTAGGGCATCAAGAGTTGAGTCAACCAATCAGGTATCCTGCTTTGGCCCATGACGTGTTGATGACATGATCAGGAGTCCAAAGTAACATGGAGGAGAATCTGATCATTCTTCTCCTTGACTTTATTTTCTTCTTTCCACCGAGACAATAATAAAAAGGTCCTATTATTGTCTTTTTTCATTTTTTTCCCTCCTAGTGGTCAAACTGGGTCACAGACAGACGGAATTTCCGCTGAAGCGCCGTCATTCAGATGCAGCTCCTGCACTAGATGGTGAACTTCACTGTAACCTCTGAATGATCTCATGAACCCAGACATGGAGACGTGTTTACCGACACTTTTGTAGAGCTCTTCCATGCATGAGATTTACAGTCAATGCTCCCATTTAGTGATGAAGCTACAAACACACGTCTGGGGAATCAGGTTCCTGAATACATTCTTGGATAAGCGTCAAACAGCAAATTTTACGTACGTCAAAAGAGAGGTAGCGGCTGTCATATTGAGACACGAATCGTGTCCAGTGTGAATGCAGCCATAGTGTCTTCAGGGTGATCTATGGCTCAAATCCTTGTCAAAACAAACTGTCTTAGCCTGCAAATGCTAATTGCCCTTCTGTCAAATAAAATGGAAAAAAATAATACAAATGACACATTCTTACCTCATTCCCTCCACTGATCAAAACAGAATAAAACATGACTACAGAAAATGCTGGTTCTGGAGGTTCTGGATCACACACCCATCAGCAATCCATACCTGTAAACAATAACCATGTAAAGAACAACAGAAAACACCCAACACTTACTCTGTCACAGATTAAGTTGACATGATAGCAACAGAATAAAGAAATAAAAATACAGCATTATTTAAAAAAATCCTCAAATCTACCATGCTTTAAGTCTTTAAATCCCTTTAAAGAGACAAGAAACATCCTCCTTTCATATGTAGCATGTCTGCTATACATCTAAAGTGCAATATTTGTTTTCCAGAAGCTTTTAAGCGTTCATCCAACGTGCTTATGATCCTGATCGATTGTCAGGAGCAGAATATTGGCTGTCTTATCATGAGCCATTAGCATTTGGCAGTTGGGACGGATGTCTGGCAGTAATGCACAGAAGAGAAAAAGCCAGGGAGTGACAGCTGACAGAAACCAGGAAATCCTGCCTGCTTTATTGAAGTCAGTGTTGATGGGGATGCTCTTTCTGCCCATTGATGTGGTCACCGCTCTTTGTTTATTCAGGGGCCTTTTGTGATGTTGTTTTGGGAGGCGTTTGGCTGGAGAACAGTCGGTAAGGCTCTTCGTGACTTCTGTTTGATGAGCTGAATGTGAACAGCTGGTCAGTACGATATAGAGGGGAGAGTAAAGCCTTTAAATAAATCCTTAACTGAAGGAGAAAGACAGGCGAATCCTGCTGTGAAGTTAGTGGGAATACAGACAAGGAAATGTCGTCTTCAGCAGAAATTGACAGAAGTTCTGAAAACTATTTGGAAAGATTTTTGCACAGCATCTGCATTTTGTGCAAGGAATCATTAGTGAAGTCATTATTAACAAATTGTCAGTGAGTGTGGTAATAAAGGTGAATGGATGAACAACAAAAATGTCCAAAACTGAGGGGAGATTTTAGATAATAAAGGTACGCTGCAAACAGAAAAACTATCCCCTTCAAAACAAGAGTGTCTTCGTTTTAAGAAAGTTTATAGTTTTACTTTGTACTTTTATTTTTCAACTTGTAAATTATTTAACTCTGAATAAATTTAAAACATATATATTTTTAAATATATATTAGATTTAATATTTTTTCTCATTAAAATTGTAATTGATTTTGTTTATTTTTTTCCCCCAATAACGAACACTGAAAATAAATGATGAAAGTAACAGATCAACACAACAACAGAAACAAACAAAAAAAATAATAATAGTAATAATAATGACACCTTTAAGATTATGTAATGGAAGCCTGCTCACTATAGTTCACTATGTTCACTATAAGCTTTGGTCAAGTGGAATGAAAAACCAAGCAGTTAGAAAATAATCTTCTGGAATCCAGAAAAACAAGATCAACCAAGCAATGATGTCAGAGCTTTGCACTTGGAGGAGGAGCACGAAGAGAGTCCATGGATGATCAATTAAAGGAAACTGTTGATGAAAGACAGAAAAAGTTTCTCGTGATCATTTTATATGAACAAAAAAGAGTTACGTTAACTATTAAGTGACAATACCATTCATTTTTGCAAATCAATATGTTAAAAAATATATCATTACTATTTAATTTAAAAAATGTTTCAGTTTTGTTTCTTTTTTTGTTTAAGCTTATTATAAAACATACTGTTAATATTGATTTGAGATTTGCTGAATGTGATTTCATATTTAAAAAAGGGTCATTTTAGGTAGTAAAAAATGAGTTTTTTGGGTTTTTTTTTTTTTTAGGAAAATATTCCTAATTCTTTTTAACAAATTCAACTTACAGATTGTGGCACTTAAGTATTGCAAAAGCCTGTACCCAAATGGAGCAAAGTCAGGGTGAGCTTGAAGAAAAAACAGAACATCTCTCCTTTTACAATGATGTCCTTTTTTGTCAATTCTGACTCTGCTTTTCTACATGGTTTTGTGTATTTTGTAATTCAAATCTGCCTGTTCCACTTGCAGTAACTATTATAAAAAAAGAACAGGGTACAGAGGTGGGTATCCTAATGATAACGTGGTTAGAATGTTACTGAAACATATTGGTTTGTTCTTTTTAGAGGTGGGAGTTTGTCCTTCTCTTTTGACTTTTCAAACTTCTCAAATCAAATAAACTTTATATGTTTTTAAACCTTTTTGCTGAGTTTATTTTGAAAGGTTCATCTTCCACTATCTAAAGGGGGCAGGGTTCGATTCTATACTTAAATACATGATAACAGAAGTCACACAGATTTGATCAGAATTCAGAAAATGTCTCCATAAGTCTATAAAGAGAAACAAAATAACACAATGTGAACCACTTTCAGCAGTTGCTTTAGGAATTCATTACAGTTCTTATGTTTAGCCTCTTTTTGCCAAATTTTCTTCAAATATAAATATTTGACTAATTCTTTAATTCAGGTATTTAACATTTGATTCTGAAGAACCTCCGAGGTCAAATTTGGCCGCCTTTTTTATTTTATTTTTTACCTTGTGGCAGCTATTAATTACTGCTACCCATATTTGAACAAAAAAAGCCCAGCAGAAAATTGCTCCTGAGGTTCCCCAGGGTAAACGGGTGCATTCATTTAACTGCATTTGCCTTGTGCAGGCTACATCTGCGGAAATGAGCTTTATAATTTACAGAGCTCTTTCCTATTACCTTCAAAAATGAAATGTACCAACTCAGATCTGGTTGAAATATTCTTGCAAGCATCATGAGAAAAAAGAGGAGTGTTGTGCTTTTGGCTTTGGAACAAAAGGAAAGTGAAGGATCATCAAAAAAGGGGAATCTTCTCTTCCCGTCATTTTATTCCTTTGCCGCCTCTCTTTCTTTACTGTCTTTCTGACTTTCTATCTTTTATTCCATCGCTCTGCATCAACATTTTATCACCTGTTAATCAGAGACGACTCATACTCCTCTCCCAACTTGCAGCCTGTTTCTTTTCACTCTATTCTTATATCTGCCCCAATTCTCACCCCTGATTTCTCTCTTTTTTCCTGTCTTTTATTCTATAGCTTTTCTGAGGAATAGTCCACACCCGAGCTATCTCCCCTATAAGCCTCCAGCTGCTCTCTCTTTCTCAGTTGCGTGTGAGGGATTGTGTACATTCAGTGGCCCAGCTATCTCCAAATAGCCCATAAATCACCGAGTCTTGGCACGTTGGAGAGAGACAGCCAACCAGGGCAGAACTATTAACACAGGCAAAGCTCACTCATCATTGTCCCTCTCTCTGTCCCTCAGTGCCTCTCTGACACTCCTCGGTTTCATTCTGACACCTTCTTCTTCTTCGTCTCACTTCAGCTGTAATTTTGCAGCTGGAAGATTAAAGCAGCAGCTTGACCTCCTGTATTGATCATAAATGATCCCTAAATAGCCTCTGAAGTATGGGTACATTATTTAGCACCATCGGCTGGTAAAACATTGTGAGCAGTCAACTTAAAAACCAGTTCATTTAGAGATCAGTCACTTCAGTCCATCTAGTTTATACTTTATGCATTAGTCCCTCAGTGATGCTTTTTAATGTTACCCGGCTGTGCCGCTGCAGACTGCTTTTTGATTTAACACGACTTTGAAAAATATGAATGTTAAGTACACTAATCAATAAAAAAATAGGTCTCTTCTGTCTCCTGCCGATTCCACTTGGTAATTTAGTCTGAAATCTGGCTTCGATGGAGAATGTTAATCATCCAATTACAAAAGATCAGCCATTATTTTCTGAAACATGATAAAAAAAATGTCCCTGTGATGCCAGTTATGATCCATATGGGGATTATTCCCACTGAAACTATTTATTGTTCTTCTATCACAAATATAATGTTTTTGACAGAAAAACAGTAAATAAGTTAAAGTTAAAGTTAACGAAGTAGCTTTTATTTTGTTTTAACTGTTCCTTTTTGAAAATTATATTTTTTACTTTAAAAAATACAGCTTTTTATTTTAACATTTGATCCAAAACTTGATTCTGTAAATATAAATGCTACTTCCTAAAGTCAGTGTTAGTATGGTAGTAACAAATAACCTGCAGAAAAATGTCAATTAAAAAAATTACTTTAATCTCATAAAGTGCAATCTATGTCTGAATTATTGTTCAAACAAGACTGTTGTTTTTTTGTTATTGTGTTGCTTTTTCTTATTTTGGGCTCCCAAAATCCAACTTTTTCCCTGCAAAAATAAACTACTCCTTCCTCCTTACAATCATAGTGAACTTCCAGTAACACAAACTTATCTACAGAAAAAAATGTAATTTCATAAATTACTTTTACTATTGTCATTTGAGGTCTCATCACCATTTGAGGTCACACTTTTATATATCGTGAGCTCATTGTCCCCCTTGGAGGAGTGGATAGGAGCTATGTTTGTCTATTTTTTTTCCTGCATATTCTGCTTTTCTGAAGTGTTACAAAGTTAAACAAAAAAATGTAGACATGTCAGTCCAGAAAATCATGGTCTATACCAGGTTTCAAATCAATAATCCACTTCACT
Source organism: Oryzias celebensis (assembly GCA_014656515.1). Classification (NCBI taxonomy): domain Eukaryota; kingdom Metazoa; phylum Chordata; class Actinopteri; order Beloniformes; family Adrianichthyidae; genus Oryzias; species Oryzias celebensis. The sequence continues at coordinate 67,244,418 of BNCR01000012.1, read as the reverse complement.
GCCTCAAAGCGTGCTGCAGGGAGGGAGGTTCAGTGTTCCTCTGACTCATGTTCCACTCTCAACCCAATGTGCTCTCGGGCAGCAACCTGAGAGCCAGTTTGATCTGATGGCACCAATGGAATTTCATTGTGACATTATGCTTGAAGAATGCTCCACTCAACCTTAACTATTAAGCAGCTTTTGGAAGCAAAGGGTTGCCACTACGCTCGGACAACTATACTGGTAACCACAGACTCAACAAACCTCCACAATGTGGTAGAACCAAGTTAGCTTCTTCATTGTTGCTCTTACCCTTATTTTTTTGGCAGAAACAAAGATTTACGACCAAAACATTGCAATATATTAAACTGGTTACAACCTTTTCAGCAGATTCTAAAAAAAAGTTTCAAGCCCCACTCACTACGATCATCTTTTGAGCTGTTTTAAAAAGTTTCCCAGTGGTCTTTCATTATGATTACGCCGTTTTTAGCCAAAACTCCCAAATCAAACAGCTTTTTTTTTTCGTCTGCTCCTGATTCACAAAAATTTGAATGAAGAAATACTCAGAAATGCTAATTTAAGATTAATTTTTTTTAGTATATGTCCTCCATCATCAGAAAAATGCCACAAAAACAAGTTTAAAACACCCATAACACAATTTTCATTTAAGTAAGTCCTTAAGTACTTGCAAAAGTGATCATTTATTTTATTTAACATAAAAAAACATGTTTATTTTTTAAGACGCGGCCCATCCGTTAAAGTCCGTAAAACGTCTCCCTTTGTGAAAACTCCAACATGCTGAACTGCAGCTAAGCTCAAGTAAGATTATACTCTGTCACTGTGATGCATGACTTTCATTTACTAGATTGCTGGATGTGTTATGTTGTTACTCACTGGTTTTCAATGCACCTAAATGCCTCTTTGTATGATTCGCATTTTATTTTGCTACAATGACAGCGTGAAGGTTCTCACTTCCTCGATAATCTCTGAGTGGTTGGAGGACAAAGCTCCATTCTGTCGGCCTGCTTTAAAGTTTAATTCTTGAAATTCCTCCAGCTAAGTCTCAGATTTAAATGAGAAAGAGGAGAAATGAATAAGGATCAAATATTATTGGAACACGATTGGCTTCATACATATTTTTCCTGTTGGTAAATAAGTGATAGTGTAAGCATGACAGAAAAAAAAATCACTTTTGATGATTGCATTTTTCTCGGCCTTTGAATATTTCAATTCATTTAAATGCATGTAACTTAAGGTGAAATTACAGTGTGCTCTCAGAAGCAGCAGGTCCATCCATTGGTACAGTTCCTACTATATTCATTTACTCAATCTATACATAGATGTCCTCTTTCTGCCCTGCTTTCCTTCCTGCCTGTCTCCTTTTTTTACCACTGTTCTGAAAGCTAAACAATATAAAGTTCTTACATCAAGTCATGGGAGTTTCATGGAAACAGGAAAAGAGATTGCTGATATTATTTAATTTCCCAAGGGCCAAATGCCTTTGAATAGCCCAGAGGTGGATGGCTTAGCACACCAACTTGCATTTATTTGCATTTAGATGCATTGGAGTATATTTGATGTGAATTAGTACTTTGTTTTCTTGTTTTTTTTATTGTATTTTTGTTCTGTGATTATCTTTAGTTGTTAAGCTTTGTTTCACGAATGTTTGGGACAGTCTTTGGCACTTTTCTTGTGTGTACTGAACCAGCCAGCCCTCGCCTTTCAGCCACCTGTGTCTTGTCATGTAGCTTTTGTCCCATGGGACTGTGATTGATACAGCAGGCAGCTTGCTGGCCACCTCCGTGGTCTTTCAACCTCAGAAGTCCTGTCCCTACAGTCCAAGCATGACTGGTTTGTCAAGAAGTCCCACCACATTTTAGATCGAGGCCTCCAATTCTTCTTTTTATGTACTTTTTAAATCTTAAGCCACATATGCACAAGCAACTCTGGACTCGATTAGCAAAGATAATCAGATTTAAAACGTTAAAGAAACAGTGGGGACAGGTAACATTGAGATGCATTGCTCATTGTCTTCCCCACTTGAAACCCAGTTCTTTAAAGTTAAGGACTCTGACGGTTGCTCTGCAGGGAAAAGGCTCTTTCTGGGATGTAAAGGTAAGAAGCAGGGGTGATGGGGAAAAACTAATGGTGTCTCTTCTTGGTCGTTCAAAAACAGCCTGCAGGAAAAAGATATAAGCAGAGATGGACTTGCTCATTAAACATCACATCCTACTCCCTTTCTTTATCCCCCTCTCGTTTTCTCTAATCTACAGCCACACGCTGACATCAGCGTTTGCTCCTTTTGAAGCCTAACAGAGAACTTTGTGCTGAATCCTCACAACACAAGGGTTGATAAGATGTCCGTACAGGGAAGTTAGACGGGGACAGCACACCTGATGTTTTGTTTTGTCTTTAGAAATGCATGAGGAAAGAAGCCCTTATAATGGCGACCAACATGTGGTTGACTTCATCCCAATCATTTTGGATACATTATTGCAGGTTAAAGATTGCTTTAGGTGCAAGGTTTGTAGTTAAGCATTATTGGCCAACTTTGAAAAGACTTTTGCATCAGTTTCATTGGAATTAAAGTAAACATTATTCATCTTAGACTTAAGGTGTGTCAATGGAAAACCCTCATAATGACGTATAAATACCAATTTTAATGGAAACTTTGTGCCTTTAGCCAATTTTCTGGGGTTTTTTCACATTTTTTTTTCAGTAGTGCACATTTTTCATGGTATTAACTGGCCAATCAGATTCCTCACGTTTGATCGACAGATTCTCCTGAGCCCGCTTTTAGTCGACTTCCAAAAAGCTCACTTTTGATTGGCGAGAATGGTTCCAACCTGGCAAAGTCCAGATCACAAAAAATTGCGACTGAATTGACTTCATTTTGTTGGAACCTGAAGTGAGTAATTTTCTATGGGTGATGTCACACTTGCCCGGTCCAGTTCTCATTTACAGTCAAAGATTTTAGGAGTTAATATTTTGCACTGATGACTATAGAATATAGTAGGGCTGCTCTTTAATGGGGAGTTTTGTTGTTTACTCTTTCAATGTCTTTTCAAAGTGAGAATAGACTTCTTTATAAAAAAAATTAAACAAAAAGACCAAAACTGACGTCACATGTGGAGACGGTGCAGACGCAGCATTAACAGAACAAAGCAAACCAGTCTGAAAAGTTTTTTTTAAAAATCTTCTGTAACTAAATTCTGTTCTCAGATATTGATTTATTAAACCTGAAAACTTATTTAGTTAAATATTAGTATGCATTTCCTGGACTGAACAAACATAAACACAAACAACACAAACACAAACCTAGCTAAAAACAAATAAATGATGATTTAAATCTCAGAGAATATGAGTTTGAAAGGATATAGGCAGCTTTCAACTTGTGGCAAAATGTGAATGAAATGTTTGGTGTTTTTGGAGATTTCTGGGCTTTTACTTTGACATGAATCCCATGTTGCCCTTACTCTTCTCGAAGAGCTGTCATGGGGGTTGCAGTGTTACTCTCCCCTGTCTTCAGTGCACTCAGTAAAGTCCATTAAGTTCAGTGAGCAAACCAATCTTCAGTGTCTTTGCACAGCAGAAGCTCACCACTAAAGTCAAAGCAGTCACTGTGCACCATGCACTTCAGGTCCAGTCTTTGAGTTCGCACAGAAACTGACATAACTATTCACGCATGAAGCCGCCGCTGACTGATCCTGATTGGAGCGGGATGTGAATGCACAGTTTTATTTGACAAATGGACAATGAAACACAAGCAGGTTCGGAACCAGCAGGTAAATATGCCAGTTTGAAAGCCATTAAATGAAAAATAAAAGGTGCAGATAGGAAAAAGAAAAGAAATATTTAGTAGTGTAACTTCCGCAGTATAAAGATTATACCAGATTATAAGGCACACCATCAATGAATGGATATTTTTGAACTGATGCCATATATATATATATATATATATATATATATATATATATATATATATATATATATATATATATATATATATAGGGCACATTAGATGAAACAAAAGTCAGTCAGTCAATCAGTCAGTCAGACTTTATTAACTTTTTTTATAATTTATGTATCCTTTATTATCATTTATTTAAAATTGTCATGTATCTGGGTCAAGTTCCCTGTTATACTTTGCATTGTGTTTCACTGTGGATGGAAGACAACTCCAGGTTGAGGTCTTTATTCTGTTTGACACAAAATGAAAACGGTCAACAGCCGTCCCGACCTCGGTCCTCTTTTTATTTTTTTCTTATAGCCATGCTTGCAGCAGTCTGCGTGCATGCATGTTAGTCAGTTCAAGTACCATTGGACTGACTGACAAGCATAAAGATACAAGAGTTGAAAAAGAACTGTTTATAATGAATTTGGTGGAATAGAACCACTCAAGACACAACATTTGTTACATTCACACTGACTCTAGAATTTGTTTTCAACTTGCTACACGTTCGCCACATTAGAAACATTAGCATATTTATAATACCTGTAACTCCCAACCCTGTTAGTAACACTTAAAAAACCCACAGCTGCAGGGATTACGCTGCAGCGGTCCAACACGCCTACATGTTAGAGCTTTCACAGTAAATAAACCTGATCTCTCAAAATCATCTATGTCTTCCACGCATTGTAAATGAGATATACATTCAATGCTTCCATGTTACAATGAGGCTGCAAACTGTTGATGGTAACTCCTCCCACACGTGTCTGAGACCTCCAGTTCATGAACCCCTTTTTTGACAAGCATCCTGCAGCAAATTTGACATGCGAATGAACACAGTCTAACAAAGATTATTCTACCTTTCTAAACCCCTTGCTGTGCTACCCTCCGGGCAGAAATGCATATTGGGAAATATAGTTTATTGGGATGCCTGCCAATACCTTTTGCTAAGACAAAATAATCTACATTTGTCACATTCAGCAATCTTACACTACAGTAAAACTGCATTGACATTTGTAAATGTACGCATTATTAAAACATTCCATTTCAAAGAAACTGTCACCATTACTTCCCAAATCAGGGCTGATGATAAGATGCCACTGCAGAGAACAACAAACAACAAAAAAAACGAGCTTTTGGGATGTTTTGAAGTGGAGCTAAAACAGACACATTGCAGAATTTAAAATGCAGTTTTCAATTTGCAGCGTCGCATTCGGCAACATGGCTGGCTGAGCTTATGATGAGATAGTGCTAAGACCCTCCCATCAGAACGTGGTGGCGTTGATGACATCATGACGCCACTTTAAGGCTCCTAAAAATGTCTGTGCGCACCAAAAACTAGCTTTACAATACTGAGCACTGTCAAATTGAATATAAAACTCACATCGTTCACCATGTCATACTCTTCCAAGTTTGTAATCATGCACCTTCTACACATTATGGTCTGTGTTGACGTTATCTCACGGTGGTGTCTTTATTATTCCTTCTTTGGCTGTAGACCCATCATCTCCTCTACCCCACCCCACAGAGCCACAACAGTGGTTATTTTTATCAGTGGGTGACTGGGGACCTGCACACCATCCATCGCACAACCCCTCCCTGCAACAACACTCCTTGAAAGCTTGAACTCAAAAAGCTGCCAGTCTCGTCTTCTAAAATCCAAAGAGATTAATTGACATCAGGAAATACAATGAGAACATCTCAGATAAGATGAGTTTCCAAAAGGGGGAGATGACTGCATAACTGCAGATTGCTTCAGTACAAAATTGCAACATAAGTGGTAGATTTTACCAACCAGAGTGTGTTTTTTCCATCAAAAGACAAACAAACTGTTGAAATCTCAAGGGCAAAAATAATAGGGTATGACTTTACCAACTTCTTTTTTTTTTTTTTTTTTTGCCAATTGTGCTCACTATGACGTGAGGATTAAAACTGACTAATCGCTGCTGCTTGAAAAACCCCATGAACGAAGCTGCTCCGTATGTGTGTGCATCTGCTGACATGCCAGGCTGTTTCCAGCTCAGTTTAACAAGCAGCTTCCCTGAGCATGTCACCCTGCCCTTTCCACTCAAATGATGCAAACCTGCCAATAGCCATACAACTCGCACACACTGGCACAAATGTCCTCCAGACAGAAGCTTCTTGCCAGTGGCAGTTTCAGCAAAATTATTGGGCTTTTTAAACAAATTCATCATGCAACCTGTGAGCTGTTGTCTATGGAAAGATTACAGAAAGTAACACACACACACTCACAACCCACAGAGAAGATACAGAGACTGCTCAATCACTATGGTTACACAGATGGGCCTCATAGAGAAGCTGGCCAGCTCAGAGGCTGGAGGCAGTTGACACATAAACACATGTAATAAAGCAGATACATTCACACAAGCTAAACACTGTATTGTTGCATATCTGGTGAAAAGCAGCCAAGCTGTATTTACAGACTTTCTTTTCTATTTTTGACTCTTGTGTGCTTAGTAATATTTTTAAATCATATGTTGGCTTGTCAAAAGCCTGCTATGTCTCTCAAGTGTCCCACTGCGCTTCCCTATTCTGTCTGTCTCTTTGTAACTGCTGAGCTTTTAGACCCTTCAGAGATATTAAAGATGACAGTAATGGCAAATGTGAGCCCTTTTCCCTTCACATTATAAAGCTGTGATTTCCTGATTCTCATAGAAGAAATGTAGAACTTGCATTAAAGGGAACAGCATTACTGGACTGGCAAAGACTTTTGATCATTTTAGTAAAAAAGAAATGCAAACGGAGCAAAGACGAGGTGGAAAATAGTTAATTTTCGCTCCAAATTGTGTTTCCCATGTTGTTAAATCACATCAGAATAAAATCTCCTCTCACCTCTGCTCTCTCTTATTTCTTGTATTTTCCTTCCATTCTGCTTCTTTCTTACTATCCCTTGTGGACCCCTAAGGGGACATATGTTGTCGCCCCTTCCATCTCAAAGGGCTTTGCAGCCTGACAACCCAGCAGCCCGTTGTTGTCCCCCCAGAGGCCACTGGCACTCCAAAAGGAAAAAGATGGGCTCTGTGTAAGATTGAGGAGGGGAATACGACGAGCCGGGCAGTGGCAGTAAACCGTGGATTTTATGAAGGATCTTCTGAATGCATGCATGCATGTTTTGCTTTTTGCAACCAAATAAAACACTTTTTGCTTGTTTCAGAGAGAAATTCTTTTGCTGTTGGGCAAAGGTTGTTGAGTGTAAGCTGCTTTCTCAATGTTTTGCTGCTTCAGACACATGGCGGACTATTCTTAGCATTAGGAGACGACTGAAATACTGTTTGCTGGGCTGCAGCTGCACCTTCATCTCTGGGAAAAAGGAAGACACAAAAAGAGAAAAGAGCTCTGAGATATTTGTGTGTCCAGTGTTTTTTTTTTTTTCCAGAATTGTATTTTTCCAATTGATGACCTTGTTGTTTATCTGTCATCCTTTGCTATCATTCTTCTTCATTCTAGCTCATGACATTCCCTACATGCATACATCCTTTTTAGTTTCCATTTTATCATAATAGTTCTGCAGGACACTAAATCAATATTGTATTGATAATATGATATAAGATTCAACATAATGTGAGGCCAGTTATCACAATTTTTAAAAAATTGACTTAGTATTTTAATTTTTTTAAACATCATTTTTTTTAGTTAGAGAGTGTACACACGCTACCCTGTGACACGGCCATATTTTTCTGTCACTATGAAGAAAATATTATTTAAAAAAAGACTGATGGATCACATCCAAATGACGTTAAAATAAACATGCTTAGACTATTTTTTTTTTGTTCCGACAATAAGAGGAAAAAAGCTTTATCCTCTTGTTGCGATTATGCATCAAACCACTTCTGCTACAAATTGATCTTACTTTAGCTAAAACATGGGTAATTTTTGGCTGGGCTTAAATGTAGCTGTCAAAAGGTTAGAGCTTAATCTAAATACAAAGTATGCAGCAAAACATTCTGTAACTCATTTGGATTTGTATGAGGTACAACCAGGAAACAGGTCTGCCAAATGACAGCTTTTATGCTTTGTTGTGTAAAATCTTTAAATGTGAGCCCCCGCTATGTCTGGTCTAAAAAACCAAATGTGGCCTGTCAAAATGTATTTGACATGGATTAAGTTGTGCAAAAATCTGAGAAGAATTTAGGATTATAGACTTTCTTTGATTAAATTTTTTTTATGTTAAATCAATGGTGGGCTATAACATTTTATATCCTGACCACCAGCATAATAATTAATGTCCAATGTCCAAAAATTAATGTCTGTAGTCTCCATTTTGTCTTTACAAGACTTCAAAGTTTCCCATATCCCACCCAAACACACGAGATATCAATGGAAAGACCACAATATCCTGTTTTAAGCACATCTAGACTTAATAGTTTACTCTAAATGATAAATTCCTAAAGCAAATGTCTTCTTCAGAGAATATAAACTATTGAGTAGATTCTCAGGAGGATATGGAGGGGCAAGAGGGGACAGAAGACTCAGGAAAGGTGACAATTGAGAACAGCAGAGTAGAAAGCCATTACAAATGTTTTACAACTGATGAGGTGAGGTATAATTAATTGGTTTTTCAAAAAATAAGATTTCCATGGAAACAACCCAGATTTTGGCCAAGGCCAGATGGCCCCAATGGACTTGTATCCACAAAGAAGCTTGTATTGAAGATTTCTTCATTTTTTTAAAATAATTCTATTAAGAAAAAAGTGACGGACCTGTTGTAATGTCCTGTTTGTTGCCCATCACTGGGTCTGTGTAATGCAGCGTACATTTGCAGTGATCACCTGTGATGATCAGATCACTCAAAATATGCTACCCCTCTGCTTTCAGAGGGTTGCAGCTCAGAAAACTATCAAACAAAAATACAAATGACTTGGACTACGTTACACAGCTGACTTTCCCTGTGTGGTAAATGCAATGCAACATTAATAGCTTTTAAGATTTTGACATTGAATATGTTAGAAGTGTTTAATTCAGCTAACACACTGATTTTTTGTCATATTGTTTAAGAACAAAGTTTCATCAATGCCACATTATCTCTTTTTGTCTGTGTAGTGGAATTACATTTTTCCTTCCCATGATTCCCTCTTGTTTCTGTGTCTTTCAGTTTTTACCCAAACATCCTCCTCCTTATCCATGACTGCATCCATTTTTGCAATAACCTTCATCTCAAGGCGTGTTTTACTTTTAGGAGCATTTACGTGCTCTCTCATCTGCACACAGCGGAAGGCAGGATGGTGATGACAGAGACTGCAGACCAAATGAGTCTGTCTACCCACGAGCAGATATGGAGAAGTGGTTGAACTTCTCCTCAGCTTATGACATGAGTACCGGCGAGAGCTGCCAGACAAAACCAGTCAAGTGCAAAACTAATCTACCCATCCATTTGTCTCAGAGCGACAGGGATAGACAGGACTTGTATAATTGTGATTAGAGTCATAGGGACTTCCGCTGCAGTTTGTTTCACACAGTTGTGGGTTTGAGATTTCACAGCCCATTTTTGCGGTGCTGCGTCCGTCTCTAAGCTCTTTTAGATTGCATAAATGAATAAATGCATGGAAAACAAGCAGTGCGTTGGTGCACGTGTGTGTATGCAGATCATATAAAGCCTGGGTTCATCTTATGAGTAATAAACTGCAGTTTGTGATCCTCTGTGGATGCATGGATTATGCACGCCTTAGTCAGCAGGCCTGTAGGTGTTTGGCATAAAAACTCTAATCGGTGTAATTGACTGGAAAAAAACGTGAGGCTGAAACATTGCGATGGAAGATAAAGCTGTATTACACATTGAAGTGTAGCACATCATTTCTATATCCAATGTGAAAATTGGCTCCCACTTTAAGAGTCCCTAAGGGATGAAAATATGCCACCCAAGTCAATAAAAGGTATAATACCTTTGTAACACCAAGGCATCCTCTGCGTCCCTTTGCCCTTCTGACCAAAACACCCAGGTAGTTAAAATTTTAATGAGTGGGATAAGTTTAATAATGTCACCATATCAAGGCTCATCAATCACTGCTTCATATGGATTACAGCAACACTTATATGAATACAGACTCGCCTCCAACCAAGCCATCATGCCCCTGACTTTAGGATGGTTTTTCTCTCTTTAGTGCATTTCTCTTTGTACATTTTTTCCAGTTTTCTCGTTTACTACTTGTCTCACTTCCCTTCATAAACCGCAGTTTATTGCATCTGGTAACTTCTAAAAAGGCTTTTCTGCCAGTTTCTTTTAAACGGTCTTTTTCTCCAGAACTTTTGTTCCCAGTTTTGTTCGGCACACTGCTGTAATATCACAATTATACCAAATCTATCTGACATCCTGTCTTTCCTTTTGAATTTGTTTTTCAAAACCGTCATTATTCAGACAAGCACATGCACATGCTGCCACTCTCATTGAGATGTTACCTTATGGGAGGTGAGTAAGATGGGGAAAAATAATGCATATGTCTGAAGCTTTTTGGTGAAGGCTGTGAGACTGTGCACGTTTTCTAGTTTTGTAAGGATAGCGTCTCTGAACCCCACGCAGGCACAAAAGAACTCATGAATAAAGGTCAGAATTGAATTTAATCACAGAACTCTTTAGTTTGGCAATGAGGTAGGAACTGGAATTTAGTCATTTTTCCACTTTTGTGAGTTTTTGAGGAGTTGGGTTTTAAAAATTACAGTACAAGGGGGAGAGCAGCAGCACATCAACGAAGATGTAGGTAAGAGGAGACAAATCGGATTTTAACTGTACAGCATTTACAAAACTAACCTCAAAAGAATCTCTGTCTTAAAATCTATTGTTGTCGGTTTATAAGAAGAACAATATTAGTTCTATAATCAATCAAGCGATGTGAGAAGTTCAGGGCTGTGAGGTGGTGTAGTGGTTAACAGTGTTGCCATGCAACTACAAGGCCCTGGTTTGAATCCCAGTAGGCTCCTCTGCATGCATGGATTTGCTCCAGGCAGATGCATTAGATCATGCATTTACGCGTTTACATACACTTTTCATTAAAGTGATCGCTTGAACGGGGTGAACGCAGCTTCATATTTAATCTATGTAAATTGGGGACAATTCAAACAAAAGACAAGACATTTGTTCACTTTCTTTACCCTTAATACATTTTTACTTCATGACTTGCGACTTTACAAACTGTTGCTGTAAATGCATGAAGGAGCAATTCTAATCTGGATACAGGACAGATTTAGAGGATAAAACAAAGTCAAAGTGAGGTCAGCAGGTCATGCTTGTTGTCATGTTTCCGTGGTGATCAGCCCAATAATCTATGTAACTCAGAGTTTTAATTATCAGTCTGCATTCATCAGATGGATTGGCTGTGTCAGCTTTATTTTTGCTGGCAGTTATCTTTTTAAGACATTGCATGCCTTTTAATGATACAATTTCTCGTTTTAGGCTTTCTTTTTTTTTAACTGTTTGCAATTTTTTTTCTAATTATTGAATGGTCACAACAACAGACAAACAAATCTGCAAAAAATCACTGAATCTGCGTGGCGACCACAGAAGAATTTAGTCAGCCCATTGGCCACGTGCAGCGAGGAAACTAGAGTGCTCCCTGTTTAAGCAAAGAGCAGAAAGAGGTTCCTGCTTTACTTCTAATTTAGTTTTATCTACTGTTTTCCTCTTTCATTTATTGTTCGCACAGACACAGAACCAAAACACTGCCCTACTGTCAGCCTGTACATGCAAAGTCTGTATAAACCGTTTTTAATTTGTTTTTCCCTCTGCTGACCACCTGAGGGGACACAGCAGGGGGGCCTCTTATTGTTGTGTGTTTCTGACGTCAGTCGGATCTTTAAGCATATCAACACAAACACTTGAGCCACATAAGTATTCTTGTGGATGTGTATTTAAAGCAAATTAAAATCTATCGAGTACCTGGGCCCGTGTTTGTGTGTCCGCTGGATCCTTCACAGCACAGAGCAGGCCTTTTCTATTCCTAATTAGTGTGTGATCGATAGCTGGTTGTTGGGATGCGGTGCGCGGGGAGCCGTGTCAGAACAGGGAACAGTGACATTTCAGCCGATAGGGATTACTTGACCTTATTGTTGTGATTAGAATTCAGCCCCAGCTCAACCTCCATCACCCCACATGACCCCACCTTCTTTTAACACTGGACCAGGATGCTGGAGGTTGTTTAAAACTCATTCTTCTACTACCACCGCCCTCCTCCATTTCTTTTTCTTCATGCTTTTTTATTTTCCACTCTTGCTAACCTGTCACCTCAGGACGGTGGATCACAAGATTTGTTGCTTCCTCCACAACGTCCTATTGTTTTGTTTTTTTGTGCGATGTGCAGAAAGGCTTAAGCGTGTGGACATACTGTGCATAAAGGATTTGAAGTTCCAGAACAGTAGAAAAATTACTTGGATCAATATCTTTCTGTGTGAATATTTTTTAAACGTTATCATTTTTTAAAAAAAAAGCTGTCCCCATTTGTTGTGTTAATGGATCCTCTTCTGTTACAAAGATGTGTACACAATGTATGTCCCATATCCCTGTACAATATATATCACACTTTGTGTATGAAAAAGGATAAAAAGAAATAAATAAAAGGGGTAGAGAAAGATAAGAGACCAACTTCTAGGAGAAAAAAATTAAGCTCCACAGACTAAAAAAGCTGTGCTGCATTTGCAAAATATGAATGTTTTTTTATTTGTTTGTTTGTTTATTCAATAGTTCATTCTTTCATTCCATTTTTGACATTTTAATAACAACTAACTGGATCCAAAAATCATTCTACAGTGACTGAGAGGCAGAACTGGAACGTGAAAATTGAATCCAGGATTTAAAGAAAATGCAGATGCATTGTAGTGTTTATTAAAGTCACTGGCCTCGAACTGAAAAGAACAAATATTTTATTTTGCATCATATGGAAAGGTAAAACTCTCAACTCTGATAAACCTTTAAGCATTCAGTCTTTGCAGAAGTGGTATTTGGTCATGTTTTTCCCTAATCATGGCACACAGAAATATCATAAGGTGACTAATTAAAAGTCGTGTGGTGAAGCTGCCAGATTCATCAATCAAAAAAGGGAGTCAGTCTAAGGTTGGCAGATCCTGTGTCATCATCAGGCTAAAAATCTCCAGCCAATCATGATGATTGTTTTTATCACCTGCTGAGAAGACCTGAGAACATCAACTCATCTGACTCCAGCTGTGACCTGACTGCTCTCCTCCACATGAGCATAAAGGTTTGAGATCTTATCCGTGACCTTCACTGATAGCACGGCTGTTTTGTAAAAACCCACATTTTTACATGTTTTTAAAAGCTGTTTTAATAAGTATTTATTCAAGGCACAGCAGAGGCTTTTGGACATCCAGTACACGAATGATCAGTTTTAGAGAGTGAGATTGATACTGCAAAAAAAACAGTTGTTTTTTAGGGACTTCTTGCAACCATTCACTTTTAAAGTCCCACTCAATATATCGATTTGTTTTCTATTGTAAAAGCTTTCCCAGTGGTCTTTTAATTACGATGCATTTTTAGCCAAAATCAAAAAGCAGGTTTTTTAAGATTACTTTTTTGCAGGGCAGCAGGCACTCATCAGAAAATCACCTCATTGTGGGCGGGAAGGTTAGCATAATTTCCCATTAACTCTTAGCGTAGCAATAAAAAAAACTACTAACTACTCTAAAATGTAGTTTTAATCTTAGATTCTTTTCTATGAGTCATCCACCATGACAAAAATGCTACAAAAACAGTATTTTCGTTGGAGTAGGTCTTCAAGGTTTCATGTCTTCTATATTGGTTCGGCTCTCGTGGAAGAGTGGCACCTCAAGGTTACAGCATTGTCACTGCGGGATCACTGGGCGCCTGGCATTCTTGGATGACGCCCAGACTGGCACCATCACTTTTGGGGCATACAATGCCACACCAACAGCAGGTGAAGGTGCAGAATTGTGGATTTAGCTGCAGCATTTTGGCTCCTCTGAAGAGGAAGGAATCAGTTGGTACCGGAGGGAAAGAGCAACCTGTCACATCTGCTCGGAGTCGACCGCGTGCTTATCAGAGCTTCTCAGCTCAGAAAACCTAGCTAGCCTGTCAATATGGAGGTGGGGAGAGATCATTAATTATTGCACACACACATGTTGGATCAGGGGAAGTGATAATGTCATAATGGTTAGAGCTGTGAGACAGGAGGACCAGTGGCAGTGAAAATGAAGACAGAGTGCTGCAGGATTGGATGGGAACCAGGGGAGCGTTTCAGGTAGAAGAATCCCTCTGTAGCCTCCTGCCGCTGCCAGCTTAGCGATAACATGCATGAGCAAACTTTAGGTGAAAGAAGATGGGAAGATGAGGAGAGACGGCTGGGGGGGCAGGTGGGGAGGCAAGGACCAAATTGACAGATTCAAAGCAGCAAAGTGGTTTGAAAGCCTCCCACGTACTCCCTCACCGGCGGTCTCCTTCTCCCCACATGGGGGTCTGCTAAGGACATTAGTGTCCATTAAAATTGCAGCGTGTTTACACAAAATGAAAATGGGCTTTAGCTGGCTTTACCTTCCACTTCTTTAAAACCCCTTACATAAGAGTACCGACTGTTTTCAAACATAAATGAACATGCAAATTGAAACCTTCTTCTTTCTATAAATCCATGGTGACTCTGGAGAAAATGCCTTGTCTTGAAAGTCTATTGAAGTGCTACAAAAAAAAGATGTGCAGTTACCTTCCTGACCTCACCTGCATTGTGCAGAACAAAGTTGCAAAGTCAACCACAAACACTCCGGCCATTATTCACCTACCAGCTTCTGTATTGATGTCCTTTCCCATTGTTTGGCTTTTGAATGATTTAACACACTTCCATCGCAAGGTCCATTTGCTCTCAGATTTCTTTTGTCAGGCTAGCTTTCTCGGTATTCTGCTGTTGAAGCTCCCCCTTTTTCTGCTAGGGAGCCGTGTGCGTGATGCCCTCATGCCTGTTTACCCTCGCAGCCTCTTCAGCAGCATCTCTGGTGGTGCAGAGAGCATCAGCGCTGGCACAGAGTGCCTGGAGGAGGGATGAAGAGACATGGTCAGTGGAGAATACAAAAAAAAAGACCTCTAAGGAGAAGAGGAAGTACTATAGAAGATAGAGAAAAAAGTGATTCAAAGAGAGGCTGTGATGAAGGAGGAATGTGACAAATGAAAGGGACCACATGAGTGCTTTTAAAAGGGGTACTCATTACCAAAGTGATAAGCTTCTCTCCTGATGTAATTTTGTGCCTAAATGGGGAAGATGGTGTCTTTGGCTGTGCTTCTGACAGGGAATTTATCTCCGCTAGTGGCTGGTTACCATCACTGATCTCTGAAGTAGAATTACAGTTTCTGTACAGAAACCTTTTCATCCTCGGGGGTTCCGTTTTTATGTTGAGCAAAAGACAAATCTGTTGCATTTTAAAGGATCAAAATCTGTTTTATCATTAGTTTGTGCCACAAACATAAAGTTTAATATTAATTTGTACTTTATTCCAGTAATTTGAACAAGCTTTAACTAAGATGATAGAGCCTCAAACCATTTTTCCTCCATACTGACTTTTTAAAAAAGTGACTGACCTAGTTAAATACATCAAATGTTTGTTTTTTTTTTTGTTTTGTTTTTTTTGTATTTTCATTTTAGATTTTTCTGTCATTTGTACTGGCCTTTTGGATTATCTGTAATCACGTCCTTAAAAAATGACTGTGGCAGTTTTGTCCTAATTTGCATCAACATCCAGCTAATCTCAGAATATGTCTTCTCCTTGTCCAAAATGAGATGTAAAACTGTTAAAAAGAAATGTATGGTTTCACTTTTTTTCTCTCTACATGACATCTGCTTCTAATGACACAATAAATCTAATAAAATATGTAAGAATGTAAAATATAGAGAAGGGAAACCATGTGGAGCTAAAAAAAGAAGACTATTAATTGATTTTTTGTCTTTAAAAGAAATACTACAAAAATTTAAGACAGATAGCACTTTCAAATAGGATAAATATCAGGCAAAAATGTTTCCATCTTTAACAGTAAAACTGTAGCTAATATAAGACAATCCACATGTAAAGGAAAGAGGTTTTGACTTTTCCTGGAAAAATAACTTTATTAGAAGTATCTTTGACGTGCTTTAATAGATTATTCCAGGTGGAGAAAATAACAAGGTGCAGTAAGAAATGGAACAGAAACAGAATAGTGAGTGCTGATAATGCATTACTGTTTATTTATGGAAATTAAATGATTCCACAGGTAATTGAGTAAATTAGATTTAGACTAATTGAGTATATTGGAAAACATGATTGTTTTCTTTAAATTCTTAGTAAAGATTTCAGCTAATCTGTTCCTATATGCCTTTGATATGGCTACACTTGGCACAAATCGGAAACTTGTTTGCTTGATTTATTTATTTTAGTAAATGTTTGTTGCTGGCTTAAACTTAAACTTAGATTTTCATCTTACATCAAAGTGGATGCGTGATGGATAAATAAAGCAAATTAATATAACTCAACCTTTGTAAAACTTGTGTTTTTTAAATATAATAAATATGAATCATAATGTCTGCATCTTTATTGTTTGTGTATGTGAAGCATTCTAATTTCAGTCTCCACATATTATGCAGAGCGGCTTCTTGAAACCAACTGTCTCAATAAATGCATTTATCGAGGAAGAATCCAGGTTTTGTCTGTAAACAGCAGCTTTGTTTTTCTTTAAAGTTGAAGGCTCTTCTTCGGTTTCCTCACTAGGACTTTCCTCCCAGAAGAAAATTTCTAATTACGTTTTATAGTTTGATTTTTGTTCGATTTTTAGCTTTGGGCTACTAACTTAGCGGCAGCCGTTTTGCATCAAGACAGATGAATGGGGTGGAGGGAGGTTGGGGACCACTGCTCTATCTGACACTCTTTTTACTTCCACAGTACTCACAAACTCCCCCTTTAAAAAGAGAACTCCTAATCCATGTCTCCTCTCATTTCCACCATGATAGAACATCTTGAACCCTGACCCAAAGTTGAATCTTTCCTCCTGGTTTCTTGGAGACTCGGTTTGTCTACTTTCCTCCTCTGCATCATGTCAACTAACTCTCTACCTTTTCCTGTCATAGTTCCAACATTCAAAGTCCCTACTCTTAGTCCAACACTCGTGACTTTCCTCTTCTCTCTCTTCCTACAAACACGCCTTCTTCCTCTCCTTCTTCGACTTACAGTTGTCCTATTTCCACCGGCACCCTGTCGGTGAACAGCACCGATGGCGGTCGTTGTCAACCTGGGTCTCAACCAATCCAGGATGGATGTCAAAGGTCTGATTTGCATATTTGGTTTGGCAAAGATTTGATGTTGATTGCCCTTCCTGACACAACCCTCTGTATTTACCTGGGCTTGGGACCAGGCTTGGGACTGGGTTACAATGAGAACCTGACTTGGGCCCCTTTGTGGCTACATTACCCAACCACGTGTTATCATTCATATTCCATGAAAAAATGACAGAGAAATTATTATTTCTTTCAGGGTATGTACACTTATAAGTACAGATGTACTCTCAACTATTACTGTTAGGTTTAAACCGGCTTACATATCAAAGATCAGTTTGCATCTCAAGTACTTGTTTCAAACAAGTTTGCAAAACGTTTATTCTTAAATACTATAATGCATTTGACATTAAAAGTTTTTTTGTTGTTGTTGTTTTGTGAGAAAATCACTTTGCCATGTTTTCTGGTCCCAGGAGGCAAAAACCTTCCAAAACCACAGGTTGAAAACACAGTCGCACTGATGCTGCACAGTCTTTCTCCCCGGCCACTTCTGCAATGATGACTTATGAGGCCACGTCTAAGTTTGGTGCAGCATTAACTCACACCTGACAGTCCAGAGGAGATCAATATGTGATTTATACCTGCAGCCAACACCTGCCAGGGTCTCAGGGACTACAGTCACACACATCCTACCTCAAAAATCCCTTTTTTTTTCTTCTTTCGTACAGTGTGAAAGTCTGTGCAACATCAGCTGACCTTTAGGACGGAGCTGTCACTCCATTCCCGTCACATGGTATCACATTTCAGCCGGGGCTTGACCTTAACAAAATTCAGGTGACTTGACGAGCAATGCGATTGACTCCCAAGTCAAACTGTGAAGATCGCAAGTGGTTGTGCTGGTATTAGCTAGATGCTGTTTTCCATCAACAGCTGTGTAGATGTGAAATGTTTGTGTGTAAAAGAATGGCTGCTGCAGAGTCTATTTTGTCGCCAAATGACTCATTTCCTTTATCAGTCCTTTCTGTTTTAATTTGCTCCTTAAATCAACTGCTGCTGCCTCTTTTTCCTCTCGCTCCCCAATCGCTGCGTGTTTAGTTGTTTTATGAGGGGAGTTGAGAAACAGCAGGTGCAAGTCCTGCACAAAACACAGCAGAAGTGATCCAATTTGCTGTGGGCAGTAAATTGTTTGGACATCGGCGCACTTCACGGCGTGGAGATGAGCACAAGGCAGGTTGGAGGGATTTCTCTGCCTTACTCTGTTGCTTGATAGGTGACAGGGCACGGCTGGAAATTGGCGCCAGGCAATGGGACGGACCAACCCAATTTGAGACCCCATTTTCTTTGTCTAACACTTGAATTATCGTTGGACCTTTCTGCTTGTCTGAACAAAAAGTGGCAGTCAGGTTATTTGGGTCTAGGGAAATGTGAAACGCACTGGTAGCTTTCTTTGTGATTTATGAAAATGTTCCTCAGAAACAGCCCATTTTCTGCTCTCCACCACAAAACATCCTTCTAAGCTGAACTAATTGGACAAACTACAAACCTTTTCTGTCTTTCGCTCTAATTAGTGCGTCCTGGACCTAATGGGTCTGGGGAAAGTCTCTGTTCCACTTCTGTGGGCGATTAAGATCTCTTGCTTCACCAATGACTGTGGTCATAACTTCATTAGAACCTCGCTGTTTTTTTTCCTGTTCTTCTGGTGCCACTCCCTCCAGGGCAAACTGGGTCTGAATTAAGTTTCCCTTGAGCATTGAGACCTTTCAGTAGCATTGTCTTAAAGCTCAGGGATCACATCGGGGAAAAAAAAAAAAAAGTTTGTATTCCATCCTTTTAACAGTTTAGAACAATCCAAACTTTGTTGTCTTGTTATTTTCATCAAAATAACCATTCTAGTGATGTCAAACAACACATTTCACCCTCTTCATTTTTTAGTCCTCCTCTGCACAGTTTGTTTACCAGCCCTCATGTTGGCACTTTTAATAAACAATCTGTTTATAATTGCTCATTAGGATTTAAAGCTTTTTGGTCAAGGAATACCTCTCGACGATCTCGTCGGCCTCCATTAAAGCTTAATCAAACAATGTTTTTACATTTTGGTCTGACCTGGTTGGTTGAAAAAAACCTGTACACAGGTTATGGTGAAGACCTGAACGTGACGTGCTTCCAATTTCAAAGACTCTAATGGCTGTGATTGCTTGTACATACACTGAGCTTGGTGTTGCCCTTTCCAATTCATTTCACACCTCGTTAGCAAGTAAAATTGTTGGTTGTATTTTCAGTGTGGAAGGGAGGATCAATAAATTATAGGCAGGTATTAGGGTTGCAGGCAGATACAGCCACTGCGGATTGACAGACCGCCTAAACACAATTACGAAAGCGACACACCGATGTGCCATAAAGCTCCCTAACAATTGCCGGCTCAAATGTACACCCTGACATGTGCATGCAGCTTTCTGGGAATAGTGGGAACACGGCTCTTTGTTCCGCCACTCCTCTCTCATCCAGACTTCTGAATGGAGTAAATCATCACTGTGATTGAGATTGATGGCCGTTCTCAATGGTTTGGCCACACATTCTATTTAGGACAGCAGGTCAGTCAGCCAGTTAAGGATCTGACCTCTATTGTTGCCTTCTGACATCTCTATTCTTCGTCACACAGTCTGCATGCTGCTGCTGCTGTCTCAAGGCACAAGTGGCTTTATGTGGCTCTTTGTCTGCTCGATGCAGAAGAAGTGGAGAGAATGTGTGTCGACTCAGAGTCAGGTAGAGGGTTTTTTTTCAAACTCTAGTCTTTTATTTTAGACTATTTTAAACTACAAGTCAGTTGTGGAAACATCCCTTAAGCCTCTGGATCCACTGCTGTCGACATTGTTTTATGACTTTGTCATACTCTCTTTAATCAAAATTACAATCAACTGAACTCTTTGTGTCTGAGATGAAAAGAATCGATGAAGAAAAGGATAAATCCCTGGATTTTTAAAAGACAAATTCACATACATGGCTGCACACAGTCCTGCCAAATGAAGAGCGCTCTCTGTTCTTCTGTGACTGTCTAAACACAATGACATGACCTACAGACACTCTGGTTCAGCTTTTTCTCATAAGTCTGGCCAGATCCAGTAATGAAGGGCATACACACACGATCTCAATCAGCAGAAATTGATTGAAAAATCTGTTGCATTGGTGCACAGTATTGTCCTCTTTTAAAAACATTGACACATATTGGTGTCAGATAAAATAATTCATAGCTATGTACCTGAAATATTTGTCTTAAGATTTTGTAAAAATATCAAAGTGAACTTAAGACCTTTAAAAAAACACTTCTTTTTCTGGAGTGAAGCTGTGATATCTTAATGGTTTCCTTCCATTAACACCATTTGCAAGTGGGAGCTGTCCTAATTTGTGTTCTACTGCTTTCCCTGGGTTTCACTACTTTTTTTCTCTTCTGCATCTCACAGGATGACATCCTTTTCCCCTAGTGTTATCCTAACAGGTTACCCGGAAAAGATGCCAAAATTTTCAGTTTTCAACATGTGTTTAAAACAATTGTTATCTACTGTAGCTCAATGACTGTGTGTCCTCTCAGAAGTATTAACAGCACTATTTTGGCATCCAAAAATTGGATGGTTTAGTCAGTTCAAATCAGTCCCCATTGCGCTTCCTTTACAAATGTTATTTTTTTCAGTTTTTCCCTTTTTCACCCTGGTGTCTTTGACGTTCTTCATGTATTCTGGAAACTGTCCACTAGGCAACACAAAAGAAACAACTCCCTTTTTCACAAACTCCAAATTCTCCATCCGAAACTTCCAAGTTAAGTTTTAGTTTATGTTCAAATGGGGTCTAATTTAGCTAAAACTCGCCTTATTAATCCTACTATAGTCGGTGATAAAATTTTTTCTTCTGGTCAAACACCTGTGAACATCACATGTCTATTACAGTACTTGGTGGTATAGCTCAGTCTGTAAGATTTCTAAGAATGAACAGATATTGTAATGAAATCAGTCCAAACTATAGATTCTGTTCAGTTAATAATGCGAATAAATAGGTCCATAAGAACTATAGAGCACATCTGTTTGAAATACACATTTAACATCAATTTCAATGGTTTCTTTCTAATAAACCACCGCTCTGCTCATGAGGCTGTTTAATGCGATTTTTTTTTATTTCAAAAATTCTAGCAATGCCCTACAATGACCTGTCAAATTGTCCAGTTCCAGTTTATGTGTCTTTACTACAAACTTCTCAAACATAACTAACTGGAGGTTTGTTTGGGCTCGTTTTGTCTATGATGTCTTTAATTATCACTTCAAGGACATTTGAAATGGATGAATGTTATACTTCAAATGACAGGCATTTAATTTATTGCAGAAATACTTTGTTTTTATGCTTTCCCCTGTAAGACACTTATAGGAAGATCAGAACAAGAATATGAATAATACATTATTTTATGACTAGTGGTCACTTTGCAGTCCTTTTCTAAGCAATGTGTGATTGTAGCAGAAGCTAAAAGAATTGTAAGCATCACAGAAGGCATGCAGAAAGTTTTGACAGGCAACATGAAATCTTCTTTTTCGGTCGTGTCCTGAAGTTTTACCTTTTCTGGTTCAACGCTCCTCACGACCAGGCAGGACTTTCCCCTTCTGCATGTCTGGCCATGTATCAAAGTCATGTTTTTGATGCTTCATGCTGACATCTGGTCCGAAGCATCTTTTTTCAAGGTGAACTCAAAGCACTGGTCCCTGAAAAAAAAGAACATGAGAGGATAAGGTGCAAAGGAGAATCCTCCAAGGTCACTGCTGGCCGCTTTTTTTTTGTTTTGGAGCCGCTGAACTCCTGACAGGAGCTCCCTGTTTTCCAAACTCTTGTGAGCAAAGGAAGATGTTTCCCTGACTTTTTAGTATTATCTGAGGGCCAGTCTTTCCCAGGTCTTATCTTCTGTCAGTAATGGGCCTCTCTGTGATTCCTGACAGATATCTGATGCGGATGGTCTGTTAGGCAGACAGATGGAGCAAAGCTTTCCAGGACACTGAAGATCAACAACGGGCTGTTGTTCCACATTTTTTGCCCCTCAGTGATTGATAAATTCCACCGAATGACTTTTTGACAGACATCATGCTTCTGTTTCCATGTAATGCAGAAAAAAATGAAAGAAAAAAGGCGGAGTGATTGATCTGAGGTGCTGGAGGTGCCACACCGTGAACTTTCTTTGACCACCTTCTCAATCAAAAGTCCAGTTGAGGTCTTTCTCCTACTTCAGGTGTGATAACAATACATTTCAGAGAACTTTGATGTGA
Source organism: Oryzias celebensis (assembly GCA_014656515.1). Taxonomy (NCBI): domain Eukaryota; kingdom Metazoa; phylum Chordata; class Actinopteri; order Beloniformes; family Adrianichthyidae; genus Oryzias; species Oryzias celebensis. The sequence continues at coordinate 67,221,994 of BNCR01000012.1, read as the reverse complement.
TTTATCTCTATATTCCTGCAAAAATCTAGGATTGTTGCTTTTTTTTGTTGTTTTCCAGAACAATTACCAACAACCATCCATCAATCCATCCATTATGTGAACCTGCAGTATTCCCATTCAGGGTCACAGGGTTGCTGCACCCTACCCAGAAAACCCTTACAAGTGTGAGCCATTTTTGAGCATATTTTACTACAGTGCATAATATCCATCCGACTAGAACAACCTCAGTTGCTTTTTTACAGATACATTTTAATTACAGTAAACAATAATTCCACAATGAACCTCAAACTGTCAAAAAAAAAAACTAAACTCTGAGTGGTAAATGTCACCAGTTTTTACTGCAAAAAAAGTTTTTATGTCATGTTACAAAGATCAAACATGTAGAGACAGATTTTAAAAAAGTATGAATCCACAAACTAAGCAAAGTCGAGGTCAAAACAGTGAGAATATTTCCTAAAAAAACGGACGAAGCTCCACTCAAAGTTTCAAGGATTTATTCCATTGGGCGTCCTAATTATGTTACACGCCTTTTGTTATTTTAGTTTTAAACCAAAAACTGAAAAGCTAAAAACTTTGCTAAACCTTCACTTTCAATTATTTTGAATAACACTAGATAGAGTCTCCAAAAGTAGTGATGCATCCTAAAGGCTTGTCTTCTACCCTGTTAAACAGGACCTTAATTGATAATGACAATCGATGGTTGGAGGATTGGGCTGAGAGGATCACAGGGGAGTGAAAGGCTGATTAGTCGATGGGAAATGGGGTGATATCAGCAGACAGGACTCCTGCTGTCAACTCTCGGGGGTGATGTCATTGTAGTGTTACACAGACCACATCCTTACAGGACTACTGAAATACTGATTTACATAAATACATTATATTACCAATGCAAAAATGATAAGTGAACAGTTGTTAATGTCATGTCTCGCAGATTTGTAAATAGTAACTGAGAACGGAAAGATTGTATTGTTACAAGGGGTATTATTTTATTGAGTATTTTACATTTCAGGCTAATCTTTATACATATATATATATATATTTTTTTTTATTGTACATTCCTCTTTTGTTTCAGAGCAAACAAAAAAAAAAAACGAACAATGAAGGAAGTACTAACTGGGGAAGATTGTAGCCGGAAAAAAGAACTTGGGTCAGATTAGAGGTTTCAAGAAATACGCACAAAGGCAAAAAAAAAGGATTTAAAATAAAAACAACAGCAAAATATGCAACAAATGTTGCCTTGGGTTTGTCATTATCAATATAATCTATGTTTGTGCATAAACACACACTATAAACATGTGCACAAACTTGTGGGTAACCAAGAACTCCACAAACCCACATGTCCATGCAGGCTCTAAAATCATGTGTATAACATAATAGAAATAAATAGAGAATTTACATTTTCTTAAAAATTACAAATCTGAGCAGCACCCATGCAGTCATGAAAGAAAATATCTTTAAAAATATTACAAACTGTGCAAAAAAGATTCTTTTGTATCAACATGCAAAGATCCACCAAATATCAAAGCCTGCATCTGTGCAGATTTCTGACATGTAAATTGATCTCCATTTCTGGCTTTGTGGATTATATGCCAGGACAAAACCCTCACGCTTTTGTCTCCTATCAAGAATTCATCCAGAAGTGTCTGTTCTCTTCAAAGACCAAGCAAAAAGAAAAGGAGATAAGGCACAAACTGTGTTGCAAATGAAAAAAAGACAGACTTCTGTCACTTTAGGGCTAATCCAAAGTATTTTTCTGATCAGAATGTGCTCTAGATTTTTTGCAAATAATTGAATGTTATTAAATGACTGTTATCTTACGCATTATTATGTGCTACAGTTGTGTTTCTTAATTGTTTTTTTCCAACCTCTACAGTCCATCAAATGAAAATGCTCAGTTACTGTTGTCTCTACATAAATAAGCGCTGAAATGTCCAAATTCTTTTTATTTAGAAATGCTTTTGCACAAAAGCTCATCCTACTGTTGACAAGCTGTTTGGAGGACCAATCCGAGGTATGAGTCAAAGGTTTTTTTCTTGACTGTGAGACACATGACGTGTTGGATGACAAAGTATCAGTGAATGACCACTGCTGGTGTTATGAGTTTGAAAAAGGAGATCAGTTGTGTAACCCTTTGGCGTCGATGCTGTGTGGGGGTTGTTCTTTGTGGGATGCAGGTCCAGACTTCAGGCAGACTTCTAAAACAGAGCTGTGTGATAAGAACATTTTTGTTTCCTTCCTGAAAGTCCTACTCCAATCATCTCTTGATAGATTTTTATGTCTTAATCTATTTATGATTGTGCTGTTTTTAATCAAAATTTTAAAAAATAAAATAAAAACTCCAGGGCAACGTTTGTGCAGCATGGCAAAAGTTCATCAAAAAATCTGTGCTGTGCCTCTGTGTTGTGTTGGAGTGTGCAAAAGTAAACCTCAGCTGATATCCCATCATCCCTTTGTTCTCACGCTCTCCCGCTAGCTTTGAGCTAACAAAACCCGAACAAAAATAGTGAGCAATATCAGATCTATCCAGTCGTACAGTTTTGAGCCAGATGCCAGCTCAGAAAATCAAAAAAGTTGTCTGTTTTGAAGCTGAGCAGGGAGATTAGACCTGCCCATTTCAGTTTCTTGATCACAACTCAAAAATGCAATTTTAAGCTTAATCTTTCTTTTTATATGTCCTCCATCATGAGAAAAATGCTACAAGGACATGTTAAAAACTGATTTTCATTGGAGTAGGTCTTCATAATAATTAATTTCTGTTAAAAAAAAAAAAGAAAAACATTTAGTCAGAGTATTTCTTAATGATTTATTTATTTTTAAAGCTGTTTTCAGATAGTTTCAGAGTTAAAGGTCTAAAAAAGATAGAAAAAAACACGATTTTTTGTTGTTTTTCAAATAAAATACTAGATTATAATCTTTTGGATAAAATGGGAAAGAGAATACCTAAGTGTCTAGCTCTTGTTTGATTGTTTTTTCTTATTGTTACAAAACTGATAAACGTTTCCTGATCACACCCATCAAGCTCATTTGCAGTGCTTTCAAACCTGGATTTGTTTTCCCATTTCTTTCTCCTGCGCTCAGGTTCATTGAGGTTGTCCTTAAAGTGCTGGATTACAGGCATCGAATAGCTCTTAAAAATAGAATCTCGGTCATTTGGTGAGCTGCTGTGTGTTCATAGCAGTCTCTTGGCAACATGCAGGCTGGAGAGTACCGTTGTGGGGCGTGAGAGTCAATTCTTCTTCGTTCCATTCTTCTTAGAAGTGGGTAGTGATGTACCTGAAAAGTTTGCGCGGTGTCCTCCCTCGCACTCGCGGCGCGGCGTGTGGGGTCAGTGGGTGCAGAAGGCTGGGCTTCACTTGTCGTCCCTCCTCAGAGCTGCAGGCTGCGACAGAGAGGAGCTGTGCCAGCGAAGGAGAGCTCGCCTACCGCGCGTTTTGGCGTAAAGTCGACTTTGCTAAGACAAAATAACCAAAACCAGGGCAAAAATTATACATATTTATTTATTTAAATCAAAAAAAGAAAAAAGAAAAAAGGTCGCTCGTAACTTGGAGGCTATTTATTCCCCGGTTGACGTTGGGGGGCGAGAGCGCGCCGGCTGGTCATCGCTCCGTGCCTGTGCGCCGCGGAGGAGAGGACAGAGGCAGCGCTGACCTGCTGGGATTTTCAGCACCTGTGCTGCTGCTGCTGCTGCTGCTGCTGCTGCTGCTGCAGGACTCAGACCGGCTCCTCTGTGGACAGGCAGACCACCACACTCAGAGGATGACTGCTGGGGATTGTCCACCAGCTCTCTGCACTCATTTTTCCGGCGAAGCTCGCCTCCCTGCCGCCCACCTTTAGAACATCTTCTGGGAGAACAGGACAGCATAAGCCTTGTGTAGCAGCTGGAATTCTTTCCCTTTTTTTCTACCATGTCTTGATGTAGAAGAGAAGCTTCAAAGATGATGACAGTGAGTATCAGTGAATGGATGAGATGTTCAGCTCCTGTGGGTTTTATTCAGGCAAAAAGCGACTTAAATTTAGATTTTGCTTGCAGTTCTGAATGTGAGTTTGTGAAATTGGGCGTTTCAGTGACTGCTGGGACATCAGGTTCCTCCTGGGACTTTTTGGAAACATGACATCATTTTTTTTTTTTAAATCAGTAGATGACTGTGCAAAGTGATAAGACGTGGTGCTTTAAACAAATGACGCATCTTTGTCTCATCGGTGTTCATTTTAAACAAGAGGAAAGATTTGTTTTGCAGAACATGGTCACGCAACTGTCACGCGTGCAGAAATGCCACGCGCAGACTGGGCGTATGCGATGGTGCTCCTTTCCAAACACCCTGGTTGAGGATAGTCTGACAGAGAAATGAGGACCCCCACTACCACCAGCTCCACCTATCAGACCAGGAACCCCGACTGCAGGATCTGTGCAGCCGTCAATTTGCGTGTATTTTCTGGTCCTAATCCTGTCTGCGCAGACCGTCTGCGCCTCCGTTAATCCCACAGCGGATCAGATCCAGCCTGGCGTCTTGCATCCCTCCCTCCTCCGTCTTTCTCCAAACTCAACGCTTTAAATTATTACATGATGGCTAATCATGTGACCATCGCGTAGAATGTCTGCGCAGATTCCAAGGCGGCTGCGCAAATCGGGATTCCGCCTATAGAGAAGGAAGGGATTGGTGACCGAGATTTTGAAGAGGCGATCGCAGCGCCTGCATTTTCCCGACAGTCGCACTTGAGAGCCGGCTGACCAAAGCATGTCAGGCTGGTGCGCGCAGCGTGGAGGCTGCTGATCCCACTCTGTTCCGGCGCGCTTCATGAGCACCTCGGTAAGGTTGCTTTCGTGCGTAAATGGGTCTATTTATGGTTGGGAGGGTTCATGTAATCCAACTGTTATGTGTGTGCGCGCGTGCGTGCGTGTGCGCTGTTGTTGGCAGGGATGTGGGAGGGGGCTGTTCTGTAAAAATAGGTTGGTGTAACATGCCCTCAGATGCCCCCTTTCCTTTCAGATTTCTGGAGTTTTGCGCGTTTTTGTGCACAACCACCCAAACCAGCTGAAGGGGTTCGGATGGAAACCCCTTCAGCAGAGGTCACACCTCTGCTGCACAGCATGACAACATGCTGCTTTTGTGGCTCCCTTTTGAATATCTGTCAACCTCATCTCTGCAGCAGCTTCACTTTTCTGTCGGACCTGCTCGCTGCAGAAATGCAAGTTCCTCAGCAGCGCAGTGGCTTTGCATTTCTACAACACATCAGCACTTTTTTCATACAGTCTCCAAGATGCTACGCAGCATCCCTCTCTCCTGAGAACGGTCCTCCACTGTCCTTTTCAGAAGGAGTCTGCGCCTTTTTAAAGGCTTTATCCCACTGGATTTTTTCCTGATTTATTTGACCCCTGGATTTAAAACAAATCAAAACCAGTGGTATTTTTGCGGTCAGCTTCAGTAGTCTTTATAATTAAGTGTTCCAGAGTGGATCATAATGAGGCCACAAAAGAATGTGTTGGTAATTTTTCATTTTTTTCTTGAAAACTATTTGCCCTACTTTTCATTAAAAAGAAATGCTGAAGAGAAAAATCTGAAGTCAGGGAGAGATTTGTAAATAACGGACATTTACATCATCATCAGCTGGGAACTCATGGGTCAGCTGATGATTGTTGTGCGAGCAAGGTTTGAGGACATGTCTGGCCTCACGTTTGTGTCTCAGTGAAGTGAGTTGTGTGTTAACATGTGACACACACAGCTCTCAGAATACCCTACTTAGTTCCTGTTGTGTAGTGTGCATGTAACAGTGGGTGTTGGAGCATTATTCCAACACATTAAGCCACACGGACTCCACCCTGACTGTGTCAAACGTTGCACAAGTTCTTCCAACCACCCAGACGCATGCATGCTGGAGTTGTGAACTAATGCGACAGCAGCAAATGTGTCTGTTTACATTGTCTGGAAGGAGTGGGGAGGTCTGAGCAGCACAGTAGTCAGCAAGATTACTGTAAAACCAAAGAGGCAGAGGTGGCAAAACTGCAAAAAAGGAAGTTCCTGCGGGTCAGGAAGTTCTTTGCGGTTGCATCAAACCACAACATTGGAGCGACTAATCCAAGCTCGTATACTTCCCTAAATTCTCTTTTGATCTTCTTCTTTTTCTTCCTTTTTTTTCCACGAGTTCTCCATCAGCCTTTTCCCTGTTGTCTTAGCTTTCTCTCTCTCTGTTCCCTTTCCTGCAGGATTATCGGGAGGATGGCATGGATCTGGGAAGTGATGCATCCAGCCGCTCCAGCTCAGAGTCCAACTCCAACAAGGTCACACCTTGTTCCCCTTCTCTTGACCTGGCCAATTTAGAGGACTACAAATCCTCCCCCTCTCCTGATTTGGGCACATTAGAGGATTATGAGGAAGATGAGGACTACCAGGAGTATAAGAAGAAGGTGATAGAAGAGTGGGAGAGTGAGTACGGAGAGGATGATAGCTCTCCCCAACCCTCTGGTCAAGAGAAAAGCAGCAGGGAGAGTGTTGTGAGTATTGACAGCCTTGACGAAGGCTACAGGAAGGCGGTGAACAGCCGCAGCCTCGCTGAAGAATTCCAGGATGTGAAGAGTGCCCCGCCCCAGGCCACTTTGGGTGGAAGCACGGCCACCTCAGTAGCAGCCGTCCCAGAGGAACTGAAACAGAACGGCAATCTGATTTTGCCCCGAAGCCACCAGCTCCACTCCCCCAGCACACCCCTGGGGGGCACGGGGATTCCCAAGCACAGGCACCGCAGCTCCACTCAAGGCAGGGGGAGCCGGAGCACCGGCAGTGGTGGCGGAGTAGGAGGCGGAGGAGGAGGAGGAGGATGTTTGGGGACTGGGGGACTGACAGGAGGCTACAAAGAGGAGGAGGGGGTAGAGGAAGAGCCTCTCCCCACCATGGACTGGGCTGCCCTGGAGAGACACCTTGCTGGTCTGCAGTGCAGAGAGCAGGAGAACCAAAACCTCAACCACAACCAGAACCACAGCATGGGCAAGATCAATTACACCTCGGTGAGTGTGAACAATTGTATTTGATTTTTTCTGTCATCCAATTTAGAACGACTTATTCTGATATTGAGCTTTTTTCCTGCTCCTTCTCATCATGCGCTGATGGGCAGCTGTAATCCAGCAGTTATCTGTGTCATCCTGGAAAAACAAGGTTAGCTTAGCCGGAGTAAAGAAGACGGATTAGTCTGCTAATGTAGCTCTAAGCTTTGTGACCCATGACTATCACAGGAGCTCACACAGCTGGAGGGAAGTGGAGGCTGGAGGGAATGCAGCCACTTAGCAACAACAACACAAGCAGGAAGTCTCATTTGGGTTCAATCAGACAAGCAGAACTGACAGTTAAGCTACTTTTCTAAATTATTCTTACCAATCTTTAGTCTTATCTGCGATCATACAGTCTTTAAGCAGCAATAGAAGTCTCACTGAAATTTGGTTTTTATATATATAATGGAGAATTATTGATTTAACCTTTTTTTTTTTAATAGAGATTTCTGCTTTTTTTGTGCTCATGTGATGTTTGTGCCAGAAGAGGTCAGTGTTGCACTGACATTGTGCATAAAGGAGATCCGGGCTTGGCAAACAAACAAACTGCAAAAAATGTAGTTCTTCCCTCTATGTATCTATACATTTTTTAAGTTTATTAAGAATCTTTTATCAGTCTGCATCATAGTTAATTTTACTCTGTCTCTGAGTAAAATTAACAAAGGGTCAACGTGAGTTTGAAGTAAAGAAGGCTGGATTGGAGCTCTGCATTGATATGCAAGCACAGAGTCCCTTTCCTCAGTGCACACACACAATAGCTGCAGCCATTGCTATTGTGAGTGTTTTGTGTGTTGTTTGCCGGTCCTGGAGGCCCCGCTCTGTCTCCCTGAGGCATGTCAGGAATGCAGCAGGAGAAGTTGGGGGATGAAAGGAAGGAAAAGGACAGGAATGGCTCTTGTGTTTGTGTCATTCCTCATTACCTGCCCTCCTTCTTGAAGGAGTAGATGCCTCCTGCCGTGCTTCAGACCAGGAGAAGTCTGTTCCCTAAAGCCCTTTGGGTAGTGAGCTGTGATAGAAATGACTTGGTTATATTTGCTTCTCAACATTTACACTTTCCTGCTCTCTGCAGGTGCATTGCATGTGCTAGTGCTCAGTGGTGGAGTAGGATGGATGATGATAATGCCAAGACATCCACGTGAATCCAGAAGTCCAGACAACTGTCTGAAACTAGATACTTTCATGTATTCTGCTAATTAGAGCAGAACAACAGTCAACCGGAAATTTAAAACATAATCCCACAAGACCTCTCCACTTTAAGCCTGTCTTAGCCATTTTTTTCTGGACTTGGCAGACAGTCTGGAGGACAGCGTGCTTTTAAAATGATGTTAAATATTTAGACATCTGGTCAGGCCAGCGGGACGGCAAGTGGGTTCATGTTCAAATCAGTGTTTCTGTCTGGGATGCTAAGTTGCAGGAGGACAGATGCTCGGTGCACATTCTGTAAATCCTTTATAGATGGTATGAAGGAGCAACCGTGCAAATGTTTGCATATATACATATAAATGGAAAAAGGTCAGGGTCAGTGTAAAGGGTCAGTGATTTAGAGGGCTAAATTCCGTAACTGTTTGCAAGACTTTTTAAAAAAAAGGTTTTATCAGTTATGATTGAATTGAACCCTAAGCAGTTAACTTTTTGCTTATTTTTTTAATATATTTTGGAAGGGTGTGGTTGTTGGCTGCTAAAAAGTCAGCTTCTGCCTGCAGGCAGGGCGTGTGCAGGCAAAGCGACCTCTTTGTAATTCCCTTCTGATAAACTCAGGCGGCACGTGGCTGAGGGGGCTCCACAGGGACCTCATGCTCACCAGAGGTAACACAACCTGTAATCCTCTATTAAACTCCACCCTGCAGAGAGGTGAACAATAATATTATCCTTCCTATCCATCTTTGGGTTAAAAAAACATGAGACGTGGTCAGGCCACATGTATGACGTTTTCCAAAGCAACCACTGGAGCAGAAGGAAATCAGTGCCTCCGGGCTACTTCTTTTTCAATCTAAGAGTTCACAAACGCACCCTGAGTTGCATGATTTAAAAGAAGAAGAAAAAAGAAGCCCAGGGGCAAACAGGTTTTAAAGATAGAGACCTGCAGCACTAATTGCACTTTAAACGCACACATCTGCAGTCGCAACATGTTGATGCACAATCTATCTACAGTCAGAAAATTTGTCACAATAGAGCAGGCAGCTACAGTCATGTAAAACAAAGGAACACATTGTATTGTTGCACCTTCTGTGCTGCATTTTGCACATTCAAACTCAAATTATATCGTGTACACTAAACATAAAGACATGAAGAATGTTTCAAGACCGTGTTTCACCCGGCTGAGCAACAACTCAAGTTTTGAACGTAAAGGATCACTGCAACATGAAGCACACACAACCATTAAGATATATTATCGTGGTCATTATATTACTTACATATTTACACTTTGGCTGGAGAAAAGTGGTTCTGACCAAGTATAATTATGTAAATGTCATAGACACAATCAGTGAAAACAACACCTGCGTTTACTGTGGCGACATAAATTTCAGAAAATAATACTGAGATTTTAGCAAATAAACTGCTCCAGGGTCACACAAGTACACAGTATAGTACTGTATACCTGCCTTGCTAAAATTCTCCATCCTTTTTATACACAAATAAATACAGCTCTTAATTTAGTGTTCACTTTATCTTTGATGCTGTGACAACTGTCACAGCAGCTGGAAGTACAATAACCATATTGTTTCTATCTGGACATAAAAGGTATTATTGCTTTTAACATGCACTTCCTCAGTCATTTTCCCAGGATCCTTTGCTTCTAATAGTCCATTAAAGACCCTTTTGTACGAAAATTGTGTTTTTGCATGGCTATGTGGCCTTTCTCTGATGATGGAGGACATGTATAAAGAAAATTACGCTCAAAATTGTATGTATGTCTGAGTATTTTATTTTATTAAAATCATTGTGAATCCGGAGCAGGTGAAAAAAAGTTTGAATAAAAGCGTATTTGATGTAGAAAACATGCTAACATCTCACTGTCAACAATCACAACTCAGTTAAATTTATAATGAAGTCCTATGAAACTATGCCCTAGAAAACAACAGGTTTTCTAATTTTGATTAAAATTGTCTTGATCACAATTAAAAGACCACTGGGAACGCTTTTACAAAAGATCTAAAGATGATCGGAGGGGGACTTTTAAGTTTTATAGTTGAATGTTCTGAAAAGTTTACTAGAAAGCAGCTAAAGGTGGGCAGCATATGATCTATGCTTGTTGAATAGTAACATGAATTACATTTAAATTTAGTTTAAAAACCCCTACTGTTTGATTAAAAAATAGCATTAAAAAGTCTGTCCTTTTCCAGTTCTCAAGGAAAAATCTTGCCTTTACAAAGTTCACAGAATAAACAGTAAAAAGAGAGAAAGGCAAACTGGGCTGTTCAAATATAAAGCACTGAACTTCTGTAGAAAGTCAAAGAAAAGAAGCAGAGATTAAGACTAAAACAAAGGCAGCAATTTCTGTTAGTCTGTCTCTACAGGCAAGTTCAGCAGCTGAACTGTGCTTGCCACGTCTTCTAACAACCTAAATGCTATTTTCACCTAGAATAGACCGTAAGGGGAGAGAGGGCGCGGTGGGAAAAGGGAGAAATTGCAGGGTTTGAGTTGTCTTCAGCACAGTTGTAGAGGGTAGAAATAGCTTTAAAGCCACGAGTGGTAAGAGGTCAACATTGATTTAGGTTGTGAATAGAAAGAACAAAGCAGGAAGGCCTCAAATGCGCAGCTGTAGAGAGGTGAGAGGAGTAGCGTGCGATTAAAACGGTGGTTTCTATGTAAATGACGGCGAGTTGACGATGAAAAATCAACAGCCGACATAGTAGTGGGGCGTGAATGGGGGCTTTGGTGGCGTGGAGGATGGGGCTCCAGCCAGGTGTTAGCAGCTTCTGCCGAGGAACCAATGTCTGGAACAGCCCCACACTGGTGCTCCGTGTGTGTATGTGTGTGTGTGTGTTTTTATGAGTGCGTGTCTAAACCAGCTGAAACACGCCTGGTCCACTGCACGCCAATCCTCTCATACACTCTCCTTACACAAACCCGCTACACTGTCGTCTGTGTCTCTGGAAGTCCACACACATGCAAGAACTCACCTCAACAAATCAAATGAAAGCGAATCCCTTTCATCTTCCAGCACTCTGTATGCCTACAAAAGTTGTCGCTTTTTCATATTCTTTTTAAGTTTTTGGGTTTTTTTTTTTTTTTTTTTTTTTGTCTTTTGGAATATTTTCATTTTTCCCTTAACCTTGGATTCCTCACCGCAAGCTGGGCATTTGACTCAGGTAAAGAAGAATAACGGATTTATTAACTATGCTTTGGACTTCAGCTTCTCAGATGAACTCATACAGTGAAAACAGATGTTAGACAGATGTTAGAATTGACAAGTGTTTTTTTTATTGAATCGCTGAAAATATTGCATTCTTTGGTTGAGGAATCCATTTTCTTGTTTTGCAACATGTTTTTGTTGTTTTTAACATGTTCTTGTGACATTTTTCTCACGACGGCGGTCATATATAAAGAAAATTAAAATAACTTTTCTGAGTATTTCTTTATTCAGATCTATGATATAAATCATAATGACAGCAGAAACTTCCCAAATGACCCTGTTCAAAAGTTTACATACACTGATGACTTTGTTCTGAAAACATGTACATAAGCTGATACAAAATGGTTTGAATGGCAGCTAAGGGTAACCATGCTCAATTGCAACTTGTTTGCCTGGAATCAATGTGTGTGCACAAAAGGTCTTGGAGTTTCTCAGCTTCCAACGGACCCTTGCATCCTTCATCCACTGTTGCACTGACATTTCTGGACCCTAAGTCATAGGGAAAGCTAAATAGCTGTCAAAAGATCTATGGGAAAAGGTAACTGAACAGTACAAAACAGGAAAGGGACATAAGAAAACATCCAGCCAGTCAGCTGTGCTCAAATTTTGTATTTCCGATGAACTCCTGTTACTCTGCAGAAACAAGAAAACGACACAGGCTTTTTGATTTTGTCTAAAAACGACATAAGCATGATTAAAAAAACACTGGGAACGGTTTTACAATAAATCAGAAGATGATTGGAGTGGGACTTGAAGTGTAAACCTACATTGTAACAGGTTTCCCTAAATTGTGTGGCTAGTCTGACTCTTTAACCCAAAACATTTCTGATAATTCTCATGTATTACTTTGTATTTGTTTCCTTTTATTTTCTACAAAGAGAAGATGAATTCATTCAAACACCCCATGCGTGTAATCACCTTCATACAAGCTGATCTACAGCTGTTTTCCTTCAACCTCAAGGGGAAGAGTTTGCGTTGTAATGCTGAGTTTTAGGAACTAGCCTAAACAAAGACTGGCCGATTACATTTATGTGTTGACTCTGAATGACTAGCGTCTGCTCTTGACAGTCTCTTACCTTACACAATAAAGAAAAAGATAAGTCAGATAGGAAACAGCTGGTAGCAAAAACATTCTTGTGTTTTTCTTTGGGTGAAATAACATTAAAAAGAACAAACACAGCATGACGACAGACTCCCTTAAATGGGTCAAATCTACAAGTTACATGCTTGAAAGTCTCTGCATGGTGTACCAGGGTCTAAAGATATCCAGGTTGGTTAGATCAGTTGTTAAGGTGTTTGGTTACAGGAGAGCCCAAAGGGTTCCAGTTCCTGACATCTGGTCGAAAACATCAAGGCATTACAACAGTTTGTTTTGACCTGACCTGCTGTGTTTAGTCTACGGTTTCTACCCTACACATGCTCACCCGCTGTCCTTCTCAGGTCACCGCTGTGTCAGAACCTGCAGTGTCTGAGAAAAGGATAGTTTTGTTGGAGTCCACAGTTAGATGACACAAGTAACCCTGATCTAATGCATTTCCAGCTAGTCAGAAATAGTCAGAATCATGTTATCCAGAGAAATGTTCAAGCTTTTTTTAACAAAAGGCACAAGGAGATGAAACAACAAATTTATGCACTTTTGCATTCACTGAAGCTGGTCTTCTGGAAGCTGCCAGCTAGCAATTGATCTCCACCTTAATCTTAAGTGTATTAAGCCTAATTTTCATTAGCTTTATTCATTCGCCATTATTCAGTTCGGTTTTGTTCATTTTCCATTACACTCAATGTGTGGAGGCTCATTTAGCAAAGGAGGCAAAACGCAATCACCCACTGCTGTCTCCTGCCGTTTCCAACAATGCGTCAGAGCCTAGGCCACCGGTCCACCTGTGGATGTCTGTAAATCCACCCTTCTGTTGGAAATGCAGGCAAAGAGGTACTTTACCCTTGGCAAAGTTGATTGTTTGACCCTCCAAACTTCACGCTGACTTATTCTCAATCTGCTCTGTCTGATCATGGATTTTCATTGTTTCATGGTCACAGTACATGACTAAACATAATCTTGAGGGGCCACATTCTTGCTAACATACTGTAGCTTTGGATCAGGCTGGTCCATATTTAATACAAACAATACTATAAAAAAGACAAAAAAATCACATCAGTCCAAAGATCTGGACTATAAAATGTTCTTTAATGTGAGTTTTTAAAATATATTTATTATTATTTTCTATTTTTATTATATATTATTTTATTTTTATATAGACTGTTTAGATATGATCTGTGCATTGTCTGCTTTGTTATTTTACTACTTTTGAAAGAGTAAACCAGGCAAAATGAAGCAGCATACTGTATTTCTGCTGATGAGTGATAATGGTAGATGAAGTCAACGCCATTTAGTTTGGTGGTTGATGGTGAAATCACAAAGTTGAGGATACGAGACGTAGCCTACAGCTTCACATTCCACCACCGACTGATTGTTCTGATATGAATACACTTGCAGAAAAACACACCCTTAGTTAACTTTAGCTGCTCTTGACTTGAGCAATGTCTGAAAAAGGTGGATAAAAGTCAACCTGCATAAAAGGCAGTATATCTTATATCCTTTCTTGCATAGAAATTCAGACAAAATTCCAATGAATTTTACTACAATGTTAGTAAACCTTCACCTTTTTCCTCTTTTTTAAATTCCTTCACTTTCAGATGTGAATCCTTTACGTCCCTTCCCACTGGCCCTCTCAGCTAATTGTTTTCTTCCTCAAACTGTCAGTAGGCATTATACCTTAATGTACTAACACAGCCAAAATACAGCATGAGGCAATTTTCTCCACTCCACCCGTCTCCTTTCTTCCACCCTATAAAAAAACTACCAAAGCAGGGGGACGGGCTGTGAGTGACAGAGCGTGCTGTGGAGGAAATTGGGATTTATGTAGCTCAGAGAAGCTGCCCCAAATGTTATAGGTTTGAGCCATTGTGATGTACTGCAAAGTAAAAAAAAAAAACAAAATCACAAACATACTGTGCACATGCTGGGTGTTTTGATGCAAGTGAGACCAAAAGAAATGTTTAAAAAACAATTGAGAACTGGAAATCGAGGGACGGTTTATTTTCTTTTCTCAGCAGTGAAGGATTTCATACTTTATTGTCCCGGGCACTTCCAGACGGAAAAAATAAAGATGGAGTCAGACGCATACGTTTGTGTGCTTACATGGATGCCTGTTTTGGTTAAGCTGAAACATGAAATAGTAGTTGACTCTGCTTCTAATTACAGAGTCTTTAATTGGGTGTGTGCGCATGTAGCAGGCAGAGAAATAGGTCTGTTTAAATCGGGCTAAAAAAACAGGACATGTTTAACCTCAGAGGAGGATTCTTTTAAGGGTAAAAAAGCTGTTTAGTTTGTGTCTTCATCTCTTTCCTTGCTAGTCTGTGATCCTGTCCGTGTGTGTGTTTGAATGCCAGAGAAATGATGCCAGGTCACGCAGAGCTTCATCTGTTTCTAAGAAGAACAGAACATAGCACTTTTACAGAATTATGACACAAGGAAATCGGTTCATTTGACTGAGAATAAGCTTTGATTTGCATTATTTGGTTATTATTTTATGTTATGTCAGGTTTGTAGCTGTAACTCCCCCTCTATAAATGCAATCTAAGATCTGTTAAAAAGTTATCATTGAACAAACACTAGGAACTGTGGATGGCTGCCAGGTTGCAACTGAGATGGAAATTAACGTTCAGTTTGGGGCGTTTTTTTTTTCCTTTCCAAAAATATCTCAGAAAAGGTGGCGTCAACTGTTTTGAGAAAGGCTTGAAGCGATGATAAGATCACAAGTTGCTTGAGGAAATCATTCAAGCTGCATCTTTTCTTGAGGTTATGCTTGTTAGGATCATATCACTTGAGTAGCTCTTTAATAAAATTGTCTAGACAATGAAATTTAATGACATTTATCTGGACTATGTTTCTTTTACAGTATTTTCCGTACTATAGGGTGCACCAGATTACAAGGCGCACCGTCAATGAATGGTCTAGTTTTGAACTTGTGTCATATATAAGGTGCACCAAACTGTAATGCTATATTCACACTGGTCGTGTGTCGCATGTTCTAAAACGCATTTAACATTGGTTTTTAAATGCACCTTTAGCATACGATGTTTACACACAGTTGTTACCCGATACTATGCGCATGTACTCAGTTGCGATAAATGTCATAGCATTTCAAATCTCTCAAATCGTGCTTCAGGCTTTTTCTTTCATAGCTCTATTCTAATATATTAATGACTTGGTGTCATATAATTCCAGCTGGGCACAAACTGCAATTATTAATTTCCTCTTATTGATTACTTTTCAAACGTTTGACACTTGTGTGTTTTGAAAAGAACACTATGCATACGTCACGACCAAATCCTTACCAAACCAAACTGGTTTAACTTTTGCTCAATCGCTGCACTTTTTTAGCGTAGAGTCTAAAAAAAGACTTAAATCATGTGAAGTGATGCATGAAGGGGAACGTGAAGCGCGTACATAGACTTTTCACTGACAGCAGTCGCTCGAACGTGTGTTTGTGAGCCCAGTGTGAACAGAGCGCAAGACGAGGGTCAGAGATAACTTTATCAGTCAGACTTTATTAACCGTGTTCACAGTAACTCTAGAACTTCTTTGCAACACGCTGGCCACATTAGAACTGTTAGCAGATCAACAATACCTGTAGCTTCCATCCTTGTTAGCAACACTTAAAAAAAAAACAGTCTAACATCACTTCATGTTAGCCGTGTTAGCGTATTTACACCCAACCTTGTTTGCAACTTATTAAAAAAGCAGACTGACATTTGTGCGCCTCTCAAAACTGCTTCGACTTTAGCAAACACAACCAGAATGAATTCATGTAAGGCCGGATTATAAGGCACAATGTTGTGTTTTAGCTTTTACTGTGTAAAATAAAGTAAGTCTCTTGTGACTCAGCTGATCATTCATAATGGACTTCATGAGTAATTGCTGGTCAGTTAGTCGCTAAGCAAGTGGGTAAACAAATGTTAATGTACTGTGATGCTCTAAAGAATGCAAGACAAATACAACCTGGTGATCACAGCACGCTCAGTCTTTCCACCACCAAGTGTAGACATGCAGGTCTCATTAGAACAGTCTCTGGTGGCTCGTCATAGGAGCGTGCACACTCACGCATACACACATGCACTGCCTGGCCTTCCACATCAGCTCCTCCCTGTCAGAGAGAGCTCATTACCGCCAGAATCTAGCCCTCACACTGAGCCAGCCTGCTTTGCTATGCAGTGTTTTTGCACTGGCACAAAAATGTCAGCTCGCTAAAAGCATCTGCACTCCCCTTTTTCCCGCTGCGCCTGGGAGGAGGGCAGGAGAGAGGAACGAGGGGGGAGGCATGGAGTGATGGAGACAAGTGAAGAAAAGAAGTTAAAGCGTAGTTACCTTGAAAGGCCACAGCGAGAGGAAGGAGGGGTTGATGGCACGAAAGGCTAAAAAGAGGGCGAGCTGTTTGTCAGAGGATGGAGGACGTGTCACAGCAAGACTGAGAACACGAGCTCTCTAAACCATTACAAGCTTAACTTCCAGCTCTGTCTGCATCACAGAGAAAGAACACAGCATTTATTTGACGTGGAGTGCCGTCACGCAGGGCCGATCAGTCATTATTTCAGTTTGAAACCACATATGAGCTCAACATGGAGAAAAGGGCCCAAGTCTAAACACACCAAAGTTCATATTTAAAATCAAAGTTGACTTGTGTGCCGCTGCTGGATTAAAATGCGTCCTTGTAGTTTAGTTGTTATTATTCAACTACTGCATAATATGATCAGTGTGTGGGAGGCTTGTTTCACTGCCATGTTGTCTGTCTTCTCTGAGATAATATATGTCCCTGTCATTATCTTTATCTGGGAAGCAAAAAAAGTCGCATAATGCTCAGTCGGATGGAGTTAAGTGACGTTTCATTAATAAAATAATTACTCTCTTGAACTGTTTCGACTCAGAATGTAACCTTGAAAACCACATGAAGGTTAGACTCAGGTGGAGGAGGACTTTGCTCTGACTGCTGTCATTGTGATAGACTAGAGAGTGGATGCTGCCATAGATTCTTTAATTCTGCTGCAGCCTGTGATGTTGGACATCAAAGTTGCTTCTGTGTGTCAGATATTGACTGTTTTTCAATGGATTTGTATTCACAAGTGTGAGGCACAGTGCTAAACTCATCCTGAAGCCGATTAGATCTAAATGTCAATGTGAAAATAGTGAAAACAAAAGATATTTCTCTCGTTAAAACAGTGATGATGCCTCCTTTAACTTTCTTTAACTAGAAAAACTGACTTTCCACCCACTCAACCCACCAAATGAAGCTTAGCTGTTTCAGAATAATGAACTAGCCTGAGGACACCCAATTAATAGCATTTGAGGGCAAGCTAATTATAATTTGATTTGTTTTGGAAATCACTATGCAGATTCCACAAGAACTGTTCTTTGTAGGCCTTAAGAATTGTCAAATAAACCCTTAAAATCTGCATTCAGTTAAGCACCTATAGATTACACAATGACAGACCACCCATCTAATCTTAGCCTCAACAGGGGTCAGCATTTCTTAATGTTTTCTAGTTTTAATGGCTCAGATATTAGTTTTTTTACTAGCAGAAAATTGCATGAAACTGAAAATGATCAAGATCTTATGAATGATCTGTTACTGTTTTTTTTTTTTTTTTTGCATTTCTTCCTACTTGCTAAATTATTTACTTTATGGAGAGGTCACTGATCTATTCCTATAGCTCTGATATTTACCAGATCCAAGATTCATTCAGTCTGATTTTAACTTAGTTAAATTTAGAACAAACTGAACATGAAAATGACTAATTTTACACAGTTTAATTCAAGGCTTAGCTGTCAGCCAAACCCCTTTCAAGTAACTTTTTGGGTAACTTTTTTTGTCTTTAAAGTCCCACTCCAATCCTCTTTTGACCTATAAAAGCATTCCCAGTGGTCTTTTAGCTTTAGTGCTTTCATGAGTCAATGCGTTTCAGCGTGGATAATTATATCCACTGGTGCAGCAGGATGTTCAATGTTCCAGTCTGTCCCAGCCGGGCACCAGGCAGAAGGCTAAGCCGGAACCACACAGCAGGCAGGCCTGAGCAGAGAGATCAGAGCAGGGAGAGCTCATCGATCCACTACCAGGTCATTAAACCCAAGAATGCTCTTATCGGGAAAAGCAGCGTCACCCAAGAGTAATCGATACCGGATAGAGAGGTTTGGCCAGAGAGAGGGCATGAGATAACAGGGAGCATGTGCTGCTGGCTACCCAAGCAAAAAGACACATATGAAAGAAGGAAGCAGATATTTGATTTATCCGGATCAGGATGTCACAGTCTTCTTATGTTTGTGTTGCACTGTTTCACAGCTTTATTAAGAGGGTTAGTTGAAGAAAATAGTGACCACAGTAGAGTCAGCTGTCACAAGTCCAGATGCAAAATCTTGCATATTCATGCTAGCATTTTTTACGACTTCTTGTTGTTGGGAAGTTATCTGCCAAAATGAATCCGTCTGTTTCTGCCGGGGTGAGTTCCAACTATGACAATGAAAAGCAACACCCATACTTAAAAAATAAAATAAAATCTCAAAATTTAATTGTTTTTTTTATTTTTTCCTTCTATCTTATTATATCTTTTTGTTAAATTTAAACCTCATTTTATTCAATTTGAATAATTCTTCCTTAAATAAAGGATTAAAACTCAAAACTAATATTTTCTGGATTTATTACTGTACCTTAATGGCGGCAGGTCCATAGTTTCTGCATTTTCACTGTCTAAGAGCAGCACATACACACCCTCCTTTGTTCAAAGATTCTTTGTAAGTCACTCTTAAAGAAAAGGTTTCTATACCTTGAAAGAGTAGACTCTTATTTTGACATCCTGATAGACAGGTGTTGTTCAGATGTTTGAGATAATTGAGAGCAAATCTTACATTTTTCCAAAATATTAAAAGGAACAAAGAGCATCAAGCGTCTTGTTTCTCTGTATTCGCTCTTGCTTCATGAAGTCTTTTTTTAAACCATATTTGGAGCTGGGGCTTAGAAAAGTTCAGTCAACTGCTCCTGCATTTGAATGTCTCTGTTGTCATAGTTACTCTGAATAAAAGATGTTTTAAAACAGCCAAGCTTGAAAACCAAAAGCTAATGCAAAAGAAAATGGAGTTTGGTAGAGACGATATATCATACTACAGGAGTAACTGCAACTTTCTGCTCCTTGTCCAGGCTGCAGAGCAGTCCCTTAAGTTCCTGAAAGCAGCCAGAAGTGGGTCAGTTTGTACATCATCTTCTCCTGTGAAGCTCATTTCAGCTCAACTCTGAGATTTTCTTTCAGAAGTTTTTTTTAATTGATTCTGATGATGAGCCTGTAAGATATTTCATCAATGTATCACTGACTGAAAAACTGTGCATTTAGTATGAGCCATTTTTCAAACACATCATATATTCTAAAAGTTATATTTAAGAATAAATGTGGGTTAATAGTTTGGGTTTTTTCCTCACATCAACAGAAGCTCCATGTTTTTTTCAAGTCAAATAATGAATATTAAAGCTGTTAAAGCTCATTACATAAATCAAATGTTCAAACTAAAAGAGGTGAGAGTTGTTTACAAAAAGGTAAACACTGTTGGCTATCAGATTAAGTGAAACTCCATACTGTCTGTATTTCTATCTAAGTCAAATAAAATAAATAAATAAATAAATAAATGGGAAGGAAACACAGAGGTGGGTTTAGAGACATAATGAGAGGATGGCAAAATGGAGAAATTGATGAAGAGATGGAGCAGGAAGAGATTATTTAAGTAGGTTGGCCACTGTGGATTATAGAGCAGCCATCTGCCACCGTAGGATTATAATCTCATGAAGAGATAGACAATGAAAGGGAGCTCTGCATCACACACATTGCACATGTACTTCACAGGATGTTCTGTAGGTAGTGAAAAATAACACATAATAGATTACATGCCCGTTTTTTAATTGTATTGTTTAAAATATATATATATATATATATATATATATATATATATATATGTTATAGATCAAAATTGTGTTCATAGATCATAAATATTCAATGTTTGTCCTTTAATTTAACACCAGCTTTGATGTTTGACCTCTAAATGTTTTAAAAGATTGTATTTTAAGTCACAGCAAAGTTTTCTTTTGGTTTAAATCGGTTTAGCACACAGATATCAGAGGGAATGTTAGGAAAGAAATGTCACTTTTCTTCCTTTTTTTCTTTTTTTTGGAGGGGATTGGAATACATCCATATAAAATAACAGACCCACTCCACCATTTTCCTGCCTGTCGTCCCCTTTTCTGAAAAAAAAAAAAAAACATTAATAAATATGAACACATTTATAAAACATAAACAAGTGCATCCAAAACAAAGGAATGACCATAAAACAAAATAGTTACAGGAAGGGATGTGAATAAGAAATTACGAGTTAACTAATGGTGAACGGAGAAAAATAAGAAACATTAACTCATCAAACAGGGAAGTACAAAGTTTCACTGCATGGTACGCTTTGGAAGTATGAATGTTTTTAAGAGTATTATAAAACTGATTAAATTTAGTAATGAATCCTTATAAATTAAGAAAAATGAAAACTTTTTTTGAAGAAGTCATAAATTAACTCTTTTCTATGTTTTTATCATAAAAAACTACAATAGGTGCCCTCCACCGTCCCTTCTCCCTCCTGATCAGCCCTGCTTGTGCTCATCCCATTGGCTCCTCCCACTTTCCCAGTCCTGGCTGACAGACTGAGGCGAGCGTGAGTGTGCTGTGTGGCGCTCCCCTCCCATCCTCTCACTCTCACTCCCCTCCTCCCGCTCCCCTCCCTCTTTCATCGGTGGAGAGGCAGACCCTGCCCTTTTTTCTGTTAACAAACAGCTAGAATAAAAACCGCCGGGACAGAGGCAGCAGCAAGGTTAGTCTCCCCTTCCAGCGGGAGACAAGCAGGGGTGGTAGTTTGTTTTCTGTGAGTTTGGATCGGGGGGTCGTGGATCGCCTCGTTCCCCTCCCACTGGAATACCGCTGCAGGGCTGGGAATCTTGTCCCAGTCCCTCTTCTGCTCCCTCCCACCCCCTCACCCCCAGCCTGCTCCGCTCTAGGATGCTTTGAAGGATGGTCCACCAGGAAAACTGTTCTTACCAGGTATTCCTCTGAGCAAACTGACACCGTGCACTCTGCTTTGATTTCATCATCTCCTTAATGTTCCAACAGACACAACATTTAGTATTATTCCAAACTGTCAAGGTTGTTGTATCTCAATGTTGCTCAGATCCTTGAATTTTGCGTTTAAAATTGGGATTTTGCTCTGCATTAGCAGCGTATGTGTCACTGCAGAGACTGCGTGGGAGTTTTTTTTTTCTTTTTTCCTTTTGGGGGTGTACTTTTTTCCAGGCTTATGGGGTTGCGTGATTGTGTTGTGAATCCGATGACTGTCTGGTTGCTAGGAGAGCTCCTGACCCATGGGAATTATGCCCTACCTCTCTGTCAGCCCTCCGCCATGCCTATCATTGTGCTCACGTAGCTGCAAGTTTGTTGCATCCCAACTCAACTCTGGTCCTTCTCGTCCTCTAAAATGTTCACTTTCATTTGGCAACTTTTGGGATGGGTTTGGTAGACAAAACTTTAAAGGCACCAGTATTTTGTGTCCTCCCCGTGGGACCTGCCGGCACCAGTGTCCCACTTCAACGAGCAAAGAATTTGTATGGATCAAGAGGTCAGGATTACAGGAGGGCTTTTCGTTTCTCAAGAATTAGCTAAGCTAGGAATGAAAAAAAAAATCTGCATTGCAGTGGAGATGGAGGGTGGGAAGAGACAGAGAGGCAGATGAAAGGGAAATATAATAAGCTAAATATACTGGGAGAGGAAGCTATGGGGAAAGGAAGCAGAACTTCTGCTGTGCTGAGATATTAGCATAGAGCCTCAGGGCTGTGGACGGCCCTTGTGGGTAGACAAAAAGTCCAAATTAAATCTTTTAGTCATTGAAGTTTGCGTTAAAGATGAAGCTGCACTTTTGGGAATTTCACCTGGTAGTAACAAATCTCAATTTGACATTCATTGCAGTTTTATTTGAACGCTTGACATGAAGATCATTGGTCTTGAAAAAACACATCGTCTGATAAATTCATTTCAATTTGTGTTCCTCGTATGTTTGTCGCTCCTAAGAGGAGTTGTGCTTGTGTGTAAGGGAGCAGTTGCATAATGGGGTTAAGGATTTCCTGCCATGTTCTTGCCATATCAGATAAAGGCTGGGCAGAGCCACTGAGAGATGGCACGACGGAAAAAAAAAACAGAAGAGAACCAGATCAACGGAGTTAAATCCTGCCAAAACGACAGACGTCAAAAAGCGTAGAGCCTGCAAAAGAAAGGAAGAAAGAAAATGGATGGATGTCCATGCAATCACTGGTGATAAGAGGGATTGGAAGATAATCACCAGCTGAAAAAAAAGTCAATATTTAGTAAGTAGTTGGGGTGGTGCAGCATTATGCTCGGATACATTATAAGAGAAAGATGGAGCCAATAAGAGCAAGAATGGGAGCACTAAGCGGAACAGGGGGTTCAAGCTCAGATAACAGCTATTCTCTAGAGGCCCTTCAATTAAACTGGTATCTTGGCAACCAGCAGGCAGACAGCGCCCCTCACATAGACAGAACACACATCCGCCAAAGGATCGAAGCAAGCAAAGGGCAATGACAGAACGGAGAAAAGGGAATTGGTTTAATGAAGAAAGAAAGTGGTCAAGGACTAATTAGATGAAGTGGAAGAACGTTCGAGGACAGTTTTGATTCTGTTTCGGTGTTTGTCTCCTGGGAGAGCTGATGTCCCCCCGATTGTTGTTGTGCGGATCTTTTATATTTCTTTCTATGGTTGTTGATGCTTTTGACCCAAACATGATGCTGTGGATGCAGACGGATTCACAGAGAGATCGCTTGTCTCCGTGTTTGGCCAGCCTTTATTATATGAACCAAAACCTCAATGTTATATTTTTTTGTAAAGTCTTATAACTTAGATGTTAGTTTGTGGGCTTGATTTCAGATTCTCATGCAGATCCACAAATCTTGTGTGGCTGTATTGCTGTCAGCAGCAAAACCAACTGGGTGCTTAGGGATGGTAAGATTTATCAGCTTGGCCACAGTGTGTCATTCTGGCCCAGAACAGCACAGTCAGCTCGCCAAAGGCCTCAGGGACTCTTGATTGAATGCTGAATCCTGTCACACACACACACACTGAAACACACACATGGTTTGTGTCTACGAGTTTGTGTGGCTGGTTGCAGACGGATGATGGCAAGCTTCAGTCTGTGTGTAACTCTATATGAGGTGCGGCCTGATGAATTATTAATTAGGTTTAAACCTCTGATGGATTATACTGGAACGGCAGAATCAATCAGTGAGCCACTGTTGTAAAATATAGAATCACCAACACAAGTTTGCGTATTGTAACAGGAAGAGAAATTTATACTGGAGCTGCAACCAAAACCACAAGCTCAGACACGGTTACATGTCTGGTTTTTATCAGCAAAATCCACCATATTTGAGGTATTTGAGGTAAAAATAAACTAACATCACAATTTTTGATCTTTTTTTGATGAATATTTGATCCATACATTTATAAAATTCCTCTAACAATACAGCATAGACTGGATTATATAAACCGCTCTCTTGGTTTGTAAAAGAAGCAACAAAAACTGTAATACAGTAGCTATCGTTCATAATGAAGAAAAAGGGAAGATTTTTGCTTTCTTGGAGTATTAAAGTCAATTTACACAAATAATATACGCTACATCTCACTGTCATTGTCCAAAATTAAATCTATGTACCTCCTCATGAATGACCAGTTACTGAAGCCATTAAACCAAAGTCAGACGACAAGAACTTTACCAAATTCAAACATTTAAAAAGCAAAATTATTTTTTTCACTCTGTGCTTTTCATTTTATATGTTAAGACTTTTGATCTAACAGTTTTCCAAAATCTTTTTGGCTATTCTTAACCACACATAATTCTAAGGAAAAAAAGAACAATGTTTTGCTAAGATGTATCTAGTGGGAATGCCACAATTCTCGGTTTTAAACTGAACCGTATTTTACACTATTGAACCAAATTAAGAAGAAAGTGAATCATTGGATCCCTCCTGCATTCCTGTATGTTTACGTTTTCATAGTGTGCTAAACTTAAGAAGCACTGATTATTTATTGATTTATTACATTTCATCAAGCTGAGT
Organism: Oryzias celebensis; assembly: GCA_014656515.1. Classification (NCBI taxonomy): domain Eukaryota; kingdom Metazoa; phylum Chordata; class Actinopteri; order Beloniformes; family Adrianichthyidae; genus Oryzias; species Oryzias celebensis. Next base: position 67,197,351 of record BNCR01000012.1, on the reverse strand, counting down.
ATAATCCAATTGAACGCTTTTTTGTCATTCTTACTTGTTATTTTTTTTTTTTTGTTTTCGATTAACTGTTATTTTTTAACTTCTGTGGATCACGTTGACAGTTGAAACATGCCGTTATGATAAAGATTGTGTGTTTAAGCGTCACCGGCAACATCTCAGGTGTTAAAGGGTTAAGGCTAGTTACGCTGTTTTATTTAAGGTGTTGACACATTTTCCTTTGAGGTCAATAATATCTTTTGCTGAAATTTGGGATTGCCATCCTCACTAGTGCTTGGCTGTGCCACGATTCCCCTTTAGGTTTTATTCAAAAGAATACTTTGTTCTAATATTCCACAATTTGCTAAAGCCCACCCTTCCAACACAGGCCTCTGTGTGAGTTGGTGGACTTCCCGATGGGCCACCATGTGCTCCTTTCACAGCCCAATTTGTTTGAAGCACAGACTATCACCATGGAGAAATTCTCACCAGGTTGCTATGGTAGCAGCCCTCAATCCTTTTCCTACTCTTTCCGAAGGAAGACCAGGCCTCTGCTGTTGCTTCCATGTTTGTCAGTATGTCGTCTGGAATTGTAATTTCATACAAAAAACCTAGACTGAGGAGCCAGAAAAACAGGAGAACCTTCTTCTAACTGTCAAAGTCCATAAACTTAAACTTGCCCTCCGAAAGATAGCTGTGCGAGTATATTAACACACGGCGCCACTGGCCTTGGATCGCAGGCTTACAGGAGGTGCCAGGAACCCCCTCCCACAGCCACCCTCCTTTCATTTGGAACAATAAGCTGTTCTGTGTGTACGTTTGTCACTGTCGTCTCTCCGCTGACCCAACAGTGTGTGTCTCAAACACGCACCTGAAACAGTCTCAGCCACACCCGACCCTGTGATCCCCGTATGTTTGTGCGCCTGTGTGTCTTTGTGCGGTTTTCCTCCTGTGCTTTGGTGGAGTAAAGTGTTCAGAACTTCTCTGAATCAGCTGTGCCAGTGACTTCACCTTCACCATGAAGTCAGCCTCAGTAATGAGCACGAGAGGCGGAGAGCACGACTCTGCCCCACCCGAGCCACGCTCGCTCGCAACACAGGCTTTAGTGGCCTCTGTTTATGAGTGTGTGTGCGCACTTGTGTGGGTGTGTGTTATCCGTTTTGTGTTCAGCAGCAGTCTACAGAGGGAAGATTCAGGGGGCAACCAGACAATTCTCTTCACTCCACCCATAATCCTCAGGGATCAACACTGAATCAAATCCACTTCCTTTTTTTCAGTGTTTGTGTGTGTGTGTATGTGTGAGAACAGAGAGGATACCCTCTCTGTTTTGGATCTTATCAAGTGAAAGTGTAATTCCCGGACTGTTGTCTTTTTCTCATGCTCTTGTCTGCGCTCTGTCTTTGAGGAGGGAAACTGATGACTGTCCCACATGCGTCACTCTTTCTTGTTATCCATACATATCTAGTGTTTCTTCTCATTCATCTTTTCACACATTGTCCTCATCTGGATGCATTTTTTTCTTTTTCAAGATATCCATTTATTGACACAGTTTCTCCCCTGAATCTGTTGGCAGATTCACTCTCTCTCTTAATAGAAACAGCTCGACCTCAGTTTTTCTCAGTTGCCTTATATGTCCAAAGTGAGAAGATCTTTGATGTTTTATAAATCCTGTTAGAGCCAAGAGCTTGAAATTCCTCTGGACATTACTGCCAGCTCTGTGTCAAGAAAGTATTGAGAAATATTTTATAGAATTGAAAAAGGTAAAAATAAATAAATAAATAAATGTGTATTTGGAGGACGAAGAGCTTTGTGATGGACTAGTGACTTGTCCAGGGTGTACCTCGCCTTTGCTCAACAGTAGCTGGGATAGGCTCCAGCAACATCTTGACCCTGAAAATAATTTAGCAAGTTTGGGTATGCATGGAAAATAAAGTAAAAAGCTTTAAGAATAGAATAGAATAGAATAGAATAGAATAGAATAGAATAGAATAGAATAGAATAGAATTTTACCTTAGCATCTAAGCAGTCAACGTGAGAATCTGAAAGCCTAATTACATATTTGATGAGCTAAAATAGATTTTTATGGTTCGTCTATAAAAAAATAAATAAATAAAAAAAAGAAAAAAAAAATCTTATGTCAGCAAACAAACACACCTTCCCCTGGTGAACCCGAACCCACAGAGAATGGACAAATCACGGTTTGAGCCTTTTTTACTTTGTGTAGCATTGGAAGCATTGCAGCACAATGTGCAACAGTGCAGCAAAAGCTTGATTTGTATCAGAAAATACCAGAAAGTTCTAAAGGCAAGGATTACATCATCTGTGAAAAAGCTGGGAATGAAAGCAGAATGGCATGTACAACCAAACATGTACAATCCAGAAACCACAAAGGACCTTCTAAAGAACTACAAGTTTAAACTTAAACCCCTAAAACTTTTGTTGCTAGTTTGTTAGTTTACCAAAAAAAATCTTTAAAGTCCCACTCCAACTCTATTTTTTTTCATTGTCAAATCCTTCCTAGTGGTCTTTTAATTATGATCATGTAGTTTTTTGCCAAAATCAAGAAGCACGTGTCATTTTTTAAGACATTTTCTGCAGCGCACCAGGAGCTCATTAGAAATTCAGTTTTATTTGTGGGGGCAGAAGTTAGCTGCACTTGCTAGCTTTTAGAAACTCACAAGCCCAAACTATCATTAGAGTAGCAAAAAAACAAACAAAAAAGGCTAGCAAAATCAGAGCGTCTCAGAGTGTCTCTGAGCTAGAGTTTTAGTGGAGCTGGGAGTCTTTGACCCACCCATGTCAGTTGCTGCGTTACAAATCTGAGCTTTTTCAAACTGCAGGTTTTCATCTGCTTTTGATCTAACGCTATTTAATAAGATAAATATTCAGAAATGCATTTTTAATCTGAAATTATTTTAAAAATGTCTTCCATCATGAAGCAAATGCTACAAGAACATGTTAAAATCACCAAAAAATTCCATTTTAATGGGAGTGGGATTTTAATATCTAATTAATGCATGTTTTGAGTTCTATTTTTGGGTATCTGCATAAATGTTTTAATTCTTTGCATGTTTTTTTAACATAGAATAGAAATTTGTATGTAACACGTGTGCTCAAAAACATGTTAAAACTGTAAAAATGTGAATCTGAGCTTTTAAATGCAGTCCATATGCAACGTGTTTTAAAAGTACAAAAAAATGATCATGATTCCCTATTTTGTGTCATCTGAACCAAAATAATTTTTTCGTTTTACATGCACAGAGATGGTTTTCCGGCACGTTTTTCCCCACATTTTCCTATATCCCCATGACCGCACATGCATACTGTTCATCTTATAGTGTTTCGTTTTTGCAGCTATAACAAATATATGAATCACAAGGTGATGAGGTCTTGCAGAGATTAGATCATTACACACCATGGAGAGATCAGATTGAATGTGTAAATCTCTGATTTTGTAGGGCCTAGCAATCTGTGTGTTTGAGCGAATGAGTGACTGTGTGTGTTTGGGTGCCAGACTAATGGTCCATTGTGCTCTGTCAGGGTTTATTTAGCTGGCCGGAGCTGTGGGGCTCCTGCTTTCCAAGTCCAGTGGAAGGTCTATTTATACCTTGGCAGGGTGAGAGGAAGCTACTTTCTCTGTTATCTGTTTGTGCAGACTTTCAAACTAGTTTTAACTTAAACAATATGCTATTTTGCTTTAGAAAACATGTTCAAATATAAAAGAAATAAGAAGCGGTTAGGCAGTCTCATAAACAGACGCTTTGGCTATCCCTGAGTTATGGTTTCTCTTCTCAAACTGGTGGTGAGCAGCTGTTGTCCTCACGTCAGGGCATAAAAGCAGGGAAAAAAATGAAAAAAACAGGGTGAGTTACATGTATTCCCTCCTCTCTTTCCTCTTCCTGGACTGTGACAGGCCACTCTGACCAGAGGGTGGAAGGTAGGGAGGGTCCACCAGAGTCTTACCTCTGGCCGCTGCGCTCTTCCAGTCCTGTGGTTGAGGCAGGGCGACGGCAGAGCCTAAGCAGTCCGAAAGAGAGAATCAGTGTCAGAACATGTTAATGGAAGTCTAAGGAGAAGCCACGTGTGGCGGAGTGGAACTTTTCCCGTGGTGTCAAACGATGGCAGGGTTGAGTTGCGTGGGACTATGATGCACAGTGACTGAGCTCCACCTCAGGAGGATGTCTGGACAAATCTGAGCAGTGACTCGGGGGTGGAACAGGAAGGACGGGATGAGGGAAGCGCTGGATAAAATGGATAGATGTGGAGTAGATGACGTCATGAGGCAAACTTCCACCCTCTTCCTTAGCGATGACTACAAAGAGGTATGCGTTACTGCTGTTTGGACGTGTCTCGCATATGAGTGGAACATTTTAAATAACAACTCTTTCCCCTCCAATGTAATCTCACAGTAGCTACAGGCCTTTTGGAGTCAAGTGTTTCTACTAACCAGTGTGTCATTATTACTTTTTTTATTTTTCACAGAGTTCATGTTTATTCAGTTTTCCAGCTTTTATTGCAAACAGAATTTGAACACACATTTATATGAATTGCTGCAATGCATCATGGTCTGGTTAGGTGCTTGAGTCTGAGTGTTATAGCCCTGCTATGACACAACACTATGAGTAACAAGGCTTTTATTCTCTCTTCTCCTTTATTCTTTCGGGAGAAAAAGGCAGCAAATCCTCACACTAAATCTTTGTCCACAAAGGTTCAGGATATCTTACAGGGAGAAAGCTCAGAGATGACTCAGAGGCGCATTGTGCTGTCCAGACTCAGTTCATGCTTTCCACGGCTCCCCTCCCCTGCCCCACTATTTCTTTCTTCCCTCTTATTGTTACCACAGCTTTCCTCCAAACCTTTTTTTTCCCCTTCTTACACGCTTAAGCATAAGCATTCACGGATGCCCTTTACGGCTCACTTAGTTGTTCCATTCCAAGCTGAGTGACAGGAGCAGTCCTGCACTGACCTGCAGCTGAACCACATGAGGGCCAAAGGTCGGGTCCCTTATCTGGGATGGAATGCCGCGCTGCTTAGAAAGATGAGGCTCAGATAGCAAAAATAGGAGAAACGGACACAGATGAGCCCGTATAAAGCTTATAGTGATGGAATGTGGATGTCGACCATGCATGCTAGCATGAAAATTTCCAGTTTAAACTACAGTTTAGACTGATAAGGCAGAAACTGTTGCTAAACAGAGACTTTACGTATCTCCAGATGAGATTTCCAGTCTTGGTTCTTTTTTTTTTTGTTTGCTAAACGTACCTGCTGCTGGCTGCAGCCTTTGTAGCTTTGAAAACTGTTGCAGTGTTTATACTCTCAGCACGACGGAGTCTGAACATTTCCTACAACAGTAAACCATGCATGTAAATGGCTTAACCTCAGACAATACCAGCAGCTGTGTGACCTGAGAAGCAACGCTGCAGTCAAGACTCAGCAGCTCAGTCTGGACTGGAAAAACAAAGCACATGAATGAACAGAACCCTGTTTAAACCCTCAACTATCTGCCAGAATATAGCAGTATGCTAAAACAGATTATTAGGGACACTATACAAATAAAAGAAAAAATACATCTGTGAGAATACACTTGTAAAATTATGAGAAAAGAAGTCATAATTTTACGGGCATAAAGCTCTAAAATTGTTGGAAAAAAGTCAACGTTTTACGGAAGTAAAGTCACAAATTATGGGAAATAATTCCACAATTTATAAGAATAAAGTCATAAAATTATAACAAAGTCAACATTTTACGAAAATAAAGTCATAAAATTATCAGAAAAAAGTTTACAATTTATAAGAATAAAGTAAAGTTATATTTGAAATATCAAGATTTTACAAGAATAAATTTGTAAAATTATGAGAACATAATCTAAATATTCATAAAAGTAAACTTGTTGAACTGAGGAAAAAAATAGCTATTTTACAACAATGCAGTTATAATTGTATTAAGTTGAGAATTTATTATATTAAAGTCATAAACTTGTGGCAAAAGGTAGTTTACTAGAAAAAAAGAACAATAAAAAAGTGACCTATATTGTGCTTCAGTATGAGAGACATAGAGCATATTATTGTAAGCGGAAACTTCAGAATTGGTTTCACAAATAAGAAAATACAACGTTTTTCAGTGAGTCATCATTGACTTATTATAAGGGCACTGAAAAGAATTTTCAAGAAACTGAACCTCTCCAGAAGAAGATTCTTTCGCCGTTCATTTCTGCAGTATAGTTGAAAAGGTCCAGTGCTTTATGGCACATGGATTCCTTTGATAAACGGAAGCCTTAGAGCATCACCAGTGATGGATTTCGCCAGCACTTAATATGGATGGAGGTTTACATCTACTTTACTTGGTTTTTTCCTTGTGAAATTGTGACTTTTTTCTCATAATTTAAGAATTTTACTCTTTTAAACTATTTTTTTTATGTTTACAGTGTTTCTAATACTGTGCAGAGTAAACAGAGTAAAAGAATAGAAAATCCTCTGAACTCCTAATAAACATGATCCTATTCAGGTGAATTGAAATGTCAATGTCACACTTTGAATATTTCAGAAGGCGCGCAGCTAAAAACAGCTCCAATGACCTGCTGTTTTTGGACTTGTGTGTGCACTGTTGTACTTTAACAGTAGGTTCTTGTCTGAGCCGCAGAGTTAGGCCTCAGTCTGTAAAAAGACCTCATTGTGCAGCAAAAGTGAGTCTGCTTTGTGAGGAATGTTGAAAAGAAAGGAGAGCTAATAGAAATATCTGAAATATAAGGTTGAAGTGAGCTTTACATGAAGAAACAAGGAGGAAGGACGATTTTACACCAGAAAAGTCATAAAACAGAAATATTTAGAGCCTTATTCGCATTTCTACACGTTGTAGTGAGGTTTTCAGATCATTACCAGTCAGCATTTCTTGTCTAATCATCACCTCAGTTAATAAAAGGAAGAGAAACAGAGCTCTTTTTAGTGCATTAAATGTATTTCATCCCCAGTCGCTAATATTGACTCTAAAGAAAAGATGTGAAGGCTCAAAACAAGCCCCCCCGTCATGTGTTGTCAGGGTTAAATCGCCCTCTTGGCCTGCAGATAAATGGCTGTGATGCAAAGCGGAGGACAAAATGTCTTTGTCACTGAAGGGTTTTCAACAGGAGGAAATTGCTGCTTGAATTTTTGGCAAAACACAAATTAGCCCAAATGTCTTTCTTCCAAACTAATTTGGGCGGGTTTCTGCTTGCAGCCAGGATCTGAAGGTGGTTATTAAGGGTGTCGCTCATCCCCTTTTCATCTCCCATGTGTGTCTGGGATTGTTGGGATTCCCTTTCATTTCTATGCCAATTCATGTTTTGTTTTTGCCTTTTTACGTCCTACTAATAAAGTTTTATGTTATTTTTCAATGCACGTTTCTTGAAAAAAGGTGTGGGGTACATATATGAACAATTCAAAAAGTGATGGATGGGGAAAAAAGGCAAAAAGTGCAGAATAAACAGATGAATTCTGGAAGCAATTATTATCTGTTCAGATAAAAGCATTCAGCTATTGTAAATAGTGTGAGAATGTTTTGTTAGTTCCTGATTAATGATTGTTTATAAGCTAAATTTCCATCATTCCTGAGTCACATCTTTGTTTTGGAAGTTAGGGCCTAAAGAAAACCAGGCAGTCAAGATTGTTTGTTATCTTTTTATTATACTTTATTTTTTTATATCGATTATACTTATCCTTCCAGATAAGTAATGGCAATATAGTGAGGATAATACTGTGTTGGAGTTCAAAAAATATGTATCTTTGAATGCAAGTTACTTTTAATAGAAAAGTTTTTAGTTAGTTTTTCTCAGAAAATGAAAGACAATGAAACTTTAAATGTTAGTTCCTGGTGGTCTTTCAGTGTTGGGAACAACTGTTTAAGTGTATGTCCGTGTGGGAGCATGACGGCATCTGGATTCAGGCATTTCTCATGAAAGTGTCAGAGGACACCGCAGCCTTTCCCTGGCATCTCGCTAAGCTTAACAAACATAGTTTTCTGTTAAATATCTTATATTAAGATATTAAAATCTAGAAACAAGAAATTCCAAGCATTCTAAAAAGGGAAATATGCTTTACAAAGCTAAATGTTAGATATAACTGCTTCATATTGAATGCTATATAGCCCAATATTTAGTGCTTTTTGAGTTTTTAATGTATCTAATTCTAGTTTATTTTGATTACAGTGACAAAATGGAAATGACTCATTTTAGAACAAAATGTGAACATGATTTTAAGGTGGGCCATCCTAATCAACCCTCATAAAAGAAAAAACAACACTTCTTATTAGAACATAAAACTAAGTAATGGCGATGAATGTCAGTCTAACTTGACATTTATTTAACTTTAAATTTACATCCTTATAATTAAATTTAAAAAAATTACATAGAAATTTGAGGGTTTTGTTTTTATCTTAAATCAAGTTTTTCTATTGTCAAGAGAATGAAGCAAAGGGATTTTGACTCTTATTTTCTTGACAGTGCTGATTTTGAGAAAAACAAACAGACAAAGATAAGTAAAAACCTTGAAACCTAGTAAAATATTTTTATGTCTAAAAACAAGGATTTTAAATCTTTACAAAAATCTAATAGTTTGCAGTGTAATATTACAGAATGTCTGTCAATACAGCAACATTTTGAGTCGTAACTTTGACTCAGATCTCACTCCATCATTGTCCATCTCTGCTGTCTGTAAAATGCTGTTTATATAGAATGCTGTAAAGAAGTTTCAGATGATTCGGAAGTAGCAGGTTGTCTGGTGTGTCTCCAGCGCTAGCAGGATGTGCCATGCTTGGTTTCAGCCCACCTTTATTCCCGTCTTCTCTCAGCCATCACCATGTGAGGAGGACAGACAGTCAGCAATGCTCGGTGAACACGCTGCTTCAGGTTTCTGGGTTTTGCTTGCAGCAACACTTCAGCAGAGTAACTCCACTGACAGCTCGGCTGTAGTCAGGATGAGTGATGCACTCATGTTGGACCACACGACTGTTGTGTCTCTGAGGCAGTCAATCGAAACCTCCATGCGTGTTCCTCCTGATTAGACCATCTTTTATACCAGATACTGAAGGAAGCGTTTGGCAGCCAAGTGCAACACTGTGAGCTTTTGCTGGCTTTGTCAACAGCTTCTTGCAGCTCTGGTGTCGAGTGAGATTATGAAAATTTGTCCTTGGTTGGAGGGACTTTCTCCAACGCCTGCATACAATTGTCAAGAGAAATAAACAATAAGAAAGGACGGATGTTGTCCGATGAGGACAGCAAACAGACGCAATGAGTAATGGCTTGATGGTGGAAAGCAGGAGTGGCACCAGGCTGAATCACAAGATGGAAATGAGAGGAACTGGGTGTGATGAGGAGGGAAACAAGCAGGGATGAGGAAGAGTGAGGGCATTTTATGAGAGAGCTGTTGGTCTTTGAAATGTAACTGCACACCAGAAACTCCCAGACCAACTGCACGGTTTTTAGTCTGGTCATATTTACACAGTTTTACTCTGTTCTCCAATATTTGGTGCTGAATTGTGACAAAGTATCAGGTAACAAACAATCTTGAATTCAAAACTGTAATGATGTTGGATAAGGAGTCTATATTTGGCCTTTATGTGGTTACTTAGTGAAATGACTGATCAGATAATATACATTAATGCATATACGTATATTTATATATTGAATAACAATCAGGTTGTGTTGTGATTTCTTTTGTGTCTACTTCATATTCAAATACACAAAATAAAATCAAATTAATGCAGATGGGAATGACTGCAAAGACACTGTTGAGGAAAAGTATGGAACCTCAAAATGGACAATTTTAAATGCACAGAATATAGAAGATTAACAAATCCAGGAGATTTATTTTTTATGCATTTTAGAAAATTATTTTACATTATTTATAACTGAAACTTGTATAACATTAAGTGTATAAAATGTATGACACGAATTCATCTGCTTTATGTTTTAAACTATATAATCATGTTGGAAGTTAGTTTATTGGAGCAACAGCACCGCCTGCTGGTAAATTATTTTTATCACAGGACTACATTGACCTTCAGCTTCTCCAGCTCACAGTTGTCTTCAGTAAAGGTCTGATGCACCATCATTAAAAACTTCACATGTAGGTCAGTTTGATAAATGTAATGTAATGAAACAAAAGTCAGGTACTAATCTAAACTGATCTGTTTCTCTCATCTCGTTTGGCTTTATTATCAGTGTAATGAAGCTAAGCCATAGGAATTGTTTCAAAGCTCACTTGTTTTAAATCTCTTATGTTTTGCTAAATTAAAGTTATTTTGAAACCTAATATGTTTGATGCATATTTGCATTGATAGGTGTCAAGGGTTAAAGTTTTCTGTTGTGTCTTAATTCTGTTTTGTTACATTTCTTTGTTGAATCGTACCTTTTTTTAAAAAAAGCTATGAGTTGGATCCATATCATGTGATCACAGAGATTATCTAAGACTACCGTATTTTGACCAGTTTCAGATCTGAAAGTTCATAAAGTGCAAAGAAGACAATCCGTCTGTTGTCATTCTATCCTTTTAATATCTGCTGTCCACATTTTGGCTTATGTTACCACAATAACATTCTGTTAAACTGGAGCCCAGTCAAAGAGAAATAAAAAAAAACAGAGCACAAGTCTTAACCCTTTTATTGTGCTGGGGTCAAAATTGACCCATTTTCACTCTTGAAAACAGATCAGTTTTAACCCGAGCCCAATAAAAGGGTTAAGTGGTTAAAACCATAATTACTGACCAAAAGAGATACCATTAGGTCACTTTGTTTGATTTTTTCTTTGCAGGCCCAGAAGAATGAGAGGGAGTCCATCAGGCAGAAGTTGGCCCTGGGCAGTTTCTTTGACGATGGCCCAGGGATCTACACCAGCTGCAGCAAGAGCGGCAAACCCAGCCTGTCCTCACGGTAAGAGCTTTACCACGCCGCTTTCAGCACCACCCATGTGGTCGACACATACAGGGGACGATTTCCAAAGGGATCCTCTCTGAGATCTGACCTTTCTTTCAACCCAGGTTTTATACACTTAACAAAGAGGTTTGAGTTCAGCATGTGTTTCGCTAAAACACATTATATCAGCTTGCTGTAACTGCGGATTAAAGCTTTTATGGTTTTCATGAAAAGGCTGGAAATACTGTCACAAATAGAGAAGAGAGAGCATGAGGGGAACCAGAGAAGAACCACGCGAATGAGCCAGACATACAGTAATCCGTCTTTGTGGCTCTCGCCTCCTAAAAGGCACCTACATATTGACGGAGACACTGTACTCATGCCTCCACCTCCAAAACTGAAACTTACTGGAACTGGACGATCAGAAATGCTCTGTGATTTCAGTCATTTGGATTTCTCGATACTGCTGCTCGAGTGGGATAAAAGCAGGAAACAGATGGCAGCTCAGTTAAGGACGTCTGGCTCGCTGATGTATGTGTGGAAAGAAAAAAAACAGTGTGGATCATTGTGATGAATAGTTGTGAATGTGTTTACATTTCTCATATTCTCACAAATAATTTTGAGTTCTAATCATAATGTCGCTCACAAAGTCCCATGGGTACACAATATATAATACGGATTTTAGTTGATTGTCACTCTCCTTTGTAGCTCATTAGTCTAGTTAAGTTACTGAATAACAAATTATCTTGGGGAAAGAAAAAATCACTGAACCCTTTCCCAGCTCCTGTTCAACCATCCTTACATGGAGCGTTTTGATGCTGCCGCTTTGAACAACAATCGACCACTCAGACCCCCCCTCCCTTTTTTTTTTTAAAGAGGAATAGATCTTTGCAGCACAATCAATCAGCTTTGTTTATAATTACTGCAGTGAATAAGCATTTTATTGATCACCAGTGGGAGGGATCCACGCCCTTATGATAAAAGCGAATCCCCTCCAGACCCGAGCAGATTGCATCAGACTCACCAAAGGCCTCCCGGATCGATCCATTTTGGACACAACAGCAGCGATGATTAAAAACACAAGTGCTATTTAATTTTATCTTTAGCTAGCACTTTACTCTGATAATTGAGGAAACCTGGGACTTTTATCTTCCCCTTGGGATCACTGCAGCAGTATGTATGTATGTATTTTCAGCGTACTGTTTGCTGATTCTGTTGCCGTCTGTTTTGACAGACTCTTATCAGCGGTTATGTTACCTATCTGTGTGCTCCTCTGTCTGTCCCTGCAGGCTGCAGAGTGGCATGAACCTGCAGATCTGTTTTGTCAACGATAGCGGCAGCGACAAGGACAGCGATGCAGATGATAGCAAGACAGAAACCAGCCTGGACACCCCCCTGTCCCCAATGGTACGTTCTGACACTCATGGTGAAGCCTCCTGACGGTCATTTTCCAGAATTCAAGAGTGAAAGAAAAGCACTTTACACCTGAAATTGCTGCCAAATGTTTGGTATTAATTATGTGAAAGCTGCACAGTGATAAAGATCCGATTCAGACAGAACAAGAACGAAAGTGTTCGCTTTGAATCAGAGGAGATTACTGCAGCTTTGGTTTCTTTATAACCACTTTCAGTAATGTTTTGCGGCCTGTTAACCAGAAGAAAATGAGATCTGAATAGGTGTATGCTCGCCAAAGCCATGCATGACTGCTTTCATTACCCTCCCGTCTGCCTGAGACATGGTGGAGCTAAATGACTGACAGAAAAAGAATAATTTCTTTTAAACATTTTCATACTACCTCTCCACATATCCCAATTTTTTTATGACACTCTTGTTTGTGTGAAAAAGTTACAGCAGAGGATTCCCAGTTTGGGTTTTTCCATGATGTCCTTCTTTCATTCATTTTTCCCTTTTTTTTCCTTTACTTTCATTCCAGTCTAAGCAGAGTTCCTCCTACTCAGACAGGGACACCACAGAGGAAGACTCGGAGTCCCTGGAGGACATGGACTTTTTGAGTCGACAGAAGAAGCTGCAGGCGGAGGCCAAGCTGGCCCTGGCTATGGCCAAACCCATGGCCAAGATGCAGGTGGAGGTGGAGAAACAGAACCGCAAAAAGTCACCAGTGGCCGACCTGGTCAGTGTTTTGTTGCTGTTTTTTTCTGTCTATTGGTTTAAATGAGAAACATTTATGCAATTTTCCACATGTGGAGATAACTCAATAGTCTGCTTCATTTCATTAGGAGGGAGGACCTCCATCTTTTTCCTTCCTTCGCACAGACATCGGTGTGTCACAGTGTTTTCAGCCACAGTCAGAACCATTTTACTTATTCAGAGGAGAGAAGGGCATCTCGGCCGAGGCCATCTATAATTCACACGCCGGAAAGCATCGACTTGGCTGTTTAGGGATGTAGCGGGGCTCAGCAGTCAGAAGGCATCACTGTCACATCAGGGATGAACACATGGCGAATGTGAAGATGTGTTAAAACTGCAGCTGCCTGCTGTTCCCCAAACTCAAGAGCTCTATTAAGCTGCGGTCATGACGGCTTGCCTTACAGCTCCAGTCATTTTTGCAATTTGCAAATGAAAAACGCCGGTTTGGGCTGAAACTGTAAAGGGACAATAGTAGCTGTAGATTTTTAGAACACAAGCAAAATAACTAATCAGATATTTGGTGTGAGAAAATAGGGGGTGTGTACAGAGTATGGACAGAGATCTGTCCACCAGGTTGATTTAGACACAAATACAGCGACGGCGCCTCATCCTGACTCATTTCTACTTTGCTAATGCAGTCAGTCAGTTTGCCACAGAAACTCACACGGCATTTAACGTTGCAGGCAGGACTTTACATCAGTCCACAGCATTTCCCAACATTAGCTCTCGTCGTCTGACATCACAAGTCCGACCTCCCGCTCAGTTTTGAGAAACTCGGAGTGACACATGGAAGCTTCGTGTGCGGTTACATCAGCGCTTGCGGTGAAAGTGAAACAGAAAATAAGAAAGGGGACTCCAACAGAACACATGCACTGACTCTCAAAGCTATTGGTTAAACATGTTTGGAAGGAGGTACTTGGCAGCTGTTGGATGAAAAGAGAAAGATTTTTTTTTTTTAAATCCAGCAAAACAATTTACTGAAAATGTTTTTGGGAATTCTTTGTTTTGGTTGCATGCACGCTGTGGTTTGGCTGAAAACATGAAGCAAATACTGACTATGAGACTCAAAAAAGTTATAAAAACTACAGTGGAACTCTGCACACACTTAAATAAATATGTGTCATTTCTGGTTAAATCATTTATCATTATAAATAATAATAATTACGTTTTTTTCTCTGTCTCAACAGGTAATAGTAGCTGATGGTTATTATGTCCTAAATATGTCCAAAAGTTCAGTTTTTTATTAGTTTAAAATTAAAATTAGACAAATATACTTGATTAGATTTTTTGTAAGAAACTATGGGAAAAAAATCAAATCTTAAGACTGCACTTGCACAGAAAGAAAATATTTTATTCTTAAGTTGCCCTACCTTTAACTATCTCCATGAGAATAGATTTGCTTCATAGTTTTTTTTTTTTTTGAAAAGTGTCTCATCAAAATGTACAGAAAACAGGGACAAACTGTCCTCTGCTTGTTGTGGAAGACATACTTTTAGCAACATTTTGTCTTTAAAAAATAGTAAAAAGTGGTATTTTATTCAACGGAAGCATTTTTAAAGTGGAATGCAATGGTAAATGCAATCGTAACAGAAACTTCTTTATTTCATGAATCGGCTGTAAACGGATGCCATGTTTCACTCGGTTACTCTCCAAAATTGCATTTGAAAAAAAAAGAAAGCAGTTTTAGAATTAGCTCACGTTTCAGTCAAGGCCATTCAGGCAGACCTATGCTTCTGTCGCTTCATCTCTCCTGTGTACCAACTTAACCCTTTTCCTTTCAGCCACGTGGGTTTGACAATATGCATGCGTTTGTTGTTCTTTTTCCTCCACATGTTTAACTATGCTTACATTTCTGAGTCAATGGCAAAGGGAGCGCTTGTGGGGGAAACACAAACTTTGGAAACAAACAATGCTTTTAGCCAAAAATGTTAAAAGACAGTGTCTATGGACAGCGTTTATTTGCTTTTACCGCTTTCAGCAAGCAAACCAGGACTATAAAAATCCCCCGTCACAGTTTCTTCAACATAATGGGTGAAAACCCTGTTTGAGCAGGGAACAAAGAGGCTGAAAAGCACCTAAAGAAGCATCATTTCATGAAAGAAAAGAGCAAAATACCTGCTTTTTCATGTAACTTTTTCACACAGTGCATTTAAAAACAGACCTAAAAATGGGAGTAACAGAAACTCGGCTTAAATAATCATGCAGATATTTTTAAAGCAGAGGTAATGAAAATGTAATGAACAGAAAGCTTCACACATCAGGGCATGTTTGAGATTTCCTTTGAACGTTTATGTTTTAGAACATTGAATTATATTAAATTTATGATGATCATTATAATAAAAGCTAACACATTTATTTGATTTTGCTCCACCAGCTTCCACACATGCCTCACATCAGTGAATGTCTAATGAAAAGAAGCCTGAAGCCCACCGACTTAAGAGACATGACTCTGGGGCAGCTGCAGGTGATAGTCAATGATCTGCACTCCCAAATTGAGAGTAAGTGACCACAAACACCCCCACTCCACCCCCACACTCACACAATTAGAGAAATGAGCAAAATGGGGAAACACATGCACATGCATACTTACCCCTCACCCTTTTTGGTGGATATGAAACTTCTCTAATATTTGTTAGTCACTTGAAAAAGCTGCGACAGCAGACGGCTTCTCTCGAGCCTCAGTTACCGACACTCTCGACACATGGTTGTACTCAGGGATGAATAATCTCACATTACAAATCTTTAAGTGCTCCAAAAATCCCAATGAGTCTCAACATCACGAGCAACTTTTCATCTACACAAGGGAATTTGGTTGCAAAGGGCCTTTTGTGTTTTTGTACAAAGCAGCAATGTCTATACAGTGGAGGAGATAAGTCTTGTTGTCTTTTTGGGGGGGTGGGGGTCATTATCCTATTAGAAGGCCCAACTACAACCTATTTTAAGCTTTTTAGTGGAGGAAAGATGGTCCTTAGTCTGGATTTGGTACATGGCTCCATCCATCCTCCCATCATGAAGCAGCCCTATGCAGAAAAACCCCCAAAGCATAATGTTTCCACCTCCATGCTTGACAGCAGGGATGGTGTTCGTGGGGTCATGAGTTAACGCCAAAGAGCTGAATTTGGTCTCATGTGATTGACTGATTCTGTGGACAGGTGTGTTTTATCCAGAACTAGCAAGGGTCAAAGACTTATTTCCTCCATTGTAACTTTTTTCCTTTTGTAGACTGTTGAGATTTTACAACTTTGCAGGAATATTAAATAGCCCTTGAAAGTCTTTATGCTTTAAAAAATAAGCTTCATATGGTCATCCATATGTTCATATTCCTGTAGGTCTGAATGAGGAGCTTGTACAGTTGCTACTGATTCGTGATGAGCTTCACATGGAGCAAGACGCCATGCTGGTCGACATAGAGGACCTCACCAGGTGATGATGAAGCACTTCAATCATAATATAAAATAAAAATATATAAAATATGTAAGAAATGTGTACGTTTTGGAAAAAGATCATTTGCCCATCCATCAGTTCTGTTGCTCTTTTCACTCTACCTCAAATGAACACACACTCATTTACTTCCCTTGCAGTGTCACAAACCCACAAACAAATTGCAGTTTCAAAATGCATAGTATTTAAAGGAAACATATTTCCTACTATTTCCATCATTGTTGAAATATCCTCAACAGCCTTTTCTTTCCCGCAAGTAGATTTCTTGGAAAAATTGTCAACAATCATTAACTTCTTGAATAAATGGAGATCCCCTTTGACAAACTCTATGAGTAAGGTATTTCATGAGCTATGGATAGCACAAGATGGTTTTTTAGTAAAGGGCTAAATACAAGGTAGAGTTTTTGAGTTCTTAGAAATGTTTTCCATCCTCTGCAGCTCAACATGTGGCTAAAATACACCAAATGGCATCCAGTTAGCTTGAGTTTCAAAGTCTCAAAAGGTTAGGGGCTTGTCTGTGATCCTGGGTTATGTACGTTCATCTTGAACTTCCTTTTCTTTTTTTTTTTTTTAATTTCTTTTGTAATGTTAACAAAGGTAACAAGTCTGGCCGTATGACATCACCTTTCTTACCATTATACCAAAGTGATTAAGATGGTTTTTGATCAATTCAGTAAAAAAAGGATGATTTATAAGAATTAATTAAACAAAATAATCATATTTCTTTAACTTACATATTTTCGTCTGAGTCAAAACTTAGCATCTTTTAATCTTGTTTTCTTGGTTTTAGTTCTTGTTTCTTATACTTTGGTCAAGAACCCATTTTTTGGGACTAAAGACATTTATTTAGCCCAAAAAATAGAAATTTTGTGAGTTTTTCCTCTCAGAAAGGAAAAGCATATGTTAATCAGTGTCAGCCAATATTTAATAATGTTGGTACATGGATTTCCGTAAGTTTTTGACTTTGAATCAAATATGTACAAAGAATATTTCGTTTTTAAGCAGATCTTTCCTTCAAATATAATTCGAATCAAAATTTGAATTGTTAGCTTTTACTGCTTTTTAAGTGACAATATTTCAAAGTTTAGTTATTCTCACCGAAGTACAAACTTTTGTTCACTCACCTGTTGTTATCAAAAGCTGTAAAACGTCACTGTTTTGGTCAGAATTTGCAAACATGCACTTTCTAAGCCGGCCAAAACCCCTGGGGTAGAATTGACAGAAGCAAACTGACAGTCAAAAGCATGTAGAAGAAAATTGATTGATAAAGTACTTCCTCACTTTGAAGTATTTACTGATATTTTTTCTCATGATTCCACTTCAGGTTTAGCTATGCTTTCACACTGTAAAAGCCAAAACAGCTTAAGTGTCCTTAAATTTAAATCAAAGTCGCCATTTTAGTTTTATCTCTGCGTCAATAATATTGATTGCTTAATTACTGTCAATCTTTTTTGAAGCCATAAAGTCAAGAACAAAGTGTTTAAACTGCTTGAAAAAAAAGGTTCTCATATGAAAAATGGGAATAAGTGTCTTAAGACCTCCAGCATTAAAATATGTCATAGGTTTTAAAGGCAGTGCATTCTCATGGCATATTCTTTTGAAACTTTTTTGCTGGTTTTTGGACAATTAATTTAAATTTTATGATCATTTGTGAAACTAAGAATTGAATTGACACCTTTTTTGTGTGTTTGATTTTGTGTTTTTTTTCAGGCATGCCGAAAGCCAGCAGAAACATTTAGCTGAGAGGACCCTGTCCAAATAAGACCCCGCCTCCACTCCTTCTGCCAAGCTTCGCCCCCCGCCCTCTCTAAAGACATATCCTGCTCGGCCATTTCACCTCCACCCTGTGTCAATCCAAATCCTTCCGCCCTTGTCCCGAGAACTTTGCCCTCTGCTGTTCTCTGTGTTTCTCCTCCTGTCTCCCTGACTTCAATGATATCAGCAGCCCACCAGAAAGAAAGACCCCACCACCGGCTAACCCCCTGACCTTACATCCTCCTCATCCTCAGCTAAAGGATGGAGTACCGCTTTCGGCTTCCGGGGAGAAGAGGAAACTGACTGTGTGTCGTCATGGATTCTGTCTCCAGCTTCCCGTGCAGTGATCGGCCTTGCTTTGCTCTCATTTCTTTTTATCTTTCTACATTCACCACTAAAATATAACTGTTCAAATGCAACAAATATGGGGAAAAAAAAAGAATAGTTCAAAAAAATAGTAAAAAAAAAAAAAAAAAAAGTCTGCTATGAGAAAAAACAAACAACTATGTATAAAAAGAAAAAACACTTCTTCAGAACATCCTAAGTTGGACAGTAAAAGTATCTTAAAGTCGACCAGTTTTTATTCTGCACAAATGGTAGTTTTCAACTGAGAAACGTTTATTTGAAGGTGCTGAAAGAGTGTCAAGAAAACAAGCCTGCCTTGTAGTGGAGATGTAGACTTTGGTGATATGTTCACTTCTCAACATTTTGTGAATGTTGATTTTCTGACACCAGTCATTTTAAATGAATAAGTGTGTTAATATCGTTTTCATCTTATTGTATTCAGATTCTTTATTTGAGGGAAGAAACGTTTATGTACAGATATGTAAAATAAAGAATAAACTTTGTTTCATATGTCTGGGCTCGGCGTGGAGTTTCTGGGTGCATGTTCGCTGTGTGGGTTTGTTCTTTGAAAGAGCGAGCAGACACGGCTTCCTCTTTCAAATGAACGCGGAAGCGTAATCACCAGTCACACCTCCTGAGAGAGTTTAGGACATCGTGTCATATGTGAGTTATCTTTTGGTGTTGCATTATCATGCAACTTGATGCGCAACTCTTAAAGAAATCCAGTTATATTTGGGCTAACTTCTTGTTTTGGTAAAAGAAATTGCAGTTTTTGTCTTTTAAATTTAGTTATTTACTTTAACCCGCTGACCCCAAAGGGGACTTTAAAAAGAAAATGGATGGATTTGTGTTTTTCTGGTAGAAATAACTTGTTGCAATTTTTTTCTTTTAAGGTAAAACCCCCACTCCCTTCCCTCTTCTGACATGTCATACTTAAATATGTATTTTAGTTGAGAAATAACAGTTTTTATGTATGAATCTGTAATGAAAGCAGGGGGGGGGGAGGCCAGGAAAGTCCTGTAGCCACACTCACCCCTGCAGTTTCAGCAATGACACCAGATGATAAAAGAAAACCTTAAAGTCATGTTCTTGATCGCCACTTCTACCTTTTGACCAACACGCATGTGGCCGATGTTTCTAGAAAATCGAACGTTTGTTCGAAAATTGCAAAACAGGCAGCTGTTTCTGATCTACTGTCACACCAACAGCCTGATGGGAAATCACACATTGAAATAATCATTTGAGGATTTCACACTCCTCTTCTGAATACCCTTTTCAAGGACAGTTTCTGTAACTGTATTCGTGCAAAATGCAGGTAAAACTTCTAAGACTTTTTTATGATTTATTGATTTGATATATTTATTCAATAATTAATGATAGAAAATACAATGAAAAATCCCACAGATATATCAAACTCGTCATAAATAAATGAATGCATTGATTAAAAAATTAAGAAACTAGGCACCATTGATTATCCTCAGGAAGTATTCTTTCATAATTTTAGTAAATATGGATCTCACACCATGTAACGGACATGTAGATAATGTAATAAATTATCACAGTAATCATTAATACATGTCACCGATCAATTAAAGAAAATTGATTGTTCATTGATTGTCATATTAAAAAAAAGTTTCACATAATTTCAGGAAATATTTTACACATCACTCAAACAAAAATGTTGTATTCATTGATTGTAAATCAAATAGCATTGATTATTTCACCATATTTAAGTTCACACATGTGACAAATATTACATTTGATAGTTTTATTGATTATTAAATGGGAAACTTGAAATATCATTTCTGTACTAAAAAATTAAGAAATATCTACTTTTTTATACTATATGGATTTAGATCTAGATTTTTTGGAGCAACAGATATATTTGAGAAAAAATGTTATATACAATATCTAAGAAAAATTTAAAGGAAAAAGCGTAATATTAATGTCCCACTCCGATTATATTTTTGCTATTGTAAAATCACTCTTAGTGGGTTTTTAAAAATATGATTGTGAAGTTTTTTTCCTAAAATCAAAAAACCTGTTATTTTCTAGAATATACAGTAGTTTCTCCAGCACAGAAGTAAGCCTCCACTGACATCCCATCATCCGTCTGTTTCTCCCGCTCTCTCCCGCTAGCTTACAGGCTCTCACAACTCCAATCTTTAGCAGTGAAACAAAAATAACGAGCGATATCGAAGCTGTCCAGCCACACAGTTTTGAAGCAGATGCCAAATTATTTTATATATATCCTCCATCATGAAAAAAATTGTTACAAGAACATGTTAAAAACACTAAAAGCACAGTTTTTATTGGAGTGGGTCCTTAAGGCAGGTAGAGAGATCTTCTTTTACCTCAAATTTGATTTTTTCCATTCCATGTTTTTGTGCAAACAAAAGCACATCTTTAAAATAAAAGCCTCCTTGTAACACATGAGGCAGAATCACATTAAAGTGGGCCCCAACATGACCCAACAGTCAAAATGATTCACTCACTGTCCCTTACCCACATGTTTTAGTTTTGCATAAGACTCGTGCTGAGATTCAGAAGGTTTTAGATGTGGCCTTTGTTTGAACCCCATGGGAGGAAAAAAATGTGCACAGATCTGTACCTTTTGTGGCACAGGGCTCTTTCTGTTTTTGGGAGGATGTGATCCATACCGCATGTGAGCCACGAGCATTGACTGTACAAGAAAAGTGGATTGAGCGGCCTCTCCCCTCCAGCGTTCCAAATAGGAAGTGTTCCAGAATCCAAAATCCAATAGAATAACAATTCTTGCTCTGATGCCTTCTTTTAACATGTTGTTGCTGATCGCAATTAGTTTTTTATGACATAATTTCTTTATTGCAAGTTATTCAAGTTAGAAACTTACCAATCAGATGAATCAATAAAGGCATGTTTTGCCAACTGGCCTCTTACATCGAATGTTGAAAATGTTTGATTGACAGACAATCTGTCCTGAAAAATCTGTCCAGGACAGATTGTTCTGGACTTCCAACAAGATCACTCTTGTTTGGCGAAAGAAGATGCCTTAAGAAACATTGATTCAGACTGACTAGGACCAACGAACTAACATATTTGGCTCCTAATGGCGGCATCTTCATTACGTAAAAACGGCTACTGAATTGACTTTATTTCATTATGGCCAGAAGTAAGGCATTTTCTTTTGGTGACGTCACACTTGCTAGGTCCAGTTCTCTATATACAGTCAATTGCGATGTCCAAAGCCAAACCAAGCAGAGCTGCGCATTTCTTCTTTCCCTTTTAGACTGATCCCTTTCAGGGTCTCCACAACAAATCATCTGTTTGTGATTGGCATTGATTTGACGCAAACCTTCTTCATTAATCCGGACTTGGGACAATCACTCGAAACTATTGGTTTGAGCTCCCACAGAGCCATGCATTCAAGTTTTCCTTTATTATTATTAATATTTTGTATGTATTTTAAATATATAATTTTTTCAATTACTTCGCCTATTTTCTTTAACACATTGGAAATAAAAAAAGACTTAATTACAGATAAACATAATATAATACATTTGGGTAAACCAATAAATGTCAAATTAATTACATCACCTAAAAGTTGTAGGCTACCCCACGTACTGAAACATTTTTTGACTTCCTTGTTTCAGTGTTTTGGCGGAAAATACACATGACGTTTTAGTTTTCTTTTTGCTTGCGGTCCTCCAAGATCTATGAGGGAATCCCCCAGATGGAGCGCCTATAAATCCCTTAGACAAGAGGGCAGCTGGCATACAACTGCTGCCGCTTCACCAGACATTCAAAGCTCTCCCATCCACTCAGATTCATGGCGAAATTTCTCACTTGTAAGTAAGAGACCCCGCAGTGTTAGATCTGTGTCATTAGCTGCGGGTTTACTATGGTTTCTTCTGCAGCCTGAACAAAAATGATCCTGCAAAAAAAAAAAAAAAAACAGATTTGACTGTTTTTTCTGTCACGCAGTCTTCACCAGCTGTGCGTTGCTGCTCACGTGGAGCTGGCGCACATCCACGGCGGTGCCGGTGCGCGCTCCGGGCGCAAGCAGAGACCAGCAATGCGCTGCGCTCTTCAAGGAGCTGCTGTTCAGCACCAGCGGCAACTTCATCGTAAGTGATCTAAAGTCATGAAGGTTGGACACAATCGCACACAAAAATTTTGACTTTTTTCATGTGAATTTATGTGACAGGATGACTTGTGCCATGGAATGATCCTTTTCAGCGAAGTGACGTTGAGGAGCGCTGAAACGGTGTACGCATGCGCACCCAATCCAACTGAGGTATCTACCTATCTATCTATCTATCTATCTATCTTGAGTAGAAAAAATGAACATAAATGAAAACAGTGGCCTTGTGGAGGAGTGTCTACCCTGACATAGGAAGGTCATAAGTTCGAATCTGAGTCAAACCAAAGACTCCTAAAAAGGGAGTCTAAAAGGGTTTGGACTGGGCAGGTTAAACCACCAAATTGTTCCCAAGCGCAGATGTTTCTGCAGCTCACCAAAGGGATGGGTCAAATGTGGAGAACAACATTTTGCACACCTAGATGGGTAACAGCTAAAGGGACTTTAAACGGTTTTTCCCCAGTATGTCAAATGAATGAACCCCTTTTAAAGTTAGGAAACTGGAGGCAAAAAATGTGTTTTTATCTAATTTGTTCAGAAAGAAAATAACTACAAACTTCTCCTTCCATGCAGAGCTCCAACTGCTGGATGCAAAGAAATTCTTCTTTCAGTGAGGTAAGCTCTTGTTAGTAGAAGTGGTTTCTCCCCCCAAAAAAGCCATTCTTCAGCCTGTTCTTCACACTAATGTTTGGGTTTTGTTTGTTCCCACAGAGCGAATGCATGAGGAACATCATGAAAGATTTGGCCTTCTACGATGCAGCTATACAGTCCTACCTCAAATCTGACCTCTCGCGGCCAGAGATTGAGATTCCTCCTTTGAGCCACACTCTGACAATAATACAGAACCTGAGGAGGGTGAGTTTGTTTGGCTTACTCATGAAGATACTGAGAGTGAAAGCAGTCATGTTTAGAGAATCTTCTGGGAAAGAAAATATGGAAGTTGGCTGACTAAGGCTTGTTTGGATTACACAGAACTGTTCCCTGACAGCAAATGAGGACATCAGCTCCTTGGAGGTAGTTTTCTATTCTTTTTATTTTTTGTTTCACCTCTGTTGAGCTATTTCTCATAATTTCTAGAAAGACTTGTTTTTTTTTTTCAAATTGGGACTTTTTCTTGTAAAATTGACTTCTTTTTTTAAGCAGGATTCTGCAAATCTGTGGCCAAACGACTCTTTCAATAACCGGCAGAAGATGTGCAAGATGATGAAAGGCCTCCACGTGCGCTCCATCACCATCAACCGAGCTCTGGGCTACATCTCCTCTGGAGACCACAGGAAGTAAAGCCTCCAGAACAAAGCCATCGATCCAATCAGTTCTGCAATTTCTCCACTCCCCAAATTTACTAAGCTGCAACAATAATTCACTACCATCACAACTACTTACCGTGTGGTGCTTCACACCAACCAAGCTGCGAAAGTGTCTGCTGCTCTATCAGCTGACCAACATCTGTGGATGAATGTATTCAAATAGTTACTTAAAAATACTATTTATTTATTTAAAATCTATTTATTAATGTATTTATTGGATGGCCTGCAATGTTATTTATTGTCTTTCATGAAAACTTTTGTTTTTGTGACCTAAAGTTTTGTTTTCTTTTGGGAAACTTGATGCAAATCCAATTATACTAATTGGACTGTAATGTTATTCAGATGTCGATGACACGTTCGTATTAAACGCAGTACAAAAACTGGTTCCGTTGTAAAAATGTTTATTTTTTTCCTGGGAAAAGATGAATTTGAGTGAAGCAGTACAAATGATGAACAACTTATAAACAGTGATACACACAACCGACTCGTTTGAGAATAGCTGAGACAAGTAAGGTTGTAGCACCTCTAGAGGAGAAAAACAACGAAATAAAACACAGAAAAGTAAAAGAAATTCAAATTCATCATGTGAAACATTAGACAAAGCAATAAATCCAAGATGATGTAAAAAAAAAAATGTTTAGCAACATTTGAACAAAGTCTTGCTTATTGTAACGAGATAATGCCAAAGGGGTTCTGCATGTATGTAGTTTTCAAAAGGACGCAAAAAAAAGGCACAAAAATAGCTATACCCCAGTAAAAGGAGTAAAACGTTCATTGAAACTGTTGAAAACTTAGATGCATCACAAGAAAAAAAAATCCCTGGAAGCTTCTGATAAAGAATTGCATTTTAAATGTTGTGATTTTATTTTTGTAGAATTCAAACTTCCCTTATGTAGGGGTTTAACTAAACACCGTACAAAACAGATTGTTGAGATGCTTTCATTAGTTTTCTCTTCCCTGCTTTAAGAAGACTGGCAAACCAAGAGCAAAAATAATAACAAAAATTCTTCTTGAGTCAGATCTTTCAGATGTGAACCTGATTTCTGGTCAGAATATCCTTTTTTTTGTTGTTGCTTTTCTGCATTAGTGCTTTTAGAGAAGTACTGAGTTTTTCCAGAAGTTACAACTCAGTTTGTTTCTTAGTGCATCTATCACAAGTATCCAAAAAAGCTCATTGAAAAATTCAATAATTTCCAGTTTTAGATGCGCTCATAGTACTTCAATTGAAGCTACATTTATTTTCTCTCTATAATACACATGATTATAGTTTACAAACAAAAAATGTGCATGGCAGTAATAGCAGAGGAGCAGGAAGCACTTCCTGATTCAAGTCGAAACACGAAAAAACCCTAAATACAACTTTTTTGCAGCTTAATCGTCTTTACAAAAGTCAGAAACAAAATATGTGCACAAAAAACAGTTTAAAAAAATAAAATACTAACGTAAAAAAGGATTTCTATATAAAAGATTTGCACCAGTAATATTTGTACAAGTAAACAAATAGTTCAGAGATAAAATTGTGCCATAATTCAGTCTGTATTGGAAAAATTATGTTTTTTGTTTTGATAAAATTCCTCCAAAATCAAAATGATATTCCCAGATTGGATTCTTCCAAAATTCTCCTGTTGTAGAATGTGTTCCCACATCTCTAACTGGCTACATAATTAGCTACCAAGTATTTCAAATGGCTTCTGGCTTCCAGAGGCTCCTGCCTTTAACCCAGTTACACAAAGGTACCGTAACGCACGGTTCTATTCTGTAGTCATTACAGAAACTACCTAAAATACCTACTTTTTACCTGATTAGAACAAAAAATGCCACGTTAAAGTCAAGTCAGGAGTGTATTTTTTCTTCCTAAAAATCTCTTCATTCAAACTAAAGAGAAAAAAAGGATGTTTGGTCCACAGGTGGGCTCTGCTTTGCAGCACTCCTGAGGTCTGTGTTGCCTTATTCTGATCAGGCAACAGTTAAGCAGCAGGTCATCAAGTTCATGGGCTTTCGCTATCTTATACGACTGTCCATATCTGAAAACAGACAAAAAAAAAGGATGCAATCATTTGGAGGTCATCTATGCTCACCCACTCCTGCTGCTTTTCTTAGAAAAAAAACGTATTTAACAGCAGTGGTCACAAACCTTTTTTAGGCCAGTTTAATGTCAGACAAGATTTCCACAAACCGGCTTGTATGAGGCTGAAGTGGGCGTCTGGTTTTCACTTTTGAGGGTAAAGTTTATCTTCATCCTCTGTACAATATCTGCATTTGGTTTATCTTTACTCTGGATTTTATGTAGGAACCAATAAAATGTGGTATAAGTTGCCTCTTGACCCATAACTCTCAAAGTAGAAGCTAAAAAAAAAAAAAAAAAAAAAAAAAAATATCAGACACCAACTTCAGCCCCCTCCGACTTTTAAGGTATGACGGATTAATACAATAAAAGAAATGTTGCTAAATAATGTTTTCTAATTATAGCAAAAAAATTGTGAATCCACTATTTGAACAACTTTATTAGCAACATCCTGGTGGTGGAAGGTGCTCAAAAAATAAATAAATGAAATGAAATGAACATCCTTGTAATATTACACAGCTGGTTGCTGAATATTATGCATTATATGCCTATAATATAATATAATATAATATAATATAATATAATATAATATAATATAATATAATATAATATAATATAATATAATATAATATAATATAATATAATATAATATAATATAATATAAATGAAAAATATGTCGGTCATCTTTTTTTCTCTGGGATTTACTGGCTCACAGATTGGTACTGGTCCGTGGCCTGGGGGTATGGGACCACTGTTTTACAGGATATTAAATTCAAACAAAAATCAAAGAATATCATGCATTGTGTCAAATACCACAGTGGAGCCAAGTTTAGCTTAGAGCTATACTTCATATACATACTGTCCAAGCAGCATGCTGAAGCTACATGGCTTCACATTTTTTGCAGTCATTTCTATTTGTTTAGATTGTATGGGAAATTGGTAACCAGAAAGCTTCTGGGTATTGATTTGTTCAAAGCAGAAAACATGTTTGGAGTTCAACAGAAAGAGTCTGGGAGTGTCCCGGGAAAAATGAAAGAAAGCAGTCTGCTTGGACGAGACTAAAACCAAACTTTTTAGCCATGAGGGAAAATTCTGCAGGAGGCTCAAAACGTGAGACTTGTAGTTTTTCTCACAGCAGGGGGGAGCGGCGGCATGTTTTTTGGGGGATCTTTTTCAAATTGGCTAGGAAAATGAAACTGGTCAAAAACGAAGCTGCGACAGATATTTCAAAACAAAGAGAAACTTTTTTCAGCTTCCTCTTTCAGAGTGACATAATACCAAACATACAGCTGTCCATGGGGAGACAGTGTCATGGTTTGGGGTTTCTTGAGTTGACCAAGGCAACATCATGTGCTCCGTGAATAAAATAAATAATAAGCTGATTATCTGAATTAATGGCAAGTTTGACTTTCAACACTTGAAACTCGTGTCTTTGGAGTCCAGCTGTCTTGGAGCTCTGCAGCTCAGACTGAACATCAAAGCAGATTCATCCCTTTAGACTACTTTGAATACTAATCACAAATGGATTCTATACATGTTTAGGGTTATGTTAATGTGTATCTGTTGTGTTTTACCTCGCAGTGTCTGATAAACTTCATTAGGTAAGTCTAGGGTTTTGATGCTATTCCACAGGTGGTAGGCTGTAGCTTCTCCAGGCTTTCTTTTGCTCTTCCACCCCACCAGCATCTTCAGCTTCTGCATCCCCACATCGTTCTCTGCTGCCTGGAGGTTGTCTAGGTCCTTAGAGCTCCAGTCAAGAAAGATGGCCACATGTTTCCACTCCTTCCCGAGCTGATTGGCCACCAACAGCAGCTGCTTCTCTGACAGGTTCTGCTCCTGATTCACCGCCGGTTTAACCACATCTGGAGAAGCAGAAACACCAACAACAGGAGCTTAGTTTTAATTCGATGATGGACAAACCTGCATAAAAATAAATAAATAAATAAATAAAAGTCATCGGAAACAACAGTAGAAATCACCTGACTCATCCTGCACTCGAGGTCTTTTAAAGTTTTCTTCTTCGTCTGATATGCTGCAGCCCTTCTTTCTGTCTGCTGAATGAAGGAGATGAAGCGCCATCAGTCAACCTGATGAAGCTAAAATGACCACGGAAAGTGTCAGTCCGAATGAACATAGAATCCATACCAAATGTCCGCTTCCTTGGCTTTTTATCAATGTGATCTACACAGTCGCCTGAGAGGAGAGAACAGATGACATGAAGCCATGACAGTAAAATCAGATTTTATATACATATATTTATGATCACTAAAGATGTAATATTTACCAATGAGATGAAATAACATTCACACAAGTTTGAATTTTTTTAAGGTTCAACAACACAATGTGAATATTTTGAACAATTAGCCAGTAAAACTTGGAGCTTCGAAGATTTAAAATGACTCCAGTCTTTGTTAAACGTTCTGACTTTGACGTGAAATGTACAGGTGCAGCCAGCATAAAAGCAACTCACATAAACAGATTATTAAATTGCATGTTATGAAAAATGTTGGGAACAGCAGGTTTAAATTGCTCACAGTAGATGTGGCTCACTGTAAGATACTATTAGGGCTGTCAACGTTAGCACGTTAACACACGCAATTAATTTTAAAAAATTACCGCATTATTATGTATTGGTGCAGATTAATTACACTTCAGGAGCGACCAATTGCATCAATTTCTGAAAATGCCCACTTCATTTCAAAAGAAATACATATTCAATCGAGTATTTTAGTATTAGTATTTCATTCTTGGTTTTTTTTTTTTTTGATCGCTTTTTCACCAAAAGCGACTATTTGATTGGTGGTGGTCCGTTGTCACGGTAACACTACAAAGCGTTGCTGTAGCAGCAAAGGAAAGCGATATATATGCTGATCGCCATGACGGGTTCAATAAAGCAGTTCAGATAGAAAATTCCCCTCCTACCGCTTGTTTTTGTCCAGAAATTGAGGCAAAAAGCTGGTTTTAGAAGAAGGTTTGTTAAACAAACCAGCGCAGTGATACAGAACATTTGGGCTTTGTGACGGGAACCTCTTTTAGTGCACGTGAATACACACCCGGACCATTTAAAGTGAAGAAACACAATGTTAGTTCCTTATGGCTGTATATCAGTATCTCTGTTTTTTTGGAGTAATACTGCAGACATTAAAGTCTTTAGAATTCTGCTTATCTTACTGTTGATGTGGTCTGCACACAAATTACATTTCTGAGATATTTGAGTTGTTTAATATTTACCAACTAAAACATTGTGATTAATCGTGAATAGTCACAATCCAAAAGTGTGATTTATCTGATTAAAATTGTTAATCGATTCACAGCACAAGATATCAACAACCTCTGATGGTTGTTTCCAAAAGTATCTGCACTAGTTCACTTCTACAAAAACAAAAAACATCCGACATGTTTGTAAAGCTGCCAGGTTTAGTCGTTTAGTTGATTTTATAACTTTAGTCCATGGGCAGGATTACAAATGTTATTATCGGTACATAAAATCATCTCTAGCAAAACCCAATGTTGCAAGCACCCACACAGCTCACATATTTGCAGTTGACTTACAACAGTTCAACAAGGTATTCCTAAATGAGCCTCAGAGATCAGTCAGGATCAGGCATGTCAGCGTGGTTTGTTCATAAGTAATGAAAGAAACCACAGACAGCGTTTGACCGTTCTGTCCTTTTCTCTGTCAGCTTGACTTAAAGAAACCACGAGCGATAAAATAAAATTCATGCTTTGCTATCTTTGATGTTTAAAGCCTTTTCAAAGCTGTCGTCCTCTAGATTTTCTCAAAAGTTGTGACAGGGCAGAAGAAGCGGCTTTGACAGACTACAGTTTGACCGACAAGGATATATAGATGCTTAGAAAAGAAAGCTGATCCCTGCCCATTCCAGCAGCGTGTTGCCACGGTGTAAACAGTTATCCCCTTCGGCAGCCAAGCACGGTTGGATGGGAGACCAATTAGAAATACCAGGTTGATCGTGCTGATGCTGGTACCTTCTCTGATGGTTGTAGACCACACACACTGCTCTGTCTTAGCTTCTATCAGGGACAGTTTAAAAGGAGGTGGCTGCTCGAAGAACGCTTCAAAGTAGCCCCTCATCTTGACCACTGCAAGAGTGAAGTCCAACTCCTGCAATGAGACAAAAAAAATCTGTGCATTCAGGGTTTAAACAAAAGCCAGAGCAGCTTGAGTTTTCATGGCAACAGGTCGCACTAATGGAGCAGAGTTGGGAAAAAGGCACACCTGAGGTTTGATCTCCCCTTCTGGATCGCTCATAAGGCAGTATTTACCTTCGTCCAGTTTACACGTGGGGGGCTTGTCTATCTTGATGTAACGATTTTTGTAACCCCGCACGTGTTTGGTTATATCCTGATTCACACAGAGATGGAGGAAGAAGAGTCTGTTAGCAATACTAGGACAAAAAGGACCAAACTGAAGACAGGATGAGTCAAGACTTCAGCTGAAGACACAAAAATGGGAAAATTCACAACAGTGTTTTTAGCCTTTTTGTCTGGCAACTTTCAGCACGTTGTGAGTGTTGACTGATCAGCTGCTTCCTTTAAACCCCACTCACCTGCTATCAGACAGTGATCTCAACACTGCCAGGTTTACAGTTGACTATATGAGAAGTTCCAATGAAATACAGTAAATGTATTTTTTTCGCTACGTTGGTACCAGTAATTGTCATTTTGCAGTGATTGGTCCAAATCAGTCTGACTCAACATGTCTATGGCCACCCCTCTCACCAATAGGGAGTGAGCTTGTTGGAATGCCACACCCCTACCACTTGAAAGTGGACTTGGTAGAATCTGTCAATCAAATGCTTCAACATGAGACCTGAAAAACAATGCGTTTACCGAAGTATCTGATTGGTCAGTTTGTAACTTGAATAACTATCAATAAAGAAAAAATTTCAGGAAAAAAATAGGATTACCAAGAGCATGTTAAAAAAAGAGGTACTGAAGCAAGAATGATGATTGTGACAAAAATAGTGACTGAGTAATTGCTGTTTATTTCTCAATAGAAGTCTATGGGATTTTGGCTTCTTGGGACCTGCAGATACTTCCTGTTAGAAACCGTTTTACAGTCACCAACTTGAGGCTACCTTTAAAAACCCCACTCCGATGAAAATTGTGTTTTTGGTGTTTTAACATGTTTTTGTAGCCTTTTTTTCATGACAGAGGACATATATAAAAGAACTTAGGACTAAAACTGCGCTTCTGATTATTTCTTTTTACATATCATTATGGATGGAGAGCAGACGAAAAGAGACGAATTTCTAATGAATTACTGCAGATATGCAGAAAATATGTCCTAGAAACTACAACGTTTTTTGGTTTTTTTTTTGGCTAAAAACCGCACAATCCAAATTAAAAGACCACTGGGAACGGTTTTACAATAAATAAAAAGAATGTTGGAGTGAGACTTTAAAGCTCTGTAGGCTAACCTGCTCCCAGAATCTACTTGCCATTATCAACATTCACATCACAGCAGGGCTGACAGGCTCAGTCATACCCGTGATTGCTGGCTAGAAAAAAGGAAGTAAGTGCAATTAAAAATGAAAGAAACCTTTTTCATTTTTTTCCTCCTTTTTATTTACAAACTTCATTTCATAGAAGAGGTATTTTTCTGGAGTTTTGAAGTCTTGACAAAACTGGTGATTGTCTCATGAGAGGAATGTTTGGCAAATGTTGAAAAATTGACCAAATCTTGTCTGCTAAACTGCTTAACCTGCCATTGACTCGTAAAATTAATCAAACTAATTTTATGATTAAGGTTTGAAGAAAGCAAACATTTAAATTTAGCGACTTACATGTGTTTTTCTTTATTTTGCCAAAAGACAGCATAATCATAAAAGTCCACTGAGAACACTTCTTCAATAGATCAAAATATGTTTGGAGTAAAATATGTTTGAACTAACATAACTCTTCAACCGTTTATGTAATAAACGTATTTCAAACGGACTCCCAACATAATTTTCAAGTCACTAACCAATCCATAAAAGTATATATTAAATGTTCTTGAACAAACAAAAAAAACTTTAAATGCACTATTCCACATTATGTACAAAAAAATTCCACAACATTTGATAAATTCTAAAGAACTGAAAGTGGTCATTTGTTGAATTTGCTCCATTAGGAGGTCTTTTTTATTGTTATTCCATATAAGTTATTCCAATTAAAAACATATTAAGTTATATTTAACTATAGGACCCCTTATTTTAGAGCAGTTTCACAATTCTTGCATCCATTAAACTTGGGAGTTTTTGGAGTTTCTGCTTGAATTTCTTCTCCCACAGCTGCTGTTTGAACTGCCTCCCACCCTCAGAGATATTTTGCTTGAGGATGCTCCAAAGGTTCTCAATAGGGCAGGATGGTGGCCACACCATCAGTTTATCTCCTTTTATGGTCATATTAGCCAATGATGCAGAGGTATTCCTTGCAGCATGAGATGGTGCATTTGTCATGCATGAAGAGGATTTTCGTTAACTGATGATTTTGTTACGGAAAGCACAGTTCTATTTTTGCTAAAACGGAAAAAAGTGGTCGAACAGAAACTCCACATACTTTAACATTACATTTTCACACCTTCAAGGACCCAAAATGGAACGACTACAAATGTTCGTCTGCTAAATAATGTGAAACGTTCTTCTTTAGTAGTTTTTCCTTTAATTGTGCTTACCTGGCAAACTAATTATCACAGGTGTCTGACATTGATTTTAGTGAGCCACAGAGCCCCATAACGCAATAAATTGTGATCCAAATTTAATTGAAAAACAAATTATTTGAACTTTTCGACACTTAAATACAATTTGCATCATACTTTGGAACGCACCGTCTATTGTTCACTGTATTGCGTTCTTAAAACCTTGAAGTGTCTGTAGCCTGAGTGTTGTACAAACAAGACAGGATTCTGATGTGTTTCAAAAACATTGAGAGCTTCATTTTAAGATAAGGAAGTGAGAGCTATTCAGCCATTGAACCTTTTTTTTTTGTCTTTCTTATAAAAAGAGATTTAGCCTGTCTTTACCAATACTCACCTTGATGTCAGAGTCGCTGTTCGCGGCCAAGTAGATGTGGAAGCTGTAGTTGTGGGGGGACCTACTAAGCTGTTTGTAAACCAGAACCACTCCGTGGCGACCCATGGACTGAGGAGTCTGAATGATGGGACCCACGGGGGAGAGGGACGTCACATTCCACTTAACATGGCTGCCTGAGTGGTCCACAGTTGGCTCAATGAGTGGACGGTTACCCTTTATGTGCAGGATGCCAAAGGTCATCTCATTTTCTGGATCTTTAAAGAGAATAAAGAATCCTTACAGAGCTGTTTCCATACTAAAAACTAAAAGACCATTCTGAGGACCGTCTGTTGGACTTACGAGCCAGGCAGACGCAGTGAGGGAACTGGATGGACTTGAGCACACTCGCGTCTTTCTTCACAGTTTCCACATTGAAGATTGGTCCGGCAAATTTCCAGGAATTACCCAGGAATCCAGCAAACTTCGACCACGACAAGATGGAGTATCGCACCAGAACCTGCTCAGTTGCTTCAAAAACCAAGCCTGTGACGGAACACTCGTACGAGACGTCAGCTTCCAGCTGCACCCTGAAACATCCCGCCAAGTCACAGATGCTGTGCATTCATCAGCGTAGATCTGCTGCAGAAATGCTATGTCACACTTACTGCAGCCGTCCCCTTGACATCCTGCGGGGGGTAACAAGCTCGCTTCCATGGGTCTGTCAAAAGCACAGTTATTTTGAATGCTTTGACCCTTTTTCAGAAATCGTTTGGAGGTCATTCAAGCTGTTCTCCAAACACTTAGTATTACATTTTTTAAAAGAGTAAAAAAAATCACTTTTTACAAGGTAATAGATTTTTGAGCTTACCTTCTGGATGGCTTTACATTTTTCACAGTATAATTTGTAGCTGGCCTCTGTCAAAATGCATGAAAACAGAAAGCATGTCACCACAGTTTACCATAACTGTAAGATTTGTTCCTAAAAATGCTCATCTTTCCCATTTAGCCCCTGAGGAGCGCCTGCTGCTCCTACGGGAAAAAATGCTTTAAATACGCTGTTAAGATCTGACCTCAAGAATGAACCAAGTCTGAAAACATCACATATGAATATATTACATAACTTAAGATTTAGGAATTAAGATGCAGGTTTCCTACGGCTACCACTTCTCATCTAGAACACCTAAACATTGTATCTAAACCGGTTTTCACTGTACAACTTACTGCTTCCAGAATCCTCCGCAGTGGCCTTTTGGTTTTCTGTAGAGAAAAGGGATAAGAGTTTGAATCCATCACTACATACCAACTTGTAACAATATACTTAGCTAAAAGGACATGTTTTCTATATAGGAAGTTGCCAGATATTCTTACTTTATTTATTTATTTGCTGTTATTTAAT
Source organism: Oryzias celebensis (assembly GCA_014656515.1). NCBI lineage: Eukaryota > Metazoa > Chordata > Actinopteri > Beloniformes > Adrianichthyidae > Oryzias > Oryzias celebensis. The sequence continues at coordinate 67,162,904 of BNCR01000012.1, read as the reverse complement.
CTGAAGTTCAAAATTTGCTTTTGTTCTTAAAGATATAATAATGATGTACAGTTTACAGCTAATTGACCTTTTCTGAAGCAATTGATGCATTTAATGGCAAACCTTCAACCACACTGACCCAACATGACCCCCAAGAAAGTAGAAAAAAAGGAAAACTACTTTCAAAAAGCAGAGTTGCACTTTCACAAGGGAAAGTTGCTTTGTCCCAGAGGCGGACTTACATGAGCTGAAACTACTTGAACGGTATCTCTTAAAAAACAAACAAACAAAGAAAAACAATCACTTCTTCAACCCCCACAAAAGGTCAGATTGGTTTGGTCCAGGACCATCAGGAAGCAGAGACCTCAACGTCACAGAAAAATGTCCGGCACTGAAATGGCCCATAAATTTTAACCAAACTTAAAAGTTCTGTCAGGAGGGAGGATACTGTGAGAACCGCATGACGTCAGAGAAAACCTAAACCACTTTAAGGTATTTCTAACTCATACTACGCCCTTGTTTGTTTTACTTCTGACTTTGCCAAGAAAAACATGTAAAAAATCATGTAAAATTATGTTAAAAAAAAATACAATCTTTTCCAACAAAATGTATAAAAAGGAGACTTTGGACTTTTCTAAATTGTATTTAAGCCTCTGGTTAATGTATGAAAACAGACAGCTCTCACCTGTTTCTTCTCCATTCTCATCTTTATAACCTATAAGAAAAAGGGCAGATATACTGTCATTGCTGTAAACTGAATCTATGACTGTCAATAAGTGAGCATGCAGCATACAGGGTCTGCATCTTTACAACCCTGATACAATTACAATTTCACATTTTAAAATCAAAAAAGGTGGTTGTTGTTGTTCAACAAAAAGACTAAAGAATAAAAATAAAGGGCAAAAAAGACTTAAACTTTGCTCTTTATACAATAATTTGCCTTTTGTTTAAACGCTGAATCTTTCTTTCCATCCAGCTGTGACTCAGCTGTGCGTCTGCATGGAGATCTGCAGAGCTGCAGGTTTGTTTTTAATACGCTGGGAATCAATACGATGATAAAAGTGGTATTTCTTTGATTTAACGCTCAAATCACTTCTCAGGTCGCACTGGGAGAGTTGGCTCAGTGAGAGAAGGCCAACTAAAAAGCTGCTAGCAGGCAGTCATGGAAGATTGTGGCTCTGCATGCCTGCTGGTTAGTTGATGCACATCTGAAGGTTTATAACTTCTAGTGAGAGCATCATTGAAATTCATCCAAAGAGGAGAATTTTAAAAACCAGCTAAAGTGTGTAGGCATACATTTTCATTTTTACATTAGGTCTCGTCAAGCACTTCAAGATGCAACATTATATTTAAAGTGCTATATAAACAAAAATTGTAGGTTTTTTTTTATTATTAAAAAGTGAAAAATTATTAAAGACCCCCTCCAATAAAAATCCAGTTTTTCAATGTTCTTGTAGCATAGTTTTTTTTATTATGAAGAACGTGAATAAAAGAATTTAAGATAATAACTGCATGTAAACAAAGGAATGATGGGATTTCAGCAGAGGCTTACCTCTGTGTCATGACCAAAATAAACTGCTTTATTAACAAAATGATTATAAGAAAATCTAGGGAAAAAGTAAGTCAAATAGTAACAGCAACCAATGACCATGTTACCTCTATGAAAACTTGAGACTCCTAATGATGAAAAAACTCCAAGATGGTAAAGTTGAAATTGTTTTGGGTTTTTTTTGCTTTTTTTTTTTTAACTTTTGTACGACACAACAAACACCCTATTGGAAGCAAACATATAATAAATAGCTGAAAGCAGACACATTTTTGGTTTGAAACTCCTTGGAGCCATCACATTGTGTTTATTTGTTATAAGAGGACAAAAGTGCAAGTCGTAGTTTCAGATTTCCCGTAAAATCACAGTTTCTCTTTTTGTTTTATTCACTTTAATGTCAAAAATATTTACAAAAAGAGTCGAGATGAAGCATTTCAAGGAGCTTTTCTCACCAGGACCCTCCTCCTCCTCCTCCTCCTCCTCTTCTTCTTCCTCTTCCTCTTCGTCTTCCTCTGAACTGTCTTCGGCAGACGTACCAGGATTGTCTGTTTAATAAATCCATATTTCAGACATCTAAACTGAAACAAGCGTGGAAATAAAGAAGGATTTACCTGGTTTGTAAATGCACTCACCTGAGCTGCTGCTGTCAATTTCTGACAGGTTATCTGCAAAACAGTTTGACATATGAGAGCAGTAAATTTGACATCTTAAATATACTGACAAGACATACAAACAGCTTAATGCACTACTAGGAAAGTAAATGGTGTCCTTAGTCAATCTATCACCATTACTATGTGCTTATTGAACCATAACCCAACAGTTAAATCACTGAAGGATGATATTTAGGCACTTTCATAAGCGCAAATAATTTTAGACAATAACCAGTAAAGATAGGGGAATCCTCTCACGTTGCTTCTTCATGCGGGTTTTTCAACACAGAAACTAACTTCTTCTCACACTTCACTCATTTTTAATGTGACTAATGATACACTGTCTACAAGGTTACAGGAAACAAATATGTGCCAGCCCCTCTAAAAACAGGGTTCTGCTTTATTTCTTTTTTTTTTCCCCTCGAATGTATTCGTATCAGTCAAAGGAAAAAAAAAACTTGACATGACTAAAGTACACAAAAGCAAATTTTCATATTTGTAGTTTGCACTGTTCATTTACATTCAGAGTGGAGCTGCAGTGTTTGAAGAATCCTGTGGTAAGTGGCATGCCCTAACACTTTGGCATATTTTACACAAATATATGAACCCAGAGGAGCCTCTCCCTCCCAGCAGCTTTGGAAGTCCACGGGCCGGGCCATCTGGCTGAGTGTCTGGGCTGGTTAATGGATGGAGCCGTCTTTTCGGGCCCGCAGAGTTTTATCTTAAACTAACAAGCAGATGCTGCCATCGCCTCTCCGCCTGCAACACCATCTTCATCCATCTCTGTGAATGTGCGTCTCTGCATGTGCTCCCACACCGAGCTCTGCTCTGCTTTGGAAGCCTTGATGGGTTATGACTGGCCCCTGCTGGTCAAATCTAGCAGCACCACAAATTTTTAAAAAGCTGTTAATTTGTAGAAACATCCACCAATGTCTTTAAAAAAATGCTTTTTTAGTAAATTTAATAAATAACTGCTGAAGTTGTTGTAAGTAATAATGCACAAGACTTTATTGACACACCCCAGAAGTTTAAAATTTAAATTAAAACTAAGCTTAACCTAGAGAGGAAAGTTGTTCAATGTTTGTGTGTATATCTAAAACGGATTACAGATATGTATCGAAAAATTGATCTAGTTATGAGAGTAACAGTAGTCTTGGTTGAAAACCACAGATATGAACAAAATTATGTTGGTGAAAAGGTATCAAATTGATCAAGAAGTAAATAAACTGTTTTTAGCTAAATGTGTCAGTTTCACTTCCTTTTGTTCGCTTCACTGACTTTGCTTTTTATGTACACGTGTTGCAAACAGAGACATCCAATCATTATCTTTCTTCTGCCACATTGGATCAATTACAATAAGTTGAAGCTGAACTACAATGAGGGATGTGTGTTCACTAAACATTACATAAGCCTTTTTTTTTCACAGCAACAATACCCGTTTGACAGAACCAACAATTGATTGGCAGACAGCCGCTCCATTCATGGAACTACAGCCACACAAACTGTAACTGTGGCTTCTGAAAAGCCCCAGCATTTCCAGCATTCCCAAGGAAAATGTTTCCCGTTAAGGACCACTATGTACAGTTAAACATGAGAGATTATGGGAAAAGCTTTGAGCAAAGTACGACATCACCACAACAACTATTTAAAAAAACCTATAATACCCATTCAAACTGGTAAAGCATTTTGGCGAATAAGCGTAACTGTAGCCCATGCTGCTTTTTTTATTAAAAAACTATAAATCTAGTTTGCATCATATCTATTTAGAGTGAATTGAGTTTCTGTTGAAGAAAAAAACCCGCTGAAGCTGAAAGACTGTGTGTGATTGCTGCAAACTGCCCCACCACACAAATCAGATGGAAACTAGGATGGCCAAAAAGAAGAAGCAATTGCACCCGATGCAGCCTCACCCAAAAGCAGAGAGCAACTATCAGAAAAAAATGATGAGTCAATGCACACCTTTGTTTTCCAGTGCCGGAACGTCTCCATCTCTGCAAGGCAAAAGAAAAAAGTAATATTTAGACTTCAAAAAACTGTGATGAAGTCACAGTTATGGCACAGCTGCAGGTTTTTTTATTTAGCAACTAATGAAAAACAAAAGGCACTGAGAGCATCAGAAAAACAGGAAGTGCGTGTAAAGGTGACACAAGACCGATGCACTTTTCCACCCACACTTTCCTCAATACAAACTGTCATCTCAGTGCAGGAAAGTCAACATTAAAAACATGCTGCTCCTTCAGGGAATAAGGCTGATCAAAGACTGTCTTTTTGGCAAAGTTCACACAAAAGATTCAAGATTAAAGACAAAGACAAATCACACTATAAAGAGGCTTGCTCATTTGTGTTTTCGTGGTAAAATCCAGGTGGTGATTGTGTCAAAACAGCTTTTAAAAAATTCTGGAAGCACAAGCCTTGGTGGTAGTTTGAGTGACTACCTTCATTTGATCTTTTTCATTCTGGGGGTTTTCACTGTTTCTGTTGACTGTGACAACCTCCTCAATTCATCTGAATGTTGCCACTTAACCACTCTCTTTTTAGTTATTTTTTATTTGAAACGGCAATAATTTGAATTATGTTTGAATAACTTTTTTCAAAGGTTTTCACTAAAATATCTTACATTCATGTCCATCAGATGTTAAGCTACTTTTTTGTGTTTCTTTGTTTCCTGATGTTAATGCAAATAAAGAAACATCTTCATAAAATTCTAATTTCCTTTTTTCTACAACAAGAATTAGCAGAATGATCCGTGGAGAGACCTGCAGCGAGCTGTAAAGTCTCGACTGTGACATGAAGCAGCACGCCTGCCTTCCATCAGCAGGAGTTGAAAGTGAAACACAAGAAGAACAAGTTAATCAACAACAAAACCTTTTTTAAAAGTAGGTCTCTTCCTGGTTCTTTCACTCCAAGCAGAAATGACTCTGATAGAAAAAAGATCAGAGAAAAACAAAAACTAACAAGTCAGGAAATCTGGTTTCTCAGCTTGTAAGATTTGAAGCTGCACCCTGTTCATCCTGATAAAGAGCTGTGGTTTCCTTTGTTTTCACACATCTGTCCAGGAAATACTTCTGTCATTTCTACGCATTTACCAGACTATCACGCCAGGACACTCATGGAGGTCATCGGTTACCAAGGGTAACCGAATTTTCCTTTAAACTCTGCACACGTTAGTGATCCTTAATGTTTCCTTTTAAAGAGCAAACTCAGTGTACGAGATCTATGACTTAAACACTATTTGTGCATCTACTTTAGTAGCATCATATTTTTTTCTTTGACAAAACACTTTTACACATCCATTTTGAGTCATATTTAATCATGACACACTTGGTAACGTTTCTACAACAACAGACCCACCTATCACAAAAAATCATTAAGAGACAGACCATGAGACATACACTGTTGAAAAGGTCACAAAGATAAATTATCTTTTGCTTCTGGTTTGACTCACTTTGACTTGACCTGTTTTTTTTTTTTTAAAGACCCAGTCTAATGAAAGTTGTTTTTTTGCTGTTCTTGTTTGTCTTTGAGCTTGAAAGCTCAAAGTAGAAGGGTTTTTTGGTCTGTATGTTTATTTGTTCATTTTGTGGAATAAACTGACTTAAGCTGCATTGTTATCCAACTGGTTGGTTCTCCAATTGTACTTCCCGTAAAAAACATTTTTTTAGCTTTAGTATAATAACCTTTTGTCACGGTCTTCCATGCTGTCCTGTTTGATAGGAACACACCGGATAATGTCAGCCTATCAGATTACATCTAACCTGCTTTAAACAGACAGTTTGTTTGTGATAGCCGCTATCCCAGAACAACTTCCTTTCTTACCCTTTACCAAAGCCAAGCCATATTATTATGATTAAGTGTAAAATATTTTTAATTAGAATAAAAAAGAATAGACTTTATTGCCTTGGTGACATGATCCATGTGCACCCAAAATTACAGTGTCATTCAGTCACTTATCAAGAAAAATAAACAGCACAACACAATCTTATATCCTCCACTATAAATACTAAGGCAAACAGTGATAAGTTAAAATAATTAAAGACAAATGTAACACAAAAAACGACTCCACCCTCATACTAGTCCACTTTTTGCACATTTCCCATTTCAGCAGACCCCTGTGTGTGTTGAGAGTGGGGATGGTTGTGGGATAGAAATCGTTTTTTAGCCGGTTTAGTCTAAGTCTGTGACCCCTTGGAGATTTTTTGGTACATTTCTGCCTAAAAACCATTTCAAACTGCCATCAGCTTTTCTTCTAACCAAACTTATACAATGAATTAGCATGTGCATCACCCCTGAGAATAATAATTATAATAATAAAAATCCCCAGTAATCTCATCCTCATACCATGGTATTTCTTGCTAACGAATTGAACAACAAAGGGATAAAAAAAAATCTCCTTCCATTCTTTTGTAAGGGTTCTGTTCTGCTTCTGCTGACAGATACACACTATGACTTGTTGATGCTTCCATTGGTTTTTCATACACACAGGACAGATAGGGGACATCTGTGTATCGATAAATAACTGTCAGTGAGATGCAACAACCCAGCCGGAGGGAAGAAAAATGAAAAGGTTTTAAGAGCCAATGTTTTTTCCATTTAAAAAATGTTTATGTAAAAGGTGATTGACCCACTGTCTGGTTTGAATCTAGATCTGTTTGTTTAGTTATGAGTGTGAAAGGCTGCGCGTTTTATTGTAGGGGACTTTCCAGGGGGCCTTCCTTTATGGAGAATGAGTCATTATAGATATTAAAGTCTCCCATTGACTGTATTTTCATGTTAATGGGATCGTCCCGCCTGCTAAAGAAAAAAAAGATTTTTTTAATTGCTGTTGTTATTATTATTATTAGCACGATAACCAAATATCTCGACGATTTTTTTTTTTTTTTTTTTTTTTTTTTTTTTTTGCTAAATGAGTCACCTAGAAGCAACAACAAAGCCGCGTGCACCGCGGAACGATACAAAGAAATGAGATCTCGTTTTATCTTAGCATCTAAACGCGGAAGCGTAAATTCATAATTTGCTCTTTTTTTCTATGAAAGATGCGCGACACGGAAGCTTTAGCAAGAACACAACACTTCCTGTATTCGCGTCTAAACCTTAAACCCAAACTTTTGCAGGGGGTCCAACACACACGCGTATTTTACTTTGATCAACACTCGAAGAGGAAATGAAAGAAAAAAAAAAAGAAATTACCCGTCTTCCAGGTGAGAAGCAGCCCCGCAGCTCGCCATCTCCGCCACCATCCTTCTATGTGTAACCGGACCCCGTTATAAGCTTTCGGATGGACTCGGCGGCTGCGCGTGCGAGCATCCGAAAAGGCGCCAATACTGTCTTCTTCACACCGTGCAAATCATACCACGAAGTCGCGGAGTGCAGCAGACCTTTAAAACTCCTCACGGTACACTTTAAATATTAGGCGCTAAAGGGAGGCCTTTTTGCAGAAAACACGAGGCTGTTTTGTTTTCTTCAAAAAAAAAAAAACAGCGCGGGCCGCCTTAGTGAATTTTGCAACCGCAGATCTGCACATCATGTGGATGTTACTCAATTGTGTTCCTCACTTGGACAAGTGTTGTAGATCAGCGCTCCTGCGCAGTGTGATACTGCGCATCAATTCTCATGAATTGGCTTGTTTACTGTGGGCGGAGTACAGTAGCGCGCTTTGTTCCCTCTGATGAGTCATGTTTGATTTAAACAAAGCATTTGATTCTAAAGATTTTACTAAATCTACAAAACATCATTAGCAGATAAAAAATAACAGTTCTAACCTCCTCCAATCTGGGTTAAGTTAAAAATGTCTTCTTTTCTAAAAGATTTGAAGAACTCATGTCAGTCGAATCACCACCCTAAATAGTCAATTCAAAATAAACAGTTTTAATTGTTTTATTGATTTTTGTAACAAGATAAATCACTTCTTCTGCATGTTTGGTTTCTTCATTGCAGACCCATGGCTGATAAAGTGTATTGCTAATTGCTAATATTGCTAAAATGTATATTTGCATTTTTGTTTAACTATTCCCTGAAAAAGAAGGAGCATTTTTGCACAACTACAAGGGCTGCAGGCATAATCTTGGTAAAAAGTAAAATAACAATGTGTAAGATTATTGCAAAGTTGTCAGAAGAAGAAAACATACTTTTTTTTCTTGATCTTACTCCTGGAAAGTAGAAAGAAAAAATGTCTATGCCTACTACATTTAACAAAATAATTCACTGGAAAAAAACCTTTTTGTTTAGGTTGATTTCGTACTTTTACATACTGGAATTGTTGTTTTGAGTTTTCATTTCTGTTTTGACTATGCTTTTTACAACTTTTAGATGGGCTTTCTCCCATCATTTTTGTTTGCTATTGATGAAATAAGACAAATAAACATGCATAAAAGTACAAATGTACATCTTACTTTGTAAGAGTACAATTTTAAGCCAACTTTAAAAAGAAGGAAAATGTAATTCAGATTTTTATTAGGTAAACAGCTAAATATTTTAGCAAAAAAAGCCAAATTGTGTGATTTATTGGTCCAAAAAGATAGAACTAAAACCCACAGCAAGGCTACATTTCAGCACTATGGACCTCGCCTGTGGAGCCTGCCTGGGGATGATCCACTGTGGAGGTTTTTAAGAAAAAATTAAAAATCATCATTTCAGTATAGCTTTTACATGTCCACATGATTTCATTTGTTTTTACTGATAATTAATTTGATTTAATTCATTGTACTTGTAGGATGTGTATCTGTGTTGGGTTTCTATTGTGTTCTTTTTTTATTATGTTTACTATTATAACTAAAAAAATGTGTATCTTACTAAAATTATGTTATTGTGGAAAGCACTTTGAGATGCTTTGCAGTACGAAAAATGCTATACAAAAAAAATTTTAACAAAAATTATATAGTATAATGCTATACAATTGAAATTTTAATTCTATAGACTAACTTGCAAAATCAGCTAAATTTCAAATAAATTGCTTGGCAGGATTCAAAATAAATGAATCATTAACATCTTAAATTATTATTTTTCCTATTTTTTATCTTATTTTATCTTATCTTAACTTTGAACTTATGCCTTGAATAAAAAAAGAGACAAAATTCTTTAGTTTCATGTTAGTTTAAAAAAAATGGCCAAATTCACAACAACCGGAGATTTAAGTTGTTTTAAATAATGAACATTTTCTAATAAAAAAAAATGTTAATAGATACAATTCACTTCAAATTAAATTTTTTTTATCTTTTTTATAGCTTGAAGAAATCCAGATTTAATAACAGGGTTTTTTTTATCATTGAAATGAGCACATTCTCAGATTTCTGGTGAACATGTTAGATTTCTGAAAGAAAAATTGTACATAAACATATTTAAGAGTTACTACAAGAAAGACTATTATTCTAACACCCTAAAACTTTCATTGAAGCCGTCAGAGCCCCCATAAGAAAACTTTCTTGTGATACTTTTTGTACAAATCCTTTTTTTGGGGCGGACCTTAAGTACTTGATGACTGGCAACATACATGTGGAGTATGACAAATGAATGACAGACAACAGGTTTCTCCAGTTACCACATATGTTGTGTTTTAATAAGTATGTTGCTTTAGTGTGGAGTGGTAAACTTTCTCTGGGAAAAAGGAGCTGACTGTTGGGTGAATGGGTCACTTGAAGTGGAAAAAATGAGGCAACCTGCAGGCTGCATTACAGGGAAGTACCAGCAGGTGTCGCGTCAGACAGCAAATGGAGAGAAAAAGCATCCATGCCTAAATAATCATCTCAAAATGTGAAACAATTTTTGATTCACTTTTGTGGGATGATGGCGAGATCATCAAGTTGGGGGTGGCCACTGTCCATCATGAACTCTGGAGGGGTAAATCAGGACGACGACAGCTGTAAGAGAAGAGAGGAGGATCTAAAACTATTTTAGTTAACTGAGGGCTTCCCTCTCTGCTCCTTTCAACACTTTGTTCAACTTAACAAATTAATTTGCAGTTTACAGACAGAAGCAAATGAAAGGAGAGATATACGGTCTCCAAGGACAGAGGGAGAGATCATCTTCTCTCAGGCAAAACAATATCCCCCAATAGCTCAGGAAATCAGAGGAGATAATGCAGGAGCACTGGGGAAAGAGAGGAGGCATAGAGGAGGACAGTGAAGGTCACAAGAATGAGAAGATCTTTTAAAAAGAAAAAAAAACAGGTTTTTTAATTGTATCTTAATTAAAACTTGAAACTTGAGAAAAATTGAAAAGCTGAAGAAACTTGCAAACCGAATCAAGACCAGTGTTCTCATAAAAAACATGTATGGAATTCAAATCTATTGGTAGATAATCTCTATGTCTATTTTTTATTTTTAAAGGGCCTTAAATTGGGATGTCTTTTTTTATCAGGACATGACTTAACGAGGATAAATATGTGGTATTTAACCCAATGGGGGGAGACATGTTTAATTCTAAACTACATGGTAATATTTTCTTGAAACAATTAACTCTTCCATTTACTTAATCTTCATGAATATGATCTTTGAATCTTTACACTGTAGATCAGACAGCCTGTGTCCAAATTTCCACCGGCCCAGAGGCTCCTGTCATAAAATTAATAATATATGGCCCCCCAGGAAAAACTGTGTATGATTTTGTAAAAGTGATTTGCTCATTTTTAAGCCATTGTAAACCTGTGGCAATACTGTTGTGCAACTCTTGTGTGATACTTTCTAGTTTATTTCCAAAATGTCAACAGTAAACACAAAGGAAAAATTGTCAGTCACCACTTCCAGCACAAGACGACATTGGCATATTGTTTCAGTGAAATATGAAATAACTTAATGCTAAGAGACTGGCTGTTTTTAAGGTGTCCAATATAAAGACAGTCTACCAGACAAGATATGCTAACTATGACAAGCTAACTGGGACTGAAAAGTGCAAAAAACTGACAAATTCACAGTCATTTGGGGTTAAAAATAAATAAAAATAAATAACTGTTTTCTGTGTTTAGATTTGTGTTTGGAAATCATTTATTCCAATTGAAACAAAAATAATGTGAAACAAGACAAACAATAGAAATATATGCAGAATGATATCAAGATTAGAATGATCAGTCATAAAATTGATTGGAAAATATACATTCCCATACAGTTGTAAATAGTTCAATTATTAATCTTAATCATGAATAGCCAAATTAACTCTCTTACATACAGTACATGACACAATTAAACTGTTTAATACTAGGTCTGTTAAAAGTAGTACAATTAATTGCTTGAAAGAGATTGGGAGGAAGAGAATTTATTTAATCCCACCCCTGCTTTGCTTTACCTAGCTTTTTATTTTCATGACATAATATATCATTATCCCGTTCCTAAATTCTGATTGGTTAGTTATGCTTTGCCAGCACAGATTCAGGTCATGAAAAGTACCAATAAATAAGCAAGTAAGTATCAATATATCACATGATGAAGATAAAGTACATACTAATTATGTAAGTAGACATAACATTATTTTAGAATCCAATTATAACATATACAGATCAAGTATCAAAAATATGTTCAAAATACCGTTAGAAAAAATACTGCAAAGATCAAGAAACTATTTGTGCAAATAATTTGATAATAATCAGGAAACATTCAAATCAAGAAACAAAATGAAGTGCTTATTGAAATAATTAGAAAATAAATTTCCCTGACCATCTTTAATTATTATTATTATTATTGTTGTTGTTGTTGTTATTCTTATTATTATTTGGTCAAAGTCAGTGTCCTTGTTACAGATGAACCAAGTCACTGATGTGGTAATTATGTTAAATGAGAATGAAAATATTCTGCAATTTGTCCATGTTGGCTCCAAGGTCAGTATTCCTTCTTCTGCTGCCATCCTTTTGGTTTTCACAGAGTTGTTAAAGTTCTCTGTGCTGTAACGTCTGCAGACAGTGTTTGTCAAGGTCCTTCTGCAAGCTGTTGTCTGTGCAGCTGAATAAGTTGAAGTCAAGTTGTCTGCTCTGTGAGCAAATGCAAAGTATTGAAGAAACATGTTCATTAAATAGTTCATTTGCATTTAATGCTATTGAAATAATTTGAAGATTTTAGGCTGACTAACATTTTCACCTCATCAAAAAAAAATCTGTCCCTGTTTGCAAAATAGCTGCAGATGATGAGGTATTTCACAGACTCATACAAATGTTGTCCTGTTGGTGGTGCTAGAAACACAGCAAAGAATTCTAAATCCAATTCCAAAATCAGAGGAAGGTATCTGCTGGAAATCTTTCTAATGTGTGCAAAATGCTGTTCACGAAACAGCTGCAGAGCTGTCTTTGTTTGGAGCAAAATGATTCAATGAGTGCTGGAGGAACAAGTGCTGCCAAAGATCCCTGTCGCTGCAAACTGAGGTGATTTTAGAAGCTGCAGTGATTTTTGCTATGGTGAACTAGGAAGTTCCACCAAAATGCAAACTTTTTTGTTTTGACTTCAATGTAACTCTGCAATCTAAACCTAAAAAATAAATAGAATAAAATACTGAAAGTCGATTGAATATTTATTTCTTTTGTAAGTGACCATGTTAGAATTGTGCTTGACAAAGTGTGCTTTTTCAGAACCTGAACCGGTGGAAGGCGGTTGCTTTGCGAGTATGATTGACTTGCGTTAATAAATATTAACTCGTTTCTTTTAATTATTATTAATCACGCGCACTAACGTTGACAAAAAACACTTCCTAACTCAGTAAACATGTTTTATTTCTCACCATAACTGCCAATATTATTGTAAGAAGTAAGACCTCTATGAGAAATTATAACAACTATGTCAGAAATCCACCTTTTTGTTGGACAAAACAATAAGGTTTGTTCAAAAAGTAGCTTACTGTTTGTGAAAAAATGTAATGTTCAGTCTGATGGACCAACAACCGTTCCAGGGTGTACCCTGACCTCCCATTTTTACAACCATTAAGGAAGTCATTAGTGTCTTTAATTACTGCATTTCACTTCCTGGTTGAGCTCTAAACTTTCATACAGCCGTGTTATTTAACAAATAGATAATTAATTGTTTTAAAGCAACTGGGATCCTGTCCTAATAACTAATACGGCTCTGCTGGGCTCCAGCAGCCATAATGGATCAAAAGGCCTGATTGCTGCAATTATGAAATCGTCTAAGCCGAAAGGGAAAAATACTTTTTAAAAAGTGGTCTTAATGATGTGTAAAGCCTGTGAAACTCATGCCAGCCAAAATGTAAAAAGTAATAATATTCCGTTTTCACAAAGAAGTTCTACCCCTAAAATTTGCTCACACTGTTAATAATTACAGTTCCTCAATATCACAGTACTAAAAAAAAAAGTTCAAATGTTGTTTTTCCTTTTTTGAACACATAGTTTAAAGTCTATAAAGGAGTTTTTTATGGGAAAATTCTATGAAAGCTAAAAACTTTAAAGAATTGTACCTGTAGTCATGCTTGATTTCATTTTAGCAAAAATAATATAGTTTGTCAATGTCTTCTTTATCAAAACAGCTCTATAGAGTAGCAGTGACATAAGCCTTGCTTGGCAGCATGAGGGGAAATGGACAGAGAGCTCCTTTCATAGTTTTTTCTTTTTGATTTAAAAATATTTATCAATATAAATTAAACACATATCAATGATTGACAATAGATGATTGCAAAGCCATTTGGCAAAATATATTAAATGAGGAAATAATTAGGGATGGGCAATATATTGGTACTAGTATCAGCAGATATTTGCAGTTTTTGAGTTTATTGGTATCGACCCGAAATGAAAAAAATCCACCAATATTGTTCTGACTGTTTTCAGATGCACCTTATCTTTTTTAAACATATGCTTGTTACCTTAATAGATCCCTGGTACCAAGAAGCTTATGTTTACAGTAACGGTAATTTTTCTGCTCAGGTATTTTTAATTTTTGATAGGGATACAAGTTGTTCCTAAAAGATTCCTGGAAACGGGAAGTTTTTGGTTCACATCTATGTCTTATAGTCAATAAATGGTCTGAATGTTTTCAGATATTTTTTCAAAGTTTTAAGGTGATACTTGTTCAAGTACAATTTGATTGTACAGTCACAGAAAAGTTGTGCATTTATAATATAGAAAGTAAAAAGAAAATCTAAACTTTGTGTCATTGTAGACACTTTAATATCGGTATCGGCAAACACCAGCTATCTGCCACAGTTGCAGGGGAATTATCGGTTATCGTATTGGCTGGAAAAAAATGATATTGACCCATCCCCAGAAATAATATCATCAGAAAACACTTCAAAAACCTGAACAGAAACAAATATTTCAGCAACAGTGTGCTAAAATTTGTTTTCCGACTTGTCGATGAGTAAAAAAAGGGTAGAAATGAGCTATGCTCTGTTTTTGATGTGTCTCTCGGGAATATGATTGGGAGTTTTTGAACCAACCGCTTCTGCATTCCCATCCTCCTTATTTCTGAGACCATCCATCTACTGCACATGTTGCTGTATAACATACTAAGCCTGTCAGTGTTCTGCATAACGTGATCTGTGATGGCCTCTTTCTCTTTTTGTCTATCCCGCCCCCTTTGTGTTGCTGATGCATTACTTTCCAGGTCCCTGGAGGGAGATCGGTGCTTTCAGGGGCCGCAGAATGACGAGTTCTGGGATTTAATGTGGGTTTCTGCTGGTAGGAGGGATGGAGCTGAGAGCTGGAGCCACATCTCCCCCTGAGACTCAGACCCCCTCTTCTTTTTAGCGTGACTCAGCACAGAGAAGCAAAGGCAGGGTTCAAAATTCCCCTGCCGTCTACTCCCACCGACAACATGTGGGAAAGAAAAACTCTATCCTATGTTTAACCTCCAGGTGTCTGTGGGGTGAGTCATCTGTAGCTGGGTGGAACAGGGGGTTATCTATAGGTGAAAATGATGTTGCAGTTCTTCGAGGAGTTGGTGGCACTATTTCTTCCGCATCAGCACCCCTTCATTGAGTTTTTTGGAAATTAAATAGGATTTATGGAAGAAAAGATTTAAATTGCAGCTAAAAATTGCAACGTCTTCCCTAAATGAGTGCTTTAAGTCATTTATGTACCTTTCCAGGTAACATCATATCGCACTTTGAACAAAAGTATTAGCGCTGACTCAAATCACTTTGTGCTTTTCTGCATCAAACCTTTCTGAGCAATAGTCATCTATTATGGCTGAACATCATCATACTCTTAAATGGTTATGCCCTATAAAGTTAAAAAGCTTGGCTCAGCACAACCTCTCAAGACCATCAGATTTTCTCAAATTGCTGACTGAGGTTCCCAAGGGACTTAACTTTTTTTTTTTTACTCTTTTCACTCTTCGGCTTAGGATTTTTTTATTTTGTTTTTGCTTTGAAGTTAAGTACAGAATCTGATTTATCTCAACTTTGAAGACTCACTCCAATGAAAATGGTGTTTAAAGTGTTTTTGACATGCTCATTTTTCGAATGATAGAGGACATATATTAAAAAACTTAAAACTGCATTTCTGAGTATTGCTTGATTCAAACATGCTGGATCAGGAGCAGATGAAAACTTGCAACTTGCTGTCTTTCCAGCAACTGCCAAAGGCGAGCCAAAGTTTCCCTTCTCCACCCCAGTTCTAATGCATCCGATTGCAAATAAATCTATGAACATCTTCGTTTTCCTCATCTGAGCTGTGATTTTGCTCAAAACTGTACGGCTGGATAGCTCTGATATTACTATTGTTAGCTTTGGCTTTTGAGATCTGGGAGAGTGCGTAAACAAAGGGCTGATGGGAAATTAGCAGAGGCTAACCTCAGTGCCAACAGTCCTGCCCACAACTCAGAGGCAAATTTCTGATGAGCTCCTGCTGCTCTGCAGAAACTATGTCTTAAAAAATAACACATGCTTTTTGACTTTGGTTAAAAAGTGCGTAATCATAAATAAAAGACCACAATTTTACAATAGATAAAAATATATAGTTGGACTGGGACTTTAAGATAAAGAAGGAAGACAGAAAGCAGCATTAAAACGTATGACAACCTTAATTTCTGAAAAAGTTGTTATCAACTGCAATATTATAAATAAATAACGTCTGATGTGTTGTCATACCTTCATGTGTCAGACGCAATGTATCCACTAATTAAAAAAAAAAAAAACCTAGAAAGCTCAAAAGACGCCTACAAGATAAAAAAAACCTATATATATATATATATATATTTTGTGCTCCATGCTTGAACCAAACACAGTCTGAACTCTTTAAGACCTTGGAGCCAGCAGAGCGATAAGATTAGAGGAAGTATGTGGGTGTTGAATCTCTTTGCTGCAGAACTTTCTGGATTCACAAAACCTAAAGTGACCACAGGCCCCTGTCTTTTATTAGATTTCAAGCTGATGGGAATACATTTACGCCGATAACACCCACTCACAAATCATGCACAGAGGCAGAATTTGCTGGCCGAGGTTTCAAACTAGCCGAAACAGATGCAACAATCTTCACTTGTCGGCATGTTCAGACAGAGAATAACTGAACATTTAACATGGTCATCACAGTGCCAAATAGGAAATGGATCTATTTTAAAAAATAATCTATTTGATCTATTTTAAAAGCGTTCCCAGTGGTCTTTTAATTACGATTATGTAGTTTTTAGTCAAAATTTTTAAAACAGTGTCGTTTTTTTAGGACATAGTTTCTGCAGAGCGGCACTAGTTCATCATAAGTTGCTGCGTAACAAACACGGCACCCTCCCACTAGCTTACAGCCCCTCGTACCTTCAAGCTAACATTAGCGGTGCAACAAAAATACCGAGCAGTACTGAAGCTAGACAACCATACAGTTTTGATGATCTTTTTGTAGTTTTTTTGTCTGCTCCTGATTCAAAGCCATGTGCATGAAGCAATACTCAGAAACACAATTTTGAGCTTAATTTTCCTAAAACGTGTCCTCCATCATCAGAAAAATGTCACAAGAACATGTAAAAACACAACTTTGATCAGAGTGGGTCTTCAAGTTCATCTCGAAGAAGAACCCCTGAGGTTGTGCACTTTCTCTGAAGCAAACAAAGCGAAACTCATAACCACCAACGGTCTGTCAACAAAGCCAGAAGCCTGACAAGGACTTCTCTGTTTCATAATTAATGCACATGTGATAACCGTGGCTTGACAGCTGGGCAGGCCATAGATCAGCATCTCTGACGTGTGAAAATGAACACTGCCATTCATCTACACGCTGCGCTAATGGACCCCATAAGACTGCATTATAAAGCGCAGCACAAGAGACCTTTGTGTCAGATTAATAGAGGCATACAGCACAGCTCATCTTATTACGGTAATATAAAACAGTCCATGTGTTATCTCTTTAACTGTTGGCCGCACAGAAGGCTGAAACTAGATATCACGCTGTAGGTTAATGCAACAAGAGCTCAGTCGGCTTGGAGCTGGTGGTGTTAACAGATTTACTGTGAATAAACTCATCAGTGTCGCAGCACCATCCCCTTTCCATGCTACATCTGAAAAAGTTCTGTCTCTGTGCAAGTCAGTCATATCATGATGGGGGAATCGTGTCCTTCAGCCGCAGAGAGAATCAAAGCTCATTCCTCTGTTTCCTGTGGGATGAAGTCTCCAATTAGCGCTTTTTGTGTTTTTTGAAGGCTGCTCCTCGATAAACGAAGAAGAAGAAGAAGGGAAATTTTACTCAATCAATCTTACTCAAGCAAAACAGCACTTTGCTGTGGCTTTCAGGGAAGGAGAAAAAGTGCAGGATGTGGTCAGTTAGGGGTAGAGTGAAGGAGGAGAAACAGTGAGAAGAAGACAAGGTGGAGTAGACTGGACTTGAAGAAATTTGCATGCAATCACAGAAATATTGCACAGATGATTTCCTGTAAATGTAGGCTTTACTTTGGTTTGGATGACGTTCCTCCATACTGTGAGGGCTGCAACACTTTAGGACACCAAGTGAAAGCTGTCATTAAAAATAGAAGCGGAACTCGGTAGTTATCGATAAGTCTGTGGACGACAGAGTTGCTGGGAAAAAGCCTGAAAAACCGGAACGGAAGGGGAGTCTGTGAACACAAGAGCCGTGGGCCACAGGCTATTGATTGTTTATTGGATTATAAAACTGCCCTGTGATCACATTTCCCTAAACGAAGCAGATTACATGAAACACGATGCAGCATAAATTAGGCTCTGTGATGCTGCTCCTGTTCAGAATCTCATGTTATAATGCTCCAGTAATTTGATTTGGTATATTGTGCATTTGGCTTTGTTTAGGGAAGAAAGGAATACAGTAAGGCTATTAGTAGAAAAAAAAAAACAGGAACATGACGGGGGAAGTAGATGAAACACCAGGATTTGGACAGCTTCAGACATCATCAGCTACATTTTTAAATACAGTTAAGAAGCGTTTTGCTATAAAACAAAACATTCCGGTTCATTAAAAAAGAGCCTTTAATCACATTTCATTCATAATAATTCATAAAACTTTGGCCCAATCCATAAAATGTGACTGCAGTGAAAGAAATTAGGCAGTACGGTGTAATCACTTAGTTAATATTCAGTAATTGTAGAGGAGCTTAGAGAGCCATTTATTACTCTTGGAAGTCCTCCAAAGGAACATCTTTTGTGTAAATTAACACGCTGTGAAAAGAGGCTACCATTAAAATGGAGTTGTTGTTGTTTTTTTCACGTTTTATGGTTATGATCTTTAGTGCTGCAGACATACTGTTCTCCTGGGTGATGCTGCACCAATGTGAATCCAGACGCTCTTCTTACGAGGGTCCATTACATCCCGCACTCCAAGAAGGATCCATTTTTTATGAGGCGGGTTGAGCTGTTGGCCACTTTCATCCCATGCATTTGCCATCGTTGGTTACACGTGCCCCGTCAGCCGGGTATAGTCTGTTCAAATCTTTGCGGGAAAAAAATTTGAAAACACCCTTTGCGAATTGTGGTAGGACTTTATAGGTTGTGTGATGTTTTAATGTCTAAGTCATGTAGCTTAAAGTCCCGCTCCAATTATCTTTTGATCTACTTTCAAAGCGTTCCCAGTGATCTTTTCATTACAATTATGCTGTTTTTAGCCCAAATCATAAAACCTGTGTTGTTTTCTAGGACATAATTTCTGCAGAGCGGCAGGAGTTCATTAGAAATTCACCTCTGAACTGTTGGCAGGACTGTTGGTGAGGGGTAAGTACTTCACATCGTTCTCTCCCGCTAGCTTACAGCCTCTCACAACCCCGTAACCAGTGCAATAAAAATGTTGTGCAATACTGGAGCAATCGAGCCTTACAGTTTTGAGCCAGATGCCAACTTGGATGAAGAAAACAAAGATGTACATGGATCTATTAGTCTGCCAGTGGATGCATCAAAATGGAGAGGAGCAGGGACCTGCGTATTCTTTATGTCTTCAATACACTTTTTTTTCCAAAGGCGTTTTTTTATCATCCCCTGAATCACAACCATTTCAATAAAAAAATACTCAGAAATGCAATTTTAAAGTTAATTTTTTTATATTTCCATTATGAAAAAAATGCTCCAAGGACATTAAAAACACCAAAAACACAATTTTAATCTGAGTGATCCTTAAAGTAGATAATTTCATATCTTAAGAGATCTGATTTAAGTACAAATCATTTTTATTGTTATTTTACAAAAAAAAAACAATCGAGGTTAAACATTATTTTTAATCAATTGCAAGATTGTATTTTTTTTTAGCTAGGATAGTATAGCTATAGCTTGCAACATCCCTCTGTGATGCTTTCAGTAAAAGCTTTCTCAAACAAGGTGTTATTGAGTTGTCAGTCCATCTCCATGTAATAAGAACTAGTTCAGATTTAGATTGGAGGTAAATCTATAGATTTTACTGTCCCATTTGCTGCTAACACCCCTTGAGGCTGAAAAATTGCGCATGATTTGTTGGCATATGATCAGATTCAACGTAAACACTTTAGGCAGGCACTGTGAGCTTCTCTGTCTCACCCTTCGTTAAAGTCCCACTTCAATCATCCTTTGATCTTTCATAAAAGCGTTCCAAGTTTTTTTTTGTTTGTTTTTTTTTATATGATTTGAATAGGATCATTTTAGCCATCATTGTTTTAAAGAACTGTGTTGTTTTCTTTGACATAGTTTCTGCAAAGTTGCAGGAGTTCATTAAAAATTCACCTCTGAGTTGTGTGCTGGACCATTGGTGGGGAGAAACCCCGCCTCCCCTTCCCATTACTAGGAGCTAAGAACCATGACTGTATATAGAACTTGACAAAGTGATCCTTACCACCCTTTCCAAATAGAAAGAAGCTGCTGGCTTCAAGAATCCAGGGGTGTAAACGATTGATTGATGAATTGATATCCATTCCTTTGATCCAACCAGATCAAAACGTCTGAGCCAGGACTAGGAACCGCTCTCTGACCCATCCTTCAAGGTGGTCTTGGTTCAGTTCCAATTGGACTGAGCTTCGGCTCGCTCAGAAATTCCTGTCTGATTAGGTTCCATGCTCAGAGCGAAACAACTGAACCAAAACAGCCACCATAGTCGGTCATTACTGGATGAAAACAGAGAGGCGCAGCTACTCATTGAAATGTGGTCAGATGAATGCAAGCTCCTTATGACAACTTTTAACATGACACACATTGCTTCTCACACTGTTTTCCCAAAATCTATCCCAAAAATCCCTGTCATAAACACTTATCAGCGTACCTTCTTCGCTGTCTCCTCAGTAACCGCCTTGCAGCATGCCTCCGCTGTACCAAAGTAGCAGTAAAGTGTTGTCCCTGACATTGAGACAGACGTTCAAAACTGGTCAACGAAATATAAAATTTGAATAAGTGGACCATCCCGACAAGGACTGTAAAGCGTAGGACTAGTAGAACTTCCATAATTTCCGCCTCTCGTTGCTTTGCCACGCCCTCATAATTCCTGAACAATGACTGAAGAGATCTTTAGTTTGAAACAAAAATGTCGGCAGTCTGAATACAGAACACACTTTTTGCAAGTAAAGGTTTTTCCCATTTCTGTTCAAGTGTGTGTTGTATGTTTAAAGTCCTACTACAAGTATATTTTGATTTTTTGTAAAAACCGTTCCTTGTGGTCTTTTAATGATTATGCACATTTGTTTTGTTTTTTTAAGACATATTCTCTGCATAGCAGCAGGAGCTCATTAGAAATTGACCTCCAAGTTGTGGGTGATATTGTTGGCACGGAAGTAAGCCAGCACTCATTTCCCATGATCCCTTTGTTTACACTCTTCTGCTCCTCTGTGGGGGTAGATGGAATTTTTATGCTGACCTACCTCACTATAAAAGTTATTTTTTAAAAGTTTTGATATCTTTTGTCCTATTACCAACTCATTTTTCGATTAGTTGGTCATTAGAAAATGAAGTTCAAACTTGCATTCCTGTTTCTTGGTTTAAATCGTTGTGAGTCAGGAAAAGACGAAAAAAATTCTGTTTGCAAAAGAAAAGTTAAAAAGAAGAGGATGCTCATTTTGGGGGGACTGTGAAGCTTTCGACTCCATGTGAAGAAGAACAAAATTAATGAGACGTCAGGTGTTCGAGGCTTCTGGATTTGGATCTTATTTGCAGTCCTGCTGCTCTGACGACGCGCCAGGAGCCTAATAAGAAAGCCTTCACGTAGGAATGATGTAAGATTATTCATGATCCTCATCCCTCCAGACCCTGGTGCAGCTCCACTCCCACCGCGCAGACAGACAGGCAGACAGACAGTGGGCTCGTCCTCATCATGGGGCACCTGCGGTCCGGCAGCAGAGCCTGTGGCGGCGCGTGATCGCTGCACATCTGGAGAGAAAGCGGGACTACTTCCAGAGCTGCGGGACTCTGCGTTTCTCCCCTTTCCTGGATGCAGTCATGCATCAGCCCGGGTGGATGGGCGGCGGCAGGACAGCTCGCACCTTGGTGTCAGCGTGCTTGGCGTGCGCCTGTGAGGCGGCTCGCAGCTGCGGGGATGTCCAGTGCGGAGACAACCAGCAGTGCTGCGCGTCCAACCGCACCGGAACCGGCACCGGCGGCGGCGGCGGCGCGGCGGAGTACTGCTGCAAGCTGCCCATCCACGTGTTCTTTGACAACGTCGGCTGGATCACGCGGAAGCTGTCGGGCATCCTGATCCTGTTGCTGCTCTTTGCCATGGGATACTTCATCCAGAGGATCATCTGCCCCCGGCCCCGCCGGGACCAGGACCACGAGCACTGCGAGGAGCCCTCCCTCTCCCACGGCCACGCGTCCGCGTCTCAGGACTCCCTGCTGGAGCGCTACCCAGAGTACAGCGTCGGGGGGTTCACCTCGCCCAACCTGCCTGCCTATGACGAGGTGAAATACCTGCCCACGTACGAGGAGAGCATGCAGGAGATGCACAGGGACCGCTCGGATGATAACTTGCTGTCGGAGACCGAGAGGCGCAGTGAGGGCGCAGGGAGAGGCGCGGGACCGCGGTCCACGGGGCAGAGACGGGACCTGCTGGGACTGCAACAAAGCCCAAGGACATCCCGGAACTCCGTTTGATGGAGAAGGGATGAGAAACGGACTCTTCAATAGAATTCAAAAGGATCCATTTCTGAATGTAAGAATAAAAGAGGAGGCTGAGAAAATGTCCTTAACAATGGGGCTGTGCTGGCCTTTTATATGCAAATGAACTAAAAAGGGATTATTGAAGAAATGCGCTCAGGGCTGCAGCTAATTTGGCTGTGGCGCAATCCCATTAAAGTTTTCCTGCAGCATCTCACTTTAAGTGACACCGTGAAACATTTCTCCCATCAAACTCCTGCTCTTCGCTTTTCCTTGATGCTCAGTTTTCAGCTGGACCTGAAAATTCTCATTTTCCTCTGCAGTTTTTTTCCCCATGATATGCATCCAAAAAAGACACGGTTTTCTGCTTGGAAACCCTAAATATTAGAGGTGTAACGATTAATATAGATCCATCCAGATTGGTCTGAAGCAAGTTGCTTTCAATATGAATTACAATCAATATCAGAAAACGACCAAGTGCCATTACAGCGGACAACACAGAAGTGATCAAATCATCTGCTGTCAAATTTGTGGAAACACTTTGACCATACATTGAGGTGTCATGGTCTAATTATGTTCCATTTGCATTATTTTTATGTGGAAAATGAACTCTATGAAACTAAAATGTGAATGGATTTGCCATTTATTCTTGTTTCCTTGTTTGTTTGTACACATATTTCATTTACACCATGGTTGTCTTACTAGAAATACAAGAAATCTGGAATCCTGCACTTCAGTACCCAGGACCTCTGAGGTTGAGTTTTTGGCTAAAGATGTCCTGGATCGATTTTAGGTCAGTTTGGATTGTTCAAAATGAACCAATATGCCGTAGCTGATGTTGGCTCTATCATATCAGCAACCACAAATTATGATATGAAGTGCTAAAATGAATCATTACACCCTCAATAAGACACAGGAAAGAATAAAGTAGCCTCAACTGTTATAATTTCCAAGACACATTTCAAACATCTCCGGAAAAAGCTGAATTCTAAACAATTGTCATTCAAATTTATTCCGTTTTAGATTTGGATTAGAAACTTGAGCTACAAGATGAGAAAATATGACTGCAAATGTAAAGGAAAATACAAAACTCATGTCTGACGTCTGTGGACTGCATCTTGTTCAGGAAAATAGTGACTTGTGTGATCCATAATGCCCAGAAGAAAGTGGCATTGTAGTGATAACATGTCAGACAGGATCACAACTGCTGCCCCAAGCAGAACTAATACTTCACAGCTTAGAGGAAGCGCAGGACAAGAGAAACAGCAGGAAACGCAGACAGGAGGCAGCTGCTTCTTTGTTCTGGCAGAGTGACCTGAGGATTTAGACTGAGATGACCTAGAAATCTACTCCAGCATTGATCATAAGAGGTAGCTGCCATTAAACAACGCTTATTTTTAGATGCTGTAATCCAATACCCTACCGGAGCATGAATCATTAACATCAAGCTAAATGGCATTTTACTTTGAACATAATGGGCAAGAGTTCATGCTGGAACACTGAAAAAGGTTCAGTCTTTATGCAGTGCTGCTTTTGTTTGGTGTAAATTAGGCAGTTATGTCAATTTTATAAGCCAAAGAAAAGGTAAAATGCCAATAAAGTTGTTATTTTAAGAGCCGAACGTTTTCTCCCTATACAGACAGAAATTATTTTAAAGAACAGCCATAAAAATAAAACAACTTCATTTGTCAGATTGACTAAAAGTACATTTTGTTAAAGGTTTTATGCAAGACAAGTCTGTACTGGTAGAGACCTTGAGCTCCTCTAATGCCCCTGACACTAAGGGCTGGAGTGTGACTCTTGTGGCTTGAGAAACCCAATACCGCCAGACTGTGACGGCAGAACCAATACCGATCACTGATGGCTTTCTCTCCCAGAGGGAAACTTGTGGGAGGATGGAACTCGCCCTTAAAAGCCTTAAATCCATAGTTAAAACCCACTGATGGTCCATACTAGGTTCAGAGTGAGACTGCGAGATGCACGGAGCAACAAAAGAAAGCAATTCAAACTCTAAAGGCATTGGGTTTCCCTGTAGTGGAGCCAGTTATTAAAATAATCCTGCATTTCGTGGTGAAAGCAGCAAATTTAGCATGGATGTACCTTAGGATCCCCTCTTTCAGAAAAACAGGTTAGCGATAAGAAAATCCAAGATTTCCAGATAATAAACAATATACATATAGTACTCTGTAGGTAAACTTCAACTTTAAAGGGCCTATATCATGCTATTCTTAAGTCTTTCAGAGTAAACTATGTCCATATATGTGAAAATATATTACTTTGGTCACACAAAAAAACACTTTTCTTATCAAATATTTTGCGAACTCCTTTACCTAAGACTCCTCAATCTCTGAGGCACCGCCTATCGCTCCTTGAGGGTGCTGTCCATTTCATGACGTCATCCTAGAGCAGTGTACTCATCGCTGGGTTTTAAAGGAATGCTAAGAGATTAATTGAGCCAAATACTGCTTTGGGTTGTTTTAGTGATTAATTAGCATTATAATACACCTACTTAAAAGCTTAAGAAAGTTTATTTTGCATGACATAGGCCTTTCAAAGACATGATCAGTCATATTCTATTGAGACAAAGGAAAATAGACATTGAATGTTTTTTGTAACAATTCAGTGTAAGACCATTTTTGATTTTTCCCGTGGTTAACATGCTTTTCTGAAAGAGGAGATCCATGCCAAATTTGGTGCTTGTACCACAAAATGTATGACTTGTCTGAAATGGGTGGCCATAGTGTAGAGGTAGGGCTGACAACCTCTGATCTGAAGCTCGCAAGTCCAATTCCCACCTTGCCCGCCCATGTGTCAACATGTTCTTGGGAAAGACGCCCAACCCCACATTGTTCCTTGTGGTTATAGGTTGGCACCAGTGTGTGAATAAGCTCCCAGCTCATGTACAGTAATAGAAGCCGACAGTTTCTACATTTAAAGTTAGGCTTAAAACATTCCTCTTTGGACAGGCCTATTGCCAGGCTAGATAACAATCAGAAAATGTATAACTAACTGCTGCCCTATCTCACCTACTGTCATTAAGTTTTGGGGAATAATTATAACTTTCCTTACATCCATTATACATACTTCTCTGCAGAGCTAAGCAGAGGAAAGATGGTTTGATAAACCAGGTCATGGTGCCCAATTCCCTCTGCTTAGTGGGTTTATGCGGGTTTAGATTAGATTAATAATATATTTTTATGGACCTGCCAAAATTGCGGATTTTTCATTATTATTTTTACCATCCACTAGTTGCACCATATTACGTGCAACTTACCATGAACATGTTTGAATTAAGTTTCAACACCAATTAGTTGCTAGCAAGCTACTAGAAGTTAGAAGCTGGGGAAAGTATGGTGCACTGGAGTTCTGTCCTCTGTTACTTCTCTCCTCTATTATTTATCATTTACCCAGTATTATTTTTATTTAGTTCATTATGCCTCTGTTTGGTGCAGTGCGATTCATATGTTGTCCCTCTTTCCCACTGCCCTCTGGGGGAGCGGAGGAGATTCCAGGTAGATTGTCTGTGCTCCTGTCTCTGTCTCTGGACCTCACCTCTGGCTCGTCTCACACCCCCAGCTGCTCCACAGTTTCATCTGGATGAAGCCCACCTGCTACACTATTCACACAAGCAGTTGTTATTCAAACATGTAGTTGTAGAGTTAGGTAAGCTAATTCTTCTTTAACAGTTCTAGCACATCGCCTGTCCGTCCTGGGACGGGATCCCTCCTTCAAGTGGGTATCCCTGAGGTTTCTTATGATCCCCCAACATAGGGTTTTTTTTTAGTTTTTCCTCACCGAGAAGGAGGGTCTAAGGGCAGGGATGCCAGGTTAGCTTAGTCTGTTCGGTTTAGTTTAACAACCAGCTATTGTTTATATTTTTATGATTGACTTTATGTTCTTTGTATAAATACTGGTGTGAAGCCCATTGAGTCGCCTATGGTTGTGAATTTGGGTTATATAAATAAAATTTAATTGAATGTGTGTGTGCATGGGTGAATGGAACTGTGACTGTAAGGCGCGCTGGGCCTTCTAAGAAGGTAGAAAGTTTACAACATTTACCAACATCAACCTAACCGGCTCTACTACTGCTATTATAGCTCACTGAGCAGCAGCTTCCACTGTGAGGCAGATTACAGACCAACATTCCGTCAGGAGATGCTAAAGATTTTTTTGTTTTTATTAAATGCAGCTCTTATTAAAACACCCTCAAACTACATGAAGACAGAGATGGGAAAAAAAAGCCAAACGGCAGATAAGATAAAAACACAGGGCCAAGTTAAGTACACATAAAGAAAATGGATTTTGGTTTCCCATAATCCAGTTATTCTTCAGCCTGGACAAAAGGACAGAGAAAGGTCATGTCTTGAAATATAATTCTTCTAAAGACCACACTAAACTTCTTCTCTGAGCTTACTTACATAAGTACGCATCAAACCTTCGTAGTCTTTGATCTTTTTTTTCTGCTTTATAATTTGTTCCAACAGTTTATTTCTAAAACAGTTTTTGGTGACAATGCTTGACATGTGTCTTTTTAGTGTAACCCCAACTTCTTCTTCTTTTTTTTTTTTTTACAGATAAATGTTTGATCATTTCACAATGAATCCAAAACTGTCCAAAAAACTCAATTCCAAGTGGTAAATTTAGACTTTTTTTCTACAAAAATCACAAACATTTAAAATGTCTTCAAACATTAAAGAAAAATAACAATTTAATTTAAAAGGTTATAATGTTTTTCTAATACAATTTTTTTCTGGTGTGTAACAATGTAATCTTGAACACATACAGTAAACTCAAGCTTTTAAAAAAGAGAAAAACACATTCTTGATTGACTGTATCAAATGTAATAAAAAAAAAAAAACGGCACTTCATATAAAACTACTGAAAAGCATCAGATTCATACACTTGTTCCAGCCTCCGTTCACAGGTATGTCTGAGTGGAATGTGCTTTTATGACTGAGAACTTTCCAGAAACCATGGAGCACAGAAAAGCAGGGAGATGTTACAAAAACATACTTTGGAGCATGTGTGTTTACAGCAGACAGTGGCAGACAAATTAGACACAGACATATTTGCAATGAGCATTGTTATTGCACTTTATTATGTGTAAATTGATTTTGGATGGTAAAGCAGCAAACCAGAGAGATACAAAGCTACAAATGTCATCAGGATGCACACTTGATGGAGGGGAGCCAGTAAAACCTGAACAAAAACCTTTCAAAAAGAGCAATTTAGCCTATATGGAAGCTCATATTCTTACTAATGTATATCTATTTTTTTATAATAAAGTTGTCGTATAAAACTTTGAAGAATATGTCTGAAAAACATCTTCATAGAACCAGTTTGTTGTTGCTGAGAAGTCTTGGACACGTATCCGATGGGTTTTCATCTGTCACTTAAAGGTGTTTCAGGGCACTGGAGGTCACCAGGATTCAAGCAAGGTAACAGTCAGTCAGCAGTCACATGATCCTCAAGGACTTCTCATTGGTTAATTTTAAATCAACGGTATGCAGCCCCACTGCTCCTCACAGAAACATTTGCAGCCTTTTCTCTTTCTTTTGACAGCTCCATGTCTATCTTCGCCCGGATATTCTCCCAGTTCACATCAACCTGGAGAAAAGACAAAACCGAAAAAGATTTAATTTCATATCAATTTTGACCACGTTTCTTGTGCCTTAGTAGTTCACACATCTCTAAACCATCAGCAATCCACCTTCATGTTTCACAGTAAGAATACCAATAGTGTTATTTTCATCATAGGCTTGTTGACTCCTCTCCAAAAGTAGTGTTTATCATTGTGGCTAAAAAGTTCAATCTTGGTCTCAACACTCCAAATGACTTTGGACCAGAAGTTTGTCTCTGAGCCGTTTGGTATCGTATTGTCAGCGAGCTATTTTGTGGTATTTGCGCATAACAGGTTTTCTTCTGGTGACCCAACCATGCAACTCCTTTTTCTTCAGGTGCCTCTTATTGCACATCTTGAAACATCCACACCACAGTTTTTCAGAGAGTCCTGGATCACAGATTAAGTTATTTGTGAGTTTTTATTTCCATCTATAACCATTTTTCTGGAAGTTGAGGCAGAACCTTTTGTGACTGTGGTTTGGTTTCAACAGAACCTTTCACTTTCCACTTCTTGATCAAAGTTTGAACACTGGTGAATGGTATTCTCAGTTCCTTGGATATTTTCTTATCCATTTCCTCTTTTGTACAGCTCCGTTACCTTTTCCCATAGATCCTTTGACAGCTCTTTAGCTTTCCCCATGACTCAGGATACAGAAATGGACTGAATGAAGGATGCAAGGGTCTGTTGGGAGCCCAGAAACTTCAAGACCTTTTGCGAACACATTGATTACAGACAAGTGTGTTACAGGTGAGGATGGTGACCTTTAGGTGTCATTCAAACCCTTTTGTATCAGCTTACGTGCCTGTTTTTACAACAAAGCAATTAGGGTATGTAAACTTTTGAAAAGGGATATTTGAAAAGTTTCTGTTGTCATGATTTAAAGAAGGTAAACAGAGATTTCTGACCATAAATGGTTGAAACTAGGAGTGGAAAAGAAGATTTTGAGTTATCCTTTACAATTTAGGAAATTGACCAAGAAATCCTAATTTCTTCCAAGGTATGTAAACTTATGAGCAGAACTGTAAACACAGATAAACTGATAAAAAGGACAAACTGAGCACAAAGATTAGCCACAGTGGAAACAGCACAAAAAGTAGTTTCCAATAAATGTTAGATTCGCTCGACAAGTCACTAAGTGTGAGAACATCAAGAGGCTAAAACTATCTGTTTCTGTCTGCAAATCTGCCCAGCTGTTGGGCAGCTCGAACAGAAAGAAACATTAAAAGAAAAATGAAAGCAGAAAGTGTTAACAATTAAGAATGAATATATTACTGTCATATTTTTTCCCATGAGAAATAAGTAATTTGTTTTTTGAAAACACCGTAGAGAGGGTGGTTTAATCAAATAACATAAAAGGAAGTGGAATCTCACCCACCAAAATTTGGATGTATTTTAAGGCGCTCATGGCCTTTTAAAGTCTGAACTTCAGCTCTTACTCAACTGCAAACAGAAAAATGGGCTTTGTTCAAACTGCAGGCAAATCAGATTGTTTTTCAGCTGGGATCTTTTGGCTAGACGGTTGTCTGTGTTATTCACAAATGGTTGCTGTAGTAACAAGTAACAATGTATGCTTCAGTAACTACATAAGCTGCGTTTCGAATGCTGAATGTTTTTTTCTGGGGGATGGGGTATGGGCTCTTTTCCTGCAGATTTTCCAAGTTCACTGCAGTAACTGGGAGTGAAGCAGAATCTGGGTTGACAGGCTATACCTTCAGGAAGTTCCTATTCCTAATGAAACCTGTCAATGCAGCCCAGTGAAGCTCTTAAACCTCAGTGAAAAGGTAAAAGACGAGAACAGGGTTGAAATATTCTTGAAATTCCTTGGTAAAAGCCCTGTGGTAGTTCAGTTTGGCACAGAGAACGTTTTTTTCTTTTTCTATTAGTAATTGTTGTAAAAATAACCAAGAGATATTCAATAAAAGCTGTCCCACATTCTCAGGAAGGGTTAGAATAAGAAGTATGTTAAATGGGAGATAAAGGTCATTAAGTTGATTTGTTAATAAAAAATCTGCATATCAATTTGTGCAATGTGAGCAATCCTGAATGCATTCAGCACAGGGGACCCCTATCAGAGGAGATTAATTGACAATGGTCTAGCCAATCCGAAAGCAGAACACATTCACTGTTAAAAAAGTTAAGAAAAAAAAAAAAAAAATAACAGCCTGCAACATTGCACTGAAAAATATTAGCAAAACAGTGAGGACCTGAAAGGTGAACCATTATATAGTGAGGGAACACACATAAAAATACTTTTTGTGATATATCGTCCATGTTTCCTCTTAGCTAAATTCAGCTGGTCTGGACGGTTCGAAATAACAGCAAACTCCTTAGGCAGCTGACGCAGCTATTGCAGTTTTGGCCAACACCCATGGCAGCAAAAGCACAAGCCAAGTTTAGGCTTACAGTACCAACCTGTTCTGACCTAAACTGAATTTACTGCTCAAAGAGACCCCAGTTCATTTGTGCCCACAGTGTGGCTGCAGTGACTTGATGCTTTCTATTGCTGGGTGGTTGTCTACTTTGTATATACACAGGTTTCCTCAAAGTGTCGCAGGTATTTATCTTGTCTTGTGTTCACTTACCGATGGATTGCTTTTGCACTTACATGAGCGTATGAGCTTTACTTTCATCAGCTAAAATGATATTTTTTGCCATAACCAGTTAAATCCTCCAAAAACATACCCCTTCAGAGTAATGCAGGAATCTCTTATTGGTCTCCTTTTTGCCAGATTTTTGTAGGAACTTTTCTCTGTAGGCCAGCACGGTGTCCACATGGGTTTTGTGTTTGACTGCCAGCTCCAGCGCCCTGGAGAGGAAAGGACATTTGGACAAGGTGTTTTTACCGCAACTTTCTCAAACTAAACTTTAAAACTCCTAAACATTTACAAGATCCAGATGTGTCTTTTACAAAACCAGCCATTTTACATGGACACACAAACACAACCATACCTCTCCCAGTTGAAGAGGTCAATGTTCACTCGTATAGCTTGGTAGATGAGACCAGCTTGTAACAGAGCTGACTCAGCTTCCTGGGCCTGACCACTGAACAGCAGCATGTGGGCCAAAGTCGACTCCTTAGAAGGCTGCTCTTTGATAGTGTTGATGTACTCGACTCTTGGTAACTGAAAATAGGGGAAGAAAAAAACACAATTTATTTTGATAAAACAGACTTAACGCAAAAAAAAGTAAAATCTAAATAAACTTCACAAAACAAAATATTTTTATAGACCTTATTCTACTAATGAAAGTTCAATTTTTGTTTATTTTAGACACAGAATAACTAAAAAAAGTTATATGAAAACAGCTTTTCACAACCAAACACAGGTGTTGAAATTTGAGAAATAAATAAACTGATAAATTGATTTGATTTGCAGTCCTCCTTTCAGTTTCATCTCAATGTTCACTGATTTAGTTTTGTGTTGACTTAAAATTTGACACAAACTGTGTACTTTTTAAAGAGATTTTCCGGCTTTAACACATCTAACTGCCCCCCATGCTAAATAACTCCTCCTCGTAATGACCCCAAGAAATCAATGCTGCCCCCTCTTTGCTAAATGAAAAGATCATTTTTCATTTGATCAAACATTTTGCGTTTTTAATAGAAATATGTTGCAACAAATGACAAAAAACACCTCTGTTTACATCTTATATCGAGGTGCTTACAAGAATTCTAACCTCCACCTATAGGGGGAAATAGCTGCAAAATGGACTAAGTCAGTTTAACAACCATCAAAGATCAAGTAATGCCATAAATGAGTTTTGAGCTCCAGACCTTATTTAAAATGAGCCTAAAACATGAAAAGAAACAAAAAAAATGAAAACTTTTTTGCAAACTCAGTTGCTTCAAACATTTTGACTAGTTTTGATTCTGTTTTTGGTCTCTCTGCAGCTAGAATCGTCACTTTTCTTCAATTAAAAATATAGATTTTTGTTATACATACACATACATGTTTGCAAAAAGATAACAGTAAAAGTAAGTCATTTTAAATACAGTGTTATACATTTTTAAAATAAGAATATTTACTTTTAAAGAAATGTTTATCTTTATTCAAATTTTTCTTCCACGAATATGGTTGGTTATTTTTTTCATTTTTATTTTTTTGCTGAGGAGTTGAATGATCTAAAATGAATGGAACTCTGATGAAAATTGTTTGAAGCTAGAGCCAGAGAGAACTAAGGATTGAGCAACTCTCTTACCTCTCCAATGGCACCATAGGCCATCTCTGCTGTGGTCAGGTCCCTGTTTGCCATTGCCATACTAGCCAGACATGCCCATAAAGACTGGTCCTAAAGATAAAGAGAGGAGAGAGATGAATAAAAAGATTTTTTCCCCTTTTTTAAATATAAAACAGTCAAAAAACTAGAATAAAAACACTTGTAGGACGTTGAAAAAATGTATTTTGTCTCTTAGTTGGCTACATAGGACGGATTTATAGGTGCTGTCGACAAATCCCCAACCACAAACCTTTTAAAGTTAATTCACTGAGCCTTCCTACAAAAAAAAAAAAAAAAAAAAAAAAAAAAAAAAAAAAACTCATAAAAAGTTGTTATTGTGTAAAGCACTTGTGTGTAGTCTTGGCTGTTAGCTTCCTGATCTGGTCCAGTGATTCATTTTCATCCTCTGTGCCCTGCACATCCTTTCCCAGGATTCCATTGCTACATTTGTGAGTAATATTTATGAAGTCACCATGAAATGGCTCTCTGCTTAGTGTGTTTGGACACTACAACAACATAAAAATGTATGTTAAGTTTTCAGCAAAGCCCGTTTCTCTGAACATATCAAGTCAAGGAGGTCAAGTACATTGTCAGAACAAAGATTCACACGTGTGTTTTATTCCGGTACAGTTTGTACTTTGTGCAAAATTCAGAAAATCTGTTTAATTGGTATAAACTGGACGTAAGTCCCTTTTACTTCAATAAGAATCAACTGGCGGACTGACCCTAAATAGGGAATGAAATGGATTTGGCAACGGAATGAATGAACTGGTCAAATGTGAACGCTCAAAGTTAAACATCTCTAATCAGAACGTGCTACAGCAAGCAGAAATGACAAACCCTGCCTGAGGTCATAAATTTGATACAACGTTGACCACAAAACACAGTTTTAAAAGGAAAAAAAATGCTGTTTGCTGTACCATTATCTCTGCTAGACACACGCTTCCTCAGCTGCTTGTTATGTTTGCGGCTGTTGCTTAAAACTGTTCCATGCATCAGCTCCTATATGCTGGGAAGTAGCAACCAACAACAAGCGGGATTCTGGGAAAAAGCCACAGTGTCACCAAGCTCTTACCAGAAGTTGAGGGAGGAGGGGCCAAAAATTACTCAGTGTGGAAAAAAAAACTGTTAAAAAAGGTAACTTTTAATGTTTTTGTTCATTCTGTTTTTAAAAAGTTGTCAATTTATTCAGAATTAAAGTACCATCTCTTCTCAAGCAAAGAGAGTTGACCTTTGTTTGAGAACATACGTTCAGATGGTCTTACAAGGTCACACATTAAGGTCCAAGGGGGGTTAATCCGGTAAACGCTGTCACGAGGCTAATTATGGGTTAATTAAAGCCTGCTGTTGTGGTTCCATAAACCTTTCGACTACCTTCTCATGGCTCTGTTTGCCTCTTTCACATACACAACATCCAAGCAGATGTGTGAGAAGCACAATCTTGCAAGGAAATCCTACCATGGGGTAATTGTTCTTTAAAAAAGGAGAAATGGAACCACTTAGAAAATGGACTACTCACTTTGACTAATCGGCATAAAGACAGTGCATCTTCCCAGCGTGCAGAGCTGCAGTATTCATGCAGAAGCGCAGTATATGGTGGCACACTGCTATACACCAATGAACCGTCTCCTTGGCGCAGCGTCACTTTGGTCCCAAAAAAGTTTACAATGCGGGGCACGCTGTTGAAGTCACTGCAGAGACACACACAGAAAACATACGTGAAATGATAAAAACGTGAAACCTTTGCCTCATTTTTGGGCCACAGAAACACAGCAATCAGACTGCCTTTTCTGTAATTAGTAAAAGTTAGAAAAAGAAAAGTTGCCTGTTTAAAAAGTCTCCATCTAGTTTCACAACACTTGTCTTTAGGTGCCACTGATTCTTTAAATCCCTCAAAAAGAGAAAAAATAAAACTAAATAATGATAATAATAACTAATAGATAATAACTAAGTACAAATAAAAAAACTACTAAACTTATATTATCTAACAAACTGGAAATAGTCCTGCAACAGAACATGTTAAATATTTTGAACCATAAAAAAATTTGAGAGTTTAAGATGATAAAGACACAATATTTGTAGAACTGGCTGGCTAAACAATATGTCATATTTTAAAGACATCATCCTCAGATCCCATTAACACAAAAACACAAAGGCACCAATTAAAGTGTTACAATTTACTGGTTGGAAAAAACACAACTTTATCATGTTTTGAATGTCTCAGCATTTATTAAGTAGAGGTCTCTAAGTAATTGTTAAAAAACTCTCCTCTAAATTTAGAATTGCAGATGATTTAATCACTAAACGTTTTCTTGATAATTACTTTTTTTTTAATATGATAATGACACCTTTAAAAATCACAATGCCCTCTAATTTTGATTCATGGTGCAGTATCACCTTACACTCACCTGTTTCACATGGCTTTTTTTAAAAGAACAATTAGAGATGCTGCCAATGACCACAGAATTCTTCCAAAAAACAAATGCAGTAGAAACATAATCAAACAAAATGGAAACCAGATAATTGAGGCAGTAACAGATCATCCTGACATGTTGTGGAATAAAAGGCTCCAAAAACCGAAAGAACATCCTAGGCATGTCCTTTAGTAAGACTACTTAGAGAAGTTAGAAGAGGGTTTGGATAAGAAGGATTTAGGCTGTGCAGAGGAATAAAGCTGATCATATCAAACATTGACCCTCAAGGTTTTTTTTAAATTGAACAGCGTCTTCTTATCATCTTTCCAAAATTTTCTTTAATATGTGTATATCTTGCAAATAACTCCTGAATCTCGTACAGATCTCTGACGGAAAGAAAGGAAAAACAGCTGGGGATGTTTGTATTGTACTTTGTAACATTCAGCAAAAACATAAAGGAGAAGATTTCTGAATCAGAAAAAATATAAAAGAATAAAAAAATGTATGAACGTTTTTTGATTTAGTACATGCGCAGTGACTATTACCTTAATGTATTGAGCTTCTAAATATTACCACTAATAGTTTAAACAGTCACAAGTTAAAACATGTTGCTCAAAAAACATATTAAACATGTAATAACTGGCAACCTAATTAGTTCCATCTAGTGAATAATTGGTGCTTTTCAAAGTAAAAGAGGAAGAAAAAAAAATCAAGCAAAGCTTCTAACTTATATAATAACTATATATAAGTATTTACGTTTAGAAACAATGGATAAAAAGTTTAAATATTATCATTAATAGCAGCAGTGAGCCTTTAAAGAACAATTAGAATGTAAGTCATCCATTAACAATAGAACAGTTACACCCAACCCACTTATTATATGACATTATATGAAATAAAGACTTACCTGCTATCCTGTATGTGCAGCGTTTTGGGTAGCAGTTCCTTATCGGTGAAGACAACACTTGGGTAATACCACACAGTGAGTTTATTGTCTTGGATTCCACAAAGGATGTTCGCAGAATCATTCCATGTTATGTTGTCCACCATAGTGCCTATAAAACAAAATAAAAAAAAACCAGCATGAAGTTTGAAATAATCTAGAGATATGATGTTAAGACATCTGTATTTAAAAAGTAGGCGGTACAGATTTTTCCAGGTGGAATCCTTTCCCCCTCCTGTCTCACCAATTTTGCAGATTTTGGGTTCTCGCCCAACATGACGCACGGAAGCCAAGTACAGGTCACGGTTCTTGTCTATCAGTGC
The DNA here is from genome assembly GCA_014656515.1 of Oryzias celebensis. Taxonomy (NCBI): domain Eukaryota; kingdom Metazoa; phylum Chordata; class Actinopteri; order Beloniformes; family Adrianichthyidae; genus Oryzias; species Oryzias celebensis. Next base: position 67,126,802 of record BNCR01000012.1, on the reverse strand, counting down.
AATTTTCCTGTCAGTGGCTGCGCCACACTGATCCAGAGCTATTTCCACCACCTCCAGCTGCACAAAAAAAGGACAAGGTAAGAAGGAAGCAAAAATGGAGTGAGTAAAAATGATGGAGTGTGTACAAACAATCCGGAAAAGAAATAAGAGCCAAAAATCTTCCAAGTTTCAGTGTGCGTATACAAAAAACAGAGACGACGTATGGCGATATGTGTTAGTGAACCAGTGTGTGTATTTGGCTTGAGTTAGCTGGCTTTAGTACAATATCTTGAAGCTTTTGAGTCTTGGCAGACAAAGATTGCTGACAAACAGCAACTGCTGCTACCTCAACATCTTTTTCCCTCTGCTATAATTCCTTGTCATTTCTCTTTTTCTACTGGTTGTACTCTAAAAACCTTTTCTACACTCATTTGAATTTGTCCATTGTTCTTCAACTGTTAACTTTCTGCAAACATGATTTCTTATTCCCCTTTATTTTGAAAAAACACTCACACTTTGGGGTTTTGTTGCCCAATCACCAATAAAAAAGTGTAATACAGTGCTCAGCATAAATGAGTACACCCTCTATAAAGAAGTACTAATTTAGTCAGGAGCACCATGAACAGAAGAACAATTTTCAAACTTTCCAGAAGGATGAGTTTTGTTGAAGACTTCTTTAACTCCAAAACATAATGTACATTGGATCACAAAGTTTTCAGTTTTACCAAAACCTAAGCACAGAATCCTCACAACTCCAGTTTGGCTTTCTACTGCTTTAGCTAACTGCAGTGAACTTGCATGGAGATTTTCTTCAACCCTTCTCATCAGAAGACGCTCCTGGACGTCTCTGTAAGATGGTTGCACTTCCTTCATTCTTACATTTTTGGATCACTTTTGCAACAGTATTTTGACTAAAATCTGAAGCTTTGCTCATCTTCCTGTAGCCCTCATGTTTTTGGTATAAAGTCTTCTCTCAGATTTTGTGACATTTCTCTTCCATGAGGAGCCAATTCTGACACCATGAAGTAGGAAGAGCTTCTCTTTGTTAAGTAATGCTCTTTTACAGTCACCTGTGTCCTGAACACATCTTAAATGAATCATTAGACTCACCTGTGGTTGAATACTTGCTCATTAGAAATTTGTAGTCTTAAGTTTGACTTTTCTCCTAAGACTTTACTTGGCGTTTTCTCATTTTTGCAACATGGACTTGAATGAATTAGTTGGGAAAATCACTTTTTTGTGTGTGCAAATGAACAAGTCTTGTTTGCAATCAATGGACCACATTTGTGGGAGTATTTTGTAGTATAATATCTGATAGAAAATGTTAATTGTGGAAGGAAACTGAAGGTTTCCTGAAAAATGTAGGGGGGTGTACTCATTCATGCTGAGCACTGCAACACTGTAGCAAAAACACTTTTTGCACTTTTGAAATATATTTGCTATTTTTAGAAATACTTGTGCAATACATTTTTTTTAACTTTACTATACATTTTTGTATATTCAAGTATATAGATACATTGTATATTTTTTAAAATGACTCACATAAAAATAATAATACTAAATGTATAATAAATACTATATTGGAGAGGAAAACAGAAAAATTTATAACCAAATAAAAATCACAAAAGCAGGAAAAACAAAAGAGAATGATTTTTTTTTTTTACACTTCATGAATGAATTAGCAAAAATAAGGAAGTGTTTTTTTATTTGTTGCATGTTACAAAGCATTTATTTTTGATTATTTAGCTTTTTTCTATCCTCTAATAGTAAACTGCTTTTCAAATAGAAAAAAAAAGTTTTAAAAAAATTGGAACACAGAGGTGGTGACCAGTGCATTTCCCCAGGTGGATTTTACAAAAAAAACAAACAAAAAAAAAAAACCTGGGGAAATATCCAACATTGAATGACCACATAATAATTAGCAAATCAACTTCAGCACAGAATATGTAGTAAATATCCCAGCACTAGTTTCATAACAACATCTAAGTTAAAATAGCTGTATCACTTTGCAATATTATCAAACGTATAATATTTTCCATAAACTGAAAATGCAGCTGTTTGGGTTTCTATATTATAACCACAGTAATAGTGGTCCTGCAAGGGGATTTAGGTTCAAATCAGCAAATGAGCCGCTGTGTTGAAACTCTGGATAGAAAGCGAGAGATTTTATCCCGTGTGATGTGCGCAGAACCACATAAGCCAAAAAGGGTTGTCCAATCAGCAAAAATGCAGAAAATCATAAATGGGTGACTTCGTTAGCAAATGGTTAACTACGTGCTGCAGGCAAAAGTCATACAGACGTTTGTTTTTAATGTATGTTTTACAAATAATAATGCAATTCACATGTAATTGCAGGTTTATCATGATTGCAATACATATTTGTATTTGCACTGTTGAGTAAAAACATCTGTTTGCATTTTGTAAAATAAAGAGCAGCTTATGACATGTATGGAGGGATCTTGGAGCAGAGTACAGAAGGCTTGAAAGTTATTTTATAGAAAAGAATAGAACTTTATTGATCCCACAAACGGAAAATGACCCCGTACCACAGCTCTATTAAAACAGTAGACAGATAATAAATAACACTAAAAATATACCTAAATGTGTGATTTAACAGAGGAAAACAAAATAACTAAATGGATTATTTTTATATTTTTGGTTTAAGGTCAAATTAGAAAAAATATCATGCTTTTTTTTTACAGTAAATGTTTTAATAAAGAAATTACTTAAAATAATTATCTTATTAAATAACAATAAATCATAGATGATTGACTAGAACTGTAAAAGCAAATCAATGCAACCAGATTTAATTGTTTTTTTAATAACAGTTGTGCAACATTTTAAAATAAATAGCTACAAAACCTCCAGATCTTGATCTAACCGGCATGATAATTTCAACAAAATTAAAAGAAAACATTGCTACAGTTTGGAAGACCTTCTTAATTCTGAGACATGTATGGCAACAAGAGGAAAAGTGACTACCAGCCTTGTGAGTTAATGGATTCCCATCTCCAATAGCTTTTCCACTCAAGACGTCAAAGAACAGGATGACTGGTATAAAAAAAATAAATAGAGAAACTACATGACAAATCCACAACTTTGAGTGTTTTTAATGGTGGAAAATATTTCTGTGCGCCTCACCTTTTTCATCTCTGTTGTCTCGAATGGAGACTGTGTCATCACAAAGTGAGATGACTCGAGCATTGAGAATGTCAGCTCTCATATCTAGGAACTTGGGCGAGGATATCAGACGGCCCTCATAGGAGAATATATATAAGCCCGCTCCATCCACGAGTAAGAAATGTCTGAAAAGTGGAGAAAAGACACGATGACGGCTGGATTACAGCATAAGAATATCTATCCATGTGTGAGTGAGTGAATCAGCCTGAGGAGCAATAAAGCAAACTAACAAGGGAAATTCAAAAGAAAATAAAAACTATTAACTGACACATGCAGGTACTTAAAGTATTACATCAACACCCTTTAACTTAGTAAACGAGATGCATCAAAGTGAGCTGTTATAGCAAAATAGCCAAAGATCAATTTAGTTCTAATCTGAGTACCAGGAATGGCACTGGAGTATTGCACAAGAGCTACTCCATATTAATCTAATTTCCCCCAGTGGTTTCACTTTCAGCCTTCTTGTATGACAGAGGCTAAGCCAGAGCACACCCCATATGGGGGGAGTGGTGTGTGTGTAGTCAATGCTTGAGGAGAGGCCGGTGAAGAGTAATGAAGCATCAGAGAGACTGACAGATGACCCAACAGCCTGCTTTGTCTCCTGTTGCACTGCTCCTTCACTTGAAGGACTCACTTCTCTGCTTGGAGGATGAGGCTGACTGTTCCCTCCTTCAGGTCAAAGATGAGAGGAGTATTCCAGTTTCTTGAGCTAGTTCAAATAAACAGTCAAATTACACAGTTGAAAGTCTATTAATGAAAAGGACAATTATAAGCTGACACGTTACAGATGGAGAACAGGCAGAGGTGAGAATTCTTAAAGAGGCAGATCTAAACCCTTAAAACAGTGAAATTATTAAAGCCAAAAACTTCAAGTAAACACTGATAAAAATAGAGACACATTCTTGTGTAAAGACTACGATTTTTTAATGTTTAGTCTTGATGTCAAAAGTAAAATTATTAAGCTAATAAGAATAACGTTTATGAGAGTTTTAGAAAAGTCTCTCACATTTACAAGATATTTGCACTTGTTTTCATCACACAAATTAATTCATAAAGGATTTTTCTCCTCTGATTTTTTTCTCTGTTTGTGCTTTGTTTGGTTGTTTATTTTATTTTTTCTTTAATGTCTAAGTTTTGTGTTTTGATTGAATTTGTTCTGTAAATGCATTGTGATGAGGGGTGAAAGTTGAGAGCTGTTGTGTGTGTAGGGAGGGGTGTCAGTTATATACTTAATTTGTATCTTCACTACATTTATGTTTGTCAATTATACGTCTATACTCTTTTTCTTTTCAGTTCTCATCTGCCTAACAGGAGGAACCCCTCGAAAACGAGATGTGCCATCTCAAGGAGCGGATCCTCCAATTGTATAGTAAATGTTAAATAAATAAAATTAATTTAACTTGACCCTGAATTCTAGAGAAGCCTTAATGAATGCCTGTCCTATTTGATTTGCTCTCTCTCATAAAAGACCCATTCTGAGGAAAAACGTGTTTCTGGTGTTTTTAACATGCTCTTGTGGCATTTTTTTTTTTTTAATGAAGGAGAACATATATTGCATTTTGGAGTATTTCTTTTTTCTAATTGTTGTAAATCAGAAGCAGACAAAAGCTCTATGCCAGCAGTCTTGCCCATAACTCAGGGGTGAATTTCCAACAAACTACTGCAGCTCTGCAGAAACTATGTTATAGAAAACAATGCATTTTTTGAGCTGAAAAAAGCATAATCTTAATTAATAGGCCACTGGAAACATGTTTACAATACATAAAAAGATGGTCAAAGTGGGACTTTAGTGCTAGAGTTCAGTGATCTCAGATCAGTTCAAGAAAGTAACTGTTAAAACACAAAAAAAGCTTTTTATTTGGCTTGATACAAACTGGGTCATGTCACTTTTCTTCACCTTTCATTCAACTACTTCATGTTTTTCACAGAAGCGTATTACACAGCATTTATTTAGTTCTTAATTCAGTTTGAAATGGGCTTTTCGAAAATTCTGACACTAAAGTTTGTGAATCAATTCAGTTTTCTAAAAGTAGTAAGCTAACAAAGTTATTTAAAAAATATCAGTAATCGTGTGAACAAGGACTATGAAGAGGAAAGTAGTACACTGACCTGTAAACGTAGCACTGCAGAGAAGTAGCAACCACCAGATGAGCAAACGCTAGTGAGGCTTTGATGACGGGATCACTGAACTCTAATATGTCGACTGCATCATTCATCACATTTGTCACCTTGGAAAAGAGAACAGGAAATGAAAGCAAAGTTGGAAGATCTGCAGAAAATGAAAGAATAAAGAATTCAGCTTCAACACTAAATTGTATTGACAAAAAGGTAATTTTATTCAAGCATCTGAGTAATTGGTAAACTGCAGTCAGAAAAAAAACACTTTTCTTCTTTTTCTGGCATTTTTGTTTAATAACGTAGATAAAAACTTCCTTCTAATTCACTGTGAATGAATGAAAAGGCTTTTTCCAGCACAGAGTGAAAGGTGGGGCTATTTTTACAGCTTTACAAATCTTCCTCCTCTGCTCCCTCCAGCAGTCCAATTTTACATGCAACACAACCAGGAATAAGAAAAAAAAACTTTGGACCGCAAGGTGGTAAATTTAGCTGGCTGATTCACAAACCACTGGCAGATGTCCTCTTTTTAAACAGACTTTAAGCAGGAAAAGGGGGAGGAGAGAAACCGCCTGCAAAGCTGAAAATAAATGGCTGATGAACCAACTTTGTTTGGTTTACACAAACTACTGTAGGTACAGGAGTCTGCAGCGCATAAATAGACATGTACACGCGTGCAACTCTGGTCAATGTGTGTGTTTGGATCGGAAAGTATACAAGTGAACGTGTATGTACGTTTGTCCGTGTTCACTCCATTTAAACGTTACCTTGTGGTTAGTGTGAGTTCAAACAGTAGAAAATGATGGAGGAAAGGAGACAGCTAGACAGACTTGAGCATTGTCATTGCAGAGCTTGCATACCACTACATTGGGAGACTCCTACTGAAATATATGGCTGGAAGCTTCTATTGCTCAGCATAAAAGCAGTTCCTTACCTTTTTCAATGGCTCAGGTATGCAAACATAATGACATTAACTCTGGTAATTAAACTGATTAATCACTGACAAGTTTATTCTTGAAAACTGCAGCTTTAGTCGGTGAGAAGCCAAAACAGATTCGAAAATATTTTTTTTAAGAATTGGCAAAAAAAATTAGAATGCTGTTAAATTTCATGAACCACATTTTTCCTTAAATGTTAAGAAAAATGTCAATTTTGCAAAGTAGTTGTAGTTTCATTATTAGGCTTCATTAAAGCTTCATGCTTTGCAAAAAAAAAAAAAGAACATTTTAGGCTTGATTTTTTTCTACCTGTATGTTTCTTCGGTTGGTCAGAGTGATGACAAAGTTCTTCCACTCCCAGCACTGCTCCACTACATGGGCAAAGATGACATGTCCGTTTCCGCAGGCCCCTGCCAGTTGAGTGCTGTCTGCAGACCAGGTTAAGCTGAACAAACTGCCTGTGTGAGGCTTCTCCACTGCATAAGACCACTGGGTAGATGGGTGAGAGAAAGGTGGGAAAATCTTTGACTCGAGAACTCATTATGTTATCAGTCCACTAATCAAACGTTTCCAGAAGGGGGGAACTTAAAGTGTAATTAGAAAAAAGTAGAAGTTTCCAAACTGATTGGAGTAAGAATTTGTGCATGCACACATCTAATGTGAATTTAGCAAGAGACAAACAACTGTAAGGGAATAGTTAAAAAAAATGCAGTTACTCATTTAATAGATATGTAGACATCATGAAGAAAAGAGGAACTTTTAATATCTGCCCAAAACAGAAACAGTTTTATTTTAAAAACAGTCATTGCCCAAGAAAAGTTTACAGGGCAAAAAAAGGACACAAAAACATTCAAATAAAGTTGGTCAAGATGCTGAAATTCAGTTAAGAAATCTGCACCTCTTTATGACTATAAAAAAAGCCTTTCTCATCCGGGATATTTCTGGATTTTTATATTTTATTCACTTCTTGAATGAAAAAAAAAAGGTTTTAAAAGTGTTTTGCTCACTCTGAAAACATTGTGTCCATCTGAGCTCATTTTTTGTACCATTTTCTGTTGCTCTTGAAATGAATGCATTCACACAATAGACTGCTTATGAAGGGAGAAAAGTGCTAATGTTAACGTTAGCCCTGCCTGGCGTCCTTGCGATGGACGGACAAGTGTGATGCAGATGGCCAAGTTCTGCGGTGAACCTTGGAGCAAAGGCCTCACTGTCTTTGGAGCCTCATACACATGCAGCTGCGGGATGTGAGGTGTATCGTTATTTCCTCCTCGCTGCCTCCGAGGGTGCTCGGGGTAACAGTCGGCAGGCTGCATGTTACAGGACCGGTGCTTTGATCCCCGTGCCTGCTTTCCCCGTCAGTGTGCCTCCAACACACGCCACTCAGCTGGTTTTGGTCAGCTCCTTCCCAGCAGTTAATGTCATATCAGGACCCAAAATAGCTGTGAGGAAAAAGACCTCTCCCATTTAGACAAGGAGTAGTTTGTTAAAATAAAATAATATCTATTTAGCACCTTCCCCCTTCTCTTTGACTTCTGAAAATTTAACATTCTCTATGTGTAAATCCCAGTAGGAATTATTTTCTTTGTACAAATGTATTTATTACATCAAGGCAGCTTTCTATTGGTCTAAACCTTACGGAGGTGTTATTGAATGAGGTCCACTGCCAAGCAGCTTGGGCTAGCGTTTACAATAACAAAAAAGCTCATTTACTCTTCTGCTAACATCTTGAAATGGTCCGCTCTGTGTTAGAGCACCCCAGGGAAAAGGGAAGAAGAGTGAAGTGAGAGGGATGGATAGATGGAGGGTCCGGGATGCAGCTGAATGTATACAGCAGACTGTAACAAGGCAGGACACACGATACCAGGCCAAAGGAGCCCTTCTGGATCCAGGCTTAGCTAATGCTTTTAACACATTGAGCCTTTTAACTCTTTATAGAACTTTAAAGTAAAAAATAGTTCGATGACTGTGCCTGGGGGTGTGCTTTCTGCTTGCTGATGAGTGCAGATATTATAACAAACAACTGGAGAAAAGTAAAGAATTGACTGTATCAGAAATTTGCTATTCTGTCATATGGTAGAATTACCTGGAAATATTTTTAAGTGGGTCTTTTTAAAATATTGATTACATATAGCTTAGTAGAGAACTATTGAGAATCCAATAGGTGAGCCCTAAGGAGTTATCCTACTGGGACATGTTAGAAACAACTCCTCAGGGAGTTCTCTTAAAGCATCATCAACACGATGGTCTAATCATCTCAACTGATTTTTCTTTCACTTCTTTCTAGGTGTGTTTATATGTGGTTAAGAAAAACCTGTTTTTTTAGGGAAACCTAAGCCTCTACCATGCAGCTGTTCCATTCTGCTTCTGAGGCTTCTTTGTTCAATCTTGCTGTGTTGCTTGAAATGGCCCGTTCCATAACAGGCATGTTTTGCTGCATCTCTGATTTCCCTACAAGTTATTTATATTTGAAAAAGTAATAAAAATAGAGCTTTTTTTAAGGAAAATAACAATTAAAGACCCACTACAAGGAAAATAGTGCCTTTGGTGTTTCTAATATGTTCTTGTGGCATTTTCTCGTGATGGTAGAACACATATAAAGAGAATTAAGCTTCAGTTCTAAGTATTTCTTTATTCGAACTGTCGTGAATCAGGACCAGACGAGAATATGCTTTTTGAAAAAAAGCTTATTGGCCACGTAGAAAACACAACAGGCAGGCCACAAGCTCCCTGCTCTTCTCCACTCTGATGGATCCACGTGTAGACGACTAGATCCATGTACGTCTTCGTTTTCCAAGCTGGCATCTGGCTCAAAGCAGTACGGCTGGATAGCTTCAATATTGTTTGCCATTGTTGTTGCAGCTGTAATGTTAGATGTGGGGTGCGGGGGCTGTAATCTAGAAAAAGGACGTGTAAACAGAGAGCTCTCAGCAATGGGGAGGCGAAGGGTGGTGGGGTCACTACATGCCACCGGTTCCACCCACAACTCAGAGGTAAATTTCTATTGAACTACTGCCACCCTGCAGAAACTATGTCCTAGAAAACAACACAGCTTTTTTTTATTTTGGCTGATACTGGCAACGCAGACATTTTGAAAGATTTAAAGATTTTTAAAACACATTTTGCATTCTACACCTTTCCAATGGTTTAAAAAAAAGAGTCAAACTTCTCTGTTTTTATCATTAATCAGTTTAAAAAATAACATTTATAAAAAATGTGCAGAACCATATAGGCCTCAAAGATACTTTCGCTTTCACAATTTTTGTTGCAGAGGAAGAATGTGTCATTAAACTGAGACATTTTTTTTCTTTCCATTTTTATGCAGTAAAACCATATTCCAGACAAAGAAGAACCAGAGAGTGAGGGGAGGAGGAGGTTAGAACTGACTGTTACAAGTATAGAAGAGATGGCAGGGACACAGAATCAAAGAGAGGAGTCGAAGGGAGGTGAATCAGCTATTGGCAGTTGAGTTGGCAACCGGTTTTACTGTGGTGTAAAGGGATGGAAATCCATTTGATACTGGAGAACTCCAGTCGACAAGGCTGGAAAGAGATTTAAAGCGAATGGAGATGTAGATTGTGTAAAAAGAAAGAAAGTCATGCATAATAGACGTAAAACAGCAAAAACGAGGCTGTAGAAATGAAATGTGAAGGGTAAGCTTCAGCTTCTATCTGGTTAAAGTCCACTCTTGTAACTGAACATGGTGCATCTATAGTAGGTAGCTTTGTGGTCCCAGAGGAGGTGGCAGACATGACGTGCAGCTCTTAGCTGGGTTCTGGGGTAAAAGGGGTTTAGCTTATATGAGCTTGTACAATGAGCTCAATGAGCTTATACATTATAATATGACCAAATACATAAAGCGATGCAATCTAAAAGGCATGCAGGTTTAAACTTTTAATTCCAATGCGACAAGATTTAGATCCTGCAGGTTTCTACATTTGCAAATATCTACAAAGAAATTATACATGAACTCTTTTAAGTAACGAAATACACAGTAAAAAATGTAATTGAGAAACTTATGACTTTTGAAGGTCAACATTGTCATTTCCAAACAAGTTTTACAACCAACACATGACCTTTGCAGCCATACCAACAACTCTATAGACTACAGCACTCTCCCACATGCACGTGTGCATGTTCACACTAAAAGGTATATGCGTTTATTTTTCAGACTAAACAAAAACAACAACAAAGAAAAACTAAGAGAATCTATTGACGAGCAGCCTCCTGAGGAAGTGGGTTTGCTCTCCCCCCTTCCCTCTTCTTCTTCACTTCATATACTTCCTGACATATGTTGACCATTAACACTGGCAGGTGTTATAGGCCGACCCCTTCTCTCACATAGTGGGAACTCCTGCTTAAGAGGTTGTGGTATTCATGCACTGACAGCCTCACAACACTAAAATTCTTACGGAAAAATATTTTTTGTAAACACGAGCCTCTTTTATTCACAGCAGGGCTTCCACAAACTCATAACACCAACTACAACCATATCACTTTAGGGCATTTTTTTATTTTTTAAACGAACAACAAAAGAACAACATTAAAAGAAAAAAAACAATGCAAGTTATCCCACAAACATTTGCGTCACAGAAATAATAGGAATGTTCAAAGTTCGAAAAGGGCTTTGGATGAAGCTAAAAGCATATCAAGTCCAAGCCCCCTCTTTTTTATTCAGCCCAAACTAAATGTACATAGAGGTCATTATCTAAACAGAGTGATATGAACACAAGACACAATCAGTATAATGAAAAGTACATAGAAAGAACACATTTGTCAATATACTGTATATATAGATGATGAAGTGTTTTATTAGTTTCTTTTTATTTATTTTTTATATCATCCGTTGAGTGTTTTTAATTTATAGTTGGACAATTTCTGATGTCTTCCCTACATTTATTCCACAACTGCACCCCACTTGTGGAGATGCAGTGGAGTTTCATGTTTGTTCTAACAGGTGGTTTGATGTACATGTTTGTTCCTCTCAGAGTGTATTTATTTTTATCATTTATTTATTTGCTCTCAAGCTGAAGAGCTTTTGAAAACTTTCTGGCAATTGTTTACTTTTAACTTTGAACATGAATTGAATTATCTGAAATCAATCAAATCTTCAAATGTCAATAGTTTTAGTTTAATAAAAAAGTGGGTTTGTTGGTTCTGCATTAGGTGACTTGGTGGTTATTCTTATTCTCCCTTTTTTAAGGGAGAAGAAAGAATTTAAAGAAGTTTTATAATTGTTTCCCCACACTTCCACACAATAAGTCATGTGGAGAAGAATGAATGAGCAGTTCAAAGTGTTCAGTGATGACTGGTTTAGGAAATATTTGACTTGACATCGTATAGATATTAATTTAGATATGTTGGTGTAATATAATTTATGTATGTCTTCCAGCACAATTTTTCTTCAATTATTACCTCTAGAAAATGTATTTCGAACACCCTTTCAGCATTGTGCTCTATTACCGAATATTATGAACTTTGCTTTATTTAGGATTCACTGTAACGTTATTCTGATCAAACCAACTGTTACATTTATTGAGTCCAGCTGCATTCAATAGCTCTTCCAAACGGTCTCCACAGCAGATTACTTTTGTATCCTGCAAATGAAATAGTTTTCAACATGCTTGGGATTTCACAAATATCATTGATATACAAGAAACACCAACCTTTATTGACAATTATGTCAATTTTACCTGATTTATTTCAACATACTGTTCTCTGTTGTGTAAATAACTGCTTAGCCGAGATAGGGCCAGTCCTCTTACTCCATACATGTGTAGTTTATTTATTACTAAATCGTGATCAACAGTATCAAAAGCTTTTTTTAAATCCAAAAAGATCCCACCGCATATTGTTTTTTCCATTGCAGATGTTATATCTTCTACAAAATGTATGAGAGCAAATGAAGATCTTTATTTCTTTTCTTAAAGCCATATTGATGGTCATGCATAATCTTATGTTTATTGATGGAGTCTAATCTAACATAATTTTAAGTGGGTGAGAGCCGGAGAGAAATTGTCTGTAATTAGTGACACGATGATTATCGCCACCTTTAAGTTTAGGTATGACCATTGTTTTTTTTTTATTTCACTGAGAAATGTTCATGTTTTTAAAGACGTTTCACAAATCTAGGTAAATGGTTTTACCACACATTCGATTATTTTCTTAACAGATGCCATGTCCAAATTGTTATTGTCTTTTGAGTGCTTGTTTTTGAATTTTTTATCCTAACCTAGCCTATTTTTTTGACAAATTAAAAGAATTTTTCTTCTGTAAACTGATGCCTTTAGAACATTCTTCAATCTTTCCTTGGCTTCTTTATGCACAATAATATAACATTTTAGCTGGGGTTACCAAACTTTTGATCCCCACTGTATGCCAATTACCTATTTCTCATCTGTTCTTTTTAAAAAAAATACAGTATCAATGGTTTTCCGAAGAATGTTATTTCTTTTATCCATGATATTGTTGGATTTGATTTCCTTTGCAAGATCAGATCTAGAGTTTGAAAATATATTGATGGATATGGAATATGTTCTTTTTCATAGTTTTAGCATTATTGCAAAGACTTGGAGGTGATCACCAGTGCCGCTAATAATTGATAATCGCTAATAAAACTACCAACGGACGAAGGCAGGGATGCACCATGGGCAGTTTGCTAATCCAACCCAGGATTAAATAAAGACAAACAACCACACACTCTAACACCAAAGAAGAACCACCAAACAAGATAAAGCATCAAGGTTTACTTTGCCCCCCCTAAATATCCATTTTAGAATGCTGTTGTTTAGAATCCAATGGGTGACATCTATAGACATATACTGTAAAATGTGTGCAGACAATCTTGGATTGGATGGACTGGATTTTACTGGATCACCTACTGGGTTGCGAACAGCGTAAAATGAACCCTGAAGTAGGATGGGGATATTACCTGCAGTTTGTTCCACCTACATCGAAATGAGCAAGACAAAAAGTATAACAAAAACATTGTTGAGTCCATCCAATAGACATACATAAATGAGATGTACAATGTCTGAAGTCTCGCATTGGGTTCCTAACAACAAAAATTAAGCATGAGATAGGAAAGGCCCATTGACCAAAGTTTGTTCTGACCACCTAAAAGAACATTCCCAGAATGGCAACTGGGAAGAACAAAGTAAAGTTTGAAAGTTTTAAGAATTGCTCCTTTTTGCAACCTGCCCTCATTGGTCTAGGATGGAATGGCAAGATTTTTTAAATTCAGGATTTGCATTCAACAGAAGGTGACAGCTTGATTCACCCATGGGTCCACCCACCAGCCAATCAACAGAAAAACGTAACCACAAAATGTCAATCTTGAAACTCACACATACGTAAGAACATATTTTGCGCATTGCCAATTGTTTGCTCTTAATAGATTAAGATTATTAGATTACCAAACCTTGTCCCTGGCAGCCTGTTCTGAAAATGTGCACTGCTCCTAATAGCTGGGCTTTAGTGAAGAAGTGTTGGGCAGGGGCGGTGCTTGTTCCAAGGAAAGGGTTAATGACACGTGTATGGACTAATGGCTCCCTGTGGAGCTATCTGCTGATTCAGCCCTGTTACTTCACTAGCATTAAATATGTCTGCCCTGACCTCTGTCTGCTCCCCCTAGCCCTAATGCAAGTCAACAGCCTGCTAATAAGAAGTGGGGCATAAGGTTTCCAGACTTTTAGTCCACTTCTAGCCCTTCATCTTGGACACTTCTGACACAGTCTAGCAAACCTTGAGAGAACCTTTAGCAGTCATTACTGTTAATAGATCGGTGGAGTGGAGGGGGTCAGGAGTCTGTGACTTTGCTGGAGATCAGTGTTTCTTACTGCCACAACATAATTTGGTCAAGATTTAAATACAGCATCTGAATACAGGCTATATCTTAGTACATGGAACATTATACAGCTGCTGAAAATATGCTGTCACACCAGCCATTTATGTCTGCTAATAATTCTAACCCTTCTGAGAAAAGTGAAATTTAAGCTAAATAGCATCCGTCTCTCTTAAAACAAATAGACTACATGTGCAATTATCCATCCATCCATCTATCTCCGCTCATCCGGAGCCAGGTCGCGGGGGCAGCAGTCTAAGCAAAGATGCCCAGACTTCCTTCTCCCCAGCCACTTCCTCCAGCTCCTCTGGGGGAGACCCAAAGGTGTTTCCATGCCAGTCGAGAGACATGCTCTCTCCAGCGTGTCCTGAGTCTTCCCCGAGGCATCCGCCCAGTTGGACATGCCCGTAACACCTCCCCACGGAGGCGTCCAGGAGGCATTTGGACCGGATGCCCGAGCCACCTCAACTGGCTCCTCTCAATGTAGAGGACAAATACATGTGCAATTAGTCTAACGTTTATGACGATCAACCTTAAAAAACCTTTCATTTCAACTTTGGCTACAAGAAAAGTTTTTATTATAAAATTAAAATTCAAGTGTAAAATGTAAACATTTAGGTTTTTATCTCATCATTCCAAAACACGTGTTGCTATAAAAACGCCACATTCTTCAAATCAAGAACTCGTCTTATCTGTTTCTTTTAACCTTGTGCTAGTGAGCTAGTGGGAGCCATTCTGTTTCCAGGGTTAACAGTCTTACATAAATCAGAACAGATGGCAGACTCTCTGCAAAGCCAGCTGGCTTCAGTTTGCTTGAGTGTCTGTGTGCAGTGCAGGACCTGGTGGTACAGGTACAGAGAGTAACTCCCTTCAGCTAATAAACTCAACATGTCTCAGTGTAATGGACAATGGACTACAAGACAAAAGAAACCAACGTCTAAAAAATAATTGAAAGTGTTTAACAACACGCTTTGATGAACGAAAACTTTGTTTTGAATGAGAGATCATCAATCTCTCAGCAGCTTAGGGGTCCTTGTAAACGTCAGCTTGCAGTGACCCCCATCCTTGGGGGATGGGCTGACTTTTAGGATAAGGACAAGCTGGGCCCCTGTCCAGCACTAGTGAAACAAATGACTAAAAACTACCCTGAGAAATGTGCCAACAAAGGCAATTCAAAATGTTTTATAATTTCTAGAGTTTATGGGGTTATAGTAAGTAGACATGAATAAATGTAAATGTAATGTTGGCATTTGTTCAAATCAGCAGAAATAGTGTATGGCATTGCTTTTGAAACGCTATACATGCTTGATGTGATAATGATGTGACTACACACAAATAAAAATGGGTTTAAACAGAAGAGACAATTCAAGTATGCTTATCAGCCATGTTTAAAGTAAATGCAATGAAGCAGTCCATTCAAATTTGAGAGTGAGAGCTGCTAAGAGAACAAGTTATAATAGGTTCAACATTTACCTATAGAGACATGGGTTTTTATCCATTGAACAAAAATGACATTACCAGTGGTATGCCTTAAAAACAACAAATCTCAGATCAAAGTGGGTACTTTTAGGCAATCGCCATTTTTTTCTGTTTGGAACACTAAAATAAACTGTGGTATCAAATAACGTTATTGTGTTTGCGGCATAAATGCTGCACGACAGAAGAAAAAGACAAAGTGTGCATAAAGGAAGTTATTATCCATAAATATTCTGTTTAACAATGACTGAATATTTTAACATGTTCTTTGGAAAGAGACCAGTCTACATTACCTTGACCAGAAATATCTCAGAGATGTGCAATGAATCTCATCTCTGATGGACAAAGGGAACATTGCTGTGCCAGGTTCATTATTTTTTTTTTTTACATACTTTTTGAAAAGACTCACAGTTGTATGTATCAAACATAAAAAAGATCATCCAAGCTTTTATTAGCTTTAGGTGTAAAAGCTGCAGTTGTCATTTAGGCTCAATACCCAAAACCTGAATGTTTACATTGCTTTTTGGAAACTTCGACGTAGATATTGTTTGGGTTTTTTTAGTTTAATTGACAAACAAAACAGTGAGCCGTGGTCCATACTTGCTTGAAAAGACTTTGAAAAAGGTTTTTGATGGATCTCTCCTCTACATTTAATCTTGACACCCTCACCTGTCTGTACTGAAAAGCCACTTGGCCCAGTGAAAAGATATAGAGGCCTGGCTTGAGATGAATACAGAGTGGTAAAAGTTAGAGCTTTGGCAGTGTGAAGGGAAATAGAAAGAGGGGGTTGGGTGGAGGTGTGAGGGGGGAAGACAAACTAGAGCATAGCAGGAGTGAGAGGGGAAAAAAAGAGAGAGAGTAATGATCTACACATGGTTTCATGCTACAGCCTCAACATAGTAACCATAGACACATGCTAGGGCGTCCTGGGACTCATCAGCAGGACACAGCTGTGAGCTGGACAGAAGAATTCTATTAGCACCAGCTATGCACTTGCAAACGCACACTCACACACACCACGCGCACAGGTAATCTGGGCATTTAAACGTGTTTCAGAAAGCCACAACACATGAGACCTGTATGACACAGCTGACACGACATGACTGGTAGGTCAAGAGCATATGGAACTGATTTAAAGTGCTGTGTAGAAGGGTTGAAAACATTACTAAAAGGCGCATTCACAGAAGGCCTGTTTGGTCTAGACCAGAGATAGGTTTCTTCGTTAGTTGGATTCGTCTGGGCAGGTGTCAAAACTCATTTGAATGGTGGTTTAAGACCAAACAAGTAAACCCAAATAAGGGTCTAGATTTGTTTCCATGTATCTCCCTAGTGTTGTTCACCTAGCGGCAGAAAAGTATTTTAAAAAAACACTAAGACATTTTGTACATGTCAAAGGTTATTCAAGATCCACACCAGTGAAAATCATACTTTTGGTGTTTTTTAACATGTTCTTGTAGCCTTTTTCTCATGATGGAGGATATTTACAAAGAAAATTACGATTAAAATTGGGTTACTGAGTATTTTTGTTATTCAAATTGCAGAGCACACAAAAAACGCCGTGTGAAAAAGCCTGTCGTTTTTCGGTATAAGCTACAATCAGCAGGACACAAACTCTCTGCTTCACTCCAGTCCAATGTATCTACTTGCAGACAAATAGATTCTTTGTATTTTTCCTCATCTGAGCTGGCATGTGGCTCAAAACGGTACTGATGGATAGCTCCAATATTGCTCTCTATTTTTGTTGCACTGGTAATGTTAGGTCGGGGTTATGAGGAGCTGTAAGCTTGCAGGGGAGAGTGTGACCAAAGGGATCATCGGAAATGAGCAGAGGGTTTCTTTCCACACCAACAGTGCTGCCCAAAACAAGAGGTGAATATTTTTTGAACTCCTGTCACTCTGTGGAAATGATGTCTTAGAAAACACACATTTTTTATTTTATTTTGAATAAAAACTGCATAATAATAGTTAAAAAACCACTGTGAATGCTTTTACAACACATCAAAGATGAATGGAATTAAAGAATATTTAATGTGCGTCTCATTTAGTAAGGTCCCGTTATGATCGACACACATGGAAATAGTTGGTTCTATTGCTTTTTTAGATGTTCTGTTGAGTTATTTCATTGTTTATAATTTCTCTGTTATTTATCGGAAGTGCTTGTGCTTTGACAATGTTAGACAACAATTTGAGCATCAATAAAAAAGAGTGGATTTCTGGGCATTTCCTTATCTAGTGTATTAATATTTTACCAGAAATAGCTACCTGTCTTTTCAGGTATAATGTGAATGTTAGAGAGTTGTCTCCTATTGAACTAAGAAACTATTTTGTTGACTAGTGTATGCACTACGTGCTTTACAAGTATGATAGGTGTAGTGTCTTTCAGCACTTGCAAACAATTAAAACTTTGACCTTGGGTGCACTACCTTAGAGAGACTTTATGTCAGATCCTAAAAAAGCTATTGCTGTTTTGACAATTTCAAACCTTTAATACAACTAGATTTGAAAGCATTGAAAACAATTTAATTATTGTTATTACTACAATCCTTAGTGACTGACAGTGCAGACTTTTCACTTTAACACCCAGTTTTGACAAATCCTTGTTAAATTCCATCTCTGCACAGTCTCTGAAATTGTGTTGATGCAAAAACCAATACATCTCCTCTTTTGCTCATGCAGAAGTCAAACAGGAAGTGTCCTTCAAAGAAGAAGTTGGTTTGAATGGGTTGTTGGACCATTGCACGGTTCCAAAATCCAACGCTTTCAAATCATTCTCTTTTTGAGGCTTGTTGCCTTATCCTCAACTCCTTCAAAGTTCTCAGTGGCAGCCTTTTAAAAACTTGGGCTTGGCAGTGAAGCTAAAGTTATAACCCAGATATGCAAATGCTCAGGTTTCTCTCATCTGTCTGAACGATGAGAGACCTCCATTTGCTCCCTGCCTTCATCCTTAAGTATCACACTTACCACTGATACTACTTAATCCACCTCCTTTTCTCATTCTGCTTATTCTCTGCAAATGTGACATGTTTGTCTAACTTTTGGACGTAGTGATTTAATGCCACAGAGAATGATGACTCTGCCAGAGAGGCCAAGCAGGGCAGGGTCTCACTGTCATGCTCGTGCTCCAGTGGTGGGGGAAGGAAAAGATGAGCCAATTGTTAAATTAAAAAACAAAAGTCTGTCAAAGTCCAAAGCAAAGTGAATGAGAGACAATGGGAGAGACAGGAAAAAAGCACGACAGAGCTGAATGGAAAGAAACCACCATCTTTTATTGAGACCAACCCTCCAAGCCTCAATGCTTAGGCCAACTTTAAAGGATATATTGGACAGTTCCACACTACCCCACCCCCATCTCCCCATCAGTTCTCTTTTCTTGGCTCTTTCTGAGCTCCCCGTCTTTTTGGTTTCCAACAAGGACAGCCTTTAGCCAAACTCTAAAGAGGTGTAAAACTAATACCATGTCAACAAGTGCCTTTTACTCATACCTATTTTGCAGACAGGCACTCCACCAATATCACACAGAGAAAGAGGTTGAGCGCTAAAGTTTGGGACAATAACTTCGGTGATGGATCTCAAGATACACTAGTCAGCTAAAATTAGTTTAGCAACACAAAAAAAGGAAAACCTCTTCATCACAAAGGTTCGATAATGTAAAGGAGAAATATGCATCCTTATATTCGGGTGGGGAAACCAATTAGCTCTTTAAAATGATAGATTAGGCCAGAGTATCATTATTGCATCAACAGTCTTTTGGTATTCACACGATCGAGGCCCTGCTTTATCATCATTGAAAGCTTATTAGAACGTGTCAGTTCAATTATTCCCTTGATAACCAAAGTAAATAGAGGTGGAGGAGAAATCTGATGACTGACCCAAGTTGCTCTTTTCAGAATTGCTTCTTCTAGTTCACAATGTACAGTGAGGGCTTTCTGTTCCTGCTGCAGCTACAGAACAGAGTGGAAGAGTGGAGAGAAATAGCAAGCAAAAACACAAATTTGAAAGGGCAGGGAGGGGTAAAGTAAGGAGTTGGGAGGGGTGGGGGGGTAAAAGGAGAGAAAAAGAGATGCAGCCCTACCCAGTTGCCTGGGGAGAAAACTGCTCTGCTGCTGACTCAGGACTCTCTTTGTTTGACAATGCACCCTTGCTCTTACACTCACTCTGACAAACTTGCACTCCCAAAGTTGCTCTTTTCCCTCTCCTTCAATAGTCAGTCATCAACTTTTGTAATGTGCACGTGCTCTTTCTATCTCAGGCCCCCTGCCAGTAATTTTACTTCTTAATTTTTTTTTCCCTTTGTACTTAAGCCATTTGTGTAATTCTGGTCCGTATGTGTGTTGCTGTCTATCCTACTACTCTGCTGCATAAACAATACAGCTTTAACTGTCTTTACTTTATGAAAACAGATAAAGGCTCTGCTTCAATAAATCTGCAGGTGTTCTTTATGCTACAGTGATATTGGTTCATGACCCAAATCCTAAATTTCATGCTGGTTAATTATTTTCCAAAAGTTATAATATCCAGATGGAAGGACAGATAGGAAACTAACAGCAACAGATAGTTAGTTTGTGGACAATGACAAAAAGAGATCTGTTGGATGATTAGAAGTCGATGAAATATGGAAATATGATCAGATTTACAGTCATTTAACAGTCATGCAGCCTCAAAGAGAATGTTAATGGTTTGAAGCCTGAAAGATGGCAGACAAAATGGACAAGATGTAGTAAAAAAAAAAAAAAAAGATTAAGATTAAGGTTAAACTTGGACTTATTACAAAAGGGGAAATCGCTGAGTAAGGTCCAAAGGAGGACCGTGGCTTTATCCAGAAAAGGGAGTTAAAGAATACCCAGGAAAGGAAAATAGATCCAAGAGAGGGAGCACTGATAAGCTCAGCAGACATGGCGGGGGAAGCAAAAGTAGGAAGGATGAGGAAGGAATATACAGAAGGAATATACACTAATCCTCAGAATTAGAGAATTACATATTAAAAAATGACAATGTATATGCGTGTGGCAGTTAATTGGAAAAATGGTGTAGATTGACAGCCAGCAATAGTTGGAAAATGACTAATTTGAAATGTGCAGCCAGCAAGAAATCAACGGAAATTTAGACAAGCATTCACATTCAGATAAGTTTAATGTAAAAATGTTACATTTAAACTCAACAACATTAGTTTTTTTTTATTTTTTACTCTGCTAAGTTTCAACAGTCGACTTTCATGCCTAAAATTTGTTAGGACCCATGCTGAAAAAGAGGAAGACTACTGGAACTCTGTACTCTGAAGTGATGAGACAAAGATCACTGTTTTTGAAACTAATGGTTTTAATACTGTATGGTGTACCCAAAGGTGAGGATTTTAATAAAAAGTGCATGGTGCCTACAGTGAAACATGGTGGTGGTAGTGTCCTTATGTGGGGCTGCATGGGTGCTGCTGGTGTTGGAGCTGCATTTCATTGATGGTATCATGAACTCAACAACGCACTACTCTGTACTGAAGGAGAAGATGCTGCCATCACTCCGTACACTTGGTCGTTGTGCACTTTTCCAACACGATAATGATCCAAAACACACATGGAAAGCTACTGTTTCATTACTGAAGAAGAACAGGGTGAAGGGGATTGAATAGAAGTATGTCTCCTGATCTAAATCCAATCGAATATCTGTCTGAAATTCTGAAGCAACAAGTTGAGCATCACTCTCTATCCAGCGTCCAGGCCCTAAAAGAGATTATTCTTGAAGAATGGAAAAAGATAAATGTTGCAACATGTCATCACAAACTTGTTCATTCCATGACTAGAAAACTTGGTGCTGTCCGTCAAAATCCTGGTGCTCATGGAAAATACTTAATGTAGTAGTTTTTGATGCAGGATGTATTCATTTGTGCTTTAACCAATATGAGTAAAACTAGATACTTTGTGATCCAAGTTACATTATTCACCTTCACTTCATGTTTTGGAGTAAATAAGTGTTCAATAAAACTCATCCTTGTGGAAAGTTTGGGAATTGTTGTTTCGCTACTGATTAAATTAGTACTTTTTTAAAGAGGGTGTGCTCATTTATGCTGAGCACTGTGTGTAAGCGTGGGTGTACGCTGAAGACAGGAAAAAAACGAGAGTACAGAAGAGAAGAGGAGGAGACAAAAAAGCGAGAGGGTGCTTGCCTGGCACAATGAGTCCTACTTGTTAGCCAGTGATAGTGTCAGGGATCGTGACAGGGTCCAGACGCTAGACACCAGCTGCAGCCCCTCATAAATAGACTGCTGTCTCGCTGGCGCATTTGCACGGCAATGGTTGCACACACTTGCAAGCGCATACAGGCATGTGGGCACATACATATACTATGGCAGCCACATAGACAGACACTGACTTATTGTGTCTCCCAAATCTTGTAAAACGGACAGAGGACCACTTTGTGTCTCGTGTGCCGTTCAAACGCCTGTAAGAAAAAAAAAAGTCGAAATCCAAGCCCAACAAATTGAGAAAAAAAAAAGACTGGCTGTGCATCAATATCATAGTTTGACAAGCAAAAAATAAAACTTTTTTAAAGAAAACTTTGACTAGTTTCTACTCTTCCTTTGAAATTTTGCCTCCAAGTAAGTTTTCATGTGTGTTCATGTGTCATGCCCCCCTTTTCGAAAGAAATAGTGTGAGGCGGGGGATGTGTGTGTGTGTATTGGGTGTGGGGGGGATACCATTGGGGCAAGCTAACGCCCTACATCTGCCCCAGAGCACGAAAGAGTAAAGTTGAAGTTTGGGGTAGATGAGGTTGAGGAGAGCCTGGCTGGACGTGAGGTGAAAGGGTTAAATGAGCGAGACAGATCCTGCTGAGCCAGCAGCAATGCGTTCAAGTGCAAGGTTTCATTGTAGCAGATACAGAACAAAACTCCTTCCCATTAGTCACGCCAGTGACTGAAAAGACTCTTCACACTGCTTAACCCTTGCTGCACCATTAACAAACCGCAGCAACAACACAGGTAGAGCACATGTTAACTGTCAGCAACCATTATGTTTGCTTCTCTTTTTTGTTTTTTAATTCACACTAAAGGCCATTGGAGCAATTGTGTTTAAATGTGCACATAAATGTGAACGGTTCCATTTAAGGAGTGAAATTATTGCAAAAAAATGGATACGAAGACAAAAAAAAAAACTAAAAAAAAACGTAGACGGAGTGAGCTTTAAAGGGATTTTCTTTTCTCGACTGCTCTCTCTCTCTCCTTTCCTTTCTTCTTTTCTTCTCTTTTCCTCCTCTGCTCGAACAAGCCTCCCACATGACGTAGCACAACACACTCTGTGAGAGGTTTAGAGGAAAAGGAGGCTGGCATACCCTCCTCCAGTCAGAGCCGAGGACAACCACATTCATCATAATTATCATCATCACATCGCCTTCACCGAAACACGCCACAGCAAGGCAAGTGGTGCCACGATGAAACAATGGAAATGGCAAACCACAAAAACAAACTTGTATTTGGACAATCAAAGGTGACTGGTGACTAGAACTGTTGCAAAAAGAGGAGGTAATGGGATAAATTCATTCCAGAATCTTGCTGTTAAAAAAATGGGTTTAAATTTTGGATTCTTCCCGTATTTTGAGCATTTCTTTATTTTATGCTCCGTAAATACTAGGCATGTGACGCGTGTTGAAGAGCGCACTAAACGCGGGTTCTTAAAAGCGAGTAATAGCCCATGGTCATTGCATTGGACAAACAAGGATGGGCTTGTTCTTCTTTTGTTACTGTTTACTAGCGCATGCCACCTACATTTGGAAGAGGCCCAGTGCAAATGCCGAAGCGGTGCAAATCGCAAATCCAGGTTTTTTCTTTCACAAAGCTATTCCGACATATGAAAGACTTGGTGTCATATAATTTGGAAATTTGGAAACAGTTGGAAATTCTGTGAAAAAGGAACGCCATCCGTTCGTCACTACCAAATTCAAGTCCCTGACTGATCAAAGCTCAACCTGGTTTAACTTTTCACGAGCGTTCAATGGACACGCGTTTTGTACGTAGAGTCCAAAAACGGTTGTAAGCACATTTAAATAACCTTTTGAGTGGAAGTGGTCACTTGAACGTGCGTTGCTGAGGGGGATGTGAACGTAGTTTGAGAAGACTGACATGATTAATGTATTAAAGAGCTCACAACCCGCCATATATGTGTGGTTTTGACCTGTCTTCAACCCATTTGATTCAGTATTCCAGAAAAAAAAAATACATTTGAAGCTAATTAAATCAAAATGGAGCATGAAAGTTCTGCTGATCAAAACACAGAAAGTCTGCCTTTGTTGTATGTTTCCATTACCACAATCTGACGCAGTAACACAAGCTGACATGTTAAATCAAGAAGGAACTAAACGTTCCAAGAAGGAACAGGTTCCTGACCAAACATTCAGGAATAATAAAGCCCAATTACCATTCATCATTTCCTCATTTCTCGTCCTTGTTACTGGAGTTTCCATCAGCAACAGGTATCAGGAATATGTGGCAGGCAGCCTAATGTGATTTACACAGATAGAATGATGTATAGAAAGCATAAAACGTGTCAATAAGGAAGCACGATGTGAACTGCATTGCACTGGAAAAACACACCACATGCCACTGATGTAGTTTGACTCAGAAAATAAGACAGGGCGTACCACAAAGTATAAAAGTTACACTCGCGAGAGAGTAAACAAACAAACTACATTTAAAGTAACCCAAAATGAGTGAACAAGGATGAGTGAAAGATGCATGACTTCAATGTCGTCCAGCTGCACAACTTCAAAAAGACCGTCCGCAACAGCTGCTTCTATTACCACAGCATCTAAGAGACATTCAAATGTCTCAGCAAGGCACAATAATGCTCAATTATGGACACGCAATTCTATTTATTGTAGCATGAACATGAATGATGCGATCCACATGTTCCATAAACGCTTAAGTTCAGAACCTAAAGATGGTAGTTATTCATTGAAGACTATAAATCAGGTCAGAATGCCCACAACAAATTGATGGTGAAGTTTGCAAACATCCACTTTTAATAATTCTCTGCATATTTAACTCTGTTTTCGCAGATGTGAAAGAGCCAACATCCATGTTTCAGTCCCTGAAACAATACCGCCTTAAGAACTTTCTTTAGAAGGAGGTAAACACTTCACTTTGGTTGGTTAACAATAAGACCTTTACCATAAATGGCAACCTCTGTCAATCTCACTAAGTGGAAATATGAATTAATATCTTAAATAAATGTACTAAACAAATAAGTAACTATAAGTTTATTATTGTCAGACATCCAATGGGCAAACTTTATGTTTGTTTTCATGCTAATGTTGTTCCTTTAACGCTACAAGAGTTTATAGTCGTCCTTCTGAAATATCCAGTCTTATATAATTGGTAAAAACAACAAATCCAGACAGGAAGTTGCTCATTCTTTGTCTAAACAACATCAAACCAACCACTGGCTTGCATATTCCCACAGCACTTATTTTGCCACTGTTGCTACTTTACAAAAGAGAAATAAGAAGAACTCAGCGGAAAAAAGGGAGCACAAAGATCCAACTAACAAAATGCATGAGTGGGCCCACTTTTAATGCTCCTGTAATAAATAATTATACATCTTTGTACAGAAAATGCAGCTGCTAAAATAAATATCTTAGTCTGCTTTTTTTTTCCTTTAAATTTTAAAGCAGCTTTTGTAAATCTTTACTTTGCCTCTTGAAAATATCTTTGTCAGGTATTATTTATGTTTAAGACAAGTTCTATATTTGTTTAAGAAAGAGTTTACTCACTCCCGTCTTGTCACAGAGCCGTAGGGTGTTGAAAGAACCCACAGCAAACATTTCACCATCTGGAGCCCAGGACAAAGAGGTGACGGGGTAGTCATGAGGGCTTGATGAGTGAAGCAGACGCCCAAAGCTATCCCATACCTTTTGAGGGAGGGCACAGTTAAAAAAGCATATTTTTATAACCCCTATTAAAAGTTCAATTTAAATCGTAACATTAAAACCGATGAACTGCAATATTACGAATCAAAATAAACTTTAATGTCTTCAAAAACAGAAATTAAAAGAAAACTTCATGTAACACAATTTTATTTAAACGGTTTCTTTGTTGTTTTTTTGTATAGAAGTTTTGTTATTATGTTTTATAATGATGTTTTAAATAAATGTGCTCCTTGTTTTGAACCAAAGTACAGTAAATGGTGTAAAGCACATGTTTTCTGATGCTCTCTGGATATAAGATTTCAGCTGCGAACCAGTTTTGGGCCTCTTTTGTTGTATTTCTGACAGCGCTACCAAACGCGGTGCAGCTCTACAAAAACATTTGTCCCTGACTGATGAAATTACATCATTGGTCAGGAGGTCAAGTATTGGAGTCTACCCAATAGTTGTTACTCTTCTAAACTGTTTTAGCATGACCTCTGTCAGCACACAAACCCAAACGGGCCCCCACCATGACAGGGACTAAGAGAACTCGCCTTTGTTTGTAAGCAGCTCGAAGCACACAGCTCTACACAGTTTCCAGTTCAGAAATACAGAAACGATACAGAGTTTTTTATTGCCACATACAACAATGGCAATGGATTTGTCCATGGAATGATTCACACTTTTATTATCTTTCATAAATATCATAAAAAGTTAGCATTTAGATATTTTTGCACTAAAAGACACAATTTATTTTTAAAACAGAAAGTTGATGGTTTCGCCAAAAACTAAAAACCCTGTTTCCGAACATTTTCTGTGTAAAATAAGAGTTGTGCACAAACCACTAACCTTATATTTACAATCTTCACCACCTGATAGAATGAGACTGTTGACAGAGTTCCAGTCCACCTTAAGAACAATTCCATCATGTGCCTTCCACTACAGAGACATGGAGGGAGAAGCAGAGTTAATGCAGCACAACATAAAACCAAACATCACTTTCCCTTTCCTTATGACAGAGAAAAGTACTAGAGAGGCAAATGAATGCAAACATTTATAATTTCATTTGTATCAAGCTCACCCAGAAATCAACATCCAACATTGGTAAACATTTCTATGTTTTTCTGCAGCTTTTTTACATACTAATATTCAATGTTTTAAGATCTAAGTGAACACATTGGACTATTGGTTATCATCACCTTATACTTTGAAAGAACTGAAAAGGTAAAGGGGGATTTTCTTTCTTTTTTCCACTGGTGATTTCCATCATGTTGGTCTCCCAAGTGTGTCTGAAGGAGAGGTGATGAAGTTGGACATTTGAGAACGGGGGTTGTGTTTGCTTGCAGCACTGCACATTTGTCTAGAAATGCTTAAGAGAAGGTAAAGCACCCACTAAACCTTTCCTTGTTTGTTAAGAGTCCCAGTTGACGTCCAGCTTTGAGAACAATAATAAATAAATGAATATACTGTATGTTGAAGGAAAATACTCACTGGTGTACAATATCAGATACAGAGTAATATGCTTACAGTGAGTAAGTTCACTGGGGAGGCTGACATTTTGTCTAGTTTAGAAAGATTTTCCGGGTGAACATAAGCAAAAGCAGGTTTGCTTGAGTTCCTTTGCGGGACAAAATCTCTGGGATACAGCTGAATGTCAGCTCTGTCACATAGGGCATGATGACAGTTGTCTTGAAGGAAACAGCTGCATTACATTAGGTAGCATTTATATACGCTATGTTAGCTTGGGCTTGGTAGGTGCTTGTCGCTAGTGGAAGAGGGTGTAAATAAAGGCCTGCTGGGAAATTATTGAGGCTAACTTCCGCAACAACATTCCTGTCCACAACCCAAAAGCAAACTTCTATTCTCTGCAGAAAATGTATCTTAAAAACAACACAGGCTTTTTAATTTTGTATAAAAAAATGCATTATCATAAAAAATAAAAAAAACACTGGGAACAATTTTACAATAGAAAAAAATATAGTTGGAGTGGGACTTTAAAATAATCTGTAATATTGTGCAGTCATTTAAACCGATGATCTTGGAATCTGCATTTGTTTAGAAATCGTTTCAAGAAACAACACTGACTATAAATATCAAATCCTTGCTTTCCCCAGATTTGCATGGATTTAAAAGTGCTGTCAGGAAACCTCTTTTTGTGTTGGCACAGAAGCTACCGCCATCTGTACCTAATCACCATCAGTAACAGGAAGTCAAGGGGCCTTGGCAAGTTAAAAAACAAATTTTCAGCACTACTGGGTTATTAATCTGTATGGGTATAGCTTCCAGGGTTTCCCTCAAAACATGTATTGACATGTATTGCAAGTGCAGGACGGCAGCCTGGTTCAAGCATTATTGTTTTTAAACCATTCCATATGTTTAATTGCATCAAGAACTGTTTTATTAACATTATTAAAATGTAAAAAATGTTGAAATGACTACAAGGTTTAAACTGGTAGTTTGCAACAAATAATAATGTTTTGACTCCAAATTAAAAAAACACATTTGGACATTTTGTGTTTGCAATCCCACCTGGTTTGGTAAATATGAAAAAGACTATTCATGTTTGCATCCATCACTGGAGCTGAAGTTCATTTGAAACACAATAAACAAATTCTGTTTTTTTATATGACTGAGATGAATGAAAAACAGTTTTTTGGCATGGTCTTCGGAATTTTTTCAGTCAAAAGTCTGGGATTTTCAGTACTTTTAGGAAATATCATAAACTTAACACCAACGTTTCCTACAAAGAAAAAAAGTGAGTACATTTTTTTCCAAAATATGCTTGGAAATTTTACTTTGAGTTAATTAATTACTTGTTCTTTTTCTTTATCCGACTAAAGTAAATTAAGTATACATTGAGCTAAACACCAGAGCACTGCTTACATGGAGAAGAAGAGCCACTCAGGCTGCTACTCACAGAAGAGCAAGTGTTGCAATCATTCTGGGAAGGTTTACGAAAAAAACAAAAAAACAAAAAAGGAAAGATTTTGGTCTGCTTATCAGATGGTTGACGAAACTTGCTTTCCGGTAAATGTTCTCCGTCTTGTGGTCGTGGTGTGCTCACCTGTGTGCGGTGCGCTTACTTGTCTGCATAAGTGAGTGTGTGCGTGCATGAGAACCCTGCTGGGGTGCTGTGTAGAATAGTGTGTTAGTGGGGCCTAGTGTGATTGTTGAATGTCATTCTGCTTTTTTTCCTCTTTTACCATCAGCAAGGATCCTGTACGGCACACAAAGAAAGCTGCTTTGCGTCAATGGCTGTTGCAAAAATAAAGTAATAATTCATCAGTCTACATATCCAAGCTGTGCTTTAATGTAAATACAATGTAATAAATTGTAAGTAAAGATCACAGAAGGTCTTTTTTGGTTTAATTGTGTTTTTTAGGTAATTACTTTAGACAGACCTCACACTGACCACTAGAGACCCCTGATCACTGCGCTGGAGTTCATGGATAAATGCACACATTTTGGAAGTACGTTTGGCCATTCTAACTTTTTAATCCAGTAAACATGCATAACCTTAAAGCCCCACTCCAACTAAATTTGTTTCTATTGTAAAATTGTTCCCAGTGGTATTTTAATTATGCAGTTTTCAGCCAAAATCAAAAAGCCTGTGTCATTTTTAAGACATATTTTCTTAAGAGCAGCACAAGCTCATTAGATATTCACTTTTGGGTGCTATGCGGGACTGTTTGACACAGCAGTTAGCCTCGCTGATTTCCCAACATTCCTTAGTTTACACTCTCTCCCACTAGCAACAAGCACCTCACAAGCCCAAGCTAACATTAGCGTGAACTTTTTTAAACCGTGAGTGAGTTTTCATCTGCTTCTGATCCAACACGATTTGAGTGAAGAAATGCTCAAAAAAGCATTTTTAATTCTTTCATACATGTCCTCCATTATGAAAAAAAATTCTACAAGAACATGTTAAAAACACTCAAAACAGGATTTTCATTGGAGTGGGTCTTTAAGTTTAACTTCTAGAATTAAACTGCCATTTATCAAACATTGACAGATCAGACCTGAGGATATTAGTTTGTGTAAGGATGAAGTGAGATTTTCTTTGTAAATATTAGTGCAGAACGTCAGTGGCAGAAAATTAGCAAGACTTGTAACATTGTTAAAATGTCTGCAAATAGCCTTAAAGATACTAAAAGTTGCAATTTATATTACTGCATGCACCAGAAGTGCTTAAGTTTTAGTAGAAAAGTAGATTTCTCTACACTTACTTGTAATTGATTATTTAGAAGTTTTAAAAAGAAAAATTGCTTTGTGTCCTGCATGACTGCACCACATCAATCAACTTTTTTTTCATCAGAAGACTTTGTGTACCTGCATGACTTTGGCACTTGGCTGGAGAGGCTTGATGATTAGCTGCATCCCTGAAGTGTAAAGTATTCTGTCTGAATCTGGACCCCAAGCCACAGAATATACAGGAGACCCTTGAAGATAACAGAAATATAGACAACCTTATGTTAATCGCAAGTAAATGAAAAAAAAAACAAAATCTCTTAATCAGCTGGATTTGATCAAGATCTTAAACATAAAAGGGGGGTTCCACCTGCTGAAATACAGAAGAAAAACCATTTAGAGAAAGCAGTTCATGTGGTTTTACTTATATGTGCAGC
This sequence comes from Oryzias celebensis, assembly GCA_014656515.1. Lineage (NCBI taxonomy): Eukaryota > Metazoa > Chordata > Actinopteri > Beloniformes > Adrianichthyidae > Oryzias > Oryzias celebensis. The sequence continues at coordinate 67,096,758 of BNCR01000012.1, read as the reverse complement.
TTTGAGACTCTATGATGTGTTTTAAAGAAAAATACTCTCCTATTTGTTACAGACGATCTAGAGGTTGGTGTGAACAACTGCAGCAGAACTAATCCCTGCACTCAGAAAATATCACATTCCTTCTGAGACCTGGGATTCAGCCTAAGAAACAGCACTCAGCTTAAAGTTAAAACCAGAGGAGAAAATCATAGTGAAGCATGAGTAACATGTTTGCCAAAAAGTTTGAGTGAGGGCTTTTTCTTAAACTACCCTGGGAGGACCAACATGCTGCATCTCACAGAGTTAGCTGCTTAAATAAGGGTTAATCCTTGATTGTAGGGTTAGAGTTTGGTTAAGGTAAGGATTCGGATAAGGCATTCAGCAGTAATAGTCACATTGTGAAAAAGAAGTCAGTCAGGCACTGCATTATGTCAATTGTGTCGCAGTGAAGACAGTAGTGCAAGGATGTGTGTGTTTGAGTTGATTTGTGGCTACACACGTGTGAAGGGGAGGGAGCCTGACATTTTAACCTCACTCCAGGTGCATGTGGTTTCTCACAAATGCCAACTGGTCACATGCTCTAAATCTGACAAAGGCGATGAGAGGGGTTGACACGAGTTCCTACCTCTCGCTCCTTTCCAACCTCTTCTTGGAGCTCAGACGTGATATGGGTCATGCTAACCAAAAAGAAACAATGTGCTTATGCAGTTTGCATGTGCTTGTATGTAAGCAGATGCAGGTTTACCTCAACATTTCTTATACATAGCATTTTCTCTAATCCAAAATAAGCCTAAATTGGGTGCTGCTTTCTCTTTTTTTTTAAACAGGATGTAAACTAAACTTTAAAAAGTGCACACAAAATGTTTTTTTTAACTGGCTCTTTCTTTCAAAAAAAAAAGAAAGATAATGTCGGGGTTGAAATCAGAAACTGGCACAACTGAGGAGGAGCTTGAAAAATTAAGTCTAACAAACTGCAGAACCTGGAGTGATCTGGGAACATTTTGCTAGATTTGACGCTTTTAGCAAAACCGATGTTTCCAAATATAGTTCTGCTGCAAATTTGGTATTTTCTGAACCTTGGAATCAAGCAGCTAATTTCTCAAGTATTAACCAAAAGGAAGAAAAGTATCTATGTATTGCACATAATTTGACATGGCTGTTCTTCTTCTAGGTAGGTTATGAACAGCTTCTTTTATTTGTTAGTAGCATTTTACTTTCTTACTTTTAATTCTATTTATTTTAAATAATATATCTAAAAACAATACATCAATTGGAAACACTTTTCAAATTACACAAGGATGCTGCGCACATAAAAGCAAGATTATACAACAACAGACAGTGTATACAAAGAATCACATGTTAAAATCACAGTGAAACAGCTACAGTAATAGATAGTTACAGTAAGGGGGCCAGTTTAAACAGATGTGTATGAGTTGAGATTTAGTCCCAGAGAGACAGTCGATGAAACTGAGATTTGGGGATGGGGGAGTTCGAAAGTTTGGGAGCAGATTAGCTGAAAGCCCCTGAGTGAGCAGGATGGTACAACAATATTACAATATTGAGGAGATTGAACAGGTACGGGGGAGTGAGGTAGAGGACATCTTTACAGGTAAACAAAAGGATTTCTTAGTTAATTCTTATGGGAGATGAACTACTGTAGGACAGGTGAGATTGGCTAACATGAAAGGTGTGTGTGGTGGTGTGTTTAGGGGGGACAATCATACAGGTGGTTGAGTTCTGGACCAGTAAAAGCTTGTTGAGGGGTTTGTGGGTTAGAGGAGAGAATTTCAGTGGTTGTGACGAAGCTGTGGACCAAGATGGAAGTGGTATAAGCGGGTGGGAGGAGTTAACTGACATTACAGAGATGGAAATATGCAGACCAAGTGGTGTTGTTGATGCGATTACTAAACAACAGTGAAAACAGTCCAGAATGACACTCCCACTCTTTCTACTTGAAGAGTTGGGTTAACCCTACTGATGCAAATGTGCATCAAACACATTTAGCCTTCAGTTGGCATCATATTTTCTTGAAAGCAAAAACATCTGGGGGTGCAACCAGGAGCACTTGTCTTATTTTCATCTATCTATCTATCTATCTATCTATCTATCTATCTATAAACATTTGCAACTTTTTTTAATAGCTGGAAATAAATTAAGGCATCAATGGGTTAACTAAGGAGTTACAGCATGTATATATTTCTTTTAAATAAGGAAATAATATAAAAAAATGTATTTGAGAAAAATAACTACTAAATTCAACAAAGACCAGAATGCGCAATTAATTCAAAAACGTTTCCTGTCTGCAAGTTTAGAAAAGAGGATCACAATATGAGTTGCAATTTTATATGTAATAATGCTAACATAACAAACCATTTAATTTTAAATGACAATGTATAACCAACAAAAAGCACAAAAGTAATTTAAAAACTTTTTCTACTAAGCACATTTTCCTTAAAGAAATATCCAAATATGCCAACAAACACATCTTCCAAAGTCTTTTACTTTGACCGTTAGTTTAAATCTGCAAACTTTTGTTCTTAATGCAAATGCATTTATGGGATTTTGTAATGCTAGCATTAAATGTTTGAAAAAAAGAATAGAAAGTAGTGATGTTAAAGAACAGGTGGTACAAAACAGGTGGTACAAAAATGTCTCTAAAGAGATCAACATAAAACGCCACTCTTTATCAGTTCCAATTGTTTGAGATCCAACAGGAGTAAAATGAAAACGTCAGGTGGTGCTCCATCTCTAAAGCTCCTTTCACACTTTCCTGCTGCTGAAATTCTAGAGAATGTGTGGACAATTAGGTCTGGACATTGTCCAAAAAGCTGATATTCGAATGTGTATTTTATAGCATTTGCTGGACGGGCACGTTCACATCTGGAAACGTTACGTAGAGATGGAAATCAATGAATCCATGTGCCAAGAAAACTAGATAAGGATCAGAGGAAGGCTGTTTGTGTCTGTGATATAATCCTCTGGGCTTCTAATGACATGGTTGTCCAGGTGAACTATGCAGCAGCACATGCTGTGGACATTTGTATTCTCAAGTGCAGCATCTTGAAATGTCTTCACATTTTGCAAGTGCCTCTGTAGAACTAAAAAAGGAAAAAATCTTTTTTTCCTTTTTCATATAGTATTTACATTGAGCTTAGTATTAATAAAATCCTGTGGCAAACGACCACTTTGTACATAGCCTAGTCATCAAACTAGGAATTCACTGTGTATTCAGCAAGGTGTTGGTATTTCTGGCATAGCAAAAGTCAGGCGTCACATTTTTCTGACACCTTAGTTGACTCTGGAATACTGTAACCTACAAAGCAGTTCATAGACTAATCAGTAAAGAGTTTAGGGCCTTTGGCTGCAAAACAATCCCAAACAAGGCTTCTCCCAACCCCTCCACCAACGTGCTTGACAGTTAGCACAAGTCTTTCTATTTTCTTGCTTCATGTGATGTTCAACAAAAATAGCATTCATTCATTTTCTAAAACCACATTGTCCCTTTCGGGGTCACAGGGGTGCCGGAGCCTAACTTGCCACTAGTGGGCGAAGGCAGGGTACACCCGAAACAGGTCGCCAGTCTGCTGCAGGGCCCATAAAGGACCCATAAAGACTCAAAAATTCAAAGAATTTTAATTTTCTGTCAATTATTTAATGGCTCAGGCTTTACAGGGTTAAATGGTCAAAGTATTACATTTTAGTCTAAATCTACTTGTAAAGCAAACTATGTAGGACAGATCCATAGCAATGATTTGAGAAATACTAAAGTCCATAAAAAATAAAAAAGACAAAGGTATTAGCCATACCTTGGTTGGCCAGAGTTGAGCGTAGCATCCCAACTTTTGACCAGATCTTAATCAGCCCATCCTCTCCAGCTAAGATGCATAAAAAACAGTGTAACTTTAGAAAACAATATGTATAAAATAGGTTTCTTTTTCTAAAACAGAACAAATATGTATCAAACTGCAGCTAGATGCGCTAACGACATCCAAACCTGTAACAAGAGCGGTTCCATCGTGGTTCCATCTTCCTGCTAAGACCGCACCTTTGTGCGCGTCAACACTCTTCTCAATGCGCCCCACCTTGGAAACCAGATGGAACTTACCTTAAAAAAGAAAACAAAGAATTTATTGTGCAACAATTCTACAGTCCAAGTTTGCACTGATGCAGATGATTACAATCCAATGGCTCTGTCCAAAATGGATTGATGCAGTGTTGTGCAAATATATCTTCAAATGATAGGGAAACAAAATGAATTAACTACACCTATTAAACAGATGTGCAACACCTATTTGTGTAAACAATGTTTTAAAAGCACACATGGTTGAAACAAAAAAAAGATAAAACCACTAATAAAATACTTACAATTATTAGAATGGATGATTCAAGAAAACTTTAATTGAATTAAACAGAAAACTCCCAATATATTTAACTAATTCTGCTGAACAGTAGCATGAAAAAGTTGATTACAGATATTTGAGAGAATGTTAAAAATCTATAACAGAAAAATACTTTTACTAGATGCTCACGGTTGTTCAATAAATGATGATCTTGCTTTTCCCTTTCCATATTTTATGTTGTACTTGTGGCAACTGCCATTTGTCTAGTTTGTATAAACTATACTAAAGAAAGCAAGAGAAAGAAAGTTGCAAAAGTGAATTGCAAAGAGTCTCTGGTATGCCAGAGTAAATTGCTGCTTCAGTTTGCGGGTGTGCTCGTGCAATTCAACACTGCCATTAGAGTTGTGACCACATATTGCCTACCACAGCAGTGCAATCATGCTCTTATGTGTTTGTATCTACAGTGATGTGCATGAAACACATTTACACTATTTGTGTTACTGCATTTAGTGACAAACTAAGTCATCCAAAGGGATATGGCACATTATAGTACCTTCAAACTGGAGCATACAGCACCATTGTGTTTTTACCTAAAAAGTAAGAAAATTTAATTTATTTGTTCATAGTAAGCAAAATCCAAATATCGGAGTTGTTTGACAGTACACTCATTTTTGAACTAGTTGGACTGGCAACGATTAAATAAGTACTGAATGCAACTGCTGACCCTCACATCTTTATAAAAGAATATAATTGTGCTCTCATGTTTGTGCAGATTTAGGACAAAAGAATGAGTTGAATGAAATTATTTCTAAAGGATTCCTAAAGAAAAACATTGGTAAGGAGACAACCGAAGGAGAATATGTTACTAAATATAAAATTGGTAAAGATTTTAGGGACATAACCACACAAAAAGAGCACCTTAGAGAGGCAAGGCTCACATACAACTAAAACTGGAGGGAAAAAATATATGTACATTGCATAATCTGTAACAATATGCAAATTATTATTTACACCTGCCCCTCCATGAACCGGCCATGTGTCTTGAACACTCAGGTAAAGGGAGGAGCAGAGCTGCCACTGATCACTACATGGTGGTGAGTTGGATTCCTTGGCGGGGAAGGAGGCCGGAAAGACTTGGCAGACCCAAACGTGCTATGAAGGTCTGCTGGGAACGTCTGGGTGAGCCCTCAGTCAGGGAAGTCTTTAACTACCACATCCAGGAGAGCTTCAAACAAATACAGAGGGAGGCTGGTGACATTGAGTCGGAATGGACCATGTTCTCCACCTCCATTGTCTCTGCTGGTGTTCAGAGCTCTGGTCGCAAGGTCTCTGGTGCATGTCGTGGCAACAACCCCCGAACCCGGTGGTGGACACCGGAAGTAAGGAATGCCGTTAAGCTGAAGAAGTCCTATCGGGTCTGGCTGGCTTGTGGGACTCCAGAGGCAGCTAACAGGTATCAGCAGTCTAAGCGAGCTGGGCATCTTTACTTAGACTGCTGCCCCCGCGATCCAGTCCCGGATGAGCGGAGGAAAATAGATAGATGGATATTTACACCTGGTACATTCAAATTCAACATCCATAATGACACAGGCAAACGGAATTTCTATAAATAAGTGTCTCAAAAAATTAATTTCAGGTAGAGCAATATCTTCTCCAACCAACACAACCTCTTTATCGTATGAAGCTTTGTATCTTTCAGGGAAAAAGAATTATCTGCACGCAGCTTCATCATAAAAGCATAGGTGCTGTAGTGGAGGAAACTGACAGCTAATTTAAAAAAAAAAAGATATTTTTTTTCTTTTTTTGTTTTGGCCAATCATCATTAAAAGGCATCAGGTAAATAACAAAATGGCAAATGGATTTGTTTTTAAAGCAGTTGAATCCAAACTTTATATTAGATAAAAATGTAATAAAATTAAACAAAGTGGACTATTGTTGGGAAAACGGGTAGCTGCAGGACTGTGGGAACAATAATTTTGTCAAAAGGTTTTAAAAAGGTGACATTGAAAAGATATTTCAGGATTTAAACTTTTTCATAAATTGTTGTATCAGGTATTTATTTTACTCTCTGCCGTTTTTTTTTTTTTTTTTAATAAGGTTTATTCAGACTTTTACAACTTGAAACTGACGTAATGATTCATTTTCCTTTTTACTTTGTAAGATGCAGAGTGGATTTTGTAGTATACTTGCCATCAGTGCTGGTGAGGACAAAGATCTCAGCTTGGGTTTGTTTCTTTCCACCAACAGTTTTGGGGAACCAGTGCAAGTCAAGGGGGTAGGTTTCCTCTGACAGCTTGACAACAACATTAGTTTCATTGTTCACCAGGTTCCACTTGAGTATCTGATGATCATCACTGCATGAGTACAGCTCATCTGCGGAGGTCCAACCTAAACAATTTACAAGATCCTTATGTGAGCTGGTGTTAAGGGGAAAAAAAGAACATATTTCTTTCTCATTCCTTTATAATGTCACTAAGTAACATCTTAAATGCAAAAGTTCTACTTTGAACACAATTTTTCTGGATTGTTTGACAAAAAACAATTCAGTTAAAATTGGACCTAACGCATTATTATTCATAAAGACTCAAACATTTCCGTTGTATAGGAAATGCAAATGTCATTGCTGCAGTAGTCCTTAAAATATTAACAGCAGAAATGTCAAAAATATGTATTTAAACAAGTTAACATAAATCCAGAACATTAATGTAGTTTGTTTTAAAACTATCTTCAGCTGAATGACAGCAATAATATAATTAAAACAAGAGCGTGCAATGTCCCAGTTTTCAACAATATTTGGCCATTTTATCTCAAACCAAAGGCAATAAAAGGGAAAGCGACGGCGTTAAAAGGATATGTTTTGGTTCCTTTTGCAACGTTGTTTTGAGTCTCATTGTCGTCTCGGCACTGTTGTATCCTAAACAAATAAAGCACGCGTCTGTTAGATAAAGCAATTTTAGAATCAACTCTTAAGTCAAGCTGAACATCACAAGGAAGTCAAACAAAGGGAAAAATGCCAGCAGCACCGACACCAAAACAAGCGTCTGCAGTTGCTATGTTACCTGTCAATGTAGCTAACTACAATCAAATGTGTCCGTGTTTTGTATTTACCTTGAATGTTAACAGTTTTCAAATGCGCACGGGTGGCGTTCTGGAGACTGCAAGTGTACTGTGTGCCTTTTATAAACGCACGAAAGTCGATGAATATTGTATGAATAGTCGATAACAAACAATCAAGTCAGGGTGAAGCAGCGTTTTGTTTTCATGACATGAAAGCTAACTTCTTAGCCATGAAATCTCGGGCGAGTGAACGGTTGACAACCGAGTCATCGCGAGAGTTGCAACAATTTGCTAAGTCAGCGTTTACTTTATAACATTTACTATTTTAAGTGACTTTCACAAATTCGTTTGACATTTATCTTCCAAGTATGCATATATAATTTACTGAATAATGTGTTGATGATTTCGATCACTTTCTAAAAACAATGTAAACGACTCTATGTAACAGGACTTCATTTTACAGTAACCGAATGGTTCGAAAGTACTGATAATACCACTCTTTGCTTAAACAATGCCCTTACTTAGAAAATAAAATCACAAGTGATGTCTTTATAAAGTTGTCGTCTATCGCTTTGTTACAGTTACTCCTTTCATATCATTGCTATGGACCGAGGCGGAGTTGGCTGCGTCCCCTTTTTTGAATTTTGTGTTTTTTTCACACTACCCTTTCAAAGGTCCATGATGCTTTGCGTGAGTATATAACGAATTTGGTTCGACGGCGCAGTTTAGGCGCCATTTACAAGATAAGTTTTTCGAGAAGGGAAGCGGCTCGGGGTGATACGAGAGACGAGTTTGTGGACTATTCTGGTGTGTTTTGTTTGGTTTTTTTTGACAAACGTTGGATTTACCTTTTCTTCTTGAAAACTTTGAACCGTCTCAGCAGAAAATCCTTGACGGACTGTTTTTTTGTTTCAGTTTGAGGAAGGTACAAGAAGATAAAATAGAAGAAAATTATTACTGGGTTCCGTCTATTTGCTGAAATTCATAGCGGTTTTTTTCATGGAAACAAAACGTAAAGTTAATGGCGTATTTGACGTGTATAAAGTTAAGACAAGAGAAAAATATTAAATTGGCACGACATAAATTATTACAAGTACTTGATCACTATTCAATGTACTTTTAAAAATATGCAATTACAACTAAAGTGCACGCTTTCTCAACTGAATCCATTATATTATTGTTTCCGTGTTTATTGTAACCTACGCAAGTTAAAGGTGGCTACTGTCTATTCTGTGATGCTTCGTTTGACATTAGTTAGCAAGCCACCAGTGCTAACCTGACTATCATTAGCCGCTGGGGGGGTGAGTGAGGGAGAGGGGGGTCGTGGCGACTTTAATGCGACATATAGTCATCCAAACGAAGACGAAGAAAATCGTTTGATTGACCTGGGATTGACGTCAAGTCAAATCCTTCACCTAGGTTTGGTTAGTTTTTCGAATTCATTTACGAATCGAGTTAGGTTGCCAACTTTAATCTCTCCGCCCTAACATTAGAATTTCAGGGGCTGAAAGCTAGTTTGCAAGTTCGACTATTATCTGTTGAGTTGCGTTTTCAGTAGCGGTCATAGAAAACTAGCAATTCAAGGCTCTAAACTGTTTCTCCCTCCTTGTTTTAATTAGTAACTTTGTTTGCCTTTTCGTTGTTACCGATCGCTACACGTTCTAAGGACAAAAGGCATTTTTCCATAGGTTTGTGGTTAGCTAGTTTATGTGACAGACCGAAGCCATTACATTTCGAGATATTTGCGTGCAGTTTTTCAAGCTAATACATTTCCTGGATCCCAGTAGTGTTAAGAGGAATTTAATAAATACATGTCAGATGTAAATATTGTAAAACACAATTTTCTCCCCTTTTTTGTTTTAGCAACTGTGTTATTTGTGGAGAGGAAAAACAATAATATTAGGAAGGGCGGCAGTGAGATTGACTGGTAATGGCAAACGCCTGACAGATTAGTTGTGTGTGACCGACCGTAAGTGGAGTTGAGAGATTGACGGGCACAAAAATCACTCATGGGTGTTCCTTTTTTTTTTCCTCCCCCATTTTTTTTCTCCTTTTTACCAATGACCCCTTTAGATTTCAAATCATGCCATCTAAAACCGCAAAGAGCTCAACTGCCTCTACCAAGCCAAGAGGAAAAGGGTCGCAGGATGTCTCTCAGGGCGAGCTGGATGTGCCCCCTAAAGAAACCAAATCCAATGGCCAAGAGGAGGCACCACCGACAACTGGCAAGTAACAAAGGCTGTTTTGGTGTCTGTGAATCTAAATAAGTTGTTCAGTCAATGGCTCTGCGTGTATTGCAGTATTGCTAGAGGCCAACTGGCACAGCTGTAAAGCTCTTTCCCCCCCTCTATCTTAAATGTAAGAGTAGCTGGGATGGCTCAGACGTTTTTTAGAGTGCATCACATAAATGAAATCACTTCGGGATGATTTGGATATCGTCGAATGCATTTCTTCGCCGGATCGTGTCGGTAAAGGAGGTAATTTGCTTCGAAGTTGCGTGTTTTTGCTGTGATGAAAGGGATTTTCATTCATGCCTGTAACTTTTTTTTTTTTAAGCGCGTATGCTACTTTCAAGATGTAATTGTTGAAGTTCCTTGATACATGAATTTGTTGACATGTTTTCGCTAATGCTTGGCTGTTTTACTTTATTTTTCAAACGCCATCATTTCTTTTTATAAAAACAAAAGAACGCACAAGGTTTTGGATCGATCCTTGAAGATCGTAGTGTTTATTTTAGAAGATTTCCATGGAGCAAGCCTTTTCCTGTTTGTGTTTTGATTTTAGCCGGTTATGAGTCTATAGTAACGGCGGTGATCGAAACGCACTTTATGATGGAAGTGTCCGTGGCGCATCTATCCGGAGAGAGTTTGTGTGCACTGACGTGTGCTGTTCATATCCGATCCAAGATTCGACTCTTGCTTTCTGAACAAAGGAAAAAAAAATGACGCCTGTCAACTTTCCCCGGAGTCGCTGGCCTGTGCGACTTACCGCCTGTGTTTTTGTTTGTTTGTTTTTGTTCTCCCCCACCCCTCCCCCACGGGCCACTGTCCCGTCCCCGTCTCCCCCCCTCCACCCTTCCCCACCTGAAGCGATTCGCACAGAAAAACTGAAATGTGCACTTTTCTGTGCCACAGATTCGGCTGAAGTGGAGGCTGCCGAGGCGGTTGATTGTCGAAGTTTGGAGGAGATTCTCGGTAGCATCCCTCCACCCCCGCCCCCAGCAATGACCAATGAACCAGGCGCTCCCCGCCTGATGATAACACATTTAGTGAACCGCAACTTTAAGTCGTACGCAGGCGAGCAGATCCTGGGGCCTTTTCACAAGGTACGACCAAAGATTGATTGAAATCTACCAAGTCTCCTGAATGTTTACTTTGTGCACTTTGATCAAATTTAGTGTAACTATTAGCATCCATGTCGTATTATTTTTATTATTTATTTTTATGTCTGAAGTCTCAGGTCACCTGGCTGCATTCAAGTTTCTTTTGTAATAGAAGACCTAAAAATGAAGGTTATTGCTAAAACGGTTTAAAAAAATGTGATTTTAAAAAGGGGAAGAAGTCACACTCCTCCATTTTGATTTAGTATTTCTCACAGCATGTGAAGATCTACTGGTGTAGTCACATTTAACTAAACTTTTTAATGTCTTTCTTGAAAAATATTCATTTTTAAGTTATCTTATGTCTCTAAAAGTTTCATATTGATAAATGTATTTATTTTAAAAGTATTAAAAATCTCTACTATTCTTGCATGAGATATCATAGCTATTACTGACAGCTATTCCTGACCAGTGCCACGCTGTTGTTTGTTCCATATGAATGATGTATTTATATTAATTTATTTTCCTCTCAATTCCTTCCCAGCGTTTTTCATGCATCATTGGTCCAAATGGAAGCGGGAAGTCTAATGTGATAGACTCCATGCTGTTTGTGTTTGGATACAGAGCTCAAAAGATAAGATCAAAAAAGCTTTCAGTGTTAATTCACAGCTCTGATAAACACAAAGATGTGGAAAGCTGTACTGTGGAGGTGCATTTTCAAAAGATCATTGATAAGGTATAAACATATTTATATACCCTTTTTTTTCATTAAAATGATCAGTTTGTTGTCCAAAAAAAATCAGAAATATTTTTGCTGGTTAAACTTTTTTTTTTAAAATTATGTATTTGTTCTTTATTTCTGATGTAGTAATATTGCTGCTCAGTTCTTTCACCAGTGACTAAGTTTAAGCTTAAATCAGTTGTGAAAGTTACATGAACTCCCACATGTGCCATATTTGAGTCATATTGCACTAGAACTGATCTTTTTGGTCGTGTCAATGAAGGGAAAGCTAAACGAATGTAGTTTTTGCCTCTACTTTCTTGATAGTGCAGTGGCAAAAGAGGCAGTAGTGTTTAGGTTGGATGTAATAACAGACTGCTGTTACCACTAACTTTAAACTTCACTTGTTTTTCTCTTATTAAAGGTATTGTTATAAATATAATTTTTCTACAGTGTAGCAAATTACTCCTGGCACTGCTGAGGCTGAGATGTTGTGAATTTTAAATAAACATCAGTTTGTCTTAAAATTGCCACAAACTAAGAAATCAGTTTTATATTGACACTCATGCCTCAAAATTATTTTTTCTTTCACTGTCTAAAGATCTGTACACAGCTTAAAATAAATATTCTTTATATATATTCTTTTTTTTTTTTTCAACTAAACGTTTTTACATTATCTGTTTATCCTTTATAGTTAGAATTTTATGGAATTTGCAATGCTATGCACTTCAATAAACATTTAGCCTGGTACCTTATCATTTGCTATTAAAGATATAGTGTATGCTTTAAAATGACTTTTGCGTGTGTTTTTCTGTGTAGATCTTGTTAGCTACGTGAGTATGTCAGTGTTAAAACAGTTTGACGTGTTGGACTGTTTCAACCTCTCCTGAACTGTTCTGTTCTAAGTTGCTGTGTCTTCTGCCCCTCCCCCCCTGAGCCAGGAAGGAGATGACTACGAAGTCATCCCCAACAGCAAATTCTACGTTTCCAGGACTGCCAACAAAGACAGTTCTTCAGCCTACCATATCAATGGCAAAAAAGCCACTTTTAAAGAAGTGGGGGCATTACTTCGCAGTCATGGTATTGACCTTGACCACAACAGGTTTCTGATTTTACAGGTAATTTTTCTTTTTTTTTTTTTTTTTTCCTTTTCCTTTTTTTTTTTTTTTTGCCTGGAAGCACAAATTACTTTTTTCCTTTAGAGATGATAATGCAATCGGTCATTTTCTTCTTCTTCTTTTTTTTTTTCCTGCAATTCTCAGGTTCTCTTTTGCTTAAATGTTTCTCATGTACCTGTAGGCCTTGCCTGGAAAAGTCATGTAATATTCTGTGGTGTCATAGAAAAGAACTGGGGAGGGTTTGCTGTCTGCAAGACCTTAGAATGCTGTAGCAGCGCATCATGGTTTGAAACAGTGAGAAAAAAGTGCGAACCATTATTTGCTGCTTTAGAATTTTAAGGAGAAAATGCAAAAAAAAAATCTCACCTGGATGTGGGTCGCTAAACTCTCTACTAGCTTAACAATTCGTTTTTAATTTTTTATTCATTTTTCTTTTTTTTTTTTTTTTTCTTTTTTCTTTTTTTGGGGGATGATGGGTGGACCCCTCTTTTTCCCATATACCTGTTACGCTGTAGCAGCACGTAAATATTGGCGTGTGAAAATAGCCCCAACCCCAATATTAGCAGTGCTGCTTCAGTGTGGCAGGATCAAGCATCCTCTGTTCCCATTATTTGGAATATTTGCATTGTTCACTATTTTGCACTATTATAATTTATTTAATACTTTACCTAGAGTCCTGCTTTGCTCTCCACATTTAGTTTAAATCTTTTCACTTGTCATAATTTTTCTTTTCGTCTTCCCCCATTTAATTTTATCTTTACCTAACTTACACTGCTGAAAAAATTAGACAGAAAATCTTTTGCAAGAAAAAAAATAATTTCACTGTTTAAAAAAAACTGCCATACAAAAATGTAAAAAATAAAAACTGTTGCTTTTTTGCTTTTTTTCCCCCAATACATTTACCTGTCTATTTTTCCTCTCCTTGCAAAACCCTGTTTTTTGGCATTGCTATATGACTATGGGGAAGAGTCTGGAGCTTGGCTTCAAGGTCACTTTTCCAAACCTTTAGCAAAAGGGGAAATTCATTTTTTCACCAGTCAGGACAGAATGATGAGTGATCAGACCTATCCCATTCTTCCATGAGCTCATTTGTTTCCTCAATCTTACAAATATGTGTGACCTGCTTTTTATCACGCATAGAAATAAATAAATAAACCCCGCTTTAAGCAATTGTGTTATACAAAAACATCAGGTCAGTAATAACAAGTATTTTCATTTAACTTGATTTTTTTTTCCCCCTTGATGTCTTTCTGTATGGCTTGCTAGATTACTTAGACTATATTACTAAAATCAAATTGTTTCAGCAGAGCTTTAACTTGCCATGAAATTTGGACTTCATTAGATTAATTTAAGTTAAAGAAAATAAAGATCCACTGTAGCTAAAAGAACTGAAACAAAAATGTTAAGTGCTACAAATACAATTTGTTTTATAAACATAGAAAAAAACAGCACTTTTTGCTGTAACAGTGTTTTTTTGTGTGAGGTGAGTGTTGAGCGTAGGTTGTTGAATGACACATTTTATTCTTTAAAACATTTTCCATCACTCTAATTTATTTTTTCTTCCCTCCCGTGAGTGGAAAGAAAAGTTCTTTGGAAATATCATAGTTCTGTTGTTTTCTGTGTATAGTGTTGCATTGGGAAATTAGTTATAAGTCAGGTTTTGTCAGGATTTTTGCCTCATTACTGAGGACATATGAACAAATCAAAAGAAAATTACAGTAACTTACTAATTTTCTTTCTTTGAGTCAGTTTTTGCATTTCTATCCTTTCCAATATGCTTGTCTGAACTGTACACAGGGTGAGGTGGAGCAGATTGCAATGATGAAGCCGAAAGGTCAGACGGAGCATGATGAGGGCATGCTGGAGTATCTAGAGGACATCATTGGTTCTTGTCGCCTCAAGGAGCCCATCCAAGTCCTGGCTCGCCGCATTGAGCTTCTCAATGAGCAGAGAGGAGAAAAGGTAACACGCCATCTTTCACATTCCAGGGAAAAAAAACAATGTTTTGTTTTTATTGTGTCTGGAAATTGGTCATTTAAAATCCTCTTTTTTTTTTTTTATTAAAACATTTTTATCTGAGGACTTTTTGTGTTTTATTTTGTGCTTTTGGGATGTTTTTTGGATAAAGGTTGAAAGCTGTACAGTGATGGGCTTTTCTTGAATGGAAGCAATGTGCAGTTGCCTGACTAGTAAATCTTTAAGAATGACAACACATGTAGTTTGTCAAAATATTCTTTCGAATTAATCTTCAAGAAATTGTATTACTAAATGTAACCATCTTTTCCTGTTTACTGCCTGAAGACTGGAAAGACCATTTGATATAGAAGTTTTCCTCTTTTTTTCACTCTTCCAGCTAAACAGAGTAAAGTTAGTGGAAAAAGAGAAAAATGCTTTGGAGGGAGAGAAGAACAAAGCTGTGGAGTTCCTCAAACTGGAGAATGACATCTTCAAACACAAGAGTCAGCTCTACCAGTATTATGTGTGAGTAAACCAGCGCGGTCAGATATTATAACACCACTGTTTTAGTGGATGTCTCCTATTGAAATCAATTTCTATTGTTGAATGTTCTTGCTTATTGAACTGCTGTGTTTTTATTGATTTATCTGCTTGTTTTCCTTCAAGTCATGACCTGCAGAAGCGTGTGGTGGATAAGGAGCAAGAAAAGCAGAAGATCTTGGAGGAAACTAAAGAGCTCACAGAAAAAAATGCAAAGATATCACAAGAAATGGAGAAAATGAACGAAGAGCTAAAAAATGTAGAGAAGTAAGTTTTTCTTTCCAATTTTTTCTTAATGTGACCCTAAAATGAACATTTCTACCAGCTTCCTCGTGTTTTTTTTTTGTTTGTTTTTGTTTTTTTTTTGTGTTTTTTGTACTGTATGCTGTAATATAATTATTTATTGAATGAATGGCTTTTCTTTAACTGGCAGAGCATTTTCAAAATAAAACAAAATAATGTTCTCATATTTGCTTTTCATTAAAGAAAGGAGAAAATATTTAAATTCTTTTTTTGAGACACTTTTAGCATTTTCATGTTTAATTTATTTATAGTTAAAAAAATCTCAGTAAACAAAGTGCAGTTACCCCATGAAAAATGCCTTTCCTCTTCCAGAAAACAAAATAAAATCAACAAGTACATCGAGGCGCAGAAGGAGAAGTTCACCCAGCTGGACCTGCAGGATGTTGAAGTGCGTGAGAAGATCAAACACTCCAAGAACAAGAAGAAGACACTGCAGAAGCAGCTGGAAAAAGAACAGAAGAAGGTGTGTTGGTCTTAACGTCGTATTCCAAAAATACTCTCAAGTTCAATGACTTCTTTTAACCTAGTATTGGTGTTGGCTATCCTGCAGTAGATAAATCATGTCACTCTGACGATATCACATGAGCATACAATTCCTAAACACGTGATATTAAAGGACAAATTCCTCTCAAGCTTTCCCTCATATTTATTTCTAGTTTTGCTTTTTTAATGCAAAAATCAGGCCTCTACTATGCTGTTATTCATAAATTATTTTGGTAATAAAATAGTGGAAAATGAATTTGAAAAATAAACATTTTCGTATTATTTATTGATACAAATTTGAACTCTAGAAGCAAATGCTTTAATAAAGACTTTAAAACAACTTGACTATAAGGTGATACATGAGCTGCAAAGACTGAGTTTCAACTCGGTGTCAACAAACTGCGTATGATTCAATCTTTTTTGTAGCCATATTTATCTAAGCTTCACAGGGTTGCTCTCTCTCTTCTAAATTATAATTAGTATTGGTTTCTCATTTATTTATTTTTTCCTCAGAGTGTTAGGGAAAAAATCATCCTGGATCCATCTGAAGGATAAGATTAGATAAGACTTCATTAATCCAACAATGGGGAATTTTATGTGTTTACAACTGCAAAAATATTTATACTTTTAGTATATGAATAGTATTTGTTAAAAAATATAATTTGGAATTGAGGGATAAAACTGTGTCTGATTTTTACAATAGACTGTTTGCAATGTAGCTCTGGCTCTAATAGTAAATAAAAATAAATATCTTTAGTTTTAATAAGAATGTTAATTGTAATGTACAGTATAGATTGGTGCAGTGTACTGCAGCGCTACCATGTCCATGTTACAAAGTTGTTCCATAACACAGTGATGTGCTTTGAGAGCTTTAAAAATTGCTGATTTTTTTTTTTTTACTTTTAACAAAATAAAAACAAACATTTGTTTGCAGACAATAACAATAATGATACGTATTTTTACCACAAAAACCCATTCTCTTTTATGAGTATTTTTACACATTAGTAAATTTTAAAAAGTAACAACAGTTTGAATTTTTAGGACCCAGTGTCTAAATGGCAAATGTCATCAACATAAGCATTAGAATGTTTGTTTATTTTAAATATATATATATATATATGTTTTTTCTAAGGGTTTCCTAAGGAGGAAAAAAAAGAACATTTTGGAAAAACTAACTCTGATGGCAGGACTTCCTATTAATTCTAAACCAGCCACTAGGGGGCTGTAAAGTAACGCAGGTCAAATTAAGTGTTTCACTGCATGCATGCAGTGTTTTACTGGTCCTTCATATACATACTGGTAACACTGATACATTTTCTTTGCAAATTTGGTAAAAGACTTTGTTTATTTATCCTACTGATTCTTTCAAATGCTTAAATACACTCTTTCTGTTCGCTTATTTAAGGTTTCTGCATTCTGCCCACACTGGGGTATGTTCTGAAAGTATAGCTTGGACAAAGAGAGGGCATGACAGGTCTGTGTAGAAATGTGTTCTGCTCTGAGAGTCAACTATGGCTGTTCTGTGTCAACCTTCCATGTTCACATTTCACCCAAAGTTAATCTCAAGTCAGAGATTGTACACATTTTTTTAAGACAGAGCAGTAGTAACTAGAGCTTTAGCCAGAGTTTACAGTTGACTTTTATGAGTTTGGGTTTAAAGCATCATTTTATTTTTACTACTTTTCAGTAACACGGCCAAAAACGTACCTCATAGTTTAAAATATTTGCCTTCTGTGCTTTTTCTACCATTAATCAGTTGTACTATTTTATTCAACCAACTACAAAGCTTTCTCTCCATGCTGAAAGATTATGCACACATTTGGCATCAGATGTGAGTGGGTTTGTGTTTTTCACTTTTAAAGTTTAACATGGTCCTTCATAAATGTTTTTTCCATATATTGTGTAGTTAGAGGAAGTGCAAAGTATACCAAGCAGCAGCGAGAAGGCCATCACTGAGGCAACCGCCCGCAAGGAAGACCTGGAGAAACAGAAAGTGAAAGAAGAAGACAAACTCAAGAAAGTGATGGAAAGTTTGAAGGAAGAAACTAGTGGTTTACAGCAGGACAAAGAGGTCTGCGTGTACAAGAATATTTAAGTTAGTGTTTTTTTTCTGTATAAAAAAAAAACAAAACATTGTTTCTTGTTTTGTACTAATCAGAAAAAAGAGAAAGAGCTGATGGAACTAAGTAAGGCTGTGAATGAGACCTGTTCTCGAATGGACCTCGCTCAGTCAGAGCTCGATATCTACCTCAGCCGTCACAAGACCGCTCTGGCACAGCTCAACACGGCCAAGCAGACGCTTCAGACAACCTCAGACACACTCAAGGAACGCCGCGCTGCCATCAAAGATCTGGAAGTTCAAATACCAAAGACAACGCAGGAGCTCAAAAAGGTAAAGGGAAACATCTGTTGTCATTTTTAATTTGCCTTTCTTTGCTGTTTACCAGCTTACTGCCATTGATGGGGTTAGTATATGAACCTTCATATCATTTGTCTTTTGTAGGATCAAGAAGAGCTGGAGAAGCTGACGAAGATGGATAATGAAACCAGAGAAGTTGTCAAAGAGTTACGGGAGAAGGTGGATGAAGCCAAGAGTTCCCTGTCCTCCAACCGTAGTCGAGGAAAAGTCCTGGATGCCCTGATGCGGTTAAAAAAGACTGGTAGAATTCCTGGCATCTATGGAAGACTGGTAAATGCATAATTTTAAAACTGGTACAGGCAGGAAATCTCTTTAGCTGTTGTTTAATTATTATACATGTTGTTGTAGGGAGACCTTGGAGCCATAGATGAGAAGTATGATGTGGCAATTTCCTCTTGTTGTGGTGCCCTGGACAATATTGTTGTGGACACTATTGACACAGCTCAGAAATGTGTCACCTTCCTCAAAGAGCAGAACATTGGAGTCGCCACTTTCATCGGTCTGGACAAGGTAAAAGGTTTACTAAATGAAAGTAATCATAAAAAATGCTTTTTTATTTCACTGAAAAAACAATTTTGTAGTTTTTTCTAATCTGACCTGGTTTCCTTGCTGCTGTTTCTCATCACTCAACACAGATGAAAACCTGGGAGAAAAACATGGCCCCCATTCGCACCCCTGAAGACAGCCCACGCCTGTTTGACATGGTCCGAGTGAACGACGAAAGCGTGCGGCCGGCATTTTACTTTGCTCTAAGGGACACCCTCGTGGCTCAAGACATGGAGCAGGCCACACGGATGGCTTTCCAAAAAGAGAAGCGTTGGAGGGTGGTCACTCTGAAAGGACAGATCATTGAGATGGCTGGTTAGTGCCTTCCCATTTTTGTGCTTATTTGTCTTTGGTTACATTTGATTTAAATTAATTTAAATTGATTTTTGCTTGCTGTGTGAATAACAGGAACAATGACCGGAGGAGGAAGAATAATGAAAGGCAGAATGGGCTCTTCTATTAGCACTGACTTCTCTCAGGGAGAGGTACATTTCAAAATATACTATTAGAACAATTTAACCATCCACTCCTTTAGAATTTATTAGGACATTTTTAATAAATGGTGACTCAGATTACCAGCTAAACTTTAACTGAGATATATGAACCAAATATACACTGATTTAAAACCAGTTTGGAGCATTTTTTGTTACTGTCTAATTTAACTTTATTTTTATATCTTCTCTTTAGCTTGACCGCATGGAGACCAGTCTGAACGAAAAGGTTTCAAAACTGCAGGGTTGCCAAGAGAGAAAGCTGCAGGTGGAGGAAAGTGTCCAGCGTCTACAACCACAGCTCCGAGAGATGAAGAACACCTTTGAAAAATACACCAACAGCATCACTGTACGCCCCTTTTCTCTCATCTTGTGTGGTGTTTCAGTCATTTGAATACATTCAATCTCTCCTCCATTTATGTATCACAAACATAACTAATGAAAACTTTTTTTTAAATCTTTTTTTAAGAGGGACAACTAAGTCGCTTTCTTTTATTTTTGTTTTCAGAGTCTTGCCGACCAGGAAACCCACTTGACGCTTCAGATTAAAGAGCTTGAAGCCAACGTTCTGGCAGCTGCTCCAGACAAGAACAAGCAAAAACAGATGGAGAAGAGTCTGGAAGCCTTCAAGAAAGGTAGAAGCTTCTCTGTTTTAATGGCTTTTTTAAATCATCATATTTCTATTAAGATGAATTATAGATTCAAATATCTTCAGTGATTCCCTGTATCAGGTGTTTTACTATACCAGGGGTTGTAATATCTGCTTAAAAGGTTGCTATTGAATGTCAACTTGTAATGATGCTCCTTATATAGATCCATTTGCACATTGTTCTCTTTTCTCAGACTATGAGTCAGCATCCAGTAAAGCGGGGAAGGTGGAAAATGAGGTAAAAAGGCTCCACAACCTGATTGTGGACATTAACAGCCACAAGCTAAAAGCTCAGCAGGACAAACTTGACAAGATCAACAAGGAGCTGGATGAATGCTCCTCCATCATAACGAAGGCCAAAGTGGCTATAAAGACTGCTGATCGGTGAGTTCTGGAATCCAATGTTATTGTTCTGATCCCCATTAAAGCCCAAAGAAACTTTTGATTAGGAATGCAGGAACTGTGATGAGTGACGGGTGAAAGCATTTCGGATGGTTCCCACCTCTGCTTTTGAGAGGAGCAACATCTGTCTGTGCTTCAGAGCACAGCCATGTGAGGAAATGTCTCTCCTCCACGTCACACTTGTGACCGGCAAGGGGAAAGCCAGCCTTAAGTCCCTACAGCTCCTCCTTCAAATGCCTCTCTAATTGGAGCAATAGGGAGGAGTCAGAGGGGTAGGGAAGCAATTCAGGTTCAGCCTGGGTGTTTAATAAGTAACTTGTTTACCTGTTGTAAACAGAAAGTGACTATTATAATAGCTAAAACTTATTTTGTCTAACAGAAAAATGACTGAAATCATCTCCACCCTTTTACTACACAACCCAGACAAAAAGGATTTTCTTCTGTTTATTGTTTAAGGGAGTAATGCATGCAATCAGTGTGTTTAAGTTTTCTAAATGTGCTCTGCTGTTTTGTTGAAGAATAGTTCCTATTCTTCAGTTTAAAGTCTTTATTTCATTACTTTTCCTGGACTGGCTTAGAATTTCCAAAACCCCGCTGAGCCTGAACACATCCAGTGTTTTCCAGTTCCTGAAGTGTTTCTCTTTGTGTTTGCCTTCATAGCAACCTGAAAAAGTGTGAGGAGAGTGTGGCTCATCTGCAGAGTGAGCTGGAGGAGAATGAGAAGGTAATGAAGGATCTCACCGAGCAACTCAAGAAAGTGGAAGATGATGCTGGAGAGATCATGAAATCTTGTCAGGAGGCAGAGGTCGGTACAGATTATTCAATTATCCATGACTTCTGTACACTCTTTTATTATGTATTCCCTTCTTCCTAAAGACGTTACAGCACATTTTTATTAGTACATTTGGGTTTCTTTGTTATTTAGAAATGTGCTTAACGGAACTAAATCTTTACCTAATGAGAAAAGTGAATGTTTTAGGATGTTTTACAAATGTTTATTCCATGTATGTTTTTATTTGTTCTTTATTATATTTTGTCTCATAAACCTCTGAGTCTCTAAGTAAAATTAGAAATGATCTAACAATGATAAACTGAGAAATTACTGCTGTTTTTGCGTAGGCTGCTCTACCGGAGGTACAGGAGCAATATCAGAAGGTTTCAAAGGAAATAAAGATCCTGCAGCAACAGGAACACAAACTGCAGGAAGAGTCTCTCAATGTGAGGCTCTCCATTGAGCAGATTGACGCCACCATCATCAAACACAACGGGAAGATCAAGTACTGGCAGGACGAGGTGAGCGACAGGACATGGTTAGAAATAATCTGATTTTATAATCTAAAGATATTGGCAGCAAACTTAAAAATGAATGCCTCCTAAAAAGTTAATGTGCTCATGCACATTATGTCTTTTCTTTGTTTTGACCGGCACCTATCTAGATTTTTTTGTTATTTTAGCCTGCAAGGCTGTGGAAGAGCTGCCAACTTTGTTGCTACGTTTAACTTGTCAGATCTTTTTCGGAAGTTTATTTTTCTTCCCAAAAAGCTGCCAGCATCACATCCGTTTTCACAAACTTCGAACTGCTTTACTACTGCAGCCAAAGCCCCTCCCAGGAGATGTTCTGTTAAACATCTTTCATTAGTAAAATTTGTTCTGAATCTAAAGCTAAAAACCTCAATTCTTAGGAGTCATTGTCCAAGCAAGCAAATTTAAAATAAGATCAAGATTTCACCGACACAAGTTTCATCCAAAAGTAGCAAATACTGTCCGCTTTGTTTTTACATGGGATGTTCTTCTCTGGGAAAAAATATTCAAAGTGTCACTTTTCTTCTTGACATTCTCCTAAAACAGGAAATTTGATTTTCCAACAGGCTTCCAAGTTGTCCCTACATATCATTGAAGGCCAACCAGCAGAGAAACTCCCCGTACTCGCTGCTGCTGAGCTTGAGGCCATCTCCGATCCCAATGTAATCGTCAACAAGATGAGCACGTTGGAGATCCAGTGCAGTCATCTGAAGCCCAACCTGGGAGCCATCGCAGAGTACAAGAAGAAGGTAGCAGCAGTTAACAGGTTTATTTGAAGGCTGAAAGACACTTTAGCCCAGGTTTATATGAATATAAAATGGGGAAAGTTATCAATCTGCCCTAACTTTTATGTAAAACCACAAAGGTTTAAAATGACTGAGGAGGTGTTTCCCTTCAGAAACAGAACCAAGTCCATAATAATCTAGTTCTCTCGTTTATCACAGCGTTCTAAAAAATAAATCATGATTGGTGAAATCCACCAAGAAGCCATCTTTAGTTTTTACTACTATCATAGATGCTTAAACTCCCCACTGAACACTGTTTACTTTTTCTCAGACATTTTCACATTTTTCTCTAAGATGTTGTGAAAAATAAGTTCAGTATTACAGATTGAAAACAAAGCTCTGTTCCCCATAAAGGAATTATGTCGATTTGGTCAAATGTACACATTCTGTTCCACAGAGGAGAGCAATTTACAAGGCTTAGAGCCAATCAGGACGCAGAACGGTGTGCTGTTAAAAAAAATCCTGTAAAGAGAAAAACGTAAACGCCTAAAATAAATTACACGGGTGCTTAGAATGGGGTTGAGTTTGGAGACTAATACGGCCATAACAAATTCATCTTTGCTTCGTTTTCTACAATAAAAATAGTAGTCAGATTACTTTCCTCTCCGGCACAATAACCCAACTTTCTCGCAAGCTGAAATTAAGAAATAAACAGATTTAAAACCTTGTACAGATTATGATTTCTGGCAGAGCTTAAACTTTTTCTAATAATAAAAGTTGATTCAGTCAGCAGATCAATATCAGTTTTTGTTTTTAACATTTGTTTTAGTCTTGAACTTGGAAATCGTCAAACCAGCACGCTGTCCCTCATTTGTTTAGTGCCGTTGGAGGCAGATGTTCAGGAGATTTCTGAAACAAGAACTTCAGGTTCCCTGTTTGCAGCCTAAAGTGGAATTCACAGCGTCGCTGTGGTGTTTTCAGGAGGAGCTGTACCTGCAGCGTGTCGCCCAGCTGGATGAGATCACTGCAGAAAGGGACACCTTCAAATGTAGCTACGAGGACCTGCGGAAACGCCGACTCAACGAGTTCATGACCGGATTCAACATGATAACTAACAAGTTGAAGGAAAACTACCAAATGCTCACACTGGGTGGTGATGCAGAGCTGGAGCTCGTGGACAGCTTAGATCCGTTCTCTGAGGGCATCATGTTCAGGTATAGACAGAAGTAAAGAACAAAACCTCTCAGCAGATGGTTTGTTCTGGACAAATAAAAACACGATTTGTTTTCTTGCTTTCCCCTCCAGCGTTCGTCCTCCAAAGAAGAGCTGGAAAAAGATTTTTAACCTTTCTGGAGGAGAGAAGACTCTCAGCTCTTTGGCTCTTGTGTTCGCTCTTCATCACTACAAGCCAACACCTCTCTACTTTATGGACGAGATTGATGCTGCTCTTGACTTCAAGAACGTCTCCATCGTAGCTTGTTACATTTATGTAAGTAACCTAAAAACACTGCTTCCCAGAATGCATGACACTCCATCGCTTTAAAGCCAATGTAAATCTTTTCTAAGTCATGTGACTTCTACATCACCTACATTTTTCTGTCCTCTAGGAACAAACCAAGAACGCTCAGTTCATCATCATCTCCCTGAGGAACAACATGTTTGAGATCGCTGATCGCCTCATCGGCATCTACAAAACCCACAACACGACCAAGAGCGTTGGGATCAACCCCAAGACCATCACCTTTAGAGAGCATGATGCCGTCAGCGCTTGAACCCTAAACCTCTTTGTCCTTTTCTTCCCAACTGAAAATGTTAATACCAGTCTTTTCTTGAGATGCTGCTATTCTTTATCTGTACGAATAAAGCTTTTGATAACATGTTTATAAATGTGAGAACACTTTACTTTAGCTAAAAGCATCTGCTGAGTGTAAACATGAATGTTTTTGTAATGGTGTTTTAGCAGCTGCTCTCTTAATCTGATGTGTTTGTCTGGCATTCTGCCTTTATCTGCACCAACTCATGAATCAGCCACAAATCTCTAAATAGTACGAGGATCACGCTGAAGTTTCGATCATTCTGTGTCCAAGACATTCAACTATTTTACACTTTTCAGCAGCAGAGATCTGTTTTCTGTCCCATATTGCTTGAAAATGTTGGTCTGTTTAATAATGACGGACAGGGATACTGGTAAGCAACTTTCCAGATATCCAAGCCCTTCTCATGACTGATTACCTGGTTCAGGTGTGTACAGCCAATTAAAACCTCCCAGAGCACAGTATCGTGGAAAACATGCAGGAATACGGGCCTGGAGTTGCCTTTCCCTGATGTGGAACGTCTTTAGGTTTTCCTTTAATTGAGCTCAACTGGTTAATTATCACAGGTGTCTGAGATTGATTTCAGTGATCCAGAGAGACCCAAGATACAATATTATCCACGAGTTTAACCCAAAAATAAATTTTATCTTGTTTTGAAACTTAAATACAATTCATGTAATTTGGAACGCACTGTAGATCAATCACAGGATGCTAAAACGTGACAGAACACAAAGTTAGAAGGCTGACGCGCTGAAGGTTCATCCTAGAATGGCTTTCTGGCTACATTGATGAAAAGAGAAAAAGGTCAATGTCAAACTATAAGAGATGAAAAAAAAACATTTGAAAATGCAGGGGGCATCATGAGGAGTCAACTGTTTCTAGATTGTTCCAAACTTCACGCTTCTGAAGAGTTAAGAGATTCTTAACCCCATGACTACTGATGCAAATATGAATCAAACCACTTCAGCTTCAGAATTACCTTAATTCAAAAACTTTTAGTATTGACCAATTCTAGTAATCAAAACGTAAACATCTGCATGATCAACATTTCTTTTTTATTGTTTCTCAAACCTTTATAAAAAGCAGAATGCTGAAGAAGAGCACAACACCTTTCAGTTACACAAACTGAAGCTGAATGACATGTGCGTTAAGAACATGACTGTTTCACACAAAAATATACGTAAAGCGTGTCCATTTCTTGGAGGTTAAAAATAGGATAAGCCCTCAGAAAATATTCTACTTTTTTACACATTTTTCTGCAATCTCTTCTTTATTGATACACTTTGGAGTGATCATTTCTCATAATTCATAGGGTGAAGTTGAGTTTTTCAATCATCCCTCACCCTTACAATAACTTTCCATTCCTTCTGTAACCATCCATCCATCTTCAGAACCCACTGAACCCATTTGGAGGAGCATGGGCCAACCCAGCTACTGTTGGGCGAAGGCGGGGTACACCCTGGACAGGTTGCCAGTCGGTTGCAGGGCCACACTCACTGCTAGGGACAATTCTAGACTAACCAGCTAACCTATGAAACATGTTTTTGGACTGTGAAAGGAAGCTGGAGTGTTCGGATTCAAGGATTTGAACCAGGACCTTCTCGCTGTCAGACGAGAGCGCTAACCACTGCTACACCGTGGAACTCAGAGCCCAGTTTGTGAAACTACTGGGATTTTTTACTGTCGTTAAGACTTTAAAAGGATTGTTTTCTTTGCATTAAAACAAGAAAGGAGAAGTCTTCCTCTTTCAGGGAAATTGTGTTTTGAAAAAAGTAGCCATCTCCTGAAAGACCTCATCCTTCAGTAAAGAAAGCTGGAAGCCCCACCCCTGCAAAGTGGCCCCCGTGGTCGTCAACGCCCACATCACTGCCTCCTCGACAGATGTGAGGAGATCCCCAGTCTGAACAAAGTGAAAGCAGCCAGCTCCTCTGAGCGAGTTCAAGCACAACGCTGTCAGCAGCAGCGTCACCAGTAACGCAGAAACAGCCATCAGCTGGTCGGGCCACGAGTCCCGCACAGCGGTGGCCGTCCGATCTGCCGCCGCGCTGCTGTGTCTGGTGCAGCAGCAGACGGCGGGGACGGGCGCTTCCTCCAAGCTCCCGATGGTCAGCGCAGGCCAGTGCTGCTGCAGGTAGTCGGCGGCGCGCGGCGTGACCGAGAGCTTGATGGCACACGGCAAAGGGGCTTGGAGGAACTTATCCACCCTCTCTCGGAACAAATGCACCTTCTCCAAGAACACCAGCGGGGATTCCTCCTCCTCTTCGACAGACGAACCCAGAGACATTAGCTCCAGCTGTTCCTCCTGCAGGACACAAAGTTAGCCATTTTCTGCTGACCAACAAGTCACTTAAATTCCGGCAGCAACTCCCCACCTGAAGCTCCTTAACCCTCTGGATCAGGGGGTCATATGCCTGCGACACCTCAGCGGCAGCTTGTTCCAGAACCTCCAGGTAAGCCTCTTTCTTTTTGGCCATCACCAACGCCAGAGAATGGAAAAACTGGGTCACATCTTCCCGGTCTTGCCTCAACATTTCCTCGCACCGGGATTTTTCCTGCTCCAGCTGCTCCCCCAATTCACAAGCCTTTAAAAATCACACAATAAACTACCTTTATTTCAGCTTTTTTATAAGGAATTAATTCAATATGCTGATGACTCTGTGACCGACGGGCTCCACAGACTTTAACCCCAATTTTTTAAAGTTTTGAATAAAAAAATACTAAAACGCACAAAAAGGCTGACCACCTAAACTGCCATAACCTGCGTTCAATTGGCAGAAAAGCCAGGAATAACCCCTCGGACATGAAAGATCCCCCCCACCTCAGCCCATCTGTGCTCGGAGAGCTCGGCCAGCTGCTGTGGGGTGGTCTTCTCCCTGGCGAAAGCGGCCTGCAGGTCATCTATGGGGTGGCCCTGGTGCTGCCCGACAGTCAGACACAGCCCGCAGATCAGCTGCCGATCCTGGATGCAGTACATGTTGAGAGGCTGTTTGGGGTGCTCCTGGCAGGACGGGGGCCGCGGCTCCTCATCTCGCTGGTACTTGAAGACAAAAGAAAGACTTGAAATCGCAACGTTCCACGGAGGTGCAAACCTGTTCTTTACCTTTTCAATGATGGCCCGCAGGGAGACGTTGCTGGGCAGGGCGTCCACGCCTGCCGGGGGCAGCTCCACCACGCTGCGACAGTTAGGGCATTTGATTGGCAGGCGAAGCGGGCGCCATATGGAATAATTGGTGGACACCTGCAGCAGGTTCTCCAGGCAGGGTTTGCAGAAGGTGTGAGAGCACGGGAGAACCCGGGGGTCAGAGAACAACTGGTAGCACACAGAGCAAGTCAGGTCCTCCTCCAGGCTGTCCATGATGGAGACGAGAGGCCAGGATTAGGACTGTGGGTCTGGAAGGGAAGTCTGGAAAGTCAGGAGAATTGGGGGAAAAAAAAAAAAAAAAGACATACGCAACATCAAAGCAATCAAATCAAGAAAGAAGAAAAATAAAAATGAGCTCATAATAAATTATTTTATTTTTAAGCATTTTCTGTCACTGGATTATCAAAAAACAAAACAGAAAAAGTATTTTAGACAATAAGGAGGCTTAATAGACCTTTTTCACTGCGCCTTTAGTTAAAAAAAAAATTGCAGCTCATTAAATCTGAAATTAAAAAAAAAAAAGTTTGTTGCACATTTTCCTGAAGAAAAATAAAATCAAATAACTAGAAAAAAACATTTCCATTTTCTAGATCGAGTTGATGTCTTACTGACAACAACCCAGTAGGAGACACAAAGTCTCCCATCACCCTTTAGAAAAATCAGAAACTGATCTGTTTGTTATTGTTACTATAATAATACATATAAAAGAAATATATTATCACAAAACACTCAAAAAAAACCATTATATATATATATATATATATATATATATATATATATATATATATATATATATATATAATTTTTTTAAATATGAAAAAGTGTATAAATTTTGATGTATACATTTTTAGTTTAACTTGTGATCTGTACTGTCCTTCAACTGTTTGAGCAAGAGTTGAATGAAGTTTGAGTTAGTTTAGCTTTTTTTTTTTTTTAATGTACTACTTCTTTAATTTGTTTTACTTTTAAAATTAAAACCTTTTCATTTTTCATTAACCAGAGAGCCACAATAAAGGGGTGAAAGAGCCAAATGTGGCCCCAGAGCCGCAAAATCCAAGCCCCAAATGCTGTCAGTCTAACACAACACAAAACATTAAACACTACAAAAAGTACTCTTTAGTTTGGGCTGTACAGTTGAAATCTGCAGGATATGCTTAAAATTAAGAACAAAATAGTATTGATTTATTTTGTATCTAAAATAGCGCAAGCCGGGGCCAAAACAAGATGAACATTTCACTGAACCTTCCTAACATCTTAATCATTCAATCCATTTCAATGTAAGTGCCAGCCATTATCAGTCATTTATGATCAAAGAGAAATAATAAAACGTAAGACTATTTGTAGATGGAAGTCAAATAAAACTTTCTAGTGAAAATAGAAAATTTGAGCTATCAAGTCATTTACTTGATAAACTACATTTAATTTTTTTTTTTTTGTAATTAATTAATAAGTTTTTGTAATTAATTGACTTAAGTACAGAGCCCCTAAAGGGACAAAAAGTAGTTTCTCGTACGCATCAGATGGTAGTTAATTTTTACTTCGACGTCCATTTCTGGGCCCCGTGCTAAAGAAATGTAAAGAAAGAGACTGACGTGTTGGTTTCTGCTGGCTCATCATGTGTGTAGCGATCAGAAGGACTGTGGGCTCATGTTTCAGCCTGCAGTGCAAGAACAATAGCAGCCTCTATGCCAGCTGCCACCCCGTCCCAGCACGCCTCAGTCCGGTCAGTCTGCTGAACCTGATCCGTGCGTGGAAACTGGGACAAAGTTGGCGCCGCGGTTCAAACCGACGTTAAGCTGATGTCCAAACATTTATTAACTCGTATGAAAAAAAAGCTACCTTCAGCTTCTTACAAAAACACTAGATCAGCAGAAATGTTTGTGTTCGCTTAAGTACAATTGATTAAATACTTCTTAAAGTCCAAATCATTGTTTACACATGCTAGCTCTTTGCTAGCACGTTACGTCAGTGTCGGCTCGGATGTATTTTTAGTTAGCTTTATTGGCTTATATAAACGCGGTAACAACGTAAGACAATGTTTTCGTTGTAAAATGTTTTGTTTTGTTTTAGACTCACCGTCACTTCAGTTGAAAGTGTCCAGTCTGAGCTTCCCTTTTCCTGTTCCTACCCGTGCTGCATTCAAGGACACTTAGAATAAAATCCATCCTGAATGCAAGCTGCGGATAGACACACGGAAGCACGCGTAATTTTAGCAGCACAGACCTGTGCAAAAAATATTTATGGTAAAATATACTTTAAAATTGTTGAGATTTTTTTGGCACACTTACAGATATAGCTTTCAAAATTACAAACGTTATAAAATAACAATTTCCCGATAGTCTACAAAACCACCACGTAGCTGCGCATGCGAACAAACAGTTTCTCGCCCGCTGATTGGCCGGAGAGAGCGCTTATTTGCGCATGCGCGGATGGTATAACCGTTCTCTCGGGCAATCAGCGGGCTCAATCACCGATTTGAATACAAATTCAAACGCAAGCGCCTCTTCACCAACAGAGCACACACACGCAGTCACTCAGTTCGGGTTTCACCTTTTATTTTCTTGAAGTTAACTCATCCTGCAGCCTTTCCCCAAAAAAACTTGTTCTCAGGCAAAGCCGCGTTAATTTTTTTTCCTTCCAGATCATAGTTTTAGATTTGAAACCACTTTTGCTAACAAGGAATGCTGCAAAACCAAATTTTAAAAAATAAAAAGGAAAGGAAGAAAAAAAACTATGTTTTAAACAGAAGTATCGTGAGCACAATGTGTAATCATCACTACAGTGTATCAAGGTAACAAAAACTGAAAAAGGGGGTAAGCTTGTACACCTAGCTGGTAAGAGGAGGAAATAGGGGGACTGCAGGGTACTCATGTTACAGCAAATTTGTTTGCCAGTTTATATATTATTTAGGGAAACCCACAAAGAACAACTCCAGTCTGCATTTGGGACACCACGAGAAACTGGGACTTTTAAGTCCCTCTTAAATTGATATACATAAGCAGACTAACTCCTGCTGCTCCTGAAATAAAGTTAATATTCTCTCAAGTATCACGAAAAGGGATCAATGGATTCTGTCTAGGGGAAAAAAAAAAAAAAAATCAAAGGCCGGGGTCGCGCTGCATAATGTGGAGGTCGTTTGCAGGTAAACCCCAGCAGGACACCTTCAGAAAGATTTCAGGCCTCACTTTGCAGAATTATGTGCAAAACCATACAGATTATTTTGCAAACTGGACACTAGCATAGACTAAGGGAAGGGTAAACATGTAACATCTAAGCACAGTTTTACTTAAAAATGAAAAATTACACTGTTACCACAGTCTAAAGAAACTAAAATACCCCTAAAAAGAACTGTGCTATAGTTTAGTACATGCAAAGGTTATGATTAACAATCCTATGTGACAAGGCTGTTGTTCTCTTCTCCCTCGGTGATAATCAAAGCTATGGCAACAATCCTGCAAGCTGTGATTTTGCTGTAAAAATGAAATGATAAAAAGAGGAAGTTACAGGAGGAACAGATCGTTTGGTTGATTAGGTTTTATGGTGTCAGAATTTCAGAGCCCAAAGTTTGGTGGTTCAGGTTCTGGTTCTGGTGGAGAGGTGTAATACAATCGTCATCAAGTCACCGTTACAGAAGCAGTGAAACTAAAAGCTGAAAAGGAAAATATAAACAAAGGTAACACACTGGAGGCAGAAAGAAAAGCCCAAAAGCATCTTAATTCAATGCACTGCTGCTCCACATTGCCTTTAACATTGTCCAGTGTCTATGAATACTAACTTAAGAGTTCACAAAAAAAAAATCCTTTTGATGACGATTTTTTGTTTTCCATGTCCAAAGTTCTTCCTTTCAGGGATTTGAGGATCAGTCTCACACAAAGGCAGAATATCTTTCCTGAATCCTTTGCTAAACTCATTGTTGCGTTTTTCAATTGTTTCTCTTCGGATCTTTTTGGATCTTTTCCCGTCTCTGCATGCGTTCCCACTCAGCCTTGCACACTCCCACTCACGCACACACAAGTCAGCCGTCCCACTCTTGCTCTCACATGCGACACGCGCAGCCGGACTCCTGGCCCTGCCCACCAGGGGGTAGAGGATGGCGCCCCGTCGGTCGGGGCGTCTTTTTGGAGGAGATGAACCTGGCTCCTCAGGACTGAGTCCAGACATTCATACACAATGGGTCCATACACACACATGTCTAATAGCGTGGCTGATTGGGGGAGGGGCACATTGAGGCTGGTGCCGTCACAAGTCGGAGGAGCGCAGAATTGCGATGGCTTGAGGTTCATCTCAGTCCTTATTGACAGTATTTTCATTCTGCATTTTGTCGTTATGTTTCAAGATCTCTTGATAGCTTTTTTTGTGAATGTCCTTGGTTCTTCCTGGGCAGACATCGACTTTTTTTGTTGTCATTTGAGGAAGTTTTCCGAAGACGATTGCTCCAATAACACAGAAGTTATGTCGGCATGTCTCTCAACGCATTCGATGTGGATGTTTTGCTTATTTTTGTTTTCAACATGTAGCCACTCATTCTCACTCGCACCCACTCGCCATCTCAAACTTCATTTGGACTGGTTCCCCTGGAATGCCAAATGAAATCCGTATATTTTCCTTTCAGATAAGATGCAGCCATGGATCCCACGAGCCAAGCACAATGGATCGAATTTCTCACACTCGCTCTCTCTCGCTCTTTCTCTCCTAATTTATTTATGTTGAACAGAGTGCTGCATCGTGAACAAAATTCCAGAATACCCCAGATGACGTCTAGAACTGGAATCCCTCGGCTGGCACGTTGGCAGAGTTAAAGCCGTAAGTCCCGCCCTGGATGGTCTCTGGGACCAGGCTGGTGTCCTCATCGATCTGAAAGGAAGTCCGAGCATTGAAATGTGTGGCAGAAGCAGGGATAGATCAAACCTAGTGGTGCTGGAGGTCTAGACCAATACTAGGTTTTCAAAGAAAATCCTTATAGGTCAACTGTTAATGGGATTTAAATAAAGTGGTGCACATCAATACATAAAGGTCATAGAACAGCCTTCAGTTCCACGCCTTTGCTCATTTGTCTAATGGCACAAAAGGCTAAACAGCATTATGGCTTTTGTTTAAATAACCCACTCTGATGAAATTAGAGTTTTTAAAATGTTCTTGTGGCATTTTCTTTGTAATGGAGGACATTCAAGCTTAAAAATTGTTTATGAGATTTTATTTTTAATTCAAATTGGTGTGAATCAGAGGCTGATGAAAAATGCTACTGGAAAAAGCCACAAGCTCCCTGCACTACACTCCATTCTGATGCATCTGCTTATAGACGACTAGATCCACGTCTTTGATTTCATTGTCTGAGCTGGCATCTGGCTCTGAGTTATACAGCTATGTTGCTCGCCATGATTGTTGCACCAGTATTGTTGTAACAGGGTTGCAGGTAATCTAGCAGGATTGTGTAAACAAATAGATGCCAGGAAGTGGGACGGGCTTACTCTGCACCAACTCCAAGGTGAATTCCTAAAGAACTGCTGCTGCTCTGCAGAAACTAAGTCGTAGAAAATGACAAGTTTTGTGATCTTGCCTGAAAACAGCAAAATCGTGATTAAAAGACAACTGGGAATGTTTTGAAAACAGATCAAAAGTGGTTGGAGTGGGACTAAACAACCTCAACAAAACGCGGTGCATTGACAGTCAAATCTAGACAGGAAATTTCCAATATAAAACACATTTACACACAATTCTTCAAGTTTGGTTTAACTTACATCATCGGATGAGAAGTACTGATCAATAATTTCGTAAGCCAATTTGTAGATATCTTCATTTTCATGATTTTGAAGTTGCTCCACTTTTTCCAAACCTGTGACAAAAAAAATAAACAAAAGTAACATGTAAATAAATGATTTACGTAGACAGCTAATTAGAAAGGGATGACACTTCAGTTAAATCCTACCTCCACATTCTTCAATAAGGTTAGCAATAGTTTCTGCCTCGTCGTCGGCCATCTTTAGGATATTGCTGAGACCATCAAGGACGACCTGCACCACCTGAGCGTCCTTCACTGTGAGCAGGTTGCAGAATGGAGGAATCACCTGTTTCTCAATCAGGTGAGCCACCTGTGATTGTATAAAGAGAACCGTAATAATAAATCCAAGTAGAAACGAAATGACAAAAATAACAGCGACTGTGCTTTTATTTGTGCTAAAAAACTAAAAAAAAAAACCCACCAAACAAATCATAGTTCGCATTTTACAGAAAAAAATTGACGTGTAAATACCAGATTAAGTAATCACAAAAAAACCCTTAAGGTCAAGGTTCTCACCTGATCTTTTCTGCCACTTATTGTCAGGTTACTGATGGCCCATGCTGCTTCTTTCTGGGTGCCAAAATCGCCCTAGAAATAAACACTGTTAGCAGGACACGTTGATTTTTTAAACAATGTTTATTTATTTGAAAAATATGCAAACCTTGTCAAGCAGGTGGATGATCATGGGGACCAGCTTGGCATCTATGACTGCCTGCACCTGCTGCTGGTTACCTGCTGTAATGTTGGACAGGAACCACACTGCCTCCTACAGGACAAAGAAAACACGCAGCAACGAGTGTTTAGTGACCACAGATGTGCCTCCAAGTTTTGTTTTACAAAAACAAAAAACTGTTTTTTCTGCCTACAGTGAGGCAACAGAAACACGAAATTTGGTCTTTAACTGGATCAGAATCTAGACGTCAGCAGAGCGGCGCCGACATCTGGTAGAGACAAAAGTGCTGTGGGTGGGGCGAGGGCGATTTGAGGCTCTAATCATTGACCAGCCACAAAGCAAGCCTCTTTTATTAATGACTGGTCTCAGATGCACTCCGATATCAACACGTATTCAGCACCCTGCTTTCCACCAACCCATGATATTACACAATCACACCAACAAGCAGCATAGACCTCCCACCACCGCCCCCAACCCAAGTAATCCTCTACAACTCCTTGATGTCTTCTTTCTTCAACCATCTTCATCCTCGCGATCATCCACGGTGTGACTTTCTATTGTTGTCTAGAAACCTCCCCCTCTCATCTTTCACCCGGCATTCACACACTAACACCAAGTCTCTGATTTCATCACGTCCAGACATCAGTTTAACATGCAGCAGTGTCAGACGCGCAGAGCTACGACAGATGTTACCTTGTTGATTTTCTCTTTTGGGTGAGTGAGGAGTGCTGGGAAGTGGCTGAGGGCGTCACAGTTGAGCACTACCTGCGTCTGTTCGTCTGTGCCGGTCACTATGTTCCCAACGGCCCTGAGGGCAGCAGTCTGAATGTGGTGGAAATGACAGAACCATCAATATAATATCAGAAATTTAATACATTCAAATCTCCACAAGTTTTGATATGAAATTAGCTGCAGTAGTCAATAACACAAGTGACGAGATTGTAACAAGATAAGATTACACAAAAAGTATTACAGTTTACAAGATAACAGTTTTTGCCAAGTTTTTTGAAATACAAATGTTGGTTCAAGTTTTGTGGGGATGTCAGACTAAATTGAGTATTTGTTCACAGCAAAAGCAAATTCCTGAACTGAACAAGTAAAGCAGCAAGGACAGTCTCTTCCTCCTACCTGAACTTTGACCTCCTGGTGACTCAGCAGAGGTACCAGATGAGGGACAATGCCTGAGTCGATGACCATTTGGATCTGCTCATTTCCAGCATCAGTCAGGTAAGACAAAGCCCACACGGTGTCCACCAAGATCTAGAGGCAACCAAAAAAAATGTCTTTTTAAACCATGTTTAGGCAGAAGCTGTCATCTACAAACAAATGAGGACGGAGCAGCAGAGCCTGCAGAGTCAAACAATCAGCATACTTACACTGACATCAGTGTGGTGGATGAGCACACAGAGAGCTGGCAGGATCTGAGAAAAAAAAAAAGTAAACATTACAAAGCGTAAGGACGAAAAAATACTTTGAATAACTGAGATTATATCTAAAATCCTAACTGATCCTGAAATATCTATTCTTAACTCCATTACTACAGCCAGCAATTTCAACACACTGCTTATCACTGACATTTTCTCTGCCTTCACCAGTTCAGACAGATGACACATCAAAGTTTAATCCCTTTGCATCTCTCGTTCAGCTCAAATTCAGGACACAGTTTCAAACTACTGGAATTTAGAGAAAAGAGGATTACCACCAACAATTGCCTTAAATATTATTCATTCTAAAACTTCAAGGTTAAAAAGTCCACACATCCCCAGATGTGGAAATTCTTCAAATCACCAGCCAAGTAAAACTTAAAACACCAGACTAGTTTTCCTAAATTCCCTTTTGTTTTCAGTGCTGAAGATAAAATCTGACTTCTTAAAATCATGTTTTTAAAATCATTTTCTTATGAAAGAGAACACATGTATTAAGAAATCATTTAATTTTTTGCATTTCTGAGTATTTCTTCTTTTAAATCGTTACTTTAGGGGGTTGCAATTTAATGAAAGGCCATAGAGATATCATCTTAAATTCTTTTCCCAAAGACTTTACTCTGTCAAACAAATGTACTGAATGTTGTGGTCACAGCGACTTCAATAAACATTCGATACATTTCATAAAGACTCTTCCGTGAAGTGGAAGGAGAAAGAATTAGCCTTTTGAATGGAATTAATTCTGAAGAAGGATGCGGTACTCTCCATCAAGCCACAGTCAAGTGGACAGCCTGCACCTTCAGAGGCAGATTTCATTTTAGCCGGACGTTTCTTTGCACGTATTCACAAGCGACCAGCACAAAAAGTGATTGAAATTCGTGGTGGCCACACACGTAATACATGCAGCCAAGATGCACATTGCAGCATTACGCGCACGTATTTTAAGTGTATCCAATGTTGGATTTTGTTGTTGGCTGCACAATTTTAAAATCAAAACTTACAAGTCCCGTTAACTGTCACACATCTAGGTATGTGAAATGCATTCTGCACATTTGATCCATCCCCCGGAGGAGTGGTGGGCTGCAGAAACAGCTACACTGAGGAACCATTTCCTCATTCAAGCTGGCATCTGGTTCATACAAAATGGTCAGACATTTCAGATATTGCTTGACATTTTTTTGTTTTAGTGGTGAAGATTTACACAAGCAAGAGACAAGTATCATTTTCAGAATGGGGGGGGGGGGGGGGGGGGGGGGGGGGGGGGGGGGAATCTAGCGTGGGGTTTCCTCAGCTCAGCACCAACAGCCGCAACAGTGGCTTCAGATAAACGTGAAAAATTGGCCTTTTAAGACATTTCGGTTGTGGGATGTTGATTAAAAGCTTCATAATCATAATTAAAACACCACTGAGAACATTTTTTTTAACCGCCATAGGGCTTTAAAGTGTACCTTATTTTTACAAAGACACACTAGTATTTGTTGATCATTTTTTAATTTAGTGTTGCAATTGATGTTAAATTCAAATATAATGCAAAAGGTATTGATAAGAATACCGGATCAATAAGTAGTATTGGTAAGAAGACTTGTACCAATAAAATGGTAAAGATATCCATCCCTAGCTGACCTTGAGGCATGTTGGCTTTGCAAGTCCAGATGTCTTTAGTCTTTTGCAGTATGTGTGCAGATAGCAGTTAATACCTAATGCTTGTGCAGCTGATCATTTTCAAACCAGATTAAAACCGCAGTGTTAAAGTTCGAGCAAGAGTTTACCAGAAATTTTGTACATTATTACAGCATATGCAGTCTCTGTTAGATGTTTGGTTATAAACATATTGAATACCCTCTATGAGGAAATTGTTTTAGGTGTTTGAACATGTTCTTGTGGCATTTTTCTGATGATGGAGGACTTGGCTCAAAATTACATTTCTGAGTATTTCTTTATTCAAATAGTTGTGAATCAGGAGCAGACAAAAAAGGTATTTGAGGCATAGAATATGCGTTTAATGAGTCACAAGCTTCCTGCTCCAACTAGACATGTGGCTTCGTTTCCCTTGTCCGATCTGGCAACTGGCTCAAAACTGTACAGCTGAAAAGCTCCAATATTGTTTGCCATTTTAGTTGAATCAGTAATGTTAGGTTTGGGGTGTGAGGGACTATAAACTAAGCTCAAACCAAAGAGGTGAATTTCAAATGAACTACTGCCGCTCTTCAGAAACTATGTCCAAGATCAGTGGTTTTCAACCATTTTTGAGCTGAGGTACACTTTTACACTCAAGGCACACCAACTACCAAAATGTAAAAAAAAAAAAAAAAAAAGAGAGAGAACTCTATTTTGATGAAAAGTCTCTCCATAATCTCATGCATTTTATTGTCATAACTGAGGCACAAAAAGCTTGAAGTTCCAGCCATTGTCAGTAATAATTTTTAACTCAATTAGCTGAAAGTTTACCCAGGTATTTGTTTTCCCTCCAGTTTATTACAATGACATTTCCTGTAACCTCAAATATATATATTTTTTTACAAACAGATTTATTTATTGAAATGTGTTTTTTAAGTCAAAGCAACTATACATTTTGAACAATTATATAATGACAACATGCTTCATAAACTTTACACAAAAAAGACCAACATTCTATTCATGTTAATGTTCATTCAAGTTTTTATTTTGTTGAAAATGTATATTTTTTTATTTTAACGAAATAAGTTTTTTGACTGAAACAATAATTTTCGATTTAGTTTAAATGTGTCTGTTGGTCACTTAACCATAAACCTGTTTCTTGTTACTTTTATTTAAAATTGAACTCAAAATTTTTCAAAAGCCCACCCTATGACATCCACCCCAGCCCATACACACACACAATCCATATAGGCACGAATTGATGACTAGAATTATAGAAGAGACGAATGGGTTGGCCCTGCTGTGAGGAAACAATACATTGCGAATCTTTCATGTCAACAGCAGCTCAGCGTCCTCCTGCACCAGACAGGGTCGACTCCACAGCCATGAGGCTGCAGTGTCGGAGCCCAGCCGCCCCAGTGCAACAATAAACCCATAAACAAGCTGGCATGTCCCAGTACGAAAGATCCCCATATGGAAACATAACTTAAATGTCAGTGACGCCAAAAACACGACCAAATATCCAGCTGTGCCGTCATAAACGCGTCAGCATCGGCTAGAAAAAAATGATACCGACCCATCCCTAATCTTGGTGATGGTAAATGTTTTTAGATCAGTAAAAATAACCAATTTCCCATGGAACACTGGTTGAAAAACAGTCCTAGAAAACAACACAGGTTTTTTTGATTACGGCTAAAAATGGCATAATCATAATTAAAAGACCACTGGGATTTGACAATATATCAAAAGACTATTGGAGTGGAACCTTAATGTGAGAAATATGTTGTTATGAAACAGCTCGATATCTCATTACCTTCACAGTGAAATGGAGAAAACATAAAGCATAAACTGGAATAGCTCAACAACTTTCATCTTAATCCTAACTCAACCATCTTCCTATTCATAACTCCAGACTTATTTCTTATCTTTCTGGTCTGTATGAGCTGTTAAGAAGGAACATCTGCTTTGGGTGGATCTGAAAACTGCACCTCTCAAATAACACCATGACACACAGATCCCACTAAGCATCATACTCTTTGTTGGTGCTCACCTCCTGGATTGTTTCCATGGGGGGTGGAGGGTCTTTGTGACGGCAAAGGTTGACCATGACCCAGGTGACATTGCGGAGGAAGGTAATGGGGATGGAGGGGCTGATAAATGACAGCAAGGGCTTAACCACACCAAGGCTGATCACATAGTCTCGGCACTGAGGACCATCCCCTGCACAGAACGTGTGAACGAAGCATGGGAAATTTGGATTAAACACTTATATTTGACTCATTAAATCAGATTAGATGGTTACTCACCAATGATGTTACCCAGGGCCCAGACAGCCTGTTCACAGACATTCTGGTGAGGAGAGTGGAGCAGCCTCAAGAACAGAGGAACAGCATCTGAACAAAACACCGAGAATAAGTATGTGAGCAAAGGCTCCAATAAATATGCAGCTTTTATGTGGACAAGAATAATCACCACAAAAAAAGGTTCACACTTTCTTATCAGAGCATACACTTCTTTAAAAAAAAGTAGTTCTTTTTTAACAGAAACCAGCAATTTATACTCAGACTGTGCAAACAACAAAATGTCTGACTACATTTAACGAGTATTGTGTGTCTTTAACACAGTAGCACTTACTGGACTGAACCACGGCCTGGGTCTGCTCTGAGGTGCCAGATGCTATGTTGGTTAGAGCCCAGGCAGCTTCAAACTGGAGAGATGGACTAAAAAACACAAAAAAGACACCAGGATTTAACAGAAATGTGACTGCAGAAGTGAGTGGGAGAGAGCAGGGGTAATTTACAGTAAGAGCATGGTGATGAGTCACTCTATTACTGCAAGGTATTGAGGGGAAAAAAAGAGCTTTATTTACATAACAGCAATATGACTGAAATGCAGAGTGAGATAAACCTCACTTACTTATTGGTATAACTTCTAATAAACCTAGCAAGACCATTAAAACATTTTACTATTAATCAGCATAAATGTAAAACACAAAAAAATAAAAACAGTTGTATTATTTATGCAAACAAACAGAATTACAACTTGCTTACTTGTCATCTCTGTCCAGGCAGTGGACCAGTATAGGCAGGATCCCAGACTTAATGAGGTCATCTATGGGAGGGTTACGGTCACTGGACAACAACTTCCTGTAAAAAAAATAAATACACAAAATTACCCCTGAAGGGCATTTGATTCTTCCACCCTAACTAATAATAAACAATGGACACAATGTAATGACACATATATTAGTCATAGCATCAGATATTTGCCATCTGTCTCCACACATAAAAAATGAAACCCAAGTTTTAACCATTAGCTTTAAAAGTGATTACAAAGGGTTAACGAATACTAGGAATTGCTGAAGAATAAACATTGCTCGTTATTTTTAGCCAGTTTTGCTGTACTCCATAATTTCTAGAGGCTAGCATGACGCAGTGGCATTAAATACAATGTCCATTAATCAAGAAGCTGACATGCTGTAAGTCAGAAGAGGAAAAAAAAAACTCTGCCCCAGGAATTTTATCAGCAACACAATTTGGCAAGAGGAAATCAAGTGCAAGCAAAAGGCTCTCTGCATTGGTTTGCTACTGCAGAGGCTTGTAAACACATCTGTGAGCCACATGCAGGGTGTGGAAACAAAATGCTACTTTCTTACAGCATTAGTACCATGATATGTCTTTAGGAGTCTCTAGTTAAACTATTTAAAAAATTACAAAGAATTCTAGGACTTATTTTTAATGTAATTTTGGTTAAACTGTTGTAACATAAAAAGCTACAAACAAACGTGTAAGGATTTACCTAGCAGCCTGGACAGCACTCAGCTGGACACCCTGGTTGTCACTTGTGGCATTCTATAAATCAACAGAAACAAGATGATTAGTTAATAAACTTGAATGGATCTGTACTTTAAAAAACTGATAATAACAAGGACAACAAAATACTATTAGAAAAAATAATTACCAAGGAGAAATAGTGACTTACTTGTACTATTGCTTCAAGAGAGGTGTTTTGCTGCAAAAAAAAAGAAAAAAAGTAAATCTCCAAGAGTTATTGCATTTGCATAATAATTCATATTTGGTGTATAACACTCTTAAAGAACAGAGACCTGGTTCAAATTGTTTTGTAGTTGAAAAACAAAAACTAACCACATGAGAAAATGAAATTACTTTTTTTTATTTGAACCCAAAAACATTGTGAAGCAGTGAGGAGGTTAAAACACGAGGGCCAGTATTTAACATGGCAATGTGCCTTCTGGCAACTTAACATGATCACTCTATAAGCTGTTCAGACTGCTTCTGAATAGGAACCTAATTGGGAGTTAGGCTGGCTGATGGTCAGGGGGGAAAAAAACAACAAATTCCTTAGATTTTGTCCAGATCTTCAACATTGAGGAAGGTTAACAAAAAGCTTAGTTGTGAATAACAAATAAAAAAAAGTTTATATATTTGACTCCATTTTATGGCTGTATCTTTTATATATATAATAAAACTGGGCTGTATACCAGAGAACAACAGCAGTCATAATGGCCTGGTCGCTTGTTTTTTAAGAGTTTAAGAACTGGTGACAGTAAAAAATACTCCCCAGGCAACCCAACAAAATCTTTTACAGCTAATATTAAGTTTTTTTTCTAACTCAATGTCTATTTAAGTGATTACACTAAATCTATATATTGTGAAATTCAGGAGAAACACATTTGCATTTCATCAGTTGTGATTACAAAAAAAAATGGAATAAAAAACATATTTCTGATAGGGATACACGTAAAAAATATGAGTACTAATTGAGCTGCTAAGATACAACAGATGACATTCAGACGTGTCACTCGTGTTGCACTATGACACAAACAGCCTCCTGTCAATTGAGCTTTGTATACCTGGATTTTAAAAAGAACCAGATTTGTTTTCTCAAGACTGACACTTAAATGTATGACTGTTTTCCCCCCAACAGTCAACATTTTCTGTATTTTGAACCCAGATCAAGTGCACTCAGTGCAGCTTCAAGACATTTTCTAGATTTTCATTCGTCGTTCCCTCCGCCTCTTGTCAAGATAGCTCCTCTAAAATATCTAGTAATGCTTCATTCTTTGTGTCTGCAAGTATCTTGAGCAAAGACTGAAGTGTTTGTGCACATTGATCAATAAAAATGAGCACATAGCAAGATAAACTGCACACTTAGAAACCATGTTGCTCCACCTTGTTAGTAAAAAATAAAGCATCAGACATGTAAAATTCTTAATCTAAACCTGCTCAATCTCAGCACAAATTCAGTCTAGACCATTTCTAACAAGCTGTCAGTCCTGTTGGTAATAGTAGCACTGCAATCCAAACATAGACACATGGGTTTTGAAGAATAATATTGAAAGAAAAAGGAATATGTGAAAGATAAACTCACTGATCTGAAATCTCCATCAACATCAGAGTCCTCACAGAGGTCCTCATGGGGAACATTTCTCCTCTTCAGCAGATGCTCATCCCTTTTGTTCTGGAATAAAACAGTAAGTGAGATTACTTTAAAAATCTTCCATTTTGTTGCTGCAAATGGGGCAAATTAGAATATAGCAGAATATTATATTTTGATAGCATTCTACAATATTAAATAAATAATAACTAAATCTAAACTGTGAGTGTCTTTACCTTTCGAAGTTCCACAACAACCTCAGTTCTCTGTCTTCTCATAGTCTACAAGAATAAAAATGTCATTAAATCAGAAAATGTCAACTTTCCAAACAAAAAAGCAAATTTAGAAAAATAAATAAAGAATATCTGGGTACTGTGTATGATCAGGTATTGATGATTATAGTCATATGGAAGTTAAGTTTACAGCATCTATAAAGCAAAGGCCTGCACTATCAAACAAGTTTGGGTAATTGTAACTCAGCTTTAGGAACTACAACACCTGATCCATATGTCATTCTGACATTTTCAGGTTTAAATATTCTTTGGTGTCATTTTTCAGATATTTTTTAAAAAATATGCAAAAACATTTTTTAGATATTTTTAAATGGGGCTAAAAGAGTTTCAGGCTAAATATGGGATCTACATTTGTAGGTAACAATAATACTGAAAAATTTCTCAATTTGAAAGAAAAAGCATGCAACCTAATTTTATTACTTGGAGAGCAAAACAACATAACTGGAGAAAACCATTTAAAAAAACTTTTCAGGGTTTTCCCAAACAATAGTATTTATCTACCCTTTAGCTTTACTTAATTTCTAGTTATGAAAAACCTATTGCAATGTGTGAAAGTCTTTGTTGGATCCCCCACTGACATAGCATAAACAGTCTTAATTAAATCAAATCAGTTGTTTTATTAGTGATAACACTGACCAAACATATTAATTTCCTATGACACAGATGACTTAAAATAGAGCCATGAATGGGAGCTAGTGATCTGATAACCCACCCACCCCCAAAAAAAAGAAACATCTTGAACTTCCTCCCTCAGCTCCCAGCTTAGTAATTACATCAAGCCAATTTTATTTCAGAAACGGAAATGACTGCAGGTTGCAGTGCAATGATGTGACACTAAAGGTGTTTCTATTCACGGGAAAGACATGGTGCAGCTTTAATGTTCCACGTGGCTGCACTGAAACAACTACCTCAGAAACATGAAAAGGAGGGAGGGCAAGATAAATGCAAATTGGCCGTGTTTGTTGACTCAGTTCACGTGAACTTTTGCATGTATTAAAAACTTATTTTCATTTCGATTTACACTTACTGTTGATTATTAAAGTTTACCACCGAACAACCGAATTTCCTTTATGCTTCTTAAGTTACAAACTAACTAATTAACGTAAACACCCCTCGAAACAGACACCTTGTCAAACA
The DNA here is from genome assembly GCA_014656515.1 of Oryzias celebensis. Taxonomy (NCBI): domain Eukaryota; kingdom Metazoa; phylum Chordata; class Actinopteri; order Beloniformes; family Adrianichthyidae; genus Oryzias; species Oryzias celebensis. Next base: position 67,053,132 of record BNCR01000012.1, on the reverse strand, counting down.
GGATGCGTAGTTTCCTGCGTCTGCAAACCCACCTGAAACCGACATCTATACCCGATAGAATGCACGAACAGCTACGCGATGATCTGACTGTAAATCACTTGGTAACCTATTGATCCGACATGAACCAGCGTTCAGCTTTGATCTATGAATCATGTAACGTGATGAGGGGGAGGCTGGTTTCCTAAGAATGCGTGTTACTGACGCATGAAATAGAACCATATTACTTTTGGTGTGGACTTAAGCCTAATATAACTAGTCGTGTTAGAAGCTTACTGGTTTCCGCCATTGTTTTTGATTATAAAGACGGGGGATGGGTGGAACTGCAGCCAACAGCACCGCGGCGCTAACCTAACACGCAGTTATGCTAACTGCAATGTTAGAAGTGCGAACATCTGTCGTTATTTGAGCTTGGAACTTGGTACCGCATTTTCAGGAAATAACAAAATTACTTGTGTGAATCATTTTAGACAAACTGTCAAAATTTTGACCGAGCGAGACCGAACTAGGGGGAAGATATGCATCGGTGGAGCTAGCATGTTCCCGGAGGCCTTGCTAGCTGGTGGCTAGCAGAGCCGATCCAGCGGAGGCTTTCCTGACGTGTTTTACACAGAGCACGATTTCAGGCTGAAACGAAACCAGCTCGAAATTGACCCAATTGATCCAGCCTCCAATAACAACCGATTAATGAAGGCCCTCGCCGGGTTCTGGCAGCAAACTTGCCAGTAGTGTAAATTAGAAACGACGTCACAACGGAGCCGAGGGGCAAGGCTGAACGCAGCGGCTGTGCAGACGAAAGCGAGGACACCGATCTTCGCAACTTTTACCTCCAAATCTCGGCCCTTGTTCTTGAAATTCTTTAGCCGCTGGTTGTCCAGTTTCTCGTTGTCGGCCATGTTAGTAGTTCTGATTTCGTTAAATATCACCGAAGAGAGTTTTAGCCGGTGAGCTATCTGTTTCTGGTTCCCTTTTCACAGCCTTTCGTTAGCCGACTATTTTTTGCTGCTCGGTCCGCGGTGCATACTGGGAATGCCGGTGGTGGAGGGCAGCCTCGCTCTGGCGTAAGGGAAGGGTGGGGAAATCCCCCTCACTCTCATTGGTTTCACCGCTCACGTCTGTGTGCAGAAGACACCGCATTACAGCTAACCGACTCACGTCTGCTCATGTTTATGATGGCAGGCGATCACCTCGATCAGTCAAGAAATGTCGTTTTAACATTAATATATATATACATCACATTTATCATTACAATATTACGATTGACTGTTAAGTCAAGCCGATTTAAATGTCATGTAAATAAATCCCTATCCATGTTACATCATTTGTTAAGGAATTAAAGAATTTTGGTCGAATAATTAATTATTGTTATGAATTATTATATACTAACACAGAAAATGTTACATGTTATTTACTTTGTTAATTTAATATATATTTAAGTAATAACGTCGACTGTTTGAAGGTTATACATTTTTATTCACATGAAAATACATGAATATTCAGTCTAATTTAAAACTATCTTTACATGTTATCATCACTGTTTCTTCAATAAAAGCACACTGGAGGTCCTAATGTTTTGCTTTTCCAGAAAGGCGTCAAAATCTAAACAAAAATTAAAGAGATTTGTACTATTTTGGGACTGATTTGAGATTACAAACGGCATTCTATGCTATAACTGGCATAAGTCCCTGAAACACTTCTACATGTAATTCCTAATTTTGTAGTGTGTTATATTACATTCCATATTACACCTACAAACCTTTATAAGTGTCACATTTTTCTCCTATTTGCAGACCCTTTCCAAAATGGAAAGTACATTTACTGTATTTCCATATTATAATTTAAAATAATAATATAACATAGATTCAGGGCCTGATTGATTTAAAGTATTTATCTGTTCAATTTGTAATTTCAGAAAATTAGAACACTGTGGAGAAATCTGTGAAAATTCTGCAGGGAATGAATGTTTTAAATTGAGTTAAGTTTTTCAATTATATTCTATTTTTTGGAAAGGTCCTGTCTATATTTATATTCAACATTTTTGAACGCAATATCTTTGTAAAAATCACTTAAAGAAATTTCCAATACAAAAAGAAACATTCAACATGTTTAACTTATTTTGTGTGGGGACTCTTTTAAATGGTCTTTAAGTTTAAGTCAGTATCAGTTTGTTTCAGTAAAAAATATATACTTTTAAAAAATAATAAAAAATCTTTATTTTTTAAGTCATTGGAACACATACATCAAATTTGACATGACTTTGCAACTTTGAAACACTTTCAGGTTAAAAAAAATTTCAAAATTGTTAGCAGTGATTAAAGAATGAAGTTCTATCAGAAAAAATAATAAAACACCAACAACAAAAAAAAAGAAATACAATGAAAGTATTTTTTGTTTCTTATAATGTGCTTCTGAAAATAAAGCAAACAAATTACAAATCTTTGGAGAATATTGATTTAAAAATTAATATATTATATATTTATAATTTATAATTATTTCTTAATTATAAAATTAACATTTTAAATATCTATATATATACTTTTAAGAAGGATCCTCAAAATCTAACAGCGTTCACTTAATCTTTTTGGTTTAAAATCCCCAGGAGAAAATCTGCTGTTTGTTCCAAGATTTCTGAGAAACTGCCCTACTTCCTAACCTCTTTGGGCTTACAGATACATCCATTTTGCTTTGTGCGAATGAACAGCACAAAAAGACAAGAATAAATCCAGCACGGACAAAACAGACATCAGCTGCCACAGAAAAAGACTTTTTTTGCTGATGTGAAGTTGAAGCCTTTTGCTTTCATCTTTAACTTAATGTGCTCTTGAGTCTGCCTCAGTGGAGTCTTCATCAAATACACCATTCTCCTGAAACCTTCCTCCACTCCCATCCCAGTGATGGCTGAACAGGGCTGAATGAACCACGCCCTTCCAGCACACAACCTTCTCAGGTCCAGTTTCAGGCTGAGAGCTTCTGGACTGGAACAACCAGGTAGATCCTGTTTGTTGGCCAGAATTACAAGAGGAACTCCTTTGAGACTTTCGTGTCTCAGAACCTAAAAAATGAAAAATAATCATTTAAAAAACAGCAAAACAGACATTTTATGTGCACAAGGAAAATCATAATTCCAAGTATTCGATGAAGAGTTTTTTCTTTTTAGAATTTGTTCAGGAACAGTTTTTTTCTTTTTCATTTCTTTTAACATTCGCTGCACTGAAACAATTTAATAAAAAATGTGTTAACTTTAGTAACCATAGTTAGACTTTCTGTAAAATACCCGATGGAGTTCTTTGTAGGCCTCGTCCTGCCTCTTCTCATTCCAGCTGTCCACCACAAACATCAGGCCAGCGGTGTCAGTATAGTAATGCTTCCAGTGGGGCCTCATCTTCCTCTGACCCCCAACATCCCACACTGTCAGCTCTGGACTGCTCCTGTCGGTTTCCAGAGTTTCCACATTAAAACCCACCGTCGGTACAGTTACCACGCTCTCATTGTATTTCAGTTTGTAGAGCATCGTTGTCTTCCCTGAACCGTCCAGACCCAGCATCAAGACCTGCGCTTGTTTCTTGGGTTTGGATCCACGCATACCCATGTCCCGATGAGCACAAAGACGCTTGTTCAGAAAAGTTTCTTTATCCTCTTGAGTTTGTTTGTGCCTGTGCTTTGTGAGCTAATAGTGAGACTGGTGCCTTATGAAGACCCAGTGATCCCTCCCCTCTGTGACCAAATTCCTGCCGTCCCTGCATCGCTTTCAGGAAAGCTATTTTTATCCACAGTGACAGTGCAGACATGCAGCTCATCATCAGAGCACAGAATGTGGAATCACATCCCACCTGCTCAAAGTCATCCAACACAGCCACAAACAGGAAGTCCATTTGGAACAAAAGGAATATCAAATTGCTTCCTGGCTGGGTATCTATGAGCACGAACCTCACAGCTTTGCTTTGGTGTCCACAGCTGATGGAGAAAGGTGGTTTGATCCAAAGACTGGCACACTTTTATAGATAATAAATATTTGAAGAAGGTTGCGCAACATTAAAATAACTATTTGAATTCAGTGTAATTAATAGCTGCATGCATTCCTTTACTTTTAATTTGTAAATTAACAGTATTTGTGAGGTGTTCAGTTTCTGAAAACAAGTCTGTTAGCTGATAACAAATTAAATTTTTTATGGGGAACATTGAGAAAAACCTTTGAAAAATGTTGCAACTCAATAAAATGGTATGATAAAAAAATAAATTAAAATAAAAAATAAGCTATGTTTACTATATTTGTTAAAGAATCTATTACAAAAAATAGGAAGAAACCGGCATCACTGAGTCCGAGTGTACCATGTTCTCCACCTTCATTGTCTCTGTGCAGAGCAGTGGTTGCAAGGTCTCTGGTGACTGTCGCAGTGGAAATCCCTGAACCCGGTGGTGGATACAGAAATTAAGGGATGCCATCAACCTGAAGAAGGAGTCCTACCAAACCTGGCTGGTTTTTGGGCTTCCAGGGGCAGCTTACGGTTATCGACAGTCTGAGTGAACTACAGCTCAGGCTGTAAAACTCTGTCCTGGGAGGCCATGGAGCAGGACTATTGGTTGGCCTCGAAGAGATTCTGGCAACCGACTGGCACCCCAGGAGGGGAAAGCAGTTTTCTACAGGCACCATTTTTAGTCCGTTGTGGTGTAGAGACACGCTAAAGAGACTATGTCTCTAGGCGGGCCTGGGAATGACTGGAGAGACCCGGAGGATCAGACGAAGATGGATAAGTTCAAGAAACTGGTCAATTTATTTTTAGGACTTTAAAATGTTCACTGGTTTTAGTTGCTTTGTAGATACAGTGAATGGAGACAATTTGCTTATTTGTGTTATTCATTTATTTACCAAATAAATGAACAAAAACAGATCTTCTAAAATAAAAAAAAAATAAAATCAGTAATTTCTTGTTTACGCAGATTTTTTTTTACCAAATAATAAAAAAAAAAGAAAATTCAGTTGAAAATTTGAATTTCATGCAAACTTTGCCATTTTGTCATGGTTATGCCTTAATATTTATGAACAAATCATTGTTTCAAACTTTGTTATGTTCACTTCAATGGTTACCATAATTATTGACTCATAAAAACCCCACAAGAATGACAATCATGTCACTTTCGTGGTTTTCAAATTTGAAATTTACAATTTATTAAAATTTTTAGCAGTGTATTAAAGTCACCAAAAAAATAACAATTGCAAGAAACATTCGGTGGGGTACATTGTTTCATGATCTGAGTAAATGTGTCCTGAAAGATAAGCACAAACAGTTTTATCTGGAATTCATGTATATACATATCTGCAGTTCAGGATCAGGGGCATCTGTAATAACCTGCATGTGTCTGTGTAGAGCTGGTTTTCATGTGATGATGGTATTTACATTCATCTTTAGGTTTCATGTCTCATGAACACATCCACTCAACACATGTTTGAATGATCGAGGTACAAGATATACGGCGTGCATCCTGCCCTGCGCTCCCCTGCACGACCATATGCATTCCACTGAAAACAAGTAGTTTTTGGGAGCTGGAAAAAAAATTAAGGCAACTTCATTCAAACATCTGGTATATATTTACTAGTTCAGGAAAAAATAAGACACAAATGCAGTTTGTAACGTACTTTTAAAATTAGAATTAGAAAAATGTAATTAATCATGGGAAATGAACAGTTGATTTAAGTTTCAGGAAAAAAATAGCAAATTAGGTAAAAATGGTGCAGCTAAAAAAAAAAAACGAACATATTTCAATAAAAAATAATAATAATGCAATTTTTGAAATGTCAATATGGGTGATCCCTTCCTTAGCTATTAAATTCTAAAAAACTGAAAACTACATTTTGTGTGAGTCTGATTGTGAAATAACTGCTTTTTGGCCGTATTCATGTGGGAAAATAACCTAATTTGAACTTCTATAAAGTACAGCAGGGGTTTCAAAATCAATGTCATTTCATTGGAAGGCCACAACACTGTTTGAGTGATACAAAAATAGAAAAAGGGTCATTTTCCATATCATGTACTGCAAAATACGACATCATTACAATATAAAAGTGCAATGCAACGTTTTAGGATTTAGGAAATGGTGCAAACTGACCCTTTCTTCCTGATAAGACACATGCAAGAGCTTCTTCTTCTTTTAATGTAACACGTTTAAAATACAAACATGAATTCAAACTAGTGTTGTGCTCCAAATGCTAATGTATTTACCGAATTTGAAAGCAATTTTTACATGTATTTTAACATTCTGCTCTTAATTCCCTTCAGAAATTAATTAATACAAAAAACAGCTTAACATCAAGTATTCTCAGATATTGGAATTGAATACTTTCCCTCTTCTTGCTTTACAATAAATGTTTTTTTTTTTTATCACTCGTCTTGTCACATGATCTCCTCCTGTTCTCCATACTCTCTTCGTTTGCAATTTTTTGTTACTAAAAACAACAATTCTGTTTACTTGGATTTTGTTGTAACAAAATAGTTCACAGTTGAAAGGTATTCTAATTTTTATAAGGGTTTTAAAAATAAGATTAAAAAAAAAATCAAGTTGGGAGCAGTAAACTAGGTGAGTTGAGCTAAACAATGAAACCAGAACAAGGAGTTTGAGACCCCTGAGTCTCAGTTATTAGATTTTACAGTAACATTCATAACTCAGGTCTTGATAATTGTGTTTCATAAAAACTTGCTGGAGCAGCTTAGCTTTAAAATTCTAAAACGTTTTAAATAAAGTGAGATTTAAATTAAAAAAATAACACAACTAGCAGTCCTGTAAAAACAAAACAAAAAAAACTACATTTTATCAAAAAAGTGGCTAAACAGAAACATCTATTCTTAAACCAGATTTTCTTGTATAAGCACTGCTGCAGAGAAATAAGTCTCCTATTTGCAATTGATCATGAATAAGGCTAAATAATGACATGATTTATATGAAATGTAACTTTTGAAAGATTGCATCATTTTAAATACATCATTTCTTTCACTAAAATACACAATGTGGACACCAAGTGGCCACTGCCTATGAAGAAAATGAATGATGAAACATTACATGTACATAATGACAGAAAAGGAGTTAACAATGTATTTTAAATCTCCTATTCCAGGTTTGCTTTACAGTCAAAGAGTTGTGTACATTTATTTCTAATAGAATACTGTCTTTATTTAACCTCCACTTGTTCCAGTGCACACATACACAGTTGAGTAGTTGTTTGAGACTCAGTGGTGCAATCACAGGTTTGTCTTGTGTCACATGTAGGGTTAAAGGTTAAAATGAGAAACGTGTTTCAGGTGAGGTTTTAAGAGTAAACTGCAGTAAATACCTACGATATAAATAGTTCTTGTTCAGAAAGCAGCTTTAAACCTTCCATCTTAAATGAATTCAAACCATCATTTACATGCCGTGGGCGGGATGAACTACTTCTTTTCACCACTTTTGGCTTTAAACTTCACCACCATCACTGTGATGTTGTCAGGGCAACCTCGATAAAAAGACTGGAGGACAATGCTCTTAGCGCCAAAGTGCGGCTCATCTAGTCTCTCCTTGATGAAACGAACCGCCTCCTCATTGCTGAAAGTATCCCAGAGGCCGTCTGACGCCAGGATCATGAACTGAGGCTGCAGCTTGTTCAGGTCAAAGGACTTGATGTCGGGATCGGGAACGACCACGTTCAGATTCTTCAGCGGGTAATCGCCCAGGGAACGAGACATAGCCAAGACGCCCTGGACTCGCCAAGAGCCATTGAAACTGATAAATCCACCTGTGGAGAAAACCCAAAGACAGGGTAGGACACAGAAGGAGTGTGTCAAAGGGAGAGTGTGAAGAATGGTTTTCCTTCATTTGGAAGCATAAAGAAATAAAAGTACAACATACGTCCGTACAAAAACTATCAAATACAACAATAGAAGATTCAGCTTTACAAAAAATCCCACGTGTTACAAATTGTCCTGTAAAACACCATAGGGAGCAAATCAGTTAGTATCTGTGATCCAAACTTCATTATTTTTCCACAAATTTTAATTTATTTCTTCTTTATCAAAACCATTTTACAATGGTATTCATTAAAATTTTGTTTTTAGAATTTCATAACCCAAAATTCAGTCAATGTTTCTGAAAGATCAAACTCACAAGAGCATTTATGGCCAATGTTTTGAGTAAAGTGAAAGAAGTAAGATGCGTTTTTTTCAGAAACAAAATGGAATCTCTTTATCTTTTTCTCATGTGATTCACATCTCAATACATGGTCCAAAAATTGATACATAGAAGATTTAACTACCGGAAATCTGATTATTTCATCGAAATTGATACAATCTAGATATTTATTATTCATTTGGCTATAAAAACAATGAAAGCTTTTTTAAAACTGAAACTTTTTTTTGTTTTTAATTACTGTTACTTTTTTGTAAGCAAAAAACACAAAATGTCTTTGACATAAAAGCTTAAAACATTCAAACTTGGCATTTTTGGTCTTTTAGACTTGTTTTTTTTTTTTTTGTGATTAAATAAAAATATCATATTAAAATGTTCAGGCATTGTTTGCAGTTTTTAGTGCTTGAACATGTTTATCTTTATTTTTTTAAGTTTTGCTTCTTGAATCTGGGTTTGTGTAGATTTGTGTCATTATAAAATGTCAGGAGACTTCTATCTATAGAACTTGAAGTTAACATTTGGAATCAGCATCTTTATTCACACAGCAACATGTTGGAAAAAGACACATTTATTGCTCATTTTTGTAGGATAATTTAAGATAGAAGATGAAGCTTTTTAACACAAAAGCAGTGCGAGTACCAAATTTGCTCAAAAGGTGGCAATGTTGAGCTTCCCTTCTGTTTTTTTAATTTGACAATGACCGCCTCAGCAGAGCAAGTTTGTAGAATGGGCCATAGTGAAAATAGTGCCATACACTTTAAACTACGTGAACTTTCTCGATAACAGTCTGCAGTAGAATCAGACCTTCAGTGAGTTATGAAGACAGCTCAGGAAACACAAAAGAAGAAGAAGAATTATTATGAGCTTTGATCACAAAAAAGAAATATTTTTGCCCTTTCATGACGAGGATCTGATGTTTCTCTTATGTTTTAGCTTTGTTCTTCTGCTCAGGAAAAGATGAAAAGCAAAAAAAAAAAAAAAAAAGAGTAATCTGCACTGTTGCAGCTTTCTCACCAGCTTTCTTGATCCTCTTGCGTTCCTTGAGCTGGTACGGCTTGTGGTCATGAGATAGAGGAATGGCCTTTCCGTCTTTATCACACAAAACTCCACGAGAGTCTCCGACGTTTGCCACAGTCAGCTCTTTGTCAGAGAGCAGAGCCACCAGACATGTAGTGCCTGAAAGAGAGAGGAGAGACGAAGAGCAGAAGAGAGGGAAACAGATGAGATCACAAACAATTAAGCTCAGTTGAAAGATTAAACTATAAGTAATAATAGGAAATATGTAATTCTGAACGTATTCTTATGGATCTATAAATGTTTGCCTTAATTGCATCTGTCCATCAAGCAGTACCTATGATAATTAATTATCTTTAAGTTCTATTGCAGTTTAGGCAAAATGCACATTAGTGTGAAGATTTTTTTTCTAAAAGTCTATAAAATACTTTAAAAATGAAAGCACAATCAACTTTAACAAAAAGTTCAAGTCCAACTCTGATCATCTTGATCTATCTTAAAATGTGTTCCCAGTGGTCTTAGTCACAAGGCCAAGCTCAGTGGCCTTGTAGTACAGTGTCTGACCTGAGACTGGAAAGTTGTAGGTTCAAATCCAGGCCGAGTCATACTAAAGATTTTAAAAATGGGTCTCCCTGCACGACACTCAGCATTAAAAGCTTGGATTGGAGAGTTGAACCACAAAATTGTTCCTGAACGTAGCTGTGTCTGCATCTCACCGCTCCCCCAGGGAATGGTCCAAATGCAGAGTACAAGTTTCACACATTTAGGTGTGTGACAGCTAACTTTCTAGGACATAGTTTCTTAGAAATTCCCTTCTGAGTTGTTGGCAGAACCGTTGGGATGGAGTAAGCCTGCCCCCATTTCCCATCATCACTTTGTTTTACATGCTCTCTCACTATCTTACAACCCCAACCTAACATTAGCGATATCTGAGTTGCACAGCTTTGCTTTAGATGTGTGCATCGTGAGAAAAACGCTTCAAGAACATGTTAAAACATTATTTTCATTAGAGTGGGTCTTTAAATGCGGGATGTTGAGGAAATGACATAGAAATGCAGTAAATCTAGCATTTTTTATTTCTAAAATACTTTATTAAATTCAACGAGGAAAAACTGAGTATATCCCAGGAATTTACGGTATATTGTACAAGTCCTAAAAAAGACAAAAAGTCCAGCTCTGTCCGTCAGGCCATCTGCTCTTACATAGTAAGGAAAATGATGGAGAGGAGATTTACTGTGGAAAGCAGGGGGACCCCCCTCCACCTGAGGATGGACCACCCAGACTGAGGGAGGGAGTGCATGCATAAAGATGGAAGCAAAGGCACATCAGTCTCATCCAGAATTCAACAACAGAAGACAGACGTGAAGCAGAGCAGGCTTGAATACCGTTAAAACAAAGGCATATTTCAAACTGTGCTTTAAAGCTCCATGATTGGTTATGTTGCTAAAGATTTCTCCTGCAGTTTGCCTCTAAGCATTTTGCTGAAAGAATGAAATTCATTTCCACTTTGAAGGCTCATTCCAGCGCAGCTATGTTTTGCTGTGCCTAAAAAAAGTCAGCATTTGAGCAGAGAGAGCTGCTGAGGATGCAGATCAAATGAAATGTGAGAGCATGAAAAAAGGAAAAGAGCTGGAAGAGGATCAGTTACAGAAAGAAGAAGAAAAGAGACGTTATGAAAGATGTATTTTAGTCTCTATTGACAGCTCCAAGTGGTAGTAAGAAAAAAAAACACTAATGAAGTAAAAGAGTTAGACAGAAAGGGTGACTAGTACGACTGAGAAATTTGCACATGGATCTGTTTCTTTTAGCTTCATAATTGTACGCATCACTAATCCCAATGCCTCCATAGCCCTATGCCGCACTGTCCAACTAATTATCCTTATCTAGTTTCCATGGTGATGGAAATGATGGACTGAGGTGCTTTGAGAGCGCATCCTTCCCCAATTAGCTTGACCATGCCAGGCATACATTCAGCAATCCTCTTTTAAAAAAGTAACACAGCTCAAATGTTTGTGTTAATTATTGGTTTGTCCAAGTCAGGCCAATGTCCAATAAGTGTAGGATCTGAGTATATCTGCCATCTGGTTAGGATTTTTAAACTCACACTTGGGCTTCATTTAAGATGTTCCTGCACTGTAAATTTTGTGTCAAATATATCATGTCAAAATGCTTGGTAAAATCAGTGAGCAAGTCACTGGAAAACTTTGGACCATTTTATATGATCAGAGTAATACTTTAGTAGGATTTTGTCTTGGGCTTGTTTTTTAATTTGATTCTTCATTCTCTTTTCTGAAAAAAACCGGCTATATTAGAAATCTTTCTCTACTCCCTAACTACTAAGAAAATGCTATCTAGTGCAGGACTATCTCGTGCTCTGGATTTTAAAAACAATGCTCATTAATGTCACCATGCTCACTCTTTTTTTAATGGAAAATATGATGTCACTGATTTCATAAAGTGTGTTTTTGTTACTATCCACTGACATGCAGCCACATTAAAAGGCAAAAATTATGGAAAGTATTTGTGAATTCTTCCATTAATTTTGATCATTCCTAAAATACTGCATCAACCTAATGGAGAATAGTGTGAAACATGGAGACTTTTTAGATTCTAAAGCAGACAATTTGAAGAAAATAAAAGAGAGAATTTGTAAAAACTGCAACCAGAACATTGTTGTATCTTACATTAGGGTATGTTTCAAAGTTTTTCTTAAATTGATGAGGTTTGATGTTGAACGAGGATGAATAAACAGCACAATAAACCTGCTGTTGTCCAGGAAACAGAGCTGAATGAAATGCATCAGTGTATTGAATCTGCTCTCTTAGTCAGCTCAATTTAGACTTGTGACAGAAAGATGGGTGCAATGTCTTATGTGACAGTGAAATCAGATATTGGGACAAGGACTCGATACATCAGCGGGCATCCCCTTTAGATGCTGGTAGAAAAGGGGAAAACCACGCTGAGACGGAAGCCCAGACTGGATAATTCGTGGCGGATTTTCAATTTAGGTTTAGTTCATATTTTTTCTCTATTCATTAATTTGTGCATTATTTCATAAAAGTGGTTTTGACTGTCAAAATGCACATAAGAGCATAAACACTACTGCATAGAAAAACTCTCAAATTGGTAGAAAATAAAACCAAACTTATAGAAATAATGTAGTCATATTAGAAGCTTATTTTATTTGCTGTGACTTAATTTCTCTTGTGTTTTCCATATCCACTCACACTGTGGCTTTGATGGGGCCACACCAGAGAAAAACGACCTTCACACAGGAACTTCAAAGTTCTTGAGGTGAGAGAAAGCCACCACAGTCATACCATGTAATGAGATTATAATCTCACTCTTTATGCTCAGTAATCTGATAATGTGGCTGCTGGAAAACAAATGGTTTGATGATGAATAACCATATCGTCTTGGCCTGACCATACATCTTACATGAGTTGAAATCTGTTGATATGCTTGTCCCAGCACTACCCTGAGCTCTTCTCACCCACCACTTCCATATTAAAAGTTTGGATCACTCACAACCATACTTGTGTTTTCCCTCATTTCCTGTCATTTTAGAAATCCCAGAAGGCTTTCCTTCCTCTGTGCTGCAAAACTCCTACTCGAATAAAGCACAACGTTCCCTTATTTGACCCTTCCCTGAACACTCACTTTCCATCACTCTCTCATTCCCCACATCCCATCACAAATAATTACTACAAGCCTTGTGAAGATCAACTTGCATCAGCTGAATAAGCAAAGTCTTTGGTCTCCCTAGACTCACAATTCAATGACTATCAGGGAGCTAAATGAAGAATCAGATACTGGACTAAATACAAAGTTACGATCATCTAAAAAGTTGCTAAAGGGTTCCTGATGTTCTTCTGCTTTCTAATCCTGTATTCTAAATGGACATTTATGCTGATGTAATCTCTCCCAGGTAATCAACAAATGCAGAGTCTCTGTAAAAACCAAGTGTGGGATCATGAAAGCACCAGAACACACCTGCTTCATTGTAAGTGGCAGAAAGTTTTTCGAGCATTTCTCTGTCCAAAGTCAGGATCTGCTGCTCCAGAATGGTGGGGTAGGAAAAGCTCGCCTCTTCCTTTTTCTCGTCTTTCTCCTTGTCTTTCTCTCGGTCTCGCTCTTTCCCCCGTTCATAGGTCAGTAGCTGCTGGCGCAGAGCTTCAGGCAGGTGAGCTTTTGCAAAGTCAGCAGCAGCCTAATAGTGGAGAGCAAAGAAGGGAAGAAACAGAAAAATCAGACAACAGAAGACAAAACAAGACTATATATCGCTCAGAAGATCCATAAAATTATCAAAATGATTCTCCTGTTTCTTAATAAGGAAAGAAACAAGGACTTTCTGCTAATGTTTAAAAAAAAAAGAGTTTTCTATCAAAAATAACCATTAAAAGGACATATTTCAATAAAATATTTACTTTTCCCAAAACTCTTCACGTCTGATAAGTAAGTTTTTACAACCACTATATTTGATATTGTCAGCTAACGTGAAAAATGAGAGAAGAAGATAAAATATGTTCTGACAGTAGATCCTCATGTTTCTGAAGTTCTCATGTCAAATATATCTCTAACACAATGTGATGATGGAGCCAGAAAATCCTCGTGACTTTCCAGGTTATTTACTTTATGCTTTTTCTTTCTGGGTTGATGAAACAACAGAGTTCTATGATGGTTCTTTAGGTTCATGGGCAGAGTCAGAGCAGAACTTTTCCGCCCCCCATAAAAAAAGATATAAAGATAAAGAAATAAAAAAAGTAAGAAATCCTCAATGTTAACTTTTTTATGTATTGCAAAAATAGCAAAAGCACTACTTTTGAATGAAATAAAAACAATAAAACTGTTCTTTTTTGTAATGACTCTGGTGTTTTGCCACCCCTTCCAAAGTCTTCTGCCCCCCCCCAGTTTAAAATGTTCCAGCTCTGCCCGTGCACAAAAGTAGGAGGAAGGTCAGATAATCACATGAAAAAAAATGTCTCATTTGTTGAAGCTTTTGTTTTATTTAAACAAAGACTCTTAGACTAGTATTTATATCTTTGGGCTTACGTTGCAACCAGAGTCAGTTCAGCACCTACATTCCTTTAACACTAATCCACTAATAATAACCAGCTCAGTGTCCTTGTGGTACAGTGTCTGCCCTGACACTGGAAGACTGTGGGTTCAAATCTAGTCATACCAAAGACTGGAAATGGGACCCAATGCCTCTCTGCATGACACTGAGCATAAAGCGGTTGGATTGGGGGCGAGTGCGGCCTTGTCTGCAGCTCACCACTCCCCCAGAGGATGGGTCAAATGCAGAGGACAAACTTCACACATGTAACTGTGTAACGACCAATAGAACTTTGATTTTATGAGTGCACATGCAAACACTGCAAGTGGCATAAAAAAGGGCTCCTACAGCAAAAGCATTTTTTTCTTTCCTCCCTCGCTGAAGAGGGTGAATTAAAAATAAACAGAAATACAGAAAAAGAACATCCCAAAACACATACCAGCTGAGCTGTGGAAACTGTAACTTCACCTTACCCATTTTCTCCAAAAGATATCATCATGCTGATATTTTCCTGCATGTTTAGAGCAAACAACACTCGTCTGTCAAGGCTGGGAGCTCACAGACGGCTGGCCAAAAGAAGGTCATGAAGTACAAATGTCTGATAACTTACTGCTGATGTGCCACTGATCTGTATCCTTCAGAGCTCAGTTTTCACACATCCAACATTCACAGAAAATGAGCAATTCCAGGCCACAGGAGAAAAGGAGTTGGCCGTTTCAGGTACGTCAACAGAGACCCACAGATGAACCCAATGTCTCTGGTGTCCTAATCTGCAGTTAAGATCACATTGCACTGGAAAATGGCTGTAAAGAGCTCGCACCTCCAGTGTCATAAAACGAAAAGAAATTCCTTCAGTTTCTTCAGATACGTCTATTTCACCTCACATGACCAAGAATACCAATCAGCAGAACAATTCACTCTGTAGTTTTTAATCATCCTGCCGGCTGTTTACCCTGAATGTCAAAACTAAGACAAGATTAAAGGATTAAAGAAAGGAAGAAGGGTTGGGTAAGAAGAAGAATTTGGAGCGAAGACTAAGATGATTACACAAATCAGGGGATAATATAAAAAAGTGAAAGTAAAAAAAAAAAAGTGAAAGAAGATATAGGAACAAGAAACTATTGAAAAAAAAAACAATATACAGTGGGGCAAAAAAGTAATCAGCCAGCCACCAATTGTGCAAATTCTCCCGCTTAAAAAGATGAGGGACGCCTGTAATTTTCATCATAGGTATACCTCAACTGTGAGAGACAAAATGAGAAAAAACAAATCCAGAAAATCACATTGTCTGATTTTTAAGGAATTTATTCTTAAATTATGGTGAAAAATAAGTATTTGGTCAATAACAGGTTCAACTCTGTACCCTTGGTTGGCAATGACAGCAATCCAATATTTCCTGTAAGAGTTCACAAACTATTGCTGGTATTTTGGCCCATTCCTCCATGCAGATCTTCTCTAGAGCAGGGATTCCCAAACTACGGCTCGTGGGCCGAATTTGGCCCACCTCCACATTTTCGGCTCTCTAAACAATTTTAGAGACACATGATTTTTTTTTTGGGCACACAATCAAGACCTGCATAGAATGTGACATTTTATTCCCCCCCTTCTGCAGTCTGTGCACCATTCCTGTCAATAGAACAGAGTACAGGGTTCCCTTTCTACATCACAGTTCACCTTTCGGGGTCTCACTGATTATTTTAGAGCGATTAGAGCACTATTACAGCACACTCTGTTTTGTGTCCTGATTGGCTGGACACCTTGTCAATCAATCTCCTCATCATGTTTCTGTATAGATATGCAATTGCAGATTTCATTATCACAAGTTATTTTTAGAACTTAACTCCTGCAACAAACGAGGGGAACACTACACTTTTTTACTAGCTCTGGATGAGAGCACGGAAGTGCAGGAGACGACACAGCTGCTCAGTTTTATTTGTAAAGTAGTATTGCAAAAGAAACAGTTCTTAGACTTGCATCTCTCTGGAGAGAATGAGAAGAATCAATCCCAGGAACGGTTTTTCACCTCCTTTCATCAACTCTTTTTCTTTCTCTTCAAGCAATCGTAACTGATCGATTCGTGTTTGTGCAGATCAATCAGAGCGGGGGGCTGTAGTTGCTACTTGTTCCATAGTATGAGGGAGAGACACAGGTGCGACGAGAAGAGACAACATCACAAAAAGATAAAGAAAATGAGCGACTGCAGGAAAAAAGCAGAACAATCTGGAACAATTTCACTTTTATTGATTATACGAGGGAAGAATTTAGAATCTGCAAGAAAATAATTTGACACACCTTTAACTTTCAACACAACTCCCAAACCAACCTGTACCTGAAAACAACCTTCCCTAAAACAGAGCACATGATTACTGACAGAAGACACAGCTGCACAAAGCTGAGACATTTGGTATTTCTAAATGCCAATGATTTAAAATCTTTGGATTTTTTTCCTTTTTTTTAATGCACATTTTAATTTGTACTTTAGTTGCAGCATTTGTGTTGTTTTACTTTAAAAGTTTAATTGTAAATAATTGTTTTTGTCTGTATTTTTTTTATTTTATCTGGAAGGAAAAAAAATATATACCTATTATACACTTATAATTACAATTTTACAAGTATTAACCATCATTAACCATTACAAGTTTCAAAGAGACTATGATGGGGGAGACAGCTTGTGTATTGGTTTTATTTTTTTGAAAAGTATTAGTATTATATTTCCTGACTTTTTAAAGATTACAGAGAGAGTTATGTGGTTATTATTTTATTTTATCAAGGGTTGTTTATTTCCTTAAATGGATTATTATTTATTTCATGAGTTTTTTTCTGTGAAGAGCCCAGAAAGGGTTATTAATATTTAGCTATGTGTGGTTTACATTTAGGTACACCCGTTTTCTGTTAGCCTACAAACTGACCCTAGCCCCACATCAGAGAAGAAAACAGTAATATGGCCCTCACAAGAAAAAGTTTGGGGTCACCTGCTCAAGAGCAGCGATGCTTTGTGGCTGTCATTGGGCGACACTGACTTTCATCTCCCTCCAAAGATTTTCTTTGGGGTTGAGATCTGGAGACTGCCACTCCAGGACCTTGAAATGTTTCTACGAAGCCACTCTGTCGCTACCCAGGCAGTGTGTTTGGGATCGTTGTCATGCTGAAAGACCCAGCCATGTTTCATCTTCAATGCCCTCGCTGATGGACGGAGGTTTTTATACATTACATGACCCGATTCGTTCTTTCCTTTACACGGATCAGTCGTCCTGGTCTCTTTGCATGATGTTTCCACCCCCATGCTTTACAGTAGGTATGATGATCTTTGGATGCAACTCAGTATTCTGTCTCCTCAAAACACATCAAGTAGAGTTCTTACCAAAAAGTTCTATTTTAGTTTCATCTGACAATAGGACATTCTCCCAATCCTCTTCTGGATCATCCAAATGCTCTCCAGCAAACTTTAAAGTGCCCTGCACATGTACCGCTTTAACAGAGGGACACGGCTGGCCGTTAGGACTTGAGCCCCTGGCGGTGTATTGTGTTCCTGATGGTAGCCTTTGTTACTTTAGTCCCAGCTCTCGACAGGTCATTCACTAGGTCCCCCCCCAAGTGGTTCTGGGATTTTTGCTCAAAGTTCTTGTGATGATTTTGACCCCACTATCTTGCTGGGAGCTCCATATCTAGAGATTATCAGTGGTCTTGTTTGTCTTCCATTTCCTGATGATTGAAGCCAAATTTCTCATGATCTACTGCTGCTCTGCAGAAACTATGTCTTTGAAAATGACAGTTTTCTTTTATTGTGGCTAAAACGGCATAACCATTATTTAAAGAAAACACTGGGAACACATTAACAATAAACCAAAACATGATTGGAGTGGGATTTTAATCCACATCTGTAGTTTACAGAACTGGATTAAACTTGGTTTGGCACTGATGAGCAGAAATATAAAAAGTGTGAACGAAGGAGTTATTTCTCATACTATGTGATGCTGAGTGCTATTTTAAATCTGATTTCATTCCAATTATCAGGAAAAGGTGCATAAATCCCCTGCCTAAACACAGAAGGTGTTTGAGTAACAGTCTACTGAGCTCAGCGTCACATCAGACGTGACTTGCTCAAACATGCAGGTTCACACAGCATGTTCCCCATCACACACACACTCTCACGCTCAATGGGGTCACCTACACTGTAACCCAAACACTCCCTCCCCCAGCAGAAGCCGCACAGAAACACAGTTCTCCAGAAATAGACAGCCCTTCTAAACGCATCAATCACAAGTCAAGGCAGGCAGAAATGAAGAAAATCATTTGAGGATTTGTTTAGATTCACCCTGAGGGGGACACAGAACCAAATATATATATAAAAATATACTTTCTCTGCACTTGTCAGGGCGCTCTGGCATGAGACAGGCCATGGGAAAATACCATCTGACAGAAAAAGCAGGTAGATCTGGAGAAGAAGATGAAAAAAGAAGGGGCTTGAGAGAGGAGTTCCTGCACCACTTCATTAGCATCACTCAAACACATCATTAAAAAGGAAAGAAAGACAATTAGCGTTGAAGAAACCGACAATAAAATCCAGAAAAAGCAATTGTCACGGAAAAAATTGTGACAGAAATGCAATTTCTGGTCCTATTATACCAGACAAGTTTCATATATATGTTAAAACATACTTAAAACTGGTATATTTTCCACAAATTAACTGGTTCCTGTTTACTGCAGATACAGTCTAGAGATTTACATTACTGACAGTAAATCCATTATAAAAAGCCATAAAA
The DNA here is from genome assembly GCA_014656515.1 of Oryzias celebensis. Taxonomy (NCBI): domain Eukaryota; kingdom Metazoa; phylum Chordata; class Actinopteri; order Beloniformes; family Adrianichthyidae; genus Oryzias; species Oryzias celebensis. The sequence continues at coordinate 67,034,151 of BNCR01000012.1, read as the reverse complement.
ATCACACTTTTCCAGGACCTATTCAGATTAATAAACGTTTAAAATGTAAGAAATGTTAGAAAATGTTGCTCTTTTTTGACTGGAAATAGTAAACAGTTTTGAAATCGTCTCCACAAAAGCATCATGCATTATTATTAGCATTATTAGCATTATTATTTTGTCTACAAAAAATGTAAGTTATTAAAAGTTCTTATCTTTTTTAAATTTAAGACATTATTTTTTAACTCTTAACTAACTCATGGCCACAATGCATAGGGATAACAACAGGTTTAGTCTCTGGACTCCTCCTTCCTTACAAACAAAAGTTTAGTTCTGCCAAAGATGAGTGATTGACAAACAGTAAACAGCATTTTAAGATGAGAGTCCCACTCTAATTATTTGATCTTTTTGAAAAGCCTCTCCAGGGGACTTAATTATGATTATGCCACTTTTAACCAAAATCAAAAATGTGTCTCTGTGATAATGCACTAATGCACTGAAGCTGAGACAAGGCACATTTTTTACTGGCCAAGGACCTTTGTTCCAGCTGGGAGAAGAAACCGCCGTCTCCTTCATGCTGTGTTACTCCGTATTTCTACCAACAACAAAGGCTCACCTAAAATGGCAAGTGGAAAAAGAAAAAGAGTCACGAACCCATCAGTGCTCAGTGTTTACACTCCTGCTTCCACCTATGCAAACCTCCAAGACCTTTATGTCACTGGAATAAAATACCTGACAGATGCTGACATGCTAAAATATTCTAAAATGTGATCTCTCACGTCGTATTCTGACTCTGATCTAAGGTCACCCAAAAAGAGGATGTGAAGCTTTTCACACATAAATACTTCTGAAGAATTTCTCTTCTTTGCAAACTGGGCTGTAAAAATCAGGGATAGAAAATATTCTGAAAGAATTTATTGTTTCTCTGAGTAAAACTTATATATATAATTACCGGTAGGTCTTTTCCATGACTCCATGTGTTAAGATACATCTCAAATAAGATCTACCCAACAGAAGAGGGGTTGATCTAAGTGACTCATTCTACTCTATAAAAAATTCCACTCCAACCATCTTTTGATCTATTTTTAAAGTGTCCCCAGTGGTCTTTTAATTAAGTGATTAATGGTTTTGCTGTTTTTAGCCAAAATAATAAAAAAAAACCAGTGTTGCTTTCTAGGACAGTTTCTGCAGTAGTTCATTAGAGATTTCCCTCCAAGTTGTGGGCAGGACTCTTAGCGCAGAGTAAGCCTTCCTTGACTTTCTATCATTCCTTTATTTACCCCATTGACTATATATAGAGGACTGGATTGTGGAAGTGTAACATTACCAATAGAAAATGCCTTACTTCGAGCTCCAATGAAATTACGCCAGTTTAGTTGCCATTTTCTGTGATATAGACGGTGCCATTTGGAGCCAGTCTAGAGCGATCCAGTCTACAGTTATTGGTCCGAGTCTGTCTGAGTCAAAAATAAGCTTGCTTGAAGTCTTCATCACTTCCACTGAAAGCATGCTAAGGAGAAACTGTTCAATTTAATTCTGTTTTGTTGAATTACTGCCTGTGATGGCAGCATCCTGCCACACCCACAAGACAATGGCGGTAAACTCCCATGCACTGCACACTTTCTTTTTTTCTCATATTTAATGCATATAGAATTTCAGATTCATTCTTAAACGAGCTCACACATTTCTTTGAGCTAAAATATATATTTATTCTGTGTTTACTTATAGCACATGCATACCTTTTGATTAGTTTACTCATCTTGGTTTGTTTAGTTTCACCTGTTTTCAGTTGCCAGTGCTGAGGGTGTGTTGGTCGCTGCGGGTGTGGTTGGGCTTCTGTTCCTGGAGATGTGCCGTGGGGCCTGGCCAAAAGAGGAAGGAAAGCCATCACAGCCTCTAAATGCTCCAGCCAGGCAACTGAACAGGCACCATCTCCAAAAGCCTCCAAGGGGAGAAACCATAAACTCGTTTAAAGTTTAATTGCTATGAGTCTGTTAGTTTCTTTTAATTTGTTAATCTTTTTGTCTAACCCCCTCCCTTTTCCTTCGTTTTCCACTAAAAGACCAAACTTCGTCTTCAGTCTCGTCTGTGGTCTTTGTTAAATGTTGCTCGATCCCTCACATAGCCCAATATTACAACACAGTTGTCTCAAGGGACTTCACATTGGTAAATGTACAAAAACATAAAGTCAGTCATAAAATAAACAATGGCTGGTTGCTAAACTTAACTAAACAGACTAAGTTAGGCTGGGCAACCCTGCCCTTAGACACTCCTTCTTGGAAAGGAAAAACTCCTAAAAAACAGAACAGATTTCATGAAAAAAAAAAAAAAAGAATGGTTATTTTCACCAATAGGACAACTGAGAAATAGCTGTTTTTTTTCATGCGGGTGCAAGGCGCCTAACTAACCAAGCGCAGCTGGAAATTTTCCTTTGTTTTCTTTAATTGAATAACTTTATAGTAAATGTCCTATCATTACAGTTTTATGGAGCACTTGTTTATATTTTTATTTTTTCAAAAAAATGTTTAATGAATTAAAACCATAAAAAAAGAAAAAAATAGAGTCAATATTAAATTGGACAAGGATAGTCCAGATAAAAGGGCACAAAATTGTGGAAAATGACAAAAGGTCCATTAAGTGTCATAAAAATCACCTAACTTTAGCATTTATCTTCATAAAGGAAGAAACAGTGCAACCCAGGTTTGATAAAACATCTGGTAGCCATGGTTACTGCAGCTAAAAGTACCAGCTGGCTAGACATCTGTAGCCGTCTCCTTGCAAGGTTCCTTAAATTTGCAGAAAAACAAACACCTCCCCTTGAAAAAACAGGACAGGTTGCAGCTCAGTTTATTCTTTATAGAAGCAAACGGATGTTACCACAGAGGCAACAACATCTAGGCCATGCTAAATCCACAAAAGACTTGCAAACACACACAGGTTCTGCTCATGAAGTGATAAAAACTCTTACAGAGGTGATTTGCAATCAGGAATTGATTGCATCAGAGTCATCAGCCGGCATCTCCATCTGTAACACGCACGTGCACACGCACACACCTCTGGGAAGGATCCCAGAGACAGCAGCGTCTATTAGAGGAGGTGAAAACTCATTAAACCCAAACACACCATGTTTAGGAATGCTGCCTGGGTTCTGAAGCACCTTGTGCGTGTCCATGACCTGGAAGCTGCCTCAATAGACTGTTTAGACTATAAAAGAGGGCCCCAATCAACACTCTTCTGCCACAGAAAATGACTCATAACTAAAGCAAGAAACCTTTGTAGATCTGTAACAAATGTTTGCACTTTAAATATTCATTGAATTCTTTATTTGAGACCTGTTAGATGATTATATGTAAAGAAGACAGCATAAAAGATGAATGAATGAAGGAAAGAAGGATTAAGCAAATCCATTTTTATTATTTTCATATATATTTACGTGTGTATTTTTTTCTATTTTTAATATATTTTTTCTTTTGATTCTTTAGGGTTATGTTGTAGAAATGTTCTATGTAATGGATTTTTTGTTACAACAACTGCCATGTTTTTACTTAAAACATTGCTTCAAGACCATTTTTATCCTATAAAACCTAAATTAGTGTTTTATTGCAGGCTTTGCCAACATCATTTTTTTTGGTATCGTATATTACTTTACAGTTTTGTTTTAGTCAATGCCTTCATACACTCTTTGTTGGTGTTCAACAAAAGTCAATTTCAAGTAAATTCATAGCAAAAGCACAGTGAACCCACAGCGAAGACACACAATACTTTAAAACAGAAATGGAATAAGAAAGGCTTCATTTGGTGTTGTGAAATAAATACAGTGTGAGCCATGGACACTTGGACACTCATCCTACTCCTTGACTGAGTTGAGAAAGCAGAATCGCCCACACAGAATGCCTGAACTTTCCCTCAGCTGCAAGAAATCTAATTATATCTGTGTCTAAATATTACACGCCAGCAGGTCCTCACATAGTTTTGTTCTTTTTAGAAAACTTTACAGGAATAAAAATAGCTAAAAGAAGAGAAAAAAAGTCAACATACCAAAGATAATGCTTCTTCTGCACAAGTGTTGATGAAGACCTAATTTGTTTTAGCACAAAAACTGCACCTGGGCATTGTTCAGATGATGTCTTCCTCTTCTTTTTTTTTGGCTGACTGAAAAAGACCAACATTAAAGCTTCTAAAACTGCAAACTGACTGCAAAATGCAGAAACTCCTCTAAGGCTTCTTGTAAAAGCTAATTAACCCCACAGGAGATCTGTATTAACTGTTCAGCGTTCCAGCAAAAAACATTTAGAACACAGTACAAGGAGTAACAGCCATGCTTAACATAAATCCTACACATTTACATAAAAGTTTCCTGTTTTTCATGCAGAATTAGGACACAAGACTAACCTACTGACAGTTTTCATAAATGAAGAGACAAATTTACTAAAGCAGTGCTTTTTGCAGAGGATTCAGAAGGTTAGAATAAGCTCAGATTTCCAAAAGCTCATGAATTTCCTTGTCCCAGAAAAAGAAGAGAAAAGATGAGGAATAGTTCAAATCTCCATAGGCTTGTCCTTTGGAACTGCATTTAGACCCAACAGCTACCTGGTCTATTTATACACACCTTTGCACAATTTCTAGTGTCTGAATTTATCTCAGATTTTAACTTAATTTCACCTTCTCCTGCTTTCGAGGATAAAGAAGACCACAGAGGAGTTCACTCATTTAATGCTAATCAGCATATTTTTAACATGTCTTTTTTTAAATATGGAATGAGAGGACGAGGACAAGTCCTCCAGCCCATGCTTCTTCTATAGCCTCTGTGCACGCTGCCCTTTAAGGATGACTTTAATTTTCTCCAGAATGTGGCTCTTCTAATTCTCTTATGCTACGTTCACACCAGCCCCTGCATTGCGAGTTCAAACGACTACTTCCAATGAAGATACATACTCACTGGCTGCATCGACTAGCGTTCAAGTGGTCACTTTCAAAGAAAATTCTATTTAAAACACACATGAACCCGTGTTTCGGTCTTCCAACGTAAAGAACAGGCGTTAATTGATTGCACGCTGAGAGTTAAACCAGTTCAACTTTTAACTGCTAAATCCCCAAAATGCAGAACTTTGACCAATAAGGTAGTTGGATTTGGTAGTTACGTGTGGGGAGCAACCTTTTCAAAATACAAGCTAACCATTGTAAACATAATTATGAAGGAAAAATTAAAAAATTGCGGTTTGTGCCCGGCTAGAATAATATGACACAAAGTCTTTCATATATTGTAATAAAGCTGCGCAAGAAAAAGCCTGGAGCAATATTCACAAGATTTACACTTTGCACCAAGCCTTTACCATTAGTAGGTTGTGGAAATGTGATAGTAAACAGTAAAAAGCAAAAGAAGAAGAATTCCTTCCCGGCAGCTCCCTGCTTGTAGGGTGTCTGAACACCACCAGCAGAATGCACGTTCATCAACCTGTGCATAGCGCATACTTTACCACACAAAGACTCACCCGGTGTGAATGTAGCTTCATAGGTCGATGTAAAAGTGGGCTTACTCAAATTTGGTAGTGACTTATAGGCATCATCCTTTTTTATTTTAAGGAAGTGCCAACCATTTAAAAATTGATCATGGAAGATAAATGATTAATTGCGGTTTGCACATGACACCGATTTTTTTTCACATTTCGAAATAGAGCTGTGAAAGAAAAAGTCTGGAGTCTTCCACATTTCACACCAAGCCTCTTCCAACTGTGAGTACATGGGCTAGTACTGAGTAGTGACAGTCAAGAACTTGCGTTGAGCACATTCTTGAACGAGCATCACATGCTCAGTGTGTACGTAGCATTAGGAGATGCCTGGTCAACATGGATTCCTCCTAAACAGAAATCCAGATAAAGAAATATACTTCATTGATGGATGTGATTTGAAAAGCTTTTTGTCAGCAAACACACTACTTTATGTTTTACCAATTCATAAAAAACTCCACAAAAATGTATTTTTATGTCATGAGTTGCATGCAGGGGATGACAACCATCAGGAGGGGTGCAGGCCTCTGGAAAAGCTGGAGGTTTGTCAGTCAGTCCATCTGGACCGGTCATGTCTTTGAGCTTACAGTGAAAGAAAAACTGTTACAGCTCTCAAACATAAAGTAAAAATGTATTAAAGCTAAAGTTTCAAGACTTTCTCCAAGAAAAATATTTGCAGTGAAAGGCATTTTAGGGCATTCTTCCCAGAAGTGGATACCCAGTCAAGTTCACCCCAAGGTCATACTAAAAAATACTCAGAGGGTAACATGAACCTCACACAAGTCTGCAGGTCTCAACGAGTATGCTAAATGTCAACATCCATAAGACCAGCAGGAATGTAAAACTACTTTAGAACAACTACAAGACTTTAATGATCTCCCTTTGACACGCAGGAGCAATGTGAAACTTTGAAGATATCCAACGCCAAGCAGGTGGTGGGTGTTTGATAATATGGGCTTGTTTGCAGCCACACAACCCAAGCACCTTTAAGCCACTGAGGCGGACATTAATTGTTCAGGATATTACATACAATTTTAAGGCAAATTCAAGACCATGTGTTCAGCAGCTAAAGCTTGGTCAAAAGGAGGTCATTCAGGAAAACGATCCTAAGCAGCACAGCCACATATCTGCACCAGGGGGGCAGAAAAGTAAGATTCCTATCCCCTATCAAAAAAAGTTCAACCTAAATGTGTGGGATTAAAAACAGCAGACTGACGGACTTCCACAGTTATGTAAGACAAAGACTAAATTCAAGTTTAGCTTAAAAAGTCCATCTGTGTTTGTCTGTCCATCCGTTTAAATTTAGTCCGTCAGCCTTTCAAAATTACCTTATCTTAAAATGTTATTTCTCTCTTGCTTCTGGTTTAATAAGGGTTTGACAGCATTATACATTTTCCTCAATGTGTGTGCATCTCTAAAGCATAATTAAACCAAAGAATTGGCCCTCTCAAGTTGTAAGGTTTAAAACAATGGCGGAAACTTAGCATAATTTCTCATGAGTTTGGTTTGATGAAATATTAAAATCCTCCTCTATTTTGTTTACATTTTCCCCAGTGCTCTGAACAGTGAAAACTAAAGGGGGCTTGAATTTGAAGATGGTACGTTTTTGTCATCCATGTACATTCGTGAGGCTTCAACTGCTAGCCGGCAGTATTTTTGAAGAAGGTTTTGCGTCTGTCAAGTCACGTAACCATCAGTTTGTCCATCCATTTGTCTGACAAAAAGAAGAAAAAAGACAAAAAAACTCCACGTATGGCGATTAGACGTTTTCGACAATAAGAGTGATATTCTCCTCTTTTCGAATGTGGGGCACAAAACGCCTAAAGGGAAACAAAAACCAAAGTAAATGTCAGCTACGCCTCTCTTTCCCTTTGACACACACATGCACCAAATCTCAAACCGTCTCAGGGCTATAATTTTCCACTGTTCCCACAAAAAGATTACACACACACACACACAAGCACACACACATGGCGAGTGTTTCTTATTTGTATTCCTGCTATCTGGAGCCTGTGTTTTCTAGCAGTCACTGATATATCAGTTGCATAAATATTCATACACTGTCAGGGTGGCAGGCTTCATCAGCCCCCTGTTTACTGGTGAATGAAACTGAATGAAAAACAATAAAATAAACACATGCATATTCAAACGTGCACCCATCTTTTGATGTATGGCAACACTCATCTCGCATATGGACGTGCGGTGTATAAACAGCAAACTTCTGAGAGTCTTTCTTGACATTTTGTTTAGGTTTAGGTCATCAATAATGAAGTGTATTTGTGCTTTACAGTCACTTTATTAAACACTACACAAGGAATCCAACTGCTAAAGCTTCTGAACCTTCACACAGTACACTTTTCAAGGTTGTGGCCTTTTTCTGCGTTGTTTCAAGTCACAGCTAGTCCAGACTCAAAGTCTCTACGCCAGGGGCACGAGACACCGAGATACTTTACCATCCCTAAGGCGTCTGTCTAATCTCTGTGCTGGGTGTCAAAAAAGAAAAAAAGTGACACAGCAGAAAAAAAAAAGAAAGTGCAAGACAGATAAGAAAAACCTTCAGCATGGATTGCCGATTTAGCAGGGAGAATAAAATATTTACACTAAAAACATGGCTGCTTGGCCACAGTGGTTCAGCACAAATGTGACTCTGTCTTAGAAACAAATCCGAATGATTTCCCTACGGCTTCTCCCTACCCCTCCAAATGTAGGAAGCTTTAGCAGGTTTTTTTTTTTTTTTTTAGGGATTTATTTAGGGTTGTTTATCCCGGGAGGGTGATCCATCACGGAGGAGAAACACATTTCTTCACGTGGGTGCGCTCTGAAGCTCAAAAGCTTACATTTCAATGTAAATAATGACTTGTTGTTTTAGCATGACTTTTTAAAGTTATAAAACTGATGTTATGTATTTTCAGATGACCAGCGAGTGTTGATGTCATCGAGCGTTAGTAACGTTCAAATTTAAAGACACTATCTCCATAATACCCCATTTGGAGGGCTAAATGAAGGGGTAGGCGAGGAATTGGGATTCAACCTATGAGAGTACTCTTGTTTGACCAGCATCTGTAAGGTCTGACACTGAAGTTGAACCGGGTGTTGTGTTCGTCTGTTGTACTTTGCATACAGATTAATCTACAAACAATGACGTGCTATAATTTACATCAACTTTTGACATTCCAAACAAGTTTCTCATGTTGTCACATGACCAACATACCGGTAGGAATGAACAGCATCGCCTGAACCTAATGTATTCTCTCTGAAAGGTCTGGTTTGCAGTTTTTACTCTAATTCCTGCAAAATGTGTGGCAGCTGTGTCCTTTTGGACCTTCCTTTGTGCGCTAGTGTGCAGCCACGTCCGAAAAGGATCAGGTCATTCTCAGAATGTTCCCACATATTCTGGAGCATGAGTTCTCCAAAACCTTTTTGGTATGCTGAAATATTAAAATCTCCTCTTGGTGGAAGTATAAGGCAAAGCTATGCTGCTAAAAACAACCCCACACTATGATAAATCCTCCACCAAACTTACACTTGGTAGAACACAGTCAGACAAGTTCTGCTCTGCCAAAACTGCCAAATGGAAAAACGTTTTTGGTGCTCTAGAGTCCAGTGGTGGCTAGCTTTACACCAATGTATCAGATGCTTTGCATGGGGCTTTGTGATGTATGCTGCTCAGCCATGGAAAAAACATTCCATGTGAATCTTTTGACAATGTTCTTGAGCCAACCGGAAGGACACATCGCTTAATCAACTCTCTAAAATGTTTAAAAAGCCCCAATATCCACAGACTATCTGTTTATGTGGGGTACCAGTTGGTGGCTGGTCATTCCCAGTAACTTCCATTTTGTTTTAACAACACAGACCATTAACTAGAATATTTAGTGTTGTGGAGATTTCATGAATGGACTTGTTCCTCCTGGAATTCAAAAAGCTCCAGAGAGCCACCAATGTTTTCACTTGTGTTTGTGCGTGTCTTGGTGCATGAGTTGAAATGCCTCCATATATCTATCTGATTACCAAATAAAATTTGATAAAAAAACATAAGTAGCTTTAGTTTTAATGGTTTTTGTCTTTTTACGTTTTATATAACTCAACAGTAAAAGCTCAAAAAAGGACTTTTAAACTTGAACACAAAATGTATTCGGCTCCCAAAATCATGACTAAGTCAAATTAAAACACAGATTTGAAAATATTATTGTTAACAAAACTAAAAAACAAAGCACATTCCATTATGCAAGATATGAACCCCCCAGCTGTTTATTTATTTATTTAGGTAAATCATCAAGATGCAGGTGATGGAGAGACAATTGAAAACCTTACTAATGGTGCATTTCTCATGTTGACGTTTTTCATTCATACCGTTTTCCGGGTCATCGCAGGCCCGCTTTGTCCTGTTCTCTCTCAAATACTCCCTTGTGTTACAGCATTCAGCTCCACAAACTAAAACACAACACAAGCTTAACAACACCGTTACACCCTATCGTTCACTCTCAGTAAAACCTTGTTCTTTACAGTGTCACCCTCTTCAGCTTTGATTGAAGGTGTAATTAATATTAATGAGGCTGTCAAAGAGGCTCAATTTAGAATACATTTCTGCCTCGTCCTCCTTCCTTCATGCTATGCGTCCTCTACTTTGATCAAAGCGTCCAGAGGATATGAAGATGGGGAACAAGTGAAAATAAAAGGGATTGGATACCGCAAGTGGAAGCTAAGTTAAACGTAAGAAAAGAAGCAAGAATAAGAGATCTAAAAGGCAAACATGAAGGAGAGCAAAGGCAAAATCCTTGGGTGTTTCCTAACAGCAGTGCAGTGCCTCAGTTTACTCAGTCAGTGTCTCCCATGTTGGCCAAAGGGAAACAGAGAAGAAAAAAAGGAGACAGAATGCACACAACTTCTCTTTTATCCTATAAAGTTTTTGCAACTTGAAAGGATCTCAGCGTAAATACTAAATATTTAATGTGAAATACCATTATTCAGCTTTAAGAACAATCACAGAAACAGTTTGATGACAGAAACCTTGCAAGACTGTTTTTTTGGCTGAGAGTTTTAATAAAGATTCCCATTTTTCTAAAAAAAGGACTTGGAATTTTTTTTAGAAATAATGCTACCAATTAAACAACAGGTTAACACTATCATAATGAACAATGAACGTATCATATAAAATACATGACACGATCAATGTTGTTTTTATTAAGTTGGTGACTTGTGACCATAACTTTGTGTTTCTCTGTTAAAAACAATCATATAATGTGATTTCCAGATTGTTTTAAGATTATGTCTCTGTGGTAGAACTTGCAAAATCGCAGGGTGTTCAAATACAGCGCATCCAGAAAGTTTTCACAGCGCCTCACTTCTTCCACATTTTATTAGGCCACAGCCTTATTTCAAAATGGATTACTTCAGTTTTCGTCCTGAAAAATCCTCCATAATGACATTGTAGAAAAAGTTCTTTTGAAAATGTTGCAAATCTATTAAAAATGAAAAACCTGATTGATGTTTAAAGGCAATTTCGCAATATGTTCATTTAACAAACAACACTCTTATAGCTCTTCCTCCTCATGCTGGTCGCACATTGTTATGAAATGCTGATAATCAAGCAGAAGGAACAGTATTTTCAGATAAACCCCATTATCGTGAATCGTGTAATCTGGAAGTAATAGAGGGGTGCCCACACCATCACACTGCCTCCACCAATCAGAGCAGCAATCAGCATCGAGTCCTGTGGGTCTCTACACTTTGACCTAAGAATCCCTCTGCTGTAGAATCTGGATTTATCAGTGAACATCCCACAACTGCATGTTATTAACAGATGTGACACCAGAAAATAAAACAATTTTATTACAAAGAAACAATCACAACAAGTTAATAATCTACCAAACACAAATTTTCTTGCTTTTTGTTCAAAGTTTTATCTTATGGTAGCTTAGTGAAGATATCCCTACTAAAGAGAAAACTAATAAGTACAATTAAGCTGTTTTATTATTGTCCTAACAAAACCTTAGCCTTTTTCTTGTATTCTTTTCTTTAATGATAAAATTGCAAGTAAAATTCTTTTTAAACTTACTTCCTATAAACTGTGATTGTGCGTACATTGCAGGTTCATCTGCAGCGGCAGACTCGTCTGAAAGCCTCTTTACAAAAAGCTGCAGTGGAGTCTAAATGCCAACTGCTTTGACGTCCCGAGTCTGCAGCCTCATTCCTGTGACCATTCATTCATGATTGCTCTCATCTCCATACAGCTGCTTCCTTGGCATAATGACTCTTTCAGTTGAACAGGGTTTCAGGGATGAGGTATGAACCAACAGCTGGGATTTTGTTCACAGTAACTGCTCAATTTCCACCAGCACATCATATCTGTGCATTCACAACACCAAGAAACAGCAGGCCTGTATTTGGAGTTCTGAACAAATAGGAAACCGGACTCCTGCTGATATTTTGCATTAAATGTGTTTGTGATGTGTGTTTGTTTACTTCTGGTTATCCTTCGCTTCTCTGGACCTAACTCAGGCACATTCACAGAATGTATTGTAATAACCACCTTCACATGACTACAGCTCCTTACACTCTAAATCCATGTCTTCTTTTTTCTTCCTTTCAGGATTTATCCATTTTTCAGGTTGTTACTCTGGATACAGTTGCTGGATTTATCACATTAGTCACAGATTCATAGTTTTCTTTATCTCAGTTTGACATGGCAGAGCAGGAAGAACCAACAAACACAGCAAATCCTTCTGAGGCCTTTCATGGACATGCAGGTTTGTGGTTATCCTATTTACTACCAATATGTCTGTTGATGATTAAATAAGCAGTTTTGGCTAAAACTAGATATTTCTGAATCCATTAAGCAGCTTTCTCTTCATTTTGGTCAGTTCAAAATCAATGCACTGTATGTCTTGCGTGCCACAGACCTGAACGCAAATGTACAACCACGACAAGCATGCTGGCATTCAAAAAAAATCAATACTCACCTACTCTATCTGCTCCTCTCGTAAAGCCTGCTGACAGAATTCAAAGGCTTCGTGTTCATCCATCTATGCATCATACTGAGGGACGACTGGTTACTAAAGCAGAACATCGACTAGATACACATTGGACTTTCACAGTAAGAGCTGAAAAGTGCAAACAAGTTTAGACGTGCAGGTTTAAGCTGTGCAGGAATGATTGAGGTTTGAAAAAGAAATGTTTCTCCTCATACTGATTTCTTATTTGTTTGCATGCATCAACAGAGCGCAAAACATCATCAAAGACACTTTCACGCATTCCGGGCATTCCCTATTTGATCTGTTGCCTTCTGGCAAATGCTAACGTAAGAACAAAAAGACTCCAGAACACCCCACTACATGAAACCTTTTAAACATGACTAGGAAACATTGAGATTAAATCTGGACTTCTTTTTTAAAGACTCCTTAAACTGTACAACGGTGGATATTTGTTTAAAATGAACATTAATGTGACTTAATGTAATGTAATTTTAACACATTAATTATGTATACTGTTTTTTAATGACAAATGCACTTTTATCTAGAAGCAATCTCATTTTAATTTCCTGTTTTAGTGATCAAGTCATGAACATTTTATGTGTTTTTATGCATTATTTATCATCTTTAGTTATTGATTTTAATGTACGGCTGTTGCACAGACCAGGAAGCACTTTTTTCAATTTCATTGTTCTAGGGACAATAACAATATCCATCATTCCAGCCATGTTTGTCAGATTACCAGCATATACCGCGAATGGTCACTCTTTGCAGCAACAACTGCAATCATGTATTGCAATAACAAGACTTTATTGGTGCTGTGAAAGGAAAAGTTTTCTAGCATAAACCCTCTTTTCAAAAAGTCACGCAAAAGTCTACATCTGGATTACATCAGAATTTTAATGAAACTCCTCTAAAATCTTCCTTATGTCCTTCTTAAGACATTCAGAGGCTGACTTATTGATGAGTTTGGGATTATTGTCCTCCTGCTGAACCTGTAGCGTGCTTTAGCTTTTGTACATGCACAGATAACGAACATTGTCCTTCTGGGCATTAGATATTCATGGTTCAATTGATCACAAATCTTATATGTCATGAAGCAGCAAGAAAAAAACCCTATCATTACACTAACACCACTGTTTTAACTGTTAGCATGTTTTTTCTCTGTTTCGCAGCTAACCCTGCTTCAGTAGTTAATGATCACCTGGATCAGGTGTGTTCAGTCAATCAGAAACTTGGCTTACTCAGTCCTGCTAATCAGCTGGATTGTTACCTGAACATATTCAAAAAGGGGTCTTCGGGATGCCTAAGTCCCGAAGCAAAAAAAAAATAGTTAATTCATATTATATAAGTTCTTGTTACTCTTTCTTTTAGGTTTTGGTTGCTCTTGACATTTAGGGAGGACTATTGGAGGGGGGGGGGGCAGACACAGCAGGTCATGGCACGCTAAAATCAGCAGTTTCCAAAGCAGGTGCAGAAGCATCATGGAATAGAACAGCATCACTGCAGCTTACTCAACATTTCCAGCCTTGAATACAACTGTCCCCCAAAGGGACCGGCTGCTAAGTATAGAAGCCCCCAGGAGCCTCCTCTCTCCTCTGTGTGTGTCTGCAGGCGAGTATAAACCATCCAAATCCTGATGGATGGTTTTGTATTATGTGGTGTAAACAGCACAACGACATAGAAGCTTTATATGCACTGATTGATCTTAACTCTTGAAAATTCAGCACTTGAGAGCTGACAAATCCATTCCTGCACAATAACATCCATTGTCAACCCCAAATAAACAGAAGTTTATATCTATAAAGCAGAAAGAATCCCTTACTACCAAGTCAAAAGCTGTTGATATCTTCTGACAGAACTTAAAAGGGTTGACTGACACAAAAGGAAAAGAATGGCAGAAAATAAGCCAGGATGTTGAGCTGATGAACACTGTTATTCTGTTAGAACCCTCAGTTTTTATTAGTACTACTAATACATTATAAATCCTATGTAAAAATTGTATTCCCCAGTGACTCAATATGCTTTAAAGTTCTCCTCCGATCATCTTTTAATTTTAAATACGTTCTCAGTGGTCTTTTAATCACGACTGTCCTGTTTTTACACAAAATCACAAAACCTGGGTCATTTTCTAGAACATAGTTTCCAAGAGCGACACTAATTCATCAGAGAATTTGCAGGTTAATTTCCGTAAAATATGTCATCAGAAAAATTCCACAAGAACATTAAAACACAATTTTCTTTGTAGTGGGTCTTTAACTTCCGAAGGATCACATAAAAAGATGATGAAGATGTAGACAGATTCTGTGAAATTACATGAAGAGAAGTCACAAAAAGAAGGCCTCAATAATATTTTTAAATATTTTTAAAATCCCTAGCTTCAACATTGTAGCCCATATTTGTTTTCATTTCACTAAACTCCTTCATGTATTTTCTTTTGCCATCTTTTCTCAACCTCACAACATTTTCCATTAAACATCAGGAGACGATTACTTGAGGGGTCATTTTTCCATTTTCCCCTGGACATTTAAAATTTAATTCCTGAACAAAACTTATCACTGTCCAGCTGCTTGAGCACAAAGGTTAACTAAATCCATCGGTAATTAGATCTGCAAAGTCCCTGCAGGAGTAAATATTCAATCTGAAGTTTGTCAACTTCCAAAACCCAATAGAGGCTACTGAATGAAAAAGTCATAATCTTTGCACGGTGGCAGTGCTACAGAGCATGTGGAACCCCACACAAACTTGACTAAACGACATTGTGTGCGTGCTTTTTCACAAACACAAAACAAATAAAAGTCATTGACTCTCCTCTGGAGTAAAGGCAGCAGACTCTTCAATATTTCAGAGCAGTGATAAATAAGTCAGACTGTAGCGAGATAAGGTAACTGTGTGGGTTAGGGTGAGCAGGAAAAAGACAGAGACGGAAAAGGAAAAGGGGAAACAAATATAGCAAAGTGGAGGAAGATGCATGGTGCTTTTGGAGCAAAAGGTCAGAGAAGACGTGAAGCACAAAGCAAAAGGGAGGCACGAACGGTTCTGACGCATCTCACAAATAAAAGAAAATATCTGTTTTAGCACTTCCTGTCAGGAAGCTTAAGTAAAAAAAAAAATGAAATGTTATAAAAAAGAACAAGCATGATTTTTGAAATGTTGTACTGCCAATTTGTCTGTCCAGAATCATCCAAAGAAAGAACCTCAATCTTCACACATTCCTGGTCAAAATCTTAAGACCAGCTAAGAAAATGCAAGCATTTGAATTTATCACAGCTGGACCTTAAAAATGTTCTAAAAAGAGCTTCAAAATTCATAAAGAAGAAAGAGGAACAAGACAAAAATTGTTTTTGCTGCCAATTTATTGAAAAATAATAATTTAAACAAAAAGGACTGTTCATCAAAAATTTAAGACTACGGCCTTTTAGAGTCAGAATTTGTCCAAATTAAGACCATCACTGGTGCGGACGGTTGCCTGGGAACGATCAGACGGCATCTGCAAGAGAAGGGCTTAAAAATTGTCTTCAAAAAACCATGGTACCATCAATGCCACAAGATTCTCCGTTAGACTTTGCAAGTAAACACCAAACGTGGGACATTAAAAAGTGGAAAAAACTTTTCTGATTAGATCAAATTGAATTGATGGTCCTGATGACTTCCAACATTACTGGCATGACAAAGAGATCCCACCTAAAATGTTTTCTACACAACACAGTGCAGGAGTCATCACGGTCTAGGGTGTTCTTTCTGTCAATGGAACAATTGAACTTCAGATTGTGCGAGGGTGTCAAAACACACTTGCTATGTGGAGATGTTGAAGGGGGCATCCCTCATGACTGAGAACCCTCGTTTGTATGGTAAAGATTGGCTTTTTCAACAAAGGACAAAGGACTTTTTCCAGGAGAATAGCCTCACTCTTACGGACCATCTTTCATGCTCTCCTGATTTAATTCCAATTGAGAACATTTGTTGATGGATGATAAATTAACGTTCCAAACGGTGGATGCCCTTCATGATGTTTACTTTTTGTACAACCTTCCCAAAAGCCTTTTAGAAATACATCAAGTATCCTAAAACATATTTTGATGTGATCAACAAGATTAGTGGAGCTGATCACAAAGAATTTCATTTGGACTCTAATTAAATTGGCTGCTCAAAATGTTTGGCCTCTTGTTCCTTTGTCTTCTTTTTACATTTTGAAGCTCTACTTACAACCTTGTTAAAATCTATCCGTGCAAAATGCAAATTCATGCAATTTCTTAACCTGTCTTAAGATTTGATCAAGGCTGTACTTCTTCAGATTGCACTGAAAACAATCGATGTTTACCTTGCATCACATCCCGTCAGAGGTCGTCACAGTGTATCAGCTTTTGCTGATCCTCACATTTGTGTTTTAAGGTAGATGCCTTTCCTGAAACAGCCCTGTATTTTATCCGGGCTGGGGACCGGCACAGGGAGACCCATAGGTAGGCAGTAGCGTGAGGGGTCCAGCCTAGGGACCCCCTAGGAAATAAACCTTGGTTTCCCACGCACCAGACCTGCATGCAGCAAACGGAACCATCCAGCCGTCTTTTGCACTGAAGACAATCAATGTAAAACAAAAACAAACAAAACAGAACAAATAAAAGGGGGAAATCACATAAAAAGATGAGTAAGAAAGACAGAAGAAAAGGAAGGGATTGCAACAGGAAGTGAAAAAAAACAGAGAGAAAACTAAAACTGTCCAGAAAAATCAAAGACAAACAAGTGAGAAAGAGAAGATAGAAAACAGGTGACTGAAGGTGGAAGAATGTCAGCTTTTCTGGAAGAATAACAGCCCTGTGGTGATGGAGCTTTCCGTCTGCCAGGATTGTGATCAAAAGCTGATAAGGATCCACTGGCGTTTCATACTGTTAACCCCTCTTTAGCATGAATTTAATAACTTTCTAGTACATGCAAACGATAACACAAGCCTTCAAAGAAACAGAGAAATTCCTGACTAACAGGCCTGGAACATTTCAGCTGTCAACAAAGTGTTACTTCTCAGCATTTATCCTTTTTTTTAACTCTATCTTCTTCTGAAAGAAATGACTTTATTGCTTAGATTTTGCAAACTTCTTGTAGTGTCTTTAAACTCCAACTTCATGTATTTTTACTTTGCGCCAGAAGCGTTTTTATTTCTTCGCTGCTTTGCCGGAATTCTCCCCTCTCGTCTAAGCATTGCTCTCCGTCTGTCCTTTCTCCTTCAGTGACTGTTCCTCTTCTCCCACCCTCAATAAAACGTCTGACCTCCTTTGAGGAACATTAGTACCACAGCAAACCCTGCTGCTAAATGAGATAAATCAAATTTAAAGAGGGCCGCATAAGGCAAGTATGGGCACAAAATGCAAGTGGACTCAACAAGGACATTAAATATCTCTAAAAATAAGTTCAACAAGCATAAAATAAACACCTACTTTGATTAAACACATGCAGATGGTGGAAATTACAAAATAAAAGCATAAATCTCTCCACTAAGATTAAAGAAAATTGAACCTGCAACTATTTTCTCTCTGTATAAAAGCAGGTTTGATAACGATAAGTAATTTAGATGAAAAAGAAGGATTTTGTGAAATTGTAAAGCATTATTGGAGTTATCCAGCCACACCGTTTTGAGCCGGATGCCAGCTCAAATGAGGAAAGCAAGGATGTATATGGATCTAGTTGTCTTCAAGCGGATGCATCAGAATGGAGCGGAGCAGAGAACTCGTGACTTGCCCAATGTATTTTTTACATAACAAATAAGATCTTTTTTAAACTTTATTTTTTATCTGCTCCTGATTTACAATGATTTAAATAAAGAAAAATGCAAAAACGAAACTTTAAGTAAAATGTTCTTTATTATTATTATTATCCTTATTATAACTATCAGTTATTAGAAAATACCACAAGCACATGTTAAAAACAATTTTTCCAGAGTGGGTCTTGAAAATAACTATTGTATGACAAGGTTCACTTCTGAAGAGTAACAGGACTACTTGTTGCAGTAGTTAAAGTGATTCCCTTCTGAGGTGAGTCTACATCAGGAGACAAAACTCTTGGCAGTCTGCAGGAAACAGCATTCCCAGAGTACCGGTAATGTTGAAGGAAGGCTAACACCCAAAACTGCACATCTTACTTCAAAATGAAAAAGAATCGCCTCAGCTTCTGCCGGGACGCTCACGTGTTTTTCCATTGCAGTCGCTGAACTTGCTTTTTCATCTTTGCACGGTGTGATTCCCACTCTCTGATTGACTCTACATCTTCATTCCTTCTCAATTGCTTAAAAAAAGTTACAAAACTTTAATCTGCAATTCTCGGAGGAGTCCGGTGGTCAACTTGTACTCGAATAGTCCAACATAACATCTTTTTCTCGGGAAGAGTCATGACAAAACAGGAGTTGATGATGTGGGGGTGACTTTTAAAAGGCCAAATCTCAAGCTGCTGTCAACAGCTGATGGCAGAATTCTACATTGTCGTGAGAGACTCAAGAATGTCTACAATGTCACTCAGACACGCACAAGTGATCTGTTCACCCTCTAATTTAAAGCACAAATTAATAGCATTCTGCAGAATTGGATCCCAATTCTTATCCCGTGAGCTTTTGCTGCAGGATAACTTGATGCAGGATTGTTTCACAGCAGTGCTTTTCCCCAGGACTACTAAAGAAATGAAACCATGTGCTAAGACATAAACCGTCATATGAACTGCATTCTTTGTGTCTAGATGGATCCACGTCTGGAAGGCTGTGGAGCACATATGTGCAGCAGACCGGCTTCAGTCGGCTCCAAACGCACACATGTGAAACGTGTGCAGAAATCTTAAAACCATCGAAACAGAAAAGCCGCAGAGAGACTCAAACAAAGCCTCGGGAGTCACATTCAGGGAAGCCTTCGAAATCCCTCCGGCGAGCTACTTAAACTCCTTTGTTATCAAATATAAATGAAATGCTGATTCATGTTGTGCCCTTCCTAGCTCACAGGATCATGCGGTTAGAGCAAAGAGTAAAGTAAACTTTGCATTTTCATAAATAAAAAACATTCAAGTTGTCAACTAAACAATTGGGACTCCCTGCCTTATATCAGCCAACGTTCCCCTCTTGTTCCTCTTTGCCAAGACAACACGCAACTGACTCATCTATTTTCTCAATCTCACACACAGTTGAGGGGCTGGAGCTCGCACAGGCTTACATCATGGAGCCAAATTCAAATGATAGACAAGCATTCTTTCAATTAAGCATTTTATGTAACCACCGTCTACGTGCAGAATGTCCCACTTACCGAACAAAGTGTCGATTAGACCGAGCAGCCTCCTCAACTCCAGTCATGTGATTAGATTTAGAGACCGTTAATCAGCTGTACACTGAAAAGCACCACACATATCAAATGGTGGATTTGAAGCTGGGTTTGTAAATTCTGAACATTTCACACTCGATTTGGGTCTCCAGCTTGCTCACACATTTGTGGCATGTAACAGGGAAAATAAAAATATAATCAAAGGGGTAATTATACTGCAGAGAGAGTGGAGGAAGTTGCAGGCAGTGGAGAGATTGCATGAAGCCAGGCTGAAAATTAAATAATTTTGTTGCTTATTCAAACACTGCCAAATTCCTAAAGAAGGAAGAAAAAGAGAATGACAAAGAGGGGTCGAAATTATTCAACAGTTAGTTTCAGAGAATGACATTCCAGCTTTGCAAAAAAAGGGGCTCTAATTAGGTGCTATTTTGCAAACACAATCCTGTCACAGATGCACAACATTAAGTGTGTATTGTCTTATTTGTTCTCTAAATGTTCATATTGTGTAATTTAAAAGAAGCTAAAATTTAAAAACACACACTGGAAACTAAGCAAACAAGACTTAGGGTTCAGACTGGAAAAAAGTCCTCAAACTTTATATTTCACTGAACAACTTTAAACATCTGTATGAACGTCAGGTACAACTATTATTACCTGCTACTTTGCTACGACAGAGGCGTGCTGCAAGGCGGTTAATGAGGAGGTGCGGAAAACAGCGGGAAAAACAATGTGTTTCATATTAAAAGTTGTTTCAAGGAGCTTGCATTCATCTGACTGAATTTCAATGAGTTGCCGTGTTCTATTGTTGTTCCACTACTGGGTTTACGTTCAGTAATGTCCGGTTACGGTGGCCGTTTGGTCCAGTTGTTCCACTCCAAGCACTGAGCCTATTCAGACTGAGGAGAACTCAAAGTGAACCAGAGTTCATTCTGATTGTAAACAAACAGAGACCACCTCGAAAGATGGGTTCTGGAGCGGTTCCTGGTCCTGGACCAGGGTCTGCTTTTGGTGGAGGGTTAGACATTTGTTTTGGAGTATCGGGGGAAATGAACTCTGGTTCACTTTAAGTGAACCAAATGTGTCCAGTCTGAATACAGTCTTAGATTCTTCATGAAACAAGGTTATAGATGTTTCCTAGTTAACTTAGTTGTCCTCCTTGAATCCCCCAAAGTGGGAGAAAGATTACTGCACCTGCAAACACACTTTTTATATGTTAATGTTGCAAGTAGTTCCAACTTTTGAGTCCTGCTCCCTTTAAACCTTTTAAAAGATGGAGTTTAGCTCATGGCTGGATCTCCAGGGTTCATCTTGCACCCACTCCTGGAGATGTCCAAGTTTACCTTCAAATCCTACCAGTCCCTCTCAGCCAAAAGGACTACAAATTAAAAGCATTAAACCACACCTCAGAGAAAATGGCAAAAAATTACAGACTTCTACTTTTCTTCAACTACAACTGCTACTAAATACAAATCTGACATTATACAGATTTATTATTTTTCTTTTTCAGCATCCCTTCTTTCATTTGCATCTAAAATAACATATTTTTTCTATAATCTTAGTGAAACTCGTACTGGATGACAGAGACATGTGCCCTATAATTAGTCTGTGAGAGGAGGAGAAGAATTCTGCAGCCTTTTATTTACAGGAGCAGATAAGCAGAACCTAAAGGAAAACAAATATGCCATAAACAAAGAAATCAGCATTCAAGGTACCCATTCATTCTCACCACAGACTGAGATTTCAGTGCTTGTAAAGACAGCTTAAGTTAAAGCCAAAGAGATCCGACTTAGTTAAACTTTCTTCTCGTGGACAATATTTTTCAAGGATTTATGACTCCGTCTTGATTTATAACAAAAATAGGAACCTTTTGGAATCCAAGCTTTAATACAACACATCCAGTACTGCATTTATGTAATCTAATAAAAAAAACAGGCTCACGCATCAAAAAACAAATGTTATTTCTATTAGAAAAATAGTTTCTAAAAGTTTTTAAAAGATGACATTAGGTCGAACATTCCCTTTCCCTTCTATACACGCTTTGGAGAAAACATCTGTCTTCAACAACATGGAGTTTTTCCAACACAAACATCACATGTACACAAAAGGCAACCTTAACACAATCAGACCACCTTCAAATAAACATAAAGAGTACAGAAGGATTGCAGAATTTCTCTCATTTATGATGTTTTTGATGAGTATTAACCTGTATTTTCCACAAACCTTTCAAAGATCTTAGTTTCTCCTTGACATCATTTCTCCTTTAAAATACTAAAGCTTGCCTCGTCTACTCTTGACTAAAAGACAGTCATTTGAGGAGAAATGGGTCCTTGCAATCCTGCAACACACCATATAAATATTCAAAGACTCTCAGGAACACTCTTGGAAATCCATTTCCAATTTTTGCAACATCAGTCCCATGCAGTCTGTTGCTGAGTCTTCTTATCTTAAGAGTACACTCCCAAATTATTCAATTAAAAAAAAAATAATTCTGGAACGAACTTTACACTGAAAAGTTATGGATTTTCTTTACTAGATCTGCAACGTGTAGCAATGATTACTGGGTTCATGTAATAATGTGCTCTAATGATAAGCAATGATTATTACTTATCGGTTACTTAAAAAGTGAATAATTAATGTTTACTGAAAAGATGCATGAATTATTTCAGAAGATAATCAATAAGCACTCTATTGTTCCTTGAAAACTTAATGTGATGTGTACGATGTGTAATGATTTCTGAATTATTGTGAAAAAGCATTCTGGTGGTAATGACTATTTCATATCTGTTACATGATGTTTACTGAAATCGTGCAAAATGTTTTCTGAGGAAAATCAATTATCATTCAAATTAAATAACTCAGCAGGGGTGAGGTTCTAAAAGTTTGCTCTTCTGACACTCTTTTAAGCAATAAATCCAGCTCTACTTTACCTTTGTTAATAATAATTAATGGATCAAAATGTGATTTAAGTGTGCCTGTTTTTTTAATCAATGCATTTAATTACTTCTGTAATCAATTTGAGTAATCGGTGTGATTTTTTTCCCCTGTATTGTCTAAAATTAATGCTTGAAATAAATCAATAATGGATAGTTACCAAAGAGCAAACAGAACTAAAGCCAAAATGGTTGCTGCAACTCCATAGGAGAAAATAAGCCCCCGCAGTTGAAGCATCTCCTATTAAACTCCTGGGGGGAAAATGTCAGCACCTGAAACTCCAGCATGAGAGAGACGAGGAAAGGTGAAGAGCAGACAGGTCTCTACATATGCATGGTTCATGTTGCTGTGACACAGATGAAAAGCCCAGAGTTGGGATTTACATAAGGTTTGTGCCAAAAAAATGTCAGTTAACTCCATTTACAATTTCACTAAAGCAAAACGAACAGGACCAAGCCTTTTGATGCTCATCCTAAACGCACCCTGAAAATGGATTTCTGCACGCATGTACGCAAGAGATTGGATTTTTCGCAAATAAAAAAATTAATTTTTTCTGTCTTGATAGCGCTAGATTTGTTCTTTCAGAACATGGTTGGGTTCAGAGATCGCTGAAAAAAAACAAACTTTGTAAAAACCATTTATCATGCATAGTTTTCCTCTTAATCTTGACAAAAGTAATAAATTAATCCAAATGTTTTGAAGAAACTAAAATAATTTGAATGTGAAATCAAGCGTTTCTGATCTGATTAACTGGCACACCCCGTGAATTCTTTCTGTTCCCACATCGGGGTGTGAGGCCACATATACATGTCTTCTTGCTGATGCAGCCTTGGACTGTCTTTGTGTCTCAAATGAGTGGATTGTGTGGGTGCAAAGAAAAACAAAAGCATTTGACACACAACTAACAAGCCAGCTGAGGCAGCCAGTATTCCTGGTGTTGCCTCTAGGCCCTGCAGCATCCCTCATCTTTAGTAAACAGCTTCTAGATGAAAGAGGGTTAAAAAAAATGAAAAAATAAATCACCAAACATGATGCTTCCAAAGACTGCTGTATGGCAAGCACTTCAAAAGAAGGCATAGGAATGAAAACAGCCTGAATTGCTGCCTATGGACATGCAAGGATGAAACAGACTCATTAATACATCTTAACTTGCTCTCTCATTCATTTTGTGGTTTTCCTGTCAGACCCACAAACATACCACTCAACTCCTCTTTTTTTTTAACACTTAAGTCTCAAATGAATAAAAGCTGTGGCACAGCTATCAGATTGGATAAGTAAGTTAGCTAATTTCTAAAAATAAGCTCCCAGAGAAAGCAAGCACGCAGGGGAAGGAAAAAAAACCTCAATCTGATGACCACTTTTGGTCAAAGGCTGCAGCACTCGCAAATGCCGCCCAAACTTTGCTTTTCCCCAAAATAACAGCCACTTCAATGCATACGGTTGCCTGTTTTTTTTATTTTTTTCCTTTTAGAAAATTACTAATTAAACTGCAGCAGATGAACTCTCACTGTCAGGCCATGACAGTTGTCAGAAAAGGGAACCTTCAGTTTGACTTTCTGCTGCAAAAGCAACAGTAAACCCGCTGTAATATCTAAAGATTTTTTAAATATTAAGGAAAAATTAAAAATCTTTGAAACATAGAGATTATAAATGTTTTGATAAATTCAATCTCAAATGAAAAACACGAAAAGACTAACTGTAAATGTTGGAGAAGGGCGTGAGAGAGTGACAGAGGGGTACACCAGCACTTTGACAGACAAAGCAGTGTGTTAGGTATTTTTAACATTTACTTGTGGCACTTTTCAAGATTTATAATAAGAAAATTAAGCTCAAAACTGCATATTTTTTTTATTATTTATTTACATTTTTGTGAATCAGGAGCAGATTAATAAACGCAGTTGGAAAAAGCTTGTATTTGTTTGGTTGAAAATATGCTGGGCAAGCCATAAGCTCCCTAATTTGTAATAAGAAACAGCAGAAATTGTCCTTGAAAATGACGCAGTTATTATAATTTTGGCTAAAAATGGCTGAAAATGCTACAATAACATGTTAAAAACACCATTTTCATCAAAGTGGGTCTTTAAACTATTTTAACAACCCAACTCACAACACAGAGCAGAAATTCACTTCACTGAGGTTTGCAGTAATTTTCTTAATGCACATCTCTTCCCTTTATTCAGCTACACCTGAAAAAACAGAGTTTTCTTAAGTGTGTTTGGGATTACTGTCCCATTGCATGGCCCAGTTCAAACCCAGCTTTAAATGTCACTCATTTGGTTTCTAGAGAGATGGTTCGGGCATTTCTGTAGCAATGCTGCAGCTGTTTTTTTCCAACGTGGCACTTTAGCTGTTTGGGTCCACCGTGTCTTTGGCTTTGGCCGTACAGGGATGTTGCAGTTTTTGTTTTGATGCAATGTTTTGAAATTAGACGTCGCAGCTAAAATGGGTTTTCTGGCAACCTTCCCGTCTTTGTCGTGACCTTGAAATCTTAAACATGCTAAGTGAGACTTGCAGAGGTAAGGATGTGGTTTGAATCTGTGTGACCTGTGTGTGTTTTGAAGCATCCTAACATCCGATACTGGGCTGTACCTGCTCAGACATCCACTACTGGAATGACTGAAATGAATCTTTCCAGCTTACATCCTTTTCACTGCAGACTAAAGGATTACCCGTTACTTGGACACTGCATTATTTATCCTTAACACAGATTAAAGGACAACAATCATTTCCCTTGCAGCCTTTCTAATTTATTTATTTTTCTTTCTAATCTGTTTAGCAACTCAAACCTTTCTGACCAATAAATTATTTTTACAAAGATGCTGCTGATAATCACTTAAAGGGCCTATACCATGAAAAATCAACTTTTTAGGTGTTTTATACTGTTCATTTCACACTATAAAGAACCCCAAAGCGGTATTTTGATCCATTCCCGCATTATTGAGTGATCCTCCAAAAACCACCGCTCTTAGCCGCAGCCCCTCCCATACCCATGAAAACGAGCGGGTCCTCGCCGTGTGACGTAAACCAGTGAGAACCATAGACATAAAACAAGGTGAGAACGTCCCCACCACTCATAGAAGAAGTGGTTCTTCTTGATCTGCTGAGAAAACAACGCCTAGCTTTTTTTTCCAATGCAATGTCTTTTAAGTGGAGAAAATGTTTTTAAGGCTGTGAGAGAGTTTGCTGTTTGTTCAGCCTTTCCAAAAAAAGATGCTGATCATCAGAAATGGTTGGAGTTTATCTTCTGGAGCGTGCAACAGACCGGCCAGCAACTTTTAGACTGTGACCACCACTTCCCAGATGACTGTTTTGTTATAACCTTGCCCTGTATCAAAGTGGATTGTCCAGGACACTGATCCTCAGAGCTGGCGCCATTCCTTCAATCAAACCTGATGAAGATGCCAGACTTTATGTAAATCATACAGCTGGCTGAAATTACGCAGTAGAAGCAGATAATGCAAAAGCTAATGCTACATTTACACACATGTGGCGCCTCGCGTATAGAAATTCTGAACTGGACTGTGGGTCAAGAGCGTAAGGCTCTAAAACATGAACATCTATCTTTTAAAAAGTTCGGTGCTGTTTGTTTTCATGAGCACCCACGAGCAGACACGCTGCTGAGGCAGGCTCTAGGTCAGGGATGGGCAACTCCAGGCCTCGAGGGCCGCAGTCCTGCATGTTTTCCAACATACCATGCTCTGGCACGTTCTAATTGGCTGGACACACCTGAACAACAAATCAGTCATGACTAGGGCTTGGATATCTGGAAATCATGCAGACACTGCGGCCCTCGAGGTCTGGAGTTGCCCATCCCTGCTCTAGGTTGACGTCATGATTAGGGAGTCACCCACAAGGAGTGAAAGGCGGTGCCTCAGAGATCGAGTTGTTTGACTTTCGGGTGTAATCATATTCATTGATATTGTTTACTATAAAAAGGTTAGGCAAAACATGGTATAGCCATTTAAATAAGAGGACTTGCCGGCGACCTGCACTTTAAACTCTTATAGTAGCATGTGAAATGAATAAAAGTTCCACCTTTGTTCAGTTTAATTCACGATTTACGTGCCAAATTTGCCATTACTAAACCAATTTAAACAAAACGGAAACTTGAAAAATGAATTGATTTTTAATCTAATTGAGCTAAATCTTAAACCAAATCAAATAATAACCTTGAGAACCTAAATCACATCGATTCAGGTGTTTGGCAGTGATGCCTGCAGTCTTTGAAATGCTAAAGAGAGCACTTTGTTTTTCACTTATGTCTGGCTCGGGAGGATCTGCAGATAGCAGGACTTAACAGCTGGAATTTACTTTATAGACTATGCCTTTTTCTCTAAACTTGCCAAGAATGAGATGAAAAAGTTTTTTTTCTGACTGTAGACTGATCCAAAATTGTTTTCTTAACATTCACTTTAACTTATTGATTTTTTGATGTAGATATGTATATGTAACCTTCATGCACTGCTGTTAATAACATTTTTAAATAACATTTATTTAAAAGAAATACTAGAACCGTAAGTAAAACAGTTGCTAAGATTCGTCAAGTAATTTACCTTGAGCCCAAGTCTGCATTAAATGTATCTTTATGACCTTTCATTAGTAGATGAGACTATTCTGACATGTTTATTCCTACAATGCTTCAGATCTAATAACAAAAAAACATTTATAAAATGTCTTACTCATGATTTTTTAGAAAAAAAACATGAAAATATTTGATCAGTGAAGTTAATGTCAAAAAACAAACAAGTTATAAATCAATCATAAAAATACTGGAAACTTTTTATTGTGGAGCAACGATCTATGTCAGCAACGATTTGATTCTCATCATATTTGTGGTTGCTGGTGCGATTCAGTTGATATTAGTTTATTTTGAACATTCCGAATTACTGACCTTAAAATCGATGTCTTTAACCTAAACAGTGTGACTCAGATAAATACCTGGGTACTGAACACTGCAGGTGTATTACAGTTTCTTTGCATTTCTTGCAAGATATTCAAGTGCAAACTAAATGTGTACAATTAAGTAAACTATCATTATTTGCAAATCTATTCACATTTTGGTTTCATAGAGCTCAGTACACTGTTGTTTTTCCACATCAAAATAATAGAAACTGAACCTTATTTGAACAATATACCACACATGTCACGTCTTTGGACTGTAATGATGGTTTCTTTGGTGTCATCACCTGTGACCACGTTTTTATGTTCTAGTAAATTAAACCTATTGTGCCTCAATCCAAATGGTATTTTCCAAGATGGATTTTAATTGATTTATTTCATTTTGAAACGATTTCATAATGGTGAAAATCAATTCAAATTGATTAACAAGCTGGCTCAGAGAGACCAATCAAGTTCGATTAATCAATTAATCAATTAACTGATTGATCGTTACACCCTTATTTTTTTTATGAATAGATTTTTTTTTAAGTGGAGAATCTCCATCTTTATAAAGTTTTTACTAAACACCACCAAATTGGACCTGAAAAGTGAACTTTCCAGCAAAAATTGAACTCAGATTTCTTATAATTCAGTGTAAAAACATTGAGAATGGGTTTGCTGCTGCAGATGACCTTGAAGGATCTTTTGCATTTGTGGTTCAGTAACCCTTGACAAGTTGCAGTGCCATTTGAAAAAAAAAAAGTCATCTATTTCATCAATCTGGTGCCGTTTTTCCAATCTTTTCAAACATCACGACTTTGTTCAAAGAAGTCAAGAGAATATGCTTGAGAGGACACTAGGAGGAAATCCCAACACAGGATTTCTGGTGCAACTCTTGACCTCTCCCGCAGACTCACCTCTCCTCCGTGGCCGTCAAAAATCCCAAAAATAGACGGGTGACTCTTGTTGACGATGTCGGTGAGCACCTGGAACCTGTCCTCCATGTGGTCCCGCCGGCCTTGGATGGAGTACACAGCCGCATTGTTACTCTTGAACTCCCAGGTTTTGGAGAACTCTGCGTCCAGGACGTCCAGCCCGCCGAAGCGCTCGTTCTGCATCATCTCCACCACCTTCCCCTTGACCATTTTGACCGCGTCCCTGCTCGACTTGACGATGGTCTTCACTTCGTCCGTGTGGAAGAAGTAACTCCACAGAGCCAAGCTGATGCACAGCAGGAACAAGGTCTCCGGTCTGAGCAAGAAATAACGCATGATCCGACCCAACAGCGACAGCAGGGTCATGGTATCCTCTATCATCTATTTGTTTCCGTGCAGGAACTCGCGGCAGGTTGATGGTCGTCTATCCAGATTTCACTCAATCCATTCTCCCAAACAATCAGATTAAACTGGCTGAATCGGGGGGGTCGTTTCACCGCATTTTTGGAGACGAGACAGGCAAGCCGGGTGTATTTACAGACCGGGGAAACCCAACGCGGAGCTCCGGCTGCTGTGTAGTCCCGCCGCAGCTGTAGCTCCAAGACTCCACCAGACGCTCCTCCGCATTTAAAACTAAACCCGCGAGTGAGCTTTAACCGGAGCAGAGCTGCATGTAGGAGGAAGCTCAGCAACCAGTTCAGCTACAGTTCCCACAATCCCGAAAATAGCGCCAGCGCAGACGTTCTCGTTCCCGGTGGCCAGACTGACAGAATCTGTGCTGCTGCCTTTCTTTCTAAAGGTTAGTGGTGCCTTCAGGTGCACCTCGTTCAAACACATCGCTGACAAATGCACGAAATGAATGTTTTTGTATATTGTTGTTGTCTGGTTGCCGAAAGAGGTTATAATTCTTTATTTTAATTTACTGTTATTATACTTTATTCCGTTACATTTTTTGGATTCAATTGCAGATTGTAAAGCTCCACGAACTCAATGCACGACCTACTTCCGCGTACGGCCCTCGACCGCTCAATCATTTCCGGTTATGTTGTTTACATTGAAATAGCTGAGTATTTAGAGTTTTATAATATAATAATAATTATTATTATAATTAATTAATTAATTAATTAATTTATAATAATTATTATTATTATTAATAATATTGTTATCTATATTAATATTTGTATTCTTATTTATTCATCCCAAAACATGTTATCAATTGTTCACAATCCATGAGAAAAGTTTTGCTTTTTACTTAAACCAATGTTACTAATTAGGTGAGGTGACCACTGTTCAAACTAAAAAAAAAGAACAAAATTGCAGCGATGATAAATCTGGACATTATAAAAAAGTAAAATGTATGGTAAATCGAGCAGTCAAAAATATCCAAATAAGAAAGAGCAAGATTAAAAAAACATATTAAAAAATTTATAACACATTAATTAGAAAGAAAATGTAGCATATTAAATTTTATTCAAGACAGCATGTACAAATCTCAACACAGCCATTGTGTGCAGTAAAATTGGTTATAATAGCATTTACCCAATCTTCAATTTCAGCGAAACACATGCAGTAAATCTAGATATAAATTTTGCAAAGGTAATGTTTACACAAACAAAAGTCAGGTAGAGTCCCCTTACGGTACTATAAAATGCAAAACAAACAGTTTTGAAAATATATTTGGCCCCTATGGAAAAATTAAAATTCACAATCATAAATTATCCAAAACAATTTCTAATTACAGACCCCTATTTTTTGGGATAATTGTGTATACTTGGATTTGTTTGAAGAACATATTTGGAGATATTTGTATTTATGAAAACTGCATTGTTTTTTGAAAATTTTCACACACAAAAAAAAGCATTCTAAAATATATTCAGGCAGACGAAGACAGCCTTTTGGGTCCTTAAAGTCTGTGTGACGCACGAGCAGACCCTCGGTCCGGCTGGCAAAACGTGGTTAACGTTTCTTCACTGTTGGAGGTAAACATCCAGTTAGTGTTGCTGTTTTAAAGACATGTCGACCTTTTTTGGTCAAATGTAGCTTTGAGATACAGTACAATAGGTACTACTTGGTGTCTGAAGATTTATGCCGAATAGTTTATTTCTGAAACGGTCGGTTTAGCAGGCGTTGCTAACTTTTATTAGCAAAGCTGACTGTACGAAAATACTCAATTTCTCTAAACATTTCGCCGGAATGATAGTCCACTTATTTAACAGTGATAATCGTCTATCTTTTATGTTGAAGTCTAAGTTGTCACTACCTTACTTTACTTTCAGAGTAATGCTTTTGTCCACAGGGTCCCTCAGGGTTCACCAGTCTACACAGAGATCGATGTTTTAAACTGAGCTGTAAGGCAGATTACCATGGAGTACATGCAAGCTCCTGCTACCAGCAGCCAGGGTAACATGTAAGTCAAAACATCACCTCATCCCTTTACTTTGGTGAATTAAAATCAATACATAACAAGTTTAAACGCTTTCTAAAAACTTGAGAAAACATCTGCATTTCTGAGAGGAGATTGTAAAATCTCTGATGTGCTGCTAGTCTGTCTGGTGAAAAGAATAACTATTTTGGTAGTTATCTTTCGGTAAGTTAGTACTTTTAAGATGTCCATATGATATTGGACATTTTTAGTGTCACTTAAAAAAATAGATAATTAAAAAAAAGAAGAATTCTTACTCAGTATTGAGGTACCTCATATACTTAAACATCTACTCATCTAGTTAAGGTTCATGCATGGAGTGAAGGTGTAACTTTTTATGCTTTTCATGTTACATTCTATCATTTGAGTGTACTGAGACCACATTCTTACTGGAAACTGACGCTCCTCAAGAAAGACTTAAACACCCACTCTGATGGAAATCGTTGTGTGTGTTTAACATGTTCTTGTAGCATTTTTCAGTTGATAGAGAACATATATTTAAAAAAATGAACCTTAAAATTATATTTGATTATTTTTCTTTAAAAATTATTGTGAATCAGGAGCAGATGTAAAAAAAAATAATAATAAAAACACGTGGAAAAAGAGCATATTTGTGACATAGAAAGTACGCTGGGCGGGGCCAAAAGCTCCCTGCTTCGCATCATTCTAAAGCATCCACTTGGAGACAAATAGATCCATGTACGTCTTTGTTTTCCCTGTCCGAGCTGGTATCTGGCTCAAACCTGTATGGCTGTACAGATCCAGTATTCCTCGCCTTTTTTCTTGCACCAGTAACGTTAGGTTGGGGCTGTAAGGGGTTGTAAGCGGGAGACTGTATGATCAGATAAATGATAGGAAGTAGGGGCAGGCTTACTCCATGGCCATCCATTTTCATATTAAAAATATTCTACAAATCTTTGCAGAACAAAAGGGTTGTATTTAAAAACGGCAAATGTGCTTTCAATAAATTTTGAATTCAAATGCAGCCAGTCATAGTGTCTTCCTTCTGAAATGACTTCAATTCATTAAACTACTTGTAAATTGCCCCCTGCATATTAACAATCATAGCCATCATCAGATTTTGTATTTCTGTCTTTTCTGCAGCCTCTGTTGTACCTGCGGTGTTCCCATTCCTCCAAACCCAGCCAATATGTGTGTAGCCTGCTTGCGGACTCAGGTCGACATCTCAGAGGGAATCCCCAAGCAAGTTACAGTGCACTTCTGCAAGCAGTGTGAACGGTTTGTGTCATACATTTGTTTAAAACTTCCATTTTTTGACATGGCCCTCTCCTAAAATTCACTTGTGCGTGTTTTTTTTTTTCTGCAAAGTCGAGCTATTTGTTGTTTTTTTTGCAGGTACTTGCAGCCACCAGGTACATGGGTGCAGTGTGGCCTGGAGTCAAGGGAGTTACTGACCCTTTGTCTGAAAAAACTGAAGAGCTCTATGACTAAAGTACATTTGATTTTGTTTTTTCTTTCTTAATTTAAAATTTACAACTTAAGTGGCTTTATTAAAACTCCTAAAATGTTTCAATCTAATTTTAAAAAGCTATGTACCTAGATTGTTATCTTTTCTGCAAACCAGCAAATTAAAATCTTATGCTTCCATGCCAGTGAATACAGAAACAACAAACTCTAAGAAAGTCTGGTCTAAAAATAATTCTATCTTTTCATTAGTGCTGTTCTTTGGTAGTTGTGTTTCAGTGGTTGTCACTGGTTGTGATGGCAACCACATGGTTTACCTTTTCATGAGTCTTCGCATG
The DNA here is from genome assembly GCA_014656515.1 of Oryzias celebensis. Taxonomy (NCBI): domain Eukaryota; kingdom Metazoa; phylum Chordata; class Actinopteri; order Beloniformes; family Adrianichthyidae; genus Oryzias; species Oryzias celebensis. Next base: position 67,001,479 of record BNCR01000012.1, on the reverse strand, counting down.
GAGTTGATGCCATATTCCTTTCTCAGGTGCGTCTCATTGATGCTGGTTTTCTGTGGACAGAGCCTCACTCCAAGAGGATTAAAATGAAACTGACTATCCAGAAAGAGGTGAGGAAGCAGAAGAGAAGCGTGGGAACATGACCTTTAAACTGAAAGATGTCTTCTTTTTGTTTAGAAAAAACAATAATATTTTAATAAACAAAAATTGTTTGGGATTGAAAATAACATTTAGAATATCGTTGATTAATGCATGTCATTAGAAAGTGACAGAATCATATGCAAAGTGGAGAAACGGATCTGCCAGTTCTTCAAAGGGTTATTGAGAGCAGCAGGTCTTACAAGTTGCTGTCATCTCATCCCCTTGACCTTTAATGAGAACTTGAGCCTTGATGGATCTTTGTGCCAACTCTTTTGTTCACCAATGAATCACTCCCCGCAACCATCAACTACTCTTTTCTTCATAAACTGTCTTGGTTATTGAGCACTTCTGAACAGTCTTTTTTTTTAATCATTTGCTCGCAGAAACATTTGTTGCTGTCTCCCCTCCAGGTGATGAACGGCGCCATCCTGCAGCAGATTTTTGTGGTGGAGTTTGTCGTCCAGTCCCAGATGTGTGACGACTGCCACCGTGTGGAGGCTAAAGACTTTTGGAAAGCCGTGGTTCAAGTCAGGCAGAAGGCAGGTGTTTGTGGTCCACTGTGGGTTATATTTAGGTGTGGAGTCCTTCGTTGGGCCCTTGGGTTTGTATTTTACCAGTTTACCAGTAATTAGTAATTTAAAAGGCTCATCATCATTTATGTCAGTGTTGCTTCAGTGGTGTTATGCACCTAAGTGTTCATAACAAACCATATAACATGTACGTCTTTCTTAAAGAGATTGGACTGTTCTTCATAGAGGTTAAATATAGTGGGTTTTTTTTTAAACACCTTTTCTTTTACATTTTTTAGACTGTTCATAAGAAGACCTTCTACTACTTGGAGCAGTTGATCCTAAAGCATAAACTCCACATGAATGCCCTCAACATCAAAGAAATTCATGGTATGTAAATGGTAAACAGTTGACTTTTCTATTAGAAGCAGAAATTCTTTCCTGATTTGTTTTGTATGTAACTAGTAAGAATGAGAGCAGAGCAAACATCATAATTGCTTTTTCCAGTACGTAAACCATGCTTGCACATCACTGTCGTCCTGCAGGCCCCACTGGAGTAAATACTGTCAGTCTAATCAGAATGTAGTCATCTGAGCAATATAGCAGCTTCATGACATATATGTTACACACTTTTTTAGAAGTTTTAAGGGCTGCTAACACACACGAGTAATGGCTCTGCATCTGCTCTCTACTTTTGGACAGAAATGTGACTTGAATCTTTGGCTCTGTAGCATAATTTAAACCATCTCCAAATTTCGGCAGAAGTTAAAAGCTTGAAACATGTGGCAGCCATATTTTATTTCCCCCCTTTCCTCTGCTTTGTGTGTGTGTGTGTGTGTGGTTCGCATGCATATATCCTCTGAAAATGGTGCGAAACTGTGAAGATTGTCTGGGTTTAATCTATTGCTGTGCTCACTTCTCATAGAGGGCATCGATTTTTACTACGGGTCCAAGCAGCACGGGCAGAAAATGGTTGACTTCCTGCAGTGCACAGTTCCCTGCAGGTGAGCATCACTTCATGCTGCAGTTAGACTGGCAAGCTCTAAAGCGTGGTTAGACTACCATCACATATCCCAAAAAAATGTCCCCACACGGTGACCTAAATGCTAGTTTTTCACAAATTCGGGAGGTGACAGTCACATTTTTACACGCCACAGGGTAGCTGCGGAGGTTTTAAGAAAAAGCGACAGTTTTACGGCGACTGGACAATTTTTCTCTAAAAGTTGACATGGGTCAGCGGTCGCCTGGACACATTTGAGGTTGTGACATGGCAGTCCAGTAACAGGTGGGTGGCAGGAAGGCAACAGCTCAATAATTGACTGATTGGAGGATCTCCAAAGTCCCCAAAATTGTCTGATGACTGGTTGATTTCAGGTTAGAGATTTGGACATAAACCTTCACAATGAAAGAGAAACTGAAGAGTCTGCTTCTTTTTCACTGATGTGGAACACTTTTTGCTCTCCAAAGACAATGTTTTTGGGATGTATTGATATAAAGTGTTTTTCTTTCACTCTTTTAAGGTGTAAAGCATCCCAGCGTCTCATCTCTCACGACATCCACTCAAACACATACAACTATAAGAGCACTTTCTCTGTGGAAATTGTTCCTGTTTGCAAGGTTTGTGCACTTTGGTATCTCCACTTTGGTTTAGAAAGAGATAAATAAACCAGGAATGTCTTAGTTTTATAGATGGACTCTTCATGACATCTGCTCAGATGAAACATGCCTGTTTGGTTTTCAGGACAACGTTGTGTGCTTGTCACCGCGGCTGGCACAAAGCCTGGGAAACATGGGTCAAGTCTGCGTGTGTGTCCGTGTCACCAGCACCATCCATCTCATTGATCCCAGAACTCTTCAGAGTGAGTATTTCCACTGACATGACACTAATGAGTCCAGCTTAGTGTTCTGCTTACTTCAGCTTCAAGTCAGCCGGCTGTGACTGAATGCAGCTTCAGTCATCATTTCTTGCTGTAGGAGACTATAAAAAAATAAACCTGGAGATTAATTTTGTCATCAGCTTCTGAGATGTCAGAGTTTAGCTATTTAAAATGAGCACAGTAATCTCCCACACAAAACAATCTTTTTTTTTAGTTTTTATTTTTTCTACTTTTGTTGACTTTATGTAAACAATTTAATACAACAATTACACCGTAGGAACCACTGAGACCGACCCGCTTAAATAGAAAAAGTAGTCGTTGCTCATGAAATGAAAGCTCAAATCTGCCTGCAGTACTGACACCTGATGCTTGATTATAATTGTGCTTCTTGTCACCACTAGGGGGAGCTGCAACCTCCGTGTAGTTTCTATTCTGAATGTGGTTTTAAATTTAGATGAAATTACTATAACAATATTATGCAGTTTGTTCATCCTACTACTGTTTGCAATTCTCTCAAACTAAAATGCTAATTCTAACTGGAACTACTGCAAATAATCATTTAAACATTTTAATAAATTGACTCCTTTACTAATTTTTTGGCTTTAAATTTTTTTTTTAAATGAACTACTGTGAGTACTGAGTTTAACATGATATAATGTCCCAGATGTGTTTTTATTTATTTTTTATTTAATAGTGTAACTCTTGAGATTTTTTTGAGTCCCATGCTAGTAGTTGAGGTCTTAACCTTTTTGTTTTCAATTTTGTTTAGTAACTGTTGAATTAATTCTTTTAATTTAAGCCTGGCATTAGTTTTCCAATCTGTCTGCTCACTTCTTTTGTTTATTGCTTTTTCGCGTCTACTGATAGTCGAAGTCCAGCTTTAAATTAAAAAAAAACTTCACAGAAAAGGGAGTCATTTTAAATTCAGTATTATTTTATTTTATAAAAGTTCTAATTCATATTTCAAGATCTAAAATATGCCAAGTAATATCAAGGCAAGTTATTTTGAAAACATAAGAATTCAAAGGTTTTTTTTTTTTAAACGAGTACAGTGACGTTCTGATGTGCCCCTTGTGCTTTTATGAAATCCTCTGCAGCATATTTTATTGTCTTTCAGCAGTATAATATTTCTAATTACTAATCAAGTGTCCGCTCTCCCTGTTACAGAATGTTTTTGATCTGGCTGAGAAGCACAAACAACTTCCAGCCCGTTGAGTTAATCCCACGCCATTTTACAATTAACCCGTTTCCTGTTTTGCATGTGTTTGCAGTTCATTTGCAGTTTATCTGAAATTCATCACTAGATGAATCTGGTGGTGACTGTCAAATGAAAGAAACCCATTTTAAAGCAGTCAAAGCGTTGATGCCACCATGGCTGTTGGACCAGAGCTTTGCACATCTTAAAGTGTTCATTTTTAGAAAAATCTTCCCACTCTGATAATCTTTTGAGCTGTTTTGAAAGCATTCCGTGTGGTCTTTTAATTAAGATTATGTCCTTTGTAGTTAAAGTTAAAAAACCGTTGTCATTTTCTAGGACATAGTCTCTGTAGAGCAGCAGGAGATAATTTGTGGGCGGGACTGTTGGTGCAGAGCAGGAAGCTTGTGGCAACCCCAGCTAATTTTTTGCAACACAAATACGCTTCCCCTCTGGAGCCCCTCTGTCTGTCCCCCTGAGGGCTCTCCTTTATCACCAGTTCTGTTTGTAATCTTTATGGGCTGAATTTTTTTAGACACAGCCAAGGGCCGGAGGGGGTCAGTACCTGGTCCAGGATGAGCAGAAGAAGATTGATGGACAAAAACGCTCATTATCAAAGGACATTTTAAACATATTTTTATTTAATATATGCCCTACATCAGAAAAATGTCACCAAAACATGTTATAAACACCAAAAGCACCATTTTCATGTGGAGTGGGTCTTCATGCTGTTTTTTTTTCTTTGATTGCTTCCTTGAAACAGTTGCTGAGGTGGATGGAAACACTTACTGGAGACACCCCTTCAGCAGTCTCTGTAACCCACGGCAACTAGAAGAGTTCATTGTGATGGACATGGATGTCATCAGAGACCAGAAGCTTGGTGCTGGTGCTGGAATGAGGTCCAACAAGGTTAGTCTGTGTGGACAGAAGAGATTTTCTGTCGGATCCACTTTATACCTGCAAAAGGAAATGACTAAGACACTCGAGTGTTTGTTTGACTGATATTTTTTTGCTATTTGAATCTCACACTCGTGTTAATTTACCTGAATGAATAAATCAAACAAAAAGCTGAAAAGTGTGGTGTGTTGTCTCTAGAAATGACCTTTTACAATCCTTGTGTGTTTGTGTGTTGTAGCACACCCTGGCTGAGGTGTGGGTCCAGAAGACGTCAGAGATGGACACAAGTCAGCAGTATCACTGCCGTACCTTCCTGGGCCACCTGTTAAACATCGGAGACCTGGTTTTGGGGTGAGCCTATTGCTGATGGGAAGATATGTCAGTTTTGAAACTTAATGACAATCTTTAATCGTACATAATGAAGTTTATTGCTGCTTTTATCACGCGGTCAGCAGCTTCTTGTTCACTTATCTGTCTGAGATTCTTGGTAGAGATCATAAGCTTGTACCTTTAACAGCAGGGCCCAACCCTGGTAATGGTAAAACTACTGCTCTGCTTATTTTCCAACCATCCTTACCCTTCTGTCTGTTATTTCCTGAATTAGGTGTGTTCAGTTATAAGACCTTGGAGTCGCCTGATCCAGTCAATCAGCTGTGAGTAAGGCACTGATAAGTGAAAACAAGCAGGGTGAAAGAACCAGGGTTGGGCTGTCCTGTGCTTTTTATTTATCAAGCAGAAATTCTAACTACCTAAACTCTAAAACCATTCAGAGCAATAAGAATTTCCTTCTAAAGCACTTACTTATTCCTCAAAACGATTTCAAATAAGTCAATTTGTCTCCACTTTCCTGCCTGCTCCCCAAGTTGTGTCCTCAAAGTAGACTGATGGTAACCATAGAAACCGTAGCAGTCACTGATTGACATTCTGTGATACTTGTGGTTAAAAAGGAATGTGGTAAATGTGGCATTTATTTGTACAAGGGATGTCCCGATCTGATCACATGATTAGAAATCTGTTGAGTAGTTTCAGATTTGATCAAAATCAGATGTTGTCTCCCAATCAGGATTACATTTTTGTATTATTATTTTGATCAGTGCTGTATATTACAAGCTTATTATTTTAATTAAATGTCCTAGTTGAAGTCTGCATATGATTAACGGATCCACATAGCAGAATACGGCAGCAGTTTGAGCAGGAGGCTCACAGAAACGGTTCTGTAAGGCTAGTAAGATATTCACAGAACCGTACTTAGGAGCTCAAAAACTCTTTTTAATAAATGTTTAAAAGTGACAGCATATATATTTTTTTGTTTTTGTCTTACCCCACAACAATCTACAAAGGCCTTTAAAAGAAAAAAAGATCCGATATTTGTTTCTTTTTAATGAGGATGCGCTCTCCTGCTGCCAGAGAGACAGCAGTGATGCGGCTGCAAAGCAGGCTCTAGGGAAGGGTGATTAAAAAATCAAAATAAATCCATAATCTTTTAAAAACAACCAAAACTAATCAATTGTTTCATTGATAGGAGCTTGTCATGAAAACTCATCATCACATGCATGGTACAGAAGTCTCCAAACTTTGTTACATGACTTATTATTACCTTACTGCTGTTCAGTAATATTTTTGGAGTATAATCTCTCCAGTTTTTTTCAGAATTTTCCATGTAAATATTGATCATAATTAATCTAAATACCTATCGTTCTAAAGGAACTAACACTACAGTTTCCAAACTATCATATGACTAATTATCACCTATTTATTTTGTACTAGTTTATAGTTAATAATTTTTTCTTGTTAATAGTTGTACTATTTTTACTTAATTGTTTGAGCTGCTTCACAGAAGGGCTCTGTTTTAAATGCTAAGAAATAAAAAAGGTGAATAAAGTAAAAATGGAGATCAACCTGGATCAATTTAACCTTTTTTTTTTTCCTAAAATATTTGACAAAAGTATCGGATAGACACTCTACAAAAATGAAATACTCTGAATAGTATCGGGGTCAAAAAATTCGCTTTGTACTTCCCTGTATGTTTTAATTTTCTAGTTTAATAAATATGTTTTAACCTCACATCTCTATTTAAAACAACCTCCTTTTTTTTTAGATTAAAGTGGTAAAGTACAGCAGTGTGAAAGTGTTCGGCCTCATTCGGATGTATTTGTTTGCACGCTTGTTACATTTTAGTGTTTTAGATTATCAAACCAATGTAAAAGTAGCTTTATTTTTCTGTCATTGAGCGCCATGTTTAAGGTCATATTGTAGCTTCAAGTGGTTTGGTAGAAAGTAGAAATCATGGTTCTCGATTCTGAAGTTGTAGAACAGCCCCAGACCATCATACAACCGCCACTATGTTTAACCGATATAAATAGGCTTTTATTCTGAAATGCTGTTCCTTTTAGACTAGATGAAACAGTTTTCAAAAAGTTCAATCTCTTGTCTCTCTAATTTTTTTTCATCCTTAAATATTTTGGGAAGAATCAAGATGTTTTCTAGTAAAACTACTTTCTAGAGACCATTTTTGAAAATCCCTTTTTTCTCCCTTAGCTAAAAGCTAAAAAAAATGTGTTTCCCTCTGTTGTCTTTGTCCAGGATGTACAGGTGTCTGATGGATGTAACCTTTTAGTTACAAACATGCAGATAAAAAAGAAACAATAGGTTACCACTGGATCTGTAAGCAATAATTAAAGAAGAGATGTTAGTCTGTCAGATGCTTGGATAAGAACGTTTGTTAATAACTTATGAAGTGCACCAAAACCACTTGAAAGAGCTTAAGGAAACCTGGGTAACTGTCTGTGCTGTAACTCTAAGACATATCTTCGGTTGCTTTTATTTATTCGTGTATTTTGTCCTTCTTTCAGATATGATTTTGCCAATTCCAACATCAACGATGAATTCCTTAACAAGATGAACCCTCAGCATGTTCCTGATGTGGTAAGACAGCTGCACCACTCTGAGCATCTTCACTGTAACATTTCAGAGTCCAGTTTTCAGAAACTCTATTCTAAACACCGACAGCTAAATGCAGAAAAACACTGTTCTGGCTGTGGATTTAACAACAATCATGGATTAACATAGCTATGCCCAGAACTAACCTTGTAAAACATGTTCTGAGGTGGAAAAACTATCTGCCCAATACTTCTATCGCTTCACTGGATATGAAACCTTCTTTTTATGTGTTTGACCTGTAAAGGTTTTGATTAAGAAGAGCTATGACCGCAGCAGGAGGGTAAAGCGCAGAAACTGGAAACTGCAGGAGATGACCAGAGACCGGGAAGGCGCAGACACAGATGATGAGAGGTGAGATCATCAAAGATCATCCGAAATGTTAAACTGAATTAAATTCAAAAAAACATTCTATTTGATGGTGGTATCTGGAATCGCAAAGCAAAACTGTAACCCACAAATTGAAGTTTAAATCGAATTGTGGGGAAAGTGATTTGTTGCATCCCTAGTAAATAGCTTTTTTGAGTAAATAGTTAAATGATTTTTGTAGAAAAGTTTTTTTTTAGTTGCACAGAGGTTACGTTTTGTGTTTTGCCACATCATTTATTGGTTTTTCTTTCTACAGGCAATACCAGGACTTCCTGGAGGACTTGGAGGAAGATGAGGCTTTAAGAAGGAATGTCAACATCTACAGAGGTGAGCATCTTTTGAATATTTCCTTTGTAATCTTCTGGGAGAACTTACAGATCTTTGCTTTTTTTAGTGAAAGACTTGTTTGCAGACACTCTACTGACAGGATTCTAATAACCTTTCAGATGCTGCAAAGATCCCGGTGGAGAGCGACACTGACGACGACGGAGCGCCGCGCATCTCTTTGGTAGAGATGCTGGAAGAGCTCAGCCTGTCGGACGCCACAGGAGCAGAGGGCGCCGACATGATGACAGACTAGCCCGTTACCTCGCAGATTTATCCGTTTTGGCTGATGGCACAGATAAAGAATTACAAACTTAAAAATGATTCAACTGAATTGAAGTTTGAATTAGCATTTATCTAAGCAAAGATGTTTACTGATCCACTGATTATCTGAGGTATATCAGAGCTTTGAATCATTCTTTTAATGGTTAAAAGTATATAATTACAGAGAAAGTTCAGTCTTATTGATCTGAAAATGTATTGCTGCCTTTCTTGTATAGAATATATTCATCTTTGTCCTAAAAAAAATTCATGGATGAATTTCAATGGAGCTCATCTGTCAATAAATAATGCAACGCTTAAATATTTGGAATTTGAGTTTGATTATTTTCCTGCATTTCTTTACTGTCCACTAGAGGGAACTTTCCTTTATGGAAAATGGGCAAAAAATACCTCATGCAAATAATCCATGTTCGTTAGTGGTGTCAGTTGACCGCTGTGGGTAATGTGTGATTCTTTGAGCTGCAGTGCATGTTTATCCTGCAGTGACAGATATGCTGAAGCTCCAGGTCTTGGATCAAATTTTCCTTCGATGAGAGGCAAGACCAGTCTGATATAAACATTTACATTTAGTAGAAATTGTTAAACGAGTGTTTTTAAAATAGTCTCCAAGATGTAGACTGTAATCTCAATTCTTCAAACTGTTAACAGCTTGGATTCCTGCTCTAACACTTATTGCAAATGCATCTTCAGAATAAAAAAAATAGCATAGAAGGTCAAAGTCAGCAGAAAATATTGATATTATTTAATGATGATATTTTTGTCATTAGATTTTAAAAGCTTTTGCAAATTTGGCTTAAAATTTTTTTTTATTACTTTTTGTTGTCCTGTAAATAAACCCAGCCCCACTGGAATGTGTGTGTCACAGGATCTGTGGGTCTTTGTGACACGTTGAGGAGAGCTGTTTCAGTTTCCACAGACCTGAGCTGGTTGCTGGTAATTGGATCTACCTGGGAAGGTGAATAAAGTGAAACCATGCTTTAACACTGTTTGCATCCCTGCAGGAGGGGTGTGTGTGGAACACATGTTGGTCTCGACTCCTTCAATTCTGAACTTGCAAACGTTTTTGAACAATTCCAGAAGACTGATGTGAGTCTGCCAGTGTCACAGTAAAGGCTTTCATCTTCTTGTCGGACATGTATTAGTTCTTCAAGCACAAACTGACCAAAAAAAGAATTGAAAATTAATTTGACATTTGAAAGCAGTTCCCATGCTTTGAAAACACCTGTGCATTCATGCATGGCTGCTGCGCCATATCGACACAACTTGTGTTTACACATCAATAATGCAGAGCTGGTCAGCAACTCTTACATTAAGGAGATAAGATTTCTTAACGGTTTGTGATTGTTCCGTAAACAAAGACATGTTAATGCTGGTAAACCGCTGAAGTGCAGTCATTTTTAAACATTTAGTCATTTAATGCATGTTATACTATAAAGTGGTACTGAAGTGAATATTTCACCTGATTATCCCAATTCAGGTTTCCTTTTCATTGAAATGATTGTTTAGTGACAGCATGAGGCAGGGAGTGTAAGAGCACAGCAGAGACTCCAGGAGTACCGAAGCTGCCGCCGCCTTCTGCATTAAACCCATTTAACATATTGCTTTATGAGTAGATCAAGTACAAAAAGCACATCTGCTTAGCACTCATTCCTAAGGAAGTGCTTCAGCTTTCATCTTTAGGGGGTAGAAGATGCAAAAAACCGAGTTCAGTGGTCTAAAGGCCAACAGAGTAGAAAATATGTGCCAAGTGCCCAACTATTCCCAAACAAGCCACACTTTGAACTAAGCAGACTGCTTACTTTTTATGTAATTAATTCTTTTTTCCCTTTTTTTAAAAGTATGATTGCATCTCTCGAAGTTTAATGTTTTCAGATGTTTGTGAGTTTTGCGTCATGTATTTCAGTCAGAGTGATGGTCCCCCATGTGGACCCCCGCCGCCCCCTGTGAGAATTTTCTGGAGGCGCCTCTGCAGAGAGGATCCTGTCCGGAGCTGCGCGCTCGCCATCCCGCATCAACCGGTGACGTCAGAGGTCCTGCGGCGCTGCTGCGGCAAAGAGAAAAGTTTTAAGAGGCTGCGCAAATTAATAGCGCCAAACGGCGCGTGGACACATCCCGCTGCGTCCGTGATGCGCCAAGGTGTTTCCACGGCCTCTGCGTCACACATCAGCAGCGCGGCAGGTGAGCGTAAGCCGGTGGGTGTGGAGCCATTCCCAGTCTTGCAAGCAAGCGCGCTGCATATAAATATCAGAGACAAACTGGTGAGGCGACTTTCCGTTTACACCAAGCAGCGGAGCAGCAGAGGGACGCGGGCTGCGGCTCCTCCTGGTACACTCTCCCCCTAATAGACATTGTAGGGATCCCACGCCGGCCGCAGAGGTGAGTCTGTCTGTGGATTGCGTAAAGATTCACAAAACTGACAGCAGAGATGATTAATATCTACGCACACGCAACAAAACATTTACTGCAGCTAGGAAAAAAAAACTACTATTTTAGTGAAAAAAATATTGTATTTTATTTTGAAAGTTTTTAAGGCGACTAAGAATATTCTAAATCGACTTTTATTTTGAAATACGTCTAATCTAAGTTAACCTTCTAATTTTACTGACTAATTTATTGATCAGTGTAGGGTGCGTGTTTGTATGTGTGTATATATATATAATATATATACAAACACGCATGCACACATGCATATATATATATATATATATATATATATATATATATATATATATATATATATATATATATATAGTTAATGGTAAATGGGAAAACACAGCTAAGTGGATGCACTAATATTTGAATCCACCTCACAGCCCCGCCCACATCACTTTGCATTACCACGTGATCGTTTTGTAGCCACCCTCCACTAAAATAGAGGGGACAATGAGAGGAGAAAGTGCAACTGAAAACATTATGATCACTGTTGCAAAAAAAATTCTCACCTTTAGTTTTTTACATGTGGAAGAAAACAACTGCATTTGCCTTGTGTGATTACAAACAGAATTTGTCATGTGAGACCCAAGAGTCTAATTTTGTTGGTATTTTCTTCTTGCACACCTGAATAATACACAATGTTTTTCTGCTAACCCTCAGGGTGAGGTTTGAAGCTGCTAATGAGCTTCTGCCGTCCCTCTTCATGCCTTAATAATAAACACAACTACAAGGGCAGTGGGTTTTATTATTGCTTCAAGAAATATTTAGATTTTTAATTTATGAAGATTAGTAAAGACTCTGGGTAAACAAAACATGTACATTGGGGGAAAATTTTGTGTTGTCTTGCGTATTTATTTAGAGTAAAAGAACATACAAAATTAAGCTTGTTTTTTGTGTTTTTTTGTTGTTTCAGAGTTGCTACCTCATAAAGATATTTTAAGTTTTTTCCACATGAAGCATGTTGTTTATTGTTTCAGAACTTGGGTTTTTTAGGGAGATGCTTTTGTTACATCTGCTACTTTTTGCTTTGAGGCTAACAACACCTCCGTTTTTACCTCAGCCTCCAGGATGAACTTCAAAAACTTCAGGGAATCCCTGTCTTGGCTTTATTTCCAGTACCTGCTCATCACTGGAATCTACGTCCTGGAGCCGTGGGAAAAGTCCATCTTCAACTCCATCCTTTTCTCTGCCATCGCCATGGTGATCTACACCTCTTACTTCTTCATACCCATTCACGTGCGTCTGGCGCTGGAGTTTTTCCACGAGATCTTTGGTGGCCAGCCTGAGAGCACCATGACGCTAATGAACTAGTCTAGAAGGAAAAAAAGAGACCAAGAATGACTTGAGCCATAAATCATTTCTCAAACTCTCAAACCGCTCGCATTCCATCGAGACTAAAAGCATGAGGAACCTTCTGGAATCATCTAGAGAAGCAAGCCTTACAGTTTTTTTTATACCCTCAGGCCTTATCCCACGGTATTAAACACACATTTGTACCTTACTTTAACAGTGAATGTCACATTTCTTGTGAAAAAACTTTATTTTTTTAGATTTTCTTTACCATGTCCTGTGTGAGAGTGCATACTCACTGCAGGTTTTGCATGAAAGGGTCACACACGTGTTGCATTTTTGCATGTTTTCCTCCACAAGCGTTAGAGGAACATTCCAGCATTTGGATGGAGACGATGCTTGAGTGCGCGGAGCACAGCATGATTTCTAGTTAACAGACATTTGACATGTAAGAAATTAGTTAAATGTCCCATAAAGTAAGTATGTGTGTGGAAGTTCAAGAGCTCATGTAAACATTTTGAATTATCCTTCTTTTTGTACAAGGAAGAACTGCTTTAGTCCTTTTTTTAAGTTGCCTTTTTGCACTGTTGCGCTTGCTGACAGAGTAGAGTGTGGGTCGCACATATAATGTTGAGTTCCTGATCATCAAAGAGAGTTGTTTGAAAGTCCAAGCTATGCAAATTAATCTTAAAATCCAACAAACAAGGGTTGGTTGCATATTTTGTTCCAAACTCAGATACTTTTCTAGGTTAGATCAGGGGTCTGCAAGCGTAGGCTCCAGCGCCACATGTGGCTCTTTGGCTTTGAAGAATAATTCTATCAATTTGAATTAAAAAAAGATTTGTTAGTTAATTTTTGTTATTTATTCTTAGATATTGAAATAGAAATAATCTTTTAATATTTGTTAGCTGTCTTTTTTTTATTTTATTGCTGACATTAGACTAAATCAATAAGCATTGAGAGCTTTACCATTCCTCCAGAATGCACACATGTCACATAACTAAGCAAAATGATGGTAAAAGGTTGGATCTATTGTCAGAGTGGGTTATTATTATTAATATTATTAGAATAAGTTTAAACTAATATGCTTACCTAATATCTAGTTGCTGTTCAGAGACAAAGTTCTTAAAGCATAAATGTAAATATACAGCAGCAGGTTGTTATTTGACAGAGGATTTTATTTTGAAAAGAACCTACATGTGCTGCTGTCAAAAGTTATATAATAGGAATATAACACTGTTAGAATTGAAATAATAAAAAAGCGACATTTTACGAATTAGCGGTTTAATGGCCACTAAAATATAAAGAAATTGTATTTTTCTAAACAGTAAAGTGGGATTTTGTGGCTTTCCAGGCCCTCCATTTCACTGTATTTTCTCCCCCCCCCCTTTTTTTTTTACAAATCGATATGCCTTAGTTCAAATATTGACACAGCAAACTTTTATGTTTTTTATGGCTCAGCTTTCTTAAATATGTAACTTTACTCAATGTTAAGCCTGCGTTCGTCCAAAAGCAAACGTAGACTGAAAGTGTCTTCCACTGCTGCATTTTGATGTAAAAAGAAAGAAGAGTTGGAGTACAGTAACTGTGAGGAGCATTGTACAAATGTTGTTTTTGTCTGTTTGCTGAAAGCAAACAGAGTATGGTGTTCTACCGGTTTATTCTATTTTATTATTATATTTTCTTATTCCGTCAAAAGTATGACGCGCTACTCGTCCTAGAGTCTAGGAGTTATCAAGTTGCAACCAATTGTAGTTTATAGTGCTCCTTTAGGAGACCTGTGCTATTATTTTTTTCGCCCATTGGAATTATGGGTAATTTTATATGAATATTTTTATGATTTTTTTTTCCCATAGAGAATGCATTGAAAGCACCTTTAAATGGTTATATCTCAAAAAGTACTAAAGATAATTTGATGAAACTTTGTCAGCTTCTATGGTATAGGGGTTTACACATTCTGTGAGATTTGTGGCCCTGTGTGACTCTACTGCGCCACCAGGTGGTCGATTGTAGTAAAAAAAATTGTTTTGGGTCTATCTCGCGTCCCGTTTGTCGTAGGAACTTGTTTTTTTTTTCCTTGGGTTCCTTGGATGCTAGAGTAACTTTTTGTAATTGGGACCGCCCACTTCCGCCTAACTAGATTTTTCGCTATTTACGATTTTTCGTAAAACACGTTTTTGGCTCCCTATTCAACATACTTTCGTCAAAGTTGACAAAACTCGGTACTTACCCTATTTGGAGTACCCCGAATCTAATGGTGCCACTCATTTTGCGCAGTGATGTACCGTTTTCGTACAGTACGCGATGTAAGTTAGTAGGTGTGGTCGTGAACTTTACAATGCTCCAAGTCCTTTATAGTAAACCCAATCTTCACCAAAATTGTTGTGTAGCATCCTTAGAGTGTGCTTAGTTGTTGCATAAAGTTTTGTAGCGATTGTCCAATAGGTGGCGCTGCAGAAGCTAACACAGCGTTTAGTGCAATATCTCCAAAGCTGCATTAGGTAACATGCTCAGATTTTGTACTTGGGATGTCTTTAGGGTTCTGTAACACATATAAAAAAACGAGCCCTCTTACGCCACCCAGTGGTGACTTAGAGGGGAATTTCACATACGGGATAAGCCCTTTAATCTCCTAAACAAATGCAGATATCAACATGCAACCACTTGTAGTTTGTAAAGGTCCTTGGTGAGATCATTGGTTTACAATTTCGTACTATTCAGTGATTCGGTTCATTTTATATGAATTTTTAAAGACAAATGTTTTGCACGACACCCATTGAAAACATAGACGAGAGTGGTTGTCAACTTTGCAACCCTGCAGCTCCTTAACGTATGCACGTGACCTTACCAAATTGTGCACACTGTTTCATTAGTTGAAGGTGAGTGAGCGCAAGAGCATTCATAACGATGCTCCAATAGGTGGCGCTACCACATATTCCACTGTGTTTCCACTCATATCTCCAAAAGTAATTGACCAAACTCCATGAAACTTTACATGCTTGTCTTACAGAAGGTCTTTAACCCTTCCAGCTTTGACATGTTTCATAACGGTATTTGCTTTCAGCAAACAGACGCAATTTCTCCCAGGAATTGCAATTCTAGTTTATGCTTGACTTTCCATTTGTTGGATCAATGTTCATCTATCGAATAATTTCATTTATATAAAACTACAAAGTTGTGTACACTGGCTGGTCACATTGTCAATTACCAAACATTTTTATTATTTAAATGTATGTGTTCTCTTAATGCCATAAAGGAAGTTGTTCAATATTGATATTGTCATCAGATTGTCCTTTTTCTTAGCAGCAGATGTCACCAGCAACAATATTGAAGAGCTCTTAAATGGGTTTTTTATGTTTTATAAGTAAATGCTTTGTTCATTCACAATAGTGTCACATTGCAGCAATAATCACAGAATAAAGGCACCTCATGATACAGAGATAACCGCCCTTTGTTTTTATCTTGTTTGCTATCTGCTGCTACTAAAAGAAGGTTCCAAGAACATCTTCAGTAAAGCAAATAAGAGTGTTTGAATGGAAAAGGGTGCCACATTGCTGAGGGCAGGCACGACCACATGAAGGGACAGTGTGTAATGAAAGGCAGACATAAAAGCAGTTATCTCCAGTCAGAGTGAGAATGGATGTCTGGAGGCTTTACTTTTCTTACTGGGCACACCTGCCAGTGCTCACAAAGCTTTACAGGTCCCCACTAAGCCTCTTATCCTTTGATCAGGTAAAATTTAACCCAGAAACTTTTACAAAAGGGTGGGGTGTGTTGTGCTGGAATTCCAGAAGGCATAATGTGATTCACTTTTCTGCAATATGATGGCAGAGCAGATAGGATGGTGAAACTGTGGTGCAGACGCTGGCGAGGTGGCTTGTTTTTTTGAGCTGTAACTGAACACTTCCACTTGGTATTTTTCCAGGATGTTGGGGAAAAAAAATTGCCGCGACACACTGTCAACTTGCACTATTGTTGCAAAACCTCACCGAGAAACCTGGTGCTTTTTTCTCTTTCTTTTTTGCCTTTTCTTTCCACATGATTTCTTGCATAAGCAGCACCATCTTTGTGCCATTTGGTGTGTGTCAGCCTTTGTTTCTTCCCAAAGTTTTGTGGGCTGACACTCCACGTGACTCGATTGAAGACATCGTTTTCAATAGTAAAACGTACTCAAACTGAAGAGCACCTGAGGCACCCAGACAGGACAGGTGTATTGTTTTTTTCTGTTTACCCGTGTCTTTTGACTGTTTACAAAAAAATAAAAGAGGCTATGGGTAATGGGAAATCCTAGCAGGTGTCTGCAGGCTGGGAGATACATGACACTGAGAAAAACACACTCACTGTACAAGGAAACCCCTAAAAGGGATCAATTATTCACACACAGCCTTCATTTACCTTTAAGTAAGTCTGTTGCAACGTGTTTGGCTTCTCTCTGCAGGTCTGTCCACTTACAGAAAACAAAAAACCTTATTCTCTGATATAACCTCAATCCACAACAGACACATATACAAATGTTTCTGCTTTTCTGTTTCACCTTTCACATCCCTCTCTTCAAACTCACCATCTGACCTTGTAGTTTGACACTCAAAACACTACTTTGAATATGTCATTAATATATTGTCACATACCACAAACATGGTGGCTTCCTCTTGTTTGACCTCACAAGGAAAACAAAGGATACTTTTGCTTAGAGCACACTTAAATCGAAAGATTCTAAAAATTGCTTTTTAGTCAAAACCCGGTTTTTCCTAAAATGTGTCTCAAGTAAAAAAATATGATTTTTATTTTTCATGCCAACAAGACTTTTGAGTGTTTTTGTGACACCAAACATGTGCCAGGAACAATACCACTCCAAAAGAAACTACGTGTTTATAGTAAAAGATTGCATTTAATTTTATTTTTTATTAATCTTTTTTTTTTTTTACAGCATGATGTCTCAGCTTAGAACATGTGGATCTAATTACACATTTAAAAAGAAAATCACAAATATAATAAAATGTTTAAAAAAATGTATAATCCAATCAATGTGAGCATCTAAAAAATGTTATCAAACATTTTCACCATTTTGTGAAAACCAATACTGTATGTTTTCTATTCAAATTGCTTTAATTTTCATTTCTAAGTAAGGAGGACCTTTTTCTTGCCACATATACAGTTCAAAACAGAATCCACACATTAAAATACTTAATTTCATCAATATTTAGAGCGGTTTTCAACGTAAATAAATGCTTCTCATTGAGTGAACAAGTTACAGTAAAAAAATCATTTTGCACTTTTATATTATACTCTCAAAAGATTTGTTAAGAAGGATCATTGTTTGTACAACAGGGGTGTGTTTGTGTGTCTGTTGTCTTTACGTTTCAGGATAGGGGTGGGGCAAACAAAGTGTATCATTCGTACATTTCCTTGTACTTCCTTTAACTACCTTAAAAATTTTGCAACATTACTGAGGGATGCATTGTCTTGTGTCTTGTGTACAAGAGGTTACACACATGGGTAGTTATATGACTGCACAGTTCCTCAGATCATATGTGTTGTTAGGATGGCACTTCTGCATTTTTGTGGCTGTGACAACCTTTTGTGTTTTTGATGGAATCCAACCGACCTTGCGCTGCTACGTTAAAGGATTCGATCCAATTTAGAAGAGCTCAAAGCACACCTCAAATTTAACTGTATTTGACAAAAGTATCAGTCAATATTAACATTGGAGTGGTTAAAAAAAAAGTCCACTATGACCTCAAACCAAAAGCATTAAGCGTGTTTGACTTGGAGGAACAATTGTTGAACAAACTGTTAACCTTACCATAAAGCTTCCAAATATGTTTGAGAAATCAATCTATAATAAGCACCATCACAAATATTTAGAGCTCATTCTAACAGAGGAATAACACATCTTTTTAGACACACAGCACATTCAGGATCTAAAAACATCTAAAAAGGATTTGGAGAAGTCTGCCACCATGTGGCCATGCAGAGAAGGAGCAATTAACCTGGTATGGTACTGAGTGACATACTTGTGTGTGAGTCTTTACACATTTTTTCACATCTGTGGAAGTCAAAATCTTTGAGAGGAAGAAGCTTTGATCAGTTTCAGTTCAGTTAAGACGATCCGTTTCTGGGAAATTTCCCAAAATGAGGAGCTGGGTATTCATGGAAACGAGAGAAATCCATCAAACGTGTGCAAGCTGCTGTGAAGGAATGTTTGACTGAGTCCCAAGAATTTTCTGTGTGCGACTCACAATCTACAAAGCGACACAATCTTTCCTGTTTTTGCTTCCACTGAACAGTAGACGCCGTCTGATCTTTCTTAGTTCACAGAGTCCGTTGAAAGGGGTTCAAGTGCAGCCACTCCACAGAGAAAATCCTCATGAGTGCAGATGAGTGGCACGACGTTTGAAAAAAGACAACATTTATTCTGTCATTTGCACGAGAAAAAGAAAGCAGTAGATGCTGCATGTGCATAAACCATTCTGCACAGCCGAGGAGTAAAAATGAAGTTGAACAAGCTGACAAACAAAGATGAACCATCATCATAAATTCAAAAAAATACAAATGATAGATTTGAAATGACACAGATTCCGTTCTAAAACAACTCCAGACAGCGATAGACATGCACGGTTTTAGATTGTGAGGATTCAAACCAGAAACTGCTCCGTGCAACACAAACAACAACTACTAAGTTGCCACGGCGATCCACATTTGTGTTCAGATTGTAAAGTTAGACACATCGAATTCACTTCAGCGCACCCAGTATCTATAAAAATGAAATCCTCAAAGCAAGCAGGGTGAACTTAAAACTATAGTCAAATGTTTATGGATTTCAATTCAAATAGATGCACTGAAACAACAGTAGCATTAACTTGATGCTGACAAATCTGTCGTGCGTTTCCCTTTCATATGCAAAGCCTTTTCATTTTTCTTTGTCCTCGTCTGCTCTCATGTTAGAGTAACTTTCTCTTGTTGGGAAGCAGGTTTTGTTACTTTTGGACAAAAGCAAGTGTCAGTGGTAATTTTAGACACCTATTGACTCGTCTGGCCTAAAATTCAGCAGATTTGGGTATACCTGATCCATTCATCTTGGGATTTGGGTATGTCCGATTGAATATCTTTCAATAAATCTTTCATAAATGGCTTATGTTTATTAGAGGCAGATGCTCTCAGGTCCGGTGCTTTTCTTGTTTTTGTTGTCTTATTTATAACCATGCTTTGCATGTTCTGGCAGGATTTGCTTTCTCCCCGTCCCACTAAATTTCATTTTTTCATTTTCCAGAGGCCGGTTCAACTTTAGTCAAATAACCCTCAGTCTCAGTTTGCCTTCAGAGTCGGTTTTTCATCCTTTTGTTTATGGGATCACAATTTTTGGTTCTGGTTTCTTTTTTTAAGAATGTTTTCTGACAGACTTTATGTTCTTTGCATAAATACAGGGGTGAAACCCATTGAGATGGTTATGGTTATGATATTGGGTTATGTAAATTCAATTGAATCAAGCTTAGAGTTTCTAACACTCCATCCAGCATTAGGTGTTGACCTTCACAAAATGTAGATTTTTTCAGTTCTTAAAGTGCAGCAGAAAAGTTTTTTTGAGGAAGTGTGGCAGGAATTGTGCTTTGATATTGTCCTCAGCATGCTTCTGATATCAACAACAGTTTTTTTCCCTTATACATTCCTGATAGGATCCCAGCTAAAACATAATTGATCACATGATTCACGCTGATGACCAAAATGTGGAATTAAAAATACTTTACTAGAAATAAGTCTTTCAGCCTCTATAGCGCACTCTTTGCGCATTCATGGTGGCTCCAAGAGCTCCTTTAAATGAATAGGGTTAACGTAAGGTAATACACCTCCATCCAGCCAAGTCATCTTTGGTCTTCTCTCCGCTCGGCTGCTCCACCTAAATAAGTTAACTCTTCTCTCTCCCCAGGTCTATGGCTGGTCTGAATGGAGACTGATGGTAGTGGCGGTGCCAGTGTTGGATGAATGGACAGGTGAGCAGGGCCTGGGTCCTCTGTGACCAGCTGAGGATTGTAAACTGACCGCTGCTGTTGTTGTGTGGTCTGAATGGAGCTAAGAAATGACGCATGAAGAACCGCAGAGGAACCTCTTTCAAGTTTCTGCTGCTCAAAGTTTATGAAGGAGGAAGTGAGGGACGCTGGAGTGCTGGAAAATGAACACGAGGGGCTAAAGAGGAGTAAGCGTTAAGAGAAAATAAATAAACATAAATCTTTGCCTTTCTTCTCATCCTTACCGCTTTTGTTTCCCCATATTTCATTTCCCGTCCACATGCTCACTCCCTGCTGGTCACTGATCTCTCTGTGGATGTGAGGTCTTTAGCAAGTGAGGCATGTCTCCTTCTCAAGCACGCTTTGTCACTGACAAGTCAAGAGTTTCAACCAAACAGCTACAAGAAAATCACTTTTCCACAAAACCCAGACGCTATCTTGTTACTCCGTAAGAATGAAATATTGTCCAGCTCTTGTTTTCAACAGATAAATCAGCCAGAAACCCAGGGAACTGCATACAGTGCCGCTGATGGAAATGCTATCAGCTGAACTTTCAGTTGGACTGTCAATTTTCAAAAAGAGTTGTCCTCAAAGCACTCACTTCCTGAAGTTCAGTCTGCAGAGCAAGTGAACTTTTAGGGTTCTGCTT
Organism: Oryzias celebensis; assembly: GCA_014656515.1. Classification (NCBI taxonomy): domain Eukaryota; kingdom Metazoa; phylum Chordata; class Actinopteri; order Beloniformes; family Adrianichthyidae; genus Oryzias; species Oryzias celebensis. Next base: position 66,980,576 of record BNCR01000012.1, on the reverse strand, counting down.
GGTGTGGAACAGGACTTTTCAACTTTTCAGCAGGGAGAGCTTGAAAAAAAAAACCCAGTGCCCCGTGTCACAGATTCCTCTTTGCTTTCCTTTGTCTCCCCATTAAAACCTTGGTAGAAGGAATGCCTCCCATATCGGGTGACCCATTGCCCAACGGCCTTTTGCTCCTTGCCTAGCTTACAGCGAGGAGGTGCTGCAGCCGGGTGTTGTATCCCATGTCACAAAAGAACCTTTCTGCACAAAAGGGGTACAGAGAATGGGCCACAGTACAGTGGTTCTCCTTGGGTCAGTTCCAACTCCCCCCCCTCCAGTCGTAGGATTTCAGACCTCCTCCTGTGGGTCTGAAAAACACCCTCATTGGTCCAAATGTTTTTCTGACCAAGCCGGGCAGAGATATCAGAGACACCCAAAGCGTCTGCTGGTGCCTTTTAAGACCACTTAGAGAGGATAAATGAACGTACTACCTATGCATAACCCGGTAAGTGAATCAATGACTTCTTTATCAAAGAAAAATATATTTCTTGTTGCTGCTGTGTTAAAAAGGGAACTTGACAGTTTTTTATTCAAGCCAGTGAAGTGTATTCCTAAATGTAAATGGAGAAACTGTTCAAATCTACAGAGAAACGTTTATTTGAGTGAAATTAGACTTATGAACATGAAGTCATGAAGACTTTGCATATGTAAAAAGAAAAGTGGAATAAATTAACAAATATATTTTAAGTTTAGTGGCCTGGTAATAGAGTGTCCACCCTCAAACTGGGAGGTCACAGGGTCAGATCTAGTCAGAATCCCTGCTTGACCCCCAACACTACAGGCTTGGATCATAGGTAAGACCATCAAACGGTGACTGACGCTCACCGTCCCAGCGGATGTGTCAACTGCAGAGAAGTCCTTTGGCACAACTGATTGGACTGTTTGGAAAACATGAAAAGTTACTATGTACAGAAACGTCAGTGGAAGGCAGAGCATCATGGGGGGAAGGGGGCACTGTCCTTCCAGGATGAGAGGGTGGCCTGCACCTGAGCCCACCTGAGGATTGTTGGCCATGACTTAAAGTTAAGCAGTCTGTTTGCCAATCGCTTTGTCAAGAGTTCAGATTTCCGTCCCAGGATAAACAGTCTCTGTTTCCTCTGGCAGGACACTTAACCCCACACTGCCCCCAATTGAAAAAAATAATCTGTAAATCACTTTGGATAAAAGGATCCACTAAATGCTGTGTAATGTAACCTCTTTGGGTCCTGTGGAGAATCGAGGCTGCAGCCAATCACTCTCTCTGCAGAGTAGATAACAGACGATTGTTTCAAACACAGATTTTAAGGTAAAAGGAATGAGGAATTCATGGAGGCGGCGTGGAAGTTCACAGTCTTCTTAATCTGCTGCATCTTCGGATGAGTAAACTCATGCACCTACTGCACCCAAAAAAGACAAAGAAGATGGCAAGGATCATGCACAACTTCTAGTTTCAAAGGTGAAACTTTTCAAATGTTGACGTTAATGTAATGTTTCTTTTCAGATCCAAGTCAACCATGAGGATTATGTCCAGCCAGTCGGCTCTTGTAACTCTAGTTGTGGTAGCGCTCACTGTGATATGCTCCACTGAAGCCAAGGTGACACAGAAACCCAAGTACCAGTACACAAAGAAGCCCATCCCTCATGTCACAGCGCAGAATCCAGTCACCACCAGCATCCCCAAGACCCTCAAGATCATGCTCACTCCCAACCCTGTGCAGCCCCAGCCGCAGCCCATCACGGAGAAGTCCATCTATTCAAGCCACTCCTTCCCACACTCCCACAGTCAGCGCACTGAGCCCCCTGGTGTTGGGCCTGAGAATTACACGCTGGATTACAATGAGTGCTACTTCAATTTTTGTGAATGCTGTCCCCCTGAAAGGGGCCCCAGGGGCCCAAAAGGAGACAGAGGCTTCGAAGGTATCATATTCACTGACCCTGGGCAGCCCTGGCAAAAAAGTCCCTGTATTTAAGCAATGCCTCTTTTTTTGTCTCTCCAGGACCACCAGGGGAAAGAGGCCCCGCAGGATCTCCGGGTATACCTGGACAGCCAGGTTTTAGTGGTCCTATGGGCTTTAAAGGAGACAAAGGTGAATATTATCTGGCTAACTATATATTTAAGATAAGTTATCCTGAGTTATTGTGTCACAGTGAATCTGAAAAATAAAATGTGGTCGAATACATGATTGCAGGGGATAAAGGCGACAGAGGCTACAGTGGAACTACTGGATCGCCTGGGATTCCTGGGAAACCAGGTCAAAAAGGTAAGCTCCCTGTTTTCTCTCTTTTTGAACATTCTTATTTGAAGTCAAAGTTTAACACAGATACTCTTGGTGCAGGTGATGTTGGCTACAAAGGTGAAAAGGGTGAAATTGGGTTGCAAGGAGTCAAAGGTGAAAGTGGCGAGAAAGGAGAGCCAGGTCATAATGGGACAGCCGGTGAGAAAGGAGAACCAGGACCAGAGGGGCCAGTTGGACCTCCAGGTGGGGCTCTTCAGGAGGGTCCTAAAGGAGAGAAGGGGGATAAAGGGGAGTGTGGAATATTTGGAGAGAGAGGACCAAAAGGAGAGCGTGGTGAACCTGGGGCTCCCGGTGTTCCAGGTGGCATGGGGATTCCAGGTCTGAATGGCAAGCATGGTGCTCCTGGCCCTGTAGGCCTGAGAGGAGATCAGGGACCTCCTGGACCTCCAGGAGAACCAGGCATGAGAGGGCCTTCTGGACCAGAAGGCATACGAGGGATGCCTGGGCCAAAAGGGGACAGAGGTTACACAGGGATGAGAGGTGAGCGGGGATTTCGTGGATTTAAAGGAGCAAAAGGATGGAGTCTTCCTCAGAAACGATCTGCATTTAGTGTTGGTATCTCCCCAAGAAAATCCTTCCCTCCCTCTGGGTTCCCCATCCGCTTTGACAAGATATTCTACAACGAACAGGAGCACTTCAATGTTTCTTCCAATCGCTTTACATGCGTCCACCCTGGGGTTTATGTCTTTTCCTTCCACATCACTGTGCGCAACCAGCCTCTGCGAGCCTCGCTGGTGGTTAACGGGTCACGGAGGGTGAGGACGCGGGACTCGTTGTACGGACAGGACATCGACCAAGCGTCCACTCTGGTGCTGCTGCGTCTGGCAGTGGGAGATCAAGTGTGGATGGAGACACTCAGAGACTGGAATGGGATGTACGCCAGCAACGAGGATGACAGCATCTTCTCTGGGTTTCTGCTTTACTCAGACAAACCCTGATACCGTGATGCCAAAAACCTGCTCTTCTACTGAACAAAAGCCCCCAAAACTTGTGAGAGTGATGAGATGCACATAATTTGGTGTATTTCTTCTTTCTGATAATCTGACTTTGTTCCCTCTTAAACTAAAGAAAGACTATTTAAGGACTCTACTAAAGTCTCATAAGTCCTGGTGGACTTCGGGCTTAAAACAGTAAAACAACATTTCAAATCAGTAACTCAAATATAACAAAAGAGCCTCAGAGGATAAAATGACAAGAAAAGTGGTGAAATTAGGCAGATACTAAAGAATTTAAAATATCATATCTTTTTCTTTTCCTTTCAGGTTTCTCCTTTAGGGGTTGCCACAGCAAATCAGCTCATCATAGGTCTGATTCCCATACTTAGTTTGTCAAACATTTTACAATGGATGTCCTTCCTGACACAACCTTCTGTATTTATATGGGCTTGGGACCAGTCCAGTGAGACCCTGACTTGGGCCCCTTAGTGGCCACATTTCCCAGAGACTCAAAATAATCTAGGAAATAAGGTTTCATACATGAAATGCTCATTTTTGTGGTATTTATGCAATTTTGTGTACAGGATGTGTTTTCAGCTGACCAAACTTTTTTCCTATTTTGATAATACTACTTATATTTAGACCTCATGAGGCTTGTCAATAAAAAAAGTGTTTTCTTTTGTCTTCATTAATCTTTTTTTTTTTGTTGCATGTCAGAAGGAACCTCTCTCCCTCATCCAGTAAGTCAAAACAGTTTCCACTGATGAAAATGAACAAACATGTTTTCAAATATGTTCAATAACACATGTTAGCCATTCCTAAAATGATGAACTGTGCAAAAAAATTACATTAAAAGTTATGCTAAGTGGAGAAAAAACGAGAAAGAAATTTGGTGAAAAACACCGTTTAGTCTCTTTCATAAGTTTGGGAGTTAAAGAAAACCTCAGTTTGGGGAGATTTAGACTATAAAGTTACAAAAACAGACTTAAATTCATGACACTTTGATTGTTAAATTTGTCTAAAAAATTCAAAATAACTACACAAATAAAAAATAAATAATAGAAATCAAAACAACACAGTGAGCAGTTCTTTTGTGTGGATAAAAAGCTTTTTTCATTCTTTAACTTTGACCCAAATGTCTTCAAAGCTCTTGTATTCCTTTTTCTTGCTCAAAGCGTATCTGTTCACCAGTGAGACCTCAACTGCCCACATCAACGAGGAAGCGATGCGGCAGCGAAACAACAAATGTGTTGAGTTTCCGGAGAATGTCACTGTGAACTGTTGCTTTTGATGATTATTGTAAATCCTGGTAGAATAAATGTAGCCTTTGGCAGTGGAAAATGTTCTATATGATCTTATTTTCCGTTACCTTATTAATTTTTCTAATACATAATGAGTATTCCTGTTCAAAAAAACAGTGTAAATGAATTGTTGTTACTGCCAATAAAGTCCAACAGTTCATATGATCGACTGAATTCTTTATTCACCAAACAATAGCAAGAGTTGTGTTCAGAATGACTTTAGTACAGTTTTGGTTATAAATCAGTTATATAAAGCTGAGAAGTTGCTCCTTTGAGAAAGCCATTCCCCTTCGACAATAAGGTTTGGAGAAACCTTAGATGTGTGACAAGTTTTTTTTCTTAAAAAAGGTATGGTTTTTGGAATCTGGATGCGTTGGAAAACTGACTTGAAGGTGCTGCTTTCAAAGGCTTCAGAGTAGGCTGTGAAGGTGGATTGCAGTGAAGGTCTGTACTGATTTGAGCAGAGAAGATGATTGTAAGAGGTCTGGAGAAGGATTTGTGTTCTCAGGTGGCAGCAGGGTGCTGAGGCATCATCCCTATTCTTTTAGGGTAAGAGACAACATGATGTGAGATATTGTACAACTGCTGGACAAATCTTCTTTTCCAAACAGCATAAAAAAAAATGTTGACTTTACCTGACATTTCTCCAAAACTGTTGGGTTGACTCCACCTCACCAGATTCAGCTGTGGCACCTTGACTCTACAGCTGTACTCCCCTGGAGCCTTTGCTACCAGGTCGTAGTTCTTGGATTTTGCCATTCCCAGTTGATTGTTGTTCTTGTAGAAATAGTAATGGACCGGAGGGGCGGGAGCTCGGGCGTTGTACTGGGCATGGCAGACGAGCTTCATCTTGGTGTTTCCAAACGATTTGTGGTCAGCAGAGATTTCCAACAAAGGCTGTGACAGAACCTCTGGAGGCAAACCAGCAAAGTCAGAATGAAGAGATGAGAATTTGCCATTAAAGTCCCACTCCAACCATCTACAGATCTATTGTAAAAGCGTTCCCAATAGTCTTTTGCCATTTTTAGCCAAAATCAAAAAACCAGTGTCGTTTTCTCGCACATAGTTCTGCAGAGCAGCAGTCGTTCATTAGGAATTTGCCTCTGAGTTGTGGGTGGAGCTTTTGGCCCGGAGTAAGCCTACCTCATTTCCCATCATCCCTTTGTTTATGCACTCTCCTGCTATCTTACAGCCCCTCACAGCCCCAAGCTAACCTTACCGGTGCAACAAAAATGGTGAGCAATATTTGAGCTGTCCAGGCGTACAGTTTTGAGTTTTGACAGCTTGAACGAGGAAAACAAAGATGCACATGGATTTATGCGTCTGCAAGTGGATGCATCAGAATGGAGAGCTTGTGGCCTGCCGACTGTAGTACCTACATCACAGGTACAAGCTTTTCCCAAGGGTACTTTTGCCTGCTCCTGATTCACAACAATTTGAATAAAAAATACTCAGAAATTACATTTTAAGCTTCTTTTATATATGTCCTTCACTATGATAGAAATGTTACAAGAACATGCTAAAAACACCAATAACAGAATTTTATTTGGAGTGGGTCTTGAAACTCTGTAACTGCTTCAGGCAAGTACTGGTTTAAATTTTATGTTAGTGCTGACAGACATTCATTAAGTTGGTTAACTGAGTCCAGTGCTATTCGATGAGCTTACCTAAGATGTGCACCAGTGTGTTAACTGAGACTACAGAGTGTGTGCGTCTCCTCACATCCCAGGAGACTTGGCAAGAGTACATCCCGGCATCCTCAAGGGTTACGTTGCTCAAGTAGAAGTTTAGGTTTGGGCCGGTTTGTCTCATCACCTCAATTCCATCTTTGTATAGAATCGTCTCATGAACGGGAGGGTTTACTCTGAGGCGGCAAGACAGCTTCAAGGTGTCCCCAACAAGAGTGGAATGAGAGGGGGCTTTGAGGATGGCCCAACCTCCTGAAGAAGATTGGAAGAACATTTATCCTTAACCAAACAAATGATATTTTCCAAAAATAAACAGCCAGTAGATCTTACCATCCACATCAATCTCCACAGGTAGACTTCGCAGAGTTCTTATGATTCCTATAATGGTCTTCCTTGCACCTTGACAAGAAAATTTTCCGCTCTCTTTTACGTTTGCGTTCCACAGCTTGAAGTTCTCTCCGGTTTCTGGGAGCCTCTCGGAACCCCTGAACCACTCAACACTCCAGTTGGACCCATGGACATCAGGAATGCTGCATCTGAGATGCAGACGCTCCCCAGAGAAGATCCTGGAGTTCTCTGAGACTAACTCAACGACGGCCTGAAATGATGTGACTGAGAGGCAAAAACAAGTGTGCAATCAGGAGGTAACACAAAAGCTGTTCTGTTCATGAACGCAAATGTTCTTTTCACCACAAACTGTGATCTGTAGCCTTCATTTAGCTGATGCTTTACAGCACATGCTCACAGAGTGCGCTATATTTTCAGAGAGGATTTGGGCCATACCTCCAGACATCATGAGCTGTGGCAGCGAAACAAGAACTACAATGGAAAATAGTCAACCACTGAGTAATATTAATTATATTAATATGATCTAAAAATATGTTTAATTTGACTAAAAGAAGGACAAGTAAGGAGAACTCACCAAGGAGAAAAATGCGAGTGTCCATCGTTCTCCTTTTGTGAGAAAAAGAAACTTGTATTTTCAAACTTAAGAAAATAGAGAAGTGAAAATGTCTATTTTGGTTGTCAGATGTAAAACCCCTTTAAAAATGCAGTCTAATCAAATCTAACCTTTTTCTAAGTAAATGTTGGGCAGTTTGATCTTATGTTTATGTGGCAACCATGTTGTTTTTCCACTGGTCATAACGTTTGACATAACCTACAATAATTACCAGTATCTTGCAAATTTTTTGTTAAAGAAATTGAAGAAAAAGAGGAAAATAATTGTTATTTTTTGTTTTAGTTGGAAATTCCTGCCATTTTTGAAGACAAGATTTAAAAATTATAAAGGAAAAATAATCAAAACAACAAATTTTATTTTAATAAAAAACTCATAATAAAACAGAAGTTACAAAAAACAGTCAAAAATAAAAAATAGAATTAAAAAAATCAATTATTTTGACAATTAACAAACATGGCTACCAACAAACTTTCATTGTGTCCTGATGTTTGACAGTATTCTCAGTCCACTGGGCTTTATCACTGACAAAAAAGATCTTGAAAAAGCTGAAGGGAAGTGTCTCTTCTCCATACTAAGTGAGGTTTGCTCCCTGAGGAACACCTCAGCTGCCCTGAGAAGCAAATTCATTTATCCCGCCTGGATCCGGCATCTTAACACTGAGTAAATATTATTCAGGGATCTACAATTTCTTGTACACACATTAAAGAAATACAAAAAGCAAATTTGATATAGTCTAATACCATGTGGCAATGCATTTTTTGTTTTAAGACAAACATTTTTATTTTCTTGTATTCTTTGAAAATGACCACTATTTCCTCATTCACATACTGAATGTTTGTAAGAAGAAAATGAGGTTATTAACATAGATTCAGGGCTGCACGGTGGTGCAGTGGTTAGCAGCCGTCCCTCACAGTGAGATAACTGGTTTGATTCCCACCTGGGACCTTTCTTTGCTGAGTTTGCATGTTCTCCTCATTCATGTGTGGGTTTTCTCTGGCTTTCTCCCACAGTCCTAAAGCATGCTTCATAGGTTAAATAGATGCTCTTAAGTGTGCATGTGACCCCGAAAGGGATATAACAGGTTAGAAAAATGGATGGATGGAACATAGATTATAAAGGCTGGTAAAATAAATTGAATTAGGAGATAAAAAACCATACTGACTAAAGATGAGAAACTTTAAGATGTTTTACTATTATAGCAAGATTTTTTAGATTTTCTTTTTTTAAGTATTATAAAATCATTTGCTCACACTGGTTTTATTTTTAGTTTAAGAATAAAGGTAAAACAATTGTTTATCTATTAACAAAAAATGCTTCTATGTATAATAAAAAAAGCTCTTGTTTCAGATGGAAGTCACAACAATGTGATTACAAACAGGAAGGAAAACAAAGTGCTTGCAGGTTCTGTTTTAATTTTTATTAATCATCGCACACCAAGAGATGCAGACATACCAATACTGTCCCAATAAGTTACAATTAAATAAAAAGGATTGTGTTTAGGTCTCAAACAAGCTACAAAAGATGACAAATCATGTAACAAACAAATACCTGATAAACACCTTCTGTATTCAGTGCAACAGAAATCTTTCAAGCTAGTTTGGTTTGCATAAAACCCCTCTCCTTAAACAGAAAATAAACGGCAGTCACAGACTAGAAACCTGAACAAAACGCTTTCAATCTTAAAACAATAAAACCTAGCTTGAGACAGAAAGACAACAAAAAGGAGCCTTTGTGTTTTTCCAGACTTTTTTAAAAGTATTTCATATGCTACTAGGCTGTCAAAGTAAAGTGTCACAGGGGAATTCAACTGCTTCCAAAATAACTCTCTTTTTTTGCTAAAGTTTTTTAACCAAATGTCATGAGAAAGAAAAGTGCATCGAAGGGAAATCTGCATGAGAGGAGTGATCACGTTAGCAGAAAATCATTGCCGCTTTTTTTCCTGTTTTTGGAAAGCAAGAACATCACGAGAAACCGCTTCATCAGCGTCCACTTAAAATAACTTTCTACTGTAAATATTACAGGGTTAATGACATGTTTACTGTCACCAAATAGAAAAATAAAACTACTTCTGTACATCCAGCGTGAGACTGGCGGACAGCAGGACCTTCACAGGAATCTTGATTTGTCTAAATAGATTTATTATTTGCAACAAAGCACACATACCCTCATGCACTAACACTTCACATCCACACACCCTTTCCTTTTCCGACAAGAAAAGTCTACTAAATATTACTCCAAATAAAAAAATTAGGAATTTTTTTTCTTCTTGTTGAGGGGAATTTCAGATTTCTTAATCTTTCTGAAGAAATATTGCCTTCTACTTGACTGAATATTAACCAGGCAGTTAAGTTAAAGATCACAATGTTCTGGTTCTGAATGTTAGAGAATCACAGCAAACCATAAAACAGAAAAATGTAACAAGAACACAGACTGTGAGGTTCTGAAGCTGAAACTTGTTCTGGAAGTCACTCAGACTTTTTTTTAAACAAAAGGATAAACAAAGTCTAATGATCTCCAGCCCATAAAATCTAATTTAAGAAAGAAAATTAAACGTATTTGATTTTTAGCATAAATTTATGATGTGAAACAGTAGGATGGAGTTGGTCAGTTAAGTTCATTTTGAACTTAGGAAACAGTCCTCTTTTGACCCAGAACGGAAGCATGTCAGTGCTCTAAAAGAAAGAGAAAGTTGCCTTCAGGGCATTAAAGGCAACAGGCTAAAAGAAGACGTTGGGTAATCAGCTATAACTGAATGCCTCCATAGGGGGTGAATGACCAGGGGGGTAAAGCTTCCACAGGAGTGGTTTTGGAAGTTCTCGTCTTAGCCAGCAAACACTTGAGGTTGGAGGGGTGGGGGCAGCAGCTCATTCTCGACGTTCTCAGAGTCAATAGCTGAAGGCGCTGCGGGCACCGGCTCATTTGCCATGGTTCCAGCGGGGGTTTGCGTGCCCGCTGGAAAGTTCTCTAAAGCACTCTGCACCTTCTGCTCCACTTCGTTAGTCCAGTCGATCAGGTCATTCTCCAGCTTCCGAGCCCCCTTTCTGATATGCTCCTCCCTTTTGTCCAGCACAGAGAGGTCAGCTTGGCTGGGAGCTGTGCTCCCTGAGGAGCAGGAGGAGGCGCCACGGGGCTGCGGCCAGTTGGGGGATGCCTGGCCTGACATGTAGAGTTCAAACTCCTCAGAGCTTAGATTCAGAGACTGGGCGTCCAGCTTCTCAATAAATGCAACAGCACAGCACTGTGGAGAGTCATCAGGAGAAATGTCACTTATGGGAACATTTTGAAAATATTAAAACAGACAAATTCTGAATCCTGAGAAAAAAAATGATGTTAAAAGTCAAGGTCCTGGGCTGAAATCTGTCTCAGCAGAAGAAGCAGCTTCTGCGTTTTCCTTTCTAAGCTTTTAAAAAAAACATCATACATGTTTATTTTCTCCTACATCTTTGGAACCGTGTCTTTATGTTTAGAGAAGGGCTGCATGAACTGCACCTGTTCAAATCCCAGCTGGGACCTTTCTGCGTGGAGTTTGCATGTTCTCCCCGTGCATGTATGAGTTCAGGCACTCCAGTTTCCTCCCACGGTCCAAAAACATGCTTCATAGGTGAATTGGTGAATCTAAATTGCCCCTTGGTTTGACTGAGTGACTTGACTTTTCTTTTAACTTAAAAAAAACTTGAGAAAAGATGCTGCTGAGCCTGTTACTCCCTGCACTTTTAGGAGCTATTCCTTTTTTTTTCCTTTACTTGTTTTTTCAATTTAACAAAGTTAATTGATGGTGTTTGTATTATTTTAAATTTTGATGCCAATATTTTCACGTTAATTGCAATGAATATTTAACACTGTATATATGAATATATAACATTTTTACAATGGACGATGTGTAAATGTCTCTGGATGGCGGCTGTCCAGATCAAGTGCCACCAGCTGCCTGATAGCCCAACAGGACAGGAACAGGATCAGGAGCTTCTGTGATCACTTACACTTTTTTGTTGCATCACAGAAGTGAAAAACAAAGCTACAAAAAGGTTTAAATGTTATAAGTTCACACCTCAGTGTTAAAAAAACTCACACACAACAAATCTCAAATGTTTGAAAAATAAGATACTTGCTCCTTCCAGTTGTTTTTCATGTCTCATTCTAGGCTTGGATAAGCAAGTTGCATTTTTGTGGTAAAAACTTGAAGACATTCACATTCAACTTTAAACAATTGTTTTACTCACTAGGTTAGTGAAGTAATACCCATCCTCTCCACTCATGAGTCTGCTGGGGTTGCAGAAACGGGTGATGTACTGGATGTTGGACTGCAGTCGTGGCGGATTTGCTTTCAAAACAATGTAAATGAGTGTTGGCAGGAAGTCGTCTGCAGACGCCGCCTCTTTCTTGCTCACTTTGATGGCATTAAAGATGTGCTTGCTGCAGCGTGTAATGCAGGCCAGCTTTTCCTTGGGAACCCACTTGGAATCCATTTCAATGACATCTGAAGGGAAGCACAGCGTGCAATCAACTTTAGTCATTTAGTGCCGCTCATCGTACTCCTATGACAAACTCACCAGTGATAGCTTTGACTACACGGTCAGATACTTCAGGGATTTCCTCATCCACAGGCACACAGAGCATCTCAATGGTGACCCAGTGCAAAGATCTGCGACAGCACACACACTGTTCAGTCGGACTAATCTGAGCTTCCTGTTATACCTACAGGATATAAAATGTCGTCAAACCTGATTCTCTTCTGAATGGCCAGGTCTTTCTTCTCATCGTCTGTCGTTTCAGGACAGAAAACTGCTTTGTAAAGACGAGTCATCATGTACTTCTCCACTTCGTCCATCACACTCTCTACGTGATCTGAAGAACCTGGCAGGGAGAGGAGACAGTTAAACTACGACGCAGCGTTTGTTTGCGTATGAGTCCTAATGAGACCAAACAGGAGGCAGTGCCTTTGAACTGGGCCTGAAGGCGCTCTGAGAGGTTCTGGTAGAAATCCTGAACACACTCTGACAGCTCATCAGCTGCCATTTCCTGCACAAAACAAAAAACAAGAAAGAACATTTCAAAGGAGGGATAAAAACAATAATCATTTTAGCAAAATTATTAAATGATTTAGCCAAATAAATTGAGATGTTGTTTCTCAATATTGATATTTTAAATGTCAATGTGGCAACAGGAAGGGGTCTTCTTATGTATTCTATTCCAACCTCTCTCTGGGTGACTGAGCTTCTCACCCCATCTCTAAGGGAGCGCCCAGCCACCCCACAGAGGAAGCTCATTTCGGCTGCTTGTATCGGGACCTTGTTCTTTTGTTACATTTTTTTAGTTAAAGTACATTTAAAACCTTTTAAGGCTTTTTAAGGATCCGCAGTCACCTTGAATAAATTGTAGTTGCTCTGTGCAACACAACTTGTAAAGGCAACTTGTAGGGCAAACGTATGAGTTTACAGAAAACTATAGCAATTTCTGCATTTAGAAAATACAAGATTGTTAAATAAATGAGGTGAACAGAAGCCAGTGTGGCTGTGAGCCAATCGAGTTACAACACTCTTTCTTATAAGCCGTATCTTCTGCCTGTTTCACCAAACTAACAACCTTTCAGGCTAAAACGTTTGAATGCTTGGCTGTTCCAAGTTCTATAGACGTGAACAGCTTACCTGCTTATACACCATGTCCTCAGTAAAGGCCCGACACTGTTTGAAGATTTCTCGGCCAGACTTTAGGGGCTTGAGAAAATCAATGAACTCCTTTGTTGCGCGCTCATCTTCCAAACAGGAGTGCCTCCTTGTTGAGGAGCTGGGACTTGCGCCTGAAGGAGCATCAAAAGGAGCAGCATCTGGTGAAAAAGAATTACACAATTACTTTAAATCAATTATCTTGCCTTCATATTGTTATAAATGAATTCTTTAAGGCGTTTAAAGCTTTTTTACATAAATTGGTGAACTGAAAATAACACAGCTTGCGTATTAAAAACCATATACCTTTTTTTAGTGGTGCTTTTGAGGAAGGAGTAAAAAACTTTGTAACTGTGTTGACTTTGCTAGATTTTTCCTTATTTTTTCTTTCTTCAAATCTGTTAAATGGAGTGACTGCAGCCTGTGACTGGGTCTTTTGTTGTCTGTTTGCATATGCTTCTTCCTCTTCTCTTTGCAGCCTGGAAAAACCAAAAAAAACCAAACAAACAAATGAACTCAAGCTTTTGTTATAATAGGCTGAAGAACAAATTTGAGCAAACAGCTTAAAGAGAGAGAGTAAAAAAAGAAGCACAAAGTGTGTAGTTTTTAAAATAAAGCCATAAAAGCATTTTCTTAAAAATGTAGCTATTTAGAAAAGCATACATTGACATTTGTATGTTTATATAGCTCATTTTTAATGTAATTCAGCATTAAAACAACAGACGTTTGTTTAGTTTACACTAAAATCAAACTTTATTTAAAAAGCACTTTTCGTTGATATGTAACACAAAGTGCTTTACATAGTACCAGTGGCAGAGACAGAACATTTTATATAATTGAATCATAAATTGAGATATGAACTTGTCAACAGAAATGAAATCTATTCAGTTGTTTAAAATAAATTGAAAATGGTTGACACACCTCTCTGCCAGAGCCCAGTCTTCTTGAATCTGTCTCTGCTTTTCCTCTCGCCAGCACTTTGAGCAAAAGCCTTGCCAGGTTGCGTTGCCATAAAACCCACATCCTTTTTTGCAGAGCAGTTCTGATTGGTCCAAATGGATCCCACGCCTCTGGACTGACATCTTTCAACTTATGGCACGTATGCTGGAAGATCGTGGGACAGAGACATTTGAATCTGCTGAAAGGCTTCAAAAACATCTGAAACCACTAATCATACGTAACCTAGCCGGTAATAACAACACACGTGTGTTTTTGGCTCGCCTTAAAACAGTATTGTTATGATACTTTACACAAAAGTTAATCATAACGCTAATTTTCAATAAAAAATCCCAACAAGCCTAAAGGTTCGTTCCTGAAAAAATCCACCACACATCAACACAGTGAATGCTAACCTGTACTAATTCCCATATTACCTTCTAATATATTAGTTTCTACACAAAGACAGTCACATCCTATCATCACCGAACAGTTTTCATAAAGTTATGACAGCAAAGTAGCGATGTAAAGCCCTTGTCACCCACATTAACTATACATTTACAAACTAATCAACTGCGAGCGAATCTTGCAGAGCTAGCAAAGCGAAATAATTGGCTGTAATATTGGCGTTAAAACGACTCATGTTGGGAGAATGAAGATACTAATAATTGCTTTTCAACATATATTTACATTCAGGTCAATCGACTATGAGGTAATGTTATCCTCCTTTCCTCCTCAGTCTCTTGTTGGTTTTGTTTACATTAGCTACGCAGCTAGCTTCGTCCCAAAGCCATTTTGTCTTCCTGCACTTCCTTCTTCGCTCAGCTGTTCCCATAAACATACACACGGAGACGCCTCATTGACTTTCGCCGCCTAGTGGCGCTAATGTGCAACTGCATCCGCCATCTTGGATCCTAAAGCCCCTACTTCACTGCAAAAACATAATTTTGATGCTCTACAGCAGAAACTGACGCCGGTTTTGCCAATTCGAAACGTAATTCATTTTAGATTTTAATGCTCAAAACAAGTTTGCTGATTTAAATACATGTATTTCTTTATTTCCTGTCTCTTTCTGAGAGAGGCTGGGGAACCACTTTTGAAAAATAACTTTTATTTTCTGTTTTAACAAAAACAAACATTATTGGTAGGGCATCTTTATAAAAAAAATATATTTATTGAACTAAACAAACACACTTTTATAACTTTTCAAATAAAATAAGAACTAAAACATATGACATAAGCTGACAGAAATAGTTGTCATGACTAAAACCACTGACATTTTTTTTTGTTTTGTACAGCTTCTTGCGTGTGCTAGGACGGTGCAACTGGGTAGTCAATTTTGCAAAGTGGTGCAGCCTTACTTTAGGAAATTCCAAAACAACAAAATAAGAAAAACACGCAATGATGGCTGTCAAACCCAAATTGGATTTCTGCAATCACAAATACGTCTTCAGAACCAATTTCAGCTCAAACAGAAAGGGTGACAAAGACCACAATGACGATTTTGCTCTGTTAAGTTCTGTTAAATCACATGCTCTTTTTTTTTAACTTTTTAGTTGTTTTTTTATTGGGGTTTTTAAAGTTTTTTGGGGGCCTTTCTTTGTTTGTCTTTCTTCTGTTTTTTCAAGTTTTTGATTAGTTTATGATTTTCTGCCAGTTGGCATTACTTCTGGGGTTTTGTTTAGAGGGATACCTGAGGAACCAGCAGGTGTTGATTCTTCTTCTGTTGGTGGTGGACCATCCTCTGCAATAGCACTTGGTACATCACTAACAGTTGTAGCAGTGTGTGACAGTCTGTCCGATGGAATTGAAGATTGTTCGACACAGACTGAGGCTACTTCTTCCTCTTCCAGATTAACATGATCTTGTTTGAGTGTTCTTTTTTTTTAAAGTTTCATTTCTATTATAATTGTTTTTTTCTGCTGCTTGAAGTAGCCTGATTTCTGATGCCAGTTTGGTAAGGTGCAACCTCTGGTCCATAAAGAAACTTTTCCTCACAAAGAAGGGCGTCTTTGGTTTTTTGAGGAAGGGGTTCTTCAGAGCTTTATGCAGGTGGGCTGACATGGCTTGGTTGGGTTTCTGGGCCATCTTTCACTTGCAGAAAGCTCCTCACAGATATCTATCTGGGAAAATGTGTGGGCCCGGAGATCTCACAGATTGGACCTGACAATTGATTGATCATTATTTTAAAAGTGGCGTTGAAAAGATGAAAATAATGTGTGCAAAAATGAAGGTCTTGTTTTATTTATTTGGTTGTTTTTTGTTGTTATGCACGCATATTCCAAACCTGTCTGGTTAAAAAGAACAGAAACAAATCTACAGTAGCTTGACAAATCAATTTATTTGACGCGTTGAATGTTTTAGGAATTAATAATAATAATAAAAAAGAAGAAGTTGCTTTCTAAATGTCTTAGTTAGACAACAACAGTTTGCTGAGATACATTTGGTGGAAAGGATGTCTATTGGCATTATTAAATCGCTCTTGGACTGTCTTCTGCATGATAAGATTTGGAATGCTGCAGAGGTATAGTCTATAAAGGAGGAAAACAAGTGACGAGCTGACAAAAAACGCAGTTTGAGCTGACCAGGAAAATGAAAGAAAAGGGACGAGACACGCTCTCTGTTCTTAGGGGGGAGACCCCACACTGCACCACGTCTTATAATTAGTCGAACTTTAAACCATCAGACATCACAACTCCAGAAAATAAGAGCAGAATGGAATAAACTAAACATTGGAAAAATATCCTATAATCCATCTTCTTAAAAACAATCAGCAGTGATGTAATAACAGTGTTCTGTGTCTTTCTTTATCTTGCAGCTTCAGTGATGGATACAGGAAACCTCACCTCATATTTAGTCCCAAACCCAGTGGATTACGTTATTGAAGCCTTCAACATCTGTATACACACATTGTTAGGACATATTAAAAATACGTTTTATTTCTCATCTAACGTTTTTTTACACATCGCTGTGAATCTCATTTTTATTTCCTTTATTCATTTTTAGAACACTGTCCAAGGAGGCCAAAAGTGATGCAAACAAGGTCAGACAATAAAACAATACAAAGTTAAGACATAAAAAGGCATACAAGCAATTAAACACAATTTAGAAACTGTATTTAAAAATATTTGTTTGTGAAGCTGCACGAATGCCAAGAGAATACTTTGCGTTTAATTCAGAAATCGATTTTGTACCAAAATCTATAAATGTAAAACACTTTCATGTGTTTTTTTTATTGTTGAATGCTATTGTATTTTATGACAAACTTCAATATTTTACTACAGCTTAGTTACCAAGAGAAAATGTAAAATAAAAAGTATTTCATTTATTTATAAAATCATTTTCAGAATATTGAGGGTTTCATTTGGAAGATAAAGGCTAAAATACAATAAAATACACGAGGTCACCTTTTTTTTTTTTTTGAAGCACCGCAAGAACAATGAAGCCACTCTCTTCATTCCTTCATTTCCTCACGCAAAAATGAGAAGCTGGGTGTCGAACCACCAACTTTATTGTCCACTGTATAAAACAGTTCTTACGGAACCAAGTTGGAGCGTCTTTGGATCTTTAGTGGATCAGTGCCATCATCAAGTGTGCCTATGTAGTTTGAATTAGTCTTTTGTACAACTACGTAAACCCATGTAGCCAATGGCGTTCCCCCATCTGTTCCAGGCTGAGACACTTGAAGTGTAAAACGAGCGTAATCGCACAGGATCACGCCGGGTTTTGGTGCGCAATTTACGCGTCAGCTCAAAGAGGAACTTTAAGGCAGCAGCTGGACCTGCTGAGCCATGGCGGGTAAGATGCTTTAAAAAATAGTTTAGATAGTCATTAAAGGAGTTTTGAAAGTGAACGAACCCCGGTGGTTTCTATACCAGACTGGGATCCTGTTAGTTTCACTTTGGAGACTTCCGCGTCATTTCGTGCGTTTATACAAAACATGCATTTCAGAAAATGCAACCTTTCAAATGACCATATTATCCTATTGTTTGTGTTTCTGTCAGAAGTTTTACTCTTTGTCACAAAGACAATTTAGTGTCTTTCTGGAACCCTGAAATATGCGCTCATATTTCCGCATATGGAGGTTGCAACAAGAATGCCACAAGATTTGATTGATGGAGTCAAGTTTCTCTGTTGAGTGTTTGACTGTTAGTCTCATCTCCGTCTTCGGTTCGTACCATTCCCCCTGTCTCCTGAAAGAATGCAGTCTCTTTCCCGAGAACGCTTTGATTTATGGTGAAGACGGAAACCAAACCTGCGACCATCCGATTAGAAGTTGACCGCTCTACCTCTAGACCCTTGCTGTGGTACAATAAGCACTGCCATTGCTTGTTCCAAAGGAAACAAGCTTGAACTCACAACAGTTTGTGGGTTTGGGGCCAATTACGGACACATCTTGTTAGAGTCAGATGAATGTACACAGGTACAGATGGACAGAGCATGATTGAACATGGACTGTGGTCAGCAACAGGTCAAAATACTGGAGCCCAGACTGCATATTCATTCCATAGAGCTCTTTAATGTAGACTTTATTTTAATGTCGTTTGTCTTTTTCTGTTTTTTTCTAGAGGAGGAGCTTTTTAAAGTGAGGCCAAAGTTTGTGGAAAAAGTGTCCAAGCCCGTCTTGCTTCAGCTGGTCGACGACCTTTTTCAAGATAGAGTTTTGAATGATGGGGAGAGAGAGTCAATATCCGAAGGAAAGTCAGAGAGACGGGACATGGCCCGCAGTCTCATCGACACCGTGAGGAAAAAAGGCTCTAAAGCCAGCATGAAAATGATTGCTCACTTTGAAAAAAATGATCCAACTCTTTTTTCGGAACTGGGTCTACCCAGTGCTGAGCCAGCTCAGAAAGGTAAGACTTCAAAAAATGTGTCTAAAAAAATCAATCTGAATAATGACATGTAAATATACAGCAAATGGTTTTTAAGCCTCTTAAAAAGTGAATTTGTGCTTTCAAGATTTACATCCACAGAGGGATGAGCCGACAACATCTGTCGTCAACATAGAGGATTTCTGGAAGAAGAATCAAAACGATCCAAATGTCAGTGGTACCTCCTAACAACTTCATTTTGGGCTTAATTCAAAAATAGTTTTTCTAAAATCTATTTTAAAATGTAGGTTTATCTTGTGACCAAAACGTCTTACAAGAATCGTGTAGCGCTGATGATCACGAACAAAGAGTTTTCTGGTGATATAAGTAACCGGAATGGAGCTGAAAAAGATGAGGAGAACATGGACAGACTGCTTTCAAAGCTGGGGTACGAAGTGGTGAAACACAAAAACCTCACTGGAAAGGTACTTTTTTTTTCTTTTAAAGAAAAGACAATGTCCGATTGACTTTTCCATAACTGCTATCATTTTCTATGTTGACAGGCAATTAATGAAGCTTTCATTCAGTTCTCCAAACACCCCAAACTAAAGGAGACGGACAGCGTGGTCGTTGTTCTTATGTCACACGGGGAACTGGGAGCTGTCCTTGGTGTTGATGCAGAAAAGTTTCCTGTTAGTAGCATTTATGAACACTTGGGCACAAAAAAATGTCCAGCATTGTTGGATAAACCCAAAATCATCATCATCCAGGCCTGCAGAGGAGGTGATTTCTGACTGAAAATGTGCATACAAGCAGTTGGGGTTCTTTCTAACCTATAAAATATGTCAAACCTTTTAGATCAAAGAGGATCTGTGTTCCTCAGTGATGGTGGAAACCAGGCTGAAGCTGAAGATTTACTGGAGGACAGTGGGAGATTCGTGCACAAAGAGAAAGATTTCATTTCACTTCTTTCCTGCACTCCCGGTCAGTTCAGCTACATCAGACTATTGTAGACTTTTATTATTATTTGACTGTTATAAATATTATAGATTTAAAACAAAGTTGGCCGTATAAATATCTAACACATTGTTTTGTTTTTGGATGTTTTTCCTGCAGAGACTGTGTCTTACAGGCATAGAGATCGTGGCTCCTTTCTTATCCAGTATATTGTTGAAATATTCAGCAGTGATGCAAATACGCAGCACATTCAGGAGCTCTTCAGAAAAGTAAGATTCTATGATCAAAACAGCTCTAAACTGGCCATTTTATCAGTCATAGAAGCTTCCAGGTGCACATGAATGAAAATATTTCTTAATGCAACGACATGCCTGCAGCTCTGTGTCTATAAAGTTTAAAGCCAAGCATCAGAGCAGAGAAACAAGGGATTTAAGTCATATTTAAAGTTAACTCCAGTACTCCAAAAGATTTTCTCTCGAGACATCAATAGAAGATTTTTGCATGGAGAGCTAAAGCTAATTTCTGTGATGGAGTTTTAGGGCCAGAGTGAAAGAATATATATATATATATATATATATATATATATATATATATATATATGCAAATAAAGTCATAAAACTATGAGAAATAAAAGTCAAAGTTTACTCTCATAAAAGTCTCAAAATTATTTAACAACAGTCAACATTTTATAGGAATAATATTGGAAATGTATGACATTAAATGTTTTCATTTTACAAGGTAAAAATTGTGCTTTTTGGAGTATAATGTAGTGGTTTCATGAGAATAAAGTTGTATATTTACAGAAAAAAAGTAAAGCAGATTCAGCAAAATTCTGGATCAGTGTGACAACCATCCAATTTCGTGAATGAAACCAGTAATGTTCGATCGTCTGTTGAAACATTTTTAAAGCTAAATTTGACATTTTATTTTTGATTTAGAAAATGTCATTCTTTCAAGTAAAATTATGACATTTTGAAGCATAAATTTATGACTTTATTCTTGTAAATTGCCTACTTTATTCATAATTGTATGACTTTTTTCTCATAATTCTACAACTTTTTCTTGTAAAATGTTTACTTTTTTCATTATTTTACAACTGTATTTTTGTAAAATTGCATGTTTCCACATTTTTTAAAAAATTAATCCCATCTATTTGTTTATTTCCTTTCTTTTATGGTGCCCTTGGTACTCTATTATGCATTTCTTCTCAGTTTCATTTAGTTTTCAAAACTAAAGCTAAACTAAAAGAGATGGTTATGGAAAAAAAACCTGAACACGTACAGTATTCAAAACCCTCAAACCACAGATTTACTTTTTTTTTCTTTAATTCTTTATTTTAGAATTTCTCTATTTCATTTTTCTTCTATTTGCGCAAATTTGATGGAACATTGGGGATCAAAAGCAGACGTTCTAACCTTCCCCTCCGTTTTTATTTGCCCAGGTCATGCTTCGCTTTGAAACCGCCGAACTCTGGAACAAGAGACAGATGCCGACCATTGACAGGACCACGGTGTCAAAGCACTTTTACTTCTTTCCAGGCCTCGGAGACATAAACCATTCTTGAAGCCAAGTTTACAGTAACACCTCAACTGATACTTTGAAAGTCTTGCACTGCATAACCTGAATCTCAAGAAAGGAAAAAGACTCTTTTTTGTTTTCTGTCTAGCAAGAAAAATAACCTTTTCAAGAAAGTGTTTCAATAGCAAAATAATGTTAGTTTGAGAAAACACGAGTTGAATTTTTTTCTTAAAATAAGAATTCTTGATAAGACCAACTTTCTTTACCACATTAACAGAATTCTTCTTTGCTTTTTTTTAAAGAGTATCTTCCAATGGGGTCAGAATTTACTTTTTTCTAAGGGGGCTATTTTTGCAATATATCAAAAAAGAAGCCTATGACAATGAAATAAAATGTGTTTGTGCAATGTTTCATTTTTTAATTTTTAAAAAGAAAATGTTATTGATGTCATTTATGCTCAGAAAGGAGAAACTCTCCTTCTGAATCAACCTCAATGTACTTTGGCTTGACCTTAGAACAAGCATGTCCAGTCACAGTCTTTAACTTTTATATGCAAACATGAGCTGGAAAATAACCTTTTTTTTTTTAAACAAAATTCATCTTAATAAATTGATCTTGTTTAGGCTTTGAGCAAAAGTGTTCCTGGACTTTTTTTTAATCTAGGTTTTGAATAAAAAAAAAAAAAATGAAAGTGGTTTGATTGAGCAGGATAAGAATCCTGAAGGGGATTTGGATCTTGAGAAGTTAGATGTTGGTTAGAAAGAATAATGAAGCAGAAACTATTTATTTTTGGTAACTACGTTTTGAATTTTCATGTAACTGAGCACAGCAATGACAAAAGGTTTCATCAATTATTAGACTAAGCTTGCAGAAGCACATATTCTGATCTTCTGCTGTACTACAATGTCACCGGGGTTAGTTGCTGTCAGAGGAAACATTCTTAAAGTATGCAACTGAATTTCAATGGATAGATTTAAAAAAAGGATTCTACACCAGTACTGTCATTATAGTAGATAATAAGGAGAAAAAGGATGGCGGTGCCTCAAAGTCATATTAAATAGAAAATGCCAGGTGTAACGTCTATTTTTCCAGCAGCAGGAGGATCTTATTTTGAAAAGAACTTGTATGTGCTGTTGTCAAAAGTAAACACTTTTTAAAATCAAATTATGGTAAATATGTCAAAGCTACATTTTATAAACACATGGCTAAATTGCCTCAAAAACATAAATAAGTGTATTTTTCTGAAAAGTGAGGTAGCAGTTTGTGGTTCTCACTGGGTTTTGGTCTATAAAACTGTCCAAAACGGCTTTCTTAGCATTAAAGGTTGGTAGACCAATGAGAAAAACATAAATCCTCATCTCTGTTCTCTTTCTTGAGGTTTCTTGGCCTCCTGGCCGGAAATAGTTTCACTACAGCCTTGAAGTTTTTCAGCAATTAGAACAATTTTTTAATGTATATTAGTAGAAGTTTTTTTTTATTTAACTTTTTGTTCTCATTTGTTCTCTGAGACAAACCTTAGTTTTAAATACAGAAATTTAAACCTTGTTTCAAATCAGTGACAAGTACTATGCTGAACACATTTTTTTGACAACAATTTAGTCCAAATGTTTGAAATCTGTTTTTTTTTTCTTGGAACAGCTTCTTTTATAATTTGCTCAGATGTCATCGGTTTATTCACACCTTTCACATTTTTTTTTACTTTTATGGGCAATTTACAAATGAAACATCAAACTCATCAAACTTTTTTTTATGACGGACTTTACTTTGAAAAAGAAAAGAAAAAAAATCCAATGAAACAGAACTGTTATCACAGAACAACACAAAGGCAACAAATTGAGTAGGCAACATGGTAACAGGGCTGAAGTGTGTCCACTTCGGATGTATCCCCAAAAAGTTTGATCCTCGCGCCTTTACGGGGCTACTCTGACTTACCTTAAGTGACCCCAAATCATTTTAAAATCTGACAAGGAGCAAACTTTACTGAAAACTGTATACTTTTTAAAACTCTAGGGGTTATAAAAATAATGAAAACAAATAAAAAAACAGAAGAGGGCTTTTAGATTAGGATTATTATTCCAACCAGATCAGACTCAGTAGAACACACTGGCAGTGTTAAAGAGCTCTGTGGCAGTTTACAATACGAAGACACAGGTGGTCAACGAGGACTGTTTGCATCCAAAGATTCACATCCACAACATTCAGACACGTAGCTACAGAACACACTCTTTCACAAACATGCATGTATGCACTCGCTCTCACTCACTGGAAAAACGGCTCGAAAATGCTGCTCAACTGATAAGGCTTAATGAAAAGTGCTTCAGCAGCACGGCTTCCATCGTTTTTAGGGGATAGGCAAAGCAAATTTGGCAACGAGCATTAAAAAAAAACGAAACCACATCAGTACAACTGGGTTCTTTTTGTTGTGTTCCCTTTGCAACAGAGTACAAAACACCACTTTACAGTGAATAAAAACATGCAGGGCTTCTGAAGGGAGAGAGAAGAAAGTAAAATGACTACAAAAGTTCAAATAAATAAATAAGTATGCCAATAAGGTGGTTATGAAAAACACTTTCCATTAGTAACCAGTCACTTTGCCTGTACAACACACACACACACATACACACAAAAAACGTAAAAATCCAATCTAGTGTCATATTTGCAAGTTGGAATGTTTACAGCGGCATTACAGATTATTTTGTAGCTTTTTTCACTCAAGAAAACATCATATCTTTGACAACAATCAACACTCAACAGTTTGCAGCACCACATTTACAAAGTAGCAACTCATGCGAGAACAACCCTGGCCCTGTACACGGTGTGTAAGACGCATCGTTATGTGATGCAGTTTGTGCTAAACGTGGAATAGATTGCATTCGTTGTAGACTGAGATCTATACTTTTTGCCTTGTTGTGTGTACTGGTATTGTGTGTGTGTCTTTTCATGTGCCTGAACTTGACATTTAGGCAACTGTTCCCCCAACTATGGAAGCAATGACAATTCCAAGAATCACACAGCATATAATGATCATTATTTTCTTCTACAGAGTTGCAGCAAGATCAATTAAAATGGAAAAAGGGGAGAATGATCATCCAGCGCAGCAAATAACAAAAGAAAAAGAGAACGTGTTAGAAATATAATTTGATTTTCACCTTTTTACACACACTATTGACTTTTAGAAGTAAAAGTGTTATTTTAGTGATTCAAATTTGTTTTTTCAGTAAAAAGCATCATGAAAATGCGTAACTTTTCAAAGCACGAGTAAGTGATACATCTCAGGGAAACACAAATTGCAATAAAGAAGCTGCAAAAACATGCAACAGATGAAAACAGGCAGCAATGTCAAAGCAACTGCTTATTATTTGAGTAGAACATTTTTGAAAAAAATCCTTTTTACTCAACTTTATAGTAACTACAACTTTTTTAACGGAGTAAAGTGAATTTTTCCACAATAGGACATGAACTACTGTAATGCTATGGTGACAACAGGGCAGTTTTATATATACATATAACATTTTGTTTATTTAAAGATATTAGGGCATGGTTTAAAATCTCTCAGCTTTGAGAAAATATTGGTGAATTGGTCTACAGTAATTCAGATTGAAAACTGTATTATTATCTACATTATGCATAATACTCTTAAGTGCCATCTGGCATTTATCATCGCGCCAAACATCAGCATATATCTATTTTATGTGCTATTTGTCAAATTTACTTTCTCAACCTAATGTAGCATCTACTTGAATGAAAAAGCAATATTTAAAAAAAAGTTTTTGGAAATAAAATCAGGCATGAAGGGATTAAAAAAAAAATCAATGGATTAAAAAAATTTCTCCACATGTGAAAAGGAACTATTTTGTTTTTGCAGACCAAAAAATCTAAATTTTGCCTTTTTTTTGTAAGTTTGGTTTCATTCTAAGATTAACACAAATTTTTGTTAGTAGAAAAACTGTTTTTCCTGTCATTATATTTTAATTCCAGCTTTCAGTTACAGATGTGACCTGCATGATGGCGTGTAAACATTCAAACATGCACAATAGAACATACAAATGACAAAGCTATGCAAGTTAATGTATAAAAAAAATACACCTTAGTCACACATATTATCCGATCAGAAGTGTATGTACAAAATTTGAGTGCTTGTGCCACATCCTGGTGGTAAAATGCAGAGCCATCTAATATGAACAGTTAATGGTGTGTTTGTTTGGCAGTCACTAATCGGAAGCTTTGCTCCCTCTCCTGTCTGCTGCACGAAGATTTCACAGGATCCTAACTGAGTCCCACTGCGAGGGAAATAATGAGGATGATCAGACACACGGCAACACAACCTCCTATCAGGAGCACCTTCTGCATGGGGAACAAGGAGAGCTGAGCGTCACAAATAATGAGTCAGGAGAAGCAGCAAAGACTGACAGGACAGGAAGAAAAAGGGGAAGGGGTGAAGAAAAAGTTTCAAAGCAAGAAAAGACAGAAAATCAGATAAAAAGACAGAAACAAAGATAATTAAGGATAAAAATAGAAATACTAAGAAAAAAAGTAGAAATAAAATAGAAGAAATACAAGATTAGGATGTAAAGAAAACAGAAAGATGTAAAAGTATAAAAGAAAATAAAAACAATCGAGAGCGAAAGAGAAAGAAAAAATAAAATAAAGTTATGGTACATATATATGACATAACTGAAGTGCTATAACAGTCATAATCCAGAGGTGGCAGAGTTGTTCCACTAATCAGAGTGTGATTTAAGACTCTAAAAATGAAAAAAATTAATTTAAAATTAATGGTAAATTGCTGGTACCATACTTATTTTCATATTTTTTGTACATTGCTTTTAATTGCTTGTCTGTGCTATTTAACCAGCAAAACGACAGATCCTTCAGACTCCTGTGTGTTCCTACATTGCAGGAGCTGTTACAAAAGAGCACAAGTTTCGATGTTTAAGGTGAAAATCCATTCAATAGCTCATGGCTGCAGTTTCATCTGTAGCATCCACACTGGTGTACTCAGAGGATGGCAGTCACTATCAACACATTTGCCAAATACAAGCCACAGCACTCCAACCACAGAAGGCAACTGAGCGTGCAAACAGACAAAAACCAGGAATGCACTCAACTTTATCCATGCAGCATTACTCGAGTTGCACATGCACTACTTTAATCCACGTAAGCGACTCACCCTCCGGGCTTTACTCTGGTATTTAACTGCCTTCTTGGTGTCTGATACTGCCCTCTCCACATAGTCTACTGAGTGCTCCACATTGTACTCTATGCGGTCTATCATTTCCCCCTAGGAGAGGTTTGTTACAGAGGAGGTGTGGGAGACAAGAAGATAGGGAAAGAAAAGAAGAAAAAAGCAAGATGTGTGGGAAGGAAGAGGAGTGGATATAGATAGACATGAGGTGAGGGACAGGGGAGGAGAAAAAAAAGGAGGAGACAAAAGAAGAAGAAATAATTATGTCACCCGTTTGCTAGTCTTTTTGAATTTTTTGCATTGTGGGATGCGGTCTTTTGCCTCCTCCACATAATCCTGGGCCTCCACAACACACCGCTCAATGCAGTTTACCAGATCGCCCTGCACAAAGAAGAGGAGGAGTCACTGAGCTGCACAGCAAAAAGATCACACACTGCTTTTAGATTTGTGTACAACTGGATACACACATTCATCAAGAAACTTCAAGTTGTCACAATTAGACTCAAAATCATTCAACTATACAGCTTTCAAAGATTCAAGAAGGCCGGTTTAAATCAGAATAAGTGATTGTGGGTAAATTACCTTCCTGAATTAGAAGGGCAGCAGCATTCCGTGTTTCTAGAGCTTAGAGTCATTGGAGCGCAGACAGGATTGTGCGATGTTGGAAAATGTAAAAGACGAGAAAACACAAAGAGGTGGGGACAGAGAGAGCAAAGCTGAGAAGAGCAAAAGTACCAGTGTCATTGAAGAAATACCATAAACAATAACCTCACATAAAGTGAAAGAAAAAAAAATCGAATTAGGTTTAAAACTGTTCACTGTTTTAAACTGAAATCTTTTCGTGGTTTCATTTGCAGAACGATGCTCGCATACTTAAAGCTCGGTTCTGCTGGAAGGAGAGCAGACAGGCCTTCACCCTCAAACAGAAGAATATCAGGATCTACATCAGTGGCTTCATTACTTCTGAGCCAAATGGGAAACCGAGTGACACTGATAATTGAGGAGAAGTTTCTGCACAGATAAGCTGACATTCCTACAATGCCTCATAAGTTCAAGGCCTTTTATAATTAAATTACAATGAATCCCTCCACCTGATCAACACAGCTTGACAGTTCAGCATGAATTTGTGTTTAAAGGCAGAGACCTACAGTCCAAGCAAATAAATCAGCATTCCAATTAACTTATTTCTGAGCCAAAAGGGGTCTTGCCCTCAGAGTTTGTGCACAAAATGAGATATTTTGCAGAGAGAAATCCAGATGGAGATAAAAACACAGCCTTCTTCCAAATCTATTGGCTAGTGTGTAATTATTTGCATACACTTGTCATATGTGCCACTTGAAAAAAAAGAAGGCAGTCAGTGCCTGCTTAAGGCGTAGTTGTTAGAGTTTTAGAGAAGATTCAGCTAGATAATGAGGCATTGGAAAGATATCATTTTCGCAACTGATTTCTATATATAGAAACACTAATTATGTTTTACTTGTGAATGGCAAGAAACTTTGCTCTGATTCGCATGCATTTGGCCCAGCCCCAGAGGCCACAGCTATAGGAGGTGAGACAGAGGGGATCAGCGTTTTCACCTGGCTCTCCACCAGCATGGCCATGTCCATAAACATGTCATGAAGCTCTCGGATGCTGTTTTCCAGCTTGATAATCTCATTGTGTCGCGTCTCGATCTCATTCATTGCTTGCTGAGTGATGTTGTCCATGATAATCTGAGAAGATACAGCACAACACGGAGGATTATTAGATCGCAAAGCAGATTTCCACTTGCTCCACGGCTGCATTCATTGTGAGGCTTACTCCCGAGGTAAATATAGCCGGGTTGTCACTTTCCAACATGCTCTCCAGCTCTTCATTTGTTGTGTTTCGCCCAGCTAAAAGAAATAAAAAGACGTACGATAGTCAGCAGGTGTTGATTGTATGCGCATAATGCATATTTTTACTAAGGTTTTTTTCCAACAGCCTCACATCTGTATTAAAGCCCCACTCCAATCATCTTTTGATTTCTTTTCAAAGCATTCCCAGTGGTCAGTAGTTAGGATTTTGCCAGTTTTAGCTAAAATGAAATAAAAAAAAACTGTAATTTTCTAGGACATTCTAGGACAATTGGCACAGAGTAAGCCTGACTTAATTTCCCATCATCCTTTTTGTTAATACTCTCTCCCGATAACTTACAGCCCCATCAGAACCCAAAGCTGACATTACTGGTGCGACAAAAATGGCGAGCAATACTGGATATCCAGCCAAACTAACAGCTTTTTCAAAGGGCATTTTTCCATCTGCTCCTGATTCACAATGATTTGAATAAAGAAATACTCAGAATTTAAATTTTCTTTATTTATGTCCTACATTGTCAGAAAAATGAACATGTTAAAAACACGATTTTCATTGGAGCGGCACTTTAAGTCTGCATGAAGACATACAAAGGTATGCTTTATTTCCCCTTTTACCGTCTATATATTGTCCTACCAAACATTTAAATATGTGTTTTATGAGTCAAGACCAGAGAAGGTAATTTTATGAAATCATCTGTGCCAAGAAAAAAGAAAACCAAAACCTTTTGAGAACTAACTTGATATTTTTCAAGACAACAGATCAGGACTTCATTCTTTCTTGCATCTTATTCAGTTATTTCCACATTTTTGTCAATCACAACATGATTTTCTGTTCAAAACTGAATGCAGACATTCCTTTTCAAATGGCTTTAAATTCTATTTTCTGCTGATTTTTGTGTAAATTTAAGCAATTTTTAATAGCTATACTGAAATAATAGGACACATAATTAGTCTTTCCTGCTTTAAAAAAAATACATTTAAAAAGCTGCATTTTTCTGGAAAGGGTTACCTATGAAAGTTGGACAAGTCGTGTGCAGGTTAATTTCTAACTTGCAAATCAACTTGCACATCATGACCCACCTTTAACTGCCAGAAAAACTAGAACCTGACAGTAAAGTGGTATGATGCTATGTCTTCCTGCTGATGCCGGTGCTCTTTTTCCGCCTTTATTTTTCCCGACTGAGCTGTCCCACTTCCTAAACGATCCCCTCCCAATCAGCTGTTTCTTTTGGGGTCCATTGCTGCCCCACAGCAGGGCAAAGTTATGACCCTCAGTCTTGCATGTGCACGTGTTAAACCCTCAGTGGGGACTCGTAGGACATGCCCTTCCTCCCACATGCGTTGATGCATTGCAACTCATTAAAGTCGTGAGAAATTTTTTGATTTATTGTTGTAATTATGTAAAAAAAAAAACCATAAAAGTCCACCCCAGCAGTTATGGATTTATGTTCTGATAACATGATTAAAGCATGAAATATTAATTCAAAACCCAAGCTTTTTTATGATTTTGAAATCGTTTTAAGCCATAGGCACAACTACATTCAAAAAAACTTTAGACAGTCGTCAATTTGTGGTAGAAAAAATAACTTAAAAGGAAAACCGGTATAAGAGAGAATTAAAAAAATAATAACAAAATCAAATGTGTTTTAAATGCTTCCCCCTCGTAATGTCCTTTTTAAGCGTCTGAAAAGAAAAAAAGTCTCAAAATATTTTTGCAAATTTTTAAAGCACGCGAATCTAAAGCAGTTTTTTTAAACATGAACTGTGAAAAAAGATTTATTTCACTTAGAAAAAAAGTGAGCATTTTATTAAAAAAATAAAAACAGCTTCTTTGGAAATATTGTTTTTCTTGAGTTAGCATGGTGATGAGGTGCAGTAGCGAGCACCCTCAATCTGTCATAGTAGATGATTTAAGACTATCTAAGACCAGACTCTTGGGGGAAATTGCAATAGTTTGTTTAAAGGAATAATTTGACATGTTGAGAAATGTGCTTATTAGCAAAGCTGGAAGAAATGAGGGCAAACAACAAACTTGTTACTGAGGCGTTCTGCAGTCAGAGTCAGCATGGTGTTCAGAGAGCTTCAGATGTGCTGCTGAACTGATTTGGAGGCTTTATAAAAAGATGGGCTACCTGCCTCTCAGCTCTCTTACAGAGTCTCAGCCTCACAGCAAACAGTTAAGTGTCCCTGGAAAGGCTGTGTATTTGTCAAATACTGCTCCACTTGCTCACCACTAGACCCCCAACAGCTGAGTCTCGAGTGACGGCTGCAAAATCCGCCTTCATGAGCCAATTAGAGTGAGAGAATGAGTGTGTGCACGTATGATCCAGACTATGTGGATGGTGCGAGCCTCTGTGAAGAAGAATGTGAGGTGATGGGTTGAAAAAAAAATTTCTGGGAGTCACACACAATGATTACCTTCATGACTAGAATAAGGATTAAGCTGCTCTCCAACATTTACCACTGAGATAGGGTCCTCTTCTTTTGACATATGCGGGACATGCTGCTGATTATCCGAACTTTGTGTCTCCGTCAAGTGGAGAATTTCATTAAGGTGTGATTAAGGGGTCATCCTTTTTTATTACCATGACTAAAAAGACACTCACCATCTATAATGACATTTTGCAATTTGGAAAACGAGAGATTAACACACACACACACACACACACACACATTTGTGTGTGTGGGGATTTTTTAAGACATGGCTCAGAGGGAAGCACTTCTTTGTTACTATGGAGACCCAAACCCTGAAAAGCCTAATATGAAGCCAAGAGGTCTCACTACACTTATAGTGTTTTACGGGCTATTAAATAACTAAAACGATGTCGCTCCACAGTATTATTCTATTCCCACTGTTATGTAAGACTTGAAGTGAGGTCTTAGTGGAGCAGAGAGAAAAACCTGTTCACATGTCTATGCATGGGGGGCAAAAACACATATATATATACATGTACGTTATATTTTCCCTACATTTAGAAACCAGTATGCAGTGAATTTCCTTTCACGTTTTTATTCATTTTAATATTGTCACATTACCACATTAATCATGACTCATTCATTACGAACATTTTAGCACTTATTTTTTAATTGCGTTAATCTCTTGCTTCCGTGAAGTCGGTTCATGTCTGATAATGCACACCTGGAAGGGCATTCTCCCTTTTATCCCATGGTCATTTATGAAAAAAATAAATATTAGATGAATTATTCGAACTTCAATCCTGTTATATTTTTAAGTTTAAATTGTTTTTCACAAAAAGCAGACTATTTAAAATGCATCATCATGGTAACAGCCACAGTGCGTGCACCAACTCACTCTGCTCTCCCCATTTCCTCTCTGAGGAAACTGTCAAGAGAAGTTAAGCAAAGCATCAGTTCAGAGCGAAAGTTCGCCTCTTTGCACATGTTGTTGTCCAGATGATAAAGCAAAAGTTTGTTTTAAAGTCAAAAGAATAAACTGTTGAATTCCTTGTCGTGTCCCAATTCCCTCTTCATTAGATTCTCTTCTCTCTTTCTCTTCTGCTGCATTTCAGTCTTCAAAATGATCAAATTCACTAAACGGGTTAAAGGAAACAATCGAATCACTCATGACTTTTCTACTGTCTTGCTGTTGTTATAAACTGTGGAATAATGTATGTCAACCTATGTATTACTTCATTAATAAGAAGTTTGTGATCAATATTTTTTGGATCATTCAGAAAAGTGTTCTTACTGTTCTTTGATGTGGTAAACGAGAGCGCTCTGGACCTGATGTTTTTTTTTTATTTTGTCTTTTCTTAATTGTTTGAAATAGAAAAAAAAAATCCCTCATGGTGGTGTAAAAGTAAAGGGTGGAGGTCTACCAAAAAAGAAATGTCATCAAGCCACATTTTAGTTGTGTTTTATTTTTTTACTGCACCACAATGTCACAAATTTAAATAAAAATATCTCAAAATTAGGTTTAATACAGCAATTATTGGGTTAAACATATTTGTGATTAAAACTGATTAATTAGATTAAATAATTAATGCTGAAGCAGCAGTAATGAAAAGCATCTTACATGCTCACATGTACAGTGACATATAGGGTTTAGTTCTGACTACGTAGCATATAAAATTTTAGATTAACCCTGATTTATTTAAGTATGATTAATGAATTCCTAACTTGATTATCTGGCTTTGTAGGAAAGGAAACCGAACCATGATCACTCATGGGTATAACACCTATGATGTCTAATTTGCCCTTAGGGATTTGTAAAGTAGATCAAGTTCAAGTCTCTCCAGGCAAGTGTGAACATTTTAGGAAGTTCAAGCTCATTTGACAGGACTCAAGATTACAGGTTTAGTGTTTGTAGAGAGGATTCACTTTGCTCTTTGATAGAGGATTTCCTGTGTGCTTGATTCCTCTGCATCTAAATTGCTGCTTCTGGAAGACCTGAGTAAAGCAGTGGTTTGTGTCCACAATCAATAAAAGGAACCTACTTATTGCCCTACAACCGGACCGTCATACAGACGTCCAGAACTTCAGAAACTGGGTTTTATGGTTCATAAATTTACCTCACAGGTTGGAAGAAAGCCTTAAACCTCGCAGGAATCGGAATGAAATTTAGGATCAAATATTTGGTTTGTTTCAGTGGTTGAAGCAGGACAATCCACACTCACTGGACACTTTCTTAGACACACCTGTCTAACTGCTCGTTAACACAAATTTCTAATCAGCCAATCACGTGGCAGCAACTCAATGCATTTAGGTGTGTAGACATGGTCAAGACGATCTTCCACAGTTCAAACCGAGCGTCAGAATGAGGAAGAAAGAGGATTTAAGTTGTTGGTGCCAGATGGGCTGGTCTGAGTATTTCAGAAACTGCTGATCTACTGGGATTTTCACGCACAAGCATCTCTAGGGTTTATAGAGAATGGTCTGAAAAAGAGAAAATATCCAGTGAGCGGCAGTTCTGTGGGAAGAAATTCCTTGTTGATGCCAGAGGTCAGAGGAGAATGGCCAGACTGGTTCCGGCTGATAGAAAGGCAACAGGAACTCAAATAACCATTGGTTACAACCGAGGTCTGTAGAAGAAGATCTCTGAACGCAGAACACGTCCAACCTTGAGACAGATGAACTACAGCAGCAGTGGACCACACCAGGAGTTACTCCTGTCAGCTAAGAACAGGAAACTATGGCTACAATTCACACAGGCTCATCAAAACTGGACAATAGAAGATTAGAAAAACATTGCCTGGTCTGATGAGTCTCCGTTTTTGCAGCCACATTCGGATGGTAGGGTCAGAATTTGGCGTCAACAACATGAAAGCATGGATCCATCATGACTTGTATCAACGGTTCAGACTGGTGGTGGTGGTGTAATGGTGTGGGGAATATGCTCTTGACCCTCTTTAGGCCTCTTAGTACCAATTAATCATGGTTATAATTACACAACCTAAGTTTTGTTGCTGACCATGTTCATCCCTTTATGACCACAGTGTACCATCGTCTGATGGCTACTTCCAGCAGGATGAGACGCCATATCATAAAGCTGGAAGCATCTCAGACTCATTTCTTAACCATAATGAGTTCACTGGACTTAAACGACCTCCACAGTCACCAGATCTCAAACCTATAGAACACCTTTGGGATGTGGTGAAATGAGATATTCACATCATGAATGCTCAGCCGACAAACCTGCAGCAACTGTGTGATGCTGTCGTGTCACTATGGACCAAACTCTCTGAGGAATGTTTCCAGTACCTTGTTGAATCGATGCAGTGAAGGATTAAGGAAGTTCTAAAGGCAAAATGGGGTCCAGCCCATTACCAGCGAGGTGTACCTAATAAAGTGGCCCGTCAGTGTAGAGTGGCAACAGAGAAACTCTTTCTTTATCCTCTTCTTTTTCCAACCGGTTCCAAAGTATAAAGGAAAAGGAAGAAGAGGCATGGAGTATCACTCTGACAGACCACAGGCGGTTTACTTCTGCGTGACACCCTTATAGATTCACACACCAACCAGACGAAGGTGTTGGAACAGCAGAGACAGCCGTCTTTGCAGTGAAGACTTGTAAACATTTCCATTCAAATCAACGATGGGGCCTTTTCTGCTTGATTCTAATAGTCTTCACTTTCCTTTTGAACACTTTTAAAATCTACTTTACAGATATCAACAGGGACCTCATCTGACTCCACAGCCTGACAAATCAAACCCAAAACGAATCTAGATGAGCTGAGGGGAGAACGTGAGTCCGTGGGGATTGTTATAAACTCTGCTCCCCTTTTGACAGGGTTGGTTCAAGTGAGCATGTGCAGGGCGGAGCTCACACATCCCCAACAGCCGCATGTGTCCACTCTAACTGACAGATGGCCAGAGGAAATTACATCTGTGCCAAGCAGCCTGCAGCATAACTGCCCAAGCTCTTCTCTGCTATTACAACTGAATGAGTCACCGCGTCCATCCCTGCATGCATGTTTTTGCTTTGTATATAAGGTGACTCTATCGCAGTGACTGTTAGGGGCAGCTGGCGCGGCGCGGTCTGCCAGGATGACGTGGCGGGGGCCAAGTCAGAAGTCTGTTCCAGGAGCCTGCAGCTAATACCTGTCAAGTCACATTACACAGACAGAGTGAGGAGCTTTAGATCTGAGCTGTGCTAACCTGGCATGTGCATGCATGTGGCTGTGGGAGTTGTTGGGTTACATGTTGTTGAATATGGCTTGAGTGTAAAACTCCTTGTTTTGGATACACAAGAAACAGCAAATCCAGAATAACACACGGATGGAATAAATAGAAATGTCTATTAGAAAAGCGGGTGTTTATGACTATGTAGAATGAGAATTGTTAAACAAGCTCTGTGTGATGGTTTTTGTGGGTCAAACTGTTGCCATAAGACTTCTAGCAGGAAATTCTGCTGCCAGAGTGAGGCTATGCATGATTTTCATCACTTTGACATGGTTGATGTTTGTCAAAGTATGTTTGAAAGATCTTAGTTATTATTTTTCAATGTTTTAATGTTCTAACTGATCTGTTTTTGTCTCTGTCGAGTGAAAATATTATTAATGGAAAGAACGGATGTGTAGATGTTGATTCTGGCAGTGAAATAATCATTTGGAGCACACTCCACCCCACTTCTGGTACAGCTTTGCTGTCAAGCAGGCGGATCCAACCCTTTAGGCTGTGTAAGACCATCGAGTATTCAACAGATCTGACAAACCAGAAGCGTTAAGAATCACAGAAAAGAGCACAGACAGAGAGAGGCGCATGTTTTGTTCCCTAAGGGTGCCTGAACACAGTGATGGATCACTAATGTAGCATCTGTGGGACATTGTTCTGAACAGCGGTTTACAGTTTTTATTGCCATTTGAACACTTTCCTTTGTTTGCCAAACTGTTTATTGATATAAATCCATTTTCAGTGAAAAACAAAAGCCACATTCATTTATAAAGTTCATAGAACAAGTTTTCTATAAAGCTGTTTCTTTTATTTTCTTCAGAAAATTAAACTTTTTAAGTTCGAGTTGTTTTATTTGTAACATATAGTTTTTTGTATTGAAAATTCCTTTTTTTGTTAAGAATGGTCACGAGTTATGTGAAAATGAGCAAAATCAGTGAGCCACCTTCAGCCACCTTCTCCAGCTCCTCTGGAGGGATCCTGAGACATTCAAAGGCTAGCTGAGAAACAACCAGATGCATAAGCCACCTCAAAAGGTTCCTCTGGATGTGGAGAAGCAGCGGCTAAACTCCGAGCTCTGTCTGGGTGACTGAGCTTCTAATCTTAACTCTAAGGGAGCGCCCAGCCACCCTACGAAGGAAGCTCATTTCAGCCGCTTGTATAGGGACCTTGTTCTTTTGGTCATGACCCAGAGCTCTTGGAGCGTAGATCGACCGGTTAATCAATCAGTTTGTTTATCAAGTTATGTTTTGAATGTGGATAAAATCAGTTCATGAATTTATGACATCCGTACACACTGAAGAAAGTCCATGATTAGTTGTTGGTCTCTTAAAAATGTCTAAAACTAAACAGGAAGCAAAAACAAAGCCTAAGGTGCGTGGCGTCAGAACAGCAGCAGGTAGAGGGTTTTGTGTCCCACGTTTACTCACTGATCTCCAGCTGCCTCTGAATGCGTCCCTTGCAGCGCTCCCTGTAGTCTGACTGGGTGGTGTTGTATTCTGACATCACCTCCACAAATTTGCGGGACAGAGTGGAGTGCTGCAATGAGAAACAGAAAAACACTTGACCCAAGTGTGTTCAGCAGCAGCGCTGGACACTTAATGAAGAGCCACTTTTATCGCTCAGAAATCAATAGAAAAGGATTGTGTCTCTGTCTAAGTATAGCTGCATCTTGAAGGTATTATGCTACGCTCACAGTGGGCTTGGAAGCGCACGATCAAGCAACCACTTTCAATGGCTCTACAAAATACGTGGTCACTAAACGTGCATTAAAAGTGAACCTCCGCTCATGTAAAATGAAGGCCATTCAACTCTGGCATAAAGTTCACGATGGTGAGTGAGACGAGCACAGCCAGAGACAAATCTTAGTGCTGAACGGTAGACAGTGTTCACAGACTGAAGACATGCTGTTGAAGCATTTATATACAGAATATCACCATAATCCAGCAAAGTTTTCAGATTTAGGGGGTCCAAAAGATCGGGATCAGGTGCCCAGTTTGGTGTCCAGGTTTTTCAGCTCTCTAAGAACTTCTGGGGGAGACACGGGAGTGAAACTGAAGGTGTAACTGTTAGAATAATTGTTTCTGGTCAGGATCCTGGAATCATAATTTAAGTCAGAGCTGGGTATAAGGAGTCGAATAAGGAGCTAGCTGAAATAAAATGTTCATTTAATAAATTTAACACTTCTGATTTATCTGTTAGCTTTCTTGAATTAGTAGTTAGGAAATTCCGGTGCTGCAGGAGGATTTGAAGTTGATTTCACTCATTTCCAGAACTTTTTAGGCTTGTATGGTTTTTTTCATAGTTTGGAGAGGTAAAAGTCAGATTTACCTTCTTAATGGTGGAGTTGCATTTATTTTGTAATTGGCAAAAGTAAAAGTCTTGCTTTTTCGCGCTTTAGCCCAGGCAACATCTCTTTCTCTTAGACGCTTACCAAGTTCTGGACTAAATTAGGATTGTTTCGCCCTTGCATCCAAAACTTATGC
Organism: Oryzias celebensis; assembly: GCA_014656515.1. Taxonomy (NCBI): domain Eukaryota; kingdom Metazoa; phylum Chordata; class Actinopteri; order Beloniformes; family Adrianichthyidae; genus Oryzias; species Oryzias celebensis. Next base: position 66,943,364 of record BNCR01000012.1, on the reverse strand, counting down.
AGAGGTGCATGTTTGTTTATTAGGGTTAGGACTTCACCTGTGTTTTGCGTATCCTCAGGTCAGCCGATGACCTGTTCTGCCCCTCCTCTTGTTCAATGGTTTGCTGGATACCTTAACACAAAAAGAACAAGAGACAGGTTTATTGTAGAGTGTTTAGTTTACAAAGAAACACCAACAATGAAGAAAAAAAAAATCTTTAGTGCAGGTTGTCAAACCGGCCCGCCACATGGTTTAATCCAGCCCAGTCGTGAATAGTAAAAAATATAAAGATGTTGGGAAAAAAAAAGGAAATTTCTATCCCATTCCTGAAGTGAGTTATGGGTCTTTAAAGAAATAAACAAAATGCAATTCTGCCACTAGGGAGAGCAAAGATGGGTATTTAATTGTTTTCTGCAGCCCCCTCTTGAGTTTACTATTGGGACTGCTTCAACGTCAGATGTAAAATATTCCAAATGGAATAAACCATTTTTTCCCAAGTGAAATGCATTTGATTTAAAATCCATCTGCCTTTGTGAATGAATGCGTAATAATAAGTGATTAAGCTACTATGTCGGTTAAAGTATTTTTCCAACTGAGGAAAAAAAACAAAACAAAGCTACAGGTAACAGGTTGACCACAGGTTATTTTGCTTTTATGTTACTGGTCCAGTCCACTAGAGATCAGATGGGTTGAATGAGCCTCCTGAATCAAAATTAGTTTGACACTCCTGCTTTAGTGCCTTTAGCAAAGGTTCTGATCTTTTTTTAAGCCTACAAACAAGGTTCTGGACAAGTCCAACCAGGAGCACTGATGAGCTCACATTAATGCTGTCATCTATGTGCAAAGAACCTGACATTTTAGGCTTTTGCTAAAAAAAAGTCTCTGTGTCAATTCAACACTATCTTTTGGTGTAATTGAAATTTCATGGGTTAAGTGTTTTTTCAGGTTTATAAAACCTTTATTGACATAAAGGAACAGCAGGGCCTTCATCTTGGAATGGTTTTGGAGAAAATATTAAAACGAACGCTGTATTTATGTGCAAAACTATGTAGCTGATTATTTTCAGCTCTGAAATTAAACCCACATATCCAGACAAAAACAAAATCCGGATCAGCTTGTGCCCATCTCCACTGAAAACAAGTCCAAGGTCAGATGAACAAAAACGGAATGACTGCTTTCGAGGGGTCAGAGGACACTAATTCTCCACAGGAAGTGGTGTTTGGTTGTGGGATAGCTATAGTCACATGATAACAGCCAGAAAACACTTGAAATGCAGGTTTTTCAAAAATTGTCATTGAAAACACAGAGAAACATCAACAAAATCTAAAGCAGACATTCTGCTCCTTCAGTGGATTTTAATGTTATCTATTTTTGTAAACATTTTTTTTATATTTCTCTGCCGGTTTATTGATTTCAATAAAGAATTTTTCTAAAGCGCTGTTCTTGATGACATTTCTTAACAATAGGTTGGCTCAATCTCAGGTGTCACACTTCCTTTCTTACAGTAGCTTTTGATTTGTGATTACGCAGAAAAATCAAAAACAGAACTAAAAATAGAGAGGGTTAGGGGTTGAATTCAAATTTACAATCTGGTTTTTCATTTATTTTAAGGTCATCCTGATTTGACCCCATGAATATCTACTCCTGATTGGCTGCTGGCTGAGGAGCCATTAGCTGCGTTTACATGGACATGTAAGAGATTAAAAGCCTGATCAGACTAAAAATGTCTTCATGTAAACACCCCAATTGGAATAATCTGGCTCGATCAGACTCATTTGGATCAAAAATTCCCTCCAATTGAGAAGGTTATGTTGATTGTTGATCCAATTGTGGTGCATGTAAATACTTATTCTGACTGTGGGTTATTATTGTGCTGGCTTTAACATCGTGCGTAGACGGTGTGCGCTCCAGAAGAGGCTTCGGAGCGCGGTCTAGCCTCCCCATCCCTTGTGCGGCCAAAAAAAAGTTCAGCACTGGCGACACATATTTAGAAAATTACATCTGTATAGTCACTTAAAAAATACTAAAAGCACGCTCAGAAAATCATCTTGCTCCATGTTAACCACAGACATGTTTGTTTACACAACAGAACTCTGCTATTTCTTCTTCTACGGCCGTTTCTGGTATTTTAGATAGTTCTGCGCATGTCAAAAACGTGTGACGGATGTAAACATTTGTTCAATTTTAATCTGATCTTTGATCAGATTAAAGGCATTTTGCACATCTAAATGTAGCTAGTGACTTTACATCCCTTAGGACCCATGAGCAACAGTCTCTAAAGGCAGACCAACCTTTGTTTCTTCTCAGTCACGTGAAAGCTTTTATTCATGTTCAGCTACAGCTGATCTATTCTTTTTTGACAGTTTTTCCCATTTTCTGTTAGTCTAGAGCTTAAGGGGAAATGTTTGTCAATTATTTCAAATAGGAAAAGACTTTTTTGGTTTTTTTTTTTTACCTTTGGTGCATATTTTTATTGTTTTCTCTCTAGTTTTGTCATCTGTACACCTGCTCAACAGACTGTACTGATAATATTCTGAAAGAACATGACCATCCTTTTTGTTCTGCATCTGTCCCTTTAGTTATTGGACATGTTAGTGCTCTACTGGCCATGATCAGTTGGTAAATTCAACTTTTAATTTCACTTGCATGCCGTAGTCTCAACAAGCATTCATCCAATCCAGCTGCGGTTCTTGTCCTCTTTCACAGGAGCCAAAGCGATGAGTCGCAATAACTTCCTCCACACAATTTTACCAACCAGCCACCATCCAGCCTCTATCCTTCAGTCTCACTTCCTTTCACTGTTCCCAGAAAAATCACAGAGCCTGTTTTTTTTCCCCTGCTGATTTGAACACATTCAGCACAGCTTTTATTCCCTGTTATGCTTTGCATGCCAGGGAAACTCCGTCACTGCCCAGTGACTTTTGTTTTAATGATAAATCACCATTCCACTCAGTCAATTTGCTCAGTGTGAATCTGCTTTCTGGTATTACCCCTGCTTTCACCGTAAAAATACGAGATGCTGACAAATCTTGCAAGCTGTAAAAAAACAAATTTATATTTAGCTTATAAATACTTATGCAGAAACAGATTAGTCATCTAATCAGCCGTAGACAGATGCAACTTTTGTTTAAAATTTGCACTTAAGAGGACCTGACATTTATTTAACTTTAATTATTGCCAAGTAGCTTTCATTTTTAGTGTGAGGTTAACATAAATGTCAAAAATTGTTGAAAATGAACTTCATATTTCTACTTTGAAATTAAAAGAAAAAAAAATGTCAAAGCTGCTGAGGTGAGTTAAAAGAACATCAGGTTGTTTTTGTGCTCTTAGGGGTGAAGCTTTTTCTGTGCAGGAAAGCCACCTGAATGCTCCTTCACAGAAACCATGCTGTTGAACAGTTGAGTGATAGAAATGAGTGAAATACTTAAATAATGAATGGAATCCCTCAGAGAAAATAGTTCATTTACATGAACGTCTTTGTAATTGTAGTTGAGATGACGAATACATATATGCTGATGGAGGTGCACCATTTCCAGTGGTTTCATAAACTGCTTTACACATTTTTTCTCTTCTTTAGAAACAAGATTATTTAATATACAAATTAGGGCTCAAGGAGTTGATGAAAATATGCATATTTAACCTACAGATCAGTCCTTGATAATAAATGACACAATGATGTCTTGTAACCTCAAGGCAGACATTGTAGTACTTTATGGAAATCTTCCAATGCTCTGATTAATCCTCATGCGTTCTGCTGTGTTAATAATTGAAAAAGAATGGCAACTGTGTCACCAAAACCCCAAAGAAGCATCAAATGAATTTCCTCCCTGAACTGCTAAATAGAGCTTTTGCAGAAGCAGGCTGCTAACTTTATAACCACAGTTGTCAGAAACTGTCTTGGGTTTCACAACATTATATTCATTACCCAGGTCAGACAAACCTCTATTTAACAGTTTTTTTCAAAGAAAAAGCAGAGCATCAAAACTCAATCCCTTTTTTAAAATAATAGTTAAACTTTAAAAGCTGTTATTATTATAAAAGCTGTTTTTTTTAAGTATTTATTTGAATAGGAAGACGTTTTAATGCATTGTATCCTTCTCCATCTGTTCCCAGCCTTTGAATAACTTCTCTAATTTGATCCATTACCCACAGTTTAATCTGTTGATTTATTTATGCTAGTCTTTAGGGGTATATGCTTGAGTGCAATTTGACAAAGACAACAATTTAAAGCAAGTACTAAATTTGTCAGAGTGGCAGCATTGCAAGGCACTAAAACACGTGGATAATTGATACATAAAGTAGGGAAGTGAAAGGGAGATGTCAGAATGGGGGTAACACTCTAAATTGAAATGCATGTAGAATGACAAGCAAGGCCTCTCCTAACACATGATGAAGGCCCTGGAACTAGTGCTTGTAAACTGTTTGCTGGTATAACATTAGTGTGACTGTTTTCATTAGCATAAATCAAAATAAGATGGTGTTCATGAATCCGAGCCATCACCACCTCTGTGGAGAGTGAAACTCTACGAGAATAAACTGAGGTGTCAGTCAGCTGCTGAAGGCTGTGGGATCTGCTGTTTCGGAGTCCTGCTTCTCTATTCCTGGATGATGGTTTTTTATGACACCGTTTTGCAGGGAGGACAGAAAAACACATCACATCACTGATCCTTTCTACAGGTGTTACAGAGGTGAGAACAAAGACATGGCATTGAAATCTGCTGTACATTCATGAAGCTGATCCCTTTGTGACCGTTTTTCATCTCTGCATGACTTGACTCAAATAATTTACGCCCCAAATGTTGGACCTGTCACTTAGCATAATAAACAGTATTTCTGTTTTTTTTTTTTTTTTTTTTTTTACAATGATGCCCTCTTGTCCATCTTCGGGGAAGTGCCTGTGTCCTTTCTAATCAACAAGACAAATGCTGGTTGAATGAAAGTAGCTTAACATCAGGTTCTTCCCAAATATGAATTATTTCAGGCAACGTTGTACACATGTCACAACATTTAAGTACTGGGAGGTATCACTGTAAATGTATCTGACCAGGTGGTTTAGATGAAGCATCCTGTTTTGTCTATAAATTGGGAGTCCAATACTGGACTCAACCACAATAGAATTATTCCAATAAGTGGCTTGCATATTGCATAATAACATAATATTTCAGTTCACATTAATTAGGGAATGAATGATTGACGGCTCCACAGAAGAACAAAGGGAAATGTACTCACTCTTTAATTTAGACCGCACTTTGTTGGCCAACTTTTTGATTTCTGCCATGAGATCCTCAAGCTCAGCTTTAGTTTCTGGAGAAAGAAGAAAAAAGGAAAGGAGAGACACATTTAAACTTTAAACCCAAGTCAGAGAGAGTTTCACAGGGATGGAATCCACACTGACTACTGTGGTAAAAACATGTGATAACATGTAACAACATAGATTATGATGCATGTTGCACAGACATAAAGGTGAACGTAAAAAGAAAGTAGTAAGTGGCCACAATCACAGGCTAATGTTGATTCTTCCCACATTCTAGTCACAATAAAATAGTCTCAAGAACGATTGTCTAAGAATACCTGCTGTGGTCACATCAGTTCAAAAAAATGAAGTGGCAGGCTAGATACAGTCAAAAGAAGAAATAAAAATACATTGAAGACAAAGTATTAGGGAATGGAAACTCCACTACTGTGCCCACAGGCTAAGGAGAAATGGAGTCAAGCTGTCATCCATTGTGGATAGCACCTCCCACCCCCTGAATGACACAGTGAGGGTCCTAAGAAGCTCCAGAAGCGACAAGTTCTTACACCCACAATGCAGAAAGCAGCCGTCCTCCAGGTCTTTTGTGAAATCTACTTCAAGACTGAACATGTATCATCAGGCAGAGAAAAAAAAGTTGAGTTAGATGTGTAAATGTGCAGCAGCAAAAGAACTGTACATCATGAAAATCACACAGAAATTGGTGTTCCAAAATATATATATTTTTTATAGTTGTAAATGTAGATCTATGGGAGGTTATTGCATTTAATTAAAAAAGGGCAATCTTCAGTCTCATTTTTTGATTTGTTACAAACAAAAAACAATTTCTGCTTCTTGATATGTTGTTTTTAAGGTGAAATTAAAAAAAAAAAAAAGCTTTTTTTTTTTTCCTGCCTACACACATTATTTTTGCTTAAGCTTCAGACCAAACAGCTCTGTCTGATCAAACGACAGTGATGATTAAAACCAACACAGCTTGATGACTACACTGAATGAGCCACCATGTTTCTTGCATTTCCATGCAACTTCACTCTTCACTTTCCCTCTCTTCTCCCTGCCTCAAACACAAACCATCTCTCCGCTCACTCAGGAGTGTTGAGATGACCACAGGTGACAGGTGAGCTCAGCAGACTCCAGCAGTATTCAGCCAAACTCTGCTGACTTCCCTGCAGGCTACTGAGGTGTTCAAAAACAGAGTCTGGAGCTTAAAACATGCAAACACGCTGTGGAGGACAACAGTGGATTAAGATGACCTACAGGGGAGCGACAACAAACACATGGCAGAAGTTACAAAACCTGAAAGCACCATCAAACCTGAGGGTTGAAAAAGAATTTCTACATTTAAAAACCCACTCCAATAAAAATTGTGTTTTTGGTGTTTTCTCATGGCATTTTTCTTATAATGGAGAACATAAAGAAAATTACTAATTACTGAGTACTTCTTTATTCAAATGAATCATGAGCAGATGAAAACATTTTGTATGAAAAAAGCTTAGCAGTGACAGTGAACCTCGTCTGAGTTCACCTTTTAATTGCACTGGCGATGTTAGGTTGGGGTTGTGAGGAGCTTCAAGCTAGCAGGAGACGGTGTAAACAAAGGGATGATGGGAAATCAGTGGAGGCTTACTTCTGCGTCAACAGTCCTGCCCCAACTCAGAGGCAAAATTTGGATGAACTCCTGCTTCTCTGCATTAAAAATGTCTTTAAAAAACGACACAGATTTTTGGATTTTGGCTAAAAATTGCATGATAGAAATTAAAAGACCACTGGGAACGATTTGAAAATAGATAAAAACATAGTTGGCGTGAAACTTCAAGTTTTGGCTAGGTGTAAACTCATCTCTAACCTTGTCATGGCAGGCAGAAATCAAACACGCTGTTGTCAGGTTGACCTACTGCCTGAGGTTCTTCTTTAATTTGTTTGTTTTTGCTTATTTCCTGCCTCTTTAAGCTCACATGAATCATGAAGATGAATTAGAAGCAGAGGTAGGCCTCGCAGAAAACATCTGAAGCCAATTACAGACAGAGCCTCGGTGGATAATTTGATAACACAGTATGACGACCAACTCAATCACTTGTACATGTTCAGTTATTAAAACATATTACGCACTTAAAAAAAAAATAAAGGTAGTTCTGAAATATGGCAATAACATCATGACCTTACTTAAAGTTGTATGACAAATACACATGACATTTTCTTCTTCTGGGCAGTTTGAGAAATTATAAACTGCACGCAGCCAGATGGCACACTGACAAGCTTTATTACACTTTATTACATTCCCAGAGAAATAAAAAACGCATTACACGGGCAGTACTTAAAATCTTATACCTTCAAGCAACATCCCCTACTATAAATCTTGTGATCAGCTCATTTGATAGTGTAAAAGCTCTGCTTTGAATCTGGTTTACAGATTTTCATATGAAAAGACTTCAGTCTGTGGTATCTGCAGCAATATTACAAGGCTATAAAGAGTATAAACCACCTTTTTTTCCACAATGTGCAGGAGTTATAACATTCTGATTCGTTCACACTGACCATTCTCCTTTAAAAAAGTATTTGTAAAAAAAAGAAAGGGGATAATTTACAGAATATTTTATGAAAAATTACTTTATTGTAGCCTTAACTAAAGGACAGTTACCAGAAAGATGTAAGGTGTTAAATGACATTTATTTGCCCAATATTCAAATACAATTGAATGTGCCACAAGATCTGCATAGAAAGATGTCGTTTTTCTGGTGGCTGCTTTATTCTTTGCTGTTATTTTTGTGCAGTAGGTTTAAAGAAAAACACTTTTGATTGCAACACAAAATGACCCCCTTTTCATGACCATAGGAGGTGTGGTGAACTGCATTTAGTACAAGGATACACATGAAGCAACATCAGCAGGATGAAGGAAGCAAAGGCTATAAAAACAAACAAAAACAGGAACTCCTTTAGTGAAGTAATCTTAAAATGTGCCAAGACTCATACAGGATAAAATGTGGTAAAAACAAAAATAAGCATGTAAAAACTACAAGACATTTACAAAATAAAGATAAGGGGAAAAATGTGGATAGCAGTAAAACCCTGCGGCAACCAGTACCGAATAACAAATATACAGTGGACAACATACAGATGAGCATCCCAAAGGACACCAATAAACACTCACAAATGAAGAACTAAAAATACAATAATTTGAGTCAGTACTGCATGTGCGTAAAGCATTCACTGTATTTCTGTGTAAAAATATTTTTTTCCCTGCAATTTAGCTGCAAGTAATCACATTCATGCTGTGTACTCTGAGAGCAGAAGGGTCACAGACGGATCTGAGGTGGTGGGAAGATGCCTTCTGGGCAAAAAAAGCTACTCAGTAAGCAGTGCTTTGTGTGTCTGTGTGTGTGTAAAAAAATAAGACCTGTTTTACAATATGTTTCCATATGGTCAGGACCGTTTCACACTAAAACTGCTACCCACCACAGCAAGCCATGAAAAGCAAAAAGACAGAATGAACAGCACAGCAAAGCAGACAAAGTCGAGTTATTCTGTTTTGTACAGAATTTATTTAAAAAAAAAAATGTTTCGATTGAAGTTTTCATGATTGAGATGAGATGAAAGAGCCAAGATGAATGGTTTAACACGGTGGCGTGCATTTATACATGCACTTGAAGAGGACTGCGCTGCCCTCAATTTTGTTGTACAATAACAATGAAGTTCTGCTTTGATGGAAAAAATGTCTTCTATTTATTGGGAATTTCTGGTATAGTGGAACTGGAAACTTCTTTAAAGAACAAGTCTTTGTAGCATTTTTCTCATGATGTTTGACAAGCTATCAAGCTATCAGGAAAGTGTGTAAATAAAGGGATGATGGGAAATGAGGGGTGATTGCTCCCCACCAACAGTCCTGCGCACATCTCAGAGGTTAATTTCTGATGAACTCCTGCTACTCTGCAGAAACTATGTCCTAAAAAGCAACCGTTTCTTTCTTTTTTTTCAATTTTGAAATAGCTTGAGTGTAGCAGAAAAAAATCATACAATTCTAAATGGACACTTAACTAAGATTTTTTTTAAACAAATCTGTCTAAGGAAGATCAACATCAGATTTGTGCGTACCTGCTGGCATGTTTCTTTAATTGACCTTCAGGTTCTAATTTTTTCTGGTTCATCTGCACACACAACTGCGGACCTGAAGTGCAATGGTTCACAAACTGAGAGTGGCACAAGATTATTGAAAGGTCACTCCCCCATTTCTGTGAAACCATGGCAACCCTTGCTGACCTGTATCAGAAAAGCAGCTGCAAGCATCAGATAATAGAATAAAAACTTAGTGGGCAGAGCTTCAGGGACAAAAGAGTGTGGATCTATGTGGTGGCATGTCTTTTAAGGAGCCAAGATAGAATTCATTCTTGCGGAAAAAGGGACGAAGCCAGTGTGACAGATCAAGTGTCCATTCATTTCCATTATTGGATGTGTGAAAAGAGGAAGAGTGCCAACAAAGCTGAATAAGTACAGGGGAAGAGTGAGAAGAAGCAAAATCAGAGGGCAAAACCGAGGAGTCAATTGAGCTGTGGTTTCACACTCCATCCCTCTCCATCTCAAATGGAATCGTCAGGTCATGCTTGTTGCCATCATTAGGACTGTGTTGCTATGGCGACGCGTGTAGTTGATCCTCTCAGCAGCTTGAGAATGTTTCAAAGTGACAGAGATGAGAGCCGGAGAGACGCTACAAAGCAGGGAGAAATGTGGAGGCTAGAAGAGAGACGGTCTGAGCAACTGAGAAAATAAATGTCATTTCCTGTAACAAATGTTTTAAGGTTGATCCCTGGCCTTTTGACTCTCAGTGCTAAACTGAGGAAGACAACACTAATAACATTTTGAGTTTGCTACACTCAGATTGGATTTTTTTGGCTTTAAATTACCATTATACATCTTTAGCCCACTCTACATTACTATGCATGACTTCATATGGTGAGATGTTAATGTGTATGCTCATCATTAACCAAAGGTCTATGCTTAATGATACTGTATATATTATGTTCTTGAAAGTTACATTCAAGTCTGTTGCGCAATATTTTCTTGTGAGAAAATGCATGAGGATATTAAGCAAATGAAAAGAGGAGAAACATCTTAAATAGACAGAACTAGGAGCGAACAATGGCGGCAGCTGCAAGAAGAACAAGAAACACCCCCAGGTAAGCAAATAGGTCAGTCTTTTTTTTTATGAAAACATGGCTGATTTTAAAGAAGATTTTTAGCTTCCACAAGCTCACAGGATGGTAGTTATTATTTAGACACAGTTTCTGCAAGTTGTCCCACCTAAAAAGATGGTAGAGGTTCACCATAGATACACTTTAACTGTGAGAAACAGAATGGAAAAACAGAATCCAGGAAATCCCATATGATATTTAAATAACTTATTGATATAATTGTGTGTAAAATGGCATTCAAAAGCTACAAACAAGCAAGAATTTTGTTCTTTACAGACTGGTTACTTCTTTTTTCAGAAGCTCTTTTACCCTCCACTCGTTATCTGTTTTAATTACACCTGTTTGAACTGTTAATCTATATAAAATACACCTTTCCAGACCCTTTAACAGTCAGACTGCAACCTCTCCACCATGACCAAGACCAAAGAGCTGTCAGAGGAAAACAAAGACAAGATTCTACACCTAAACAAAATGAAACAAAAGAAATCTACAATAAGCAAGAGGCTTGGTGAGAGGAGATCAACTATTTGAGCAACTGTTGAAAATGAAATAATACAAGATAACTGATATGCTTCCTCCACCTGGCACTCCATGCAGGATCCCACCAGGTAGGATACAAATGAATTTAAGACTAGTGAGGAAACAGCCCAGAACTACACGGGAACAGATCAATGACCTGAAAAGGACAATAACAAAGGTTACTATTACTAACACACAACGTCATCATGAATTCTATGGAGGACTGGAAGAGACCAGTTGAAATAAATATATATGCCATTAAAATATTAAATACATGTGTCAATAATTATTTAAAATTGGCATTAAATAAATAAATATAGATATCAGTAAATTAATATTTAAATGAATGCGGCATTAAAAATTAAAATAGCCATTAAAAAGCAAATTGAAATTCTTCATAACATATTTCATTGCCTGTGTGGGATGGGAGACACAAAATGAAGTAAATATATTTGATATGAAATTAATATATAAATGCATCTTAACTATTTAAAATTGCAATTAAAAAATAACAAGTGTAATTAAATCTGCCAATGTTTAATGAAAATTAAAAATTTAAATGATTTAAAAAACATGTAATTATTTCATGATTTAATGAATAATTTCAAGATCCAGTTTGCAGCATTTCATTAAAATAAAAAATAAAACAAAAATTCACTATCGCCCAGCCCTACTTATTTAACAATTTTATGCGTATATATTTAATATATATTTATTTCATATTGTCACTTCTGGACCTCCATAGAATTTCAGTCCAGTGGTGTTGACTTAGTTCCCACTTTTATTCAGACTGTGTGTAGCAAGGGAAAAAGAAAATTGTTCCCCGTTTGAAGCATATATGCATAAATATAGGCTTAGGGGAAAAAAAACCAGACAGGGGTCCACCATGCCTCACTGGTGTTCTTAAACACTAACCCTTGTGCCTAAATGAAACAAAAGAATGAAAAAAACAACAACACAAAGAGGGATGAAAATTAAAAAAAAAAAAACTGGTTTCAAATTTAGGTCCTCCTACTTGTCTAGGCCATAAGTCCTTAACAATTGGGTTAAAGATTTCCTTCAGGCTTCAAAATAATTGCTACTGAGCTCTCTAACAGAGAGCAAAAAAACTTGCATTACTGTAAAGTAGAGCTGCCGTCTGAGAGACGACTTACTCCAAATTTTGGTTGACCATCTTTCGCCTAACATAAAATAACCACTTTGTTTTAGTGGAATGTTTGGGAAACAATGTTTTCCTTTGCTCTGTTATTCCAAAGACTCTTGATTTTAGTCTGTCTAACTGTTAAGAAATCAATTCCCTCGGGCTTACAGTTCCCTACAACTGTCATAGATCTTACAGGGCTGTCAGAGCAAGCATTATAATTTGTCCAGATTGTGTCCAAAACCAAATCTTCCAATAAAAGGATCCACTTTGAGGATCCCCTCTGGGATCCCCTCAGCCTTAGTCTTCCCTTACCCTGGATTTTTGTTCACATTTCCGATGGTCACAAAACTGTAAGGACTATTGCTGAACTGTTTTCCAGGATGGTGCTTTATGCTCCTTCTGCTCCAGCAAGTTTTCCAAATCCACAGCTTGGTTCAAGGGTTCAGTCAGCCTGTCTTTTGGGTTCCACCTTAAGCTGATAGTAGAGAAAAAGTCTCTCTCATGTGCTTCAAGGAACCGCATCCTGGTCCTGCCCAGCATAGATCGACCCCTTCAAAAGGGTTTGTCACCCTCCGAGATGGTTAATTGTTACTTTCTTTCTTGCTTTGTCTCTTCGGAAGGTGAGGTGGTGGTACTGCAACATGTCTTTCTTTCAAATTCATAATCAATATAATCATTGGAAATAAATTTACCAGCACTATTGATAATGATGACAAATCATTGGAGTTCTAATTTATCTGGCTTTCAGTAAACAGATGCAGCTGTACAGAATGGAATAATCTGGTGTTGTGGAAACCCTCTTGCTGGAAACGTGCTCCTCCAATCTATCCACTTCTTCTCAGCATGTGACAGATACTGATGTTAACTTGATGTTGTCATTAGGAAAGGATGACCACAGCTTCTCACTGCCTCACAGAGTGGCTCTGACTGATACTAAGATCAGTGTGTGTCAGTCAAACTATTCTGGGCTGCCCGTTGTTTAAATCTAGTGACAGCTCAGCTGAAGGAAAGAAACACAATGTGAGAAAGTCAAGGGTCAGGTAAAAGTTCTGCTATGTTCTCAGATTTAGGCTGGTGAGTGCATAACTGACCTCTCACACAGGTCCCAGCAGTTCTAACAGCTTAATTTAGAAACAAAGAAAATCACTAAGCTAAAAGCAAACATGTGGAGACAACTTTCCAGTCAATAACTTTTAAATAAAATAAAAAAAAATATGTATGAATATTGTTCAGATATATACAACATAAAAATGCTGACAACAAGAGAAAAAAGATAAGATACAAAATGTAGAAGTCAACCAAAAAATGCCTAATTTAGTTGTGATTCGAGGATCTCCAATCATGTTATTGACAGGAGCTTTGTGAAAGAGTCAGAAGAAAATTAGAAAAAAAATTATAAGGAAGAACTGTTGAATAGTATGATAAATAAGAACATTATTAAATATAAAATAAATAGTTTAAAAGTCAGATTATAAAAACTTAAAGTGTGAAAAGCCTGCCTGTGCATGAAAATGCAAGTTGAGCAAAGATCAAAGCAAACAGGTAATTTAACTAGTGGTCAAAACTGAGTAAAAATAACACTAGTTTGCTTCCTTTATTTTTTTAAAATACTGTTGACTTAAGCAGAATTCCAAAAACACATCCTACAAATTTCAATAGTACAAGAACATTTACAGACTTTCTTTAGATGAAGTTATTTTTTTAAATGATAGAATTGCGACATTTTTACAAATGTTTATCTAGTTTTTTGGCCAAATCGTAATTTCTTCCCTACCCCTCTGGCTTCTCCCTACCCCTACATTTAGCCCTCCAAACGGAAAGAGATAAAATAAATAGTGTCTTCAAATTCAGACGTTACTAACCCTCGATGACGGAACCAATAGTTTACCGTCAGCTACGCCAGCACTCGAAATCCGTTTTATAACTTTAAAAAGTCATGCTAAAACAAAAAGTCTTTACTTACGTTTAAATGAATGTGCTTCAGAGTACACCCACTTGATAAGATACATTTCTCCTCCGTGGCACAGCGTTACGCGGATAACCAGCAGACGGATACAGTCATAAGTCCCTACGGCTTCCCCTTAAAAAAACAATTTCAGACACCACTAAAGCTCCAAATTCTTCTACAATTGGAGGGGTAGGAAGAAGCTGTAGGTGAAGAATTTGGATTTGTCCTTTATACGATTAAATGTAGCTATTTTTTTTACCACAATGAAATTATAATTTCAAATAAATGACGGATATGTAGCTTTTTATGCTTCCTTTGTTTGTTTTACCTGACCAAAAAAAAAACCTTTGCGTTTTATCAGCAAAAATCTAAACTTATTGGCTAAAAACATATTTTAGTCTATTTTTAAAAGCATGATACTCACTTTATTGTCTTTAGAATTTTATAATTCCTTTACAAATATAAAGTTTATTGCTCTAAAAGCAAATTTTCTTTTTTACAAAAAAAAGCAAACTGCTTTAAAAGAGTGGAATATAGTGGAATGGTTTCTCTAATAAATATCTTGATGCTGTAACACAGGAATCAGCAGCGTTTATGACATGAAGTGCCAATCTGAAATTTTCTCCTTAACAATGGTGCGATCACAAACTTTAAAGCAAACTCTGTTGTTGTTCACCCTTCGGCCTGTCGTGCTTACTGTTGTCACACAACTGTCTTTCCCTCCACATGCCAACTGTGTCACGCGTGCCCTAAGTTGCCGGCCACTGCTGTAACATATAGTGCAACTGATCCTCAAATTCAACTGACCCACTCATCAAGGGGATCACATACACAGTGGATCTCATACACCACAAGATTTGATTTATTTCTACCAAGATAAAACATCAGGGTCATTCTGTGTGTACTGAAATCAGTGTAAACATTCATGAATCTATCATGATTTTCTTGCTTCAGCGTCCCCTGTAAACAACACCTCATTTGTATATTTGGGCGAGAAACTGCTGCTACGTAGCAGAGGTTACTGTATGAAGGGAGAAAATCTGCCAGACAGTGTTATAAAGCCATTTTGCTTTTATCTTGTTATGTTGCACAGTTGTTGTAAGCTGTCGGGAATCACTTTTTTTGATAAGATACCAAGGTGAAGAGCTCCCAAGTGGCAAATCAGGGCTTTTCTGACAGACAAAAAAAAAAAATGCATCCACACTCCCTTAGTAGCTTATTTGGGTCTCTGTTGGTTGCCAAGCAACTGTTCCTGTCCCAGAAGTAATCTAGCACATGGATCATACTGTTTAGTTTATTTTCCATGTTTCTCACAACAGTTTTTAGTAACAAAATAAAAGCAAGTGGTAAACATTTCAGAAAAGATGAATGACTGCTTTTTTTTGTTATTATGTTATATGGTTATTGTTCCACTCCAATCATCTTTTGATCTCTTGTAAAGTGTTTCCAGTTGTCTTTTAATTGTAATTATGTCATTTTTAGGCAAAAAAATTGTGTCATTTTAGGACTTCGTTTCTGCAGAGTGACAATACTTCATCAGAAATTCCACCTCTGAGCTGTGGGCGGGACTGTTGGCATGGTGTAAGCCTGCCCACGCTTCCCATCATCCCTTTGTTTACACTATCACCCATTAGCTCACAGACCCTCACAACCCGGACCTAAGGGTGTATTCACACTGGGCACACTTGGTTTGCTTAAAGTGAACCACCACAGTTTGTTTCCCAGATAACCCCAAATCAATTTTCAATCGGAATACACCCAAGCGGATCCTGGTCTGGGACCAGAAATATCTCACAGATCCATCTTTTAAGGTGGTCTCAGTTCATTTCCAAACAAACTGAGCTCCAGTTCGCTTTGAGTTTTCACAATCCAAATAGGCTCGGAGATCAACTGGACCAAATGGCAACCATAGCCGGGCATTCCGGGTTTGTGGTGGCTGCCACAATTGCAATACCAACCAGGACAGTAAAATAAGTGCACCACACTTCATATTTATCCTTTTCTTTTTTGTTGTTTGAGTTCATGAATATAATATCGTTTCTCTGAGTTCCCGGTGCCAGGAGACCAATAATGTTACTGCTGATGTTGCCCCCTGCTGCAGGAAAGACGTCAGGCCTAACATAAGCAGTGGGAGAAAACAAACATGTCACCAATCAGCTTATTGGACTTTTCCTTGGCCAGGAGGGGAGAACATTGGTTAATACTGTTTGCTTTAAATTCTAGTTATTATTAATTTCTTAAGGGCAACTGCATGTTAAAATTAGTTTATATTTAACAGACTAATTTAATGTGTTTGAATATTTCTTTGTTAGCGTTTGTCTTTTTTTAGTTCCCCTTGTGGTTAAGTGGTTTGATCACCACTACATAAGTTTGCCTTTTGTGTTCAATAAGTCAGGTCAGTTTTGTTACTGGTTTAATTTAAGTTGCCTTTTCTTCTTGTTAAACTTTAAAACCTGAGTTTCTTTGTTGTTTAGTTTACCTCTTTTTGAAAAATACATTTTGAACTTTTTGGATATTTTGTCATCCTGTCCTGTTTTAATCTGCTCCTGATCCAACACGATTTGAATAAAGACATGCTCAGAAACTTAATTTTGAGCTTCCTCCATCACCAGAAAAATGCCACAAGAACATGTTCAATACCAACAAAGCAAGATTTTAATTGGAGTGGGTCTTAAGTAAATGGTCTGGAATGACTATGCAAAGATTTTGAGGTTGATACTATAGTTGTGTTATTGCAGGGAGCATACTTTTTTATCCATTCAGAAATATAAAAAAAAAACTGGAAAATAATGGAGGGAGTAGTGCTACATTATAAATGATTAATTCATCTTGGGCAGCTCAAAATTATGCATTTATTTATTCATAAGGTCTAAGTTTTTTTTTTTTTTTCAGCATTAAATTTGTCATCAAAACTTTCAACGATAACCAGACCCAATTTTATTTCCACTGCTCTCCTGCTGACTGATGTATTTTGTTACCATAAAGTCAGTAGAAACATGAAAACCACATCAGTTTATGTTGCTATCACGACTAAATGAAAGCTCATCATTTGTATCGGTGTTAGCTCTTTCCTTTGTTAACCTTTAAGCCTGCGTTAGTTCTCTTGTGGTCGGATTTATTGTCTCAGGCTGAAACCGCACATCATATTTAGTTTTCACATCCACCACACAATAGCACCCATAATTATAACAACATGTCTACATCAGTCTGGGAGCGATAAGCGCCTGCTGCTTCATCCTCGCTAACTTTGGGTCAATTGCTGCCATTTCACTTTTCAACCCAAAGCCATTTGTCCTTTTTTTCTTCATCTCTGACTGGCTTTCTGCCTCTCCCTGTAAATGTATTACCACTCCTTTGTGTGCTCTACTTATTGATTGTCTAGAGTCTAGATGCTGGTTTCAAACAGACACAATCTGAGCAGATCCTTCAAACATTGATGACAGTCAGGGACACCGGGAGAGAACAGCAAAGTGATAACGCTGATCAAACTTTAACCACAACATTAAGGGGAAAGTTTTGACTCAAAGAAGTTATTATTCCCCCAGTGATTCATTAGGGCTAAAACTAATAAGAATTAAAGCATCACTTCTTTTTTTTCCTGTCACCCCAACAGTTTTATGATGCAGCAAAGAGAATCTCATCTGAATACGAAAAAAAGCCTGTTTGAACAAAGTTTCCCCGTCAACATGATTATGACGGTAAATTCATGCAGCTTATTTGTAGTGCTCATGTGGGTGCAGATTGGGTAAATTGAGAGTGAGAGTGAAGCTCTTCAGGGGAATGCATGTACACACTGGATAACTTAAATATTTCTGGGTGATGGAGATACAAACTAGTGTTTGTAAGTAGAGTCTTTTTGTCAAACACATGGAGGGACAGTGATGCTGTTTACCTTGACTTGTTTTGATTGCGAGCCTGCAGGCTTCCTCAGAGGGTTTCATGGCCGCCATGAAGTGTCACCATCAGCTGCTTGTGAGGGGCGTGGCCTGCCGGACAAACCTGTCAGGTCTATGTTAGTAAACAAGCCGAGATGAAGAGACTTAAAGGCTATCACCCACTTGGGATGCTTGGGATCCTGGCGGAGTGGGTGTGGTCATTGGACAAACCTGACAGGTTTGTCTGACAGGCCACAGCTGAGAACGCCAGAACGGGCATGAAAGCTTCTGAGGAAGACTGCAAGCCAGCGGTCAAAACATGTCAAAGTAAACTACATCTTTGTCCTTCCATTCGTCTGAAAAAAAAGTTTAAAAAAAAAGGGACGTAGATAAAGGGATTTTTTCTAAATTACTACTTTCAATAAGTTTTCACAATTTCCACAAGAATATTCTGGATCTTATTCACTTTCAGTGGTTTCCCATTGAATCAAAAACATCAGTGGTTTCAAGTTCTTTCATTTCAGAATGATACATTTTTTGAGTGCCATTACTTTGTAACTGCCTTTGTCCTGCCATGATACCTTAACAACAGCCAGTTTTGCTTAATATTATGACATAGATTCCTCTACAATGATCTCCACACACAACTGGGTCAGAATTTTGACTAGTGTCATGGATTTAAAAAAAACTTTTTTTTGTATCAGTTCCATGAATCTGTTTTGTGTCGTATGAAGTTGAAGATGCCCGGGGACTGAGGACATAAATCCCAAAAAAGTTTCACATTAGTTTGGAGCAAAATTTTAAAGATTTAAACTGCATAACAAAGAATTAAACATAGACAGACTTTATAACGGCTTTATAACTTTGTAACGGCTATACACTCTATAGGAAGTGAAACCGAATCTCATCTTGGGCGCCACATTACCTTACTGGTGGAGTGCCTTTTCCTCTTCCATTTCCTCATCCAACAGGATGTAAAACAGTTTCAGTCTTAAGATGTGTTCACATTATCTATGGTAATGCCCGTTCAATCACGTCTGACCACTTGCAGTGAAAAATCTATATAGACGCACATTTCACGCTTCTGTGTTCATATCTTCTGCGCTCATGCATCACTACGACACTACAAGTTTCTACAACCATTTTCTGGCTCAAAACCTGCAGCTATCAAACGTGTGTTAAAATGTTAAAAAGAAGAGTTCAACTTTGACCAATCAGGGAAATTCACAGTTGCTGTTTGTGCCTGGCCGGAAATATATGACACCAAGTCTTTCATATATTGAAATAGTTGTGAAATAAAAAGCTTGGAACAAGATTCATGAGATTCCTATCACTTTGACATTTGCACCAAGCCTCTTCCAACTGTACAAATGTAGGTGGCGGACAAGTGCTAGCATTGCGTGAACACCATATGCTAGCATGTTCTTGAGCACTCGTCACATGCCCGGTGTGAACATATTACTTTAAAATAGGAAAATACTGTCACTTCAAAGCTTCTTGCTTTTTTCTTACAAAAAAGGTTGAATCTAAATACAAGTCCAAATGCTGGAGACCATAACTGAGATGCTGCTCAAGATTTAAGAAGACAGAAAGTAATCGAGGTGATTTATCTCCAACTAAAGGAGCTATCTTCCTGGCTTTGTCCTCCATTATCTCCCCATGTGTACTTAGCCTTTGGCATGAATGTCACATCACATTGACCTCTCTTTTATATGGATACCATTTTATGCCGTGTAAAAGCCCTATCTTCACAGGTCAGACAGTCCAAGCGAGATGTGAGGCACGAGGAAATTAAACGTGATAAGAGAGAAAAGGAAAGACGGTGACGACTGAGGAGGAACAAAGGGAGCTGGGGAGCTTGCACACTTTTAAATTCTGGTAAGGAAGCTTTGGCTAACAAAGATCCAATGGTGGAAGAGCATTCAGCCAAAACAAAACGACTAGAAATAGTAACACTGGCAAGATACAATTAAAGCAAGCATCTGCAGTGCTGATGGTTAAGGATCTGAGCCAGAAGAAATGTAAGAGTACAAACTCTGGGATAAGAGAAATGCTGACAAAACACTTACATTTAATCAGTAAAGAGGTGATTTTTACTTTTGTTTAAGCTTCTAAAAGGCTTACCCTAAAACTCAATCTATGCTTCGTCCACTCCAGTGTTAAGATTGTTTTTACCTCAGAAAACAAATGTTTCTGTAAAGTCAAAGAGGAAGCTTTTCACTCAGAGATGTTGGTTTGAACACAGAACCAGGCAGCTTATCTCCAATGGTTTTAATGGAGAAGAGGAAGTTGCATTAAAAGCACTTGGATCAATCTTTTTCATTATCATAATGTGCTGTCACTGCTCAGGTTTCCTCTCAGAGTTCAAACACTTAATGTACATTTATTTTCTGCATTCAGAAGCTCGCCTTCAAGTGAAACTAAGGTGGTGGTCTCAAACTTGTGAAGCCGTTAAACTGAAAACATTTGTTCTTCGTGTAAGGTTTAGAGGATCTGAACACCTTCATAGAGACTGCATTAAAGTCATTTTAAGCAAAGGATAATTAGCCATTTTTCTGAGTTGAATAATAGTTTTTTTGAATAAAAACACAATGAGCTGTTGCAACTGCATCACAGTTTAAATGCAAACACTAAAAGACAGGTGACCTTCCAAGGTATCTTCCATGTCCGATTACAACTCTCTTTTTGATCAATGGTATTGACTTTTTTCTAAATGTGAACAAAGTGGATGGATATCTGATCAAGAGAGCTAAACTAAGAACACTGCATCTTTGTAATTCCTCTATATTCACTTTCTAAAAGCTGTATTTTGATTCTACAGGATGGATTCCTGTCACAGTCTTTTATTTGTTGGACAGATGAAGTTCTTCTTTTGAACCTTTGCTGTTAGTTCATAAATCCCTGAATGGTGTGGGGCCTGAATACTGGCTGTGGCTTCACAAACAAAACAGTTCTGTGATCTACGGGAAGCCATCAGCTCGTAAAAATACCCTCCAATGACACCAATAAATATGATCAGAAAGAGTAAATCTACCACCTATCCACTGGATCCATTTCCTACAGACCCCCATAAACTGAACATTTCTCTAATCAGCCCTTAGATTACCATCATAATCAACTTCTAACATTGTTCCTTCTGCGCTGAAGCCTCCTGCCATTAGACCACAGCTCAAAAACACTAACTGGCCTTGTCAGAATCATTAATGATCCGCTAATGATTGCTGAGTCTATGTCACCATCTCTGTTTGTTGTCCTTGCATCTATCAGCAGGATTTGACACAATCTACTGCTGTGCAAAAGTTCTTGCTTTTCTTTGAAACTGGATAGATCCCAGAATTCCTTGCATAGACATGTAGCCATAGTACGGTGAGAACCTGCTACTTTAAGACTGACTCACTCCATGTGAGTGACCCAGCAAATGTGTGGAAGAAGGTGTTCTGTTCAGATGAGATCAAAATGGAACTTTTTGGCCTAAATGTAAAGCGCTGTGTGTGGAGGAAATCTAACACTGCACATCACTCTGAACAGACCATACCCACTGTCAAACATGGTGGTGGCAGCATCATGTTCTGGGGCTGCTTCTCTTCAGCAGGGACAGGGAATCTGGTTAGAGTTGATGGGAAGATGGATGGAGCCAAATTTTGGAGGAAAACTGTGCAAAGCTGGTAGAGACAAATCCCCAAAGACTTGCAGCTGTAATTGCAGCAAAATGGGGTTCCACAAAGTATTGAGGGGCTGAATACTTTTGCAAACTGCACTTCTCAGTTTTTTATTTGTAAAAAAAAATAGAACTATTGTATAATTTTCTTTTCCCTTCAAAATTGTGTGCCACTTTATTTTGGTCTTTCACACACAATTCCTATAAAATATATTTGTGTTTGTGATCATAATGAGAGAAAATGTGGAGAAGTTCAAAGGGTATGAATACTTTTGCAAGCCACTGTTTGCAGTATGCTTAGGGTCATTGTTCATCGGAAGACCCACTGTGGTGTTTCATCTACCAACAATCAGACAGCTGTGTGCTTCAGTTGAACTTTGACCAAACCAACCCAAAAGAGCTTGGCCACTGTTGACATTGCACCAATGACAAAAAGACCACCCTGTTTCATACATATATCCAACTCAACCCAATTTGTTTAATAGACATAATTTTATCAAACCAGTATGACCCAGAGCTGCATGGAGCCAAATGGTTAATACTCTTTCCTCACAGCAAGAAGGCCCTCGGTCCAGGATGTGCCTCGGTTTTGCCCAACAGTGGCCACGTTAGGCTTTGGCAGCCCTGTCACCCCAGAATGGACAAAATAGATGGATGGACAACCAGAGTAACTTGTTTTGCAAGTTATGTGGCAATGGGAGAAAAGACAATCCAATATTATGTGTTGGTATTATGTACTCATTAATATTTGCCTGGAAGTAGGAGGGAATTAGCAGAAACATGTTCAGTAGAGAATTATCAAACACATGAACAAAGGAGGAGAGAAGGTAGTGGGCTCATGAAGTTGCCCATGTAGGTGGTGGCTGAAGAGAAATGATATGATTATGAAACCAATAAACAGACTTGAAAAACAAGAGATTTCAAGCATCATGATGGCTCATATTGAGTTTTGGAGAACTTGACAAAAACGAGAAAAATCGCAAATCCTGTTGAAGGAGATACTCTCCACTAAGCCTTTATTATCCTGTGAGCACGATGTCTGGAGAGAAAATAAGTGATGCTGTAGCCACCTACACTGTCAGCATCACAAACAAGTCGCAACACCTCTTTTGGCAAACATGACTCCTGTTTTCATGTGAAAAAGCAAATGAGGAGAGCAGGATTTAAGATGGAATCTTCCAAGAGAAAGCACTTGTGTTAAAAGAGGGAGAAAAGGAGATTTGTGTCACCGCAGGGGAGGAAATGAGTGAGTTAATCAGAGAAGTCTTTCATACTACACCAAGTAAGACAGGATTTATGTGAGGATAAAACACCCAAACACGAGTTGAAGGGAGCTGTAAATGCAACAGCAGTGAGAAAAGCAGAAGCCTTCACTGACAACAAACAACTACTTCAGAAATGTTAAAACATCAGCTCTTCAAGTCAGGGCTGACAGTCCAGTCAGACATAAAAGATGCTCTTTTGAAGGCAGTCAAGTGGTTGACGACTAACACAAAATATTTTTTTAAAGATAGAAAGGTGAACACCAAAGCATAAAAAGAGATCTCAATAAAATCGTATGGCACAGCTACAAGTAAAAGTTGGGACAATAAAAGCCACAATTAAATGAGCATTTCTTCTATATAAATGCTCTTCCTTCCAGCTGAAGTTAGGACCTTTTCGGAAGTATAGTGTCAAAGTTAAGATGGTCATTTCATTTTTTTTGTTTGTTTCATCTGAATCCTTAGACTTTACTGGATCCCCTTTTTAAATTTCACTTGATAAAAGAACACAGTTTTCTGAATGGACAGAAATGTTTCTTGGTTTATTTATTTAAGACAGAGAAAAATCCAAATTTTAGACCAATTTACGTCTTTTAGTCCTTAAAGCATATAGGTTGATGGTCCCTGAGTAAAAAGACACGTTAAATCAAAGAAAGGATAAGAGAAGGCAGATAACAGCAGATCCAGAAACAACAAAGATGGAGTTGTCAACAGAAAAACACAATGGTAAATTTATAAAGATAGAAGCAACAATTAAGGTAATTAGACAAAGAACACAAAAAAAAAAAGAAACAGATCAAATAAAATAAGTATACTCCCTACTATGACAACAATATTATCAACCTAAAAATCTTTAGACTGTTTACTTAACCCTATTACACCAGAGCTTTAGATACCGTAACTCTTTAACCATTTACGCATTTAACGTACTTGCAGCACATTCTGAAATGGAGAAAGACAGCCTTTCACTGATATGCAACACTTTACAGTAGTGAAGTGTTTACACATATTACATGATGTGATGCAGTCACAGAGAAAAGTGGTATTAAAAATAAACGAGAGTTTGAAGTTGCCAAAGAGCAATCCTAGTCTTAACATTCATTTACTTAAATTTATGATTCATAAAGGTTTTATATGAACATAAAAATAGATAAAACTCAAGAAAACTACCCTTTCTTGTCAATTTAGATGTGCTGCAATTTATTAGCTCTGAAAAAAATCCCTCAGTGGTGTTGCAGAGTGCAGTAAAACTTGCCTTTATAATTTAACTAAAAGCATGGTGGTCCTTAGGTAAAGCTATTGACCTTCAGCCTCATTCCTTTTCTTTATTCCTCACAGTAAGTGTAGCAAACTGACTTTGACTAAAACATAAATCAATACAGAATAAAAATCAATCTTGTTTTTGTTACCAAGCGGAAATAAAGAAGAAAGACTATTTGTCTGTAGCCTTTAGCGTGAATTTTCCACTGCTGTGCCTGTGCCCTGCATCACAAAGCAGTCTTTTGGATTATGCTTTTAGACAACAGCCTCTGAAGTTGACATTTACTATCAAATGTAATAAAATTTCATTTAATTAAAATGAAGTTTTCTTAAAAAAAAAATGCTATCTGAATGAATTACACTGAACCCCAAACATTTACCCAAGCTGCAAACTGATGTGGAGCATGTTTGTATCTCAAAGGTGACACCTTGCCTCTTTGCTGCTCTGATCCGAGTGAAAAAAGCAATGCTCGGGGGAGTTCAATCTGATGTTCTGAGACAGCAAGCAGATCAATGCTTTTTCGCTTTGGTGGGAGGCCCTGGATCAGGTGGAGGAAAAGGGATCAGTGGTGTTTCTGAGGTAATTAACATAAATGACGTGAAAGCAGGGATCAAGATCAGCGTACGGGCATTAATGTGTGTGGAAAAAGAGTGAAAGGATGGAAATAAGTGGAGTAGAAAAGTGGATTTAAGAGTATCTAGTCTATACTGAACAAAATCAAACTGCAACACGCCAACAGAGGCAAATGGAATATTGAAATTAGAAATAGTTTAAGAGCATGGAGAAAATAGGAGCTGATGTGAAGGCATAACAAGAGTAATAGAGAAATGAAAACAAACAGGAGACGACAATATTCACTGCATTGCAAAGAAGCAGTGAAGACTGAAAGGATCAGAAGGTTAAAGAAATCAAACAGTTGTCATTAAAACAAAATTAACCATTATATCTTTTCAACAACTATTTTTTTTCTTAGAAGAATCAACCATGACCATCACACTTCTTTTATATCAAACAATAAAATTTCTGACCTCTTGTTTAATTTTCTTTCAGCTTTTGATCAAGAGATTTTGTGGCACCTATTGTTACATACACTCTTTACTTAACAAATACACCCCAACACACACACATTACACAAGGAAGGTGGGACCTCTGATCTTCTGTACACTAACTCATCCCTCGTGGAGGAAACAACGGCGTCTGCCAGAAACAGCAACGGCGGCTGTGTCTCTTTGGTGTGGGCCTCCTGTGCCCGGCAGCCCCCTCCCCACGGGGGGAAAGGGATCCCTTAGTTCTCTTGAAAGACCATGAGCAGGGGATCACATCTATCTTGGCCTGGGGGTGTCCATGTTTCTATGATGCGGGTTCTGGTCCTTGCCCTTGAGCGCCAGGCCTCTCCAAAATTCCAACATTGGGTGAGCCTGGTGGCACCAGGAGTGGATGAAGTCTACCCTGAGTACCTCAAGTCTCTGGATGCTGTGGGACTGTTTTGGCTGACACATCTCTGCAGCATTGCGTGGCAGTTGGGAACTGTACCGCTGGTCTGGCAGACAGGGGTGGCGGTTCCCCTTTTCTAGAAGGGGTGGACCAGAGGGTGTTTTCCAACTACCAGGGAATCACGCTCCTCAACCTCTGATAGTCGAACCTCAGATCCAGGAACAACAGTGCGGTTTCCATTCTGGTCGTGGAACTGTGGACCAGCTTTACACGCTCTCTAGAGTGCTGGAGGGTTCATGGGAGTTCGTTCTTCCTGTCCACATGTGTTTTGTGGATTTGGAGAAGGCATTCGACCGGGTCCCCCATGTTGTTCTGTGGAGGGTGCTCTGGGAGTATGGGGTCCGCGAAGCCTTCCTCAGGGCTGTCTAGTCTCTGTATTACCACAGCAAGAGCTTGGTCCACATAGCCCGCGGACCAAGCTCTTGCATTTCTATTAGTCTTGCATTTATATTCATCCCTGGATCTATAAATTACAGTTACAGCTTTCTTACATAGTTAGTAAGTCAGACCTGTTCCTGGTGCATGTTGGACTCCGACTGGGCTGCCCTTTATCACCGGTTCTGTTCATAGTCTCTATGGACAGAATTTCTAGGAGCAGCCAGAGTCCAGACGGGTTTGGTTTGGGAACCAAAGGATTTCCTCTCTGCTCTTTGCAGATGATGATGTCCTGTTGGCTTCATAGAGCCAGGACCACCAGGATGCATTGGAACGGTTTGCAGCCGATTGTTAAGCCGTTGGGATGAGGGTCAGCACCTCTAAGTCTGAGGCAATGGTTCTCGACCGGAGAAAGGTGGTTTGCCCTCTCTGGGTGGGTGGAGTGCTTCTTCCCCAGGTGGAGGAGTTTAAGTGTCTTGGAGTATTGTTCACCAGTGAGGTAAGATAGGAGCCTGAGATTGACAGGCAGATTGGTGTGGCGTCCACCGTCATGTGGTCGCTGTACCGGTCTGTTGTGGTGAACATGTGACATGTCCCAAAACACATTAAGGGATAATATGGCCTTTATTATTTCACAGTTTAGTCTTGACTGTTGTGTTCTCTAATATCATTTTAAAACAAACATGGAGAATTGTTACTATACATTAGATCGATTTTTGAATCCCACCATAGATGGGGCAGTGAATAATTACAAAAAATATACCAATACCTTGACTTGTATATCGTTCCTGCGATAATACAATTTTTATGGTAATCTTAAGAAATACATTTGACAAAACTCTTTCAGAAACTTTTTTTTTCAACTCCTAACAGGCTTAAGTCGTCCAAAAAAAGGCATATCTGGATCAAAATATTTTTGACAAAGCCAATTAGAGCATTAAATCAAGCAGTACTAAAAAAACATTTGAATGGTTGCAGCAACTGCATCAAAAATGGCGCATTTATTGGTCCACAGATGGTGACTAAATTATTCAAAATCCTCAATCATTCACGTAGAGTTTCACAATTTGGTATAAAATGAAAAGGGTTCTTTGGAAACTCCACAGCTTTGAGGCAATTCTCATGCAAATTCATTGCTAAAATATTCATTTTGTTCAGTTCAGTTCTGGTTCAATTTAGTCAAATATGGTCACTCATTTGAGAGAACAAACTTTTTTTAAGTCTAAAGTAATAAAAGAAATGAATTACAATATAACTGTAATGTATTCAAGAGGTTGTCATTTAGAACTCATAGTCAGAAATGACGTCTGAAAGACCAATCAATGGGCAAAGAGTCTTACTTTCATCTGGGTTTGGTGAGGCGAGGATGGCACTATGCTTCCTCTTCACCTCTTCAACTTTTTCTGCCAGAGACTCGATGAAACTGCGGATCTCTTCCACCTGTCAGGAGAGAAAAGGGGTGCATTAGACTCCTGGAGGAAAAACCTGAGATTAGCCGAATTAATGCAAAAATCTGATGAAGAAAAGGACATAAAAACAGTATTGACTTCAAAGTGACTGTGTTACTGCTGACAGCTGTAGCCGGTCAAAGAAGATGCTGAAAAGGGTTTAAAATAACTGACATTTTAAATGTTAAAATCAGTATTATATCAACCTTCATATATTATTAGCAGCTTGCTTTATAGTAGATCAACAAAAGGAGCTTAACACAGTCGAAAGGTGAATAAAATTAAAGTCCCAATAGTTGTCACAAGCCTGAATGTGTGACATTTGTTCTCCTCATTTAAGCAATCTCCTGGTTTAACCATCTAATCTAACCTGATGTCAAGAGGTAAAGCACTGGGTTTCATTTTTAAGGCTTTATTGTGACCAAACCATGCTTTCAAACCAAAGATATCTCAGTCTCAGGGTGGACACCCCACAACATGTCACCAAGCAGAAGATAAACAACAGAAACAAACAGCAGATATTAACGGTGGAGGCAGTTAAGTTAATAAGCTGAATAAGCTTCTAAAAGGAAAAAAACTTGGAAAAAACCAAGAATGAAAACCGTTACAAACACCGCCTAAATGTTTAAACACACTGCAAATGCTAAATTGGCAAAAGAAGTATATATTATTTAAATCATGATTTCTGAAAAGCCAAAAAACATTTAACAAAAGAAAAGCTGAAAAAAATGTCTGAAAATATAAGCAAAAATAATGACCTAAATAATAAAATGAAAATGAAAAACATTTAAATAAGTGAAAAAATAATTTAAAAAGTACTTTATTCTAAAGTAATCACAAATGAAAGAGCACAGGGCTTGCTGAACGCCTGTACTGTAATTATTTTTAGTGACTTTGCAACATATCTTTTTATCGTTTGTGGCACATCAGGAAATACAAAAAAATTGTTTGTGAATCCCAGCGTTACTCCAAATACTTTTAAAGGCCTCTTTTTTTAACCTAAAAGGAAAGTGCATGTTGATTTTTCTGAATTTTTACTTTGCTGCTTCTAAATTCAGGTTTTGCTACCAAGAAAAAACATGATAAAATGGTAACAATTTCTTGAACGCGTAACAAAAATAACTCTCCTGCTAATGTTAATCATTTAAATTTTACTTTGACCTCTGCATCATCTGCCAACAAGTTTGGATCTGACATTGTAACCAATCACCTGCCTCATCACCAGCTGTGCCACCTCAGGATCCTGCCAACAGCTGGATGAGCAGCAGGTCACATCTGTCAGCGACTTCATCAATCTGAGCTTTCAGCTCAAGCTGTCGTTGTGCTCATCATTTTCTCCTCCTTTTTTGCACCTGCTCAGCACAGACTCTCCATTTACTGTCCACCTCTCCATTTGAGCTCAAATTTGCCATTTTCTTGAGTTTTCCTCCACAAAGCACAGACCATTATTAACAAATTATCTCCTTAATTAATTCCTAAATTATTCTTTATCTTTTTTTAATGAGATAACTGGCTTGGGAAGACCACTTTGTGGAAAAATTAATAATGTAGGTGAGATTTGCCTGAACAGTTTTGGGCACAGATTAAAAAGTTAGATGGGTGATAGAGAAAAATAACAAACAGCTGTCTTTTTTTTTTTATTCTATTTTTCAATTAGGAGCCAGTTCTATCAGGGTTTGAGGACAAACCTAAATCTTTAAATTCAAACATATAAATTAAATTAATCAATCAGATATTTGGCCTGACGTTTTGCAAAGCAGACTAATCCACCTGCTGCTACCATAGAGCGGAAAGAAAAGCTCTTCTGTGTTATTCCAGGGTGGAAGTCATATTTAGAACTAAATATAGGAAAACTAAAAAGCTCGAGGACACAGTGAGACTTCTTGCTTTTGCCAACTTTGTTGTTGCGTCATTTAATAAAAAAATGCTGGGAGCACAAGGCGAACCCTGTGAGACAATAAGAGCGAGGAGCAGACTGATGTAATGATGCATACCCAAACAAATAAGTAAAGATGAGGCCCAAATGCTTAGGTTACATTTATGAAACTTTGCTTTCCTGCTCAAATCCATTTTGAGGAAAATGTGGTGGTTCTGTTTGTTAAAAGTCCTTAAACATATTATTGTCATGAATTCAAAACTACATTCTAAAAGAAAAACACACAAACTTGAGAATGTTGTTAAAGGAAAGGGGAAAAACTTTGCATTTGTGTCTATTTCAGCTTTCTGGGATATTGATGCTACGTAATGAAGCCACAAATAAGCCTCAAATACGGAAAAAAATGCACTTTTATGAATGGTAATGTAGTACTGTGATATAGTAATGTGGAATAATAGTTAAAGAAAGTGAAAAAAACTATACATTTTGCAGAATCACACTAAACTTTGACAGCACACTTTGGCTGCAGTACTTTTAGTTTCTATTAGCCTTGCATTTATATTTCATCCCTGGATCTATAAATAATAGTTATAGCTTTCTCTAATACATTTTAAACGTTCCAAAAGGGTTCAAGTCTGGACTCAATTTTGTGCCACTTTCAAAATTAAAAACTCCTGCATGCTGCTGTCATCATTTCAAGATATACTAGTGCAATAAGAGAAGTAAAAACTAATTTCATAGGTAGCTGAACTCCTTTTCAAAAGAAAATTCCATCCTGCAACTATTCTGTTTATTTATCTGCTTCTTGGTGCTGACCAATAGTTTTAATTTAAACCATTTTGTAATTTGGATCCTGGGAGGCAACTTTGTGCATCAGCTCCACAAAGCTAAAAATAAATAAAAATGAATAATAGCTATTAACACCTATATTTAGATCTTTTGTTCTGGTAATTGGTCTTAAAATAAGTGTAATCTGATGGATGAGTCTGGGTTTGGAGGTTGTCAGGAGAACGATACATTTCAGACTACATTGTGCTGAGTGTGAAATATGGTGGAGGAGGAATGATGGTGTGGGGTGGTTTTTCAGGACCTTTCAGGAGTAATAGATTGGCCGTTTTGCATGTCAACCAAGTGACAGTCTTCACGGTGAGGATGATTATTCGCTGACTGCATTTTTTATATTTAGAGTGGGGACTAAAAGTTTGGGCAGTTTGGGTAAAATGTTATATTATTGCGCATAAAGAACCCAAGGAAGCTTACAGGTGAGAAATCCTTTTGATATGACAAAAAAAATGAGGCTTTATTTCCATCATTTACCTTTTGGCTGGATACAAAAAGTGTTTCCAAGCTGTGATACTTGTACAAGGTACTAACTCTGCAGGGTCCCTGACTTTTGCACACACCATTATTGTGTTTTCTGTTATTTTGAAAGAGTAACTGATGAAAATACAGACTTTTTTGCATAAAATGATGTCTCATCTGTAAACTGATGCCTTGAGGAGATTTTTCCATGTTTCCTTGGGTTCCTTATGTACAATAATATAACATTTTACCTGGGATGCCCAAACTTTCAATACCACAGCTTATTCATACATTGGCGTAATGAGTAGCCCTGGTCAAGTGCACTAAGATATTTAAGCTAGAACAAAAAACTAGACACCAATACTTGGTGGTATTTTATGTTTCTACAGTGGACCCATGCCGATAAACATTAGGCTGAAAGGAAAACGAAGTCCTGTGACTGGTTTCATCTGAGTCACATTTTATCGCCACAATTATTTTGGCAATGACAAAAACAAACAAACAAACAAACAAACAAACAAAAAAACTGCTCTCCTGTTTACATGAATGTTGCTAAAAAGTAAACCTAAAATCCACAACTCAAGTGTTTGTTTTAGGTTAATGTAACAAGCTGACATGAGAGCAGCCATTTTCTTGTTGGCTGTTTTTCATCTTTAATCTCGCCTTCCACATATTGTTCTCATTTCAGAATCTTCGGCACGCTTTCAGCTTGTAGCTTTTGTCTTCACTCCCAGGCGATAAGTGTTTCTACACCTTTCAGGCAAACTCTGTGCCATTCCAGCACAATCCTAAGGTGAAGCACACAGAAATCACAAACATACAAAAACGGGTGTGTGTGAATTTGAAGTGTGAAAGATTGTCAGAAAAGAAATGAGAGCAACTCAATGTGAGAAAAGAAGTGCCAGGATGATCCCCCAAAAAATAAATCTATGGCTTTTTTTATTAACTTGAAACACCACTTTATCGTTGAAAGATAAGATTGAGTGATTCATTTATTTATAAGATTCTTTGGGTAGTAAATATTTTATATATTTATGGTTATACAGTGGGATTTAAAAGTTTGTGCACCCCAGGTAAAATGGTGCTGTCAACCGTTTGAAAAATTGATCAGATTGATCACACTTTTGGGTTGTGATTAATCACGATTAATCACAACAAACAAAGATGCTGATATACAGCTGTAAGAAACTAAGAAACTAACATTGTGCTTCTGCAGTTTAAATTGTCTGTGTGAGTACTCTATTCTGATTGGCTGCTGGGTGTTCCAGAAAAAGTTTAGGTCACAATGTTCTATATGGGCAGGCTTCTTCAAAACAAACGTTTCCTTCATGATCTGGAAAAAAAACAAGCGGTAGGAGGTGAACTTAACCGATGCTTCATTTAACCTATCGTGACGATAAGCATATATATGGCTTTCGTTTGCCGCTGAAGTGGAGACCTGCTGGACCAGCGACGTATTGTGTTTCCATGACAACAGGCCGCACTACGTATCAAACAGTCTGCCTTTGGTGAAAAAGTTATCTAAACCTAAAAAAATAACAAGAATAAATGACTAAAAATCAATTGAATATTTATATATTTTGTATGTGACCATGTTATAGGTGGATGAACGTGTTAACGTTGACAGCCATAATTATTGTGCCTAAAGAACCCAAGGAAAGATTGAAAATCTCCTGAAGGCATCATTAAAATGTCAATAAAATTAGGCTTTCTTTCCATTATTCACGCTTTCAAAATAACAAAAAACATAATAATGGCGTGTGTATAAGTTTGGGCACCCTGCAGAGTTCATAGTATGAACTGCTCCCTTTTGAAAAGCTGAGACATGTTTCACATGCCTGGTGTGAACGTAGGATTACACTGTTTCGGTTTGAACCAACCCATTTGGGGAAAATATTTTTTATGAGATTACCATTAGACAGTGTCATAGAAACCCTTTTTTACCATTTTATTGGTTCAGGCAGAGAACACTGGTGTAGCTTTTAATAACAAATTGAGTATCCTCCCCTTTTTCCCCTTGACATTAGCTTTCATTTCGTACCAGTGTGCTTGGAAAGACAATGAACATGTTGTGATTGTAGTCTGAAATAGAAAACTGATGATCATGCCAACTATAAGCATGAAAAATAAAATGTCTTCTGTAAGAGAATGATAAATACATTGGTCCCCTCCATTAGGAACGTCCTACAGAACAAGCCATCCGCATATCAAACAGTGCTGCAAACAGCCATGTGTCTTGTCGAATAAACTTGTATTACATAATGAAACGTAGAGTTTGTCAGGGAAAAATTATTCTCTACAGAAAAGTCTATGTTTTTTCCCTCCGTGTTTATTTTTTCCTTGATTTTTTAAAATATATTTAACATGGAACGGATAATATGATTTCTCATCGACTTCATTGAAAATTGTGTTTTCCATAATAACAAAGATACCGCTGGACTTCAAAAACCAGGCGACCTTTTACTTATTTATCAAAAACCATTTTAAACACTGCTAAGCCCAAACACGACATGCCAGCATGTTTCTCCTATGGATTTTAACTGATGCACCTGCAGCTCCATGAGCGAAGGTTTAGTCTCTTTGGTGATTTGTTTGTTGTCTTTGAAATTTCTCATATCAAAGTACTGTTTGTCAGACCTGCTTCATAACTAACAAACGGTGCTACGTGGCATTCAACAGCAAAGAATCAGCCTTTGAAGCACCACTTTATGTAGCATTTCAGAGACATCAAAGATGAAGATCTCATTTTAACAAAAAAAAAAAAATTATATACAAAGGAATTTTACAAGAAAATGCTCAATTAAAAAACAGACGTGAATGTGGCAAATACATAACACCCTTAAAGTCTTATTAAATCTCAATAACTATATATTCCTCTAGCTTTTTAACTTGCTATAGGAGATCAGCTCCAATAAAAAGCCTTCAAAGGACACTTCACTTCACAGCAATGATGACACAAATATAGCTGGCTTAGGTCCAAATGACTGATTCACAGCAGGCTTTAATCTCTCAGGAGACACCAACTGCAAGCACACTAAAGCGAGGTCTCCCGCTGAAAGCTGTAATGTCGTTCCGTTTGTTTGTTTCTACATTTGCACATAGCGCTTACAGGAAAATCACTTTTCGAAGCAGATGCACTGACATACAAGCTTTCTGCATGGAATATGTGCATTAATGCATTTGACTATTCATAGCTGCACAAGGAAAATCAGTAACAGCATTTTACAAATGAAATCAAACACACAGCAATCGATATCACATTCACAAGAACAGTTGCAGTTATAATTCATTTCTCTGTGCTTCAGAGAGGAGGGTTAGTGTTCAATTTATCACAGCCACCCCAGAAGGAAAATGATGTTTTTCAATATCAGACAAGAATGATATACAATTGGATTGTTTTGTTATAAATAACCACAGGTTTCATTTATAAAGAACACTTGGTAACTAATTCATGGTCACAAATACAATTGTCACCGCATAGTGATGGTGAGGAATCAGAAGAATCTTCAAGATTTGCTGCCCAAATTTTTGAAAATTGTTGGCGTGGTCATGAATGTAGACGGCGGCAGTCATTTGCAACTCAGATTTTGAGCACACATTATAATGTTATACATTTACAGGTTTGTAGACAACATGCCTCCCAAGAAAGCCAAATTTTCTGTCTTCTTTCTATTCTTTTCAGCGTCAACCGCATTTTGTCAAAAGGTATCAACGCCATAATGAGTTTTGTGCAGTGCAGTCTCCTCATTTTGATCTACGGTAGCCGGGATCACCAGCTTGACGTCTGGTCATCGCCAGGCCATTAGCAGATGTCAACAGTCTTCATGGAGTACCATCCAATTTCTAATAATTGGATGGTGGCAGTGGGAAGGCAGCGCAGGTGCTGGGGGGTGGTTGGGTGAAATCCGCCAATCATCAGACAATTTTGGGGACATAGGAGACCCTCCTATCAGTCAGTCTTCGCGCTGCTGCCTTCCTGCCACCTGCCCGTCACTGGACTGCCACTGTGCGACCTCCCAATGTACCCGGGGGCCCACTGACCAGTGTCAAAAAATTCATCCAGTCACTGTTTTTTTTCCTTTTTTACTTTTTCTAAAAACTTGGCATGTAAAAATGCAACTGCCGCCTCCCAATTACAAATGCCACAGCACTAACCTGCCAAATTTGCAGAAAAACTTGCATTTTGGTCACCGCCTGGTGGCATCTTGGGAAATCTAAGAGAGAGATAGAGAAAAAAATACCTGCTCAAAGAATTCATCCATAAAGCCTTTGTCCATGCCCACAGCAACTTCATCTTCTTCCTCTGTCGTCTCCTTCCCCTGAACAAAGACACAGTTACACATGACTTCAGGATAGATGTCAACGATTTCATAAATACCCAAATGTGAAAACCTGTTAAATAAGCAGAACATAAGGCACATTCATTTCTGCATCGGACAGAATTAGACTGGATCATGTACAGCTTAGATTAATTCAATTTAAAATGATCAAGACTCAGCCCACCTTTTCAGCCTTCAGCTGATGAGTAACAAGGAGCACCTAATGACACTCCTAATTAGAACCACAGCTTGAGAGATTAGCAAGTTATTATTTAATTATGGCCTGGGGGCAGACAGAGTCTTGAGTTTCGCACACAGACAGGTTTGGGTGGGTACTTCATCTCAGGCATCAAAGAAATGCATATCAATGCAATATTTACCAGCCTGACTCTTTTTTTACTGGGTCACATGGCTCCACACATGTCAACAGAAAAACCTGTGCCAAAGGCGGCAGAAATATTCTACATGACCCAGAGTAAAAATAATTACCCATCGAGGGAAAAGTTTGACTGGAGAGTGGGAAATGTTTAAAATTGCTAATGAATGAGTTTTCACAGCTATTCTGTTATCTTAATGAATTTTCATGCTTAAGTTGGAATGTTTTTGATTCAAAAAGTCCAAAAGAAACGGAGTTTCCTCAATAAACCTTTTGTTGGGTGTCGTCAATTTACGTCAACACAAAAAATAACCCAAACTGAAAATGCAGCACTCAAAATAAAATTGAAATGAAAGACACTCTCAAAACCTGAACTGAATATCCCCTAATAATTTGGACGCTACAAAAATGATAATTCACATCTGCAAGATCTAAAACATTTGCAGTGAATGCATCATGCATGGTTTTAAGGATGAAAGCAATAAAAGAAATCAAAATTCATAAGTATCAAGCCAATGATTTATTCTGAAAGAAATACTTATTTCTAATCACATATCGGCTATTACACTGCATTAGCAGGGGTCTCGTGTGGATTCGTCTCATTCGTCTAGCTGCAGTCAGAATAATTCAGTTTCCCATTAGAGGCTTATGAGATCCATTTGCTTATCAATGTTATTCTGACATGGTGCAATTTTCATCTTCAGCAACCCAATTCCTCCTGAAGCTTGGAAAGAACATGCCTTGCAGCAGTGACAAAGCCTTGAGCTGCATCTCCAGTTTCTGATCAATTCCTGAGCACGAGGCAACCCCATATATTTTATTCCATCAAGTCCAAATAAATACTTCAAGTCTTTTCCGTCTAAAATATGGAGATTTTTGCAACAGGTATTAAATTAAACAAATGGTGTCTAAAATGACCCCATGACTCAAAGATTTGTATCAGAGGCAAGTTGCAAAGTCCCTTACACTTAAGAACACTTTGGGCCATTAAGTCCAGTCACAGATCCATCTGAGCGCTGCATTTAGAGGCAGTCAGATAAAATCGTTCAGATAAAGATGCTAATGATCACTGCACTATGAGGAAGAGCAGACAGAGGTTTTAGGTTTAACCAAGGAGGGTAAGCAATATTTATTGGAGAAAGGTTGCCACAGTGTAGGTGGCTTGTTTGGTTATTATTTACACAAAAGTTCACCAGAATAAAAGACACACATGTAAACTTGTTCTTCAAGCTCTTTTTCGTTAAAGCTGATTTCTGAACTGACTCAACAAGGGAATTGAGGGTCTCAACTGAAGATGGTAGAACATATGACGAGAGTGGGGACAAATCAGACTGTTGACTAAAAACTGAACCGCTGTAACAAAACGACCTCCGATCATCTCTTGATCTATTTTGCCAAAAAACTTCTGTCATTTTCTAGGACATAGTCTCTGCAGAGCGGCATTAGTTCATTAGAAATTTGCCTCTGAGTTGTGGGCGGGACGGTTGGTGCGGAGGGAGCTCACCCTCATTTCCCATCATCCAAATGTTTACCCACTCCCCCACTAGCTTACAGCCCCTCACAACCCCAACCTAAGATTACCAGTGTAAAAATAAAAATGTCGAGCAATATTGTAGCTTTCCAGCCGTACAGTTTTGAGCCAGATGCTAGCTTGGACAAGGAAAACGAAGGTGTACGTGGATCTATTTGTTTGCAAGTGGATGTATCGCAATGGCGGGGCAGGGAGGTTGTGGCTTGCCAATGTAGGATCTACGTCACATTTCCAACAGCATTTTGTCAGTCGCTTCGAATTTACAACAATTTGAAAAAAGAAACATTCAGAAATGCAGTTTTAAGCTTAAATGTCCACCATGATCAGAAAAATGATACAAGAAAATGTTAAACACACCAACAGCACCATTTTCATTGGAGTGGGTCTAGAATTATCCATTGCATAAAAATCTGTTAACTATAACTGAACACTGGGGAAAAAACACATGAACAGGTTAGCCAAAAACTATAAAATTATAGCATAAACTAAGTTGACTATGAGGTTAAAACTCACTGAAATTGAAAGGCATGACCATCAAGACACAAAACAGAGTTTATAAGTCACAATGGCTCTGGTTCTGTTCAAAGTAACATAAACATAAGTGATTTTAAATACCCGTAGTGTTCAGAAGGTAATCTGCAGCTTTCAGCACTTTTTATCAAAGTAGCATAAGGAGATTTTCAGAAGATTTTGTAATCTCACATATGTGGATTCTTTGAAAAAAAAAAAAAACATGACTCTGCTATCATTGTAGAACTATGTTTACGTGCCATGTTGCCATGGGAACAAATTCAGATAGTTATTGATAGATGAAAATGTATAATTACATTTTTAGGCTTGTTTCTGATTTGCTGGCAAACCACTTTGATACTTTTAATGCTCCAGCTAAGAGAGCACAAATGAGAAAATTGGTTCATCTATTAGACGTTTTCACAGAAAACATCCAGCAAATAACAATCATTTCAGCTGGATACAACATGGAACCAAAGCGATTCATTTGAATTCGATTAAAGGATGGTGTTTTGCCTAAATGCTTGTTTGGAACATTGTGTTAAAAAGTTTTTACATGTACCTGAAACACTGCTAATTCAGAGGGGTAAAAAGCATCAATTTTATACAATTTCATTAAAAAATATTTTATAATTCAACCACGTTTGTGTTTTACACAGCAGTCATTTGGCTTTTATTTACGAGCTATTTATATTTTTCACTGCTCTCAATTAGACAGTGTGGGCAGAATTTGCAATCTGCTCATTTCTTCTAACGAGAAAGTTTGAAATGAAGAAAAAAAACAATGCAGCGTGACTGAATGTGAAATCTGCCAACAGGTTTTGATAAAAGCTGTACCAGATCTGCCTATAATGACAAAAATGTGGGAGAATAATTTTACTTTCATTTCAACAAGATGAGAGTAACTTCATACACAAGTGTCAAGTCGTTTAGGTCAGTTCTGGTGATATGACGTAGAAAAAATGATACTGGATTTTTGTAAATGTCTTGTATGATTTTTTTATAACACCCGTTTGCCGACACAGATTTCAGAGATTTCAATTTTTGATATTTTTAATTACTGAACATCACGTGAAAACACTTTTAATTTGGATTCTGGTTTACCAAAGAACCAAAAAGATGATTTAAATGTAATATTGGGCAAAAAATTAAAGTTAGCCTGGTACACACACAAAAAAAAAATAGAAGAAAAAGCTGCAGAGTAATCAACCCAATAAGATTCTTCTGGTTTTTCAGCTTTTAAACTTCAGCAGTTTGATCCATCAAACTGTCGAATCCAGTCTGGATTTCAGCGTTTGTACTAATAAAGCTTTGAGTTTTGTTTTTTCAAGCAAAACAACCAATAAGCGTAAAAGGTGCTTTGCTGAAAAAGTGGAACAAGAATAGAGAAAACACAAAGAAATAAGATCAACAGAGGAAGAAGAACCAGTGCAGAAAAAAAGTGAAGCTAGTTAGTCACTTCGATCCATATTCTGCAGTTTTTGTTATGAGAGGGGTTTTCTGCACCATGTGTGAATTATTTAGAAACAAAAATGTGTTGATTCATGTCTGTTATCTGGGTTATGTTCATTCTTGAAGCCTAAATAAAGAAATCATATCTTCTTGCTTTTGTTTTACACTTTATAGTTATAGTTCTAGTATAAAAAATACTGATGGCATTGGAAGCTGGAGCACAGAGAATATTGTGGAAGCTGCAGCAGCAGGAGGCAGAGAGAGGCAGGAGAGAGATGAGCAGGGAATCGGAGTAGGCTTTCAGCCACAGCAGTGTGCAGCCTTCTCAGAGGGTTGCAGAAGCTCCCGCAGAGCATGGAGGACTTTGGACTGGTTTCACTTTGGTCGGGAGCTGAGAAAGCTACAATGCTATTCTCCACCTCCAACTCAGATCTGGAGGTGAGCTGAGCCAAAAAATATGAAGACCCTTTAGGATTTTACCAGAAAAACTCTTATCGTCTGTCTGTATGCAACAGATGCTCCCATACAAGAACACCAACATATATTAATATTGCAGTTGACTTCCTGGAGATTCACAGCAGATGGTAAAAATGCAGGAAAAAAGATCTCCATGTAAGCACAAGTCTATAATCTGTCAATGCATTATGTCTCTGCATGAAGCATCATAAGTGAGGAGCTAAGGACCAGTGGCCTGTTTTTCTTTTTATTAGATTAAAGCGTCACTCTCTTTAATCTCTGACAAAGTTATAAACTGAGCCAGTTTAGTCCCACTCCAGTCATCTTTTGATTTATTTTTGAAGTGTTCCTCGTAGTCCTTTAATTATGATTATGATGTTTTTTTGCAAAAATAAAAAAATTCTGCAGAGTGGCAGGCGTTCTTTCGAATTTAACTGACTCTACACTAAAAATAACAGTTTTTGAAAATTATATGAAATTATAAATAAATTACTTTACTCATTCCCCAGTTCGGAAAGTATTCACTACTTATGACTCTACTTTTTTTAAATTCACAGACAAATTCTCAAAGGAATAAAACTAGCGCAAACAAGACCACTTTGTAACATCCACAAAGTAAAATCATAGAGGCTACACAAGGGCAATACAGTTTTTTAACACCACCTCATTATTTTCACCACATGAATATTAAAAGATGTACAGTATATAGTAGCCTACATAGTGTGTAGACAGGTTGCTCATTGACACAAGGGCAGTGGAAAGCTGTTCATCTCCAGTACAAAGCTTGCAGTAAACTGAAATGTTTTTGTCTTTGTTTTCAACAAATTAGAAATAATTTGAATATCCCCAGTTGCCGAATGCCCCTGCAAATTCATCCATGTCCGTATTTTCGCTCTCTTTATCTTACTTTGACCAATCTCCAACTCTGCATTAGCTCATGCGTGAATTTTGCATGCACACATGCGTCTAGGAAGTTTTTCGAGTTTTTTCGAGGACGTTTTTTTTTAAATTATTATCTGCCGAAGAGACTATGTCAGAGCCAACTGTTAACATAAATTAATTTGCTTTATTAGTCACGATAGCTTCACTGCACCAAAATGTGAGTAATGACGTAATGAGGGTTTCTGTAGTCTAGTAATTGTAATTTAATTACTGAAATTTGAACTATAATTTGCTACATTACTCCCTTACTGACAAAAGAAATTAAATTATAGTAATTCATTTCTTTGTAATGAACACTTGGCATTACTGACAAAGTTTGAGTGAAATTCTACTCATTACGTGATTAATTTTATGCATTACAACATGCTAACTAAAAGATAATTGTTTGAAGCAGCGAGACCTGAATTAAAAGAAGAAAAAATATAACTTTTTTTAATTTTTCTATTTGTAGTCGATCACTTGAAGCTTTTTTTAATAATTATTTTGATGCGAAGAGCAGAATTTCCTGTTTGGCTTTATTAACCTAAAAAATATGTTTTCATTTTTGGTATCTGTCCTGGTTTTGTAAGGCAACAAGTGTAGTTCATTAACTTGCTTTCATTAGAGGGCCTTTGTTTAATTTTTTTAGGACACAAAGGTCTCGAGATCTCCATTTGGTACTTAGGTATTTGCATTTTTAAAGTAGATAGCCTTCTAATATCTATGACATTTCTACTTGACAAACTATATAAAATTTAAGCCTTTCCCTAAAACTGGAGAGAAAAATAAAAATAAAATAATAACCATGCAGCAACTTAAGAGCAAAGACGTGGTGAAGAAAAAAAAACAGACATTAAGAGCTGACAAGGAGACAAAGTCACACAGGAAATCTCCCAACAACACATCATACGGCCATATGGAGCCATTTTTCCTTAGACAGACATGCCGTCTTTCCTTTCAAAAACTCGTTCTCCACAGGGAAATTCCAGACTTTTGCTAATCAGTTACATTTGAAGAACACGGGCGTTTGTGGTTACGCAGGGAGCCATGCCAAACCAAACAACTTGAGGCAACAAAAGCTGTTAATAACAAAACAGCCAGCTAAATGATCAAACAAACAAGTTCCACAGTGGGGGCGCATGTATTAACAATAAGTGTGTGAATAAAGCTCAATGTGTCCACATAAACATTCCCATCCCATATGAATGAGACAATTTATCTTTAGCTCATTCACACTATAGACATAAATGAACAAGATCTGATACAAAAAAAGCAATATGTCGACAAGCAAATGTTTGCACACAGAAAACACACAGCTGTTCACATAAAATCATGTTTAATAACTTATAAAAATTAAAACTGTGTTGGAATTTTCATTAGAGCTCTAATTGAAGAATTTCTGGATGTAATGTAATGTATTTTTGTGATTTACTCTGGCAAGATGTTATGCTGGAAATTAGTTGCTGGTGTCTGTATTAGTTTTTTTTTATTGGGCTGTAATGATTAATCAATGAATTGATTTATCCAACCAGATTTATCTGTCTGAGGCAAGTTATTAATCGTATCATATTATGCTATTAAAAAGATTGGTTCAAAATGAAATAAATTGATCTATAATCGATCTTGGAAGATACCATTCGGATTGAGGCATCGTAGGTGTCAGGGTTGGCGTGCGGACACAAATGCAGACGGCAAATATAAATGAAAAGTCTTTCATTTATTCAAAATAAGTACTCGAAAAACCAGTAGACAATTCCATGAAGGAACAAAAACCACCCGACAACCAGTGAAAGGGAGACGAGGACTTATAACCAGGAGGAGAGGATGAGTTAAGTGCAAACAGGTGTGCCAAGTAAGGAGGGAAGGAACACACACTAGGAGGGAAGTGTCAAGTGACCTAAAAAAGCAATAGTGAACACAGGAAGCACAACCAATAACAAAATAAAACAGGAAGTGACATCAAACACAACAACAACCAATGTCCTGGGTCCATAACCCCACAGTAGGTATATTTTAATACAATCAAGTGTCATCACAGCAGACAACACACATGTTATGGCAGCAAAAAATGATCACGCCATCATTAACAGTCTAATGTGTGAAAAACACTTTGCAAAGACATGTGGCCATGCAGTATGGTAGCATGTATGTTCCATTTGTCTTATTTTGATGTGGAAAAACAACAGTGGGCGAAACGTTAAAAAACTAAAATGTGAATAGATTTGACATTAGTTTGTACATATGTTTAATTTACACTTGATTATCTTGTAACAAATACATGAAATTTGGAAAACTTCCCCTGCGCTGTTCATTACCAGGTATTTATCTCTGAGTCACACTGGTTGAACTTTTGGCTGAAGATGTTTTCCATTAATTTTAGGTCAGAAAATGGTATTGTTCAAAATGAACCAATATGGAATATGAATCGTTGATACAAATTATTATATAAATCGAAGTGGTACTAAAATGTATCATTACACTCCTAATTATTTTAATAATTGAATATATTGGCTCATTTTTGCTGTGTTTGGGTTTGTAGAACTGAAAAAGGAAAATAAGAAGGATAAAGAACTTTACTACCTTCTTTGAAGGTCCAAAGCACTTTACAGTCATAGTCCCATTCACCCATTCACACACAAACATTTACACACTAATTTGCTCCACTGCAAGCCAATCTATAACCATCAGGAGCAATATGAGGTTCAATATCTTGCCCAAGGACACTTAGACGCGTGGGCGCTCAGGGCTGGAACATTATCTTTCGATTAGAGGTTCTCTACCTCTACACCATGGCTGCCCCATTTAGTCACTGAACTTTAAGTGCATTGAAATCTGGAAGCAATTTATTCAATTTGTTCTGTAAAGTACGCTTTAAATGAAGGCAGTTTTTAGTTTAACAAACTGTGGGTCATATAGTTTGCTTTTAAGGCAACATTAGCAAATGGCTGATGACCCTTTAGTAAAAGAATCTACGCCCCAAGATGCCGTGATTGTCGGATTGATTTTATGCTAAAGTATAAAAACAGGAAACCAGAGTCTCCCTGGAGCATCAAGAGTTGGAGATTTCAAATCAAGAGTGACTCTTGAGTGCAGCCACCACTGCAGATGAGTGTTTCCTCAAGGGATGGGTCAAACGCACAGAACGAATTTCAAACACTTGGGAAAAGTGTGACAGCTATTAACACCAAATGCAGCAGCCAACTCTGCAGTGTTAGTGAAATATATCATTGCTTTTACACATCACAGCTTAAGAAAAGCCCCAAACATTCCTGCTTGTTTAATCATCTCTTGAGATTGAACGTTTTGATAAAACTGGACTTTGATTCGACAGGATCGGTTAGGAGATTCCTTGAAACTAGTTCGTTTTGAAACATTTTCAGAAAAGCCATTATTTTTGAAAGCTCATTTGCTGAATGTCCAACACTGTAATGCATTAAGACGGCTTTATGAATAAGAAGTTTAGATTTTAATTTATAATCCGCATTGCTTGTTTGATGTCTTCCTATTGTGTGTTTAGTATCAACAGACCACAGACAGTGAAACGCTTGAGAAAGAAAAGAACAAAAAGAGAAAAACATCTGCGTTTCTGTTTCAACAACTGCGGTTTTTTGTGTTAGAAATGGAACCTGGCAACAACCGCCACATTTTCAAAGAAACCACATAATTGCATGGCAACAAAGTCTCCTTAGCTCTTAAAGTCATTTTAGCTGCTCCAGATGCCTTTTTTTAAACCTGTTACTAAAGACAAAAACAACACAGAGTAAATAAAACTTCAGCAATAAATGGACAATTTAAAATAAATACAGAAACATGGACAGCAAATGAATGTAATATTAGCAATTTTTTACTAAAAGCTTTATGGTAAAATTCTGAATGTTTCTGTCAAATATTTATGCTTTTAAGTATGAAAACGTATACATGAATCTACAAAAAAAATGAATTTCAATCATTCCTACCCTACATAAGATGAACCTTTACTCAAAAGCTTCTGAACCTCAAGAATCTCTTACAGCACTTTCAGAAAAAGAGGCCAAAATGCATTTCATGGTGCTCCAAAAGTCAACTCTCAAACTAGTCCTCCTTTAGATAAATATTAAACAGCACACATACACACAGCTTCACTGACAAAAATAGTCATGGCCATGCTTTACTTTGCTTCCATGCTCATACATTTAGGACATTCACCCCAAACTGTCAATATGCACACCGAAGCAGCTGCCAGCAATGTTAGCTGAAGTAATAAAAACTTCTCATCACTGAGAATAATCTGTTGTTATGACTTCGATGTCTGCATTAGAATAAAATATGTTCTAAATCCTTTTCTAAATAATAATGAAAATGTCAGATTATTTGATTGACATGATCAACACATAGGACATAGAATCTATACTTGCATATATGATTGACTGCTTATTTTTCTTGAGCTAAAACGTTTTACTTTCCTTGACATCTGTGTGTTGCATCGTCAAATAAATACACCTGACTGTTCTTCCTCTTCCCTGCAGATGTCCTTGAATGCTCTGTCTCTGCAGGAGTGGAGAATGTGCGTTATAGAGCGACGTGCAATTACGGTCTAAAAATATATCTGCAAAAAGTGAAAATGAAAACAGGATAGATGCATACATGACATGCAACATTTGGCTTGTGGCAATAGTCATATTA
Source organism: Oryzias celebensis (assembly GCA_014656515.1). Classification (NCBI taxonomy): domain Eukaryota; kingdom Metazoa; phylum Chordata; class Actinopteri; order Beloniformes; family Adrianichthyidae; genus Oryzias; species Oryzias celebensis. Next base: position 66,898,562 of record BNCR01000012.1, on the reverse strand, counting down.
AAATTTAAAAAAATTAAAGTAGATAAATCCTTTTTTTACCCTGTTATTTTCTCGCATTTATATAAGCTAAGCTTTATTTGTTATTCCTTTTAGCAGTGGTAGTTTCATTACTAGTTATCAAACTTGAACTTCGTTTTCTGTCGTGTTTTCAGATAAAGGTGGAATATAAGTTGCACAGAAATACAGATGCAAACACAGCATCAGCATCTAATGTGACTGATGGGTTAAGTGAGGAAGTGACTGACAGTGAATAATAGAAGGACATGATGTGGTGCTACTGAGGCAGGATAATTACACAACCAGGGAACACTGACTGCTCAGGATGTGATAGACTGAGCCAAGAGAAGACCATCCAACTGTAAAACTCACTCAGTTCTCGTCACATCACTGTTTTCTTCAGTATTTCTTACAACACCAATGACGGAGGAAATCAATATTTTCATGTCCTCCTGAGCTGAGACTAATTAGACAGCATAATAATCATTAGAGTCAAGATTTTAATCACGGTGAGGGATCAAATCCAAATTCATTTAAATTAATCATGCTTATTCAAGATTTTCATGCCTCAATTTTTGCATATACTTATGACAATCCAAAGAAAAGTAACTTTTGGGGGTTTTTTTAGCGCACAGCATTCGGCAATCCTAAAACTTCTATGATGTACTTCTATAAACAATCCCCAAAAAGCATAAAAAAAAATTATAATTTAAAACAAAACATTAATAGTGAATAATGACTTTCTCTATAAAACGGTGTTACAAAACATGGTTTGTAACATTTGAGTGTGTGGACAGCCCTGCCCTTCAGACTAATATGTAAACTTGACAGCGATGATAATAAACCTCCAGCAATGTGTTGCTTTATGATGCTTACCACCTCCACCCCCTTTCTGTAATCCTCCTCCAACTTGATTAACCTCTTTTACTTTTGTTTCCCTACCCACCATCTCTCATCCAACTCTCTTCTTCTTTTCTGTCCGGTCCAAAGAAAAAGCATACCAATATAATCTATATAAATAAAGTTTAGCCTCAAATACAAAAGTGGGGTTTATACAAAAATACACCTTGTATATCAGAAGATTCATAACCCCCCCGTTATGAACAGAACAACACTGTAGAGGCATATGAGAGAAAATACATCACATTGTCAGGATTTGGCTCCGCCTCCTCCTGCAGCTCTGCATCTGGTAATGACAATCAAGCACCATCCTTCGGTCGTTGCTCTATCTTTGTCAAAGAAAAAAAAACAACTGAATTGTGCCCACTGCTGCTTGATTGTAAATTAACAATAAACAGTTTAACCTCTATAAAAAGCCTCAGTCCAATGTAAGCTATATGCTAGAACAAAAAAGGGTTCCTGATCCCTGCACTAAATCATTGTCTAAACTTCCAATAGCAGTAGTAAGCATAAACATTTTTATGAACACGGGTTTTACTTTATTTCAATTAGTAAACACTAAAATATTCTACAGTAATTTTACCTTCATTAGTTTGCAAAAGTGACTTAGGTGGTAGCCAGGGTGCAGCTCCCCACTCATGTCTTTAAATCTTCAACCATTGAAAGGTTTATTTTGTGGTCATTAGACCATTTATCTATAACATGTACCTTTTAAATACTCATGACAATTACACTAACAGTGTTATGGTTTCCAATAGGCTTTATAATAATTTTTATGTATTTTAATCTAACAGCAATACCTACAAGTTCCTTTCAAAATAAAATTCAGTGTCAAAAAAGCAGTAAATTTACTTGCACTTATTATTATATAATTCTCTCACTTAAGATCTTTGTTTCTGAACAGAAACTTTAGGTACTGCTGTGCAGCAGAAGATAAGAACATGCGCTTTAAACTTAATCCAATAATAAACTGTTTTGACAATAGATGTGATCATGTTACTCAGTCATCTGACGTGTGCATTCTGGAGGATTGATAAAACACACGAGGCCTCTTAATTTAGTGTCATGTCATGTCAGGAGTGGTTAAAAGCACATTTATTTTACTATTCTAAGATCATCTTATTAGGAAAAATAAATCTGAATATGGCAACAAAATGTAACCAAGAAACCAATTAACAATTTATTGAAGAGGTCTCTTTGTTCACAGATCTACTTGTGGAGGTCTGTCTGGGAAATAAAAAAAGGAACACCTTGGAATTAGTTCTTATAGACAAAGTAAAATCCTATTGGAAGACACATGGGCAAAACATGAGCAAAGAATCATCAAAACTTTGTGCTAGAGGAGAGAAAGCAGAACAAAACAGCGTCCATTCACAATATATCTGCTTTTAAAACCAGCAAAATGACTAATGTTAGTACAAAGGTAACTAGCGTGAGTAGATACCCTTGAAACATCATCATATGACCTCTTTAAAGAAAACTGTGAAAAGATCATCTTATTTATATTTGACCTCAATGAAGAGGTAGCTAACTGCCATCATATAAAGCTTTAGCATTAATTACATTTACTGTAAAAAAAAAAAAAATCACTTCTTTACACCTTTTTTACCATTTATAAGTAGGTATGACTTCTGTCTTTGATCTTTGTCTAAATTTGTTCGATGCTAACAAACATCTGGACTTAAACACAGAAACAAAAGACAGATCAGTCTGTGGTTAACAATTCTTGTTTCTTCAACACAGCCTGTAGTTTCCCCAAGTTAAGCAGAAACACAAAAGAGAATAATACAGGTGTTAGACAGGGCGAAGTACCACCAACACAGCAGCAAAGTGTGTGCATGCGCAACAATTTCCCTTTCCTAACAATCCTCCTCAATTTCCTCCCACTTTAATTATCTTCTTTTTTCTTTCTCATTCTCTCTGTCTGTCATTCTCTCGCCTCCATCCTCTAGAATTCAGCTTCACTGCAAAATCATTACAGCGGCAAGCCCACACAACGCAGACGCTTTGTCCCTCCATTTTTTTCCTCGTCTGCCTCCCCCCTGTGTCTTTTTACATCCCTCTGACCTTTAACATTTTAATCATCAAGGCAATGCCATTTAAGAACAAATGAATACACATTTACCAACTGCCACCAAACGAAAGGTTAAATAACGACTTATAAACCAATATTTACAATGGCCTTGTCCAAATCAATAATCAATTTCAGATCAACATTTAAATGTCTGCAGCTACTGCCCATCCTCACACATCCCTTTGTGCTACAAACGCTTACATGAGATGAGTGACCTTTCAAGCGAACTCGTCAATGCTTGCTCACATTCTGGCTTGACAGCTCATGATTAGGTGATGGATGCAAATATGAAACGTAGAGGTTGCAGACGTTCAAACACAAACTTGTTCATTAGGGCTGCTCGTGTTGGCGGCAGATGTTCTGCCACCCCTTAAAGTCAAAACTTTGAGCAGCTTTCCCAAAACCTTTTCTTCTCCATAGCAAAAAGCCTCTCTCAGTTTGAAAAAAGGAGTAGGTTGAAAACCAGTGAGGGAAAGAAGGAGATTCTTTGGTGATTAAGGGATTCCTTTGAAAACCCATTGCGAAGTTGGCGTTTTTGGTGTTTTTAACGTGTTCTTGTAGCATTTTTCTCATCATAGAGGACATATATAAAGAAAATTAAGATTACATTTGTATTTCTGAGGGTTTCTTTATTCTTTATGTCTTTTTCAGACGGAAAAATGCAGTTGGAAATAGCCTGTATCTGTGACATCGGAGGGACACAAGCTCCCTGCTCTGCTCTATTCCGATGCATCCACTGACAGACAAATAGATCCATGTAAGTCTTCATCTGAGCTGGCACCTGGATCAAAACTGTATGGCTGGACAGCTCCGACGTTCCTCGCCATTTTTTGTTGCACCAGTAATGTTAGGTTGGGATTTTAAAGGTCTGCAAGCTAACCAGAAAGCGAGTAAACAGAAATATATCAGTAAGGGGAAGGTGTACGGGGTTGCTCAGCACCAACGGTCCCGCCCACAAGTCAGAGGTGAACATGCTCTGCAGAAACTGTCCTAGAACGCAGCACAGATTTTTTTTATTTTGCCTAAAAACGGCAAATTGATGACTAAAAGACCGCTGGAACGCTTTTACAATAGATCAAAATATGATCGAAGTGAGACTTTAAGCCTGTAATACATAGCAATAGTTTATTTTTAAAAAATGTCGGCTTCTAAATACCAAGGTCTCCTTTAGTGACGGGAAGCTCATCTAAATCAACAATGACGTTTTGAAAGGCATCGATCCACTGGAATTCTCCCCAGCAGAAGCCGGTCTGCACATTTCAACAGACACACTTCAAAAACAAACATCAGCAGCGGGCAGCCACTAGGTCTCATTTCAACTGTCACCTAATTTGCAAAGACAGGCAAGTCCCTGGTGAAATGCCAGCTCAGCCACACTCATTTCACGGCTCATTAATGCAATTATGCAGCATCTACACCATGTGTACAGGAATAATATGTCTGAGAGTGCACGTGGGTTTATAATGAGAAATGATAATAATACAATTAATTGCCCTCACTAATTTACCTTGTGAAAATTCATTTGAGCATCTCAACCAGACAAATCCATCATCCATCCAGGAATTTACTAAGAACCAAAATAAAAGGTATAACAAAACAAAAGAAACCATGTAGATTTTTGTTTTTACTTTGAGGAAAAAAACAAACTCAAGAAAAAAGAGAACAGCAAAATTGAAAATGTACTTAAAAGTCCCACAGTCAATGCGCCACATCCATCCTATTAGTTACTATGTCACTATAATGACAAACAAGCAGTGACAATGAGCACCTCAAACGTGCACATGCAGACACAAAGGACTGCTTGAACCAGCAGTGGCATTGACTAACAAGGCTGCAAAAAAGGACAGGAGGGAAAACGGAGGACGGAGAGCCCTCAGATCAGCAGTGGTGAAAGATAAACAGAGGAATCCAATAAAGCCAATAAAAGAGGGATAAAAGAAAAGAAATGGTTATTGCAGAGGGGAAAGAGATTTTCTCTGAAATGAGTCAACAAGTGTCATAATTTAAGGTTAAGGGTACAGCTGAAAACTGGCTTAAACAGATGGTTTAGCGACACAAAATGATAAACAAATCCCATTTGAAACATAACAGCCTACGCGGCGTGTAAAATCTGAAATAATCTCATCAGTTTGATTCCCTTTGGGATTCAGAGCTTGAAGATGTCTGATAGACACATCATCTCTGTGCCATCTGCCACTAAGTCAGAGCTGGGCCAACAGGAGTGATGGCACAAAGTAAAGCGGTGGGAGAAATTCAAGCATTAAACCTGGCAGCCATTAACATTCTGCAAATAAGCTTTATGGGAGAGACGAGCGGGAGAGAGGTGTTTGGCTCATAAAGTTCCTTTATTGAACCTGAAGCCTCAAATATTAAGAGGTAGAAAAATTAATATCCTGCCAAAACAACACGCAGGCACATGGGAGAGTAAAGTTTATGGGATTGGACATAAACAAAAAGACAGTTTAGAAAGACAATCTGGAGAGCTCAGATACCAGACTTTGCTGCTGTGTTTCAAAATGTAGGATTAATGCCTACGTCACGTTAGGTCTTTGCTTTTTATTCCACTCAGGTTATACAAATTAAGGGAATGTGGACTTTAGTCAAGGACACCTCGAGTGTGAATCCTGGGGTTTGAACCTCTGCTCAACCAGCTGAGCTACAGCCCAATTCAGAAGTAAAATGTTGCATTTTATTATTGAAATACTACTAGCACTGCTTTACCTAAAGTACAACTAGTTATGAAAATCAGTACAATGTCAAAAGTGCAGCAATGTTGCAGTGACTGGGATTTGAACCTGGTTTCTTCTGATTACAAAGCAGATATTTCAACCACCAAAAAAAATCACTGCCGTAATTATACACACTTTTGAACTCTTGCAGAGTCAACAGAACTGATTTACATAAAATCCCCTCCAATGCACATGCAGAAAAGAAAGCAAAGAACATCAACAAGATTTTTGAAACCAGACTACATGAGTTAATCTTTGGCATAAAGTTAGGGTGTATTCAGGCTGGAAAAATAATTTGGTCCAGACAGAGTCTGCTTACTTTGGACCTTCCTGTTTCGAACCAAAGCTTCTAAACAAAACCACGTGATTATAAATCTCTTCACTCATTGGCCAGAAATTAAGAGGGTGGGGCTTAACAACTAGAGGCAGAATTATGGAAGTCCTGCACTTTGCAATCAGTTCACTTATTCAAACTTTATATTTCGTTGACCAATTCTGAACGTCGGTATCAACAGGTACAGCACTTTACTGCTACTTATGTACGGTGATTTCTGGCAAGACAATGGCTAAAAAGCTACGCTGATAAGTGTTTATGACATATAGAAAGGAAAACAGTATGAGAAGCAGAAGAAGAAGTTGTTTTAATGAGCCTGCTTTTATCTGACCATATTCCAATGAGTTGCTGCGTCTCATTGTTGTGGTGTATTGGCATTGTTTTTAAGAGAATTCTGTGCCTTTAGGATGACGTAGAAGCGCTTTTAGGGGTTTACATCATGTGCTACGGTGGCCCCTTTGGTCCAGTTATTCTGATTGTATTCAGACTGAGGAATCTCAGAGCAAACGGAACCTCAGTCCAATCGGAAACGAGCCGAGACCACCTTGTAAGATGTGTCCGAGAGTGGTTACTGGTCTCAGAGCAGGGTCCGCTTGGGTGTATTCAGACTAAAAATCTCTTTAAGCGAACCAAATGTGTCCAGTCTGAATACATCCTTAGACTTTAACATAGAAGTCAATGGGAAAATGGTCCCATTTACACTCAGCCAATGAAGATTTTTTTCTGTCATATTTAAGATATGATCCACATAGTCATTACATAATAATTCTGTTATTATAATAATAATTCTTTTAAAGAAACTCTGATCATCTTTTGACTAACCCTGTCCCCTTCCCCTGTTACTGAGAGTTCTCTGTTCACACATTCTCCCGTTAACTTGCAGTCCCTCAAACCCCTAACCTAACATAACGGGTGTAGCAAAAATGGGGAGCAATATTGGAGCCGTACAGTTTTGAACCAGCTCAAACGAGGAAAACAAAGACGTGGATGAAACTAGTCATCTGCCCCTGATTCACGATTTGAATACAGAAATACTCAGAAATGCAATTTTAAGCTTAATTTTCATTTTATACAGTGTGTCCTCCATCAGAAAAATGTCACAAAAACACAAACTTTACATCGGAAACCTACCAATTCATTGAAGGCATTCGATATTGGTAAGTTAAAAGCCCAGGTCACTACACTGACCATGAGTGGCACATTATTTCTTTGGAATTTCACCTGTTTGACAGCGTTCATGATACTCTTTCCACTTATCAATCCACAGAGCTCTTAAAGCACCAAAGCCCAGGGTGGTATGACGTCGTTGCAGAATCATGTCTGCTTAGCGGGAATCCTAAATCAAATTTCCAGGATGAATCCATGAGGAGATCATGACAGGAACTGGTTAAACTCTCTCTACACTATTAGATAAGAAGGTCAGTGCTTCCTTTAAAACCTCCTTTCAGATACATAGTGCTGTGCTCCATAATGGAAAGGAACAAAAATTCATTTGTGGTTTAACCATTTGTACAATAGGATTCATCGTGTTAAATATCTTGAAATGAAAATGAATGTGAACAACCTGTTTTAAATATTTTACTTTTACGTTTATTTGATTTTTCTTAACCCCACATTTCAAATAGTATTTTTTTTCCTGCTTTAGGTCAGTTGCCGAGATATGAATTCCTAAAAAAAAAATCAAATTTTAAATAAAAAACTTTTATGCCTATAGATAAATTGGAAAAGCAGATATGATGCATATCGGTAAATATATAAGATACACAGAAAGAAGAAGCATCCAATATGAAACAACTAATTAAAAATGAGGAAATATTGAAGATCTTTTTTTATTTTTAAAGAGCTGTAACATCAAGTTGCAGATGTGCAATTAGTCCTTTTTAAGCCCTTACATGTTTCTACCAAATTACTTCAAAACAACAACTATAATAGCATGTGTTTGGCTGATTTTATTACATGTTATTCTTATTTTAACCACCTTCATGGGTCTGTGTTTAAAGTGAAGCTCCTTTATAAAGAGGCAGAAAAAGATATTGAGTCTGTCCTTCATATTAGGAAGGGGATTTGGGATGATATGAGTTATTCCTGGAGAGAGTCTACAGCTTCCCAGATCTCATTTCATGTAACTTTAACTGTAATGCCAAAATTAAAACCATAAAATAAAAGCAAAAGGCAACAATAGCCCAACAAATCTGACAAAAAAAGCTTCTATTCATTTGAAAAGAATCTAAAATGCTTTAACCTGACTCATCTGTGCTCGTTAAAAGAAAAGTAAAGGGTGTTGAGTTGGATTTCAAACCTTTGAATGTCCCCCTAATCTTTACAGGCACCAATTCAGTTCTGTCAGAAAATGCTCAGAAGTGCAAATGTTTAGTCTTTGTGTGTGTTTTCTTTTTTTTTTTTTTTTTTTTACTAGAACAACCCACACAAAACTGTTGAAAGTCAAACCTTCACACACAAAAAATCTAAATGGACTAGCTAAAAATGATGGCATCTTCAAGAGTACTGACATAAAATAAATGAAATCAATCACTTCCTGTAACCACAAGTGAGTTTGTTACACCTCTCTACTGGAGATTTGAACCACTTTTCTTTTGCTTCAGATTATTCCGATTTGAAGGATGTTAGGAGATTTATCCACAGGTGTTCAATGAGGTTCAGATCTGGACCCAGTTCAGATCCTCCAGCGCTTTCTTTGGAACCATTTCTGAGAGCTTTTTAATATGCCTTCGGACCTATAACCTCTGATGGAGATGCAGTTTTTGGACAGTGACCACCAGGTCATGTCCCATAAGTCTTTGGTAACCATCAGGTTTCAGGACAGTGTTCCCACAGTCATGGGGTACCTACAGTATGAACCACCACCACTTTTGACTGTCTCACTGGTTTCTGCAAAGGCTTTTTCTGTATGCACTGCCATGATGTCTGCTATTTTTGTCGATTCTCTCAGAAGGTTTGTGCTTTTGCCAAACACGTTTTGGCAATCTCCAGTTGTGCCTTTCTCTGCCTTTGTGTCAGCAGTGGTGTCCTCCTAGATCTCCTAGCCTCTCTTTTCACTCAGATGGCAACTCTGACATTACTTTAGTGGGGTTTTTTGTCACTATCCAAACAATCTTTTATTACTATTTTTCATTAATGCTACTCTTCTGTTCAGGGAGGCAAGCTACAGAGCAGTGCACTGCAAAACTCTTCATATTTCTCACGGTGGACACAGGTACAATAGGATCTTTGGAGATGGACTTGTAGTCTTGAGATTGTCCATTTTTTTCCCCCTTTCTTAAATCTACCAGAAACTTCATTCGCTTTCTATCTTTCCTCTATGCTCTGAGGGACACACAACAATCCTCCAGTTTAACTGGTTGCCATTGTGGTTTGCCTCAGTTGTGTCTCATAACAAATAATTACAGGAACATCACATACTTGAACAGAAATTATTCCTTACAATTTTGACAAGGTGCCAATCAATTTTATCCAGTTCATTTTATAGTCCTGTGTCAGACAAAAACAATAAAACAACAAAACATTTGCAATTGGAACTATTTTCTGAGAGAAAGGGTTGAATTTTGAATCGTCTTTGACAATTTGATCCAATCCTTCTGAATTTTCCCAGGATCCCAAGCATTACTTTATAGATTTTTATTCTTGTAACAAAAAAACATGCATTTATCCGTTAACCGTGAGACATGTCTGCCTCTTTTCTGTCCTATTTCTTAGGCTGAAACTCCACTGAATCTATAAAAAGAAAAAAAAATCTTAAAGAGAGGAGGGAGGTGCAGGTAAGGTCAACTACAATTTTATTCAGATATTTTTATAGAATCTCAGAGATCTCCCACTGTGCGCTTGGATTGAGCCATCCAGATCCACAGAGCCGTGTGCACCTCTTAGCTCTAAATAGACAACAATATTAATCGAGTGCTGATGGGAAATAACTGCCTGTGACTTGCAATTTGCCTCAATTTTGTTTGGACCTGACTGCCTGAAATAGGTCTGCCTGCAGCCGCCCCAGCCGTAATATTTCAGACATGAAAGATACGATCAATAATGATGAAAGAAAATGCAATCAGCAGCTGGCATATCTCTGCTCGTCGACCCCACGCCGCAAGCCTGAAAATATGCTCTCCTGGTGATGCTGCATGCGAAGATTTGCTCCAATTTTCTGTCTTTCTCAATGTTACAACCACAGCTCTTCTTCTTGAGGATGAGCCTGTCTGGAACACACTGGTATGCACAATTTGCAAGGCTGAGCCACCATCCCCTGAGGCCAATTCCTACTTGATTTTCTTTGAAAAATGAGAAGCTGTAAATTGTTTTCTCTCTTTCGGGTTCAATTGCCAATTACCCAGATTTGGCAATGGTCACATGACACGTTCAACTATAGAGTTTACTCAAAAAACTTAATTTGTGGAGGATTTCTGAATTTAAAGCCAGCAGAGGAAAATGCTCACAAACACATGTTTTTTTTGTTTTATGTTGCAGAGTGGACAGATGGAAAACTTTAAGCTGTGAATGTGTTCTGTCAGACTGAAGCCGAATAAAGCCAGCACATATGTTAGAAGCAGACTCAACACAGTGCGCACTGTGGGCGGTTAAAGGTCTGTGGACCTCCTGTAAGGGCGGACATTTAAGCGCAATGGACGCCAATGGGGCCAATTTACCACTCCAATCACACACCCACAGCTGGAGAGATTGAATCAAACATAAATAAGTGGTTGTGGGTTGCAAAAAACGGGGGGAAATAGGCTTAATTCTAAATATTTAGAATTATTAGTCAAATGAATGGAAAATCCATTTTGAAGATTGCGTAATGTGACTTATTAAGCAATAATTTCGCATAGGTTGGTTCTAAAATGATTTTACTGATTGGTAAAGTAGGGGAAATTAACTTTTGGGGGGAAATGTGAGTTCTTTTGAAGGAATATGCAGGAAAGTGTCAACGTGAGCCTCCATCAGACCCAACAACTGTTGCTCAGCTCCACAGAAGGCAGTCGCGCAGCCTCCACACCCCCATTCATCCGCGGCTGTCACTTACATGTCGAAGTTCCTGCATGCGGTCCTTCATGGTTCCGTGTTTGTGCCGTCCTCCCGGAGGCTGAGGTGATGGAGCGGCGGTGTTGATGCGGATGCGACCGAGGCGCTGGTATCCACGCTGTGTGTGGATGGTGGAGCCACTTTACATATCCGAGTGACGCGCGCGGAAAGGTGAGGCGAGGCCTTTCGCCGTTAACCCATTACACACCCGCAACTTTAACGGAGTTTTTCTCGGTTTTTGTTTTTTTTTTGCCAGCAGGAGCCCCGTCCGTGTCTCAAGACTAAAAGTCTCTGGAGCGACACGCAAAACGGACAGTCCGCTTAAAACTGCGTTTGCTCTGATTATCGATTCAGCAGGTTTGATGACGCCCATGTGGGTTACAACGAGCTCAGGCAAACAGCGACCTCTGCCGGCACACACTGGAACTGACAGATATTTTTATTGAAAAATCCCAAATACAGACTTGCTCTTATTTCAATTTGCACGAATAAAATGTCAATTTATTTCATTTAGTTCATAAGACAATAAATAACTAAAAGCTTCCACAATGTTTTTACAAGAACATTAACTAAAATAATTATTGCAAAGTACCTTTTCTTTGGCATTCATTTATCCCTCAATGAGAAATTTCCACGTTGCAAAAGAATCTACTAGACCTGTTGAGAAGGGTCGGTTCTGTTCTGGTGTCAGAACTTTATAAACTGTTCATGGTGGAGCATGGTAGAGCGAGGAGCCACTAGTTCAACTCCTGACTGGGACTTTACTGTGTGGGGTTGGCACTTTCTCCCACTGCATGCCCACCTTCTTCCCACAGCCCAAAAACATGCTTCCTACGCTGATAGTTGTTGACCTTTCGGCACATCCCATCAGGACTCACCACAGCGAATCAGTTTTTGCTGATTAACACAGACAGAAACAACCCTGAGTTTTATCCGGGCTGGGGACCGGCACGGGGAGAGCCAGACTTGAATCCCCTTGTGGCTACAATGTTAGGCTGTGTGAAGGGACTTGCCTGAGGCTCCACACAGCTTCACAGGTGGTTTGATTACTCTAAATTGACCCTAAGTGTGACCATGAGCGAGTGTGGTGTGCAATTGTGTGGCCCTGCTACAGGCTAGTGACTTGACCAGGGGTGCACTCTGCCTTTTCCCAACAGTAGCAACGTTAGACTCTGGGAACCTAATGACCCTGAAAAGAATAAAGCAAGTTGAGAAAACGATGGACGGACTGTTAATTTTTCTCACACAGTAAGACCTCTTGGGTCTGATCGCTTGCTTCGATCAGGGGGTATCCCATGGTGACTTCCTCTATGATCATGACCGAGTCGATCACTGACGTAGACAGATCCGCAAAATATCACTTCCTCACAACAGCATGAAGGCAGGTTTCCACTTGGGATTCTACTTATTACTCACGTGTTTTAATTGTTAGGCCTGTTGTATGAAAAGTGCTTTATAAATAAAGTTTTATTTGATACGTTTTGCATTAATGTTGTTTTAACATATATCAATTTTTTCCGCTTTATTCCAAGTTGCTGCTGGTGACATTTGAGCTCTACTTTCTCTAGTGGAATGAATAGTCTGTCTATTCCCCCAGTAAGCAGTCAGAACATCTTCATCTTTTTTATTGACCTATTTAAAAGACAAAAATGTCTGAGTCTATGAAACTCAAAGAAGGATTTCATATTTCATGACAATTATAAATCATTTTAATTTCACAGATTTGACATGCACACCTGTCAAATCCAAACAGAGTTAAATCTCACCCAATTTGGGAGAAACAAATTGCCAATCACTTGAACAAATAAGAAGCTGATTGGCTATAACAGCATTTCATGTTTGCATCTCATCCACTTGACTTAAAAGAGTAGAAAAAGTGCAATCAGGCTCCAGCGTTGACCGTGCGTCTGCAGGTTCAGACCAGAGCTAATGACGGCATGAGTCACAGCTAGAAGTGAGGTCTCCGCTGACGCCCGGTGTACTTTGTATCCGCTCGAACCTCCCTGCAGGTCCAACAACACACAGAGAGTCAGCCAGAGTCAGCTAAATAAAGGTGGAACTTTATTTTACACAAAAATCTACTGTGAAAAGGTTCAAAATGCCGTCATGATCATACCTGCCCTGTCGTCGTCTTCTCTCCTTTTTCTCAAAGATCCAATCTCGTCCCTTCTTTACTGATTTTCCTTTCATATTTTTAAATCGACACCTTAAAAATAAACAAAAATAAAGCAGCCAGTCAGCATAATTCGTCTATGACAACTACATGTTAAATTGCCTCATGAACACTTGAACCACAGAATGTGAAAGGGAGGAAAACCTGCCTGAGAGTTCTGAGCTCAGACAAAACTGTGGCCCTTTTTCTATTCTTTTGGTCTGGCTTCATCAAAAACACGTATGACTGAACGTGCTTCAATTGATGCCTGGACCTGGGCTGTTCTTTTCTGATAACATGCATTATATCCCTCAGAAGAACAAAAGATATGTAAATCACCCACACAAACAGTGTTCCCTCACTTGTTGCTGGGGTTAAGTTTTAAAAATAACCCACGATAGGTAAACTCTGCAAAGGATTATAGATGTTTTAAAGACCCACTGCGATTAAAACTGTGTTCTTTTAGCATTTATCTCATGAGATATAAAGAAAATTCAGATTAAAATTGTATTTCTAAGTATTTCTTTATCCAAATCTTGGTGAATCAGGAGCAGATTAAAAAAATGCCATTTAAAAAAGCTCTCAGTTATGATGTAGAATATGTTTTTGTCATTTGAACCTTAGATGACCCCAGGCTTCATGCCTTTAAGTTAAACACACACTAAACAACAAGGACCCTTTAGATATAGATCAAACCACATGAAGACCAGCTTTGAACTGGGCTCTACCTTTGTCCTGAATACTGAACTTGGTTTGAAACGGCTCGGTCAGACATTTCTGAGCCCAGACCCTGAAATGAACAAAAAGAAAACAATGTTTGTGTTGCAGCTTGACTGAAGATCAGATCTCCGCACTGATGGATCTGTCCTCACCTTAGGAAGAACTCCTGTCACACCAGCAAACAGACACAAGAAGAACCTGAAGGTAAACAACAAGTCTCATAAAAATCAAAGATTGAGTTCATGATCGTACATTTCAGACCAAACTGTCAACAACTTTTGTTCATTTCACAGAAAAGAAAATCAAAGACACCCAGCAGTGGTGGAATGGGTCCAAATAAAAGCCCTAACCTCGGAAGGGTACTAACTTTTTAGCCTTGCTGCTGTTGGGGTAATCCACCACCATGCCGCCACTGAAACCTGCTTTCATGGCCTGCGTTGTAATCAGCTCCAGCTGTGGAGGAGCCAGAGTTACAACTAAAGGTAAACAAATACTTTTGGAGATCATTTAAGACATTACAACCAATCCTAAAAACATGAGAAAAATAATTGTTTTTTTTCCCCACCTGCTCTGAATTCTCTGGGTAAAGCTGAAAAACGGCGCGAGAGCCTCTCGCCTGATAAAGAGAGAAGACAGGGTTATGGGACGTCATCACCAAATGTGGGCATTTCTGCCTGAAATGATCAACAAGAATGACGAGACCTTACCAAAGAGGAGTAGAGGGAGCTGAAGAAAGTGAAGAGCCTCTTTGGTGGACTGTGGGACTTTTTGTCTGCGTTACAGAGCCACTGCAGTGCAGAGATACTGATGGGGGAGAAAGCACAGCCTATGAAAGACACAGACAACCTTCAAACTCTAGTAAAAACACCACAAACAGTCACCTGATGCAACCGTCAAAGGTTCCTGGTCGAAAAGGCATCCCGTGGCCCATGTCCCCCAACACAAGATCTCCTTCCACTTCTCTGTCCAGCGCGACGTCTGCCGTGAGACACAACGTACAATTTAACGGCTGTTTCAGCAACAACACAAACCAAGAAAAAAATACAATAAACATGCCTTTGATAAACAGACTTTACAGAGAAAAACCCAATCTCAATAAATGTTTACATTCAGAGAAAACATGTCAGACAAACCTAACATTGCTGTGCTGATGTCAATTCCAACCCAGTAGTGTCCTTCCTCTGACAGATAGTCTCCACTGAGACCAGACCCACACCTGAAAGTCAGTGAAACAGTTTACTTACTGCCTTAAAAGTATACTTCTATTTTTACAATGATTGATTCTGTGACATGCTCAAGAGTAGTCCACGAAGGAAAAGTAAGACATAACCGATGGAGGCTGCAGCCGAGCGATTTGCAAATATTTCATTTGTTGAGCAGCTGTTTTTTTTTAGTCATGGTATCAGTAAAAACAGGAACATTTTCCTGCAGACAAATAATTAAGGATCCATTCAGGAACAGAGAAGAAAGTAGAAAAATAATTAAGAGCAGGCCAGGTGATTTTTTATACTTTTTGATAAATCTCTCAATCTCAGAGTAGCTGGTCTAAAAAAAATAAGATGATCTTTTTTCCCAATGGTGGTGGAGGAGTCTCCTGTCCCACTGCTTTAAGTAAATGTAATAATATGTATTATTATTATAATTATTATCATTATAGCAATAATAATAATAATAATTAGTATTTATATGGCACTTTTCTGGTCACCCAAGGTCGCCTTACAAGTGAAAACAAACATACATAAATTACAAGAATAAGACAGTGTTTAAATTCATAAAATATTCCAATTCAACATTCAATATTTGCAAATTAATTGATAATAAATTAGAATATAACTGCAATTTTTTTCCTAAGCTCGACTCTGCTAAACATGCAAACTAGAATAGAATAGAATAGAATGCCTTCATTATCGCTTTTCATAGTATAATAATGAAATTATAATGACAATAAATACTTTCTATTCTATTTACACCTGTCCTGAACTTATTTCTGCCAATAATTTCACTTTACAAAAATCTCACACTAACACTAACACTAACTGCACTTAGTTTATTTGCCCATATTAACAAGTGTAAGCATTTATTTTTACGCCACTGGCTTACCCAACATCTAACAAGAAGCAGGGCTGTTCCTCTGGCAGGTTCAGAAGCTCCACTGCCCTCTCTGACATCTGGGTCTGAATCTCAATCATTCGAGAGCTGCCGATGGAAATAAGGTAAGCTTTCAGAAACTGTATGTTGTTGTTTTTTAACGCTTTTGACAGCAGAGAGATAGTGTGTCCTGGGTCTTCCCCGGGGCCTCCGCCCAGTGGGACATGCCCAGAACACCTCCCCAGGGAGGGGTCCAGGAAGCATCCCAATCATCATTGTTTTTTTTTTCTTTGTTTTTTTTTAAATTAAAAACAGATCATTCAGAAATTACTGCAACTACATGTCATGATACAGTTATGAATGGACAACAACTGATTTAATGAAACTCCCCTCAAATTGTTTTGACAGATTTTGCCAATAAAAAAATGCATAAAAACTGGAAGTTCTTACAGAAATACATATTGAAATACTGCATAGTTGCATGAAAAGCAGCATTAAACGTTTATACTCACTTCTGTGAGTATTTCTTTGCTTCTTCCTCATTGTAGAACTGCAGGGATGACACCAAACAAACAGCAGAGGTAAACATTTCAATACACAGTAGCTTAGCCTCAAAATCTGTCGACCAGGCGTTGTTTCAATAATAAAATCAAGCTAATCGATTTCTTACTAACATTTAAAATTTAGTAATTCACTTCATAAGAAACCTACAGAAAGATGCAGTGTTTTTGCTGAAGGTAATAAAATGTTAAATGTAAGGACATTTGTTTTATAGTTTATTATTTTATTTATTTATTATTTTCTTTAAATCGTGATGTGTTAGAACATGTAAAAACACGCAATCATGGTGTGGAGGAATTTATGTTCAGCAGATTGTCCAATTTTTCAAAAATTCTCTCACTGACAACAGTGACATGTTTTGGTGGAGGGAGTGTCATGGTGTGGGGCGGTGTGTCCCATAAAGTGAAAGCTAGCTTCAATCTAGACAGCATAGAGGTGTTTGCACCAACAATAACTTTTTCTGCAATTCAGGAGAAAACTGTATTCTTTAAAATTACGATGCTTGCCTCCACAGGGTGGGGTTTAATCAAGAATACCCCAAGAATGTATGTTTTGCTTCTATAAACGTTATCCTAACATTAGCACTAAAAATACTCAGCTAAGCTACTCATCCCATAAATCCATGTTACTTCTAAATCTGTTTTAAATGGAACATACCATCGTCAAATCAAGATTACTGCCCCCCAAAAAAGCGTTGTTACATGAAATACATAAACAGTCTTTCAACTCAAGGAAATCTATTACTTTGAATTGCTTATTCAGACTGGCCTTAAACCTCACAGGACTACAGCAGTTAAACTGACCACATCTGGAGGAGCCATGTGCTCGGGTCGCCTACAGCTGGAAGCCATCGTCCTTCAAGGAGGAAGCCTGCTAATTCCGATACAAAACAACAAAAAGGAAAAGCGAACTGTCGAGGTAGCAAACCTTCACACGTGAAACGAAGAGTGGTCACGTGACACCACCTTCTTCGATAATCATAAAGACAGGGAAGATGGCGCCTATCGCCGCCTACAGTTCACTGTGGTATTGTGAATTTTGTTTGACAACAGATAAACTATAAATTGTAGCAAAAACGTGCCACAATAACCTTGAAGCTAATCTTACCGAGAAACTTTATTGTGATTATTAAAAAATAAATCTGATTTATAAGGTGTTCTTTCTTTCTTTCTGTCGCAAAGACATTTAGAAATCCGAGGCTCTTTGAATGTACTCTGATGGTCCCGCCTTCCCATTCTGTAAATTGATTGGCCAGCTACTGGTAACTTCCGGGAAATCTGAAATTCTATTGGTTTAATTTCACGGAGACGAACCGGAAAGAGTTTGCGTATTTTTTCTGTTTACCAGCCCGGTTTCGGTAAAATGGCAGAGGTCGGCCACAGGATTGGCCGTCTGACAGCACTCAGAGTTCGCCACAGTCGTCCGGTTGGTGCTGGCGGAGCTTCCGGCTTCCTTCTGCCGAGCTGCCACCGCGGTTTCTGTACACGACCGGAGGAAGAGAAAGAAAGAGAAAAGCAGACTCGACAAATTCCTGAGAAACTTTGGAGCTGTAGGAAAACTAGATATGAACAGCAAGAAGGAATTTTACTGTTTGACCCTTCTTTTGATTTGACTTCATTTGGTTTAGTGAGATGTGCAGAAGAGAATCCTGCGCCCCTGCTGCACGCCTCTGGGGTGTTTCTCCACAAGAAATGTCTTAAATCCCTCTGGAGCAGAGGATCTACTACGTTCCTTCCCCCTCATCAACTCAAAGGCTTTTGCACTGTTGTCCTCATTCTGGCTGATCAGGGAACAAGCAGGTTGAGACTTTTAAAGCTCCCCCTAGATGCATTTCGAGCATCCCAAACCAGAGGCCACAGCTCCAAGTCAGAGAAGGTTCTTCTGCACAGAAGCAGGACGGCGTATTATGACATCCTCAAAGTGTCCCCCTCTGCCACACAGTCTCAGGTCAAGACAGCATACTACAAGCAGTCCTTTGTCTATCACCCTGACAAGAACCCGGGGAGCAAGGAGGCAAGCCAGCGGTTCTCTGAAATCAGCGAGGCCTACACTATTCTGGGCAACATCAGCTTGAGGAAGAAGTACGACCGGGGCATCTTAAGCAAGTCTGACATCCAGAGTGCTGGAAGACCTTCATCTAAGGAGCCAGCAACTAAACCCACAGCCTCCCAGCACCAGCAGGCGCAGCAGAGAGCCAGGCGGTTTTCCCAAACCAGTGGAAAACCCATGTTTGACTTTGACGCTTTTTACCAAGCTCATTATGGGGAGCAGCTTCAGAGAGAAAGGGATCTGAGGCTCTATAAGAAGCACATGGCAGAGACGCAGGAGAAGAGGAGAAGCCAATGGAAGAATCAGAAAATGATGGAAGTGGCTCTGACAATGGTTGTGACTGTGGCGGGGATAATCTTTGTTAGTCTCAGCAAGCCCTGAAGTGAAATCAGCAGAAACACTCGTCTGTGATCCATGTTAGATTTTTAAACATCAGCGATGCACAGCATTTTTGGTGTGTTTGCTCCAGATATATTCACTTTTTCATGAAACATATGGTCATCCTAAAAAGTTCCATGAATGTAGAAACATTTTCCCCGTGACTTTTGTTTTGATTTCTTTTTTTTTTTTTTTTGCTTGTTTCTGGAATGAATGTCTCTAGACTAAACTTTGAAATTGTGTGCCTAATCACTCAGGAATATTTTATTTAAAAAATAAATTGCAGACAATACAGAAACAAAATACCATATAAGAGAATGCTTGGGAATAAAATGTAAACAGTAATTTCTCTTACTTTCTCTAAATCAAAAACCCTTCAAGATTGTTTTTTAAAGTTATTTTATTTAGTTAAATTATGAAAACTTCTGCTTCTCGTGTCAAAACTGCCAACTGTTCATTGTTTCTTTCATGCTGTGCAGATAAATTTCTAGAAACAAAATAACTGAAAATGTCTTGTTGCTGAAAGTGCACATCTGCATCACTCCCACCAGATGTTCAGATTATATGTACCGAATCTCACTCAGATTTAATGATCCTGAAGGGAAGTTTTTCAACACAACAGCTTGATAAAAATCAATTAAAGAATGACTGTATGGATACAAAATAAATAAACAAACTCTGTGTAACTGTCTGGTGTTGATAAAAATGCTTCAGACAGGAAATGTTAGAATGCTTATTTCATTGTAAAGTGAAAAGGCTAAAGCTTTTAGAAATGCTTTCTACTTAGATTCTGAATTTATCTGACCCTCGAGGAACTAAAATGTCGTGGTTTGTGGACTGTTGCCTCCTGACCTATTGGTATGCAATTGAAAATCTATACACATGTGGTGGTCCTAAGTTATATCCTAAGCTCAAGCTACATTTTAACTGACTGGCAAAAAAAAGTCATATAAACCCTGATTTTCTTTTCGGGAAAATATTAAGCTCTTTATTATGAATCTGACATGTCCGTTCTGAATGTTTCAGTCTTAGCACTAATTTTTATGTCCCTGCAGTATTTTTATTTATCAATGAATCGTCTTCTAATTGAAGAACCTGCCCTGTAGGGGGCATCTGAACATATAAAACCCTCCCTGAGTTTCTTAAGGAAGCCTGAAGGGCTCAAAATTCTCACTTTGCATTTGGATGCATTTCACTGGAGACTGGATTTGTCCTGACAAAAGAAGCAACAGTTGTTTCTTCACATTTTATTCACAGAAATATAAAGTAGTATGTCAAGTACATCACTTTGTACAAAATTGCACAGACTCTTCAAAACCCAGTCAGACCACAGAGAGTTCAGCTGTAAGAGGATTAAGAAAATAAAGGTAGACATGAAAGATCTGTGATATGTAGGGTGAGTTTCCTCGCCACAGACACAGTTCCACTGTGGACATTTTCATCAAGGGAATTGGTTTTACATAAATAATATTCAATAGGAAAAATGTCATCTACAGCAGTTGAATTAAGGGTGTCAAAAGTAGGATTCAAATTGGCACATAAATCGCTCCATTCACACCTCTGAAACTACATGGCCATGCTTGAAAAGGCAGCAATTTGTTCATTTCAACACGACAAAAAACAAACTAAAAAGCCACCACAAACTTATCATTAGTTTTTTTTTCCCACTGTGGTAAAAATATCTACATAAGAAAAAAGAAGTTTTTTTTCCCCTTAAGTTAATTAAACCATAAAACTAGTTTTCCCCCATTAATCAATTGGTTGCCCAGCAACACATTTGAACAAAACAGAATAACCTTTTTGTAGTATTTAATTTTAGTTGTAATTCTCCTGCATTTAAATCTGACAAAACTTTTAATTTTAAAGTGATCAGAAACCAATAATGTTTTTAAAGTTTATTGTCCACTGTGTTAAGGTCTCACAAAGGCGTTAATCAGCTGAATAGAAGATAGTGTTTCGATTTGAAAAAAAGTGGTGAATAAAGCTGCAAAACCCTTGTGAAAACACAAAACCAGGAGTTTTCTGCTCCTGAAGTCAATCATAAACTGGTAGTTCTCAAAAAACCCAACAAAAGGAAAATTGTACTTTTCATAAAGGAAATCTTTTTTTTCCAAATAAAACTTCTAAAGAACGGCTTTCATTTTTTTCAGAAAGTAGTATCAACTTTTCAGTGAAAGTCAAACTAAAAAAAAAAGAGCAGAAACAGATCAATATCGATTAAAGATAATGTGAAATATTTCCATTCAAGCATGGCCATTCTTCGCTTTTTGAGCTGTATATCCCCACAAATTCACCTGCAGGCCACACAAGACAGCACACAACACTTTCATATTAAAAAAAATAAAAATAAAACATGTCTTGAGTTCCTCTGATAAATGCTGGATTTGGTATAATAATATGTTCAAGGCATTTCTTTAAAGTAATCTATATTACCAGCGTTTCTAATCTACAGGTAATCAATATAATGCGTGTGAATACAGGACCATAACAAGGAGGAACCCAGAAAAAACATGTTTTTTAAATTAATATAGCAAACTTAATCATTAAAAAATATTTGGACTTTAAAACACCAGCAAAAAGCTGCGTCAGATGTATCCGCAACACATAACCTTGTGTGCATATGTATTGGTATCAATAAAACTTTCCAAAGCCTGTATGTGCTGTATGAAGAGATATGCATATTCTGTATATCTTAAGCAAAAACTGACAAGATTTCCTTTTTAGCTTTTCTGTGATGATGTGAGATGCCATCCTTGTCTGCTGCATCCTTGTTTTGCAGCAGTCTTTCTTTGTCCAAAGTAACTGTCAGGCACTAAGACCCTCTAGGTTGAAAGTGTCCGGGGAAAAATCCTCTCCAAATCATGTAGTGATGTTGGTGTAGAGACCCAGAGCGGGACTTTGTAGGGGAAACCCACAGGGACAGTGGGGATATCCGCAACAAACTCGAAGCAGCTTTACAAACATTGAGGAGATGCTCTCAAAAACTCGTAGGAGCTCACTGGGGAGGGAGTTTCTCTGTTGGGTGAGTTCAAACTTCCCGCAGGGTGGTGACACGGGCTTTGCTTTTGAGGAACTGAGGGTAAGGCTGAGCAGGAAGTGGCCAGAGGCAGAGAATCAAAACCAGATGGTTCCACTGGACAACTTCTCTTTTCCTCAGTCGTCAAGTTCACAATAGATTTCAAACTCTTAACCTGTTACACATTGGATTTCTTTTCACCAACTTCCTTAGTAGCTGAATTAGTGAGGGAAACAGAAGCAAAGTGGAAAAAGTTTAGCATCAACACCACTTGGAATCGATTTTTTCCTTCACTTCAGTTGGAAATCGCCTGAAGCTAAAACAAACAGACAAAATGGTAAATGATCCATTGATGTGAATCACTTCCCCTCATACACAAGACGCTCCATGTCGTCTCCCTCAGTCACAGAACAAACGACTCATCCCCAACAGGGGCTGTTTAGTAGAAAGAGTACTGGTTCTCCACGGCTCGGGCCCTCCGAGTCCCGTCTGCATCGTGGTAGTCCTCAGACGATCCACTAGAGGCATCCAGCAGCCGTTCCGAGCTGTTACTCCGGCTCTGCAGGCCCCCTCCTACTCCTCCTCCGGTGCCAGGGTCACTTCGGGAGAGGGAAGGAAGAGCAATTGGTGAGGAAGAGGTGCTTGACGACAGGGGGGCATCAGAGGGAGGCCCTGCAGGCGCCGTCATTCCAGAGGTGTGAAGAGCGGGCTGAGCTGTATCTGCTCTGCAGGCTGCTTCCCTGGGAGGGGTGAGGACTGGAGGCACGGTCACATCTGTAGCAGGTGGTAGGAAGAGGCAAGGAACCTTATTTATTAAAAGCAGCATTAAAGCAATCTATTAACCTGTGCTGATGATCATATTCAATTTGTTTCCACTGGAGAGTTACAAATAAAAGGCTCCTTCATGCAGCAGTGGTAAACACAGGCACTGCTGGCCTTCTTTATTATCCTTTCTCTTGGTGGGCAATAACACCAACAACACTGGAGCCAAAGACATGTCTGAGCAGTGTATCAATAAGGCCTTTTACCCCCAGAATCAAACCTTTGCTCTATCTGCATGCGAGTGAGTGCATGAGTGTGTTTGGCATCTGGGAAAACAGAGGGCCTCTTTGTCCCCATTGGAGCGGGATGGAGCTGGAGGCGCAGACTGCATGCAAAACGCCTGCAGCATGATCCCCCCCCTCACTCCCCTGCACAGGAGGGCATTTATCCTGTGCCAGAGGAGAGGAGGGCAGCAGCAGAGGTAGCATGGAGGACAGGGATGAAGGGGGCAGCGAGTTTAAGCTCCTCTTTCTCTGACTGTAAAGGCAAAGCTTGGTTTTTACAGAACTAATCAGAATTCAAGAAGAGACTCTAAAAAAAAAAAAAACACCCATCTACAATCATTTGGACCTCAGCAAGTGCAACCTGTTAAAGATTTTTGTTTTGGAGATGTATGTGACAGTACACAACATAAAGTTTAGCAAAACCAAACAGCATAAACCATCTGTAAAGCATAGTGGTGGGAGAGTAGTGATTGTTGGGTAACCACAGTATCTGAGCACTTTGTGATCAATGAGGGAAGCATGAACTTTAATGTCTCAAATCTATCTAACAACCAAACTTGGCCTAAATCATGTTGAATAGGTAGAAAGAAATCTAAAACATGACAAGAAATCGACAACAGATCCTCTGGAAATGACAAGATAAGGCCTCGGAACAACACCAAAACAACATCCAGACTTTAGTTTCATCACAATCCCATGGCAGGAGTAATGTCTGCACCTTTCACAAACAGAATGAAAAGAAACTGTAAAAAAGGGATCAAGAGTTTATTTTAAACAATACAGGTGTCTGATAATGTCACACAGGAATCAGTGACCTTAAATCAGGACAGCTAAAGTAATTTAACCTACATCATGGGAGGTAGTTCGATTTTTCAAATCTATCTATCTTTAGTTATATACTCTGCACTGAACCATAGTTTTAGCAAAATTACATTCTGCAAACAAAAAAGGGTTAATCATAGAGCTGCACAGTGTGTAGTGGTTAGAACTTTCACCTCACGGTGCAAGTTCTCCTGGTTCATGTGTGGTTTACTCTGGGGGCTTAGGCTTCCGTCCACAATCCAAAGTGATGGATTGTAGATCAATTGATGAATCTAAATTGCCCCTAATTGTGACTGTGAGCCTCTGAGTGTCCCTGTGACAGACCGCCTTTGACAACTGAGGCTGGGATAGGCTCCAGTAACCTATTGACCCCAAAAAGGATGTAGCAGGTTTATAAAATGGATGGATGAATGGACGTTTTATTCGTTCTCTTGAGGAAGAACACTTACTGTAATCTAGTTGACATGCTTTTGCAGCACATTTGAACAAAAGTGGGATATAAAATGTTCAGTAAAATAACGGCACCCTGGGTGCGAGTACCTGTAGTGGAGCTTCGCTGCACCTGCACATAGGAGCGTAACGTAATGTCGGCTGAGCCGCCAGATTCCAGCGGGATGGGGTGGGTGTGGAAGTGCCTCAGCATGTCCGACACGGTGTGGAACCACAGGTGATGCACGTGGCACTGTCCGTTCTCATTAACAGACAAGCGCAAATGCTGGAGGGAGGAGAAAGGAACACAGGTGATTAACAAAACAGATGAAGGGATTTAACCTGAAGAAATGCACACAAGGAACCAAAGAAATACATGAAAGCAAGAGGTCTGAAACACCCAAGCTAAGACAGGAGTCAGGGCTTTTTCTGAGGAGTATTTTGCTACTCAGACAGAATGCCAAGGCTGACACCAGAGGAAGAAGTGGCAGCTGACACTTCCTCAACACTGCCGGCTGGCAGGATGTGATGTGCAAGGATCATGTTCCACTGGAGAAAACAGAGTAATGACATTTCAGCAGCTTTTACTGAAAAAAGGCTTCGCTTTGACCTGCAGCTTGTAGAAAGAAAACCCCAAAAAAACTCAACAAATCTCCTCAACATTTAATAATTCGCTGGTTGTTATGTAACTCTTAGATTTGATCTGGAAATCTATGACACCAGTATAGAAATGATTTCTGCCACAATGAAGCCTTACCTGTTGAAGATGTGAGGTAATAACTACAACTAAATGGCAATCATTTTTATTTTGTTGTTTTAATGTTAAATCCTCATCAGTCCTTTTAATTAAAAAAATTAGCAACTATTTGCTAATGGAGGCTGAATATTGTCACTATTTCAAGTTAAAATTAGGTTGAGGAACAAACTAATAATCATCAACACAAGTTTCACCTTTGTGCCTTCAAAAAACTATTGTTGGCAGTGTCCTCGGTTTTTAATTACAGTGAGGCAAATAAGTATTCGGACACCCTGTGATTTTGCAAGTTCTTTCACTTAGAAATCATGGAGAGGTCGGCAAAGTTCATATAGGTGGATGTCCACGGTGAGTGACATAATAAAAAAAAAAAAATCAGGAAATCACTTTGTGTGATTTTTAAAACAATTTATTTGTTTGCTACTGCTGCAAATAAGTGTTCCAACACCTGATTTTCTTTTACAGTACACCTCTCGCAGTAGACATGCACCTAAGATCAAAATTTCCAACCCGTCCGTGATTTCTTAGTGAGAGAACTTGATAAACCACAGGGGGTTCAAATGACTACAGTATACAAGTGAGATCTTTACCTTGGCTTTGCCCTGGAAGTTGAAGGTGAGAACATACTCGCCAGGTCGTGTCTCACTCTGGCGAATCACAAAGAGCCCGTGGCTTACGGCCCCGCCTGTGAGCACCAGCTGAGCCGCTCGCACGCGAGACAGCGTACCGTGGAACCATGGGTAGCCCACCAAGCTGGCGTCCCCCTCTGACTCTTTTGCTCCTTCTCCACCACCTGTGTCGAGTTACACACATCGTCACTTTATTTATTCTCCTTCTACTATCTTTTACTATATGTTTATGCTTAAAGTCCCCTTCCATTCATCTTTTGATCAATTTTAAAGCGTTCCCAGTGATCTTTTCAGTATAGTTATGCCGTTTTTAGCCAAAATCAAGAATTTTCTAGGACATAGTTTTTGCAGAGCGGCATTAACTCACTGAATTGTGGGCGGGACTGTAGGTGCGGAGTAAACCAACCCCCTTCCCATCATTTATCTGTTTAGGTGCTCTCCTGCTAGCTTACAGCTCCTCACAACCCCAACCTAACATTACCGGTGCAACAAAAAATGGTGATAAATATCAGAGCTATCTAGCCAGTTTTGACCTCAGATGAGGGAAAACAAAGATGTACATGGATCTATTTGTCTACAAGTGGATGCATCAGAATGGAGCAGAACAGGAAGCTTCTTGCTTGCTTTGGTAACTTGTATGTCACATTTACAATAGTTTCCCAGCAAAAAATCTAATTTAAAAATGAATCGTCTATATAAATGCTCTCCATCATGAGAAAAAAAGATGCCACAAGAACACGTTTAAAACATGATTTTAATTGGAGTCGGTCTTTAAAGAAATGAAAGCTTCTGTTACCTGCAGAGGAATTCTGAGCCTCTGGGGACTGAAGGAAGCGCTCTAAAGGCATGTGGGAGGGGTGCTGCGTAAAAGAGGGGTCCCTGCAACGGACTGAGGGGGCACTGTAGTGCTCTGCTGCTGTAGAACAAGGTCTCTCTGGAGCCCGATACACACCTACAAATGTAGGTATTTATCAACAAGTTTCCCAGGATCGAAGTTTGTAAACCTAAGGTAAGATGCTCACCTTCAGACAGCAGCTCACAGCTGCACGAGGCCACCATGGAGCAGTCTTTGGAGGCCTGGCCGTGGGGACACGACGCCAGCTCAATGTCGTCACCGCTGTCACTGTACACAAGCCGGCCGGGTCAGGACAGCCACAAGAGCCATTACACATGTGCAAACAAACATCCCCACATCCTAACAGACATCCATACGCCCATCCACATCCTACAAGCAAACACGTAAATATTCTGTCTGTTTTTGTGCCGAGCTGCACCCACAAGGGTCCCCAAATCCAAGAAAGTGAGGGCTCTCAGGAGCACAATCACCCATGTTTGTGCTCAAGCAACCTGTCAACAAACCAAACTAATTGGATGATTAATGACTGTGTGTGCTTCCCCTCTTTTCACCCTTCCCATTCCTCTATCCCCCTCTCTCCATTCATCCGTCCCTCTCCGTCTCCTGCCAGAAGCAAATATTTATCCGGTGGTTTACCTGGGGTCTATGCAGTCCTGGATGTCAGCAACCCATGAGTTCTTCTGTAAGGAGTCGATGGTTTCCAGAATGTATTCTCCCCCATTTTCCACCTGTAGAAGCAGAAAACACCCCAGTCACACACTGAGCTCTGTTCACCCAGGGAAACTCTGATGTTAATCCTTTTCCAAGACCCTGTTTATAAGCTCTCCTCGCATGCTTTCTCCTGTCTTTTCAGCATTTTGCTGCCTGCATGCACGCGTGATGGAGCGGATCATACCTTAAGAACAAAAGTGTTGTCCTTGTCGGGCATTTCCAGCGGCATGGTGGTCCTCACCTCCACAATGGCTGACAGAGGGATGCTGACTTTGGATTTCGAGGACTGAAACCAGCATATAAACAGGCTCATGAGAGCACATATATATATATATATATATAAACTGCAGTGTTATCGGTTTAACTTGATCTCACAAATATCCCATTAAAACGTTTCAAACAAGACCACAGCCTTTGCAAACCACATTCATCTGAAAACCGTATACACACCTTATAAGCATGCTGTTTGTAGGCCTGTATACACTGAAAAATGTAAACAGGAAGTGCAAATATGTAAACTGTAAAGCCTACTTCTTCAGAAGAGGCAGTGGCCGGATGGAGAATTCCTTTAGTGGGGTTGGATTTTTTTTTGTTTGTATTTGTTTTAATAGCTTCAATGCAATAAAACATTTAAAAACTGATAAGAAAACACATTTATATTTGAAAAGAATTAAAGGAAAATCTCTTTTGAATCAGAATATATGTCCTTTTATCTTATTTCAATTTGAATTTTTCCTACTTTGCATAAAAATAAAGAAAAGAGACTTTCAAAATAATTTTATCTGAAAAGAAACAATCATGAACACAAAGATTTTGTTATAAAAACATACACCCTTGACAGAACATGTCAAAAAAGTTTACATGGATAATAATCCCTCATATAGAGGCATTTTTATAGTACATATGATTGAATCACATTGACTGCATGGACCAGGACGCGAATTCCTGACACAAACATGTTTAAAATTACACAACAAACAGTGAGTCGGCTCCTGGATGACCGTTCATCTTCATTCCAATCTGTTATCAGCAACATCTAAATAAACAACCACTAATGATCCACACTAGAATTACATCCTGTGTTGCTTTGTGCAGGAAGCATCTGTAAAACCTAAAACGCAAAGCATGAAAACTTGAGTCAAAAAGTCTCTATTGCTTTAAATCACTGGTAAAAATATATAGTCAAAGCAAAAGCTCTTCATCTTCACACCTGATAGTTAAAAAACACTACTGGTGATTATTTGGATTCAATGAAGTCTGAAAAACGATCCACTTCAAAAGTAGGTAAAACTCAACGAGGCGGACATTTTTTTCTCTCGACTGAATCCCTTTAATTCTTCTTGCCAAGCAACAAACAAGCAAAACAGGAAGCGTTTACAGAAGGTAAACTTCTGACGCCAACAAGTGGGCCTTCTCGTCTGTCAGACCCAGACCCCAATCTAAAGAGATGCGGTGTTTTGAGCTGGATGTGCGGGCTCATTTAGTCAGTGCATGTCAGAGGAGGCAGATGGAAGCTGACTGATGTCTCGCAGAGGCTTATCAGCTGATCTGTCTGGAGTAACACCGTCCTCCTCTTGATCCGCCTGCTGGCTGCTGTCCACGCCCCCAGTTCCTTTCTTTGGATCAGATTTCATAAACCACTTCCTCTATTAAACCATTCCACCACTTCCCATACCTCCATGCTGCAAATCCAGTCTGAAAGGAAAGTCTGTGAACAACTAGTCAATGCTGCTAACAAATGGATTATAGTTTCTGCCTGGTTTGTTCCATTTGAACTGCTGTGGTCAGCAAACATAAAGGGCTACATCACCAACCAGAAATAAAATATTATTATTATCAATTTAAGTACAGATCATGGACATTTAATAAAAAAAAATATCCACCTGTCCCCTAAATGTATTCCACATGTTTATGCATATTTAAAACGTGAGAAAACAAGTTTTCTCCACAAAGTTACTGAAACAAAAGTTTATATTTTGAATGTTGAGTTCAGACAAAAATGAAAAAACAAGTCTAAAAAATACTTTTTTTTTGTATTAGTATTGAATACCATAAAAAGGAATTTGATTTGTATTTTGCGCCTTTTTAAATCCAAAATTTAGCTTTTACATAAAAATTGAATTGACACCTGATGTTTTCAAATAAAAAAATAAATAAATTTAGGTTATAAAAACATATTTTATTTGTACTTATAGTAATCTTATTTAATGATTAGGCCGTCAAATTATTGTGTTCAACTGACTAATTACAGACATAAGTGCTTTTTTATTTTTAGAGCATTGATTGATTGTTCATGTCCGATAATTTACACCTAAAAGAGAATCACCCCGATCATGCAGTGGTCATTTATGGAAAAAAAAAAAAAGATAAATCAATTATTAAACTTCTTTCCTGTTATATTTTTAAGTATTTAGTATCGTTTTACACAAAAGCGAACTATTTAAAACACGGTGCGTTGTCATGACTTTGTCATGGTAACAGCTTAATCAGAGCACTCTGGGCCTGATTTTCTTTTTTAATTGTTTGATTGAAAAAACTAAATCTGCCTTGATGTAAGAGTAAAGTAGGAAGTCTGTTTAAATAAAAGAAAACTTCATTAAGCTACTTTTTAAAGTTATTTTTTAGTTACTTTTACTGCACCACAATACCACAAAGTTAAATAAAAATACATAAAAATGAGGCTTTTGACAGAAATTATTAGGTTAAAAATATTTGTGATTAAAATTGCTTAAGTAATTTAGTAGTTACAGGTCATAATTAATTAATCGCACAAAAAAATTAATCCCATTACAGCACTAATAATGACAATCTAAATAATAAGATGACCTTTTTCGTCCTTCTTGATTTCAACATTAAACATGATTTGTTTTTTTAAGATACCCTTTATGTCAAAAAAAAAAAATAATAAGCATATTTTGTTCAAATGTTACAAAAAAAAATAAAAAAATTTCTACAAAATTGAAAGCGTTTGAATTAAAGAGTCATCTCTGACACGTCTGAAGCTGCTTCATAAAGGAAGCAGGAAGCTTTAGTATACTGTACTACACATATTAGGCATACTTGCTATTCTTAAGTATTATTACAAAATAAACTTCACGTGTACTACTTTTGTTAAGGGTATGATTATTTGTACATCTTATATATTACTGAATGTGCAATATTACATCCCCTGTGTTAGCAGCAGTCTTATACTGGAACAGATCAGTAGAAAAATATATGTTTTAGAATGGTACCTGGGCCAAAGTAAAATAAAACAACAACAAAAAACCACGAAAGACCCTGTAAAGCCTGGCTGATGAACGAAAAAAATAAAAAAAACTATCTGATGAAAAAATGCAAAAGTCCTTAAAAAGTCCCCTATTAGGCAATTTAGCACAGTGACCAAAGATTATTCCACTTTGACTTGGTCTTAAATTTTCTGTTGTTCAGGGAAGAATATAAACTGACCAAGGCCAAACTCAAATCTATGAAATTAATCAATCTCAACACAAACATGTCCTGAAAATTGAAAATGTATGAGAAAAGGACAAATCCCGACATTGAAACTGTCAGAAGGATTCGGTTCACATCTGCAGTGTCTTATCTGTAAAAATAAATAAATAAATAAAGGAGTTTGCGAAACATCTGCATCCGTGGTAAACATGCAGAGGGGCTCTACATGGTTCAGAGGACGAGAACAGGACAGCGGTGCTTAAACAGTTCGGTCTGCAGAGCAGGCCTGCAGAGATGTGTGCATTTAATTATCCTCTCATCAAGGCTGCAGTCGACTCTCTGAAGTTTATACTAATTGGAGCCATGTCAGTAACTGACAATAGTTGTGCTTATTGCAGATGTTGATGGAACATTAAAGATGAAAGTGCTGAAGCACACTTATCAAGTTTTATTTCTTCATCTTGTTCTCATTGACTTGACAGACTTTCCGATGACTCACAAAACGTTTTGGTTCCTGTTCTCGCTTTGTCAGCCGGATTGCAAAAAAGAAAAAAAATTAAGAGGGGGGAGCTAAATATATCATTTTGGACCACATTTAGCTTTGATTATGCCATAAATCTGTATATGTGTGTGTGGAGGAGGGTTGTTTGAAAAGTGTAACAAATGTCACAAAATAAACTTTCCCAAGTTCTGGATTTTCTTTTTTTTCAGAGTGAAAATCTGGACTAACTACATGTTTAAGTGGTTTCAGACCACAATGATCCTCAATGTCCTTACAGGGCTTGATAATATGTTGAAGAGCGCTTAACATATTACAGTGTCAGCAGTATTCTTTTGCTTTTGTGATGCAGGCCAATCATTTGACTGTTAAACCGAGTGACAGATGTCTTTGAATGCAGGATTCGAACATTCTTCTGGAAGCATGGCATCAAGGAGAGAGACTTTCTCCAAACAAAGCAATTATCTGATAAAATGTCTCCTTTTCTAAACAAAGGATTGACTCCTCAGATCTGAGGCTTTCACCCATTTATCTAGTTAGGGGTCTGAAGCCTTTAACACCAAAATGGGCCAGTTTCTTAAGTTGTGTCTAAATTCCGTCACTCACTACTTAATGCACTGTACATGTAAATGGCGTTTGTCATTTTGTAGTGATCCCAATCTAAAATTCCAAAACTCCAGTGCCCTAGAAAATTACCAAAAAACAGTGTGCATCAATGCTCACTATTGGCAAATATAAATCACAACATATTGAGTTTAAACAATTTTTCATGAGAAAAAATATGCATTTTTTTTAAGGTTTTTTTTCTTTTTTACACCATCCACATTTTTATCTTCAGAATACAGTAGACTCATAACTATTCCTTGTAATATATATATATATATACATATAATAATGAGGGCTGAAAAGTAACCAAAAAGTAAGGTAACCAATCTTAAACAAAGATAGCAAAGACTTGACAGAGAAATCAGTCATACTACAGTATCTTAATGATATTTTTGTCCATCTGAATCAATTTTTTAATCCACTAATCTAAATTCAGGAATCTCTACTCTAAATCTAGATGTTGTAGAACCAATGGGACTCTTTATTTCTGAAGCTGGCAGCAGGCTACATTGCTGAATCTCTGTCATTCATTTTTAAACTGAGTTTCAGTTATCAGAAAAATTCCCTAAGTGTGGAAATCTGCTTATGTAGTTCCCCTTCATAAAGGTGGAAACCCATCGGAGTTAAATAACTACTGGTCAATCCCCAAGTTATGCATTCTAGCAGAAATTTCTGTAAAACTGGTCAGTGAACAACTGAAGGAGTTTCGGGAAACAAACAGCATCTTATCTGATTTTCAGTCTGGTTAAAGTTTGAAAGTGTTAAATGATGTTATTCAAGCCCTTAACGTTAAACAAATACCGCGTTGCACTCTATATTGACCTTTCTAAAGCTTTTGACACTGTGGATTACATCATTACATGTCAGTCATTATTGGTATCTCTGATCAAGTTGTTGTTGGTTCATCGACTATCTGTCAAACAGATGCCAGTCTGTACAAATAAGCTCAATTTGTCTTACTTGTGAGATTCAGAAAGGTGTACCACAGGGCTCAGTACTAGGTCCCATTCTGCTCTCTTTTTACATTAACAACTTGTGTCTAAACTTACCAAGTGCATCATATGATCTCTATGCTGACGACACTGTCATTTACTGTTGCTTTCAGTGAATAACACAAGCTTTTGAATTTTTACAACCTGCTTTTAACATTGTTCAGTCATTGTGCCTTGAGGTTTGTAAGTGGTTGTAGTCGTCACACCCATCACTATGAACTGTATGCCAGAGCAGAGTGATATTCTCTAACCATGCAAAGGTACATGGTTCTTGTCTATAAGGTGCTGCTTGGTTTGGTCCCATCATATCTGTTCTCTTCTCCAATAAACCACCAGTCAGTATGTCTTACATCTTCATGTTCCCGAGTACGAACTGAATTTGGGAAACAAGCCTTCAGTTATTCTGCTGCCTTTAACTAGAACACTCTCCAAACACAACTGAAATGGTCTGAACAAACTGAAAACACTGAACAAAAGAAAACACATCATTTTTGTTTTTGTGGCCATTATGTCATTCATTCATAAAATGTAGCTTTTAAATGTTTGCAATAAACGAAATATTATAATAAATAAAGTGATATGTTTTTCTAACCATAAGAATTTTACTTTCTTTTACTTTTGCAGTAAATGAAATTCCTTTCAAAATAAAATGCACCCTGGGTCAAATAAGATCCTCCTCCTGCAGCGGCAGATTTACTTGAAATAAAAATGCGAGAAAGCAGAGTCAAACATTGCTAAAAGTACGTGCTTTAAGCTTATTTTAATAATAAACCACACTGACCTCAGATTAAACCTTTTACCATCATTTAGCTCAGTTAAAAATCTGAACATGAATGACAATTTAACAAAAACTAAATTACCAAAAATACAAACCCATTACTCAATCCATGTCATGAAAAATGCCACAATGGAGGGATAGAAAAGCTGGATGTGGCTCCGGAGCCTCGGGTTGCAGACCCCTGATTTAGTTCAAACCAGTTGGTTTGTAATTGTATAAACATCAGGAAAAAAAGAGGGTTTAACAATCTATTTAACATTTTTAGGAAATAATAAAAAAAAAAGAATAATTCCTCTTCTTTCTTGGAACACCTTTCCCGTTGTCACCTCTGCCTTCTCTCTGCCGCCTACCTCCCACCTGACATCCCTCCTCTCTCCACTTTTAAGGCTTAATCCACATTTCTCAACAGCCATAGGACAAAGGACAAAGGACAGCGGCAGATTTACCCACAGTCAGCTGCACAACCTCACAGCCTACTTAAGGTTAGAGGCAAGGATCAGGAAATCCCATATAGACAATTCATCTGATACATCATTTCTTTAGGAATGTTTTTTTTTCCTTCTGTACATAAACTCAGATGTAAAAATACAATCATTTCTCAGAAGCAGATGAGACACGGCTGAGTCATGTGAGCAGAACATTTGCTTTGAGCGAGGTTTTTTGTTTTTATTTCTAGTGTCCAATCACCCCCTCCATGAACCGCCATCTTAACGAGGTGGAGAGGTTTGAGTGCTCGAGTGATCTCAGGAGATAAGCTGTCTGTGGTTTTTGCCCCTGGTAAAGTCTCCCATGGCAGACAGGTCCTGGGTGACAAGCCAGACAGTGAGCGGTTCAAAGCCGCCTATGAGAAGTGCAAACAAAGATCCTGTTATGTCGCCTGGATTGGCATCACCAGGGTCCCATTCTGGAGCCAAGAAAGGAATGATCACTCCCCAGTGGGCCCACCAACCACAGGAGAGCTCAGAACGGCCAGTAAAATGTGAGGCTCTCCTGAATCCTGCGGACACACCTCCTCTTGAGGAAGAGGCTGATGACTTTGGGGTGGGGATGTCCATCACCCAAAGCTGAAGTCACTGAGGTAGTCAATGAGCTCTTTGGTGAGAAGGCACCGGGAATGGATAAAGTCCACCCTGAGTACCTCATATCT
The DNA here is from genome assembly GCA_014656515.1 of Oryzias celebensis. Classification (NCBI taxonomy): domain Eukaryota; kingdom Metazoa; phylum Chordata; class Actinopteri; order Beloniformes; family Adrianichthyidae; genus Oryzias; species Oryzias celebensis. The sequence goes on along the minus strand of BNCR01000012.1, from coordinate 66,863,835 downwards.
CTGAATGCTGTGGGAGTGTCATGGCTGACACATTTTTCCAGCACTGTGTGGCAGACGGGATCTGTACCACTAGACTGTACACCCACAGAGGGAAGGCGGGTCCCCTTTTCAAGGACCGGAGGGTGGCTTTGTATGAATACTATATGAATACCACCATAGGTTGGCTGGTCACACAGAAAGAGCTTGGAGTAGAGCCACTGCTCTTCCACATTGAGAAGAGCCTGTAGAAATGGCTCAGGCATCTGGTCTGAAAGCCTCCTGGATGTCTCCTTGGGGAGGTGTTCCGGGCATGTCCCACTGGGAAGACCCAAGACACAATGGAGAGACAACATCTATTGGCTGATCTAGGAACGCCTCGGGATCCCCCAGACGAAGTGGAAGAAATGGCAGGGGAGAGGGAAGTCTGGGCAAGACTCGACTGCTGCCCCACGTGAACCGGATGAGCGGAAGATGGATGGATGGATGGATACTAATCAAAAGAAGCAGATTCTGGCTCCTAAACTTTAACATAAGTAGGATTTGGAGTTTTTTTTTGTTTAGATGAACCGCTACAGAACACGACATAAGAATACTTTTAGGGTTGCACTGATTAAAACCTGAAAAATCAACTATTCAAAATTCGTTGTGTTGTGGTATTTAACTAATTAGTATTTAACTAATAAATAAAAGTGCACCCCAAAAAAACCTTGTGTACACAGTGTTTTTTTATTTGGTTTTCTGGGTCTTTAAATACCTTTGGTGGCACGTAAAACTCCAGCATGAACTTGTCACCTCCTTCCTCCCTCTTGGTCTTCCTCAGCAGCAGGCGACATTTCTGCCATTGTGCAGCCCCCATACAGTTTGTGTCATCAGCCACCATGTACCTCAGTGCCCCCTCCCTCTGGATTTCCAGGAGCTCTGCCTTGTGGCCCTGGGAGCCTCTGGGGAGCCGCAGCTTTTGGGACCACTTCTCTCCCCCTGCCGCTTCCCCTCCTGCCCCATTTGCTTTCCTGGCCCCGGAAGGAGCCTCTGGTTCGGGGGAGGCGCGCCTGTGCCACATCTCCTTCACCCCGTCCACCACACAGAGGCTCATGTTCCTCAGGGAAAAGCCTTTTTTGAAGCGAGCCTTTGGGTGACTGACCGACACATCCTCGGAGCTGCGGGACTGTCCCAGGGCAGACACCTTGTGAGTCGTTTGGCGGCCTCGGGAGGCGGTGGTGCCAATGCCTCCCCCGTCTATCCCTCCCCCTCCACTGTCCATGCTGTCCAAGGATTCAGTTGAAGCCCCAGCGTCTTTGCGCTTCTGATAAAGATCGTGACCGTAGGACAGCGGGCAACCCTGGATTCCCAGAAAAGGAACAATGGTGTACTTGGGGGCTGCGTTGGAGCCCTCCTCCCCTGGAGAGGACGCTTTGCTCTCTCTTGCCTGGGTTAGCGCTGCAGAGAAACACTCCAAAAAGTGATGAGCAAAGTGCTGCGAGAAGCTGGTGTCTGCTCCGGGGGAGTCGTAGCAGGGGTTTTCTAACAGGAAGCGCTGGAATTTGTTGGCAAAGTCTGCAGCAGAGGCTCGAGCGTGGAGCTCGCAGAACTCTCGCCAGTCTGGCAGTGGGCATGAGGAGGAGAGCTCCGGGCTACCAGGCTGCACCGCTCCGTTCATCACTGGGCCATCCCAACCCAACGAGGAGAGGCTGCAGAGGAGCAAGAGGAGGAGTGTTAGCAAGGGGCATGTTTCACTGCAACTGCTGGCTTTGGATCACACCACAGCTGCGTCTGCATGTCTGAGGCTGTAGAGACAGAAAAGAGGTGTGAATGAAGCAGACTGTGAACCAGCTTGTGTGTCATTATTTATATATCTCCATATGACAAAGTCTGCTGCTCTTCTGCGAAATATTGAGTTTAAAGACCCACTCTGAGGAAAACTGTGTTATCTGCGTTTTTAACATGTTCTTGAGGGATTTTTTACACGATGGAGGACTTATAAAAAGAAAATTTACCTTGAAAATGCATTTCTGAGTATTCATTTATTGAAATCGTTGTGAATGCTTTTGGAAAAAGCCTTTAGCAGTGACGCAAATGCTGCAGTTGGCGGGACAAAATACATCAAAAGATGATTTAAAAAATCCTTACATTTCCAAATCAGAAACCAACAAAACAAGTATAGATATGAGTTTAACATTTTCAGCAATATTGAGTCTACGCTCTCCATTCCACAATAATAGAACTACAACGCATATATTTAGCTTATTTTTTAAATCTGGTGTCAAATTCCAAAACCAAATTGGTTTGATTTACAAAAATCAAAATTTGTTTTTATTCATAAGTTGATAAAAAAAGATTAATTCTCTGTTTAAAATTGTATTTATTTATTTACATTTACATTTACATTTTGTGTTTGAACAAGAAAAGTACATTTTTCCATCACTATAATGACTTTTTGATTTACAAACTAAGAAAGAAATCTGTGTTTTTGCCTAAAAAAAATACAAAATTAACAAACTGGCGTCTGCAGACACATTAATTAGTATATTTCTTTTAGTTTGTGGCTTTTTTTAAGATAATAAAAAGGGTTAAAGGCAGCAAGAAGAAACACTGCTGAATACACCTTAGAGTTTAGTGAGATATGCAGCAGGGTGAAGCTGCACAGCAGAAGACTAGAGTGGCTGACGTGAATTGTGTCACTTTAGTCCTCCTCTGTGCAGGTTACGGCAAAAAAAAAAAAAAAGAAAAGAAAATTATAGCTCAGAAAGTTGAGTTTTTACAATTCATGTGCAATTGATTACTTTTTGACGTGAGTTTTGATCTTCAATTTCTGCACGTAAGTTAACTCAAACCAGGCTTACTAGTAAGTAATACAACACCACACTGCTTTCTTTTTGTCATTTATTGTCTTGAAGACACCAATTCTTCTCACTGACTCATCCTTCCACTGCTCCCAACCATGTGTGCATTTGGATGATTCACGTTCCTCCTTCACAGTCCCCAGCTCTGCCAAACCACATCACATCACTGAGAAAACTTTTCGCTACAGTGAGAACCTAACAAAGACTCACAATGACATTGTGTCTGCAGCAACAGCCAACGACAGTTGTCGGGCCCCTCCCGTCCCCGTCTGCCTCTGCACATCAGTGACTAACACAGCATCGGAGAACACTGCCAAACAATCAGGCGCGTGTTGCTCTGGCTATAGCAGCAAATCGTGCAGATAAGAAGATGATGCTTAAGCAGAGCAAAACGAGCTCTGGGTCGGTTAACACCCTCCATGGAATGAAAGCATTTCTTTTGTAACTGTTGGCTTTCCTAAAGAACTTCAACCAATTAAAACGAACCATAATTACCCTCCAGAAGTGTATCATCCATACGTCTGGGCCTGGATTCTCTTGGGGTTTCCTTTTGAAGCAGGTTAATTGCGGTTTACTGGGTTTTAGGGTCAGTGAGAATAAAAGCTGCTTTGTCAAAAGCTAGGAAAAATAAATAAATAAAGGACAGACTTTACTAGAATGATCTGTCTGCTTTCTACTTGTTTTAGAAGTGTGAATCATGATCAAAGAAGTTTGCAAAAAATAGAGAAGTAGGAAAAAAGGGGGTGAATTTAAATTAAAAAGTGACAACAAAGCAAACCTTTTTATTCTTATCAGCATGATTGAATCCTTGAAAATCAGAGTTTCAACTCTGTCAAAATTCCACTTATTTTTCCTTCCACACTCTAACACCTAAGAGATGCTTGAACCACTTGCTTCTTTTTTATTTCTGTGTAAATAAGATGTTTAGCTTCATCAGATTTGCTTAAATATAGATGATAGAAAATGATAACAAATATTTCTTTTTCTTGGGAATAACTCTAAGAATGGTCAATTCTTAGAATCAACACTGTGGCCAAGACTTTTATTTAAAAAACAACACATCTTGGACTCTAAATTGTCTTAAATACAGTAGGGAAAAACACTATCTATAGTCTGCTACCAAATGTGCAAGTTTTCCATCTTAAAAAGATGAGAGAGGCCTGTAATGTTCCTCATATGCATCCCTCACCTGTAGGAGACAAAATGCTCCGGCAACCCCATGACCCCGAAATCATAAAGCGGGTTGAGGAAACAGATGGATGGTTGGGATTTGGAGGAATGGAATATGAAGATGAAACTAGTTGGTAAAAACTCACAATAAAATCTTGACACTAAATGTCTAATCATGGCTTACAGACAAAACTGTCCTTCCCACTGTCTGCTTGGCTATAAAAAAAAACAAAAGCAATAAATCCACCAAAGCTTAACAAAGTCCTTCGTTAAACATATGCAAGGCAATGTTAACTAGATACATTCAAAACAGTCAGTTCATCTAAATATATCTAACTAGTTCCTACAGAGGGCGTTAAAAGTCTGTGTTACCCAGCAACAACTGGTGACTGGAAAACAATGATTTTTCTAATGACTAATAATCTGCACATATTTTTGATACTTGATCTGCATGTTATAATGGTTTCTGAAATAATGTTTACATAATCATTACAGACTTTATCTTTGTCATGTGATTTATTGATACTTAAGGATTTTTAAAGACCAGAATCTGTGTTGGTGCATTATAAATACCGGATCAGAAGTTAAGAACCAAATAATGAGAGCTCAGGTAAAGAAATGAAAAATTAAAAGTTAAGTAAAGCAAAGCAGGGGTGGGATTATACAAGTTTGCTCCCTCCCAGTCCCTTTCAAGCAAAGAACTGAACTTCTTTTGACTTTCTTTACAGTGAAAAGTTTCATTGTGTCATGTTCTACCAACAAAAAAGCAAATACGTTTATTTATGTTTAAGAGTAATAACTGAACTATTTGCTAGTGTATGTAGATGTATGCATATTTTTCAATAAATCTCATGACTAATAATCTTATGATTGATGTACAGTATCTTTGTATATATATAAACCTCTGTTATTTGTATTGGTTTTTGCATTGTTCTTGCTTCAAATGCTTGAAATAATCAATTTCCAATCCAATCCAGTTAGTGAAAGCTGAGAAAAAAAGCATTTTATCTGAGGGAGCTTTAAAGTATTAAAGGTTTTCTGTTTTTTTTAGTCTTACTTTAATATAAAAAATAGTGGGTATTTCAAGGGTATTAATTTTAACTAATTTTTATATCAAAGACTCTTATCACTGATCGACTAAATCCCACCCATCCATTTTCTAAACCCGCCATACCCCTTTGGGGGTCACAGGCGTACAGAAGTCTGTTCTGACTACTGGACAGGTTGCCAGTCTGTTGCAGGGCCACACACTCATACACTCCTAGGGACACTGTAGAATAACCAATTAACCTATGAAGCATGGTTTTGGACTGTGGGAAGAAGCCAAAATTTAAAAAAAATCTAAAATGGAAACACCTTGAGAATTGGTCATTTCATTCACCAGCCAAGGAAGCCCAAAGTGCTGTACACAGGGAAAACATAGATTTAAAATAATTAAACAAAGAGAATAAAAGCATTAAAAGAATAAAACCAATGTAAAACAATGTAAAACTAAAAACCAGGACAATAAAAGGGCTAGGTTGATGCTAAAACGCTGTAGTGCAGGAATAACTGTTTTTTAAAACTCTCCAAATGCTTGATCTCTCTCATTGCTGGTGGCAACTGATTCCAAAGTTTAGGAGCAAGCACAGCAAAAGCACGGTCCCCCGAAATTTCCACAACACGCACTTGTCTGCAGAGCGTAAGGACTGGGGGGGTATTTTACAAGCAGGCTGGAGAGGTAAGAAGGTGCAGTACCTGCCAGGGCCTTAAAAGTAAAAATAAGAATTTTCATAAAAATCAGGTACTGCACCGGCAGCCGGTTCAAAGAGGCCAAGATTGGAGTTATGTGGTCAAACTTTTTTGCCCTGCAAATAAATCTGGCTGCTGCATTTTAGACCAGCTGCAGTCTGGCTATTGAAGCCTAGGGTAACCCAGCACACAAAGAACTACAATAATTTAGTCTGGACAGCACAAAGGCATTGGTGACTATTTCCAGGTTCTTTTTTGAAATAAAAGGCTTTATCCTAGCCAGACGTTGCATTTGAAAAAAGCAGGATCTGGTCACAGCATTTATTTGGAGGTCCAGTTTCAAAGCAGCATCAAGTTTCACCCCCAAGTTAGTGACCACAGACTGTTCAAAAGGGGCAAGAGAGAGAAGATCGACATCATGATCCTTTCGACCACTAGGGGTAAAGACAATTACCTCGGATTTGTTTTCATTTAGGTCGAGAAAGTTAGCTGACATCCACAACCTAACTTCAGCAAGGCAATCAATTATTCTTTTAATCGTGCTGTGAGGTCCCTTGCATTTAGGGACATAAATTTGGCAATCATCAGCGTAAAGGTGGAAATCCACCTTATGCTTCCGCAATATCATTCCCAGTGGCAACAAATAAATAGAAAAGAGCAATGGGCCCAGAACTGATCCCTGAGGGACACCCCACTTCAGGGGGGTAACACTTAGACGAGTATGGGCCCATCTTAACACAGAAAGACCTGTCTGAAAGGTAGGACCTCAACCACTGTAGTGCTTCCCCAGAAAGCCCCACCCATTGTTCCAGCCGACCAATCAGGATCTCACGATCAACTGTGTCAAAAGCTGCTGATTGATCAAGTAATAAAAGAACGACGTGTTCACCTGCATCTGTTGCCATTAAAACATCATTAAAAATGTTTAAAAGAGCGGTCTCTGTGCTGTGTCCAGACCTGAACCCTGACTGCAGAGGTTCCAGTATCTCATGTGCCTTTAAGAACGAGATCAGCTGTTTTCAGACAATGTTCTCCAAGATTTTTGCACAAAAAGGCAGGTTGGATATTGGCCTGTAGTTTGACAGTAAAGCAGCATCCAGCCCTGGTTTTTTCAGCAGTGGCCTTACAACCGCCTGTTTAAAATTGAGTGGAACTTGAGTGGACGTAAGACTTGTGTTTATAATAGTTAAAACTGCTGGTCCTAACACTGCAAAGACTTTCTTAAAAAACCAAGCCGGCAGAACATCACAGCAGGGCCCACAACAGCATTCCACTTTCCCACATACAACTTTCCTCTCATTCATGAATCCATCACCTTAACCTGAACTTCCATTCACCAATTGTTTTTGGAATGATTACCCTCATGTCAGTGAGTGTAAGTGCTGCTGTTGCTGGCAAAAAAAAAGTCAATATCCTTTAAGCTATTTAAAAACCTGCACTGGGCCAGCTTTTCACCCATTCAGCAGAAAAACAGCCACTTACAACGCACTGCATTTCTAAAACTCCTGCCCTTCCGCAACAATGAGGATGTGCCCCCTCCTAAAGATACTGACCCGCGCACACACACGCGCTCAAACATCGAATCAGCATGAAACTCAAGCCGTCAGGCTGGAGGAAGTGGCCGGCATGATGGGTTTTTGTGAGGCTCAGCAGACTGTTGGAATAAAAAAAATAAATCACACGGGGACTTCAAAAATTACAAAGATGGCAGAAACAAGAAAAACACATGTGATGAAGGAGAACAGAGGGGAGAAGGATGTCAGGTTCCTGCTGAACACAACGTTTCAGATGCTACAAAATCCTTGTGAGGCAGCGTTCAACTCTCCTTGCAAAGGTGAACCATATGTTTTCATTTGTGATTGATCTGAGCAGACGATACACTAACAAAGAAAATGTACTTTATCCATCAAGCTAAATAGTTTATAGACAGTTTCCATCTTAAAAAACCTTAATCCTAAGAATTTACATTGATGCTCTCCATCAAAGTTCAAAAGTATTAGTCGAAGGCCTTTAGTAAAATACAAGCAGGACGACTCAGCAACTGTTGCTTTTGACCTTTTTTAAGATCCCACTTTAAAAAGTTCCACTTCGATCTATTTTCAAAGCGTTCTTAGTGGTCTTATTATTATGATTATGCTGTTTTTAGCCAATTTTTTTTTTAAAGCTGTCGTTTTCTAGGACATAGTTTCTGCAGAGCGGAAATGATTACTTAGAAATTTACCTCAGAGTTTTGTGGGTGAGACTGTTAGTGAAGGGTAAGCCTGCCCCCCTTTCCATCATCCCGCTCTCTCCTACTAGCTTACAGCCCCTCACACCCCCAACCTAACTTATTGGATGCAACAAAGATGGTACAGTTTTAAACCAAATACCAGTTCAGATGAGGAAAATGAGGACGCAAGTGGATGCATCAGAATGGAGCAGAGCAGAGAACGTGTGGTCTGCCGATTGTAGTTTCCATCCAACAACTGCAGGCTTTTTTCCAAACAGGATTTTTATGTCTCCTCCTGATTTACCATGATTTGAATGAAAAGATACTCAGAAACGCAGTTGTAATCTTCATTTTCTTTATGTATATCCTTCATCATGAGAAAAATGCTGGAAAAACACGTTAAAAACACCAAAAACACAATTTTCATCGGAGTGGGTCTTTTGATACTGGAATCGTGCGGGCTATTTTCCACTTTATTGTAGTTTTGTGCAATTTCACACACTGCTTGAGAGTAAGCCAAAGACTGAAAACAAAACACAAGTTAAAATCTAGCAGTTCCAACACCTGCTGGCTTTGGGATATCACTGGAAACAAAGAAAGTAAAGAAAAACATAAGAAGAATGTAAAAGATAACCATCTACTTTTCCTTTTCTTTCAACAACTTTTTTTGCTGCTTCAATTTAACAGCGTGAGACATTGTAGTTTCTTCCTTATGCACTACAAAGCTTCCTCTGTTTGATTTACACTAGTGCATAGATGCAAGGCATCATTTATTTGCATTCACGTTACAGTGACGCACACAGTGGCTGATATGCAACAGTCCTGTTAAGCTTCGTTCACACTGACCTCTGCTTTCAAGTGACCACTTGCAATGAAAAGTCTGTGAAAACACGCGTAAACGAGAATTTTGGGCTTCCACGCTCAAAACATTCGCACTTCTGCATCGCTATGCAAGTCTTTAAGTCTGTTTTCGAGCTCTACGTACAAAACGTGCATCCACTGAATATGGGATGAAAAGTAAACCAATTGAACTTTGACCAATCAGGGATGACCAACGACTAAAATTTATTGAGGTGCCAACTGTTTAAAGTTGATCTTAGAGGAGAAATTCACAATTATGGTTTGTGTCCGGTTGGAGTTATATGACTTCATGTTTCCCGTGTTTCATATATCGGAATAGAGCTGTGAAAGAAAAAAGCATGGGGCAAGATTTGCCAAATTGACACTGCTTCTAAATTTCACACCAAGCCTCTTCCATACATGCGATCGTATAGAGGAAAACACAATATGCTAAAAGTGCATTCAAGAACCCGTTTCAGCACATTCTTGAACATACATCACATCCCTGGTGTGAACACAGCGTTAGGAACTAACCAGAGATCAGATGAGCTTTTACACCTGCCAAACTAGGCCGACTACCTAAAGAAATGAAATACGTGTGGTTGAAATGTGCCAGAGTGACTGTGATCCTAAAGTCCTTCAATACTCAATCATTTTAACATATTAATCACGTTTGAAGTTGGACAGCTATGAGAAACAAGCTAAAACAAAAGGGGAAATAACATTCACTTATTCAGAGCCCAATTATCAGTACTTCAACAAGCACATTGTTACCTCATCTTTTGTCCATTTTCTGATTTTGACTGAAAACCTTTTTGAAATAGTGCTGATGTTGTTATTCTGGACCTGGAGCTCCTTTTTCCGCCCATCAGGGGCATGTTTCTGCTCCACTACCCAGCTGGTAAAACAATCAGTAAGCATGAGGAGGTGGAGGAGACAAGGGAAGCATAAAGAACAGGAGACAGACTTCAGGACACTGGTTAGCAGAGGCACAGTGTAGATTTCCACCAACACTGATGATTAAAGAAAAAGAGAGAAAAAGAAATCTAAAAATGTTCATCTCCATCCGTCAGGCCTCAGAAGCCTTTCCTTTCCTGTCTCCTGCATATCTGTTGTAAAAATCTACCACTTCTGTGCCCCTCCTTCTGCTGATTCTTCGCCCAAGGGGACGGGGCAGATATCTCTGTCAGGTGGTTGGGAGTTCTGTCTGTAACAGTAAACTGAAGAGGGGGTTGGGGGGGCAGTACTCTGCTGGGGGAAGTGATCGGCTTCGCCTGCAAAAACATTGCACAGGAGCTTCTGACTTCATCCGAGTCCCAGGGCCCTCGCAGTAGTTAATGATTGCTTGAGAAGGTTTGCAGCTGAAGGATGAATGTTAGAAGTAATGAAGAGCTATGCAGAAAAAATACCCAAAAGTGCGCAGTTTACTTGATGAACGCTACCCTGCAGCCGCAGAAGCACCTATATCATCCGTGTTGCAAGTGGTGCCTGCAGCACTCCCCCTGATTGGACAATGAAGATGATTGGTGATGCTGTGCTCCCACCCCGGGGAGTAAGGGCCTTGCTGCGATTTCTAAGATTAGCCCGCTCCACAGCACGACAGCCAGCTACAGCAGTGCTTAGCACAGTACAGCAACATCCAGAAATTCATGTTCAGGCATTCCTGGAGTGAGTAAAATGTTTGTTTTTGCAAGGGAACAGTCTGTAAAAACCTTTTCTCCGTGGTATGTCTGAGACATTGTTAGGACTGAGGTCATTGCAGAAGACAACCGGAAAGATGAAGAATACCTTTAACCACTCACAACAAAAAGCTACCAACACCTGCACCTGAAAAACGTAGGGAATTGAGTCACAGACCTCTTACATTGCTCATCACCACACTAGGGTCAAATCCATTGACTGTACATGAGAGCTGGACCGAGTGAGTGTGACATCACCCATAAAAAATGGCTTACTTCCAGTTTCAATTTGTTGCTATTTGTTTATGATACAGGCATGTTGAAAACCGTCAGTGAGCGGTGATTGGTGCGAGTCACAATTTGTACGGAAACCACTCTCACCAATCAGGACTGAGCTTGTTGGAAGTTCCATACATCTATCACTAGAAAGTGGACGCAGGGAATTTTGTCAATCACATTTTTCAGTGTGAGACCACCTACTTGTATTGAGGCAGCTGATTGGCCAGTTTATAACTTGAATAACTTGCACTACTGAGAAGATATAATGAAAAGAAAATTAGAAACATGTTTATAAAAGGGTATCAGAGCAAGACTGGTTATTCTGACAAACATAATGACTAAAAGTTGTTTCGTTCTCAATTAAGGTCTTCTGGATTTTGGCATTTTTGGGAACGGCAGGTTCTTCCTATTTGAGACATGAGGGGGGTCACTCAGTCCAGTTCTCTTTTACAGTCAATAGTCAAATCTGTTGTCTAAACCTTAAAACATTGACCTGATCAAGCTTTCAAAATGGCAGCTTTAACCCATTCTGATTACAAATCTATATTTTGAAATACCCAGAATATATCCAACTAAAGGCACACACAGTGTTATGTCCCTTCTTGCTTATTGTTGCCTCAGATTGGACATGTTGCACCTAAAGTTAGTTTTCACTTCATTAACCCCATTTAAACAAATGTGTCCTCTGAACGTACAAAAGAAGACTAATAGGTTCTCAGATTATAACCTGTTTATTCTACATATAGTGACCTTTTGCAGCTAATGAATGAAGCATTTTTAAGTCAACACATTGTTAAAGAAACACACACAAGAAACACACAACAATTACTCTAGTAATAATAGTGATGAAGAGTGTCTAATTTTAGTCCAATGTTTTTTAACTAATCACCATTTCCAGAATTGGTTTTCCTTTTTTCTGCTTTTAACATATTTTTTTGTGAAAAATATATAAACATACTGGGTGCGTGCAACCAAAAACCCTGTAACGTGTTCTGGCATACACTCAGAGATATTATATTAAAATAATATTATGTTTTTAGATATGTTAGAGATTGCATTACAGATCGTATTGAATCCATTTTTGAGTTTATTGTCACAACTATTTTCTCTACTGTCAGATCTTTAAGTCCGGATTCTACGACTTGTCTGACGTTTCACTTACAAAGTACAACAACAACATCAGATCCAGAGCCAAGAACACAGAACAATGGTCTAGAAATGATCGCCAGAAACAGTTTCCTGCATGCATTCAGACGGAATCTTGTGTTTAGACAAAACTAGAAAGCTGAATCAAAGTGCAGTTTGGGATTAATGCAGTTTATGTCATAATCAAAGCAAAAACTTTATTGAATCTTTTGTAAGATAGTTTCCAACTTTCTGTCCAACAAAAATTGTATAAGTCTGTCAGTTTCTTAAAACCGGGTTCCCTTTTAACAATAGTGTTTGTTTAACCATCTTTAACAAGTCTTTTTTAAATTATTATTATGATTTATATGTTAAAGATTTAGAGAGTAAAAAAGAAACGTTTGAACATTTTAAACTTGACCCTGAAACATTCCACAAACATTCGTTTTTGGGTTGGGACAGTGTGGTTGTATTCCATTTTGTAAACAGAACGCCTCCTCTGAAACTGAAGTCAAGTTCAACTTAAACACACTTTCCCACCAACGTAGTCAAAACAGTGAGCCAGGTGTAAGTCGGAGTATCACTGATGGAAGAAAACAAGAACTCGCAAAAAAATAGTGATGGACCCAGAAGGAAATGCAGAGCGGCTGATAAAGATAAAAAAAAAATTCCAGCACTGAAAGATTGGAAGAGTGCGATCAGAAAGGGCAAAACGAAGGGTCAGCAGTGACAGACTCCAAAATTCCCCTTCGTTTAGATCCTGAGATTTCAGAGTAGCCAGTCGGTGACCTTTAACCTGAGCTCTGATAACCTCACTTCTCCTTGATGAACCTACATTTTATCTGGGAGTGTGTGCAGGAGCGAGATGTGTTGTTGTTTTTTATATTCAAGATTGCTTTGCCTGCAGGAATTAGTCAGTTTCCAAGAGTATTATTTTGTGTCGACGTGTTTTGCGTTTAGGAATATTATTTCTGCAGAAGTGAGGTCGTCTCAGGTATTAAATTTGTGTTAAGAAGCGAGTTTGTAAGCAGGAGTGGGTTTGCAGACAGGATTGAGTCTGTGAGCAGGACTGCATCTAAGTGCATGAGTGTGTTTGCAATCAAAGGTGCGTCTGTGTCCAGGAATGTGTCTATGTGCAGGGGTGAGTTTGTAGTCAAAAGTGTGCCTGTGTGCAGGAGAGCATCTATGTGCCGGACTGAGTCTGTCTGCAGGACTGATTTTGTGTCCAGAAGTGAATCGTGTCCATGTGTGTGCGGGTGAGATTGTGTTTATGAGTGTGTTTGTGTGCACAGTCAGACAGATACTGACAAATCCTGAACAAGAATCCCGACATAATGAGAAAACATAAAATCGTTGAGCGTCAAATTCCCAAAAGGCACCTCCATTTACTTATGGGAAGGAGCGTCCAATCCTTCCTAATAATGCAGGTGGCAGATATTACACTCATTTGTTTAGTGGGTTCTCAGCAGGCAGACTGTCTTCTCACTCTCTCCTCTGACAATATAAATGTTGAGTGAGCTCAGCATCCATATGGCAGCGGACGATAAAGGACAGAGCGCGTGGGAGATGAACGCTGCACCACTGACTTCCATTTCCTGCCTCTCACCCACCAGGTCTAACTAATTCCACAGACGAGCATGTGCCTCACAGAAACACACACACAAAGCATACTCTACAACCTGAAATCTGTCACTTATTAAGATGTAACAGACAAACAAATACTTTTATTTTTACAGAAAAAAAATTCTAATCCATGTTTCTAATTAACAGAAGTCTTCTTAACACATTTAGAAGGAATTTCTCACAAACCATCACATTTTGAGCTTATTTAACTCAAGATTTGTTATGTAAATGTGCACAAAAAAGATACTATGTGCTGGATAACATTTGTAATTTATGTTATAGTTTGCTTTCACTTTATATATTACAATGTTAAAAAGACTTTTTTTTAAAATACAGATTGGTTTGTTTTTAAAGTAACTTTTTGATTTAAAAAAACTACTTATTTTATGACATATTTGCATGAAATGATCATGTTTTTTGTCATTAGAAAAATGTATGTCTCTGTATGAAACCAAATCATAAACTGAATGGTGTAGAATTCAACGTTTTGATGCAGTTTTCTTTTTTAGCAAATGTTATCAAATCTAAACTCTTAGAAAATAATGATTTTTTGCTTGTTTTCCTCCTCATTTTGCCTGTGTAGTGTTTAGTTAGAATATAAAAGCAGCTGTCTGTCATAAAATCTATTTAGATCATATTTTGATCTGTTTAAAATCGTACAAAAAACGTCGTTATAGGACATAGTTTCTGCAGAGTGGCAATGCACTTCTCGTGCAGAGTAAGCCTTCCTCTACTTCCCATCATCTCTTTGTTTTCACTCTTAGCATACACCGCCAACCTATTACGATGAGGAAAATGAGAACACGGATCTATTTATCTACAAGCAGATGCATAAAAACTGAGCCTGTGGTTTGCCTTGGTGAGCTCTAAGCTTTTTTGTCTGCTCCTCATTCACCATTTGAGAAAAAGAAACCTTTAGAAATGCAAATGTATGCCTAATTTTCTTAATATATGTCCTCCATCATGAGGAAAATGCTACAAGAACGTGTTAAAACCACCACGTTCATGAACTTTCACAAAAAGGGTCATTATTGCCATTCCCATGAAGCATCTCTTGGCTTTACATTTCAGCTCAAAGCTTCACCCTTAATAAAAGTCTTTAAACTTTGACAGATTTGATTTCAAGAAATCCTCCATAACAATTCAAGAGATTCCGACTCTGTGTTTGCACCCCATTGTCACAGCATGATGTCAGAGATTCCAGCATCACAAATCAATGAGTGAAAAGGCGTTTCGGTGTGAGCCCCTGTTCAAATCTGACTTGTTAGGCTTCATGTTACCTGTCTGTTCAAGCAGCTCATAAAAAAGATACGTGAGAGAAAGTCAATAGAGGGGCCTGTGACAGGCCTGCTGCAGGCCCAGGGAGTCTATTTAAAGGCAGCAGTGGAGCGTGGTGCAGGCTGCGCGCTGGACTTCATGAATGGCCTCCTGCTGAATGGCTGACAGACCCTGAAGGCGGCGATGAATGGGAGCCTGCGCGCGTGAGGTGTCATGGATTCTGGATGTTGAGCGCATCTCTGCGGGGGCCGCAGACGGGTCCCATTCGCTCCATCAAATCTGTTAGGCGTATTTTTTTTAATGTACATATATATTTATATTTATTTTAGGGAGGAGAAGCATCCTCCACATCTCCACCCCTCCAGCAGACACGCAAACTACCCCTCTCTTCCATCTGGATGTCGCCGCTGGGTCTCAGGGAGGCTGACTGCGCTTCAACCCCAGATTGCATTTTGTCTGCAGCCGGAGCTGGTTCTTATTGTCCTGCAGCAAATACATTACAAAAAAAAAAAAAAGACAACCTCGATGCTGCAGCGTTTCTGCTCGCAGCTTTCAGCGCAGGAGCAGGTTCTGCTCACAAACGCCAGGATGATCCAGGCGCGCTATGGACAGAAGAGCGCAGCGCAACTCACCTCAACAGAGGACGCGTTTCATTCTGTCTCGGAGGAGACAGAAGGATTTCTGCAGAGGAGATCCTCACTTCTCCGTGTCAGCCATGGTTAGATCCTCCACCTGCCCTCGTTTGTCCGGTTTATAGACGCTCTCAGGCAGTCAGAGCTTCCTCCATCTCTGCTGCTGAACACTGGACGCTGCTGCCGCCGCTTCACAGACCTATTTAACGCCACGGAGCTGCACGAAGGCCCACTTCCGGTGACGTTTTTCAGAATAAAGCTCAGAAATTTCTAACTGGAGAGTCCCTTTCTCGTTTTTTTGAAATTAAACGTATGACACCAACATTCAATCTCTCGCAGAGGATGATGAGGTAACATTATAACACTATAGGGGCTGTACAGAAGACTTTAAATACAGTCATTTCTTAATTACCAAGATTGCAAAAGACTTAAAGCAAAATAAAATAAAGGAGGAGCCAAAAAAATGGATACAAGGGAACTAAAACAATAACCAAGTCGAGGTTTGTTGAAAGGTTAATGGGCAGTTTTCCACGTTTGCAGTTCCTCTTTGCTTTTAGTTTAGGGGCGAGAAGGAAAAATATGGGGTCAAATCTAGGGGTCAAATCAGGACCAGCTTAAAAATGAATGAAAAACAACGATATTGGAAATGTGAAAAACAAAATAGAAAAATTGAAAAACTATAGTTCAGACTTGAAAGAAATATTTAAATACATTTTAAAAAAAATGTGGTTTTGAAACTTAAATTGAGAAAAAAAAAAAAAAATTAAATCTAGAACAGCAATTGAAAAAGAATGTTTATTCCTTCAGGTTTACAATGTGTACTTTTCAGTTTAAAACTGTTTTCAAATTTGCTTGTTTCTTTTTTAATTTACAATGTCTGTTTTTCACATTTACAATCTGGTTTATCGTTCATTTTAATTTATCCTGATTTGATCCAGAGGAAAAACCATTGACTGTCAAAGAGAAAAAGCACACACAACACTGCCGTGGGGTTTGGGCCTTGTGTGACAAACACACAGACCAAGGTATCTTATTATTATTAATAATAAAGACATCACTCTGAAAAATATATTTTTTAAATTGGTTCAACAGGGAAAGCAAAATTTCAGGTTTATTTGTTGTTGAATATTACATAGATTTTATTGTCATATGCAAAATAGCAAATCTGTTTTTTCCTAATCTCCAATTTACCAAAAACAAACTTTTTAAGTGTTATACATGGACCATATGTTACTTTTATAAATGAAGAGCATAATGTATCAGAGTTTCTTTCACCTTTATCCTCTTTTCCTCCTAAAATGTTCATTTCATCTTAACACATCAGAGCTTTTAATTTGAAAGTACACTGAGAGGCTAGCACGGCAACAGCTTGCTTCAATTGTGCGTGCGTGTGTGTGCGTGTGCAACGTGCATGTGTGTGCGTGTTTTTATACCTCTGTCCTTAAAGAAGCCACGCCCGTTTGTTGTTATTATCCCACTGGCAAAAATCCTGGACGTATTGTGTTTCAGTGTGTGCACGCCTGGGCGCTCAACAACTGAATCCATATTCAAAACACGTGTACGGTCCAGCCCAGCAGTTGATGCACTGTACCAGCTGCCCAAGATAAACAACATAACAACAACAACACAAAAAAAGGCAAACACTGGCTAAAGCAGGTAGTCTTCCCCTCTGGGTTTTGTGAATGTCCGGAACTGATAAAGTTTGATTCAAATATATCATGATAACACTGATGAAGAGGTAACCCTCACAAGGTCATCCTGACAATTATAGCTGCTCCACAAAGGATGTGTGGGCACATGAGACATTCTGCAGAGAAAAATACATTCTGTCTGACCTACTAACTTCAAAAAGATGATTTTGTGTTAATAATTAAAAGTAAACAACTCAAAATACTTATGTTTTTATTAACTCAATACCCTTACAAATTGAACACGTTTACAGTTTTGTGATGGAATAATTTACACATTTGCCGTACTTTTGTCCAAGTTTCCTAAATGACCAAAATATATGTTATAGTAAACAGTTTTTTTTCCCATTTTTGTGTAACAAAGCAGTTTTGAGCCACTGTTCATTAACATACATTGGTGTTTGGCTGTTTCTGACTTCTCATATGGTCTGCTGATGCTTCCTTCCGAGTCAGTAGCACAGGGAGCTTAGTTTATTATAATCCGCTCTGAGAGGATTGAATCTGTGGGGTTAAGTACTGAAATAATAACCCGCCCAAACTGCAGACAGCAGTAAAAGAGGATGAGCCATGTTGGTGTTCAGTATGTCTCAGAGAATAGAAATGAAAGGGATTCCAATGTGCATTTTTTCCAAAAATTGTGGCTGCTCATCAGCTGTAAGTGTAAAAACGAAGATTTACGATTAAAAAACTTTTTTTGCAGTTAGTGAGAGTTAATCTTTCCCTAAACCTGTCAGTACCAGAAAATTAAACAAGATCTCCAGACCTGCAGAGTGTTACAGCAGAGAGCAAACACTGAGATCGATTGTCGCTTAGTCTAACGAATTGCTGATAAATCATTTACCACAACTTCTACTTAATGTCTCTCTGACGACTTTCAATAAACTCTTCTTGCACTGATGAGATCAACACTGAACATTTAAGTAAAAGTAGAGCCAGCGTTGAGAATTGGAAAACCCCTCTCAGAAACAAAGAACAAGGAGGTAGTATCATCATGATTTGGGCCTTTTTTTCTACAAGTGGACCAGCAAATCCAAATGGAAGAGATCACCTTAAAAACATTTTGTTATAACGTTACCTCAAAAAAGAGAAAATGTGTAATGAGCACTTTCCTTTAAAAATGTTTCAAAAATGCTTTCACTTCTGCTGAAATAGAAGACCTGAATTACACTCATTAATAAAAAATAAAAATACATCAATGCGAAGTATGAATTTGTCCTGTTTTTTGGAGAGATTGATTTTTTTACAGTCAGCATTTTCAACCGTGTCTTTGAAATATTATATATACATCAATGTATATATATGGGCCTCGTTTGGTGACGTTTGTTCAGGGATCAGCGTATAAGGTAAATTAAAATGCACATTTCTCATGTTTGGCTAACTCTCATGTCAGATCTTTTTACATTAAAGCCCAACCGTCCTGTAAAGAATGTTTTAGTGAGCTACATTTTCATTTGAATAATCATGGTGCTGACGACAAAAAGTAAACCTTTGCGCCAACATTCTATATTTAAACCAATGACGAGGCATAAAGTAGCTTAAGAGAAAACAAAGTGACTAAGGGCACTCTCTTTGTCTTCCTCCGGAGGTTTATTGATCTTTAAACACTTCCTGCCGGAAGGACGAATTGACGGGAGCCCTGAGGGGGCAGTGTCCTCCTCAACGTCCTCCCCATCTGAAGCTCCCTCTCTGTCTTACACCACATCTGCCTCATTCTCTCCTTGTCTTCCTCAGTCCAAGCTGCAGTTCATCAATTTGCATCCTGAAAAATGAGCACTTTCTGCCCTGAACAGTTTTACTTCTAGTGCTTTTCTGGTTGATGTCTTTGGCTCACTTGTGTGTGCAAAATGATGAAAACTCCTCATTAGGGCTCATTGATCAACAGGTCAGAAGGAGCACATTTTAGCCATCCAGCAGCTAGTTTTTTTATTTCTATACTGTGTTCAACAGGAATATAATGCTGTTTGAAAGACAGTTGGCGACTAAGAGAATAAACGGATCAGGGGCCCCTAAAAGGTCCGGATGAGCACTGTTTAATGGGTCCATTTTACAATGGAAACGCTCAAAAAAACAGACCGGGCCAGGATGTGTTGTACTAGGCCGTACCGTACTGGACCCCTCAATGGAAACGAGACTTTAGACTCCAAGGAACAGATGAGGAGGCTAAAAGAAGAGGGAGGCTTTTGAGCTGATTCTTTGTGATAGTGACTGGAGTGGTTGGGGTGGAGATTGCCCTCCTGAGGCTGTTTAAGGATGCGTGGGTTTTAATGAGAAATTTCCTCTGCTTTGTTCTGTCTGGGAGAAAAAAGTGCTGGGGTGCACTGAAAATTTTGTCTAAATCATTTTTTGGGGATGGAGAGAGAATCCGTACAGCATCCTGCTTTCAAATGCCTGGGAAATCTGCACTTATGTAGATTGGGCAAAATCCCTTCGTAGAATAATCTCACATTTTTTCAATTTGTTCCACAAATCAAATCAAATCAAATCAAATCAAATCAAATCAAATCAAATCAAATCAAATCAAATTTGTATGCCATTGTTTTAACTAATGGGAATCAAAGTGATTTGCATAAAAAATTAAATCATGCATCATGTTTTACATGCACAAGACTGGTCAAGTCTGTTTGTTTTTCAGTAATCAAACCATGGGAGTCATCAGAAAATGAGAACCAGAGTCCATTGACCTCCCAGACCCTTCCCCCAATCCACACGTTAAAAGGGAAAACCAGGTGGGAGGCATTAGAGCTCAGACCACGGCTCATGTGGTCTCAGGCAAAGGCCGCCTATTGGAGGTGACGTGTCGATACGCCGCCATCTTGAAAAGGTCTAACTGCGTCCCCAGTGCTAATGAGGAAAATGTATGTATAACAAAAAAACCCAGTTTTATTATATATATTTTTTTAATAATCTGACATTTGTTTTGATATGTTAATAAAAGAAGAATGAAATTAGTAACAAATTTGACAGTTCGTTTTAATTATTACTATTTGTTATTTTCTCTCTTTTTCTGTGGTGCTGAGGAGCCAAAAACCATTAAAAAGAAAAACTTCTAACAAAAAAAAGACGTGTTATGTCATCTTCATAAAATGAATACATATTTGTTTTTAAATTTTCAAAATATTAATAACTAAAATATATTAATAGGACTCACAGATCTAACTAATCAGACATAACTTTGAGAACAAATATTTAAAATCAGACATTTGGTAAGCAATCTATTAAAATAAATTTTTTTCTGTTTTAATAAACAAAAATAATTTCTCCCAAACTTTTTAAAACCTGGCCTAATAATGAATGAAACATAGAAATAAATAGAATAACTTTATCAGTCCTATAAGGGCACAATCTCCAGGGTAGCCAGGAATGAGGCGTCTAGGATTGCTCTGGAGCTGGCCCCTCGCTCCAGAATGGGTGGTGTGAGTACGAGCCATGACAAATCTAGCAGCCAATAGAGACAATAGGCTTTGCCCAACTGAGTACATGTTAACTGTGTTTGGGCACTGATGGTTAAAAGACTTTTATCATCTGAATTGAGCGGAGCAGGGAGCTTGTGGCCTTCTGATTGTAGCTTCTGTGTTACAGCTACAGACTTTTTCCTGTGTTTCTGATTCACAATGGAGTAAAGAAATACTCAGGAATGCAATTCTAATCTTTATTTTCTTTACATATGTTCTCCATCATGAGAAAAATGCATTAAAAAGCTGTTAAAAACACCCAAACCAGGATTTTCATTGGAGTGGGTCTTTAAATCGTTGTGAAACCTTGTGGTGCTGTTAGCACTAACAGCGTGGCATGGCCAAACTGGTAGGCTGTGAGTAGACCCTTAGTGGGAGCTTCATCCACAAATCTATCCCATCAGTAACTCCCTTCGGTTTAAACAAATCATTAGCAAACAAACCGTTCTTTCTCTATATGTACAGACAGAGTACAGACTGGTCTAAGCCCCTGCTGGGTGTTACCACCTTGAGGTCGCATTTTAACCTGCGGTAACCCTAGTGAGTTGCCAAGAAATTAGCCGTCCTGATCCTCAGACGCCCTTCTGCTGGGATGCTGGCGACCGCGCGCGTTTCCTGTGTCACCCTCTACGTGTGTTTGTGAGTCTCCTGCTGAGCTGGCAGGAGGTGATGTATGATGTGATGAAGTCAGCCTCACCGGGATCCGGCTCAAGATAGCTCAGCAGATCGTGCCATCGATGCTGCTGTAAACAACAGCAAAAAAAAAAACAGCAAGGAAGAAGAGCACAGCATCGTGTGCCGCACAGGTGAAGGGAAATCATTATGAATCACAAAGCTTTGTCAATGTACACCATCATTATTTGACACTTTAAAATACACGTTTTACAACACTTTATACCACATAAACTTTGCCAAGGTTCCTACAAACTTTAAAAACATAACTAACTAGGAAACTTCCCCAACAAAAGCAACGGATGCTAGTAGTAAACCGCCCTGCAGAGGAGAATAATTTACTTCAAATGAAACACATTTTCATCTTCTTTCAGACTGCTTTGGATCTGCAAACAGAATTGTATTTGTTTATGTCTTTTCACAAGTTTCAAGGAGTTACATTGAAAACTGGTCAACCTCATTTACATTCTCAAGTTAACATAGATGAACACATTCTGTTAAAATAAATGGAAACTTATTTTTCTCCCAAATACTTTCTAAAAAGCCAAAAACGTTGTCCCTTCTGTTTCAGAGCCAACTGAATATGTAAATTCCTAATATGATGGAGCAATGGATGATGAATTACTTCAACACTTGCCATAATCTGTTATGATCCCATCAAATTATGATTATTTTTAAGTATTTTGTCTGTTGTGATCCTGTAAATACACACGTTGTCTTTTCACTTCATCGGGTTTATAGTTTCAGTGTAAAAGTAAAAACAAAAAACAAGTTCGTATTTGTCAAGTCATGGATTAACAAACTAAAACGAGATTTAAAAAGTTGAAAAATTTTGTCACCGTCTTCCAGGTCGTGCTGTTTCCAAGGTAACTGGACTTTTTTCTGAAGATAAATTTTTTTGCTCATCAGAAAAGCTTTATCCTGATTAATGCTCCTTCTTCCTAAATATACACATATATATATATATATATATATATATATATATGTATATATATATAAACAGCTTCTTTGCCTTGAGAGAAGAACTCTAGCTTGAGAACTTTGAAAAAGTTATGCAACAAGAGACAAAATGTCACACTGTCAATTATTTTAAACAACAGAAATTTCACATTTCTAAAAGAATAAAGGTTTTACAGTTCTGGGACGACACAACATCAATCAAAGTTTGTTCTTCAAAAATAAAGCTCCCAATAATAAAATTCATTGATACTTTTTATTAACGTCTGTTCCTTGACGTGTCTTTGTGCAGATAAGAGGCGTGGGGGATGTAGGGGCAGTTTACAGGCAGAAGAGTTTAGGGTTTGAGGGCAGGACCATCGTCAGGAATGTGTCACATCAGTCTGCAGAGTGATTCAGGCCGCCAATGTCAGAGCAAATCACAGGCCAGGGGAGCATTCATCTGACAGTGGGGATTGAAAGTTTGGGCACGTCAGGTAAAATGTTATAATATTGTGCATAAAGAACCCAAGGAAAGGTGGAAAAACCTCCCAGAGGCATCAGTTTACAGATGAGACCTCCTTTTAATATGTCGAAACAGCAGAAAATAAAATAATTTGGGACGTTTTGTCTCTCGTTGCATATTTATACGTGAAAATAAACTTTTAACATTTTCCAGAGTTGTACTTCTCTCGGAGCAAAGAAGCAGCATTGATAAGGATAAAGCTTGTCTGATGAGCAAAGAAATATCTTCAGAAAAAAAAATCTCATTAAGTCCAGTTACCTTGGAAACAACACGACCTGGAAGACGGTGACAAAACATTAACAAAATATTTTAAATCTTAAAACCACGTCTCATCTGATGCCTTTTTACCTGGGGTGTCCAAACTTTCAACCCCCACTGTAGCAACATCCATCACAAGAGTAGGGGGGGTGATTCAGAGGGGCGGCGAAGCGGCGTCACGCAGACTGAGGACAGGATGAAAGAGAGGAGGGACAGAGACATTTCTGGAGGGGGGGGTGGTGAAATGTTGAATGTAAAAAGAGCACCCCCTCTCACCCACCCACTCAACATCACCTTAACAGACACATGCACAACAAACGTGCACTCCTTGTATCCATGCAACAGTCCTCTGCAGTTTGTGGTCTGAGCCACTCAGCGGCACAAAGGAGGAAAATCCTGAATGGTGAAAGCTCTGAATGAGATTTTCACCGCGGCAAAGGAATGAATGAAGACCATATCTCTGAATGGTGGCAGTTGTCTGGAAGGAGAAAAATCTTCCCTGCCAAACTAAAGCCAGATTCAGCAGGAGTGCACTCCTAATTCCTCTCCCAGCAGGACTCATTGAGCCGCTGACGAACCACAGCTAAAGGAATTCATGGGGGACACTGTTTCCAAGCTCAGGTGGGTGGAGAGCTTCAGACGCAGATGTTTTACACCAACATGACGGTTTTTCTCACCTGCACATGCTAATTTCACAGAGGAGTCCTCTAGTTGAATGTCTTTTGTTTGAGATCCTTTTATAATATCTTAGCCACAACAAGTCAACCCTTCATTTCCTGTTGTTAACTCTGCTGTTAACATTTATTTTGGTAAATGATTTTAGCCACAAAAAAAAAAGGCTGCAGAAACAAGAAAGTGTTTGATAAATTGAAATCAGGGCTAAAACGTAATCGTCCTGAATATAAAATATCTCAGCCTGAAATAATGTGAAAGACAAGTATGTTCAGGAGCTTCTGCCTTTCTTCACGTCCTGTAACATCCTCCCTTCAGTAAGAAGCAAACCCTATCTGACCTCTGATGACCTTTTGCTGATGACTCTTTTGTGATCCGCTCACAGACAGAATTCCCAAAGAGCTCTACTTTAGTGTCCTCCATTCTTGGAGTATTATCCTACAAGGATTGAAGTTCAGCCTGCCGGGGAGCTTACTTTAGATTTTTGTCTGTTACAGCGGTCACGCTAGATTAAAAAAAAAAAACTGAAGATGAAAGCATTTCATTCAAAGATGAGGCAAATTCGCTCTAAAAGTTGTCAGAGATTCTTTTTGTTTTTTGGTGAATCTTTTTAACTTTAAAATGCGGTACATGAATCTGCTCTGGGAGGTGAAAACATATTTATCTGATAAACAGAAATAGTCTAAAACAGATCTATTAATTCCAATTTATTGCAATTTAAGAGAAGTAAAACAGAAACGTCTGGTCCTCTGCAGACATATAAATATAAGACTTGTTTTATGTCAAACCTTTGTCACTGAATGTGAAGGCTGGGGGAGCAGATGATGAGCAGCTGCAGGAAGCCTGCAGTGATAAGAATGATGGAGGGCAGTGAGCGGATATAAGGCATGCATGTCTCAGCGTGAGGCCAAAGGTGAACGCCAGCGTGGAGGGCAGAGCGAGGCTGTAATTGTGCTGATATTGCTCATTCTGATCTGATTGATAAGCAAAATGAGGTTTAGGACACAGCAAAGAGGAGGAGGAGGTCTGCTGCTCTTTAATGGCTGCATGATGTGGTGCTCTTTAACAGAGGGCCCCTCATGAATAATACAATCTAATTCATTCCCACTAAGATGGGGGCAACTTTGAGTGGGACTGCCGAGGCTTAAATCCATAATCAGCAAATTGTGCGCTTCAATGGAGACAGGAGTCTGTTTAACAGGCCAAAGGACTGCAGCATCATATTTACATTCTCTCCTCATCAAGTTATAGGAAAATATTCAAATGGTTTAGTGCGGCCACTCTATGCAACCTTTAAACAAACTCTTCTGCCCTGAGGATTTTTAAAAGGGTTTGATCAGGACACCAAAACCAAATGTAAAGAAACGCGTCTAGACTCTCTCTGTCGTCAGACAGATGACCTCTGAACATTTGGTCATTTTAGTGATTTGCAGGTGATAGAGCGAACATATTTTCACAGGAAAAAAAAAAGATCTTGTTTTATTCATGGTTGATATGTCCAACCAGATGAATGAACCATCTGCAAAGTTCCTTAATTGCTTTAACCAGCAACAACTTTTCTGAAGGCGTGATTTTGTTAAATAAATTATCGCTAGAAGATTGTTTTGATTAAAGCTCACAAGGACTGACTATTACGCACCTTTTTCTTGAAGGTATACCTCATTCTTGACTTTGTCAATGATTTTAAAGCACACGATTTTGGTGTTATATTGCTAACGTGAAGAAGCAATGATTCCAAGTAAGAATCATATAAGAAAGCCAATTTACTTCCATTTTTACTAGAGCGACATTGTTAAAAAAAATATGCATCTGTCTCTGCAGATTTGCCAAAAATCTTTCAAGCACCAATGGAATCACTGTAAAAGCAAATAAATAATCTGCCCAACAACAAAACTCATGAGCAACCAGTTCATGTCTCACTTAACTTCCATTTATATATATATAAAAAAAATCTCAACTGTTCTGTTCAAGGTGATGCTAATAAAATTCGTGTTTTACAGCATGAAGGGTTTAAAACAACATTTATTATGTAAAAATGAACGGATCAAAGAGTTTTAATAACTCTATCCACATTTTAACTAGTTAATGTTATATTCATCACAAAAATCCCCAATTTATTAAAAAAATATGTATTTTAGTATTGAACAACCTGTTTCATTTTAAACGACAAATGCACTTTAATCTGGCAACACATTCAACACATTCATGCATTCATTTTCATTTCCTGTTTTTAGTAACCGAATGTTAAGCATTATTCATTGTTTTAAGTCACAAGTTTTACCATGGGTTGTTTTGATATTCGTGTGTTACACGTTTCAGGAAGCACTTTTTAGAATTTCATTGTATTTGTGACAATGACAATAGAAATATCTGATCTAAGCCAATAAAAATTTGTCATAATCATTATTAGACAGCGACTTCATCTCTGTCTGAAGAAGGGTCTTAAATATGGACGCCTTTGATATTTACTTTGCATTTGTGCAAAGACTGTATTAGATTTAAAAATAATTTCTAAAAACTTTTTTCTGTTATAGCATATTTGGAAATGAGGTGACTAAATTTAGAAAAAAAGACAATCCTGTATCACAGGAAACCAGTTCAGTGCAGTCACTGCAAACCCATTAAGATGGTATTCAGAATGTTGATCAAATGAAAACAAGACACATAACTGCATAGATTTTATTTGAACAGAAAGAGGGGAAAAAGGAGAAGCAAACATGCAAGCTGTTGAAGCTGGGTTTACACGGAGTAACCGTCAATGTGTCATTAATGTGTAACGAAACAAAGACAGTCGACTAAAATCCACAGCCAGTCACTTACAATCCCACTGTTGATATCAAGACAAAAAGAATAGATCAGTGTGTGTAAGCTGTGTAAACAAGTGAAGGAAAAAAAAACTATGTCTTATTTAACTTACGCTTATGGAGGAACATCCTCTCCTTCATAAATGCATCAACCCCACAAGAAAAACAACCAAAACCCCCTATTATCATAATTCCACTATTACCTTGAAAAACTGCATCTATTCAATTACAGTATTTTAATATACGAATCCACCAGCCCTCTACCTTAAAAACACCCAACTAATCAAATATTAATCACAATTTTGAAAAAAACAAAACAAGTACTGGGATGTACTTTAGTAAATTTATAATTCTTTAAATCAAAATTAGTATTTGGTCATTTGTAAATCATCTAAAACTTCATTTTGGTTGCCCAATAATTTCTAATAAACATAAAGACCCTGAAAATGTCCCTCCAGTTACAGTTTATAGTTCTATACTGCCACCTAGTTGAGATGTTTGCTATTACAAAAACAAAGGAGTCAAAGCCCAGAAACTTTTCTTTAGGACATGCATCTATGGCTTTGTGCAGAGCAGCCTAAAGGTTTTGGTCGTTCTCATGGAAGCGGTGGAGATGGTCAGCGTACCTGGAAGAAAAGGACTTTGTTTGCATTTTCCAATAAAAGCTTTTTAGAAAACGCTTTGATACACACGTACTTTTTAGCACAGAAAGCAGTGCAGTCTCTTCCAATACTCTCGCTCCAAGCAGTCTTGTACAGCACCTGGACAGTTTTTGAGAAGGTGGTTAACATCTGGTTTGACCAAACCTGTGCACCGGAGGGGTTTAATGGACCCACCAAGAAGACCAAACAGTGCAGGAACAGGGTGTAGAAGAAAGCAACAGTCCTGGCCATCTTGTTGGAGAGAATCACACGACCCTGCAGACAGAGGACTCAAAGTTTGGGGCACCAAAGCGAAAAACAGGAACCGTAAGGAGAGCAAAACTCACCAGACTGAGAGTTGCTTTATCCCAAGGACTGAGGCTCAGGTATCGGCGCTGACGCTCCTGGAGGCAACACAGAAAAAAAACGGCCATTGTCTTTTCTGGAACCTCAAAACTATCGTCAGCAAATCTCCTCTTCACGAACTAAATTAATCTAAAAATATTCAACAAACAATAATTTAAAAAATATAAAAGATTATAAAAGACAAACTTTTATTTCAGTGGATGGCAAAATAAAAAAAGAATTACCTGCCTTTGGAGGTGTGTCCTTTTAAATCTGTGTTTTTCAACTTTTTTTTTTTACATGTCGAAGTACATTTTCTCCTTGATGAAAATCACACCAACAGCGTAAAATAAAAGATACTTTGTTGTCTGTATGAACAATTTATTTAACAGTTATTCTTATGAAAGTGTCATGAATGAGAATAAAAATAAAGACGTAAAAAAGTATTTTATGACTTTTCAAATACTCCGTCTGAAACTTTACTCTGGATGAACACAGAGCTGATATCCTAATTTCGACCAATGACGTGAAATTGAATCATTTCCCTTTGCACAACTGACCTTTAAATTATATTTTTTAATTTGGCTTAAACTCAAGTATTTTTTCTGCTACTATGATAACTGACAGAAAAACTGAATTATGTAGATTTGAATACAATACATCACAAGGTTTACTGTATTGTTGAAAAAAAAAGGCTTTTATTTAGATGGGAAACTTTAAATTCCTCAACAAGGACTAAGGTGATGCCATTTTAGAAAAAGGGAAATGAATTTTCAGGGCAGAAATGTCATGAATTGTGTGTGCATGTGTTTTACCCTCTTGCTGAAGGAGGAAAATGGATCCAGTCTTTCTTCATACTGAGAGGAGTAACGCATCACTGTGTCATCGCTACCGCCAGCCTAAAACACAACAAAAACTGAGATCTCCTTCCATCCTTCTAGCTGTCATGAGCGTCTGTGTTTCCAGATAAAAACACGGATGAATCCCGCATCAATGCCACAATGAGAGACTCACTTTTCCTGGGTAGCTCTGCAGGAACTTTATTTTCTCATAGAGCTTGATGTTGTCAGCCCTCAGGCTATCCAGTTCATTCTGCAGGGCCTGCATGGTCTGCTGCAGGGAGCGATTCTCCTGCATGGAGAGAGGAGGCGCAAGAAAACAAAAGGGTTAACACTCTCGTAAAGAGAAAACATGTTGTCTGCGGTGGCGTGCGCGAGGGTGTGAAAAACTCACCGCTTCCAGCTCCTGGTTACGCGAGCGGAACCGCTCCCTCTGGCTGGAGATGATGGAGAGCAGGGAGTCCATCTGGCCCTGAGGAAGCTCCGTGTGGAGACTCACGCCTGAACCTGCTGACAACACAGCGAGCAGTTGTTACACGCCACGACTTGAATGAAGACATCAAAGTCTTCCAGGCACATTCCATATGATTATCATGAATGAAAATGAAAACAGAGTAGTTTAACTGCAGCAACTACCAAACGAAAAACTTTTCACAAAATGATCTTTTTATTAAGTGCATTTTGTTCTCCCTGAGTACGAAAAAAATATAAATCTAAAGATCTGTAGTGAGGAATTTTCCACCAGCATCAAAGCTGCACAAAAAAATCAGTTTAAGCCATCTCGTAGCTTCAAATATGTTTTAAAAAAACTCTAAATCTGTGCGCAAATATTTGTATTAAAAGCCATTTATCTTACTTCACTTCTTTGTTATTGACAGAAATGAGTTGATCAGTAGTCTATAAATTCCTGATATCAGATAGCCACAAACCTTCACCACTAATGCAGCCACATACCATAATACTGCCTCCTCTGTGCTTTACAGTCAAACCTCAGTCATAGTAGCTTCAGTCAGTTTTTTTTTCTTAAGCCTGGATTCTGCCCAAGACTTACTAATTTACAAACTAATCAAATTGTTTCATTTTCGGATTTAATCTCCTTCCAGTTGTGTCTAATGCTTTTTCTATGCTGATAGAATGAAATCATATTATCCTAATTTGGTTAACAACTAAACAAGAACTTTTTTTTTTGCTTGTATATCAAACATTTGTCAGTTAAACTTCAGACGATTTTACCAGCGAACGATGCAGAGGCCTCCTTAATCGGGTCCGGGATGTTCCCCATGTCGCTGATCTCCGACCCGTCTGCTTCGGGGCGCGGCAGGGAGGACATGGCCTGGATGGTGCTCAGGTCATGCTCCAGCTTCAGGATGAGCTCCTTCTGCTCCGAGCTGGTCCGGACTGCAGCAGAGAACTCTCCCTGCAGCTCAGAGTAACGGCCTGTCGGGAGCAGAGAATGCCGGTCATTGCTGGGTTTGCTTTTTTGTTCAAATAATCTGTAATCCTGGGACTCACCTGAAAACACTGCAAAGGGCTGAAAAAAAATCCTCGACTTGTTTTTTTGTTCCTAGTTTCTAACCAACTACCTCTTTTTCTCTGAGAATACTTTTCTTTCCCAAACCCCCCAACGTTTTCCAACAGAAAAAAAAGCACACAACAGAACTCTGTTAGTATTTGTATAAAAGAGATTTACTTCAATTATCACACCTAGGGTGCAAGTGAATAATAATGATGAATCAAATGTCAATCATAACAAATACATTGTGAACGTTTCATACAGTGATATTGCTTTTCAATGTTGTAGAAGGGACTGTTTTACAGTGCTGAGAACAAACAACATGATACGCTTAGTAAATAGAAAGATAAAAGAAACAATGATACATGAAAAAAACCAAAGGGAGACCCCACAGGAGGAAAAAGAAGAGCATCTCATGAGTGACAGAAGTGCTGAGGAAACAACTTTCAAAGAAAAGAAAAAAAAAAAAACACACAACATCCCTTTACAGTCATGCAGCCTTTTGTACTACGACAAACATACTTGCGCGCTCACACACAAATTAAGATGATGAAAATTATTACTTCAACATTGTTGATGGACAGGTTGGAGAAAATCCTCTAAAAACACTCTGAACTTGCTGAAGCCTCAACAAGCATCTTAAAGCTTTCCAAAAGAGGAGGAGGAGGAGAGGGGGGTGAAGATCTCCCCAGGTCATTTGGTCATCAGACTACACTGTGGTTGAAGCTATGGGTGAAATGAAGCAACGACACTAGGTAGCAAAACACAAAAAATTCTGTCGGCGACCTTTCAACAGAAGTGGGGAAAAAAACAAAAACGATGTCACTATTTGGCTTTTGCGTCTTCTCTTTAAGTCGTGCGAGACTCGACCTCGTGTTTATTGTCTCGGCGTCGAGCCCGTAGCTAAAATAAGCAAAGAAATGGCCTAAGACTTTCAAATTAGCCGGCGCCAACACGAGTGAAAGGGAAAATGCACGCGAGTGGAAGAGGGGCGGGGTTGAAAGACGAGAGTGTATTGTGCTGTATAATGTGAAAATGTCTAACTGAGTGTGCTATGCATACAGCACCACTGATTCAGAAAGTGTTTCCTTACAAAACCCACTTCATAAGATATATTCTAAAAGTATTACAAAAACATCTGAGGTTTGTCTTTTTTTCTTTTTCTTTTTTCCTGAATGTGACCAGTGCTGCTTTTCCAGCTTCCATTACAACTAACGTGTCAAAATGAAGAACCACTACTTCAACAGATCATACAGTAAAGCTTTACGACTTCAGAAAACATGATAAGATATACAGCATTTCTTACACCTTTACAATGTTATTCAACAGTGTATAGAATCATCTGATTTAAATTTGTAGAAAAATATCTGTGGATCATGGAAAAGTCCTGAATCGTCCCTTCTCTCCTCCTGCCTTCAGACAAAAAGCACACTGTGACAATAGTGAATCAATCAGCTACTCGATTGACTGTATTTACACTTTTTTTTTTCCAGATAAGCATTAGAATTGGCACACGTCATTATCAATACCTGTAGTGCCGCAATTAATGTCACAGCAAACCTGACACAAACAGAAAAATACAAAATGCCCCGTGAATAAATTCAGTGTTATTACAGTGTATGCTGATTCTAGATGCTTCCTCCTTCATTCAAAGCTCTGGCCTTTCGCTGATAGTTTGAATACAACATAAGAAATGCATTGTGAAGAGGGGAGGGGGGGATAAAAACACAGACAACAGTTTGAAATGATACCCGGACTCCAAAAATGACTGCAGCTCAGTCGTAAAAGAATGTTCTTTCCTCCCGTTACTAGCAAATACACACACGCTTCCCCAGAGAACGCGTTCAGTACCAATATGAAGACCGTGAGATAAAAACTTTGGACCAGGGTGAGCGATACGAACAGCTGATGATATCACTAGCTTGGTGCCCTGCTTGGCAGATAAAGGCACAAATCTGATGATCTCACATGGTTTAGGTGAGCTCACGGACCCTTAAAATGCTAAAATAACCTGTGTGGTCGTCCAGTCCCAGCAGTCCAACGGGGGCCCTTTAGGGAGGACGGACGTCTCACATCAACTCTCCCTGAGAGGAGCCCGTTGAGAAATTTTTACAATTATCAGATAATGTTTTAATAAAATCCAATTCTGATCAAAGGATTCAATCAAAGAGCAGGTCTGACTGATAATTGAAATCAACGATCTGTACTGTACAGGACAAGTTTGATACGAATAGTTTATGACAAAGATGAGAACGGGTCCAGCCGAATTACGTCTCCAGTTTTAGTGTCAATGTGAGAGTTTGTGCTTGGTTCACAACCACAACTTTTTTTTTTTTTTTTTTCTAAAAAGGCATAAACGTCCCCAGACTTCTGGGGTTTTCGTTGTAGTGTTTGCTGACCCTGTCCAAGGTTTAAGTCATAAAAAGATCTCAGTAAGTGCTTTGTTATGAACTGCAATAGAAATTCTGCATAATCATAGGCTGGCTATCTCTGCTCATTGTGGCGCAGCACACCTGCTAGCTGGTACAATTCTCTAATCTCAATTTGGCAGATATGACCTCTTTTCAGCACGAGTTCTCATGTTAAGGTAATTTCACTTGACCTATTTGATAAAACATACAAACTTGGAGCAGTTATAATTACATCGGTATGATTGATTAGATGGGCGACATCTGGCTGCATGCCTTGCCAAGTGTTAGTGTTGGGGGGGGGCTATAAAAAATGATCAGACAACAGGAGAAAAAAATGAATTAGGCTATTTGATATCTACTGATCTTGATATGTCCTTTGATTCTCTAGCTAGCCTTTTAAGAGCATAACAGTTGTGGTAAGAGCTTAATGCGTATGGGAGCATGAACCGCAGCAAAACACATTTTCAAAGCTACTGAAATGACACTAAACTTTAGGATTCATGAATATACAAACAAACGAGAACTAGTACATCTTTGTAAATATTAACCAATACTGCCGGCAGTCTATACGTCTAATAAAAATGTTACTTGCCCTCAGAAACAGTATAATCCCTTAAAAAATTGACAACTTGTATGATAAGACATTAAATGAAAAAAAAAAAAATACAGCACCTATAAATAAGCAGAATAAAAACCAAACTATAAATGCAAAATAGCAATAAAACCAAGCTACAGTAAATCATAATATTACACTACTTTGTGAGAAGATTAATGTAATGGTAACGCATCAAACAGCTTAAAGAAGGGTGTCAGTTGTGCACTAGTAGTGTGTGCAAGTAGATACGAAATATGACCCCCACGCATTGGATTACACTAAACGCTCCTCAATCTCTCACACGCATGTATCAACAGGCATGCGTGCATCCGCGCAAACACGCACAAAAGGGGAGGCAGTGGGCTGACAGGCACTGAGGGCTTGTGTGGGACAGGGAGGAGGTGATATGCCTTATAATTTGTAGTGTATACAGTAGAATTTAATGCAAAAAAGACTTACATCCCTGGATACAGGAGAGACTGGAGGAGAGTGGCAACTACTCACACCAGGGTTGGGGTGAACTCACTTCGACAGCAACCAGCAGAAAGTACACAAGTTCAGCAAGTTTGCTTGCTTAAACCCTTTTTTCAGTCAATAAAAT
This sequence comes from Oryzias celebensis, assembly GCA_014656515.1. Classification (NCBI taxonomy): domain Eukaryota; kingdom Metazoa; phylum Chordata; class Actinopteri; order Beloniformes; family Adrianichthyidae; genus Oryzias; species Oryzias celebensis. The sequence continues at coordinate 66,830,497 of BNCR01000012.1, read as the reverse complement.
TCTTTTTTTATACTTGTTTTTTTTTTTTTTAGTTATACTGAGTGAATTGACCTTAACCCTGACTTACATGCAGGCAAGTAAAAATGCACACAAGAAGACAAGCATTCACACACTCACACTCTTCCTGATTTGGCCTATAAAAGATGAGTTTGTGAACAGAAACTGTTTTTTGTTTTTTTTTGTGTGTGTGGTTTTTCCAGAGGTGCAGACTCCAGCAGGTCCAGTGCTGGGTTTAGGTGTGCACTAATTGAATCAACAAAAGAAACATGTCAGACAACTACAGTACCGCTGGAATTTGTTTGTACTGTATTAAAAAAAAAAAACTCTTTAATTTTTTCTGTTCTTAGTTTGTACTGATTAAAATGCTTTCTAAAAATCGCTATTTTGTTCTCTTTAGAGTCAATAGACTGTGCAATCTCTTATTGGCAACCAGATAGCAGTATCAGAAACAGATCATCCTTCATCCTAAAAAGAAAGGTCTAAGGAGGCAAAAAAAGAGGGTTTATTCCTTCCTTCCTTCCTCTTCAGATGAGTACGTGTGTTTGTGATGAACATCAGATCCTTCTGGCCATCCCATGGCCGTCAGCAGGATAGGCGACGCAACAGGTCTAAGTTCATCAGTCAGTAACCCCCGGCAGCTCAGCCAGCAGGCCTCGAGTGTAGGACATATATATTTATAAAAGAAAAAAAAAAAAAAACATGCTGCCATTGAGAAGAGAGTGCACACACACACACAAACACACTTTCTCTGAGTGTGTATGCATGCAAACGCATACACACCGACACAACCCCCCCCCAACACGCAAAACACACACGCAAGTGAGTGAAAAAGGCAAAGGGTTTGTAACAGTCACTCTACAGTGTGAAAAATGAGGCGTCTCACTGAGTGAGGGGAGGTTTGTGGACACTTGGGAAGTGACAAGAAGAGCGGAAAAAAATCTCCTTTAACAAAGTGAGAGTTCTTGTAAGAGAGTTCCTGTCTCTATCTATCATCTATCAGTGTCTATCACTGTGACAGCTGCTGTGTCAGGCCTTGCCTGTGTTACTGAGTACAGGTTTCAACCCCAGCTGTGGGTCAGACCCCAGCTCAGGACTAATCAGTCTGGTGCACCAGTGGCTGGTGATAGGGGGCGGGGGGGTACAGCAGGGCCAGAGGCCAGCAGGACGGTTAAGTGCTTTTCTCAGTACAAAAACAAATATCAGTTAAAAAAAAAAAGAGGAGAGACACTTAAGTTATCTTATTTTGTTCTTCTATGTATTCAGTAAATCTTCTTTTAAGGGTTTTTTTTTTTCCCCAAACCACTCTTTGTTTCTTTCCTCTTTTTTGGAAAGCTTCTACGTAATAAAAATGGCTGCTGAGCTTGACTTTGGCTGTGTCCAACCTCCAACTGGAACAGAGCAGGAGGGGTCCAAGGTTAGAGGTTGTGAGGTTATGAGACAACGGGGATGAAGGACAGTCAGAGGGAGCTAGAACTCCCACTCTGAAGGATCCTCTTTGCTTGCAGCCTTCTCCAGCCTGTGGATGATATTATTGAGATTGGCTGCTTTCTTCTTGCGCAGATTGTTGTCCCTGGGGTTTCTGGCAGGGCCAGAGGCTGGGAGAATTGTACTAGAGACAGAGCTACTGGAGGACGCGTCTGTAAGCCCAAACAGCCCCAGTCCACTCTGTCCACAGCTGGAACCTGACCCGGCTAAGCCTGAGGTGGTGCAGTCCAACTGGGCAGGGGAGTTATTAGAGCCCCCTGCCTCAGACTCTGCCTCCATGTCGTGGTCTTTGCATCCTCTGGGGTCCTCCATGCCAATGCCTAGTCCATGGCGAATCTCCGCTGTGCCCTCAGACTCTGTGCCATCACAGCTATCCCCTTCCCCTGATTTGGACCCACGAAGAGAAGGGGAGCCCCCCTCGCTGCCAGTCCCCACTCCTCCGGCTGCCTGGATTTCCTCTATGAAGAGCTCTCTTCTGATGCGTGACCTATTGGATAAACACGAGTTCAGTCTGACTTCTCAAACATGGCCTTCAGTTAATGAAATGTCACCGGCGTCAGCTTAATTAGATAATCCTAATGAAAACTGCGGTTATTTCTGCTTGCTGTGAATTTTTAAATACGAAAAAACAATATTGAATTCAGGAAAATAAAAGCAGCTTAAGCGTATTTTGGGTTTTATTTTGATTTTAGCTAAAAATTCAAAACAATTCTTGAGAAATAGCACATGAACCAAACCCTAAACTCTAAAAAAGCAGCATTTCTTTTCTTTTTTGTGTGTGGGTCAGACCTGTAATTATGGAACCAGTTGATGACAGTACTGGTCTTCAGGTTGAGCTGGGAGGCCAGCTCCTCTATGGTTTTGGGGGAGGGATAAGGCTTCTGCTGATAAGCCTTTTTCAGGGCCTCCTTCTCTTCAGGGCCCAACACAACCCTGGGCTTCTTCAGCTGCTGCTGCCCAGGACTCTGGGAGCCTTGGACATAATCGGAGCCTGCCAAGCCGCCGTCTACCAAGTGACCATCACTCAGGGAGCTCAGCCGCCTCTTCATGTAAGCTGTTCAACGACACATAACACAAGGGGAGTCAGTATATATGCAAGAATTAAGAGGTAAATCAACGTAAGTTCAGTTTTGGAAAAAAAAAAGGTGATCTAATAAATGAAATAAAAGCAGATGTTAATATGCAATTTTTATTTTTGTTATACAGTGGTCCTTTTTTTCCTTTTAATAGTGAACTGCGTTCTGATGGGGCATTGACCTTATCAAATTAATCACTTCCGTTTGTCCGTCTTTCCACTCGTCTCTTACACAGGATGCGCTCAGTTTGCCAAATATACACAAATCTGTGATCTTTGTTTTCATTCGATAAGACTGGACTTCTTCTTCTACAAAAGTATAAACGTTGAAAGTTTAAACGCAAGAGAAAAGTGAGAAAAAGCTGAGAAAGTTGTATTGAGTGTTTAGTGAGGGGGTTTACAGCTTTAAAACATCTTTTTATCTGTTATTTTTGAAACATAACTCCTACAACACTGAATCAAATGAGGCAAAGCTGGGCAGACATTGTAAAATTGAGTAGCTGAAAAGTGAATGAAAATAATGATTGCTTGACTACAATGTCACAATAAAAAAATAAGAACTAGGAAGTAAATAATTGAATTTCATGCTTCTGGGAGGGTCAGAATGTAATAAACTGTGACAAAAATTGATTGAAAACATACCTTCTTCCTCTAAAAGCACAAAACTAGCCATGCAAGAATTACTTTAAGCCACTAGGTGGCGCTATTGCTTTTCTAACCAGCTCTTCATAGCAACCACTTCCATTTTACAGCAAGAGAGCTTTTACCATTTATGCCAGACACCAGCAGCTAAAAAAAAAAAAAAATTCACAGAACGGATCGTGGCAGCTTTGCATTGACTTGACATTTTCCACAACCCCAATACACGCTGCCAGACATATTAGTATTGCGAGGGAACAACCCCTCAAAACAAGGTTAGACCACTTTGAAAGTTGGATGCTGCCTGGCAGGTTTGTACCAGAAGAGTGAGAGGTCAAATGTGGCCATTCTGGTTGAGCAGAAGCCCATGAGTTTCCTCTGGGTTCTGCTGGTGGCACAAGAGGAGCGTCAACTCTCCTATTTAAGAACGAGTTGTGGTCACCGAAACAGAGCTGAACACAAAGTGGTAGCGTGGACTTCAGGTCCTTTATACTCTTAAGATTTGTGTCTAGCATAAGGGCAACGTGATCCGGGGCTGCTGCGTGTACTGCTGGGCTCTGACATGCATCTTCAGAGAGACTGCTTCAAGTGGGCAGTTAGGGGTCACTGTGAGGCAGCTGGACGAGTGAAGCCTTTTTGCTTTGTTGATTCTTTAATAAATCTTGCAACCAAGGCAGGCAACAGAATGATTGGGAGGGGGGGGCTATGAGCTAACGGATGATAAAAACGTGAGCGTATAGACACTGATGATTATTATGATGACGACGATGATGAAGAAGAGTGCTGATGACCGAGTAAGCAGGCCCCCGGCAGTCCCCGAGCTGTCACATTGAATACAGTAAGTGATGTCTGCAGTCCTGATTGGTACTGACATCACACCAAGATGACTGCAATCCGCACAACATGCTCTGCTGTCCTACACAAAAGATACCGTGCGTGCAGATGTGCACGTATAATTCAAAGCCCGCTGCTTGGGGTTGTTCTTTGTCATGTGAATTAATTTATAGAATAAGTAAATGCTGTTTGAGATGAAGACTTCTTTTTGGGGATTTAGGTAATTAGGTTTGACATCACGCAGACGCTTGTGGAATGTGTTTGTGTGTGCTGCGGCTTCTTCGTTTTTTTTTTATTATTATTTTTATTTTGTGAAGTGCACACCTTTTTTCTCCAGGCGTTTCATGTCCATGAGTTTCTCCACACTGTGTGGGTCCTGGAGCCAGAGCTGCATGCGGACAAAGGGCTCTCTGCCCTTCAGGCTCAGCTTGTGCCAGGGTTTGGGTCTGGCCAGCAAGTCTGAGACAGAACCCTGAGTCAGACCCAGGATAGTCTCCCCAAACAGACGCTGGCCTGGTTATGCAAAAGAAAGAGGGAAAGACACGCTGATGCATCAATGTTTTTAGTGAGGAGAAGATAAAAGGTAAATTGCACTTTTCTCACCAAGGTTATTATCGGTTAACACCTCCTTAACCTTCTTGGTGATAGCATAAGTGTCGAGTTCAGGAGACATTGCAACCATCTCCTGAATGCTGAGACCCGAGTGACCTGGTACAGGCAGTGGGGTGCCGGGCTGAGACTCCCCACCTGAGGGATCGTCAGATGGAGGTTTGAGGGACGAGGATTGTGAAATGAGGGGATCCCCCGTGAGGCCATTGACAGACTCCTCAGCCGAACTGAGAGGGGACTCGGGGGCCGGGCTGCAGCTCGCTGATGTCTTCGGAGTACTCTCTGCTGGAGCCGGACAGACGCAGCGACAAAAATCGCACAGGTTAGCTGACATGTTGCATTAGGGGAAAAAAAAAACCCGTTCAATCTCCAGATCAAGAGGAACTTCAGTCAAACGACATCAACAAATTCAATCCTGTTAAACAAACAGCAAAAGGTGCTTAAGTTTTCAATTTGAAGCTTTTTTTTCCCCTCTCTGAGTTGAGCTGTGATGCAGCTCAGCAGGCTGGAAGAGAGCAGTCGTGAAGAGCTGTCAGTGTACATTAGCTGCTGTTTACACCCCCAGAGAGGAAAAGAGAGACACACACGCGCACACACACACACATACTGAGCTGCCATCTGGCGCTGCGACACTAACTTGTCTATGACATGACAAACCAGCAGCTTGTTGGCTGACACTGCCACAGCACTGGAGATGGGGGGGTGGTTGTGAGAGAAAAGAGGGGAGGGAATGGTAGGAAAGAAGCTAAGAGGGTGGGAGGCAGTGAGTGACACACTGATAGCAACAACTAGCCCTCATCAGCGTTTTGGAAGGAGGCTGTGGCCAAGGTTGGCGTGTTTTGTGGATCCGCATTTTGTGCTGGTGAGTGTTGGTGCTTACCTTGGTTCGAAGCTTGCTGGATGTGTGCGTTTTGTCCCTGGTCGCCATTGAGCCATGGCTGCATGCGGAGATATGGCTCTCTGTTCCTCTGGTTTAACTTGTTCCACGGTTTGTGCCGAGATACGCCGTCACCCAATATTCCCTAAACACACAAGAAGAGTGAATCGGTGAGGTAAAGTGCTCCGTGGCAACAACAGAGCAAAAACGCCCTGTAAAGAGAAGACACTGTGGTTTGCCCAAACCCCTTACCTCTTTGGAGTCCTCCTGGTTGTGGTTCTCCTCTCCTGCCTGGCTGGATATGTTCCTTCTGGAGTCTGTGTGCATGTTGCTCCACCACTGCTCTCTCCAGTAACCCACTCCTCCAGCATTCCCGGAGCGGACCGAGCCCTCAGAGGTCCGACTCACCCTGAGGGCGCCATCAGCAGACACGTCAATTCCTGAAGAAGATCGGCTTTCTCTCTTCACGCCAGAGCTGAAGTCCAGGATTGGAGATGTGGATGATGGGGACGACAACAGGGCGCTGGGAGGCTTCTTGAGTGAGAGAACTAGGGGGTTGTATGGGGGTAGGGGGGCAGTGAGTGTGGAGCTCAGGAGGTCTCTCTGAGATAGCGATGCTGAGGAGGAAGATGAAGATGAGGCTTTGAGGATGGGCTCGAGTGCAGCCTGTTGAGCCTCCATCTCTCTGCGTGCTTGTTCTAAGATGGAGCGAATCGCTTCGTCCGACCCACTGCTCCCGCCGCTCCCTGCTCCACCTCCACCCCCTCCTTTCAATCCTGCATATGATGGCTGTGCATGAGACAAATCTGTTGAGAAAGAGTCAAAGGGTCAATATCAAAGAACGAATGCATCCATCCTGATGCTATGGACACACTGGGCTGGTGTGGTGCGTTCAAGAACGTACTAAACGTGCATTCTCAACTGTGCTTTTAGCATATGATGCTTACACTGGACTGTCGCTGCCCAATACTAGCGCATGTACTCACAGTTGGAACAGGCTTGGTGTGAAATATCAAGTTGGACAAACCTCACCAATATTGCTCCCGGCTGTTTCTTTCACAGCTCTATTCCGATTTATGGAAAAACTTGTCAGATTATTCAAACCACAATAAATCATTTCTCTGACATCATCACTTTTCAAACAGATGGTACTTCTGTGTTTTGAAAAGAACTCCAGTCAGACATCGTTACCAAAGCAAAGTCTCTGATTGGTCAGAGTTCAACTGGTTTAACTTTTGTTGCACTTTCAATGACGACTTTAGCGACGTGTGAACCCAAATGTCTGAAAAGCGCATGTACACGCATTCACATAGACATTTTACTGAAAGCAGTCGCTTGATGGCACATTTCTAAGCCCGGTGTGATCATAGCTTTAGATTTCCTTTGCAGATGAGAAAAGCTGCAACTCACCAACTTTCTGCACCTGCAGCTCTCTTTTTGCCTGCTCCAGGATGGACTTGATGGCTTCATCTGAGCCTGCTTCTGGGGTGCGGACACGAGCAGTGATGTTGCCTGGAAGCAGAGGAGTAGGAGATGAAAACATTATGGTTAAAGACAATGGGAGGCCAAGCGAAAATACGAAGAATAATAATGCATTTAAAAAAGAAAAAAAAAAATGTTTCAAAGGCACAAAGAGCAACATTCCCACCAATGGGCGACTGAGCAAATATATTGGAGAGATACTCCTAATGTGTCGGGACCCTTTGGAGGGCACACATGCACACGTGCTGCAGGGTTCGTCGAAGAAAGACTCCACAAAAAAATAACAACTACCAATAAAATCCCTAAATACACATGCTGGCTTTCCGTGTGACGCAAGTCACTAGAAGTGTGCGGTTACTTTCAAAGCACATTTATATCTGTTTGCCTGCCCACAATTAATAAATGGCAACATAGGCGCACACGCAGACACACAGCATGGATACACTTCACCCCATCACAAACATGCCACACAAACAGAACGTGCTAAAATCGCTGCATGTGAAGGGGACAGACCTGTGTGTGAAGCTGTATCGGAGAGGGTTCTCCGCTTCGGAACATCCTGAAACACTCGGCTAAGCTGGGGCTGGCCTGAGCCCTCTGTTAAAAACAATATACCACACACTATGTTACAGCACTTGTGTGTTTTCTGTTTTTCTTTTCTTTTTTGTTTTTGTTCCCTCCTCCTTTTACAGCTAGACTATACGGTGCCTTACAGTGCTTTGCAACAAGGCGTGTTTGTTCCATCCAATGCACATTATATGGTACCATAAATGCATTGATCTTAACCATCTGCAGCCCCAGTGGGAGCCAAACTTCTACTCTGGCGCTTATTTAAAAAGCCCTGCTGAAACTGACAACTGTGGGATTCATAATTTAACAGCATGTTTAAAACATAGGCATACCAAGCGCAGCCTTTGCTTAACGTAGACCATCTATGACTCATTGGCATACTTTTTTTTTTCCTTCTTCAACCGCTGAGGCCACCTTCAATCAAAAATGTCCTGATGCGTTAAGAAAAGCATGCCCAGGCTAATCGAATCTACCCGCAGTTAACAGTACCCCTGCCTTCCTGCTGGTTCCAAACGATCAATACTATTGACGTGTGAAAGGTTTCTGTATTGACCACGATGGCTAGGAGAGGCTCCTGGGATTTAGTCCGTGCTAGGAACTCATTCAAAAGACACAGGTGTGGCACAGAATGAGAGTTAAAGAGAGAGAAAGGAAAATAAAAAGCTAGTCCATATTGACACACTAATCAATGATTCTGTACAGGGCTGATTGCTACCACACTCACTCACACACACAAGACAAGCACACAAACACAGGCTTCTCTACACCCCCACACACATTAAATATACACAAACTAACCTCTTTGCCGTCCCTGGATGCTGCGCAGTGCAAGGATGTTCTGCTCATCGGCGAGGAACTGCCTCATCTTATGAAAGGGCTCCTTCCCTCGGATGGTTAGCTTGTTCCACGGCTTTGGTCTGGCCAGGATTTCACTGACCGAACCCTGGGACAGTCCCAGCACATAGTGGCCAAACACACGCTGACCTATGTTGTGCTTGATCAGCTGCTCCTTCACCTGCCGAGCAATTTCTGCTGTGTCCATGTCCTCACCGTCCAGAACGCTGCCGGTGGTGGCGTCAGAGTGGCTGGGTGATGGCGAGGGGGCGCTGCCTGCTGTGCTGCTCCCATTGACGGGAGCCATATCCGGACTGGCTGGAGGTGGCTGGGGGCTGCTGGCTGCAAGTGGGATAGCAGCAGACCCTGAGCCTGGGGTGGAGGTAGGGATGGAGCTCAAGGTTGGAGTGAATGGGGTGAAGAGGAGCGCCCCACTGTGGATTCCAGATGACTCCTGCAAGGCTTTTGAGTAGAAGGTCTGAAGCAGCTGCCGCTGAATCAGGGAGTTCAAAGCCATCTTACCACCCACCAGAGGAAACACAGGGGAGTAAATGTCCTGTCCAATGCCTGTGGGAGTAAAGGGGTGTGTTTCGCTGCTGCTGGTGGTGGTGGCAGTGTTGAGGAGGTCCAGGGGAGCACGAGACATAGGCAGCTGAGAGGAGGAAGGGAGAGAGGGAAGGGGAGGAGGGGACGAGGACGAGGGATCGCTGCCCAAAGTCTCCTCCTTTGCTGCAGACTCTTCTGTCCCTTTTCGTCCGGCTGACCCTACAAGAAAGGGCACACACAATGCATTATGGGGGAGCCAACAAAAAAGGGGTTCCAAAACAAGAAAGGAACAAAGTAGCTTTAAAGTTGTCTTAGTCGAATCTTTCCAAATTATTCAACGTTGTTTTCCTTTTTTGCCAACCCCCCCAGACAAAAGTGCCCATGCATTTGTGATTGCAACCTTTCTTGTAAGCCACAGCCTGGAAGAAAACAAGAGGACAAACAAAACAGTTGTCACCATGCCACTCGGGCAGATTAGCCTGGCCCATGACTCAGTCCGTCTCTTTGGGGCAGCATAAAGGTAACCGAGCAGAGTAAAAGACGTCCTTTGGAAAAACAATGCATCATCGGCGTATTCTTCAAGCGGCTGCAGCCCTGTCTTGCATACTGTTCTTGGTGCTGCATCAGTCTTTAGTAAAAGTATATCCAGGTTTACAAGATATCAAAATACATACAGCTGCAATAAAAGTTTGGAACAACAATTGCATCTCTTCCCATGTCTGGGAAGTTGCTCAATTAAAGAGCTTCACATTCATTCCAACATGTAAACACATAAAAACAGTCTTCTAAAGTTGAATAACTACTGAATAAATAGAATAAATCTTTAGGAGCGCTTTGGGAGAATTCTTCTCATGCATAACCACAGAAACTTAACATGATTGAATAAGACAGTTAGCTTCCCTTACTGTGAATGTTAATCAATTCAAAGCTATTCAACTATTCAAGCCTAAAGCAATGACATTTCAAACCTATAAACAGTGGTACAGAGGGCAATAGTCCTGATGTAGGGGGATTAGTACAGTGTTCTCCATATTGTGAAATGCATTTATTTAATGCTCAGATCACCCGAATGTTGAGGTAGTTAGCAGAAAATATACCTTTATTCATTTAGGTGAGGTTTTTTTGGATAAGAAATCTGTTGGAAACTTGGGGATAGACATTTTAAAATAATAAAAATGGCAAAAACCCTTTTTTTCAAGTATTCTCAGAGAAAATGAATTTTCCCACCTCCTAGCTGCACTCTAAAATTCTACCAAATTTCTGTTCCTGTCAACATCTGAAGGTCAAAACAGAACTTTTGCTTCTTTTAGATTCTCACTGCACTAGAAACAGCCCAGGAAAGAGTTTTAGGTTTTGAGCAATGTGCCTTTTTATTCCTCTCTATCAGTTAAATACTTGTTGAGCAGTCTGTTGCAAAAACAAGGAAACCACTGATGTGCTCAACACTAAAAGTGTTCATGTGAGACACATTTTGAGGCTGAACTTTTGTCAGCAAAAATCTTTTTTCCAAAAACAGAAACTCTTAGTCACTTTACTGATGCACTTGACATTATTCTGCATTCCTGCTCAGCTGTCACTGAGGATAAAACCTTGAGCAGGTAACTTAAAGTGTTTTTGTCCCTGCTTTTTACAGACCCTTTTCCCATAAAACCTAAACTTTTGGACTCACCGCTCAGCTCTGTGTTGGCGATGCGCAGAGCGGCACTCTCGGACTGAAGAGCACGGTTCCTCTCCAGCAGCAGCACCTCCAGAGGTTTGGAAGAATCCTGGCGCAGAAGAGGTGAAACAAGTTCAAAAACTGGACTTTTTTTGATGAACATTTCCCATAAATGACTGTTTAGGTGTTCATATTATTGATTTACTATACTATTATGTCACTTCTTTAATAAGTAACAGTTTAACAGCCGAGTACTCAGAGTTTTTTCTTTTACCTGCAGAGAGTCGGATGCTCCAAACTCCATCGTCTTGAGGATACTGACAAGAAAATATATACATATCAGATTTAATCAAACACATTTCAGGTATAACTATCGTCAGTATTTATGTCTTTTTAGAGACAGAAATGTAAAATCTGAAAGAAACAATAACAACTATAGGTAAGAACTATTCATACAACAAAAATAATCCTAATTCCATCAATGTTGTTACTGCTTCAGAGGGAGTTGGAGTAACATCTTTCCTCAGTAATCAGATGATTTATTCCCAGTAATAAATAGCAAATTTGAAATATGCTTTGACAAATTACCATGCAGAATTTGTGTACTTGGGCAGTTCACTCCAGCAGTGCTTACTGAACCAGACAGGAGTGTGTGTGCATTATTCATTAGCTATTGTTTAGACTATGAGAATCATTGCCGTCCTCTTCGTCATCCTCAGTGCATCATCCTGTCCTGTAGCCGACAGGGAAACGATAAGAATGAAAATGGAGGCTGTGCAAAAGATTCAACGACTACAGCGCGCAGGGAGGGCAAGCCGTGCCCTTGTTTCAGCAGTAGCACATGGTGCTGAGCTTCCCTCTACATAGCTGAACGAAGAAATGGAAAATTATAACACTACATTGAGTGCCTTGCTGATTCCTGATCAGTGTCCTGGAAGAAATGTTCCCTGACTTCAGAACAGTGACTTAAGTGGCACTGGTAACTCCTGCCCCCCGTGTGGCAGCAGAGCGGGGGCCAGGGCTCCAGAACAAAGCTGAAACAGTCATTAGAAGCTCTTGGTTTCAGCTCACAAAAAAAACAAATTATTGACAGCCGCCTCTGCAGCAGACCCTTCTTATGTGCTTGAGCGGGCATGAGGACTTAGTCTCCACAGAGTGTGGATGGTGGATATGGGGGGGGGTTGCTAAAAGAGGACAGCAAAGGCATTTCATTTATCTGCTTTTGCCAAATAGAAATCTAAAACAAGCGCTCTGTCTGTGTCTGTTCTTCACGGCCTTGAGAACTCTTTGCGTCCATTTTTTCTTTAACTTTTACTGGTAGATCATTTTTTCTAAGAATTCACTCTTAAATACACTGAAGGTTAATTATAAAGTTATTTTATAGTAAATAGTACTGACTTCTGAACATTCCACCTCCTCATTTAACAGAAAGTCAATGCAGTTTCTTTTTTTTCGAACAGTAGCTGTGCTGCTCATTTAGTAGTTCAGTGTCATATTTACCTCAGCTCCTTCTTAACCTCCTCATAGTCGGCTTGCTTCTCCAGTTTCTCCTCCAGCTCCTGTGAATTAAAGAAATCGCAGAGGTACATGTGAATAGAGGGGGTATACTGCGAGAACAACCAAAAGCTGGGATAAAAGACAAAACAATCATATTGAAAATGGCGTCTAAAAGCTGACAATGTTTTTTTTCTCTTTTTTGTGGAACCTTGAGAACTGCCGACTTGCTGCTCAACTGCTGCTCCAGCTGTGTGATCTGAGAGCTGGTGGTCTCTCGGAGTTTGCTCAGGCTGGCCTGCAGTCTCTGGACATCCTCCACCAGCTGGGCGGTCTCTCTTTCTTTGGCCCTGAGTTCCGCCTCAAGACTGGAGTGGGATGCCCCCTCTGCAGCCTGTTCCTACAGGTCACAGGAGTTCAAGGGATTAAAAAAAGGATATCGCTAACACATTAAACAACCTGTAATCACATTCATTTAAAGTCCTGGGTTTTAATATTTTAAAATATACAGTTTTGCATCAAAAAAATCTTGAAAATTGTCTTTTCCTTCAGATGAATAAACATCAAATCAAAAAAAGTTCAGACTTTGGTTTGTGGCATCATCAACTGATTAGTTGCTGAAAACTATTAATCTCCACTCTTCCTGTTAATGACTAGCAATCATTCTGGGAATTATGAACCCACTGGCTACAGTGATTCCAAACATTCATCAACCAAACAGTTCCTCGCGTGTAAAGCTCATTTTAAATCTTTTACAAGCTCATTGCCAAACAATTCAGCGAATCGATAAAATGTGTCACCGTGTTGGGGTCAGCCTTGGCCGGACTGTTAAGCTGCAGGGATTGGTTAGTCAAGGACAGCTGCTCTCTGAGTGCCTCTGCCTCCCTCTGAGCCGCCTCTGCTCGCTGGAGACAAAAAGAGAGGTGCAAAAAGAGGACCGAACATCATAATCTTCCACTGGTTTCTCTTGCGTGGCTCACTTTAGTACTACCTCTGGTGTGTGTGTGTTCATCCTCCTCCTTTTTTGTCTGAATTTGCTGTGATGTATAAAGTGTTGGGAAAAAGGCAATAAAACCCGAGTAAGAGGGGGGAAAAAAAGAGTTTCCATTACGCCATCAAAGTGCAGTGTGGCCGTATAGAAAAGAAGACAATCTTTTGATTCTTATGAGAAATTTTTCTATAAAAATGTAAGACAAAAATCAAAAAATGATCTTTTTTACTTTAAAAAAAATAATCAAAACTAAAATATCCACTGAAAAGTTTTTGTAACCATGCTGTGATGCTCCAGTTGGGAATCATCGGCAACATTGGCCAACTTGCCATCATTAGGAGTTACAAGGAGCCGATTCCCCTGAGTTCCTAATTGCAACCATATTGAGAGATGTTATTGACTGGGTGGGTGTAGAAGCCTGCGTTGCAAAAAAAAAAAAAGAAAAAAAAAAAAAAAAGAGAAATCCTGTTTTCCATTTTCTTCTTATAGAAGCACATAAAAGCTCTGGCTAAGCTCAAGGCCGTGCTGTCACCCTGCGTGAATCTCAAATCAGAAGTGTGAACAGTGCGTGTGTCTTTGTGTATGTGCGGCATTAAGGCTGCAATGGTAACCTGTAGGCCAATATTAACATTACATGCCTATGCTACCTCTTTCGACCACAAATCATACTCTTGGGCTAACAATGAACGTTAACAACAATGACATTAACAGATACTAAAAGAATATTTGCAACATGAGGGTGGAGGGCGTGCTACAGGCCTTATTTCAGCTGAATGGCTTTAGTAGGTGCGTATTAAGCATGTGAATGAAACAGGATCCCCTAAAGTGATAAGCAACTTTGATTTGGTCACTTAGGACACTTGTTTACAAGTTTATATGTGAGGCTTACTTTTTTTTTAGCCACAGAACAGACATTACCTGATTGGCTCTTTCCAGGTCTGTCATCACCATCTCAATCTCATCGGCCCTGAGGGAGATATATACATCGTAAAAAACACGTGAAAGCCTCAGTAAAACATCAAATAATGGAAAATGAGTGTCAGCTCAGAACCCTGCGCACGTCACGTGTGTCCGTGATTGTTCCAAAAGTTAGGATCCATTAAGCCACTGTCTAAATTTCGCTTTAATCCATCGATTGTGAACTTTGCAACCCAAACAGCTTGCGTGTGTGCTTTCTTACATGTATTTAAGTGTACCTGTGTGTTCTTGCGTGTGGGTGTGCACATGTAAGCCCCTAAACCCAGGCCACAGTAAAACAGAGGGATTACATTAATAGAGCTTTAAATCCTAATACAGCAGACTAATCTGCTATGAAGCTGTGTGATTGTGTCTGACTAATGGTCTGGATGGAGGCGACGGTTCACCTCTCACTTGCTGGAGGTCACAGACCAAAAATACAACCTCATGCTACCACCTCTCATTTGATCATTTAGGAGGAAAAAAAGAAGAGCCACTAATGGGTAAAATATATGGCTTAAGTGTTTTAGACAGAAAATGGTCAAAGATAGAAACAGAACTTTTTAAAAAATAGATTTCAGGTGAAAAACGAAACAAAGGAATAACCATAAATATTACTGTTGATTAGTTCAACATTTCTTAGTGTGTGAGGGTGAGCAAATGAATCTGGACAGCGGTATATGGTTCCCAGAGTGAGGAAGCATGGAAATATTGACCTTATGAATAGTGCTAAATGCAGCAGAAAGATGCAGACATGTTCATTTAAGACATTACTTGCTGATACGAAAACATGAGCTTCGAGTGCGGGGATGTGAGCGCATATGTGCGCTGCTGCATCCATTAAGAACTCCTGATTTGACTGTGATCCTTTGATAGTGGACCCAATAGCCCACGCAGCTTTTGTATTTGTGTGTCACAGTATGAGAAACAGCGTTATGTCCCATAGGCTTGAGTACTACTGATTTGAATGTGTTTAACAAAACCGACACAGTTGATATTAGGTCAACATTATGCCATGGGCAATGTAGCAAAAGGAATCAGATGTGGGCGGGAGAACGATTCGCTCTCCTCTTTTATTCCTTTGATACTTTTCCTTAATAGTTAAAAGGATCTGGTATGTATTTAAGTAACATAATAGTACACTACCTCAACAGCTTTTATCCTGTCTTAAGCTATAGTGTGCCGGACTCGCTCAGTCCCTCTCTCGCACACGCAAATGTAAGGTCAGGCGGCCAACAAGCTAGAAAAGCTTGTAATGGAGAGCGTTTATGGGTAGTAATGCAACCCAAATACAGCGCTGCTTCTGCTCCAAATGTGATCATTTAATCAAAGTACAGATGCACAAACTCTTCTTAAATAACCTTTGGATTTGGCTGTATTTGGGAATTATAAAGGCAAAGCTAGAGAATGAGGGCCAAAGCAGATCACAGGCGAGGGATTTTCTGTATATCCTGATACAGTCAGTCAGTCGCTGGGCAGAGCGGGGACTGTTCATGGCCTGCTAATGAACCCCATGGCACAAATTCATCAAACACTTACCAATCAAAGATGGGTTTTATTTTAAAGGGATAAAAAAGGTGTATATAAAGCACAGCTTGATAACCACTAGGAGGCGCTCTACATTAGTCACACAGCTGTATGGGAAAATGCAAAAATGCCAACAAACACCACACACTTCCTTTGTACCGTGAAAGCCAATCGGTGCACCCAGTGACATCAGAGCAAGACCTCCAAAAAGACAAAAAAAACAAAAAAAAACCTAGAGCCTCTAAGCCTTTACTCAACTTCCTGCATCTGAGACAGGCCTTTTCATCTCTTATCTTCTCTATCCTGCTCCACACATAGCTGCTCCCTTTCTTTTTTGTACTCTGCTCATCTTTATCCTTCCTCTTTCAACTGTTCCCTTCCACTTTTCCCCCACTCCTTTATCTTTTTTTTCCCCCTTCCACCTCTCCTCTCATCTTTGGCCTTCTCTTCCTTGGTCTCTGTCTTCAGTGCCAGCAGGATATTCCCCTGATTTAGATTTTCATTTCCCTCCTCTTCCATGCCTCTTATCCCCTTCTTCCTTGCTGAAGCCTCCAGCCCCTGGCCTGCTTTTTGCCCCCTAGCTTTCATCACTCCATTCCTTTTTCTTTCTGTGGCTCTCTCCACATTGCGTTTTCACAGCATGTTACCTCGGGGATTTCAAGGAGGCTTAAAGAAAACCTAGCTGCTAGAGTGTCTGTGTATGTGTGTTTTGCGTGCCATTTTGTGCTTAAATACCCCCAAGATGGACACAGGAAAGAAAAGCCAACTGCTGCTTAATTACCAGCAATTAAATGGGTAACCCTAATTGCATCAGGCCCTGTCTATACAGTTAAAGCCACATCTACACCGGCATGGAGCGCAGCCTGCAAACACGCAACATCCACAGCATCCTGTGAGGCCAGAGATCAATATATCATTAATCTTTAACACGGACTAAACGATGAAAAAGCGGTCGGGCAGACCCTCGCAGTGCTGACACGGGGAGGGAGCGATGCAGAATCTACAGGGTAGCCTCCCGCTGACGCTCCGCCACACACTGGACACCGCAACAATGGAATTCTTAGGAAGCCGCCATAACCTTACAGTGCGTGTATTTATATGAGAGCCAGGCCTATGTAAGTTCATATATTTAAAAGGCAGATTACCCAAATGCAGCGAGAGGATTGGGGATTTGTCATGCCGCGTCATTCTCTGGGAAAAGTTCACAGCTCTGTGCTCGTGCGCTGTGCTCTTGAAGGAAAAAATATGAAGGGCATTTGTATTCAATAGTATGGAAATGGATGCAGTTAAAGGGTTAAAAGTTGCGTTCAGCCAAACACTGGCAATTTGCTCAGCCAAGCAGTAAACTGGGGAAGGACTCAGAGGATTGGGAGGGTGCAGCGTTAAAGAGGGTTTGTGTGTGCTTTAAAGCGTTGCATTAAAATTTCAGATCACAGCACGCCACATAGTCAAGGACCCTGAATGCCTCAGGCTCATGAGTGAGCAAGTGAGTGCGAGTGAACGAGTGAGTTCCAGTGTGCATGTGTGGATGTAGGCGGGCATGTGCTTGTTAGCCTCTGTGCCCAATCAGGGTCTACTGTAAGCGGCCCCACAAACTTCCTTTTCTTTAGACACAAGAAGAAGAAACACAGACAACAAGGAAAGCTTAAAGCGATGGAGAGAAGCACTTTAGCAGAGAGAAAGAAAACTAGGGCTAGTCCTCTGTTAGAACAATAAAACCTATTGATTGGTGCCATTACACTGCATGCAGTGTCTTCCTGTAACCTTTAACTCTCACACAAACTCTGTTCGGATAATAAAAGGGGCAAAAAAAATGCATTAAGTGAAAAGAAGAAAAAAATATTTTGAGGAAGAGAGAAACAAAATGTATCCGTTTTTAACTTCTGATCATTTCAACAATGCTGTGAACGAAGAGACATTGAGAGTCTGGGGAGCAGAAGGTCTAGAATAGACATAAAAAAGGCAAGTTTGTATTTTACTGGACTGTAGGTGTGAATGCAGGATGCCCTCTTTATGCTGTATTTTATTTCTCAAAGAAAGTCAAACACTAGTCATTAAGGGTAAAATAAACTCACATTTTCTTCACAAAAAACTTTTTCTTAACTTTCTAAAAGCAGTTTGGACAGTCATCCTGGTTCCAACCACAAACCCAGAGGGATTGAGGAGTGTGAATGTCATAAAGTGGCACTTGTTAATGTGGCGTGCCAACACGGAAAGGCATTCTGTTGTCATACTGGCCATCACTTTTGCAATCAATGCAGCTCATACTCATCTTACAGGTACTTTTGGAATACCTGTTATGACTGATACTCACTGCAAATAGTCATTACACACCCAAAAAAACACAAAGAAATGTAATTTAGTGCTTTGCTGAGGCGGCAGAATAAATTACAATCCATTTTAGTGTCACTTCATGGATATTGCTGGGATCTGAAGGCTGCTGAGCGCTTTGGGAGATATTCCAGCTGTTAAAGGGAGAGTGGGAGTTTCTAAGGAGGCAGATTCTCCGAACAGGATGATTATGTCAGGAATAGAATATTGTGCAGACAGAGGGGAGAAGTCACCCGCAAACACTCGCTGTTCAACAAAGCACTTACTTTGCTGTGGATTCTTCGTCATACTTTGTCTTTAAATCAAAAAGCTCAGCCTGAGTTGTTTCAAGTGCTGTAAAAGATGAGGGGAAAAAAAGAGAGTAAGACAAAAGCTGAAGGCCACAAGTCAATTTTCAAACAAAGTCGTTAAAGAGCCTGTTTTTCTCCTCCCTCTGAGGTTTGGGCTCATTCCCAACATCAACATGTCACCTTGTAATACTGAAATACGGCTTAGTTTGCAACTAGTTACGTCTAAATATTGCCAAGATATAAAGTGGTATCTAATGTGCCGGTTCAACATACATTAATCTATAAGGGAATGTGTCGCCTGTGCTTGCAAGCAGAAACAAAGACTATAGACTGACTAACTGCCACAGTTGATCTATAATTCTGGCTTCTTCTGGATTCAGCACAAAACATGTTTTTTTTTATCAAACAACCCCATTTAACCTAAATCTAATGAACCCCTTCAGACCAATATGGACCACTGTCAGATGTGGTTATCTGGTTTCTATAGAACCTTCTTTGTAGACCGCGTGTAGCTGACTGCAATCCTGACATGATGTGACCAAACCCACACCTTTTTTGACACCAGGCAAACAGACAAACAAGCCTCTCACTTGTTGTGACAAACTTCAGTAATGTGCAGATTTGACTGTCACATTCAAGCAAAAGACTGCACCTCCACTTGTGGACAATAGTGATGACAAACGTTTAATAAAAAGGGTAAGATACCAATTTGCCTACATTTTTATTCATATAAAATGAAGTAAGAGATTTAAAAAAAATGTTAGAAACCAGGCTGGACACATGTTTACCTCTGTTGTAAACATGGAGTTTAAAGGGAATGCCAGTGCAGGGGTTACCACTGGTTTTCCCTGCAATGTTCTAAACTGGAGAGTGATTGTCATTGAAATGTAGACTAAGACTGTCATGAACTAATCACAGCTTACTGAGGACTCCTGGTTCCAACATAGCGATGGACATATTGTGGAAAAATGGTGACTGAATTGACTTCATTTGGTTGGAACCAGAAGTACAGCAAGTCAATTATATGTGTAACGTCTTACTCGCTCAGTCCAGTTGTCTTATACAGTCAATGGCTTGCTCCTATTCAATTGGTTTTTAAACAAGCTTCAGTTTTGAAGTCAAACTCTGATTCATACCAAATACCCTACTGCACTATTTTCAAATTTGACAAAAACCAGCAAGTCTCACAGGTAGCAGTTTCCTCTCAAAGTAGTTTACCTCTATGATGGTCTTGTTTCAAGGTTTTTTTTGGTGAATCCTGCATTATATCCTATTTATATCAACTACGTGTGCATATGTGTGCTTGGAAGGGTGTCACTTGTTAAAGTTTTATTACTGTGCAGAACTTGTGCATATTTAGGGGTGTTTTATTTTGGACCCAACAGAAGTTGCTGTTTTTGGAAGGCTGTTGAGTTGGGAGGGGTAAACTCCGGTCGGTGTACCTGTCCCACTTTATGCAGTTCAGAATCCAATGGGTGACAGCACAAAATATCTGTCCAGAGTCTATATATATATACTCAGACCCTAATGGTTGCCTAAGAATATCCCCATCCATCTACATATTAAAAAAAGAACTTTAAAAAGAAATCCTTGAAATGAGGATGTTTTCAAATAATCCAGACAACAGCAACAGCTTTTCAGAAATATAGTCTTTTTTCCCCAAATGATTAATTTAGCAGTCAAGTTTGTGATGACTAAATGGACTGGTACCTGTCTGTAGGGATTGGACCTTGTGTTCAGCCTCTTCCAGCCTTGAGGACATGGAGGCTTGGCTTTCCTGGAGTTTTCTACAAAGGTAGAAAAACAGAGAAACAGGAAACAGAAAGTCACACACCAGAGATGAGTCTGTTAATCTTAGGTTTTGCATTTTGCTCAAATACGTTTTTAAAACCATTTTCCCAGCGTTTCTGAAGTGTTTTCCCCACTAAAATCCTCCAAACACAACCCACTCCTCATTAAGCAGCCCTATTAGGCAGGAATGTCTGGCCACTGGGGCACTCTGCGCCCAGGGGGTGGGTTGAGTTAGGGTTGATTAAGAGGGGGGGGGGAGGGGTGACAGAAACCACACGGATAAAACAGACTGATTCTTGGCATAAAAAACTTGTGCTCTGCAGAAAAATTGTCACTAGCTGTGAAAACATCAATAATCCGGAGCGAGGATGGCATTTATGACACCCTTTAACACCAGACTTTCCCACCATTCTGTCTCTAACTGTGTTATTTATGTTTCTGCTGTCTCCTTCATTTTTTTTTTTTTTTTTAAATCTTTGCCCATCTCCCCTTCCCTCACTCCCTCCAAGATCAAAATGCATCAAGGGGTGCCATCTATTTAGTACCACTTTCAGACACAGGAAGTCAGTTCTCTGCAGACAGGAAGGGGCCTATAAAACACTGACGTACAGGAAATACAGTTGGACAATTGATCTTTTACTGCATGCCAGAAAGTCTTTAATCCACAGACAAACACATAAAAAAACAATAGGATCAGCCTTTTATATTAAATGAAATTACAATAAAATCCTCATTCTGCAGCTGCATAATAGGGTCATTTTCAATTAAAATTACAGCTGAATGGGTTTAAGTAAATTTATCATTATATTATCTGCAAAGTGTAGCACTATAGCTGCATATTAGCTTGGCTGAAGATTTTTTTCCTGAGCCACTTTAATGAAGTGCTGAATGTAATCTGTTCATTCTGGGTTTACTGGTTTGCACCAGCAAACCATATGAATGCTCGTCACTTAGACATTGCACATTTATTGACTATTAACTCAAAAAGGAGGGCACACTTATTATCCAAGTTAACAGTCGCTTGTTTAAAATATAAACTGGTTACTGTTTAATAGAACTCTGAATTAAATCGGCAAGCCAAAACAACTAAAGCACTTTTCTTTAGAATGTAAATAGCCTTTCTTGAAAAGAGCAATTTAAAGTTTTCTGGCCTTGAGTTAATTAATGTAAGCACTTGAATCCATAGAAAAGTGAAAGAAAGTTTGACATGCTAAATCCACTTTTCTAGAGTTCCAAAAGGACAGAGAGGAGACACTGATTTAAATAGTTATCATTAGAAACCCAGATCAACAGCAGCTTTACCTCTCCTTCTCTGCATAGTCATTGTGTATCTGGAGCTGCTTCTCTTGGGCCAGGTTCTCCGCTTGGTTCTTCAGAGACTGCTCGTACTCTCTGATCTTCTCCTTCAAGGCCTTAATGGTGACCTCTGATGGACGGTTGGAGCAGAAAGACAATTGTTGATGAACAAAAACAGTATAAATTAGGTTTTTTTTTGTCTGACACAGAGTAAGACTGCCAACACCTCCATCATCCCTTTGTTTGCACTCTCTTGCTAGCTTACAGCCCCTCACACACTCAACCTAACATTACCGGTGCAACAAAAATGCAATATCTGAGATATCCAGCCGTACAGTTTTGAGCCAAATGTCAACTCATATGAGAAAAACAAAGATGGATAGTTTATCTCCCAGTGAAGGCATTGGAATGGAGCAGTGCAAGGAACTTATGGCCAGCTGACCGTGGGTTTTACGTCACAACTACAAGTTTTTTAAAAGGCATTTTTGTCTGCTCCTGACTCACAACAATTCGAGTTAAAAAATACTCAAACGCAATTTTAAACGTAATGTTCTTTATACATGTTCTACATCATGAGAAAAGGCTACAAGAACATGTTAAAACACACCAAAAATAAAAATTTCATTGGAGTGGGTCTTTAAGAAATACAAAAAAGGCTGATAATTTGCTGACTGATTACTACATCTTTCAAAAACAAGATTGTTTAGGGAAAAAAAATGAGGAAGCATAATATGATAAGTTTCCAGTGTTTTATAAACAGCAGCAACTGATGTGTCTGACCTTTGCTGATGAAGCAGCATTTTAAATCCTGTGTTTTCTCTATCAGCACAGACGAAAAACCTTGGCCCTTATGGCTCCAGCCTAATCTTTACATTCATGACCGATACAGAAAACACACGCAGTAGATATGCTGTATTCATTAGAGCGGGATTAGTACTAAAAGCCCATAACATGCTGACAGCTGAGCTCTGTATGAGGTAGCCTGAAATAAATCTAAGGCATAACTGGAGTAATAAACAGGGCCAAGTACCCGTGAGTGTGTTGGTACATGTTTCCCAGAGAAAGATATAAGTGAAGGAGACAATGATATAGAGCAATGTTGCCTGCTGCCTTTGACTGAGGGCTTTTAGCAATATGTGTGTGCGTGTGTGTGATTTAAACTCCAGTCTCACTGCTCTGACACATAATCAATAGAGGAGAGTCCCCTTAGAGCCCTCTTACCCCTTAACTGCTTAACTGAACTTTAAACATTTAGGTTGCAGGGATCAATGGCCCCTGCACTCTGTGTGTGCGCGTGTGTGTGCAGGTGAGTCCATGTATGTTTAACAGGAGTGGGAGTTCCACGGTGTGTTTTGGGGTTTAAATACCCCCCTATCTATTGATGCGGGAAGGAGGAATAAAGGAAGAGGGGAAAAAGGAAAATCGATGGCAGAATGGAACCCTGCCGCTATTGAGCTGTTCCAATTAACTCTTGCTGAGGAAAAAAGGGGGATTCCAAAACACTCCCCGCCTGCTCACTCATTTCTTTTACACAAAAATTCCAACACTTTTATTGCCACTTCACACTCATCTCTCAGTCTGTCAGTATTTCCATCTTTCTTTTACCTTACAGAAGCATCTTTTTTCTTTTAAACCAGTAAACAAAACCACAGAAAAGCAAAGGGGAAGAATGTTCTTCAAAAACAACAAGTCGTGGTAAAGTCCAGTATGTATTGATATTTTAGCGACAAAAATACATCTCCTATTCTGACAAGAGATCTCCTTTGGCCTCATATGTCCAGCTGCCATATTTCAGTTTTTTTTTAAACTAATACTTCCTATAAAACCAAATCAGTCACTAGAATAATGGAAATAGTAGTAGCCCTGCATCCTACTCATTGCTGCAGACTCATTAAATATGCTGCTTACAGACAGTGTGAAGGTTGCTTTAATTTCACACATGCAACAGTTGGGAGAATATGTAAACTGTAAAAAATGAATATGTTAAACAAGTTAACAATTTCATGGCTGCTACGACAAAAAAGAGACATTGGCCCTTTTACCTTCCACAGTCTCTTTTGTGGCTCATCACTTTATCTATCTGCAGCATATCTAGTACTAACTAGATAACTAGTACAGTTGGAGAATGTACAGATCAGTGTACCAACTTTTAGCTGGTAATGTACACTGGCCAGGCAAGGGGGACGATTTTTCGTAATATTAAGAGGCAAACTGCCTGGATAATTTGGAGAAACAAGGACACAGTACTCATTAAATCTCCTGCTTCAAAGAAGATGTACATTGCAATTTTGTTTTGAAGGTAAACACAGCTTTAATAGTTTTTTAAAAAGTGAAATAAACCCACTGCAAGTACCCCTTTCATGGCATGGAGTCCAAAATTAATTGCTGATGGTATGTAAATATACTAATAGAAAATTGGATTACTAGTCTGATCTGAGTCTGTGAAATAACACAAAAATCTGTCTTTGTAAACTAGACATTAACACAAGACTAACAACACGTTTTAATGTTTTTAAGAACTTTAAAAGTTTAGACATGTGCTCTAAAGTCTGAAAAGAAGCAACATTTGAAAATAACTCTTAAAACATCATCATATGTGAAGGTTTTAGAGTGAATGAAAGAGTTTAATGGCATAGATTTATGTGCCCTGAAAGTTACGGAACATGCTCAAATGTGCATATTTGCGCCCACGTGTTTCTAACCTTGGTTTTTAACCTCTGCGAACTCTTTGTTGTAGTCCTCCAGTGTCTCCCGAAGTTTGGTGTTCTCTGTCTCAATGTCGTGCATCCTCTGGAGCTTCAGCTGCAGCTGCTGAGCCAGCTCCAGCACAGGTACAGGGTCTAGGGAGAAAAAACACACTGTGTTAACACACTGCAAAGCAGATTAGACAAGCAAGGGCGGCAAGGTAGAGAGCTCGGAATAACTACAGTCAAGGCCCTGTGAGAGCAGGAGTTTGTCCTGGTGAAGTGTCCTTGAGCAAGGCAATTAATCTAAAAGCTCCAAGAGAACAGTTCTGCAGCCAGCCACAGCTTTGATTTTGTTCTGAAGGATGACCAATTCCAGCGAGGATACTGAATTAGAACAGAATAATGAACATTCTTGATGGAAAATGAAATGTTTACAATTCATTAGAGTGTGTTTTATATGCAGTAGTAAAACTACAAAACAACATTTGGTTGACATAATGTGTCTACCATTTTTCTTAAAATCATTTCCTCTATCTCTGGGGCAATGTATAGCATGGTTTTGGTTAGGTTGCTGACTGAGCAGCATCAACTAATCAACTAAGGCTGACAGTTGCTGTTATTGTTATATCAAATGATCAAAACAGAAAGAAAATACAAAAGAAGAAATAAAACTTAAAGAGTTAATCAAACCTAGTCAGGGAAAAATAAACAATATATATCTATACATGCAGATGATACCATTTTAATTGCTCTTAATCGTTCATAGACTTTTATGCACTCATGCATACAGTTCAAACACACAACATATTGAATCTACTTAAATATAATGAAGGATAAATAATGTTATGAACAGCTTGGGAGTAAGTGGAAGCAAATGTATATAACACCGTCTCTATTGTGTTTTACTTAACTTTTTTTCCATTGTTGCCATAATACAATACTTAACATCTATGTAGTTATTTATGGTTTCTCTGTCCAAATACATGTTATTTTGAATAATTATAAATATTAATAAAACAAAAGAGCAAAAATGTATTCATGGATTATCATCAGAAAACATTACACGATCCTCTAAGAGCACACACTCATATTTTGAGTTTAAATCAACACCCAGAAACCTTTAGAAACCCTCATCTCGATATTTGTAAAACAACAGTTTCACAATACAGACATACAGAAACTTTTGTGTTTATCAATTAGATTAATTGAAATTCTTACATCTCAATTTGTAGCCTCCCTTCTTCACTTTCTATTGGAAGTATTTGAAGGTAACGTTATGTTTTGCAGTGTAAAACTCAACAATGTCAACAGTATGATCATGATAATAAACTATGTATGAATCTGATGACACATTTTTAAGTAAGAGAGAATGTAGAGAACCATTGTAGCAGGTAAAATATGGTAATATTAAAGGATAGTATAATAAAGATCTACATTTATATTAGTATATACTTGTGGTTATCTTAGACTTTTTGATACTTGAGTTTGTAGGTGTCTGATATGCTGCTTCCAGCTTATTTTGTCGTCGAAAATTAATCTTCAGAATTTAATTGTTTTACATTCTTGATTGTGACTTTGTTTTTTTTTGACAACTTCCCACTGACATTGTAACGACCATTGCCTAAGTTGAAAGATAATTTGCTGTAATCCATCCATGTTTTTATTTCATTTTGTATTTCATTCTGTATTTATTTTCATTCAACTGTACGGCACATCACAAATAATCTGATGTAAATTGTTCTAGCTTGACAAATTGTTTTCGTCCAGTTAAATTGCTTTTGATCTATAGTCCTAATCACAGTTCAGATTTGAGTACATCCTGGATGTGCTCTTCCTCTTTGACAAAAAGTTCTGCATAAAATACACTAAATGATACTAAGTAAGCCATTATATAGAGGAACATTGTTAATTTATCAGATAAACATGAGAACCGTGCGCAGAGGGGATTGTTGTCTCCATCGATTGCTAACGCAGCAGGAGAACTGGAGGAGATATCAGTAGATTTAGACGGAAACACAGATCAGAGACATTAAAGAGAAATATTATTGGGCTGTGATCAGTTAAAGTGCTCACTATGATGAAGTTTCAAAGCCAGAGAGAAGAGAAAGATGGGAGCAGACAGTTGGACTTAGTGGAACGCCACAAAAAAAAAAAGAGCAGTAGAAAGAAAGAAATAAGAGATTAAAGAAACAAAGACAGAGGGGGAAAAAAAAGAAACTTTCTAGAGGCCTTTTACCAACAACTCTGGGAACACACAGCAGGGTTAACTGTCAGTGTGATGAAGAGAGCCCTGTCAGTCAGGCCAATCACATCTGATTGGTGCTCATGGGTGGCAGACTGGTGACAGGCAGCCAAGAGACGCAGGCGACGCTCATCAGCATGCCAGCTAAAAGAGCAGTTTATGCGTATGTGTGTTTATGTGTGTGTGTTGTACAGATAAGAGGAACTGACAGCTTACAGCTGGGGGGTGGGGGTAAGGATTGTGTGTGTGTGTGTGTGTGTGTGTGTGTGTGTGTGTGTGTGTCTAATGTCTGACGCAGTTAGATATCTTAACTATGCTAATGAGAGATCAGCAGAGAACGATTGGGGAATTTCATGCTGATTTTGTGCTGTCAAGGTGACACACCATGGAGGGCTCCGTTTTGGCACGCACATGCACGCATATACACCTTTGCATAAACGCACGCTCACTTTTTACAGCCCCACACGAACACACAAACGGAAATAAATACAAAGCAGTGTAACTGTACGTTCTGGATCCTGTCGGCTTTGGCGCCCTTGGAAATCAACTTTCTTTGCTTCTTATCAAACTTTTGTCCTTCAAGTAAGCCCTCTTCGAGCCAGCTGCACAACCAGTTAAAAGCAGTTTGACTTGTGGGCCACTAGTGCTGAACACTCTCGCCAGACACCTTTAATCTAAAGCAGAGCACATTGGCTGACTAACCAGGCCTTCAGCTGACAGAAGACAGAACAAAACACAGTGTTTCCTCTTTCAAGACTGCTGCATTAGTCAGGCTGCTCTGTGTGTGTGTTTCTACGAGTGTGTGTATGTGTGTGTGTTTCAATGCGCGTGTGCATCAGGCATTACATCATTGTCTCGCTGCAAGTTAAGAATAGCACCGTCAGAGCTGGCGCTGACTTATTGGGAGCAGTACAATCCAAAGATATTACTGTAGGTCTATCCATGTGGGAATATGATGACCTCCTTACGCTATAGATGAACTCAACTTCTTTCTCATTCCTACATACACAGTCCCCCAAGGGCTCCCGCACAGCTGAAAATCTTCAACCAGCAGCACTGTGACTGCGTGTTTTGTAACTTTCCTAAGCCTCCGTGCGCTGAACGGGACTACTCAAGTGTGTGCACTTTACCACAGCCATCAGTGAGTGCACCAGTCACCCATATCAAAATGCACCTTCTGTTAAGACCATCTAAAAGCTACACACGTTTGGCTGGGATCTCCGGGCTACATATTAGAGCCCTGTAAATGCGTCGATGAGCACTGAAGGAGCAGCGTCGTTCTTTTTCTCCTTTGCACTTTGGATATTGAGTCCATGAATAACTGTTTATCCAAAGATTTATGCTCAATGCTTTAAAATAGACACACTTTGATGTACAGCATGAAATTAAGCTCGTTCTTACCAGGGACATCGATTATTTTCTTGTATACGTTCAAGAAGGCGGCCTCTGCTTCTTTACTCCTCTTACTCAAGGCATCGATCTGCAAAGATGACAAATGAAAAAGAATTGGTTAATTCTCACATACGCAACCTCATTTCTAATAGTCAAATGAATGCATTTTGAAAGTCTGCCCATTAAATTCACATTAGGGTTAGTCTACACAACTGTCCATCATCACTTTGCTCTGGTATGTTGCATGTGATTGGACATTTTGACAGAGACTGCTTGGGTGTTTTCTTCCCGTAAATCCAGTTCAGCTGTTCAGCCGCTGACGGATGTGTTTCGTTTGCCATGCGACTGTGCTTGTCCACGTCGGTCTGTCCTCGAGCAAGTGTGCCCGGGTCTGTCGGTATGTGCGTGCTCCCGTGCGTGAGTGTGTACAAAAGTGTGTGCTCCCTCCAGCACACTGACATCATTAAACAGCTGGCTCAGTCTTTCCAGCCACAGCAGGGGCAGATTATTCAGTCAGCTCTTAGTAGCAATACAGTGTGGATCCATTACTGATGTAGCCATTAACACAGGCAGGCACGGCATGCATTCCATCACCAACATTATTGAAATGGACAGCATTAAAAAGGATCCATAAAAAACTAATTCTTTATAAAAAAAAAAAACTGTAATGTTTTCAATGCAGAAACATGAAGGAATGGCTGTATTACAGCCAAAGTGTCACTCTTCAATTTGAGAAACAGGGAGCGTAGGCAAAACATCTGAAGTCAAGTCGGAGTCTAAGGAAACAGATGCCAAATAAAGACATTCAGATGGTGCTACTGTAATAGGCAGAGGTACAGCTGACTACTCTGGCTCATGCACTCAGACTAAACAGCCTTGTGTTTCTCTTCCAACTCCTCCAGCGCATTAACAAAGAGAAAAAGAATGAAGACAAAAGCCTGTATAAGCCCAAATACAAAGTCTTCACATTCCCAGCCAAGCCAGTAGTGTAGTTGATGGGTGGTTTAGGGGTTCTTGCCACTGTAAACAGAGCGGGTTACATGTAATACTGCCTGTGCTCCTATGGGAACCTAATAAATCTCTTCACATGGCTTTGATTCATCTCTAGATTTTAGCCGCAAAACATCTGGCCCTGAGTAGGCTGGTGCCAGCACCCCCCTGCCCTCCACTGTATTTTTATTTCAATTCATTTCTTGTCAATTTCATGTTGTCTGACTCATTACTTTTCCTCTGAGTTGTTTTAGTGTCAGTGTTTCTCACATGAGTCTCCGTCACGCACTTCAGCCTGTTTTACCAGCCTGCTATTTTTTTCACCCCCACAAACAAGACACACCCAAAACCCCACTCATTTAGCTGATTCACATATCAAGCTACATTGTGCATTTTACGGTTTCAAAATGCCGTCTGAAATTAAGTGATCATGATACTCAAATGAACAGCCTCTCATGGAAGATTACAAATGTTAAGCACTAATACCTTTGGCACACAAATGACCAGCTAGTGTGCAAACATCTATTTGTATCTACATAAAACGGTGTTGATCAAAAATTTTAAAGATTACAATGTGGAAAGACACCCAACCCGAAAAAAAAAAAAAAGAAACCCTCACAAAAATGTTTTGCTGATAGCAGTAAAAGAAATCAGCAACATGGCTGTGCAGTGACTGGGCCAAGGTTAGTGGTACAACAGCTTTATATAGCCCGACATGGGAGGCAGGAAATAGACTTTTAATGTAGGACACACCCTACAGTTAAAGGCAGGTTAACTGCAAGACCAGAACCATTAGAAGACCACCCAGGATTTGCAAATCCAAGCCTGCTGTTCCAAACTGCAGTTCTTTCAACCAATCCCAATGACATCTGCTATTACACGCTCCCCTGCCCCCAACGTGCACACATACACAACAAATGAAGTGACACAAATGATACCTCGCCAGTATCAGAGGGTTATTGGTGAGAAATGCTTACAATAGCAAAATGTATCCCTGACACATCCCCACACACAAACACATACGCACATACGTCAGCACCTTGTGCCACCATCACTCAGCACTGCCTCACTCCCCTATCTCAACCATAGTGTGTGAAGGGCATCAGGCTGACCTGTACATACGTACGTCTGTGTGTGTTGTGTGTGGCCCCAGTGGAGTCTGATAAGAGGCGGCTATGGGAAGCAGAGACTAAGGCCTTGGATAATGGAAAAGCTTATCTGATCGATGGACCAAAAAGAAACTATGAGAATTCAATATTAACACAAACCAGTTTGCCAAACTGGCCTTTGTGGAAATGGTATAATTATCGGTAAAAACCATAACCTGAAGACTTGTACCTTTCGATAATAATAGTAAAAAAATTAAGTAACAAAGCTTTAAAGTTTGCGGGCTGAAACTCTTTCTTGGTTTGTCTCCATATTTGATCAAGTTAGCCTTTACTTCTTGAATAAAAAGCCAAAAGATAGGTTTGTGTGAAAATCTAAAAGGACCCCCTCTGGTTCTTGGTGCTGTCTTGCCCTTGATCAAAGGATTGAAGGGTAAGCAAACAAAGACAGGCTAAAATTACATATCCTCATAGCGACTCGTGTTGTGGCATGCAAGTGTGCAGAATAGTCGCCTGATTGATGGGCTGTTCTGAGACTGGCGCGGGTGTACAGTATTATCTCAATAATCATAAGATAATGTCTCTCAGTTCCGCGACCACCCACTACGAGTCTCAGCGTGTTCTGGTGTGCATGCCGCCAAGGTGTGTCAACATAAAGATGGTGGAAACAGCTGACAAAGCCCCAATTATGCTGCTGTTTCTGTTCTCTAAATAGACTGTGGATCATCAGCAGAACATGGTGGAACCACTATAAATTACAGCATTTTTTACTTAACCACTGGCTGTGGTCGTTGATCTAACACAAGAATATGGAAACTAACCCAGTGTTAAACTGTAATGCTCTATGGCCAGTAGCAAAACAGCCTTGTCACTATGTATTGAGATGATTTTGCTTGAGAACGTGTGTGTCCTACTCTGTGTGTATGTCTGCAAGTACCCACCCACCCTTCCCAACCCCAAATAAAGCCCCTGTCTGAATCTGAACCAGCCGCTTCCACTCCTACATTCTGACTTTCACATACAGGAGTGAACTGCAAGTGCATAGCTGCCAGAAAGGAGGAGTCAAAATGGAATTAGGCCAAAAAGATGAGGAAGAAGATAGAAGGGAGCAGTACAAGAACAATTGTAGCGCAAGCCATCAACACACTATTGGTCTAGAAACTTAAAAATGTAGAGTGAAACATTGCAATTTAAAAAAACAAAAAATGGTTCATGATTCACCAAATCTTCCCTTAAAAGAGAGGTGAATAAACCCACTGAATAATGCAGACATACAAAGTCTGAGGAAATGGCAGTCAGTGAATTGCAACTGGCTTAAGATGGGGTTTTGTGGTGACTTTTTTGCAGGATGCAATTTAAACACACCCTCGGGCTACAAGACTTCATGAATAGGACAGAAAATCAAGAGCAGAGCAAAGCAAAGAAGTAGAGGAAAGAGGGGAAATGAGATAGTGGTGAGAGTAAATACAGAAGATGTCGGGGCCAAATAATGACTACTTTAATAAGCAAGTCAAAAGAAAAAAATGAAAGCCAGAGACTGAAATTGGGAGCAAGACGAGTCAATAAATGTTACATGAAATTGAAATGTTTGGAAGTGTCAGTATACATTCCATAACACACTCACCTCTCCTTGGAAGCTCTTAAGCAAAGGGGCGACCTGTTTCCGTAAATCCTGAAAGAGAAGGGAGATAAATAAGTAAATCAAAATGTTCAAAGAGTTTCATTCTTCACATGAATATATAGAAGCATGTGACACCCATGAGAAGAATAATAAACAGGCACTACTATAATTGAGTTGAGAGAATGCCATTCTCGCCGTTTACTGAAACTGAATTTAGTAGGGTGTATAAAAGATCAGCAAAAGAGTAGGCAGTAAAGCTAGGTTTATTGCCCAGGGTGCTGTGCTGGACCGTGTTCCTCATAGGAACAGGTGCAGCACCACCTGGGCCACCCAAAGGCATCAGAAGTACATGCAATCTACAGTTCATGCAAAGTGTCTTTTCAGTTGCACTTGAAGTTATCGCTCAGGTCATAGCACAGTTTTCTTTACTATAAAACAAATGCTTCTATATCTATGTCCTATTGTTTGACTTTCCAATACAAGTCAGCAGTTTTAGATTAGATAGCTAGTTAAGTATGTATCAAGGGAACATGCAAATCAGAACGCTGTAGGCGAGCCTCCATGCTGACAAACTGAACTGGAGCGTATGGTAAGAAGTACTGCAGAATAGGACATTCTGTTCAGGAACACTAGATTTGCACAGTTTGTGGACACTCTCACACTCACAAGTGACTCCAAGTTAGATGGGGAACAACAGATGTGTGTTTACGCTTTTTCCAAACCTCCACCTAAGCGTCTAAATGACAACTTTGGGTAACGTGCATCCCAAGATGACCCGTCACCAGTGTCTGGGACTGGGCAAGTCCTAGGTTGGTGCAGACAGGCCATTTGTCTGTGGCTGAGGACAGGTCATGACCTCCGTGACCCTGGTTTATTGTTAACTCATCAGAGGTCACTGCGGCAGTTTGTCTGGTCCAATTCAATATTCCCCTCCTGTGAATAATGACCTAAACACTGCACTTCACCCTCTTTTGCTAAAGCTTCCCTTTTTTTTTTTTTAAAGCACCCTCACATGAATCCAAATATGCGAATTTTCCATCAGGTTTTGTTGTGGTTTGGAAATTTATTTTATTTTATCATATTTTACCTGAACAAATTTAGACGCCCCTTACCAAAAGACAAAACCAATTTTGACTGCAACAATAAAGCCACAAAATAAAAACATTTTAAAGCAGGTAAAGCGGTTCAAAATCCAGCAGTGAGCTACTCAATCGGCAGGACACTAAACTCATTTGGTCCACTCAAACGCTGCTCCTTCAGCTCCCCCCTACAAAGATTTATGACCATATAACATAACAATGCACACACGGTCATTCTATATGTGTGTGTGTGTTGAGGGGAGTGGAGGGGCCCATGCACCAGGAGATGGATGGTTGGTGTGGAAGCTGCCAGCAGACAGCAGACAGGGTAGCCCGAGGAATCCTCCAGGGAGTATGGAACTCCCATTCCCTGTCTGTCTGCCCTGCAGCTAAACACAAACTGTGTTGTTGCATCCATGCACATATACACACACAAACACAAAAGTTGTTTTACTGCTACTGCCTTTGGCTAGCAATCTTTGGGGCATTTTACAACCATTCCCACCCTTTTCTTTACAACAGTGTAGTAGAGTGAGCTTGACTAACTAAAAGGAAATTAAGAACTCAATGAATAATTTAGACGACTTAGGAAGCACAGTGAGATGTAGTCTTAAAAATTCTACAGTGTGTCAGTCCTAATAAATTATAAAAACTTTGTTTTCACGCTGCATTTCTTTGCACTACTTTCAAAACGCTACAAAAGCTGCTGTGCGAGTGTGTGCATGTTATTATGCAGACCATGAGTGCAGTTCACACCGAGTACAGCTCAGCAGACGAGACACAGTCAATGTGGGCTGGTCTCCTGGTTGTTGAATAATGGATCAGAGACGGACTCCCGCTCAGCCTAATGCAGTCTGATCTGATGTGACTGTGATCTCCGCTGACTGACACAGACCACTGAGAGCTGACAGCCCCCTCTATGGGCTGGTCAACCAAATACACAGCCCCACTTGAGAGAAAACACAGCTCCAGGAACACACAAGACTTTTTTTTTTAATCAAGCGAAAGCCATCGCATGCTATGACCGAGCCTGTTGGGTTGGCAATCTCAACGCCTCTGTACTTCCAACTGCCCAGAGTTTTTATTGCCGATTCCTATTGAGCCTGTTAGAGCCCTGTAATGAATCCTGTCGCTCGTCTGGCCTGGCTCAGATTCCTCCTCCACATACCAGGGAGATGCCAGGGGCCACACAGACGCCAGAGGAGCCTTCTTAAATCACAGCCTTGTTACACTGATGAATGTGTGAGTCCTGTTCTGTGATCTAGGCTATCTGCCTCTGTGTGCTTTAGCCTTTGCGTCTCTTCGTGTTTTCTCTGTATGCATGGCTGTCTTGCCCTCTACATGTGTATTTTCCTCCGTCCATCTCGCCTCCCTCTGTCGCTAGTAATGTGGTTACACTTGGAAATGAGACTGGAGATGAATGAGTAGGGTGAAGTGAAACTTGTGTGTATATTCTTGTAACCACGATGGGCAACACACTGGAGTCAATAGTCACAGTCCCTATCCTGTGGTAACTATAATAGGCCTACTGTCAACTCTACCGAGGGTTGACAATTTTCTATCCACTGTGTACACCATTCATACATAATTTATACCAACATCAATAATTCACCATGGTGACATTACCAATAATAACACAACAATACTTTGTTTTCTCTCTGAGGTTAGAAATGGGTTGCCTTGGTAACAGAGATGAAACAAATATTCCCAGGAGGAGTGATAGGAACACAGGAACAGGACAGAATTCCCTCCTGATCCCACTTAGTAGTGGTGTCACACTCTCGTTCTCCCCCTACTGCTCATCCCTGCTCTGCCTTTCCGCTTTTCTCCCTGCATATACACACCAACAGACCACACTTTCTGTTCCTATGAAAAACTAGGTCAGATAATACAAACTCCTGAGGGGTTTTCTGTTTTGTCTCTTCAGGATTTCACGGAAACTAATGGAGATACTATTTTTGGGAGCCAAGCCTGTATATCTCTTGTGTTGTCTTCTCTTTCTTATTGGTTTCTTTGTAAATAATTAGAGGTGCTCTTAAGAAAAGTAGAACAGGTGCTGAAGCAAACTGACAGTTTGTGAATCGCAGGTTGTGTGTGCATGTTTCGTATGTGGGGACACATCAGTAAACATCAGATTTTCTCACCTCTGGAGTGGTCTTCTTGAACTCACGGCTCAGGTCAATTAGTTTCTTCCTGGACTGTTCACTTTCGTCCTGTCTATTGGCAAGCTGTGTGGCGGTGGCGTCTAGTTCTTTCTGCAAACCAAACACAAAACTTTGTAAAATTCCGGTGTGCATTTTGTCATCTGTACAACAGTCAATAAAGTAAACATTTGTCTTCATATAGCATGAAAAGAGGGAATTGTTTTAACACCAGCAGTCCGGTTCCATTAGTAAGTGATGATTAAATGCAGCAGCAGTAAAATCTCACGTGATATAAACAACACTGCAAGCAAAATAGAATCCTTGCCACATGTCAGTCAGTAACCACTGTCTCCAGAAATACTTCAAGTCTCCCTTTGATTTTGTTTGATTGATTTTAAAAGCGTTCTTAGTGGTATTTTTAATACAGTTATGCTACTTTTAACCAAAATCAAAAAACAAGTATCGTTTTCTAGGGTATAGTTTCTACAAAATGGCAGGAGTTCATCAGTTAGTTCATCAGTTATTCACCTCCGAGTTGTGGGCAGGACCATTGGCACGAAGTAAGCCTGCTCCCATTTCCTATCATCCCTTTGTTTACAGTCTCTCCGGCTAGCTTATAGCCCCTTACAACCTGAAATTAACATTAGCGGTGTAACAAACATGGCGAGCAATATCATCCGTACAGGTTTTGAGCCAGTGTAGACGAGGAAAATAAAGACTTCAATTAATCTATTTGTCCACAAGTGGATTTATCAAAATACAGCGGACAGGAAGCTTGCGATCAACTGATTGTAGTTTGTACGCAACAACTACAGGCTTTTTCAAATGGCATTTTTTTCATGTGTTCCTGATTCACAACAATTTGAAAAAAGAAATGCAGTTTTGAGTTAAAATTTTCATTATATATGCCCATCATCATGAGAAAAATGCTATAAGAACATGTAAAAACTCCCAAAACACAGTTTTCATTGGAGTGGGTCTTTAATAACTGCGTAACCTGCCTTAGTCTTTACCAATTCCATCCTTATGATTTCTTCCAGCCAATATTGCTGTATAAAAATTTTTCACAAATGTTGTCAAAGCAGAGCTCTAACTTGCCATTATGCACATTTATTTTAGTAAATAGTGACTCCTGGAACCTTTCTAGATTTTGGATCAAATTTATTGACATCGCAAGTTCTGAGATTGCATCTCTGTCTGTGTTCAGCATGTGAATATTGCAGGAGGGTATTTCTGTTAGAGTCTTGCCCCAAATCACACATACTCCCTTTCTTTCCCCTCCACCGTCATATTGAGGGCTCTCACCGTATCATCCACTCACTCAACCAGCAGTTCCGTCTCCTCAGTTTAAATCTCTCCTTCCCTCCCTCCCCCTCACCCACCCCCTCTATCCACCTCCTGTGAGGCTGCCCACCCCAGAGAGTGATTAAACGCTGCTGAAGGGCCGTTATGCTAACTAACACACTAATCATTTAATACACACATTACCACAGGGGCCCTTGTGGCTCAGTCTACAGACAAGGTCCCAAAACACACTTGAGCACACAGAACCGCCTCCCCACACTGCCCACACCCCAAAAACTACCACTCTCTAAAGAAGCAGCGTTACCAAGTACTAATTAGGAGATTTTCCCACATCAGCATTAAGTTTAACTCCCTGAGCAACAGCGATCTTGTTTTATCCACAAAAGATCAAATAAAAAAATTATTAGGCAGACAGACTCGGTTGACTGTCCTCTGTTGTGGATTTTACACAGCAGCACAGAGTGGAAAAAAAAAATGAAAAGAAAAATGCTCACTTGCTAACATGCCATCTTGCTCTAGCTGCTCACAGAGCAGTTAATGTAGCAGCATGCCTGCCCATGGCCATGGAGCAGCTGCACTGTCTGTTTGTGAATTCGAGCGTGTGCAGAAGCTTGATGAGAAGTAGAACTAATACATTTTAATCACTTCAAATTAATTGTTATAAACCAAATGCTTCAATTTATGGGTATAGGTGAAATATTAAAACTGCTTTAAGATGCTACTTCAAAGCATGACATCAAGAAGAACAAATTAGTTTAAGATGACAGTAACATAATAGGAAAATGTGATATGATTAACAAATTATATAAAGGAGTATAAGCAAATTGTTTAAGTGGCTGGTTACAAAAAGAAAATGAGACTTATTCAAAAGTTTTAATCTAGTGTAAGTTTAGATCAAATAAGCAGCAGAATAGATAGAGTGAATTGAGCATGTATTTAACAAAACTGCATCATTAAATCTTCTCAGTCTAATTTAGATAACTTATTCACCAACATATACTTTTCTATGATATAGTTACACATTTAAAAACTCTAAAATACCATAAATAGAGTATATTTATAGTTCATCCAACTTTAAAACTTCAGGTGGTGGAAAGCAATGCCCCTCCTCATGTGGTGGGGTTAAGTACCAGCTATAGATAGATATGTATCAACAGCAATGCATGAAAATGTCTAACGATGAAACCCAAACGCTAATTGAAGAAGGGAACCTTTCCGAAATGCAAAATGTAGTTTAGGAGAGTGTGGGAAAGAGGAGTCAATATTTTGACAAAGGTTTTACAGTTTTTTTTTTTTTAAATCACAGCATGTTCTAAAAAGCTTGTTGGTTCAGCGAGCTATTTTTGCATTTGTGCTGTTGTGCGTTTGACACAAATTAAAAATGATTGTGCACAAGAGGGTGTGCAAGTGAACACTTGATCAGTCACAGTAAGCTTGACTTTTGTTTTCAGGGCAATGATGTTGAAAGAACAGTTTTTTTTACATTACTTTGTATAGTGTTCTTGTTTGGTTACTGCTAAAATCTGAGATAATAAAAAAGAATATTTTTCTTTTTATTTGTGTATATTTATTGTTTTGAACATATATTCAGGCACAGGTTGAATTTCTCTTTAAGTGAAGCATTCAGTGAATTCTAAATGTATAAGTAAAACTACAATAGTATATAGTGGGATTAGAACTTTCTTTCTTTAAAGTCCCAGTCTGATCATCTTTTGATCTATTGCAAATTTGTTCTCAGTGGTCCTTTGATTAGGATTATGTGCCATTTTTAGGCAAAAAGGTACAAATCTATTTTGTTTTCTAGGACATAGGTTCAGCAGAGCAACATTAGTTCATTAGAAATTCGCCTCCGAAGTGGGCGGGACCATTGGTGCCATCTGTTTATGGGGCAATCTGTTTACACTCTCTCCTGCTAGCTTACAGTCACTAACAACTCCAAGAAACATTAGTGGTGCAACAAAAATGGTGAGCAATATTGGAGTTATCCAGGAGTACAGTTTTGAGCCAAGATGTCAGCTCGGATGAGGAAAAAAAGACGACTGACATCTATTTGTCTACAAAACACATGCAGAAAGCATGTGGCTAGCCGACCGTTGTAGGTTCTACGTCACACCTACAAGCCTTTTCCAGCAGCATTTTTTGTCTTCTCCCGATTCACAATTTGAATAAAGAAATACTCAAAAATCCTATTTTAAGCTGAATATTCTTTCTATATGTCTTCCATCATGAGAAAAAATACCAAAAGCACAAGTTAGAAAACATGTTTTTCATTGGAGTGGGTCTTTAAAAAATGTTTAATTGGTGTATAACATTAGTACAAAGTATGTGATAGATCAAACATTATCATAAAGCTGACATTTCTTCTAACTTAAAGCATTGGTTCCACACAAAATTTTAAAATTCAACAGGTTTTCTTCATTTGCCAAGCAGTTGATGCAGCTCATAAAAATGTACTTTTAAAATATTACCTTGACAAAATGTTTGAATTTTTTTTTTCTCTAAGAAGTTAAAGGAATTCAACACATAAATCAAATCAATACATTTTCAGCAAGATTTTGTCCCAATGTTTCCATTCTGTCTCAGATCTTGGGGTCAATCCCTTTCTACTACATATATTCCAATGTGTTTCCAAATCCCTGTTCCCTCAAAGATAAATAAATAAATCTCACCACTGCTAAGCAAAATAAATCACACATAAAAGAGGATTGATTCAATGCCAAGTGAGCAAGTAATTATGGTCATGGTCTTAGTCCAAAAAAACGAAAAAAGGACCTGTGGACTAAGTCAGGTTTTTGACTATGCAGCAAACTGTACCCACATTGGCAAACACAGGCAAACTTGACTCTCTCGTCTTGCTGATGGAGCATAACATCTAACAAAGCCCAATGGCTGCTGCCACACACAATCATACTGACCACTTCTGCTATTTTAAGTCCCATAGAAACCATTGCAAAATACACCATCTCAGGTAAAATAGTAAACAAGCAGTTAGGTTTTGTTTTTTGGTTTTTTTTTTTTTTTTTTACTTCAGCACCAGTTTTGAATAAATGGCAGTGAGTACCTAAATCTTTGCTCAACTAAAGCTAGGCCAAAAGCTGCATTAAATCATAAGTCTCAAAGGGGAAACCTTTTCTTTCAAACTATAAAATAAAATAATATAATATAATATAAAATAGTGTTTTTAATATGTTCTTGTAGCCTTTTGATGGAGGACAGATGTAAAGTAATTTCTGAGCATTTCAATATTCAAATCATGATGGATCAGGAGCAGATAAAACCACAAGGTTTGAAAAAGATCTAAGCAGCTGCGATGGGTGAGCCAACATCTCCCTGCTCTGTTACAATTCTGATTAATCCACTTTCAGACTAATAGATCCATTAACGTCTTCATAAAATATGAATACGTCTGCAGAAAATATGCCTTAAAATAAATGACACTGGCTTTTCGATTTTGGCTAAAAAAGGGCATAATCATAATTAAAAGAACACTGCGAACAATTTTACAGTTTAAAAAAATATAGTTAGGATGAGACTTTAAGTGTGAAAAAGTTTTCATATCCTACAAATACTATGATGTTCAATTAAGTATCAGTAGGGAAAACAAACACACCTTAAACTGGTTTTAAAATAGAATCAATCTTTAAAAATATTTAACTTGTTGAAAATTTGAATTGACTGAACCTTTCACATTTGTTCTAGCCCTATTTTAATTCAAGCTTAGGCCGTTAAGGACTGCACTGTCCAGCTTAACAGAGGATGGAATATGTGTGTGCAGGGGAGCATTAAGTGGGCTGTAATGTCTGTATGATTGCTGTAAAGGCACTGCTTGGCTTGGCCAGAGTGGCCCACAGCAGCAGTCCCTGTCCTGGTTCATTTGGTCGTCTGGTCAGCTGTAAAGTCAATTGGAACAGATTGCCAACACTCCCTAGAGAGACTTCAACACCGACTTGGCCAAGAAGCCTCTTGCACTACTCCACATGCATGTGCTCTCACATGAATGCACAGGCAGGCCGCTGCAGTAACTTTGGGAGCCCAGTCTTTCCACATTCTTTGAACTCTGTTTCAGGAGAGGAAATCTGCTAACTTGTTAGCTCACCACTACATAGCTCAGTGAGCTATATTTTTTTGTAAGAGGAGAGGTTTAGCTCCATATAAATTGAATATCTTGGAGTGTACACACAACAGGTAACACTTTTGGATAAACAAATCCTATTACCTATGGTCTTCAGATCACTGGTGTGT
This sequence comes from Oryzias celebensis, assembly GCA_014656515.1. NCBI lineage: Eukaryota > Metazoa > Chordata > Actinopteri > Beloniformes > Adrianichthyidae > Oryzias > Oryzias celebensis. Next base: position 66,790,404 of record BNCR01000012.1, on the reverse strand, counting down.
ACATTCAATTTGAGGCATTTTAATGACATCCTCCGTTCGTCTGCAGGCAAAACAAGCCTTTCTATCTGACAAATTTGCTCTAATTACTCTAATGAGCCACAGGTGATGATACAGTGAGGCTGATTAATTAAAAAAGGGGACCCCAATCAGGCATGTCTGATTATGCCAATCATATTGACTACAGACTAAATGAGATAACAGGAGGCAGACGCTCTTTAATTGAGATATCAAAACTTTTGCAGAATTCCTTATGCCACGACGCTCCCAACGATGCCGAGACAGATAGACTGTTGGAATGACAACAAAGTTATTGTTGTGTACACAGAAAGGAGTCGATCTGCAGCAACCGTGTGCACAACCACGGTGACCAGGAGAGCACACAGATGAGATAATGCTACCAAATGACAGGCTTTGGATCTTATTCTATACAGAGTAAATGACAGCGTAAACCAGGGAACTTCTTTGTTTACCCCTTGCCCGTGATCAAACATGCCAAGGAACATGCCACTGCTCCATTAGTTCAAACATCGTGGAGATGAACTGCTGCATATTCGGTGCGTGCTTTGCACATTAATTTAAAAGTGTAATATATTTGAATTCATGCCAGATATAGGAAAACATTTTTTTCCCAGCTACAAGGCATCTTTCACGTCCTCCGACAAAGTAAAAACTTTGTACTTGACACCATGACACAGATGTTAAAACGATGAGGTTTTTCTGTCCCACTCGTGCACTTCACTTATCTTCCCCTTTTATCTCCAACATGTCTGAGGCTGTTGTGTGGTTGTGATAGTAAACAGTAAAGGCGTCTGGAAAGACGTCTTATCTGAAATCTGCAAAAGCTACCTTTCAAACCACCGACACCCCCCCCATCTGCAACTCCTATGCAGCCGACTGTTCTGTATGCCAAACGTACTGTGTGGGGGTGGAGTCACGGGGTGGCAGCTCAGTCAGGAGCAACAGCCACGTTTGCTACGACGACATGGTACATGATCACAGATCACAGGAACGCCCCCTCAAAACACAGCACAACAGCAGCAGAGATAAGACACTGCAATCCTGGCTGCCTGTCTGCCTTCTTACGTTTGACATAGCATGTTACAGAACTAAATGTGCCAACAGATGCTGTTTTCACACACCACAAAGAGGAGGAGGAGGAGGGGGGGGTTTTAAGAAGTAAGCCATATCTTCCTGAATCTCCATTTTAAGCAAGTCCTCTTTTAGATTGGAGTCAAACCACCAAGTTTCCTTAATGCAGACTTACACTGGAGTTTTACTGCCGCAAACAGGATCTGAACGCTTTTCTTATTCATTCTGTTTGTGTGCAGAACAGTTGGGGGCGAGGGTCAGCCTAACACTCTCCACAGTCTATCAAGACGCTTGTGCTCCCTGAGCGTTTTGGTCCTTTTTTTGAACACAGATCCATATCTTCCAACTGCACAGGAGCTGTCAAGACTCACTTCAGTGATGCTGACGCAAGCCTGGATCAAAAACAGCCTTTTTACACCGCGGCTTCGTTTGTATTGATCCATGTTTCTCTGCTCAGAGACTGGTTGTTGTTTTATCTCACCGACACCCAAACCTGAACTCTCCCGACGCTTTCTCAGAGCGAGTCATTATTTTACCCGACCTATTGTCTGACGAGGGGGGATTTAGCGGCCTGGACTGAGCCTAAATACAAATATAATGAGACTAAGACAGCTTGTAGTGTGGAGGAAGTGGAGCTCACTTGGTCTCATTCTGGAGAGTTCGGATCTCGCTGGAGGCCTGTGTCAAAAGGGTGAGTGGTGTGGAGAGTGCAACGGGAGGAGAGGGATATGGCGATATGCTGGGGTGTAATGCGATGGTGAAAGGGCAAGATTTTTCATCCCTGCGTTTACAGGCTGGAACGGCTAGGATATTGAGATCTGAGATAGGATCAGAGGGTAGTGAGCTGTTTCAGCTACGATAAAGGCCAGGCATTACAAACACAGCGCTGATAGAGAGAAGGAGAAAGAAGCAGAGGGAGAGAGAATCACACCTCTCATCCCTGAATTAATGCCTCCATTCTGCCAGGAAGCCATTCTGTGCCAGTGAGAAGAGATTGGGGAGGGGATGAGTGCACAGATACAGACTAAAAAATGGAAACTGGGATCATGGAGAGAGGCGATAGGAATTAATCAAGTCTAGGGGCAGAGTGGGGCTCTTCTGGCCCTATAGCACATATACAAGGCTGAGAGCCAAGGATTTTTTAAGGCAACCTGCATTGTGCAGCCATTTTTTATACGACTTTAAACGCACATACAAGCAACCATCAGTGAATAATGACAGAGTCGCAGGTGCAAGCAAGCAATGGAACACAGCAGACATCCACACCCTTCTACACTAATTTACAATCTATTTCTGACCTAGAAAGTCTGTGACCCCTGACAAGAGAGCAGTGCTGAGAGTTGCTCTGTTCTCAGTTTGTTAGCCATTGGGTTTGCTGTAATTTGTTTTGACTTCCATATAAGGACAACTAACCGCTTTAGGCAGCTGGCAGTTTAAGTACAGTGAAAAAGGTGTGCATGCCTCTCACGTGCCTATGCTACATTAGGTCCTTGCTCTGCGTGATGTCCTTTTTCCACATTTTAATTTAGCCCCCACTATCTGTTGTATCCAGTAATTTCTCTCGACGCCTGATGACACATCAGCATGAGCTGTGCCACGGCCTATAAAAGAACCATGTTGATTTCCGGACAGAAATTAAAAGCATATATCAGAGAGCCCAATTTAGTTAGACATATCTTTGTGTCTGGAATCTTTAATGTCGGCTATCCACGCTGTCACTACTGTCTAGTGTCGCAATTTCTTCTGAATTAGTTTGACACCCATGGTCTATACAATCAACATCAACAGAACGTGTCCTGGGGCTCAGTCTTACTCAGCCTTTATGAGCAGAGATTTCTGCTCCGCTTGCATGACTTTCCAGAGAAAAACGGCACAGAAAGAGTGAGAAGCAAAGAATGAGCATAGCTAATCCTTGCCTTAATGACAAAATAATTAGCTTGTGTTAGGCTAAGTAATGACTTGTAATTGTATCATTCATTCCGTGTTGAGAAAATGTGATATAATGCCACACAAAGAAGGAGGAGGAATTGAGCACAGTGGGACATAAGAAGGAGCATGTGTAAGAACTTGGGCTTTTTATATTGATTGATCCAAACATCAAACGAACCACTAGAGTAATGGGGGGGGGGGTGAAGGACAGCTAAAAGCTATTTGGAGCATTCACTGCATAAAAGACTTGACCTGTTCCACACAGTCGACATATCAAAACCATCAAACGGCAATCAATAGACCAAAGCGGTCAACTCAACAAAACGACACCCTACTAAAACATCAAACTCCCAGCCAAAGCGTCAGATGATAGGCTACACTCAGCTTATCCATTACCATCAGATAAAGAGGAGATAAAACACAGAGCCTAATCCTTTCATGTGTCGTGACAGCCACAGCAGCCTCCGAGGCATTCCTTCAGTCTGGCTCTCAAATAGTTTTATGGCGGAAGGCAGCCATTCAGCCAGCCAGTCAAGGCTGTTCTGGTCTGTTTGTCTTATTTCACAGTTTACACGCTGTTTTATAGGTAGTTATTATGGTCACCATGGTGATACCATACGTTTTTATAGTCTTTTGGTCTGAGGGCAGAGAGAGTAATAAATGAAAAAAAAAAAAAAAAAAGCACACACACACGTGAAAACAAAGACCCACAAAACACACTCCTGCTGTGGAAAGGTCTTCTGTCCCTCCCTTCCTCTCTCTCTCACTCTTTATCAGTCTCGCCAAATGCCTATCTCCCCACTTTCTGCCTCATGTGAAACATGGAACAGGCTAACGTACATTTGTCCTTTTTCATTCCACATCTGGAGCTGATCAGAGGGCCTCCTGGAAGTTGAGGCCTCCGGGCCTATTAATAACCACACCGCTGAACTCCGGGTCAGACAGCAGTCAGTGGATGAGTCCGGGTCTACAAAACATGGCCCCTTCCTCTGACTCTCAAGACAGCTCTGCCTTAAGAGGCAAGATGGCAGGTTACACAGCCCCATTTTGTGGACTTGAATAAGACATCCAGAGGCTCCACAACCCCAGCTAACAGAATATTCATAAAGAGAGACTTAAATATCAAACTTTTCGTTAACACTGAGTTGTATACATTTTTAAAATAAGTATATAACAACATCTTGGGCAAAATTTTAGAAAAACTCACAACGTATTAAATTTTCTTCTCTACTTTGAGAGTCCAAACAAGTTCAGGTTCAAGGAAGCTAGACCTGTTAAATGCCAGACAGATGGTAGTCATCATGTGTTAGATCTAAAGGTTAGACCAGTCAGACAGACCGGGTCATGGCGAGGGTCATACAGCACTGAACCATGGCTTCAATCTAACAGCTGCTCGGGCCAAAGGTTACAGAGGGGTTAAGGTACTGCCTCATCACGTTCAATGAATTTTACAGCTATTAGACATGATGACAGAATTTTAAAGGACTCACTGAACAAAAATCAAAGCTTATTCCTAAGATTAAGTGAAAATGTGAGCATTCCTGTGCAAAGAAAATGAAATATTAAAGTCTAAAAACAATATGGCTATGGAACTACAACCATGATCTAAGAAGTGAAACTCAAGAACCTCTGTGCTTACTAACAGTTGAAGGGTACTGTTGGCTCAGCAATCTTTCCTCATCCCAAAGAAGTTATAGCATGGGTTGGTCTTCATTCGCTGCCTCATGCAAGAGTCAAGAATTATAATGACAGTTTAGGTGATATGACGATCACAGTATGAGATAATAAAACAATAGACTAGCTACAAATGTGTAAGAGAAAAGAATAGCCAATTCCATGCTATTTTCAGGACTATGCGGAAAATTAGAATTCCAACTTTACCGCAAATACAAGAAAAAGAGCACAAACTAAAGACAATACGAATATGACATGTAAACCTACTGTAGGCCGGATGAAGACACTGGTAAAACCACATGCTACTTAGTACGAAAGTAAGTTTCTTTTTAATTATGAATAACATGATAACGAATGTAATTGACAGCTGTAAAATGCTAAAGTCTGATACATTTCTGGAAAAAGTAAACACACTATTAAAAAAGTTTGGCATTTTTCTGTTCAATGTTCTACAACTTTTTATTTTAAAGATTATGTAAGGGAGGTGTAATGGGTACAAAATCTCAGTAAAATGCCAACACTTAAATAGGTTAAAAAATGCTAGCAAGCACTGCACAAAGTACTTTACCTGTGAGAAATCTTTTCCATCTGCCTGAGCAAAATGTTACCAACTTACAACATAACTACCAGCAACCCAGTTAAGATGCTAACAATTCACAGAACAATTTGTAAACCGTCATGCACCACAATCCAACACACACACCTGCAGATACAAGGCTAGTTGAATCATCATAATCGGAGGTAGTTTTCTGCTGAGCCCAGCCTGCAGTCGGTGTTATTTTTAGAGGACTGACACAGAGGCAGAATGTCCATTTACTCAGTGAGAGGGCAGCAGGACCATTATGCTCCAGGTTGCTTTTAAAATATGAAAAAATAGGAAAGAGTACAAAAGAAACAGAGCAAAGGTCTAGACGCTTACAGATATTAAGAACTTAGATTTGGAGCCATTACCATTCAATTCCATTAAACTGCTGAGAGTGATGCCACTAAAGCCATGTTACTACTAAAAAGGGTGTTATTAAAACATTAATCTTTTCAACTTTTTTTTAAATATTTTTTGGTTGGCAAAAAGGAATTAAATCTTTCATGGACTAACGAGTTGACTCACAAAGAACTGAAGTTAATACAGAAACAATGATAAAAGTAAATGACAACTGAGGGTAAAGATTTAAGGGTGTTTTAATTCTGATGTCAAATGGATTGGACCTAAGGACAGGTTATAGATCTGGCAACAGAAGCCACAATTGACACTAAAATTTACACAGATGGAGCTATAAGCAGATATCAGGTCATATCATAATTCAATCCCTGCACCGCCAAAGTGCACCAATATCATAATTCAATACCAGGAGCCATTAAGCAGCAGCACACCAATATCATAATTCAATCCTGAGGCCATCAACTCATGCCAATATCATCATTCGATACGCAGGCCATTAGGATACACCAAAAGGCTTATTAGAATTCAATACCCAGAGTCAATGATCTCACAGGACACTGGCACTGAAGTCATGGGTTGATGTGGAGCAAGGTCTGCACACGAGGCTCTTGGGGCTCTTTTTAGCCCACGATTCAACAGCAGTGGGATAAAAACTGTTGTTTATAATGGTTGGCTGTGGCGACCCCTTAAGGTAGCAGTCTTAAAGTGAAGGGGAAACTGCGATAAAAAGGAATCGGTGGGTTGATTTAAGCATCAACATAACCTAGCAAATCTCTGCAGACCATTCATCCAGGCTGATTCCATCAAAGAAGGGTTAAAGAAAAAAGCAGTGAACTGAACTTAGTTAATCTTTTACTGAAGATGCTTCAACTCTTTTCTAAGAAGCTTTCTGAATGACAGAACTGTGAATTGTAAATAATCAAGCAAAGTATCCAATTCACATTCTGTCAAACAGCTATCCACATCATATATTGTAAAAAATAAAATCACAATCTCAGCAATTGCTGGTCAAAAAGTAGGGGCCCTGCCCTGCAACTATTCGCCTAAAATAACCCAATCGTGGCACTTTTTTTTCTGCTTCACTTTATAGTTGAGTTGACATCACCTTAACTTCTCAAGTATATTCAATCTAGCCTCAAGATGGGATTCTCCTGGCTCCTTTAAGTCAGTTTTCCCCAAATATCCCATAACTCAGTTGTTCTCATTCGTCTCCACAATATAGTCTTTTTGTAATGCTTTGTAGAATGGAGAGCCCAATAATTAAAAAAATGGTAAACGTATTCACACTGAAAATTTAATTTTTTTATTTATTTTTTTACTTGTGTTAGTCTTGGGCAAACTTTCTTAAAAATACAATGAGAAAGCACATATGGCTTTTGGAATTATTATTGTACAATATATTTATAACATGAATGAATTGTGTACACAAGTTTCAAGGCAACCTGTGCTGTTACTTTGGCTCTATAGCTCTCCACATTTTTCTTTTGACATAATTCTAACTTTAATTATAATAATAATAATGTTTTGAATCTAATCCCATCACATGACAATCATTAAATAAGCTTCAACTGAAGTTTTCTTTATGCTAGTGGACTTGGTTCCCCCTTGAGTGTTTGATTTTTATGCTTATGCTGATTCAAAAGGTCAATTTTAGGTGCCAGGGTGAGTGAAACAGTGCAAAAACAGGATATTCCAAAAAATGCCAAGAGAGGTATAAACAAGTAAAGGACCTAAGACCAACAATAAATTGTTTATTATAAAATGACAAGACAGTGTATTAGCAAGCTGTAGTGTGTCTGACTAGATTGTTTTAAATATTAAAGTTGGGCCTAGACTTCCAGTAAGAACAACACCTCTTATAATATTACATAAATGCTTGGAGTCACGTTCACAATTCCTGACTCTTAAATGATGTGGAAACTTAGAAGAGAAAGCAGTTCCAATATTCTAAAGTTAGCCTACAGACAAGAAAGATGTGCTCTTGTGAAGGAATGCTGAGCAGTGTTAAAATGGACACTTTTGTTACGACACACAACATCTATGATCCTACAGGTGAGCAAAACGAAAAACCCGATCCGTAAATAATGCCTGCTGGATTATGGACACCCCATGCACATGTTGGATTTTGGGGGGGACAGTAGGAGGTAATGTGAAGGCAATGGCTCTGTTGAAGAATTCTGACCCACACATCACACAATTTAAATACTACAAGTATTCCATTTTATATAAAAATGTTGCTGGAACTAAAGAGCTGATTGGTGGTTAGCAAGTTAGCAATTCCATCTGGTAAAAAATAGGCAGCACACGGGGGGGAACTATGACATGTTTTAGCAGATGTTACAGGTTTTACTGATGTGGTAAGTGCCGATACTCAAAAAACGATCTAAATTTATACTCACTTTAAAACATATAAGAGACATTTATATATAATCATTCTTTGACAGAGCTCTAAGAATGCGATAACAGTTTAACATAGAGTTTTGATATTGAGTCAGTTGCTTTATTAATGACTGTCAAACATTTTTTGCACAGATGACTCAAAGTAATTCATTCGTTAAGTAGACAGCTGCTGGACATGTGGTAATGACAGACAAAAATCATGCTCAAGCTTTAGCTCAGAACTCCGGGGGAAAAAAAAGAAAGTTAAAAAAGTAGATGTGGTAATATTGAGCGAGAATAACTGTTGATGGGCCACAAAAAGACAGACGACCACACATACTCACACCTAAGCGACAAGTTAGAAAATATCATTTAACCGATTAGGCGTGTTTTTGAACTGTGGGAGGAACCTGGAGTGTGTGGAAAAACCCACATATGTGAAAGAACATTCAAGGTACCCAGCTGAGATTTGAACCAGGGCCTTCTCACTGTGGGACAAGGGGGCTAACCACTGCACCCCCGTGCAGCCCTCATCCACTTATAACACTGAGCCATTAAAGCTGTACTTTAAGTTTATTTTATTTAAATGTGCATAAATAAACTTAAAAATGTGTGCATGTGTTGCATTTTTAAACCATCACGTTTTTTAACTAATAGTCTCCATTTGTCGAGATCAATAGTTCTACTTTTTAAGCTAAAAGTAAAGCTTCCTGGGATCAGAAGAAAAAAGAAGCTGAGACAAAAGTGTGTTATTTGCTAAAATGCTGCAATACGGGCCTCCATTGATTGGTGTCTACTGATAAGGCAAACATAAGAAGTTTTTCTAGTTTTGGGAGCAGCTCAATTCCTTTAGCTGCAAGCAGCAAAGACTCCACACAGACTCAAGGGCCTCATCAAAAGCAGGCCCAAGACGGACCAGAGACCTGACATGCACTCGTCCTCTTCTCTGACTCATGCCTAGACACTCACCGAACACAGAGAAAGCTCAGTCCCAATGCCAGGTTTTGTCACTGGGCAGAGAAGCGGTTGGCTACAGTAAAAACATGACGTGATGCCCCTTCCTCTGTGCTCCCCCCAGCCTGTGCAGCAACAGAGGAGTAAAAATATCCCACCAGTGAGTTCAGACAACCAGCTCATAAATTAACACTAAAACTTCTACAGACAACAGCAAGCCAGTCGTTGAGAGATTTACACCACTCAGGTTGCCACCAACCACAGCTCTGGGATCGGCTTACAAAACCTTTTTCCTAAATTTACCCATTAGGAGGTAGGGAATAAGAGGTGGCTCAATATCAGTTTTCATCCAAGTCACTATTTAGCTGTCCGCTAACATAGTGAACTATTTTTCAAAGTGGCTCCAGGGTGCGTTTTTCCAGGAAGTGTTATGAGGTGAGATGTAGGCTATTAGGGCTAAATTGAAAATTATGTATAACTGAGAGGTCTGTTCTTAATTTCCTATGCTTACACAGAAAATACACGTTTCAGGTTTAGACCCGGCTATTCGCTCATATCTTAAGGCTTGCCTGTAATGAAGCACAATCACTCATCGCTCTGAAGCAGAAACGCAATGTTCCAGCAAACTGCTTGGGAAAAAAAAAAGGAAAAAAGAAAAAAAACAGGAGGAAAAAAGTGATGATCCCTTCTAAAGAAACTCAACTCTGTAATGGACAGACAGGGATTACAGACGTTAAAACCTCCATCTGTAATTCAGTGTCACCCTGCCATCATCTCTGAATCACTGATCCACTATGCAAGTGTGCAAGACCTTGCTAAAAGCATCACTGTTGCACCCATTTGTGTTTGTAGTGGTGGCGGCGGAGGGGGAGCATGCAGAGAGAACTTAACAGTTCGCTGTGCATTTTTCAAAGCACTTTCTGTCCTCCAACAACCACCTAGCTTGTTTCTTACATAGGGTATGAGACATGCTGATCAAATAGGGTTTTAATGAATATCAGCATTTGGAGTCTAAGGAATAAATACTTTGATGACTTGGAGCTACTGGCATCTAAGTTGAGCTGGATTTTGATCTTCACAAGAAAACATCTCTTTGCTGGCGCCGCTCACGTAGAAAACAGATTAGGCGTGCTGCTAACGCTGTCCGTTCAATTAAAGCGGAAAAAAAAGAGGAGGAAAATGCGGCGACAAGGCCAAAGATAGGCTCTGATCACATCATGCTAACCCTAAATTGTTCCTTTAAAAACAGAAAACTGGCTTTAAAAGAAAAAGTTCTTCTTTAAAGGCTTTCCTCTAGGAGCCCCACAGTGGGAGGGAGAGTAAATAAGATGTCATCAATAATAGACAGTGAATGTTCTGAGCAGTTGCGGGCGGGCGCACGCACGCACGCACACATACTTGCCCGCGTGCACACGCATACACCAGCTTCAACTGATTCCTATCCTGCAGACAAGCCTGCCAACTGCCAGCCTTTTTGCACACGCTCAGATTCACTGTCCTGACTAATCGCTTGTGATAGGGGCCTTTGCCATAATTACCCAGGGCCTTATCACAAACTTATGCGATGCATTTTTCATGTCCTAGCTACTGGCAGTGCCTGTGCTGTCTGTGCAGGCAGTCGGTGTATGAAAAGACTGAAACACTCATACACACACACACAGAGAAAACTGTCCAGAGAGGGAAAAAAAATAGGTGAAAGTGGGGTGAAGGGCCAAAGAGGAAAGGTAAAAAAGAAAAAAAAGATGGAGGGAGGAGGATAATGCTGGAGGGGTGATAGATGGTGAGGAAAGACAAGAGAAGCCAGTCTAATTTTTTTTTTTTTTTTTACATAATGCATGAATAAGGGGGCATGAGTAGGAGGATCAAATAAATAGAAGAAGTGAAGCCTTGATGATGTGGCATAAGTGCAACACAAAGCCCGCTGGGAAGACTTGTTCACTGTCCTTTTGTCTCGCCAGTCATAGGGGCATCGTGACCTAAATATAAGTTTAAACTCAGAGTCCACAAAATAATGCATGAACAATTGGGCTAGCCTTCCTAATGCAATTTTATGCAAATGACGACAGCAACTAGCCCACTAATATTCATAATTTGTTATTTGAAATTCAGCTATGTGTGTGTTAAATGCCACGAGAGAGAAAAACAACAGTGCCATTGTCTACATGTCTTGTGATAGGTCAAACACGCACTAATTTATTCACACACACAGAGCAGGCCACAATTTTTTTCTTTTTTTCCCGATATCCTCTCCTGTACAGACTCCTCAGTCCGGAGATAAGTGGCGTGCGTGGAGCCGAGGCATTCCTGAGTTCATCAAAATCACAAGGTCATCATCTAAACACATTTCTAACATTCATGCCTTTAATTCAGCCCCGTCAACAAACTGTTTCCCGTGCTGTTCACTTCCACAGACGTGGCAATGTCTGTCCAAAAAAAAAAAAAAAAAAAACAACCACCTTCACTAAGACAGCAGTCGCGACAAATCGACATAAAAAGCAAACAGTCGAAGAACTGCTGCTTCTTATCGAACTACGGTCCCTACAAACTGCTCAAAACCACGCTAGCCGATAAAGCTACTAATGTGTCGTTTTCTAAACTTATTATTGTGGTGGTTAAAATCGAGAGAGACAAAAATCATACAAGCAAAAAGCCGTTGTGTGTCTGTGTTGCCCGTCTCAATGGTTGGTGTCACCACAGCGCCACCGTATAATGAGTCGCACTTATTTTTTTTTTCCCCCAAATTATCCAGCCTTACAGCGGCTAAAGCGTCGGGCTAACTACGACTACCCGCTCCGGTAAAAGTTAAAGAACACGCAATAAAGATAACCGAAAGCTCGTCGCCGTCCGTCGTTGTGCTTCCATTCTGGCGCATCCCTGCGGCGTCGCCCGGCTTGCCCAGTTGCTATGTCCGATCGATGTTGAATTGAACAAAGAGGATCAATTTCTGATCAGCGAGAGAGCCACTTTCATCAATGTGAGGAAGAGGTCTTGAATTCTCTTCCGAAACACCTCCGAGGCGGCCGCCGAATCCGCACAAAACACGGCCCTCGAGAGCCACGCCGCGCGGGAAGCGAGGAGCGGACGGGCGGTCTGAGTAGACGTTGAACTGACCTGTAGTTGTTGTAAGTCAAAGCGCTTCCAATATTGAAACATCGATCCTGCATTGGCCGCCATCTTGAGACATATTGAGACAGGAATGAGATGCTGATAGAGAGCGCGGGGGTTGGAGTTCAGTGGAGAGGAGCGGGCGGCCGGAAGACCCGGACCGGATCGCGCCCTCCGCCTCCGCGCGGAACCGCTGCTGCGCGGAGCGGAGTCAGCCCGCAGGAGTGTTGCCTTAATAGCGCCATTATAATTTCTCATCATTTTTTAAATGTACATTTATATATATTACTGGTAGGCAGTCGCTGCGTTACAATGCTTTATTCTTTAAGGTAATATTTTAAAATGCTAAAACAATTTGGGGAAAAGACGAGTTCCCGTTTGATTTGATGATTTGTTATTATTTGTTTACGCATTATAAATAAAATGGAGCAAAATCATGCCAGAATTATCCCTAAAGGCTAAGCACGGACGTACTGTGATAAAACGGGTCCCTGGGCACAGACAGACCTGCCTATTTACTACCCAGAGGACAGGACATATTTTTGGAGAAAAATAACCAAAAAAAACAATGCAAATATGAGAGTTTGTGTGTCCCAAAATGTTAAAGTTTTAAAAGAACATTTTCCACTTCGTGATGTTTTTCACTTGTAGTTCATAACTGATTTGTTTTGTTTACCAACTTAGTTTTCCTCTCCACTTTAGATTCATTAGTGTCTAGTGTATTTTTTCATGTTTTTTCAACTGCATTTACGGTTTTAATACAAGATTTTAAAATTCTGACATTTGTCCAGGCATTCAAAAATTTTAGGCAGTTTTGAGTGATATAATTGACTTTTCCAACTTTTTTACATTTTTCTTTTGGTTTCTTGTCATAAATAGAATCTATTGTTTATGTTTGTGAGTGGATATAAGGAAACTAACCTCTTAGTTGCATTTACTTTTCTTCTATCTTCTTACTGTGTACATTATTTTCTGTTTTTTTTGTCACTTTACACTGAATAATTTTGTATTTATAATATCTGTTTGTCTGGTCTACTGTTAAGCCCTTTGAATTCATATTTCTTACATTTCTAATACTGAAAAACAATGAGGCATCACTGACTCACCGGTTTGAATATTTTTAAATTCGAGACAATTCCGCTGAAAATCATTTATAAATTATACCGATAATAAGTATTGAAGTGTTTTGATCAATAGATACGTTTAATTCAAGTTTATTTCCTTTTTTATATATTGCTTTATATTTTAGTTAAAAAAGATAATATAACGCCCTAAGTTTGTTTGGTATTACCTTGTAAATAATAGTAAATAATCAGTCTGGTTGTACAGTATTTCATTTGAAAACATTTATCTTGATATTTCATTGAAGGGCTTCTTTTGTAATGCAGATATTAATCTGTTTAATCTACTTAATAAAGTGGTTGTGTTACTAATCCAGTCAAGTTCGTGCTGCAGCAGGAAGAAGCCCAGTGGTCAGAGTGTCAGTGTGCATAGAGATCCTTTGTGGATGTGACCTTGAGCGGTGCACTGAACCCTAGCTACTCCTTGGGCGTCGCTCCTGCTGACCATGTCCTCTGACCCTCGCAGTGTGTGGACGTGCCTCAGAGGACTATGCAAAGAATCTAATTACCCAGTATGGATGTTGTGCCCTAAATTCCAGTGTCAAACTGGACTGCCTCATTCACCTTAAAACAAATCTCATCTCAACCTCCTCCTGCACACTGAAACCACCTCAAGCTGCTCAGGTTTATCAGTTTGACACATCTGTTCTACACATTGTTTTCATTTTTAGCACTTTGTGGCTTCCCAAATTTAAACCCACCGGTTGCACTGCTACGCCTGAAAATCCACGCCTGTATTTATACTTGCAAGGTTTTCTTCAACGCCCCACAAAAAAAATATTTCATACCGTTATTTTTATCCTACAAATCATTTTGGTTTTTTTCCACCGCCGTTGCATGTTAATTGCATTCACTAAAAATAACAGGAGAATTTGCCATAGATAATAACACCGCTTTCGCTGCATTTGTCTGGACACAAAGGTTGGCATTCTTGTGCGCTGAATTACTGCAACTTTCAGGCCATTACTTGATTTGATTTGAAGCAGTTTGTGTCTCCCACAGCATGAATGGTGCTCAGTGCTAAATTGATATGTAGCCGAAATAGCTTTTGCCTTATTTCATACTTCGTTTCTGGGCGTAATGCAGCGATTTAAAGGATGGCTGCACTTTTGTCATCACACCCAGTCAACAGAGTACACTGAATTGCACCCGTAATATCTGCAAATGTTCTATCATTAAAGTATAATTAAAGTTCTATAAAATCATACATAAAAATACATTTTATGGTTGCTATTTGTGATCGCCAGAATTTGTATTGTTCTGTGGAAGCTGTGGTTTGGCGGGTAGCCTCAAAAATACTGTGCAACTGTACCGGAACAAGCAATGTAGGTCTATTACAGGCCCAAATATTTGAATCAGCGTTTGATTATAGTGAATTAAATAAATTAAAAAAATATATAAATGACAGAATTCACACTGACATGCAGACGTAAAGAAATAGATCCTCTTAGAGTGGGAGGAAACACTTTCCAAAACCCAGACAAGGTTGAAATTCCCCAAATAAATGTGGACTATTTACTTTGCGGTTTAGATGAAATACTGTATATGAACTGATGAATCCAGAGTTTAATCCTCTCATTTCTTTCCCTTTCGTTAATCAGTGTTTTCCTAGCTTGGCCTCTGCCTGGTGATGCTACCTATCATTAAGCCAAACCAGAAATACGGGTCTGGGATAATCCGCACACAAGCTTAGTAGCTCTGCAATGTGTCCATTATGCTGTATTTGTATAGTTATCTCCTACCATCGCACAAAGAAGACAAACCAAAAGGAACTTGATACCTGCTATGCCTCTGGGTTTACTATAATGAGTAAAACAGGAACAATATTTATTTACAGTTCATAATTGTTCTTTGAGATAACTCCATCTTGTGAGTCGGGCGTACAATATGGTCTCGAAGTCACAAATTACACAAAAGGTATACTACGGATCAAATACACTTTAATTTAAAACTCAAACTGCTTCCCATCATTTCAGAACAGTGGACCTGCTTGTGTTTATAGCTAAGCTGTCAACTCAGAACATGTGTTTGACATTTGGTTTATATCTGTTTCTCATAAAGCTGCATACACGCCTCTATGTACAGTCAGTGCTTAACATCTACAAGCTACAATCACCAGCGTTTTAACTCTACACGTCAGCACAGTCTGTTAGGATTTGACTGGAGTGTCAGGAGGATCTGGATCTCTTTGAAGTGGTGGTGGGGGGGTGCACACTGCACAGTGTGAGTTAAGGCAAGGAGCTCAGCAATCAATCTGGCTGTAGATGGAAAATGTTTCCAGTTTTGTTTTGTTTTTTTTAATGAAGGAAAAAGGAGAAAAGCAGCATGAACTGTTCATGTTGAGGAAAGCAGCAGCAGCAGCAGGTTCATGTGTGCAGTGAGAGCTTTAAAAAGCCTCATCGGCTCTTGTGCAAAGTTTAAATGTAGAGAAACAAACCCACATTCTTTGTGTCACTGCCATTATAAGACTAGATGTGCTGCCCAACCAGAGCTGCAGGGCATAAAATAAAACAGCCTCTCTGTCCTTTTAACTCTCCCACTTTTCTCTGTTTGTGTCCCTTTCTCCCCTGCTCATTGACTCTGCCTGTAAGGTGCTTTTAGCGGGCCTTGTGTGGCTGGGTTGGAGACGGATGTGATGCCCATGGGAGCTGCAGGCAGAGAGCAACACTGATCATGTCAGACAGGCTGGGGAGGCTGCATAAGATCATCACCACCCAGCAGTGGAGTGAATCGCCGCAGTGGCACTTTCACACAACCTCTGACCTCCACTGTGACCTCCCAGGTCACGATCAAGGTCAGGGGTCAGCACGGGCCTCAGTGATCAGATGATTGCAAGCCCCTCCTGACTCTTCTTCCTTTTTTTTTTCTTCTCTCCGCTCACTTTGTCATTTTTCCCCTCATCCTCTTATTTGTTTCAGTAAAGCCCCGGCTCTCCTTTGCCAGGCACTTCCAAGTGAGACATCTGTTCCCCTGGGAGCGCAAAAGGGAAAACAAGAGAAAATCAATAGAAAAGATGAGTGAAGACCCGCAGGTCCCATCACAAACTGAAAGCTTCTCCCTGTGCTGGTATTCTTGCATCCACACAAACGCATACTGACACACAGTGGTGTTACTTGTGAGCAATAGGAAGGCACCAGTCATCACAGGTCTGGAAAATGTGCTAAATATACAGCCAAAAATACACTTCTCTTCAAAATAACCAATCCGCTTTGTTTCTCTTTTGTCACACCAGCACAAGCTCTCACGTGTTGCACTCTAAAACGGGATTTTAACTGAAAATAAAAATGAAAAAAAAAGGGTTACAGCACATCAGTTTTAGTTGGGGAGAAGTCATATACTGACACAAGCACAAATGCCAAGCTTTGTGACTGTAATTTGAGCAGCACTAAATGTCACCTTATCACCAAACGGTTCAGCTTTTATCACGGTTCATTTCCAGCAGCATTTGCATGTTTTTGGTGCTGAAACGGAAAAAAAAGGATCCAAAGGGACAAAAAAGCAAATGGTTACGTTCAGTCCCCCTTGTCGACGAAGCCAGTTTTGGTCAAAAACACCCCCCCCACGGTTTGTAATGTTGAGGATGTTGACAGAGCTGATGAGGTTTCCACATATCTGCAGGCAGGACATTAAATTATTGGCCAAAAATAGAAACTGTTCAGATGAAAGAGGGGATAAATAATGCAGGAAGAATACAAAACCTCTTATGGGGATAACTAGTTCCACGCAAACGTGCACACGCAGTGAGGAAAAATGAATGGATGGAGCAGGAAGGAGGAGGACTCAGTGGGGACACAGATCTTGTGCTTCATCTCCTCCCACTCCTTCTTGTCTACCTTTTTTTTTTCCCCCCGTCTCACAGTCAGACTTCATGACATACTCTGTGTCTGTGGGGAAGAATAATGTTGTTCCAGTCACGGCGTGTTTTTCCTGCCCACAAGCTCAGACACAACAAACAGTGCCAGCTCTCCAAAACCTGCCGCCTCGTCATTATTTTTTCATGACTTTTCATCAGGATCGCTCCAGATGCTGACAGATGCAGTAGCCGTGCATCCTCCTGAGCATCTTCCCACTATCTCAAAGAGCGTTTCCTCTAATCCAAGTATTTGTTTGGGTTAGATCATCACAAACCTGTGAGTCACTTTATTAACATTTTTGGTCAGAGGGTTTTTTTTTTTGTTTTTTTGCAATGTAGGGTCACATCTAATAAATAAAACATATGAGACAAACCTTTTCAAAGCCTCGCTGCTGCATGCCTAATTTCATGCTGAGATGTTTATTCATTTGTTCAATTAAACATGGAGAAAAATTCCATCAGTGTAGTGCGCCTGCATGACCCTGGCTGGCACAGGAGTTGTGCTTGTGTGGGGAGACATCTAGTGGATGTCTCAGGGTCTATCATGGATATGTGTATGGGACTGTGGTGGTGGGGGGCTGATGGTAAAAAAAAAAAAACCTTTAGGAAGCACGTTTTGAGCATTAAAAATGAAGTTTTTAGGGGGTTTAAATGACTCTCAAATGAAAGTCTACTGTTACATGAACTGGGTGAGAATTTCCTTGAATTGAGAAATGGGGTTAAAATGAGAGGGAATGGGGTTTGGACACCGCACCCTGCTTCAAAGTGTTTACTCACTCCGAAAAGAACCTGAAACGCGCTCCGACAGTCAACAGGGCCTCACAAAAGGCCCTTTCAGAGGTAACTGGAGCCCAGACGAACGCTGCCACGTCAAAGCGCCTGCATGAGCGCAGCTCCAGCACCAGGATATGTTTGTGCTTTTGGATCACAAGGACAGGGCCGAGTTAAAGAGTTAAAGAGGAGGACGCTGGAGTTTCTGACACTCTATCCCGTCCTATTGAGAACACCTGAAGTCGGTCGTTTGGGTGTGTCAGCAGGTTTCAATGTACACGGGGTCACTTGTGCTGTCTACCTTCCTGGAACAGACTCAGAAGACGTACAGGCTGAGCTTCCTGGATCATCAACAAGTTGCTGCTGAGAGATCTCGGGGGGTCTGACGGGTGCTGGGGGGCGTCCATGGGACTGTGGGCTCGTTGGAGAGCAACGGGCCGCTTTTTCATCGCACCTCCCTGCGCATCCAGGCGCGCAGGCTGGCCCCTGTGGAGGAAATGCTGCGTCTGCGTCCTGGAACGGACGCGCTCCCCCGCCTGCCTGCTCGCCGTCGGCGTTGTGCTCCTCCTGGGAGTCAGCGTGCACCTCCTGCCGGAGCAGCTCGCGGCAGCACAGCCGGAGGAGGAGGTGAGCGACGTGACGCTTCTGATCTGGACTCACCCGTTCGGCGAATATCGACAACTTCCGGATTGTCTAGGGCTGTTTCAGATCAGGGGGTGCACGCTCACGGACGATGCGCGGGCGTACCCGCTCGCCGACGCCGTGCTCGTCCATCACCGGGAGGTGGCCGCAGGTGAGGCTGACCTTCCAACGGCGCCGCGGCCACCTCAGCAGAAGTGGATCTGGATGAACTACGAGTCCCCCACGCACACGCACGGCCTGTGGCAGTTCGAGGGCGTGTTCAACCTCACGATGAGCTACCGGACCGACTCCGACATCTTTTTGCCGTACGGCTATCTGGCCCCCAGGGGCCCGCAGAGACCCTTTGCGCAGCCGCTGTCCCGGTCTTTGCGCTCCCCCCGCCCCCGCCGCGGCCTGGTGTCGTGGGTGATCAGCAACTGGTCGGAGAGCCACGCGCGCGTGGCGTACTACTACCAGCTTCGCCGGTACATCCCGATCGACGTGTACGGCGGCGTGGGCCGGCCGTTGCCCAAGGGCTCCCGCAGCGTGGTGCGGCTGCTGCGCGGCTACAAGTTCTACCTGGCCATGGAGAACTCCCAGCACACCGACTACATCACGGAGAAGCTGTGGAACGCCGTGGCGGCCGGTGCCGTCCCGGTGGTGCTGGGTCCGTCCAGGAAGAACTACGAGCGCTTCCTACCGCCGGAAGCGTTCATCCACGTGGAGGACTTCCCCACAGCGCGCCACCTGGCCCGGTACCTGCTGACGCTCAGCCGCAACCCCGCCCGGATGAAGCGGCACCTGAGCTGGAGGGGGGGTTACAGCCTTCACCAGCCGACCTTCTGGGATGAACACTACTGCACCGCATGCAGGGCGGTGAGGAAGAGGAGAGGGCAAACCGATGAAGTGGCAGACCTCACAGAATGGTTCCAATCCTAAAAACTCCCCCCAAACACCTGCTGAAAGCTGAATCTGCTGATTTTAAAGTTTACAAATCAAATCTTACTGTCTCAAAGAGACATTTTTTTATATTTAAAGAAAAGTGTGAAGAAATGTGAAGGATCCCTGTAGCATCCATAGACTGAAAACATGCCTAATGCTGCTTCCAAGTGTACAATCAGAATGACTTGAGTGGCCTGAAACCCAAAGTGACCTCTGTTTCTGCACATGTGAGCAGCACATTGCTCCCAGTAATCATCACTGATGTGTAATTCATTATTTTTCTCAAGGAAAACACGAAGGGACCAAAGCCCAGAAAGCTGGTCCAAGCCACGCACAAATAATCAGATGGACTCCCAGTTCCTGCGTCTGAGCCTCCAGTCTGAGCTGCTGTTAACAGAAAGCTGTACATGGGTGACGGTCGTGTCACAACAGGCCGTCCATCCTTAGAATAACACATAAAGTCTTGGCCTTGTATGTCATTCTGCTTGATTGCAATACTGTTGTCTAAACAAAAGAAAATTGAAGGTAATTTAATGTTGATTATACGTTTTTTTAAAGACCCACTCCAATAAAAAGAGTGTTTTGAACATGTTTTTGTGGCGTTTTTCTGAAGGAGAACAAATAAAGAAAAATGATTTACTTATATCATGGTGAATCAGGAGTACAAACAAACAAACAAAAAAAGCTGGTAGTTGTTACATATTATCTACAATTCTCCATTTTGATGCACTTGTACTTGACTTCAGATCCGTTCTTCATTGTCCTCGTCTGAGCTTGACTTAAAACTGTACGTCTGGATAGCTCCATTATTGCTCGCCATTTTGGTCACACCGTTAATGTTAGGTTGGGGTTGTAAGCGAGTGGGAGAGAATGTGAACAAAGGGATGATGGGAAATGAAAGTAGGCTCATTCTGCTCCAACAGTCCCGCCCACAACTCAGAGGTAAATTAGTGATGAAATGCAACTACTCTGCAGAAGCTATGTCTGTTCCCTTATAGTGGCATGCGTTTATTCGATTGACGACTTGCCTCGAACAGACGACTCCAGTTGGAGTGTAGGAAAATAAACCAATTAAGTCAATTAATTGTTACACCCCTAGTAATTTGCCACTTCAGCTGTAGTAGTTTGCTTGATTCCTGTTCCCAGAAGATCCTGTTCCCATTTTTCAGCCGAAGACACATTTGCCAATCCTGTATTCACAGAATCCTGTTTTTTCCGTGAACTGATCTGACCTGTTTTTCTGCAATGTGGCATTTGCATGGCATGTTATGTAATGAGTAAGCAACACTTTGCTTTGGCACAGCTGGGTTTAGTTTACTTAACAAAGGCTGCTCCTTAATATTTACCTAAAGAGATCGCGTGATCACAAAGACATTAGTGTGGAGAAGACCTGCACGACACGGGATCTGCAGCACGGTCTGACAGGTTTTTGGTAACCGTCTCCTTCAAACCCTATTTTTTGGCTTTTAGGCAAGATAAGACACCAAATAACAGACTCTTTCACTGTTTTTCCACCCTTTGAAAAAAAGAGGTGCAAGAAGATGCTTCACCTCACTTGAGCTCAAATTTGGATGCATGAAATGCTCCTTTATGCTGTGTGTGGAGCTGCAGTGCCTCTTCTGGCAGCTTCTGTATGCACACACAAAATTTAACACAATTTCATATATATTTAATAGAAAATATACTTTTCCTGTCAGAAAATGCTAAAATAAAAACAAAAAGGTTTCAATTTTAAAGTTGTCTGCTTTTGAGCAGCAATGTAATTTAGGCAACAAATTACCAAACATTTGTGTTTAGCTTCTCTGGAAATTTGAAATTAGAATATTGCATACCTAATCTTTTTTATGTTTTACAAAAAAATGCAGCAACCAAAAAAACAGCAACAAAAGCACTGACACCCAGAGTGTCAGCCTTATTATAAGTTAATGTTTAAACTGGTAATAAAGACAATGCTCGGTTCCTCACTCTAAGATTAAAGTTCACGGTTAATGTTTCAAATTTCTAAAGTAACTCTTTGGTGGAGTTCCTTCATGAAAGCTCACATATCCCAAAATGCATGTAGCTGGTATTCACATCAGCGCAAATTATTATTCTTTTACTTGTACATTCATAATTAATGTAATAAATAATGCCGTGATAAAAAAAAGGAGTTTGAGAAGATGATAAAAGTTCATGGTTTGAGGAAAAGTTGGTGCTGTTTTTTTTAACTATAGCCACTCACAAAGAAAAAAAGTCTTTAAAAGACAATCAAAAGGCCAGAACGATCACTAAAGATTATTTGTAGACCAGAGGAAATGTGGCTCCTTGCAGAACAAACAAGATAGGAGGACAATCCAAGCACTATAAATGATTAGACAAAGCAGAACCTTTTGAGAATGCTGCAGTGTGAAGCAAACACAAATTCAAGCTAACTGCTATGGAACATTTGTTGTTAATTCCAAGGAGATTAGTTCAGATTCTTAGGGCTGCAGTAAAGGGATTGTGGAGTTTGAAGGCGCAGGTTGAGATAAAAACCAGGAGATGGGATTGTTTTACTGAGGCTGAAAGACAGATTTTCTGACCTTAGCATCCCCACACAAAATGACAAGGACCGTTGTAATTCTTTTGGGATTTGTCATTTTTATTCAGCTAAAAAAATGACATGTGATTTTTGTTTCATAACATAACCTACAATAAAGAGTCGCTTTGTCTACAAAACCATGCAGTTCTGATAAACAAGTTTGCCTTCATTTATCAAGAATAGATAATTCCCAAAGTCTTCAAGGTATTTGACCCAGAATGCACAAGAAGTAGGAGTGTCATGCTTTTCTCTCAGGAGCTTTTTCTTCAGATAAATATGAATTCAAGCATTAAAATCAAAAATCTTCAGCTTTAAAGTCACTCCAGCTATTTTTTGTATTTTTGTTGTAAAATCATTCCAGTGATTTTTCAATTATGATTGTGCAGTTTTGTTTTGTTTTTTTGCCAAAATCAAAACGCCGGTGTCATTTTTTGAGACAGATTTTCTTCAGGAGCTCATTAGGAATTTGCCTTTGAGTTGCGGACACGACAATTGGCGAAAAAGTAAACCTCTGTTGATATCCCATCATCCCTTTGTTTACACTCTCTCCCGCTAGCTTACTGCCCCTCACAACCTCAACCTAACATTACCAGTGCAACAAAAACTGCGAGCATAGAATGGAACGGGAAGGGAGACTTTGGCCCGTCCATGACAGTCGCTGCGTCACAAGCTTTTTTAAACTGGTTTTTGTCTGCTCCTGACCCATGAGGATTTGAATAAAGAGATGCTCAGAAAAACAGCTTTAATCCTAAATTATTCCATTTGTGTCCTCCATCATGAGAAAATAAATGCTACAAGAACAAGTTAAAAACACAAAAAACACAATTTTCATTGGAGTGGCTCTTTAATCTAACATCTAAAATGCTTGTTTTTCACAGTTAATTCAAGGAGATCACAATAGTCTTTTTGTTTTGGTTTACATGCTGAAAAATCACTTCTGGTGAAAGGCTGATAGTTCACAGAGCATAAGGTGAGGAGTTGCTTGGCAACAAGGTGAACACTGGATACTGGAATACCAAAAGGAGGTGATAAAGTTCAGCAAGTTTAAAGTGGGTATTAATCAAAAACCTTTAAGCTAAAGAAATTTCATTTGATCTAAACCTCTTAACTACCATCAACAGCTTATTACAAAGATCCTTCTCAGTTCTCTCCCAGACCCCCTTGTCAGCACAAGTGCCATTCATAACCTTCAGGGCCCCCAGCTAGAAACACACTAATCTCATTTGTACAGCAACAGATGTTTCTCTTAAAAACATCCGTTCACTGTGCAGTGAACAATCTGCCTCTCATTCTCCCAGGAGATCAAAGAGACTAGAGTAATCACTATGAAATGTGACATATTGTGCTGGTTGGAAAAGACATATTAACTTTCAGCGGGCCTACTCTGTTTTTTACACATAAACACTGGCCCTCGTTTTCCCATTGGCAAAGCCTGCATTTAATGAGGAAGCCCTCATGTTCTGTACATCAAAAGGGTGCAGAGAGTGGGGGGGGGAGAGGAGAAAATGCATATGAAACAACAAAATCCCGAGACAAATAAACAGCACATTGTTCCCATGGCAGCGTGGCGCATTAATCTGACGGCTGGTTTCCCATGGCTGTGTCTCGCTGCCCCGTAGACCTCCACTCTGTCTCACTGATGGCTCCTGTGATTGCAATCATCCATCTTACTGTCAAAAGCAGAAAAAAAGGGCAAGAGAGGGGAAATCGCATGCACCATCTCACTCCTGCTCCCTTGTGTCCGGCCAACGTGCCACCCCATGGTGGGAAGGACCAACACACAGGCCCTCCACAGCGTACATGCCCATGCTTGTATGATTAACAGGGAGAACATGTGTGGGTGAGCATCTTTGCTTGTCTGTGCCTGCACCACGCTGCATGATCAGTCAGTGGAGTGCACACAAGGGGGAGCGGTGGACATGTCTGATCTTGCAGCTGATCAAAAGCACCAGAGATTTGTTCCCTTGAGGCCGTGAAAGCAGGCCTCATATCAACACGTCTCTGTTCAGCAGACAGGAAAAACAAGAGCAAAAGAGACAGCGGAGGAGGAGGGGAGAGGGTGCACGAGGAGAACGCCAGACAGAAAAAGATGCATAAAGAGTCCTGGGTGGAGTATGACAGTGATACATAACCACACTTATCTTCTGGTTCTGATGAGCTAACCGCATGGCAAAAGTCAGCTCTGTTTGTACGCTTTGAACAGCATCTGTGATTCCGTTCTCACAACCGAGGGCTGAAGAAAAGAGGAAAGGCGCTCACGTGTGATTTTAGAAGCTTCCGCTAGGAAAGAAAAACCTGAACAACACAACTGTGTGGTTTGTAATCACTGCCAGAGTGAAAAAAAAAAGTAAAGGAGAGCAGCAGCTTGCCTCAACTGTCAAAGAAATATTAATAACCAGTCTGTGAAAATGTGTCATCTTTAATGACACATTTAATCAACACAGATTTGGGACAACCTGTGTTCAATCAGGTGCTAAACATTCTTGGACGTGCCTTTAGCTTATGATTTTCACACTGGACAAGAAGGGAAGGGCTTCTTTTTTTTCTACTGTTTACTATCAATCAATCAAACTTTATTTGTAAAAAAAAAACACTTCTCATATGTGCGCAATTCGAAGCGCTTTACAATTACAAACAAAAAGAGACAGTAAATTTGAAAATAAAATCAATAAAAAGATAGAAACCCAATCCACCCTTTATCCACCCCTCCCTCCATTTACACAAACAATGACTACCTATATCAATAAATTCTAAAAGAAACTGAAGGCTTGGCTCTGCTGTGAAACAGTATATTGGGAGCCAGCTCAGCCGCAGGAACATCGCCACAGTGAACACCCAGGCCGGGACGGCAATGGGGTCCATTCCACAGCCGTGAGGCTGCAAAGTCTGACCCCTAAACTTTTTCTTTCAAAGCTCTGTTCCAACGTACGAAAGACTTGGTGTCATAGAATTCCGGCTGGGCACAAACCTGACAAATGTCAATACCAATCTGAGTCCCACCTGGTTTAATTTTCCAATATCTGTTCAGTGGATGCGCATTTTGTCCCAAAACTGACTTAAAAACGTACTTTTCATTGGAAGTGGTCACTCGAACGCCCACTGCCAAGGGTGGTGTGAACGTAGCTTAACAGCTTAAAAAAAATCTGTTAAACTTCTTCCTACACAAAGAAGCTGAATTACAACAGTAATTCAAACTGTGTAGTGTTAGACAGATCACAATACTAAGGTTGTTCTGTCTAACGTGTAATTTAATCAGTTATGATACTGTTATCGGATCCCAAGAGCTTTAAAGCCCAGTTTCTCCTTTTACCTCTGATTTCCAGATAAGGTTTAGTGAAAAGAAAAGAACATTTATAATATACCAGGATGCATTTGAAGTGCAAACATTTTCGGTTTTTCCTGGAAATCAGCAGAAGTGAAAACCCACAAACAAACAATAATAGATTGTTCCTCCTCCTAAAACTTGCTGACTCATACTTTAAAATCCCCCTGTTATATCGTACTGTCTCACAATGCATTATTCTAGAAGACCTTTAGATGCCTGACAGTTTGAAATGGACGAATATTACTTAAAATGAAAGACGTTTACTTTATAAAGAAGACATCTACTTTTTTTTTAATTATTAAATGTGTCTGAGGCAGGGATTAAAATTAATCCAGGTATTTTCGCTCCTCAAATTCAACCAACAGGTTTTGGTGCCTTAATTCAAAACACAGAGCTCAAGCACAGCAACGACGGACTCACATAGAGATAAAAGCTCTTATATTTATTAACCTTCTGACAACACATTAATGAACTGGTCAGCAACTTGAAGACGCTGCCTCCACTGATCTGCTGATCTGTCAAGCGAAAACAGATGATAAACTATGCATCATTACTTGTTTAGCAGTGTATAAAAATGACCTGTAAAATGACAAATAATGGAAAAATAATGGAACTGTATTTATATTTAAGCATTTGTGTTTTTTTCAAACGTGGGACACATCATATCTGACAGAAAAAGATCTTCAACTTGATCACTTGATCACTTTTTTCCTCCTAATCAAGTTTTTTTTATCTGTTAGGATGTTGTGTGACAAAACTCTGTTGACAAAAGTCATTTTCCTGCATTCATGACTCATTTTATGCTTAGTGAGGACTCAACACAGTGTTCTTGATCTTCTGTGTACCTCTTGGCACAGAAAAAGAAGTTGTACTGCCTTTTTTTCCCAGATGTCTTTTACATGTGTAGCTGGTAAAAAAGAGACGGCACAAGACACGGCAGAAGGTTTATTCCAAAAACAACAGCGTTTCTCAGAGACCTGCTATACAGTATTCATTTCAGTGTTAACAGAAATCTCAGCGAGTTTATGAAGATGTCAACGTAATCCTGGCAAATTTAGCTCCCTGTCGACTTCCTGGGGTGTTCGGGCCAAGCAGAGATCGCTGCTGTGTCAGGATCTTCCTCCTTTGTGTTCCAGATGTGTGCTTTACAGTAAATGTTCCTTTAATTCTGTTTGATTTTAAGCAGACATTCCTGGAAGTTTCTCAAAACAGCAAAGAGAGAAGAAAATGTTATCTGGCGGAGGCATAACTCAGAATGTGTTGCACATTAAATCCTACATGGGGAGGGGGGGGATTTGTCATCATTGCCAAATTTAAAAAAAACGGTTACTTTTCTGAACTTTATTGGACAAAATAAGATGTCAAACCCCACATAATTAATGATAAAGAAAATGTAATTTTTATGTTGTTGGATGTAGAAGAGAAAGGAAAGTGAGAAAGATTTTTTCGGTGGCTAAATGTTTTTCATGTCATGTCTCTAGAAGGAACATTATAACAACCATTCATGTAAAAGTTAAAAACATCAACTATAGAAAAATATGTATAAAAATCTAAGGTAAAGTAAGAAATATGGAGGTAAAATATCTAGAGATGCTCAGAAGATGTTTTTAGGTTAAGTTTGAGCTTAACATCAAGTGTTGCAGCAGAAATGATCAATCCGTGGTCACGCTTAACTTACAAACAGATGGAGAGCAGCAAATGTTCATTTACTTAGATTCATTTAAAATTGGCAACAGATACTGATGTGAAAAAAGCCACAGATTGTAACTGTGCTTAAGCTAAAGAAGAGAAAAACAATTTAACACTGCTCACAAGCTCTGAACGTCAAGTCTGCTCTAAAGTCACGTCTCAAGTGGTTGACCTCAAACTGAAGCCCCAATCTATGACAAAAGCACCATTCATTTAAAAAGAAAGAAAGATTTGCCACCTTCCTCACAACTCTGAACAGAAGTGTAATTTCAAACCATCATTTTAAAGGGGAACCTGTCTTTGACTTTCCTTTAGATCAGGAGAGAGGGAAAGGATTTGAACTGTTTGACGCGGCTTGGTCTTCAGGCCAGAGAAAGACAGCGGGTCTGAAATGCTGCCAAACCCAGACCCCTCAGAGTTCTCTGTGGAGGGAGAACAGACAGAAACACAACCGGAAACGTCATTAAAAAATCTTCAAGGGATTTTTTTTCACTTCAATTTCTTGAATCCAGCAAATCCTACAAATACTTTGGAACCGTCTTTACGCATTCTGCCTGGGCTAACATAATCAGCACATATTTTTCAGTGTTTCTTAAAAGGCAGAAAGAACCTCCTGAGGTGTCTTCCTTTCTCCTTACCGTGAATCCCTATCATATGCTCCAGGATCAGCACCCTCTCTGCCAGGATCTTCAGCGCCTCCCTGAGCTGCTGAATGGCCTCTCCCTGAACAGCACCACCATGTTTACAGAAACAACTCTGGAATGAACTTGGGAAGAAAAGACACCAATGTTTCTTACGTCATTCAGGCCCACTCCCGGCTCTCCTTTTGGTCCTGGCGCTCCCTGGAAGCAGAAACAGTTACATCTAAACTGTTACAAGTAGGAGAGTTTTAGGCGATAGAACAACCTTAAATTTACTTACTGGTAGACCTTTCTCCCCTTTTGCACCTGGGGGCCCCTGGTCAAGGAATAACAGAGAGGAATAAACTAGTCTTCCTGCTCACTCACACACATGCTCTAATGGGTTGTGTTCTCTATTCCATTTTCACCAAACCTCCTATCTTAAATCATACTAGTGGAGGGAAAGGATCAGGTTAAAAGACAGAGGCCCTCTAGAGAGTCGAGTGCAGAGGGGACCTGACATGGCTGCTCTGATTAGTGAGCCCTGGCCTTGGATGAGGACGAGACGAGAGGATTAGTCATGGCTTGGACAGACTCTTTGAAGAAAACCTTGCTCCCATTTAATGTGTTTAAAATTTCATGACAACTAGGGCAATTTACTGAAATACAACTAAAAGCATTTTGATAGTTCATAAGACCTAAATATGCTCAGTCAACCTTGTAATCCAATTACGAACATAGTTTTTACCCCTTCCCCTGGATCTCCTTTAGGCCCTGGACTCCCAGGCCTGCCTGGAAGCCCCTCCTTGCCCTGGAGTCAGACAGAACAGAGACGTGTCAGTGGTGGAAGTCATACGTTAGATATAATGCAAACTCGAGACTCACATCTTGTCCAGGGATACCCGGAGCTCCTGCAGGGCCTCGTGCTCCCGGGGAGCCTGTTTCCATTCAAAAAAACAACCACCAAAATAATAGCTGAGTTCTTTGAATCAAATCTGCACAAAAAAAGTTGTAAAGCAAACAGCTTTGAGAAAGATTTGTCAGGGTTTGCAAACTACCTTTAAACCCCCAAATGATCAAAGTTTTAGTAAAAATACTTTTCTTAAAAAAATGAGGTTTTGCCAAAAAGAACAAACGATCTGCACTTTGCACATTTTCTTAATAATTTGCAAATAATACATCAATTCCTTTTCTGCTGCAGGTTTTGCTAAAATCAATATATTGTCTTTGCACACATTTTTAACTAAATTCGAAAAATTACATTCTGTTTTTCTTGCTTGATTGGTGAATGCAAATACTGCATGTTGTAAAAACGCAGCAAACAGGAGGTCAAACCTCATCAGCATGCTTCATTAGCATTGTTGCTTTTATTACCTGAGGGACCAACAGGACCTGCTGGACCAGGAGGACCAGCTGTGATGTGAGGAGCAGAAATGGCTGAATGGATGGGGTTCACTTCTAAAAAAACAAACAAACAAAAAAAAGAGAGATGACAAACAAAGTATCAGCATCAGCTCTGTCACAAGTGACTTAATTTTGTTCATTTACGTCTAATCCGGATATGCAGCTAAGCATATTTTCACTGTCAACAGAACATAGTAAAGTAAATGATGCAAAGCACACAAAGCTATAGTTCATTTCCTGATGTAAGTTGTGTCAAATAATAATTATTCATATTTTTCAATGCTACAATTAATCAACTCTGAAACAAGTCTCAGACCTTGAAGAAAATTGTAAAAAATAGACTTTTAGCTCCACTGTTGCTGCAGCTCAAAGTTCCAAAACAGACAAGATCCTGTGTTATATATTTTGCTCAGCTCTAGTCAGGGATCAACATATTACATTTTCCCAATATTTTGTTAAAAAATGTGCAAGTAATAGGAGAATGTCACTTTTGTGAGCTCGCCATATGCACGCCGTTTACAACTTCTAATTGGAAGTGATTCCCATTGATGCCAAAGAAGTTGGAAAACAGTTGTTAAAAATCCTTAGGACATGAAAAATCTCTAAAACGAAAAGTCCATTTTACCACACGTCAAAATCACCAAATCTCAAATTCTGCCACAAAATGGTCGTCAAGCGGAAGGTCGTGTGTCCATCTCATAATAATTTAAAAACTTCTTTTGGAATCCAACATTTGTTTTCAAACTGAATTTGTTAGCTGAGTCACCAGATTATTTGCAACGGTTTGATGTTTACCGTGCCCACAGTTTCAACATTGTCATATCGTATGTTATTTTGTTTCGTTAAGCTTGAACCAGAGAATTCACGTATACCATTTTTACTACATTCCGATAAAATATATGCAAGCTAGCTAAAATTGCAACAGTCATGAATTCACCACGCCCACACCATTCAAAATTTACAACTTCTAATTCCAACATTTTTTTGCACAGTAGGTTCACACTGGTGTTCGAGAAGTTGCAAGAAGATCAATGAAAATCCATAGATGTCGGCCTCTTCCCAAGGTCAAACGTCAATGAAACTTCTGTGGTGGTTGTAGACTGAAGCTGGTGACATGTGTGTGAAATTCTGTGAAAATCGTACAAACAAAAGTGTTGTTTTCCCATATTTGGAAAAACGAGAAAATTGCCAAATCTCTCACTTCGCCACAAAATGGTCGCCAAGCCGTAGGTTGTGTGATCATCCCATAAAAATGTCAAAAGTTCTCTTGGATATCTGCAACACGTGTATTTTGCTTCCGTTTGGGTATTTAAAATATTTTTTTTGGCTTAACATTAGTTACGTTTGCTAAACCACATGATGCTTTGTTGACAGCTGCTAAGAATATGCTAAATGGATTTATTTATGCTTAAGGGAAGTTTTGGGAAATAAAAGGTATCTTTTCATCATGGTCAACAGCTGGATTTAATACAGAGCTGTGAAGGACGGGAGCAGCTGGTCGATCTAAAGCAGATCTATTTTCACAAAGCAGGAAATGCTCAAACATCACTGAAAATATCCACTAAATGGATAGAAAGGTTTTTAATCGCTTGAAGGACATTTGTTAATGTACATGTAAATAAAAATGTAGTTTGAAAACACTTCACACTTCCCTCATCACTTAAACATATGCTCAGCGTCAGCCTTCTCTCATGTTGAGACGGCACTATTACATTATGGCTGCAGTCCACAGAACGGGTCTTGAAGGAGCAGACTTCCCTCTGGAACTAATTTTCTAATGCTACAGCTCCTCGAGCCTGGCTGCTTCCCCAAGAAACTCCACATGAGTGGCAGCCTATCTCCTCCCTCATTCAAAGCCAGCCCAGCTCTTGGCTTGGGGCCGTGGCTAGTTTCCCCAAAACACAGACTGTTGTGCTGACAGCTAACAAATTAGGCCTGATTTAAAGCCAGTTGGCCCCATTCTGCTTACAAGGACCCACAGACTCCATCCTACATAGCTGCAGACCCACAGACACAAAAAGACAAATGAATCCAACAGTGTGCGGCCCTGTAAGGCGAGGACTAAAACACGGACCCCTACTGCCTCCCTGTGGAGAAACTTAAGCACTGAAGAACCTCTGATTCTATTTAGACGTCTCCTTTTATCTTCCAAACTTCAAAAGACAAGAATATTAAGAGGACGTGCAGCAAAAGAAAATCTGGATCTGATGTTAACAAGCTCCTCCAAACCGCTGGATGAGTTTCTTCAAAATGAAACAGCAAAGTCCAACTAAAGCATGCTCACATAAAAAAATGTGTTGGCACATCAGTCTTTCTGTAAGCACCGCTTCATCTCCATTCCTGGTACAAACCGAGTTTGCAGAATACAGTGGCTAAGTAGCAACAAAACACACGGAAACCATTAGAGTAAATCTGTGCCAGCTGTGCTGAGGGGAAAAGCAACATTTCCCTCTTCATTAAAAATGTAAGCTGCAGTGTTTCAGTCTCTGCTCCTCCACCTGTCTACCGCTTAATCCACAGAAGCAGTTAAAGAAGATTCATGTCCAGCCTGTCAGAATGAGCTCATACAATAAGGATCAATGATTTTGGGATTACTTTTAGGACAGACTTACACTGCTGACACCAAGTCTGTGCATTTAAAGAGCAGACTGGTTATAACCAGTCAACAATATTTTTTTGGCTCTGCTATTCAGTTTTTTTGAGAGGTGGAATGATCTACCTTGAGGTTCCACATGAAAAACGTCTCCTCGGGTTTGGAAAGGAGAGGAAATAGTCCCTGGAGGGCCGGGTGGACCAGGAGGGCCAGGAAGACCAATCTCTCCTGGTAAACCTCTGTCCCCTTTGGGTCCTAAGAATGAAAGAAAATAAGGAGTTCGTTAGCTTAAACCTGAGTTATTCATATGTAAGTTGATGACATGTTTTACCTAAAGGTCCTGGAAGGCCTGCCCTTCCAGGAAGACCTGGTGGTCCTGTAGAACCTGCACGCCCTGGAGGCCCAATGGGCCCTGGAGGCCCTCTGCTTCCAGGAACTGAAGCATGAAAAACAAATTAGAATTACTTGAAGGGTAAACATGCAACCCTGAACACATTATGTTTTGCTTTCCAGTCAAACATGTCTGCTGTAAAGTGAGTTTGCAGTGATGTTGACACTTTGACAGAATGCCCAGATAGGAATATGATCACCAATAACACACATGCACACACAATAATACAATTTCTCCTGATATAGGCTGGCATGAGATGAAATAAAAGCTTCTTTAAATAGTGTAAAGTGACTTTAATGAAAATGAGTTATACTGACATTAAAAATACAAATGTGCAAAATTGTTAGCAAAAAGAAAAATTAATGACAATCTAATTTATACGAAGTATTTATAACACAAATTTAGGATTTGAAGAATAAATAGTTTAATTCTCAGTTTGATATCTGGTCGGTCGAAAATTAAAAAAACTAGAACCATCCTGATCTTTGGGATAAACCAGTTCTGCCTGACCTAGTGACCCTGACTTGTACCTTTAGCTGTGCCACTATGGATCCAAGATGCTGGGGTTATTCTGGGATGCACTGAACATTCCTCCTTAACGTACATCTTTTGACTTTTCTTTCTGTTTTTTCCCACACGTGTTGACTTTTTGCAGTTATTAGCATCTCTTATCATTGTTTTTTTAGCATCTCTCTGGCACAAACCAACCAAAGCAGTTGGTCATCCTTACTCAGTATGGTTCTGCTACAGATTTTCATACTGTTGGAGACTTTTTTCATCTCCAAGCTCAGCCAAAATGCATGCTCAGTGCATTAGGATTTCTGTGTCTTTTCAGCACTTTTGTAAATCATCATTAAAATATATTTATTAGGTTTTTCCTGGATTGAAGTATAATTAGAAAAAAGATTTCCCTTTTTGTCTCACTCTAAGGCTGTTCTTTGATTCCTAGAAAATCTTGTGTTGTGGTTTTTTTCTATAAATAAACTTAATTTAAATTGGATTTAAATTATTTAATTAGACAGAATGAAATGAATTGCTAAAATTAGTCTAAAGCTTCATGCCAGACACCTCCATAAAAATGCAGTAGGATCCAAATGTTTAATATGCAATAAAAAAGTTTTTTCTTTGCTTTTACTCTTAATCTTGCAGTTTAGAACTTTAACAGTGTCAGAAAAAAGTCTTCAATCATTTTTTTGTGTTCAAATAAAACATGAAGTTGTTTAAATAAAAAAATGAAACAATAAAGACTCAAATGTTTTAGACTGAGCTGGTTTTAAAGAAATAATAGCTAAAAGATGTATAGACTTTTTAGCTGAAATGTGGCCAAAATGAATCAATCAAGACCAAATGATGTGAGAAAACATCTTTTCGTCTTTGTGTAAGACCTGCAGGCAGGTATGGAGGTTGTGCAACAGCAGTGGGTCGAGGAGGATCCACTTCATTTTCTATTGAGCCATCTGGTAATCGACGAAAAGCTGGAAAAGATGAACGCTCTTCTTCCAGGAGTTTCACCTGCAGAAGCAGCAGAACATTTCAGACACATAAAGCTGTCTAAACCTTCTGTAACACACATATAAAAGAATCTACCTTTAATTCAATGTTGTTTATCCTCCCATTGATGTCGTTGAAAGTAGTGCAGTTCATACACTCTGGGAGAAAGAGAAGGGACATGTTTTCATACTTTGAAATGGTTGTGTTTGTGCCGTTTGCTCATTTGTTCCTGTGTCTCTTTTACTCCCAAAGTCTCCCGCTAAACTCATGATAATTTCTAATTTTCTGGATCTTTTATGAACTAAAAAATAAAATTAAACGTTTTTTGTGAGTCCTGCTTTCACACCGTTGAGTGTTTTTTGTCTGCTATCTTTATTGCAGTGATGGATGATGAAAACTCTGTCAGATGTAGCATGTAGAAATGGATTGCTTCTTTATTCCTCATATAAAAGAAAACAATGCCAAGGTTCACTAACTATAATCAACTATTATTAACTAAGATTCAAAGTTTTTAACAAAAAAAAAGTTCTAAATATAAAAATCAATCACTGAATCTTGATTCTCCACCCCAAGTGACGACATTTAATGTTAAAGCATTGTTTGTTTGTTTTTTTTAACGTGGCCTTTGCGGCTCTGTTCAGTTGGTATGGATACAGCATGGAGTGGTCCAAGGTGATATTCCTCCAAGTCAGCAGCAGAGGAGGTCAAAGAGCCAAACTAAAACATACATTTCTGTGCATCACAAAATGAGCCTCCCGTGAGCAACTGAGATGATTACATTTATGATTTACAAGAAATTTGGAGCAATGTGTCATTTCTTCATTCATATCTTATCAAAAATCCATCACCTTTGTGCTTTTGGGTCTTTACCATTAACTGAAAAAAAGGTTTGATTAACTTTTTAATGCTTGGAAGCTTCATGTCTGTGTTGTCCAATGAGAAACCGGTCAAGTCAAAAGTTATACTTGGCTGGAGAAGTTTCAAATGCACACTTTGTCAAAAAAAAAAAAACCCACAGAAATCAGAATATAAAACAAAACCATTTTAGCTTCTGTAAAACTTTTTTTAATTTAGGAAAGCAATGCTGCAATAGTGAATGTCAAGAAAATCAAAGGGAAAGGAATGAAAAAATGGATTTTTTGATTCAGAGATTTTAGAATATTTGGGGAAAATGAAACAATGTGAGACTCCCTCTTTGAGAACGTATGTTTGGCTTTCATTTTCAAATTAGAAAAATGAAGATATGTGTGTGCATATGCTGTAAACATTCCTGTTTACCACAAACCTTTTCAATGCATTTATACTGTTTAGGACTTCTTGGTCATCTTTGTCCCAGAAATTATACGCCTTTAGCCACAGCTAAACCACAAATACCTTGACTTCTTTTGGCAATGCAACAATTTTGGATAATTTTGCACAATGTGCGATCCAAAACACAGAACACCCCCAAATCATTGAAAAAAATATTTGTTCTAAATCTGAATTTTCCTCTGGTCTAAGGCTCAGAGGAAGGGTGGAATGTCAGCTGCCTGTCCCACAAGTGGGACCCACCCACACTGCGGTCATAGCGGGGACACCCAGAATGAGAAACAACTGCTGCTTATAAATAACCAAAGCATCAATAAAAAAATGACTCAAACAGTCCTGGTCAGTCTAAACCGCCGTCTCAGACCGCAGTAATGAGGATGCTATCGTCAGCGGACGAGGTTTCTGCTGCACTGAAATAGTCCAGAGAGTCAGGATCTTTTCCATTACTTTCAATCTCACCCTGAAATGACAGCAACAGCGACGTTTTAATCTGAAACAGATTACTTCACACTCACACAAAATACTTTAAGCAGGTCTGATGGTAAAAAAGTCTGAGAGTGCTGATTCCTTTACTCTCTACAAAGATGTG
Organism: Oryzias celebensis; assembly: GCA_014656515.1. NCBI lineage: Eukaryota > Metazoa > Chordata > Actinopteri > Beloniformes > Adrianichthyidae > Oryzias > Oryzias celebensis. The sequence continues at coordinate 66,755,056 of BNCR01000012.1, read as the reverse complement.
AAAGATTCATAAATCAACAGGATTTAAGATGAGCCATGGCTCCACCATGTAAGAGATGATGATCTGTAATCCGTTCAACTGCAGTAGATCGTCATCCACCGAACGGAGGTCTCCACCCTCTCACTCGTGACTCAAAGACATTATTCTGGATTGAAGCATTTTCATTTTAACCAGAGTTGGGGGTAACACGTTAGAAAAGCAATGTTTTACAATAGTATTTTATTTTATTATGTTATGCAGTGGTGTTAGCTGTTAATATTTGATGGTTGGTCATGATTCTGTTCAGTGAGGCTTGAGGTAAAACACAAAAAAACCACCAAAATGTGTTTGTTAAAAACAGAAAAACAATCAAGACTGTAAGCATTAGTTCAACAAATTCTTTCTTCTGTGAGTCACTGTTGCCGTTTTATTACAGTTAATTCATTTAATTTTAATCACTGAGTTATATTTTCTGTTAGGCCTATAAATCCAAGTGTTTCCATTTCATTTTTGCAGTATTGACACATGTTTTAGTAAGTCCGGTGGTTTAGTACAGACATAGTTTCTCTTGTTTTTTTTAGATAAAGTAAAGTGTAACATGCTTTTATTTTGAAGAAATGTGTTGAGGATTCTCTGGCAGCGGGCTTCATCTGTCCCTCCATGTCACCTCCTGGTGCACGGTGCTTTTTTGATCTATGATTGAGAACCTAATTAATTTTAATGAAGAAATAGTTTTCCATTACAACTCATAGCGCTATCTTAAATTACTACAATTATTCATTTTCACCAAACCAAATTCATGCAATATTTGCCAACTTCTCTGTATCCGAGAGGTAGATGAATGAAAGACTGCTTTTAACAATCCCTCTGGACACAAAGAGCTCAATGCCATGTATTTTGGAATCATCAATGCTTACGCTCTCCTCAAGAATCTGGTCAATAAATTGTCAAGAGACACGTCAAACAAACTTGTGTTTGTTTACCTTGATGATATTTAGCTGTTTTTTCTTGCATCAAGGTCAAACACATTAAACATGTCTGTAAGGATGCTTCCGCAGCTTTTCCAGACTGTAAAAGCCTCAAATTCCATATTCCCTCCTTTCTGGGTCTCATTGGGAGGCAGTTGGCCAAACAGTTGAATGGCTGTCAAGTCAGGTAGCCTTTTTTTTCCAACCGTTTTTATGTCACTCTTTCAAGCAGACACAGGCATAAAATACCAAAGCCAATGGTTTCTCTATTAAGATAGTAAAGTACTTTGTCACCAGGATTGTGCTTTATTTTGTCTAAGTCAAGTCTGCGGCTGAGCTGGCTCCTGGTGTAAGAGATTTCCGATATATTGCTTCCTTACAACAGAGCCAAGCCACTTACATATAGATAGATAGATAGATGGATAGATGGATAGATGGATAGATGGATAGATGGATAGATGGATAGATGGATAGATGGATAGATGGATGGATGGATGGATGGATGGATAGATGGATAGATGGATAGATGGATGGATGGATGGATGGATGGATGGATGGATGGATGGATGGATGGATGGATGGATGGATGGATGGATGGATGGATGGATGGATGGATGGATGGATGGATGGATGGATGGATGGATGGATGGATGGATGGATGGATGGATGGATGGATGGATGGATGGATGGATGGATGGATAGATAGATAGATAGATAGATAGATAGATAGATAGATAGATAGATAGATAGATAGATAGATAGATAGATAGATAGATAGATAGATAGATAGATAGAAATAGATAGATAGATAGATAGATAGATAGATAGATAGATAGATAGATAGATAGATAGATAGATAGATAGATAGATAGATAGATAGATAGATAGATAGATAGATAGATAGATAGATAGATAGATAGATAGATAGATAGATAGATAGATAGATAGATAGATAGATAGATAGATAGATAGATAGATAGATAGATAGATAGATAGATAGATAGATAGATAGATAGATAGATAGATAGATAGATAGATAGATAGATAGATAGATAGATAGATAGATAGATAGATAGATAGATAGATAGATAGATAGATAGATAGATAGATAGATAGATAGATAGATAGATAAAAAAAAAAAAAAAAAAAAAAAAAAAAGATAGATAGATAGATAGATAGATAGATAGATAGATAGATAGATAGATAGATAGATAGATAGATAGATAGATAGATAGATAGATAGATAGATAGATAGATAGATAGATAGATAGATAGATAGATAGATAGATAGATAGATAGATAGATAGATAGATAGATAGATTTTAGCTAACTCTCTACACATGTGATCTCCGGGCCTCAGAAAGCGGAATAAACCACTGTAAATGTGATGTCCACGCATATGTCCAGATCTTAAGGAAATAAACCTTTATCTGATTTAAGTTAACAGATAATATCTCACAAAAGCACTTCACATTCACTTTATATTAACTGGGTTTGGATTGCTTGGGATCCAGGCTGACATCTTTCCCTCATTTCATAATTACAGACTACTGTTAGCAGCCTGGAGGGTTTTAATCACATTGAATCTCCTCCTATAAATGTATAATGTTTGATATGTTTGAAATGTTATGACCAACTTTTGGCCCTTGATTCCAGCAATACACATAAAGAGGAATTGAAAATAGATGAATCCAATTCTTGTTGAGTTATTGACTAGGATTGTTTTAAAGTGTTACAATCTGAGACCGTAATTTTGTAATGTAAAGGATTATTTATTAACCCCTCAATGCCGTATGCTGCAAATTTGCAACGTACCATTAAATCCAGAACTCCATTTCTTTTCCCCTTTAATGGGGGAAAAAAAATCAAACTTTTAAAAAATATATAAATGGAAATTGAGCCAGGCATGAAGAAGTTATTAAGAGTAACAAGCAAGCAGTAAAGTATTATAGTTTGATGGTAACTTGCACAGCAGTGGTTTTACCTAACAGAGCATCAGTCTAAGTTGGTTGTGGACTTTAAAATGCTCATTCATGCTTTCCAAACCAGTCGATGCATCTAAAATATGTTACGTTTTTACTGTTCCTCTAAGAGCCATTAGGCTCACGTTTGTGGCTTTGAGCTAAACATCTTACCAGCTGTTGGAGTCCCATGAAGTACTGTACACACATTTGTGTTTCCCCTGCAGGAACTGAAACTAATGTGCATTCTATGCTAAACCAAAAATGCCAGATTTATTTTTACTGAAAGTAAATGTAAAAAATAATTCAACGAGTTTCATGTTTTATCCAAATAAAATGTGAGAAATGTTACTTTATCTATGTAAAAACATACACATATGTTGTCAGACTGGTCTTTATGGTGGTGTTGGTTTATAGAGCAAATTTTATGGCTGTCGAACCTTAGTTTGCACATTTTCACTTTAACTATCTCACTGAGACGTAGATATACTCTCAAATCTAAGTTTCTTTCCATGGCGAGCTCCACCAACAGTTCTGTAGGCCAGAAATAAACCAATTACATCTTGTTAATTCAAAAACACTCTAAGAAAACACCACACAAATGTGAACCCGTACAGAACAACACAGCTTTCTTTTTTCTTTTGCTTTTTTAATGAGTGGCAGGTTTTCTTTTTCTGCAGTTGGAATTTAATTATGTTGGGTTAGAAAACCAAACGTCCACTGATGTTTAAGTCCGTACCAGAGCATAAAAGTCTGTTTGGATCCATAATTACACTCTAGCAACATCAGACAGGATTGTTTTCCTTGGATTGCACACAGCTCATGGGAAAGGTTCAAAATGATGTTGTCTTTAGTGGTAAACCAAATAAACAGCAAAAAATAGAAAGTTTTCTGCTCAAATTGTGTGTTTTTGCTCCCCCCCCCCCCAAAAAAATGATCATTTTGACTGATAATTTTGTAGAATCTAAAAAACTTCTTCACAGATGCAGTTATTTCCTTCTACATTTAATTTTGTACTTTTGCAAGATAAGTTACTAGAGTTAGTTACAATAATGTTATCACTTGATTTTTCATGAGAAATGTCTAATGTTAATAACTTATTTAAAGGCTAAACCTGTCAAAGAATATCAGGAGCGCATTTAGATCATGGAAAAGCACTTTTGCTGGACTGGCCTTTATTTGGACATCAGATGACTTAAAACTGCAACTATAGTCCATCTCAGGAAGCATCAAAAACAACCCAGCCTGAGTAATCACCCTGGTCTGTATTTTATGATCTGTAGGACAAGACAGCACAGAGTATTTTGGCAAGCCTGCACGTCAGAGTGCAGTCACAGTCTGCCGAGCCAAATACATTTCATACATTAAACCTGGACGGAGATCACAGACGTTACTCTTTTTTTTTTTTTCTCAATTTTGCGCAAAAAACAAGTTCAGGCACAAAGCAAACCACAGCGCTAAATCTTTGCTCCGCCTGCGTCTGAACGAGCGGCGGGTATGAAAGGATGATGTATTGAAACATCTTTTTGGGGCTGAAGAGCGGCCTTAACCTCAGCAGGATAAATAGACAAGCTTCCACCCAGTGTATGTGTGGGTGTTGTGTTTGTGTGCGTGTACAAACCACAGACAGGCTTTAAGGGCTGGCCCTGTCCCAGGAGCCTGTTGTGTGTCTGCCTTAGCCAGCAAATGGTGAGCTATTGCTGGCATGAAGGACAGCTGGCAAACACACACACATACACACACTTGTCATGCCACGAAATCTCACTCGCAAAAATGCACACCCACTTTGACCACAACTGCCAGTGAAGGGGGTTAAAAGAAGGTTTCTGAAAGTCAAGATGCCTGGTGTAAAACACTATGACCATTTAGAAATGTTTACCACAGCAAAGCTGCCGGAACACTTTTGTGATAAACAGAACACTTTGCGAGCAAAAATGTGGATTGTAACTGAAAAAAAATAACCCACTTTAAATCCACAGCGAGACATGTGTGTTAATCTGAAGCTCCCTGAGGAAAAACAGAGCCTTTCAGCAGCTCTAATAATGACGAAACACAGCGATTCTCTAAAAATTAACACCTCATTTCTCTGCTTTGGCCTCAGGTTGCCTCAACAGATCCTCCTTAGCTGAGCATGCTGGGTTATAACCCCCCCCCCCCAAAACAGCTGACTCTGCAAATTTCTGGTATGTTATCTGCCCATCACTCACACGTAGAGGCAGACGATGCTGTTAACACATACATGCAGCCGTTGTCATGCAGTGAGATGGAGCCGTGAGAGGGGATGTCAGATGGAACGTCAAGAGTGGAGACATGATGACAGGCGGACAAGATACCTGCTGTCTGCTTTATGAGGGATCTCTATGATTATGGACTACGGCACGAAACATTGGAAAGCCATTATGGTTTGTTTAGAGTTAAAAAATGGAATTGGTTTCCTGTTCTGGGAAAATGCTCACGTCTAAATCACATCATTAGGATACATATGTATCCCAAACTGACTTTTCATCCAATGTATCTATAGTTCCTCCCCCTGATTGAGAGAGCATACAGACACTCATGAGCCTTGTTACAACTTCATAAAAAATAAATCTCGTGTTCTGGTATTTTTAAATGCAATAGTTTCAGTGGATACTAGCACGATTTGTTTGTTGTTTATATAAAATAATTATATCATGGGTGTTCAAGAGGGGCAGGATGGCTCCGTTGGTTGGGTGCTGCCTAACTATCGGTCTCCCTGTGCCTTGAAAATAGAAGGTTGTGTCAAGAAGAGAGTTTAAGTTAGCAAAAAGAACAGATAAAAAGGCACCTCTTCCAGTGTTTCCACAAATCAGATATGGCATTGAACATGATTATTAATGTATTCAACCGATAGGTAAACTTTAATATAAAGGAGCGTGTTGGAGCTTGTAGAGCGTTAATTCAGGAAGAAAACAGACTTGCACTCGTCCACCTTGACTTTTTGAAAAACATACATTTACAATGGAAAAAAACGTGTGTAAACTACAAAAACTATGGACTATGTGCAAACCGTTGGATAGCAACCCACAGATAACACCCTGAAACCTTACATGGGCTTTACAGGGACTTTACCTGCAGAAACAGGAGCAGCAGACAAGTAGCTTGACCGAAATGGACAAATATCACTGAGAGAGAGAGAATGGTTGATAAGATGAGAAGCGAAAAAGCACAGAACGAGCACGAGCTCCATCAGGCACATCAGACCAAGAGCGGCTGCAAGATCCCATAGCTCCCATGGAGGTCAAAGGACACCATCTGAGCCCCTTTTGAGCACAAGCAGGGATGTAACAGAGAGATCGGTCATATTTGTACTCTGATGATTTAGGTCTGGAAAAGTGGAATTTTCTGTTTTGTCGCTTAGCTCCAAGAGAAGAAAGGAAGATCTTAAGGACATAGAAAGCATATAGGAGGAGAGTAGAGAAGATAAAACACAGTGGACAAAAGGATTAAAACTGATGTATGTAAAAAATACAGCTAATGTTAAAGGTGACCTATCTGATTGGTTTCCTCCTCCTTCTCAGCAAGCTAAGAGAAAAGATCAAGACTTTAGACAATTTGCAGAAACCTTCATCAACAAATCAGACAACTTGACAGTCTAACCTTTAAACTCTTTTCATGCTTCTTTTAAAAATCTGTTCAACTGAAACACAATTTTAGCACAAGACTAAAGGCAGCTGCTCTTGTCAAGGGAGGCTCTGGTACTTATTCTGTCTCCACAGACACATTCTGTACAGTTAAAATGGTCGTTTGTGCAGATTAGAGCGAGAGTGAGAGTATTACTAACACATTTCTCCCAAATGAACTTCATGAAGTCATGTGTTAGCACAGAAGGGAAAATGCACTGTGTGCACATAATCCAGACTGTCAAAGGGGAGACGGGTCAGGGTGTCAGAGCAACTTGTTCAGAAAAAACCACACAGTTTACATCAGGACACACACAAAAAACTCCAAATGATTTTAGAGTTTAAGTTTTTTGTGATTTGTAAAGAACACCAGCATTCAGACCGATAATGTCTGTTGGTCCGGATTGAGTCCTGAACCTTGTGTTTGGTCTGTATTCACACTGGCATCAAACAGACATTTTTGTTTCGAACCAAAGCTTGGAAACAAAACCTTGTGACTAAAGATCTCGACAGTCATTGGGGGAAACAAACTCTGGTTCACTTTAAGCGAACCAAAGAAACCTGACTAAACTGTCAAAGAAACCTGACTAAACTGATCATTTTTGTCAAAGTTTTGCATTCATTTCAAAGGTTTTACAGGTTTATAAATAGAAAATAATTTCATAAATAATGCTTGGCTTGACTTTCCAACAATGCAACCACTAGCATTTCAAATGGAAAGCAGACAAATGCAGCAAATGTACACAAACTACAAACAAAATCCATTATAAAAAACACAAAGGCTATCATTTTGTTCAGTCATCTGTTTGATCTGTCCTCACAAAATAAAAAACTCATTACAAACTGAATAATTATGCAAAATAAACACTTTTCTGAGGATGAATTCTCCATCATGAAGCCATTTTCTGCAATTTTCCAAACAAAAGAGTTAGACACAAGCATATTTTGAGCTTTGAAAAACTAAAACCGGATGATCTTAATAGGTAAACAAGAGGAACATGCATCTCCTCAGCTTACATAGACTCGGGCCTTCTTTAAAAGTCCTCTTCGTCTGGATCTCTGAGGGGATTTGGGGGGGGGGCCTCTGAAGTTGAGCCAGAACGCCATCAAACTAAAACCAGAGGTGATGTCATTCTCCATTGGTTAAGGCTGTCTTCTCCCTTGCTGATAAAAACAGCTGGCTCGGAGCCTCCATGCAGCAGTTTTCTGCTGCATGTTCAGTGTTCCTGAGCGATATGAAGACCTCAACAGAACTGCACAAACACACGTGTTTATAATTCTGCTCCGAGCCAAAACTTTCCATGCAGAAAGGACTTGTTTGACGTTTTGGGAAATGTGATTATGTGCTTTTTTAACCACTAGTTATATGTGGAAATTGATAACATGCCTTGTGTCTGTTAACCACAACCAGCAGAATGTTTGTGAAAAGTTGAGAATTTGACATATTTCACTACGAAATTGATTGAAAACGTCATCCAACAAGTCCAAGAAGAGAATAAACCTAAACTGAAAACAGTGTGCAGATACTATTTTTTACAAATATACTAAATTTATCGCGTATAAAAAGGAAAAAAAGAGTCATTTTTCTTGTTAATTTCAATGTTATAACTTTAAAGTCTGATCCTAACCTTGGGTACCGGTGTTTATAAATCTACTTCTTTATTGGATTTCTGGAGATATCAGAAAATATCTTGATCATCAGAGTGAGTTAAAAAAAAAAAAGAAAACAATGCATAATTACTCTCTAGCCTTCATAAGAAACCAGTGACTCTAAGTAAGCACAGTCCTCTTTCACGTGATCTTCATTCCTGAACATACCAGGAACTCATTGAAAAACAGTGGGGTTCAGAGCACTTAGTGCAAAAAGTCTGTTTGGGATCAAATTCTGCTCCCTGTATGCACTTTGACAAAGATTATATTGACAATCTGGAACTTTAGCTGGATAAATTGCTTGCAGATGAATATTACCAACCTTTCCACAACAAGAAAGGATTTAAAAGAAGAAAACAAAGCAGTCTGCTCCTGCCTGTATTGCACATCAGTCTGTGAAATATGAAAACGGTGGTAACACCAATTTTGGGCCCTTTTCTTTGTTTTTGGACTGGGCTTTTAAAGGAAAATGTCCTCGTGTGCAGAAGTGTAACAAAGTCAAAAGTAGGACATGGACCAAGATGAATTCCACAGAAGAATTACCAGAGATTAAAGTTAATGGGTTGATGAATAATTTGGTAATACCTCTCTGGATTATTTACGGCTTTTGCTAACCTACTTTAGTGCTCCTATGAAAATGTGTTGTCCATTTTATTTGACTTCTAACTGTACCAGAGGTCTTTCTTTGCCGTAAACCCACACATTTTCATTTAAGAGCTGGAGTTTGATCCCAGCTCATTAGTCACTTTCCCATACCTCTGTTGTGCGCTGCTTCCTGCAGAACAGAAACGTTTTTATTCTATTCCTCCCTCTTCCTTCGGTGACCCCTCCCAGTTCACGTTCTGTGCTTCAGCTCGCAGCTGACTATCACTGACATCATCCCCTGTCTTAAAAGTCTTCTCACAGTCCAACCTGGCCCTCAAGCTCTCCATATGGAGGCCATTACTTTGCTGCTTTATGCTATTAGGAAGTACAAACACGTTTCAACTCACATTAAATAAACAAGTGATTACTTCTTCACACTTCTCAGCTGCTTTGGTCTCAAGTGAACCATAATGAAAGCCAGTGGATACTTCTTTTTGAAGAATAATTTCCACAGCTGAGCACAAAATGGCATTTACAGGCTGTGTGTTCCTGCCATTCGTCCGAAAACAGAGGTTTTGCGTCAATCATGTTGATCTCATCTCTGTAATGAATGTTTCTACAAAATGGAACAAACTGCGGTGAGTCTGACACGTAAACAAACATCCCTTTTTCAGATAACCCCTATTCTTTCAAAACATTTAACCGAACCAGAGCTTTAAAACAGATGATTAAGTTCACATCTTAAAATAATCCACCAGATGATATCTACACAAAATAATTCTTAATAACTCCAGCCACTACAGTCTAATTCCATCTAGAAAAGGCTATGTGAGGTTAAAAATCATGACATGCTTTTCACAGACCCTGCTCTTTTTCCTGGTGCTGCCCGTTGAGGCTTGACCCGTTTTGGTTTTTATTGGGACTAAAGTCTGCGGTCTGCGGTGTCCAGTTCGATGCACTAACCATGACGACACTGAGGGAGACGAGCTAAATATGAGTTGTGATGTAAAAGACTCATATGGGTGGGTGTGCCCTTTTCAACACACACAGAAAAAGAGAATAACACAAAAAAAAAGAGTCTAATTTTCTTTCCAGACACTAAAAATTGTAGAAGGCACAGCCACAGAAGAAAAGGTGCAAAACCAACAAAACACCAGAGTCTGCAGGCTGCAACATAATCCGGCACAGGCTTTTGTTTCTTAATTCGACACAACTTTTAAAGCCATATCAAAAACCTGAACACTGCACAATACAGTAGTGTGATTAGCTAGCTATGCAGAGACATGCCACCGAAGATGAAAAGGCCACTGATGTGGGAAACACTGCATGGTGCTGCTAAAGAGACGCAGATGTGTCTAGGCACAGCACATGGCCCTTTATTGAAGCCCCTGAGAAAATTAGTCTTAAGTAACTCTATCAACAGTTCCTTCAGGCCATCATCTTTTGTAAAGGATGCATTGTGTGAAAGGGAGAAACTCACCTTCACGGCACTCTTCTCCGACAAATCCCGGGCAGCATCTCCACTCCAGTAAGGAGACTTGCTTGTAAGCAATCTTGAAGGACGGCCTGATGACAGTTCTGTAGCTGAAGGACAACAAAGTACGTGTTATTTCAAGGATGTATTTGAGGTGTTGACATGTAAGGACTTAAGGACTGATATGAACAGACTGTAACCGCTGACACCTTTTACACTCTAACATGAAAAATCCGAAGGTGCAGCCTGACTTTGCTTATCGTTAGGGTTGTAACGGTTCATTGTAACAATTCAACTCATACTGTAATGTGTTGTTGTTGATACAATTCATTGTTGATATTGTTGTTTTGTTTTTGTTTTTTTTTTAATAATTCACTGACCTACAATCGACCCAGAACGTCATTAGCCTAAAGTTCAACCAGTGTGACTCAGAGATAAATACCTGGTACTGAACAGTGCAAGTGAGGTTTTCCTGATTCCTTGTTTTTTTTTTTTTCCAAGATAATCAAGCATTAATCAAATATATGTACAAACAAACAAGTAAACAAGAATTCGTGGCAAATCTTTGTTATTCACATATCAGTTTCTTAAAGTTCTGCCCACTGTTGTTTTTCCACATCAAAATGATACAAGCAGAATAATATCAGAACACATTATATTTTCCAAGATCAATTATTGATTCATCTTATTTTGAAAGGATTTCTTTAAGGTACATTGGATTACCGACTTGCGATTATCCCTTTGAAGTCTCGGCGCTGCCAGAGTTTAACCTTCCTGCTGTAAAGGCTGGGTACTTGCTGGACAAGTTGCCAGCCTGCCACAGGGCCACACATTTATACACCCAAGCAGACTTTTTGGTTGCAAAATGTGTACTATTGAGTCAAGGGAAGTACAACAATATTGTTTAACAATATCTGTATCAGCAGTTAATTGCAGAAAAGATCATTGTTGCATCAATTTGTGCCAATAGGTCTGTGCTGTGGTTCAGCTTTGATTACACATAAATGATGAACGTGTCTCAGTGCCTGCAACAAGATTCACAAACAGACACGCAACAAACTTGCTGCTTTCAATGTTTTGTAATGATGTGTGGCAACAGAAAACACATTTTCTTTAAAACAAAAATGTATTATTGTCAAATCTTCAATATATGAAATAAAAAAGTTAAATGTTGCATAGCTCATCGGTAACACATCCTTGAAAATATTGGTGGTTAAATTTTGAAAAATGGCAATAAACCAATATTATCTGCATTAAAAACCTTGATGTTTGCTAAGCAAGACTGTAAAAAAATGTGCTGATTCTTTTTTATGAAGTTTTTAGCAATGTAACAACTGGCTTTACTTGTTACCATCCACTTTAGGAACATTATTTTGAAGTGAAGCTACTTTTACTGTAACATAAATTCATGTTTTCACATCAGGAATTTTGCCAGGGACTGGATGGACTGGACGGAGGGATGTTTGGATGGATATAATGAAGAAGTAACAACCTGATAACTTTGGCACATGGTCCGGGCCACCGGCAGCCCTGAAACACTCTCTGCACTGAGCTTTCTGTCCCATTGTGCACTTTGCAAGTCACTGTCTTGAAAACAGTGTGCTGACACCAGTTCCTAGAAGACAGGTTGGAAGTCGTTGTTAGTCTTGCATTGGAAACATAGTTGGAATAAAAGATTATAGGCACATGCTGCAACGCAAAACCAACGGGGGGAAAGTGAGGAAAGTCGTCCTCGGAGCAGGAGAACTCCCTCAAATGCGTGCGCACCTACGTGACCCGGTACCGGGTGGTCCCGTGCTGCTGCTGTGCTCCGACTTGATGCGCTGCCGCTGAACTGTAATGCCTGGAAAGCGATAGACAAACCCAGTTCCAAGCGAGGGATGCACTAAACTAATCCACAGGAACAGCGCGTAAAGGCAAGACAAACTCATCATCTCAGATAAAGTGGTCCCAAAGAGACTGATGGGTTCCAAGTAAATCCTTTGAAAGAAATGCAAAATGAAAGGAGAAATCCTAAGAAAACCCTGGTGAAACGAGCAGATCGGGGTTCGAGCTGGCGCCCCAGAAGCCCGACGTGAATGACATTCAGTCTCTTTCTCTTCCTTCCTATAGAATAAGTTTGGTTTCTGACGTTTGACATCGTGCCGAGCGCAAGGAGTCAAATATCCCCTGTGCGTAAAAAGCGCGCTGACTTCCAGGGTTAGACGGAGTGCGTAAAAGCGCATCTGGTCTCCATTGAGAGCCACAAACGTTCAGTCTTTATATAAATTAATGTGAAAAACATGTCAGGAAGCGGTTCACGCTCTGAAATTTTTAATGCGTTTCAATAGTTTTTTATTTTAACCACGAACAATGCCGCGGCAGCACACAACCCCACACAGCGGTGTTTAAACGTTTGGCAACAGATACCGAAAGTTTATTTAAGACACTGTAAACTTTGGGTTCTGAAAAAACTAGATATGACTAAAACAAAAACTGTTTCGGTGAGAATTAACCGAAAATGAGTTCACACCCATGTGCTGCAGTTTATATGTAATTAAGTCCGTTTTTAACCCACAATTTTTATACTTTTAAGGGGGAATTTCTGGAAAACCAGCATCAGCCTGCATTTAGATCTGAGGGAAAAGCTCTCAAAATGTGTTATCCAAAAATATAACAACTACACGAGTGCTTTTGATTACTTGAACCAAGCGTTTGCTGGATACTTGATGGCTTTGCAGGTAAAATATAAACTTATTCCATAAAATGTTCCCTTTTTTTTTGATGTGTTGATTTTTTATTTGAATGTAATTCAAGTGTTTTAATTATGACTGCTATTTGTAACTATTTTTATAGGTATGCAATGATTCATTAAAAAAAACGATTCAACTCAATTCGATATTTGAGATACAATACGATTCATAGTCAGTCTTGGCAACTCCATTCACATTTTAGTTTCATAGAGTTCAGCCCACTGTTTTTTTTCCACATAAAGTAATACAAAGGGAACATTATTAGAACATTCTACCAAAACCTTTGCAAAATTCAAAATGTTTCCATTCATTGGACTGTAATGATGGATGGATCATTTTTTTGCTGCCATAACATGTGTGTTGTCTGGTGTGATGGTTGGTCGTTTCTATGCTACAGCAAAAACAAACCTACCATGCTTCAATCCAAGATGAATTCGATAATACATTTATCTCATTTTGAAATGATTTTTTTAATTGTATAGGTCAATTCAATCCTGCCTCAGACTGATTGATCTAGTTGGATTGTAGGAATAGAAATGAAATTATTGAAAAATCAATTAATAGTTACACCCCTAATTTTTCCTATTACTTATTTTAGTATGTAAAGCACTTTGAGTTTCTCTTTAGCAAGTTGAATTTGAATGTTTTATTTATTCTGACTTTGTTATCCAGTAAGGTCACATGTTTTAGACTCATTTGGTTATCTAAAGGAGCTACGGCAATATGTTAGGGACAAAAAACAAACAAAAAGCATATTTTCTCTAGAAAGTAAAAAAAAAAAAGGATACAGATTTACACAAAACGTAAAAAACTACCAAAAATAAACAAATAAAATACAATAAAAGTAATATGTCATTCTATAAAGCAGAGACAGATGAGAAATAGTGATAAGTACTGTCTGATTTGATCTATTACTTCAAAGAAATGTAGAGTTTTATGGCTAAATATTGGTTTCATGAGTATAATATTTGTCAATAAAATAAAAATATTTTATTATCATAATTAGTAAAATCAAACAGACAGCTCTTCCAGGTCAGGAAGAAATAGATTAGAGTCCTGACTCCAGAGTGCAGCTGAGCAGCGCCCCCTGGTGCTCATCACCGCTTAACGCAGGCTAAGGAAACGTGTCCCGTTTCAGATGATCCAGGGCTGATGGAGAAACGCAGCGTCGGAGGAGACATGGGAGGAAAACAGGACGCGAAGATGCTAGAAAACCCGATTGAACAGTACATCGAATCTGTGCGGAAACAGTTAGAAGAGCAAGACCCGGTGTTTCTGATCAGCGTGGTCGTGGCCTTAGCGGCGATTATCATCACCTGCGGTGAGAAGTTAGCGTCACTGCCGTTAACCGGTTAGCGTAGCAAGCTGGCCCAGCATGTGGCTCAATGGAGACTTTATTCGGAGTTTAATGTGTTTGTTTCTACGTGGGTTTAGGGTGTAGCATTCAGACGTGTGTTTATTAACTAATTTAATGATGTTTTTTTACGGTTGTAGCCTCCGAAATGGAGAAAGCTAGCCGCTAAGCTAAAGCTAACAGCTGTCAGCTGCACAGGAAGTCATTCAAACTTTGCAGACAGACAGCTCATGCTAACCAGACATTAAAGCTCTCTGCTTTTTGTTTGTAGTTTTTCTGAAGTACTTCCTCACCAGTAAAACTGTCCGGAGTGCCGTGCTGCTGGTCGGACTGTGTGACTCGGGGAAAACCCTTCTGTTCAGTCGGGTGGGTGGAATCTCAGACCCGCTGGGTCCTGCTGTGAGAAGGGGAGTGTTTTGATGGTTGTTTTCCTGTTTTCCACAGCTAGTATCGGGGAAGTTCAAGCGAACGCAGACCTCTATCACTGACAGCAGCGCCCCATATAAAGCAAAAAGTGATAAGGTGAGTTAAAGGCGTGTGAATAACCTAATTATTAAGTCTCTTTTTAAATGGAGTCGGTCCTCTTCTGATTCCAGGGAACAACCTGGACTCTGATAGACCTGCCAGGACATGACAGTCTTCGTGCTCAGTACCTGGAGAAATTCAAGTCAGCAGCTAGGTGAGGAGCGAAACACTCAGATCATTGCAGAAAACCAGATTAAGTGATTAACTTCACAGGTGGCTATGGGTGTATTCAGACTGGACTCTTTAGGTTAGCTTAAAATTAACCAGATTCAGTAGAAATGACAGTCTAACACAGGGGTCTCCAACCCTGTTCCTCAAGGGCTACCGCCCTGCTTGCTTTGCAGCTAACCCTGCTGCAGTAATTGCTGCTCACCTGGATCAGGTGTGTTCAGTCAATCTGAAACTGCACTGATTCAATCCAGCTAATCAGCATCTACTGACGCAAGGTTAGCTGCAAAACAAGCAGGACGGTAGCCCTCAAGGAACAGGGTGGGAGACCCCTGGTCTAACATGACCTGTTAAAGACCCACCCCCAAAAAACTGTGATCTTGGTGTTTTTAACGTGTTGTTGTAGCATTTCTCTCTTGATGGAGGACATATAATATGAAAATTAAGCTTTAAATTGCATTTCTGTTTTTTTTTAATTCAAATCGATGTGAATAGGATCAGGAGCGGACAAAAAATGCTGTTGGAAAAGCTTGAAGAAGTTACGCAGCTGCTACTGCTGGCGCATCACTGCTCCGCTCCATTCCGATGCATCCACTTGCAGACAAATAGATCCATAAACGTGTTCTGTTTTTTTTCATCAGAGCTGGTGTCTGGCTATCAGTTCCAATATTGAACTAGTCCAATACTGTCCCACTGTTTTTGTTGCACTGCTAATGTTAGCTTGGGGTTGTGAGGGGCTGTAAGCCAACTGTAGAGTGTAAACAAAGCAATCATGGGAAGTCAGGGAAGGCTTATTACTCTACACTAAGAGTCCCACCAACAACTCAGAGGTGAATTTCTAATGAACTATTGCTGCTTTGCAAAAACTATATCCTAGAAAGATTTTGCCTAAAACTGAAATAATAAAAATTAAAAGACCACTGGGGATGCTTTTACAATAGCATATATACGTAAGTTTAGATGAGAGCGCAAATAGAGGCAAGTACATTTTCAAGACTGGGATGGTGTCTGCCTCCCAAACTCTTGGTTCCACAAAGGATTAGTGTGTTATCTAAAGGATCTGCCAACAATTCTAATTGTGAAACTTTAAGGATTAACCTGTAATCCTGTAGATTTATAATGAAGATTCCTGTTTGGAAAACATGGGAACTGCGAGGTATTTGAGAGAAAATGATGCTGCTAACCTATTTAATGCTTCATATGCTAGTGAAAAAAATGCAGAAATCTGTTTTCTGCAGGGATTCATAGAACTGAAGCCAAAAACTGCAAAATGTGATCTGTTCCAGCACTACTTTAAGGCTTTTACAGTAAAGATCTTGCTTGTTTAAAACTCAGCTCAAATGCTATTAAACCAAAGTGGAAAAGAAAAAAAATCAGTCAAGCTATTATTTTGTATCTATGATCACATTTAAAGCATTCATTGTTGATGTATTTGCGTCATGGTGGCATATGGTGTTGTGTTCACTCCCAACTCCATCTCAATTCCCAGAGCTATCGTGTTTGTGGTGGACAGCGCAATCTTCCAGAAAGAAGTCAGAGACGTAGCTGAGTTCCTGTACGTCCTGCTGACAGATGGCGTGATCTGCCGAAACACCTCAACTCTCCTGGTGGCATGCAACAAACAAGGTTTAACACCCCCCCCCCCTTTTTTTTTTTTAAACTGCGTAAAACTAGATTAATTTAATGTCCTCTTCAGCCAGTGTTGTCCTCCTTTAAGATAAACCTGCTATTTACCCTTGTGTTTATTTTAATAGATATCACCATGGCAAAATCTGCCAAATTGATCCAACAGCAACTGGAAAAAGAATTGTAAGTAATTGTTACCCTGAATTACTTTCTGACATCCAAGCACAGTACATTACTCTAGTATTGTTCAGCTTTTTGATGTTTCCATAATTTGGGTAGACATTAGCATCTGTTACTTAAAGGGATCTGATCTTTACATTTTCAGGCTGTCAACAGAACAGACTTGTCTACTACAAACTAGTTATGAACCTTATGGCTTATATGAAAGCATTTTTCTTTTAATATTGGGAGCACATGTACAGATAATATTCTCCCTTAATCTGGCTTTAAGATTAATGAAATAATTGACAAATGAAGCTCCCTAACGCTACGATCACATATCCCAAAATGCCACCTCATAGCTGCCTAAATTCAAGTTTTTCAGCGAATTTGGCAGTCACATTTTTACATGCCGTGTGGTGGCTGTGGAGATTTAAAGAAAACGTTAAAATTTTACAGTGACCATGCAATTTTTCTCTAAAAGTTGACATCGATCAATTGTTGTATGGTGGCAGTCCAGTGACAGGCGGGTTGCCAAATTCAAAGCGGGCCATTCTGCACGCCTGATGTCTACATTCATGGCCAACGATTAAAAAAATTTAATTAAAAAAATCAGGCGGCACGAAATCTTGAAGATTCTGCCGATGCCTCCCCATCGTTTCAGTTGTATGACATGATTTTTCTGCTTTTGCAGGAATACCCTAAGAGTGACCCGCTCAGCAGCTCTCAGCTCCCAGGACGGCTCTGTTGGCGGAAGCGCGTTTCTGGGCAAAAAAGGCAAGGACTTTGAGTTCAGCCAGCTGCCCATGAGGGTGGAGTTCCTGGAGTGCAGTGCCCTTGGGAACAAGGCAGAAGAGGGAGAGGCGGACATTAAAAGCCTGGAGAAGAGCCTGGCTAAACTGTGAAATCTGCAGCTCAACACCCTCAGCACAAAGTGTCACCTTAAAGGCACAACGCTCCAACAAGAATGCCCATTATGGTCTAAGTATTTAGAGGAAAGTAGGGAAAATGCTCCAGAGTAAAACATCTGTCATTTCAGCCTCTTAACTCCATTCAACAGGAATGTATTTGTGAAAAAAGAAATAATGGGAAGCATAAAACTCCCACATGCTTAATAGACAATCAAAGAAGTGAACTACGTTTGTCAGGTTGCTCTACAGCACTCAGAAATCCTAAGAATTTTGTGATTTGCTTCCCAAATTTACAGCTGGAATCTCAGTGTTTGTAGTTTCAAGAAAAATGATCAGATTTATTTGCCGTTCATCAGAGCTGTATCAACCAAAGCATGACCTGTGTTTTTCTTAACCTATTTAATTCTATCAGTGCCTTTTTCCCGGTATCCATTCAGTTTTCTGTTTGGCTGTTTATAGTCTGGCTTAAAGTGAAAAACTGTTTAATTTCTAATTAACGTGTAGATTTTCTGTAGTTCGGTTAAACTTTTATTATATTCTGCTTGTTCAAGAAAGGACAATATCTTGCAGTGAAATAAGAAACATGTTTGTACAATAGTCCAAACATTTTCTTACCGATTTAGTCTGAGGTGACTCAAGATTTTATTTCTACAATCCAGTTTAGGTTAGTTCTTCCATTTTTTTCTGATATGGAGTCATTTTCATTGAAAACGTTTGTGATTTGGTTAAAAAAAAAAGATTTTTCTTCTTGGACGTGACTATGTAAGCCACCAAAAAGTGTTTGAAATACAACTTGCTCCACTGTTAGACAAAAAAATTATATTTCTTTTCTGCTGCTTTGTGTCCAAGCCTGTTTTTTTGTATCCTTAGTTTCAGAAGTAATGAACAAGAAGCTTACGGTTGTGTTTTTAATGAAAAACAGATGAGAGGTAACAAAGCATATTTCATTTTATTGCAACTACAGCTAAGACAGAGGATAGACTGTCAAAGTGCAGCTTTGGTCTGCGACCATCACGCTGGGTACTCCTTTCAGTACCATGGGACACAGCCAGTTCACTTTGTCGCTGTGCTTGATGCTCAGTTTGGGCCCCGGCTTGTCCGTTAACTTCTCTGCAGCTGCTTCTTCCTCATCTGCTTCCTTTTCAACCTTTTCCTGCTGCACAGTCTGTTCTTTACTCTGAGTCTGCTCTTTTCTCTTCGCCTTGCTCTTCCTCTTCCTCTGCTGCAGTGACGTTCCTTGTGGTTTTCCCTCTGGAGACACCACTGGATGCTTACTGAGGTCCCACAAGGCTACATGACTGTCGTTGCCTCCGGTGACGAGCCAGTAAGGGTGTGATAAGAAACCGACAAAATGGGCTTGTGAAGCTCCCTGATTGTGAGCTTTGATGGCTCCCTGTTGCTCCAGTTTGGAACCGCTGCCAATTCGCATTATATGCACTCGCCCATCTTCTGATGCACAGCCTAAAATGTTACCACAACTCGCCACAGTAACACAGTGCACCAATGGAGGGTTGAAAAGCTGACCAGGTCGTTGCTGGTGGAGGTTTTCGTCATCTTCTGCTGCATCCTGAAGGTTGAGGGTCCATAGAGGGCGTGTCTTCTGTAGGTTCCACAACATTACCTGGAACAGAGGAAGTTCCCTCATTTATTGTGTTGATGCATCACCCAAACACTCTTCAGTTCTCCTTTTCCTCACCTGCATGTCCAGTCCAACAGACACCAGGTTGTTGGGCCTGTGTGGTCGGAAAGCCACAGAGGAGCAGATGTTTGTGTGTCTGCGTAGAGTCCTGCACACTTTACCCCCTGGAATCTCCAGCACTCGCACCACCCCAGAATCATCAGCTGCTGCCAGGGCTGAACCCGTCTCATTCAGCGCCAAAGCGTTGATCTCCTCCTCCCCAGCTCGACAAAAATCCTCCACAGAGCTCTTGAGGTTCCTTGGGTCGAGCACGCTCACCGTGTCTCCATGTGACGTAAACAGCTGGTTTGAAGCTGTGGAGGGAAACACCACACTGGTGATGTCATCTTCCCCGGGTATGGTGATGCGGCCTGCAATGGTGCCATCTTGACCCCAGATGGTAATCTGTCCACCCTCAGAGCCTGAAGCAACAAGACCTTCTGGACCAGAAGAAGCACCAACACATAAGATGGAGGTGGTGTGTCCCTCAGACCACTGTCTGGCCATTTCTGTGCAATAAAAACACAAGTTAGCACAAATTAAACATGAGATTACGGCATTAAAGGGACGTAAACATGTGGTTAATAAACTGCTACAGATAATCTAATGTACCTCATTGCAACGGAAAATTAATCCATTACAATTTCTGCTGCAATTAAACAATGACTCAGGGTTTTAAATTAAATAGAGTAAAACCTTAAAACTTTAGCCATTTATTAAAATAAAAGTTCAGCATTTGAGTTAAGTTTGATACATGACACAAATTAGCAGGTGTACTTTACCCTTACGTGTTTTTTTAAATGTGTGTTAGCAAATTAAACGTTTTTCAGATAGTCCAAAATAAAAAAATATATGAAGTAGATCAGTTTCTAAAGCTCTAAAAAAAACATAAAACCTAAGAATGCAGGAATCCTTTGACCAAGTTTTAACTTGTGGGTTTCAAAGTAATGTTTTGAAGTCATTTTACACATGACTAAATGTAAAAAGAATTCTTTAAAAAATGTAAGAGCTCTTATTTTCTTTTTTTTTAAGTCAAACTCTATTATTAGCACTGCAGCTAGCTAGTTAGCATGAACAACATGATGCATTTTCGCGTTTACTTTGACATTTGCCGTAAATATTGTTGAACAATGCTGCTAACGCTTTCAATAAACTTTCATTTTTATTTTTTAATTTCAATGCTGTAACTTCATTGATTACCTAACGAGTCAAGTCCTAACCTCAGCGGGCAGACATGTCGATCTCCGGCGATTATTGATGACGTCACAGTAAAAGTTTTGCTGTTACATCGAGCTGGAGCTTTAAGGAGGCACTTTTCCTAAAAATGCTATTTCAAAAAACATCAAATAAAAACAGCACTGGTCAAAAAAACTTCATAGAACCCCGACATAAATTCTAGCCCAACATTTCCAAATGGTAATATTGTTTTAATAGAATGTGGTCTTTGCATACTTAGATTCTCTCTCAAATACCTAAACTTTCACAGTCCCTGTCTTTTAGGATTGGATGGAGCAAAAACCTGGTTGAGAAGTTCAGTGCAGAATCCTTAAAGTTTGATATTTAGATGCAATTTAAATTGAATCACAAACTTTCATGCACAATTGCTGGCTTTGCTCAATTGTTGTATTGGTAAACTTGCATCATGTAAAAAGAGAAACATAATCAATTGAGTTTAATTTCAGTGGAGCATTTTGATACATTATCTTTAATTGATTTATAATGTACTGTGTTTTTTGTGTTCTACAATTATCTTCAACATTTCAGTCATAATATGGGAAAGTACTGGTGCTAATGAGAGAACAGTTATTAACAGACTGACCATTGAACCGACTTCCATGCATTTTGAAGGGAAGGTTCAGCAGTGACATGCTTTAAACCAAAAGAAGCAGCTTGCTATTTCCCAGGCGCTGTGCACCGAGAAGACAAAGGGAAGCAGAGAGAATACATAGAGAGGGCAGATCATAACTTCTTTGTTCAGATTGACCCCCCATTCTGCCTTCTTTTCTACAATGACCGCTCTCCGCTGATTCATTCAAAGCTGTAGATCTGATGAGTGTTCATTTCTGGGTCAGTGAGCAGCATGCCGTGCTGCTGCAGTGAACAGAGAGAACAGACCGTGGCTTTCAGATCCTCTGTGGGATACACAAACTCACTGCACTGTCATCTCCTCAATCAGGTGCAGACAATCAATCTCTGTACCAACACTAAGCAGTTGCAGCTCATTCTGAACTTCACTAAGGTAAGGACTCATATCTACTTCCACACCGATATGTGCCGTGGACCTTACTTTAACATATTGTGGGGAAATGCGCAGATAAATGTCATTTTCACACAGAAGAGAAGAGACAGTCTCACTTATAAGACCAGTTAAGTCTGGTGCTACAATCAAGATATTTTTGTTCTTATATTGTTTTTACTCTATAAATTAAGATAAGAACAAATTAATTATATAAACATACATTCTGCTTCTCTAAGGTTTCATTTATAATTCATTACTGTGCTATGATCCAAATTAAGCTTGACAGTATAGACAATATGTGAAAAAGCAAAATCATTTCTGTCATCTGACTTTCCCTCAGGGTTCATTTTGTGTCATAAACTCTCTAATATTTGTATCTCAAGTTTAGCTTTGAAATCATTTATCTGGCATGAATTCATTTTTTGGGCTAGTTCCCTGTTGATACCTTGACCAATGATTTACATTTATGGTATCTCTTGTGGAATATATTAATGTTTATCATTGTATATAAAAGCAAATCAACAATTGAGAAAAGCAATCATTTTTGCAGTACTGGTAACATGGAGACTTATGTGGGAATACATTTGTTTTTCCTAAATCTGTATTTTGCACAAGCTCATGTAAATGCTATGTTTTTCCATGAAAGTTGGTTTTGATTCAGACTTTTTTTTGCAGGAAGTTTCGAGGTTTACTTTGAGGAAGTGTCACAAAGTCCTGCTAGAGTATGAGGTCGCCCTATTTCCCCGCGAGATCTGTGCTTTTCCGAAAAGAGTCCAATGGAGTGACCTACAGAGTTCCAGCTCTGATCTACGTGCCCCGCAACAGAACTTTCCTGGCCTTCTGTGAGGAGAGACTCAGCCCGTCTGACTCCCAGGCTCACCTGCTTGTTCTGAGGAAAGGCACTTTCTACAGGAACTATGTGGAGGTCTGTGGTCAGACAGAATGCACTTTTAGAAAATGTTAAAAATTGTCCTTAAATTATTTTATTTTTACTGCTCCAAATGTAAGTTTTGAAGGCACTCCAGGATGGAGCACTAAAGGATGGAACAGAAAAAGTGCAAACATCAGAACAGACTTTTTTTCTTATGTTGTTTGGTTTATGTTAATATTGTGTTCGAAAAGACAAAAAAAAAAACATGAGCGATTTTTGTTTGGAGAACATATTGAAGTCCAAAAACGAATTTCCAAATGAAAAAATTACAAAACAAATATTATCATGGGCAACAAGATTTTTCCAGGTTTTTAGAGAAAGGCTCAAAGACCCACTCCATAAAATAATTATAAAAGAATTTAAGAATAAAACTGCCTTTCTGAGTATTTCTTTATTCAAATTGTGATGAATCAGGAGCAGACAAAAAATTCAGTCAAAAAAAAAAAAAAGGCATCTATTGATGCAGCAACTACAATAGGCGGGCCAAAGTCTCACTGCTTTTCATTTGTAGACAAATAGATCATTAATGTCTTTGTTTTTCTTGTTTGAGCTGGCAACTGGCTCTGAACTGTACGACTGGATAGCTTCGATATTGCTCGCTCGTTTTGTTGGATCACTAATGTTAGTTTGGGGTTGTAAGCTAGCGGGAGAGAGTGTAAACAAAGAGATGATGAACTCCAGCCGCGCTGCACAAATTTAGGCCAAAAAAACAATACAGTTTTTTTTCCTTAAAACAGTAAAATTATGATTAAAAGACCACTGGGAATGCTTTTGCAACAGATCAAAAGATGATTGGAGTGGGACTTTAAGATCTATAGTAAGACAACAATGACACAAGAATAGACAACAAATTCATGCAAAACAAAAATGAAGAATCCAGGAAAGAGTCAAGCAGATATAATTCAATAAAAAACTCCAGAAGATTCAAGGCAGACTTTGAAAAATACTGTTCATATGTTGATTTAATAATAAAACACAATTTCATAAAAGTAATATTTATCATATTTAGTTTTTATTAGTTTATTTCTTTATGCATACAGTTTTCTACTGTCTCTGGCTTTTGCGGC
Source organism: Oryzias celebensis (assembly GCA_014656515.1). Taxonomy (NCBI): domain Eukaryota; kingdom Metazoa; phylum Chordata; class Actinopteri; order Beloniformes; family Adrianichthyidae; genus Oryzias; species Oryzias celebensis. The sequence goes on along the minus strand of BNCR01000012.1, from coordinate 66,731,408 downwards.
AGTGGGGCAACATCAGTGTTCTGGGCACTGCCTACCTTCCAGGACACCGGTCCATGAATCCATGTCCAGTGTTCGATGACTTCACAGGAACGCTCTTCCTCTTCTTCATCGCGGTTCTCGGCCACACATCGGAGTCCTACCAGCTGGTGACAGGAAAGAACGTGACCCGGCTCTGCTACATCTCCAGCACTGATGGGGGGGACACCTGGAGTCCAGTCACTGACTTGACCAAGACAGTCATAGGGGACAACATCAAAGGTCTAAATATGTCCACTTTGAACACATTTGAGCAAAATCTGTAAAGTCTTATTGAGATAAAAACAACACCAATGAAGCCTAAGATGGTTTTTATTCCTTTGCGCAAAAAAGCAAGCTTTCCAAAAAACTATAATTTTACACCTCTGTGTATATCAGAGTGCACGACTTCCAGTCAATACTCAGTCATTCATTTTTCTCTGAAATATGTTTACATTTCTGATCTCTTTTTGCATAAATGAGACTGCATTTACATGATTAAATCAGAGAAAAACAACAATATTTAGTAAAAACCATACTTTCTACATCTCCTATAGAAAAGTCAAAATCTTTTGCCAACAATTACATGTAAAACAGAGAACAATGCTAGCTGTGTTCTGAAAATAATACAGTTTTTCTCAGTCCCCTTCCTCTCCTTCTTCCCAGCAGATTGGGCCACATTTGCTCTCGGCCCGGGTCACGGCCTGCAGCTGAAGTCGGGCCGTCTGCTCATTCCTGCTTATGCTTATCACATTGAGTGCAAAGAGTGTTTTGGACGCCTCTGCCAGACGACTCCTCGCTCCTTCTGCTTCCACAGCGACACACATGGCAGGAGCTGGCGCTTCGGAGAAGCCATTCCAGCTCCAGAGAGCGTGGAGTGCCAGATGGTATCTGTGGATGAAGAAGACGGCTCCAACGTGTTGTACTGCAATGCACGAAGCCCTCTGGGATACAGGGTACAAGCCCTCAGTCTGGATGACGGAGCTGTGTTTCAGTCAGGGCAGCTGGTGCCCCGATTGGTGGAGCCTCGGAATGGTTGTCACGGTAGCATCGTTGGATTTCCTGCCCCGTTACATTTATACAAAAGTCTGAAGAATTGTCCAAAGCATCTCGGCTCGAGACACTGGATATCCCACTCAAGCAACATTCACCCACACCATCGCGATCCAGATTTCCTAAATCCCACCTGGGTGGTGTATTCCCATCCAACACTGACCACCGCCCGCAAGGATCTGGGTCTGTTCCTCAGCCTGTTTCCACGTGATCCGGACAGCTGGCGTGGCCCCTGGGTGATCTATGAGGGTCCCAGCGCTTACTCTGATCTGGCCTACCTGGAGCTGTCAGCCTCACCTGAAGCCATACCTGCCGTGGCCTTTGCCTGCCTCTTTGAGTGCGGCACCAAAACCCCCTATGACGAAATCTGCTTCAGCATATTTACCCTCTACGAGCTCATCGACAATCTGCCCTCGGGGGAGAACGACTGTGAACAGACGGATGGAAGCTGTAAACACCAAACCCAAAGAGCACCTGCTGTTCACGTGAAGAAGAGGAGGAAGAAGAGCAAGCTGCTGGAGATGTGTTCTGCTTCCTAAACACACATGACATCCAGATGAAGCATCTTTTGATTAAAACCATTCCAATACAATGTATTCCTTCCTCAGGTACACCTGTTAAAGCAAGTTCAATATTAAAGGGCTATTTTCATGAGCTTTTTATTAGTGTAAATCATTTTATTGTTGCTTTTTCTTTAAGAATTTGTAATTTTGGTTTTTCAGTCTCATATTTTCCATCTAAAGTTTCTTGGTATTTTCATTCTGTTACCATTATTCAGTGAACTTTTGCCAACTTTAAATTTCCTGCAGTGATTTGTACAGCACAGACATACAAATTCAAATGGCATTCTGCCATTCATTATGACTAAAAATCTCAGTTTTCTTTTGTTTAGTTGTCACAAAATATGACTAATATCACATTAAATATTCCCTTTGTAAATCCAAAGTGCTCTTCATATTTCTTTTCAGTTCTGATATATTCTGGGACTAACCTGTTAGTATTGTTATTCGACTAATGTTAGGGAGGAAATGGGAAAAATATTTAAGAATACAGATACATTGCTGCTTCTACTCGGTGCGCTAATGACATTTTCAAAAAGGGTGAAAGACACGGTAAACATTTACTGTTGGTTATTGCTAGAAAAACATTACCTTAAACTGGAAAAATACTAAATCACTGCTTCCCTTCATATGAAAATGTAGGTTTTTGATTGGCAGTGGAGTAAAGTGAAGGTTTACCATTTAAATTCAAGGTCACTTGGTTGGTGTTCTAACATGCACACATATTCATATGAGCAGCTATGTTTATGTTTATGGTCGTAAGAACAACAAATAAACTATGTGGAAATTCTGCTTAGTGAAGACTGAAGGAAGTCAATGAAAGAACTGACGATGTGTGTTTATTCAATTGAGGGTTTCGTTTCTGTTTGCGATTTTTGGTTTGTATGAGTTGTACATTTTTAAAATTTAAAGTAAAAAAAAAAGAGATTTTACACAAAAACTATGAATCTGAGTCCTTCATAGTAGTTAAAATATGATCATCCAAATCCTTTGTCCTCTTTTTAGTTTGCAGAACAAATCTGTGCAGTGGAGTCTATTCTTGGAGTTAAAAGTGCAAAGCTGCAATCCAATTTAGATGAAAAACACCTGACGTCTAAGCAGACAGTCTCAGTCCTTGTGTAAAACATTTAACACCAGCTACTCACTTGAGAGGAAATGAGTAATGTTTAAGTAGAGCAGTTTGTTTAGTTAGAAGGAGCAGATACAGATTGTACCAGAGAAAAACAGCAGGATCTGGACAGTCTCTTCTCCACCTCCTCGTTGCTTCACCCCTGGCTGCCCTCTCTTTAGACCAGTTTTTAATTTAGCTTTTCCTCTCGCATCACTACTCTCCAGTGCATGCACAAACATGGGTTTCAGAGGCTTCATTGTTCTGGTTGTGTTAATGGGAACGAGAGGGAGTCCCACTGCAGCAATCAGCCTGAAGGACACGTCGGCTCATCCAAACGTCGTCACTAAATCACAGGTGAGTTTTCCCACTTTTGGATTTTTTTTGTGTTTATTGCTGCTTTTTGTAGCAGAATGTTGCTGAAACTCTGGGCCAAAATAAAACTCAGGTTCACAGTAATTTAAACAAAGACTTTAAAAAGACACTGTATCTTCGCAGCAGCCAACATCAACTTAAAATCATTTTGTACATGGTACAAAATCCATTGTAAGCTCCAGTCAAAACACCAAGCTCACTGTAACCGTTATCCTTTGACAACTGACAACTGAAAAATAGGGGGTTCCAAATGATGCCAAAATTGAGAAACATTTTTTTATGGTAAATAAATTAGGCGTACACTCAATGAAGAAAAGCAAAGTTTGTTTGGCTTAATGAAGTTTAGCCCAGCCATTCTGAGGAGAGAAACTGCAGTGAAGTAGAAGCAGCTGAACAGACGGACGATCTTCAGCTCTTCCACTTGTTTTTCTTGGTGGGCAGTTGTCCTGTGGCTTCCAAGTATTTGTGGATGAGTTCGTCTTGTGTAGCTGGGAGGCAGGGCTGATATCTGCTGTAGTCCATCGTGTACTCGCCTTTACCCTGGATAAAGTCAAACATCCGGCCATGTTATGTTTTCAGAGAGAAAGAACTGTACGGTACAAACACTGGACACATTTAATGTTTGATTCTTTGGTGAAACAAGAAGATCTGACCAAAAGAAACTTACCTCTGTACAAGATCGTAACTCTGTGGCGTAGCCAAACATATCGTTTAGCGGAATCTGGAAGAAACCGGAACATTTCTAAACATGCGCCTCCCAAAAAATGTTTTGGTTAAACTGGCCAGAACTTACATCCGCGTACAAAGTGAAGAACCCCTCAGCTCCATCTTGTCCTGTGACGACGCCATGGCGACGGTTCACCCCGGCAATGACTGCTCCTTGAAACTCTTGAGGTGCAACGATTTCCACAGACATGATCGGCTCCAGGATGATGCTGTTGGACTTTTCCATGGCTTTGGAACAGAGGAATGGAACAGTGGAAATTCAACACGACCGGGAGAAAATGCCATCCTGGATTATGATGCACTGTTTGCCATATTTTGGATTAACTGAAAATTCTTGCAATTCTGTACTGACCTTGTTTCAGAGCACCTTCTCCAGCACGAATGAAAGAGATTTCATTCGAGTCAACCATGTGATGACCTCCGTCTTCCAGGACAAATCGTACACCTGAAATCTTGTGTCCGCTCAGGGGTCCCTTCTCACAGGCGTCTCTGAAGCCCTGAGGCATCATGGGAGACAAGAGTTATGATTCACATGTCAAAAGCCGTTCCTCATGTTTTAATCAAATTTAGTTTGTACCTTCTCAACGGCTGGAACAAACTGCTTTGGGACGTTGGTGCCGACGGTCTGGTCTACAAACTCCAGTTTGGTGTAATGTTCTGACTCAAGAGGCTCGAGGACTCCGATCACTTTACCAAACTGGCCGGAGCCACCGCTCTGCTTCTTGTGCGTAAAGTCAAAACTGCAGATGAGGGGCGCAGAAATGGACAAAGAATAAAACAGAGGGTGCAAGCCTAAGGTCACTTCACTCTCTTGGAGACGTTTCTTTACTGTTTAATGTTTAAACGACTTTTGAATTCCTGCTCCAAACAATGGACATGCTGAAAATTAAATGTCTACATAGTTTTCCCCAAATAAAATCGGAAATTTTAGTGAAACAAAGTTATTCAAATGTTTAATCAATTATGTCCAGTGGGCCAAATGCGGCCTGAGTTGTCTGTTTCTATGTGATTGGCTGAAATCCGTTGAGCCTTAAGGGCCACACGAGACTAACAGAATTTCCTTCTGTGATCAAAACCACTTCTGAATAAGTCGTCTTTTTTTTTCCTGTTCACAAGATTTAAGTTTAGGAGTTTACAGTGAACATTTAATCATGAATCATTTGTAACGCTTTCAAATGGACCCAGGTGTAATGTCGACAGACTTTTTTCTTTTTAGTTAAATCGTATTTAGATACGATTCTGTTCTATTTGAAGAAATAAAGCTTCCCCAGCAAAAAAAATAAAAAATCATTTAAGTTCATTTGTATTTAAAGTTATTTTAAGAATGGGTTATTGAAGCTTGAAAACAACAATATCAACTGAGATGCAAGCAAGTTTGTACATGTACACGAAAACAACTTTTTGAAGACTCTGAGCAATAATAAGAATAAAGTATCAGGAGTAAATGAAGGCTAATGTGAACGTTGGGAATGTTTTAGTTTAAACTGTTTCAGTCGGGGTGGGAGGATCCATTCAAATGTAGAAGTACTCTGTCTCTTTAAGAGGGCAGACCTTGTTGACGGAAAGAGGAAGTCATGTTTTAGTTTGCATGGGAAGGATCTGACTCGGTTACCTGATCAGAGTTGACCTCCGACCTGCCCCGCGTTCAGTTCTGCTGTGAAGGTTAGATCAGATCTGATCATCTTCTCTCCTTGCACAAAGTTTGCCCTGCTTTTCATTTTGGTCTGGAGATGTGTGTTAATCAACAAACAGCCCCACCCAGCTGGCACCGAAGGCTCAAAGTCCTAAAGGAAATGGAAGCCCTTCCCTCATCTGTTCTTCCTTTCCTTTAAAATGTTTTTTCTTTCCAAAGAAGGAGGACCTGACTGTGGATGAGGGAGACGGGGGTGTCATGGCAACTGGAGAGCTGAACCCCAATCACTTTCCTGCACGCAGGGCAGCAAAGGTTGTCCAACACTATCTGAACACGCGCTACGGCTCCCCGTACAGGCTGTTTGGTCTGGAGGAAGTCTACAGTGCCACTGCGGAGGTCAGATGAACTTCACAGCTGAAGTCTCCACAAAGCAGTCTGTTTCACCTCTGCTGTTTCCTTCAGGATGTGGCTGACACTGGAAGAAGGTACCACCTCCAGATCTCAGTGCATGAGATTATCTCCAATGTAAGGTTTTATTACTTTTTAACTTTAGATTTTATATTTAAAAATTGAAATATTTTCTCTAAATCCACAATTTCTTTGCAGGCCAAAAGTGACCAGCAGGTTGATACAGTCAAACCTACTTTAGTTTTTTCGTTTTGGGTGCAGATGGCACACTGAACCAGGTTTTAATTCACTAAAAAGCTCGTGCAAACGGAGTAATTTCTAGGTAATGATAGTCTTTGTGCAGGACAGGTCTAACCAGGACTGACAAAGACCTGCTTTGAAAAAAGGGAGGCTTAAGCAAGTTCAACACTGTTTACCTTCTCCCGACTGGTTTCTATGGCGACGTGGTGCATCCAGTTTCCCTAACGCTTTTCCACCCGTTTTCCCTGCATTAATCCTCCAGAGGAAACAGAAGTGCTCAGCAGAGGTTTTCTTTCCGCGTGGAGAGACAAAACAACCAGCTGAAGTGAAGGCCTCCTGTGAGGAGCTCCGACAAAACACCACAGTTCAAGAGGAGGCCTTATACCAGAGGTACAAGGAGAACCACAGCCTGCTGTCTGCACAGTACATACCTGGTACGTTCTTTGTAATACTCACATCACCACTTCTGAGACGTTAAAACATCGCTGTGGGTTTTATGTAAACTGATCTCATTCTTTGAATGCTTGAAATGGGAGTCCCAACTTTCATACAATATGGTCCCAAAATGCTTTCTTCCACGCATGGATGTGAACTCACAACCTTCCAGATTCAAGGCAGACACTACCACAAGGAGCTGGTTTTCACCAATATTAACGGCTATACTGACCGCTGACCTTATAAAATCCAGTGTTCCCACCAACCTAAACTATAAAGAGCATTTTACAAAGAGCTTCGTTTTTTTTTCTTTAAGAATGTGGGACTTTGTTCAGTGACAAAGTTCTGCAGGGTTTGTTATGCCGTGGATGTGGTGCCTGATTCAGACCGATAGACACTTTACAACTTTTCAGGTGTTTTGAATTGGTGACACCAAAAATATAAATATTTTCTAAAATGATGCCTATTAGCTGTAACTTTAGTCAACTAAAAAAATCAATCCAGATAAACATTGTATATTCTATATAGTTTTAACCTTTAAATGAAATGATTTTTAAATGTATATTTGAACTCTTTAAGCTTCACCTGTTCTGCAATTGTGCTAACTGTCCTCAGACAGCCATGGCCACATTGAGCCTGACATGATGCCCTTCTGGCACCTCAGTATCGTCGCTTCCAGCTTCATCATGCTAACCGAATCCACAGAAAACACTCTGTACAACATGGCTCAGGTGGCCCAGATCACGCAGCTGGTATGTCTGTGCTTTGGTTTTCTAACTAATCCATAAGATTTCTGAAAATCCAGTTAGTATTTGTTGTTCATAAAAATGTAGACTTGTATGCATATGATTTTGAGGTCTTAACATGTTGTGAGAATTGGTGTGTAACCACGGTCATGTTTGCTTCCCATTTTAATCCAAATAAAAGGTATGTTAAAAATGTCAGTTACTTGTACATTTATAAAAAAAAACATTTTTAATACAGGTAACTATAGCCAAACTCTGAATAATATAACATCTATTCTAAAAGCACATTTCTCTTTTCTGCTGCAGGAAACTGAGAGTAATGAGCTAAAGTTTGACTCCAAAATGTTGCTGCATGACATGGTGTCTCAGGTAAACATTTACAAACTTATCTAAAGGATACATTTCTGCTATTTAAAGCAGAAGTTTATTTTATTTTTTTGTCCAGAACATGCTGTAATACTCAGTATATTTTCTTTTGTCTGCTTCCTTTAGAGTTAGAATAACAATCTTGTTCACACAGACTGTTGTGTATTAAATTAAAGTTCTGTTGGTGATTTTACATGATTTTCGCTTCATGTCAAACTTCTCCTGACCCAACCTCTGCATTTATCTATGGATGGTGCCCTCTTGTGGTTGCATTGCATTTGATTCTATAAAGCCTATAGAAGATGCAAGGGTGGCCAATCTTAGTCCTGGAACTCTACCACCTCTCACTGTTTTCCAGCCCTCACTGCACGTCTTGCAGCAGATGACCTGGTTTAGGTGTGTTCAGTCAGAATGTAGACTCTGTTAATCAACAGCAAGGAGAGAAGGGGTGGCTGGGAAAACTGGCAAGGTGGTAGTTCTCTGGGAACAAGGTTGGGCAGCCCTGCTCATAAGAATAGCTACGGGAGAAAGCAAAGCTTCTTGACAGCTCAAATTTACAAAACATTTTCATCGACAATATATTAAGCAATAGAGTTTAACTTCCTGGTTGTTTGCTTTTAACCTTTTTTAAAACTTGTTTTTGTCTCAGGAAATTCTTCACTGGAAGCTGCTTTTCACCTGGTCTCCAGCAGGGGGCGTGAAAGTGCAGCAAATGCAGCAGATACCAAAGTCACATCATTAAATGATAAAAGCTAAACTCAAAGTACACATTTCTGGTATTCGCCATGTTGCCATTACACTATTTTGTACTTTTTACTGCTTTAGAAATGTATTTAGAGAAAAGAGATATATCCAGACGACTGAAATGTATGCTTAATAAATTTCATAAAATGTTTACGGTGCATTCATGTTTCTTTAAACACATGAGTTGGTTTTCTAAAGAGTGTGTGTTTTTCTAATAGTACTTACGATACAGGACTGGTGATGGTCTCTCTAAAGGCCACTTTGGGTTTCCCCATCACGCAGGGACAGTTGTACTCTCTCTCCATCCTCTAAAACACCAAAGCAAAACACATTTGTAGGAAAAAATGTGTATGAGATACGCTGCAGCTTCAATGTAGATTTCCTGTCAGTTTATTAGATCTTTAATATGAGATCACATTAGTGTTAGAAAATCTGTTTTTTTTATTATTAATGTAATTTGCTGGATTTTTTTCTTTAATTTTTATTTTTTTTTATAAAGGTTGAAAGAAAAACATAGATGCAGACGTTGAAATAAATGTTCAGAAGTGCTGGTTGTTGTGTGACCACCCACCTGAGAGTAGATTTCAAGATGCAGCTCCCCCATGCCTGAGATGATTGTTTCCTTACTCTCTGTGTCAAAATGTACTCTGAAAGTGGGATCTTCTCTGGTGAACCGGTTGATGCCTTTGGAGAATTTATCCAGATCGTTCTGGTTTGAGACAAAAGCAGCATGAGGAAAATGACGAGCTGCTGCTTTAGTGGTGAAATGGCGAATATTCACCTTGTTGGACGGCTTCATGGCCATGGATATGACGGGCTCTGGGATGTGGATGGACTCCTGTGGCACATAAGGTGAGAAATGAACCAAAGCTGCAGTTTTTCTTGAATAATATTTAGAAGACCACACCTATACATTTCTATGCACATAATACTTTAGCTCTGTGTGCAGGTGATCAAGAAGACACATTGATGGAACATTTTAACATTTGACATAGTTTTTATGCAAACAAAAGCACCACATGTGCTTGAAAACAAAAACTCGATGCATGCAGTCCTTTTAAACTAGTTTCTTATTGTGCAATACATAAATATGGATAGGCATTTTGAAGGATTAATGCACAAAATATTAAAACTAAGTTAAGTGGAACGCTTGGTTTTCCTTAAGTTATGTTCCTACTGCATTTAAGCGGCCACTTCCAGTGACGCATCTATGTAAACGCATGTTTTGGACTTGCTCGTTCTGAACTTGAGTCCAGGCGTAGCGATGCAAGTTTTGCGACCACATTCAGATTGTACGTACGAAGCTTGAGGCCACTGAACGTGTGTTGAAAGTTAAACCAGGTCGATCAATCAGGGTCTCAAATTTGGCAGCGATGAATGGGTGGCGTCCCTTTTAATTGACGGAAGTGCTAACTGTTTGAAAAGTGATCATAGAGGACAAATTAATAATTGCAGGTTTATTCCCAGCCAGAATTATATGACACCATGCTTTTGTGTATCGGAATAGAAAAAACCTGGAGCATGAGATTTGCACGTTCAAGGATCCAGGTTCTAGTACGTGCTTCACATGCCAGGTGTGTCCGTAGCTTTAGATGTTTTTGTTTCACTGAATCAGGCTTGTACTGCCCAGAAACTTCAGCGTTCGTGATCTCAAAAATGTGAACCTGAATTTGATCAAGGCAGCCTCCCATCAGAAAAAACCCCACATTTATCTGCAGAAAAGGGTCTGTGTGTGTGTTGTTTATACTCAGGTGATCTGACAAACTCACCATGGAGAGGTTGGTACCGGTCCTGGATGTGAAAGTGTCTCCGCTGGCACAGTCGATCCCAAACAGGGCGCAGATATCTCCTGCATAAACTTCCTCCACATCCTAAAAGAGCAGGCAGGAGGAGAAGAAAATAAAACATTTTTGCTAATAATTGTAATTAAATCAAAGGTGTTTTGAAAGTGGACTTTATTTGCATTTCTTGAGGGATGTGGCTCTTTTCTACATGCTTGACTAAAGCCTAAAGAGGAACCCTGATGACCAGTCATCCTCATCTGCAGTTTGAACTGCAAACCACAAATGGAAAACTCCAACCATCGAATCCCTACTGACGGTTTGTCTTACCTCCATCTGATCAGCGTGGAGCCGCACGAGCCTCTGAACTCTGACCTTCTTCCCTGTGCGAGTGTTGTGAATATATTCCCCTTTCTTCAGACAGCCTTGATAAACGCGTATGTACGTCAGCTGTCCAAACCTCCCAGCCTGGAAAAATAAAACGCCAAGAAAATTATTTTAAAAAAAATAGGGAAAGAAACAACAAAAAAAATTATTTTTTTTTCCACCCAAAGTAATGTACCTCCAGTTTGAATGCTAGACCAACATATGGGCTTGAAGAGTCTCTTGTAGAATCCATTTCAACCTTTGAAGATGCTGCAGAATCTCTATTAGCAGACGACAAAAAACAATACTTCAGAATTAGGAACTGAATTTGTTGCTTTTAAAAAAAAATCTCAGAAACACTGACTCCTCATTGAGGATGGCGTAGTTTTTGATCTCGCTGGGGTTTGGCAGATAATCCAGTACAGCATCCAGAAGTGGCTGGACTCCCTTGTTTTTCAGCGCCGTGCCAACCAACACCGGAGTGAAGAGACGCTGCACCGTGGCTCTGCGGATTGCAGCCTGGAAGACACACAAATGATTCCTTCTGAACTCTAAGGGTTTAAATCAGAACATTTTCAAAAGGTTTTCAATTAAAGTATGTGCAAATGCATTTTAAAAAGTGAAAGTTTCTTCATGACAGTCTCCTAAATAGTAAACTGGTATTATATAAAATAAAAAAGCATAAAAAATGCATTCATCTAAAATGTTTATCAGTCTGAATCCATGAATTTAGGAATAAAGGAATGCCAGTAGTCTGTCTAACGTTCTTTCTGCCACATCTGCGGGCCATCCAACGCCGCTCATGGCTTTAAATTTATACTTTTTGAACTTATTTGAATTTATTGACCTTCAGGTCTTTTCTAGTTGGAATCTTCTCCTCCAGGAACATCTCCCCCAAGGTTTCATCAGCATTGGCAACACACTCCACGAGTTCTTGCCTCCGGTCTGCAACTTCGGCACGATATTCAGGTGGAACTTCCTCATAGCGGATGGTTTGACTGGAGGAAGACAGAAACACTAAAAATGGGTTCACTTTGTTTCACATTTAGAAAGTTAACTTATAAAAGGATAGTAGATAAAAAAACAAAAACTGAGATCAGAATCTCTTACCCAAATGGCCCTTCAAAATACAAGCTCCTCTCTTCTATTATGTCAATGATGCCTTTCATATTTCCTTCCAGACCAATAGGGATATTCACAAAGGCTGCATTGTGGTTCAATTTGGATCTAAAAGGAAAATTGGACCAATTTTATTTCCAAAAGAGAGACAGAGATTTTAAAGATAAGTAATAGAACAGAAAGAATGAGCTTTGTGGTCAAAGGTCCAACATGGTCAGTTTGTTAATACTATGTCCGAGTGTTAATATTGTGTCAGTGTTAAAAACACACAGAACACGCCCCTCCAAGTTTATTAAATAAATGTCGGGATGCCAGAGGGAGGAAGAAAGAAGAAAATGCCAGAAGAAGACGAGTCTTGGGGGGCGATCAGACAAAAAAAATCCTTCTTCTCAGAGGATCCTACTGGAGTCTGACTGGACTTCGAAGCTTTTGGGGTCCAGTACAAAGCCCGGGGCGTGATTCATCTTTGTCCTTACCGAATGTACCCAACATTTTTTTTTGTTGACCATCATGAATTATCCTAGTGTTTGTTACAAAGTTGTTTTCTCACACCTCTCTCCTCTGTGTGTATATGTGCATATGACTAGAAGTTGTTGTGTTACCTCATCTGCTGCAAAGCCCGGTTGGGGTTGGCTCCCATTCGGTCCAATTTGTTTATGAATGTGAGGAAGGGGACGTTGTAGCGCTTCATTTGTCTGTTTACAGTCATGGTCTGACACTGGACGCCTCCCACTGCACACAGAACCAGAACGGCTCCATCCAGAACACGCAGCGCTCGCTCCACCTCGATGGTGAAATCCACATGACCTGTGAGGTACACAGTGACCCGAGTTAAATAAAAAACAAACCGACACATGTAAAAATGCATTTCAGCATATTCAAGTCCTATTTGGAGTTCCAGAAGAGACAATATGAAATAAATATAGACGCAATTAAATCGTTACATAAATGCGTCATTAATTATTTAAAATCATATTAAATATGTTTAATTCAATTTGTCATTTTCAGCCCACATAGGGCAGCGAAATAATTAAAAATGTCAACAAATGTTTAAATGTGCCTTTTAATGGCTATTTTAATGCCATATATATTTATACATGTTTATTGATTTCCAATGTTATTTATTCAATGTCAATTTTAAATAAATGATGACACATTTATTTAAAAATGTCATTTTGTTTTGTTTTTATTTGTCTCTCTTAGCCCACACTGGTCCATGAATGAATTAAATATGTTATTAAAAAAATGTAAATGTGCCTCATATTTTTAAACGTGTATTTACTGATATCCATTTTTTTAGTTGATGCCAATTTTAAATAATCAATGGCGCACTTATTCAAGTGGTCGTTAATTATGATTGTGCCGTTCACAGACAAAATCCAAAAACTATTTGCGTCTGCTGCTGATTCACGGTGATTTGAATAAAGTGTTGGTACCAGGCGTGTCGATGATGTTGATGTTGTGATCCTTCCACATAGTGTATGTGGCGGCTGACTGGATGGTGATGCCTCTCTGTCTCTCCAGCTCCATGGAGTCCATGGTGGCTCCAACGCCATCTTTCCCCTTCACCTAAACATCGACAACATCACTCCGATTAGATTCCTGTATTTCCTTTAACGTAGGTGGTCGGCGCTCGCGCTCACTTCGTGAATCTCTGCTATCCTCCCGGTGTAGTACAGGACCCTCTCGGTTAAAGTGGTCTTTCCAGAGTCGATATGCGCAGAGATGCCAATATTGCGGATCCTCTCATTAGGAAAAACTTCAGAAGAACATGTCCGACAACTGTTAATAAGGATCTGAGGATATGACAAAGAAGAATATCAGTCGGGTGCATTTTTCTCTACTTCACAATCATAAAATCAGCATGTTTTCGTAATCAAGTTAGCCAAAGTTGCCTTTTTGAGAGTGACGCTTCCTGTGGCCAAACGATGGGTTTTGGTCAAACACAGAGCCGCCTTTAAAAGTATCATGTTGACAGTAAAGGCCAGTAAAATTGTAATTCCTTTACAATTCGACCCTAACTTTGCAGCTAGCCTACTGAAAGTCACGCCGGTCCCTGACAACTTCCGCATCTACGGAAAGTCGAGAGAAACAAAAAGGGTGAATTACGTCACAGGCTCGAAGCAAGAAAGCGCAGCATTTTCCACGGAAGTTTTTTTTTTCATTCATAAATCAGTGATACTCAATTCTATATTGATGATGCAGTTTTAATTTCATAACGCATTTTGAAAATATATTTTGCCATTTAGAATTCAACATAAAAATTTGAAATTAATCTTACATTTTTTTTACATTTATAATTAAGCAATCATTTGCACAGATTTTTTGTAACATAATTACCACGCGGGTAACAATTCCTTTTAACAACAATTTGATTCATATCAGAATTTATGGTTGACAATACAATTCATAGTTTATTTTTGTTCATTTTGAGCAATATAATTTGATCCAATTCACTGTTCTAAAATTGATCCAGAGCATCTTGAGGCATAACTTCAAACAGTGTGACTCAGAGATAAATACCTGGGTACTCAACAGTGCAGATGCAGTTTTCATATTGCTTGTATATCTTGCAAGATAACCAAGTGTAAATTAAATATGTAAACAAGAAATATTGGCAATTACATTCATATTTTAGTTTAATAAAGTTCAGCCCACTGTTGTTTTCACAAAAAAATAAAGCTAATTTAATAATATTAGATCACAATGTCACACCGAAAGGTCACATGTCTTTGGAATATTCAAAGTGTTTCCACACACTGGACTGTAATGATGGCTTGATTATTTTCTTTGGCTGCCATCACATGCCAGTGATCAACTATTCCCCTGTGATGGTCGTTTTTATGTTCTAGTAAAATAAACCTACAGTTCCATCAATCCAAGTGTTTACAAATCCAAATATTTTCCAAGATCAATTAGATCTTAGATTATGATCTCAGATTAGATCATATTTATAACTGTATACCTTGATTTGATTCGATTAACAACTTACCTCAGACAGATCGATCTGGTTGGATAAATCAATTCATCGTTACACTCATAATAAATCCAATAAAAATGCAATTTAGAAATCGTTCATAAAAAAATAACATTTCAATTCATTGTTTATTTCAATTTCATTTTAAACAACTAAAAATCTTTTGTGTTTTAAGTTGCCACGGTGTTATTGTATCAAAATTCAAAAAATACAGCAAAAGTGTGCCTCCCAGTGTAATGCATTTTTCTTTACAAGTTGTATTACTTAATCTGTCAAACTCTCAGTGTGACATGCCCGAAACACCTCCGAATGGAGGTGTCCAAAAGGCATCCGGATCAGATGCCTGAGCCACCTCAACTGGCTCCTCTCGCTGTGGAGGAGCAGCTTTGAGCCCTCTCCAGGTGATCGAGTTTCTCACCTTATCTCTAAGGGAGCTCCCAACCACGTAAGCCACAAAAGCGAGATGAGGCACAACGCATCTGAAAACATTTGTGTTGCAAACGCAAACATATTTTTTGAAAGCAAAAAGAAAAAAGTTTGCAAATGCAAAAATAGTTTTTGAAATAAAATATTCAATAATTTCATTTGCAACTCTAACCTCACATTCTGTTTTCCTGACCCTGTTTCTGCTACGATTCTGTTTGTCTTTCCCCTGCCCCTACCCACATCTGAACTGCGTTCTCCGAAGTCTGATCCATGTAACTTCTATGCTCGTTATTGACCTCGGCCTGCCTTGGCTTGATGGACTTACTGTATAGTGGTGTCTGACTGTTGCTCTGTCAACCCATCTCTCAAAGAAACCTGCTGCGCTTGGATCTGGCTGTCTTTTCAGTTTATTAAAAATAAAATTAAATATTTTGAATAAGATGCCATACCAATCATGTTTGATTTTGTAAAAAAAAAAGACAATAAAAGTTATTTTTGAAGTTTTTGGATCAGCCCCTCCCAGAAAGATCCAGAAAAGTAAAGAAATAAAATAAACTATCAAACTAGTTTGGCTTATTAGAGTATTAAATTAATTCCTATTAAATTTAGCATGTCATTACAAATATTAGTTTCAGTTGAAGGGCATAAAAATGATGTGTTTGTAGTAAAGCAGCCTATTCATCAAAAGAAGCCACTGCACTGGAGGTGGGAAGGGACCCATCCAAGATGGCGGCCGCACTGGTATGTTAGCTCCAACAGGTGGCAACAGTCCCTGAGGCATCTACATGTCTAATGTACATGTCTAAAGTGTTCATAGAGTCTATGGTTGGTTGGTTCACCTTAAGGCATAGCCGTAGTTGGGCTAAACCAAACTGAAGGGTCACTGAGAGTTCCACCTTCAAAGAAACGTCATTATTGTTAAAAAATAATTGATCACTGACTGAAATAGAAGTATGTTTCACAAGACAAAAAATCAGATTAATAAACCAATCAATTAACACCAAACTTCACCCCCTGTTTTAAATGCTGTGATATTCCTCTTTCATGTGACTGAATCTCCTTGATGTTCTGTTTGAACTAAGGTTATAACTTTAAAAAAAAATAGTTTTTCACATGTTTTTGTTTTGTTTTGTTTCTTTTTGTTTTTGGCAGGCTTCAGGTGAAAGTAGAAGAGCCTGAGCGTTGAGTAGACCTGCCCTCGTTTTGCTAAACGTTTCCTCTTTCTTTCAGCCACATGCTGTTTTGCTGCAATTGTCTGCGTGTCACACAGACCGGTTGAACAGTCACATTCCTTTTGCTTTCAGCTGTTAATGTAAAATCTACCAGTGTAGGGTTTTTTTCTTTCTTAAGCGGACGCTCCTTCTACTCCCAACTGTAGGTGAGTTTACAGACATTTTCTATATAAAAATCAGTTGAAGTATGAGTTGTTATTTGGCTTCAATTTCAATCAAAAATGTATGTACTTGCTGTTTTTTTTTTTTACTCATTATTTTTATACAAAAATGCATAGATTGTTAATAAATGACAGAACCACTTAATTCAACCAAGCAGGATTTCGTAAATCAAAAAACTTCCCTTTAAAGGCATATGTCACAGTCAAACATTATAATGGGAAGTAGTTTTCTTTAACCTCCTAACTGAACAAACAAAAGTGTAAAAATAAAGGATGATTTAGCGCTATGGTTTTTGATAAACTTAGCTTCCTTTTGTTGTATTGCTGGTTAGATCATATTTTTGACTTAATTTTTGCTTTTTTAATGGCTAACTTCCCATAAAAGGAGTCTGTGTGTCAGCCATGGTGGGGGTGTTGGAATGACTGTATGGACTTTGTGTCATTGTGGCACAAGACTGTCCGTCATTCATCCTGCTGCTCTGATGGAAATCTGAGCACGACAGCTCCTGTCAGAGAAAAGAAACAAGGCGCATAAAACAGTGTCATATCATCACAGTTCAAAAGATAAAACATTATAAAGAAATAATGTGTTGAAAGCCAAAAAAAAGAGGAAAATAATAATAATAGTGTATGTACCTTTAATTTTGTAAATGGGAGTCACAAAAACTTTGTTTGTGATGCCTCACCTGTTGGTGAAAATCCACCTTTCTCACAGGTGTGAGTGATAATGGGATTATTTGTAATTTTTTTTAAACAGTTACACAAGACAGCTTTAGGTGTGCTGTGCTTATCCGTGTGGTTCAAGATGAGCTGTTGTTTCCATTGTAACACTTCCTGTCTCATTTCCTTCTGACTGTGTTTCTTGACAGCAGAACGCCTGCCCCTGCGATGCCTTTTAAACGTGTCGCTGTCTAACATAAGGAAAACTTTAGTTGCAAACCTTTCAAAATAATTGTCACTTTTAAATAATGAGGAGCAATTCACTTTAGTTCTGTGTACCATAGGTTAGAATTTACGTTGCAACTAGATTGCCATTTATGTTTTAATCCATATATTTTTAACGCTGCATCCTGTGGTGACACAAACACCCCTTTTTAATCTAGAGTGATAAGATAAAAGTGAGCAGTTTGTCACTTAAAATCAACTTATAAATGAATTGCCAGAATTGTGTGGCTGACGCTATGAAATAATTTTGATATACTTGCACCTGAGTCATCAAATGAGCACATTCTCAAATCCAGGTGCTAAAATCTAAGCGAATGTTCTAATTAAGAAATCCAGGCCACCACGCAAGGCCAGTTTAATGTTACTAAATGTTCTAGTCCTAAGAATCCATGAATCTAAAACTTTTGACAATAATTGGCGCAATCGTGTTAGAATCAAGCTCTGTCAGTCCCCTATGTGTTGTAAATAGCAAACGTTGCTATGTTACTGTACAAAAAGCTCTCTATATTCACTCAGAAAAAAATAACTTTGTGATTTTTTAAATTGGTTATACAGAACTAAGATATGTGTTCACATAAAATCTAGTTGTAGCAAAGGCACAGGTTTAAATGAATGTTTTATTCATTCTAAATAGGGGGACAGCAGTTCATTTTTTAATTGTCGATATTGTTTCATTTTGAACGATCCGATTCACTGACCTAAAAGCGATCCAGGACATCTTTAGCCTAAACAGTGTGACTCAGAGATAATCACCTGGGTACTGAACAGTGCAGGGGAAGTTTTCCACATTCCTTGTATATCTTGCAAGATAATCAAGTGTAAATTAAATATGTGAACAAACCAGTAAACAAGAATACATGGCAAATCCATTCACATTTTAGTTTTATAAAGTTCCTTCCACTGTTGTTCTTCCACATCAAAATCATACAAACGGAACATTATTAGAACATTATGTCACACTTTCTGGTCACACGTCTTTGCAAAATTCAGTGTTTCCACACATTGGACGGTAATGATGGTTGATCATTTTTAGCTGCATCACATGTGTGTTTTCTGTTGTAAGGACACTTGATCGTTTTTACATAATTTTGAAACAAACCTACCGTGCCTCCATCCAAATGGCATTTCCCAACATTGATATCTTTTATTTTGAAATAGTTTTACAGTGGTATAATTTTATTTGATTAACAACTTACTTTAGAAAGATCGATCTGGCTGGATCGCAGGATTAAAATTGATTAACTGTTACATCCCTAATTCTAAGTCATAAAAAAAAAACTTGTTTAAAAGAACCTTGTGGTAAATTCTTCAGACTATATTACATCGTTTTTTCCTCCCTAAATCTGTATTTATTGGTAAATTCATACAACTAAGAGACAGTTATCCTTATTTGAATTCATTAATAACTTAATGAATTAATTTTTATATGGATTTTTTATTTTATATTGCACATTTTGTGTGAGTTTATTTTATAAACCACATAAAATATCATCTAAAAAAGATAATAAATGTGACTAGACAGCAGGCTCTAATACATTTGATCATTTAAAAAAATGTCTGCTTATTTTAACTGTATTTTTACATTTGCTGTTTAAAATTCCACTTTTTTTTCTTTCTTGTGACTATAAGCCTGTTCTGATTACTTCATAATGCTTTTAAAACAAAGCTTTAATGGCCATTTTTGGTCATGTTTTTGTCATAGGAGTGCTAACCAGTGTCAGACAATACTTTGAGTTTTCTTAATGACTAATCAGCTGCTTTTTCCCACAGGTTGGGCAATTGTTTTTACCTGGATGGAAAAGGGATTATCTGTTTTAGAATGATCAGGCTATGGTGCAGTGACTCGGTGGTTACTGTCTGACTGTAAATGAAAGGAGTCATGGTATGAGTAGCACAATTGCTCCAATTTAGGGTGTGTCAGAGGGCCTGTTACTACTACGGTATGCAGGATGGGCCAAACTCGCTCTGATCTCGTGCACCGCAGCAGCTCCAACGCCGCCTTCACCTCAGGGAGACCGACGCGCAGAGCCGAGGAAAAAGCCCGTCGACTCCCCAGATTGCGGAACAAAGGTGGGTCGCCGAACAAGAACCCGATGAAAAACAAAGTTCTGGCTTTCTTGGGAAGAAGAAAGCGATACCAGACCGAAGCAGAGGTCGTGGGCGGAAACGAAGCCGCAGATCCAGCAGCGAGCAACGGACACAGAGTGGGAAAGTTGCCGCGGGACGAGGCTGTGTGGGCCGTCGGTGGATACCAAACAGCATCGGACTGTAATGAGACCGAATCTGGTCTAGAACGTGGCGTCGACAGTGGACGACATGCGGTAGAGAGTTCGGCGGGTCCGTCTGATCTGTCACGCCTGGAAAGGCAAAGCAGTGAAGTTAGCATTGCGGGCTACGAGGAGCCGAAACCCGCGCGGGAGGACAATGACTCTGATCCCCCAGCAAGGGCCATGGAAGGTAAACCACACGCGGGAAACGGTCAGGATTGCGTCGCTTCTAGCGTTAAGGTACTGACTTGCAATAATCTGAGTTTAGCCCCCATTCTGACCTCTGACCCGGACCCTGAACAAAGTTTGCCCAGCTTGAACCCAGAGAAAGGGGTTCTGCCCACGCAGGAGGACCCCCTCGAGGCTAAAATGACCAAAACGGACTGCAGCTCCGTCACGTGTCGATCGAACCAGGACGGGAACCCAAACAACTGCTTCCATAAGACCAAGAAGAACTCCGATCAGATCCTCAAAAGTCCACCAGGAGGCCCAAGTTTTCCAGGAACCATACCGAAGCTCATCATAACAAGAGACCCCAGTCCGACCCGCGAGGCGGGGACGCCCGCCCTGCTGACCGTGCAAACGGAGCTCTGCTCGGGCTCCTTTCTAGAACTTCACCCCGACGACGAGTCTCCCTGCTCGGACAGCGGCTGTGGAGGCTCCCCTGCTCTCACTCGCAGCTCCAGGAAGCTCTCCAACTCCTCGTCCATCGGCCTGTCTTCTGCTTCGTCCTTCGAGGAGTCCGAGGACGACTTTACCAGCAGCGACATCGAATCCAGCCTGTCCCCGGCTCGGTCTCTGTGCAGCCCGGATGATGCCACAGGGGTAAGTGGCCTTTTTTTATTTTTAAATTCCCCCCCAAAAACAAACCTGCAACTCTAGCAACAATCAAATAACATGTTGCCAATGCAAGTTATAAAACATTTCCAGACCTTCTTTCAAACCACAATCCAGTTTTACTGCTGCTGGAACACATGCCAGATGCAATTGTTTGACTGCATGTCCTGGCACACATGCAACTTGTCTTAAGGGCATTTTATCTTAATTATCAGAAACAAATTTAGTACATTAGTGGGAAAAAAGTGAGTGGGTGTTGAAAGCATGCCGCAATCCTGCACCAACATGTTTCAGTGAACAAAATGTCCAAACCAAAGTCTATACCTTTGGAATGTCAAACATCTGGAATACGTGCATGGACACTTTGGGTGCATCCTGACACAAAAAATGAGTCCGTGAGCTCGTGTTTCTTTCTTTCTAGCTGAACGACCAGAATTCTGTATTAATAATTAGTATCTAAAAATCATTTAGGACATTTGAAAGAGATGATCATCCATAAAGGCACTGATCACTTTTGCATTGATATATGCGGATAAATGCAGGTAATTGTGGTAAAATGTCTTTAAAGTTCATACCGGTACACATTTTAACCACTGAATTATTCCTATTTTATTTGTTTTTTACTAATTTTTATACTGCTGTCTGTCAGATTCAAAGCGCTGTGATAAGTTCTTTGTTGTATTTAGTCAAACTGATCAGCTGATTAGACAGGATGGAGATACTTTCAGTTTGTAACATTTTTCTAGTGGTCTTTCAATTATGATTTTGCAGTTTTTAGCAAACGTGTAAAAATCCTATTTTGTTTTTTTAAGGCATATTTTCTGTAGAGCGGCAGGAGTAACCCTACATTAAAATCCCAGCATTCTTTTGTTTTCACTCTGCTGTTAGCTTATAGCTCCTCACAAGCCCAAGCTAACATTAGCATAGCAAAAACAAAACAAAAAAGAAACGTTGAGCAATATTAGAGCAATCCAGCAGTACAGTTTTGTGTCAGATGGCATCTCTGACGAGGACTATTAAGATATTGATGGGTTTGTCTTAAAGTGGAGGATTTCGATACGGAGCAGAGCAGGGAGACTTTGGCCGGTCTGTTGCAGTTGCTGCATCACAAACCTGTTTCTAAACTGCATTTAAATAAGAAATACTCAGAAACACAGTTTTCATCTTTAATTATTCCATATATGTCCTACATTATCCGCAAAATGCTACACAAACATGTCAAAAACACCAAAAACATAGTTTTCATTGGAGTGGGTCTAAAATATTTCACTTGCTTTCTTATTGTGATTGACTAAACACACTGATTTTTAAGAAAGAGTGTATTCGTTGATGATGTCTGTAGTATTTTAACTTCTTATTGTTGCATGTGAATGCTGAACATCCAGGTTTTTTTTTCTGTCGGAGCCACACGCTACAATGTTGAGACAAGCCAGAAAAAGCACAGAAAAGGACTTCATACTGGTCTCAACACATGACAGTGTGGTTTTTTTTGTTTACTGTCATGAGATAAAATCATGGAAATCTTCATTTCTGTGCTGCCTATCTGTCTCCACTTATCTGCAAACGATAATTCTAAACAAGTTAACCATCTCCATGAACTCTGTCTGATGAAGATCCTCATTCACTTCCATGGCTCCTGTTTACTCATGCAGGAAGTATTTAAATACCGCATATTCCCTGAAATGTAAAGTGTCTCATTCATACATTTTTATGAATATTTTGACCATTTTTTTCAATTCAGCAACAGTTTTAATCATTTCACCTTTTTTTTTGTTTGTTAGCTTTAACTTCAGATGTTGTAAAGCTGGCGGTGAAGAGTTCATTCATGTAACCAGAGATGAGAAGTTTCATAACTCTGTAGAAATGCTCTTTACAGGTCAAATGACATTCATCCATGGCTTAAAGCACATGGTTGGTGACACTGTAATTTCCAAGCTTTTGTATTTGCAGCCAGGAAATGAGCAACTCAGCAAGTTGCACTTGGGCTGTCGTAACAAACAGGATGACGCTGACCTGTGGTTTTTGATAAGAACCTTTTTTTTTTTTTTTTCTATTCAAATAGGGGCGTTTTGTACCCTTTCATCGTTTGATTGTAATTAGCCAAATTAGGGTGTGTGTTTGTTTGCTTCAAGCATTGTTTCATTCCAGCTCCCAGCCCTCCTCCTACAATTTGTTCACACGGTGACGTGAGAGCTGAGCTGCTTACACAGGAACAAGCAATGCTGTCTTGCACTCAGGGCTGTGAGTGTGTCATGGAAAATCGAGCAGAAAGCTGAGCTAGTTGCTAGGCAACGCATTTACCATATATGGCAGGGTATTTTTTTTTTCTTTTTTTTGTCAGTTGTAAAGGACAGATTAGATATAAATTCCTTTAAATGTGCTTCGCCCCAATAATATATCTGTTATTCTGTATTATTAAGAAAAGAATCAAGTATGAATGATTTTTGTGCTCCAGCTTGAATAGATGTTTTAAAGCCACTCTAAAATAAAAGCATTCTCTGTTGCTTTATTGACCCAATTGTTTAATATTATTATCATATTTGGCCACTATAACTCTTTCATATTAGATTACAAAACATTCTGAGAAAAGCTCGTCCAAGGTGACGTAAATATATATTTTTTTTACATTTGGAGGCCATGTGAGGTTGGTTACTTTGTCCAACGGCACAGTGGGATTTGAACCGCTTTTCCAAATGATGGGCAGCAAAAATGGCTGATTGCTTTAAAGCTTTTGCTGTTCAGAGACACTTTTCTGGGAATTATTGTGAATTAGAAGACTCAAAGGCACCTTGCCTTGTTGAGGCTGGAAAGGAAAACTTTTATCAAGTCAGGGCTTTATGTCTCCTTTGTTGAGATTGGCTTCATTGTTGTTTCTTTCTTTTTTTGCTCAGCAACCAGCACATCTGAGCTGCCTGAATACTTGAGATGCGGGAAAGGGATGTGGTTTATATAAACTAGTTGTGAGAGGATCTATAGCCGTGCCTGAAAACACCCTTTTGTGCATTCGTTCATATGTTGTAACTCCTGTAGTTGGTAATAGTTGTCCGACAGGTTCTTCTTTCTCCACACACGCATACTTGCTTCTGCGCGTTACAGAAGAGTTTGTCGTGTAGACAAAAGCGAAGCCTTGGGAGGGTTGGGAGAGCGCCATTGTCCCTACCCCCCGCGCGGCCGTGCCAGTCATGAATCTGTCAGGAGGTTGGCTCAGCGTGGAGCTCAGAACAGGCCCTGTAGCGATTACAGGACAACGGGAGGAGGAGAAAGGTTTCACTGAAAGGCTGGAAGAGACGTTGCATTGTTTGGAGTTTTGTACCTTTAGGGGGGACGGGGTGAAGGATTTGGAAGAAGAAGAAAAACAGAAGGCCGGTCCAAGCACGCGTATTGGAGAAACAAAGGCAAAAAGACTGCTGCAGGTCAGTAGGTGTGTAATGTTCATGATGGAAACGTAGATGTGAGGTATTGAGGGGGAAAGATTCAAATGGAGGGGGTCTGTAAAACACTGTGAGAAGGCTATACGGAGAAGAAGCTCTTTAGGTTTAACATTAGCAAACAGGATTAGGCTTTGTGAGCAAAATGTTGATTTTCTACAAAGAGATGAGCGAATCTCCTCAGTGGTGTTTCCGAGCCGGTTCAGGGCTTTTGTGCTGGCTTTGCTTCATTTTTTAGGTTGTGTGCGCCTTTTGCAGACACCAGCCTCTTTTTTCCACTGTTCTGTCAGGTAAGGAGTGAATCATGATAAACTTGGATGAAAACCACTGACAGATGCAAATTCAGCCTCACTCTGTCCCACTCTGCTCAATTAGATTACTGACCTGGAGCTGCATTGGGACAGATTACACTAAATGTTAGTGAACTGTTTGTGTTTAAACGGGATTTGAATGATAACTTGATTTTTCTTGCATGTGAAAATCATCGGTTTAATTTTGCAGGTCTTCTTGTAAATCTGTGACTAACTGAGTTAACAAGCTTTTCAAAACGGGCTGTGTTATCATCATATGGCTATAACGGTTCATGTTTTTACCAAGCTTATTTTCTTGGGACAAAAAACCTGGTGATGATCAGGACTTAGTCTTTCTTTTTGGAGCATTAGTGCTGTCTGTCTGTAGCTGATAGCAACCATAGCTGAAGTGGTTTCCAGTCAAATCTGGTGATGAATGTAAAATAAATCAAATATTCAAAACGGAAAATGTAACCAAAAAAAACCCTCTTAAAGATCAAAATAGAGATTTCTACTAGAAACAGCAGAAGAAAACCAAGCAGTTCTTTCAAATCTGTCAACCTCAAAGCTTTGCAGAGACCAGAGTTACTCCTTGAAAGCAAGAATGTTCAACTGAAGCTCTGTTAGATGTCACAAGTTACTGGTAAAATGGTGTAGAGGGGGTGCTGTAAATGAAAACAACCAGACAATATTGATTTTTTTTCTTTTTTAAGACCACCTTTATTTTTGCGTGTCTTCACTTTTTATTTGATATTTTTCAGCTTTGTGACCGTCGGAGTTCTAGCTTTTTGTGTGTTTGTTATATTAATGAGGGGCATATGAGCTCCGGGTCACGACGCAGTAAACTGTCAGCATGATACCACTAGAGATCCTGACGTTAGCAAGAGAAACGTAAGAAGAGAGGCTGAAGCTTTTGGAAATACTTCCTCCTTTGTGTGCTAGTTTAAACTAGGTAACAGCTCTTAGAAATAATTTTGTGTACAGTAATTATAGAGTGTTGTGCAACCAGGACAAAATAGCAGCTCTCTAAATGCTGGCATCCATGTTCGTTTATTATGCAAACAATGAACAAGATCAAGACAAGAAAACCAACAAGGAAGAAAAAACCCAAAAAGAAACACCTTTTTTTGGTCTTTATTGGTACAGCCAAGACATAACAGGACACACAACTTACATTTAAAGTATTTGTTGAGTTTTGTCTATCATGTACATGAAATAAAGTGTGATTTTGTATTGAGTTTATGTGGATCAGAGACGTTTCATTCATTGTCATTGAAATGTGTCATCAGTACGTATGACTTGACCTCATCCTGCCGGGATGATGTCTTTCTGCTCGTGTGTGGCTCACCAGTAAGGCATGTCAATACAAGAAAAATTTCTGCCCTGTGGAAATTCTGGCTTCACATGATTTGATGAAACACAATTTTCGTCATTGTTCTGGACACCTAGGCGACAGAGGTCACTAAGATGCTTTTGATGTAAGTGACGAATCAGCTCAGCAATCTGGGCCTCATTCAGTGATGTTGTTTTGTTTCTTTAAAAACCCCGATGTTGGCTGACGTGTGCAATGCAGCCAAACCGGCAAAACAAAAGCAGATCGAGGTATTTCACAGGTCAAAAGGGCTTTGTTCTGAGGCCATTGATTATTCATGTTGGCTTCTTTTTCAGACCGAGCTGCTATGGGATGAACAATTTTAACCACATTGTAATCAAACTCAGAATTACAACAGTAAAAATTCAATAAATTAGTTGATATTCAAGTAAGGAACAATATATTTGTAAAAAGTTCAGATCGTTTTCAAGTCGAAGCCTTTTTCTTCCTCACATAGCAGCAGATCCACAGTTTGTTTTGCTCGTGTGTACACATTCTTCACTAGGGTTGTTGTAACTCTTTAAACAGAGTGTACTGACTAGCGAGGAGCTATAAAAAGATTTATTTTATGATTACAGATTTTTTTTTATTGCTTACAGTAATCTGTGCTGCGCTCACCTTTTTTTTTCTATTCTTTTGACCAGAAGCAGTAAAGCTCACAAATCAATGCAGGGCGAGAATGGATCCAGTGTTTTCAAAAACCATGAAAGTTTTCTTAATGTACTATGATAACAGATGTAGAAATCCTTTTATGTCACTAGAACTGGCTGTCCGTTCACTGTCATTTCCCGCTCAAGTGCCCTAATAGTTTCTTCCGGCTCTTCTGAAGTTTCTTGCGTCAGTTCTGGTTGCACACCGTCTTTCACAAACAGACCTCACCGGCAGCAGCACACACACTATCAGACGGCAAGGTTCTGTTTTACGACACCACAGTGGTGCCTTTGGTAAATGTTTTATAAATGGGCTTTGTCATGAGCGTTTTTCACCTGGCCTTGGGTCAAGGGGAGGGCTTATCCAATGTCCACTGATATGTGTGCTAACAACAAGGTGTGTTTTCCTTTAATGAGTAATCATACTTTTGGCCTCCGTTTAGCTCAGTTCTTAGTTAGACCAGCAAGGAAAACCTGTATGAGTCAGAGTCCAGATTTATTTCTTTATTTTTTTGTGCCACCCTTGATGTATTTTTTTAAATTGTGACTGGAATGTAGATTATGATTGAGTTTTCTTTTCTTTTTCTTTTTTTTTTTTTAAACATTTCAGACTAAGTCCTGGCAGAAACTGAAGACCATGGTTCATTGCTCCCCTTTTGTCGTGTCCTTCAAGAAGCGTTACCCGTGGGTGCAGCTTGCTGGCCATGCAGGTATGCATTAAGCTTCTACTTTGACACTGCTTTCAGCTTTGTTTTGTTAAGTAGGACTTTAGCAGCCTGTCTGTTTGACTTTTTAGTCTGAAAGACAAGTGAGGCGGCTTTATGTCACGAAAGATTGCTATGAATACAGTTTGTTGTTGCCATATTTAGCAAACCAATTGAAGGGAAAATCAGTCTTATCTAAGTGAAGGGGGAAAAAAAAGCTGCTCCTTGATTCCTCCTGGTTTCTCTCCAAGGTAACTTCCAGGCTGGAGAATATGGACGCTTGCTGAAGCGATACTGCGAATGTGAGCAGCAATGTCTGCAGAAACTAATGAAGGACACTCTGCGGCCCTATGTGCCTGGGTATTACGGTGTAATCCAGAAAGATGAGCAGGATTATAATCTGATGGATGATCTGTTGGCTGATTTTGACTCTCCCTCCATCATGGACTGCAAGATGGGAAGCAGGTGAGATGCAGAAGTAGATAATATATCTGCAGATGGTGCTTTGAAAGAAACTTGTGTGTCAGTATCCTGTTTGTTTTCCAGCCTTCATCTAGCCTTATCATGATTTACTCGTTTCTAAGAAAAGCAATTGAAACTGAAATGACATTTCATCACAGGACGTACTTGGAAGAGGAGCTATCAAAAGCCAGAGAACGTCCACGCCTGAGAAAGGACATGTATGAGAAGATGGTAGCAGTGGACCCCGAGGCCCCCACAGAAGAGGAGCGGGCTCAGCAGGGTGTCCTGAAACCTCGGTACATGCAGTGGAGGGAGACGCTCAGTTCTACTGCCACTCTGGGTTTCCGCATTGAAGGCATTAAGGTCAGTGGGCCTCCAGCATGTCCTGACACGCCTGACTTTAGTGATCGGGGCTGGAAAAGAAATGTTTCTGCACAATAACTGCATACGTGTTTGGCAAGACGGGCAACACGTCTGGCGAAGGAATGGAAACTAGCCTTTGGGAAAAAAAAAATTGTGCGTACAAGCAGCTACTAACGGGAGTGTTTGTTCTTTTAAAAATAAATCCTGTCTGCTTATCAAGCCCTAAAAATATTCAATTTGCATGCTGCTTGACGCAAATCAAGACGCGCTGCCACAATAAAGGCTTTTTAGGCCGTCTGCTCCACCTTTTGTTTTCCAGTCCAGTATCAAAAGCCCCAATCTTCCAGAGTAAAACAGAAGACCAGTACTTTTATTTCCAACTGAATACACAGCACAAAATGGAAACTTAACCAGCAGCGTGGAAACAGATCAAGGAAGCATTTGTCACTGAAAGGAATTGTTTTCCTCATACTAATGATTTATATATGACTTTACACAAATGCCATTCTTTCTCTTAAACAGAAAGCAGATGGAACTTGTAACACCAACTTCAAGAAGACAAAATACAAAGAGCAAGTGATGCAGGCCTTGAAGGACTTTGTTGATGGAAATGTTCAGATTCTGGTATGTTAGCACTTCAATTGATTTTTGACAGAAAACTGGAACATAACCGGATTTGATTTTAAAATGAGATTGAACGGCAATTTGGCAGCCAGCACTTTAAATCGTTTATTGAAAGTGATTTAAGGAAAATACACCAGATGTTTTGCTCAAATACAAAAAAGAGCATTTATAATTCAAATATACTAACGTGAAGGAGAAGAGGCTTTGAATTAATCCTAAAGAGTAAATTCAGCTTGTATTTTTTTTACTTTGTGCTTCATTATTTAATTTCCTACCCCTTCCCTTCTTTTCCAGAAATTGTACCTGCAGAGGTTGGAGGAACTGCGCACAGCCCTTGAGCAATCCCAATTTTTCAAAGCACACGAGGTGAGGTGTAATCAATGTTCGGCGTTCCCAAACAAACCTGTTGTTTCAGTTGTAGATGCGTTATCTCATCTCATCAGCTTCTGTACCCAATCCTTGGCATCTCTGACCTCTCCTGTCTGACTGGTTTCACACAGGTTGTCGGCAGCTCTTTGCTGTTTGTGCACGACGCCTCTGGGAAGGCCAAAGTGTGGATGATTGACTTTGGGAAGACGGTTCCCCTGCCTGACTCTCAGATGCTCGACCACAGAACGCCGTGGTTGGAAGGAAACAGGGAAGATGGCTACCTGTGGGGACTGGACAACCTTATAGGCATTTTCAGCTCTATGCTCAACCAGACACCATGAGGGGCACGGAAGAGTCCTTTCCGTGGGAATCGATGTCCAATTTGTGGAGGAAAATCAAGTTAGCATGAAATTGAGGAATGATTTTGGAGATCTTGCAGTTTTGTTGAATTGTTTTGAGACCTTAATCCACTCGTACCTACTTATGTGAGGAGAGACGGCAAAGAAAAGCAGGACGTCTGTCACTTTCGGCTAAAGAAAGCCAAGGTTGCTGAGAGAAGATGCAGAGCTTTGAGGACAAGTGAAATAAGTGGAAGGCAGAGGAAAGTACGACTTCAAAGTTGAACTTTTATTAAATGATCTTTTTCTTTTTTCCCTTTGAGAACACAAGGCTATGATCCAATTGACTTTTATTCTCATCTCTTCTCAAGAGCTCCCTCTTCAGGTTAATGTTGCACAAATGTTGCAACTATGAACTCTTTAGGAGCAACCATCACTCATTCTGTCTTTCATAAGCATTGGTAAATGAAGCGCATCTTTGATGCTGCAACACTACAACAATTGTCCTTGTATTAATTAACGTGTATGTAAATATAGCTTAACTTAATGTTGGGGTTTTTTGCCTTTGAAATACTGTTTTTTGCCATCTGTGTACAAAATCTGTGCCTTGCTTTTTCTATTTTTTTTTTTTTTTTATTGAGCTGTTTAATTATTCCTGGGCTGTGATCTCTCACAATTATCCCTTCAGAGTTGCCCAAACATACAAAAATGCATGTAGTCTCAAAGTTTTGCTTTTACTGGAAATCTTCATCTACATTTTTGTATGATTTGGATTTTTTTTTTCCCTTTAAATGAACCGTGAACAAGTTAACAGCTGTATTTTATTTTGTTTTTTTTGACTGTATTGCACTATAGATCCTCACAAAGCCATCGAACAAAACACACAGTGCCTCTGTTGGAAGGCAGCAGTGAAATGCTGTGGTTACAGTTTGTGAATTTTGTTTGGTGTTCAGTTTTCATTTTGCTGATGTTCTCATCGCTTCCACAGCAGTGCGACAATGTGACGGTTCACAAAAAACTGGAATTTTATTTACAAGTCTTATAAAAAAGAAATCAGAAGAGATTTTGTAGTTTTTGTTTTTTTAAAAAACGCTTTTCCAAGGAAATATCTCTCTAAGAACAGAAGGCAAAGAAAAGCAGGTACTGGACATATTTTTGTAACCTTAAGTGGGAAAGTATGAATTAAAAAAAAAAACACTTTAATTTAAGAACATTTTTATAAACTGCATGTAGCTACTCTTAAATCAAAAGTGGTCTAAATGTTAGTGTTCATAAGAGTTTAAAGGAAAAACCAAATGCTTTTGAGCCTGTCGTTCCTGTGCTGGACAGTGTTTTCTGCAGGTTAACTGCAGCCATTCTTGGATCTTTCAACAGTATCACACAAGCTTTCTATAAGAGATGGATTTTAAAAACTTCACAAGTATTTTTCCTATTTGAAAGATAATATTCAGAATAAAGCGACACATTTGATTTGTAATGCAATAAACCTTTTCAAAATGAACACAGGTTTGTCATATGAGGTGGATATGAACATTGTTTTGTATTTTTAGGATGATATACATTTGCAAAAAACTTTGACTGGGCAGAAATTGTTTTTTTCTCAGCCATAAACTGCAATAAACTTACTGTAAAAGGTTTTGGTTTTGTTTTCTTTCATTCTAAGATTGCTTTTTTGTAAAATATCAAAACAAAGAAATAAAACAAACCGTAGGTAAAACTTTATTTCAAAATGCCTTTATCTACAGGTTCCGCTTTGAGGGATACAGTATGACTCGTGGTGTTAAATGGCCTTTGAAACATTTTAAATGACCTTTGACTTTGTAGCATCATCCTAATTATTCTTGAGTTTGTGTGTGGAGCAGCACAGCCTGTCCAGCCAAACCAGCTTCCACCCCGCCTTCAGGAACAACATACGGCGTCCCGTCGTTGACTCTCTGAGGGTCCATGGTCTTTAGCTGCTCATTGCTCCTAATAACACAGTCTAGGCTCCACAGTTGGTAGCGGAGACTTTTACCCTGCTTAGCGAGGACGTAGGCCTCCCTGAGAGCTGGGTTGCCAGCGGGACACGGAGAACTGCTGCTGGTGGCGAGGTGGAGCCACGGCAGGGTTGGATCTGGGTGAATGTGCTCTTTACTGACACTCCCCTGCTCCAAACCAACAAGAACACCTAGAATCAGAAGAACCGTAAATTCCATTTACACGTCACTAACAGCGGTTTCAGAAAATGAATGGAAATTGACTAAATAGATTATACAGTTTAAAATAAGATTAAATTGATCAAATATCAAATATCAAATGCAAAGGGGTTTGCTAAATGTATCTGCCCTAAGTACAAGACACTTTCTTTACATTACTCATGGAGTTCAGCACTTCATCATGTTTATATAAGTCATACCTATGGAGAAACCTTTTATCAATCTGCATGATCTATTTTCTATTGGTGTTTTTTTTTTCACTTCGGAGCAAACAAACATTTCAAGTTTTATTTTAGCCCCAAACATCCTGAAAACCTGAAATTCGTAATATGATCAGGGAAAGAAGGTGGTAGATCTTGACGTTTAAAACTGCCTGGGTAAAAAAAAAAAAAACAAAATTTTTCCAGTTGATGAAATTGATCAAATAATTGTCACAATATGTATATATGATTTTTAGAAAAAAAAAAATGTCTCTTTTGTCCTGTTTCCTAAGGAAAGCTTTTTTCAGGCTTATAGAAGCAAATATTTTTAAGAGGAGCCAAGCTAGTTTCCCATTTCTTCACTAAACCAACACAAAAAAATGAGTAACATTTACCTGAACAACAATAAACATTTACCTGAAATGACAGCCCAGTGTGCTCTGTGACCACTTCGCTGACATGGTTCATGGTTGAAGTCCTCATCATAGCTGGGATTGCGGTCAAAGAAATGTTCTTTTTAATCATAATGATTTATTTTATTTTGGCTTTTTCAGAGGTGCAGGATACGGGATGAGAACAGGCTGTCCTCTCCACAGGTGTCTGATAATGGTGTCTCTGTTACTACCATCCAAGCCTCCAGAGAGCAGTTCAGCCTTACAGCCACAAGCCTCTTCTGCCAGCAGAGTCATGTTGTGGGCTAAAGAAAACAAGGAAGCTTCAGGAAAACACATAAAATAATCATCCTTACACATAAAAATTGCAATACTATTTTAGTGTCCAAAAAAATAAATTACATATTTAAGAAAATGTTTTAAATCTGATTAAAAAATACTTTTTAAATGAGTGTGAGTCAAACATATCAAAGTTAACGCAAAATAATGTACTTGTAGTGTTTAAGATGTACTTTCTCTTTCAGCACCAGTGCTACCTGAAAACATTTCTCCCTGAGCCGTGTATTTTTTTTTTATTGCTGTTTGAACCAAAGTCTTCATATCAGATTCCATCTTGTCCTGCTGGAGGTGAGCGGCCATCCACAACGCCACAAGACCACACCTGAAACAAGACCCTTTCACTCAGTCAATAGGTCAAATATTTAAATTGAGAGATCATGACATAACAGTGCGATATCCTCTTTGGGCTCTAAAAATGGTGCCAAGTGTTATTCATTGCTGAAAGCTCAGTTTACTGACTTACTGTGGGCCATTCTGGATGAGCGAAGGCACATATGTGTTCACCAGAATCCACTGAAGATCATTCCTGAAACTGCATTAAAATAAAAACAAAAGTTAATAATTAAAAAAGCTGAATAATTTAGGCTTGGGTTTGAACCTTACCTGCTTTCCTTGTGCTTCAGCAGAGACCTCGCCTCGGTGTACTGTCCCTCTACAGGCCTCCTGTTGCTGGCTATGATCTGGTACAGTTTCTTTGGTGGGACTGATGCTGTTGGAGGAGGTGGACGAGCAGCCGGTGGAGGAGGAGGAGGTGCTGACAAGATGCAGTCCACTGGCATAGTCTAAAAACCACGAACTCTTATCAAAATCAACTCTGTTGAAAAATGTTACATGTCTTATTTTATCTTTTTTACTAAGGGAAGTATCCCGTTGTCTAACGGGTGCTCAATCTAGCTAACCCACAAGTACACTTAGCTGCTTACCTTTCACTTTCTAGAGATTCTGACGAGTAACAGGTCTAACATATCAATATTTACATACAAATTACAAATAATCGTTTGCACACATTCTTAAAAACGGAATATTTACTCTATTTTCTAAAAGGAAATATTATTGCCCGTCGCAAATAAACCTCTTAGCATTTAGCTAGCTAACAGTGCCCCATGCTCATGTTTGGGCATATTCTTTATGTGTACGATCTATGTGGACTCAATTGTTTATACTACCTGTGTTGTCTTGCTTATCCTCAAGTAAGCAAAAATGGCTGAGTTATACAGACTTTAATGAACATTCCACTTCTTACAATGTTACGTGGGTGCATGGCTAACTCCAGTTAGCTTCATTTTTACTTTATCGTGCATTAACACGTGACCGGTAATCTGGCATGCTGGGTAATGTAGTTCTAAATTAAGTTCAACACACATCACTACCCTCTAGTAAGTGATTGTCATCCGATCATCTGAAATTTTCTTAGTTTCGCAATACATTAACATACGCTGAAAGTGTTAAGAAATAAACTTAGGTCTAAGTTAGTAGTAGAATGCGTATGGGTTAGAGTATGACACTACAGGATATTTTAAATCTTTCAACAGATACTAAACTGAAAGTTTCATAAAATATTGCTGTGATGCAAATATTGGAACAAAACTTGTTTTTGATCATAGACAGTTTTATCTGTCACTGTTTTTAATGGAGAAAGCCGAGAACGGGAAATGACGTATCAGTTGGCTGTATCGCGAGAAGATGTAATAAAGAAGGAGCGATTTTCATTCACTCGAGGTGAGTGCTCTTTTAGCGCCGAGCTGAGTTGGTTTTATCTGCTATAACTAATTCCCAGGTAATTTTACCTATATATATATATATATATATATATATATATATTTTTTTTTTACAAAAGTTATTGTGATAATGTTAGAGAGAGAGATCGATTATATCGATCATTTAATGCTGATTCGTCTCAGTTTAAACTTAGTGGTAAGCCTGAGGCCTATGCCTGCATGCATTCACGTTTGTTTGCTAGCGCTAGCTAACAAGTAGAAAGCATTGACTATGTTTGTTTGAAATGCTTTGTTCTTTCCCAAATAACAACGTAGATTTGAAGATGACAACCTCAGAAGTGCGACCAAATCACACAATATATATCAACAACCTGAACGAAAAAATTAAGAAAGATGGTAAGTTCCCCACTTTCTTCTGACCTTTGCTCAAACGGTGTCCCAAATTAATTCGGATATATCTTTATTTTCCTATTTTCCACTTTATTAGAGTTGAAAAAGTCACTGTACGCCATCTTCTCGCAATTTGGTCAAATTTTGGACATACTCGTGGCACGAACCCAAAAGATGAAAGGTCAAGCCTTCGTTATCTTCAAAGAGATCAACAGTGCCTCCAATGCACTGAGGTCCATGCAGGGCTTCCCTTTCTACGATAAGCCCATGGTAAGTAAATGTGATTTAAAGCATCATGGGTTAAGAGCAGATTTGAGGTGGTTTTGCTGAAGACTGTTTGGTTATTTCCTGTGAAAGAGGACGTGGTTAAAGTTTACTGCTCCTTTTGGCCATTTAATTGTATTTTCAACGGATATATAAAAAGAAAGACCATGACTATTTGCATGTCATTTTTAAATGCGTATGACCATTATTGAACTCTTTTTCTTGGCCCCACAGACCCAGAGGAAGGGCTACGGTTAGGTTAATACTTGTGACCAAAAACAACATTCAGCCTTAGATGCACGGGCAATGCAGCCACGACCGCACACGTGTAGCCAGCTTTAATTTTCCATCGTTTTTTGGGATTGGTCACTAATAACATTAGTAATACCGTATTTTTCGTGCTATAAGGCGCACCGCATTATAAGGCGCACCTTCAATCAATGACATATTTTAAAACTTTTTCCATAAATAAGGCGCTACAGTAGAAGCTGGGGTTACGTTATGCGTCCATTGAACAGTGCTGCGCTAAAGGGAATGTCAACATTCAGATAGGTCAGTCTAACTTTATTAATAGATTACAAATCAGCTTTCTGACAACTCCATCAGTAAACGCGTAAAAACATTCTGATGCTGTTACGGTAAATTAAATGTAATATAGTAACACTCGTAATAGTGCAAAGCAATAACAATAATAACTCAAATAACTCTAAAAGCAATAGAATAATAACTCAATATATATCCCAGCATGCACCGCGCAGTACTTCTTCTACGGAGGAAAATGGAGTCTGCAGCTGCTTACCGTAGTTGCGAGACCTGTAGCGGCTCAATATTGATCCATAAATAAGGCGCACCGGATTATAAGGCGCATGGTCAGCTTTTGAAAAAATTGAAGGCTCTTAGGTGCACCTTATAGTGCGGAAAATATGGAAATTAAAAAAAACATTTTAATAACTAGTCAGAACAAATGTATTATTTTTTAGCACGCCTGTAGTAGTGATGCTACATATCTAAACGTGTGTGTCTCGCTGCAGCGCATTCAATATTCCAAAACGGACTCGGACATCATAGCAAAAATGAAAGGAACCTATGTGGAACGTGAGCGCAAAAAGGAGAAGAGGAAGCCCAAGCCTGAGGGAACAGGAGCTAAGAAAGCTGCTGCAGCCATGATGGCCGGAGTGCCTACTGCAATGCCTGTAAGTGGGAGCGTTTACTGTACCCATAATGAAGTTTACCATGACGATAGGTTGATTGGATATTTTAAGCTAAAATAAGAGGATAAGTCACTTAATGGAACAAAATTTTAAAGGTTCTACAGATGAGAATGTAGTACCAGCATACATTTAGTGGTAATTAAAGTAATCTTTTGCCAATGAAGTGTTGAAAATGTGTCATTTTTCAGGGAATGCCGCCTATGAGCCAGGCTCCCCGTATGATGCACATTCCAGGCCAGCCGGCTTACATGCCTCCTCCAGGCATGATGCCTCCCCCAGGAATGGCGCCTGGCCAGATACCCCCAGGTGCAATGGCTCCTGGTCAGATGATGCCTGGCCAAATGCCTCAGCAGGTAATGAATTTTTTTTTTCCTGGTCATTCAAATGTTTAGTTAAAGATATAATTTTTTTTTCCTCTTAAGTCTAATCTTTGCTTTCTCCTGACAGGTTGCAGAAAATCCACCTAATCACATCCTCTTCCTCACCAACCTGCCAGAGGAGACAAATGAGTTGATGCTCTCCATGCTCTTTAACCAGTTAGTATTGACTTGATATTTTTTTCCTGGATTTACTTGCTTTCCTGCCCAGTGTGTCAGACTGTTTCATGTCTGTTGTGTCTGTGTAGGTTCCCTGGCTTTAAAGAGGTGCGTCTGGTCCCTGGTCGTCACGACATCGCCTTTGTGGAGTTTGATAATGAGGTGCAGGCTGGCGCCGCACGAGATTCACTACAGGGATTCAAGATCACACAAACCCATGCCATGAAGATCTCATTTGCCAAGAAATAATGCCCACACAGGTTGAAAAACATTTTTTTTTTAATTTTCTGTTTTTAAATCAAGTTTTTTTTTTTTTACTACAGATTACATGTAAGTATGTTTTTTTCTTAGCCAGTTTGAGAGGACTTTAGCTTAAAACTGTTTGAAAGCATTGCACCCAGGGTCTGACTTGTCAGACATTGTACCTGGAGCTTGGTATTTGCTGTCTTTTTATTAAAGAAATTAGATCACTTAAATACTTCAGTGTGATGGATTATTTGTCAACTTTTGATTACTATTACTTCTTGTCAGACTGACACCTGCACTGCTTCCTGGCACCTTGTATTCTGCAAACTGTAAGTGGTGTTACCTGGTAATGTATGTGAGGGTGTCTTCAGACGGGAAAAGTCTATTGGTCAGAACGGAGTCTGGTTAATTCGGTCCGGATCAAGTCCTGAACCTTGCGCTTGGTGTGTGTATTCAGACTCCTGTCAAACAGACTCCTCTGTTTCTAAATAAATGTACTACTTCGCGGTTAGTACTAGTTTGCGACTAGTAGACTAGTTTGTGACTCTGCTACTGACTTTGCAACTTCAGTCATTGGCCAGGAATTATGATATATTATGAATAAATTTTGGGACAAAGCAATGTGAAAATAATAAGTCCTAAGCTTTGCGATCTTTGTCGGGATAGTTCACTTATTCAAACTTTTTGCTGAATAATTTTCAACATCTGCATCCTCGTCAGGTGCAACACTTTGTACTGTGACTTGGCATGCTGTAAGGCGGTTACCTAGGAGACGACTGCTTAGGAGGTACACTAAAAGCTGTTTGACACAAAGATTGCAGAGAAAACGGTGCTAAAAGCAATGTGTATCATTAAAAATGGTTTTAATGAGCCATCATCCAACCACATTATTTTTTAATTTAACCAGGAGAAACCCATTGAGATCAGGGTCTATTTTTCTATGGTGACCTGGTCAGGAGGTCAGTGGCATCTCAAAAATAAGGTTACAGTATAAAACAAAAATGATGACTTTGGTATGTTTACAGTAAATAATTTAAAGTTGAGTTGCAACAAAATGACAGCGATGTTTACAAGACAATATTTCAGAGCAGTCATTTGGAAGGTGCAAAAGGTATGAGCAGCATGACGTTAATAAAGTTCAGTTCTTACATGGTGCGTTGGTTAACTGTTAAGTTAGAAACATGGGCAGTGATGGATGGAATATTTTTCCTTGGTACACATAAACTAAGTAATCTATATGAGGCCAGTTCACAACTTATTTCTAAAATGAAACCATAACTTCACATGCATATTATGAGAAAGTTCTGTCAAGCACAAAAGTGAGGTGCGTGTATCTGTTTGTATTGATTTGTTTTTCAGTTTTAAGAACCTGAGTAATCTTACGTTCACATTTGTGTGAAAAATCACTATTTGTTTCTGTGTTTAAAACCAATTTTAGTGATCTGAGACAGAACAACATTAAAAGCAGATTGTAACAACTTAAAGCTTGTGCGATTGACCTAGAGTATCAGTAAACGAAAGTGTTGTCACCATACAGATGATAACTGCGGTTCACTTTAGGCAAACCGAATGTGTCCAGTCTAAATACACCCTAACATACCTGCAAACAGGAAGTCCAAAACCCTCTAACTTGTGGAATACAACATGAATTTCACAAAGAAAAGAATTAATTTCAAGCATTCTTTGAAAATATCTGGAATGGAAAATTCTATCTTGTTCTTTGACCAAAAATCAGGATAAACAATTTATTTGTACCAGCAGCTGAATCCATGAGGTTGAATTTAGTGTTTTAAATTTGCAAAAAAAAAAAAAAAACTGTTTACATTCCCTTTTAACCTTGAAAGTTGTGACCAGGCAGACTGGTAGCATATAAAAGTATGTCTTAAAGTTAACTCAAACGTGAGACTGTCCATTGTTGTAGATTGAACTTGTAATTGGCATAAAGTTAGAGAAATTGAAGCAAATATTTTTGTCTTTACTAAAAACCTGCAGTTTAAATTAAATTGCTAATATATTTAGTTTAAAAAAAACCCTGATGTTTCGATTTAACTACTCTTTTTGATAAACATAAAATGTTGGCCGCCAGGCGGCGCCAAATTCACAACGACTGGTTGGTTCGCGAGCTCAGTTGGGAATGGCAACCTCTGCACAGTTTAAAGGTGATTCTCAGGTGTGCTTCACGAGGCGCTTCCAGCTCACTGATGAGTGTTTCCGTTCTGGTCGGTCGGAATTCATCTCATGCTGGAGGTCACTGCTCCTCTATGCTAATCAGCGCCG
The DNA here is from genome assembly GCA_014656515.1 of Oryzias celebensis. Lineage (NCBI taxonomy): Eukaryota > Metazoa > Chordata > Actinopteri > Beloniformes > Adrianichthyidae > Oryzias > Oryzias celebensis. The sequence goes on along the minus strand of BNCR01000012.1, from coordinate 66,692,520 downwards.
GGCTTCTCAAGAGCCCTCTGTTCCGCTCCCGGGTCACCGCAGAGCGCCGAGCCGCGGAAACACCAGGGTTGTCAAGGAAGCTCTTGAACAACAAGCCCCTGATGGACTTTTAGGAGTCAGAGGAGGAGGAGGCAGAATCTCATTAGGTCTCCTCTGATAAAGGAGGCACATTATGTGTGGAAGTCTGGGCTCCAACAAAGACGCGCACTTTGAGGTCAGCTGTGGAAAATGTTTCATGTCACGTTGGTTGATATTCAAATGAATCTCATGTTTTTGCATCACATGCACAGAAGCAGCTGTATGAAGAGAGTCCAAACCGAAGAACATCAAGTGTGTGAACCCTTCAGTGGCGGATTCAGCATTTTGAGGGCCCCAAGCTAACAATAACAAGGAGCCCTCAGTAGTTTTCTTGATTAATATTATAATTATTATTAGAAATCCTAATCTATATGATAAAACATTAATTGCATAGAATCTACATTTTTTGATACGCTTTCAAAAACTGAAATCACATTTAAAAATCAAGGAAAAGTTTTTTTAAACAACATATCCTACATTATTTTTACATGAAGAAAACATTGAATTTATTGAAAATACTAATTTGTTACTCACTTTCTCGGGTCTTCTGTCTTTTCTTTCATTTGTCAGGTTTTAATGAAGAAACCAAAATTATTTTATGGAACAAAACAGTTTACTTTGGATTGGTGACAAAAAAAACCAAATATTCTCAAAATGGCCATATTCTACCTCTTTTTTTTGCATTTTCTCTCCTTTTCTGTCCTTTTTCTCATTCTTGACTTTCTTTATCTTTTTATTGAGTTCTTTTGTTTCAGTTCTTGTTCCTGTTTTGACATCGGTTTTGTTGTTGTTGTATATGTATTTTAAGTGAGATGGATTTTTTTTTTTCTTTTATTGCATCAACAGAAATGATGATCTTTGTTAACGCCGCTCGGATATACACTTCATTTTGCCTCTTTTTTTTTTTTTTAAACATTGACCAACCGTGCTGCCGTCCAATTGTTAGAAATCGTGTCAGTGCAGGCACTTAATGAAGGCTGTTGACGTGGACCTGGTGGACCTGGTGGACGTGGTGGCTGTCAATCCGCAGACAGTTGGAAGTACCGCTTAAATCGGCTGTCAGGCGCAGCTCAGAGGCAGGAGGGCAGCACACCACACCAGGAGAGACGCTGGTGAACCAAAACACGGCGATGTGCTTCTCTGTAGAGCTCTCCAAAACACTCAAACACAAGCTACTCGCTCAACATCATCCTTGTTTTTGAAGATGAAGTTCTTCAGTGGTTGCTCTATGGTCGGGGCGTCAAGGCATTGAGCAGTAAATTTGATGGGCGTCAAAAGGGACGCGAATTTGACACCTCAGCCGCGTCTGTGTGAATGCACAATTGTGACACTTCCTTTTTTTTTTTTAATTAATTATGGGCGAGGAAATTATTTTAAACATGTTTTTTTTTTTTTTTTCCCAGTGGGGCTCCCAAGGTTTTGGGTGCCCCCACAATCGCCCACCTTTGCCAAATGGTAAGTCCGCTCCTGGAGCCACAACTTCACCAGAGACCACTTCACAGGGCTGTCGTTTCCGTGTTTGTGCATATGCTTACGGCTTCCTGATCAGCTTCCACGGTGTCCTCTAATTGCATGAGGGAGGGGGGGCTCATCTTTAAAGGCTTATGAAACGTTCCCATGTAGGAATCAGGAATATGAAAACAGTCAATTTTGCGCTGCGGCGCTTTGAAGTGAAACAGGAGGAGTGAAAGCAGTGAGGTGTTACAAAAGGTAGAGAAGAAACCCAAAACCCCCGACTGAAGATCTGTGACGCGAAACGCACTCAGGATAATCCCATGAGGAGTAAATGTGCGCAAAAGAGAGGTGGGGGGGGGGGGGTAAAGGCCGGGCTGCAGGTTGGTTTTAAGGAAAAGCTGGAGAGAGAGAGGGAGCCGTGCTGGGAATCATCCGGAGAAGAGCTGCTGAGAGACGGATATTCCCTGCCTCAGGACACACCCTCCGCTCCCTCTTTCATTGTTTCCCACACTGAATGTGCTGCCGCCGGGCGTCACAGCAGGCTGAGAACATGACCACCCAGCTTCCCTGCTGACAACCACTCACCTTTCGAGAATTACATCTCTACGCCTTAATTGGATGAAAACACGTTTCCCTTCCTCCCCATCAATGAATTGTTCCTCCAACCTCTGAAGATCGCCCGGAGATGAAGGGAAAGTGCCAGCTACAAAGGGTGAGAATTCAAGTCAAGTGATTGGGCGACAGATTGGACCCGCAAAGCCTCTTAAACGCAGGTGGCGGGTGTGAAGTCCGTGAGTTCGTCTGCGTGTCTGGTTCCCAGCGGAAATCCTCCGTGGACGCAAGCGGCAAAGTGGTGATCAGGTGCGCGTCTGTGCAAGAAAGGTGGGTGTGTTCGGGGATTAAGAGCGTAGATAGTTACGGTCTCTGTGATCTAGACGTCATGAAGTTGCTTCGTGGGAGTTTGAGGGTTTAAGTCCAGAGAGGAGCAGCAGCGGGAGGAGGAGGAGGAGGAGGAGAGAGGGAGGAGGAGAGCGCCGCCGTCGCCGGAGCGCGCAGCACAGTCCCTGATCCCTTGACGCAGGGATGGATAGGTCAAGAGCGCACGCGGGAACTAGTGTCCGTGGCGGAAGCGGGCAGAAAAGGAGCATCTGGAAACGAGACATGAAGACAGAGCAGCACCAGGGACAACTCCAGCTGAAGCGGGCTGTGGTCTTCCTCGTCGCGCTCACCGTGCAGCCGCAGGTAAGCTTCCGATTAAGTGCTATTTCCAGCGCGTAACCCTCCACCTTTAGACTGACCTGCAGCCATCAAAAAGCAGCTTTGTCAGGTAGGAGGTGCGCGCTCCGCTGGCCCTCTGCTCCCTCATGGCGCTCTGCCCACCTGTTGTTTCAGCGCGCCGCTCCCCACTTTACCCCACGCCACAGAGCCCCACTTTAACCAAGCTTTAGAAAACAAAAATGTGCAGGCTGCAGGGGTGCCACCATCAGGTATGAATCCGACTTGTTTCATGGTGTGCGTCAATGCTTATATTTGCAAAACAAAGAATGGGTTGAGGCGGGCAGCATACAAATCACTGTGAGAACTGCTTCATGGGAAAATGATTGATTTGGGCTTTGGAGACATAAATACAAATTTTCTTCTTTCTGAAGTAATCTGGTGACTTTAGGATTAGAAAAATGACATTTTTTTCCCACTGAAGAACAAAAGGCATTATTCTAATCGATTTCCAGTGTTTTTGGCTTCATGGGTGGATAGGTGTGCGCAACGCATCAACTCATCATATAAATTGTGATTTTAAATTCGTGCGCGGATGCAGATAAGACAGCGGCCAGATGTGTGCGTCCGTGCGTGCTGAGCTCACAAACATCATCTGTGTCTTGGGCGTGTGGGGGGCGCGGGGCCACCTCTGGGGCGTGTGAATGTTGAGCATTCAGGCACCTCTGCAAGCCTTTCACAGAGGAGCAACAGCCGCCGCGCTCCTCATGCAGGAACCTGGAATGAATTAACACTCCTGGAACACTGTCTCATGTCTCTACAGCAAAGAAGTGTTAAAACTGTGAATATTTCTGCCGTGACTCCCAGAAAAGAGCCAGAATTTCAAAATAGACAAAAGCTCTTTGTTGCACGTTGGAGAAAAACATTTTTTTCTTTCAGTAAATGAGAAATTCATTGAGAATTGATTGGATTTTGACTTTTCGATGCTGTTTCAAAAATACTTCTCGGATTATCTCTATTAAATTCCCTTTTGGAATCTTTCATTTTAAGCTCGTAAGTTCTCCAATTGAGTCATACTGTCAGAAACGTTTGTGTACATTTTCTGACTTTGTGATTGAATCCATAATATCACATTGAACCAGTATATGAATGGGTCAAAAACTCTTAAATTGTCTTGTTCATTAAAGTGAGATCCATCACTAATGGATGCCATTCTTTGGATGGAGACCTCAGTGAGCCCTTAACTGGTTAAGCTCTCCTGCAGAGATGGTCTGGGCTTTGGCTCGGATCTCTCTTTGTCTCCATCTCTGGTCTGACTGAGCGCTGAAACGCTGGTATGCAGGGAATGGCTCGGGCTGCGAGTGCACCAGAGGGGAAAAAAAGAGGATGTGGAGTGATGAGAGCCACTGTATCTCCACAAGCCCTTTTGATGTGGACAAGTTCACCCTCCTCTCGCCGCCGCCAACCTCTCCTCCGGCTCAGGGGACAGGGGGCAGTGGAGGGACGTGTAACCTGCAACAATGGGGCGACTGATATTTTAGCTCGGTGTCTGGAAATCCACCAGATCTGGTTGGACTTTCAGCCCTGCTGCCGTGTTTGAGCTGTGGTTGTTAGGGAATGTTCTTCAGCAAATGACCATGACTTCATTTTGGTTTCATTCATACTTGAAAAGGAACCAAGCGCATATTCATGCTTGCATACACCTGTCCTTGGTGCTCTGAGACTCTCAGGAGGTCTCATTAACACCAGCACGTACGGATGAAACTGCGTGTGTGTGTTCCACGTCCATAAACAAAGACAAGGAAGAAGAACGGGATCATGGGAACGGTGAGGCAGAGCCAATGGCCGCAGAGAAAGAATACCAGGAGCTCTACAACTTATTCCCAGACAGAGAAAGAAGGAGGAGGGGATAAAAGGGTGAACAAATCCCTCTGCTCCCCTGAGAGGGACAGCATGATAAAGAAAAAGGGTGGTGGCACAGATTTATTTAAAAAATAGACAAAAGGAGATGAGGAAATGAAAGGAAGTGAAGAGATTAATGGTTGGTGTTCACAACCTAAATGTTTTCCATGTCTGACAATCAGAGAGATGTCCTTGTTATGTTTCTCTGCTTGCTGAATGGACTGTTGCAGTGTACTGTATAAATTACACAGCTGAGGCGGGTAATACTAAGAACTAACACATCTGGTTACAGTTGTTCCTATAATTAAACTTTTATCCTCCTGACACACATTTTTGTTTATTTATTCTCAATGACAATAAGCATGCATCTCTCTGAGTAATTTCAAATCTTTTTGTATTATTTAATCCCAGGAAGACTTTCTTATGGAGAGAATATAATCTTATCCAATTTGTGTCTTTTTGATTTTTTAACTCATACAAAACATTTTGTACATAACTGTGTGCACTTGTGAGACTCTTTTCACGTCCCCAGATTTGTGTGTGAATGCTGCGTTTAGATGCTGGTAGAATGCTGGGTTATCAAAGTTTTCTTATCAGCCGCTTAGAACTTGGATTATGAGTAATATCTTGTAAAAACTGGTAATCTTTCCACTTTCTTAAACAGATTTGCATAGATAATTAATATAAAAATGTCTAAATATACATCTTTAAAACACTCAACACATTTTTTAAGTCTTTGAGAATGCATCGCTCTCACTTCTGGTTTGTGCGTAAATGCAGATTTTTGTGTGTGTATAGATTGTAGTGATTTGTGCGCACTTTTTAAGATTTGTATGTGTAGTTACTTTCAAGCTACTGTAATTTTAAGGTTGTGCGTGTGTTAATTGTATTTTTTTGGATTTTGTAATTTTTGTACATGTGAATACACAATTGCAAGTGCAAAGAGTTACGCACAAAATGCATTGTATGAGTTACAAATCAAGAATTACACACAATACAGATGAGACTACATTCTCTCCATTGTTTTTTGTGTCATGAAGTTGTGTTTTAAATTTTTTTTTTTTTCGCATGTGCACTTTTACTTTACTTTAACTTTTTTAAATGAATCTTTGAATGCTAAACATAAAGTGTTTAAAATTCACATGTCTTTTAGGAGGTGGAATATCAAAAGTTAAAAAGTCAGTTAAACTTTATGGAGTTATTCCGATTGGAGAAACAAGTCTGTTTGCAACAAGTTCTCCACTATTTTTTAATAACTGCATGAGAGGAACAGTCTTTCTCTCTTTTTCTATATTCTGACTGCTGTCGTAAAAAAGCAAAATAACTGGAAAACCAAAGATAAATCACAATAGATTTGCCTGACCCACACAGGAGTGTTTTGATCTAATAGCTCCTTGCTTTTCAAAATAAAAGCCTTGTCATAAGCAGAACCCACCCAGTCATAACCCTCTTCTTTCCCCCTGACTAAGGTGGTGTGTGCCGGGGGTTGTTTGAGCTTCAGATCCGCCACTTCCAGAACCCTCATGGACTGCTGCAGAATGGAGAATGCTGTGATCTGCAGACCAGTGGGGGACAGCGCTGCTCTTCTAGGGACCAATGTGACACCTTCTTCCGAGCGTGCCTGAAGGAGTATCAAGCTCGGGTCGCCTCCACTGGGGCCTGCACTTTCGGTGTGGGTTATTCAGGCATCCTGGGTGGAAATTCCCACTCGCCACATCACCTGAGACACAGTGAAGGAGGAGGAGGAGAAGGAGAAGATGGAACTAATGGACACATTGTCATTCCCTTCTCTTATGCTTGGCCAGTAAGTAAAGGGGGGATGTGCTGGTTGTATTTTGGTTGCCAAGGGAACAGGCTGATTTTGAAGTGCAACCCAGTGCGCTCATACTGAGTAGATTGGAGTGATTACAATCCTTGTAGATTAATTCACATAAAAATAAACATGACATGATTTTTTTTTCTGGTAGGCAGCATGGAGCTTTTTTTTCCATGTGTGGAAAAAATAACTTTTTATGCCAAAACTTGTCACTTTATGGTTGGATTAAGCATCATCCATTGAAACGGTGTCCACCAGATAAAACAAATACAAACAAAAATGAACAAACAAGAGCCAATTTGATGCCATTCTCCATTCAGCCCCATCTGTTGTGTGCCTCACAAATTCAACACTATCATCTGCAAAACTTTCCTCCAGCTTTATGCAGCCAAGAACTGCAGGCTAGTAAACAAACACTGTAAAAGCTACAATGCTGACAACAGTTTTTCATCAGTTCTTAGATTTGCTTATATTAATTTAAATTCTCCAAGAGTCATTTATATCCACATATGAATGACACAAAGCTTTCTTGTTAAAGAGCAGAAAAATGGATCAAAAACGCCCAACAAAAAATACTGACAATATTTTCTTCTGCTTTCAAATTCTTGTTTTTTTTTTCTTTTTATAATTGCAAACAAGAAACGTTTTTAGCTTTAAATAAAATCCTTTAAAACACCGTCTACTGCAACATTATTCAATAGTCGTTTGTTTCTCAATAGCAGTCTATGGGATTATGGCTTTCTGGGACCAGCAGGTACTTTGTGTTTGGGACGCCAGAGTGGAAGGAATACTCTGTCCAGTTTTCTTATACAGTCAATGGTTAATTCACAAAAAAAAATACTTTTATTACAAATTTTAAACAATTGATTGGATTTTTTTGTCAGAAGCTACTCAAATATACACGAAACGCTTGGACGTCATTAGCAACCCGTTGGTTGCTAACATTAAAATCCTCCAGTCGAACATTTTCCTAATGAAAAAAATAAGTTGCGTAAGTCTTCTTATCTCCATCAGTCACCTCACGGTCTAAAAAGCCCTGTGCTGCTCTCTGTGGACATTTGCAGTGTCTTATCTAAACTGCATTCCACCAATTAATGCTTGTTTATTGATGAAACTAGAGCTTTAGAGGATGTCTTTCAAAGGACAAGAACAGAGAAACCACTGTTTTCCAAAAGGATTGTAACGGTTTTGTTACCTAAAGAATTACTTTATTTGAGTTTCTGTTTATTTAAATTGTTTCTCACAATTGTAAGATTACAAAACATTATAGGAAGTGAAGATCAAATTGTGGTGTAAAGATAAATCTGTTTTGTGTTGTGGTTGAGCAGAAAAGAGGTGAGGTATGTTTCTTCTTCTTTAAAAGACCTGATTCTTAAGTGCTAAAGGTTAATTTTTCTAATTGCCAAAAAGGTTGTTGTTTTTCTGCACAACTGGAAGGTTAGACCCACAATGTCAGCAAAACAAGCACACACAAACACAGGGATGTCTGACAGAGATGGTTCGAGTTTCTTCTCATCGATCGGTATCAGCCCATTTACCTGTGAGAGTCACTGTCCCAGAACCAATTATCTTCCCTTATCTGTACAGTTTGCTTTTGTGCGTGTGCTCTTGCGTGTTTACTGGATGCACACTGCGTGTGTCACACTTTTTTTTTCCTCTCCCGCCTCCAATCCTTTGGGAGGTGTGAGTGATTGGCAGGTTGTGAGTGTGAGAAACTTCTCCTGGAGAAAGCCAAGCTGGATCAGTTTCAGGGCTGGGCCGCGGGGCGGGCCGGGCTCTGTGGGGGGAGACAGAGAGCTGGAACTCACCATCACAATCTCGGTGCGTTTTCAGCTCAAAGGGTGGCTTTATCTAACCATCTCTGGAAGGTGGGGGAGAAGTGAGTTTGTGTGTGTGTTAGGTGGGGGGGTTATCCCCCTGCCCCAGGTGAGGTGATGAACAGGTGAGCACACCCATTATGAGGAAAGGTGAGCTCTCTCTGTGTCCCCTGCCCTCCCCTCTTGTTCCTTCCTCTCTAATCTTGGAGGGGGAATGTGTGGATCTGCATTTTCTTATGAATGTGAGTGCAGGTGTAATTCCTTCTGCTGCTTGTTTGGCCTATAATGATATCAAGCCTGGCTGCAGGGGGCTCATCCCTTTTAGGCTGCTGAGAGTCTGCGTTGGGATTTCTCCATTAATTCCTCTAAATCCCTTTTACTTTGTCTGTTTTTGGATGTTAGAACACAGATTTTACCTCTGCCCTCCTGGGCATCATTGATCTTACGCTTGGCTGGGATGTGGCTTGTTTTTGACCCCAGAGCTGAGGAACAATTAGTAGTCTGGGATGCCTTAGATGCTCGCTGGAGATTAGGTGGGTTCAAAGAATTCATAACAGCACAGTCATTTCTTTAAGCCCTGTCTCTGTTGGTGTCAAACCTGTTTGAAGCTAAAACGGAAGCGCAGATGAAGGAGCTCAGACGAAGACTGGGGACGGGTCTTCTTCAGAACAGATATGAGGGAAAGTAACTAAACTAAGCATCAAATAAATAATCAGATGTTCTTTTTGTTGTTGCTTAAAGGTTCTTGTTCAAGTTCAGGATAATGGTGTACAGTACTACCAAACAGTTGTCAAACGGATACTTGAAAACGGATCCTGATGATAACATTTATTGTTGAATGTGAACATTTAACATGAAAGAACGTGTGCACAAACGTCCCATTGACATGCTATAACCTGTTCATGATTCACGATAATTTAACTTTGTACATTGCATTGATAACACACACATGTACGCTCATCGTTCATTTTATTAGGTACACCTTGCTAGTACCGGGTTGGACTCCCTTTTACCTTCAGAACTGCCTGAATCCTTGGTGGCATAGATTCAACAAGGTACTGGAAACATTCCCCAGAGAGTTTGGTCCATATTGGGGCTCAAAGTGTACCAAGAAAATATCCCCCCACACTATTACACCACCACCACCAGTCTGAACCGTTGATACAAGGTCAGATGGATCCATGCTTTCATGTGGTTGACGCCAAATTCTGACCCTACCATCCGAATGTCCTGGCAGAAATGAAGGCTCTTTGAAGACTTTTTCTGACCATTCTCTGTAAATCCCTAGAGATGGTTGTGGGTGAAAATCCCAGTAGATCAGCAGTTTCCAAAATACTCAGACCAACCCCATCAGGCACCAACAACCATGCCACGATCAAAGTCACTTAAATCCTCTTTCTTCCTCATTCTGGTGCTCGTTTGAGCTGCGGCAGATCATCTTGACCATGTCTACACACCTAAGTGCATTGAGTTGCTGCTATGTGATTGGCTGATCAGAAATTTGCATTAATGAGCAGTTAGACAGGTGCGTCTAATAAACTGTTCGGTAAGTGTACGTCACAAACTGGAGCCAAATTGGGATCAAGTACATCAACAGGAGAGGAAGCAAAGAAAATATTTTGTTTTGCCAAACAGAACGTGTTACTTTAAAATACAGCTTGGAGGTTAACGTTGTGAATGTATGTTTAGCTTAAAAGAAAACTTCAAAATGAGAGAAAAACAAATAAGCTTTTGTGTGTGTCATGAACTACCTTTGGAGGAAATCTTATCTGGGCTCCTGCTGAGGAAACCTGACTACTTGTGGCTTTCCTTTGATATGTTCTCTTCTTTAGTCTGTTCATCCCCACCCTTTAAAAGCACCAGAAAGATGGACCAAAGTAAGAATTCTTTATGAATAAAGAGAAAAGTCGACTCTCTTTCAGACACAATGCACCCATTTCTCACAGCCTAATCCCCCTCCCACGGAGGAATACAATAAAACCACTGACAGAAAGAAAAGATAATAATGCTAGACTCCCCCATGAATGAAGATTCAAGCAAACAAGCTAACCATGGATATAAAAAGGCGAAAATGAGATGTAAAAAATCTGGGGCTGTTATTGGTCGGGAGGCAAAGTACACCTTGACAGGTCATCATTCAAAAAGAGGGCCAACACAGAGAGTCATTTATTTCCTGTTCTTATTATGATCCTTCAATGAAAATAACACTGGGACTTCAGGGAGGAAATCTTAGCAGCCAAGGAAACCATGAACATGGACCACAGAGATGAAAGGTGTGCTCTACTCAAACAAAATAAGAAATCTAGACCCAAACAAATGTAAATTCAGTGGTTTATGTGAGGTCCTTATAAAGGATCATACGTTTTTTGTATCCTAATTTGGAGTATGATCTGATAGATTTTTCTTTAAAAGTTCATTCCATAGAGTTTTTTTTTTCCGCAGAAACTGCTCCATCCGTATATCTGATGATGTTGGGACATGCAGGTGAAACCTGAACGCCTCATCAACAGAAACACTAAAAGTAAAGAAACAGGCGGTCTAAATGCACACATAGGTAGAATAAAGAGCACGCCTTTTCCAGTGCGGCATGCAAAAGTGAAGCCATCATGCAAATCTGTCCATGTGCAGCTGCAGCAGTTCCCACCGTAGCAAAGACGGCGGTTCTTAATCAATGTTCAAGTGCTGTAATTACATCTGAGGGCTGAATGAAAACTCCAGAGGAAATTTGCATTGTATTCCTATGAAAATACTGAATTAAACAAAAAAAAAACGTTTTGTGAAAGTAAAGAAGTTTGTGAACGTTATTTGGGGATTGAGGAACAAAGGAGTACCTGGTTTTTGAACACTTTTTAGATAGACTTACAACCCAACTTTACCAACTTTATATTTAACAAATAATTAAAAAACTCAAAAGCAGTAAATTCATTCCAGCCTCGAGCTGTTGTTCTTCAGAATAATGTCCGGTTGTTACTTTCTTTTCTGTTTAACCGTAAAAGTTAAAATCTTTTTTTGGTCCTTTTTTCTTTTTTTTTTTTTGCTTAAACGTGATAATTCAATAACTTACTAACTCCTTAATTGTTATTTGTCACTTAATTACAATTTCATGTAATTTCTGATTTATCATTACTTCCCAAACAAAACAGATTCACAATTTAACCATCACAATCATGAATAATTGGTGATAATTGGTGATAATTGGTGATAATTCGGATAATTTGTTCTGGGTAGACCACTGTTCATTTGTTTATGAAATGTTTTTCTGAGTTAACTGAAGAGTCATATTTAGCTACCTGGCATTTTTCCAAAATGGAAAATGTTTTGCGTTCTAATGCTAACAATGAATGAACTGCTTCCCAAAAACATTTTTTAATGTGGATGATTTATACTCAAAGGTCATCTCAAGTGTTGATTAAAATACCAGCTGGTTTCTGAAGCAATGACTCGATTCAAATGGGAATGCCAAGAAAATGGGAATGCTTTGGAGTTAAAACCTCAATCAAGCTCTCAGCAAGAAAAATAAAGGCAGTAAGAAGAAAAGCTGCCGGCTCATGTAGTGACAAATGCTTTCAACTCACCAGTGCACCACATTTGGAGAGATTTTTCAATTCATCTATTCTCAATTTTTGCTTTTTTTTTAGTATCAGAGATCATCCTTTTTGATTTTTCTCATCATTCTCTTTCTTTCCATCAATTTCTGTCTTTGGTTTGCATGCAGCTTTTTGCTGGACGGTTCATTTGCTTGTACATTGCAGTGCAGTGAAATTAACTAAATTTTTTAGTTGTATCAGAATTGGCTCAATGAGCTCATCCAAGTTTAAACGAGATGCTAAACATTGGACATTTTACGTAAAAAAAACAAATTCTGTAATGGACAGAACAGAAAATGTTTTGTGGAAAAGTGTGCAAAGTTGCCTATTGTGTATTTTGATATGAAAAATATTATGGAAATGTGCAAATGGGCCTTTGAAGCAAACCTGAAATTTAAAGACAGATTTTGACATTTTAGGAGTTAAAACCATTTCTCCTCTTGCGGAGCTTTAAATGAAAAGATTGAGGTGAAATATTTTTACATTTTTTAAAATAGATGGATTCAGCGATCTCGCCAAAGCAAGGTCACCAAGATGGCAGCCGTACTGTCCAAAAACAAAGAGTTAAAGTGCTGCTTGACTGTGGGCGGCAGAATGTAGGCTGTAGAGGAAGCAAAGACTATTTTAGCGCCCTTCCGTCTTTAAATTATTATTTACTGATTTCTGTCCTTTTAGCAGAAGACATGAATAGTTTCTAAGTACATTTATTTGAAGTTTCTACCTTGTTCTATCAAATGCAAGAGGCAGCACACATGTCAACAGACTCCAGTGACAAAACGTTGAGCATAAAAACAGGGTTTTGACACCAGGTGTGGAATATCTAACGAAAAAAGGAAAAGGATGCTGGGAAAGATTGTTCAAATTAAGCATTAGACCCCGAGAAACTTGGACCCAGATTGGAATAGTGCTTTTGATTTACAATGAGAGTAGGAGGTTGGAGCTCAACAGGGCTTCATTTAAATGCCGCTTGTATCTTATGAACAAAACCGTGTGAAAGCAAAAGTTATTTGCATTTAAATTTGTTTTTTTAATGACACACAGCACAGTGAAACCCAAACTCCTTTACTCAAAAAACAGTTTTGATATTTTAACATCAAATACAACTAAAGAAAGATCAACAAATAAAACGATTTTCTATGAAATCAGGTAAAATGTGGATGTTGTGGTTATAAAAGAAGTAAAAATTATCATAGACTGTAATTTTCCTTCAGGCCAACTCTGGGAGATCCTCTAAGATCATTCGGGATCCTCAATTCAGTTTAATCAAAGACCCACACTAGTGAAAATGGTGTTTTGACGTGTTCTTGCTGGCTTTTTCTCATGACGGAGGACATGTGTAAAGAACATTAGGATTAAATTTGCTTTTCTGAGTATTTCTTTATTGAAATCATTGTGAATCAGCAGCAGATAAAATAATGCAGTTGCAAAAACCTTGTAGCAGTGATGTAGGTTGGACACAGCGTCTACACAGTGACATCCAAAAAAGCAAAGTTTGCCACCAAATTCCCAGTACGCACAGAAGCCTACCATGTACTGAATGATCATATGATCTGGATGAAACACAGGAATGTTAGAACATTTCAAAGTTGCTCAACAGAACTTTGAAGTGACTTTCAGACTACTGATTCTACTCTCAGGTGATGAGAAGCCTTCTTCATCAATCTGTAACAGCGTGTGTCAACCGTCACCTCGCCTTGTCAAACTGCTTTACCTGACACTGAAAATTATATTGACAACATTTAGAAACACTCTGCTGTGGAAGAACTGAAACACAACAACTCACAAAGACAAAGACTGTGATCATAACATATTTCTTTTATGCTAGTAAGCATTAGCCTAAATGAAAGTGACTATTTGCAAGTAATTTTTTCGAAATGCGTGCAGCCAGTGCTCAAGTTACGATTGGGATTATTGCACCCCCCAGAGGATGGGCCAACTGCAGGATGCACTTAAAAATACCTGCTGCAATGCAGTAATCTGCATCCTGGCTGCATGTATTACATGTCGGCAACATGAATTTCCATCAGTTTATGACATCAGCTTTAGCAAAATTACCTTTGAAGTTTGCTATGTAGGATGACATATACAATTTGAATCCTTTTTGCATTTTATTTGAGGGTGTTTTGCTGAAAAGACAAACAATTCACCAAACATAATTTTCAGTGACTCTTGGTAGCTCCAAAAGGCATCTTGGAAACTCCAAATACTTGGCTATTTTCATGTAAACACTGATCCACTCCCCAACCAGAAATGATGGACTTGTCAAGTACCGAACGCGGCAGTAGATCATGCACATAGCCCATTTGGAAGCAGGCTTACTCCACACCAGCAGTCTAGCCCACAACTTAGATTCAAATTTCAAAAGAACTCCTGCCGCTCTGCAGAAACTATGTCCTAGAAAACAACACAGTTTTTTAAAATTTTGGCTATAAATGCCATAATCATCATTTAAAAAGCACCAGGAAGGCTTTTACAATTGCTCAAAATGGGATTGGAGTGGGACTTTAAATACCAGAATATTTGATTAAAGCAATCCCACTAGTTTTTACATTTTAGTCCAGCAGCTGATCACGTATATTTTCCACACCAGAGTTATTTATTTGCCGGCAGCAATTTTATCTCCTAAACTTTATTGTTTTGTCTTTTGTAAGCTTATCTTAGTATTGATGCAGAGATGAAACTCTGGGTCACGTATGAGGACTAAACCACCCATGTAGCTGTTTAGGCTGGAGAGCGCCCAGAGAGACCTTCTGGCCATGAGTCTACAGTCAAGATGCGGTTATGTAATTTCCTGTCAGCATCAAGCTAGCAGAGAGATCTGGTAACTCTAAAATGAACCAAATAAAAAAAAAAAAAAGAAAGATTAAACTGTCAACTCTGTCTGCTGTGCTGCAAGGTTGACATAAAAATGTTAAAGTAATATTAATAAAAAAATGCTGATGTGCTTAAAGTGCACTTAAGCAGGTAATAATGATTAAATGAACACACTTAGCTGTTTTCCATCAGTGAAAGAGAACTGAGGCCTGTCTCAATATCATTACATGGCACACACACAGTGTGTTGTTACCTGTGCATTCCTGCTGTGTGGGAGCAGAGCAGAGAGAAGTCAATGAAGAGAAACTGAAGCACAGGGGCATAGTTGGAGCTTTCTTTTTCTGCCCAAGTCTCTCTTTCACCCATTCTTCATCTGTCGTTTGGGTTCTCTTCTCTTTTGTCCCCTAATTGACTCTCCTCTGCAGCCTCGCATGCCTGCATGTATGCTGATACCATTGTGCACAACAGCTGAAAATACACACCTGCAGCAATGCAAGGTGCACCCACATTCCTCCTGACAGCTCTTTAGGCTGTCCGACCGATCCAGACTTACCAGAACCTGAAATTGTTCAGAAAACGCAACACACCAAAGGTTAATTCCCTTTGGAACCTGGAACACGTGTTTTTAGAGACAAGTTAATAACTCCAGGCGAAACATCTCAAGGGAAGTTTGTTTTAATGATTTCATTTGTGTGCAAATTAGATTGAGAGTAGCGGTCTTTATATTAAAACAGAGAAGAGGCAAAGCATCTTTGATTTGCATGATCATGGTAAATTATAGAGTGTCTCTGTCTGCGGACGTGCCTTTGTTTGAAGGGACTAAGTGTTTCCCAGCATGTGAATGGGCGCAAAGCTGTAATTACAAATAATGGGTTTCTTTTAGAGTCTTGCTTCAGATAGCTTTCTGTCTGTCAGTATCTTTTCTGTGCACACGTCTGGATGACTGGGTGCACATGCTTTATGGTAAATGTCACTGTCCTCCCCAGCTTTTCAACCACATCACGTCTGTGGATTCACCCAGACTGGAAAAAGTTTGACTTCTGATGCCATTAACCCTCTTTGTTGCCAAAGCTCAACAGGAGCAAACATTTTGAGGATCACGGTTCTCTTCTGCAGTTCTGCTCTTGTCGTTTAAGCCCTGATTTGATGTTCCCATGTTCTTACATCAGTGTTTGTATGTGTTCAAATGCACTTTGTTTGATGAGAAAACCTCCATGTCTCAGTTTACAACACTTCACTGGAAGAATCAGTTCAATAACACTCATGCACAAGTATTTTAAGACCATCGTTGGTTACTTTTTTAAAGATAAGTATTTTTCTTACAATCACAGACACACAAGTTGTTCACTGGGCTTTATGGATCTTTGCGGGAATCTGTTCACACTTGTTACTATAGAGGCAGAAGTTTGGGTTCAAATTGATGAATTCAAAATCCCGATCAGGTGGAAAAACTTGGTATATTCAGACTAGACACACTTGGTTAGTTTAAAGCAGGGGTGTCAAACTCCAGGCCTCCAGGGCCGGTGTCCTACATGTTTTTCAACCAACTGGCCATTGAAACTCCTGATTGGCTAAACACACCTGATCCAGGTAATCACCAGCAAATTGAGCAGGATTTCTGGAAAATCAGCAGGAGGCCGGCCCTTGAGGACTGGATTCTGACACCCCTGGTTTAAAGTGAACCAGAGTTTGTTTCCCCTGATAATCCCGAGCAAATCTTCAGTCTGAATACACTCAAGCGAACCGGTTAGTTTCCAATCAGACTGAGCTGCGGTTTGCTGAGTTTCCTCAATCTGAACAACGGAATTAAAACAGCCACCACCCGGCCTCCTTGTGGCTACGCAGTTAGGCAGTAGCATGAAGGGCCTTGCATCAGGACCCACACTAGATTCAGCTCATCATGTGGGAACTCTGGGGAAAAGAACTCTGGCTCTCTATATGTGCCAGTCCTGCACGCAGCCAACTGAGTCATCCAGCCGCCTAATATTTATTTAACATATATTTGACATATATTTTCAATATTCTAATCAGCAAATCTAAACATAATATTGTTTTGCTTAAAACATTAAAGCATCATATCAATTCACAAATCCAAAGGTGAAAAGCAGCAAATGGATAACAATGATGACTCATAGAAAACTCCTTTTCTTGTCTCACCCTGTTGTCTCACTAAAAATCTCTAAAGAAATCAGTAAAAAAAAGTCTCACTCAAATTAGTCGGGGAATCCCAGACAACATGAGGATGTGATGGTGGAGGGGTGACAGCAGGACAGGATGATTAGGAGGCAGGCTGACACTGGACGACATGTCAAGATGTCTCTGTTGTTCCACAGCGTTGGAAGTGACCACAGAGGTTACCTTAAGCCAATCAAGCCTGCAGGAATGTGGCCGTCTGACAGACAGGGAGGGGTGGAGGAGGATGTGGAAAGGAAATGTCAAAAGCAACAAGCAAATGAAGTCAAGAGTTTTAGAATGTTAAACAAGTCAAACAAAATCATTTTTAGTGAGGGAAAACTGTTTTAATATAATCTTTTTTAATGTTAATGTACCAATTTATCATTTAAAAATATGATAAATCAACTAAAGGAAGGAATTTCCAGATTCCAGTCCATTTCTAGTTAAATAAGCAACAGCATCTTAACTGTTGGATCATTGTGATTTCACCTTGTCAGACCCATAGATCATTAATTCAAAGCTTCTTAACATACAACAAACAAAAGATATTTCTGTTTTGCTCAGAAAGACATGTTTAGACAGTTTCTGATCTTCTTGGCAACACATCCAATACCTGTTCCTGCCAAACAACAAGGTTTGGATTACCGGAAGGACTCCACTTAAGTTATGGGGTCTTTGTAATCTTGTTTGAAATAACAATATTGCAAAGGTCAGAGAATGATAACTTGCTTACACTGAAATGCTAAACTGTGTCCTGGAGATGAAAAATTGTTCTAATTTAACTGGGATTATTAGAAACGTCAATTGGTTAGCATTTTTTTTTTTAGTTGAATTATATAGCTTTGCATTTTGTGGAAAATGGTAGAGCCCAAGTAATAAGCTGATTGGTTGTTTTTTATGTTATATAGGAAAAACACAAAGTTTTTGTAGAGATTGTTATTGTTTGGTGTGTGTTCTGTTCAAAGCATTTCAATATTTTCTGATTTTTTTTCAAAATAACTTTATTTAACTTTATATAACTTTATATTTGATGTGTTTTGAGATGTTTACATTCTGGCGGTGGCTTTTGTTATGCCCCGCTGGAGGGCAGTGGGTTTTGAGGAAGGCAGTAGATGTTAAGGAGATGATGGGAGTGTCAGGGTTCGCTAGAAGACAGATGGAAAGTGGGTGAAGGCAAACAAGGAAAGATCAAGTCTGCTGCTAATTATATCTACAATGGAAGAAAAACAGAAGAGTCGTTGAGAGTGTGAGAACAAGGAGACGTGTAATTATAGAGACGGGGCTAAAAGAGCGGGGCGGGGAGGATAGTTGCACACCGGGGGTCTGATTTCTTGTTTTCTGCTACACGCCTGTGAGTTTTTCACCTCGAGGCAGCGAGGTGGGAGTGATTTGTGATATTGTGGACGTTTTCTCTTATTTTCTCGTCAATTTTTCTCAACATTTTCTTCAAATAGTCTAAAAAGAAATATATTTCCCCTTCTTGAATGCAGACGGCTTCGTGTGGATCCTCGAGCTGTACACCTATATACACCTGCTGCTCTGCTGCAGGAATACTAATAGTATTGTTACTGTGGTTACCTCAACTACCAATTTATAGTGCAGGTAAAGTGTCAGCCATCTGATCTTGGCTAGGCCCAGCTGTTGTCACGGCAACCATTTTGCATCATTTGTAATTGCTTCCTCTTTCTTATTTGGCACATCAAAGTGTTTGAAATATTTTGAACGTATAAAACGAAAGTGTGAAACAATGACCAACAGATTAACATGATGTATGGATGTCGTAGTGTGACAATATACAAAAAAGAAATCTAAAAACTGAAAGGAAAACTCAGCCCCGTGACCCAGTAGAGATACAGTGGGTTCTAAAGATAGACGGATAGGTAACTCCCTCATTTAAAAAACACATTTTCTTTGTTTTTTGACTATTTGAACCCTTATTCAAACCTGGAGCTTCATGAAAGTGCGTAAGTCAAAATCAAAACAGGGAAACTTTTGGAGCTAGTCTTAAAAGCCCACACCATGTAGGTGGAAGTTTGATCAATTCTACAGTGAACTTCACCTTTCTGCTCTATCTCTATCTCTGTCTGATTTCAAAACACTTGCATTATCTATTCATTCATGCAAATGAAACATTTAGAAATATATTATACATGTAATATTGATAAATCAAGAAAAGTTTTCAGAAAAATTTGTGCACACTTTTCTTGGAAATCTGTTTATTTTTCAAGTACAAATTTGAATGAATTTGCACATGACAACAATAACTGCCAGTTCAAACAGCAGCGGCAATTTAAACATAAGCTGCACCTGTGTAGGTAGTAAACCCAGCTCATGAGGGCTGATATCCTGAAGGCATGTCAAGATGGCGACCACTGGCTTGTCCTTTAAATCCACTGATTCAACCAATTTCCAGAGTCTTCTGTAAATCCCAGCAGCTTTAATCAGCAATAACACGAGGAAAGGAATCTGTTGGCTCTTTTATGAACTAGAATTTGCCCCCTGACAGCCATCAGACAGTCTGTTCCACAAGTTCACCCCTAAAAAATGTTCTCTGAGAACTAAATGGGAGACTTGTTAAAGCAAAGAGAATCCAGGGACCATTTAATTGGTTGTTTTTAATTAATTACTTTTAATTTACAATCACAGCACGCCATGGTGAGTAAAGGGAAACACATTAGTCTGTGGGTAAATATTAATTTGAACAATTTCCACTAAACAAAGCACAAAATGTTCTAAAAAATTGTCAACTGAGTTGGTTAAACGATCTTCTGATGTTCTGAGGAAATTAGAAGCAAATTATTTTTTTAATTTGTGAAAAAATTACAAGAAGAGCCCCTCTTTAATAAAAATGCAAGAGAGTTTGAAAATATGGCATCTATTTTTTTTTAGTAGTCATACTCGTGCTTTTTTTTGTTATTGGACTACTTATAAGCTTAATGTCTTTATATTCCCAAGTACCTTTTGTATTTGTTTACAGTCAACTGTAATTAGCTGTTATATAGTTGCAAATAGTTACACACTCTACATTTTTTTTAACTTGTTTTATTTTTGTTTTCCATTCATGACATGTTTTATCTGCTGCACTCAGATTACTCCAGGCGCAAAATCAAATCACATTATGTTCAAAAAGGTTGCTAGGACTTCCCTGGACGTGTCAGTCGGAATTGCACACGCTGGCATGCGGGTAACTGCTGGTGTGTGTGCAAATATGTATGCATTAGTGTGAGCTCTGAGGGGAAATTCCTCTCCCAGGGATGGGAGTTCTTCCTGTTGTAGAGCTGTCTGTTTGTACAGCCTGGCTTTGTCGGGATATCCTACCCTGCCCATGACTGAGGGAGAGATAGAGGGAGGGATGAAGGGGGCACTGATAAGGGAGGAGGGTGGGGTGACGAGTAGAGAGTAAGGGGGGGGCAGGCTGAAAAACTGGAAAGACTGTGATGGAATGTGGAAGAGTAAAATGTCAAATGAAAATGATAAAGGCTTTCTTGGAAATTAGCTTGGATGCCATGGAAAACGTGAAAGCAGCATCATCTGCTAGATATTTACATAGCGTGGATTCATTGTTTGGCTGCTTTTGGGTTGACTGGAGGCTGCAGGTCAAGAGAAGGGGCCGGACAGCCAGCAGCCTGTGAGAGGAGACAGTATGTCATCCAGACAAACTGTCTAGCTTTTCCTTAAGATCCCTGTTCTCTGCAGCCATGCCAGACTGACTCCACCTACTTGTGTGAGGATTATAAACAATCTTAATGTGGCTGAAAACTCAACGTTTTACTGCTGACAGTTCTGATCTGAACCGATCGGAACATGTGGTACTGGGACCACATGATGTTTTAGGTTTGAAAGACCCTCAGATGATGTTTAAAAAAGGAGAAAACTGTCGTGAAATGTTGGGTAATTTAGTTCATCAAGTACATTTTGCTTTTAGCATGTCATGCCTATCAACTGTTCTGCAAACAGAGTTAAAATTAAGTTCATAAAGGATTTTTGAGCAACAAATATTCAATTATCTCAATTCAATGATCAAATATCTCGTTTTAGCTGCCTTTGATAAGTTAAGGAACACTAATGGGCAATGCCCTGTACAGGTATGAAAGGTGGTGGGAAGCTCTTGATTGAAAAGACTTCCCTGAAAAAGACAAGTAATGTTTTAGAGACGAACAGGAGCATGCAGATCAAAAAAAGCAGGAAATGAAAAAAAAAAAAGTCAAAAATGTCCACAAAATGTTTTGATTATTGATGTTAAAAGTCTTGTGCAAATGTAGTGAGGTATTTTTTATTTTGAGGGTGTGTGTAAATAATCCTTTTCCATCCTCAACACAAAACACGTTTTTTGCAGGTTTCCTAAACGGGGGAAACAAAGGCAGACATTTGATTACTTGTCAGGCACAATTGGGACACACAACTAATCAGTGATGTTTGCAATGAATTTCATGAAGCACTGGAAATGAAACGCTGTCAGTTCAATCAGTTCTACTTGTGCACTTCCTGTTATGGCCAGTCAAAATGTGAGAAAAGAAAGCGCGTGTTAGTATTCTGGGACTGAGCAACAAACAAACCAAAGATTGACTGAATGCAGGGAAGAAAACAGCTTGTGTGGAAAATGGAAATGGGTTTCTTCATGCTATTTTTGACAAATTATTTTCAACTTTTTAGTTATTTCTTTTTTCTACACAAATCTTTGAGTTTTCAGGCTTTAGCAGAAGAGCAAAACCTTTTTCTATTTTCAAGCGTTCCCAGTGTTCTTTTATTTATGATTATGCCGTTTTAAGCCAAAATGTGTTGCTTTCTCGGACATAGTTTCTGCAGAGCGGCAGTCGTTGATTAGAAATGTGGCAAAACTTCAGAAAAATAATTCTAAACCTAATTTTCCTCCCTCATGAGAAAAATGAACATAACAACATAATTTTCTTTGAAGTGCACGTTTAAACACATGAACAAGCCTCTGATAGTGATCTTGTGAGGTCACTGAAGTCTGCCACTGCGTCCGAACATACAGCATCTGTTTTTCTGACATCTCTGTTAAACACATGTTGTTTGTGTGAGGGCATGTTTGTGTGAAGATTGTCATGAGAGGCGCGGGGAAATTAATCTATTCAGATCCAGTTCATGCTGTGATTTTTAGAACAGTAACCATGGTTACTTTGACCTCCCTGACCTCCATACTGCAGCCCATTCTCTACAGTGAGGCTTACCACAGTTACACCCTTCCTGCTGTATCTACGGTGTCCTGTCTTACCTGGCTTTGTGCGCTTGTCGGAGGTGAGAATGTCTGTGTTCTGATGCATGAATGGTGGAGAACAATGGAAAAGAAAAGACCCTGGACTTCTGACAGGGCTTTACTTGCTATAATTAACAGTTGGCAAAAAGCGTGGGCAGACAACAGTGGATAGAAGGGCAGGTGAGGGGAAAAAGGAGTGTGAAAGAGGATCAGGCCAAAAGGTTTGTGCCAAAAGTGTTGTAATGCTGTGTGTGCATTTTTGTTGTAGTGGATAGTTTATCATGACAGAGCTGGGCGTCAAAAACTCCAGATGCAGCAGACTTTTATTCAGGGAACAATATGGTGTTTTTGCTGTAACAGCTATGATCTGATTTCAGGCTTTTCTTGATGCAATATTTCCCTTTTTCTCCAGAATTTCAATGTTAGTATATTTTCTGTTTTTCTTCAGAGTTAAAAATATGTTTTCGTAACTTTGTCCTCCATGATAAATTTTCAAACGGTTGGCATTCTGTAAATTAAAAGGAACGCCATTCATAAATTACTACCAAGTCCGAGGCCCTGATTGGTCAAAGTTTGATCTGGTTTAACTTTCAATGTCGGTTCAATGGCGGCACATCAAACAAAAATTGTTGTAAAAAGCCCAAAACGTGCATTTTCATAGTCTTTTTATTGGTAGTGGTTGCTTGAACGCATGTCGCCAAGACCAGTGTGAGTGTAGCTTAACACACATATCTGAGCCTGCAAAGAATGTTTTGAGACTTTTGAAAAAAAAAAAAAAACATTCATTAACCACCTCAACTAGAAAAAAAGTCATTAAAAAAAGCATTTTCCTAAACTGATTACAGAGTCTGAGGATGAAGGTTAATGTCACGGCTGAGAAAACCCCAAACGCAGAACTCTGGAGGCTGCCAGATAATGAGCAATGCTATATGAAATTAAACTACAGCAAACACAGTTCACTGGGAAGACATGTACCACAAAGTAAACACAAACAGGTGCTTAAAAAATGGGAAATATGCGGCTGTTGAGGATTTAGTAAAGGACAACAGAATAAAGGGATTATGTAAATGAGTATGTATATAGTGAATTTACACCAGACTTACACAAATGAATTCTAATTAAACCAAAACACTGGAGACCAGGAATAACCTTGCAAAACCAGCTTAAAACACATTTCTTATCTTTGTTTTGCCAGTTTTTTAAAGAGACATGATGCGCCTCTTTCATGAACAGGTAGACTTAGTAATGTTTGAAGGTGTTTAGGCAACTGACCTGAAAAAGGGAAAATTATATATTAGTAACAATAAAGGTTGGGTTAGATTTTTTTTTCAGCCAATGAAACCTATGTTTGTCTTAATATTTCAGCGCCTCGCTGAGATTTAATTTTACGTGTTGAATAATTGCAGGACGAAAGCAGAAAACGGCCTACCTTACTTGTTTTGCACTGTTTTTGTGTGATAATGACATTCTTCGAGGAGAAGGTTGGCACGGCTACGGCCGCGCAGGCGGCTGCAGTTCAGTGACCAGGTGAAGGGTCCAGCACATCCAAATGATTTCAAACTAATGCATGAGAGGTGCGCGATGGAATGACTCTGTTACTCTGGGCTTGGTCTCTAATCATAAGAAAAAAAGTTTTCTCGTAAAAATAATAGATGCCATTATCGTGGGAAACGATTATAAAAAGAGTTTTTTTCCGCCTTTCATGATGCAGGTCCTAAGGTTTCCCCAGATGTTTTGTGCAGCGCAGCCCTTATCCACAATTTCTCCCTTGGCTGCGTCGATTCGGCTGCAGCTGTGGCCTTACCTGAGGCTCTAGCGTGAGTTTAATGCTCCAGTTGACTCACCTGAGAGAATTTTGTGAGCATTTACCCATAAAATAGCGATAATGGTGCACACCAAACATTCCTCCTGGTGATAATGTTTCCCTAAAGGCTACTGACTCCATCTGGTTTATCTGGCAGTTATCTGCCAGCCTTAATAAACTGAGTGAGATCTCTGCACCCCAACACATCTCATTAGCACCATGACGTCTGTGTGCTGCAGTTTTTCCACATACTTTTTCCACATTTTTGTATCACAGAGACATTTTTTCCCTTTTTTTAGTCTTTGAGCTTCCTTTGATGCACCTCCCACCGACTTCCTTGGTGTCTTCCTCACTTTGTAGTTAAAAGTCTCACAAACTCCAGGAGTCCTGCAAATTATTTATGTTATCCTGGCAATATTCTGCACCCCTTTTTGTCTTTTTTGGTTAATTGTCCTCCCTACTGCCATTCCCATTCCTCTTCTTCTCTTGCACTACAACTTGGATTCTCCTCCCACCTTGTCATTCATTGCAGTGACTGAGGGTGTACCTTTTCCATCAGCAAATCCCTGACTCGGGACTTGTTTTTTGCTCCCCTAACATTTTGATCTGTGACAGCAACTCTTCATCTTCTCTTTTGCTCAAAGCGTGCCGCCTTCAGCTCACATTAAAGCTGCTGTTGGCCTCCCACCCTTTCCCTTTTCCATCTCCATCTCAGACACTCTTCGCATCACCTCTTATGCCCACCGCTCGCTTTCTATCCATTTTGACACCTTCAACACTGCTTTCTGTCCACCCACTCCGTGCCCCCCTCTGGCATAATGCTTCTTCAGCATCGGACGTGACTACACATCTATGTTGCCTTTTAGGAGAGTGCACATGATGTTTGCTATTTGCATGGCAGGCGCTGCTGTGTTTCACAGAGGGAGAGACTGGTGGGTGGATGAGGAGAAAACCTAAGAGTGAAGCATGTTATTTTCTGAATTATTCATTGTAGCACGAAAGAATGCACAGGAAAAAAGGAAGTAGTACCAAACAGAATTGCTTTGTTAAGCAATTGTGTGTGTGTAAGGTCAAAGTATTCTTTAATACTCAACAAATGACATTCTGCGCAGATGAAATGATGCTGTGAGCAGCCAAGAACGATGAAAGCCGATGAATATTCATAGGCTAATCAGTCTAACTGTTTTTTTGTGGAATTATGAGTGGAAATATTGGAAAAAAAACCTCAAAGAAACCCTTTATGCTGAGAGTAGCAAACCTGATCATCAGATGCATTTGTTGATTGGTATGGCGTCATACAGCTTAAACACAGAAGAGACTCTAGATCGAAAAAGGTTTGGAAATGTCGAACAACTTTAAAATCCCAACAGTATTCTATTCTTGTTCAGTTTAGTCAGTTCCTGTCTTGATTATTGTAATTCACTCCTCTTTGGTCTCCCTCCATAAACCCCCCGTCATCTCTAGAACCCCATTCTTTAGTCATATCACCCCCATTCTCCAGCAGCTGCACTCCAGAATCCAATTCAAACTTCTCCTGTTTACTTTCAAGGCCCTCCATAACCTGGCTCCTCCTTATCTTTCCGACCTTCTCCATATCAAAACCCCATCACGTTCTCTCCGGTCCTCTTCGTCTGTCCGTCTGTCTGTTCCCACGGCTCGGCTCATTACAATGGGGAGGCGAGCCTGCAGCCGCTACATAACATAAACTCTCTCCCAATCTTCAAATCCAAACTCATCTGTTTAAATGTCCATTTTCACCGTCATTTTACTGTTCATTTTCCACCAGCTGGTATTTATTGTGCTTTTATTGTATATTTTTTGTGCAATATCCTTGAGTTTTTTTTTTTTTTGAAAGGCCCTTTTAAATAAAATGGATTATTATGGTCATTATTAACACTGGTATGAAGTCACGTCAAACAGTCCAGATGGGAAACGTTTACTTTGAAAAGCTGAAAGGCAAATATTACCTGAAAAAAACCAGATCATGATTCTAAAGTTTGTAACTTAAACTCTGCCCACAGGCTGTTCAGAGCTAATCTTTAACACATCTAGCTTTCATGCATTTACAATCATACTGATCGTAATCAGAGTGAAAAAGATTGATAGTGGGCCAAGAACATTGTAGTCTTGTTTTACTTATATTGGATCTGCATCTAGCAGCGTGCCTGACCAATGTTTGCTTTGTTTTTTTTTTGTTTTTTTGCAGAAGTCCTTCTCTTTGGTCCTGGAAGCTCTAGATTCTGACAACGACACGTTAGAAACAGGTAAGTAACAATAAAAAAGATGCCATTTGTTTGATGTTTTCTGACAGAAATTTTCCATAAAATGTGTGAGCACATATGAATGCAAACATCTTCTCTTTAAAACCTATCTGGTCAACATCTATAAAATTGTAAAAATGTTATCAGTCTTTTTTTATGGGTGAGTGCATTTCAGTGTCACTCCTATAATTATGTCACAATGAGCAAACAAGACCTTCCAGAATCCTAGAAGGCGTAAACCCCCTCCTCTTATCATTGGTTAATAAGAAACAAACTCTATTACATCAAAACGGTCATCATCCTCAGGAGTCAAGACTTTCTTCTAATATTTAGTTTTTTTGTCTTCTGTTTGATCCTTTTTTAAGTGGCTTAAAACCAACTTTAACTGATACAGACCCTCAAAACGGAATTTAATTTAAAGAATGGACTAGCAGTAAGGCAAAGCAAAATAGAAATGTTTAGCAAATGAACAAGGTTTCAAACCCTGTAGAAGTGGACATCTCCATGGACTGGACTGACTGTGACCCAATAAAGCTGCCAGTGTTGAGATAAAATAAACGCCCTTCAAATGGTCATGAGCATTTTTTCTCTCCATATTGGTATTTTAGCCCCTACAGTAAGTGCTGTAGGGTCAACAGTTCAGAGTAATGAAGAGTGTGGAAATAAGGTGAAAAACTCAAGTGCAAGCAAGTTTGAATGGATGGAGAAAGGTGTCAGGTGTGAAAGGAAAGGTGTACAAAACTGTGGTGAGACCATAGACCGTGCTGTCAAGCTTAGAGAAAGTGGCAGTGAGGAAAAGACAGGAAGCACAGCTGGAGGTAGGACAGATGAAGATGCTGAGGTTCTCTTTGGGAGTGACAGCACATACTAGAGGTTTTGGAGATAAAGTCAGGGAGGCCAGACTGAAACGGTTTGTACATGTCCAGAGGACAGACAGTAAATATATTGGTAGAAGGATGCTGAGTCTAGAGCTGCAGGAAAGAAGTTTGGAGGAAGATCAAATAAGAGGTTTATGGATGCAGTGAACATGAAGTTAGCTGGTGTTAGAGTAGAGGATGCAGAAGACAGGGTTGGATGGAGGAAGCTGATTCGCTGTGGCGACCCCTGAAGGGAAAAGCCGAAAGGCAAAGAAGAAGAGGTCTTTTAGCACCTGTTTTCATCCATAACCACATATATAAAGAAAACTAGGCTAAAAACTAAATCCCACTACATTTTTCTTTATTCAAATTGTTGAGGATCAGATAAAAAAAGCCTCTGGAAAAAGTTCAAGTTTTTGTTGCACTGCTAATGTTAGCTTAGGGTTGTGAGGGGCTGTAAGCTAGGGGGAGAGAGTGTCAATAAAGGGATGATGGGAAATGGGGGCAGGCTTACTCCATGCCAACAATCTCACCGACAGAGGCAATTTTTTTAAATGAACCACTACCGCTCTACAGTAACTTCGTCCTACAAAAAAAACTTTTTTTTAAAATTTTGGCTAAAAAGTGCATTGACCACTAAAGGGAAGTTTAGCTGGGTGGATGCCCGGGGGAAGACCCTGGACACGCTGGAGAGACTAAGTCTCTCGGTTGACCTGGAAACGGCTCGAGGTCCCCCAGAGGAGCTGGAGGGTGTTGCCGGGGAGAGGGAAGTCCGGGCATCTATGCTTACACTGCTGCCCCCATGACCCTGTCCTGGATTAGCAGAAGAAAATGGATGGATAGTCAATATCATTTGTTGTAAATCTGATGTAAAAATGG
Source organism: Oryzias celebensis (assembly GCA_014656515.1). Taxonomy (NCBI): domain Eukaryota; kingdom Metazoa; phylum Chordata; class Actinopteri; order Beloniformes; family Adrianichthyidae; genus Oryzias; species Oryzias celebensis. The sequence goes on along the minus strand of BNCR01000012.1, from coordinate 66,664,642 downwards.
CTTTGGTAAAATATATTAAGTTGGTCAGAAAAAAAAAGAAAAGCAGATTAATTTCTTGACACTTATAGGTTTAAGCACAACCAGCAATTATTTTTACAGAAATAGCAACCTTTTTTCTGTTTCTGTGTAAAAATATGTTTTATTTTGTCTTTCATTACAACAAAACAATCAAACTTTGTAAAAGTTTTTGCTTTAATGAGATACTAAGCTTCTTTTGAACTTTTGACTTTATTTTGATAAATTAGATCTAAAAATATTCTGATAGAAATGTATTTACATGTTTTTAAAGTCAAAATCTTGGCTTTTTTTTTTACAGTATCTACAGTGATAATCAAGCATGGGATTGAATCCCCCGCCTTTAAATCTGGCATCAATTGCTCAACCCAGTCAGTCACTCCACTTTAATCATTAATGTTTCTTAATGGCCACAATTTGTCCATAAAACATGTTGCTTTATGGCGTAGCGCAGCGAAAATCTGCTTTGTGTCTTAATGTCTGTGATGGTCCCGTCATTCAGAACTTTTGTTTGTCCTGCTTGTCTTGTTTCCCTCCTCATAATCAGGGAACGAGAATATAAGCTGCCTTCTAAAAAAAGCAGATGTTCTCATGTCCGTCTCCTTCCTCTCATGCAACAATCCTGCCTTTCATCCCTTCATCCTTTTGCTTCCTGTCAGCCAGGGGAGGAACTGCAGTCTGACGGCTCCAATAACTGCAGAGCTGTCCTTTCTTCTGCTCACCTCTGATGTCCTCCTGCATCTTTCCTTCTCTCTGCCCTCCAGCGCTACTCTTACATCTTGCTTACCTTGACTTCCATTTTCACCTGAGTCTCTGACAGCCTTTACATCGAGGCTGAAGCCGTTCGTGAGGCCCACAGCTCAGCTCTGCTCAAACACAGGCTTCTAGAAGCAAACTAAATGGACTTATCTGGCCCTGCTGCCAATCAGAAAGGATTACCGGTGGCGACTGTATCCTCTGAGATACTCACTGAAAACAGGGAAAAAATGAAGGTGTTCTGTGAGCTCTGACAGTCTGACCTTCACTGAGATTTTTGTAAATGAAACAAGTTTTAGTGTTAATGCATAAAGACGTCCTAGACGATGGTAGTTTAAGCTCATTTTTTTTATTCTGTTACAAAAAAAACATCAAAATGCAAATATGCTTCTATCCCATTTTCTTTTCAATCTCTCTTTTTTTTTTTTTTGGTCATGTATTGTCTGCTGCTTTTGCCAGTTTCTATTGGCATTCTATAGTTTAGATCTTGTTTGTTCCAACTCAACAAAGAGGATCCAAACCAGGCTGAACACAGCTGTGAATTCAGCACTAGACCGGTGCACAAAGTGAAAACAACACCCTCCATATGTTCATGCACCAACACCTTCAGGCGGATCTTTTCTCCATTGATTTGACTGAAGGTGATGTGGAATAGTGTTTTCTGTCCTGCTGTTCTTTTCCAGCAAGGGAAATTTCATCAGAGCTCAGAGCAGACAGCAGAGGGGGGAAAAACATGGCAGAACATCCTTCTGTTTTCACTGGGAGATATATAATTTCTGTGAAGCTTCACCCACACTTTTCTCATTTTAAATTCTAGCTCAGAACTTTTTGTTTCTTTTTTTAATCCATCAGTATGGATTTGTGCTCTGAGCTGGGTAGAATCAAGGCTCATTCACATAGTTACAATAATTTAATTAGCTTTAATTAGCCCTCTCCAATGAAAATTATGTTCTTGGTGTTTTTAAAATTTCTGTTTCTCACGATGGAGGACGTACATAAAGGAAATTCAGATTGAAATAGCATTTCCGAGTATTTCTTTATTTAATTCATGGTGAATGAGGAGCAGAATAAAAAATGCTGTTTTGAAAAGCTTGTAATTGTTTCATGCCATCCAATACTTTTACAATAGAGCAAAAGATGATTGGTTGGCACTTTTCGAAATTCAAATGGAATAGTCTTACTGCTGTAAATATTTACTTGAGTAGGTTTATGATGAAGTACCAGGACTCTTATTCAGATCCAGATTGGTATAATGTTTATTTTGGCTTTATCCCACACATCAGTGAAAGCCTCTTGTTACCAAAGAATCAAATGCGGAATTATTGTCATTACACATAGTCAATGAGATTACACTTGTATCGAGAAAAATGTCTATTTTACATTTTATTAAACTTTATTATTTTTAAAATAATCTAAATAATACTCATTTATGCTTTTTTCCTGTTTCCACAAACTCCAGACAATGCCTAGACTTGTTTAGACTTTCTTATTATTAATTGAGTAATTCATTGAAATAATTTTTTGCTTCTACTTTGGTAATTTTATTTTGAAATTATGTTTCTCTTGCTTGTGTTCATTATTTTTTCATTCTACCCACATTTTTGAGTGTCTGTGCTACCCAATCAAAAATTTTGTGGACGTTTATAGCCCCACTCCAACTATATATTTTTTCTATTGCTAAAGCATGTCAAGTGGGTTTATTAAAATTATGAATATGCAGTTTTCAGGTAAAATAATAATAAAAAAACAGTGTGATTTTTGAAGACGCAAGCGTTCCCAGCGTTCCTGAGCATATTACAAGTTCAAGCTAAAATTAGCATAGCAAAAAAACCAAACAAACAAAAAAAAAAAAGGAAAAAACAAGCAATATCAGAGCTATCCAACCGTACAGTTTTTAGCCATTTGCCAGATCAGATGAGGAAAATGAAGACATACATAGATCTATTTCTCTGCAAATGGATGAATTGCAATTGGAACGGAGAAGGAAGACTTTGGCCCACTGCAGCATCACAAAGCTGAGCTTCTCAAACCACAGGCTTCCATCCTCTGAAACACAGGTTTAATCTTAAACTCTTTTATATCTATCCTCCAAGAACATGTTAAAAACACAGTTTTCATTGGAGTGGGTCTTTGAAACAAATGTTCTAAATTGAAATGCATCCAAGACAGATTTGCCAAACAAAGACATGATTCCAATTGAAACAGAAAAAGAGGCAACACAGGAAATAAAGACACAAAAAATACAAGAAATGCATTTGGAAAGATGAGAATCTAACAATAAAGAAAACCAAATCTTCAGTAAAATGTCAGTCATACTGCAGTGCATGCACACCCATGTGATAGATACAGAGTGATGTCAGTAAGTCAAAAGTCTTTTAAAAAGAATTGCAGGAGAGATGCAAACCAAGCAGAAAGCACAAACAGACGAAAACTGAAAGCCAAGGAAAAATCGATTTCAAAATAAAATGAATTCAGACACTCCAAGGTCAGCATAAGGCGAAGAATGTGAACACAGAAAGTTAAAATTAACCCCAAAAATGAAGTTAGAAGAATAAAAACTCAAAAAACATGTTTTTTTCCAAATCCTACAAATGTTATTAAGAGAGGAGATGAAAATAAAAAGAATTTGAACTACAGGGACCTCAGCTATGATTGCAAGAGAAACTAAGGAATCAGGCAGTTTGAAAAACGCATACGTTTGCACACACTCACTAGCCTGTGTGTGTGTGTCTGTATCCATTCTATTGTGTGAAGCCACAGTGATCTCATCTCTCCATCAGGCAGTTTGTTTTCTGTGTGTGCTAATAGCAGCTTCCCCTTCAGCTGAAACACTAATGTGTCTGGTTGTTACACACAAGCATGCATGCCTTCACACAAACCCACACGCACTCATCGACTTTTCACTCGATAAAGCTTCCTACACACTATCTGAAATTGTTTACTATTTTGGTCCTGTAAAACCCTTAAGGCATACCTTTATGGTCTGAATTAAAAGCATTAAAAGCATAATTTGTGTGTGTGTGTGGGGTAACGCTCAATCAGGAAAGACTACAGCAAAGTTAGAGGATGGCTGCTCCTCTGAGAAATCCCCCTTCAGGGGTCAGAAGATGTGGCCGCTTCCCCAGAACTGCCCTGGGGCTCGTTTGGTCCTCTCTGCTGTCGCTCTTTTTTTACAGACCTTTGACCTTTTTTCTCTGGTCCCACAGTCAGCCCTTGTGTCCTGCAGTGTCTGTGCTGAAAACATTTTTTACTTTATTAACCACGTACAGTACATACCATACAACTTTTATAAGAATGTTCTGTAATAATGCAGTTTCCTAATGACCTTGCAGCATATGAAACAGTTCCCGACTAACTAATTTCTTAAGTATAAATAATTCTTGCTGCAAAGTCAACTCTCATTTCTTTCTTCAGGTCAGTTGATTGAACGAGTCCTCCTGTCCTCCATGTTGAACCCCGGTGAGCAGTGGCAGCCTTACCGACACCACGGACAGAGTCTCAGCGTGGAGTACTGGCTTCGATTCAGATGTGACTCCAATTACTTCGGACCGTTCTGCAACAAGTTCTGCCGGGCTCGTGATGACTTCTTCGGTCACTTTAGCTGTGACCCCAGTGGCACAAAGGTCTGCATGGAGGGCTGGACAGGACCAGAGTGCAAGGAAGGTAGAAAAATATGACTTTTGTTTATGCAACTGAGGTGAATTAATAGTTCTTCATATTTTTCAGTCTAATATGGTTGAAAATATGCATCTATGCTGTACAATAAATCCTTTAAAAATCAAGTTTTTACCTTAGACTGCTCAGTTAAGAGAAAGTCCAGATTTTATTTTCATGGTGAAGCTGTTTTATTCGGTTTATGAAAGCAACAGTTGCAAATAAAAGTATTGTATTGTTGTTTATTTAAAAACTGTTCATCAAAGCTGCCTTTTAGATCTAAAATATTGACATGGAAAAAAGGCGCTGGCGTGAATCTGGGGTCATTATGCCGTTCAGTAAATACACATCATTCAGCTTTAGTGGAGTGGGCGGGGAGCACTATCTGTTGTGACTCATCAGCTGGGTGACCTGACCTTGTGATGTCGGAGCGCTGCCAGCTCGTTGTACTGGTAAAAGTAAACGGAGGAAGTCAAAACGAAGCCCTACAGGACCCAGGTCAGGTTTAGGACATCCTGCAGCCCTGCCCATGCCGACTCTGCCTCTCCTCCTTTGGCTTCCTCCTCAGCACAGCCATGATCTGACTGCACAGAAGCAGGAATTGTCCACAGTTGCCTCCTGCAGGTTGCATTGTTTGAAGTTATGATTTAAAAATAAAGAAGCTGGTTTCTATAATTGTAAAATAATGAATTAACAAAGTGGGATGTAAAACCTTCCAGTTGCAAATGCTTCCTCTGATTATTTTTGCTTTGTATTTACATTTTAATGTGGCATATTCTGTTGAGTGGATTGTAATTTAATTAGCTTAAATTGCAACAGAATGTGCATTACTTTACCTGCAAAGGCTCCACACACAGCATTAAAAAACATGTAAACCTTTTGTTTTAATTGTTAGGGATTGAAAAACTGGCACCCGCACATGGTAACTTTTGTCTTTTTTCCTTTTGTGTGTGTATTCTTTCTTCACAGCAGTGTGTCGGCAGGGCTGTCATCAGACCCACGGTTTTTGTACTGTACCCGGAGAATGCGAGTACGTTTGAGAAGCACACATGGAAGGGGGGAATTTGTAGATGCAGGTGCAGGTTTAGTTCAGGGCATTCTAAAAATTCCCTTGATAATAATATTTATCATAATAAAGTGTGACTGCTGTGTTTTCACTATAATCTGCTCCAAGTTCTTACAAGTTTTTATATCCATATTCTGTCATTATGAAGATTTTCAAAAGAGAGAAGTCAACTCTATAGATTTAATAGATTATAAAGTTGCACACCACATGTTTGACTGATACACCAAAAACCTTGCACGGCAAAATGTTCTTATTCATTCATTTTGCAGTTCTAATGAAGACCATCTGTGTAATAAATAGTAGATCCGCTTTGCCATCAAAAGAGCTCCAACCAGTCAGGGTGGGGACACAAACTGAGGGTAAACAGAACTGACCCAAAGGGCCCTGCTAGGTAAAAGTTGGATGCTGGTTTAGACTGGTCCAGACTTCCACTCAAGCCACCTAATTCCTCTGAGTTATTTGGTGTGTCATGAAGGATCTCAGATGCAACGCCATGTTCTTTAAGCACTTTCCAGTTTCTTATAAAGCATTTCATAGACGCCCTTTTCTCCAGCCCTTTCAGAGGATGTGCATTTTTAAAATATCAGATGAAAACGCAGATGTATTTACCTGGTAGGGGGTGTCTTATGAAGAGCATTGACTCTTGCAGCATTTGGCCAAGGCACATTTGCCTGCAGAATTACTTAAATTAACTCTCAAACTGCTGTAGTAACCGGTAGAATGATGAACTGTGTTTAGGAGAAGACAGATGAGGATCAAAGCTGCTTATTTCCGGCGGCAGGATTTTGTTTTAAGGCAATAAATCATTTCATGGTGCTTCAGCAGTATCAGATGCTCAGTCAGAGAATTATACTTTAATAAAGCATCATAAATCATTTAATAACATTCTTTTTTGATGACATTTATGGCTGGTTTCAGTCTGCTTCTCTGCTCTCCATTTAGGTGTCACTATGGCTGGAGGGGGTCCCTGTGTGACCAGTGTGTGACATACCCTGGCTGTGCACATGGGAGCTGCACAGAGCCTTGGCGGTGTGTATGTGATGTCAACTGGGGAGGACTTCTGTGTGACAAAGGTGTGACATTCTCTGTTTTTACTTTAGAAAAGCTTTAGGACAGAAATCTTTGCGAGGAAGTTTTTAGTCTTTGTTTAAGTCAGTTTTTTGTCCACTGATTACATCGCTTTTCTTTGATATCTGAGACTTCATGGCATTTACTACCTTAGTCAGTGCCAAATACACCATATGACACGAAAAGATAACCATAAAGAGTAAAATTTTGTTAATTTTGTCCAAAAATGTACAATTTTAGAGCACCCTTTTTTTTCAAATCTAAACTCATTTTAATTTGCTGATATTTTTAAAAACAAAACATTTTTAGAAATTAACCTCTGAGTTGTTGGTGAGGCTTTTGGTGCAGAGTATGCCTGCCCCTACTTCCCATTATCCCTTTGTTTACACGTTCTCCCGCTAGCTTACAGACCCACAAAACCCCAACCTAGAATTAGCAGTGCAACAGAAATGGTGAACAAAACTGTATCCAGCTGTGCAGTTTTGTGCAAGGTGCCAGCTCAGCCGAAGAAAATGAAAGCGTACATGGATCTGTTCCTCTGCAAGCGGATTCTCCGAATGGAACGGAACAGGGAACTTGCGGCTCAATGATTGTAGCACGTCACAGCCACTAGCTTTTTGCAAAGTAACTTTTTATGTCTGCTCCTGATTCACAAAGACTTGAATAAAGAAATAGTCAGAATTTTCTTTAAAACACCACAAACACAATTTTCATTGGAGTGGGTCCTAATAACCCAGCTTCATTTTGAATTTAACACCTTGGAATTCCAGGATTCTTTTGCCACTTGGGATTTTGGGAGCTGACTTAGGAAATTAAAACACAGTGCCACTAAGAGCTGTGATAAAAAGCTGCCTTCCAGCTTCACACTTCTTTGTAGCAGAAAAAGTTAGTCACTGTGTTGCAGCGTCTGTGCTAGGATCAGGGAATCAATTGAATGCAAAGGGGACAGCATGTTGTTCAGAGGAAAGGCAATAGCCTCGGGTAAGGTGAATGTAAAGCAGAAAAGCGTTGGGGCCGTCGGCGAGGTGAGGCCTAAAGCTGTTTCTGTGCATTCAAAAAACCTCCTCAGCGAGACTGTGGGTGTGGAGGAAATAACTAACTACAGAAAACCTGTAATCAGACTCAACACTTGAGACAACACACTCTGGAGGTATTGATCAGCATGGTCAGCACAGTCATTCCCCCTCAGCCTGTGTTATTGGGGCTTGTTGCTATTGACGTTTAGAGTTTCTGTGCTGCAAACTAAAATGTAATTCAATTATCTTTTGTCTTGCGCTTTTGCTGCAAATTCAGATCTGAACTTTTGCGGCACCCATACACCCTGCAAGAACGGAGGCACCTGCACAAACACTGAACCAAACGAGTATCAGTGTGAGTGCCCGGAGGGTTTTCGAGGACGCAACTGCGATATTGGTGAGTCTTTGCTAAAGAACTGACTGCTTATTATATGAGTCCTGGTTATTTTCACTGATGGAAAAGAGGTTGTATTTTTCATTATATGACCTTTTTTCTCATTTTAAAAAGGATGTGTTAAACAATTAGAGACAACATTTTATTACATCCTAAAAGAAACAGGACTTGGATTTAAAAGCACAAGAGTTTAGATGTACCAGTTGAAAAGATTTGTACCTGACTTTTTCGCTATCTGACTCTAGTAAATGATCACTGGTTGTAATAAATATGTGTAACTTACACATTTTCAGTTGAATCAGATCTTGTTTCTTCCTTTGGGATGTAATGAGGTGATCAGATATTTAGAGGTTCAGTGCTCAGATGGTCTCTCATGTTGCTCTTCTCCCTCCTCTCCCCAGTGGACCATGCGTGTTTGTCATCTCCATGTATGAACGGGGCCACCTGTGTGGAAGACCTGGAAGGCTTCAGCTGCGTCTGCGCTGAAGGCTGGACAGGACACACCTGCTCAGAAGGTGATTGTCCGAGTCTCACACACAAGCTAAAGGAACGGGTCCTTTAAGACTATCTGCAACTAATTGTAATTAAATCACAGCCACTCAGTGACTCCAATCTATCCAACAGAGGAAGTTAAATCAGTCCAGACACAACAGTATCAGCAAATATCAGTGATCGGCCTCATGCTTTGTCTGGCTGCGTGTGGATTTATGTGCGCGCTTCCAAAATCGAAGGCACGATCGTGGACTGTTTTTGATCAAGTCTGCTGAGTCAAAAGAAAAAAAGGGTTGAGCTGTTGTAAAATACAGTTTTTAAATGAAACCCAAACAAAAGTTCTTGGCTTTCTCTAAAACGGGAGGTTGTAGCTTCGCATTACAGGTGTGTTCAGACATCTGCTGGTTTCTCTGCAAATCTCCAGGTGCTTCACAAAATGACACCACAATTCTTCTGTCACTGGATTGAAAAACAATGGAAGGAGGAGCCACTGAGATTACAGAATACTGAAACAAAACACATTGTGATCCATCTGCAAAGAGGTGAATTTCCTGTGAACACAGAGCTTTCTGGCATGACGGGAGCATCACTCTTCAGCACAAGGACACAAGAATGACATTAACCAGGATTTGTGCAACACGCCGTTCCGTCTTAGTGATACCTTAATAGAAATATTGAAAATGTCTGCCAAACTGTTCAGCTTGATCTAAGAGTTTTAGTAAACTGAACCCACTGCTGCACATAAAACCCTTTAGTGTGTGCCTTTGGTTAGAAGCCTGCAGGTTGTTGCAGGGTAAAACACTAATAATCCAGCCTACAGAAAAGACAGAGTTTAGAAATCATTAAAATGAAGAGTTTATCTCCCCGGCCCCGGATGAGCGGAGGTAGATGGATGGATGGAAGTTTATCTGAAAATGAAAGAGTTGGCTGAACTGATGAAGTTGAAAGTACTTTTTTTTGTGAAAATCAGTCTATTCCACATTTATTGTAACTTCTTGTAGAAAAACATTTCTCTGTAAGATGAAAAAAAGAAACACAAGTGACAGTAAAATATCTTTTAAAAAAGGTTATCAAAAAATGAATTTTCCGTTGACTTCAACAACACATTTCTGTCAGATGTGTGAGATTAAATCTGAGGATTGCCTCATGGCAAGAAGACCCTGGTTCGAATCTCGGCTGGGCCCTTCTGCCTTGAGCGTGATCTGCATGTGTGGGTTTTTCCTCTGGGAACTACGGCTTCCTTCCACAGCCCAAAACCATGCTTTGTAGGTGGATTGAGAAATTGTTCCAAGGTGTGAGTATGAGAGTGTTGTGTGTGGCCCTAACCTGCCTTTGCCCAACAATAGCTGGGAAAAGTTCCAGCATCACTGTCAAACACAAAAGGGTTTGGAAAATGGATGGATGAAATCCAACAATTCTTAGGTTCGGTTTGACCTTTTGAAATGTATGGAATCAACCTGGGAAGATTGATAATCATCTTATTTTTACTAAAAAAAGTGACAGAAATAAAGATAAAGTAGGAATTACATAAACAAATTCTCAAAGCTTGACTTCACCATGAAAGCATTATAATTTGTGCTTTCAGAAGAGTTAGTATGTGTGTCAACTGTTTTCTGATAATTTTTTGTCTTGAAAAAACTTGGACTGATCCAGTTTTCAAAATTTGGCATGGCTGTGCATTATCTTGTTAAGAGAAATTTGTGAAAAGCATTTTCTCGTGATTGCTGCAGAGGGAAGAAAAACGTTGTTTGCAAACCGGCTGAGCTGTAGATGAGAAATTCTGTATCTGTAACAACAGCTGATGGGATCTTTAGAGCCCGGTGTTTGTGCAAGGAATCTTTGAACAAAATGTTTGAGCTGGTTTAGTGTCTGTTGACAGGTGAGATTGAATCACATGCTCTATGCTCTACCAGAGCTGTTAGTGTAAACACTCAGCCCTCCACATTCACCTCTATCAGAACAGAGCAGATCAGACGCTGGCATGTAAACATTTCAGCGTGACTTCTTTTTCAGGAGGGAGAGCGAACAAACAGAGGAATACAAAAATTGTTTATTTTTCTTCCTGTTCTTTGTTGCTGGCATGATTAACAGCCAGGAAAGCAGTCTATCTTTGTATGTACTGATGTGCATGTGTATGTGTGTCTCTGTGTGTGATGGAGGGGGGGAGGGGGGATCCTCTGGGGAATATACAGTGAAAGAATTGTAAAGCTTGTGGGTAATTGCAACCAAAACCACAACACAGCTCTGTTCTCAGACTAGATTTATATGTATAGCCAATATTAATTAAAGACTTCTTTGTTTGTTATGAATTCTCTGTCCCCTTTTGGGAGAAGTACCACTAGATTGGTTGGATTATTATTCCTGAGGATTGGAATTGGGGTCATGGAAATGGAAAATGGTTGTTTTGCAGGGTTAGGTAAATGAAAAAAGGTTATGAGAGACGCTAAGAAGTCTTGTGTGAAAGGCTTACACCACAAAACAGTTCTGTCACTGTTACACAAATATGCCTTTTGTAAAATAAAGTTACGCATGGGCAAACCCCAAACACTGAGCTATTTTATTTGTTAGAATTTTTTGTTTGATTACTTTTTTTCAGTTTAATCAGTCTGTTTTTTTTCTGTTCCCATCATCCTTTGCTTTACTAAAACCCTCTGGGTCCTCCTCTCTGGGAAAGGTTTGAAGTGTCACTCATGTATACGGCAGATTATTGCATTTGTCAATGTTTGCATGGAAACCAGAGCAGCAGAAAGCAATATGAAAACAGCCACCATCGAATCATCGTACACCTTAGTGCCAGTCCAGGTCTCACATTTGTCACTGTGGCTTCAAAGCTACTTGCTGGCAGACTCACTTTCATTTCACAGACCGACAGCGCACAATTTTTTTTTTTTTGTTTTTTCAGTGGTGAAGCACTGCGATCGCAATCCCTGCAGACATGGAGCAACGTGTCAGGATGTTCCAGAGGGTTTCCGGTGTCTGTGTCCACATCAGTGGACTGGCAGGACGTGTCAGTTGGGTGAAGATATTGCATGAATTACTCCTCAATTTACATATAAAAAGCGAGCTTGTTTGATCTTATCATTTATCTAAATGTTTACCTATTAATATGTACTGCAAAATGTGATTAAAACAAAACAGAAATTTAATAAATGAAGACAACTTTAAGTTCCACTTTGATCATCTTTTGATTTGTTTTAAAAGTGTTCCCAGTGGTTTTTTGTTATTATCATGCAGTTTTTAGCCAAAATAATGTGGTTTTCTAATGCATAGTTTATGCAGAGCAGGCAGGAGTTCATCAGAAATTCACCTCTGATTTGTGGGCGGGACTGTTGGTACAGAGTAATTCCACCCTGACTTCCCATCGTCCCTTTGTTTACACTCTCTCCCGTTAGCTTACAGCCCCTCACAACCCCAAAAAAACAGTTTTGAGCCAGATGTCAGCTTAGATGAGGAAAACAAAGCCGTACATGGGTCTGCTCCTAAAAAATCCACAAGAACATGTTAAAATCACAAAAAGCACAATTTTCATTGGAGTAGTCATGAAAATAGTCATGAACCGGAAATCCAAGGGAAGATAGTATAACAAATATTTGGCAAAACAGCCACAAATTAAAGAGCAGCATCATCCAGGCCTGTATCCATCTCTTAGTACAACTAGTTGTTGATCTAGCCCTCAGAGTTGAGCAGCACAAAGCAGCAAATTAGATCTGAGCAGGTTCCAAAAAGCGATCCGCGTCAGGAGTGAGCAACGGCACATGAATGCTCACATCAGGCAGCCTGACAGAGAATAAGTCTTCTCTAAATGCAGCCCCCCGTTATTTTAGGCTGCACTCACTCACGCTGACACGTTTCCTCCCTGCGGGTTGTTTTTGTCGCAGCACAAGGCCCATCATGTCGAATCAGCTCAGACACACACAGAGGCTTCACGGTTGTGAAATGACAACTCCCACTCCTCTGTGTTACCAGCAATATGTCATTGTGACACTTGATAATCCCCTACAGTTCCAAGTCACAGATCAGACACTAACAGCTCACAATATAAAGTCAGCAAACACAGTTTAGAAAACTTTTTCCAGTCTAAGCTGACAGGTGTTGACTGTGCCTTAAGTATCGTGGATGATTATGTTCATACTCCTGTATTGACTGATTTTCATCCCTCCGTGTGGCACTAAATCCCAAGGCTTTTATTTTATAAAACCACTTCTACAGAAACTCACCACCACAGCTTAATCTGTATTGGCTTCTACACACGCCTGCTGCCTTTTTATTTACCGAGTGTTTCTCTCTAATCCTCCTAATACTATCAGTCAAAACCCTGAAGGCTTCCTGCTTCAGTAATATCAGCAGACTGATTAGAGGTACAGCAGGGCTGTCTGCATTTTGAAATCAGAGTTAAAGGCTCAACAATTACATTTGGTTTGATTGTATGAGATGGATCTCTTTTGGAGCGTGGGCAAGTTATTAGAGAGTTTTCCATTAAGTGGTGGTCATCGATGGTTTCTTCACAAAAGATTTTTTGTAAGTTAATAATGACATAAACCGCATAAACCTATTAACAGTAGCCATGATAATAATACTTTTTGGGGAAAACTATTATTTTGAATTGCAGTAGTTTCATTTTAACCCAATTTATGCTTTTTTTTCTGAGTTAAAATAACCCCCAAAAGTTATACCTTTTTTTTTACCTTGGATTTGGGTTGTTAAAAACAATCCATTTATTATTATTTTTAACAGTGGAGTTTTTAGTGTGTACAGGTGTCTGTTTGAGTTATTCCCATTTGAAACATTTTTCTTTGAATAATGCGAACACTTTGAGGGCTTTTTATATTGGATTAATTGCATATTTGTTTTGTTTGACATAAAAAAGTATGACTGAAAACATTTGTCCAGAGATTAGGATTGGACATCATAGGGAAATCCTTTTCCCATTTTGTTATTTTTTAATGTTTTGTGACCATAAAGAGATTTTATTTTTCGTACAGTATTTGAAGTTCAGTTTTTTCAAAAGGGGAGTGCAGCAGAGTAGTAACACTACTACTGGTAGTAGTAGTACTTTAGCTTGTGATCCTGCCTTTGTTCTTTATGCTTAGTTCCCATGTCCAGTAAGTATGTCTTAGTTTCTTATTTTGAATACAGGAGGAGGTGTAGCATAAATTAGAATTGTTAGGTTTATTGTGCTACAATATTTTCATCACATTTTTTTTTTTCTGCTGTTTTGCCTTTAGACACCAACGAGTGTGAAAAAGGTATATGTGTCAACGCCCGGTCATGCCGAAACCTGATCGGTGGATACCTGTGTGACTGCCTCCCTGGGTGGACGGGGCACAATTGTGACATCAGTGAGTACACAAAAACAAAAGAACAAAGACATAACAAGAAATGAAAATAAACTGATGGGAGAAAAGAGGTGGTTGTCCTGTGGCAGGTTATGACACATCATCAACTGTGGAGAGGAGATCAGTGTTCTCCACTTTCATCCAACAATGATACGGTTTTACTGAAGAACGCTGTAAACCATCTGCTTCCTTGATGCACAGTCGGGGGATCTTATTTAAAACTTGGCTTTGACGTTATGTCAGTCATTCCTATCTGTTTCCTTTCTTTGTGCTTGCAGCAGTTATGTATAATAAAAATATGGTTGTTGTGTGACAGATTAATCAGATGTTTCTGGTTTCTAGAGATGAGCACCTGTCAGGGTTTGTGCCTGAATGGAGGACAATGTGAGGTGAGAGTTCTGAACGTTTTTTTTACCTCCAGGATACCTGTACTTTTATCAGTTTTACTAACAGATCAGTACTTTTATTGTGATGTTTCTTTTTCAGTGACATAATTAATTTTTGGAAGAATTGTACTTCTGGGATTGTTTTTAACACTCGACGTTATTAAAAACAAATTGTTTTGGAATAATTTTGCTTGCACACCTCAAGTTTATTTATTAAGAAAGTAACTTATTCCTTCTTCTATATATCAGTTACTCTTATCACACATAAAAAAAATCTAATTCATCTATGCATATGTTTTATTTGCACTATTGTGTTTTGCAGGACCAAGTATCTGGGTCAAAATGCTTGTGTCCACCTGGTTACTCAGGGAAATTCTGCCAAAATAGTCAGAGTCCATGCGACAGCGCCCCTTGTCTGAACGGAGGATTGTGTCAGGATAAGGATGGACAGACAGCCACCTGCAGTTGTGCTGTGGGATTTTCAGGAAGCCTCTGCGAGGTAAAATGTTATTTTATTCTCAAATTTGTTTGCATAACGTGAAAGTTTTTACCACACTCTGCCTCCAGTGACAGTTTGTCACTGTTCCCACCTCCATCAGATTGCAAATTTTAGGATTCTCTTTCATAAATGGTTTTTAGAGGCCCTCATTCAGTTGTATCTGTTTGTTACAGAAGTTTGTTCATGATCGCGCCTCTTTCGCCATACTTTTTTTGGGTGTCTGCCTTTGTTTCAGCTTTTCGAGGCCTTGCTTCCATCTCTCTTCCTTCCCACTAGTCCACCTTTTCTGTCACAATGGGTGCTAAATATATTTGTTTCTTTCATACAGGTTGCATTGGATCTTTGCGATCCCAATCCTTGTCAGCAGGGAATGGAATGCCACAGAGTAGAGGGCAGGTACATGTGTGCTTGTCCTAATGGTTCCCATGGCAGGGAGTGTGTGAGCTTCAGAAGTCCTTGCGTGGGGCAGAACTGTCAAGGTAAGTGAAAACATGTTTACTTCTAAGTCCAGAGCATTGATAAAGTCTAATCTAACTTTACGCTCATCTGAAGGTGCTGTTTCCGACACAACTAATGGCAGCCTGAGCTTCTACATGATCCTGGTCGGAGTCTTAGCTCTTGTGACCGTGTGTGGCTGTGCTGCTTGTGCTTTCATCTTCTCACACCTCCATCGCATGCGGAAAAAACAGCAGGCTGATGCCCCACAAGAAGAGGGCATTAACAACCAGAGAGAGCTTGTCAACCTAATACGAAATGTGGACCGTCCCGTTCCCCTGCCGCCTCCCACAGCTCCTCTCACTCAACCTCCGCCTCCCACCCCTTGCTATGAAGAGATTGAATTGACATTGCCACCCTCCCCAGCTCTTTCACAGGCCTCACCGGCACTAAAGCCAGCCCATGCTCCCAAACTGGACATTTCAAACCGAGAAAGGGAGAAGCTGAACCGTTTCAACCAAACAGACAATCAGGAGCTGGAAGTTTGACCCTGTCCCAGACCTCTGAAGAACTTTACTAAAACTATTTTGCATCTGTAGCACTTTTTTTTGCTCACAGGACCCATCTCCAGTTACTTGCACTATAAGTCGACTGAAACAGCCTGAGAGGTTCCTAAACTCATATGGCCACCGACAAACGTGAGGAGCATAAGCTGCTAAATGGTAGGATCAGAGGACCTACCATGATGACATCTTTCACGCCAACTTGAAGGCCATAAGAAGCAGTAGGTGTGCGATGCTTGACTGAAAAATCAAAACACTTACCCTAGTGTGCCTGAAATACTGTCAACAGCAAACAGAAGAGCCTCCTCTGCAGGATATTTGTAAAGTTTGTCCACAATGCTAACCGATGGCTCATTTCTATATAGGCTGAAGTTTGACCAACAAACAATGAATTCATGTCTATTTAACTATTTTTGTTCTTGGCTGTGCATGCAAGGATGCTTGAAAGGGAAAGAATGTATATAATGAGTGTGTGTCAGAAAAAATTGCGGACCTGAAAACGTGTTGTTTGAGTAAGTTCGAACAATAAAGAAGTTCATGTTTCTGAACGGCAGGCCATCACTTTTAATTCCAAACACTGTTGCCTGCTTTTTTTCTCCGTAATACTGCAGTTTGTTGAAGATGTTTTTTCTGTCTAAAATCACTCTGTAAAATAACTTTTTGTACATAAACACTTTGTACATACCGAAGCTCTTTTTGTACCGTGTTCTGTCTGGAAGTGTCCCTTTTTTACCTTTTTTTTTCTTTTTTGTCCCATCACACTTTCAGTTTGGAGCAACCAGCACATGTGTCTTGTAATAAAAGTGCATTTAAATACTTTATTTAATCTGTATTTCCTCTATATGGCAGGTATTAGCAGCAAAGATCTCCATTTGTTCAGACCCTGAGCAACAATACGGTTAACCAACTTTTTTGGGCTGGAAATGTATAAGTTTGCAGTTTAAATAATCCAAGACACACAGGTTTTAAGTGTCTTAATTGTCACAGTGCAGCATCTTAATAATGTATATACATCATAATTTGACTGAAATGCCATTTAATTTCAAAATCTTAACTCCCTCCCATACGGAGACACATTTTGTGAAACTTTACTGATTCGCACAGTTGTGTGTGTAAAGATTAGTCTTATTACTGATCATTTTTTATCAAACACAATCTGAGAAAAGAAACAAAAAAATGTAATATAACGTTATAAAAATCCATCAAATGGCACATATCAACAAAAGAGGGATGCAAAGAAGCATTGTCCTTAAAGAAAAAAAAATAATGCTGACAAGCTTCCTAAAGTCCCTTCATTTTTTTTATCTTCTTTTTCCAAGTCTATAATCAAGGAATTCTGAATCCTATCTCAGCCGTTTTCAGAAGAATGCAGGATAAAGTTATAAACCTCCTGTCAACATATTACACTTATGATGGGACTGTGGGAGGAGGCTACAGCCTTGCATCCATATTAAGACAGGAGAGTTGGGATCCAAACTAAGACTGTTATTAAATAAAGACCCACTCCAATTAAAAACGTGTTTTTGGTGTTTAAACATGTTCTTGTGGCATTTTTGTGAGGATGGAGGGCATACAGTATATAAAGTAAACTAAGCCTTTCTGAGTATGGATTAATTCAAATTGTTGCGAGCCAGGAGAAGACAAAAAAAGGCTGTTTGAAAAGTGGTGGGTGGTGTACAGTATACTTTCAACGTGTTTCAAACCTTACTTTAAGGCCCAATGCACTCTACAATCACAGTCCCATTCCCCCATGCACACACTGATGATGGCTCTGCTGCCGAACATTGGTGTCAACTTATAGTGACCAGAGGCAGGATGGGGTGCAGTGTCTCTACCAAGGACACTTTGACTCATGGGTGGGAAAAGTGGGAGCCAAGTCTGCAATCTACTGATCAGAGGTTAGCCGCCCCAGAGCTTATTTGTCATGAATAAAATACACTGGGCGGTCTACAAGCACCCTACTCCACTCCATTCTGATCCATCCGCTTGTAGGCCAAGAGATCCATTAAGCCTACATCTTTGATTTCCTTGTCGGAGCTGACATCTGACTCCAAACTGTATAGCTGGATAGCTCCATTATTGTTCACCATTTTTGTTGCACCAGTTGGTTAGGTTTGGGCTTGTGAGGGGCTGTAAACTAGTGGGAGAGCGTGTGAACAGATAGATGATGGGAAGTAGGGCAGGCTTACTCCACACCAACAGTCACCACAACTCAGTGATTAATTTCTGATAAACTCCTGCCGCTATGTCCTAGAAAAAATGTTTTTTTCCTACATTTTGGGCAAAAAAGCAGTCACACAACTTTGAGCAGTTACCCTCATTAGGACATTTTATTGACTTTCATGGATTCTGAACAGCTTAACCATAAATTTAGCAGATACGATTTTGATCTTAAATTTAATTTAATTTTTGTACACATTAAACAAGATCGCATTTGGCCTCATTAAGACTGATCAAATGTATTGACAAAGTCCATAGGTGACCATAAAATCAAGAATGAAAAAGAACTGCTTATTTGTCAGAGATTTTGTCCTTTTAGAGGGCTGACCTGACTTTTTGGTTCAGATGGGACCTTCAGAGGCAGCCAGGTCTAACTGCACCTGAATAATAAAGAATTAGCCCAAAAAACAAGGGAGCGACAAAGATGTTTACAATTTTGAATGACTACTTTTGTACTACTTGCTTTTTGGTACACGTTATTATGAATAAATAAAACCCATATTTAGAAAAACACGTTTTTCTTTTTCCGTGAAAAGCATAAATGTGCCAGAAAATAAACTATCTGTATTTGGAGCGCTCTGAAATCACTTATTGTCATTGAAGTCCAGTAGGTTTGTTTGCAAACTCTAAATCCATAAACTTTGAAAACCAGCTCTGAAATCTGACTTGACATGTCTGATTTTCGCATATCAAATCTAAACAGCAATTATAACTTTAATACATCAGATCAAAGGTCTACAGTGGGTTGAAACCGCCTGTCAGAGTGTTAAAGTTATTAACTGCGAAGCACAATGTGACAGTGAGTGAAAGGAAAGCGCTTGTGATTTGGAGCTGTGCTGCATCGCTGTCAGGTCACAATGGCTTCAGCTAATGGACAAATGGCTGTGACAAATGTGTTTTTCGTCCTGTGAGCACAGCGGCAGGCTAGAAAAGAATGTAGGCTTCCTGTCACAGAGCCATTCAGGAGGAAATGTAAGCTTACATGCAGACATGCATATGAACTCATGGTATGCAGACTTTCTCCTCTATGTGTGATTGTGCTGCAGGACGTCAAAATGCGTATTGTTTATGCTTTATTTTGTTATCTGTCACAGCATGGGTTTCTAAGCTTTAGGTTTTTATCAGATTTCAAATATGAAACCCCAAAGTTGCACATGAAAATGGAAAAAAAAGGGAATCTTTGGATGTATTAACAATTGAGGTGTCAAATAAACACAAACCTGAACAGGTTTGTTATCAAAAAATGTGTTCCATATTATCATAAAAGAAAAGATTCATAATGTATTTTTAGGTAGTCCAGTTTCACATAAAATTTACTTTTGGACGCATCTGGGTGTTAAGCTGTCTTACAGAGACATCTGGTGCCTATAAAGAGTACTGAGAGAGTTGTATTAACAAGTTTCAGGTACAAACAGTTCTGTAGTGGGCTATGTCATATGAAAATCAAAAATATATAAGAAATAGACGCATAAAATTATTTGTTTTTATCAAGAGCATCAACCCATTCACAGTGTGGGCAAAAGTACACACACAAACAAAAAATTCACACTACAATGAGTTAACTTAATTGATTTATGTTCAATTTCATTTGACAAAATGGATTCTACTTATGTTAACTGGTAGGCTAACTAATATTTAGATCAATCAATCAATCAATCAATCAATCAGCCCGCCTGCCTGCTCGTTTACTTAAAAAACTTCAACTTCCACTGTTTCACAATTCAGAAAATTGCATCAGCAACTTCACCAATTAGTTTCAAAATCATCAGAGACCCCATTTCACACTTGCATTTTCACAGGTAATGCAATTCATCTAGTTCTTTCAGTTGTTTTGTTTTTTACTTAAAAATAAATCCATCTGGCAAATATTTTTTTGGGTCTCAAAATAGGTTTTCAGGTATGTAATTTTCACGTTGATCAAAAATGTGAACTAAGCTTTTCCTCTGTTGAGCAGACATTTCCATGCAAACCAGTGGCTCAGTGACAACTTTCACTTTCTTTAATGGCGTGTTTATTTTTTCAAAACCATGCTATCTACTAAACTAATTTAATCCTTGTAAGAATCCCAACCACTTCAGTCAACAGAAACACTTCCATGTAGTTTTTTCTAGAGAAAAAGAAAAATAATAATAATTTTAAAATGTTAAAAAAAAATTTAAAACGATTCATGCAAATTAAAATGTATAATAAAACGAAAATATAGAATTATAACTATTTAGTGTGGTATAGTTAGCATAAATACAGTATAAAAATAGTATTTCCCAGGGGTAATTTATCAACACAAAAAATCAAATACATCCAGTGGATGTTGATACTGATAGAAATTTAACACAACGACTTTCTCGAATGTGTGAATAACCTACTCGATTAAACTGCAGTGCCTCTAGTGGACAACACCGCTACTGCACTCAAGCGCTGCTGAATCAGAAAGAGGCGTGTGGGATTACTGCGTTGCATTAGCCGCTGGCTAACCGAAAAAAAAACAAAAACAAAAAAAACTTTAGTTTGTATTGGTGGGTTTGTAAAAACAGGTAGGTTTTGAGACGCAGTCCATTCTTGTGTCAAGATGTGTTAATGTATAGTGTTAAAAATTAAGCAACAAGGCATTTAGCAGCCACTACTTTAGCTGTGATACTAGTTGCATCTAGTGCTAGCGAGGGCCTGGGCAACATGCGCGAATAGGCCCGCGTGTGCGCATTTTACTCTCTGTTTACTTTACAAATTGCTATATTTTGCACATTATGTTGTATGTCAGTAGTGTACAAACTGCAAGACGGAAGAACTTATGCCTGATACATTTAAATAAACGGCTGGAATAACGAATATGGGACTGTTAGCTCGGTTAGCTAGACGGTTTAGCTGCTGCCGAGAAGAAACCAATAATAATAATAATAATAGTAACTTGGAGATGTGCAGTCCACAACACCCTGCATTTTGTTCGCTAGTGCAGTTAAACTTCCTGTGTTGTTTTAAAAATATAATGTTGTTAAATCAGTGTCACGCTTTAGCATATGGCAACGTTCAAAACATGAGCTCACATTAGCAGGGGCAGATCATTCTGATGCAAGTTAACCTCAGAATCAACTCATCATGATATTTTTAAGTCCATGTTGGGTTAAAAAGAAAATACAGGCCAGTTGGGTGGGTTGGACTCTATGGGTTTGTTTTTATAAATGCCTTTCAGTAATATTTATTGGACAATCTTTAGGTTTCTGTGAAGATTCCAGGCTTGGGAAAGCCTGTCATGAATTTTTTGTATGATGTGATAGTGGATAGATGGAAGTACTAAATAATTTGCTTGGGTTATGCACAACATTTATATATATTAAAAACAAGATTGGGTGATTTTTTTTCTTCAAAGTTTATGTGGTACTTCATACATTACTTTTTAAAGCAATACTTTTAAGCAATAATAAATATTAACCAAAAGTGACTTGGCTAATGCGTCATTCAAATCAAGTCCCATAAAAAAATCTAACAAACTTTCTGTGTCACTTCATGCAATTAATAGATATTGCTTTTGCAAAGATGCCCTGAGCACAGGTGTCAAACTCCAGGCCTCGAGGGCTGGTGTCCTACATGTTTTCCAACCAACCTGCCATTGGAGCTCCTTATTGGCTAAACAAACCTGATCCAGGTAATCAGCTGCAGATATGGCAAGGTTTCTGGAAAACCGGCAGGAGGCCGGCCGGCCCTCAAGGCCTGGAGACACCTAGAGATCAGCCAGCTCTCTGACCCAATTAAGGGAAACACTGTAATTGTTGGTTGTGTCTGCAGCTTTCATGGTAACTTAAGTTCTTAAATTTTAAGATTTTGTAAAAGCTGGTAGGAAGAAAACTTCTTGAATTTATTTTAGAATAATCCCTGCACAGTTAACTGTAAGCAGAAGTAGTTTTCTGAATTCACACTTGATAGAAATGTAAGATCTTGAATTCTTTGACGTGCTCCATCTACTTGTTCCTTCTTTGTTGTCACGTTTTTTCGTTGTTGTCCGCTGTGCAGCAGCCGTGCCCCGCCGTGCCCCCACCCCAAGCGGTGCCGTCATGTGGCAGGAGGCCCGCAAACATGAGCGCAAGCTTCGGGGTATGATGGTAGACTACAAGCGCCGTGGTGAACGCCGGCGAGAATACTACGAGAAAATTGTAAGAGGTTTTGCTCCTTACCTTTGCATTTGTGAGATTTGACATGTTGCTGCTTCAACAATGCATCTCTTTGGCAAAATGAAAATGCTGTACATCTCAGACCTAAATGTAGAATTTTTCTTTTAGTCTGAAGACAATAAACCGGTCAATTATAGCAACAGTTGTGAACTCTTTGTAGTCAGCTCCTGGTTATTTTGTCTTTTCAGAAAAAAGATCCAGCTCAGTTTCTGCAGGTTCATGGCAGATCCTACAAGATCCACCTGGATCCTGCTGTGGCGCTGGCTGCAGAAAGCCCTGCAAACATGTGAGGAGCTTCTGAAGGTCTCTTTCAAACAAAAGCCTTTTAGTGTTGCGCCAATTTTCTAACATGATCTGTCTCAAGGATGCCATGGCAAGGAGACGCCAACAACATGATTGACAGATTTGACGTTAGGGCTCATTTGGACTACATCCCCACCTACACCCCTTCTCTGCTGAGCACATCGTAAGTTGAAAACTCACTTTCTGAACTTTTTGCGTGTAGTGTATGACCTTATGTTTTTGCTGTTCAACCGTCTTCGGAACCTGCTGGATCTCTTTCAAGCAATTGAAACACCGTGCATTTGATGCATGTTCTTAAATGCGCATATAGCCATGATGGACAAGCTGGGAAGGGACTCCTCTCTTTCTTTTTTTCTCTGTTTACCAGCTCTTGTCCGCCACCTACAGTTGGAAGAGGCTTGGTGTGAAATGTCAAAGTGGTCCAAATCTGGTGAATCTTCTCTGGACTTTTTCTTTCACAGCTCTGTTCTGATCTGTGAAAAACTTGGTGTCATATAATTCCGGCCGGGCACAGACCACTATTATTAATTTCCTCTCCATGATACATTTTTAAATGGTCGACACTTCTGTGAATTAAAAGGGAAACCATCCATAAATCATTACCAAACCAGACTCCCTGATTGGTCAAGGTTCAACCTGGTTTAACTTGCGACGCATGTTTAAGGGCTGCAGGTTTTGTGTATAGAGCCTGGAAACGTAAACATTCTGGCTATGAGAGTTAAAGCGGATTTTGTTTTTTTTATCTCTTTAGGGATGTTAAAAAAACATGTCAAAATCGTTTAACCAAAATTAGCATTCGGAAGTTCCTATTTTTGATAATGAAACGCAATTGTTAAAATACTTCTCTTGTTTTTTTTCCCCAGTAAATCACATTTTAGCTAAATAAATACTTTTACACTACAGTAACCTTTATTAAGCCTTTGTTGTTTGGTATTCTGAGGAGTTTTTCTATGACCTACAACCCTCTGCTCTTCTTGCAAAACAGCACCCCAGAGCAGGAGATGGAGGAGAGGAAGTGCAACTATGAGCGCTACAGAGGTTTAGTTCAGAATGACTTTGCCAACAGTGAGTACTTTTATTAAATAAAGACATAAATCGATCAGTATTTAAATGTGTGAAGTTGACAACATTACTCATGTGGGTATATTTTGCAGTTGTGTGCTGCTCTTTAATCCCTGCTGTTCTTTCATAGTCTCAGAGGAGCAGTGTTTATACCAGATCTACCTGGACGAGCTCTATGGAGGCTTGACGAAACCAAACGAAGAGGAGAAGAAGAAGTGTGTAAAGTGCTTTCTTCACTGTCTCACGACATTTTCTCTTAATGAAATAGTATTTCATAAACACCCCTTTACTTTTTGCAGATTGGCAGAGAAAAGAGTGACAATTGGCTACACGTATGAAGACAGCACTGTGCCAGAGCCCAGCCAGCATTCAGATAAAGAGGACGACAATTCAGAGAACAGTGACTCGGAGGAGGACGAGGGCATCCCAGACATTGGTGAGCACATTGATGTTGCACAGAGTATAAACCTGACAAGTCAGAGAAAACTAGAACTCAAGACAAAATGTAAAAAAAAAAAAATATATATATATATATATATATATATATATATATATATATAGCCTGGACACAGGTGTATAAAATCAATCCCTCAGGCATGCAGACTGTTTTCACAAACATTTGTGAAAGAATGGGACGCTCTCAGGAGCTCAGTGAATTCCAGCATGGAACTGTCATAGGATGCCACCAGTGCAACAAATCCAGTGGTGAAATGTCCTCGCTCCTAAATATTACAGTCGACTGTCAGCTCTATCATGACAAAATGGAAGAGTTTGGGAACAACAGCAACTCAGCCATGAAGTGGTTGGACACATAAACTGACAGAGGGGTCAGTGGATGTTGAAGAGCATAGAACAAAGAGGTCGCCAACTCTCTGCACAGTCAATTACTGCAGAGCTCCAAACTTAATGTGACCTTCAGATTAGCCCAAGTACCGTACACAGAGAACTTCATGGAATGGGTTTCCATGGCTGAGCAGCTGCATCCAAGACACAGATCACCAAGTGCAATGCAAAGCGTTGGATGCAGTGGTGTAAAGCGCGCCACCTCTGGACTCTAGAGCAGTGGAGATGCATTCTCTGGAGTGAGACGTGCAGCCAATATGCACATTGCGGCATTGCCCGCACATGCTTTAAGTGCGTCCATGGCTGGGTTTTGTTGTTGGCTTCACGTATTTAAAGTTAGTCACTTTAGCTGTCACGCACCTCGGTGTGTGAAGTGTGTCCTTCACATTTGATCCAGCGGTGAGCTGCAGAAACATCTGCGGTCAGGAGCCATTTGGTAGTTTAACCCTAAGTGCAACCCATGATCCCAACCTTAGCCCTTCTTCTGGGTCTGTGCAGCCAAGAGAAAAAAGGTTTAGTTGTGGCTGCATGTACTTAGAAAATTACATGCAAATAGTCAATTTCATTATTTAATATAACATTTCATTACCTGGAGGCAATTAAGAGTTTAAAGGGTAACACAACAGGACAGTTGGGGTTTGACTCCTCTCTCAGCCCAGATTTGAAAAATGCAAAGAAAGGGGCGGAGTTTGGGGAGGTTAGCTTGACGTATTTAGAGGATCTTTTTATTACTGTCTCGATGAAAATAAGAACAAAATCAAAAGCTTCAAGAGGCCTGAGCATGCTGCCTCCCCATCCTGCAGCAGCAGAGCTTGCCCCACTCCGCTGCCCTCTGGAGCGTTTAAAAGTGGACGGGGCTTTTATACTGGAGCTGCAGAGCATGATGTGAAACCTCTGAAATGACATGGGACTCAGACCAGTTGACTAATCACGTACTGCCTCGTTTCAATCTCTAGGGGATAAGACACAAACGGTTTTAAACTAATTTAGTTCAAAATTTAAATTAATTCAGTTTAATAAGTTTGTTTTCAAATGTCTAAAATTTGGCAAGAACCAACAGTCAGCACTTTCACAACCCTATTTATGCATCCAAAAAAAGTTGATTTACTCTTCAGTGACCCTTTAACACAACAATTACAAAGTCTGTTCCAGGTATTTTCTTTTATGCTCCAATAGCTGTGTATATTTAACATGTGTATTAAAATGTGTGTAGTTTCTTGTTTTTTATTTGTCCCTCTTTTATGATGCTGTATAAGTATAAAATATTTGAACTTTGTTCCTCTGGAATGGGAGCTTCATGAACTCATGAATTTATCATTTGTGTTTTTTCACACATTCATAACCTGTACTGATACAGACGGATAGTTCAAACTTGATTTGATTCATTTTGTAGTTTAAATTATTTAAATCCTTCATAATTATAAAATCATTAAAGTCTTTCTTACAATTAAACTGTAACTAAATATAAACTTATTTTTTCTGATAAAAAGTTGAAAATAATTGTCTTTATTCTAGAAGAACAAATGAAATGCATGTTGAATCTAATAATTATGTCTCCTTAAAATCTAATTTAATGTGGAATCCCTAAAAGTTTTCAGCCGTAACATTTTGATGATAAAATCAACATAACGGGTCACCAACAGTTTGCTTTTAGGGTAAATCAGACTCTATGTTAAAGCGATTTGCCTAAGACATTTTCTGAATGCACATATTTATTTTTGATTGTGTAAGACATAAACTGAAGCATTTTGTGATAAACTATTTGTTGTCATTGTGCAGATGTGGAGGTGGATGTTGACGAGCTAAACCAGGAGCAGCTAGGTGACCTAAACAAAATGGCAACTTCATATGGAATGGCTGATGGCGACTTTGTCAGGTAACTATATTTCCTGCCTGATGGCAGCAAAGACAGGGGGTGATAGAGGGGGTGAGGGGTATCCTAAGTGATGAAAGTGGCTTTCCTCATCACTGATCACCTGTACAGGTCACTGAGAGGAGACTGTGGTCTTTGGGTCATTTTGGAGGCCTGATTGATTATTTTAGGGAGAATTTTTTTTTTTAAGGGTGAGAAAGTTAAACCAAGACGCAATATTGAATGTGAGGATGGATTCCACCAGTGAGATGTACACCACGGATAAGATGTCCTTATTAATATTTAAAAAAATCTTAATTTCCTCAAAACATGGAGGTGTTGCTGTGCTTCGTTTAAATATAAAATCCATGTGGTGTCCGATAGACAGGCAGCCGTCCATGTAGATGTTCTTTGTGTACGCAGAGAAGAGAATTTGTCACAATACACAGCTTTGGGGCGTCTAGTTTTCAAAATCATTTAGCTGGACTTAGCATTGTTTATCATCACATGCTGAGGCCTGTCGCATAAGAACTCTCTGATCCATAAAATCAATGTTTTTTTTTTTTTTTTGTAAACCTGTTGTGTTGAAAGATGTTGTAGCAACTTATTATTGTTTACAGAATTAAAAGCAGATGAGAAGTCCATGAATAAGATCCTTGTGTGTGGGAGCTTGGAGTCCTGTTGTTTGGCGACTCTGTCCAGGAGTGTGAAGCCAGCATCCTCCGTGCTACGTGCAGCTCTGTACTCAAACTGGAGAGGGTTGAATTTTTCAGACAGTTCAGACATCAGTTCGTCAACCACAACCCTTTCCATATATTTGCCCAAGATGAAAGTCAGGGGTAACACATGATTTTACTGAGGCTTCTGATTGTGATCAAGAAAGAATATCTTTTAAAAAAACATTAGGATTAGAAAGAACGTGTTAAGAAGAAGGTATCAGAGCAAGAATAATTTTTCTGACATAAAATGGCAGATTAATAACTGTCTATTTCTAAATAAAGTTTATGGGATTTTGACTTCTTGGAACCACAGGTACTTCCTATTTGGGAACACGAGAGGGGAAGGGTTGAGCTGGCCATGGTTTTTATGGTCTATGAGACAAATAGATCTGTTAACGGCCATATTGGAGAACATTGCTGCCATTTTTGTTGCACCACCAGTTTTAGGTTGGGGTTGTTTGGCGCTGTAAGCTAGTGAGAGAGAATGTAAACAAAGATTTTATTGGATGTCAGTGGAGGGTTACTTCCACGCCAACAGTCCCACTCTGATAGTCACTCACTGATAGTCCAGATCAGACTTCAATAACGCTGAATGTTCGGCTGATTTGTGGTGAAGCGATCGCACATCTGTCATGGTGATGGCGGGTAGTGGAAGCCGGCTACCTCGTTTCCACAGTCTGTTGCGTATTCCTCCTTTCGATCCCCCTTTTCTTCTTATTCGCCTCAGTTTTTGTCTGTTGCGAAGAAGAATTTCTTCTGCTTTTGGGTCTAAGTTGCGAAGCTCCATCAGGGAATCCCGGGAGTAGGTTAGCATTCCCTACATTACTAGATATTTACAATGATTATTGCCAGCTAAAAATGTTTATTTGATACACACTAATGTTTTTCAAGTTCTGCTGACAGATGTATTTATATTTGTCATTTGCACACTTCATATTTCTGCAGGATGTTAAAGAAAGACAAGGAGGAAGTGGAGGCCATCAAACACGCCAAAGCCCTGGAGGCGGAGAAGGCCATGTACTCTGTAAGAATCCATATCTCTGCTAAACCTTTCTGCTGATTGTATTTTCAATTTCAGTTGTGGTTAGTTTGAGCACTTTTTTTCTGGGTTCATCAAACCACACCAGCTTATATGATGCATCAGAAGAATGATCTGGTTGAAACTTTTTGTTCTGTTTTTAATTCAAGCCTTAAATAAAAACAAGATCTAACAGTTTGCTTTCCATTTTTCGTGATTTTGATTTTTTTTTGGGTTCTTTGGTTTAATCTAAAAAGCTTTAGTGTGTCTAGAGATATTAGTGTACTTCCAGTGTAGGTTTTTGGTCTTCTGACATCAATCTCACAAGATTCAAGAGAGGAAAATACCAGAAAACCTCTTTTCTTCGTGCGTTTTGAACCACATCTCTTCCACATGTTGAAATAAATGGCTAAAGAAAAAAGGATAATTAAATAAAACGCTGAGTGTTTAATTCATTCTTTAGCTTTCTTCTATTTAAATATGTAAACGTGTTTAGTTTGTGCTTCATCTTCTTGTCTCATTGAACATAAATGTTTGTGGTGTGTTTCCTCACATTTAAAATAACTTGAATGAAGTGTTAGTGCTTGTACAGTGACAGTTTAATTTAAATCTAGATTTTTAAGAATTTATGATCAACAATCACAAAGCTGAAAGTTGTGTACAGTGATTGTTCCCACCTTTCTTAAATTGCTGTGTGTGGTTCACTTTCTAGTTAAAGTAAAATTGATCAGACGAGTTTGAAGAAAAGGAAACTAAATCTATCTTTAGTCCTCCAATGCAGAATTTACCTTCAAGTTATATATAAACCTATATAGCAAGTTTATGCCTTACAACATGTCCGATTGAACCGTGTTGGCAAATATCAAGGTAATGGTAGCAAATTGTTGCAGCCTCTGTGTCAAATTGTGCTTGTTTTTGGTTTTGCATATAATGAATTTTCTTTCCCTTCAGGGACGTCGCTCTCGCAGACAGAGGAGGGAGTTCAGAGAAAAACGGCTGAAAGGTAGACAGATTAGCCCACCGAGGTAAGTCAGCAGGTGTTAAGTTTTATTGTTTTCCTTTCTCGCATAAACTGTACAAAGACACCTGTCTGTTTACTTTGTCACTTTTCAGTTATGCCAGAAGAGACAGTCCAACATACGATCCGTACAAACGGTGAGTGACCACTTAAAGTTTTGACTGTCTTCTTCTTTTTTTTTTGTTGACTAGTTGTGCAGAACTGTGTCCATTTTCTGGTCTCTTTCAGCCCAGAGTCAGAGTCCAGCTCTGAGTCCCGGTCACGTTCTCGTACCCCTGGTCCAGAGAAGATCACCTTCATCACCAGCTTTGGAGGCAGCGATGATGAAGCTGCTGCAGCGGCTCAAACTGCCACCTCTCACTCTGGCCACGCCCCCTCCAGCTTGCAGCACTCTGCAGGTCATAACAGGGGCTCCCGGTCGGTAACTTTCCCTCCTCTTGGTTATTTTCTAATCATTGATATAACCACAGATTTTGTGGTTGGAGAGGTGGATAAGTGATGATTGGAAACTTCTGCTGCAGGGTCGGAACTTGTATTAAAATGTTCAGAGAATGTGTGTGTAGATTAAGCTCAGGTTATGTCACATTGTGGCAGTATCACTACTAAATAAATACTGTAGCAAAAAAATCAATTAAAGGCTAGGTGTTGGTCTGGTGTCGTTACTTAAACATTTTATCTGTGTTTGTTTAGGAGGCGAAAGTCATCCTCCAGCCGTTCTCCTTCCTCTTCCTCCCGTTCATCATCTCGATCCTCATCTCGCTCATCTTCTCGTTCACGTCGAGCCAGAAGAGGGCGTGGAAGAAGGGATGGGCGCCGCTCCCGGAGTCGTTCGCGGTCAAGACGGCGTTCCAGATCTTACTCCAGAGGCAGAGGAGGCAATGGCTCCTACAGGAGACGCGACCGAACAAGATCCCGGTCCAACGACAGGAACCGAGACCGGGAAAGGGACAGGAGACGATACTCGGCACGCAGACGAACAAGGTTGGACTGATGACCAATTATTTATTCATGTTTACCATAAAAACAATCCCATTAAGATTCCTGTGTCCTCTGCAGATCTCGATCCAGCTCACGGCGAAGAAGCAGCTCACGTCGAGGCGGCCAGAGCGGTAGAGGGCATCGTCGGGGAGACAGTCGCAGTCAAAGTCGCAGTCATAGTCGCAGCCGCAGCCCCTCTCAGTCTCCCACCCGAGCAGCCCACAGCCCCTCCCCTGCTCACAGAGTTTCCCAGCCTGCTGCTACCGCCGTCTCTGACAAGCTGAGAAAGTAAGCAGACGTGAAATCAATCGTAGGTGTTTACCCATTTACCATGTTCCTAAATGATCTGGAGAGACGGTAGTGGGAAGATCTGCTGATTTAACTCTGTTACGTTGATTATGAAGGTATCTGAGTTTGAAAAGCAGACTCTACCATTTTTCCTTCTTTACATTTACATTAAAGGGAACAGATTTTATGTTTTTAAAGCACTTTTAGTCTTAAACAATTGCAATCAGGCAATTACAGCTGATTAACAGCCCCCTCCACCACGTTACTGACCAGGTCAATATTCCAGAGGTTTATATCATTTAAGAGTTTATTGAATTGAATTTATTTCCAGCTTTAGAAATATTACTCGTTTTTGCTTTCAAGTAGATGCTACATTGAAGTCCCGTTCCAATAATCTCTTGATCTATCGTAAAAGTTTTCCCAGTGGTCTTTTAAGTGCTTTGAGCTGCCAAGAGCATAGTTTCTGCAGAGCGGCAGGAGTTTGTTTAGAAATCCGCCAATGAGTTGTGGGCAGGACCGTTGGCACAGAGTAAGCCTGCCCCCTTCCCCATCATCCATCTGTTTACATGCTCTCCTTCTAGCTTACAGCCTCTCGCAACCACAACATAACATTACCAGTACAACAAAAATTACGAGTAATATTGGAAATATCCAGCCATACAGTCTTTATCCAGATGCAACTTCAGACGAGGAAAACGAAGATTTAAATGAATCTGTTTGTCTGAAAGAGGATGCTTGAAAATGAAGGAGAGCAGGGATCTTGTGGCTTCCCGATTGTAATTATTACGTAGCAACTTATGAGACGGCTTTTTTGGCTGTGCACCTGATTCACCATGATTTGAATAAAAAATTGCAACTTTCTTTACATATGTCCTACATCGTGACAAAAAAGCCACAAGAACATGTTGAAAACACTAAAAATATGATTTTCATCGGACTGGGTCTTCAAGGTAATTTTGCAGCCGAAATGGTTTGATGGATATTTGCATCAATATCTATCTAGGGGTTAAATTTCTTCTTTAATGGATGTAGCAGGAGGCATCATTGTGGCCTTATGTGTTGTTTTTTTCTTGTTTTCAGGCCTGACACTCCGAGTGGTAAAGAGACGGGAGCTGCCAAAGTCAGTAAGAATTTGATCTAGCTGGGTTTCTTGTTAAAGCCTACGCCTCCACATCCCTGACAGGCTGACATGGTTTTCCATCAAACTGGAATGAATTAAGCCATTGTTGTCCACAAAGACGAAATGATTGCCTTTATTTCTTTTTTTTATTCTCTCCCAAAAACGGACATTAAGTGACTATTTGTGAAGTTCAAGTGATGTCTCAATCCATGACTAATGAAAACGTTAAGGCTCCCACTTTTGTGCATGAAATGGTTGTTTAGCTCCTTCTTGAAGCCTGTTTTTATTGTGTTGATGAATGTTTGCTATTTCTAGGCTTCAAGTCTTGAACCTCAGACTAGATTCAAAAATAACTTTAAAGTTTCACCTTCAGCAAAAACTCATACAATTATTTTGACATAGGGGTGTAGCTTACTGGATTGGGAGTCAGTATTAATAAAACACAAGGGGATCAGATTTATTCAGATTGATTTTAAGTGGACATTGAGGATGTGCAGAAATATTAACCATCAGAGAGAGGTCCATTTGTGTTGAGAGAAGGGTCAGCGACACTGTAGGACGGTGTCTCAGAGGGACAGGTGCATGCAAACAGTAACTCCTCTGGCAGTTTCATGTTATCACATTTCAGGACAAAACCTCTGCTCTGAACACACCCATGTACCAGAACAAGTTCCTCCCCCCCCTGCTGTTAAGAGTGGACATGATGTCCTGAAAAGCAGTAATTTGTTCAACCTGCACAAACACGCCATTTCAACAGGATGAAGTTAGCAAAAAAAAAAATCAAAAGGAAGTGCATTCAGGTTGAGTCTGTTGCTAATCATAGCGTTGGTGAGACCAGCACTTAAGTCATGTGACTCAATTTAAGGACTTTAAAAAGAGTCACTTTTCCATCTGTATTTGTTCCTAGATCCATGGGTGAGCTATTCAGACACGTAAATAATTAAATACTTTAAAGAATGAAATGTGTTGCTCTTCAAAGACAATGTTTTGCTTTTGGTTCTGGTAAAGTCCAAATTTTCTTTTGGCCAAAGTTGGATCACTCCCTGCAGTGTTCTTCAGAGAGGCATTTTGGACTTGTTGGTACAAGCAGCAGTTGTGTTGTGACTTGTTATTGTATATTAAAATGTAAAAGTAGTGGATATTTACTGGATTTTATAAACATTTGAAGAGGCTTATAGGGAGAGTGTTTAAAGTGTTACTGATAGAAGGAACTCAACTGTTGGTTTGTGAGTTGAACTTGTTGTCGATCACTTGATATTCTCACTTCACCTCCTGAGAAAGAAGAAACTGTTTGAGAACATCAAGGAACTTGTGTCTCCTGAGCGTACCTGCAGTGTTGTGACCTGCAGTTTTTCTTGCCTGGCCAGGTCTGAACAGACCAGCGCTGGGCGTGTCTAACAAAACGCCACCGGCTCTTCCTGAACTTTTCGAAACTTGCTGGACCTGAACTCGCTCGTGTTTCATTCTGACCGTCTCTGGCTCCCCCACCGTCCCACTCACTTTCATCTCTGACAGTATTGTGTCGGCCCGCACATTGTGTGGAGGTTCATGTGACTGGATCCTTTCTTAAAGTGACTCACAGCAGCTGCAAGTTTGTCTGTCCACTTTCAGCCTGTTGACTCAACAGTCTTCACTTTGTTCTTTCACTTTGTATTTTTTTATCATCTCCACCAGTTACTGTGCGTAAAGACGGGGTATCAAATTTGTAAAATAGCACAAACACACACAAACACTTGTGTTTGGCTGGGAAATGTTGTCCTAACGTTGTTGTCCCATTTGCAGCCAAAGCTGACCCCTCAGGAGAAGCTAAAGCTACGAATGCAGAAGGCGCTCAACAAGCAATGTGAGTGCAGCTAATTCCTGCTAAATGGTTATGCAAGTTCGCTAAAGTCCCATCTTTTACAAATAAGCACTCGGTCCTGTAAATTTGCCGAAATTTTCGAACATGAAAGCTTCTTTTGTCTCAGTTTCACATCTTTGCTGTTTGTTTCTTCCTCCCACTTTGCAGCCAAGGCGGATAAGAAGGCTGCTCAGGAGAAGATCCAGCAGCAGGAACACAAGCGACAGGTTTGTTTTCCTCTGAATCAAATCCAGAATCACCTTTCCAAAGTCCTCACTTTTTTCTTCATTGACGTGGTTTGTTTTACAGGAGCGAGAGGGAGAGCTGCGAGCCATGGCACGCAAGATTCGCATGAAGTAAGGCCGTGAGTTGTGCTGGCTTGTTTTGATTGTGTGTTGCAACGTCTGACCCAGCGATTCTACATTCAGGGAACGCGAGCGGCGTGAGAAAGAGAGGGACGAATGGGAAAGACAGTACGGGCGGCAGAGCAGCTCACCGTCTCCTTCCAAATATGGTATGGCTGAAATTTCCCAACACCTGTTTGGATTTTAATCAGAAGACTTGCTTTTGTAATTTCAAATACAAAATGTCTACATTTCATTCTGGTTTTTATCAAGCTTTATGTGTAGTTATGCATTTGTTTCACTAGGATTCTGTCTTCTGCCCCTCAGGTCGAGAATACAACTCACACAGAAGGTATGTGAGACACCACAAGAATCTGCACGGTTCTAAAATGCAGAGTATTTGCATTTTCCTCCTTATGTTGATGCGCAGCGTCCCAGAAAAAGTGCCTGCAGATATAATGCTTGAGCTGCGTGCCATCTCCTCACACAGGTTGGCCTTGGCGTGTGAAAGAAATATTCTTGAAGAAAAAAAAAGGCCACATACCTATTTGTTCCTGGATCTTTACTTGTACTGATTAGCATCTTCGTTGTGGTTTAAATCACTCCCCTTGAGTGTGACGTTCTTGTCTCACTCGATCTGATACAGTTTGATCACAAATCATGACAACTATCAATGCATTTATCTAACTTTAAAGTGTCTTTTCTGAGATGCCAACAAATCATAGTGTTTATAATAATACTTTTAATATTACCTTTAATTATTGCTTCCTAATTTGATTATAGATAAAGTCAATATAAAGCTAACAAACTGGGTTTTACCCAATAGCTTCATGTCTGCTCAGACTTTGTTCCAACTGTATGTACAAAAAAACTCAGATAGAAATAAAGCAAAGCTCTTTTCAAAAATCTAGGACTTTCAAAGTAAGGACAGGTAACCAAACAAATGTTAAAATAGCTGCTGATTCACGTGACACTCTCAATATTATCGCACCCCAAAGGGGCTTTAAACTGAAGGAAGGTCACGTTGGTATGATGCATTATAGGGATGAGTTTAAAAATTGATAAATCAAACAAAATGTATTTAATATTCAATCAATGTATCATCAACTAAAGTTGAATTAATGCAGTAGTTTTACAGCGATACTCAGCATGATCATCAATGAATGTGTTTATGAGAGCCTCAATCAAGCCTGGATTAATTGTAATTCTAAAATAGCATCTGCTGTAAAATAATAAAAATGTTAGATTACATAAAAAATACAGTCCTTAACAAAGGTTGAGATTTTAAGAGGTTTGCATACTTTCAAGTCTCAGTGGAATTTTTCTATTTGTTTTTTTCTATTATATGTTTTGTTTTCTAGTTTTCTTTGCAAAACCAGATTTCATTGTAACAAATCAGAATCCAATTCATCAATATAGTTTTTTTTTCATTATAAATCAAGTAGCTCTTTCACCCAATAAATGGATTTTCTCTAGAAAGTTAGTAAATTATGACCATAGTTTCCTGCATAGTGTAGTGTCCCCCCTCCCCCCTATTTACTAATATAAATATATATATATATATTTTTTCTCCTTCAGGAGGTCACGGTCTCGGTCGAGAAGTCCATATTACAGATACTGAAACACTCGGTGGAAAAAGCAGCTCATCCAACAGAACCTACAGTCCCCAACATCCTGTGCGAACAGCAGCCCTTTGCATGGAAAATGACTGTCCATAAATTGAAAAACAAAAGCTGGACACCTGAAACTACATTTACAGCGGTACTGTAAAACCAGTATTTACAAAGCATAAACAGCTGGGATTCATTAGAATTAATTGATTACAGTTTTGTGGCCTTAGTGAGGCTTTTCCCCTCCTTTGCTCTTCTCAATCACACTTTGCTTTATCTTGTGTAAAGAGCTCTCACTTTCTCCACCTCATTCACATTTGTCAGATTTTTTTTCTGGACAGTTCCCTTAAAGCATTTCAGTTCAAGCAATACCGAAAAGTTTTGCCTTGTACTTTACTGACGTGGTGAAACTTTTGCATTTCAGTAACAAGAGCTTAACTCCTTTTTAACTGGTCTAATGAACTGATTTACATATATGTATCATACTGGAACTGTTTTAATGAAAACAAGTGAGTTTTGTACTCTGTCCTCAGCTGGTTTATAAAGAACTTTTGTTCTCACTAATGTCAATGTACAATACAGATTGACAAATAAAAGTTGGTTTAAAATGATGAAGCAGTTATTTCATTATTTATTGAATGTATAGTACCCATCAACGTATGTTTGTTTTTTTTTTTTTAATCATTTTTTATGGTTGTTTGACGGTTGATTTCCATAGTTTCAGTACTTTATTTCCACCAGTAGGTGGCGACAAATCCTCGGCGCTCGTTTGGCGCCTCGCGCTCGTAAGTTCAGCGGCACGCGGGAGTTTTCTGCTCATTACTGCTTACACAAGAGCCGCAGCTGGTCAGCGAGAAAAGCAGAAATGAGCGTCACCCTGGTTCCGGTTGTTGTGGAGACACCTGTGGAAAAAGCGGAGCGGTAGTTCCTCTGAGGTGTGGAGGAGGAACTAGGTGATTTTCAACATCACGTTAAAAAATGTAGAGGCGGACAGTTGGAAGGGTAAAAAAAAAAAACTCCACATGTATCAGTTATTAGTGGCTAAAGCAAGCGTTTTACCTAAAAAGAGGCGGAGTCAGGGTGGTTGGCGCGGGCGGTGCTTTCCGTTGCCCATGCCCCCTTTTGCCCTCCTGCTCGCTGCGGGGGAAGAAGCGTGAACTTGAACGCTGCCTCCTCTGGCAGCAGTCTTATCCGTCCGGAGCTCAGCTTTTCGGACCCGCTTATCGCAGGAGGAGGAGCTGGACCGGGTCCGGTTTGGGGGTTCGAGACCCAAAGGGTGCCGAAACGCACGACGCGATGTCCAGACGCAAACTTGGAAGCAGACCGCAGCACCTGAGCGCAATTCAAGGTAAGCGGCGCGTGGGCACGCCGGGAGGAAAACACGCTGTTTTAGTTGTTTTTACGCGTCAATTCATCGAGTTTAGACATATAGTTAAGAAACAAATAACAACATAAAATCTTCAAAGGCGCTTCTAGGAAGTATTTACGTGGATCTGTGTTCCCGAGGACTTCACAAACAAATATTTGAGGAGGAGCGCAGAGGAAGGACCGGTTTACTGGCACGCTGTCCTCCACGGCTGCAGGTCCAAACACGAGGATGAGTCCATCCAGGATGGATGGATCGAGTTTCTCTTCAAAACCTGCTTTGGGACTTTTGGTTCCTGCTCCTGCCGCGTCACATCAGTTGGAGTTCTAACCCCTATATTGCGTTCGGGTACCAAATGGACCCAAATGGACGTTTTGACCATCATATTGGGAGATAAATTCCTCCTGCGCGTAAACAAACGTCGCTGGTGTGTAGACGACTGGCCCCGATAGGAAACGGGTACAGAAAGTTACGCGACTTTTTTTTTTTTGTACAGTTCTCCTGAAGAGCCCAGTGGTGCGTGTCTGCTGTGACCACAGGCCCTGACTCAACACTGGTGTGTGTGTGTCTGTGCGCGCGTACTCGCGCGCGTGTTTAACCGCGCCTTGCAAGTCTGCACAAACAGCGCACCCCTGAAACAGGAAAGGTGACATTTTTGAGTAACAACTGGCGAGATCCGACTTCAGACTGTACTGTCTGTACCTGTCCTGTGTGCCGGCCTGCCCAGCCTGGGCAGGTGGATCCAGCGCAGGCGTCAAGGTATGCCCATGCGCAACAGACTCCTGACCCCCTCCCCCACATCCTCCCTGGGCCTGCAGCTGACCCAAACCCTACCCCTGACATTTGCAATTAGTACTTTATTTTAGTGCCATTTGCAAGGTACTTTCAATTAGTAGACATAAGAGTGATCAAGTTGATGCCTGACATGCTCCCTGCAGGTCTCCTCTTATCTTGAACACCTTCAGTCACTTGTTTTCTGTTTTACTGCAATCCACTTCCTGTTGAGAAACTCCCACTGCCTGTGGCTTGTAAGGCAACATCACTTTGAGCGAAAAGGTGCAAGCTTCGGCTGCGATGTCGGGGACAGTGGTGCAGTCACTCCTGCACTCGTGCGGCCGTCTGTGGCTCGAACAGGACATGCAGGTTTCTGCATGGAGGCCGGACCGTTGGACTCCCCTCTACCAGCAGCTCTTTAACCGGTTAAAGGAAGTGGTCACTGTTGACTGAGCATATTGGCCTGGTTGAGCTTCTAACTGAAACTAGCACTTTGAATCCCTGCGCTGTTTGGTTGTGTCTTTTAGGTCAACACTGCACCTCGGTGCAAGATCTCCAAATGAACCGAAAACCAACCGTCTGACTTCTGATTTGACATGGACTCTTCCTGTGAACTTCACACCTTTGTGCATTTAACAGAAAAGATTTGAGTACAAAAATCAAAGTGTCAAAAACAATTACATTTTCAAGAGTAGAATTCTGACAAAATAATAGCTGTATAGTGTTTGGGGATTTTTAAAAATCTACTTATAGTATCACTTTAGTTTAAAACCTTAGATTGGTCAGTTAAAGCAAATAAAGTAAAAAAAAAGATTCTATTAAGAAGGTGTTTTGCTATGAAGTCAATTGTTCTGTAAAGTGTTTTTTTTTCTTGCCCCAGATGCCACCGTGCTTGACGATGGCGCTGACTCATCAGGTGACCCCGACAGTCATCCTCCCCTGCAGATGTATGCTCCTGATGAAGGTCGTGACCTCCTCACCTGTGGCCAGTGCAGCAAGGCCTTCCCACTGGCGCACATCCTGGCGTTCATCCAGCACAAACAGGGCGGCTGCGGCTCCAGAAACCCAGCCCCAAGCGTCACCGCCACCCCACCCTCACCCGCCAGCCGAGGTAGGCACCAGCACACCGGCAAGGGTGGGCCGGGGCCCGGCTTCATAGAGCTGCGGAGAGGAACGGCCAGAAACCAAGTCTGGGGGGAGGAGCTTGGCATGAGTGTGAAGGCAGAGCTCAACAAATCAGGTGAGAGCGTGGACGATGCTGAGGAAGGTGGCAGGTTGCTAATTAGGGACTCTGTTTTTTTGTTGTTTTATTTTTCTCTTCTTTTGATTTTGCGAGGGCTCCTCCTCCCTCTCGAGTCCAGCTCATTAACTAGCCGTTGCCATTAGCAGACCTGCATGCGTTAGTGATGCGCAGGCTAATTGTGTGGAAAGGATAGGTGTCAGGAACATTCGAAGAGCACCGAGAGTCCCCAAGGGCCTCCGGTTGAGCACCTGAGCTCTCCCCCATGTCCCTCGCTGTCAGTCTCTGAGGTGGAGTGGCCAGGTAAACATGTTTCCTGCTGCCTGCCGCCTCCTGCAACCCGGACAGCAGAAACTGGAGCCACGGCCCACAAACTCCAGCTGGTTCCGGTTTGCTTTTTTAGAACAGGTTGCTCTGTTGTCTGAAGCGGTCAGAGTGAATGCGAGAGCGATCTTGCAGCTCCCTCCGTCGTCATGACACGAAAATGAGGAGCATTGCATCAGGCGCAGCTCCTCAGCCATTTCCCGCTGTTCTGCCCGGGGCTGAGCCACCTGAGCTCCTGGGACACTCCTGCTTTTTCTTCTCCCTTCACCTCATCTTCCCCCCGTCTTTTTGCACATTCTCCATCCTGTGACAAAATCTTTAAGTTTATTTTTCCTCAGAAGATGATCAAAAACAAAAAAAGGCGAAGAGATGTAGATCTATGATGGCGAAGGAGACCATCCTCTGAGGAGGAAGAATGGTGTTGAAGTGGCGTCATTGAATCTCAACTCAGAAAGGGGCTGACAAAGAGTCGCAGACGGACACAGCATCCTGCCGCACGCTTGTGGCAGGTACAAGTGCCCCCAGTGAAACTCTTCGCCATGCACACATACGCTAGCAGTTCCTTCCTTTGTGCACGCTTGAGGGACGTGCTCGCACCATTTCCGTTTGTCCACAGCCTGACTGACTTATTTTTCTTTTTTTTTCTCCCTCCTCTGCATCTGCTCTCATGCTGAGCCTCACTTCAGTCACAGAACTCAGCACTTTGCTGCTTGCAGTATTATACAACAAACCAAACCCATGAAATGAGCAAGGAAATGGCATGAATAATGCAATAGTAGATACGTTTAGATTCAATTTTTATTCATGAATGTTGGCTTCTTTTTTTTTTTTTTTTCTTTTTTTTTTAATTGTCATCAGTTTTGGGAGTGAAGCCGTTGGAGTCTGGCGCTCAAAAGCACGGCCCTGTAGGTGAGAGGTGCTGGTGCGAGTGGCGAGCCGTTGGGATGGCTGAAAGTGAAGCGGCCGTCATCCCGCGACGCCCTCCGTTTTCCGCAGTCAAAGGAGACGGGCGCAGATGATGGAGGAGGAAAAAGGGGGTAGAGAGGGATGGATTACGGAGGAGACGTGTACATCTGTCTCATTCCTTTTTATTTATTCTCCTTGTTTGTCCCCCCCCTCTCTTCTACGCCTCCTCATTTCTCCCCCCCCATCTTCAACACACTTTTGCTTTGCTCTCTTTCAATGCCCCCCCCATCCTCCCCTTCCTCTCTTTTTCTCCTCCCTCTGCCTCCCAAGGGAGAAGAGATTCTGCCTGCTGCTCGTTAGTGCTCCCAGCCAATCTGCATTTTTAATTAGTAGTTATTGCTTCTGCTTAATATTCAAGTGTTACCCCGGGCCAAATGGGAATCCTCACACACACGCACACACACACACACACACACACACACACAAAAAGAAGTGAGTGGAGAGAGTGAAGGAAAGAGAAACCGGCTGGGTATTGTGTTTCACTCCAGGACCCCAAGACAAAAGCGCCCCCCTCCACCCTCTCCACCCTCAGGGAAAGATTTGGTGGGTTTTGGGGGGCGGCGGGGTGAGCCTGCGATGGAGGATGGGTCTCAAGTACAATTTCTAGGGGTGACATATTTCTGCGTTGTCTCTCTCTTGGACCCCGGCGCTACATTACAGGCTTTTTATCTCATTTTCTTTTTATCTCTTGAGCCCTGACCTACCTTTCGCTCATTTTTTTTCCCCCCGTTCGCTCACTCAACGCTCTATTTTTAAAAGAAGTATCTCAACTTCTCCTGGGTTTCTCCTCAGGCTAGGTTAAAGGACAAGAACACCACGGCTCCTCTCGTCTCCAGACAGAGGGAGGGCGGGAGAGGGGAAAAAAGAAACACTTGCTCTCTTTTTCATCTTCACTCTCATCCCCCCTCCAGTAAAATACAGAAGGATTTGACTTGAGGAAACATGAAAGAGGCTTATACCAGAGTCGGCTTTGAACCTTTCAAAAAGAAAAAAAAAGAAAAGACTGTTTTCCTCTCAATTTGGGGATCTTCTCTCCAATTTTGATTTATGCAGAAAGGCCTCATTTGTCAAGCAGGCTGAGTCAGTGCCTGATTTGCATAAAGTGTTCGTTTTCTGCGTTCTGCTAATTAGCAATTTGCAGCTTAATTGGAGAGCGGCTCTCTGTTAGGAGACAAAGCTATCCAAATATAAAAATATCTCCAGATGCACTTTTCCAACATTGCATCTCTCCTTCTCGTACTTTTTCACCCCTTTCTGTTGCTTCTGCCCTCATTTGGGTCAAGTTCTACATCATCTAGCCCTCCGCTTGTCAGCTATTCTGAAACGAAAAGGTCTGTGCTTTCTTTGGTTAGATATACGTGTTCACTTTTTGTATTGCTAAACCACCAAGAAGTCTTTTGGTTCTTAAACTTCCCATCAATCACTTTGATTCTTCAAAGTTTTCCATTTCCCAAAAACTTTTTAGGGACCTTGATTGTTCACTTTTTGTTCTTAAACAACACAAAAGAAGATGGGCCAGCCTCTCAGACAGAAAGAGGTAGTGAAAACTAAATGCTTTAGAATAGATTTGAACCATTCTTTGACCAGCAGGAGGCAACTCTTCATGGAAAGAGAGAAATGAAAATGAAGCCTAAAGTGGACGGCCATACTCAGTACTCTGCTCTACTGCCGGTTTAGCGGGACAGAGTTACGGGAGTTTTGTTGACTCCACCCACCTGCCAATTAAAACCCGCACTCCTAAAGCTACGTTCACAC
This sequence comes from Oryzias celebensis, assembly GCA_014656515.1. NCBI lineage: Eukaryota > Metazoa > Chordata > Actinopteri > Beloniformes > Adrianichthyidae > Oryzias > Oryzias celebensis. The sequence continues at coordinate 66,623,162 of BNCR01000012.1, read as the reverse complement.
CGTCCTCAGGAACGCGCGTTCAAGCAGCCGCTTCCAATCAAAAGCCCATGTAAACGCCCCTAAATGTGTGTTTTGGGCTTCCGCATTTAACTCTCACGTTCATGCGTCGCTACACAAGTTTCTACAACCGTTTTGGGACTCCGTGAACAAAACGCACAGCCATTGAACACGCCATTTAAAAGCCTACAAGATTTTCACCGCTTCGATATTTCGCACCAAGCCTCTTCCAACTGTAGGTGGCAGACATGCTCTTGTAAACAGTAGAAGAAGAAGAAGAAGAAGCCCCTCCACGCTTGCCTAGTGTGAACACCATGGGCTATACTCAAGAACCCGTTTCTAGCACATCCTTGAACAGGAGTCACATGGCCGGTGTTCACGTAGTTTACAGTTTCACAATCTTTTTATTTTTCTTTCTCAGATAAAATCAAAACATCCATGTCATCTCCCATCAGAGTAGATAAAAAAAATCAATAATCATCTAAAAAGTTCTTGTGATCAATCAGTACATGTGTTAAAATTTTGGTGTAAAGTTGTATTTTTTAACATTTACATAAATGTAAAAACTTTCATTTTAAAGCAAGCCACCGGTGGTTCTTAAGGGGAACTGCAGTATTGTGTTTTTTTCTTTTTTGTTTTAAATTCAGGATACCAGCAAATTTTCCAATTAAAAACATTTAAAAACTGTTTTATTTTTTTGAGAACCATAAAGATGGATTTACAGATGACTTTTTTTTTGGTAAATTTGTAAATGAGTGATGGATTCAGAAACAATTTTGGGGAAAAATGTTACTGCAAATGAACTTCTAAAAGTAGTTTTGTAAATGTTATTCAAAAAACGTTTTATTTTTTCTGTTTTCTCTACTGTTTTTCATCTATCACATTATTTATTTATCTTTTTTGTTGTTTTTCTCTTTGTAGTTCCTGAGGAGCCCTTGTATTTCACCTGCCAGCAGTGTGAGGGTATATTTCCGTCTGCATGGGCACTCCTGCAGCACGCTCAGCACATGCACTCCTTCAGTATCTACCAGGAGGATGAGGAGGAAGACATGGACATGGGAGAAGAAGGGAGAGGTCTTCAAGATCACAAACCCGTCGCAGCGGTTCTGGACCCGCGCCACCTGACCCAAACTCTGGCCTCAGCCTTTCAGCCGTCTGTTCTGCGTCGCTCCCGTCAGATGCACCCCTCCTCCTTCTCCAGCAACTCGCAGGCTATGAACTTTTCCGTTCGGCTGAAAGAGCTGGCTGAAGGCAGTAACACCAGCAGCAGCTCACCTAGAGGCCTAATGCTGTCACCATCCTCGTCTCCACCTGCAGCTTCTCCTTTTCCTCACACTGTGACCCTGCAAACCGACTTCCACTGTGAGTTGTGCGACCAGAACTTCCAGTCCCTGCGTGCCCTGTCTGCGCACCGCAGAACGCATGCGTGCGAGAGGCCGTATCATTGTGGAGTGTGCGGACAGGCCTTTGCACAAAGTGGTCAGCTGGCTCGTCACATAAGGAGCCACCACCGAGAGGCTGGAGGCGGAGGAGGTGTTTGTGAGTCGGCGGAGATGGTCGCGATGGATGATGATGCGGGGAGGCTAAGAGCGAGAGGGAGACTAATGCAGCCACCTGCAATCTTCGGGAAAGGAGTGGTTGGAGATTTAAGAGCACAGGGCTCCTCAGAGGTGGACTTGACCCTCTCTAAACATCCATCCATGGCTTCCGGTTTAGCACTTTTGGCCCCTCAGGGAAGAGCAGCAGACGGGGAGCTGCTGAGACTGTACCAGCGATCAGGAGAAGGAGGTGAGGAGGAAGTGGAAGGGCAGGGGGAGCCCCAGCACTCCCCACCCTGTGCCAGCCCATCCGAAGGCTCGCTGGAGAGCGGAGAGACAGGAGGGAGTGGAGAAAGTGGCATCGCCAGCGGCAACTGTACACCCAAACGTCCAGAGATGAGCGAAAAGGCGCGAGGGGTCGGTGAGTGGGAAAACGACAGAGGAGAGCTTGTTAGGAGGGAAAAAGAGTGGAGCTCTGTGCAAGTTAGCGAAGTTGTGCAGGAGTGGCAGAGGGACAATGAGCGGAGGAGTGTAGCAGGAGGAGCAAACACTGGAGGAAGTACCAACTCCACGACCGGTTCCACTGTTAAAAGGAAAAAAGACGAGGCTTGCGAATACTGCGGCAAACAGTTCAGGAACAGCAGCAACCTGACTGTACACAGACGCAGCCACACAGGTGAGCGCCCCTACCGCTGTGGCCTCTGCAATTACGCCTGCGCCCAGAGTTCAAAGTTAACGCGCCACATGAAGACTCATGGCGCCCAAGGAGCCAAGGCCTCCTTCCTGTGCCAGCTGTGCTCAGTGCCATTCACTGTGTACGCGACCTTGGAGAAACATCTAAAGAAAGTTCACGGTCTGAGCCATGCCAGTGTGGGCACGTTCACACAAGCCAGCGTCGCAGACACTTTAGCTGCTCTCAGGGCCAGAGAGGAGGCGGCTGTGGTGAAAATGGAAGAGGAAGAGGAGGAGACCAGTTTGGATCGGCTAGACATAGAGAACAAGGTGCAAAGTCATGGTGCCAGAGGCACGGAGGTGGAGGAGGCTAAAACTCTGGAGGGTGTAGTTGGCCCATCTCTAGCTGAAGGCCTCCCATGTGAAAGCAGTGCAGAAGCTTTGACTTCAGCACTCTAAAAGGTTTGCAATGAAAAAAAAAAAAAAAAAAAAAGAAAACAGTCAAGAGAAAGCAGAGTCTTATCTAAAAAAGAAGTTGCAGCTCTGCAGCAGGTAACCCCATCTTCACTGCCAGCACTTAGGCACACAGCAGCCAGCAGTTTACACGAATATATGCAAAGAGTTCCTACAGCTCTGCAGACCACAGAGAAAAACAAGGCCATGACATTCAACGGGGAGATTACCAGAGCTCATGAACAGGAAGTGAACCACCACAGTCCACACCGACGCAGGAAACCGATCACCATGCTGCAGCACAGGATGTAGAAGATGTCTTCAACTTCGTGTCTGTTGACCCACCGGACAGGTGGAGACGGGTTGTAGCTTTTAGATAAATTATAGCGAATGAAACATAAAGGAAGCTGTGGCAATAGAAACAGTGCTGATCTACTCAGCACAGGAAAATGGAGAGAGGCCATATTGATTCTGTTTTTTTGGGTTTTTGTTTTTGAGACCTTTTAAAGACTAAAGGCGTTTGAACGGACAATCCAAACACTGCCTGCATGCAGTTCCTCACACTCCTCTTTTATAAAGGCGCTCGCTCGTCTCAACACTTGTCACTTACTTTTTACAGGACTCCAGAGGCCGAGAAAAGTTGCGCTCCTGACTTTGTGACAGTGGATGATTTCCTGTTCTGTTATTTTTAAAAAAAAAAAAACATTATTTCTAAATGTGAATAAAAAGACTTAAAGTCTTGTCTGCCACTGTTTTGTATCAGTTTCTATGCATAAAAAGCATCAATTTTACCTTCATGTGAAATGGGTGTGTGCTATTTTTTTTCTTCTTTTTTTTTTGTGATGGTGATTTCTCTTTTATCGTTTACATTTGTAAATGGCCACACCGCTCAAAGCTCTTGCATGTGGTTTTTGCTGCCCTGTGGATTTTTTATGTCTGTAATTCTTCCTAACTTATGGACGCTGCATGCCGAGGGTGCAAATGAGAAAAAAAATAAGTCTGTTTCACTGCCGAACGACAGGGTCTACTGACGTGAAAGGAGCTGGTTTTGACTGGACTTTTTGTGGGAGCGAGCACTTGGATTTGTTCGTAAGGTTTTCTGTTTAAACTGGGATGGGGGGCCTCTCTGCTGAACCCTCCGTCTTGTGTCCTGCGTGTGACTCGGCAGGTCTTAGAAGTGTGTGCGGGGCTTCTGCTGGGTCATCACTTGTGACTCTGGGGGAATTTTAGCACAATTTCTGTTTTTGAGAAAGTCGACAAGTCCATCTTTCTCATGACTTCTGTAATGACTTCCAAATTTACGTGAAACTTTTTATTTTATTTTTCTTTGCTGTTTCAAAACCTGTTGGGAACAAATGCAGTGAAACTGTTCAGGGATGGAATTTTGTACATAGATTCTCGATGTTATCTTTGTTGTTGTTTATGACTATCGGCCTGACCCTTTTACATGCTTTGCTTTTCCACTATTGCCGTTTTCTTTTTCACTCCACATTGGCTGTTGTGAAGCTATGTCTTTGTAAACCTGACACCGTTTTGTAATTAACCTTGTCACAAGGTGCCTCAATAAAAAAAAGAGGTAAAATTCGCAGTTTTTCTGACCTTGTGTGTATTTTTCATATTTCTGTTGGCTTTTGCTGCAGAGGTAAAGCGGTTGACCTTTAATCGGAAGATTGCAAGTTTGGTTCCTGTTGAAGGGTTATAGGTTGGCATCAGTGTGTGAATAGGACTGTGACTGTAAAGCGCTTTGGGCCTTCAAGTAAGGTAGAAAAGCGCTATATAAGTACACGCCATTCACCATTTAGATGTTTTGCTGTATTAATGTTTTGTCTGCCATCGGTGCTCGAGAAGAAAGCTTTTGAAACTATTTTTTAGCGGTTTTCTCACCGGGATGTTGTCTTATTCAGTTTAGGTCGCTTCTCCAAGGAGGCAGCCTGAACCGACGGATTAATTTTTAATGTGTGTGTTTGGATAAGGGACCCTCGATCCTTGTTTACATCCTTGTGAAGTTACCGGCTCAGTCTGGGAGCACTATAATGTTATTCAGGGTGGAGGGGGTGTTGTGAGAGTATGCGCTTTATTGTAAGTGCATGAATTTGTGGGCGGCGTGACGGAGATGTTGAGCGAGCTGCTGGGGGTGGGGGTGGCCAGGTCTGACCAGTATCTCTATGGGTGTGGTGATGGAGGGTGATCGTTTGGGCCTTGTTTGTGGGCATGTTGGGAGGCAGAGGGGTGGGAGGGGAGTATCAAAGAGTTGGGGTAATTGCTGACTCCATTTTAAGTGCATTAAAAAAAAAACTGCACCAGCATCTCTGGCCCCACCCCCTTCTAATGAAAATGAAGTTCTATGATCCCTCTAGCTCATTAACAGAAGGGCTTTTAATGAGTCTTCAACAGGGTTGGGGGCTGGATAGATGAAGAGAAGGGTTAGTGGGAGGGGGAGCTGCTGCACCAGATGCACACACGCCCACTTTTACCAGGAAGCATTATGTTGCTCAGAGGAAGTGAGGACAGAAGCCCCTCCGACCCCAGACGAGCCACCACTCCACAGAGACGGGCAACAACGAGGAGGCAGGTCACTGGGAACATCCTCCTCTGTGTCAGGCACCACAGAAAGCGCCATTTGGCACTCGTAAGGACCCAATTATGAAAGGTAAGGTGATACAGAGCAGAAGACACTGGCCCCTAAAGCAAGTGGATACCTTTTTCCTTGTGTGCCTTTTGTCCTCCTGCCCCGCAGTGAGCTGTCGTCAGACCTGCACAGGTCAGTGTCCGCACCCAAAGGAACCAATCACAAAGTAAAGGCTTTATCACGTCGGTCCATAAATGCTCTGGTGTTTTCTGACCAGTTACTGCCCTGGGGCGGAAGAAACATAGACTTTGAGACCGAATAGTCTTGACTCAAGGAGTGCTTAAGCCAAAAGGGAGAGGTCACTGCAGGACAGACACGAACATTAAATACACCTGAACATGGGTGAAAAGACTCTGTGAAATCAGTTTAATTTTATGCTTTTCTTTATATGTCCCATTTACACCAACTGAAATGCTTCTTTGAGCTCTTTTGTATTTTCAGAAGCATCAAGTCAGTTCCTCTGTCACAAGCACTTCTATAGAAAACAGGATCATACAGCATTAATGACACGAAGCTGTTGACACCAAAATGCCAATTTGTCTACAGTGGCGTAATCAGAGCCGCACACTCTTATGGTTGCCCCATTTACACACACAATAAAACCATTAAACTTGCAAAACCGCTGCAGCAGTTGCATCAACTGCAGATGGAACATTAACTTCTACTGTAATTAAAGGTTGGCGCTTTCTGCAAACAGCCTTTGACCACTTTTCACTGTTAACATCTATTATTGGCTATGTTATCTTGTATAGTTTAAAATGACCACCGCACAGTGTTTTCAGATTTAGTTTGACCTCTTATTCCCCATCTAATATAGAACAAATAAGTTTACGTGGATCAAATACACATCAACTTTTAAACAACTTCCACTCAATTCACATTCCCCTTCAATGACAAACTTTTTAGTTTTGAAACTGAATATTTCAGCTCCTGTTTGAGAACTTCACTCCAAACAAGGAAATAAGAGGGAGAAGCTCAGATATGATATCACAACTTTAGCTAAAACACACAAAAAGTAACACATTTAACGTTGAACAAAAGCGAAACATTTAATACCACAATGTAGGACACATTGCAAAAGTAATGCATCACAGTAGCACATTAGTTTTGCTCTGACAAAGACATTACAGCTAAATTTGAAAATTTTTCTGAGTATGTGTCCAGTACCTTTTAACTCCCCTAAGTGGAACTGCTGTGATCAAAAATGACACAAATAAAAAGTGTTTTTCTGCTTGTGGTCAGTCGCTTTAAGCATTTAATACAATTCTTTTGAACTTAGACTAGTAAGATTACATTTCTATTGCCTTTTTATGCCCAAAAACTTGATTTTCTTTATTTTTCCCACATAAGTAGGTTTAGTTCTGTTTTTTTTTTGCATGTATCCTGAGTGTAGTTGTTTTTACCTGCCTTCATCTTCATTAGATGGTTTTCTTTGTTTGTTTTAGTTTTTCTGGGACACACAAGTCTCAGGTTCTCTGATTGAACAATTATTTTCTTTTTTTTTTTCAATAAAATAACTTATTTTTTAATTTTTATTTTATTCGCACGTAATCGGTGCAGGGTTAAGGTTAAAATATGTGTGTGCTGTGCAGCAATGTGCTTTTTTGGCCGCACATATGTGACCAACATGAACTCAACTGAGTGAAGCTTAGATTTGCTCCTCAAACTGTGCCACTAGTACTTTTACCAAAAGTTAACAATATTATTAATAGCAGTTACTATTACGCCAGACGTCCCATGTGTGAATGTTACTTTTGTCACTTCAAGTTTTATATTTACTTCCTGAAAAGTGAGGCAGAATTTTTGAAACACATTACAATGTTGAGACAGTAATTATCGAAAGGTAAAAGGTTACTTTTGAATACCAGTCAACATGAAATCTGTCACGTGGTGCAGTTTGGAAGTGACTTGCACAAAACTGTTAATTAGTATTTCCATTTTGACCTCATTTTATGTCAAAAGAAACTTTTTATTGCTGCTGGTCCTGGTAGGAGGTAGTCTTATGGCCTTATGATGGGTTTAACTATGTATTTTTGGGTGATCTTGGTAAATGTTAAACCAAAAATCTAAATTGGAAAGAATGAGTGACTTTGACTTACATTTTACCTGATTTTTTTCATTCATTTTTTTTCATTTTGTTGGAAAAAAATCATGTTTATTCTGCTCTGGAACCATCCTGGTCTTTACAGAAATGATGCTTATACGTCATAAAAAATCCTTGCTGCAATTTGTATAGCTTTCTTTTACTTGGGTTTTCTGACAGGACAGGAACTCCATTCGACAACATGTTTGTAAAGCGAAACATGGCCAGACAGATGACTGTTAAACTGGATCCTTTTGCACGGCCGTCAGAATGTTGACACCACAAACTACCCCTGCTGCTTCACTTTGAGCCCTAAGAGCGTCTAAAGTGTAACTCATCTTGTGGTGAGACCCGAAGTCTCGTCGTCGTCTGAGATTTATGTCTGCCACAAAGTTGTAAAGTGACATGCTTCAAGACAAAAGCAGGTCTGGTTGGGTTTTTGGAACTTTACTATGAAACTGCATTGACTGAGCTGTGAACCACAGATGTAAGAAACACTATGACCTGCTGGTCTTCCCCTGAAAAGGGACACTACCCAGAATATGATGCTCTATTTCTGTCCGGTTTTGAAAGGTTTTACCACTTTTACCTTTTTAAAAACTGTCTTGGTAAGACTAGATTCAAAATTTTTTAAAGACACACTTTTGTATGCTTTATTTAGTCCTTGTAGACCATGTTTAGAATTACAAAATAGGCTTTGTTTTAAGGTTCTTTGCAATGGACTAAAGAAAAAAACAAGTGAGACATCAAACAGAGATCACTGGTAACTGGAAGCTGCCATATATTCACAATCTTTGGGTAAATACTGACAGTAAAATAAATGTATTCAGTTTTGTACTTTTTTCTTTGAAATTCATTTATCTGCTGAGGCATTGAAGGACTGTTTTATCATGGTAGCTTGCAGGTAAACTCAGAAACTAAGTATAATCTCCCATTCTTCCTGTAAATACTAAACAGCACTGATGGCATCAAACCAAATGATCACATGCACAGGATTTTCTACTTTAGGAAGTATTTGTTGGCCTTTTCTTTTTAAAGTCACACTCAAATCAACTTTGGATCTGTTGCAAAATAGTTCCATGAGGTCTTTTAATTATGATAATGCCTTTTTTAGGCATAATCAAAAACCTGGATCATTTTCTAGGACATAGTTTCTACAGAGCAGCAGTAGTTCATCAGAAATTTGCCTCTGAGTTGTGGGAGGGAATGTTAGTGCGAAGTAAGCCTCTGCTGATATCCCATCTGCCCTTTGTTTACGCTCTCTCTTGCTAGCTTACAGCCTCTTACAACCCCAACCTAACATTTGCGGTGCAACAAAAATGGTCAGCAATATCAGAGCTATTCAGCTGCACAGTTTTGAGCCACAGCTCGGATGAGAAAAATGAAGACGTTAATGGATCAATTTATCCGCAACTGGATGCATCAGAATGGAGAGGAGCAGTAAGACTTTGGTCCACCCATTTCCCTTTCTGCATCACAAAAGATAGCTTTGTAAAATGGCGTCTGTTCATCTGCTCCTGATTCATCCTGATTTAAATAAAGAAATACTCAGAAACGCAGTTTTAATCTAACATTATTTTATGTTTCCTCCATCATCAGAGATACGCAACAAGAACAGGTTAAAAACAACAATTTTCATTGGAGTGAGTCTTCAAAGTAACAGACTTTTGTAGGTGTTAAGTGCTTTTTGCTCAAAGTAGAGCAACAACCACAAATTCAGATTAAATTTAAGGTGATTAGAATTCAGCAACAAAGGGACTGTATGAGCTGCAGTTTGCTTTTAGGCCAGGCCTGTGGCCATGAAAGCTTTCACTTATGTATGAGAGGATTGTGCTTTATCATGTAAAAAGCCAATTAACTGTGAGTTTTTAATTACATCTCTCATGGTATACTGTTTGATTCCTCCAATCGTCTCTGCAGAGCTTGCCCTGCCGTCTTCTTCTCGTTCCGGGGAGCAGCCGTAGAAGATGCTGGGAATGAGCCATCAGCAGGTTCACAGGTTCAAGTGTGTCGAGGATAACAAGAAAGATGCGAGTCTGAGTGCTCGGACAAACCGCAGGACTCCCTCGCTGCTCTTTATCCTTGCACGGTTCCCACAATCCCCACCTTCTTTCCCTTACCCCCCCCCCACCCCCCACCCCCCACAGTGACCGCAGAGTGAAACCTGAACCCTAGAATTACACCCGCTTCGTCTCTCCCACCTCCTCCGCTTCTTACCCGGCTGCCCCTCCCCTCCTCTAACAGTGCGGCGGCGTCCCACACATCCATCCGTCCATCCAGCCTCATTCATGCCTTGAATAATAAGAGGGAAGGCGAGGATGATCCCAGAGGTCACTTCAGTTCTCTTAGAGGATGAGGTAACATGTGGGATGATGGAGGCAGGTCTGACTTACTGTCAAAACAAAGAGGAGGAAGTTCACCAGTTTCTCTTTTTGTAGATAGACAAAGGCAGTTGCTTAAAACAGTGATGTTTATGGACTCAGCTTAACTGAGAATGACTTTCAGAGATGTATTTACTGATATGGATCATCAGTGCACCAACACATTGATTAAAAAGCTCCTTTTTTTACTCACAAACAACAGATTTACTCTCAACAATTGAATGCTAACTCAATATTTTCCATATAAGTCAACAACTATACAATACAACAGCACTTTAAATGATAGAATAAAAAGATAAATTCAGACTGTTTTCAAAATAGAGTATTTTGCATCACATCTTTCCATAACCCAACAAAAACACTCAGACATGTGGAACTCTGTGCAGCACAGACGACAAAATGCAAATCAGTGTCGTACTGTGCTGCATCATTCTCTGGAAAAAAGGTGCATGTCAAGAAACCCAAACATGAAGCTCATGCAAATAAGACAGCAGCCTACAAACGGCTAACATTACAGACATGCCTGCAATACCTGCAACCCTCAGAGGCACCAATTGCAATGACATGAACCGCTGCAACTCTTGTTGCAACTGCTGCATCTAAACAAATCAACATGTGTGAAAAAACAAAGTTGAATAGGAAACTGCAGTTATGCATTCACTGATGGTTGAGTGTTAGAATACAACAGAAGGGACAAACATGCCTTAAAACGTGACTAAAATCCTCCATCTTCAAAACCTACTGAATCTTGGGGCCACGATGCTCTTGGAGACCACCTACTGTTGGACAAAGGCTGTTCAGGGTTCAGGGTTCACCCTGAACAGGTCGCCAGCCTGTTGCAGGGCCAAACGGGGAACACATGCAAACTTCACACAGAAAAGTCCCTGCTGGGATTCAAACCAAGGCCTTGTTGTTGTGAGTTGAGAGGGTTAATCACTACGGCCCCGTGCAGCCCTGTGTGATGAAATTGTTTTTTTTAATATGAAAAATAATCCTAATACAGCAAATTATTGCTGTGCTTTGAAGAAAACTGTGAACTTCTATCTTGAGTCCATGAATTCAGCTTTAATATTTGACATAAAATATGTGCAAATTTGAGTGTTAGCATCACACATAGATGACCTGTAAATGTTCTGCCTCACACAGTTATTGCTGTTAATTTATAAGACATTTACCAAAAAGAAAAGTTCAGTTGATTAATATTCTGAATTAGTCAGAAAGACAAGGCAATCCAACATCGTCCAGCTCTAAAGCTCCCAGAGAAAAGGTTCGTCAAATGTCCCCTCCAATATGCCTTTCATAAATGTGTGCACGCTGGCATTGCACCTGGTGACCTTCCTTGTGAACAGGACACACACCTCTTTAGCAGCTCAGGTGATCACAAACACGTACACAGTGCAAACTCAGGTCAGAAGGTTTTGTTCCTTCACAAACTCAGAGGAGTCTGTGTAAATGCTGGAAAACTGGATTTTTGACCGTGTTCCTTGTATTGCTCTGCCCCTCCCTGCGCACGAACACACACATGTTGGGGTCAAAGGAGCAGAGTTTCATCCTGTGACAGCCGAATGACCTGAGGACAGGTAAACTGTAAACAGTCTCCACACGTTCAGCATCCCCCTAAACATCTCTATCTTCGGGTCTTTAAAGTTTGCTTGTTTATTTATTGTAGCACTTCATCAATGCAGCTTGTTATTTACAGTAATGTGGACGCGCTTGTTCGCTCAGGGTCAGGAGAGACGTTTCTGGTCTCAGTCGAGCAGTGAGCAAGAGCAAAATTAGTAGGCAAACCTCTTTGGGATCAATTGTGTTGTTGAACTAATATAGTTTATTTGAATACCAGTCGGAAAAGTTGCTAAATCTCCAAACTGAATGTTGAACAAAAGGAAAGTGAGCTCTGTCTGTCTCAGTGGAGCGCAGTTAATAAGTGTGAGCTGCATAAATTGAGAGGCAGAACAACAAATAACAGCAAACACGCTTTTTTCTGTTTCAAAATAGTAACCAAATGAGTGTCTTCTTTTCTAGAAATGGTGCAATTTTTGTCTTCAAACTTCTGTTCAAATTTGGGCATAATCTTCTACCTCCACAAATAACACTGGAAAAGGGTCTGCATGACGAACAGTAATGTGTGCGAGGCAGAGGCTGTCCTGCAGAGGAAGGTCACGTAGGGCACTGTCTTCCAATGTGGGAACGTTTTAGATCACATAAGATGAAGGTGTTGATCATCTTCCAAAAAAGTTCAAATATTTGCAGCCAAAAGGATCATTTGCAGTTTAAAAAAATGACATTTTTCCTCCTAGAAAATAAAAATTCTTACTGTGCTAATAATTTTGTTTGATTTTTTGTTTAATTTCAAACACAATTAATTGAAGTGATTGTAATGCATTTTTACACAATCAATAAATTAAAGTTTAAAAAATAAGCATGGAAACAATTTTTAAAAAGTAGTTGTGTTATTTTGGCTGATTTAATTTGCTTTGTACTGACTCACGTGTTTTTTAAGTTCCCAGGAGAGCAATTCCTTTTTTCACCAAATATTTAGTAAGAACAGACTTGTTCTAAAAAAAAAAAAAATCCCTTTTGAATAAAATGAAATTAACCACTTCAAAAATACAGTCTGGAAATAACTGCTTCTGTTTAGATGGAAACCTGGAGTATAAAACACTTTGAAAGAGGACATCGCTTAACAAAATACAAGGCTAACAGCACAGCAGGACACTGTGTTCTTTTGCCCATTTGTTGTGTTTTATAACTCCTGCTCACCACCAAGTGCTGTAGAAAGTTCAAGGTCATCAGGCAGAAGGAAAAGATTTTTATTCATCTAAAAAGTAGATTTTTTTCTGTCTGTCCATAAAAATACACACACAGATTTAAAGATTTTATGATTGATTTGGATGAAAGGACACTCAAATTCAGAATAAGAAGCGTCCTCAGATGTTTTTTCTCAGCCTGCATTGTTTCTCTGTTGTTTTTGGATCATGCAGGCCTCTCTCCATCCCCTGACCATTTAGCCTTCAGTGATGTGAGTGATGTGGCAGAAAATGGGCCGGGACAAAGCCGGTTAACCAGTAGCGAGCTTGAGTGGGGTCGGCGGAGCTGGTGGTGCCGAGGTCGTGGGATCAGAGCGGGTCATGGAGGTGTGGGAGTGTCTGCTCGGCCCTCTGACCTTTATCACTGAGGCTTCCTATAATCCTGTCCTCAAAGGCCGTACGGACATAATGGAGAGAGAATGAAAGGAGTTAAACGGTGACCATTAGGCTGATGTGTGTCGCTATTCTACTTGTTTGTTTAGTCCTGATTGGTCTCACATTTTCGGTGCAATCAGGCGTGTGATGGAGACTCCTGAAGAAGACAAGAGCTGCTGGACATTATTGTCAAACTGGAGTTAAGATGATGAGGGGGCTGATCTGGATCGTTGGATCTTTCTCTTCAAGTTTTTTTGATTTGTAAATGTGGTAAATATTTATTGCCAAGTAAAAGAATGTGAAATAGCTCCTAAAAAGTTATTAAATAAAACTGGATATTTTAAAAAGTGTCTCACTGCACTCATTTGTGCTTGTTTGAGGCATGAACACCACCTTGCCACTTTAGTGGTTAAAAACAAATCAGTTTCTTTTTTTTTGCCTTCGTAAAACCAAAACAATACAGATTTCACTTTCCTTCTATGGACATTTAAAAGCATTTTGATTTGACTACAAAATTATTTTTATAGCAGAGAAATATGTGATTTGTTTGCATACAGATCCAAAAATCAAATTACAGAAAGTCCATTTAAGGGCTCACTGCACATTTAAAACACCAATGCAAAATAATTAGAAAAGTTTTAACATTCTTCTGGCAATTAACCATTACTATGACACTAATTAACACTGGTAATTAAGCTCTGCATTTGCAGGATGCCAAACCCAGAGCACAGCACTACTTGCATATGTTCATAATAGCAGTTTGAATTTTCATAGAATATTTTTTTATAAAGAATCTAAATTGTCGTTTCAATTAATTCATTTTTATGTATACATTTATTTTTCATATACATGTATTTCTTTTTTTTTTTTTTAAAGTAAGGCAAAAACTTGTCACTGCAACCTTTGAAAATATCGGTGGAATAGACTGACCCCTAGCGCTGGTTTTGAGGAACTGCCAGACGTCTCCTCTGACCTTTGAAAGGGCCCCACCTCAGCTCAACGGCGTCGCACCTGTTGGTACAGAGTGTTCTGTTTCTTTTAGACTGCATGTCAAACGACTTTGCAGAATTTTTTAGGATTTTCTTTTTCCTGAACATCTTTGGAATTCTGAAAATTCCATGCTCAAATAAACTTCACCCGTGAAGTCCGAATAATTTGTCATGAAATTACACTAAATGAATACATTTGTCATTGAAACTTTGTTTTTGCTTCTAACTGAAACGTAAACTTCAAAATGTACATTAAGATAGAAAAAAACTGATGCAACAAACCCAAATTATAACCCTCAAATCACATTGATGGATTATTTAATGAGTGATGTGAATTTTATGTTTAAAAAATAATATATTCTTTAAAAAGACTTTAAAAACAGCGTTTGACAGACCTGCAGAAACATCTTTCTGCTTTAGAAGTTGATGTTTTGCTTTAACTGTCATATTTTTCGCCTGTAAAATAATTTGGTGAATTGTAAAATCTGCTGAACGGCTTTTTTTTTTTTTTTTTTTTTACAGATCTCAGAAACTGCACGTTGAAACTTGAAATTACATTAAACGTCCTTTTTTTCTGGGAATTTATTAGAGCAGGAATACCTTCTTCAATTCCTGCAGTTCTTGGAATTTCTGTCGAAGTTTTCTGGAAAATGCACACCAAAAGTGCAGGTTTGGGAACAGTGGAAAGGTGTTTTTTCTTTCTTTTTTTTAGATATCCATCTGTAAAAAGTGGTGCTGATGGATTGCATTAGCGAGTTCAAAGCCTGTTGGCAGCGTGTCATTACTGAGGCTCCAGTTTTTGCGCCTCCAGGCGCCGTGCGTAAGTTTCCGCTTGGCCCGCTCAGGGAGGCGCTCCGGCGGTCCTGGCTGAGTTCTGATGGGTGTGTGCGAACTATTTAAGCACATGCAGCTCGCGCATTCTGCATCCGATACCTTCGTCGGTGAGCGCATCATTTGGCAGCATGACTTCCAGCAACGCGACACCCGTCGGGTCACTTGAGAACCCCATCCGGTTTCGGGACCAGGATTATGAAACTCTCCGGGAGCAGAGCCTCAAATCCAAGAAGCTGTTTTCAGATCCAACATTCCCAGCTGAGAAGAAGTCCATCGGTATGCCAGAAGATTCCAGTCCAGGAAAGGCAATCACATGGAAACGACTCAAGGTGTGACCTCACAAATTCCTCTATTTCACCTGTTTAAAAGAAGGAGGGAGGCGGTTAGATCATATTTTCTGCAAAACCTTTACTTTTCTTGATGCACTGAATATATGTTGCATCTTTTCAAGTAGGAGCTGAGTGGCAAAAATAAATCTGTGTTTTAGCAATGTTCTATGTGAAAAAGTCAGATTTTATGTCATTGTGAGCAAATCTTGTTTATCTTTTTCTTAATTTCTTTCCAATAAAATTAGATTTAAAAAAAAAGATCCACATTGAAGATGTGTACAGTGCTCTGAAACAGTCACCACTTGACTCAACTGTTTTGCCCTGGCTGCAGGAAATCAGTCCGGATGCTGTGTTTGTGGAGGGCACAACTGGGACCACGGACATCTGTCAGGGCCAACTGGGTAAAAGCTCAAAAAACAAAACATTTGTTTGTCCACATTTCTGCTGCATACAAGTGTTAAATTCAGCACATAAAATCCAAATCAGGTGAAGCTTTCCTCCAGCAGCTGGTTTATATTTTTAAAGCTCAAATACTTCAAACGCACAGCAGGAGGCGAGTCATTTTATAGAGCGGGGTTACTGTACAACCCAAACATGCTGGGGGTCTCTCCCTCCTCCAGTTCAGCTTTTATTGGCCTTAGGCCTCCACTAAAATGGTTGCGGTTCAGTCTGTTTCCTATTTGTGGTGATTAGATCTGACTTTTGTGTCTCCGTAAACAGCAGACTCTTTTCACCTCTGGGATTTCAGAGTTAAGGGTTCTCGCTGCGAGTTGTGCGTAAATATGTCCATTTTTCCAGCGTTGTGTTCTCTCTCGCCTGTGGTTTGTTTGAGACTTGCAGCTCGGTTTGTTTTGCCAGGATTCACAAAGATGCTGACAGTTGGTGCTAAATCACACCAGAGAGAGCAGCGAAACAGATGTTTGCTGTTAGTGGAGAATGTGTAAAATAGCATGTGTGACAGTGTACATGACCTACAGGACACGTGAAGCCCAAAGGCCCCACTAAAGTAAAATACAGGACAACTTTTAAAGAAGAAAAAGCTATTTGAATTCTTTCTTTGTGTTTTGTTTTTCAGGTGACTGTTGGCTCCTGGCTGCTTTATCCGCTCTGACCATCCACCCGTCTCTCTTCGTGAAGGTGGTGCCCTCCAACCAAAGCCTGGATGATCCGTATGCAGGGATCTTTCGCTTTAGGGTAAGACAATAATCGTTCTCTGGCATTTTCTTCAATGCTGTTAAGAGATTTAGGAAATTCCAGCTGCAGTCTGTCCATAGAGAAAAACGTTGGTATTTTATAAAAACTGCTTTAAATTGTAGAGTGGCTACAAAATAGTTGAACAAACAAAAAAAAAAATAATAAAGGAATGGATGTTATGAATGTAAAGGACACATTTGTTGCTTTGTTATCAAAAATAAAGATTAGTCTGCGATCTGTCTTATTTTACGGGATTTTCCAGCATAAAAAAAAGAGGGATTATCCGCCATGTTTTTTGTTCATGGTAAGCAGAAACTCAAAAGTCACATGACCCTATCTAGGCCCGCAGGAAAGGAACAAGAAAATGAAATGTTCCACCTTTACAATTTAAAGTCCTTTTTTTGGCAAAATTGCTACATTTTTCCTCTCGGACAAACATGTTTTGGAATGAGACTGTGTTGGCAGTCATGCAAGCAGTAAAAAGTATTTTTCCTCACTCTAAATTCCTGGACATGGTGTTGGAAGGTGACTTGTGCCGTTGAATGTTGCAAGAGCCAGAATCTGTGAAATAAATGATAATTGCACCCTTTGAAAAGACCAACAATGCAAATGAGGTCAACGGTTTTCAATTACTGACGCAGTATTTGCTAAATAAACATTTAAATAACGAGCAGCTGCAATTAAGCACTAACTGGAGACTGGTGTTCACCTAAATTTATAATTGTTTTGTTGGAAGCAGTAAATCTGCCTGCTTTTTGAACAACTTAACATCCTTATAAATTTCTGCAACATCCTGTCCAATTTATTTTTGCTAAGTTGCTATTACAAGCACACTGGGTCACAGTAAAAAACAAAAAAATACCATAAAAAATGCAAAACTATTTTAAAAAATTACAATTTCTGACTTTTAGTTGCTTTCACACAATATTTGTCCTTAATGTTAGTGAGACATAAAAATCACTTGCGTTAAAAAGAAGATGTGGTTTCAGAATCCTTCAGCATATTCATGTCCAAATCCTACACTACCCACAATCCAACTAGACACAAACTATGCCAAGTAAATTAAAAGGATGTGTGTTTATGCTTCCTTTAGACATAAACATCTAGACTGGGTGAAAAACATGTTTTTTAGTCAAGGCTTCTGTTCAAGTTCATGTCTTCCTACTAAATTTGATATTTCAGACGTGAAATATTAGTGATGCAAATCCAAACGTGCCAGAAAGGTAAATTTCAGGCCTAAAACATTTGTCTTTTGTTGAAACAAGACAGTATATCTGATCTGGATCTATTTTTTTCCTGATTTTCTCATCTGGAATGTATTCAGTCACGCCATAATGACAATATAAAGCATGCGGATGGATCCGACTGGTATTGACTCGCCCTGCAGTGATGAGATTTAGATATAACAGAGAGAAAAACATTAGCCTACAGTTTCATCATCTGAATAGATTCTGATCTAAAGCTGATCTTTTAATTTGCTGACTCTGACCTGCCCAGGCTAACAACATGCCATCTCAAGCCTGCTGTTAGTTTTGTTTGTTTTTTTTCTTTCCCTGCCCGGGAGCTTTGGACCTTCAGACTGTTGGAGAGAATGTAGCATGACTGAACAAGCAGGACAGAACAGAGAGGAACTGCACACGGATTTTGTCCTGTGCTGTAAGAGCAGTCCAGACATGCAGCAACTGACTGCAGCCCCCAAGAGATCAGGACACATATACATGTTTGTATACCGGTAGTTACAGGACCTACAGCGGGGCAAAAAAGGATTGTCAGCCATCAGTCACCTCTCTCTCTGACTCATCTCCTCACCAGCTGTTTCATATCATCATCACAACTCTGTATATATACTCTTGTTGGTTTATTCACAGTCTGAGCAGTTCTCCTTGTTTCGGTGCCCTGACCTCTGCCTGTTCATCGTCTCTCTGGCTTGCTCCAGTGTTTTTGACCCTTGCCCGAAAATAAACTGGTTGCACGTGGATCCAAACATCTCCGCCTCTTTGATACAGATAGAATGTGATTTCCTGTATTTGTTTTCTCATTGTCTCTCATAGTTGAGGTATACCTTTGATGAAAATTACAAGCCTCTCTCATTTGTTACGTGGGAGACGTGCACAATTGGTGACTACATACTTTTTGGCCCTCTGTACATCAGAAGGCATTGTTTTATTTATTCTTTTTTTTTTAATTTTGCTTTGTTGCAGAATAACCTTAAACTCCTATTCATCCACTAGGTGCTTAGTAATTTAATTTTTGTTTGCTTTAGGACCAGTCAAATGTGCCCAATAAATTCACTTAAAAAGTGATAAGAATATAACAAAAAATAGCCTTAAAAGTACTATTTATAATCACATATTTTAACTCATCAAAGTCATGACTATAGGATGTCAGACCAGCCTCCCTTCATCAGTTAGACTAATGAAACCATTAGTCAAGGATCTAATCTAAAAACACATCTAAATTTCACCTTTAATCCTTGCAGTGTTTTGGGAGTATTTCAGTGCGAGTAACAAAAATGCGTCTCCATTATGTGAGCATTTGAACAGATTTGTATACTAGACCCTCACCTGGGCCACAGACACCTGCAGCAGTTCAGGCCAGTTCAGACCTGTCCTCGGTTGCTGTTGTGCAAACAGCATTTCTCAGTGATACAGATCCCCAGATCACAGATTTTACTTTTAAAGAGGTTCACGTTTTTCCAGAATAAATCTCACTGGTTCAGTTCAGAAAGCATATTAATCTTAGTTTATTAAAATTGCTGGCACCTAAAGCAATTTATTGTGAAGTTGATAAACAAACATGAAAAAACCTAACTTAAGAACTAACCATTTAATATTTAATTATGATTTGATTTGATTTGATTTGATTTGATTTGATTTGATGCTTTACTAAATTGTCTCAAGGTTTGGAAGTTAGAGTCATTATCTAACGCCCTACAACAGACTGTCGACTGGTACAGCGTGTACCCCACCTTCGCTCAACAGTAGCCAGGACTGTTTCTGGCAACCCCATGACCCAGAAAGGGATATGGAGGGTTAAGAAAATTGATGGATGATTTGACTGATAATTCTAAGCATTAAAACAAGGCTGATGTTGTTTGTACATATTTACGTGCACCAAGCACAAAAATTGATGCACATTTCTGCACTGCCTGCATGTATTTGAAGTGTATCCAAGGCTAAACGTTGTTGTTGGCTGCACGTCTTGACCCATCCGTAACCCTAGCCTTAACCTTTGGGTTCATGTGACAAAGAAAAAATGTCAGCACTGGTTGCACATATTTAGAAAATTATGTCCAAATAGAATAATAAAATAATACAATTTAAAAAAACACAGATATGTCAAATCCTTTTCAGATATTTAGTAACACATTGATAAATAAATTAATAAACTGAGATGGAAAAAAAGATGCCATCTTCTTGACAGTGTCTCATAATTTAAAAAGGCATATTTGCAGTCATACATAGAGTACACACACAAGTAATGTTAAATAAATTAAATTAAAGATTATCAAATGAAGTCAAAGAGAGTTTGATTTGTTGTTTTTGAAGGAGGGGGAAGAAATGAACATTTGTAATCCCACCTCATTGAGCATTTTTTTAAAATATCATTTCTTTTTACAAAGTTGCCAGAATCCGGTCCTTATCAGATTAAGTGCAGATTATTGATCAAGTAATGGAACGCCTATTAATTACCTTCCGAAAACATTTTTTATATAATTTCTGTAAATTATTAATATTGATCACAATTCATACACACAAACTACTCTAAATGTAAAGAGTGAATATTCTTAAATGTTTGTGATGATTCAAATGAGTATGCGGCACATTTACATGTTACTTCTGCCTTCTGCCGCCAAAATGATGAATATTCATCTTAGTGAGGAAGGTTGCTGTTGTTGAAGAACATTGTTCAAGTTCACAATATGCTTTTCATGTTGTCAAAACTCCTGACTCAATACTTCCAGTCCTCGTCTCCTTTCACTGGTTTCCTCTTCTTGCGGCTGCCTCTCTTCCTCTCTGCAGTTCTGGCAGTATGGTGAGTGGGTGGAGGTGGTTGTGGATGACAGGCTGCCAGTACGGGAAGGCCGTCTGCTCTTCAGCTACTCTAACACCCGCAATGAGTTCTGGAGCGCTCTGGTGGAGAAAGCCTATGCCAAGTCAGTTGCCACTACCAGCATATGCTTCTGGATTGTAATGTCTGAGATCACACTATGCTCACTACCACAACCGTTGGATTAAGAACTAATCCAGATGAACGCCTCGCCTCCTCCTCAGGTTAGTGGGATCCTATGCCAGCCTGAAGGGGGGTAACATTTCAGAGGGCATGGAGGATTTCACAGGTGGCATTGCGCGCTCTGTTTTGGTCTCATCTCGCACCCCTCACGTGCTCTGGAGGTCTCTGACCGCTGCTCTGTCCAGAGGCAGCCTGCTCAGCTCATTTATCCAGGTGCAAAACAATACACCTGAAGAACATGGCTGTGAGTGTTCTGAGCTCAAATAACATGTTCTTGTTTGCACAGGCCTGCAACTCTCGTGAAGTTGGGAAAGTAACAGCAGATGGGCTGGTGAAGGGCCATGCTTACGCTATCACTGAAACTCACAAGGTCAGTGAAGTGGAGGGCAGAGGGACCTCTGAAGTTTCTTTTTATCTTTAAAAGCCTGCTTTCACACTTTATTTCTCTTTTAGTTTCTTAAACTGTTTCTAATTTAACATCATTTTTAAACTGATGTTACGGTTTGCTCAGAGCCTCTTTCATTTGACCCTCATGAAGACATTAAAAAGCCAAAGAACGTAACATCGGAAGTGTCTAATCTAACTGAATCTAGTCTGATACAATTTGATTCTAACCTATTTAATCTGATCTACTCTACCCTATCTTACTGGTCAGATACAGCCCTGTTGCATTGAATCGAATCGAATCGAATCGGATCTGATCTGATCAGATCAGTCTAATCTAATGTTGCTAGATAACTCTAGTCTATACTACTCTAGTCTAGTCTAATCTAATCTAGTCTTTTCTAGGCTAGTCTAGTTTAATCTAATCTAGTCTAGTACAATTTAGTGTAGTCTAATCTTGCAGAATCAAATCTAGTCTAATCTAGTTTAGTGTAACATATTCTATCTATTTCACTTTAGTCTAATCTAATCTATTTCACTTTAGTCTAATCTAATCTAATCTATTTCACTTTAGTCTAATTAACTTTATTTAAAGACAATCTAATTTAATAATCTACTAAATTTTTATAACTAAATTTAAAGCTGGCGTAATCTGTAGTTTAATGTGACAATGTTACATTTTACCCTTCAATTCAGGTGAAGAAAGGTTCGGAGGAGATCTTACTGCTGAGGCTGAGAAATCCCTGGGGGTTTATTGAATACTCTGGACCCTGGAGTGATAAGTATGGGATTCTGATGACTGACAGATCTCATGATATGTAAGGATGTTGAGTTTTTTGTTGGTGTGTGACTGCAGGGGCAAGGAGTGGAATGGCCTTGACGCATCAGAAAAGCAACAAATTGACCTGAAAGTCAAAGAAGATGGCGAGTTCTGGTATGAAGCAGAGGGACTGAATCTCACGGATAATCTGACATCAGAGGCTTGAATCAGGTGTTGTGTCTCTCAGGATCAGCGCAGACGACTTTAGCCGAATCTTCAACGTGGTAGAAGTCTGCAGCGTGAGTCCTGACTCTATGGAAGAAGGAGATGCGTCTGTCAATTCGGGAGCCTGGGTTATTAGTGAGCACAAAGGATCCTGGGTACCTGGGTTCTCGGCTGGTGGAAGCCGACGATACAACAGTACGTTCACAATTGTTGTTGAAGCCCAGCTGAAAGGTTCCTTACTAAAATTTTCCGATATTTCCTGTCAGAATCCTTCTGGAAGAACCCACAGTTCCAACTGGTGCTCAAAGAGCAGGACCAGGACGACGAGGAGGACAGTGAGGAGGAAGATGACAACGACGACGAAGACAAAATGGATGAGGGCAATGAGATGATGAGCTCAGAGGAGAAGAAGAAAGTGGAAAAGCAGAAGACGAGAGCAAAGCAGTGCACTGTTCTGGTGGAGCTTCTGCAGAAAAACGGCAGGCAGAACGATCAGATTAACTTCCTGTACATTGCTTTCCACGTCTACAAGGTCTTGTTTTTTATTATTTGCTTATTTCTTCTTCGCAAACCAACAAATCTCCGTCCTAACGATGGTGTGTTTTTGTGTGTATTTGTTCTTTAGGTTCCTCTCGAGGTTAGCACCTTAGAATTATAAGCAAGTTCCATAAATTTACTAGAAGAAAATACAAAGTTAAAAAGGACATCAGAAAAATCCCATATACGTTTTCTATCCATCTTTTCTCCTTTTAGCTACAAGGTAGTTGTCTGGAACGTAGTTTCTTTATGAGTAACCGCCCAGTGGGTCGCTCTGGAACATACAAAGCTCAAAGGTAAAAGATCAACAACCCTCTACCAAATTTTCTACTAATCTTTTTTTACAATAGTCCGCTCAAATCTCAAATTAAATCAACTTGAAATTTCCATTTTTGACCTATTTTTAGTCCCATTGACGCCTGTTGATGCAAATATACATCAAACTACTTCTGCTCCAAACTTGCCTTAATTTAGCATCTACATAGAAGCTAAAACACAAAGCGAGAAATAAATTCACGCATCAAGAGGGTTAACTCCTAAACGTCTCTGTTCCGTCAGCAACACATTTCTCATGACAGTCATATTTAGGTGGCTTTACTTGAATTTTAAAAAATGGAAAAACTGACAGTTTATGTGACTGATCTATAAAATGATCTTTTCATCACAGAGGAGTGTGGAGAAAACTGCGTCTGGATCCCGGGAACTACGTCATCGTGGGATCCACTTACCGCCCGGACAAGGCTGGAGAGTTTTTTGTTCGCATTTTCTCCAAGACCAAAAACACTCTCGGGTGAGGAGACCGGGTTTGGTGGGCCTGAGATCTCATGAAATGTTGAGGACAAATCTAGCACGTTTGTTTATATTGCTAGAACTTCAACAGCAAACTGGAATCAGCTGCTCATGCAGGAGCAGTTCAGGTCTCCAAACCTTTAACTTTACAAAAAAAAAAAACAAATAAATAACAACAATCTGAAGAGTCAAGAACTCATATTTACATTATAACAACAATGCTAAAGTAATACTTAAAAAGAATCATTTTAAAAAGTATAAGTTACGTTGCATCTTAAACAAAAAAGACCAGCTGAAGTGACAGTAATAATACTTATACTAAATGCAATAGATTTTAGAACTTCACTGACAGTAGTTGTTTTCCAGGACTAATGATTTCAGCTGCACCTCCAGCTACCTACCAGTGAGTTTACAGACGCTTGAAATTTCCTGCCAAAAAAGGATTTTCTCACAGGTTTCTTTGAGTTTATAATGTGCTTATCTTTCAGGTTATGGCCACTCCTGTTTCTCCAGAAGATCAAATCCAAGTTGAGAGCACTTACAAGAAGAAATCTGGCCCTGTAAGTGCTTTTACATTTGTACTCTAACCGTTTCAAGACCTCATCAAATTTGAAGCCTTTTTGTATTTTGTCCTCCTGCTAGGATGGCAGACTCAGTGCCAAAGAAATCATGAAGCTGTTCAACTCAGGTTGGGGCATTGACTGTATATTACATGTTCATCTCAATATTCATGCGTTTGCAGCATGAAGAAAGTTAGAAATGTGTGACAAAGGAAATCTTTTGGCCACTAGATGGCGGAAAAGTAGCAAAATGCTTTAAGCACAAGTGACTTGAAATGGCAGAGGTCACAGATGGAAGCCCACTTCTGCTCTCTAGCTAAATGTAACTTGATTTTGGTGTATTATATTCTAAAAAAGATTAGCCTTTCGTTAGTAATTTCAGTTTAAACCCGTTTGTCCTCCACCAGTCTAAATCAATCTCTTTTCTTTCTTCAGTTCTTGATAAAATATATCATCTACCACTGGAAACTGTCAGACAACTAATCTTTGGAATGGATGTATCCTTTTATCTCACAGTAACTCGTGCTTTTTTTTGTAGAAATATTGTGAAACCCCATGACCCCTGCATTACTTGATCTTTGCACACAGCAGTTCTGCAGAATTCCCTTCTTCTCTTCATCTTAAAATGTCCCCCTAACTCTGCAGACAGACTAAAGGACGATCCGCTCTCAGCCGCAAGCAGGCAGAAACCCTGATGTCTGATCTGCTCAGTCTGAAGGTGCATCTTAACGCTCTTTATTGCCTGACTTGAAGAGTGTAATGTCACACATCCGTTTTTCCTTCTTTTTCAGTCCATCTTTGTTCAGTATGATGAGGACTCTTCTGGAACCATGAGTCCCTATGAGTTCAGCATGGCTCTGGACGCTGTTGGTATGGACACAAACATGTGCCACTCGCATACGTGCAAGCAGGCAGAGTTCACATTTTTGAAAATCCTTCTTTTTCCAGGGATAAAGTGCGATTCCTCTGTGATTCAGCTGCTGACGGAGCGGTTTGTGTCTGGAGAGCCTCACATGCCCTTCCATTGCTTCGTGTCATGTTTCACCAGGCTTCGCAAGCTCTTTGGTAACACACATTAATAGACCAAGACCAAAACAAGACTACAATTACCTTCTACATTCATGATGTTGAGATGTTCTGCGTGAGTCCTGTGTTCTTTTATGACATGTGAGTGTGCTGTCGTTGTCAGGAAGTAAACTCAGATTTAGTTGAAGCGCCACTCCAAAGCACTGCTCTGAATGTAAGTTCCTGAGACTTTGCAAAGACAAGCGTGACTCATCCCCTTCTTTCTTTTCAGCTCTGTATGAATCAGAGACAAGTGAGGAAGTAAAAAACAGAGGGATCAATTCTGTGAGTATCAGGACAAACATGCCCCTTCCTGCTGTCATCCGGATCGGAGCCTGAACTGGGTTTGGGCCCAGTCGTTCTCACTGATCTTTTTTTGCTCCTCAACAGTGGCTGCTTCAGTTTCTGACCGTGTGAAGACAGCGCAAAAAAGTAGCCCTTTAACCCATCTGCCAAGACATTCCCCTGCGTATAAAATGAACAACATAAAGGGTTAAATACTTTTTATTTTATTACGTTTACCAAGCTTTTATTGTTAACAGTTTTCCCTTTTCTGAACTTCATTTTCCCACCTTGTTGTCTGTCTAGATAAAAATCTATTACATGTATTTGACAGCAAAGGTGTTTTTATGGAGTGGTTACTTTTTAAAATCTTTAAAGCAGTTAAAGATCTTTAAACATTTCTATCACATTTCTTCTTTTGATACATCTGAACTCACTGTTGAAATGCTAAATAAATTAGCTGTAACATTTACACAGGTTTTCAATAAAGGAATGGGTGAGGGGGAAAAAATTCTCAACATTTCTTTATTTTGACATTCAAACTGTAATCTCAGAATGTTCAATAAGAGAAGTCGGTAGAAAAAGACTTTAATTTTAGAATGGTGGGAAAAATAAGAAAAGTAAAGTGTGTGAAAACCAAGGTGAAGAAGTGACAGCAGGACGAACCTGGACGAGGAAGCAAGAACATGCACAGAAACCTTGATTTTTCTTAATGAGGATCAGTAAGAGCAGCAAAAAGACTTCTTTTCTTGAAAGTCAGAACAATTTAACAATAAAACAATGCTAAATCATTCTTTGAAAGTAAACAAGCAGCAGAGTAAATTTTTAATAATTAAATCTGTGAACTAAAAAGTAGTGAAGAACTGGTGGAAGATGCCATTTTTAAAACTGAAATAAGCATTGATTGATAGATTTATATAATTCTTTTTTAAGCACAACATAAAACAAATGATAAACATAATTTAATAAAGTACTCAAAATAGGAGTCGTTAGAAAAAAGTGAATTAATTCTGACCTCAAATCTTTCTATATTTTATGCATGCCAGTAAATTTTTACACGTCAAACAGATAATCATTGTTCATACAAACAAAAAAGAAATAAAGAAAATAAAAACCAAAGATAAGCATCAAGTGACCAAACAAACTTCACAAGTCATGATTGTCTTTTATCCATTCGGCTTCTCATTTTCTAGTTTATACATTTCCAACTATTTCAG
Organism: Oryzias celebensis; assembly: GCA_014656515.1. Lineage (NCBI taxonomy): Eukaryota > Metazoa > Chordata > Actinopteri > Beloniformes > Adrianichthyidae > Oryzias > Oryzias celebensis. Next base: position 66,596,829 of record BNCR01000012.1, on the reverse strand, counting down.
TTTTTTTTCTTAAACTATTTATTATTTTAACTCATTTTGATTCTTTCCTCCATGTTATAGAGGGAACTCACTGCAAGGCTTAACATTTTGTCAATCAATCAGGAAACTGATTTGCTACATCAATCCATAAAAAGTTATGCAGTCTAAGATGTGCTGTTTCAGGACTGATCAGTTATTTTTATATTTTTAAAATCTAAAAAGTGTTGGAATAAGGTTTTTCATTAGAAACACTTTTTTTTGCTGCAATTGTCATTTAAAAAAAAATACCTTTATGTGAACAAATGCATTCTATGAGGCGAGAAAATGTGTTTCTGAAACAGTTGCATAAATTTGATGTCATAACAAAAAATTACACAACTAAATGAAAAAGTAAAAAAGGTTGCTGCTACCCCAACAGTTGGCTCACCCGTGAACATCTTAACATGCTCTGGGAAATATCTGGGCACACACATGCAGTCAGTGACACATACGTTCAGAGTGAGCACTGCCTGCCCCATTGAGGGTGTGAGGGTGATGTCTCAGCTATACGCACCATCTCTATTCTTATCGCTCTGACGCCACGTACAGCGTCAACACTCGCTCGCCCCCTCCTCCACCACATTCCCTCACTCCCTCCATCCATCCTGCACTCCTTCTCCCCCTCCTGTTCTCTCTAGTAACTGTCTGAGTCTAACAATTTGCATCCACTTCCTCCTCCCTCGTTCTACACGCTTTCTTCTTTCCCTCTTGCACACATTCTTGCTTGCATGCACACGCACGTACATGCAGGTGGGCATGTACTCGCAAACACACATATCCACAAGCCAGCAGATGTCCTTTCTACACATGCTGCTATTAATAGTGCCGCTGCTCTTACACACATACACACAAAGCATTTCCTGCTCATCATTAGGTGAGTACACACAGGTTGCCCTCAGCAACCGTCCATTTACATTGTGATGGAGAGTGAAGGAGGCAACAGAATGGAAGCGAGGACAAAATGATTCTTTTGAATTTAGTGTTTGGATTATTCTAAACATCTTAACGTTTCATTTTAAATATTTTATTCCTTCTAAACCATTTCTTTTATTTGTGCAGATTGTTTGTTACGGTAATGATGGAAGCTTCTTCTCTATGTGTCCAGTCATTAAACTGGGTTTTAGGCTATGATAAAATAGGATTAATGAAAATATTCGTTTTTAAGGATCCACAATTTTATTTCAAAAGCTCTATTTTTAAGTGGCACCAGAAATCTACCAACTTAGTTCTGACCTTGTTCTTTAATTAATTTAGATGTATTAACGTATTTTTCCCCCACTTTTATTAATCAAAGTAACCAGATCTTGTAGGAAATTCTGTTTCTTTGCTGGGATATAATTGAATTTTTTTTTACTCAAATTTCTTAATTCCTGCCTTATGCAATTATCAAGCATACATTTGCACTTCACACCAGTCGATGTGAATGTGTGAAAAATCTCTTCCATCTGTTGAATATCATTTATCCGTGATTTGGTGACAGCAGTTTTAGGAGATTCCCAGACCTTCCGTGACTTACCAAAATACTCCCAACCTAAGTAGGAGATTTGACTCAGATGTGTCTTTTCTCAATTAAACATCGTTGCTGGTATGTAACTTGGATGCATCCTGTCCAGATTCTTAAAGTCCTACTCCTCTCATCTTTTGATCTACTTTCAAAGCGTTCCCAGCGGTCTTTTAATTATCGTTTTTAGCCAAAACTAAAAAAACTGTCATTTTCTGGGACATAGTTTGTGCAGAGCAGCAGAAGTTCATCAGAAATTTGCCTCTGAGTTGTGGGTGGGACTGTTGCATGGAGGGAGTAAGCCTCTACTTCCCTATCATCCATCTGCTTACAAGCTGTCCCGCTAGTTTACAACCCCTTACAACCTAACATTAGCGGGAGAAAAAAATGTTGAGTAATATTAGAACTATCCAGCCGCACAGTTTTGAGCCAGATGTCATCTCAGATGAGGAAAACAAAGACATTAATCGAGACATTAGGGCAGTGACAAAATCAGCCTACTATCATCTCAAAAATATTTCAAGGATTAAAGATATGATGTCTGAGCAGGACCTGGAAAAACTAGTTCATGTCTTCATCTTTAGTGGACTTGACTACTATAACCATGTTTTCACAGGACAACCAAAAACATCAATCAGGAAACTACAGCTTATTCAGAACTCAGCTGCTCGTGTTCTCACAGGAACCAAAAAAGTAGAACAACATCAGTCCAGTTATGAGGTCTTTACACTGGCTGCCTGTCTGCCAGAGAATAGACTTTAAGGTTATGCTACTGGTTTAGAAAGCTTTGAATGGTTTATCACCAAAGTACATGACTGACCTCCTGACCCAGTATGTACCAGCCAGACCTCTCCACTCATCTGGATCCAGTCTTTTGTCAGTTCCTAGAGTCTAAACTAAACATGGAGAATCTGCATTCAGCTTCTATGCTCCACAGATCTGCAACAAACTTCCAGAAAGCCTTGGATCTGCTGAAATACTGTGTATTTAAATCCAGTTTAAAGACCCACCTGTTCTCAGCTGCATTTGATTCATTTGGATTCAAAAGTCTACATCTGCACTATTTATTTATGCTTGTTTTAAATTCACTTCTTTTTAATTTGCTTTAAATCCTATTTTAGTGATCACACCTTTGATATTTCTTCTGATTGTTTTTTTTTATGTTTTATGTAAAACACTTTGAATTGTCTCTGTACATGAAATGTGCTATACAAATAAACTTGCCTTTATCACCAAAATCTGAAGTTTAACATGCAACTTATTTTACTAGAGAAACTGAGGGTCAACCCTTCTGCAGGGGGAGCTTATCGTTACCTGTTTTTTCTCTTATGTAATGGAGACTTGCCCGTTTATTAATCGACAAGCATTGCAGCGAACCTGAGATGGTCAAATGCACGAATGTTTCCAGCCAGATAATCGAAAAATAAATATCCAGAGCCTTTCTAAACTCTGGTCTAACCCCTATGAACTCCAAGAGGTTGACAGAGAAGAGAAGTCTACTCTGCTTCCAGAACCAAACCTGTTTTGTTCCCCCTGGATTAAAGTTGTCATAGGAAGGTTTGTTGGAATCAGTGAGGCCAGAGGTTCTGCTCCACTTCACACAGTGTTCAGCTTAGCTTGGCACTTCCCAGCGCCCCCTAGGGTCCCATAAGGTAACCGGACTCTGCAAGACTTCTTCAGGCTTTCACCTCAAATGTGAACAGCAGGTGGCGTCAACCCAACAGCTCAGACCCAGAAGTCAACAGCTGTTGAGCACTTTTTGAAAGAAGTTTTTGAGGGCTTTTGTCCCATGATATAATAATAGGTAAGTATTTATGCATGTGATACAATTTTAATTCACACGTTTTTATTTATAAAATGATGCTTTGTTGCTTAAGATTTCTACTCTTTTTTTTCCTGAAAACTTGAACTGATATCTCTAATGGGCCTCCCAGTGTTAGTGGAAAAATAAATCCGAGGGAAAGAAGCGGCATCAGTCAAGCAGCTCAGACCAAAAAGAAAAGAAAGAGCTTGTAGCTGATCTGTGTGGATGACAACATAAACCTTGAATCTACATGTTTATTCTTTCCTTTTTGGCAGCGGCGGTGCTTTTTTCCCACCTGCTCCTCTCTCCTGCTCTCCCTCCTCCCAGCTGTCCTGTGGGATGTGATGATGCTCTGACAAGCTTGGCGTCTGTTCTTGGAGGTGCTGGTATTTTTGTGTCACAGCGGCGGGGGCTGGTCCAGGAATAGTGCTGAAGTTGTAGCGTGTAGTGTGTGGGTGGGATCTGGGATGGGCTGGGATGGTCTGAGAAGTCAGATTCAAAGCAAGCAAACAGACAGGAGGGAGACCGGCGAGGATTGCGTAAGCTGGCTTGCTGGCTGTAAATTTAGCCTGGGTGCACTCATGCATACATTTGATGAGCAGTGCGATCTCAGTCGTCAGAGGCGCTGTATTTTAGGATGTTAATTTGTGTTGGCATTAGATGTAGACTGTATTTTAGGAGTGTTTGTGAACGTTTCATAATGGGTGATTACTTGGGATGAGATGAGCAGCACTTTCTTTTCACGAAATGAACTCTCTGTTCCTCATCTCACTGCTTTTTATCATCTAAAAGAAAATACGATGATAAAACAAATATTAAAGTGGCTTCAAAGAAGCGCTTTTTCTATTGTAACTTTATCTATCTTTATAACAAACATGACAGTACTCATTTTTATGTGACCTAAAGTGAAATGAATTTTGCAGAAAAATACAAACTGAGTAGGAATGACTTGTCAACTTGATGCTAAAGAAAGTTTGCAAATGCATTGTTCCATCAGAATCAAATTAAACTTCATTTTACTAAGCATTATTTTACAGATTGATTGGAGCTCAAGGCGCTTATGAACAGGAACCTCTGCCAAAATAAAGCCTTTAACTTATAGGTCTAAAACACACATATGTACAAGTAAACTTACAACCACAATCACACACAGACTCAAAAAGACAGAATATCCAGAATTTTATTTTGAATTCTAATGGTGCAGTCTGGATTAATTTAGAAGGGATATTTCATTCTTGCTCTTGTGGAAGTGAAAAAGGACTAATGTTTTTTTCCCCTCACTACAACCTACTACCTTTTATTTTCTTACGGTGTATTTTACGTGTCAAAATAGATCATTCTTTACCTGCACAGCCTTAAGAGTTTACAGCATTTGGCCCATTATTTTTATTTTGAATAATGTCATTTAAATAATTGAAACTAGTTTTAATTGAAGGCAACCCTGAAGGAGTAATACTTAGTCATTTGAGGATTGTTTCTAGACAGTGAAATTAACAGAAATAAACAAAAAAATGCAACAACAAAATCAACCGTTTCAGCAGCTGGAGGTTAATATGCAAAGTATGAGTCGACGGGTATGAAGAACAGAATGTACAAAGTGCTTTCGTCAGTCTTTTACGATTGTACTGCTCAATTGCCCTGCAGCAAAAATACGCATCAAACTTTTCATGGTTCAGATTCCACATAATCACCTTGCGTGATTTCAAGAAGTTGGAGAAAGTTTTTACTGGTATTGTTAAAATGTTACATCATTTTATCATTATAATTTTATTTACACTCACTGGCCGCTTCATTAGACACACCTGTCCAACTGCTCATTCACATAAATTTCTAATCAGCCAATCACATGACGGCAACTCAATGTATTTAAGCATGTAGATGTGGCCAGGATGATTTGCTGCACTTCAAACCGGACAAAAGAATAGGGAAGAACGGGGATTGAAGTGACTTTGAAAGTGGCATGGTTGTTAGTGCCAATGGTGGTCTGAGTATTTCAGAATACTCATCTCTAGGGTTTACAGAGACTGGTCAGAAAAAGAGAAAATATCCAGTCAGCAGCAGTTCTGTGGACAGGAATGCCTAGTTAATGCCAGAGGTCAGAAGAGAACAGACCGGTTCCAGCTGATAAAAAAGCAACAGTAAATTAAATAACCATTGGTTACAACCGAGGTCTGCAGAAGAACATCTCTGAATGCACAACACATCCAGCCCTGAGGCAGATGGACTATAGCAGCAGAAGAATACACCGCGCGCCATTCCCATCAGCTAAGAACAGCTACTTAATCCATTCACTAATTCATTTATTTGAAGTCATTAAGTCTTGGAATGGTGCAAAAAAGCATTTCACTGCTGCATTGCAATGCAATTCCAGTATTTGACAAATAAAATTTGATTCATTGGATGACTGATTGATTAGTTGGTTAAATTATTGATTAGATTAGTTGCTTGCTTGATTGATTGATTGATTGCATGGAAAGCATGGATCTATCCTGCCTTATAGCAACAGTTCGGGCTGCTGGTGGTGGTGTGGGGGATTTTGTTGGCACACTTTGGACTCCTAAGTACCAATTTAGTATTGTTACAACACCACAGACTATCTGAGTTTTGTTGCTGACCATGTGCATCTCTTTGTGACCACATTGTACCATCTTCTGATAACTACTTCCAGCAGGCCAAGGCCCCATGTCATAAAGCTGAAAAAATCTCAGACTGGTTTCATGAACATGACAATGAGTTCACTGGACTCAAATGGACTCCACAGTCACCAGATCTCAACCCAAAAGAATACCTTTGGGATTTGGTAGAACGGGAGATTGCCATCATGTATGTGCAGCTGACAAATCTGCGGCAACTGTGTGATACTATCCTGTCACGATGGACCAAACTCTCTGCGGAATGTTTCCAGTACCTTGTTGAATCTATGACACATCTACGGCGCAGGATTAAGGCAGTTCTGAAGGCAAAAAGGAGTCCAATCCGGAACTAGCAAGGTGTACCTAATAAAGTGGCCGGTGAGTGTAAGATTATGCAATAAATGTATTCTATATAAAATGCTCAAGTTTGCTGCTTGATAACCCTGACAGAACCCATTGGAGTTCTTGAGGCAGCCCTGAGACCTAATGAATAACATATTCAAACAAATAAAATTAGCCATGGGTTTATATTTCCTAGCTTTGCATCTGAAGTCAAACAGTCGCTGCGGAATTTAAATGAATTTAAAGTTCATGTAAACAAAAACAGACAGAAAACTGGTTTTAAAATGTCATTTAAAACCACTGTTTATTTTTTTCGTTTTTTAATTACAATTTCAGGTACACGTTTAATGACAAGATAGTGGAACAAACGTCAAAATTATTCTAAAATAGAAAAGAATAAACTTTTAGAAAAGTAAATGCCATTTTAAATAATCACCCACTGTTTCACACTAACATTTACTATATTTCACAGTGATTTACTAGCCCAGTCAGCTGCAATCTTAAAGCAAACCTGCAGTTTGAGTTGTTCTTTGTAACTCTGGGTCAACAGTGTGTCCTCACACGATCTCTTACTAGGCGACACGCTGTGACCGAAATTGTCAGTCTGAGGACTGATGTTATCAAAGGTTTCTTTCACTGGACTGGACAAATAACAAGCAGAAGCACCCCTGGAAGCTGAAGGTGTGACCTAAAAGGAAGGACCATGCAGAGAATAAGAAAGGAGATACAGAGAGGCACCTAAGAGCAAAATGAAAAGTGAGGAGAAGAGGGTTAGCAGTGTGTGGGCAGAGAAAGGCCAGCCTAGGTGAGAGTGGTGGTGGGGACACAGGAAGGTTTGTGTGTTCCTGACGTGTGCACAGAACGCACAGTTCTCTCTTCTGCCCCCATATCTTTTCTCTTCCTCTTTCCCTCTGTTCTTTAGACCCCACATCATTCCCTTTTTCTCACCCACTCACTCCCTTTATCCTTGCCACTTACTGGTCCCTGAAAAAAAAACACGAGAGTCCTTATGTAAGGAAGAGAATAAATGGGGGAGGGGAACATAACATGACAAGAAATGGTTTCAACTAAAATTTATAGCTAGAAACAAGCAAAGTGAGATGGGTTAGTCAAACTGCACGAAATGATGGAAGGAACAAAGCTGGAGGACAAAAGAAGGAAAGAAGGAAGGAAAGAACAAACAAAAAGTATGAACGAAGAAACAAAAGAAAGAAAACAAGAAAAATAGACAAATGAAAGAACAATGAATGAAAGAAAATAGGAAAGGAGGAACAAATGAATGAGGAAAGAAGCATAGATTGATAGAAATGAATCAAAAAGATGGATATGGATGGATGGATGGATGGATGGATGGATGGATGGATGGATGGATGGATGGATGGATGGATGGATGGATGGATGGATGGATGAATGGATGGATGGATGGATGGATGGATGGATGGATGGATGGATGGAACACAATAATGAAGGAAAAAATGGATAAATGAAGGCAGTATAAATAAAGTAAAAAACACAGGGATAAGAAATGTATCAAAAAACAGTTAAAAAAGCTTAAAACGTCACAGCCAGTGCCTAAAATATGAGTTAAACTGCTATGTACAGTGTTGAGACAGAGTTACTTTCCACCTCTGATCTCATTGTTTTCTTTCACCCTCCTGCTCTCTTTCCTCCCTCTTTCTGGCACTTTGCCTCTCTGACTGGCAGTGAGCCTGCTGAAAGTAGGCTAGGATTGACGCTCTCCCTGTGTCTGACTCACAGAGGGCTGTGGAACACTGAAACCCACTGATTGCATTTAACTTTAGGCATCCAACTCCCATGCAGTGCATGATACAATAGAGCCTTCCACTTCTGTTTCAGCACCTCAGCACTGACGTTTATGGCTGCAATCACAAGAATAATTCTGATGCAGTGAACAGTTTCAGAGGTGGTTATTTGAAAACACTAACAATAAAAGGGTAAAAATCTGACCACATATAATAAAAACACTAAAATGAACACAACCTTTTATTGATCAAATAGAAATATGTAACAGAGTACTATTAGAATGCACAAAAGTATCTCATCTGCCTGCTTTAGAATACAACATTTCTAAAGCCACTATGTCAAGAGTCTCTTTAAGAACTACTTTACCATGAACTAATGCCATAGCTTATATAAAGACCCTCAGCAAGCTGTATTCCATCAAGGTTTTACTCTTTTGTCAACACTTATTTTGATACAAAATGCAAGAATATGTCCTTCTGAGGGATGGACGGAGAAGGTCTGAATTATTTTTAAATGCCACATTTATACAAAATGAAAAATTCAAATGCATTGTTCCAAGAATATCATAGGTTTTGAATGTTTTCAGAGGTTTTGATGGAGACCCATATAAAATAAATTTGAAACAAATTTCAACTTTTGTGCCACACACATCATCAACCTTTAGCACAGGGGTCTGCAACCCGAGGCTCTGAAGCCACATGCGACTCTATAATCCCTTCAACGTTGCTTTTTGGTTTTGTTGAAAATGCAAATAACTAGAGCAAATTTGTGGTTTTGGTTCATTTGTTTTAGTTTAGTTTCTATAATGTATGTTTAGATTTTTAACATGTCAGATTATCAAGCAAAATGGTGGTAAAAGGTTAAATCTACTGTCATTGTGGTTCATTATTAGAATAGATTTAAAGCACATTCTAATCTGCTGTACAACAGTGTCTAGCTGTTCAGGGACTAAGTTCTTCAAGTATATACTGTATTTACGTGTGAAGATTTTCTAAAATTAAATTCTAAACCATTTTCATGTTTGTTAAAAGGATTTTGTATTTGTATTTGGAACTTGTATTTGCTGCAAAAGAAGCTAAAATACAAACCTGTAATGTTTCAATTATTTGAAGATTTTTTATCTTTATTTTATGATTAATGGACACAAGAACATTGTGTTTTTTTCTAATTGGTAAAATGGAGTTTTGCAGCTTTTGGTCATTAAGAAACAGGAACAAACAACTCATGTAGTGTTAAAGGTTGCAGACCCATGACTTAGTAAAACAGATTTCTTGTTAAAGTCCCGATAATTTGAACCAACCTTTGCTATGGTTTAAACAATGAAATACATGCAGGATTTGGTGGCAACAACATTTCTAATTCTGCCGCAACACTACACATAATTTTTTAACAGGTTACAATTATATAACTTAGGCAATTTATCATTCAATACTTAACTTTGAAAAGCGTCCATCCAACCATTTTCTAAACCCATTTTATCCCTGATGGGGTCACAAGGCTGTCGGAGCCTAACCCGTCCACTGCTGGGCAAAGGCAGGGTACACCCTGGACAGGTCGCCAGTCTGTTGCAATTAAGAGAATTTTTTTTTTTTTTTGCATATTATGAAAGTTGTAAAAGTGAAATAAACAGAGGGTCAAACAATGTTTTCAACATTTGTTCCTGGTCTGTGGTGTACTCAAAAAACAAACAAAGCAAAAAAAAAAAAAAAAAAAAGAACCCAGACAACATCACAATACAACAACAACAGAAGCAATTTAAAAAACAGCCAGTAAACTGAACATAAACAGAAGCAGACTTGACACTTAATTTTTTGACATATGCTTTCCTCAGATGGTTCAGAGGCTTAGCCCACTTGCTTCCTTCATAGAGCCCTCTGTGAGGAACCTCAGGGTAACTCTCACATCAGGTCACTTGTTTGTTCTTGCTTTTATCATTACAAAGCATTGTCAAACTGAATCCAATTGTGTCGCATTCTGAGATGGAGATGCTCATCTATGCTTTTATTTCTTCGTGTCTTGATTATTGCAACTCTTTCTTCACATGTCTTAGTAAAATAAAACTACAAGAACTGCTTCAGGTTGCCTAGAACACTGCTGCAAGGTTTTTAACTAAATCTTCCAAATATTCACACTTAACCCCGTTATTAACCCAGCTGCACTGGCTCCCCATCAAGTGCATGTTAAGAGAACCTGGTTAAAAACCAAAGGTGACAGTGTTTTTTCAGCAGTGGCCTCATCACTCTGGAACTCCCTTCCTCTCAGCCTCAGATTCGTAGACTCTGTGTTTTGTTTTGTTTTTTCAAACATAGCTAAAAACATATCTTTAAAAAAATGCTTTCTCTCAATACTGTTTTATATTCTGTGTTTTACTTTGTGATTTTTTTATCTTGAAAGTTGCTATAAACTTAAAGTTTTATTATTTGTTTTGTTATTATTAATTTTTACTTTTCATCCCCATGATCCTGCACAGGAATAAGCATGTTTGGAAGATGGATGGATGGATTTGCTGTGTACTGGGTCTACAAAAGATCAGCTACTTTCGTGTTTCACACTTTTCTTTCTAGTCTTGTCTGCTTGGTTAAAATGCTGGTTGCATTCCTAAATCACAGCAAAATCTGGACTACATTGAATTCATGTTTTCTATTTGGAGAAAAAAGTTTCATACTAACTGAAAAAAAAGACGTCTTCAGTTCAAAAGTTTATATGACATCATCTAAACTGAAATTAATAAAAGCAGAGCTCAACGTTTTTAATTTAATCTTTGTTATTTCAGATAATACAGTGCATGCAAGGCATACAGGGGGGCCTTCAGCTCTGCCAAGAAAGAAATGATTGGATTTAGACAACTATTGATGTTTTAATGTGTGGTTGCAGCCTCCACCCTTTAATACATAACATAGGATCTGGGGATTACTGTCTATGTAGGTACAAGCCAACCTTTTTCATAAACACTCAAGCTCTTGGTTTCATTTTTATTTTGCAGCAGATCTGACTGTGTGCAGCAGAGTTCAGGAAACAGTTAGGGTTAGAAAAAAAACTCAGTATGAGCTCTGAGTTGCATGTTGGCTGGCTGCACAGAGAAGACTGATCATATTTCTGTCAGTGGGGTGGAGAAAGTCTGTGAGAGTTATGCAATGTTGTTGGGATAGGGAGCTAGAAGGGGCGTAAACAAAACCACTCTCAAGTAGAACAGGCCTAACCGTTGCCTGGTAACAAACATTTACCAGACCAGGCAAACACGCCCAGCTTTCCAAGAGGAAACGGCCTGGCCTCACGAGCACACTGCAGACTAGTGGTTTCCCGAAAATACGCTAAGAGACAGGGCAGAGCAAAACAAAGCACATCAGGGGTTTCTAATAACTGTTCCTCTGTCATTTTCACCTGACTTGGCCAATCTGAACCCAGCAATAAACAAACAAATAACTCAGAGGGATTGCATATGCAGGCAAACCTTATCCAGTATGCTTTAAATGTTGCAGATAGTTAAGGAAAAAATAGAAAATGATACAAATATTTTTATATTATTTGCAGAAAAGTTCTGTTTTCATATAAATTGCTGATGTAATAAACTTCTCAATCGTTAAATAATATTATTTATTCATAATCTGCGATATGTGTGGGAAAATCTGATAATGGACCAATTTAAATAAATATAAGGAAATTCTTACTGTAAACCCCGCTGTTTAACTAGTCTGACTTTCCCCGGTTTACAGGACAAATAAAGTTTTGATGAAACAAACTATGATGATTAAAGACCCGTTTTAAAAAGGAAACGGGGCACTTTGTCTAACTAAATGTAGAAGCTGGAAGCTTTAGAAACGATAAGTCTGGCCGGAGAAACCGTGTTTTGCATTCACCTTTATGGTCAAACATGCTAGCTTAATGCGGTTCGCTACAACACGTAGAAAAAGTCACATTCGAACTACTTTCTATTAACGTCCGGAATGCCACAAACAAACATGCAAGTTTAAAAAAAAAATCGGTTACAAAAGATTAAAACGGCGTAAAAACATCGCGAGTCGGTGTTAAATAAGCGTCTGTCTGCTCATGTACACAGAAAGAATCCGGAAGCCATATTGTGTGCTTCTGCCCAAGTCTTGTTACCACGGAAACCGGTTGCTAAGCGGCAAAACAAAAAAAGGAACCAAATTTATACGTCTTTGCGTCAGAAGCTACGGCGTATCCATGGTGATAGAACGCTGCACACACATACTGCAAGCCCCATGGATAGCACATGGTCCCTGCGACTTGCTTTACAACAAGAAACGTGTTTTTAAAATCTGTTATGTTTAGGATTAAAATAGATTTTATTTCTATTATAGGCTTTAACGCGCTGTCATTATCACTACGTACATTAGTCAGGAGTTTATAATTTGGTGCATCTTTTCAAATCACCGACCTTAGTGGCTCACTCGGGGTTTTTCGTGGGCTCCGCTCGTGTGCGTTATCAGTCATTCGCCTTAATAATCCCTAATCATGAACAACTTCCACTGACGGAGTTAGTCATCCCGCCACAGCAGCGCAGCCCCGGCAGCGGGAGCGCGGATGGGACACATTGTCCTCCGTGAATCCTCTCTAATGACGTTGTTCGGTGCTCTGACTAATAACTCGTTATCCCGAACTCTTCCCTTTTCGTTCGCTACGTTTCACACATCAGCTGTAGCTGTAGCCTTTTCGCAGCAGCATGCCCGCCCAGCAACATTGTTTGACATCATTTCAGCGGCTCATTCATGAGATGCCACGCGGTCTTCCCGTAATCGGAATGTGGAGCGCGAGCCCCAAAAGCAAAGCCAACCTCCCACCTGCAACATTCCCAGTCCTGTCTGCGTGTAGGCATACAAGTGAATCACTTATGTTCGTCTATTTACAACGACAAGCACTGATTTCCGTCATTGCTGCCCACTTTCGTTGCTTTTATTGGAATTTTATTGCGAAAATAATGATTTTCGTTGACAAAAATGAAGAGTCACTAACTCCTAAAAGTGGGTAGAGTCGCATGTTTGCTTATAGCTTCTATTTCAAAAAGCATCAGTTGAACAACATGGGAGTGTGCATGGACAGATAAAAAGGAGGCTTTTCTCCGATTATCCTCTAAACTTACAAACTCACAGGAGTCCCAGGGCGTGTCTTGAGAAACTTTCCTGCAGGATTTCCCTCAGACCGACAGGATTCCACACCGCAGCATCCACAGCAAATCTGCCTCATTTCCACTATTGATTGAAAAGAATCAAACTTCAAAAGTTGAGTTTTGAAACATTAAAGTAATAGTATACCTAAAGAGACCTTATAAATAAAATCACGAGTCCTATAAAATAAAAAATAGTCCAATATTAGCCGCACAAATAGTCCAAAATAGATATTTTCCATTTTTATCATCGTGAGGTTTTTCCAAAAATAATGTTTTCCTCTTGTCAGACGGTGAGAAAATCTCTTGCATGTGAACACAAAAAAAAAAAAAAAAAACTATTATTATCCGTTGGCGAGGTAAGCTTTTGGTACGTTTCAGTGTTAGAGGGAATCCCTCAACGTCACCAAGGATACCAAACACAACACGAGGCTCAAATATGGGCATGTACGTCAGCGGAACTCCTATCCGGGGCGGGGCGTGAAAATCTAGAAATGCCTTGGTTTGTTGAGATGGCTTCATTCATACGACGCGATCCGCCGCCCCACACCGTATTATAAAGCGAAGCCCTCCGGTATTCTGCGGATGGACTATATGGACACGCGATAGCGCGCCGAGGAGCCGAGAAGGGATGTACAGCTGACTTTTTACGACATTTCACGAGGATCGCTCTCCCACGAAACGCGGGGAACTGGAACTAACTTCTTCATGCAACTTCTTTGGAAAGAAACCAGCACGATCTCAAACGGGAATAACAAAAATATTTTCAAAGGTAATACTCTTTTTTATGGTTCAGAGAAAGCGTGACATTTTCGGAACATTTTTGCGCTTTAAAATACTGGTTTTCATCAACATTAGACTTTTGTTTACTTGCTTTCTGTGCTGCGAAGGCGCATAAAACAAGTTTTTTTATATATATAAAAAATCATCTCTTTTGAACTTTCTCGTGTGTCCCCGCCGCAGGTGATTTCGCACACTCTCTGGTAACTGCAGGTGTCTCGTTCTCTTTCGGTCCCTACGGGGAGATGTACCAAGGGTTCCCCGGTGACCCCGACAGTGGATCCCGTGGAAGCTCGTCTCCATCTATAGAGTCCCAGTATCTGTCCTCAGTGGACTCCTTCGGGAGCCCGCCCACCACTAGTGCTCCACAGGTAAGTTGGACCTGTTGAGACCGTTTGACAACAATAATAATCGAAATAATATAAATTTTGACCCAAGTTGAGACCCGTAGCCTGTTATTTTCTACAGGTTTACATGTGGGCTTTCAAGTCTTCCGCATAATAACACTTGGAGAATCAGACAAAATAGTCAAGCGAACCTAATGCCCTACTTACACAGATTTGAACAGTCAGATATTAGTTCCAAACACACCCTAAAACATTCAAGACGCGCCTGCCGCTTTGAAAACTTGCTCCGACTGCACGCCGCAGAGCGGAAGACAGCGTGCTGGAACTCTCCTACGTAAGCGGCGAGGCCCCGCCCCTCCCCACCAACCGCTCCGTCCACACGCTCCGCTTTCCCATAGGCCTCGCCGTGACGTAAACCCGTGTTCTATTTTGGAGCGCTGCGTCGCGTTGCCAAGGGGAACACCGGGGGTGTGACGAGGGAGGAGGGAGAGGGTAACAGGCCAACGAAGCACAGTGATTGGTCGACTCGGCAGCCATCTAAAGCCCGTCTCAACGTCTACACACGCTTCTAAAAGGTTATTAATGGAACCTGGGTCTAAAATAAAACAACAACGGCAAGCACAAGATACAAAATTGGACTTTTATAGCCCAACATCAGACAGTTTTATGACATAGTAATAATCTTAGAATACAGAATAGAATAGAATAGAATAGATAAATAATAGGTTAAACCTTTTGACCAGTTATTTAAGTTAACTTTTTATTCAAAATAAAACTCAACTTTTAGCATTTAGCTCTGGATTTGAATCAAAATCTCCATCTTATTTCAGGCCTTTTCCTTGCCTTTGTTTTTTGTCAATCTAAAATAATGTAAAAATGTAAGTGTTTATGATTGTTCTAGAACTGATAAAAAACAAACTTGTGCAATTATGCAATTTCACTATAGAATTGTTATCTTGTAAAAATAGATTGATTTATACTGAATATAGCCATGAAGGGTCCCAAGCCAGTTTCTGTTTGTGCCCGTCCCAACCCCAAATAAATACAGAGGGTTGTGTCAGAAAAAGCATCAACCATAAAATGTTTGCCAAACCAAACATGCAATTTAGACTCATGAAGCTAATACACTGTGGCGATCCCTGAAGGAAGACCACTTAATCCTAACATTTAAATTCAAATCAATGTGTGAATGTATCCATGTGGTTTTTTCTTTTATATGTGAAGTGAAACTGTTCATATCTTTTGCTCAGGAGTGTGTGTCGGCAGGCACTGGTTTGAGCATTGTGGGTAGCGGGCCAGGAACAAGCGCTGGAGGTGAGATGCCCGGTTCATTTGTGCCCACAGTCACCGCCATCACCACCAGTCAGGACCTGCAGTGGTTGGTGCAGCCAACCCTCATCTCCTCCCAGGCCTCTGGACAAAGTGGTTCCACTGGCACCACAACTATGACCCAGCCAGTATCACTGGTGGACCCCTATGATATGCCCGGTCCCAGTTTTTCCTCTGGTTCTTGTTTCACCCCTCCATCTTCAGAAGCTTCAGGACCAGCACCTGGCCCAATGCGCCAATCCAGAACCCGCAGTCGACGTGCACGAGAAGAGTCTGTGAGTGAAGATGGAGATATTTGTGTGTTAGTAAGTTTGAGTGCTTGAGTTGGTTGCTTGTTCACTTTTCTATGTTTAACATGCTATGATGGTTAGTGGTTTTTATGAGCTAAAACAGCCAAAATAAATGTGTTGATTTTAAAATACTTCTAAAGATGCAAGAAACTAATGAAAAAGAACGTTTTACATTTTGGAATTGCCATTCACTTGTGTGCAGAGGGTTCATTGAAGGGGAGCAACAACTTTCCATATAAACAGTGTGTTTTCGTTCTAAGCAAATGTGTTCTGCAGCTAAATAACATAGGAAACACTACTCTGTAAAAAGAGCAATGTTTCTCTCCAGATTTATTGTGTTAATCCAGATCTTTCACTTGTGTTTAACACTACTGCCAACATGTTGAAATTACATTTTTCCAAATAAAAAACAGGACTTTTATTTTCATTTATTGCAGTTGACACCTGAAGAAGAGGAAAAGAGACGTGTTCGTCGAGAGAGAAACAAGTTGGCTGCTGCCAAATGCAGAAACCGCAGACGGGAACTTACAGACAGACTGCAATCGGTGAGTTCCCTTCTCTTTTAACTACCCGAATGAGTGATGATTATTATTTTTTACTTTAAGTAACCTTAGGTTTCATTATAGAGTGAAAAAAAAGTCTTCATTTGTACAGAGAGGGCGTGATTTGGTAGCGGGATGTAGTAAAGACAGCTCTCCTTCTCTTAAAAGGGCATTGTATGCACAGCAATCAGTGTTTTTCTGAGTTTGACTGCCATGAAGAGAAGGAATGCTGTCGACTTGGATGAAACATCCGCTAACATTTTCATCTTCTTTGTATCTGCTGCACATTTTGTCTCCCACACATCCCTTACTTTTGTTTTTGTTCTCTATCGCTTTCCTCCATTTTTTTCTTTCATCCTCTATGACCACTCGCAGGAGACTGACATACTGGAGGAAGAGAAAGCAGAGCTGGAAGCAGAGATCTCAGAGCTGCAAAAGGAGAAAGAGCGTCTGGAGTTTGTCCTCGTGGCCCACCAGTCAAATTGCAAGATTCCATATCAGGACCAGCCTCAGCAGAGTTCAGTGCAGCTCCCACCAGTGCAGCCCCAGCTACCTGCGCCGACCTTACAGCCACCTGTTTCCATTGTGGGCTTGACCGTGAAGGAAGACTCTTTCTATATGCCACCTGCCTACACAACCCATCCGGCCTCCACACAGCCTCAGCCTCCAGGACAGCAGCAGCAAGTCCAGCAGCCACAACCAGGATTAATGCAGGAGGTAGAGTTTTCTAGTTCTTTCTATGGCTCAAGTGAGTCAGCACCTGGTGGGCCATGCCTTATGGCCAGTGACAGTGGTGGTGGTGTTAACCATGACGATGCGGCCATTGGCAGCTACAACGCCTCATACACATCTTCATTTGTGTTCACCTACCCAGAGGGAGCCTGCGGGGTCAGTGCCAACCAGCGGAACAGCAGTAGCGAGCAGTCATCTGATTCCTTGAACTCGCCTTCTCTGCTGGCGCTCTGAGCGACTAACACATGACTATACATTTAAAACACACACAAGACGATCAGTGCAAGAAAAGGCTGAGACGTGTACCCAAGTACAGAACATTGAAAAAAAAAACACCTAATTGGAGCCACGCTTACAGCTTAAAACCATTTCAATAAAAAGATAGTAAAATGAATCCAACTCCTTGATGTCGACCTAAACCAACAAATAAAGTTTTATTTTGTATTAATGAGCATACTGGCAACTCCACGACAAGTGAATGGAAAGTGAGTTACAAGCGTTGTGTGTTGCCAATTTTAAGTGCTCTTAAATAATAGATAATTCACAATGAATTCTTTAATTCAAGTACTCTGTTGGAGTACAGTTTAACATACTCATGCTTTACACCAACAAGCACAAGTGCCCCCACCTTGTTCCCTCTGTCGGTTGTCCTTTTGCTAGTGCTCTTGCTCTCATCCGTTTCCATTCTTTTCTCCCCTCTTCTTATTGTTGAATGTATTTGTGCAAGTCTGAAATAGGGATGAAGGACAATTTGTTCAGTCTTCAGTTGAGTCTTTTCTTGTGGGAGACAGACTGCTGATCTCTCACTCACCTCTAACTCTTCACCTGCTCGGCTTTCTTCTGCTTCTTCATTTGCTGCTTGGACTTGGCAAGTTGGGGATCACAGCATCCTCTTAGTCGTGTGCTTTCTTCTCTCAATTAAAAAAAAACAAACAAACAAAAATATTCGGCTGCCTACCTGCCATACGAACCATCTCTATCCATCTGTTTTTTTTCCTCTTCTGTTTCTATGTTTCTTTGAAGTCTTCGATTCCTGAGAGCCTCGAGAACCCGTCCAGCCCTTGGAACCTTGAGTGAAAGCCGACGCAACTAACATACCTTTTTGCACCCTGTCTTTCAAGGATATGGACACACCTCCCAAATAAGATGAAGCTTTTGTCGGAGCTAGATGCTCAGATTGCTACAATGACAAACAGCTACAAACTTAAAGCATGTTGAGCCATTTTTCATGTTGTTCAACCAAGAATACTGTTGATCTGTTTTAACGCTGGAGAACATTTGAAAAGAAACCAAGGAAGTTTAGATGAAGAGCTGAGATTCTGCTGGAGTCTCCATTGAGGATTCTTTCCTTAACATTCCACCTTTTGGACCTACTGTTGGAAAAAAAAAGCCAAATATGAAACATAAAGCAAAAACGCAAAAAAAAAAAAAAAAAAACAACAAAAAAAAAACACAGTTCTGTTCTTTCCAGCAATGGGGATTACAGACTTCAGAAAAATAACATCACACAGTCTCAAAATCGTGAGTCTACATGCTTGTATTTTGACCAACACGAGCAGACCAACTCATATTTTTGGGTCATAGACTATCAAATGTGAGCCGATGCCTTTATTTAGAGGAGGGACGCTATATGTTATGAATTTTTTCCCTTAAAGGATGAGACAGCCTCTAACAGTTGGGCTCGGTGGCCTCTGTGCCTTCCTCAGTCATCTGACAGGAGATGAGGTGCGTTTATTGTGAGTGTGTCCACTCTGAGGCACCCGGCCCATTTCTTTCTTTCTTTATGGAGGTTGATTTGACGAGTGAGCACGCAGAAAGACAAAAAGAGGAGAACGTGTGGGCTAGTTAATGTGGAGCGAGCGTCCTTTCTTTGGCTGTGAAATTGTACAATTTGGTTTTCTCTGGATGTTTGAGTGAGACTTGTTATATATTTTTATTGTTTGTTTGTTCGTTTGTATGAGTCACCATTTTTGCATTGACCCCTGCTTTCTCCTGTATTGTTTGCATTTCTTGTATTTTTATTTTTTACTCTGCTGTTCCAAAAGACAGATTTCCAAATAACTGTTACTATTAGTATTGTACTTATTGTTTCATTATTTTATTGTATTTTCGTTTGGCAACTTTAGAGGCATGTTGTGCACTACAAAATATATATATATATTGTACACTTACACACATATACATCTATACAAGTAGCATGTATATGAAATAAGTGTATGTGCCATGATTGTAAAGTATGAATGTCTGCAGATAGAAATGGGATATTTTTTTCAATGAAGAGTAAAGGTAAAAATAAACAATATTTTTTCTAAAGGAACAACAATTTTTAAAAAAAAGAAAGAAACATTGAGCTTAAAAGTACTGCCCTGTTCCTGAACATGAAGCACGACGTCACTGCCTCTGTCAATGTGTATTTATGTTTTATTAACAATATAAAGCACTATCCAAGTTACATTTAATGTGTTTATTATGATGATGTAATGAGGTTGTGGTATTGCCTTTGTTTGTTTGTTGCCTGTGAGGTCTGTCCAAAAGCTACTGACACCTTGATGCCACTTGACCCGATGAGCAAAGTGTGGAGAAAACAAAGTCATCTGGTGATTGAATGTTACCATTATTACTTTTCAAGTGTTCAGAAGACAACATAGTTTCTTACCTGTTGAAAATGTCCTTGCAAAATTTGCTCGGCAGCAGCCATGTGTGCTCAATCGAAGCATATTTAAAAGAAATATGTGTTTGAAGGAGATGGTTTCAGCTTTGACTGACGGACCAAACCAAGTTAACTTGCACTTAAGCAAATATGTTGTCTTGGAGTTTAAAAAAATGTGATTGTATTTGCTGAAAAAAAGCTTTATTTTCATGAAATAAACATGCTGAAAAGGTTTTATTTTTTTCCTAAATGAATACTATGAATGTTTGTTCTAATGTGGCTACTGGTGGTCAGAAAATGGACAGACCTCTTTAAAAAAAAAAAAAATCTTGAATGAAAACTGTGCTTTTACGAATGGTGGAAGTGCCTTTTCATTTCCTCCATGTCAAGTTGTCTCAAATAATATCTTCTAGTGTCAGAATGAGCATAAAACATATTCAATAGTTCTCATGTATATAGATTTTTGTGGTGCTACTTATAACCAACTGCGATGATAAGGCGTTTATGGAATGGTGGTGTCTTTTAGCCATTACCAAGGCTGGAAATGAATGAAAATGGCTGTTTGACTATGAATGGAAGCTAACAACAGTGAATTGCCTTTAGCAGAAGCTCTGAGAGCTCAGTAATCATGCTGTGGTTTCACCACAGACAACTGTCTGCAAATCTTTCAGTACGATAAACTGACCTCAATGAGCCATGAAGTGTATCTGTATTCCACTTTCAAGATCCGATAACTTCAAAATACTTTACTTGGTTTATTTCTCCAGTCTGTTCACATTAATATCTGCTAGACAACAAACAAAGTGCTACATTGTAAATGGTGACATAAACTAAATTGACATTGTTAACTGTTATAAGAGAGAGAACCTGCCTGCATCCTACATGTACTGTACAACGGCTGTGACAACGCTATCGGAAAAGAGCTTTTACTATTTTTCTATGATGAGGTGAATGTAACTTGATTTTATTTTTCCACAATTCCCACAAGAGCATTCTTCTGTTATCACATGCAATATTTAAAATCCTCTTGGATGGTCATCATGTAGCAAAACTCTCAGTTCCTGGACTCTGCTCCTATTATGTCAAGTGTGATCGTATATTGCTTTGCTTTTGTTATGCTGTAAAGTTATCCTGAATATTCAAAATAACATCTGTTTGGAGACAATTATTGTCACAAACATTCTGTTTTTTTTCATTTGTTGATAAGAGATTTTGGATGCCAACACTGAAAAAGGATTTATTAGTGTCTCCCCGCCCCCATCAATATTCAGTCATTTTAATGGGAGCAATGTTTACAACCTGGTACCAGTGAAGTTTATAAAAATCACTGGAGATTCCAGATTTTCCAAGGATATTTCTGTGAAAGAACCTTAATTGTAGAATTAATAAACACAAAAATTCACCTTTATTTAAAAATGTTTTAATGCAAAAAAACCCCACTAGTTTCTCCTTACTGTAATTTGTTTCTAAAAAGGACCACAGGGTTATAATGTTTGCTGCCTTCAATACCCCCTTGTTCTCACATTCAAGCTTCTGGTTTATTTTCTTTTCCAACAACATTTACACAATAAATGCAGTTTTTTTTTATTTATTATCATTTGTTGTATGAACTGTCAAAGGTGAATGAACTTTCTCCTCAACAGTTGGACCAATGGCATTTATTTGCAGTTTGTGAAAACCTACACAAATAAAGACATTATTCAAAAAATGTTTCCTGCTCCTGAATGAGTTGTTTTTGTATATATATAATATTAGTGCAATAAAAATTCTACTATGTAATTTACCTTTTCAGTTTTCCTTTTTTTATGAAAATTGGCACTTCCCTATCCACATAAAATCAATTTAGCTGCTTTCTTTTATCCGTTTCATTGATTGGCTATGACAAGTATTTGTGGCTGCTTTCCTGTTTGTTTTAATTTACAACAAGAGCTTTGAAGAATTCTTCATACATTATTCTAAACACTAATAAAGGTCTGTGAATCTGGCTGTCTAAAAAGAATAATTCTTACCCCAATTAGAATAACAAGAACAATTAGCTTGTTCAATTCTTCATGTTTACTTACATTTTCTGTGACCGCAAGTTTGTTTGTATTTATGCCATCTGCCTACTGTGTCCATAGATCTTCTTTGCTACCATTGCTCACATGGTAAATAGCAGGGACAGTCACGACATAAGCAATTCTGCAGGTGGAAAGAAGATTAATGTTCAGAAGTATGTATAGTGGGGGAAAAAAAGACAAGATTCTTTTGGTCATTTGATAAAAACGAAATTAAAACTTTAATGACTATTTAAACTTTTTATAGAAAAATACGATCATATGACAATTTAACGATTTAGACATTTCCTTCGTAAGCTGGATACAGCAGAAGAAAAAGAATAGAATTGTGTGAAACCGAACGCCACAGGAAAAAAGACAGAAAAAATGATCAATATCAAGTTATTTTTACTCCGTTTTTAAAAATTAAATAACAAAAAAAGTTCTCCCTAGTTTTATTGCCATATTTAGGAGGACAAAACCATTACTTTTATAGTTCTGTAAAAATAGGTAGTATTTATTTCAAGTTTGCACAATAAAATTGACACAACATTGAATATTCTTCTCCTTTCTCATTTTAGTTAACTTAAACAACTCGCAAAAATATCAGATTTAAAAAAAAAAACTAACCCCTCAACAAACAGTTGGGTTCCTTATCTCAAAAGAGCCTCATGATTGTAATACCGCTTTTTTGAGTGTGGATTCTTTATGTGGTAAATAATCACAGAGTTGAAATAATCGTGATTTTTTTTTCTCAAATATAATTGTTTATTGAAGTGTAGTAGTAGTAGTAGTAGTAGTGTTGCTTGGTTGTAGTATTTTATGACTGCATGTGATTAGAGCTCTCTATCATCCTCTAGCGGTATCATATAGTAAATGCATACCGCATGATAGTTCAGGTTCCCCCGGAAGCTGGGGTTGGAGTACTAAAGGAAGTGACGTCACAATACAGTTGTCGCAAACATGGCGTCCGTCACAACAGGTGAGAGCTGAAAGGCCCGGCTAGCTAGTCATTACGCTTGGTAATATTAGAAATATTTCCGCCTGTCTTGCTGAGAATTGACCGCTGCGTGAGTTAAACCAACCCTCTAAGATGCTAATATTGTAGCAAGGAGAAAAAGACGTTTGTTGCCTTTAATTAACGACCGCTACCGCTTCCCGGGCGGAAAATGCTAGTAGAGTATTAACAATACCGGAGCCTCCGACGGTGTCTTTAAAATATGATACATCCTCGTTAATAAAACACACCCTAAATGGTTACTATCTGCTCAGATGTCTGTCTTTTAGTTATTTTTGAACTACTAAACGTAACGCTTTACTCTAAATCAGGGTTTCAAGCGTCCAAAATAACCTTCACAATTAATAAATAGTGTTAAAATGACAAACTATCACATCCGTCGTTTTTGACTGCGACTTATTTACAATCAATTCCTGTTTCTATAATATGTAATGTGTTACATATACATCTCCAGTAACTCTTGTGTGTTTTGGATACAGTTGAGAATCCTTTCATTTTTTTTTTCGTGTCTGTAAGTTCAGCCTTCTTGTGTGTATTAATATCCTCCAGCTGCCCATGATTGGATCCCATGTAAATGCCTCTCAAGTTCAATGTCAGGGTAAAAAAAAGCAATCAATCATCAGCCCGAGGATGGAGTTTACTTTAGATAAATTATCTTTTTGTGTAAAAAAAAAAGACCCCTTCTATTTCTTTTAATGTAAGAATTAATAATTTACAAACCATACAAATTGATTTTTCATTTTTTATTCTAACTTCAGACACAATATCTTATTCCTCCTGCAGAGTTTAATGTCTTTTTTTGTTCAAGTTGCTTGCTGTAGGAAAACCTTTTTCAGTACAACAAAATATACAAGTTTTAGGAAAAAAAATTAAGAGATTTTTCATAAATTGAGTCAAAACTTCAGTCAAATCAAAATGTATTTGTTTTGGTATTTTGGCAGAATGTCCAGCTCTAATGGTAAAATGTTTTGAAGCCACTTTTTCTATTTTTCTCACATTGTTTGCTGCTGTCTTGTTAAAAGCAACGTTCTTTCTTTTCAGCGACATCAGAGTGGATTCAATTTTTTAAGGATGCCGGTATCCCTGCTAGTCTGGCTGTCACATATGCTGTTTCCTTTGTGGATCACCGGTACCCTAAAGCCTTCTTTTCTTTAACTTTGCACATATTTGGTGTGCTATTCACATGTCTGTCTAACAGTTAGTTATGATTTCTTGACAGAATCCAAAAGAACATGCTAATGGACCTCAGTAAAGAC
This sequence comes from Oryzias celebensis, assembly GCA_014656515.1. Classification (NCBI taxonomy): domain Eukaryota; kingdom Metazoa; phylum Chordata; class Actinopteri; order Beloniformes; family Adrianichthyidae; genus Oryzias; species Oryzias celebensis. The sequence continues at coordinate 66,572,662 of BNCR01000012.1, read as the reverse complement.
ATTATGATGGACCTCGGCATTACTGTTATTGGAGACATCATTGCAATCCTTAAACACGCCAAGCAGGTCTACAGGCAGGTGAGGTTTGGATCTGTACTGTGAAGTTGAAACAATTATACTTGTCACTTCTGGCTATTAAAGGACACAAACGTCACTAGAAAAATATTTATTATAATATTATGTAATTAAAAATATAAATATTTAAATATAAGGAAACAAAAAAGAAAAGTTTTGATTATAAAAAGCTTTACAATTTTAGCATCTTTTTTTGTCTTTCCATTGATCAATCAAATACATCTGTTTTCTATTTATATTAATAGTGGTATAGCATATTAGCTATATTATAATTATATTATAGTTTATTTAATCCGGATCCCAAGTAAAATATCTAGAATTCAAAAAGTATTTTATATGAATGTTTATTGAAGTTTTCCTATTTCTAATTGTGCTTTATATATTTTTCTGGTCTACCTAAAGGATATGTGCAAAATGGCAACTGAGGCCATCTCCTCAGGACAGACGAGTGTTCAAGCTGAGCTCAGAAAAACAGCTAATACTCGTAAGTAACACGTTTTTAATGTAAAGTAGAAGTTGCACAACCTTAAGTCAGTTTTTTCGTATTGTAAATAAGCTTCATGAGCAGTATCCTTTAAAAACAATCAGTCTCAGAAATGTTACGTCTTTGCTTGGCTTTTTACTTTTTACATTTCTTCTAATTGGCTTTGCTGAAATTGTACAACCGTTTGATTAGTCAGGACTCAGTGAAATGATGCTTTTGTCAACAATTACTTCTAGACAAACGGACATTAAGCTGTTGAAGTTGTTTTGTCCTAAATGTTTTTTTGTGTGTTATAATCTACAAATAAACAAATATTTTTATGTCAAAGACTGAATTTAGATTTTTAAGAATTGACCTGGAATGGTTTTAAGATGTGTTCCTACATTGATTTTTGATCACTTTTGACTGTTTCTCCCTTTTTAAGGATCTTTGAAAGTAAAGTAAGTTTTTGTTAGCAGATTATCTGTTCTTTATATTTGCCTTAAACAATGATCCCCCTCTTCCAGTTTTTAAAGGTACCCAATTTGTCAGAATTCAATTTATATTTGCACAAGTATATAATTTGTATCATAGGTACAACTATAAGACAAAATGTAAACAAAAAAATCCAGGAAATGACTTTGTATGATTATTAAATATATGAATCAAGCTCTGGTCAATCTCCTTTTATAGTAAGGATCATTACAACTTTGAAATGAATAATTGTTTGAGGATATTTCCTGTTTGTCAGCTGCTACTCGCATGATAGCCAATGCTTTGAGCCACGAATCCCCACCAGCCACCCCCGCCCGCAGACCCGACAACTGCCTCTGTGTCACAGTTTCCAACACACAAGCAAATAAGAACAACAAAGTTGGTAAATAACAGAAAATTTCCTTTACTCTGGTCGTTTTTTGTGGTTGTTACAAAACTCGTCTAAATTATTGGGCTTCCCTCTTCTCAGTTGTAAGTCAGCCTGCTGATGAGGGGAACGGCCTGCCAGCAGTGAAGCGTCGGCGAGTGACAGCTGAAATGGAAGGCAAGTACATCATCAACATGCCCCAGGGGACCACTCCCCGCACTCGCCGAATCCTGGCCCAACAGGCCAAGAAAGGTAGGCCTGGCTCAGTGGGCTTGCCGACAGAGGCTCTAACTAACCCACTAATGGAAATAAAAAAAAACACTAACTCATTCCTAAACTTGTCCTTGGATCAATATGAAAACCTAATTTGGTCCGTTTTTCCCCACTTTTCTCATTTGTTTCCTTTTTACTACACAATCATTCTATCATTTTACTAATCAAAGTAAAAATTAAAATTTGTGTATAAATTTATATCATTCTATCAAAATTAAGGATTTTTTTTTTACTTTTAGAGAAAAAAAAACTGACCAAATCTGAAATGTATTGAATATTCATATCTTAAAAAAAATCTTTAGTGAAATTTGTTGTGGAAATAATAAATCAACTGAGTTGAACCATAACTAAATTAAATGTCTAAAAATAAAGTTGATACAGATTTGATCTAATTTCATAGAGGAGTAAAGATGAAGCCACGAGTTGTTACATCGCTAAATCATTTCGCCTGATCCTGTGATCAATATTTACCACCAAAATCTGTGTTATATAGACGATGTAAATTACGCCAAAGTATTTCAATACCTGGTTTTAGCGCCTCCTCCCTGCGGGCAGTCTACAGTACCAATAGAAAGCTTTACAATTCAATAATGTCTTCTGGAAGCTCTGTGAAATCTTCATACTGGAAGCATTGTGAAAACTTAGGAGATCCCATGCATCCCAAGTGTTGCTGGGGTACTAGGTGGATTACAGGTAGATTACTTATAGCTACTCAGTTTGTAAGATAACATCAGAGTATTCCTCAGGAGATGATAGGCTTGTATTCTTGCGCTTCTGGGTTAAAGAAGTGGGTCTTGACGTATACAATTCTGAGCTGAGTTGCTGTTTGGAGGGCTAAGCTTTCTAGATTATCCCGTTTCTCTTTATGAAGACAACCCCTGTGAAATAGCTTGTAAAAGTGAAAGCTTATATTTTATTTATGAGTTAGGAAAAACTTCGGAGTTCGGACATAGCCATTGTCAAATTATTTCTAGCTGTGTGTGGTGGTTGTGGTTACATGATTTCAGCACCTGCTTGTGGAGTCAATCCCTCAACCCATAGTGGACACCACAGAGGAGAATGGGTTCAAATAAAAGCCATGCTGTGGCTCCAACCCTTTTCGTCACACAAGGACAACATAGAAGACAAAGTACCTTAGGTTCAGATGTTCAGGAAATATGTTTGACTGGCTTCAAATTACTAATAAACCAAAATTCCCACAAAAGTGATTAAAAACATTTTCATAGCCTTTTCTGTTTTCTAAAAAAAATTGTTATTTGTTAGCTATTTATTTTAACTGTAAGAAATCTAACAAAAAGCTAACTAGTGCCAGTTAGTGTTTGACCTTTCTGATCGTGTTGTTGTTTTTGTCCTTAAAAGGTTTGAAGCGTACCTCTGTGTTTGAACGACTTGGAGCTGAATCGAAGGCAGACACGACAACCAGCAACAACAAGGTGAGGCTTCTTTGCTTTAGAGATTCGAATGCTCCAGGCAGCCTTTTAAAGTTCACTGTGCCCTCATATATTCTAGCAGCCCACTGGTGTCTTCAGTCGCCTTGACGGAGGGGAAAGTGAGACTGCTCTGAATCCAGGAACTGTGGCTGAAAACATAGGTGATGAGGATGACAGCGACGGCGAAGGCTCTGTTCTCCAGTACGCCGGTGTCCTCAAGAAACCTCCTCTGTCACAGAAAAAGAAGCCATTCAAAAAAGCCGCCCCGACCACCCTTCGATGCCTGGGGGCCAAATTCAAGCTTCCTTCTTCTGACGCGCTCACGTCTTCTTCCACCTCCACCCTTAACGGGGCGCCGCCTGTCAAGATCAGCGTCCTGCAGAGACTGGGCAAGGTCCCAGCCACAAGCATCGCAGCGGCTCCAACACCTGCTGACACTCAGGACAACAGGGTGACCAGCACCAAACCCAGAGTGCAGGACAGATCAACCATAGCAAACTCAAAGGTCAGCAGTAGCACAGGGGCTGGAGGAACCGGAGGAGATGCTGGAGGAGCTCAGATGGACGTCAAGGCCATCAGTGTTTTTAAGAGACTGGGAAGCAAGAGAACCTAACGGCTGAAAATGATCCTCTTTCTATACATTTTTAATAGTCTGCATTGCCACCTTTTCACATTTCTCTTGATACAAATAGAATCTCAAAAACGTGTGAACTGGTTTTACCCCCACCCCCATTTGCCTTACATCAACTACCTGTCCAATCCATCCACCAGCCAACAACAAAAACACACACACACCCATCTTAATCAAGCTGCCATTGAAAGGTTACTTTTGTCCAAACTTTGACGTCTCACTGTGCTTCGTGTTGCCCAACCATAAGGCTGCTTCAGTGTTTCTATGATCACATGTGTACTATTTTATATACTTGTGTGCTTACTGTAGGAGCATGAGATCACCACGATTTTAAGAAAAAAAAAATCTGCATTTAGATCAGATGTGAGGAGCCTGCTGCCTAAAGTTCCCCTCAACGATTCCTATGTGAATACAACCAAGTTTTGTAAAGTGGTCCTTTTCCAAGACACGTTCTCCTGAAGGATATATAAATAGTCAAGTGTTTGAATACACTGGACAGCAGTTATACTAAAGATAGATCTATGTTATGGCTATATCTTGTCATCTTTGCCAAAAAATACTTGTTTTCAAACCTGTTTTCAAAAAGGAGATGTGGAGAAATGTTGAGGAAATTGGGCATACAGAAAACTTACTTGAAACTCCAAAAAAGCAGTGTTTTTGCTCTGCTTTTGTACATATCTGAGAAGAAATACACACCATCTATTCTGCCACAGTTCACTTTCTGAAATCTCTTCTTGGTTTGATTTGAAATGTACATATTAGGTAGATTTATTGCACACTGACCTAAATCCTCTCCTGATCTGTATTTTTCTACATCAATGTTCTAGTTTAAGGAAAGAGCCCAAAAAGTGCAATATAGCACTTTGTCTGCGGGGGTCATTGTGCTTTTTATCTCAGTAGGTGCTTTACCTAGCCCCTGTATACTGTGTTCACACCCAAAGTTTGTATCACTGTAAATATTTTGAAATATTTTTATTGTTTAAAAAAAAAAAAAACAATGAAGCGGTACACCTCGTGGTGCACGTTTGACTTTTATTTAAGAAACTGAAGGAAGATGTTCTCTCAGTTTAAACAGAGTCTGCTTGGAAAGTGATTAAACCAGATAAAACATCCACTTTTCTCGTTTGCTCTTTTTTTCTGTGGATGCATTGAAATCCTTGGTTGACGAGGAACAATGAAGTTTTGTTTTGTTGTAACTTTAAAAAGGCAAAATCGATACCCTATCAATTTAGAACTGCAGACTGTATATGTTGGTAAACTCTTTTTAGCGTCTTTTATGTTTAAAATAGAGAACTTAATTTTAGCTGAATAGCTAAATACTGAATAGCTAAAATGAGTATTCTGATCAGTACTCATGCAGGACATTTCTGACTGTGTTCATGTGATTTTCCAATAATAATCCCAACTTGAATTACGACTGAAACTGAAAGGACTCCATTTTCAAAAATAACCTTTTTTTTAAACTAAAACATACGCAAAGGATGTAGCAAATAATGATGGTGCTAATTTTTGCTGTCTAGTTGACGTTAAATGGAGCAAATGTAAAGTATTACCTGCACACTTTACTACAAAACAAAGAATTCTGAAAATGCTGTAGATGTTCACACTTTCTGAAAAACATACAAATTGTTGTGTTCCATCAGTTGATAATTTGTAAAGCACAAACGACAGTAAAGCAACAACAGACATTTCCAAAAGGAAATTATCTATAATTCTATGATTGATTTGATTTTTTTTTTTTAGCTTTGGTAATTTCTTCTTTCTAAGGTAATTTTCTCTTTGTAGGATCAGCAAAGTTTGTTTCTATTCTATACTATTGAGGACAAGCCCTCAAAATGTATCATCTCTTCATGAGGGCATCGTCAGTACTGTTTATCATACCAAAAGCCTCTTTGGCAGACTACAAATGTCTAAAATGGGAATATTTTCTCTCATTATTACTTTTGTTCAAATTACCATTTGTTATAAAATGTTTTCAGCCCATCATATCCACAAAATATGCAAAAACTAAAGGAAAATAGCTTAAATTTTCAAACGGAATAATGCCTTGTAGGATTCTGCACTCCACATTTGTTGTAATATACATGTTTTCCCATAGGGGTCGCTATGCCCTCTTTTTTTCCCTCCTCTTAGCATCTGCAGCGCCCAGGTTTTATGTCTCCAATCCCCTTAAAAACCTTATCAGCAGAAGTCATTAAGTGCTATTCTCCAGAAGGACGTTTTAGAATCTGAATGAAAATGAACCAATTATTGTTTCAGAAATATTGCTTAAATGGTTCTGTTTTATTTTCCTAATAAGAGAAAGTTGTTGACTGGCCAAATCACCAATTGGATTCCATTCACAAGTGAGCAAATTGGCAAGCATAACTGCTCATCATTTCTCAATATTTTATTTTAACACCAACTGATTTTGGTGATTAAAAAAGCGATTTTATCCAAGTTAGTGATGTAACAGTTAATCAATTTCCATTCCTAATCCAATCAGATCGACATGTCTGAGGCAGAACTGAATCAAACCCTACTATTAAAAAATAATCATTTCAAAATGAGATAAAATCAATAATCGATACTGAAAAATCCCATTTGGACTGAGGCACGGTAGATGTATTTTATAATAAAGAAAAGACGAAGTGCCATCACAGCAAACAGCACACGTGATGCAGCAAAAAAAGGATCCATCTATCATTACAGTCTAATGTGTGCAAACAGTTCGAATTTTGCAGACATGTGACCATACAGTGTGGTAGAATGTTTTAAATAATTCTCACTTTGTTGTACCAGGTATGTATCTCTGAAGTTTTGCCTGAAGATGTCCTGGATCGATTTTAGGTCAATGAATTGGATCAGTCAAAATGAACTTATATCGACACAAAAAAGTATCATCCACCACAGATTATGATATGTATCGAATGGTTTCAAAATAAAATAAACTTTTGTGAATGAAATCAGGCATTCTCACAATTAGGCTTCATACATTTTTAATTCTTGCATAAAAAAAAACAAAAAAAAATTGCTTTTGGTTAAAAATATATATTTTTTTAATTAATTATGAAAACAATGTTGAAGTTAGCCTGGGATAATAGGGCTAATATAAAAAATAAAATGTGAGATGATTTCCAATGTTTTTTGTGTTGGCATTAATTAACAGCCTTACTGTCAGGGGCATATCCTTGATAATTGCTGACAGACTAATTAAAAAACACCTGTGATAAACGTTTTAATTATTTTTTGAATAAATACTTATCATTTTTATGAATTATATGTTGTATTAGCAGCATGTTTGTCTCTGCCTCTGGTGGTTTTAGCGTTTCTATGATGTGAAATGTTGACTGCAGTAACGCCTCACGACTTCTCTCTCTTTTTTTCCCACAATGCCGCGCGGCAGGGGCTGTCGTGTGCGCTGTCCGTGGTGCTGAAGCTGCGCGTGCCTTGGAGGCTGCACACGAGCATCCTTCCCCGAGGAGACAGAAACGAGGAATTTTTACTTTTTTTCGACGGACAGCAGACTGAAGCTTCTGGGGGGGGGGGTCGGAATGTTTTTTTTAACAGCTCGTGAAACCGTTTTTATTCGCTTTCAGGACTGACATCCTTTACAAGCACAAACTAAAAACCCGCGAGAGCGCCGCGCGTGAAGCCGCTTTTACTCCACTGCTGCTCCGACAGCTGGTCGGCTCTCCGGTGCCGCCGCCTGCCCCCCGTCTCTGCGTCCTTTATGCACAGCACGCTGATCCGATCCTCCGCGAACAAACACACCTTGGTGTCCGAGCGCCATGGTTCGGTCCAGTTGCCTCCACTGAGAGACATGGAAGCGAAACAACACCCAATAAAAAGCCTGAAAAGCTACCCGGAGACTGGGGGCCGGAGCCTGGCAGCGGCCGCCGGAGGAGAAGGAGGAGGCGGCGGCGGCTATCGAGCCGGCTCCGCTGAAACGGAGATGGAGGGAAAGATCCAAAAAGCCATCGACTTCAAGGCGGAGGGCCACCGTTGTTACAAGGAGAAGAAATTCCGGGAGGCGATAGGCAAGTATCACCGGGCGCTGCTGCAGCTCAAAGGGGTGCATGTGGTCGACGGGACGACGGGCTCCGAAGTCAACCTGCTCAGCCAAGCCGCGGCCAAGCTGACCGAGGAGCAGCGGAGAGCCGTGGAGAGCACCGAGATCGAGTGCTACGACAGCCTTACAGGTGAGTGACGATAACACCTCTGAACCTCTAACTGCTGTTGACACAACGGTTCAGCAGGTTCACACTAGAGAGATGCACTTTTTCACCTCCATTCTGCAGGTGTTTTTTTTCTCCTTTGGGGTCAGGTCAAATAGCTGCGGTCTGAGCGGGGATGGACAGTCTGTACCAAATGAGAAGGTGTCGCTAAATTGAAAAAAGTAGACACGCAAGCCTGATTTTTCCCAGTTTGTTACATGCAGGTTCACTGCAGTGTTGTAGGATCCACGTTTCACGTGGGTTCTGACAATAGGGGTGATGTAAGGTCTTCAGTCATCCATGTAGTGACTGACTCAGCTACTGGTTGATGGGAGCTCTTCATAGCTGCTGCTCTTAAACCTTCCTTAGAGCTCAGATGCGTTATAGAACAGCATAAAAGCTGTTACAAATGATTTAGAATTTTTAAATCAAGCATGTACAAAATCTGATTTGATTTATTTTATCAACGATTCGATTCATATCACAATTTGTGGTTGCCAGTATTATTCATAGTCGATTTTGGTTAATTTTGAACAATCCAATTCACTAAAAATAAATGGATCCAGAACATCTTTAGCCAAAAATTCAACCCGTGTGACTCAGAGATAAATACCTGGTACTGATCAGTGCAAGCGAAGTGCTCCAGATTCCACGGTTTTCTTGCATCAAGTGTAAATTAAATATGTGTACAAAGAAGTAAAACATAAATATTAAATCAATTCGTATTTTAGTTTCATAAAGTTCAGTCCACTGTTGTTTTTCTACTTCAAAATTAAAGAAAGGGAACATTATTAGAACATTCTACCACACATGGTCACACGTCTTTGCAAAATTCAAAGCGTTTCCACACATTGGACTGTGATGATGGTTGATAATTCTTTTGCTGTAATTATATGTTGTCTTCTGTGATGGCACTTGGTCATTTTTACGTTAAAGTAAAATAAGCCCACCGGGCCTCTATCCAAATGGTATTTTCCAACATTGATTGTTGATTCATCTACTTTTGAAACAAGTTATTTAATGGTAAAGGTCAATACTTGGATTGATTAACATTTTGACTCCAACAGATCGATCTGGTTGAAGTAGGAATAGAAATCGATTAATCGTTACACCCTTTGCATAAAGTCTGTCTTTTTTGCTCAAGACAAACAACTTAGAACAAACTATTTTTTTTGACTCATCCAGTTGTGGTCCTCTTTAAAATCCACCAATTTTCTGAGGTTGTGTTGACTGTTCTCATCCAGAGGGAATTGGAGTTACTAGCTGTACATTAACAATTATATTGTACAACATTTTGGACATCATAACCTCAGTTAACTATAAAGTTTGGGGGTATAACTTCTTGTTTCTGGGCATCTCTGTGTTCAGTCTTCTGTGCAGCCTTTACAGCCTGTCTGAAACAAGTAGGCGGACTATTCTCGAGTGCCAAAAAATTCAGGGAGGAAGCGATAAACATAAAAAGAAACTGAAAACAAGGAAGCAGGAATGAGTGAAAATAAGAAAACAGTAGCAGAAATGAAAGAAAGACAGCTAGAGAAATCATTTGTTGTTTATTGTTGAGTTATAATAGAAAAACATTTGGAGGGAAGAGCATAGTGATGGTGCAAAAAGGAGATAGGAGGAGGAGTTTATTGGTAAAACCCACCAGGGGTCCACATTTACCATGGCAACCATCAGTAGCCTTTTTGTTCTCTGTTATTCTTCCAGCTTGTTATAATTATAGCCCATGTTTTCCCCTCGCTTTGTTTTGAAATCACTTATTCACTACTTAGTACATAATAATGATATTTTAAAACTTTCCTTAAAGACCCACTCCAATGAAAATTGTGTTTTTAGCATGTTCTTGTTGCAAAATGGAGGCTACTATTAGAACTACTATTAACTTGCAAGAGTGAAAAATAAGTGATGTCTTGACTTAAGTTATTCTAATACTATTTATTCCTTTAATTTTAGAGAACATCATTGAAATAGAAGAGTATTTTAGAACTGAGCGCCTCACTGTATAAACCCCACTTAATTTTGTATCTTTTTTGCAGTTATTGGAGGATTTCTGAGCCCATTTATGACTCCAGTCTATGTCTGGACTGAAGCCTTCTTTCCGCTGAGGGGGTTTCTTGTCTTTATATTAGTAGTGCAGCCTACAGCCTTTAGACAGGTTGTTATACCAGCAGGATGATGGTTGACCACTACCTGACAAGCAAGACTGACAGACTTTATCTCTCTTAACTGCCTCTGAAATTCTTCACTTTTTAAAGCATCTTGGATTTGCAATAATTCAAGCTTTTCTCAGGTTGCCTGTTCATTTCTTTTATCTTCTATTATCTTGTATTTGATGCCACTCGAACACTTTAGTCCAGAGAAAACATATCTTTTGCATATACAGGGACTTTTACTCATCCATCAAGAAGAGAAAGCTAATCTGTTTGGGACTAACAGCCTTTGCTTCTTGGTTATAATCTGAACACTTTGCTCAAACAATAGTTCCAGAGAATTTGGAAGTACAGTACAGAGTAGTTTTGGAGCTTTTTTGGAGCTTTGGCATCAATCTGTTGAGAAAATATTGAGACATTTTAGACGTGGTGACATCTTTGAAAAAGTCTGGAGAAATGCTTGTTTGCAAAGCTGTTGCATCCCTAAATTCCCTCTTCGGTCGTGGAACGCTCTTTCATTTTGACCCAGAGGTTTCTCTGAACTGAAGTGACATCAAAACATTTTTTTTACTAAATAAAAAATTAAATTTACTCAATTAAAAATAACACAACAGAACACAATTTGATCCTCAGAATACATAACGCCTCTAACAAACAGAGCAGCTGTTGTGCTGTTAATTATGCCAACTCCTTTATTTGACAGTAAAACCTGTTTGCTCTCTGCAGTGCTGGTGGGAGCAGGTTTGTCCAATATTTTACCTCTCAGGGAGAGATTCATGGTGATGTTAGACTTTCACATGATTTGTGTTTTCCAGAACAACTCAACCTTTACAGGTCGTCTAAAGTCTAGTTCCTCTGAAAAAGAGAAACCTTGCGAAAACATCTGAATCTCTCCGATGTTAGGCATTGTCTCTCAAAGCTTTTCTGACATTTCTTGCCTCTCTCTTGCTCTTTTGAATGTGTTGAAAACATCAGTTTTAGACATGTTGATTCTTCCTAAATGCACAGAGGTCTCTGAAGGGAGACACTTTGGTATCACTGTTTCACAGACAAGAAGTCTTGTTTCTAGCTTGCTTGTTGAACAGTATGGTGTACTTTAGGAAAAAAGGATGTTTGTGTTTGGTACTCGATCCTTTTGTGGTTTTATGAAGTCAATTTGTTCTCATCTAACTAGTACGAGATTGGCCTGGTACAACCCTTCATACCTCAGACTCCTCTATCGATGGGAAGATCAGGGTTCTTGTTCTGGGAAATTTCTGTGACAAGCTCTAAGATCCACTAACCACATATTTTATTTGATTCCTGTGTGAAACACTTTACTCTTTTCTATTATTGTTCAGTTTCAGTGATAAACGAGTCTATTCTCATCTGCAGTTAAGAATATCCTTAAGACAGTGGAGAACATCCTGTTCATTTTTTAGGTTTCTGCTTTTTCAGGACATTCTTTGAGGCACGAAGCCAGTGTTTGTTTACCAGTTTGCTATGCTTAGGTGCCATTAGTTTTTCCATTTGGTGCTTTAAGCACCTTTGGTGCAGCTGAATTTTTTTCCTGTGACATCTATATCGCACAGATAAATATTTTTAATTCTAACAATAATAAATTACATTTTAATTAAATTAATACATTTAAAAGAAATTATATATTTGATTCTTTTTTAAACAAATATCTATTTGTACAATTTAAAAGTATTTTTGAAGATTTTAAGATTTTTCAATCTAGTAAATATAAGCAAATGCATTTGCTGCAAGACAAAAGCACAGGCTTTTGTCACTTAAAAATTATTTGTCAATATAAATAAATAAGCAAGCTATTTTTGTATATATTTACTAGATGTTTATTCTTATTTGTTTTTGCATATTTCTTGATTTTTGCAATTTTTTTATCTTGTCCTATTTTTCCTTTTGAAACATATGTCATAAAGTAAATATTATTACATCATAGATAAAAGCCTTGTATATAAAAAAGATCATACACATTTATTGTCCTGTTTATTCTATATGGTTTTAAACACGTTGTTTTTTCTTTTTGCAGGAAATATCTTATCATCAATCTTCTGTAATTTCTCATCAAGCATACTTAATGTAAAAAATAAAAAAGAACCAAATGCAGATACACAGCAGTGGATGCCAGAGATTTTTATTTCTGTCTTCTTTTTTAATTGAGTTTTGTCATTAAAACAGCTCATGAGTCAGGAATACAGAAAAAAACCTTTTAATTTGAAAAGATTTATGCCAGGTGACCTCTACAAATATGACATAAAATCTTTGCCGTAATAACAATGTCAGCAAGAAACAATTTTGTTCACAGTTCCAACTACAGATCTTTGTAGTTGGGCCCCACCTGATTGGTGGTCACTGTGGTTCAGAGATAGGGGTCAGCATTGAATTGACTGGCTGGCTGACTTTGGCTCCGGCGTATGACAGGGGGAGAAGAGCAAACCAGAACCAATTCATATTTGGGAGAGGCATGTCATGTCAGCAGTTTGTGTGAATGCATGTGCAGACATGCTTTTCTCTGAGTTCACTGGCCTGAGGAGGAGCAGTCAGCTAAGAGAATGTAAAAGTTGAGTGTTTGTGTGCATGTTTTTTGCAGGTTCAAAAGGGTGTTGCTCTTAACACTGTTTGCTCTGCATAGTTAATTTGATCTCATTGCAGTGTATTTGTGTTCAGGTGCATTTTTCTTACCAAGTTTGACTTTGCAGCGAAGATTTGAAGATTTGAAAGACTGGATAAACAGACCTTAAAAAGCTGAGATACCAAAAACCTATTGAAAACAAAAAATAAGCGAATTTTGACTATATGCCCTCAACATCTTTTTTTCCCTTTTATTTTAGGAATTTTGAACTATTGTGAACTTTGACCCTTGGTTAGGGTTACATTTAGATTATTTAGAACGGACTGTGTTTCTGATTAGTTCTGATTTGGTTTCGATAAATCCTAAAGTAGAATAAAATCATTGTTTTTGAATTGGTTCTATTTCCTTAATACTTAAAAAATAACATTCATAAATCAGAAATCTGTATTTGCCATCGCAAGTTTGAAAATGTGGGAACAAACATACAATAACCCCCAATGCACGTACCGGTACACGGTACGATACATTCAACTATAAAATAACGTATTTAAGTAGTGGGATATACTATCTAGTGGTTCAGTTGTGAACCAACCTGCTTTCATTTACTTTCATTTTCCAACTTATATTATGATATATTCAGACTGGAAAAGTCTGTTGGTTGGGACTGAGTCCGCATAAAATGGTCCAGATCCAGTCCTGAACCATACGTTTGTTCTGTATTCAGACTGCCTTTCAACTGAGCATTTCTGTTTTGAACCAAAGCTTGTAAACAAAACCACGTGACTAAAGATTTCTTCAGTCCTTGGCCAGGACTTAGGGGGTCCGGGCAAAGCAACACAAGAATAATGGAAGTCCTAAGCTTTGCAAAGTTTGTGACAAATAAATTGGCAGGAAAACAGTGTGAAAAGCAATGTGTCTCACCATAAAAGTTGCTTTAACAAGCCTGCACTCATTAGACCACATTTCAGTAAGTTGCCGTGCCTGATCGTTGCTTCTTCTTCATGTGTTAATCATGACAGGCTGGCAGTTTACTAAGACTCAAGAAATGTTGCTGCTTGTCTTAAACCTCAAGATACTGTCTAGCAAAACACTTCATTCCTCAATTCACTGGGCAAGCTCAATGAGCTTTAGCCTGTGGTTTGAAACCAGATGTAGTTCACCCCTTGACAGGAGTGGTTCCTGCATTTTTCAAAAAACATGGAATGCACTCATCTGCAATTTTAATGACACTGCTTGTACAGAGCACATGTTGATGTCACTGTTATTTGCTATAACCCTTAAGGTTTGTGTTGGTAATTTAATAGTAGCTCTGGAAGGGTTGTGTACAATTTTTTTACAATGTTTTTACTTTTTTTTAAATATATGAACTCATTTTAGGGGGAAAAATGTTTTATGATATGGTGGTTTGATGGTGTCACAAAAGTGTAACAAGCAGACAGTCCAAAACATCAGGCTCATCCACTGTCATTGACGGTGGCGTTGTTGCAGTGCTTTTTTATTAACATACTGTTGGAATGATGCTCAGGCATGTAGGTTTGTTTTCATCTCCGTGTGTCTCACATGCTAATCAGATTACAGATAACTCCCTTGACCATGCAACTGTATTGCTGCAGATGGCTTCTGTATCTGTGTTCCTTCAGTTGTCTTTTCATGCAGGGTTGTGAGCCTACAAAAGGATTATTGTTTGCAGGCAAACGTCAACTAATGATTTTCACTAATCAAATCAATTAGTCATTGAATCACAGATGTGTCTGGCGACTGTTTGCGCCTTATTCTTGCACTGATTTTCTAAAAGATCAGACTCATTTAAAGCGTCTGTAAGTTCCAATCCATTCAAATACGATTGAAAGAATCCAGAAAGAAAGCCAAGATCACGCAAGACGGGTTGACCTCACATCAGAGCGATCAGTCTGACTTTTTATAAACTTGTGTGATCTCTGATCTCTACTGAAATTTGCCTTTGTTCCCCCTCACTGGCTCAGTCTGTGGATGAGTCAAAGGCACCTCAGGGGGGATGAGTAAAAATGTTTGTTTTGTAACACCAGCCCCCTTTTAGTTTCGCTTGTGCAGCTCACAGTCATTCCACTGTCTGCAACGCTGATCCAGCAAACTATCCCTGCTTGTTGTGTAAAAAGATGTAGAGTGGTTCATTTTTTAAAGCAAGATGTGTGATTCTAACTAAAAAAACATGTAAAAAATTAGTTTTTCATTTGTTACATGCACTATGATTCATTTGAACATTTGCTGAGAGGTCATAAACAGCATGACCTTCTTCCCACTGGTGCTTCCAGAGGCCTGCTGGGATATGGTTACATAATGATACAGCCTTACATGCTTACAAATGATAAAATCCATGTTCTCTTTCAACAGAGAAAATATATGTTTCATAAGAAATATCGTAACATTGCCACAACTAAGTTTATTGACTGAAAAAGGTTATCTTTTTCAAAAGACAAAAAAGTGAATGATTTAATTGTGACTTTTTGTTTGAATTTGTTCATTTCACAATATTTATTGGCTATTTTATGACTGATAACAAAAAACTATTAAAACCAATAAACTACTATTGAACCATTAAAGGAGGAGGGTGGACTCTAAATGACCTTAAATTGATCTTGAAAATGTAAACACATGGTTTTGTTTGTGGTTTTTCTCACATCCAGAGGATCTAAAGCAACACTGGTTAGACAGTCATACCTGTCATAATATTTACTTATTTATTTGACAGGAATATTGCTCATTAAAAATCATCTTTACAAATGTTCAAAAACAATGTGTCACCTGTAGTCCCTGGTCAGATGGCAAATTTGTCTCTAAAGACTTTGTCAAATTATCAACAAAATGCAATATAAGCATAACAATCTTTGTTGTTATTTTGTATTTCTTATATTTCATCTATTTTATTGTATTTTCATTATATTGCACTTACATTGTATGTTCAAATTCTTGTTTTTTTTTTTTTGTTTGTTTGTTTGTTTAGTGAAAACTCAACAGCAACATCTAAATGTCCAGACACAACAATGTGAAGATGGGAGGGTAAAATCTGTTTTTATTTACTGTTAACGTTGATTCAAGAAAAAATAAAGTTCCAAACAATTTTTTATTTAACAAAGATTCACGAAAATTGGAAAAGCAGTGATAACATCAAGCGTAGTTTGTTTTTCTCTTCTAAAAATGTGCTGTCAACCAAATCTGCTTGAATCTTATCGTCAGAGCCTCAAAGGCTTTTGGTTGAAGTCAAACATGAACTTTTGAACCTTGACTCTGCACTTAAAAAAAGAAAGAACAAGTAAAAAAGCCAGCTGGGAGCTAAAAGCAATTTGTTCTGGTCCAAAATTAAAAGACAGTCTAAATGCCATTCTCTTAACTCAGATGATCTTTAGATGGACGATTGGAAGATCTGCATCTGAAAAAGGTTACAGTCATGACTGCAGAACCAGGATTATTTTCCGTTAGCTCCTTCACTACAAAAATGAAGGGAAGAGAAGTAGCAAATAAACATTGGGTGTAAGCAGAATACAAAGTCAATTGTGCAGGAGGATGGTGGAAAAGGAGGAAGGCTGTGGGGGGGCAAGAGGAGGGGGCGGGGTGGAGGTTTGGTTGGTGTTTTTTCCTCCCTCTGAGTATGTACGTCTGCTGTTGGAGGGGTGGCCTCAGCAGAGCTGTGAGAATGCCGAGTGCCAGAGCTGCAGATGGCACTCCCTCTACTGTACCAGTCACACTGTACTGTCCTCTCTGCAGCAAACCAACAAGATCCAAAGACAGGAATTTGGAGAAATGGGGAAAAAGAGGAAAGAGTGGAGTAAAGGCACCTGGGCAGCTTCTATGGTTTGGATAGTATTAAGGATGGAGGGGAAATAACTGTATGTTAAAGAGAAATATCTTTAAAAAAAGAAGATAAAAGTTCTGTCCTTCCTTCACAACCTTTAGGATGTGGAAGAACAGTTTTTTAAGCTGAGTTTATTGGGCTGGTTCTCACTGCTCTGAAAGACCAAATTGATTTAAACTCCAGCCCTGACAGGCCCAGATGACTGCTGTCACAAGAGCAAATAAAATTCAGACATTTGTCAGGCAGAAAGAGGAGGAGGCTTTAGGCGGAGGCTGACAGAGAGAAATTGGCAGTGAGAGACAGAGATGAAGACAGCAGATAACAAGATTTGAAGTATTAACAATGTAATAGCATTTCAGCAGATGCTGGTTAACATATTAAAACGTTGGGATTAAGAAACACAAAGGATGCATTTTGCTGTTAGCTAATATTTAGTTTGCTAAAGTCCTACTCCAATCATCTTGTGATCTATTATAAAATCGTTCCGTTTATTTAGAATTAGGCCTTTTTTAGCCAAAATCACAAAAACCTGTCATTTTCTAGAACATATCTTCTGCAGAGTGGCAGGAGTTCATCAGACATTTGCCTCTGAATTGTGGTCTGGACTGTTAGCCCGAAAGTAGGCCTCCAACGATATCCCATCATCCCTTTGTTTACACTCTCCTACTAGCTTACAGCATTTCACAACCTTAACAAATATTATTGCCAAATATGTCCTCCATCATGAGAAAAATGCCACAAGAACATGTTAAAAACACTATTTTCATCAGAGTGGATCTTTAAGCATACAGTATCTGATTTATCTGATGTTTGACTGAAATATCACCATCCTCATGGTTCCACAAGGATATGTTCACTTCTTTGATATGTTTTGTGCGTGTGACTTTAGACACTGTAAATTTCTCCTTGGAGATGGACTGACAGTTGTGTGCAGTAGTGCATAAATTGAAAATGTCTGTCAAAAGCGTTTTTTAGTCCCTAGATGAAAGTCATGACATCTGCTCAGAGGACTGAAACATGTACTCTTTGTCAGAGAAAGAGAGGCAGAATATGTGTTCTCTGTAATCAGTAATGAGAGATTTCTGTGGATTTTTTTTTCCCAGCACATCCAACTCTCTGTGCTCTGGTGGACAGAGTAGAGTAGCAATAAAGAGGCTGGTTTCTGTTGGACTCTGCCTCCTCCGACTCTGAATGCTTTAGCCCGTGCACTGCTGGGGGGGTGGCATTGAAAAAGTGTCTTTGTTGAATGGTCCTTATGACTGCAGCGGAAATGTAAAGGCAGCATTTTGCATTATTTTGCAGATCCAGCATGCACGATGAGGTTTCTGACATTTAAAACTGCTGTTTCATGGAGAAGCAAAAGAAAATGGGGAAAAAAAAGCAGACATTTTTATCCTTGGTGGACATCAATGATGCCTGAAATAATAGAATTCATATTTTTAACAGTTTGGTTGTGATAATGACACAACAAACAGTTTTACATAACACTTCGGCTGCTCTGACCAATAAAATGAATGTATTTGGTTGATCATGTCTTGACATTGCATCAAATTATATCACTGTAAGCTGAACTCTTGTCTCTGGGGAATTTTTCAAAATATGTATTTTATTTTATGTGGAAACTGTCAATTATATTCAAATCATGAATAACATACACCTTGGTGTGGTATGATTTCAAGTATGCTTTTAAATGTCAGACGGTGTTAATGAAAACCCATTTGTTGTGACATTTTGCAGCTAAATCTTCCAACTTCCTGTACAAAAAAAAATAATAAAAGAAAGCAATATAACTAAATGCTAACAGCAGGACAAGGGAAGGTAGAGCATTTAGGGTAAATTATAGAAGAGTTAACTCTTTTTTTATCTTGCAGGTATTTTAGCTTCTGAAAATGTATAAAATAAAATAATATTTAACATCATCTGTATGAAGGGCTGTATAAGTGGATGACCGACATGCAGAAATCAGACTTATAAACAGGAACTCAAACATGACAAAGCAAAAACATAAAACCTGATTTTGGCTGTGTGTGAGGCAAAAAAGATCTGAAAAGACAAAGTGAAAACCCAATTCTTAAAATCCAGCTCCAACTATGTTTTCTATTGTAAAAACATTTCCTCTGGTCTTTTGATTATGATTATGCAGTTTCCATCCAATATCAAAATGTCGTTTTTTTTATCCATACCGTTTTTCCTGCAGAGCAGCAAGAGTTCATTAGAAATTCAATTCTGGTTTATGGGCAGGGACTGTTGGCGCAGAACAGGTAGGACTTTATCGGTTTGTGTGTGACCAAAATGAGCCACCACAAACCAAATATGCTTTAACATTTCCCATCACATCATCCTTACAATTCAGTCACAACTGCTTTCATTTTTTTCCTGATCACAGGAAGTTGTTCAGTTTTTCCCATTAAGTCTGCTGGTTTGGACTCAGTTCATTTATCATATCCTTGTCCTGGCATCCAAGGTTGTCTCTCCCACACAGGAAAAAAAGCAGTTAAACCCATCACAACAGAAAACTTTCATTAGTCTGTCCCCGTGCTTATTAGATGATAGTGAGCAGGAATATTAAGCAGGTTGGGGAGATTTACCACATCCTCAATGTCATGGAGACTATGACAGCACAGGGACGCTCAGATTCCAAAAGGATTTCATGACAGCGCTCTCAAGATTCCCACAGCCAGGGATGCTGCCTTTACGTCCTTCATGAAGACCACAGAGTCCACATCCTGATGAGGCAGTTTCCAGTTCACTTACTGGAAGATACAACAAACTTTTTACATGTTTATGAAAGTTTTTCAAGATAAATTTTAATGCTGTTGAATAAAAATGCTAAATTTCCCATGATTTTTCAGTCAACTAAAAGAGCTTTTGCCTATGATCAGAACATATTCCTAAGATATTCTCTGTACTATATGTAAAATATAAAATAATTTGTGATTGTTTGGTCAAAAATAGATTTTAACTTGGTTTAAACTATCTTATTTAAGTGTTGAAATTAATAAAACGACGGCAGCCAAAGACAGTGTTCAGAAATCCAAGAGTTAAAACAGAAGTCTGCTGAGCATTCACAGATGGCATTACCAATTTCATAATGGCCTTGTTAGAGGCTGAAATAAAATCATGTCTCTAGAGTAGTTCAGGGATATAAAAAGCATCAATAAAAATCTCTTTAAGACTTTTTAAGAACACAGATCTGTTATTTTTACTTACGTTGTAAAATGTGATTTCAAGATCCTTATTCAGACTTGTAGATACTGACAAATAAAAAAATAAAAGTAAATGAAACAAACTCTACTTCTACTTCTTGATGCTAAAAATGAGGCAGAGTAACCAATGATTTCGCCTTATTGACCTGTATTGAGGTCATCTTGACAAATAGACAAGCTTCCTGACTTTGGTGAATATTTAAACAGCTCGAGGTGGACCTTTAAATAGACCGAGCAATAATCCTGAGTCAGTAACTATTTTAGGAGCGCAGGATAAGGCTACGAGATGGATACTTGATTTGGAATTTTCTAAGGTCTTCATGACAGAAATAATACAACAGGTAATCTACAACAGGTATTATTACATCTCTGCCACAAAATAGACACAAATAGATTTTTGTGATTTTTTTTTTTAAAGTGTGGCACCGTGCAGCCTTCTTGGTGCTGAAGAAATGCTGTGCAATAATACTTGATTACCCATCAGTTTGCAGAAAAAGAAAAGCGTTGCATTTGTTATGAGAGCTCCTGGAAACAAGGGAATTGTGAGAAACATGCTACCAAAGCTAGCAATTTGCAACTTTAACTGGCACTTTAGTAGGTTTATCTTGGCAATTAAACTATTTTAAATGGCTTTGGTAGATTATTTCAATGCAATACTAAGAAACAATTAGGTACGGCCATGTTTTGGGGGAGTTAGTGAGGAGGGTGCTTTGTATTTTCTAAAAATCACAGATCTTTGTTTATAGCTACAGTGTCATTACAAGTAAAATTTTAACACAAGGCAGATATCCAAAAACGATGTTGTAACTGAGCAGATAGAGATGTAAAGAGACCAGATAAAGATTCATTTAAGTATTAAATATCAAAGTTTAAAAAATCACAAGTGCTTGTCCTTCTTAGACAGTTTTTTTTTGTTTGTTTCAGACTTGCTAAACACCTTTGTTTGGATTCTAAAAGTTACATCTTTACAAGTGTCACATTTCAGAAGCAGTGATGTTTGTAAAGTTGTTATGCAACTCTCTGCATACCCCTTTAGGGATCGCCACACTGAATGAACTTGCAATGATTCGCACAGGTGGTTTAGCAGAATGTTTTACACTGGATGTCCTTCCTTACACAACCTCGAATTTTATCTGGGCTGAGGACCGGTTCACAGGGACTCAGACTTGGGCCCGCTTGTAGCTGCACAAAAAATTAAACTGTTAAATAAAATATGTTTCATAGGCTATAGAAATGCGTTCAGATAACTGCAGTAAATTTTCATTGTTTAACCGAGCGGCTGGCAGGAACAAAAACCTGGTGCTAAGTAAACCAGAACCACACTATTCTTATCAGTTTTCCAGGTCCCTGACCCAAATCTCACCCTGCCAATTACTCGCTAACGTTCCTTTAGACATGGGTCTGCACCATACCTCATTCTATTTCAGTAACATTTAAATCTTCATCTGTAAGAACGAACAGAAAAGCATTTTCAGTGGCTGTAAACTACTCAAAAATCCATCTTCTGCCAAAATTGGGCTGGAAACAGTATTGACTGCTGGTAATATGTTGTCAAAGATAATAATGAGCTTTCCTCTTTTTTCAAATACCCAGGAATTATGTGAACTACCTTAAAATCATTGCACTATTTTCCAACTTTCACGCTTTCATGTAACTCAGCATTTAGCTTCAATTTTTAACATTATCTGGTGTTAAGTCAGCAAAGTTCACGTACATTTCCAATAGTTTTATATTTTTAATGGTTAAAATTATTTATGACACTCTCTGCAGAACACAAATTATTGTTAATCTATACTATGTTAGTCCAGTTTTCAGGTACTACATCATTCAGATGCATCTTTAAAAATTGCTTTGGTTTTTTTTCAGTAACTTTGGCTTTTTTTCTGTCAGTATAACATGTAAACAAACAGAAAAGTGTCTGTTTTACACGTTTCCCTCAAAAAATTCTTGTAGTGTTATTTTTTTCTCAAATTCTGCATCAGTTCTGCAAAATTTATTTGTTACTATGGTACAGTTAGCTCAAGTGAGGAACAGTTTCCACTTTTGAAGCAGTATTTCATTTTGCCTCACTGCAGCCATGAACCTGACCAACTTTGCCAAATTCTTTACAGAAATGGTGATAGTTTTCCGCATCCACTTTTACCCTCAGTAAAAACCATTCCACCCACTGATCTATTCGTCCAGCTTCTCCTTCTGCTTAAGCCTGTGCAGGGTCACAGTGGTTGCTGGAGCCTAAACCAGCTACTTCAGTGAAAATGCAGGGCAGGTCCTGTTTAATGACTGAGGGAGGAAGGCGACGTGCCCATATAAAATCCCTGCACGCATGGGAAGCGCAGGCAAACCTCACGCAGAAAGGAACCAGCTGGGATCTCTCACTGTGAGATAACAGTGCTAACCACCACAGCACTATGCAGCCCTACAACCATTCTTCATTTTTTGATTTTCTTCTTTTAAAATTCCTCCACTAGTCAAACTCTAGAGATTTTATTATGTCTCTCCATCTTCTCTGGTTAATGACATGATTTCCATCATTTAGTTCTCTCATTAAGAGAAAGGTTAGAGAATTCTTGACATGCAGCAAGCACCACATGCATACTGGACTTGATTTCCACTAATCTCATCAAGGAAATTTCTCCTCTGCTTTTAGAAAAAAGCTAATTACTGCACTGAAGCCAGAATGGTGTTCCTCACTCATGTAAATCTAAATCCTAACATAGCAATGCATTTTTACCGTGCGTTCCAAATTATTATGCAAATTGTATTTAAGTGTCAAAATACAGATAAAATCATTTGTTTTTCAATTAAACTCATGGATGACATTGTGTTCCAGGGATCACTGAAATCAATCTAAGCAACATGTGATCATTTATTTGCTAGTTGACATCAATTAAAGGAAAACTACTAAAAGTCATTCAAAGAAAAAAAAGATCTTTCTGCTGATAAAAAGTGTGACATAGTTAAATGCTTTGGACAATGTATGAAAATCTTGGATATTTCACATAAACTGAAGCGCGATCATTGCACTATTAGGAGATCTGTGGCTGAATCAGAGCACACATGGATTTGTGCAGATGAAGGGAGAATGAGGAAGGTTTTTGCCAGACAAATGCATCCGATTAAGAGAGCAGCTGCTAAAATACCATTACCAAGCAGAAAACATAGCATTCTCTCACTCAATATATTTTACAGAATAACCACTGCTACCTTTTTTTTAACATGTTTTTGCAAATCATAAGGTTTTTGTTTGGTTGTTTTTCTGCTGTAGTGCAAGTTATTCAAGTTAGAAACTGACCAATCACATTCCTCAAGTAAAGTTGGTAGTGTCGTGTCAAACATTCGAAGCGTTTGAAAGATTCTCCCGAGCCCTCTTTCAGGGGTAGGGGTGTGGACTTCCAACAAGGTTGCTCCTGATTGGCTGCCAACAGAAATGTTGACTCAGACTGATTTGGACCAATCACTGCTAACTGATGATTTCTGGTTCCAACATGGCGGCGTCCATATTGAAAAAATGGCGACTGAATTGACTTCATTTCGAAGTTATTTTCTATGCTACTATATGCTAATAAAAGCCCTAATTTTGAGAATTTCTGTCTTTATGTAGTTTTCTTGGTTGTATTAGATAAAGTCATGCTTTGTGCTTTGGATATGTTCTGTTAGATTTTGTATTTTTCCTCCCAGTCACATGATGTTCCTCTTTTAATTGTCTGTTTCTGTATTACCCAGTAAAAAAAAAAGAATCATGGCACCAACTTTTAAGGTCAGAACATCTTATTTTGTTGCTGAAACATGTTATGAACTGCAGGCCTGTCCCTCCTAACAACAGCAGGACATTTACAAAAGTGCTTTTGTTTGACTTTTTCCTGTTGAGAGACCAACTGTGACCTCAAATATTCAAGTGTGAGGCGCTGTCACATAGATGCACTTTTTATCTGTCTGTTTAAATCCGCTGCTGCATCGTGACATTTAGAAAAGACCCAAAAGAAAAGTGACACGAGAACTAAGTTTCCCGAATGAACGGGAACACCTCAGGGAGATATGGAAGAGACGTGAGAGTGACAGTTTTCTCCGTTTACCATTATCTTCAGAACTAATTACAAGGTGAAGGACAGCAGACTAATAACCACCAGTTAGCTGGATCCTGACATTGCTCCTGGTGGGATGGAGAATGGCAGGAAAAGGGGCGAGGCAAAGTCAATGTCAGGGATCGGGATTGTAGGGCAGTTATAGACTAAAAAGAAGATTTAAATGTAAAGATAAAGAATTGAAGTAAAACTAGTTATAGTATTTGTTTGTTGAGGCCTGTGTTTTCCTTTTCTCTACGTCATTTTTCCGTCTGTGTCCTCCCTCGTCCCCGGTCTCTCTTTTGCTCTTATCTTTTATCTCTCACCCTCTTTCCCTCCCTTCTTTTCTCAAAGGCTTAGATGCTCTGTTTGCTAAAATAAAGCATGTCTCCATGCAGGTTCCTTTTTTTCCTGACATGTTGCTCCAGGCAAGCCGGTGGAGCTCGTGTGCAAGTGTTAACCACTCCTCCTCTTCACCATGCTGCTTCTCATTTAACAATCAAGCCCATGGAAACGGAGGCATAGCAGCACATGATGATGACACACAAGCAGAAAGATGCACAGGTTCACACACAAACGGTTCACAGCTGCTATGCATTTGAAAAAAATAAGCAAATTCTTCAGAAAGAGACATTTGTGATGTGGAACAATAAAGCTTTCTAGCCTCAGCTTGTAATGACGGGGAAAAAGTACTGTAGAGCCCTGCAGTGTCTCGCTCATTGACATTTAAGAAATCAGATTGGTTCAAATCTTAGTTTGACTTCTTTCATTTTGCAGAGCTTTTTTTTTCTATTCAGTTAATTAAATAAGCTCTGAAAGGGGGTTTGCACTGTTATGACCTTCTCCGGTTTTTTTTCTGTGAAAGCTGGCCATTTGAGTTACTCTGGTATCCCAACACTCACTTCCTTGAGCAGAATTTGTCTTTTACTTCTGGTTTTGCTCACTTTTATGGTTTTTGAAATGCAAAACTCTCATGTTTTAAAAAAAGCAGATGTTGTCAGCACATGTTTATGTGCAACCAAGCATCAAAACTGATGGGAATTTATGTTCATGGATTTAATACATGAAGCCAAAATGCACATAGCTGCATTGTCTACATGTATTTTTACTCTAACCACAACCCCAGCACTGCCCTAAATACCTGTGAAAGTCACTTCCTTTTTTAAAAAGAAACAGGATCATAATCAAACCTTCAAAGCCTTTGTGCTTATTGAGAGCTTATAATTTCTTTATTTTTTGCACTAAAGATATTGTTCTGTATTTTAATATTAAAATCACTTTTGAAAACTCAACGTTTTACAAATATTTTTTAGAATACATTTTAACCATGGTAACTTTACTATTCATGACCTTTAAAAAAGGCATGGAGGCTGTTTTTTTTTTTTCCTATTTCTGAATTTTACTGACTTATGAAATATTTTAAATGTTATCTTGAGTTTTGTTCAACATTTATAGCTGTTAGCAGTTAACAAAGCGTTTCAGCTGGGATTTTTACATAATATTGTGTCTTTGGAATTAATATCCTTTTGAAACAGGATATAGATGAAGAGGAACACTGAGTTTCAAAAAAACTAAAGCATTAAACATATTCTGCATTACAGTAAGTGGAGTAAACCTGTGGAATGGTTCCCATCACAGAAAATACAATGATCAAGAATTTGTCAATTTAAAATCAAATACAAAAAAAATGATTTTTAATTTTCCTTCATTTGGGGCGCCATAATAACCTTTACCTCCACTTCAGTATTTAACCAGTTTTGACCACAACATTCACACATGAGCTTTCACAGTTAAAACATTTTCCTTGTTCTGTTTCATTGTTTATCCTGTCCTTGTTTTATTCTTGCATTAGACCAGACATTGTGATTCCATATGAGCCGTAGTCATTATTTTTCCCACCATCTGACTACCCTGTTTCCTTTGGGCATTGTCCTCCATTTGTTTTGGATGTGCTTACCGCAGCTTTCTCTTTCTCTCCTTCTTTGTTCCCTTGTAGATCCTTTACATTAAATAATTGCTGCAGAACGTTATGATTCCAGTAACACCTATTGAGTTTTTTCAGGAGATGGATTTTCATCTGAATTTAAATGGGAAAATAAAAAAAAGGAAGAGTGTCCTTTTGTGCTGACATTTCTTTTGCCCCCTCTTGAATATTTTACAACCCATTTCCTGCTTTAATTAGAGCCACTGTTCACTTTTTGCACCTGCTGCCATACATCTCTCACAACAGAGTTCATCCACGTTGTTTAGCCTGAAAAGAGACGTTAACTTTAGTAAATTTGTTGTTACGCGTGAGTCTCTCCCCAGTCTGTCCCGATGATTCTGTCATTATCAGACCCTTAATGCATCTCACCACATTTCCTCTGCCGTTCCGTCCATCTGCCTAATGGGCATGCAGGGCGCGGTCGGCCAGTCATCACTTGCGTGCATTGCTTCACTGTGTGGTTTGTGCGCATTTGTCCAGACGCTTGTCGGTATGGTCAATGTCAAGTTAAGTGAACTCTTTAGTTCCAGTTCTGTGTGTGCTTGTGCTTTGAAGTCGAGCACATGTAATGCCTGTTCACTCCCACATCTTTGTGCATGTGGGGTTTTGTGCATACGACAGTGTGTCAGTGGACTCTCCAGCTGCGTCAGCCATGAAACCATAATGGACTGTAACTGAATCCTCTGAAAGCTCAGCCCCTGTTTGCTGCTGGATAAAGATAATGGATGGCTGAGCAGGAATGATGGCCGTCGTGTATGTAACTGCACGGTTAAAAACAAATAGAGGAGTGGAATGAGTAGAAAGGTGTGCAGGAGAGCCACAGGGCATGTAGGGTGAGTCCTGCTATGCTAGATCGAGCAGATGTAAGATCAATGAAGACGGGAAACAGCTTTGACCTTCCTGCTCTGCTTTAGGCTGAGTCATGAGTCTGAGGATTTTCAGCCTTGCTTTTGTTCCAATTATTAATGATAACAGATTTGTGCATGTGGTTATCCATTATCTGTTTTTCTTTTCACCTTCAAGAGACTTTTCTGAAGACTTGATGGGGTTTCACTCATTTTTTTAGGATAAAGTAGGAAAAAGCCTGAAAAGCTACTTTAGAAAAGCCAAATTATTTATCAGATGTTACCAAAAACCATCAACTTTTACAGAACTTGATCTTATATTGATCCACGAGGAGAACAATTTTGAATTAGAAATTATTAACATTGAATTTATAGATATTTATACCCCAGTATATCAGATTTACCAAAAAGGTTTATTTTTTCTGCTTGTTGTTACATTTGTGATTATGGAAATGTCAATTTAAATCAAACATGTGAAACTGGTTGTTCTAAAGATGCACAATAACATTGTGTTCAAATAAAATGTATATTTTAATATTGAGACTGAAGACAGTGACTTGACTTCTACATCCAAAAGGGATTTGGAACCATCTCTTGATCCAATATGACATTTTCTTTCAAACTTTAAACGTCCTGTTTATTTAATCGTGATCAATCCACCTTGCACCAGTGTTTTATGACCTCAAACTCACAGAGAATCAGGGATCTGACTTGCTGCATGTGTCTGCAGTTGTAACCCCAGCTTCCAGAATCTCCTCCTCTCTGTGTCTGCCTCCTCCACCACGTGTCCTCGTAGTTAACAGCTCCTGACTCCCGCTTTTCTCTGAAATGACTTCATGAAGGGCACATTCCACAGAAAAGGGTGTGATGGAGAGGTTAAAACAGCAAAATAGAGTGGGTCGGTCGTGGCCTATGAGAAGAAGGGGAAAATTCATTTCTGATGTATCATCACAGAGAGGAACTGCTATAGGGAGTGATGGGAGGGGTGGTGGAAAAAACACTTGTGTGGTTATGTTCACCAGGAGAATAGTGAGCGATCAGATATCTGAGCCATCAGCAAGCGTTTAAAAGCTTTTGTGGACTAAAAGCTGTGTGTGCGTGTGATTTTTGCCATGTGTGTCTTTACTAATTTGGTTATTTTGGCCAAAGCTGATCTCAGAACTGCTGCAGGGTTGTAAATAATTGATGACTACTGTACGATTGCTGCTGTTCTGTTTGGCGCTTTATTGTTGTTGTTTTTCTTTAGATGGTCGTCCTCCAAGCCCTTCCTCTTTTTGCCTGCAGCAAAGTGACTTTAAAGAAGCAAGCAGAGTCACTGAGTTTCTCATTGTGAAGCTGCAGTTTTGCTCCATCTCTCTATGTTGCATGACGAGTTCAACCGCGGCATCAGGAGACACCACACTCCTGCTCAAGGGCTCAAACTGCTCGCACGCCTTTTCTTCGCTCTACACGACCTCAGAACTGGCTTTTTATAGTCTTCTCACTGACATCCCAACATCTACTGTGGAGGCTAAATGTCACTCTGGCTCTAATAAAAGACCAAGAGTGGAAGAGTGAAGTGTTTGCAAAATATGCTGAGCTTTGTTTAGCACCACGGTGCAAACTGGTCGTTTAGACATCTGAAGATAGAATTTCAGGTGTCTGCAGAGGAAGCCAAGTGTTTAAAGACTCACTCCAAAGAAAATTGTGCTTTTTGGAGTTTGTAACATGTTCTTGTAGCATTGTTCACATGATGGACGATACGTTTAAAATAATTGAAGTTTAAAACTGCATTTCTGACTATTTCTTTATTCAAATTGTGATGAATTAGGAGCAGACAAAAACCTGCGGTTTGAAAAAGCTCAGGTTTATGACGCATGTCTCCCTGCTCCGCTCCATTCTGAAGCATCCACTTGCAGACAAATAGATCCATTAACGTCTTTGTTTTCCTCATTTGAGCTGCCATCTGGCTTCAAAACTGTACGGCTAGATAGCTTCAATATTGCTCGCTGTTTTATTTTGTTTTTTCTTGCTATGGTAACGCTAGCTTGGGATTGTGAGGAGCTATAAGCTAGCCGGAGAGAATGTAAACAAATGAATGATGGGATATTATTGAAGGGCTATTTCTGCAACAAATGATTTGCCGTCCCACAAATCAGAGGGGATTTTCTTATAAGTTTCTGCAGCAATGCTGAAAATGTACCGTAAAAATAACACAAGTTTTTTTATTTTGGCTAATTACAGCATAATCATAATTCAAAGCAAAAATGGTAACGCTTTTGCAAAAATAAAGTGAAGCGGGGCTTTAAAATCTTTTTCAAATTAAAAGCATTGCTAATAAAACCCTGTCGTCTCTCTGCAGCTTGCCTGTTGCAGTCGGAGTTGGTAAACTACGAGAGGGTGAAGGAGTACTGTTTGAAGATTTTGAGCCACCAGAGAGACCATTTCAAGGCCATGTACAGAGCCGGCATCGCCTTCTATCACCTGGGTGATTATGAATGTGCCCTACGTTACCTGCGTGACGCCAAGAACCGCGAACCAACAGGTGAGATCGAATTGTCTCACCTGTGCTGTGATGAAGGCATAAAAAATTAGAGGTAATTTAAATATAGTTGTTTTTAGGGGTATTAGAACAGCAGTTTTAAAATGAAGAACAGAGATATGCCACTGTTATTAGCATTTTCAAATAGAACCTGCATTTAGATTTTTGGAAAACAATGACAAATTATGCTGTTAGAAGTCTCCCGACTATTTCTTTCACTCTCCCCGGCTTTGCATGTTTTAAACGAGTCAGCTCTGAAGACTCAATTGAAAAAGGTGGCTAAAATCTGTGCAAAATGCAAAGGTTTTAACAGAAAACTGAAGACTGCAGCACCAGTAGCAGTGCTTTAGTCTATGGGAAGACAAAAAAGATCATTTAAATTGGAGTAATTCAAGCCTTTGAGAGAAGCATAGACAGTGAGGCAAAAAGGCACTTGTTAGTTACAAATTGTGAAAGTTGTCGCACTTAAAATGATTAGAGAGGTTTGTAATGTCCATTATAAAACACTTCAACTGTGAGAGACAGAATGTAAAGGAAAGAATCCAGAAAATCACAGTGGTTGATATTTAAAATTTTACTTCTATACTGTTGCAGTGAAAGCATACAATGTCAAATCATACAATGTGATTTACTGCATTATTTTTTGACACCATCATTGAAGTGTTTCTAGGATGAACATTACAGGCATCTCACCTTTTAAACGGAACAACTGATGATCTGCTAAACTTAAAGCACCTGCACAAGTTCCCCACATAATTAAATTGGTTCAGTTCAGTTCAATTCTCTCAGTTTGGTTCAATATGGGGAAGACTTCAGACTTGACAATTAGCCAGAAGACCATCACTGATTTGCTACAAAGCCCGGGTAAGCCACAGAAGTTCATAGCTAAGGAGGCTGGCTGTTCACAGAGCGCGTTGTCCAAGCAAATCAACGGAAAGTCTAATGCAAGGACAAGATGTGGCAGGAGAAGATGCACCAGCAAAAGAGACGGCCGTGGGCTTCAGCGGATTATCAGAAGGACAAGATACAAGAACCTGCAGACATCCAGAACGAGTGGAATGAAGTGGAAGATCAGTTTCAAACACCTCCACATTCAGACGCATTCGGGAGATTGATTTCATCTGTCGGGTTCTTTGGGTCAAGACACTTTCGGCCAGTGGAGAAAACGTCTCCACTGGGCGATGGAAAAAGACTGGACTGTTGACCAGTGGTCCAAGGTCCTGTTTTCTGATGAAATTTGATGTCATGTTAAATTCTGTCTTTTTTCTTTTTGGAAAAACTGAGAAGTAAATGGTGATTTCACCACAGTGTCCTAGCTTTCTGAAATTCTGTTTTCGAGGTGTTTTATTGGCTGAAAATATATACTTGAAATCAATTAAACAGTGGGTCTTAGTCTATATTCTATTAAAGTTTCCCTTCATTTTTTAAAACGTATTAATACACTTTTTCTTGGTATTCTAACATTTTGGAAAGGGTCTGTATACGGTTTAAGTCACAATTAACCAGAAAAGACCTGAAATAAGAAATGGAAGCATTTAAAATGGCTTCATAAGAGAATCCAGTATCATAAATGAAGCTTGATTGCAGTACCTGAATGTAACATGTATCCCTCTATACCTCTCTCCACTGCAGACACCAATGTGCTGCGATACATCCAGCTGACAGAGATGAAGATGAGCAAGAGCGGACAGCGAGACCGAGAGAGCTGCAAGGAGACGCAGAGTTAATCTGTTACCTGTACAATCTCTTGACCTCTCCCACATTTGACCCCAGAAGCAGCCCTAGTCTGACCCCTTCCTCCCCTTCTGTCTTTCTGTACTGACAGTTCTGACAGCAGCACACACAGAAGTCCAATCGCCTCATGTGGTGACATACATACGGGACACATATCAAGCGCTGTCTGCTACTCCTTCATCCACCTCTTCTCCTCGTTTCTCCCTCAGGTGCCGTGGCTCCTCACCTTAGAAGCAGTCACCGGGATAAAATAAAAAAGAGAAAAACGACAAAAGTTAAAAAAAGAAGCTGTAATATACCCATAGAAAATCTCATTGTGAAGGAGCAAAAAAAAAAAAGAACTTTCAAGACATTTACGTGATTTAGTCAAAGCATAGAGGCTTTCTTTTTTGGCTCTCTTGCATTCTCATCTTTCTCTGCCTTCCTTCTCTCTGTGATCTTTGCTACTCTTCGGCAGAAATGGGGGCTTGGCAAACACTGGGGAGGGAGCAGGGGCGAGTGTATGTGCATGCAGTGTGGAGCATAGGCAGAGGAAAGAGTATGAGGGTGTGTAAAAGGCACCAAGACCACAGCCCAGCTTGATTGTACATCCAAACACCCAGGGCTCACTGTGGGACAGTTACAGTTTCTCAAAAAAAAAGATGAGGCCTATCGTTGTGCTTTATCTCTCACCTCTCTCTTTGTTCTGCCATGCATCACAGTTTCTAGACTGTTTTTTTCTAAATTAAGGGCTAAATCAAGCGTTTGTAGTCCATTATTAGGGTTCTTAATTTGCTGTCATGTTCAGAAGTAATAGCGAAGCAAAAGGCAAGTGTGTTCATAGAAAATGGGACAAAATTCTGAAGTTGTTTTTGCTGTTATCAGGTGTGCTGTTGTGTGTGTGTGTCTTGAGTGTTGTCTGAAGCCCCTCATGGGTTGCGTGTTTCGTTGATGTTCTTAGGAAAGTCGAGGCCCCTCCCTCCCCATCTCCCACAGCCCTCCCCCACCTCTCCACCCAATGATGTCACAATGGAAAATAGCCAATGAAATCAACCACCATTGGGTGGATGGCAGTCCTCTCCGAAGATCCACAGCGAGAGGCGATGGTGGTCAAACCTTTAACCACTAATACTCAGTTAATAGACATCAGTAAGACACTAGTGAGACTCTGGTCTGCTTTGGTGCAAGGAACAACCATCTGCACGGAGGGTCCAAATCACAGCATAGGAGCACTCAGCTTCAGAGTGCTTCATCAAGGGTGAGCCATTTGAGATTTCTTCTGCTCACAGTTTAAGTTCCTAACACATCTACATTTGACCAAACTAGAGATTCAACACATTAGCAATAGACACAACTTGTAATCTGGTTTAATCATATCCACAACTGCCCAACACTGACATTTTTCCCTGGTGGCTTGCAAGGCTGAATAATATTGTCGTCTATCTGCTTCACCTCTGGGTTAACTCTGCCTAGATCAGCGGAAAGTCGGATCGATCATTTGTCAGAGCATGACCCAAAGTCCTGATGTACCTCATGTGCAAGCCCACTTCCTGCATGCAACCAGGAGCTCCAAAGAGTTCATTCAAATATTTGGAATAGGGATTATATCTGCTCCATTGCTTTCGCTTATGCTGCGCCGCCGCTAAAATGATTGACCATGATTCTCTTTTGGCTAACCCGTCCTTCATAAAAGCGATGAGGAGCTCCAGGCATGGATTGCAGCTGCAGAAGAGGTATCAAATGTTTCTGGAAAATGCGCCCTTTAAATATATATACATATATAAATATATATATAAATATATATAAAAAATAACAGCACCTCTTTTGGCTGTGGGAGATGTTCCCAGTTTGACATCGAGAAGGAAATCAAATCAAATCAACAAAGTTGGAAAAGATTTCCCCTCTAAATTTATCACACTGGCCTGATAAGAAGTTGTCAGGGACCAAAGTGTGTCATTAGCACTCTGGAGAGACGGCACTGTGGGTTGAGGACCAGCATGATTCGGGGAGGCTCCGGTGGAGGGAGAAGTAGGCCATCATCAGCCCAGTAAAGAAGCCGCAGCTCTCCAGTCTCAGAGAACAAATACCAAAGTTCTTCAGTTTATTAGAACTAACTGCTTGGCCTAAAGTACGTACTTGCAAAACACATCATCTGATTATTAATAAATACGGTCAACTTCTACAGTGTGGGGAAAATGACAATCACCTTGTGGTTTAATCCAAATCTTTATTTAGGAAGCACACCAGGGGTCTGATAGTCAATAAAGAAATATCTTAAAACTTTTGCAATGAACAAATAAGTAAGTCAAATAAAGGCTTTTTTTGATGACAATTCTGTTAAAATTCAACAAGAAAATATGTTTAGGAAAAAGGAGTAATATTTTTAAAATGACAAGGTCACAAAAAAAATAAAGATTTAAAAACTATTAGTTATGCAATTTTTTTTATCTTACTTACAAAACGAATGTATATGAAATGTGCTTATCCTTGATTTAGCAGATCAGTTCTGCACCTTCTATTTGCTTCTATAAGATAATTAAACGTTCATGAAGAGTTTTGCTGATTGAGGATTTCGCTTAAAATAATTCCCAACTCGTTACACTTCCAAACATGCTGAACGTCACAAATATTCATCTATGAACAACTGAAGCAGAGACTTATAATACATCTGACCAGATCAGTTTTTGTGTATAACTCCATTAGGAGGAGTGAACCCCTCCCCATGCTTATTTCTAAATCACTCAGCTCCATTGGGACCGTTTTTCCATTTATTTTGCAATTTGGTCATCAGTTACCTCTCAAAGGTTCTCACCTTAAAGAGAATTAATGAACATTATGTCTCAATTCATCCAGCTTAACCCTGCAGCTGTTTTTAGATATTTAAAATAAACCCTTTTTTTTTTCTAAATGTGCTTTTTTTGTTTTAGCATCTTTATAATGATTCACAAATCATTGATTATTTCTACACATACCTTTCGCCATGTTGAGCAATTTATTTCAATTTAGCTACACATTTACGGAAAATTACAATTTTTTTTTATCCTATATGTAACGTTGATATAAAATATAAAACAATGAAATTCAAACGAAAAGTAAACGTCAACAGAATTCTAGCCTCTGTTACGGGGAAACAGCTCTGGAGTCATCCGAGGCATAAACACTGGATGCAAACGTCATCCTCTGCTCCCTGCACTCTGCATCTCCCGTTCTCCCAGAGGAGATTAATCAACAGTGAGGAGCATCGTGTGCAGGCTCCGCGGCTTTCTGGGCTGGGTCTCCTCATCCACAGCCTCCTCCGGGATAGGTCCCCCCCCCCACCGCAAAGTCCTCTCTCCATGACACCAGTTTGCCATGTTGTTTTTGTCTGGCTGTGCTAAGTCACTCTTCCTCTTCATGTACAGTGATCGTCTGGGGATAACTAGCTGCACATTAAACAGGTTTGCTTCTAGTTTACCAGGTTTCTTACATAACAGCTGCATCTGAGGCTGTTATTGTGAGCGAAAAAAAATCCAACTTCATTCTGTGTGCGGATGGAGACAGGGACCCCTGCTCCTGATCAGCGTTTGAAAAGAAACAACAAGCACAAAGAAAAAAAGAAAAAAATAAAGCTACAAGTTGTTTTGTTTTATTTCTTTTTCTTCCTTTTTACTTTGGAGTCATAAAGGTAAATGTTTGTCAAATGTCAAAGTAGTTTTTTGTGAATATATGAAACAATTGTACAAAAAAAAGGAAAGTTTTATGGTTGTGAAAAGCTTTACTTTACTGGATTACATAATCGATAGAATAGAAAAGCAAGAGATGGAAACTCTGACGCCTTCATAGGGCTGCTTTGTGACTTGTCTTTATTCATGGTTATTTTTGTTAATCTTCCTCTCGTCGAGGGATCCCGACCTACGTGCTCCAGCTTTCCATCTTGAAGGGGCACCACAGTAACCTCTGTGTAGATGGGAACAGGTTGACTGCAGGCCTCCATCTCTTTATTCCAGCCTTAACACAAAGGACAAAAAAGCTGTGGATTCCAAGACTGTATTTTTTTTTTTCATTCAACTTCTATACATGAGACAAGTTTCCATCACTGGATTTATTGAACTACAAGCCCGGGAATGCACTAATGATTGGTTGATGAAGATTATGAATAAAGTTTAAAACAAAGAAGGATGATTATGAGTGTGGTGGCAGCTTCTCCTTGATTGGTTCTGTTAATCAAAGCACATTTATCTTTGTCAGAGGAGGATAAATTAAAAACTTTTTTAAGTGTCTACTTGTTCAGCTTTGAGTTGCAGTATACTACACAAGAGTTCTGAAGGCAAAATCTGAATTTTCTAAGGGAATACTTTGAGTTTCGATGGACGTTTTGACAAATGCCAAAGATATTCTGTTTTATTCTATTATATTTTTTTTCAAAATATTTAGCTAAATGTAAGTTTCCATGTTGTTTTGCAGAAAATTGATCTGTTTTGGCTCTAAAAGATAATTATTTGGTAAAATTATGAAGAATTTTGCTGATGTGACAGCTCCTTTTTAACCAAGAAAATTAAAGGACAAATGCGAAACTCATAAATTGTAGCTGGAAAAAAATGCAAAGACAAAAAGGAAGGAAAAATCTGAAATGATGATGAGTGTGGGAGTGATTAATGTTGGAATAAAAACTAGAAGGCGCTCCTCACAAAAAACAATTGTGCACGATATGTGAACA
Source organism: Oryzias celebensis (assembly GCA_014656515.1). Taxonomy (NCBI): domain Eukaryota; kingdom Metazoa; phylum Chordata; class Actinopteri; order Beloniformes; family Adrianichthyidae; genus Oryzias; species Oryzias celebensis. Next base: position 66,537,152 of record BNCR01000012.1, on the reverse strand, counting down.
ACACTCACAGTGCACAACCTGTTCCTTCCTCTCAGCTCCCTCTTCATCACCTGACTGTCCGACACTTCATTTTTATCCATTTTTCCCCTTTTGTGTGTGTATGTGTCTCGTTGCTTTTAATAGCATCACCATGGAAGTGAAGAGGGGTTGCTAGGTAACTGGCCAGCATCTGAAACGGTGTTTGATTGGGAGGGAACGTTGACAGACACAGCTGTGGTGGTGCGTGAGGACATGTGTGCGTAACATCTGCATGGACCCTGTGTTGTTGTGTAGCATTTCAGACATTCCTGTAATTTGGGTAAAGTGGGCCGTTCAGAGAATTTCTCAAACAGCTGATTTCTCATTCTGAAGCCTTTTTTTCAGGTGGGTGAGTGCACCTTTGTCTGCCTTTTGGCAGCTGCAGAGTCAGGGAGAGACTTCAAGGATGCATGACATAAAGAAAAACAGCAGACTGGAAATATATGACATCATTGGCCACAGTGCTGACACCTAGTGGCTGTTATCTGTAATAACAAGTGCCTTTGTCCTCTGACATTTAAAGCATGACGCTAGATTTTGGTCTTTTCCTGTAGAAACAGAAGGTATGAGAATGAAAAAAAATGTGCTTCTAAAGATTAAAAGTGACTCTATTTTGACACACGATAAATCAAGAAAGGGTCATCCACCAGGACACTTTTGATGTTTAGAATTCTTGATTTTCTTTAATACAGTTTGGGTTGGCAGTTTAATATTGGGAACTTCTTTCTAAAGATTTATGAATCATAAAACACACGAACTTAAAACATTTTTAATTTTTACATTATTTTTATTGGTCTTTCATTCCTCACTGAACCCAGACATGTCACAGGCTTGAGACAGAGGACAACATGGATGTTCCAATAAGAAGTTTCCCAGGTTATCCTTGTGTTTTTCCTCTTATATATTAACAAATATATACAGATATCCTAGGAAAAGCACTCAAATAATGACTCATTTCCTGCAATAACAATAGATTCAATAAATACTCAGTGTTTTTATGCAGATCAGAGTCACTCTTCTACCAGTGGGACTCTCATTTAAACACCAGCGCACACATGCATACACTCAAATACACTCATCCATCGTACTAAAAATGCTCCGGAGAGAAAAGCTGATTTGTCAGTTGTGACTTTGAATCCACAGAAAGACCAGCAAGTCACTTAGAGTTGTTCCTAAAGTGTCACTGATGCTTAAAATAGCAAGTCAGAGGAGATGAAGCTTCAAAATGCATGAACATGAGATCAAAGCTGAAGCCAGCAGGCCCATTTCCCGTTCTGCATCTGTTTCGGTGGGATCCATGCAGTGTGATACTGACTGCTACAAAGGAATGTTTCATTCCAAAAAAGACACATTGGAGCATGTGCAGCAACCTGGAAAACAATGCTGTATGTAGTACACAGCAAACCGATCACAAGTAGAACAACATGCACTGAAAAAACAAAACACACCGGCACACAATAACACTTTGTTCATCCACACGTGTAATGCAATATACAGTATGCACATCCACACAAAGAGAAACAAACCTAGTCTGCAAACCAACAAATCCACAATTTTTGCTCAGGTGTTGCAAGCACTGAGAAAGTAACGTGTGAGCAGACCTCCAGTGAGGAGTGAAAACAAGGCTTTCTTGTCTCAGGCTTGAAGGGGAACAAGATGATTGAAAAAAAAAGAAGGCAGAGCTGACGGAGAAGACTTTGTGATGACATTTGTGTTCCTACAGAACAAATAGTGTGCAAAACAAGACAACACCTTAACTAGAAGAGGTGTAACCTTTGATCAAAGTGTCCAGAGAAACACTCCTGAAGCAACAAGCGTCTTAAGTCGGAGACGGAAAAGATGCAGGAAGAAAGGGTGACAGAAACAGGCAAAAGCACTGGTAGATAGACTGAAATGACCAGAAAGTCTAAAAGTGTTACTGGTTAGTACGTTAACGGCTTTAAAGGAAATGTTATCAGGTCTAAGAAGCAACTGGAAAAAAGCTTTCAGGGAGAGATGGAAGGATGGAGTTGAGTAAATGAGGTGGACAAGCACACTAAAAGGCTTTTAGAAGGTTCCTTGGACCCTCACTTGTGCAGGTTGCAGAGCTCTATCTAGGAAGGCTGTGAATGGGTTTTTTTCTTTTCTTTGGACACATGAGAGGACAGCCTTCCGTTAGAAGTCTAAAAAACAAGATGTTTCTGCAGACTTCAGTGAGTTCACTTTGCTTGGCTCAGACCAGACTTCTCATTTGTGACTGAAGGAGGAGTTGACTTTTAAATGTGCTTCATTATGTGTACTGTTGTCCACACAGAGTGGCAGGCTGCAGTTGTCCACACAAAGGAACTGTGTTGTCCAAATTCTGGCCCTCCATGTCCATGTCCATCAGGTTGGGCCGTGTGATGCTGGCGCTGCTGTCCCCCGACTCTAAAGGGCTGTCACAGCTGCTGCCAGGCGAAGAGCTGAGGGTTCGGGACACGGAGCCCAATCTACGCTGGTTGGTGGCTCGTAAGCGGCCCGGTGTGGGCCGTGGGCGGGGTGCAAACTCCAGCGTCTTGGGTCTTTCTAAGGGGCTGATGAGGCAGACGGGATCGGGGTCTGGAGGCGGGGGAGCAGGTGCCTTCCGTCGATGTGGAACAGGGAAGATAATGGAGGGATCAGGGAGCCGGGGGATGTCCCGAGTGTCCATGGGACCTGATCAGTGACAGAAAAGAAGTCACGAAAGCAAACACCATGAAAATGTCCTGATTTAAGAGGATTGTATTTGTGTTTGATCCAGAAAGAGACATACTTTGTGGGACAATTACAGGGTTAAATAGGGATTTTTCATCAATATGAGTTGTGTACTAATGAAGTCTATCTTTAAGCTGATCGTAAACAACATGGAAGCAAGCATAATTGGTAGAAAGCAGAGTAATTCTGGGTTTTATGCAGAAATAAGTCACATAAAAAAGCAACTTTATTTAACGTTATGTAATTTATTTACATTACAAGTCTATTGGTGAGGAAGATCATTTTTATCCTTCATAAAAAACATGTTTCCTTATGTAAAACTCAAATTATTGGTTTGAAGGTTGAAAGGCTTTCTGACATTCCAAAAAGAACATTTGGGCAGTTTTAAAGTCCCACTCCGAGCTATATTTTTTCCAATGTAAAATCCTTCCCAGACAAAGGGATTCAATGGGAATCACGATGGATAATTATTGTAAATAAACTGATTGGAAGTGAGTCATACCTTTGTTTGGTGCTCCTGGTGGAGGAGGCATGGGCATGCTTCCATCTGACGGCGTCCTCCGATGTCCCAAAGTTTGGGCTCTTGGTCGTATGGCGCCATCCGAGGGGGTGCGCCTGTGACCTCTGTTCAGCGCCATGGCCGCAGACACGTGAGTGGGTGTGAGTGACTGGTTGGGCTCCTTCTTGAAGCTCTCGGCCCGCAGGTCCAAGAGCGGGTTGAGGGCGGGAGCTGGAGAGGCTGCTGGTGTTTTGATCCTGCCCACCGGGGTCATGGGGTAGTCGTCAGAGTCAGAGGGGAGGAGGGACTTGGTCGAGTTGCAATCGGACAAGGAGGATAAAGAGAGGAGTGTTACAGAGGGAGACGGGTCCATGCAGGCGAGTGCAGAGTCGTGGTGTCTGGAAAGGGTCAAGGAGAGGTTTCTGCTGGGGGGAGATGTGCTGCGGCGGAAGCGTCCCGTTCTCTGGAAGAGACCTTCCTTTTTCTTCCTCTGCTCCTCCCTGAGGTCCTGTTCATCTTGCTGCACCTAAACAACACAATTAACAATTAAATCAGACACACTATCCAAAACACTGAGCTCCGCTCTCAAGAGCAGATGGTAAACTTTGATCGAACGCCTCACACCGGGTCCTACCTGCAGTTTTCCCAGCTGCGACAAATCTTGTCCCAGGCCAACAGAGGCAAGCAGAGAGGCACATCCCAGCAGAAACATGTCGCTCTTTTTCCTCTGGCTGCAGCGACGAAGCGATTCCTGGTTGCTTCCACTCATCCCGGAGCCTCCAGGCAATGGAGATGAGCCAATAGTACCACACGCAGGCATCAAGCTGAGACCCTGGCTTCCCCACAAGGGCCCAAAGTCCTCTAAGGCCCCGTTACCGGTCTTCTCAGACGCCGGTAAGCCCCCTGGAGACTCCTCAGGCTCAAAGCACTCCTCTGTTTTATGTAAAGGAAAAACGCTGTTTCAGCTTAGATTTGAAAATAAAAGAAATAATAAATAAAGGACTTACCCATTTCATTTAGGCTGGAGAAGCCAGCCGTCATGGGTGCATGTTTGGGAGACTTCCCCAGATTTGGTGCGCTTGATGAATAAACTTTGCATCCTTCACCCAGAGATTTTAACCTGCAAGCAACATGATGTTGAAACTTAATGCACCACAAAGAGATCATTTGACAAAAACCCGTCCTGTTTATTGTTTGGATATGTACTTGTCCTCCCCGCCGACACGCTCTTTCTGGTGCGTGGAGCTCGGGCCCCAGGTGCGTCCTTTCTTCTTGTTGGACCCCAGGTCTTCCTTCTTACAGACAGCACTGCGGCCCCACGTCTTACTGCCGTCGCTCGGCGTCACTGAAACACAAAACGAAGGTCAGAAAAAAGCATATTTTCTGCATGCCCTTGCTTGGCTCACAGCGGCACTGCTCTCACATCTAATGGCTCTCAGACGGGGAATAACGCCCGGGCTGGCCGGTGGCGTGGTGCTCTCACTTCCCTGATTCTTCCTCTTGTCCACACTGGGGGAAGCCTGGACAGTGATCTTGTGCTCAAACCCTGCACAGAAACAAACATAGAAGTGTGCTTTTTTCCCGATTCCAACATCAAACACAATGAAATGTAAAACTTCTAATTAGTTTAATCAATAAACTAAAGAGTAGAGGATCTCAAAAAAAGAACATTGAATGAATTTATGTTGGTGTATACTTGATAAATTTGCAGTAATTATTAGTAATATCATTGTCTCATTTTTTTTTTTGTTTAATTTACACCTTCTAAACTTATCTATTTAAGGGGAATTTTGGCCCAATATTTTGAGATCAGCTTGTAGGTCACATACTTAATTAAAGACCCACTCCTATGAAAATCTTCTTCATTCTTCTTCTTTATTCAAATCGTCGTGAATCAGGAGCAGACAAAAACATTTCATTGAAAAAAGCTAATACGTGTGACATAGAAGCTACACTACAAGCTCCCTGCTCCGCCCCCTTTCAATGCATCGACTTGCACTTCCATGTACGTCTTCGTTTTCCTCATTTCGAGCTGGTATCTGGCTCTCCATTTTTGTTGCATCGATAATGTTAGGTTGGGGTTGTGTTCTGTAAGCCAGCGGGAGAACGTAAACAGATGGGGGGCCAGTTTACTCTGTGCCAACAGACCCGCCCACAACTCAAATTTCTAATGAACTCTTGCCGCTCTGCAGAAACTATGTCCTAGAAAACAGCATAAGCATAATTAAAAGACCACTGGGAATTAATTTACAATAGATCACAAGATGATGGGACTTTAACTAAAGCAGAAAAGACAAGACTATGATTAGATAAATGCCATGGAAATCCTTACTCGGAAATTTACCACAAGTCTAACAGGAAGTGACATCCAAACAGGATCTTGCCCAGCATTGTGCACCTGCTTCTTTAAATCACAGGACAGCACTTTTCCCTTTCACCCACCAGAGGGCAGGCTGATGCAGCTGCTGTCTCTGCCCAGTTTCAGCAGCCGGCTCTTCTTGAAGTGACCCTTTCTCTTCTTGACACTGGGCTTCTCCTGGTACATCTGGTGGATGATTATGTTCAACTCCCGTTCCACAATGTCGATCTCCCTCTCTGCCAGCTCCTGCTCCCTTCTCTTTAGCTGCTCCTCTTGCTCTTTTTGCTCCTCTGCTGCCCGGGCCAACGCCTCCTCCCAGGATCTCAGCTCCTGCAGACAGAAAAACAGGAGCAGGTGGGTGGGGATGATTCAGGCAGAGGAGCAACACTTTTAACACATTTTTCAGCATCAGAGATGTTTCTGAGTTTGTAGAAACACCTTCAGACAGATGGTTTCCCACCTCATGAAATCCCATACTATATATTGCAGTGAACAATTTCACACGAAAAGGGGAGGAAGGGATTGAAAATTTTATTTCTCCCACAGAGTTTTCTTTCCTCCAAAGAGAGGTTTTTATAGGTTTCTCACCTTCTCTTTGGTCCTGAGTTCATCAAACATCAGCTGGATCTCCACTCTCCAGTCTTCTTGTAGGGAGTGAAAGGACTCCAGAGGCATCTGAAACATGGCTGACTGCTCGATGGTCAGCAGTCGCCTCAGGATGCTGGTGAAGGAGGGCCTGCTGTGGGGGTTGGGGCTCCAGCACTCTGAAGGACAAGAAACAAGATGGAAGGATGTTGAAGAATCATTAATTACAATAAAAGGCCATTAGTGGAGTTATTGTCACACATACTACAGATAATAGCTTCAATCTGACATTCACTACAGAACACAGAGATGCAATAATATTTTAATGAGCAAACTCAGTCAGCCTGAACTGTAATCAAACCCAGACTTGTGCAATAAATAATGCATTTATCCATATACAGTTGTTTACATGCAGGCATAAGAAGCATTAAGGCTAGTTTATAGTCCAGACTGACTTTACATTTAACCAAATCTATAAGGCAGAGTATTGCCTCGCTGTCTTTCTCCATAATAGTAATATTGCCAAAGTCTAAAATATCCTGTGTTCAAGCATTATTTTTCAGCCTGGATTAATGCAATTCCACATTATCAGGCTGATCCAAGTTTTCTCTGAAACCTGTGGAGTTGATCCAAAAACCTGCAGCCAGAGACCAATGGTGTTTTTCCTTTTCTTCAAAGTGAGGAATTACAGGTTGTTCCAAAAGAAGAATGTTTTGGGTTAACCATGACCCAAACCTGTACTTATCCTGGCTAGAATGGCCTAAATTGCAGAGGAAGTGCTACAATACATTTGATGTCTTTCTTTTGCTCTCCATGAATGTACTTCCAATCGCTGCCGTTCAGTTCTTTTTTTTATTATTTTGGAGTAGTAATTCCTGCTTGGGGTTCTTGTTTGTTGCCTCTCAGCTGTGAAGAATGTGCTGTGGATGAAAAAAAACTTTTTTTTTCTTGAGATGTTGAGGCCAACTTGTTTTTGCAGCTAGCTTCATATATATTTTTTTTTTTTTTTACAGAAATACATGTATTTATTATGAGAGTAAAGTAATCAATGATTATGGGTAACGTGAACTATATCAAATTGTATCTCTGTATTATTCAATGTTCTCTGTATAGTGTGTAAACCCTGGTTTTGTGCATTGTTGTGTTCCAAGCACCTAAAACAGAACAGGAGTCTGCAACCTTTAAGATCAGCCAGCGAGAGCCACAAAGTCACAGTTTCTAAAAATACACTTCATTAAGACTTTTGTGACCATTAAACCTTCCTTTATAACAAGTAGCTTTTAAATATTTACAATAATTGAATTATTGTAATTTTCTATATGGCATTTTAACTTTTTTTTTTTTACACCAGCACTTACAAGTTCCCTTCAAAATAAAATGCATCCTGTGTCAAATAGGAACTTCCTGTTGCAGCAAATGTACTTGAACTAATTAAAAATGCAAGAAAGCCAACTGAAACATGGCATTTTCTATCATTATGACTTTGCTGCGTCTTCATCCTTTTTTCTCTTTTCTTTAGAATATAAACATAACAACATTGGTGTGGAATAAATTTTTTTTTAAATATATACGTGTTTTAAGCTTATTTTATTAGTAAACAACTCTTACCATCATTTTCTCTGTTATCTGACATGTTAAAAATCTATATTTAAATGGCATAATTTAAGTTACAAAAACAAATGAACCAAAAATACAAAGTCATTATCTATTAAAATTGTTTGCATTTTTCTTCAAAGCTGAGGAGCCCTTAAAGGGGAGATCTTGGAGCTGCATGTAGCTCTCAGGTTGCAGACCCCTGACCTAACTAAACAATAACAATTAAAAATATGCATAAAATAAAACAAAAGGCAAATTTAAAAAATTGTCTTGTGAGTCTTGAGATACTCAAAAGTGCAAGCTGATTGACTCAGTCATTTTGCCTAAAAAGGACATCAAATATTCTATTACTGTAAGAAGTAATTTCTTAAAGGTTTAGTCAATTTTAGCTTCCAAAAAGCAAATTTTTGTATGTAAGTGCCTCTTCTAGGAATTATTTTCTCTTGTGAATTATTACACGTGTGTTTAAGCAAAAGAATGTACTGAATGATTGAAATTTTTAATTAAAACAAATAAAGAGCAAGATGGCAGAAGCATTTGGTGGCCATTATGAACCAAAAAAGTGAAAAATGGAATGCACCTTCAACACATCACACAACCACAGCGTCCGTCATCAGAACTGTCACGATACCAAAAAACACACCAATAAGAAATGGACCCACAAATATAAAGACATCTGACAACCTAACAGAGTCAAATCCACCAGGTAATAATAGTTTACACCAAACTAGAATAAACTGTGTGTGGATGAGCTGAAGGGAGATGAAAGCGAGCTGATGACAGGAATAAACTGAGGAGAGCAATGGATGTCAAAAGAGATTAACGGATGAAGTGTAAAGAGGCTTTGGGGGCAGAGTGAGGGGGTAGCTTAGGATAAATAAACTCTGTTTTTGTGTAAAATGAAAAAACTTGAGCAAGAACTTTGCCATATGTACTTAAATGTGTAGTTCATTTGCAAATCAGCTTTGGGTGGTAGGAAAAGTGACAAAGGGTTAACCATAAATCAGTAGTAAAGGACCTCCTCATCCAATGTTGCAAAGCTGAAAATTCAATGTTATTATATGAAGCCCTGAGAGGTGAAATGTTGCAAAAATACTTTAAAAAGCAACCTAGAGAGAAAGATAATGAACACAGGTTTGAAACAAGAAATTTGACTATTTCTGGTAAAACATTGATCTTTGAAACGAGACTAACATGAACTAGATTATTGTGAAATGTCCTCGCTCTTAAATATTCCACAGTCAACTGTCAGCTCTATCATGACATAATGGAAGAGTTTAGGAACAACAGCAACTCAGCCATGAAGTGGTTGAATACATAAACTGTTCATGCTCCCAACCTTGTGGGAGCATGGACTGTGACACACACATGACTGAGCACCAGTGCACAAAGCAAAGTCCATGAAGACATGGATGACAGTCTGGTGTGGATGAACTTGACTGGCCTGCACAAAGTCCTGACCTGAACCTGAAAGAACACCTTTGGAATGAATTAGAGCAGAGACTGAGATCCAGATCTTCTTCACCAGCATCAGTGTGTGACCTCACCAATGCGCTTTTGGAAAAATGGTCAAAAACTCCTATAAACACACTCCTCAACCTTGTGGACAGGCTTCCCAGAAGAGTTGAAACTGTAAAAGCTGCAAAAGGTGGACCAACATCATACTGAACTCTTTGGGTTAGGAATAGGATGGCGCTTAAGTTCATATGTGAGTCAAGGCAAGTGAGCCAATATGAACCCTGGATAAGTGCAGAACTGTGACCACAACTATACAAATCTTCACTAATTTTTTAATATTTTAATATTTAGAAAAAGTTTGAATTGAAAACTTGGAATTTAACCATTTTCATCACAATCTTAAAAGTTAAGAGTATAAGCAGATTTCACAATACCTGTTAATAGCTGAGCAAAAGGTTCAGGACAGGTTGAAGGTATGGGGAGAGTCAGCTTGTTCATGGCCACTCCGTAGGCTACTGCCAGAGCGTCTATTTCCCTGTAAGGAACTTCTCCAGTCAGCAGTTCCCAAAGAAGAACACCAAAACTATCAGAAGAGAAAAACAATCATTTTTAAAACCATTCAAATATGTACAGTAGAATCCAGTTTTATCATATAATAACTCCCAGTGCTAAAGCTTGTGAGAGAATATTTTTTTTAGCTATCATTATTATTTTTTATTATAAGCAGCATGTTTTTAGGTTGCTATAAAAGACAGTAATTGTTTATCTGTGAATGAAATGAAGATCATCTTTCTATAGGAGATTTACAGAAAGTGCTTTTCAGTTTTTAGACTCTGCGTTTGTTTTCAGCATGATGATCATTTAATGATAACTGTCTGCAACAACTGAGGAATTCAGGAATTCATGTTTCATAACCATAGAGTACAATAAAAGATTACAGGTCATCTGGTTTTGAGAACAAGCAACTTCAAATTTACCAGCAAAAACAAATTTCAGTTTGTTGTTCAAATATGCACGACAAATACAGCTCAAGGGCAGTTTTGGTGAATGTTTTCATTTCTTTCCTGTCATCTTTATTTGGATATCAGACCTGTAGCAGACAGTCGGATAGTTTCTTTGTGCCTCAGAATGTTCTTGTGATGCTCTGAAGTGTCCCTGGTGGCACCGTGTGTAAATGTTTGCACACAAATGCACAACAAAATAAATAGGAATGAGAGCACACATATGCAGACTGGTGCAGTACCTCCACACATCACTGCTTTTGGAGAAAAGGGAGAGCTTGATGACCTCTGGGGCCATCCAGGCGTAAGTGCCTGCAGCACTCATCTTGGTGGTTTGATGCCACTCTCGAGCAAGACCAAAGTCTGTGATCTTCAGGGTTTTGCCACTCAGGTCATTCCGTTCCACCGGCTGAAGTATGAGAACTAATAGAGAGGAAAAAACACTTTTACTTTAAAAGGAACACTCACAGATATGTGAGCATCATAAAGACACACTGAAGAAAACAAAATCACAAATATCGAACTATACAAGATGCAAACCAAGAGAAACAGCTGAAAATGTGCATACGTTCAGTGGTAGAAAGTCCCTATAGATGTTTCTGTCAGAATTGGCTACAAAAAAAATTAACCTGGCTAAAAGGTTAACTAGATCTTTATTTTCTGTCAAAAAGGCTGTGCAAAATAAAATGTTTATTGTATTTGTTTTCATTCTTTGCTTGTTCTTTCTCAGAGCTTCTTTGACCATCAACTCCCTCCCAGTATTAGCAAAGACTGACCTGTTGACCCTTTATTTATTTGTGAAAGCATTACAAAGACAACACTGTACTGAAAACTATAAAATAGTTAGGCATCAGCGTGAAGAGGACCCACACCGGATTCAGCTCATCGGGCTCAAACAAACCCCAGTTAGCCACGCGCCAGTCCAGCATGCAGCCAACTGAGCCGTCCAGCCACTTCAAATATGAACTCTAAACTCTTTTTAACCAGTTTATTTCTTACTTGTCAGAGTCTTGTTTATTTAAAAAAAATGTTTTATTTGCTCTTATATTGAGTAGAAGTAATTCATTACCATAAGATACTTCCTGAATGATTGCTTACATGTAATTTATTTTCCTGAAAATTACAAAAAATAATTAAGCAGGAAAAAAAATGTCATTTCACAGACTTGCAGTTGGAAGGAGTAATTGTGTATAATTATTCATATTTGCTGTGAATTTTTCATGGATTTGCAAAGTTCGTTTGTTTTTTTTTGTTGTTTTTTCCTCTTTTTCAGTTTCACTGTAAAAGTTTCTGCCCTGCACACCTGAGCTTTGCTCTGTTAGATGTCCAGGTGTTAGTCAGCGTTCCTCCTTGATCATTTTGACTGTTCATCCTTCTCCTTACTGCTGGATTGTCCCCCCATCTCTCTCTGTTTCTGTCTGTCCCTCTTTTTTTCCATGTCGGACTTCCTCCTTTATTTCCGTGACAGGACCGGCTATGGAAATATTTGGAGTGTACACAGATCGTCAGGAGTCAGGTGGTGGGGGTTGCTTTCCCTCTTTCACTTATCTACAGGCGTATGCAAAGGGTGGCGAAACAAGGCCGTACACACAGCAGCGTCTCTGTTTACACACATGCGCTCCTGCAATACACACATGCAGAGAGGAACACTTTCACGTGATAAAGGTGTGGCTCTGCTCTGTCTGGCTCGCTGGGAGGCCAGTTTCTGTGACAGTCCGTCTGCTGTAGATCTGACTTCAGGGCTGGAGAATTCAAATGCTTCAGAGATATTTTGTTATGCAATTATGATAAGTTGTTATAAGGAGGAGTGTTTCGACCATTTCTCCTCTGTTCACGTCTTCTTTTCAAGTTCAAGCAACTGAAGCTGAGTTTTCAGAACATATTCATTTTTAAATGAACTTTTAATTTAATCCTTTTGGAGTTTTGTTGTGTTTTAATTGCTTAATATATATTTCTTTTTTTTTTTAACCCACAAAATGAAATGTATTCACAGAGTATTCGTTTCCACCATCAAAAATTTCACAAAACTTTTGATCACCTGCAGCATCCTGGAACTTCTGACTCCTTCTTTCTTAGAACACCTTCTTTTTCCAACAAGTATTAAATTAGAAGTTGCTTTCTTGAGCTTTTAACAAAGTCCTCTGTTTAGTTAAATGCTTTTTTCTATTGCAAGCTCTCTTAAACAAAAGCAGAAGAGATTTAATTTCACTTAAGAAAACATAAATCTTACTATCATTTTTTTTAGAAAACATCACAATAACATAAAGAAGAACATGAAATACAGTTTAAGGTATTTAGATATAGCTAGAAGAAGTCAGCAGTGAAATCATGTCATTATCAAGAAGAACGGAGCATACGGAGAGGCAGGTGGAGTCATTCTCAGGTAAAAGGCTTTATGTTCTGTGTTGTTACATCAATCTACTATGTTTTTTTAAAAAGACAGATAATAAAGTACCAGTGTAAGGTTTTGTCTTTAAACAGTTTTATTGAATCAGAATGTACTGAAGAGGAAAGAACTCTTTAAATATTTGCTTTGAAACTGTTTTTTAGTACATCGCACAAACCGTCAGTTAAATGACTGGAAAATTAAAAGCATCTGGCACAGTTACAAAAAAACAAGGAGGAGCACGAGCACTTGATTGTGACATCACAACAAATTATTTACTGGTTTAGATTCATTATGACTGAAAACTGGTTAAAAAATGAAAAATGTAAATAAACTTTTGTTAAATTTTAGTTAGACTTTTTTTTTTTAAGTGTCTATAATGACCTTGAAAGCCATCTTTCCACCACCATGTTTAGGTTGCTGACAGCGACAGTAAGCCGCCATCATCCTCAAGCCGTCTTTTCTATTCTGATAGTTTAGTCCTTGGGAGGCGTCACTTCTGGGTTGACTGAGTCTGTCTTTGTGCCTGTGAGGAGCCAGACAGACAGTAACAGAGGCTGTGGTGTTTGAATGTTCATACAGATGTATCATCTCCAGTCTGTCCTTTCTGGACCGATCAAGACAAATGTGGAGCACACCCTTTTAGCTAAAGACACCATGAGTGTGGGCGGAGTTGTACAGCCGAGAAAAACACACTGAAACTACAAATCAGCCTGTTTACAGAAACTGAGTGTGAAAGAGAGGAGGGACGTGCACCTGTTCCCTCTCTGGCTATCACCCTCGTGTCATCACCACTTCTTTTCTCACACCTCCCACCGCCGAGCTGCTTTTTGCACCACGTAAACGTTCAGTCAGAGAGCCACAGAGTGCACTAACAGGCCATTTTAAAATGTTCGCTCTGTCCAATACTGTCAAAAACAGCAAATATGCATCAAATATTGGGTTTTTAAAGATTATAACGTTATTATTTAAGTGAAAGGTTTTACCAGTTTTCTGAGAGTAACCATCAAACTTTTTAAACAATCTCTTAATAAGCATTATTGCTGATTTAAATATGTTACAGCTTGAATTAATTTTATATTTTTCATCTGAATAACAACAGAAGTGAAGCAAGAAAATGTAATAATGTCGACATGGTTAGCCAAGGTTTACAGATTTAAAAGAGAGCAATAAGATGTAATAATTGATTGTAAACTGTCCAGGCTGCAATAAAGATACATAAATAAACATTTATGCCAGAAAAGATACACAAAATCACTAACAATCCAAGTTTATTTGGTGTGAAATTATTATCTTTTTTATTTCTACACATATCTATGTTCCATTTATGGTAGACAGAGTTATACGTAAACGTAAAACCAATTCTTTTCCTTTTTGTTACCACAACTTTATTCTCTGTGGATCATTAGACAAAATTGTGCACAAACCGAACAGGAGTTTATCAGAAATTTGCCTCTGAGTTGTGGGCATGACTGGTTGCTGTGAAGTAAGCCTCATCTGATATTCAATCAGGCCTTTTTTTTAACTCTCTATTGCTAGCTTACAGGCCTTCACAACCCCAACTTAACATGCTAGTTGTCTACAAGTGGATGCATCAAAATGGAGCAGAAAAGTGAAACTTTGGCTCACTAATTTCTGTTGCTGCCACAACTAAGAGGTTTTTAAAAGGGATTTTTTTATCTGCTTCTCATTCAAAAATACCAGAAAATACTCAGAAATGTGTTAAGCATAAGCTTTGAGGTTTTAATCTTAAATTATTTTATATATGTCCTCCATCATGAGAAAAAGGCTAAAAGAACATGCTAAAAACACCAAAATCTTAATTTTCATTGGAGAGGGTCTGAAGCCTTGGAAGTTACCAATCAGTGACTGATCATTATTTTAATGTGCCCCTTAGCTAAGGTCAGGGTCCAAAGATGTGGGTAGGAGTGGAGACAAAGTCAATAAATAACCACAGAAGGAAGAAAGAAGTTTGTGGACCACACCCTTACAACAGGTATCTCTGTTAGTCTGCCTGTATACTGTAACCAGAAAAGAATCACCAAAATATCTTGTGAAATTGGGATTTTTCCCTGCTCACACAGGTTCCCTTGTCTATACTGGTGAGAATTCAAACCTGAAAAACACGTTCCCACATTCCTCCATGTTTGGCTTCTTGTAAATACACTTGTAACTTATTTTATGGAGACAGTCTCTTGGTATGTTGTTATTGATTTTAGTTGGTACATATTTATACATTTATATTAGTTTACATGTTAGTATATTGTTTAGTTATTATTGTATTATGTGTTTTTTTTTCTGTCAGAGTGGGACTTCTGTGTTTTTTCCGGATCTTTGTGTGTTTGTCTCGCTGATTTATTTCAGGTGTGGTGCTGGGAAGGGTGTGGCCTCCATTGGACCCAAACTGATGGAGGCAGCCTTTAAAAGCACTGTGCTTAAAAGCTCTGGCTGGTGAGAAGGAAGTCTTGCTGCAGCTGCAGCTTGGTGTGTAGCGCAGTGCTACTTTATGGCTGGTGCGTATTGTAGTTTTGTGTTGAAGTCCACGCTGTCTTTTGTGTTATGTTTACAGTGAAGCTGTAGGGGTGAACTGCCATTTTCTTTAGTGCACATTTTCTCCTGTTTAGGTTTGACTAGGGAGGTTGGTGTAC
Source organism: Oryzias celebensis (assembly GCA_014656515.1). Taxonomy (NCBI): domain Eukaryota; kingdom Metazoa; phylum Chordata; class Actinopteri; order Beloniformes; family Adrianichthyidae; genus Oryzias; species Oryzias celebensis. The sequence continues at coordinate 66,521,890 of BNCR01000012.1, read as the reverse complement.
TATTGTTGCTTTCCCTTTTCTTTCATTTATAGGTAAGATTTCTGTGTTTAGAAAGGTGGGGTTTTGTCTGTTATTTTTGGCCTTGGCTCACCCTGAAGCCTTTTTGTGTCATCTTTTTTAAGTTATAGATGGTTGGTGTTCTTGTAAATAAACTTCTAACTTATTTTATGGAGATGGTCTCTTTGTGTGTTGATGATTTTAGTTGGTACATGTTTATACATTTATATTTGTTTACCTCTGTTATTCTCCACCCTCCCCTAGACAGGGGTGTAACAAACAACCCATGTTCTAATTGGCTGGACACACCTGAATTGGATATCTGGAAATCTTGCAGACACTGGCCCTCGAGGCCTGGAGTTTTCTATCCCTGTTGTGACATGTTTATCATGATGGGCTGTGTGTAATTAAAACTGCATTTGAGTATTTCTTTATTCAAATTGTGTTGTATCAGGGGCAGAGAAAAACCCGCAATTCAAAAAAGCTCGGGTTTGTGACGCAGCAGGCAATGTGTGGGCCAGAGTCTCCCTTCTCCACTACAATTCTGAAACATCAACTTACAGACAACTAGATCCATGTACGTCTTCATTTTCCTCATCTGAGCTGCCATCTGGCTCAAAACTGTACAACTGGATCTCTGATATTGCTTGCAGTTTTTTTTTTCTATTCTTTTTTACCTAAAAATGGTATAGCTAAAAGACCACCGGGAATGCCTTTACAACACATTAAAAGATGATGGAAGAGGGACTTTATAAAAAGAACCTCTAAAAAGTAAATTGCTTTTAATTCAATAGCAGAAATACAAGCGGATTACATAAAAATGTGTCTAAATTAATAGCATTTCCCATATTTGGTTTAATAAAGTTGATTTAAAAAAAAAAAACTTCCCAGATTATTTCTGGCATTCTACAAGCTCTGCAATCTTTTTAGAACAGTTCCACTGAGGCAAATTGCCTCAGCAAAGGGTTAAACACTATTTGAGCTATCAGCTGAAGCCCAGCTTTGGGTGTGGCTGTGTAAGCAGTCAGCTGAGAGGTTTCCTGCTAGAGATCAGCTGATCAGGTGCTGCAGGTGCAGACACTAGACTGTCCTGAAAATCCATTTTTTCCTCCATGTTTCCTTCCATCCAGGCAGAAGTGCCTTCCCCTCTTTATGAAACCACATGAGTAGTTTGTTTTTTTTAATCTAAATGCATAGAAGTTATCCAACTCCTGCAAGATACTATAATTTTTGCTACTAAAAAACTGTTATGTCACATATGCCTGAAAAAATCAATGCACACTCCCAGAAGGCTGCAGTGCCTAAGCCAGTGAGAGAGGAGGGCAAGATTACATCAACTGATTAAGATGACCAATCAGACGGAGCTTCAGGGGCACATTATAGTGTTAGGGTTCTGTTTATCTCCCTTTGTATTGACAGGAGCTCATGTAAACATGCACATGTGCATGCTTTATCTGTAATCCCACAGTAAAAACAATTGAATTGCAACAAATGCAATTTTGCACGTTTCCACTGCAGATTTGATCTCAACATGGATTCATATCTTCCTTTTGTTCCGAGTTAAGAAGCATTTAGCCTTAGACAAAAAAAAAATTCCTTGAGGAGTCTTATGGAGACAGGCTCGGGTGCCTTTTGCAATGGACTAGGAGAGGAAGTGATTCCTCCACGCGTTCATTTAAAGGGTTATAATCAAACGCTCTCTGATATTCTCTGGCGGGATTATCTCTCTCTGCAGGTCTGAAAGCAGCTGGTGAGCCCCCACCAAGAGCAGGAGGAAGAACGCACACACATGCACGAGTGAGGCCTGGCTGTGCTGTGCTGTTCCTGTGGCCCCATAATGCACAAAGGTCAAGTGCATTATGCATTTGATCTGTGTTGAGTAAACCCCAAAAAATCAGCGTAGACAAAGAATGCCCTCACTTTTCACAGAAAGAAGACTTTGGGCCTAAAAACTATGAACGATTTGTGCGACCAAATGACAAAAGGCCACAACTTTCATGCTGTTTTGGGCCAAGATCCAGTCCATATGTGTCTTTAAAAACCCACTCCAGTGAAAATTGTGTTTTTTACAGGTTCTTGTAGCATTGTTCTAATGATGGAGGACATATGTATAAATAAATTCAGATTAAAACTGTGTGAACCAGGAACCCTTAAAAAATGCTGTTTGAAAAAGCCTGTAGTTATGTAGAAACACAATGTTCAACTCCCTGTTCCACTTTATTCAGATGCGTCCTATGGCAGACAAATAGATCCATGTACGTCTTCATTTTCTTCGGCTGGATGGCTTTAATATTGTTTGCCATTTTTGCTGCAACGTTGATGTTGGGGGCTGTAAGCTGACAGCAAAGACTGTAAACAAAGGGATGATGGGAAATTAGGGCAGGCTCACTATCCACCAACAGTCCCGCCCTTAACTCGGAGGCAAATTTCAGATGAACTCTTGCAGAAGCTATTTCCTAAGAAACAACACCTTTTATTTTTGCTAAGAAGGGCATCATCATAATTAAATGACCACGGAGAATGCTTTTAAAATAGGTCAAAAGATTATCTGAGGGGGGCATTAAATGTGCTGCTATGATAACAAGAACAGAAGTCAGAAGCTGAGACAAAAAAGAACTCTAAAAGGAAAAGGGCAGGACTAAGTCATGAACATCCACATGCCCCTATGAAAAACAGGCAGAATTTTTCTTGTGTTGCTTGATTTTTCATTTTTAAAAAAATGCACTTTTACTTTTTCAACTTGACATTTACTGTCACTTTGTTGGTGAAAAATCTGCAATGGCTTCCTCCCCGACAGTATGAGAGATATATCTGACACTGATGTTCTACTGTTCTCTGCAGTGATGATCAGAAACAAACCATAAGATGACAAGAACGTATTAAGGGGAATGGTTTTCAGGTTAGTTATCTCCAGGTTTTGTAGCATATGACTAATAAAAATAAACAATGGACCTGAGATGTATTATTTTTTTATCCTATTCTAAAAAAAAAGTAGCTGAGGAATAACTTTTTGCATTTTTATCTTCTCTGCTTACAGGAATTACATTTTGGTTTGGAACTATTTGTATTTTTATAGGGAGACAAGTCACAGCAGTCAAACGAGAGAGCTGGTAAACAGCATTTTAATTCAACTTAAAATAGAGATGTACCTCAGATGTACCCTCTATATACTGAGTAAAATCATATCTAAAATGCAATCATACAATTGATGATTTTAACTTTGAATTATAATTCATTTTGTGAGTTAAGTATTCAAGATCACAACCCACTGTGATGTGTCTATAAAAACTACTTTAAATGGTTCATGGTCAATGCTGTTTCCCAAACAGGGAGGTTCCAGTTTGAGACCTGCTAAGGCTTCTCAGTTGGCATTTTCTTTCTCTGCATATAATAGGGGTTGAGAACAAGAAAACAGAATCATTAGGTTGACGTTTAACTTGTTACCATATGATGGACGGGTGAGGTTTCCAGGGTCTACTCTATCTGTTGTTCTAATACAAAATATATGATTATCAGTGAAAGAAATAGCCGAAACTTAATGAGTCATGAACCCAAAAGAAGTCTCAGTATTTCATCAAAGTAAACGAATGGTGTGGTTATGTGTAAAATGTGTGACAAAATTTAAAAGGGATTGAATTTCTGTTTTCTTCTGCCTTTTATACGACGCCTTGATCAGTAACATAGAAACAGGTGTAGCCTGCAGGGTGGAACAGCTGGTGCTGGTGGTGTCCAAAGTCAGCATATCGGGTCTGTCAAGGCCCGGTGAGACTCATCTGCTACCACCTCACCCCAGAGCTTACTGAAAACTGCTTGTTGTTTAGGTCAGGTTGCTGACTGCTGGTTCCAGCTGCCTGTCTCAGTGTATCAACATGGCAAATGCAGCTATTTGACAGATCCAGCTGGGCGCCCGTGTGCATCAGTGTGGACGAGATGCATGCCCACAGGAGGTGGAGCAGCCTCGACTGCCTGAGGTAATGATCCAAACTTCTCTTTTTCCTTTTTTTTTTAAAAAGATGCAGCACATGTCCTTATGACTGCCTATCATCCTCTTTGCATCCTATCATCACCCTTAACCCCACTCCTTTTTGCTGACTGTACTGTTGCTGCTGTCGCCAATCTGACTATAGTCACAACCCACCAAACTGCAGAAGGAGAAGAAACAAGCACAAGCAATCACAAAACAAAGATGAGGCAGACTCGTTTTAATATCATGGGAGGTGGAGGCTGGAGAGGATGAAAAGATGAGGATGCAAAGAGTGTGGCGGTAAAGGATCAAAAATGGGGGGATGGGAAGCCAGAAGGGTGGGGAAAGCCAACAGAGAGGGAGATACAGGAATGACAAGAGGGAAAAAAGCTGCAGAAACGAGGACAGAAAAAGAGAATGGGATGTAGAAAAGAGACAGAGTAGAAAAGGACTCAAGGAGGGTGAAAAAGGCAAGGAGGAGAGAGGGATGCAGAAAAAATGCACAAGCACTGAGAGAAAGATGGAAATAATGAGAGGATGAAAAGATGCAGACTAGTTGTGGTTAAAGATGGCTGGAGGGGAAGCTTTAGTCATTTTCTTGGCAGCAAAATCCAAATTTTCCTGAAACTCCGAAAGCTTTTATTTCGTCTCACATCTCTTTATCCAGTCATCTTTATCATTTATTAAGCTCTGCCCCTTCATATTATACTTTTGTTTACACACTCTCCATCTATCTTACAGCCCCTCACAACCCCAACATAACATTATCGGTCCAACAAAAACGGCTAGCAATATTGGAGCTATCCAGCCGTATAGTTTTGAGCCAGATGCCGTCTCGGACGAGGAAGCACATGGATGTCGTCTACAAGCCGATGCATCGGAATGGAGTAGAGCAGGGAGCTTGTTGTTTGCCCTAGTAGCTATAACTTCACACCTACAAGCTTTTCCAATGGCATTTTTGCATCTGCTTCTGATTCACAACAATTAGAATAAAGAAATACTCAGAAATGCATTTTTAAGCCTAATTTTCTTAATATAAGTCCTCCATCATCAGAAAAATGCAGAATAAACACGTTAAAAGCACAAAAACACAATTTTCATCAGTGGGTTCTTCAGAGATTTAAATGCATAAAGCACAAGTCAGCATCATTTCCCTCAAATCACTACACAAAAAATTGAGTCACTAAATTGTGTGTTTAATCAAATATTTAAAGGAATGTGCCTCTTTGCTGCTCGTATCGCTAAAACGCTTTTATTGTATCCGGTCAATTTCTGCACATAAATGCAAGTTCAGGCTGTAAACTGACAGAGAAGTGCCTCTCACATGGATCTCCTTTCCTTTTTCAGTTGTTTTATTCAGTGGTTGTAGTGAGTATGCTCCCATGTCATTGATACCACCACTTGGCTCCACTTGTACAACCATGGGCCATTGAGGGCTCTAATCCCAAGCTACGCTGCAGCACAGTTTCTCCCTCCAGCCAATAACTTTGTTTCAGCACAAACACAGCTGCCAGAGCCGTGCGACCGCACTGCTTCTCTCTCTTAGAAGTGATGGAGGTACGAAAGGAGGCAGGTTGGTGTGGACTGTGTTCCCATGCATGCGAAAATAACACTGCATAGAGCGTGGGAATCACAAAGCTAGTTTACCATACTATATTTGAAGCTTTGTTTTTATTTTATTTTTTTTTAGATTTTTTTTTTGTTTCATTTATTTTTAAAATGATGAAATCAAAACAGAAATGATAGAAGGTATTACTAATTTTCAAAGACGGTGGGTTTTCCAAAGTATGTTTTAGTTGTTGTTATAGTTACATTAATCTATATTGGATTTATGATTTTTTTCTGAGTTTTTGGAGGCTAAGACAGCATTTTTCATGGATCGTTTTGCAGTTTGTTACTGCTGTTTTACTGAAAAAAGGAGTATTTTTTGCTATAAAACTGCTATGGTTATTAAAGCTATAGTTTTGTTAAAAGTCCCACTGCAACTATATACGTATCTATTGTAAATCTGTTCCTAGTGGTCTTTTACTTATGATTATTCTGTTTTAAAATTCTGTGTAATTTTTAAGACATATTTTCTGCAGAGCAACAGGAGTTCCACAGAAATTTGCCTCTGGGTTGTTGGCAGAACGGTTGACGCCGAAGTAACCCTACAATGATATCCCATCATCCCTTTGTGAACTCTCTCCCCCGCTACCTTACATTCCCTCACAACCCCAAGTCAACATTAACGTAGCAAAAACAAAAGCAAAAACAAACAGCGAGCAAATTTGTGAGATATGCAGCTATACAGTTTTTAAATCATATGGCAGCTCAGACGAGGAAAATTATTTTATTTATGTCCTCCATCATGAGAAAATGCTTTAAGAACATGTTAAAAACACCAAAAACACCATTTTTTATTTTTTTATCTGCACTTGCATTCATGTTTTGAAAAAGTAAAGGCTTTGTTTCATTCATTCTTTTTAAACTGCTTGATGGCACAGGTCAAAGCCAAATAAATATAAGGTTGAATTGACAAATTTCAGTAAGACATAAGGGTAAGTTCACAAGACTGATAAAAAAACACACCCATTGTGAAACATTTTCTTTCTCCATGTATTTTATACAGAGTGTTGTTGTACAATCACTGTATGTATAGACTTTGTTACAAACTCAGTTATTCTCCAACAGAATGGTGGGCCTGACAGAATCAACAACAATAAAGTTTAACTACTGTCAGATGTCCTAAAAACTCATTGAAAACAACATATTTATCTGTAATAGGGAGATTAAATGGTAAGCAATGACTGAACAGCATTATTGATGTTAAAACTTGTGCATTGTAAAAATAACAGCAATTTTAAAAACCAGTCATGATCTCAGCTTTGTTGAAGCAGAGCTCTCAGCAGGTAGCTGGTTATAACAGTCTGTTTACATGTCAGGCTGTGAGTGTAAACACTGAATAAAACATCCTTCTCCTACTGACTCCCAGGTTCATACACACCGGCTGCCTGACTGAAGTGTCCTTCAGGTCATCATGCTAGGAAAGTAGGGCTTGGGGAACACCCTGCGCCCTTTCTGATTGGCCTGACTCTCCACGTTCTGTGCCAGGCTGCTGGTGAACAACAATGACCCACTAACTGAAGAGTCAACAGCCACCATGCATGCAAGTCCATGCGGAGAAGGACACTGTGTGTGTTTATGTGTGCGTCACTGCAATGTAACGCTCTGCCAACAAGTGTTTTTCTCCCTTTTATAGTGAATTATTTACAGTCGTGCACACACCCCTGCAGCATCCCTGTCAAAATAGTAATATGATGAAGATTTATGTTATTTCTAATAAAATTTTCTCCTCTGTGTTACGTTCATGTTACCGTCTTCCATTAAAACCTCTATTTCTGGCTCAAGCCTGGGGACACACGCACTTCTGTTTGCTGTGTTGTTATTTGATGAACTCAAAATGAATGCAAAAAGAGACCTTCAGAGCTGTTTTGCTAACTGAGGTGTGGAATCAGTACAGCAGTTTTAATTTTGTAACAAAAGTGCAGGTGGTGAGAAAACTGTTGTTCAGGAGTCCCTTGAATCCCACATTCAGCCACACAGAGCATCAGAACACTGCATGTGTCAGTTTTGGAAACTACGAAGCTGTAAACAAAGCAGAGATTTGCTGCTGCTGCTGCTAGCTACATTCAAATCAATTTTCTAATGATCTGTGGAAAAAAAATATTGTTTGTATTTGTGCGACCATGTATTTGTTATCTTAGTAGGACAATTCCTGTCACCGTCTAGGTTCCTGGTTAGATTTATGGTTAAAGTGTGAAAGTTTGGTGTTAAGCATCATCTGACTAAAGTTGGAGTTAGGGTTGTGGTTGGGGTTAGGTTGTACAAAATATACAAAAGTCAATACAGTGTCCCAATTGCGGTATTGTTGATTGAGCCACCGACTGGTGTGCGCTTTCGCCTCTTCTGATCTTTTGCTCACAGAGACAGGCATGTTAGCAGTGTGTTCAGGTTTACACAGCATAAACGCAGGTCAAAGTCCAGATCGGGATCCACTGTTTTATCACCACTGTGGGACCTGAAGGACATTTAGTGTTCTGTAAATAAATCTAAGAGGTTGGTGTTTCCTCCACTACAAATACCTGCAATTCTTGCACTTTCCCAAACTATTTGATAACCATTCTAGTAGTGCCACAGTCCTTACATGTGTTTAAATACAATAATGAAGGAAAGAACTACAGATTTAAATAACTTTTACCATTTATTTCTGTACTTTCATGACATTGCAGTCAATCTTAAGTTATCTACAGGTTTCACCAGGTATAAAAAAACAGGATTTTATAGTTGTACTAGTTAAAGTTTAACTTTATAAGTCCTAAAAAAAACTTTTTCCTAATAATGAAATATTGTTCACTTGAAATAACTCATAAAAATGACAGTCTATCACAATCCTAAAACATGCATCAGAGGTCAGCAAGTGAATCTAAATTGTCCCAATATATGTGTGTGTGTGTGCGTGTGTGGTTGTGTGCCTCAACAAAAGACTTATAAACCATCCAGGGTGTGCCCAGCCTTTGCCCAAGAGTGGCTGGAATGGGCTCCAGCAACACCGTGACCACAAAAGGGATTGAATAGGTTTAGGAATTAGAATGGACAGATGCTCCATGCTAAAGATGAAACATTTTTTGGATTAATTGAACCACATAGGTCATCGATGTCTTATTTTCAGTTTTTTGTTAGTAATAGTGTTTCTCAAAGGTCTGTGGTTATTATACCAACTATTTCAATTAAACTGATTGAAGGGATGTTTTTAGTTCAACTTGTGCGAAAATGAAATAATGGCTGGATGTCTTATCTGCTGGCAATCATCACAGCTATTTATTTGAGCAGTTTTGAGTAGGATCCTAAAAGTTTAATCTGTGATGGGATCCCCGCGCAGCTTCAGCCAGAAGTGACATGAAGGAACACTGGCTCAACCCTTTTTTTCTTCAGCATTCTGTTGTCCATTTATTTTTGTGCTTTAGTATCAAGTTCTAGTTATCAGACAGATGGACTTATCCATCCCTGCAGTGCTTAGACACCCAGAGGAGTTAATCAAATCAGTAACTGTAGGGAGTCTGGCTCATGTAGTAACAAATAAACTTCGATCATTGTCATCTCCACCACATGCCCAACTTTTAAAGCGTTTGTGCTTACAAAATGTTTTGGTTGAATGAAATATTTTGATTTCCAAGCTAAACTTTGGTCTTATCTGCCTAACAGACATTGTTGTCATTCTGGGATTTGCTGATATGCAGCTCTACAAGCTGTACAGCCATGTTTTCTCTGGAGAGAAGAGGTTTTCTCTTTGCAACCTGCCCAAACAACCCATCCGTGCAGTGCTTTTACACATGTTGTTCTTTCAATGACTCAGGCTTTCATTGTGGTTATGGAGTTGAACAGTCTCACATGTAGATCTTTGGTTTTTCGGTTTCTGAGTTGGAGCGAACAGCCAGTACTAAGAAAACTCATCTGATTTGAAGTTTTGAGTAATCACTTCTAAGAACAAATGACTCTGCATTATTTATAAAAGGTAACTGAACCTTCCACCATCTTCATTAGCAAAACAATATATTTTTCATAAGCATTACAGACTTCTTTTTATTTCCACATAATTGTCAAAATGCTCTAATATATAATTCCCCAAAATTGAAACAATAGATTTCACACATGAGAAGTAACCAATGTGACACATGAAAAACATTAACATTGCTTCATTTATAAAGCAAAACTTAGAGTCTAACTCCAATCATCTTTTGCAAAAGCATTCCCAATGGTCTTTTAATTATACTTATGCTGTTTTTAGACAAAATTGAAAAAAAAACCCTGTTTAGGACATAGTTCCTGTAGAGCAGCAGGAGTTAATTAGAAAGTTGTATCCAAGTTGTAGGCGTGACCACTGGCTCGGAGCATGCCAACTTGGATGAGGAAAACAAAGAAGCACAAAGATCTAGTCGTCTACAAGTGAATGCATCCGAGAGGAGCAGAGCAGGGAGTTTGTGGCTTGTCGTAGTAGTTTCTACGTCACAGCTACAGGCTTTTTCCAACTGAAATTTGTGTCACCTAAAATAAAAATATCTCATTGTTTAAGTCGTTATTTTTAAAAATGAGTGACCATTTATTGGATTTTTCTTTATTTCCAGAAGCAGAGGAGAACACATTTCTACATTTTCACTGGTTCTATTTAATCTCATTAAAAGTAGGAAGCTGCGCATTTCTGTTACATCTTTTTTCTTTTTTTAAAACTGACTAAGATAAGTTTTTGCAAAAGCTTTTTCTTCAATTCGCCCTTCAAATTTTCCAGTTTCTATCCGGATCCTTCTACTCTCCCTTTCTCAGCTGAGCCTTCAGGGTTTTCTCTCCATTGCTGCATTCCCAGTTTGCTCTTCTACTGCTTTGCATCCATCCATTTCTCCACTAAGCCATTCAAAGGCAAACCTCGCTGCCTCCCATCTTTCAGCCACACTCGCCTGCAGTGACTCCTGCCTTTGTGAGCCCTGCTCTTGCTCTTGTCTTGGGCTGCTGTGTGAGAATGGGGTCATTGTTGCTGTGCTGCAGCATGTGTGGACATGTGGGATGGTGCGAGTGTGACATCTCTGTCCTAGCTCCAGTATGTCGGTCTGCACGACCTCCACGCGCATAGGCTTACGCACTCAGATCAAAGTCATGAGCTTTGAGCATCATTACACAGATAACTCTAAATTAACTCCACAACATTAAATAAAGCTGACCAGTCACAGTTTAGGGAGAAATGTGTTTATCAGTTTTGATTCAGTAAAATTAGAAACGTGGAGTTAAACTCCTTGGGGTTCATCAAGCTGCTAATCTAAGTGCAAACTAACAAAACATGCAATTAATATTGGCTCACAAGGTGGGTCTAGTAACAAGAAGTTGGCAGGAGATAAATTGTTGCTTTTGTTTAAGGTTTAAGGCTTAAAACAATGCATTATTTTTTAAAAAAAGGCTGTTGTTCCGTTGTCTATTTTTCTTCATTATAATATGAAAATGAATTCACATCACACACAGCTTATTTGTATATTGTTTATACCTTAGTGACATGCACACATACGAGGGTTGTCTCTCTCTGTCTCTTAAGAGGAGTGCAGGGATGTCTTCACTTCCCTTCAGGGTCGTGCCGCCACCTTAAGGAGCGTCAAGAAAATGGAACATACCATTGTCGTGCATGTGGTAAATGTATTATGAAGTATTTGTAAGTATAATATAAGTTACACGCACATTTGACGTATGGGTGATGCTGTCGAATTGGTGACCTTACAACGTACCCACGCGCAAATGCTGCACGCACGGGGTGTGCAGGTGATTTGTAAGAGCCTGTGGGATGTCCAAAAAAAGTATGATCTGATTGTCTCATTTTCTTTTTTCTAACAGTTTCCTAAAAAATGAAAAATCCATACGACAACGCCTGCGTCTCCTTCACCTTTGCGGGTTATTTAAGTGTTCACTATGACTTGTTGCCCACAGAATGTCTGTAGAAAAATATGTGCATGAACATTTTGCTTTGCTGGCTCACTGAGTAGTCTACAATCTTTAAATTTTGTGCAGACCACCTGCATGTTTGTTCATTTTTCACCAGCAGACAGCTGACCATGTTGATGATGACGGTGGGTTAATTTCCCAACATCCCCATCTATTCTTCTAAATAAACACACATTTGTCACCTTTTAATGCAAATGACTTTCAACCCCTGATAGACATACAGCAGAGTCCTGCAATGCAAAGGAGTTTGGGGACTGACATGTCATATTTAATACAATCAGAGAATAAGCCATAGAAGAAATTATCATGTATTTAAGTTACATTCATACAATAAAATTACAAACTGTGGTTAACAGTCTCCAGTTTAGTTACTTTAAAACATTTTCTTTGGAGACTGAAGGAAACTGATTTTGGCAAATGTTTACCTGCATTTTTGACATGTTTGTAATTTTGCTGAAATTGCTGCTCGAGGTTTATTTCCCCTCTGCAATCAAGAGACTGGTGTGATACAGCATTCCCAGTATCTGGTACAGTTAGTCACAGTCTCTGCGCTGTCTCTCAGAGAGATTAACAGCCAGCATTGGCCACCCCTCTAATCCTGTGCAGACTCACTCTCACATTCACACACACACAACCTCACTCGCAGCTTTTCAATGGCAGCAACAACATGTCATATCTTGGCTTGTTAATCTGTTAAGTGGCTATTTCAGCACTTGTGTTCAGTGGTGATCTTGATGCTATGGTGTCTGTAGCTTAATACATCTACCAAAACAAAAGGGTTTCGTTAAATGCATTTTGATTCATTTGATCTCATATTCTTTTTGTAGTGGAAAGTACGCTGCATGCCTGCAGCATACTTGACAAGCCAGCCTCCACGGGCAGGGCTCTCTGTTTTCAGATGATTGTTAACTGTGTAAACATATCCTCCATTTGAAGATGGAACAGTCAAAATAGCAGCAAATGTCAATCAGACTCCCTTTAATAGGTGTGTGTTTATAGTTATAGTCTCTGTTATTATTGCTTACCATGTCAGAAATATTTATGTGGGCGATGCAACTAGCTGCCAAATCCCGTCTAATTTAAAGTATAAATAAAACATTTCACATACACAGAATAAATGTAAAATTAGCAAAGAAACAACTCAGTATGAGCTGTTTTTACACCAGGTGATGGTGTCACCTGTGATATCTTGCCTACAGCTTTATTATTCCTTTAAAGTGCTATAAAAAGTAACAGTGAAGTGCAGCAGGTACATGTCATTCTGGCTCAGTCCCACATACTCTTAGGGGTGAAACAACTCATGGTCAGTGCTTTTATTTGCTTTGGAGCTTTCTGAAAGTTATCAAACTTTTCTGAGCACACTAAGGACCCACGACTGCTGTGAATCAGTCATAAACGAACTCCAGGAAGCAAAGCGACATAGCTACTGTTTGACCATTAAAAACCCACTCCAATGAGCAGATTAAAAATGTTGTTGGAAAAAGCTTGTAGCAGTGAAGTTACGGCCGGTGGGCCACAAGGTCCCTGCTTTGCTCCATTCCAATGCATCCACTAGTAGACAAATAGATTCATGCCTTTATTTTCCTCGACTCAAAACTGTACGGCTGGAAAGCTCTTATATTGCTTACTATTTTTTTTCTGCCAGTAGGCCTAATGTTAGGTTGGTGGTGTGAAGGGAGAGTAAACAAAGGGATGATGGGAAATGAGGGCAGGCTAACTCTACGATAATATTCATGCCCACAACGCAGACACACATTATTAATAATCTACTGCGTTAACTGTTAACTATCCTAGTTAATGACACAAGTTTTTTTTTATTTAGCCTAAAAACAGCATAATCTTAATTAAAAGACCACACTTTTACAATAGATTGAAAGATGATCAGACTTTAAGGCAATTTGTGTTCGTCTATTTCTTTGCTCTTTACAAAAACTACAGTTGGTAGCTCAGTTGTGCAAACTGCAACCCAAAATATTCAACTCCAAAATCCAAACCTTTTGATAATTACCTGTTGATTTCAGAGACAATATGCAAAAAGCTAGTCTTTCTCAGTGCTAATAAAAATGAAAAATGAAGTTTTGAAGTAACCCCAAATCTGTCACGTTTTCGTTTTAAACATTGTTTCAAAAATGTTGAAACAATTAAAGTGGAACAGAAAATATAGCATTTTGTACTTCAGTTTCCTCTGTTTTCCCCTATTTGACAGAAGAAAATACCGTCAACTTCCAGTGTTGCGCTTCATTCAAAATCCTGATAACAAACATGACCTTGTAGAATTTGTTTTCAAAGGGAGCCGATTATTTTTAACAACTAATCAAAAGAATAAAAGAAGTAAAAATTATTGACTTAATAAATCGGTGACTTAACCTTTGTAATTCTGTTTTGTTTACAGTGGAAAATGAACAATCTTTTTAGTTCATGCATTGGAAATAAAACTTTTTTTTGGCTGATTCTGTGAGTGTGGTGCCTTTTTGTTTGATTTTCTTGGTTCTTTTCATGTTCTGTTTATTTTAGGTTTCTTTTGAGCTATTAAGTATTGTTAAATATTTCAGCTGAGTCTCTCTCTAATATTTACTGCCTTATTCTTAAAACTACCGTAGTAATATTGATAGGACATCAGCAATTCCCTGACTACGACCAGCTTCTCTGTTTTCTTGTTTTCTACATATGAGACAAGTGAAGAGGAGTGATGTTCAATGTTTTCAGGAACTAGGATGCTGATACACGATCAGAGCGAGAGGTGAGGCGCGGCCAAAAGGGCACTGACCTGCCAGCCAACAAACCTGGTGGGACACGGCTCCAAGATAATCAGATCGGTCATGATAATCAGATTGCCTCTGTTACACAGTGGCACGCTCATCTGATGTAGTGGGACTTACCAACAGCAAAACAATGTAACCACATCCATTCGCTTACAAAAGTGAGCACACCCTTCACATTTTTTGTAAATATTGTTTTATATCTTTATGCAGGGCAACAATGAAAAATATGGCCCTTCAATGGGATGTATAGTATTATAAAGTATTATAGTCAGTGTACTGTTTGTTTAAAAGTTAAACTTTATTGTCCCTTTAAAATTGATCAACACAAAGGCATCTAAGTCTCATCATTGGTACCAAAAAAGAACTTCTTAGTGAAAATTTTGAAATTGTGGAAAATAACCATTTTGGCCTGTTAGTGAGTATTACAAGGACTCGGGTGTGAATGGGTATAAAGTGTGTGTTAAATTTGCTGTCATCCCTTTTCACACTAACTTATAATAATCACTGGAAGTTCAATGTTACAAACCATGGCAGAGAGTTTTCTGAGAATCAGAAAAAAGGAGGATTTCTACTTAAGAAATTACTCAGGCTTGGACAAGATTGCCAACACTGGGAAACTGAGCTGCAGCACAGTGGCCAAGACTTTTTAGCTTTTTGAAAGGACAGGTTCAAATGATAACAGGTCTTACTCCTTTGGTCAACCAAAGGAGCTGAGAAACATATACTCAGGGTCAGAGCGTGCTGCCAGCATTTCTGTGGGGGTCAGTTTGAAAGGACATCAGATTGGTCCGTATGGCTGTCATCCCAGAGAACTTCTTAGAAAAGATTTTGCTCGAGAAGGCCCCAGCTTGCTGAACACCAGCAGACTAAGAACATAGATTAGTGCAACCAGGTGATGCAGACATACCTGGTTCATTGTTTTAAGTTTGTGTTGTACCAACTAGGGAAGGAGTAAGAAAACAACTGTGTTTGTCCTACAATCAAGCATGGTGGTGGGATTGTTTTAGTCTGGGGCTGCTTGAGTCCTGTTGACACAGAGAAGGCAGTATGTACTCTGACATCCTGAAGCAGGACAGGATCCCATTTCTTCAAAAATTTGGCCACATAATAGAGATCCCAAACATGCCTCAAAAACTCTTGCTGAAATTACTGAAGGTAAAGGTGATGGATTGACCGAGCCTGTCTCCAGACCTAAACTGTGGACCATTTAAGGATTCTAGTATCTATCAGCTCTATGGCGTGGTCATGAAAGAATAAAATGGAGTTTCCAATGGAAACCTGTTAAGTTCTCGTTTACAGCAAAATCTTGACAGTCTGTTCATAGCTTTGACATTTTCACTGAAGGGTGTCGTTACTTTTATTTCACAAGATTGGGACATTAATGGTTGTGTGTGGAGTTATTTTGAGAGGATAATAAGTGCACACTGACACACAAACTGTACTTTTTACAATCTATCAAAAACGTTAACGTATAAATTTAGAATCCTGTATCTGATTGAGCTAAAAATAAAGTACATGTGTGCGGACAGTTACAAATAAAACAGCTTTCAATAGTCTTGGGGCTTCTTCTTCTGAAAAGTGAAAATTGTTTACCAGGCTGAGAGACTGGCTGATGGGACACACAGGAGAGGCTTCAGGGCCTGATCTGCTCTGTCACCGCAGTGATGCCAAGTGGTCGGCGGCTTGAAGAGGACACCTGAGACAGGCGCACCTGGACAATGAGCTGAGGTGTAACCCTAAACTGAGATGAACCCACTGTTTATCCCCCACGCTCTGCTTCTCTTGTTCATTCCTATCAGTCTACACTCTGGTTTCACACAGCACCACTCTTGCTGGTCCCCAAGCTTATTTTCTACCCAGAACCTGATCTATTCCACCCTCTTATTCTCTCAATACCCTCCCAAACACACAACTCTCTCTCTTTCTTTCTACATATTTCCCTTGCAGGCATCACCATGCACAAGTACAGGTGTGAGTCACAAAATCATTGTGATTAGCACCCCGAGATTTCTCTTCCAGTTCATCATTCAGGGGGAGAACGCCTTAAGACATTTTTACATTTTTTTTTCAGTTTCACACAATGCACAACATTTGAGGACTGACATTTTGTGCAGCAATGGACTTTAGCTAGCAGCTGGGTGACTCAGTGGCATACAGACAGCAAGTGCCCGTGTCACCATGGAAAGGCAGCGTTGTGGTGTTGTCGCCAACACGCTCTGTTTCTCAATACGCTCATGTTGGAGAATTATTATTCCAGGAGATGTTCCTGGAAGGGAAAATCTAAAACATTACAGAAAATTGATTGGAGGTTTTAAACTGCCTTCCTTCAGAGATCTGTTATCAGCAACTGGCACAAACCACCCATATTTGTACCTACACAGAGCGCTTACTTCACTCTTTTTATTTGGGATAACAACATGTTTGACCTGCCCATTCACCCCACGCAACTGCACGAAGATGCTTATTGCGTATCATGTCTTTGCTGCACCAACAACTGCAACTGCGTCTTTAAACAGCAAGTAGCACAAAAGACCAAAAATAGCACAGCGAGTTGCAGAGCAGAACTGCTCTTCTTGAGGAGGGGAGGATGAAGGAGGAGGAAGAGGGTGAACGGGAGAAGGAGCAAAGCTAAATGACAGGAAAAAGATAAGAGGGAGAGACTGAATGTCATTGCAAACTTTCATAAAACCTATGTGGGACAATTCCCACTATTTTAATTTTTTTTTTTTATTCTGTCAAAATAATCTAAAAAAAAACCCAAAGTTAATCATGACTTACTATTCAACTCGATTTCTATTAAAACTATTGCATCCTTGTTGTGTTATTTAAATTATAATTGTTCATCCACTGCTGTTTCCCTTTTGGGGTCACGGGGTGGCCACACCCTGTCCAGGAGGCTGATGGGCAGGTCGCCAGTCTGTCACAGGGCACACATGCACACCTAGAGACAATTCTCACACCTGCACAAGGAGAACATGCAAACACCAAAAAAAAAGGCCCAGCTGAACCAGAATCTTCTTGCTATGAGGTGAGGGCACCAACCACAGAGCCACTGTTCAACCCCCTTTGGGCATTTGCAAAGCATCAGGAGACAGTTTAGTGGTATGTGAATTAAAATTCTAATTATAGCAATCAAACTCATGTAAAAGTCAATACATCTTCAAAAAAAAAAAAAGAACGAGACTCATGAAGCCAGAATGCCAAATGAGCAGATTTCTTTATAAAAGTGTAAAAGCACAAGCTAGAATGTGCTATGAGGGTGTGAATCTGTCACGCAAAATATTGACTCAACTCACTAACTTTATTGACCTCAGCTGCAACAATTAAAACTATTTTATGAGAACTGATTAAACTTCCTTGGCTAAAGATAAAAGTTGAACAGGAACAGCAATCTGAAGCTTAAGAAGGTAAAGGATATACGTATAAATAATTACACAGAAGAAAAATGCAGAAAATGTTTGACCTCTGTAACTTAGCAACCAGATTAGGTCGTTAATCATTAATTTCCAATAAACCAACATGTTGGGATTCAGAAAAAATACTTTTATTTTACTTGTTACTGATTTCCGGTGGAATAAAAGACATTTGATGGTAAACTTTGAAGATGCTAGTGTGCACAGAATAGAATAGAATAGAATAGAATAGAATAGAATAGAATAGAATAGAATAGAATAGAATAGAATAGAATAGAATAGAATAGAATAGAATAGAATAGAAAGTGGAAATGACCTTGTTATTCAGAGAGTTACCTTGTTAAAAATGTGTTTTTATGCATGCAGAGCTCTTTTTTGTAAGAGCACTCTACTCACAATCACATAGCTTCACATTCATACTGTGAGATGCCAACTGCAGCTGCAGATCCACCTGTGGCAGCTTCACCAGAGCAGCTGGGACAAAGGGTGTTGCTCATTGGATGCAATAAACATTCCTGGGCGTTTGACCCACTCAGACCCAACCTTCAATTTAGTGAATACATAACAGATTGTATGGTAGTAGCTGTGTGTTCAAAGACAGAGTTAATGTTGGACGCCCTGTATTGTATTTGCATTTATAGTGCTTGTCTTATAAACTGTTTTACTTTTTGACTGTTACAAAGGCAAATAAAACTAATTGAAATACTTACTATTGTTGGACTTGAGGTCTCTGTGGATGATGGGTACGAATGCTTGGTTGTGCAGGTAGTCCATCCCTGTTGCAATCTGGACCGCCCAGTTCACCAGCACTCTTGGGGGAACTTTCTTTCCAGCCAGGGCCCGGTTCAGAGCCCCTCCTCTGGCGTATTCCATCACCAAACACAGGTTAGGCTCCCGCAGGCAGACCCCTCGGAGAGCGATAATGTTGGGGTGCCGGAGCATCCAGAACAGCCTTGCCTCCTGCCGCACGCTCTCTGCTGTCACGCTTATGTCCTCATCTGGATCCTGCCTGGCGGCCTTCACAGCCACCTCCTCTGCCCGCCACACGCCTTTGTAGACCTTTCCAAAACCTCCAGCACCGATTACTTCTTCCAGGATCAGTTCTGTGAAGTCAATCTCCACGGGGCTCTCACCCACCCCACCTGCAGTGAGCTGCTGGTAGCTAGCCGCGTCACCCCTTGTGACATAGTTACAAGGAAAAATACCCACCTTGTCCTTGATCTTGCCTGTCCACCATCCCTCATCCCCTGATACTTTTGAGTCTTTGGAGAGAACCTCAAGGAGGTCCCCACGTCGCAGTGTCAACTCCTCATCAGCAGTGGCTTCATAGTCAAACACTGCCGTCCAGTAAGGGTTGGGGTGGCCACACCTGTGACCAGAATGGGAGTCTGGAGAACCAGAGGAAGAGATGGTGGAGGACTTCCAGCTACTACCGTTCTCCACCTGCACAACTGGGGAGGGAAGCATTAGAGGAGGGGGCGTCATATTCAAAGGCATGGAGGAGGAGGAGGATTTGGTGGAGAACGGTGGCCCAGGGGGGATGAGACAAGGAGGGGGCGATGAGCAGCAACCCCCACAGCTGGTGCAGGACAGGGGGTCCGCTGTTGTGCTCGCTCTGCCGTATGGGTTCATTGCAGCCTAACTGCTGGTTGAAGCTGTAGGCCTGCCCTTTGTCAACTCAGGCACAAAATCCATGCAGCGCCCATCGAACGAGATGAGGTGTCCTCGAACGCCACAGGGGGAGGCGGAGGTTAGAGGCTCAAAAGAGCCGCATGGGCTCTCCTCCATCGCTGCATGTCACAGCTGAATCTGTGCTTAACTCTGCCACTGGCTGCTCCTCTGCTTCATGCTCTGTAAGTAACATGTATTCCCAAGACAAGTTCATTCAAAGACAATTAACACCAGGTCAAAACGGGGACTCTCGTTACAGCAGATCCGGGTCTGAAAACCTATTGACCCTTTCTGTGACAGATCTTGAAAGAAGCTGCCAAAGACTTTCACAAGAAAAATCGTGTCTAACAAGAAAGCAGCAGGTGTTCTGTCAGTGTGAAAGTCTAACCCACACAAAATTTCTCTTTCAAAATATTAAGTGCAGCAAAAATGTTCAAAAACTCCTTTTTCAGCTTCTAAAATTCAAGAAAATCTGGTATAAAAATGCAATTTACTGAAATATGGCTGCTAATTTAGGTCTATGCTGCCTTTGTTATTGTTTGTGTTTATTAGGAGTTCAATACAAGATTTAAAAATATGTCAACAAAAACAGGGATGATTGTCAATTCAGCGTGAATGTTAGTCTGTTGGTAATAATCGCTTAGTGAATCCTTTTTGCAGATCCAGCCCCCAATCGGTGCACCTCCCCCGCCGACCATCCCCGTCAGTATAGGCCGTTTTTGTGTGATATCGTCCTACATCTCTCCAAGCCCCTCCAGGCTAAATCCAACATATAGGGCCGAAGATTGAGCCGGATCAGCGTCTCCCTCTGCACTAAAGGCCCGGTCCGGTTCAGGACAGCAGAGGCGTCATTAGGGAGACAGGCCGGTGGCAAATATTCAGTGCAATCATGATCAGCATCACAACGAGCACGCCTCCGAGGGCGCGCGGCGGCCTGGATCAGTCTGTCCGTGACGGTGGCGCGGGAGCCGACGGACGCGAACCTTCGACTCGGTGGAAGGCAGATGAATGCCAGCGTGGATCATTATCCAGATGCGCGCTGAAGGTTTCGTGGCGGCTTTCACATCATCGGTCCGTGCGGGGGATCTGGTTGCGTGCGTGGGTTTTGAGGCTTCAGACTGTCAGTTGCGGGGAAAACATTGTCAGCAAAGGATCGCGTGGAGGCAGTGCGGTGATTCTGTCGCTGTTATCCCAAAGGACGAGTCAGGGAAGGCGATGGAGAGCCCAAATATCTCCATGTTTTCTTTTACTGATGCATTCACCGACTCTCCATCCCAAAAATAATATTATTAGTTAACAATAATAATACAAAAAACAGCTGCTTTAATTTAAAGTGTAACCATTCAATACTTCGCTGTAGCCAAACCTGGACGCTGATGGGAGAAACACCCACTGACACCGTCTCATGGGCGTATGGTTTGCATCCAAGCAGGAACCATTAAGATCCTTAACTCAACTCCACAACATATCAAAACGCTCCCGGGAATCCAGGTTTGTGCGGCTCAGCCGGACCTTCGTGGCATCCACGCGGGCCTTGACCTTTAAAACCAGGTTCCATGTGGAGCTCGGACGGCTTCGACCTGTCAGTCTGTGCCTGTGCTGCTGACTTCGCATCCAAATCCGCCGGGATGCCGTCCTCGTCTGCTGGAGCCAAGGCTTCCTCTGTCGCTGATCTGCTAATCATAGGGATGGCCGTCACTCGCAGCGCTTGCGCACTCTCGACATGTCAGCATGAATTATAGATCAAAGAGAGGACAAGGCTCCAGCGCTCCGATGCACTGTGGGTAATGTAGTCCCAAACGACTTTCCTTATGACCTACATCATGCTTACAGCTGGTAGAAGAATTAAATTATTCAATTATAAATCAGCATGAGAATTCAAACAATACATTTTATAAGTTGGATTATTTGTAAACTACATTAAATTATTCAGCATCATTCGGTAACACGTTACTTATTGCACTGTAATGCAGAAAAACAAACATTGGATTAAAAATACTCTTTCAGTTAGACGTGATTTAAAAAAGTTAATGTTTTAGCTTTTAACCAATTAAATAATATCATCCAAAAAATATTGGTTTACATAAAGGTTCAACACACTCAAATTTAAATATCTAAATACATTTTTAGATAAATAGATACATTCATTTCCAAAAAATAGTCACGTTTTTTATTTACTCTATTTTGAGGAAGGAGGTCGACTGTCAGGCTTGCAAAAATAACAGGGACAGATTCAAGTAATCTAACCACGTTAAGCACAATTTAGAACAAAAAAACAGCTTTAAATACCTAGATACATTTTTTTAAATACACATTTAAACCATTAAAAACTATAACCTACCAAAACATAAAATAAAAACAAAATTAATCAATTAAATCATTAGTTTATCAACATTTTCGATTTTTAAAGCTATACTGCCCCCTGGTGTATGCGTACTAAAATAAACATTTTTCAACTTTAAATATGGGCTCATCTGTGGAGTTCTTGTTTATTCAGGATCATAATATCTTACCTCTAGCAATTTTAGTACAACCACACCAAAAATATTGGGTCTTTGTAAAATTCAACCTTAAAACTAAGTTATACCACTAAACGGGGGCAGGTTTCCCAGCTTATGTTTTCACACAAAACATGTAAACAGTGCAACGGGGGGGTTTGTCCCCGTTTGCAAAGCGCTTAATGACAATATAACATATAACTCAGGGATAGGCAACTCCAGGCCTCGACTTCTTGCATGTTTTCTAACATACCATGCTCTGGTATGTTCTAATTGGCTCGACACGACTGAACGAGGTAATCAGTCAGGAGTAGGGCTTGGATATCTGGAAATCATGCAGACACTGCGGCCCTCGAGGCCTGGAGTCGGCTATCCCTGATATAACTGATTAAATCATCTTTTTTCTGTGTGGGCATCACAGTGTGTCTCGTGTACCTGCACGAGTTTTACTTTTATTTGAATCTGGCTAATTTAATTTATCTTTCAATTACTAAAGCATATTTAGCATGAGAACTATCAAATGTTTTATTTTTCTGATAAAACTTAAAGATTGTTTGTAAACACATAGCGTTTTCAAGTCACAAAAGATTGATTTATTAAAAGACCAGTGATTCTTAATTACCACAAGAGGGCGCTAGTGACTAATTTATTTGTGTTGCAAACGCAAAATTAGTTTTTGAAAGCAAAAAATATATTTTTTAAAGCAAAAAAAGAAAAAGAATTTACCTCATAAACACATGGTGAAAACGTGAAACTAAATACAAATTCACTTTGTCCGTTATAATTTTTACTTAATTACCTTATAAAAATATACAAAAGACTTTTCACTTTTAAATGAAGCAAGAAGTCAGTCTAAGCGCTTTTAAGACACACATATCATCCACACACACACACACAATTTCCTAAATATTTAAAGCAACAAATTATTGTTTGGCAATTACTGTGCTTTGTTGCATTTTACAGTATTCCCAATTGACAGTACATGTGTTAACATTAGGTGCTGCAAACATTGTCGGTTGAAACTTCAAAAGCAATGAAAATTAAAGAGACAGGCATAACATGAATAAGAAGAAATAGTAGCATTAATTCTTGGGTTACTTTTTAGTGTTAAACAATAATCTTATTGCTTCTTCTACAACTGGCTTGAATTGAAAACAATTGCATTTTAAATGCTTATGGAATGTTTATATTTTTGTGTGTTTTTGGAGTAGTAATTAACAGCTTTTCCTTGAAAACAGAGTTGTGTCTCTTGCGTCCAGTACTACTACTACTACCAGTGTTGCGCCAGTTGAGCCTGCGCAGGCGCAGTGGGATTGCGGGCGCAGTGCCGTGGTTTCGGTTGAGCATTCTTGGCAGCGTCTCCTCGGCGAACTAGCAGCCGACGGTCAGTCAACCCACGGCTGTCTTTTTGGTGTTTGGGGAGTTACATTGAAGGGATAATAAGGACCGCGGAGCATCTTTAGGTAAGGTTTGTGTGTCTTTTTGTGTGTGTGTGTGAGGGGTTATAAGATTAGTTTTCTTTGAAAAGCTGCGGATATTCAAAAACACCCAAAAGTGACGAGTGAAGTATACGTTAGCGAGCAAAGCAAACACACAGAAGCAAGCTGAACCGACCAACTTCACTCAGTGCAGAGAGAGCCGATGTCTGTACTGCGGCTCAGCCGTTTGAGTCCGGAATAGCAAAAGCCTTTCGCGAGAGCTTTATGTTCCTTCTGGACGTTCAGCCATTTAGGAGAACTCAAACAGAAGCTCCTAAATACCACTACACGCTAATCATATTCACTACTAAATATTCCACAACCTTCCTGATGATCGAGGTTCCAGTGCGCATGCGCCATCTGGTTCGATTCTTTCGGATTTGTAGTTTTTTTCACCTGAGTTAATCACTGTTTTGGGAGCTGGGAGAATATGGCAAAACTACAAGTTCCATACAATGGGAGCTTTGTTGCGAGCAGAGCTAGTCAGCTAGTTAGCCCGTACGAGCTTTGAATTTCCAGCAGTTGTTCTGCAGTTATCGTGGCCGAGGAATTGATTTCCACACAGCCAGCATGATAAAGTTGAGCGATAATCATCGGAGGGAGGATGCGTGAGTCGTGGATACCAGCGGCGCGTCTTGAACGGACGTGCGTCGCCTTTGAATCGTGGTAGTGGGAGAAGCAAGTTTGGCGGAGCTCCCTGCTTGTGTGGACTCGCGAAGTCTGCTCACCTGTCCGTTTGTGTTCTTTTTTGCTGCATTGTGTACATGACCTCCCGCTTTCTTGTGGGGCTGTGCAGTGTGTCCTTTCCCTTTCAACGACATCCCCTTCTGTTGCTGCTGTTTTTGACCAGTGGCACGTTCCGATCAAGGTGATGGATCCACACATCACCTTGCCATCATTGTTCTATATAATCATGTGGTATTAATAGATTTATTACATTCAAATGGATTATTTCGATTTGAATGTTGCAGTTCAGGTGAAGCATTTTTCACATAAGGCAAGATTTTTCTACTGTTTCAATTATCCTTTAAGCTGTCGCATTAAAAACAAAGTTTTTCCTTCTGTTTGTTGAGTTTATTGTTTTTGCACATTTAAAACACAGCAAGAAAGTCATTTTAGGACAATTAAATGCAGTGCAGGGAGAGGCAAAACCTAGAAGGCTTCTTTAAGGCCTCCATGTAATTAACTATAAATATACATAGAAAAAATAATAAAACCAGAAATAAGTCACAAGAAGTGTGATAATAACAAGTAAAAAACAGTAATAATAAAATATAATTGGTTAATTGGTGACCAGTAAATTGATGTAAGTCTATGTGTATGTATAAAGAGCATTAAAGACCCTTAAAAGTCCTATAGAGTCAAATGTTTCCATATGGATAATTTATTACCTTTGGCACACCAAAGAACAAATTTTTTAAATTAATTATGGCCCATATCGCCCACGAAAGATGGATGTGCATATAAAATAGAATCACGCCGATCACCGCTCTGTGGAGAAAGTATGTGTTTGTGTTATCCTGGGGGCGGTACTGGCTGCGCTGGAAGGGGCTGTTTTCACTTATCTACGTCACACTGTGAGGACCCACTCGGTTTTTATGGAGGAGCTGTCACTTAGAGCGCAGGATTTTAGAAGAATGCTCAGAGATGCGTGAATGGATCAAAATCCCACTTTGGGGTTGAATTACATGAGAAATAAGCATTATAATACACAAAGCTAAAAAAAAAAAAAAAGTTGACTTTGCATGATGTAGGCCCTTTGAAAATCAGAAATATCGTAACGAGTAAGACAAATTTTAGTTGACAAAAGACACGTAAACTGTTATTGCAAAACAGAAACTGAGAATTAACCATGAAATATGCAGTGAATTGATTAGGGATATTTACTTCATTAAAAAGTATTTTATAGGTAAAAACACACATTTGACGTATATTGATATTATTAATGGAGCGAATTTGAAGTGTCTGAAATATTGAGGTATATGAAGAGTAACTCTGATCTGGTTGCCATTTTAACAAAGTGTTTTTGAAGAATAAAGAATTTATGAAGAGTAGTTGGAAATGTACTTGCTCAAACAATATTACAATTAGGGCTGTTAAAGCGTTATTGCACGGAATAACTTTCAAAAATTAACTTGTTATTATTTAATTCCACTTATACCATGGTAACTTACAAATTAAATATTCAATACATTTTTAGTACTTTATTCTTGTTTTTTCATAAAAAGCAGACAATTTCATATATGGTGTGGCCCGTTGTCATGGTAACACCAGAACGCATCGCTGGGCCAGCAGACTGCAACTGCAGCGGCAGAAGAAAACGATGTATGTGCTGATCATCACAATAGGTTTAAAAGCATCAGCTCAGAGAGAAAGTTCACCTCTTACCACTTGTTTTTGTCCAGAAGATGAAGCTAAATGTTTCTTTTAAAGAAGCCTGTGCAGTGATATAGAACATTTGGGATATGTGACCGGAACTACTTTTGTAGATGCGTGTCAACACCTAGCAGCCAATCAGATTTGAGTATTCACCTGGCCCATGTAAAGCTCAGAAACACAATGTTTGTTTCTTATTACTTTACATCATCACCTTTGTTTTCTTGGAGTAATACTGCAGACATAAAAGTATTTACAGTTCTTCAGAGTTCCGCTTATCTTACTGTTCTGAGATTTCTGAGTAAACAGTTTGCAAAATAAAACATTTCAGACAATAAAAATGAAGGAAAAATGTTCTCCCTGGCCTTTTTTTGTTTAAAAGCCACATATTGTTGAAGTAAATTTACCTAGTAAAACATTGTGATTAATCAGAATTTGCATCTCGAAGCTAAAATACAGTTTTATTTTAATTTGCTGTGCTGTTGTCACTTTTTACACCACATGTGGCAGAACAATCACGTTATGAGAAGGGAGCAATGCATATGCAGTATACTTTAAAAAGCTTGCAGACAGTTCAATTTTTCTTGTTTCGTTACATGTATTTTCTGCGTAGGGTTGGATTACAGGCCCTGACCAGAAATCAACCTTTTGCGTGGACAGTAATAAACTTATAGAGGGACGTTCATTTTTTGATGCCTTTTTCATTGTGCTTCAGGCACAAATATAATTAAATATATATTTTTAAAAGGTTTCTCGTTTCGTTTTATCATTGTATCCATTGGATTTGATCTTAAAAGTACGTTAGGTTTTTTGTAACTGAAATAACAAAATGTATTTAAAGTTAACTTATTTCAGATATTTATCATTCATTTTAGACAAAAGCCATGTTTATTACGTGATTTATGCCGTTGTTTTTGAATGATGTCATTTTTCCACGCCTTTTTTCCCTCATTTTGTGTTTTTGACCCACATCAAGTGAATGTAAAGCCACTGAGTCATCTTCTAGCTGTCTCCTCTGGGTTCCAGATAACAACTGTGTACAGTCTGGGATCAGTATCTTATGGTGTCTTCTTCATAGCTTGGCATTTCATTGTGGGCAGCAAGAACAAAGAATACAGTCTTCAAAGGAACCTGAATGTGGACCACCTGAGCGATTTTTGTCAGCAAACATTGCCTTGTCACAAGGTGACTCATCAGATCGTGTTTTCCCTTATTTCTTTAAGATTTTAAGATTTTTTTTACTTACAAGGTTGGAAAAATCATGATCACATCATGATTCACTCAAAATCCTGTTTGAACATTTTGATGTAGTGTTATGTTATTTTTAAAAATAATTGGAAACAAAACCAAAAATGGCTTCATACCAATTACCTAATTAATTTCATATTGGTGTTGAAAGTGGTTTATTTCAAGCAACCAAAACAAACAAAATAATACATACACATATGGATATCAAACTTAAAGATAATTGGTCATGAACTGATTGGAAAATAAAAAGCCATTAAAAAGTAAAGGAATGTTTATCGTGTGGTGACAGTGCAGAAAGAAATAAAGGCTTCAGAGGTGATTTACATTGTTGATGCTTATACAAAACATGTCTCATCTATTGAGGCTGTCAGAGTGAATACAAATTCAGAATGCCTTGTGTGGGCGAGCTCAACTCTCCATCTGGGAGAGAACAGAAAAAATAACGATGTAAGGGCGCACATTTTACATAACTGCACTTTAACTGAAATGTGCTGGGCGCTGTAGTGAGAGGTTAAAGCCGGTGTTGGTGTGATGTTGCTTGCCATGTATGTCACATATGCACTTCGTTACACACAGTACTGGATAATGTACACAGCATCGCTATAAAACCGACATCGTCCCACTCTTGTTGATGAATTCTCCCCTGTTGATGGTCTTCTCCATTAGTCAGCATGCATGGCTCTGTCAGAAGGGCAGAGATTTACTGACAGAGGGACAGACACAGTATTTTCATAATTGCATTTGCTTTGGGGCGCCCTGTGCAGATATAAAACCTGTGCTTGGTTGACATCTTCTTTTCTGTCCTCCTTAAGTGTTGTTTACTTATCTGTACTTTTCTCTCTGCAGAAATCAATTAGAAACAGTGAAAATCCTGCATATTAATGTCTGAAGTGCTATAATATTTGTTAGTCCTCTCCATTCAGATATCAGGCCGAATATCTTTTTAAGTGTAACGCAGGCTGTGGCACAAAATCCACATCTTTCTTTTCCCTCTGCTTGCCTGCGATGGATATGTTTGACCTGGGTAAATATAGCCTGTTGGTTTTAGCTCCAGGATAAACACAGATGTTGAAGAGGTCTTTCTTGCCACAACTTGGACAATGTCTTACCAGTGGTCAGCATAGCATAGAAAGAGAAAACCAAAGAAACTCTGAATTTATTCAACGATACAACTCTTTGTTTTAAGCATTTCTTTGATTTAAGAAAGAAGTACTATTTCAATTCCCTGCAAAAGTAAGGTTTAATCTAACATGTATATTTCTCCAGAAATGTTAAATACCGGTACACAGTTGTTCACTTATTAGCATCTCAAGGTTAAAAGCTTAAAAAATGTTATGATGCTGACAAAAACACGAAAAAAACATTTCAGGTCTTTCTTGTAAATTTTTAAGCAGCAGTTTTTAAATACTAAATATTAGAAAGGTAAAATTGACAAAAAAAAAATGATAGGAGACCACACCTTCGTTGCCATGCATTTTGCTGAGTTCTCCCTCCTGTTGTGTTCAGTCTTGTTGCTAAAGTTTGCATTTGTATTTGAAGATATTTTGAAGTTCTGTGTTTTTCAACAACTAAAGGGTTTTTAGAAACCAAATTTTGTTAAACATTCAGGTGGTTCATCTTTTTAGACCAACACGTCGGTCATTTGGTGCTTCCTCTCCACCGGAAGAACAATACCTGGTCTCTGGCCAATCAGAGGTGGACTTGCGCCTTTCCCTCTCTGCTTGGCTTAGACCATGATATGGGTTTAATGAAAGTTTCTGTTGTTGAACCACAGGAAGATGTTGTTTTTTTTTTTTAATACTTCGGACAGCTGGGCACACAGATTTTTAATGGTTGCACCAACGAGACATTTGGTTGGACTCGAGCCCCTGTTGCTTTCCTCTGTTAACATCTTTATGTCCAACAACTTTTGTATCTTGGAAGATGTTTTTGTCTGCTGTTTTATTGGTAACCATATGTTTTTACACCTGCTTCATTTTTGTCCCCAGCTGATGGGGATGACAGGTGGTGTGTGCGCTCTCCCACACAGAACTCTATCGTTTCCTCAGTAGCATAGAAGAAGCATTCTGGAAACAGGAAATCCTGCATGACAGGATAAGGAACAGCTGATTGTGTCTCCATGTGTTTTTAATAGAGTGAAGAAGAGTAAATCAGTCCTTTATGTAAAAATTTGCTTAAGCTCAACTGTAGCAAATGTGTAATGTGAAAAATGTACTTTGGGTGCATGAGAATATCTGTACACAGGACAAAAATAAACTCGTAAAGTCTACTTTACGACTGGTTTTGTGTTTATCTGTGCTGCTTGTAGGAGTATAAATTGGTTAAGGAATTTGAAACACTCAAAATAAAAAAAATGGTATAAGCTCAGTAAAAAGAGAAAATGTTTCACACTTTTCCTTGAGGTGAGAGGAATAAGGGAGATAACAGTTTTTACAATTGACCCTGTCGTGTTCTTGAGAAAATCTGAAAAAATTGTTACTGTCGCTGAACAATCCAAAATCAATTCCTCACAGCCTATGACCTGAGGCACTAATCGACAAGAGTTGCTTTTCAGTCAGCACAGTTAAGTATCTAACTTGACGTGCCGTTTTGTCATTTCCATCCTTTTGCGCTGCATGCGAGAGTCAAAGCTGTTGGACAGGAAGTGAGTATGTGCTGAGGAGAATGCAATGACGTGACAGAAATATATGCTGCTGTGGATCATTTGGCTCTGGGGGGAGAAACAAAGGTACTTGGAGAAAAGAAATGTCACTAGGATGAATAATCAAAGTTTGCTGGACATGCATATAGGGACAGATAGGGTTGACTGGTTAATTCCAGCTTTCGGAACCACTACGGCTGTGTATCCTAATCAGAAGTGATTTGATTTCAGTTCCCAAGTTTATAAATTCATACTATTATATATGCAATTCAGTGACGTATCAACTCTATTTCTTTTCCAAAAACTATTTTATTGGATAAAAACTTTTTTTTTTGGCAAATTCAAACTGAACAAAGGAGAACCTATTATTGATCAAATTTAGGGCGGCATGTTTACTTTTTAAATACCCAGTCCAATGTAAATTGTATTTTTTGTTTTTTCTTTAACATGCTCTTTTAGCATTTTCTTATGGTGGAAAATGTATGTAGAATAATTTAAGATTAAAACTACTTTTCAGAGTACTTCTTTATTCAAATCGTGTTGGATCAGGAGCAGACAAAAACCTGCAGTTTGGAAAAGCTTGGGTTTGTCATGCAGCAACTGCCATGGGTGGGCCAAAGTCTCCCTTCTCCGCTATAATTCTGATGCATCCACTTGCAGACAAAAAGATCCATTAACGTCTTCATTTTTCTCGTCTGAGCTCCCATCTATCTCAAGTTAAGTGTGATTTTTATCCAACTTTATTTTATTTATTTATTTACCGATTGATGGATTGATGGATTGATTTCTTTATTTTTTTACCTTTAACATGGGCATTTATTACTAAGCATGGCTTGTTTCTTCTGTTCCTCTGTAAATTTACTTGAAATCTAGCCCTATAGGAACCACTTTTTCCAGCTGCCTGTTTAAAATAAAAAGAAGGGTGTAACACTAAACACCACCAGGAAACTTAGAGATAGATTTGCACATTTCCCTTTACTTCGGACACAGCAGGATGTTTTTCTTGAAGAGGCCTATGACTCCCTGCCAAAGACAAGGACATGGTTTTCTTTTTTTCCTGTCTCAATTTATCTTTCTGTCTCTGTCATACACAATTAGAAAAATATTCATGCATACATGTTGTATTCACAGATATTTACATTGGGGAAATGTCCCCCAACAATAACAAGTGTCAAGTTATTGCCTTTTAGAGAGGAGCTATTTCCCTTCTTGCTAAATTAGCATTGCCTGTAGTCCGTGAATGTGTGCCCTTGTTCCAGTTTGGCATAGCACTGGACAAGCATTTATGTTGTTTTTCAGCTTTTCTGAAAACTAGATTTGAGACAAAAGTAGAGATAATTTTGCTGGCACTTCCCACAAGCTCATTTGGTCTAGTCAGGCTCAGGCAGGGAATGAATGCTGATGTGCTTGTGATTTTGGAGCGTTGCAGACATTATGCCACATTTGACACAAGAGGATTTCTGACTAAAATATTGCATGGAGCTGTTTTGTGTTGATGACTTTAAAAATGTCATTAAGTGTGTCATACATGTTTGTGTATATGTCAACACCGCAAACACATTAGTCTGCATTTGTAATGTTGGGTTTGGTGCATCTTGGGGGATTTATAATGGGGAAAAATAGTTTAATTTTAAGATCATTTGTTTGAATGCTATTGAAGCACAATACTTGAAAATATTTTTAACTGTATTTTAGAAAGTCAATTGTCAACCACTGCTTCACAGCATATCATTGAAGTCACATAACTGCTTACAACCAGGAAGTGCACAAAATGTGTTTGTCCACAGACCTTAGAGACTTTTATCATCATTGGAGAGGAGGAGACAGATGAGCTGATAACTCAGGGGGAGAAAGATGGCTTGAGAAAAAAGGAGGGAGGGAAAGAAATGGAGACAGTGGAGGGTGAAAAGGAAGGCTCCTGCAAGATGAAAGCCTCTCATTTCCTTATCCATACAGTTCACATCCTTGATTCCACCTCACTGGTGTTCCTCTGCTTTCCCAGTAGCAACCGAGCTATGGTTAAATAACCTACAAGTTCAGTGTCATAAAGCTCTATCAAGAAAATTTCAATAAATCAAACAAATGAAAAAAAGGCAGGTAAAACCCGACCAAGTAGCAGGAACAAGATGATAATTCAGGGATAGAACTTTGGAGGTCCAAAAACAGAAAGTCTGTGAATATTAGGAAGAGTGCAGTCTCTGGAGGTGGAGTATGTGCTGTTGCTCTCCTGGTATAATAAACTTGATTTGGAGCATTGGAACATTTTTAAAACACAATAAAAGAAAAGAAAAAAAAATGTATTGTTTGTGGGTAAGCTAAAATCTAACAGCAACACTCTAGTAATGCTACACTTGTATGACTTGTCTTTGGTACTACCATGACCTACTTTGTTACAATTATTACCTCTTTGTCTCAGACATGCAGTCCAGCAACCTCTCAGTTGCTTGTATTCTCCTAGACGTGAACTCGACTGTTGGTAACTCGAAACACCACAAAACACGACTTCAACTTTTGCAACAAATCATTAAACATTATTAACCATATAGCTTTTTTAAAAATGTATTCTTCACAAGAACGTTGCTGACCCTCCCAAACTCATCCGGGATCCATCATCCTCCAGTCTTTGAGTATTACAGTAACTTTTGAGTATACAAAAAACCAAAAAAAACATTTGTAAATAGTAATTGTTTAATGTCTGAACAGAAACAGGAACTTTCAAAGATGCTTTGTGAAAAAGCATTAAATGTAAAACAAAAATGTAAAAGGTTTAAACTTGGGTTACATTGAGCCATTCATTTAGATGAAGCCTATTATGATGCTTTGTTTTGAAATGTTGCTGTGACATGAAAGTTGCTCTAGCTTGGAAAGTAAAAGTATGGGTGTTAACTCAGTCTATTTTGGGAGTCATTTCTGTGCTCTCTGTGCGTTTCTATACTTCTTTCCTACACGGTTTGCCATTAGCCATATGTATCACTTCATGCCATAGCTGTCTGTGACTTGAAAACAAATATGCTTCCATGAGCATGTGCAAAGTTCAATTTGTGTGGATATGCATGAGTTAGTTCACATTCAGCCACAGGGCCACACCCAGGACTCAAGCTCTAAAACTCAGAAAAAACAGGACTACTGGATGGACACAGCATGCTGGGAATGCATTTGCATCAGTGTGATGACTTGGAAATGCGCAGGAAACAGTGAGAGCAGTAGCTGCCCAGATGGCCTAAATCGCAAATGTTTAATTTCTGCTCCACTCGGGTTTTTACACATTAAGTGGTGATCCTGTTGTGCAGCCTTTTTGTTGGAGATGCATGCGTGTCGGGTTGGAACAGACATGTTTTTCACTTGGCTGCTATAACTGGCCAAATTCCACTTTAGAGATGCCGCTGTGGGTCCAGATGTTTGAGATAGCTCTTAGGCGCTGAGAACTTAAGTCATGCTATGAAGCCCTTCACCCTCCCCCAAGTCATTGTTAGCTTCTTGTTGCAGTATTGTTGATTTTTTAAAATGACAACAGCTATTTCAATGGCAGAAGCAAATGCTGGTCCTGTCAGCAGTGAGTTTGTAAGTGATCTCTGTGTTTTAAAGCGAGGCATTAACAGGATTTCAGTCAGATTCTTGGGTCTCTATTTAACTCTGCTTAATACGCAGTCGAAGGACACACAGGTACACACACACATACACATAATAGCACTGTGAGCTACAAGGAACCACACCTTACTCCTGTAATCCTCTTTCCCTAAGGACAAACCCGGCTCAATAATACCCTGTGAGTAAACTGTGTTCACCTGTACTCACCACCTGCCTTTCTTTTGCAGAGGTGTGTGTTGATGTGAGTGTTTTAGACTTGTTAGTCCGCACTCCTTAATGGATCAGCAAATAAAGCTTTCAGTTCTAACAGTAAGTCTGGAAAAAAAATGACAGAAATGAGGAAAATTGAGCCGTTAAGACTCATTAAACATATATGTACATTTATCCCGTCCTCTATTCTAGCTGAATGTAAAACAAGAGACTGCTTAAAGTGTGGTGTGCATCAAGCATTTTGACAAATACTCTTCACGTGGTCGTGCCTGACATCTACCTGTGCCTTCGTTTGTGTGCATTCCCAGCTCTGTGGCTGCTCTTTTTCTCACAGCTTTAGTTTGTATAGTGCTTTCCGCAGCTCTGCATTTCAACTCGGTCTCAATAGACCTACTGTACTGTGTTCGCAAAGTCCTGCAGGCAAAACAGTGTCTGGCCTCTCTGCAGCTTAGAACCGCGGCAGACCCACTGAGCTAAAGTACTACTGT
The DNA here is from genome assembly GCA_014656515.1 of Oryzias celebensis. Lineage (NCBI taxonomy): Eukaryota > Metazoa > Chordata > Actinopteri > Beloniformes > Adrianichthyidae > Oryzias > Oryzias celebensis. The sequence goes on along the minus strand of BNCR01000012.1, from coordinate 66,488,038 downwards.
TTCACTACAGACTCATGTTACCACAATGTCTGGCTAGTGACATTGTGAGGAAAGTTAGGATGAATACATTTGAGTTTGTCTTCACAGAGTTTGAATTTTTTATCTTTTGTGTTTTGGAATCCACTTTATCAAAAATGGTGATTGTTTTAGCCAAACACTAAAGAGGATGTTATCAAAAAGGAAATTATGAAACCGTACACTGAATGTGTAGAAGTCCTGGTAAAACAAACATGAAAATAAAGACTTTTGACTGTTTTCCTGCATGTTTCATATCTGGTTTTTTATGCGGAATGATGTGTAAATCTTTTGTTTCATTTACAAACTCCCTCACGTTGACTTCCTATAGTATTCAGTTAGAGCTCTTTTTGGCTGGGGGTTTGCAAACAAGGGGTGTGAGAGGGTGGACTGGGGGGCCTGGAGTGATTATGAGACTTGTGGTGTGCTTTAACCCACTTAGCACAGCATCTCAGCTTCTCCTGCCAAAACGGTGAGCTTAATGTTTTAAATCCTCTTCCCAGAGAGCGCTGATGGTTTGCTTACAGCTGTTCTTCGTCTTGAAGTCTACAAATGATTTCTGTCAGTTTTCACTCTGCATTTTCAACTTTGGTTATTATTAACATTTTTTTTTCTAATCTGGTGTGTTTTATAAGTGGATTTTTTCTAAAAGAGACGTCGTTTCTGGTCTTAAAAGCGTTAGTGAAGAAACCCGGCGGGGTTTTAAACTGAGCCAAAAGCCAGACATGTTAGTTTGCCCCCTCTGGACTGGTTTTTCACCAGCCTGGCCACTGCCCCGGGCGTCTAACTGCAGACTCACTTGAGCTCAAGCTAGTTCATCTTTTCCCAGCTTCCTGGCAGTATCACATGCCTAGTTACCCCCACATCATGTAAAGCCTCCTTTCTTAATAAAACTGGCTCATAAGACCACGTTCCTCAAATTCTTCTGTTTTGTTTTTTTTTTTCGCATGCCTTTGACTTAACAATGTAGACCACAGCATTACTGAAGCCTTTTTTTTCAGTGAGTCAGAATTTTGTTTTAGTTTTTCCACTGTAATACAATCACAGCATAACAGACAGACTCATCACTAAAGTTTCCTCCCTTAAGCACATGGAAGTTCAGAGTTAAAGAACAGTAGTGGAAAGGGGTGGGGAGTACATGGGCAATAACACCTTAAGGAGGAATTCAGTGATGGGGGGCATAGTGTTCAAAAGGCAGCGTTGCTATTACAGGTTTACGTCTGTAACCCCCTTCCACTTCCTCTAATCTTCCTTTCAGGACAGAGGAGTCATGGGCAGAATTGGGGTCAACCATGCTTCCACATTTACCAGTAAATCCTTCATCTCTGTGGTATTCTCTGTGCCCTCCCTGTGTTTGTCATCTCTCTGTCTGACCTTCTCCCTCAGATAACTTGGTAGTATTTCCTGTCTCCGTTTCTTTTTTTTTCCTTCCTTGCCAGGACATCTTGTCTGTTAGGAGAAGCAGACAGAGATCTTTAATCAACAAAGGGTGATTCAAGCACTGAAAAAGGAGAGTTGTCTTTAAGAAACTGGGAAGGAAGTTGATTGAGGGGCAAGAAAATGGGCTTTTGTACAGCTTTACAGATAGCTTGAAGAAGGAAATTTTTCATCCTTAAGTTATCCGTTGAGACTAATTTGATTAAAAAAAACTACTGTCTGTGTTTACTTTACATGTTTTAACAAGATTTAAGCTCAACCATGATAAAAATAATCTTAAAGTCCCACTTTAGCTATTTTTTTTCTATTGTAAAATCATAATTATGCAGTTTTTAGCAAAAAATGTAAAAAGCCTGTGTTGTTTTTTAATACATATTTTAGTTAGCCCTTCTAATTTCCCGCCAGCCCTTTGTTTACACTCTCTCTAGCATGTAGCACCTCACAAGCTCAGTTTTGCCCAATTTTCATTGTAGTGGGTCTTTGGAGATAGCGAATAATTGAGGATAGTTGGCAATCTTAATAGTTCATTAATAAACTGAGCAGCCTGGTAAATCAGGGGGAGGAGTTTCAACCCTATAAAAGATCTTTGTTCACTGAAGACAGCATTATCTCTAGATTGACCAGTTATGCTTTTTGTCAATGCGCAGTGCAGTTACATTTTGTTAGGAGATGTGCAGCTGAGATCCAGTGGGTCAAATTTAACATAGCAGAAAATGATTTTCACTGAAATTATATTATCCACTTCATACTTGCAGGATTACCGTTTGCATGTAGAGGATCATTTTGAAGAATAACAGATTTTAAAGGAAAATTGTCTGGACTGGTAGTTTAGTTGGTTAAGCAGATATACTTTTAGGTTGATTGTTGAACCAATCCAGTATGTGAACAGTTTCAGTCACTGTATGGTTGTATTGTTTTGCGGAATAACCATATTGTTATGGCACAGTTAGTCCCTCCCTTTCAGAAAAAAACCCTTCCTGTGAAGGACAGATTAGAGAAGATCATGCAGCATTCTGAGCCTTTGTCATTTTTATCTAGCTGTTCCAAGAACTGTGGAAAACGTTCCTGCTCATTTGAAACATGAATAGTTAGCTAGTGGACAACAAAAAATTTTTTTTTTCCCCTAAGCAGCCATGGAGAGAGGAAACCAGTTTTATTTTATGTTAATATAAACATTACAAGTTTCAATGAGTATGATTAACATATTATTACTACTAATAATAGCATATTGTTGCTGTTGTTGAGGTTATACAGTATTTATAAGTATTAAAGACCCACTAAGAATTAAATCATGTTTTTGCTGTTTTTAACATGTTCTAGTAGCTTTTTTTTTATGATGAAGGATATGTAAAATTATGTTTCTTATTATTTATGTACTCAAATTGTTCATCAAGAGCAGAGGCAAAAATGCAGTTGGAAAGTTGCTACAGCAAGCCACAAGATCCCTGTTCTGTTCCATTCTGATCCATGTAATCTTTGTTTTCCTCGTCTGAGCTGGCATCTGACTCAAAACCATATGGCTGGATAGCTCTAATATTGTTCGCTATTTTTGTTGGGATTGTGAGGGTCTGTAAGCTAGTGGGAGAGAGTGTAAACAAAAGCATGTTAGGAAATGGGAGCAGGCTTACTCTGTGCCAACGGTACCCGCCCACATTTTATAGGCGGTTTTCTATTGAACTACTGCCACTCTCCAGTCACTATGTCCTAGAAAATGACAGAGTTTTTAGATTTTGCCTAAAAATGGTATAATCAGAATTAAGAGATGACTGGGAATGCTTTTACAATAGATCACAATGTTATCGGAGTGAGTCTTTAAGGAAAAGCTGCAGCTCCGAGTTATAAGTTGCATCAACACAAGTGTCTTAGATGCTAACATTACCAGCATTTACGTCGATATAATGCTTGCATTGGATTAACATTTGCCTTGTGTGCTGGTGCTCTTCTGACACACAGTCAGAAAACAGCTTGGACAGAGGCCACCTAGTGTGAACTGGACGCTTTGTCATATTTGTCATCTTTCTCTCTTTCTTCCTCTCTCCTCCCCAACCATCTGGCAGGAGCACTGATAAAGGAAGCGGAGATCATTGGTAGAGAAAAGCAGGCAGCATTACACACTGCTCTCAATTACTGATATACAGAAAAAAATATGAAACTCAGTTGAAAGTTTTAAGTTTTTTGTAAAAAAAAAAAAAAAGCAATTTTTCTCATTGGTCAGCAATGCACAGAGCTTGAGGAGGAGCAGCTGCACTTGCAGTGGTGTATCATGCCCACCTAACTGACATTGAGTTCACTATCAAAGTTTGCAGGAAGCTGCGGTCTGTTATGACGGGGTTCAGTGGGTTCCCGCTAAGAACAAATATTTTTAATGAGTGGGATGGGTGTGCCTTTTGCACTTAATACATTCAAAGTACACTTTTTCAGTTTTATCAGCTTTGTTTGCTATATTAAAACAAAAACGCTCTGTCATTTCTATTTCTGTTTGGCCGTAAGGTGATTTCAAATGTTAACTGTAGTAAGCATGTTTGCAAAACCCTCTTGTTCGGGAAGACTTGTAGGGACTGACACAAAACTTGATTGCCTGGTTTGCTACGACTCATCCTGTGTTGTTTATGCTTCCGTAATAAAGCAGTTTTTCCTGTTTTGTCAGGACCTTTGACAGTTTTGCTTTGAAAGCCTTTCCTCCCCATTGCATTGAATTTTTATTAAATTCCTTAAATAACATAACAGACATTAAAGAAGGTACATGGAAATAAGGTTTGACGACTAACTTTACTGTCCTGAGGCCAATAATCCTCAAAGAGAAAATGCACAGATTGGTGAGCTGGTGAACAAAATTGACCCGTTTGGGTCTGTATAAGTCCTGCACAGTTAATGTTTATTATTGATCTCAAAATAAATGTTTTTTTTTTATTTTAATGATGTTATTATACATTTGTATACAGCATTATGGATGGTTATTTATTAGATTGTTCATGAGATTAAGACATGTCAAAAGTAAAGTTAATAACATTTATTTATAAATTACTCTGACACTAAATCTTTTTATGTAATCAGATTCCAGTTTGTTAATTTATTGTCTTTTTTTATAAATAATTCTGGGATTTTTCATCAAGTTAATATAAGATTCATTTGGATCCATCAGAGGATACTTTGAAAAAAGAATTTTTCACATGTAACTGCTTTTATAACACTGGACTGGCTTTGCTTTAGGGGTTTATTTCTGACTTTTTAAAGAACTTCAGGCCACAATATACTCTTTTCATTTGCGACCATTTTCCCTTTTCTAGTTGATTTTATTATCTGTATTTTTTTTGTTCCTTTAGTGTGTAATGTATGAATATCTGTCAACATCCCTTGATTTTAAAATGTATTTGATAACATTTTCCCCTCTCCTAAGAAAAGTTTATTAGCTCAATGTCTAAAAGTGAAATATGTTTTAATTCAGTAAATAAAAGTAAAAGGCCACAGAGGGGATTACAAAGAAGTTTATTTTCCCTTTTTTTCCCTGATTAGTTTACACAAGACATGGAAAACCTGCCTTTTAATCCTGGTGCAAAAAGAGATAAGAAAGGTTACTCTTCTTAGCATTCAAATAATGAAATTCTTATTGTCACAAATAATTATAATAATGCCAGAATTACAGTACTTGTGAGTTCATCCTTGTCGAAGGTTTTTCAGATTGGGGCGAAGGACAAGGCTGAAAAGTTGGTGGTTTCCAGCAGAGAAACCAGTGCCCAGCTGCTCACACTTAGGGGAAACAAACAGAATATTGTCATTTTAGAACAAAAAAACAACTGTAAAAGTGTAATAAAATACCAAATTGCATTTAATCACTTGACTAAATATGACTTATTTTGAATTTTCTACTAACTTTACCTCAGACACTTAGATACCCATAAAACCACAAACCACGCTAATGTTTTTCAATGTAATCATATTTTACAAAAGGTTTCAAAGTTTGATCGGTGAAGAAGCAATGACGGCAGGTGTTTTCGGGAACAAATTCTTATTTGCATTCACATCTAAAAATACAGTTGGTCAACTACTTGTCTGTGATGCAAAACTATTCAGCACTATTTGCCTGTGACCAAGTTTCTCAGTTTTCAATGCAATTCTCTCGCTGTTTTTGAGAAAGGGGACTGTAGCTCATATAGTTTATATATCATATCAGGATCTGCATTTTGATAAGAGAGAAGTCAATCACCCTGAAATAATTTTCAAAGTCAAATGTGTATCCTTCAAGAAAAAATTCAGTAATGACTGCATTTTCTGTTGCGTTTTATCCCATAACTCGGTTTTATTTAAGGGTGGATTGACGGACTAGATTTTTCAATGCATGAGTTTTAAAACCAACAGTCTTGCTTTTTAATGTGTCTTTAAAGAGATTTTTTTTTTTTTTTAAAAGGGAACCTTTGCAAGTGTATTTACATTCTTTCCTAATGGAATAAAGAAAAGGAAGGGATCTGACAAAGCAATTCCAAGTTTGTCTTCGGTTAAGCCATTTTCCTTGTTCACAGATTAAATGACTTCTTCTATATTACACCTTCAACTGGGCGAGTTCTTCCCACACTTTGTCTCGGCCTCACCATTCAGTGTGTACACATCTAGTTACGCTGCAAACTGCCTCCAGAATCCCCAAGGAGTTCATCATTTCACGAAGCATCAGAAGATCTGACTGGTAGCATTATCTCTGTTTGACCACTATCGTTCAGCCCTCCTGCAATCTTTCTCCACCTGCAGAACTTATCCAGCCCTTATAGCAAAACCAACACTGGGAGGGAGGCAGTTGGAGCTTGAGCTTCGAAAACACAACATTTGACAGAACAAAACTCATTTTTGTATTAGCTAGTATTATTAGTGGGCATGAATAAACTCTGAAAGTGTGAGATTCTTCAACTCTGGGAAAGGGGCCAAAGTGACAAATGATCTGCAGTAATCAGACTTGTCTTTGAGACTGTGCTCTCCTTTGGGAGCCTGCAAGGTCTTTGTCAGATCGCTGCCCAACTGCCTTTTTTTCTTTTTCAATGCCACTATTCAGGGGGTAAAGAATCAAACAGCGAGGGACTAGGAAAAAGAAATAAGGAGGGAGAGACGAGCTGGATTTGTCAGAAACCTCTTTGTCTGACGACACTGTAAACTCTCACATACATGCACGCACACACCCCTTGACCCCAGGCTCCTTTACTATTGTCAGTACGCATTCTCTGAAAGGAGGCCACTTCTGTCACATCTCATTAATGTTGGGAGCGAAACGGAAGAAAATGTCAGTAAACATGCTCCTAAATGTTTGAGAGAGGGGTGTTTATTTAACCCCACAGCAACAGGACAAAATTAAAATCCATTGATTCAATAAAGCAAGAGTTGTTTGAGGAAATATCAACATTTCCAGTAGCATTTTTTCATGATAGTGACATGTGCTGTAGTCAAAATAACTCTATTATTTGCCACCACTTGTTACTTTCTTTTAAGTAAAGAATATGTGTTGCCAGATTCTCCTTTAAGCCTGCAATTCCTTTTTTGGCTCATATCTGTGCTTGCGCTCTTTAAATAATCTGTTTTGGATTTCTTTTCTTTTAAGTGAAGCTTATCCTTTGTTTGAATTTTGCTAATCCGGAATGGTAAAGTAATCACTTCATCTATTGCCAGGCCAAATATTTCGATTGTCACTTGTTGAATAAAAACTTGTGTCGGTTTATTAAGAGCACAAACCCCATGGATGACATGAGTGTTAAATAATGAAACTTTTAGGAAGGAGTTTGAGGACCAGAGAGGAAACTGTTCACCCTGACTTCTCTGTTCATAATCTTTCTTATTAATAAGTTATCATAGCATGCCTTTTGTAAGGATTCCAAATGTCATGTATTAATTATTCTCTATTGTTCATTAGCTTCAACGTCATCTTGTACATAGCCTTTTTTAAAATATTTGCTTCTAGGTATAGTGCCAGATAAAATCTTTTAAAAACCTTCCGAGCAGATGTCTATTTCTTTCCCCATGTGTCCGTCACACCTTCTTCCTGCCGAGAACCTTATTTTCTTAAAGCCTCATCATTTATGCTCATTAGCCTGTCACTGCTCTGGTTTGGTTACAGGAAGGACCTTGAAATTACCAGCAGTCCCTCAGACACAGTGATGAACCCATTTCTCAAAAAGCAACATCATCACTGCAAATTCATCCATTGAGGATTGCAAAACATTTGAATTTAAAAACAAAGTATATGTAACTTGGTTTGCAAAGTAACAAAATGCACTGATGTTTTTTAACATGTGTTTAATCTTTACAATAACGGTCTACATTAAAAAAAATCCAGAAAAAGATCACAAGTACCAATTTTCTAAATTAATAAGAAACTTTAAAAAAAAACTTAAATTCTTGCTAGTATTGACTGTAAAATCAAACATAGAAGTCAGTCTTGACCTCTGTATTCCCCTTTTATTTCAGAGAGGAACTTGAACGCATTGAGACTGTTGTCAACAACACTGTGTGATTACAAACGTGCACCTCTGGATTATCTAAGGCAGTGAAATAGCTGATTATTACATGTATAGTAAATCTAATGAAAATTGCCCTGAACTAAAACAGTAGTTCATTAACCTTGAACATCAAGTGTTCCCCTTCCCACATTCTTCTTTTTGCACTTTTACACAATTAGATCAATTTTTTTTAGCAGATTCATAAAAGTCAACTCCTCCAAGTGGAGCACTGAGTCTACAAATTAAATAATGTTCTCATTTCTATTCAACAAGCTGAAACATTAGCTTGGCATTGAAACTAATGTTTGCAATCATCATTTATCTTTTGGCAAATACTGAACATTCAAATGTATGGTAACCTCTTTAAAAGTTCTTTTTTATTTACGGAATAAAATTATGTTAGCTTTACAGTAGTTTTCGTCTACAACTACTTTAAGGATAACCAAAACTTCACCATTATGGCTTTATTACAGAAATTAGACCAGTGCAGAATGCTGAAATTTTCATGCACGGTGTCATTTTATCACCCCTAGCTTTCTCTCATCTTTCAATATTTTAAAGACTGTTCAGGCGTAACTTGATGTTTCCAGATCTGGTGGTTGTGAGTGACTGGCAGTTAACGTTCATAGTGGAGGTCTTCACCTCTTAGTATATAAATACATAAAAATAGGATTTGGGGTTTAACTAAAGAGCACTTGTAGAACAGAACCAGTATTCTTTTGTGCTGTCTGGAAGCTTTGTTGCAGTTGAGCTGCTACGAAAGTGCATATGAGGTGACCATGTGGTTGCTACGCATTTTGGATCACTGCATTTTGTATTAGTTTCTGCTACACTCTGAGGTTGTGTGTCCTGATTGCCTGTGGCCCACCGCCTACATCATACATCTTTTTGCTGGTGCACCTTTGCGTTCCTATGGTAACCATCACCATTATAGTGATCAAACAGCTACAACAGCATTTTGGAGTGCTCCTGCTAAAAAGACCTCTGTGTATTGAATTTTACTTTATTGCTTTATGTGGTCTTCAGTTAAAACAGTTTAAAATACAGTGCCCTGTTCTAAAATCAAAATATAAGCTGTATTACACTACTCTGTAAAATATATAAGGAACTAATTTCATAGAAAAAAGGATTTGTACATAAATGTCGAAGATAAACTAAAGCTGAACCCATATTTGTGTTTTTTTTAAGTTTATTTACTGGCAAAATTGTTTTAAAATAATAAATACGAGTCTTGGAACCTAAAAAAGAAGTCTCCTGTACCTGGATAAGCTGTTCTTTTAATTGTCTATCCATCAGTTTGCTTTCTATAAATGTTTATTACATTAAACAGTTAGCAATTTTACTGTTTAGTTATGAACTGATAAAGATGTTCATAGTTGTAATGTTTACCAAGTGACAGTCTTCTTATTTCACATGTGTAAACCTTGGAGTGCATGATGTTATCCAGGATTTTTGATACTGGTATGTTTCTCTGTTTTTTCATATATAAATACGATGAAACATTTGAAACCACAAGAATGCCAGGAAAAATTCCAGAGGAATAGATTTACACTTTCATCCTCACATTTGGAACACAACTCTTAAGTCTGTTTTCCCACTATAGTTCTCTATTTTGTTGTCATTTCTCTCCTTTCCAGATTTATCTTCATCTCTCACTACAGATGAGTGTCATCACCAAACATCAAAGTTCATAGAGATTTCAGTCGTAATTCTGCTGTCCATTCATCACCAAAGCAAACAAGAAAGAGATCAGAACCTTAGTAGACTCCTACCTCCTCTTTGAACCCTTTTTTTAAAACAAATGGCTCACCTTACCTCAGTCTCACAGCATCTATATATCTGTAATTTTTTCTCCTATACAAGTTATACAAAGATGCAATACTGCTCCATCTGACCATCTCTGTGCTTTCCTGTCGGCCTTCATTAAGCTGCTACTGCTTCTATTGTACTTGGCTTGAGACTTCTATGCTTCTTTCGTCGTTCACTTGTGAACAGATTCCACTCTCTAAGATCTTGTTGAATGAGACTGACGAAAACTCTATCCCTTCTCCTTAATACTTCCATATCTCCTCACATATGTTAAAAAGGTCTTTTTACTCTCTATCTCTTGCAATGTCTTCGTCACCTCCCATTTTTCTACTTCCTGCTCCACAACAGTTTGTTTTGTTTCCAATCTGTTGCTAGATCATTTTCTGTCTGTAGCAGTCCTCACACTTTTTTTGAGCCATGATGGGATTCCTGCAACGACTCCTTTGACTTTTTGACAAGACTTTTAATGTTGCGATTTGTTTTGAGAACGTACAAAATTACGGTCAGATGAAAAACATTTGGAAAGTCTTTCACCCATAGTGTTTGTCGTTTGTCACCAACAGGCTCAGCACAGTCCCATCCATGCTTTTTATTATCCTCTTTGTAAGAGATAAGTGAAGCCTGATTGATTAGTATTGATTTAAATTGTAGACTGACTGAATGGGCTGTTTTCACACCGCCGAGACGTGGTTCCACTGCTTTCTCTCCTTTGTATTTCCTTTTGTCCTCTAAGCAGACCAAAACAAATATATTTTGTTCCACAACATGACAGGAAACGACAGCATTCACAATTAATCAAGCCACCTTTTTTATGGTGTTAAAATTGGGTCAATGTTTGACTTCCAAAACCTACCTTGAGTATGTTTTCTAACAGCACAGGGTGAATGTAGACGTGTTTACAGTGGAGATGCAGAGCAGACGATTGCCTCGGGCCTCATCACAAACATTAGGCGTGTCTGTGTTATTGGTCTTTTGAATAGTATAGAACGGATAACAGCTGTTCTATGAAGACAGGCAGATAATCTGATTATAATTACACATGATGTGAAATAAAGAGCCTTATCAATAGTAATATATTGGTATTTAATTATAAATGTATATTTATATAACACATATATTCTTAATGAACATGTTACAACCTGTTCAGGGTGTATCCTGCCTTTTCCTGACAGTCGCTGTGTTGTCCTCTGTAACCCCATCACCCTGAAAGCGACTGAGCGGGTACTGAAAACGGATGGATGCATGTTCACCTGTAATGCAGTTTTAGTTGAGGCTTAAGTCACTTTGATGGGAATACGAGCACAAACAACCGTTCAGTTTGTTCTTTTCTACATGGAAAGCTTACGTGAAAAACAGTGAGGTCAGTTTCACTTAAAAATATCTTTTGTCTTTCAGATTGAATTATCGATTCCTCTCTGCCTACACACCACACCAAACTTCACCCCATCGGGTTCATCTTACTGGCTTTCTGCAGAAAAGGTAAAGTATAAGAGCTTATGGCTAAATTGTTATTGGTCATTTGTTTCTTATAAAGATGTCCGAAATCTTCTCAAAATATTTTCTTTTTTATTATTTAGTAAAGAATTGTAACAATTTTTCTTTTCAATTTTGTTTCCAGTCTTTTCCTTCTGTTTCTGTTGTTTGTGTTGGATTTTCAGAAACAAGCTTATATAATGTGACTTACGGATATTAAAGTTAAAAGTCAACAACTTTTTACCAATTTAAATACAAGGAGAAATCATTACAATCCTCATTTTGTCCATGCTATCGTTTCTCCTGCTGAATTTCATTTCTCGTCACTTCCCATCCAGATTCTTAAATATCACTATTCTCGTAACAAAGATGTCTGATTCTGTGTGAGTTAGCGAGCTGCATAGGTCACAGTCTTCTCACCCATTCTGTTGTCTTCCTCTCCATGAGCTTTGCTTGTGTCGTGATGTGTGACAGACAGGCCAACTGAACTGACACTTGCATCAACAGGATCGAACAAAATGCTGAAGAGAGAAATCATATGAGACATGCCTTCAAATAACCCAAGCAGACTTCCAAGACTGATTTAGACCAAAGTCGCAGACTTGAGCTATGTTTTTCTCCTTCTAATCAAACGTTCTCGTTCCCAAGTCTCAGGCTTTGTCCACTTACTAACGCATGTACAGTGATGTACGTCCACCGTTAAATTAACAGACATTTTCTACCTGGTGTTCAGTTCTCTCTTCTTAGTTATGACAGTTATGACCTTACTGATCCGTATTTTGTTCCTGTCTGTCATGAAAAGGAACAAAAACTTCATCATGACTTTAATGATGAGTAAAGACTTGAGTACAGAACTTTAATCTTAGATCTCATGTAGACAAAGTGAGTGACAAGTATTCAGGCCTGACAAATAAGAAAAGTCTGTTAATTCTGTTTTTGGCCAACACTTTTAAAACTGGGATGTTTTCTAGATAATTAAAAAATGCCACAAGAACATGTTAAAAACACAATTTTCATTAGAGTTGGTCTTTAAATCAAACACTGTGGGCTACAGCAGTGTTTTTGTAGTTCTTTAACTCAGCAAAAAAGAACTTATTTTACAGTAGAAGTTGCTCTTTAAATTTACAAAAGTTTCATTACACTTTTAGTCTGAAACCCTGGAGCAACTTGCAGATATTTTTTTATTTTGTGTTCAGTTTTGATCCTTGTTGAGTTGTTTCTTAGGTATTTTGGGCATGCGTTTACAGAAAACTGAAATCAGATTGTTTTTTTTTTTCTTATCTCAACAGGATCTCAGTGCTGATGCATACGGACAGATTTTTCCAAAGGAATTTCCCATTGCAAGAGAAGTAACGTATTGTGAAAGAGAAGCACTGTTACCTAACTGACCGCTGTTGCATCCAGATCTGTCAACAAATTACATAAAGGTCAGTAGAGATCATTTCATTTTTTTCCTCCATTCATTTCAAAAGAGAGAATGGAGAACTTGAAAAGTGTCTCCGAAGCACAAAGTAAACAAGATAAGCCAGATAAAGATCTGAGGAAGTGGATGGAATATATTTATATTAAAGAGGGAAAATAAATGTATTATTTGTAACTGTAGAGTTAAACAAACGTCATAATTTAACTGTTGGATATAAATTCAACTGTCATTTAATTTTTTTTCTGGTAAAAGAGATATAATTGTACAATTTTCCTAATTGTTGTTCTTTTCTAACCAATTCCATTAGAATGTTTTTTGCAGTTATGTTGAATTGTTTTTGCTATTTTACCCCTTTTTCATTACAGTTTTTTATTCCTGAGGAATGTTTGGCCATGATGTATTCAAATTCATTTTTGTACCATTTATTTTAATTCTTTTGGGTTTGTTTTAAGAGATTGTAAATGCCAAAGAGTGAAAAATATGATAAAAATATGATAGAATACAATATGATTAATAGTTTTTAATAAAAACACATAGGGTTGTTGACACAAATTCATAGAATTGTTCAGAATTTTTAAATACAAATGAAATGTTTGTCAAAGACACAGAAACAATGTTTCTGGCCAACCCAGATGGCTTTATAAAAGTCGCTTTAGGTTAGTGTTTTGGATAGATTAACATCTGACCTCTATTTTGAAGAGGCTTTGTCTCCATACATCTTGATTGTTAAGGTAAAACACACACATCTGACTTGGAACAGTTTGGTTGTCCTGCAGTTGTGCAAAGTTTGTACTGATCTAAGTTCTGCTTGCCTCGCTGTGACAAATCAATGAGCGCAGCACTTTCCTCCATAGTACTCCTCTGGAGCACTTTTTTACTCACTCTTTCATTGCTAACATCTAACCAGTGTAATTACCAGCTTTGGTGTATGTTTGCGGTGAATGTCCCAATCCTGCAGGCTAAATTTGAGCAGGAGTGCAGAAGGAGGAATCAGGGTGTAGAAGAGGAACAGAGAAAAAAAATCTGCATGGTAATATGGGCGTGAATAATTTATCTTCTGAAACCTGTGACAAACCTGCTGTGTCGGGGTTGTTCCCTCTGCACAGTTCACTTTCCAAAATCCGTTCTCAATTGTGAAAGGAGAAATCAGATGGTTGCAGCATGCTTTGTCAGTCATTAAAAAGTCATGAAGTACATGTACAGAAGCATGGTGGATCTCAATTGCTGCAGAAAGGAATAATCTCCTGTATTTGTGAGACTTTCAGTGAATATGGGAGCTTTTTAAACTGTTGTTTCATCAGTACTTTATGCAGAGGGCACAAACCATGTGGTGATCTTTTCCGCACCTTCTGTGATGTTTTTCCTTGTCATTTTACTTCCAACAGATCTGGACTAATTTGCATCACAGAGCTAACCTTTTTTAACAGCCTGATTTCTGAGTCGTCAGTCCACCACTGATACACCCAACAACTTTAGAGTGATTTAGGTTTATTTCTGCAGATCAGATGCTTGTGTTGAACTGAAAATCTGAGGTAGACAGAATGTAGACACTCAAAGATTAAGATTTAACATTCTTTCTTTGACTTTCACTTACATTTTTTTTGTGTTAAGAAAACAAAAACATGCTTTTGTCCTTTTTTTCATGTGTTGTCTCTAGCAACTGTGATCATGCAATAACAGGTTTGGTTAAAATTTAGTTGCATTTCTTCATGTTAAGCCATCTAAAACCAACAACACTCTCCATTGGCTTCTGCGCATAATGAAGCCTTTCTTTGGCTCCTGCAGCTGGGGTGGATAATCTGGGATTGGCTCCCATAGTGGATCACAGAAAAGTCTTCTGAATGGAATACAGACTTTCTCAGAAGACATGATGAGAGCTGGAGTCTTCAGCCCGGAAATGCCTGTGCTTTACTAAAAACAAAGACAAGATACATTTGCATAGCCATTAGGCCATCAGGGAATTCTTTAATTCTATTAAAGCCTGTCTCCCGAAGCTGAACCCAGCAAGCTTCACCAAGACATTATGCATCTCAAAATGCACAACAATCCTTCCAAGCTGCCCAGATAAGCAAAAACAAACCTCAACATTCATAATAATGCAACTTTTGAAAAGAAAAATCTATCTTAACCGTTGCTGCTTTATGATAATTTTAAAGTGAAATGCCTAATATTTATCAGAATGACCAAAGTACTATAATTTCAATATTTAAAGCCTTTAGATTATGTTTAACACTTTAAAACAGTGGCTGTTGCTTATTTGAAACCTTCTTAAATGTATTTGTGATCAAGTGAACAAAACTCAGTAATGTTTTTTGAATTAAAGTTAAGTCAAGGATAAAAATAAATGCTCCTTATATTTAAACTTTTTTGTTTACCTTTATGAATGCCACAGCTATTCCAGAGACACTGTAAGAAAAACTACAGTGTGTAAAAAATCTGATTACCCCAAAATAACTCATTATTGGTGGGTTTATGTAACAAACTTACTTCAGGCATTTAGGAACTGCAGCAGACCGAGGAGAGACAAATGTAGATAAAAGAGCTTAAATCTGAGAATGCAGCAGCAGAGATGGATGGATTAGACACATTTAAAATTCACCCATTTATCCCAAGCTTACATTCAACCCATTTCTATTAAAGCCTTGGATTTAGTCAGAACTGACATCTTATTTCTTTTAAAAAGTTAAAAATAAACAGGTATCCAAAATTTTAACTTACACGGTGCTGGTAGGATGCCCAGTTCATAGTCAAAGCAGTGTGACAAAGTCATGAAAAGAAATCTAAAAACAAATAATTTTTAATGAACAGCAGCAAAACTTTAATTCAAAATGTTTGACTACTTTCGCTTTTGGGATTGTGATAATGAGAATGATCTGTCCAATACAGATTTATGCAAACAAACATGCAGATGACTAAAATTAATATCCATTAGTAAAACAAAACAAAAAAATCACACAGATGAGTAAATCTAAAAAGAAATTTGAAATTTGAAGATTAAATGTTGTGTGACTGTCATTTGAAATCGTGCTGATGTGGTTCACTAAGTAATGTTCTGCTCTTTTCCAGTCACTCTATTTCTGGCTTTACCAACCTCACCCCTCTGGCTGATGCTGGGTCACTATGCGCTCATGCTCTTTTCCGTCTTTCCTTCAATCCCTATTCTCCTCATCTTCACAATTTATTACTACAGAGCTCATTCCTTTACTGTTTTACCTTTCTGCAGAATTAATAGAAACAACGGATTTCATTTTTGTTAGTTTCCTACCAGAAATAACTACCATTTCCTGTTCCTACACTTGTGAGTTAATAGCAGTAGCTTTGGTGTCGAAATCGTCTTGCCTTTTTCAGTAGTTTGTTGTTATGTTCTAATATTTTCTTAAACATTTAGAGGATTTATTATGCAGAAGCTGCAGCCCTCATGTCCTGTGGGCGTATGAATGTATGTGAGTGCTTGCACACGCTTGAGTGAGTGATAATAATATCCCTTGTCAGCCTCCTGAAGATTAGTCCTAACAGGAGAAATCCTTTGTCATATGCCCTCATCTTATTCTCTCTGAGTCTTTCTTGCATGTCTATATTGGTTTATTTTATATTTGACTCAACTTTTGTTTAACATCTGAGACTGAAGTAAGTAAATGTGGTGTCATAAGCTGTTATAATGTAAAAGCCAGTTGGTAAAACTGAATTTGACTGTGTGATTTAGGATTATTCATTGCAGATGTGGTATTAAATCTTTTTTTTTCCTTTAATTCTAGGAAAAACTGAGTGTAACTCGAGTGGAAGCAGAAGAAGAAAAATAGGGTCATCTCTGATCCAGACATGTCCATTATGCTGCAGCAGTATTTATTACAACCTGCCAGTTAAAGGCGATGTCTTGGGGCGCTGGAGGCCACAACACCACGAGCAGAGTGTGCATGGGGCCTCTCTGCTACCCATTTCTAGCAACCCCACTGTCATGTGAAGCCAACGCGGTACTGCACTGCCCATAGCTAACCTGGGGCAAAATGAACACCTACAGAGACAGAGGGGTAACTTGCACCTCCTCTGACCTTCTGCGTGGAGGAGGAGCAGCGGCCCAGCACACGCCATTTCGCCACACCCCTAATGGACACCCAGCTCCTGATCCCACTGACTCAATGATCCAGCCACGCATTTCAGTGCCCAAAATGGGTGTTCGTGCACGGATTGCAGAGTGGCCACCGCGTCGTGCACAGTCTCGGGAGTCGCTGCTTGAAAATGGGCAAACTGGTAGCAATTACTACGATGACTGTTCCACTTCATCATCAGTCGTGTCATCTGATGTCAGGCTGGTGCGAGGAGGAGTCGCCAGAATGCCCCAAAGGCGGTCAAAGGATGTAGAGTTGAGAGGAGGGGGATGTGGTGCTGAAAGAGGTTCACCTTTCAGCCTAAGAATGTTTCCACCTCTGAGACAGCGCTCCAACAGTGAAGTGACGCTCAGTGAACAAGATGAAAACGAGGTATGCTGGTTGATAAGTTTGAATACTTGCAGTTTAGCTTTTTCCTTCCTGTCTCACTTAGAAATTCCTCCATTGTTTTGGTGGGTTTCACTTTGAATCTTTATTTTGTGGTTACATCATTGACTGTATCAGAGAACTGGATTGAGCGAGTTTGACGCCACCAACAGAAAAGGACTTGTTTCCCGTTCCAACCACATTAAGCCAATTCAGTCACCAATTTTCCATATGTCCATTGCCATGTTGGATGTGTCCAGTTCTAATAGACAGTCAATGTTTAACATGCGAGTGGGAGAGGGGTCACTCAGTCCAGTTCTCATTTACAGTCAATTGGTTGCACTAAAAGTTCAGGGTTGGTATTAAACACATTAAACAGATTTTTCAAACAACTTTTGTTGTATTTTTTTGTATTGGAGCACATTTTTTGTAATACTGTTTTGTAACAGTTAAAAAGACCATTTTCTCCTGTCATCCTCCAGGTGGATTGTCGTGGAGGTAGTGGATTGGTGAACCGCTTCAGAGAGTATGGCAGCACCTCTTCCATTGACATCCAGGGCATCCCTGACCAGAGCTTCTTTGACATGATCAGCCAGCTCCAACAGGAGAGGCCTGACCAGCGCACCTCAGCTCCTGTACACCTCGGAGAGCTCTTGAGAGCCTCCGAATCGCCACCTGGTGTACCTGTTCCCTCTCCGCCCTCACCTGGTCCATTAGATGATCGAGGTACAGGAAGAAAGGATGGTACTGAGAGAGTGAGGAAAAAAAGTGGAGGGACAGAATCATCCTTGGGCACCTCCTCTTTGTTCCGGATACTTCGGAGCTCCAGCAGAGGGGAACTGGATGGAGGCAAAGGAGAGTCTAACGAGGACAGAGGTGGCCGGGGTTCAACAGAGACCTCATACAAGCCGTGGGTTTGTCCAAAGAGTTTTGTCCACTTTGATTCCCAGAGCATCTTATTTGACCTCCATGAGGCAGCAGCTCAGCGCGGCTTTGCCACCCAGAGGAGGAATACAGCTACGGGGGCATCAGCTGCTTCTACATCTGTTCCTAAATCCTCTGCTGCTTGTGTGAACGATCCCATTTATTCCAGCATTGAAGATCTGACCCTGAGCCATGATCAGGGCTCCACTACACCCTCACTGGCCATGGAACCTTTAAATGGACCTGGAGCTCACAGCTCCAGCCCATTGCTCCTCTCTTGCCCTCAATTCCTAAACGAGATCGGGTCCCAGAAAGAACGGAATATCAGCTTTCTTGGCTCATTAGCAGAACGAGAAGTAGATGGGGAGAGGGAGAGTGGGAGGGGGTGTTTAAGAAAGAGTAATGCCAGTGTGTCAGTGCTGGAGGTACCACGTGAACAGCAGATGACAAAGATGGAGAAACTCCAGCTGTACAGCATCGAGCACGTTGACTTGGGAGCCCTGTACTACAGAGACTACTTCCATGGAAAAGGTAAAAATGTCTTCAATATGGTGTGTAAAAATGAACAGAAAATAATAAAACAAAAGACTGTAAGTCATAAATGATTATGCATTACTATATTACAGTATGTAAAGCTTCATACTTTAAATTTAAGTCAAATGTTGAGAGGAAGTTCATCAAATAGGTACTGGCTGAACATATTCCACCCTATGGAGGAGGACATAAATGAATCATTTGGAGTTCACTATAATTTGTTAGTATTTTATAGATTCGAAGTGCACATTCAGTCTTTAATTATCACAGCATAGAGCACCATTCTTATGAGCAATCAATCTAGAGCAGCTGACAAATAAATCATTAGTCATGTTTTGTTGCAGGAATTTAATCTCTATCACTTTGGCCTGCCTTTTCAAAATAAATATGCTCTATTGATACAAATAATAAACATACAGAACAATACACATACGTATACTTAAGAAGTGTGCATACTTTGCATTGAAGATTTAGACAGGCAATATCAGAAAACCTATATTTGATTTTTACCAGATGTTTTTTGACTGGTTAGCCTCCCATTCTGTTTTTTTGTCAATTTTAATTACTGTTTCCATTTATGACCAACCAGAGTTTCTTTAGTGTCATCTCCCACATCCTAAGCCATAGATAGCTTTTCATATCCAACCGGACCTGAGCAGAGCAAGCCAAACTGGCAGCCCTCCAAAAGCTTTTATTACGCGTGAAGCTGCTACTGGACCAACACATCTGCAACCACAGCTTTTGCTGCATGTTTTTAGGGCCAGCAGTAACCTCAAACTTCAGAGAGCTGGGGTTGTAATGTGCGTCTCATCTCTGCCTGTCTGCACACGTGTATGTCAAGATCACCTCTTCAGACGCATTGATGAACCGTACCCTTCAGCATGCATCATCTGGTTTCAGCCTAATTAGCAACAGATGTTAATAGGACTACATGTGTGCAGGCAAGCACGTGTTTGTGTGAAACGCATGCCTGCAGCAAAAGAGATAAAGGTTGCCATTTCAAATACATGTCCATCCACTGATTCCAACTTAACTGTCCCCAATAAACTCTACTCTGACTGCACACGTGTGTTTGCTAAAGGCTTAGTCAAAAACTGACATGCTATGAGCCTGAGCAAACAAAATCATCAGTGGAGTCTTTTGAAGAATATGCCACCCTGATTTACTTCACTTTAAGAGGACTCTTTCTTTATAAGTTCATTCCTCAAGAAGAATCTTACTAGCCTGGGTTTGAACTCTTGCCTTTGGTGTTGGCTTTAATAGAAGAACTATAAAAGAGAGTGTGAAGCATGTTGATCAATTTGTTTAATGGATGAATATGTTGTGTCAGAAGTGCAAATAACTCCCATTTCATTCATTCAAAAAGCAGAGTAAATATATTTATTTACATTTTTATGGCCACATTATGCTTGACCTGCATGTTGTGAAGTCTCTTTAAGAAAACATCGTGCAGATTAAACCTCCCTTTTGTGCTCCAAACATTTTCTGTCTCACTTTTGCTAAACTGGTTTTACAATTAACCGAGTATTGATTTCTGGATAGTACGCCAATCTTTTGACTCTGCCCTTGGCTGCACACACCCTCTCCTTCCATTTTACTACCTACACATAAATTATCTGGCATTCAGCCCATGCTTCTTTGTCAAACCGAAGGTTAAAGAACTTACTTCCCTTTTAACTACTGTTGTAAACAGACTTTGCAAAACAACGTTAACACTTAGTTCACTTTTTTTTTCTATTTAGATGTCTTAAGTTTTTTTTTTGTATTTTTGGTCATTTGCCATGATTTGTTTGTCATAAAATTTCAAATTAGACTTTATTGTGTTGGGTTTCAAACTTTTTCTGTACAAAAATGGTACTATCGTTTTATTTGTTTGCTAATCCTTTGTTAATCTGTTTAAATCGTTTATTTTTTGGAAAACTTGGGGTGTATTCAGACGGGACACATTTGTTTCGCTTAAAGGGAACCAGAGTTTGTTTTCAGCAATAATCCGGAACAAATTTTCAGTCTGAATACACAAAAGCGGACCCAGGTCGGGTACCGGAACACGCTCTCAGACCCATCTTTCGAGGTGACCTCGGCTTGTTTCCAATCGGACAGAACTCTCTTTCACTCTGAGTTTCCTCAGTCTGAATAGGCTCTGTGCTTGGAGCGGAACTGGACAAAAAAGTGACATTGTCGCCAGTCATTACAGGATGTAAACGGAGTAGGAATGAAGCAACCGATAAGCTGCGGACAAACGTGGAGCAATGATGAGACACAGCAACTTATTAAAATGCGATCAGCTGAATTCAGGCTCATTAAAACAACTTTTATTGTGATGCGCATTACTTCTCGCACTGTTTTCCCGACAATCTATATGTCACAAAAACTCATCAGCGTACCTTCTTAGCCATCACCTCCTCGGTTACCGCCTTGCAGCATGCTTCCACCATACCAAAGCAGCAAATAAAAAGTGTTGAGTCTGACCTTGATACAGACGTTCAAAGTTGGTCAGCGAAATTTAAAGTTTGAATAAGTGAACTATTTCGACAAGGATTGCAAAGCAGAACACTTGCATTATTCTTTCTCTCGTTGCTTTGCCCCACCCTCTTAATTCCTGGCTAATGACTGAAGAGATATTTAGTCAGGTGGTTTTCTATACAGGCTTGAGTTCAAACCATAAATGTCCGGTTGATTGCAGTCTGTATAAAGGCTAAGTGCAAGGATCAAGACTCGATTCGGACCAAGTTAAGCAAAGTCGGTCTGGATCAACTGACCATTC
The DNA here is from genome assembly GCA_014656515.1 of Oryzias celebensis. Lineage (NCBI taxonomy): Eukaryota > Metazoa > Chordata > Actinopteri > Beloniformes > Adrianichthyidae > Oryzias > Oryzias celebensis. Next base: position 66,466,714 of record BNCR01000012.1, on the reverse strand, counting down.
CAGTCTGAATACACCCTTAATTTAAAGTAATGAGCACTAAAAGGAGAGTTCTTTTTCAATATTTAAGTATCAAACTGTCAGTTTAATAGTTTCTGGGGATTGTTAATTCTTCATTATTCAATAATCAACTCTCCTTGCACAGCATTTAACAATGACAATGTTTTTGAATAAAGATCCCCTCATCCTATCTGAAAATAACCAGCCATAGACACATTAAACACACATGCTCAGACAGCAACAAAGTGATTGTTTCCTTAACCACTCAAACTGTAATCTTGGCTGAACTGTCCTTCACCAGAGCATTCAAACTACTTTGGGACAGACAATAAGCTGGGCCCTGTGGCTGTGAGCATCCGCAGGGAGAAGTTAGAAGACACCAAAGACCTGAAAGACCAGTACCAGTACCGGCTCATCGTCAGGACCAGTGAGGTATGCAGTGTCGGCTGTTTCTGTCCATTCATGGCGGGGATTTCCTGTTGACAATACACCTATGAGTCAGTCAGAGTAAACGCTCAACTTTATTACTCACCTGCTTTTGGTTTAACCTGCCTTACCCATGACACTTATGACTCCTGAACACCCCACTACCACCACCTCAGTCCAGCCCTTTCTTATCATACCACTGGAAAATTCCCCTTGCCCAGTCTCAGCCCATAAAAGCCAAACCAAACATTGGCTGCTCTGGCCTTCTGCCCTCAGCATAAGCCTCATTTTCACTTGCATGAATCAACACTTGCAGAGTTAAGTGATGCTTAGTGATTTAGGAGAAGTAGCATTCATATTCTTTGAAGTCTTTATCAGAAGTCGTCAAAACTTTAGTGCACATTTACACGTAAAGATGTTTTTGTGAAACATAAACATCCTCCTTCATATTTTTGTGTGTTTAACCCGTCAAATAGGGAAATGTTGCATGTGTGGAAAGCTTTCTTTACAAATAAAATTATTTTTTTTGTTCCATACAATTATACAAGCAAGAATAATTACGGTTGTTACTTTAAAATAATTGTTTTTCTAAGAAATTGTTAATATGTTGCATTTTTTTTCTCATTTTATAATAGACTATCCTATATTATTAGCAAAAGTGCTCCTCCTTTCATTGTATTGGTGCTATTTTAGCCTGGGTGTCGTCCTCTGTGTAGTTGGTATGTTGGTGGTGTTAGCTGGATTACATGGTTGCCTGGCCTCATCACTTTAGATCTGGAGCAACAATGGAGCCTCTTTACTATCCAAGCACACAGGAATACGTTAGCAGACCCAGCCAGCACATTCAGGCCCACTGTTTCCACACAAAAAAAAGTAGATGAATTACAGACATTTTTTTCTCTCCTACTTAAGCAGTGGCACTTCTCAGATATCCTTCCCCTCATTTCATTCCGTGTGCAGCAACGCTGACACAGCAAGGTGGAGAGATGGCTTCCGTCTCCCCTCCTGCTCTGGCATAACTTTACACTAAACATTTCCAATTCCCCTCTATTACTTCTGCTGAGAATTTCCCACATTCCACTCTAGCCCTGCAGAAGCAAAAGCTGTGTAATTTCACGTGCATCCGATCGGCTTTATTTGTTAGACCCGAGTCTCTGAGGTTCAGCTGTCTTTCTGGCCCCCTCCTCAGTTCCTCACCAGCTCGGTTGTATACCATGCATTTTTAATGAACCCACATGTGAGTTATTGAAAAGGAGCAGCTCATCCTTTCTGACACTACCCAAATGATATGTAGTCTCACTGTTTAGTGAGTCAATGTCTCTAAGCAGCAGGAAGACCTAACAGAATATTAATTCACTAAGCAAACAGAGAAAATCTGCCTCCTAAAACCTTGTGTGTGTGGGAGTGTTGTTAGGAAAGTGACCTGTCCTAGTGAAGCACTATACTATTCTTTGTTTCTGGTGAGTTTAAAGGCTTGGGTATGAAAAATTGTTAGTAAATAACTTGTAGATGATAGCATTAGAGACAAGGTTCAACTTTTCAAATTCATTAAATTCATTATGAGCAGTTGTGTAAGCATTTGTACGACTCTGTACATGCCTGCGTTGAGAGCAGGGGTCACAACTTCCAAAGTAATTCATACATTTTAAAAAGCTAAAAATCCTCATTATCATTTTTAACCTCACAGATATATAACTTAAACTGAACAAAGTCTAGCCACTTTTTGTAGTTTGAATTTATGGTCACATTTGGTTTATGTAATTTCTTTTTTTATTATTTGAAAAAAAAATTAGAATTCTTTTAGTAAGATGTATTAGACAATCAAAACCAACTAGACCTCTAAATCAATATCAAGATAAAGTAAATACCATTATAAATGTAATATGATACATTTTTTTTATTATTAAAAGATCTTATATCAGTTTTTACATATAAATGTTATGACAAAAATGCACCCTCATGGCAAAATTGTATCCAATTCTATGATTTGATTAGTATAAAAACCTTAAATTATGTCAAAATGTTTTATTTTGGAGGATTAAAAGGAAACATGTCATTGTTGTTGAAATATTTAGTAGAAATGTCATGAATAGATCCTAAAATATTTCATTGAGCATTAACAAAGCCACTGTAATCACATCATCACATCATTTACTCCAAATTAAGGATTTGATCAAATGTATAAACAGGTATAGATAGGTTCAATAGTGGCACTCAGTATCTGTCTCACAGTTACCAGAACCATTTGGTGCATCTGCTATCCTAAATATTTTTCCACTTAAAATTCTTTGTGAAATAGTCCAAAACATTGTTTGAATAAAGTTATTGATTTCTTTTGTGTCTGTTATATTCTGCTGAGTCTGTGTAGTCTAAAATCTCATTTTGATCTAATCCCATGACTAGCTTGTGACCCTGCGAGGCATAATTTTAGAAGATTCTGTGGCAACTACGGGGAAGCATGGCACAGTGAAAGGTCTGCTACTCAAGGAGGTCCTGGAACAGGTCGTCCCCGAGCTCAGTGTGTCTTGCTTGAGACAGGCAATGACCACAGCCAAAGTCACTGATCAGCTGCTTAAACTGGATGAACAAGGGGTAGGTTTCACACATCTCTTCATCAGTATTTTGTTTCATCTTAAAGCACACATTTACAGATCAAAAAAAGTACCTGTCTTCTTGGGCTTTTTTTTGTAAATAATAATCCAAAACACACCATCAAGCGAATTACTGCTGATAAATGGAAATGCAGGTCCATAAAAAGTACCCTAAAACTTCATAACTAATTAAAACTTTGGCAGAAGTACAAAATTGGTCAGTGAAAAAAGTACACGAAGCAGGGTGTGGTACATCTTTGTACGCATAGAAACTTTGTTTGGCTTCCTTATCTCAGTTTCTGTTTAATGGAGGGTAAAGTGTAAGCATGTAGGTGTATTTTACATCATTAAAACTTCTTTATACATAACCATCCGCTCCAGGTGGATGCGGTACTAAACGCTCATCTGTGTACTTTTTATAGAAGCAAGTTGCAGTTTTTCAGATGTTTGTTCTCGCTGCTTGCCTCACAGTTGAGTCAGAAGCACAAAGTGGGTGTTCTGCTGTGCCGCGCTGACCAGAGCACAGAGGAAGAGATGTACAACAATGAGGAGGCGACGGAGGCCTTCTCCGCTTTCCTCGAGCTGCTCGGGGAGCAGGTGCTCCTCAAAGGATTCACCAAATATGCCGCACAGCTCGACACAAAGAGTGAGAGCTCCTTTGTTCTTACTGTAACATGTGTGTTCCTTAATTATTATTTCCAGTAAACACAAAAGTACCCTGGTGAGGAGCCACCTGAAAAGTTTTTTTTCCCCAGTTTTCTATAAAAATCTGTACAGTTACATCCTGAACTACAAAACAAAATGAATAAATCAGCTTCACAACCATAAAACTTTAATTTTATGAACCTCTTTTTTCCAGCGGACTCAACCGGCACCCACTCCCTTTACACCACCTACCAGGGCTACGAGATCATGTTCCACGTTTCCACCATGCTTCCGTACATGCCCAGCAACCCGCAGCAGGTGAGAGCTGATGAACACTCTTCACAGAGCTCTGTCAGCAGAAGCATTTAGCTTGTGTTCACTTTAACTGTGGCCATAAAAAGCTATATCTGCCGTCTACATTGAAGCTTTTGCATCAGAGGACATAATGTCAGTGAGGAAGTTACGATTTATGTCACCTTCTCTATTTAGAGCTGCATTTTTGTTTTTTGTTTTTCCTGCAGCTTTTTGTATTTTATAGTCTCTGTATTCACTGCTTTTGTGGCTTTTCTGTTCATTCTCCCTCTTCCTGTGCTGTCTCTCCTTAATACAATCATAGTTGGGTGGGGTTCAGTTGTAAATAGTTATTAGTATATATTTTTCCTCTTTATTTAACTTTATTTTCAAAGAACACTGCCATCTTGAGCATTTTTATTTAATTTTTTAAAGTTGGCTTTGTTGTAAAGGCAGTTTTCACATTTTATATCAGCAGGCAGCTGCAGAAAAAGGCCAACGAAAGCAAAAAAAAAATTGTATTTTTATTTTACATTAGACCATATCTTCTGATTTAAAATCTCCTTGCAACCAACAATCTCCTAAGATGCTACTTTATTAAATAACTTTTAACTAGTTAGTTTTTTTTATGTGATTCTTTGATTCTAAATATATTATGTTTTGAAAGATTTTTTTTTCTGGCAGTTTAAAAGGGAAAGTGAATTTGCATAAATTACACAACACCACCATCCAGAGGATAAGACTTTAGCAAAAGGAGTTTTTTTGCCTTATTGCCTCTAGATGGCAGCATTGAACAGTTAGAATAAAGTGGGAGGATTTATGGTTTCTGCTTTCAGAATTGAAAAAAAGGGCTTCACATTATTTATGATGACATTTTGACTTGTTTTTAAAGCTTGCAGATGCATTACAACTATATTAAAATGGAAATATGTAGTAGTGAAGTACATATTTGGAGCTGCAGTCAAGTGACATGCAGAAACAAATACCCAGACAGAAGGTTAAAAACACATTTGATTTGAGGAGTTTTTGTTTGTCCGAAGTGCATATCAGACTTTTTATTGTTTTTCTCTGTAAATTTTAAAGCTTGTTTACTCCTTTTTTATTTCTGCTTTTGTCCTCTCTCGTTTCATCAGCTCCTTAGAAAAAGGCACATAGGAAACGACATTGTTACCATAATCTTTCAAGAGCCGGGAGCGCTTCCTTTCACTCCTCAGAATATTCGGTCACAATTCCAGCACGTCTTTGTTATTGTTCGTGTACACAACCCCTGCTCTGACAACACCTATTACAGGTAAATACTAACATTACAATAAAAAAAAAAAAAACATTTAATTCGCCATAATGATTTCACTCCTCTGTTTCTCCTTTATCTCAGTGTTGCTGTAACACGGATGAAGGATGTGCCTCCCTTTGGGCCTCCTATTCCACTCGAAGTCACCTTCCGCGACCCAGAGGTTTTCCGCAACTTCCTCTTAGCCAAAGTCATCAATGCAGAAAACGCCGTGCACAAGTCCGAGAAGTTCCACACCATGGCAACACGAACACGGCAGGAATACCTACGCGACCTGGCTGAGAACTACATCAGCAACACTCCCCTGGAGACAGCTGGCAAACTAAACAACCTGATCTCCCTCGCGTCGAAGAAGCGGGAGCGCTCAAAAGCAAGAGAGGGGGCTGAGCTTGGAGCCAGAGGAGCGGTCGCCTGGAGAGTCCAGGCTCAGGATTTTCGAGGTGGAGCGAAAGAGCTCCCCTGTGCCTTGGGTATATCAGCCGAGTTTGTCATCCTCATTGACTGCATCACCAAAGAAGTCGTGTTTAACTGTTTCTGTTCGGACGTGATTGGCTGGACTCCGGAGCGTCTGGCTCTTAAAATTTTCTTCGGTAGAGGAGACCACATTGCACTGCGGGTACCAGAGGGCTGTGCGCAGGACATCAGGGAAGTGCTCCAGAGACTGAAGGTGAGAGGCGCGAGCTACTGTTACTGTCAATGTCACCGTCTTTGGATGATTATGTAAAATCATAAATTCTTTTTTATGAGGCGCTTGGCACAAAAAAAACCCATAAGGTAGAAATTTAGGAAGCAGAGAGATACAATCTGGTGAACTGTAACACTAGTTTGGGGATTATTTTTGTAAATGTTGCTGTTTTTCTACCTAATATTTCAAATTCATTCCAAACCCTTTGCATTTTGGGTAAATTCTGTTTAATATATGTAAAAGTTTGATGCCAATGATGTGAAGCAAGCAGGCTAATATCATAAAGAAAATGTTTGGATTTATGGTGGAAAAAAGGTAAAAAAAAGTACAATTTTACTCATGAAATGAGTCGGTTTATACTGTAATTCTGATCACTTCTTTGTCAGCTGTTGACGATTGGATGTGAAACAGTGGATATGACACTGAGGAGAAATGGGCTCGGACAGTTGGGCTTTCATGTACGCATGGACGGCACAGTGGCTGAGGTACTACCACCAAAGCAAATTCATCTACAAAGATTTTTGGCCATTAAAAAAAAAGAATGAAAATATATGATTTGCTTTTCTAAAAAAATGGTCTTGTAGGTGGAGGAGTATGGCTTTGCTTGGCAAGCGGGACTGAGGCAGGGCAGTCGATTAGTGGAGATCTGCAAGGTGGCCGCCGTGACGCTGAGTCACGAGCAGATGATTGACTTGCTGAGGACGTCGGTCACAGTCAAAGTGGTTATCATTCCTCCATTTGAAGACAGCAAGCCACGCAGGTACGGGCACACTCCTTTTCTTTTTCACAGACGTTAAGATAAACACTAAATATTTGTTACCAGCTGTCATAAATGCAGGTTTTGAGTTGACGTGAGCTGCAAAGAGTGAAGAGAAGAGTTTGAATGAGGGCAGGAAGCTCTCCACTCAAAAAGCACAAAAGCTGCTTTTCGGCTGTTTGCCAAAATCCACTTCTGAAAGGATCTTCGTGTGGGAGTGTGTGAAAAGAGGAAACGCGCAGAAAACAGCAATGCATTGTTTCACACTGGAGATTAATGAGACATCAAAACCAAAGGATGGATGTATTTGTTTAATTCAAATGAACTAAATCTGCTGGTTTTTGTCTCGCTGGCATTCACCGACTCATCTCTGCTGTTGCTCTTCGCCCGGCTGTTGTCCTTTTCCTTCTCCTCATCCGCACATGAGGCCTTGAGGGAGACCGAATGAAAAGGCTTTATGAAACCTTGATGTGGTATTACACAACAGTTACCGTGGTGAATAAAATTACCATTGCGTGTGTGTTCCTGACTGGGTACTAGAGCCCTTAAAGATGGTAATAGTGGTGGGCTGCGTGACTGCACGGTGGTTGGATTTCTTCAGTTTAATTACACCAAGTTAAACTTCTTTGATACACTTACAAACACAAAAAAGCACACACTACTGCTGGCTTGAAGCATTTGATAATTAGAGTCTTCACTCGTCCCTGAGCCGCTCTGACTCGTTAGCTGTTTTGCGCCAGTCGAGCAGATTGCATGAGATTAAAGCCTGGAATCTGTATGCGTGGAACAGAAAAAAAACGATGAAAAATATAAATAAAGGTGTGGGAGCGATTAATTAAAAATGCATTCCCTGTGCAAATACAAAGAACAGACAGGAAAGAGGGAGGGCTAGAGGCAGAGAGGGAAGGCAGAGAGAAGTGTGCTGAAAGGCAGCTGAGCTCCCTGGAAGGAGGACGTGTCTCAACACAGCTGAGGAGTGGGTGGAGTGGAGAAGGAGGCGAAAGTTGGAAGTGTTTGTCTTTGCTGTTCTGTCTGGGCTGCGAACACGCGCAACGGATGGATCCAAGCGGGGATGGGTGCGGGTCTGACCACACGCAGGCTTTGGTGGCCTCTGGTTGGGTCATCGCAAACATTGCAAAGAAAACCGCACTGCTTTTCAGATGTGGGCCGCGGTCTTGCTAAGGTTTGTGTTTACTCTCTGCTTCTGCACGTGCTCATGCCTGCTGCCTTGCTCTCCTGCTTTGCATTCATACTGACTGTTGGTAATTATTCCATCGTTCCATGTATTTTCTGGAACATCATTAATTTCTTAAATGTATTGTTTTTTTTTTATTGAAAAACAAATGAAGAGATCCATTACTCTCATCATTTTTCCAGCTTCTGCTTTTGGGAGTTCTTTTCATTCCACTCCGCCTCAGAATTTCTCCCTCCATCAGCACCCCTGTTTCCTTTTTTCTCTTCTTTTGTCTCATCCTAAGCCACACTGTCTGCATATTTGATGCCTCCTTTAATAGGCTTGTGAATGTAATGATGAAGGGATGTGTGCCGTCCATCATGCTGGAGGATGAAATTATTTTGAGAAACATGGAATGTGACCAACAGATCCTGGCTTGAGCTGTGCTTGCTCTCAAGAATTAGCACTTAGATTTAAATGTCTGCTCTCACAGAGCTGAAGGGGTCGATGCATTTGTGAGTTGAAGATAAGACGACTGGGGTCCTGTGGACTGGAACTACACAAAGTATCTGCTGTGTAAACAGAGACTCTTGAAGAAATTAGGTGCTCTCTTTCTTTCAAGAATCCACATCCACACCATCATATCTGATCTCAGTCTCGCTGTGGGTAAGACAGAGTCTTGATGGGCCAATAATCAGTTTCCTTTCCCCTCTTTCTGCCCCTGTGGGCCTTAGGGGAGCTCATTAGTGAGTTCATATCTGCCGTGCACTCAAGCATCCACGGAGAACAAATACACAGACCGCTCACAAATTTATTTGGCTTTTGTTTTTTTTCACACAGACCTGAGCTATAGTTGTATTTCCTGATGTTTAGGTGTGAAACTTCTTCTGCTTGAAGTTCTGCTGTTCAGCTTTGTCGTCAACAGCTTTCGCTCTTCTCTATCTTCAGGGGCTGCACAGAGGAGCACGAGATGAAGACCATGGAGCAGAAGCCTGAGCCCGAGCCTCTGCCGGCAGGGTACCGGCCCTCCCCACGCCAAACGTGGCGATGGGAAAGCTCGCCGGTCCTCCCAGGACTCCACAGCACTCCCAACCCAGGGCGCTGGGCCCCCATAGGGCCCCCACCACCTCCTCTGCAGCGGCCACCCAAGGCCCTCCTGCCGGTTCCCTACAGAGATCCTCAACACCTCCCCTCTAAAAGGTACACCCTGCTTAAGTATGACTTCAGTCGATCTTCTCATAAAATAACAAACCTTATATGGTACAAAGCTCCCTCATTTATTACAGGATTACGGGTTTTACGTTTACGTTTAAAAACAAAAAACTGCGATAAGTGAAATCTTTGAAGTAGGATTAAAGATGTTCTAAGGCAGTAAAACCCCTCGCTTTACACTTTAAACACTTTTCTCAAACAGAAATAAAAACGTTCACACCTTTCTCTCTTCTTTAAACTCTCAAAGTTAAAACCTTTACAAAAAAGCAATTCCAGTATTATAGAATGAAACCCAAGATCTGTTGCAATTAAAAGATTTATCTGGATTTAGAGAACTGCTTGTATCTGTACAGGAGACACGACACGGACAAGACTGATGACAAGGTCTCTGGCCAATCAGGACACAAAACATGGTGCTCTGTTTAAAAAAACATTGAAAAGTAGAAAAATTTAAAAATTGCACTGGAAAACAGATTGCAAAAGGTGAACTGCAATATAGTGAGAGAACAGACGTAGTTCTTAAAACATATTTGGTTCATTTAATACATGAAAGGTTTTTTATATCACATGTGATCATGAAAAGGTGTGAAATGAAAATTGACACCAAAAGGGTTCTGTTGCTTTTTTTTTTAGATTTATAATCAATCAGCAATGTGTGGGTAAGGAGACAATGTAGAGTCCCTGATCATTAAGATGTTAGAGCACCACAATGCAGATGTGCAGGCGCTTACACATTTATTAAAAATTTATGAATTCCTGCTGGTAAATGTGTACATGTTTTAACTTATATTATTCTTTCCATTGTTCTCTTAAAAAGAAAATTAGATCTGAATAAGAAATTATTAAGTTCTAAAAACAGACAAAACGAGAGCAGTTGTTTAGTATAGTTTGAAAGCAGGACATTTACAGCCACTAGTCCGCAGAGCTGTCTCTGTGCTGTGTCCAGACCTAAACTCCGACTGTAAAGGTTCCAAAATCTCATGTGCTTTTAAGAAAGTGATCGATTGTTAGTAGACAATGTTGTCTAAGACTTTTGCACAAAAAGGCAGGTTGTATTTTGGCCTATAGTTTAACAGCAATGCAGCATCCAGCCCTTGTTTTTTTAGCAGTAGTCTCACTGCTGCTTGTTTAAAACTGAGTGGAACCTGAGTGGACGCAAGACTAGTGTCTATAATAGTCAAAACTGCTGGTCCTAACACTGCAAAGACAGAACATCATAAAAGGATCCAGCTGGCTTTAGCCTTGATACCACCTTTTGTAACTCTATCAGAGACGCCAGTGAAAAGGAATTAAGCTTACGTACTGGTGTCGGTGGAGTTGCTGGAGAATAAGTGGAACGTTGTGTGAGAGAAGACCTAATACCAGCAACCTTGTCCATAAAAAACACACATTTTCCACTGAGCTGTCCATAGAGTTCCCACTACCATCTGAGTCCAATAATTAACTCAAAGTAATAAAAAGGATTCGTTGCTCAGCCAAAGCAGAAGAGATAATGTTAGAGTAAAACTGTCCTCTCACCTTCATTGTACATGTTCAGTTTGTCCCTAAGGAGATCATGGGAGTCTATCCTTCTTAAATTTTCTCTCACCTTCTCTGCAGTTCCGTCTCAAGGCACATATTTCCTCAGAGATCCAGCGCTCAGAAATGTGCCTTGGTTTTTTTAAGACAAAAAGACAAAACTCTAAATAGTTCAAAAGTAAAGATGGTGTGAGGTGTCTAAAATTAAAATGTGACTTAAAAATACAAACAAGTCCACCTCCTCTGTCCACAGATTTGTGGAATAGTAAAACACAAACACTTGTCTGGTAAAAGCAGAGCACCTGACTGAGCAGGAGGGATGCCCGAGCGCATCACCCTCTGAACTTCCAGCAGATTCGGTATATCGCTTTTCCTCCAACATACTCGTAATCATGCCGAACTGACTGGGAGAGTGGGACTCCAGGTTACCTCCGACCACGGGGATGAGGCACGGCTTCAGACATGAAAGCAGTCTCCATGGAGCAAACGGAAGACTTCCAGGTGCACAGGCGCGGGACACGTCATCCTAGAACTGGGACAGCTGGCACAAAGGCGAACAATTCTCCCGCTTCGTCTCCCCCGACGCCGCCTGCTTCTGGGGCGAAAAACAGCTGTCCGATGAGGAAACGCTGGTACTCCCATGCAAACCTGGTCCAATGGCTCAGAATTCAAGCGAACAACCAGAGAGAAAAGTCTAAATCCAACAGCGCATCTCTGTCATAAGTGAGGAGCACGCCAGTGTTTTGCACTAGCCATAGTAAAGACAATAAAAAGTTGAGCGACAGACAGACGGCGTGCCATGAACATCGGCACCATCATGTTCCACCACATGCAGATCTAGCAATGTCAATAGTCATTCCTCAACTCTCTGTGTTCTGTGAATTCCTGATAGCTCTCCTTAATTACCTGAACAAACACTGTACACAGGAGGCTATCAAAACAGCAGAGATGAAGAACTTACTCTGCAATGTCGCCAGATTCAAACCAAAAACATCTGAAGTTTTTGTTTAGCAAAAGCTAAAGTTTAGAGAATTGATGTCTTAAATTTCTACAAATTCTTTTTTATTCTACTTTAGAAACTTTTCATTAGCTGATTGTATTAAGACTTGAGTTGATAATTTTTAGTGCTGTTGTGCAATTATCTTTGTTGTGTGATTAATTATTATGACCTGTAATTTATTAATCAATTTTAATCTCACCTAATAATTATTGTGAAAAGCCTCATTTTGAGTCTTTTTCATTTAAATTTGTGACATTGTGGTGCAGTAAAAGTTTAAAATACAAGAAAACGCGCTTTATAAAGTTTTCTTAATATACTAGACTTCTAACCTGTACTAATACATCCCCAAGAGGTATTTCTTTCAATCTCAAACAATTAAGAAAAAAAAAACGAGAATAAAACATCAGGTCCAGAGCGCTCATTAAACATTAAAAAGTAGCTAAACTTTTCTGAGCAATTCAAAAATATTTACCACAAACGTCTTATTAATACATATGTTGACATACCTTATTCTTTAGTTTACCGTCCTATGCAATCAGTTAATTAATTTATAACAATCAGCTCGTGGAGCTTTATTCCTTACATAATAGATTAAAGCTGTGGCATTGTTTTGGGTCCCTTCTGTTAAGAACTACAAAGTTGCACATTAAATGACGAGCACGCCTTGTACGCTGACACCAAGATGTGCGCTGAGAGCGATGCAAGAGTCCAGATAAAACATTCATACATGTAAACAGTTGGACCTGTGTCTTGTAACTGAGAACACAACTATAGTTATAGATTAGAAATTAGATTAACCTATAAACAAATGCAGCAATTTGTCTGTAACTAATTAATTGTGAATAATGTAATAATTTGACACCTAATTAGTTTAACCCTTTAGTTGGTCTTTAACTGCCACATGCATGTTTGTCTCATGTTTGTCACATGTTCATTCTCACTGCAGGCCCGTGAGCTACCCAGAAAACCACTACGTTCTGTCCCCTGCTGGCGCCGACAGAATACTGTCCTACAGAAACCCCTCAGCCAGCTTCTCCTCGCCCCCCTCAGGCCTGGTTGGCCTCTCTGCTCCTGGGCCTCCCGGAATCACACCGGGCCCGTTCGTCCGCTACAAACCTTCACCTGACAGGTGTGCAATGAGTCGTGATTGATCCCGTCTGTTGCTTATAGCTGTCCTGGGATCTGTGGTCAGATTGTGTTGGTATGAAGGCTGGATAATGTTGTTGCAGTCAGAAATGTATATACATGCTGTCCCCCTCCCAAAGGAAGACTCTGTTGTGTGGGTGGCTCTTCAGCAAAGTGCGTAGGCTGACCCAACCAGAGAAACGTGTTTTATTCAACCGCAGCCAGGATGCCAAACAGGAACCTCAACTCTCCTCCTGTTATTTCATTATAACTCCTCTTTGTTGGAGGCAAATTAAAGGACATTTATCAAACTTCAGAGTGTTACTCTCAATCCTTTCTGCCCCATCCTTCTTACATTTTAGTGCTTTCTTATAGACAAAAGAAAGCCAGAAATGTCTTGACTTATGTGGATTTTTTTCCCCTCTTGACAACTGCAGATTTGGAGCACTACATCGCCCCCTGCTGTCTTTTGAGCCTCACCTCACTGTGGACATCATATCTAGTGGAGAGTCTTCATCAGGTTTTACCAGCCAGGAAAGCACAATGGAGCGCAACAAAATCGGTACATTTTCCTGCACATGGAGATTTCAAGAAGTTGATGCACTCCTCAGAGTGACTAATGACATATTAATCTGGGTTTTAAAGACCCACCCCAATGAAAATGGGTGTTTTTAACATGTTCTTGTAGCATTTTTCTCATGATGGAGGACATCTGTAAAATAATTTAAGGTTAAAACGGCTTTTTTGAATATTTCTTATTCAAATTGTGCAGTTTGAAAAACCTCAGGTTTGTGATGCAGCAACCGTCATGGGCAGGCCAAAGTCTCCTGTTCCACTACAATTCTTAAGCATCCACTCGCAGACAAGTAGATCCATTCACATGTTTTTTTCCTCGTCTGAGCCGCAGTCTGGCTCTAAATTCTACGGCTGGAGAGCTCTGATATTTCTTGCTGTTTTCTTTTTACTGCGCTAATGTTAGCTTGGGCTTGTGAGGTCCTATAAACTAGTGGGAGAGATCATAAACAAAGGAATGCTGGGAAATTAGTGCAGCTATCTTTTGCCCACAAACCAGAATCGAATTTCTAATGAGCTCTTCCTGTGCAACAGAAAATGTCTTAAAAAATGACTTGACTTATTACTTTATAGTAAACTAAACCTGTTGCAATCCAAATGGTGTTTCATTTTTAAATGATTTTATAATGGCATAGGTCAATTTCATTGATAACTTGCCTTAGACAAATCAAATAAGTCTATTAATTGTTAACCTCTAAAAAGAATACATCTCTGAAAGAGGAAGAGGATGTTTCATTGGTCAGACTTCTTCGACTGGTGTCTCTGTTCAGTCAGCACAGCAGGGATGGTTGAATATAACTTAAAGTCATGCAGTTTGGGGGGAGGTCAATGTTTCAAACGTGCTATAAGAATTTAATCCTCTTTGCCAAGCATGAACGTTCGGTGTAATTTGATTTAATCCCGTGTGTGTGTGTGTTTTCGGACTAGAACCCCTCTGGCATGTCCCAACCTCATCGTCTCGAGGACCAGGTGGTGGAGGGGGACAGAGGAGACTCCCCCGACAGGATGTCCCGGGGAAAGACTCTCCAAACAGACACTTGAAGGTCAGCTTTGTCATCAGCCTCCCTCATTTGTTCATCTGTTGCCTCACCCTCCTTGTTGCGTGACTGAGTCTGTGCGTCATCCTCTTGCGCTCCGCAGGGGGAGACTCAGTACTCCAGCCACTCCAGCAGCAACACTCTGTCCAGCAACGCCTCCAGCAGCCACAGCGACGAGCGCTGGTTCGAAGGAGGAGCTGGTGGAGACAGGGGAAGCGGAGGTTTCCTTGTCGACCAGACGGTTTCTGAGCCAAGTCCTCTTAACAAGGGGGGCTCCAATGACAGCGGCATTGACGCGTCCTTGCACTACAAAAACACTCACCAGGGGAATATGTCCAGCAGCCACTTCCACAAAGCTCTGCTTGGCCCTGCCACCTACAACAGCATCCACGAGTGGGCGGGGAGGAGCAACGGGGGAGAAGAAGCAAAGAGACGGGAACCCTCACCCGTCCTACCTGCAACAGCCAATCAAAACAAAGGCTACCGGACGAAGACATTCCCACCTCCAGGATCCAGCGCAGAAAAAATGGAAGGCTTCAAACCCAGGTAAGTGGTCGAATGTTCAAGCTAACTTTATCTCAACGAGTAAAATTAAATCCCAAGGTTGGTGCTGCTTCTGTACATTTTATTTGCATGTTTTGCTTTTTAATTTTGAGAAAGTTTTGCAGTTTAAAGTTCTACAAACCCACCAGGTTAAACTACAGGTACCAGCTTGAGTTCGTCAGAGGTCTTTGGGGGAAGCAGCACTTTGTTTCCCCTTCAGATCACTTTGATGTTCCATTAAAAAAGTCTTTTAAAGGCTTGATTATGCTTTATAAAGGATATCAGCCAAATCCTTGTGAAACATTAGATAGTCATTAAACCGATGCATGGAGTCAGACACGCTACTCCCACCCCCACATCATAAATGTCTGCCGGCTTCCCACACACCAGCATGAACAGGCTTTAACCAATCTGTGTGGGATTAAAACAATCTGTGTTTAAACCCCAAATGTCATCAACTGTGCAACTGCACTTTGAGCCAAAGAAATGTATACATGTCCAACTCAGGGACAGATCTGATGCTGCTTTGGGGAAAGAAAATCATTTTGTTGTATTTTTTGACATAAAAGTTGTTGTTAATTCACTTACAGTGAAGGTGGAGGAAGAAGTCTGTTTTTCTGTTGACAATGTCTGGGGTTTTCCTCGTACCGCTTTGTTCTTGTAGGGCCTACACACCACAGGGTTATAAGACCCCGACGGCGGAGAAAGCACGACCGATCCAGGCCTCCACAACAACACCCACCTCTGCCCAGATGAACTCCACCTCTTTATCCAGCTCTGCTCCCAAGTCCTTGTCTGGAAGGAACAAACCAGCCACCCGGCAGACTGAGGACACCAGCTCTGACAACAGCAGGAAGTAAGACTACGGTCAAATATCCCAAAATGCCACAGTGCAGCAAATAGAAGATTTTCAGCACATTCGGCAGGGAGTAGCAATGTATTGGGAGTAGCACTTTTACACGCCGCTCGATGGCCACAGAGGTTTTAAGGAAAAAAAACAGCATTTCCCATATAGGGAAAAACAAAACCTTTCACTTTAACACAATGTCAATGAAAAATCTGAATGAAATAAGTACATGAAAAGTATCTATTTGGCCTGACAGAAAATCTTTTCTAATTTCTTATGGGTTTTTTTTTGTCCTTCCAGGCAGATCGATACAAATTCAAAAAATGTTTTCGGACAGCCGCGGCTCAGAGCATCACTGAGGGATCTGCGCTCTCCTCGACGGACTTACAAAAGCACCATCGAGGACGATCTAAAGAAACTGATCATCATGGACAACCCAGGAGAATCCCCAGCGCAAGATCCAGTGAGGAGCACTTTTATGTTCAGACTGCAGGTGGATGAAACACAACTCTGACTTGTGTGACTTTTCCTTGCTGTAGTCTCCCCGGCGTACCCTGCAGCGCACGTTTTCAGACGAGTCACTATGCAGCGGGCGCAGGGATGCCAGCTTTGCCTGCTCTGAAGACCAGACCACCCCCAGCGATGTGCTGTTCACCTGCACGCTGCCCACCCGCAAACACTCTGTCTCTTCCAACCACTTTCAGAGCAAAAAGAGTGAGTCTCAAAGCCACCATTGCACCTCATTGTCTCAGGCTTGTCCAAGAACTGAAGCATCTCTTCCTCCCTCAGTGCCTCTCTCAGCATCAGAGTTGTCCCTGACAGAAATGAGGGATAAAGTCCCCCCGTTGAGGAGGCTTGATCCTGGGTTGATGCCCCTCCCTGACACTGCTTGTGGACTCGAGTGGTCCAGCCTAGTCAACGCTGCTAAAGCCTATGAAGGTGAGGACAGGAGAAGTTCCAGGTTAGGGCTTTTTGTGGAAGTTTGAATATAGCGTCTTTTCTTATTGCTTGTTTGTTTTTTTTATATATCCGTAACACTAGACTCATGGGAAAGAAACTAAGGTTCATCAGAAGCTCAGTTCCCAACTTCTTTTGTAGGTCTCTTCACTCCCTGGAGTTATCTGTTCACAAAGCAGAACCCACAAAAAAACACTTGATCTGTGGCCTACCTGCTCCTACCTGAGCACGCTCTTTATGTCTTTTACCCAGAGGAACTCTGCAGTAAAATGACTCTTTCATACAGCCTGTAAAACATGTTAATCTGCCCTCTCTGCAGCACAAAGAGCCGTTTCCCTCTTTTCGCTGGTCGAGCCACAAGTTGTGAGTCCAGAGACGAGGCCGGTCATCAGCCCAGTCCAGTTTCAAACCCCTCAGACGCCACGGACCACCCCAACCTTCAGCAGGTCAATCTCCCACAAAGTTTATATCCTATGCAAACTGATTTTACTGGGTAGAAGCAGAGGCGTCCTTCCTCTGCTGTCACTTCTCCCACTTTGTGGGAGTTATTGAAGTTGCAAGAGTTCTTAAAGACCCACTCCAATAAAAGTTGGGTTTTTGGTGTTTTTAACATGTTATTGTAGCATTTTTCTCAAAATGTAAGACATATACAGGCTGGGTTTATGAGTATTTTTCATTAAAAATGTTGTGAATCAGGATCAGATAAACAGAGATGACGGGATAACAGCAGAGGCTTACTTCCTCGCCAACTGTCCCGCCCACAACTCGGAGGCTAATTTCTGATAAACTCCTGCCACTCTGCAGAAAATCTGTCTTAAAAAATGACAGGCTTTTTCATTTTGGCTAAAACTGAATGGTCATAATCAAACGACCACTGGGAATGCTTTTACAATAGAAAAGAATCGAATTGGACTGGGACTTAAATAACTTTTCTCACTAACGTAATTCGGACACCATGCTCAATCCATTGTTTTTTTAACAGCAAATTTGACTTCACTCATTTGCCAAAAGGACAACCTTATAAGTATAAACATTTTACAAATACTCTTTCTAAATCCACTGTGTTTCGATGATGAAAACTTGGATGATTTATAAAAAAATACACTTAAAACATAGTTTTTCAAATGACAAATTTGTTCAAACCCTTCTAGTGAGCTTTGAAACATGCTAGTTTTTCGCAGAGACTTTTGGGAAATTTCCTGGGCACAGGATTTTGGAATTGTTCATTTGGAAACCGCTACAAAATAGTAAACGCCCTACAGTGCACTGAGTAGTGAGTATTAAGGGAATTAGGACACAACCTTATGATTAAATTCATAACATGACAGTGAAAGAGGCTTTCAGTTGCTGTGTTTTCTGCCATTTAGAGTAGTTGGTTTTTTAATAAGTTAAATGAACCACTTTTGTGTGCAGCGATGAAGTATCCAACGACTTGTCAGGACGATTAAACCACCTGGAAGTGATGCTGAAACAGCTGAACAATGACCTGGAGAAGGTGAGCTTCAGTGTTTTACTTTAAAATACGGAAGAAAAATGTGTTTTAAATAAGTTAGGAGCAGTTTTAAATATTAGTACGGTCATTGTTTCTCCTTTCTCACTAGGAGAAGCAGGATAAAGTCGTTCTGCTTGCAGAGATGGCAAACCTGAGGGAAAACAACCAGCGCTTACAAGAGGAGAGCCAGACAGCCAGCGAGCAGCTGCGCAAGTTCAACATGCTTTTTACCAACTTCAGCAGGACAGGAAGTGATCAGGAGGCTTCCTGTGTAACGCCTGAGAGCCACTCACAGAGGGAGTGAAGGTTCATGCTACCAGACTCAGGCTGTAGAGGGGAGACCCAGTGGGACAGAAATATGCTTTTTAGTTTCTATGATTACTTGCACTCATAGGGCCGTCAGAGAACACATTGATGTCAAGTCTTTTCGCTTCCAGTGGACTGCCTTAAACCAGAGACGGGGATTTTTTTTTTTTTTAAATGCAGCGCCAGAACATCTCAGCAGAGATCTCTTTTACTTAATTAACTGAAGAAGTCAAATGTACTTCTAATATAAAAAACAATTGTGCTACTATGCCGGAGGAGTGAACAAGAGGAGATCCTGACTGTTTAAATGAAAAACTACATCACCTGGAGAGGCCTAATACTGTTCCTGCAGCAAATCAGCCAAAAAAAAAAAGAGGAAAAAAAACTCACTGCAGACTTCATCTCCCAGAATGCACTACAAAAGAAAAAAATGCTCTGCAGACATGGGGCTGTAGATGAAAGTGTGTGGGGTACATTTCTGTATGAGTGTTGTTGTATTGAAATGAGCTCCAGCTTTGTACTGAAGAGGTGGGACAGTACAACGCTCAGCAGAAATTGGGCATCAAAGGAAGATGCATTTCATTGTTTTTGGTGTGAGTGGTTGCATTACAGTGAGTTTGAGTGAGGGATGTTTGTGGAGTAAGGCAGAAACACAAACCTGATCACTGTAGTGGGGATGCAGTATTTGTGTGTCTGCAGTCACACTGATGTCTGAAAGCTCAGAGATTTGATCTCATCATTCATCCCGCGGCAGGTTTGGGTTTTAAGTCCCTGTGTTGAGAGTTGTCTTTACCCAGAATCCAAGTGTTCTGGAAAATACTTGTACCTCCGGATTTTAAAGCAAGCGTACTGAGCCCTCAACATGACATTAAAAAAAATTATGAAAAGATTGTTCTCTCAATTTGGGATTTTGTGACCACAAATTAGCATTTTACAAAAGTTTTGTTTTTGTCAGCATTTTGTGCTCATGAGTTAGCATTTTGTGCGCACAAATTTGTATCTTGTGAGCACACAAGTTAATGTTTTGTGTTTGCACACATTTGTATTTTTTGTGCAAACAAAATGCAAATAAAATGTTTATTTGTGGCCACAAAAAGCAATTGGTGTGCACAAAATGCTAATTTGAGGGAACTTTTTTTTCTCTCAATGTCATGTCCAGGGCTGTGTACAAATGAAGCAGCAATGTTGACAATTGGAAAATGTACAAATTGGAAAATTATATCTACGATTTTCTTTTAAATATCTTTTCATTATGAACGTTTTTTTAGAACATTTTTTACTTGATTAAACTTTTGTAACGAGCAGGAATCATATTAACAACAGAAACTGAGGGTTACAGTCACAGCAACACTTACCCTTTTATTTGTTTACATATTGAAAATATTACTGCCTGCATATCTTATGCTGTGACACTGGTCGTTAAATTAACTTGAGTCTTAAGTCTTCAGATAAAAAAATAAAACAGTTTAAGTAAATTAAGTAATTGTTCAACTTGCAGAGTAAAATTTCCAATTTTCTTCTGCATTTCTTTGTAAATTTTCCATTTGTACGGATCATCTGAAGCGGTTTGTAAAACCTGTTGACCCGTTAGGAGGAAAGACAAAGAACAGCTGTTTAGCTGTTTGGCTTAATAAAGCATCCTATCCGATTAAATATTGATTTAACCAATCCAAATGATGAAACTGCCATCGAACGTAGTAAAGGTTCTCTGTTAAATGTATCAGTTAAGAAAAAAAACAGCTTCAGTGTTTTATTAAAAGCAGATGAAATGACAGACGTGTAATTCTCAAAATGTCAAACTGTAAACAAAACTGTCACCACTAACTTCACCCAGAGGATGCATTTACTGCACAGTAAACTCTGAACTCTGAGGATCAATACCAGAACTTGTGTGAGTGAGTGTGCGTGTGTGTAGGATGAACCCAAATACTATTTATACAGCAGACTTACTCAATGTTGTCAAGTCAATTTTACTACAGAAAAAAGTGTCTGTATTTTAAATGCTGGTACTTCCTGGATGACACTTCTCTGCAGAGAATGAAATATATATATTTGTAACACAATCATTCATCTCTTTCAATTATCCACTGTTTCAGAAGCTGTTTGATTGCAATTCTCCATCCCGCTCAGGTCCCTCCAGATGCTGTTATTGGCACAACTTAGTGAAGAAAGAGACTGAAGCAGTGAAGAGGATTTTTTACAGTTTTGCAGGCCTGCTTCAAAGTTGCTTTAATTTACCTAAACCAGAAGTACCTTAGTTTGAAAATGTACAATTCCCCATTTAGGTCAAACTTCTTCAAATGACTTACTTTAATATTTTTTCTTTCAGTTTTCCATGGACAGAGCAAAGGCTGTGAACGTTTCTTTTTCCAATTTTCTCTCGTCACACACACAATTCCTTTCACTCACACTAGAGGGCGCAAGCTTTTTTTTTTTAATTGCAATTTTAAACTGAACTGTGTTGTTTCCATTTATACACCACTAATCTGCAGGTTTTGCTTTATCGATATGCTAATATTTTTGCGTTAACAATGATCATCTCCTCAGTAAATATTTTTCTGCTGGTTGTGACCACATCAGTTCCACAGGCGCAGCTGTGATTTTAAATCTTTTTGTTGGTGTTCCTCTGTAAAAGGGTGCGGTTTCCTTTTTATATAAATCGTGTATAATTTTAAGCTATTTAAACTGTACACCACATTGAACAAATCAGCTATGAGTCATACTGTGTTTTTTAATGTCAGCTATTTTTATAATTTATTTTTTGACACAGTCACTGTTGCAAACAGTAGTGAAGACAAGAGGGTACTGTGTTTTATATGCTGTTTTACCTCTGATTCATGTAGAAACTGTATTCCTACTTGTTTTTTCTGCCTCAAACTGCTTGTGGTTGGGCCAGACGAAGTAAAAGATGAAACATTTTCATTTCTCTGGGTTGTAATAACATGTACATTTAAAAGTGTAAATTGTGTTTTCATTATTTTTTAAGAGAAATATTAAACAATTTGATGCATTTAGTGCCTTTTTTCTTAAACATTTTATTGGTTTAACTGGAACTTTATTTTTAGGTGGAAAAAAAAATCTGGCTTTCATAAAAACCAAGTGCAGCTAAGAAAATGAATTTGGATTGAAGGAAAAGTGGAGTCTTAAACCCTAAATGAGGTTTCATCTGCATAATTATTCCCAAACCATGATTCTACAACTCCCTGCAGCACAAGAATCTCAAAAAAAAAAAAAAATTTTCATAACAAAGTCATTTTATTATGTGAACCTAACAGTTTAACAAATTTCAATTTGACAAGTGGAAATAACATTTTTAAAATTGCATTTCATTCTACAGCAGCTTTGAGGCGCCACCTTTAAGACCCACACATGAGGCAGTCGTCTCTGTTCTCCAGAGAGCACACCATGGCCGCCGTGTTCCTCTCTTTACTCTCCTGCTCTGGCGTTTGGCTGGGCTGGCCCTCCTTCAGCTTCTCCTTGTTCAGGGTGAACTGGATGGGGTTGGCGGCCGGCTTCGTCCTCAGATAGTACATTCCCGTTTTCAGACCCTAAGTCAAAAGGAAGGGTTAGTTTATTTCAGCCTCTGCCTTTGCTTGTGGCTTGACCTGCTCTGCTCACCTGTTTCCATCCATAGAAGTGCATGCTGGTCAGTTTGCCGTAGTTGGGCTCTGCGATGTGGATGTTCAGAGATTGGCTCTGGTCGATGAAGGCGCCGCGGTCGGCGGCCATCCTCAGCACGGTTTTCTGGGAGATCTCCCACACGGTTTTGTAAAGCTGCTTCAGGTCATTTGGAATCTCAGCGATATCCTGAAATTAAAAGCAAACATCCTGTTTAGTCTTAAATGTGGACAAAAACTTGTATTTAGATTGTCTCATCTTTTCAAACTTTCTACCACCTGAATGGATCCGTTGTTGGCGATCAGCTTGTTCTTCATGTCCTCGTTCCATAGCCCCCTCTCCGTCAGATCTTTCAGTAGATGGGGGTTGACTATCTGGAACTCCCCAGACAGGACCCTGCGGGTGTAGATGTTGCTGGTGTATGCTTCGATGGACTCGTTGTTGCCCAGGATCTGGGCTGTGGAGGCTGTGGGCATGGGGGCCAGCAGCAGGCTGTTCCTCACGCCATGCTTGGCGATCTTCTCCTTCAACAGCTTCCAGTCCCACAGATCTGTTGGCGTCTTCTCCCACATGTCGTACTGGAGAATGCCCCTGCTGACAGGGGAGCCCTGGTACGTCTCGTATGGCCCCAGCTCGGCTGCCAGCTCACAGCTGGCCTCCAGGGCGGCGTAGTAGATGGTTTCGAAGATCTGTGTGTTCAGCAGCTGAGCCTCTGGACTTTCAAAGGGATGACGCATCAGGATGAAGGCGTCTGCTAATCCTTGGACGCCGATTCCTATCGGCCTGTGCCGCTTGTTGGACCTCTCTGCTTCGGGGACGGGGTAGTAGTTGATGTCAATGATCTTGTTCAGGTTTTTGACAATTACTTTGGTCACGGACGCTAGTTTTTTAAAGTCAAAAGTCCGCTCTGGAGTGACATACATGTTGAGGGCGATGGAGGCCAGATTACAGACCGCCACCTCATCTTTGCTGGTGTACTCCACGATTTCTGTGCAGAGGTTGCTGCATTTGATGGTGCCCAGGTTCTGCTGGTTGCTCTTCCTGTTGCAAGCATCTTTGTACAACATGTAGGGCGTTCCAGTTTCCGTCTGGGACTCAATGACGGCGTACCACAGCTGCTGGGCCTTCACCACACGCTTCACCCTCCCCTCCCTTTCGTATTTAGTGTACAGCTCTTCAAACTCCTCCCCCCAGCACTCATCCAGGCCAGGACACTCATTCGGGCACATGAGGGACCAGTCCTGATTGCTCTCCACTCTCTTCATGAACAGGTCAGGAATCCACAGGGCATAGAAAAGATCTCTGGCTCTCTGCTCTTCCTTTCCGGTGTTCTTCTTCAGCTCCAGGAAGTCAAAGACGTCATAATGCCAGGGTTCGAGGTACATGGCGAAGGCACCCGGTCTCTTGTTTCCCCCCTGATCGACGTAGCGCGCTGTGTTGTTGTAGACCCTCAGCATGGGCACCAGTCCATTCGAGTTCCCGTTAGTGCCAGCAATGTAGCTCCCAGTTGATCTGATGCAGCTGACCGCCACACCAATCCCCCCTGCAGATTTGGAGATGAGGGCGCATTGCTTCAGGGTGTCATAAATGCCCTCAATGCTGTCGTCCTTCATGGCAAGCAGGAAGCAGCTGGAGAGCTGTGGCCGGTTGGTGCCGGCGTTGAAAAGGGTCGGGGAGGCGTGAGTGAACCACTTCTCTGACAGTAGGTTGTAGGTCTCGATCGCTGCATTTATGTTCTTCCCGTGGATCCCAACTGCCACTCTCATGAGCATGTGCTGTGGGCGCTCGGCCACTTTACCGTTTATCTTCAAGAGGTAGGAGCGCTCCAGCGTCTTGAAGCCAAAGAAATTGTAGGAGAAATCTCTGTCGTAAATGATGGCCGAATTAAGGCGATCTTTGTTCTCCAGAACAATGTCGAGAGTCTCTTTGGAGATCATAGGGGAGTGGCATTTGTTCAGGGGGTTGACGTAGTTGTACAGATCTTCCATCACCTCACTAAACACTTTCTTCGTCTCCTTGTGCAAGTTAGAGACGGCAATCCGTGCAGCGAGGATGGCATAGTCGGGGTATTTAGTCGTCAGGGTGGCGGCGATCTCAGCTGCCAGAGTATCGAGCTCCACGGTGGTCACGCCGCTGTACAAACCCTGGATCACCTTCATCGTAATCTGAGCAGGATCCACAAACTCAGAGTTCAAGCCATAGCACAACTTCTGGATGCGAGAGGTGATTTTATCAAACATGACGCGCTCCTGGCGCCCATCTGGAAAAACAAGACAAAAACTCAAATTGAGACAAATTGAGGCAGTTTCATTTCCAGTGTTTGTGAACCTGAATGAAATATTCACATCAATGGTTTATTCAGTTTGCAAAGAAGACACAAACAAAGCAGAAATGCCTCTGCTTCAAACACAATCAAATAAAACTAAGCTGATTAAGGCATGTAATATAATTAGGTTCACCCACTCTAAATTTTTTAAAGGCTAATATGAACTCATTAGAGGCCTACTGTTTAGATTTGTCAAATAACAGGGTGAATCATAAAAATTCACCAAATTAATTGTAGGCAGGGCAATGACAAAGTAAAAAAAATGGTTTTAAGCCAAATGAGTCAAATGCGTCACAAGTCAAACTTTGGAGTCTTTTTACTGCAACTTGAAACACTCTCCTTTTATAAAATTCGCATTTTGTTTGTTGCTGCCGTCTATCAAAACTAGCTTGACCCGTTTCGCTTGCCATAAATAGCAACCGAGTTGACTTTTTCGCGGAGTAATTAAGGCGTAATGCGGTCGAACATAATTTTTCGTACATTTCTAAAGCTTGCCCTGGAACTCCCTGTTTTTATAACTGCAAAATCGTCTCTAGAGGCCGTCAATACTTGTGTCAAAACTACCAAGAAGGCGTCAAACATAAAACTGGGGAAAGCGAACCAGCAGGCGTTCAACCGGAAGAGGACTCTAGACCACTTTAATTGTTTTTTTGGCGCCACTAGTGACAAAGCCATACAATGGAATCCACAAACATGGAAAAAACGGAAAGCTATTTAAAAAGTTTACATTGACCTATCCCATGGCTGATGAACACACCGCAGACAAACAAACGTGTGTGCAAGCAGTGTTTTAACCAACTAAGCTAACCCATTTGAACAAAGAGTTAGAAGAGTCAGTTAGCTAGTAGCAGCAACCTGTGTATTTGTATAGCAGCGTATTTATGTGTGGATTTATTTCTGGTAAAACTACTACACGTCAAAGAAACGTAGTAAATAAACTATCCGAACAAAACCAGAGCAATCTGAAACCTACGTTTCAGTCTTAAAACTAGCAGCATAACTCACCTCGCTTGATCACGTACATCATGCCGGATAAATATATCACTTTAGATCAAGAAACCGAAGCTTTAGACATAAAAAAAGAAAGACAGAATGGCGCAAACTCCCCACACAACTGCAGGAGAAGCCGCGAAACTGAATGAAACCCGCGCTAGGGATATATTTGTAGGGAATGCGTGACCTAACAGAGATGATTGACTTAAGTATAGACCAATCACACGCATACCCCTCATCATTTTAAACCTATCAGAAGAACAGTACATCGGTTCTGTTTCCGGGTTTTGAATCTGGCGGGACTAAAAGTGGGTCGCTCCTTTTATAATATTGGGGGGTGGGGAGTTTAAACTGTCAGTTCTTTTATGTTAGTTAGTACAAAAACGTTGTACAAAAAAGTTTAGCGTTTTATTTATTTGTCTCAAATTTAATTTTCCCTTTCTTAATATAAATTTGAAAAACGTTTAAGAAGAATTTTCCTTGATTTCTAAAACTAAGTATTCAAATTTTTGTATTTATTTATTTATTGTTTGCTTAAGTTTTGTTTTCACAATTTTTTTTTGCTGTTGTACCTCTCCCCACCGGGAGGTGGCAATCATGCGCTGTTTGAGCTATATTTAGCTAGTAAAGAAACACCGAAGAAGAGGTACCCCGCGTTAAATTGTCTTCTAAATATTTTAAAGAGTTGTTTTGACAGAAGTTATGATACGAAACGTTACTGAATCGGTTTTTTAGCTAGCTTACATTTATTTTATGAAGCTACTGGAGGTGTCACGCTGCTGCATGTCGACCTCTTCATGTGTGAAGTTTCCTCCCACGTTGCTCCGTTGGACACGTAGCTTTTATCTGGACCGACGGACTGTCTGTCCGCTGCCATGTCCAGAACCAGTCGTCGGTACAAGGCTCTGCAGCAGAGCAATGGGGGTGGCTCACTTCCCGGTTGCGACCGAGTTCGACAGCCTCGAGCTCGGGTCCTGCTGCTCTGCCTGTTCGGTGTTCTGGTGCTGTCCCTGGTGCTGGGGTTCTACCTGTCCAGTGTGGCTGACGGCACAAGCGGGGACCATGTGCCGCTTACAGATCTGACCAAAGACCGGGTAAGGGGGGAGTGGAAGACCCCACAACCTTAACAGGACCTGGCTTTAAATCAGACAGAATATGACAGGGATGAAAACAACTTTACTGCATGCATTACACTTGTAAAGTCTGCCTTTTAAAAATCCTTTATATGATTAACTCTGCAGACAAAACCAGAGATCTGTGCTGTTCCAGACGGTAAAACTGAAGCTTAAGTTTCACATGCAGGGGCTTGACAAGATATGGGCTTTTATGAAAAAAAGGTTATCCAAATTGGTCTTTATCTATACAACGTAACTGTATAACAAATAAGTCATTTTGTTTTCTTACTAGTTGTTGTTGTTTGATTACTTTTGCATAATCAAGCTGACACAAAACTTGTTATTATGCATCTTTTGTTGTTTACCATCTGAAAAAGTACAGAAAGTGACAAAATACACTTTCAAAATAAAACGCAGCTGCTTAAGCTTTGATATTTTTTTTATCCAGCTGTCACACAAGCCCAGTAAGTGCCATCCAGCTCAAATCCGCCATCTGGCCTCTCAGGTGGACGGCACGCGCTTATGGGAGGCTCATCTGCGTCCGATCCTGGTAGAGCGGCTTCCAGGTACACAAGGCAGCCAGGCTGTGCAGCAGGTGTGTGCATATATTCGCACTCTTCGTTTTTTTCTTATACACGTCCATAACATTTTCCTCTGCTCTGTTTCAGCACATCACTTCCTCCTTGTCTTCACTGTCTGCTGGCTGGTCGGTAGAGCTGGACTCCTTCCAGTCCTCGACCCCTCGTGGCCGGGTCACTTTCACCAACATTGTTGCAACTCTGGATCCCATGGTTCCACGGAAACTCCTCTTGGCCTGTCACTACGACTCCAAGGTTTTGCCCAGAGACCCACGGGCTCCCGAGAGAGTCTTTCTTGGGGCGAGCGACTCTGCAGTGCCGTGTGCCATGATCCTGGAGATCGCCACCTCTCTGGATGCACAGCTTAAATCGTTTAAACCGCTGGTACGTCATTTTCTGATCTTTGCAGGGACACTGTAACACTTTGCTGCATCAGAATGTCAACAGAAGACAAACTGAAGCTGACATTTTTGCTTCTGCTTATGCTCTAGTGGCATATAGAGATGTGAGATGCTGACAAGAGTCTTCTGTCCTGCTTACACTCTATTGCTTTCCTGCAGACGCTGCAGTATGTGAACAGAAAAAGCTGACTCTAGCTCCCAGTTTGAGAGCAGCAGTCATCTGAATATAATGCTATCTCTAGAGGCTTTATTTTACTCAATGTGGAAACACAGCAGCAGAAGAAATTGATGACATGTTCAGCTTTTATTAGATGCAGCTTTAAAAAAGGTGCAGAAAAAGCTTTTTAACTTGATAACTTCCAAAGTTACTTGGGGTAATCAAAGTCAGGTATCACAATCTCTTCCTATCAGGAAATCATCAACCTGTTCAGAAAAGAAGAGCCATAAGATAACCTCCCCTCCAAAGGTTATTGTTTATATGGTGAATCAGTTGTAACATTTAAATCAGAATGCATACATTTCATCAAATGTAAATACACAAAGTTAAAAATGCTTTAGATTAAAAGGGGTCATTTTGACACCACCCAAAAAGAGAAGTCATGGAGTTATTGAACCAATGATAAGGGAGAAGCCCGGTCCTTTTCTCTGTGGATGTTGATCTGGTTGCCATCCACTCTTTCTCCTGGTGGTGCACCTCAAGCGGGGTAGAAACAAGCATGGGACAATCTCTCCCCAAGGTCAAGAATTGAGCGCCTGACTCGCACAAAGAAAAGTTCAATTCCTTTGGTTAGGTGTGATGTCATGGTTCAACCCTCCTTCTCCAGGTTCCCATTCCTAGTTTCTGACCCTGAACTGACCCTTTGCACTCTGCAGTTCTCACGGGGTCGGGTCATCCATTCTCTTTTCTCCGGTCATGTCTCATCTACTCCAACGACTGAGTTGTAGCTCTACCACCTCTGTGTTTCTAGATCAGGTGTCTTCCAGCAGCAAAAGAGCCCAGTTAAGAATAAAATACAAGAAAGTCAAATCAAGCATAGCAAACTTGGTGTACAATCCAATTTTTAAAATGCATACACGTGTGTGCACTTATTTAAGAACTTTGCTTCTGAACAGCAACTAAACACTGTTGTGTAGCAGAAGATACAAATGTCTGCTTTAAACCTATTCTAATAATAAACCACTCTGACAGTAGATGAAATATTTTGACATCGTTTTGATCAAACTCAATAAACTAAAACAAATTAAGCCATCATTTTATTTCAGTTCGGTAACATATCTCCTTCAAAGCAAAAGGCCCACAATGGTCGGATAAAGGAGCTACTTGTGGCTCCGGAGCTTCAGGTTCCTGTTCTAGACCTTCCCCACCCACTTACTTTCTTTTTCATTTAAGTTCATTAAGGTGAGGATGAGGGGGAAATCCACATGCAGATAAAACAAACAAACTAGATAACCATTAGACTAAAAAGTCTGCACTATGACATGACTGACTCTTTTGTTCTCATTGAAGAAACTTCCAGTCACTCTTCAGCTGGTGTTTTTTGATGGCGAGGAGGCGTTTGAGGAATGGACCGACACAGACTCGCTGTACGGCTCTCGTCACCTGGCTGAGCTCATGGCTAACAGCGCTCATCCTTCGTCTTCTGTTCACGCCACCATGCTGCAGTCTGTGGTGAGAACCCTGTGTCATCACATTGTTCCACCCAAGCAAGTTATCGACGGACTTGTTTGTACTCCAGCATTCAGTTCAGGTGGCAAAGGAACCGTTTGTAACCATTTTCTTATCCTATGCTTTTGCTTTTTTACTTCAAAATAAAATGTTTAAGTCTTAGATTTTGTTTTAATCATCTACTTCTGCTGTAAATGTTCTGTTTTTAGATTTGTGAGTTTAGGATCTATTCAGCTTAAACAAAATGACAGTTAAAGACAACATGCATAGTAGTTAGTGAATCGTTTTTAGTTTTCTGATGTTTTCTCAACACGTAAGTTTGCTACTATTATATAATGAAGCTCCATGTGATGTTTTAGCTTTGTGTGTTGCACCTCTGACAGCCTCTGTTGTGCTTTAGAGCTTTTATAAATGAACTGAATCAGATATAATTGATATGACATACACAGTTGTTGGAACATTTCTAGAAAAATGTGATTGTCGTAAGGTGAAAAATAAAAATCTGCAATGTGTTATATACTGTTATTACGCAGAAGCTTCAACTATATTGTCCTTCCAGGACCTGTTTGTGCTCCTTGACTTGCTTGGTGGTTCTGATCCGTTAATAGCAAATCACTTTGACAACACGGCACGCTGGTTTGATCGGCTGATTGCCGCAGGTAGGCAAAGGCTACAGCTTCATCGGCCGACAGCGGAAGCTCGCGTATCTCACCAAATATCCTGCTTGTTCTTCTCAGAGAAAAGGCTCCATCGACAGGGTCTCCTGAAGTCTCACCCATCAGAGCAGACCTACTTCAGAAAGGATGTGTACCTTGGACCTGTGCAGGATGACCACATCCCCTTCCTTCACAGAGGTGAGTGATTTTAAGAAGAACCTACAAATTGTGTGCTTTTACTGTGTAGATTTAGGCTGATTTCCCTTTTGTTAATTCTTGATGAGGAAAAAAAATAGTTTTGGATTCAAATGTGAACAGTTAAGGCTGTCAATGCAAAAATGCAACTTCCTTTATATGTCAGGAGTTTATGGGAAGCTAGTACATACAGAAAGATCTATTGGTTTGCTCTTTTCTTGATTTTTTTTCCCACTCATTGTTTTAGAGAAGCAACCAAAGTCTTTCTGCATAAAACAATTAATGAGCAAGTTCCAAACTTGTCATTGAGAAAAGGTTGAAAATGTAGTTTTGATTCAAATTAACAAGGGCTATCAGCTTCCATAACAGATCTAATTTGGGCTTTAGACCACTCTGAAACAAAGGGAAAGCCCTCACTGATATCATTTATGTTCTTAGCTTCCCGTCTAATTCAATTCACTCTGATGCTTGAAATGTAAAGACCCACTCCAATGAAACTTGTGTCTTTGGCGTTTTTAAGGTTCTTGTAGCATTTTTCTCATGATGGGAAAATGTATGTGAAGAAAATTCAGACTAAAACTGCATTTCTGAGTAGTTCTTTATTCTGATTGTTGTGGATCAGAGCAAAGGAAAAATATGCCGACAAGCTCCGCTCCATTCTCATACATCCACCTTTAGAAAAATAGATCATAAACGTCTTTGTGTTCCTCATCAGAGCAGGCATCTGGCTCAAAACTGTACGGCTGGATTGTTCCAATATTCCTCACCATTTTTGTTGCACTGCTAATGTTAGGTGGGGGGTTGTGAGGGGCTGTAAGCTTGCAGGAGAGAGTGTAAACAAAGGGATAATGGGAAATTAAATCTGGCTCACTCCGCATTAACAGTCCCGCTTTTAAAGGAAATTCCTAGAAGATTCCTAGAAGCAGTTCATTCATCCCTTGCTGCCAGGATGAATCTTTTTTAACCTGCTCACAGATGAAGGCAGATTCACAACGACCGCTAATGTTCCACAACTTTATTTAAATCCAAACTTAAACTTTTGTGCCCTCTGGCTTCTTCGTTGACATTCCGCATCATCCGCACTATTACATCTAGATTTCATTCTTTTTCTTTATGTTTTATCTTCAATTTTTTTCAAGAATTTACTGTATTGATGCACATTTTATGCATTCAAGTAAATTTGTTTGAATTTCTTTTCTTTTACGTTCAATTAAAGGCTGTTTTGGCCTTTTTTATTGATGATTTCTTTTAACATCTGACTGTAAGTGTACCTGTATTACACCAGCTGTGAGTCATCCTCACTGTGTTCATCCTTCCTGTGCAGGTGTCCCTGTGCTGCACATCATCCCCACTCCGTTTCCTCAGTTCTGGCACACATTAGACGACACTGAGGAGAATTTGCACCGGCCAACTGTAGAAAACCTCACCAAGATCATGGCTGTGTTTGTGGCAGAATACCTAGGCTTGACAACATAAAGCACCCACAAAGACGCAGAGATAGAATAAGAAGCTGTGACTTATAAAACTGGATTGTTTTCAATTTAGTGGATGAAATTGTACTCAAAGGTGTGTGAAGTGGATCGTTCTTAAAATGTTTTCTTTGGCCTTGGGGAGGAAAACAAGCCTTATAAGCGTTTTTAACGATTTTTCTTCCTAATGGAACAAAAAATGCACTTTTCTTAGCAGCTGTGCTCAGTAGATGTCTCTAACTTGACAACAGTGAACATCAGCAGATCACATTTGTGAATAATTTATCTGGTTTTGCTTTCAGATCAGGGAAAATCCTGGTCACCAGGGCTGATTCTGTGCACGTACAACTTTAAAGATGTTAGAAATACAATGTGACTCATCAAAGAAAAACATTTTATTCATTCCTGTGAGGTCAAAAACACTGAAAATTGCTGTTACTATATACAACCTCTAGATACAGAATGTGTTAAACATGCCCCAAAAGCGGTGTAGCAGTTGTGATGCCATTTGTGAATAAAAGTGGAGTTAACAGTACAGGGAAGACCAGGAATGTTCAATCCAATTGAAGCCTTTCTATCATGTGTATGTCCTGAATAAATTTTTTTGGTCAGATTTTCGTAATAAAACAAAAAAAAAAATTGCAGAGAAAGGAGTCAAAAGCTGGAGAGGTCTTCATATGTTTCTTGCAAGAAAAAAGGTGGATGACAAAGGGGTGGAGGGGTATGATGATGCAACTCGGGGCGTGAATTGTCTTGAGTTGACATCTCTGAAAACAGGTGGATTTCTCGTGGATGTCCAGGAGAGAATCTTTCTGGTAAACTGCAACAAAGATGCAGAAAAAATTCAGATTTTAACAAGGGTTTTAGATCATTTTACAGTTTGTCCACAAGAGGACGCTGTTGTTTAAGCTTGAGTGACGTTTCCTTTTTTAAGAAAGTTTAAACCAAAAGGATAAATGTCATTTAAAGCTCTGATAAATTGTTTCTGTAATTAAGTAACTTTTTTCATTCATTCTTTTATTTCTAAAAATTAAAACTATTTATATTTGAGGTTCAGAAATCAACATCCGGTTTTGACGTCTCATCGTTGCTGTAAAATAATTCAATGGTAGTCAAGAGAGGATTTTTCGTGCTACTGACCTAACACACGTGGCCCGCTCTCTCTGCCGGCGGTTCTTGAACCAGTTGCTGACCTGCGTGGCCGTGAGGCCCGTAGCCGCCGCGAGCTCCCTCTTCTCCCGCATGGAAGGATACGGCGCACGCCTGTACCACTCCTTCAGAATACGTCGAGATTTCTCCTGTTTAAAAAGTGGAAAACTTGTCCCATTTTTGATACTCATTAGTCCCGAAAATGTCAAAAAGTCTTTTTAAACATGTGGGTTTTTTTTTTTTTTTTTTTGTTTTTTGCTATTTAAAAATATTTATAGATCTAGAAAATGTGACTGTTAAAAAAACACTTTAAATATTTATTTAATAGTAGTATTAAATTATGTTTCTATTCAACTTTACAACTACTCTGAAAAAGAGGATTGACCTTTTTGTTTTTACATTTAGATAGACACGCAAACAAAGAGCAGGGCCGGACTTACCATTAGGCAAAGGTAGGCGACAGCCTGGGGCCCCTAACACTTTAAGAGCCCCAAGCTGAAGACTTCAAATACCTTTGAAATAATTTTCATGGCCTCTGTCATAATAAAAGCAAAAAAAAAATAAACCAAGATGGCGCTGATGTGACAGTGTTTCATCCTCACCTGTGAATCTGCAGCAATTGAATATTCCATCAACAGCAAGTTAGTTAGCAGAGATAGACTCTAAAGGGGAAACGTAGTAGTCAACCAGTTGTGAAAAAGCAAGAGAAAGAAAAAAAATTGTTGCTACACTTCCAAAAATGCAGAAAGAACGACAAAACATTAAAAAGAACAGAATCTCAAAAAAGAAGATAAAGAGAGTCATGAATGAGCAGAGATAGAAAAGGAGAGGAAAGGCAAAAAGAAAGCGTGAAAATTAGATTTTTTTTAAATAAATATTGTGGACGCCACTTTGTAGAGTATTGTTTTGTTCCATATTTTTGTGTATTTTGCCTTCTTTGGTGAAACTAAACAAATAAAGAAATTACTTCACTATGGACATTTGACCCTAAGTAAGGATTAAAAAAAAAAAGATTAATATAACCACAGTGGATGACCCCATCTTATTGTTTGCCCAAGGCCCCAAAACTGACAGAGTTCCCCAAAGTGCTGCTTTGGGTTAAGTTTTCCTATCTTAACTTACCACATATTTCCATCTTTTAATATTTAGCAAAAAGATGTAATCACAAATGTGCTCACTATATCTGGATTTATATCAGTGGGAGACTATAGTTTAACGGGGAACACTTGTTTGCAAGTTTGTTAACAAATAAGTGGAAAAAGTCGAAGGCTATTCCAGCAAGATTTGAGGAGAGACTTGACGTCTTTTTGTTTCATTTTAAACCAATAAAATGTGTAAAATCATCTGAAAGAATGTACTGAATGTAAAATTATTAATAAACTTCCAAAACTCTGTCTGTACTTGGATAAAATAAATCAATGTATTTTGTAAGCAATGAATCCAAGACCAAAAACACTGAATTATCAAACACTTCAATATACCAACTTCCTGGGTAATGTTCATTTTAAATATTGACTAAATTAATAAAACTAATCTATAATCTTTTAACATCAAAGTAAACATCTAAAAGTATTACAAAAACTAAAAGTATTTGGACTGAATTCAGGGGAGCTCCAGACATGTATAGATAACCTGTAGATGAGATGGTCCCTGAAACCTGAAACTAAGATTTCCTACCTTAAAGCAGTAAATCGTTTCCTCTCCATCCCAGATGGTTTGCGGGAGGGGAAACTTTCTCCTTATTCGATACTTCCCCACGGCTCCCAGGGGCCGACCCCTCTGCCACTCGGCCTCGATGTAGTGGGCTTTTAGCCAGAGCTGCTGCAGGAACCAGTGGCTGCTTGACGAGAATGGAAAGCTTTTCAGCAAAGCATAGAGTTCTGAGAAACGCCCATGGTGGAAGGCCACTGCGGCTTTGGCCTTCAGGACACTCTCCAGCTCCTCGAGGCCTGAAAAAGACGAGGAAGAGGGAGGAAGAGTGCAGAGGAAGCCAGCCAGGCGGTCGATACAGCCAGCCTGCAGAAGGACCTCACACACACAAATGATCTGTTCTGGTGTGAAGATCATCACTCTGGGAACAAGACTGAGGTCCTGGTTATCCTGGGGGTTTAGGTGCCTGTCCTGAAGCCTCAGCAGAGCATAATGGATGCTCAACAGCCTGTGAGCCTGTATGTGTCCTGAACATTTCTCATTATCATAGCCTAACACAGGTAACCTGAGACCATCAGGGTTAGAAAAACACACCATATATCCCTCATTCTCCTGTCCAAACACATGCTTGAACACCTTCCGCTTTCCTAAACTGCATGAAGGCTTCACAGTGTCAGACACAAACACATTTGAATACAAATTTCTTTGTCAAATTAGAAGCAAAATACCATGACAAAGAAATGCGTGTCAAAAATAATGAGCAGGTTTAGAGGGAGACATACAAAGACACAGAAAAAAAGCACTTTTGTAATTGGAGTTTATTAGAATATCATGTAATATAAAAAAATAAAACATATTTGAATAAAAATAAAGAGGACAAATTTGAACAACACACAAATGATCCCTTTTAGAAATAATTCAAACATTTATCAACGTACAAATATCTTTGGTTAGGTCTGGAGTCATATGTTTCAAGGAGCAAAAAACAGTATCCAGCTACAGAAGGACGGTAAGACCATCACCGGGTTTAAGCTAACGGCTTTGGTAAGATAGTACGATAGATGGATTTATCACCATCTAAAACGAAATGACCTTAAAGTCTGATTGAGGTGGGAAGAAATACGTTTTTAAAAAGTCATTAAAATGATGTGACCCATTTTAAAATGCTGCATTGTCAACCCTTGAAAAGTTTTTGGTAACTTCAGTCTGACATGGTCAAATTTAGGGGACGTGAGGATATGAGCTTTTGCATCCCCCAAAATAACCCATTTTCACAAAAAACTTAAAAAAAAACCAACAGTACACACTTTAAATAGAATACATGAAAAAGAGAAAAAATGTTAAAAACACAACAAACACATGCAGGCTATTACTGTATCTAGATAAGACACTTTTGTCTATTTGTGTACCATAAATAGCCAAAGATTTGACCACTACCTGTGTTATGACAGCCAAAAACTCACATTTCTTTACTTTTAATAATTCATTTTCCACCTTTAAACGAAAGTATCTGAAATTTTAAAAGCAGCACATGCGAGTTGAACCACAGTCATAGCAACATGGTATTGTAGCGTAAACATAGTGGAAATGAAATGTGCAAAATATACAAAAACATTGGCGATGGATATGTGATCCACTGAGGACCCAACAGACACATAAAGGTGGATTCTACAAAAGTTTTTATGAAGTGAGTTCAAGAATTTGGTTAGCTTTAGAAATGACTTGATTTTTTTTCTGTAGAAATATATATATATATATTTTAATAGACCACCAATAAAAGTTTAAAATAAGGCACTTATCAGCATCAACATACTGAGATTTTGGATATCACTTTGTGGTGGGATCACAGCAAATGTTTTAGTGTAATGCACTGCAAATGCTCCTTTGTCAAAGCTCCTCTTCATCTCCCAAGTGTTGTAGCTGTTTATCAGCCACAATTCCATATAGTGTCCTATGAGAAGCTACATAAGCATTGCATAGTTTGAGAACGACAGTAACCCTTTATTTTCCTGTTTTTATATACTTTTTTTTACTTCCTCCTTTATCATAAAAAGGCACGATTCAAGAAATCTTTAGTAACTTACATGAAATCAGAAAATACTGCTGTGTAGCCTTTGAAGCGGAGATACTATGGTTTTTCAAGCAACTCAACTTCTTCTGTCAACAAAGATAACTGGTTGCTAATTGTGGTCTGAGGAGTGTTGTTGGATTCACTTGATGCTCCAAAGCAGCTCTGCTCTGGTTGAAGACTTTTGTCAGCCTTTTACGGTGGAGACATCGCTCTACCTACTCAAAAAAAGAAATCAGTTGTGGTGTGTGTAAATTGACCCAACTATCCTCTAAAAGAAGTAAAGTTTCTCTTGTCTTGATCTTAAAAATCAAGTTAGAACAAATAGAACCCCAGAAATCCTATAAAAGATGAGTGGGTACTCCCATGGGGAAGCTGCTGGTGAACCACTAACTCTGCCCAACGGGGTGTAAAAGAGATTCTTACAAGAACCAATGTGGAGTCAGAAGCTAGGTGTTTTCAAACAATAATGGGTTTGTAATAATGGTACGTTTTAGTGTAAAATAGGTCTTAGTTTTTAGCCCACTTTGTAAACAGACTACAAGCCCAAGTCATCATCCACAGGGACAGACTGGAGTTGAGTAAGGATCTTGGAGTCCCCGTCTTCTGGATTTTCCAGTGGTGAGCTGGCTTCTCCATCTTGCTCTGGGGTCGGGCTTCCCAGAAGCAACGACTCCCCCCCAGTAAGACCCAACAAAGTCGGGTCCACGGGTAAGTCCCCCTTGCCGCGAAAGTCAAACATTGTGAGACTCGCTGAGGTGGAGAGTGGCACAGGGCTCCAAGCCGGCTGGGACAGCTGGACATTTGAGGCGACTCCGCTGTACATGGGACTGAGGGTGAGCATGCTCTCTGGAGTCAGTGCGTTTGCAGACTGGTCCAGCTGCTGCGGGGAAAGGACGCAAGGGCTTTGGCCGATTGCAATCGAACTTTCCGGAGCACAATAGGGTGGGGAGGAGTTGTTGAAATTCAAGGGAGATGCCATGAGGCCACTGGAGGTTAGGGCTGGGGTGACTGAAGGCTGAGGGGGAACTGAAAGAGCGGGCGGGTTTAGAGATGGACTCATTCCGTTTGAAGAAACCGGTGCGGTGTCTGGGACTGGCTTCAGGGGCACGCTGGTCAGCTGAAGGCCTGCTGGGATGGTCAGAATTAGCTTACCCTGTTGGACACTCAGGTAGGGACTTCCCCCGAAGAGAAGACCACCTAGATGAATGAAAAGAGCAGTGGATTGTTTTTACCTAATTAACAATGAATTTATTACGCAGTTATACTAGAAGGTGTAAAAAACATTATTTGCTTTAAAACTCAAACGCAATTTACTGATTTGTACAAGTATGAGGTCAGTGTACCTTGTGAAGTGGAGGACAACTGGATAACCCCAGGGTTCAGGAGTTGCACTGCAGGAGCCATGCTGCTGGGAGGGTTCTGAATGGGTCTGAGCTGGTTTATCCTCACAGAGCTCGGGGTTACCCCACCAGCCGCTGGAGCTGAAGACAGAATTTGCAAGGGGACTCCAGCAGAGGGGATGGGGAGATTGGAGCTGGTAGGCACAACTTGAGGGAAAGAGATACTGGTTGAATTTTGGATGGAGGAAACTGGAATCAGCTGAGGCATGGAGATGGGGACCATTTGTGCTGCGGTGCTACCTTTACTCTGGGAGGCCAGGGCGTCTTGTGCTGGAGAGGAAATGGAAATGATCTGCGGAGCCTGGATTTTGCTGGGCGTAAAGTCTATGGTTTGCTCTCCTGGTGGGTTCACCATGTGCTGCAGGAGGTGGCTGCTGTTAAGCTGTGGAACTGCAATGATGGTTCTGGCATTTTCAGCCACAGTTGTGGAAGCATCTTGCTGCTGTGGCGCCAGCCGGTTTCCTGTGGTTAAAGTCTGGGGGTTTTGGAACTGAGGAGCCGAGGAAGTCAGGGGGGACACAGGGACCAGCTGAGGGCACTGCGATGCCTGGACTCCCAAGGAGTGCTGCACCACATGGGGCACCGTTGTTTCCTGGATGGAGGGCACAACCTGGGGCAAAGAAAGGACTTGAGGGGTGGAGCTGCCAGAAGAATTGGTAGAACTTGGGGGGCTTAGCTGAGACGCACTAGAGGTGGAAATGACCACGCTCCCGCATGATAGAGCAGCAGGGAGAGTGAGGGACTCCTGTTGTTGGGGGGTTTGCGCGAGGATGAGCGAAGGGAGACTGGTTGGGGTGGACAGAGTGGGTGAGGAGGGAGATAACGATGAGGAAGAGGGGGATACAGTCTGGCTGGCGCCTTCTGATTTTGAAGCAACAATAAAATCCATGTCGTTGCGGCTTTCAGTTTTATTTTGCAAAGGAGGAGAAATGATAGTGGGAGCGTTTGACATTGGCACGGTATTGGCGTTCAGGACAACTGGCTTGGTCTCCACAGATGAGGCTTGTGGTTCTGGCCCAGAAGCTGCCAACTGAGGCTGCTGCAGGCCAACTCCAGGTTTGGTTATCACCTGAGCTCCGTTCATGATTAAAGAAGAGTTGGTTGCTACTGGACTCAGTGTGACCGTCTGGCAATCACAGAAGCTAAGCCCGTTAATGATGACCCCAGCGCCCGCATTGGAGATCAGGGAATTTCCATTGAGGAGTAAAGGCTGGGAGGCTGTGAGGATGCTGCTGGAGCCGTTGAGAATGAGCTGGCCTGCCGTGTTACAAGGAACCGCAGAGACGGAGATGACGGAAGCTGTGGAGCAAGCAGCCTCCTCTTGTTTGTCAGAGATGTCGTCCATCGCACTCGCCTCGTCCTCGGTACTGTGGTTCCCGTCTGACTCACTGAAATATCAAGAAAAGCAAAACAACCCAAAAAGGACATGAGTTAATACAGAATGGAAGTCATTGTCAGTTTTTTTTAATACACCTACTCAAACACACAAAAAACTTTTCAAATTGTCGCTTTTTTTTAGTAGAAAAAAAAGTTGACCAACTAGTTGCCACAAATGTGTGAATGTGTTCTTTAGTGTCATGTCGGAGAGTCCCATTGAACCACCAAGATAATCCATCCATCCATTTCTTGAGCTTGAAGAATCCCTTTTGGAGTCACGAGGTAAGAAAACCCACACATGCACGGGGAGAAAATGTAAGCTCCACACAGAGAGGTCCCAGCTAGGATTGGAACCAGGGTCATCTTGCCATAAGATGAGAGTGATAACCACTATATAACATATATTTGAATATATTTGAACACAAACGCCTTCAACAGATAATAGTATCATTTAGGACACATTTCCATTCTTTGTAAGTCTAATTAAAATATGTTTTGAGATGAGCTCCTTAATCCACAAATCTGCCTCTGGCTAAATATATGTTATTTTATTCAGGAACAAAACAGTTATAACCCTGTAATTTAGGAGATTGATTTATAAGAGATTTTAACTTTGATTAAACTCCAGAGCAGAAAATATTTAGTAACATCAAACCTCTGGAGCAGAACTTTGTAAAAGTCGTTGGTTGCCAGTCAGAAAAGGGAAAGTTTGGAAAATAAGGTTGTTAGTATCCAAAATGATATATAATCAAATATGTTTTTAGTTCAACTTAAAGGCATCAAACCACAGTTGTTTTTAATGGAAGTGATGGTTTTCAAGTGTAAAATTTTAATGCCAAAATGTTAAGACTTTTTATAGTGAACTTATATCTGTTGAAATATTAACTTTTTTTATTATTTATTTCCAAAAACTTGTATAAAATCTCATTTTCACTCTGATTAACATCGTGTGTAAATAAATAGTCACATAAAGAACAATTTGGATTGTTTCTTTTAATAATTCTCCTCACTTCACGACTTTGCTCCAAAACCTGACTCCGGTACCTACTGACCCCCTTTTTTCCTCTGGTTAATGTGTCTAACTTCACCCCCCAGGAAGGCCACACAGCTGGTCTGCCAGACCAGCACAACCCCACAGATAGGAGCTCATTGCTGTCCTATCTCGTCCTCGCAGGCCCTGCTTTGGGGAGAACTTTGATTCCAAACGCTGCAGTCCCACCAGCTTCTTGCAGGGTCACCCTGGCTCCGCTGGTGGAGGTGCAGCAGGAAACCTGAGCCATCGTGGGCCTTCTGGATCTCACATTTCATAACAAAGCAACGCGCTCCTGGTTTCAGACCTGCTGTCAGAAGAGGCCGCCGTGCCCTCCTGACCTCAACTCATCTGCACGGTTGCTGCAGGAGCATGCAGCTGCAGACGGTTATGGGTCCTGTTTTCAGACAAACAAAAGAGTGACGTTTTGGTGTGAGACTGCGTGGTCTGTGCTCTTGCCTTTTGCTGTGGGTTCCGGACGGCGTCCTGTCCCGCTGCCTGCGGTTCTTGAACCAGTTGCTGACCTGCGTGAGGGACAGTCCGGTTACCTTGGCCAGGTTCTTCTTCTCGTCCGGAGTGGGGTACCTGTTGCTCTTGTAGCACTCTTTCAGGGCGTTTCGGGACTTTTCCTTG
The DNA here is from genome assembly GCA_014656515.1 of Oryzias celebensis. Classification (NCBI taxonomy): domain Eukaryota; kingdom Metazoa; phylum Chordata; class Actinopteri; order Beloniformes; family Adrianichthyidae; genus Oryzias; species Oryzias celebensis. The sequence goes on along the minus strand of BNCR01000012.1, from coordinate 66,425,920 downwards.
AAGCAGTACACCGTCTCCTCCCCGTCCCAGATGGTTTTGGGCAGGGGGAACTTTTTTCTCAGCCGGTACTTGTCCACCGCTCCCAGGCTGCGGCCGCGGGACCTCTCCGCCTCCTTGTAACGGGCTTTGAGGTACAGGTCCTGCAGGAACCCATGGTTAGACGGGTGGAAGTCGTGGCTCTCCAGGATGGCGTAGAGCTCCTTGAATTCCTCCCGGTGGAACGCCACCAGAGCCTGGGCCTTCAGCAGGGTCTCGTTGCCACGTAGCAGCTCGGACGAAGGAGGTATGGTGGAGAGAAATCTCCACAGGCGATCCACATTGCCCGCCTGCAGAAGGGCCTCGCACAGACATGAAACTTGGTCAGTGGAAAAACTCAGAGCCGACTTTTGAAAACTTTGGAGTAATTGTTCCGAAAGCTGGAGAGGATCTTTAGCTTCCTCGGATTCTGTGGCCGATGGTTCCTCTGGGCTGTTCTCAGATTGTTCTGTGGACTCTAAAGACAAGGAAGCCATTTTCACTTTAACTTTTTTTTTTTCCACCACTGGTTCCTCCTCCCCGTCGCTCCCTCCCTCTCCATCCGCAACCCAACAAACCCTGAATGTGGCCGCGAGCCAGCGCTGGCCACGCCCCTTCGACCAAAACACTAAACCCAAAAGCCAAGACGGCTCACCATTTACAAATGTTAACTAATTAAATTACAAACGCGGAAGTCTGTTTTCAGGTTCTTAAAGACAAGTAAAGACAGTCCCACTCCAGTCACATGGTTTTTAAATTATGAGAATGTGGTGTTAAGCCCAAATGAATAAATTGAATAATGTGATGTTTAAAAGAGCATTGTTTCTGCAGAGCGGCAGAAGTTCATTTGAAATTGGAGCTCGTGGCTTGCCGTAGTAGCTTCTACGTCGCACTTACAGGCCTTTTCCAACTGGAATAGTTTTGCCTTCTCAACAATTTGAATAAAGAAAAACACAGAATTGCAATTTCTAGATGAACTTTATTTATATGTGTCCTCCATCACAAGAAAAATGCCAAACGAATGTGTCAAAAACATGTTTTTTCTGTGGAGTGGGTCTTTAAGATGTGAATCTCAAATATAAAACATTAATGGATAGAAGTATGTGCGCCACTCTAGTTATATACATTAACATTTTTCCAACATACTTAAGCATTAGATTTTTAGACACTTTTTCCCCTCAAAATTTTAAAACAAGATTAAAAACACTGTTTCATTCCCTTTAGAAATTACCACTTTTGACACAGTTCATTCGTTATACAATGGTGTCTTAATATGTTCAATATTTAATTTAGAGGAGTATCATTAGGGTGATATAATTCACTCTGTTTTCATGCAAGAAAAACAAGGCTTTCTCTCACACCAAAGTCACCCATGACAATGGTTGATCCAATTTTTTAAAAATCTTAAATATGCTCCCATTAATTATTAATATACAGAACATTAGACATTTTCATTATGTATGAGTCTGGTCTGAAAAACACAAATTTCGGGAACTACTTTATAGCATGCTCAAGGTCATGCTGACTGAGAGGGATGAAGAGAAAACCAGTTTATGTTTTTGATGGTTCTGGATCGGATTAGCTCTGCTAATGATGCTAAAGCCAGAGTTCTATTCCTTTTAAAGCTTTTTGTCAGGAACTGGAGGTGGATGACCTGATATGCAGGAGACAAGGCTGTGAGAGAAACTTAAAACATTTCATAAATAAACTAAAACATGACAAAAACCATGGAGAACCAAATGAGTGACAATGATGAACTGAAAACCAGACACCTAAATACACTGAGGTTATAAAGACACTGTGGATGATTAACCTGAAACTGGTGTGACTGACTAGGGTACCTACAACACGACCAAATATAACAAAACCCAAAGTACGCTTTTGTCTTTTTACTGGCTGCCTCCCAAAACCTCATTCTGAATTCTTCTAAAAGTTTTTATAACTTCACATTTTCCAAACAAAGCTGCATGGTTGTTCCAATAGTGCCTAAATGGCAAAGCAAATCCTTCAGACAAGCCAAACCTGAAACCTTTCTTTTTGATTAAGCTTAAACTCCATGATGAATCCAAACCATTGATTCTTCCGTTATTTTGCTCTGGGTCAAGATTGCTGGGGTAGATTTTACAATGGGCACTAATGCTCTCCCCTTTTTTAAGTACTGAAGATGTCCTAAAGTTGCCTCAAATAAAGACAATTAAATGGTTATTATTTTAATTAGTCCAAATGTAAAATTGCTGCTGCTCAAATCATTCAAAAGTCTCTTTAATAAGGCCAGATTGTTCTACTCGTAGAGGTTTATAACAGGTTAGTTTTAATTAAGCTAAACGGTGGTGGATTTCATTTGAATATTTTCAAATTAAAGAACATCTTGCTTTAAATTTTGATGTTTTCTCTGGCATTCTCTTAAGAAATACCTTGACATAAATGGTTCAATTTTAGGGACTGGCTTTAATTAAAAACTTGATGGAATTGATTTATGCTTTATGTTTTACTGAAAACTTAAAATTACAATTTACTACGTTTATTTGTGTGTCTGTACTGATCCGTGATAGTTTATTAACTAAACATAGAATTACTGAACACGATTTCTAATTCAACAATTAATTTATAAATATTGGAAAGGGTTTTGTACATTAAACTACATTTTGAAACAAAATAGTATAATTCTTGGTGTGATTTTTTTTTATAATTGTAAAATCTGTTTAATATATTTTGTTGTTGTACTCGCAAATACGAAAATAACAAAATGACTTTTTAAAGTTGAATTCATACAAAGATTCAGCGCCTTTGACGCTCAAACTGCCGCTGTGTGAGTTGTATGATGATTGGCTGGAGCACTTGTCAATCAAAAAAGTGGGATAGCTTTCTCCAAGTGTTCTTGTCATTTAATTGGTCAAATTTTTTCAACGTAAGAAATGATTGGTGCGTTCTAATAGAGGCGGGAAGAAGCTTCCTAAACTGGGCGTTGCAGGAACTGAGGTTACAGATTTCACGGATTATCATAAATTGAGCCTGCCTTTTCTAAAAACCACCTTATCTTCGAGATTTAAGCTTTAGTATAGACGAATAACGTTTCCCACTTTTTCTTCAAATTTTTGATTCGAAGAAGTCACATATTTGTAAGTAACGTTGTTTTGGTTACCTTTTATTTTAGGTTTCTCAACGTGACTATTCCTGCTAACTGCCCATGCAGCTAGCTTAAACGGCGCTTGCTGTTTATTATGAACGAGTCGACTCAGCTCAGACGTTACGAAGTGAAATGCAAGCATTTCATAGCACAAGGCAAAAGTATAATGGGTTCAAGTCAGTTAGCATGTTTTTAGAACTTAGATCTGAAATGCTGTGAGGGGAAAGTATTTTGATGTCAGTTGTTTTTTTACTGTTAGTAAAATTAGAACCTGTTCTTTTGAAGCCCTACAAAGAGATACAAATCCGAAGTTTTATTGTTGCAATCCTAAACAAGAATTAACGGTTTTACTCATGCACACACAAACCAAATCTTAACAATATAAACAAGCGCAATAGAAGCTTCTATTTTCATAATATGGGCTCATTTAAGCGGTATACAGCAGCCATCAGGAACAACCAGTCAGCTTAGCATATCAACAGAATGATCCCCACAGAAAGAAAACGCCACAAAGAACAAGCTGTTGCATGCTTTAGTTTTTTGTAATTCTTATTATATAAAAAACGTGTAAAAACCAGCCAGAAATGACGGTAACTGCAGAGATTCTTTCTTCTCTTATGTATTCATGTAAAGCTGCTGATGTTTTAAAATATCGAAATATTTTTTACTGTTTTTCAATTTCTTTTTTTAAAATAGAAAAATAATATCTAAACTAGAAAAACAATTTGGAAAATTTTGAACACAGCTAAATAATAAAAATGCAATTTAAAAAAATCTTAGAATTAGTACAATGACATTTAGCATCATAGATAAAAGAGTACATTATGCAATTATGGTGCTGATGCTGTGAAATGTTACTCAGCTGAAAAAAATAGCAAATGTCTTTTGTTTTTCTCTCAGAAAGAATCCCCCTTTTCATCATATTTCTTATATGTATGGTCACAATGATGATGCAGGTTTTAGCGATTTAAATACATTGAAGAAACACTCAGTTACTATTTTAACATTGCCTCTCAGTTTATTATAATTATGAAGCAATACTAACTTGTGACTTGTTGGTATTGTGGTTACAATGTATTTCTGAGACCGTCCAGATTGAAAGGTTTGATCATGAAAATGTAAAATAGTCCGTGTGCCTTTTTTTTGTTTTCTTTTCCAGCTCTTCACTTCCAACCACGCTGAAACAGTGAAATGGGTACTGAGGTGACAATAATTTCCAAACCTGTTGTGGACATACGTATAACAAGCACCCTCTCAGATATTCAGATGATGAACAGGTTCAACCGAGGGCTTACTGTATCCGAACTAAAGGTGAGACTCCTTATGTCTATCTTAAAGCAGCCACAAAACTATATTGCAAAGATTTTCTACATGTTATCTGCTATTTATTGTGAATATGTCAATCTATGTGGTGTGTTCAGGCAAGGTTGGAGACCATTGTAGGTGCACCAGCCTCCTCCATGGAACTGGAAATCTTCAGTGGCAGTGACCAGTTCTTACAGAAAATGGAGAATGACGATGCATTGATTGGCTCCTATCCTTTGGATGATAACTGCCGAATAAATGTATGTAAATCCCTTTTTTTTTATTACTATCAACTGCACAATTGAAATGTTTAGCAATGTTTAGCAATAAACCTATTGACCACTACTGGTCATATAAGGTTTGTAGAACACAATTAACGCATGTGCATTTAGAGAGCAGGCTCTTTTGTAATTGCAGCTAAATTGGAGGAACATGTTTGATAACTTGATCCAGCATATGTTTTTTATGCCTGATCATTTATAATAATCTAAGCAGACAATCAAAAAATAAAAGACATTTAAGGTCCCACCAGCTAAACCCAAATAATTTATTAACTTTTTATTTAATTGAAAGCACTTTACTCATCATTGTGAGTTACCCTTTTAATCACGTTCAAAATGAAACAGTTGTTCTCTTAAACAAGAATATAGGAATGTCCTGCCCCCCTATAATTTGTTTGGTCTTTGCACAATGTATGTATTTTTTTGTTTAAAGGTCACTTTTCTGTGCAGGTTATTGATCGAAGTGGAGGTCAGATGGGCGAATTTTATGATGTTTCCAAAGTGGAAAAGTTTGAGCTTCCAGATGAAGCTTATGAACAAAAATCCGGTACTACATTTGCTCACTTTGTAATAGTTTTGGAATAAACTTACTCTGTACCCAAATTAATTTATGTGCTCTATTTCAGTAAGAAAGTTTCAATTCTTATCATCATAAATGGTTGTCTGAAACAATAAGGCATTTGAGGATATCTTTGTTTTTGGTGTGAATTATAACTTCCTAACCTAAGAAGTTATAATTCCTAGGTCTGCAGTATTTTAAAGCTTCTTTACTCAATAGATTTTTCATTACAGTTGGATTATTTATGCTCTTTAGATTCATTGAGAGCGTTCATGAAGAAACAACGTTTGGGGCGGTATAATGAGGAGGAAATGGCCAAGAAGAAAGCTGAGCTTGCTGCTCAGGAAGAGGAACAAGAAACTGCTGCTAGTTCGATTTCTGTTGGCAGTCGTTGCAAAGTAGAAGTGCCAAGGCAGCCCACCAAACTTGGTACTGTGATGTATGTTGGTAAGTGTTACTTTTTATTTCTGCTTTTTAATGTTTTGCTTTTTTCATTTATAATGTTAGGCCTCACTTTTTGTTCATGTCAATGTTCATTAAGTTGTTATAATGATGGCTTTTATTTCTGCTTAAATTAATATTATATCAACATTATTGTTCATATTAGAGACAATTTAAGTCTACAAAACAACATGCAAAGATTTTATGTTTAAATATAGAAGTTTTTCTTGGCCTGCGAAAACAAATTAAGTAGTTTATAGTTTCTTAGATTTTAATGGCTATGTGTTAAAAACATTATTTTTTTTACAGGAACAACAGACTTTAAGCCAGGCTACTGGGTGGGTGTGAAATATGATGAGCCCCTGGGCAAACACAATGGAACGTAAGAACTTTTGTTTCTTTAACATTTGATTTGTTTTCTGTGTAATCACAAGCAGAGATCGTAACTCAAATTAACTGGACTGCAGAGGGCCTTTTTGGTCTCAACCTGCACAGTGCTAAATAGGTATTTCATTTTTTTTTTCCTTTTTTGGATGTGAATATTTAAGAAGAAAAATTTAAGTAAGAACAACTGTGAAAAGTAATACTTTAGTAACATATTAAGTTCCCTCCAGAAAAATGGTAATTGTTTATTCACTGGCCTCAGGTGGGAATCTCTCGGTTTAAAATGTAAAATATGTTGGTGTGGAAAAGATCATTTCTTTCCAGTGATATTTTTGTCTATAAATCAAAGTTAAATCAAATATTGATAGATATCACAAAATTATTGTGCTATTATTAGTAGATTATTATGTTTTTTTTTTTATTTTGAACGAGCTTTATTTGTTGGTGTTAGAAAGAAAAGGTGCTTGTTAGTCATAAAAACCAAGAAAAATCTATAATTACTATAAAATGGAAGAAAAATAGAATATTTTATATTAAATGAAAAATATTACAGCAAACAAATATTTTAGGGTCACCTCAGTCTTCATTAATAAGGACAGTACCTGGAAACATGTCTGTTAAATAACCTATATTTTGTTTTGTTTTTTTTCCTCTGCTGTCTTCACAGTGTCAGTGGGCGGACATACTTTGAATGTGGAGGCAATTACGGCGCATTCGTAAGGCCCCTGAATGTTATTGTTGGTGACTTCCCAGAGGAGGATTATAGCTTGGATGAGATTTAAGACTTAAAAAAAAAAAAAACTTGTCTGTTTATGTTTGACTGAAAAATTTAAATCCTAACCTCTATTCTGTTCAATAATCAGAGCAGAAAAAGTCACTATATTGTAACACTTACTTTGTGCCTCTGAAAGCACTTTAGCTTTAATTTTCTCCATAACTGCTGCAGGACAGAGGAAGCTCGCATGTCTTCAAACACACAATTTGCAAAAGAAAAGTTCAGCTTAGAAGGGTTTCATAAACATCTGCAATAGATGATAACTATTTCATTGTTACCTGTAAAGAAAAGCGTTATAACATGAGTGTGTTAGTTTGTTAGTTGGTTTTTTTTCTTGTAAATTAAATAGATTGTTCTAATTTGCCCATTTGGCAGTCTTAACATTTCACAAATCTGTTTGATTCCACAAATAAATATTTTCTTTCTTTAAAAAAAAGAAGTTATTTTTAAGTTTCTCTTCCTGTTTTTTTCAGTAAAAGACGCTCTAATTGGTCTTGGTTTAAAAAATAAAGCATTGTCTGAATAGTAATAAATGTAATTTGTTAAACCGCTAACATCTGTTAAGGCAGTGTGCAACTGCATTCACTTCTTGACTTAAATTTAAAATTAAAAAATGTAGAATTTGTCGTTTGGAGATTAAACTTCAGATCACACTCTATGGGAACTGTTTAAAACTTTGATATTTTTTCTGTTTTTCTTACTTTTTTGCAGTGATGCAACTTTGAATTTCATTTTGGTTAACTACATTCATATTTTCCCTTCAGTCGAATCCTTTTATTATTTTTCTTTTACACAACTGTAAGAAGTGTCTGTATTGCGAATTCAAAACTATTCTGTATGCAATGTCATTTGTTAAGATTGAATGGAAATGACATCAAAATTTGTTCAAGTCAAGTTTAATGGCTCACTCTCCAGTTAAACTTGTTTTTTTCTGTCAGGGGTGCATCCAGTTCCTTGACACAACATACATTTTAAACAGTTTGCCTTATTTTTATTTGTTGTTATGGGGCAAATGTCTTCTCAGTTTCACAGAAGAAATGTGCATCATTATTACTTGTTGGCTTTGAATAAATTGTTAGCAGAACACTCAGAGGTTTCATTGAACTCTTTCGTGCTGATCTACATACTGTGCCAAAAAATGTGTCCAAAATAAAAGCTTTGTGACTGATTGTGTGATTTAGTCTGTACTTGATACATTTTAGTGTTAACTTTATAAGTTGAGTTTCTTAACAAGCTTTATTAATTTTTATAATTCATTTATAATTGTGGAAAAAAAGTATGGTACGTGTTCCATTTTGTAGACGTTGAAAGAATATTTACAGATGCCTTATTTTACTCCACATTTAAATAGATTTTGGCTTACCTCCTGATGTGAGCATGGAATACTTATCCCAGATATTTCCTTCAGAATTGATAAATATTTCAATACTTTCACAAATTTAATGTTTGGTTAGTTTATTACATAATGCCATTGTTAGGCGTTTTCATTTTTCTTTTGAATCGTTTTAATATTTTCTAAGTCAACTATTTTTAGCTACAACTCTTTTACTTTATTTGAGATAATTTTGTAATCCACCAAAATTCTGTAAAGAAGAATTTAAATTTTCACAGTGGGTCAATTTTTCCATAAAATGAGTCATTTGGTGGGTCTGCTCTGCTGTTTTGACCCTGCCACTGAGCATACACTTTCGCAGGTTGAGTTGCATACAGCCTGTTTATCTGTCTGGATCAATTGTCTCTCGTGGACCTCTTTAGTTGGCTGCTCAAGGCCAGGAGCCTTTGTTTGGCAGTTTCCAGTTCTTCAGGCAGCGTATAGGGATCTGGCTGTATTTCTTAGGCACTTGCTTTTTCATTGCACCTCTGTCATCTGATTCACTTCCTTCCAGACTGTCTTGAGCTTAGCCTCCAACAGCTGCTTCCATGGTGGGCATTGTTTTCTCCCATGGCTACACTTATAGCCAAGCATCTCAAATATCACTGCTCCTGAAGTGTAAACCAGTTCTGCATTTCTGTATGAGTTGGTTAAATACATAAACTGCACTTTTATGTTTTTATTAATAAAACTAAAATGGATAATTCTAGTTTAGTAATTTCTAATATGTTTGATAAACTACACTGAGTTGCCATGAACATAGACATATGTGTAGACGCCTCCTGGACTGTCACTGCCTATTGGAGGTGACATCCAGATGTGCCGCCATCTTCAAGAAGTCTAGCGCGCCCCCTGTGCTATTGTTTCTAATAAAGGTGTATTTACAACTAAAACATTTTTTTTTAAAATAAGCTGACATATGTATTGCAACGTTAATAAAAAGAAGGAATTTAATAAGCAAAACAAGTTTGACAATTCGTTTTAATTATTACTATTTGTTATTTTCTCTTTTTTTCTGTGGTACAGGGGAGCCAAAAACCATTAAAAAGAAAAACTTCCAACAAAAATCTGACGTGTTATGTTATCTTAATGAAATTAATAATTTTAATTAAAAAAAAAAACGTTTTTCAAAACATTAATAACTAAAATACATTAATAGGATTCACTCATCTATCTAATCAGACATAACTGTGAGAAAAAATATTTAAAGGATTTCTCTGAAAACAAATCCAAAAATGTAGACAGGATATTGTCTACAAGCCCCCAAAGGAAGCGAGAAGGTAGCTGTGGTAACACAAATTCTGGAATACATGCAAATGGGAATGGTTGATCTTATGCTGATATCACAGCGGAGTGCATGTCTGCAGTTGACGAGGAGACTGTCTCATCTTGTGCTGCATGTTTCCTGATCCACTTAGTGAGACACCACAACCAACCATCATACGGTGGTAAAAGCCCTGAAACTGCCCTGCAGTGGGGTTGTTATTCCAGTTTCCTAAAAAAAACCAAACAACATAAACACTTTTACTCACATTATATCATATTTCTACTGCTCATTTATGTTTGGATTATATTTTTACTTGAGAAAATTCATGTTGGCCACACGAAATGCGTGCAGCTAAGACGCACATTGATGCGTTACCCACACAGCTTTTACGTATGTCCAGGGCTAAATGTTGTTGGATGCAGGTATTTAAACTTAAAGTCGCCTTAGCTGCCATGCACCTAGGTGTGTGGAATTTGTTCTCTGTGGTTGACTCATCCCCTGAAGGAGTGGTGAACCGCATATACAGCCGGACTCAGAAACAATTCGGTGTATTAACATAACCCAAACCATAATCCTATCCCTAACCTTTCCTCTGGGTCTGTGCTGCAAAACAAAAAAAATTAAAAAAATTATATATATATATATATATATATATATATATATATATATATATATATATATATATATATATATATATATATATATATAAATAAATAAAGCACTGGCCATATGTATTTAGATTTTTTTTTTTTTGTGAACAGTCACTTTCTTTTTATGATGACATATACTTCTACTGCATATGTATGTTTAGATTGCATTTTCTTTTTTTAAATTTTACTGTTTTGAAAAAAACAAAACAAATTGCCACCTGACAACAGATGAAAACTAGCCTTAAAGCTGTTCTTATTGTTGTGTTTCTACCTGATGCCCTGACAGAGCTGAAGAAAAGCTTTAAATGGTCCTGGTTGAAGCACTGTGTGCAGACATGATGCTAAACTCGTTCAGGAGTCATTGCCAACAATGTGTCTACATTGACCATAAAGCCAATGACTGGCAGAAACCATCAAGAGAAAATTTTATTTCAAAACGATTATTAAAATGCCTCAGAGCACCATGTATTTTTTTTCCTTAGTTAAATATTATGTATGTCATACTATTTCACAATATATTATAATACACAGAAACGGTTAGTAATTAAAACATTTACTCTCACTTACTAGGTTAACCTTCTGGATAAAATGTACTTTTAATGACTCACTCCAATAAAAATCATGTTTTCTGTTTTTTGAACATGCTCCTGTAACATTTTAAATCTCATGATGGAGGACGTGTATAAAAAAAATAATTTTAGAATTAAATAATTTAAGCCAAGTAACGTTGTTTACGATTGTACATCCATATATTATACAACGTACACATGCGCTAATAACCAAAATATTCTTACAATTTACATGTAAAAGGTAATTCCACATGATCTGCTTTAAATAAAGCGCAGGTTGTTGCATCTGAAGGCTGCACAAACGAAAAGCATGGCTGCGATTCTCCGTTGATTACAGATGGTAGTGGATGTAGCCAAGCTAAAGTAGACCCCTCCAATATGGCGGTAGGTACAATTTGTGCTTGGCTCATTTTTTTCAAAAACTTTATTGCACACTCTTTTCATTTACAGAGAGTCACGTTCAGTTTTTTTGCAGTTTTTTTTAAACAAAAGGTAATAGAACGGAACAGTACAGAGGAACTGGCACATCAACATATAACTTTAACAAACCAGAGGGTTGCAATATTTATATGAATTAAAAAATATATACAAAAATAAACAAATGCAGTTCCTTTGAAATCATAAATGTTTTTGAAGCCTTCAAATTTCGCATGTGTTCTATTGTTTTATAATATGAATTAAAGTCCAGATAAAATTAATTAAAATAGGGTTGTGAATTTGACCATTTACACTTGGGAATATGGAATTCCCCCAAATAATATACAATTTAATAAAAAAAAAAAATTATTGGATAAACCATATATGATTCAAAAACAGCAGGGCATCACAAATATAAATTTTTATATTCACATTCAGTTTTGTTGTTATAACATTATTAACATTTTCTGGCGTAAAAACAGTGGAAGAATAAATGAAAAGTTGTCTGTCTGTTCGAGGGACAAAATACACAAGACTCATCTAGGTTAATTTTAAATCTCCTCAATCTATCTTTGACTGGATGAATTTTATGTAAAATTTTAGATGAAACTTATGTTAGTTTGTTATGAATACAAGATTTATAGATAGTGCTAGTTGCTTTTTCCTAGTTCAGCTGGCTCATAGGTTCTGCTGTCCATGCTTGTGAATGGCTCGTCATCGCTATGATGCGACAACCGACTTATCGCGAGACGGCGCGCAGTTTCGCAGCTGGCTGTGGAGTGTGTGTGCGCGATAGAGACAAGGAAAGATGGCGACACAGGGGAACGAGTCAACTAAGGCTTCTGCGAGCAACGGCGAGGTAAAATGAATGGCACTCTTATGGCGGTGTGTGTCTATTACGTCCAGAAAAAAATGACCCACGGCACAATTTGAACGCGGCCTGGGGCAGTTGTATTACCCGCACCATGTAGCATTCGTTTCACGAGCCTGAGTCAGTGACGTTGTCAGTGCCGGTTGGTTTTAAAACGACCCCCTCTCGCCGTTTCCGATTTGTTGAGTAATCCTGGCTGTTAACGAGTGTAGGTTTTTAGAGTCATGTCGTGTTTACGCTGAATTCTTACTCTTTAATGTTGGCAAACAGGTTACTAGCAATTTAATTAGCTGACCGCAACTACTAAAGTATAAACCACTTGACTACCGCAGCGTGACAGTTACTCATTACAAGGCCTGAACGCGAACGCTTGTCTGAGGCTGTTTTTAGCGACTCCTACTCACATTTATTTATTTATTATCATTCTTTTAAAAAAGTATCGTGCTAAATTTTCAGTTTTCTTGGTAATGAATTTAAAACTTGCGTCTTGGTGTATCCCTTCTTATTTATTCTCAAAGAAGTGCGCTTGTCTGGCACAAGCACATCTTGTTCTGCAATTATTTCATCGGGGAAAAAACGCACAGATTTTTCTAAACCGGAGACACTGGTGGCATATTTTTCAGGGAAAGGGAGGTAAAGGAAACACTGGAGAATGTATGCATGACCACATTGCCCTTAAATGATGCATTAGTTCGATCAAAAATAAAAACAGATCTATAAAAAGGAAATGCTAAACACTCAGTTGTCCGGAAAACACGCAAAGCAGGCTCAAATAAGTGTAAACTGCTCAATCAGAATCACATAGTTCTTCTGTTAAATAATTATTTTGAGTAATTTTTTATTTTATTTATGTGATTTCATAGTTTGTGAGTTTATATTTATTTGCTAACCAAAATGTATTTCTTTGTGAGAAATACTCATGAGGAGTTACCAGAGGTTATTATGAATCATCATTTTTGAGGACTCATCAGTAGACTCCTATGACCTCTGTGCTTTTATCCTCCACAAAAATTACCAGTTAGAGTAAAAAACACACACAAGGCTGTAAAACTGTAATTACTGTAGTTGGCCAATAAACTATCACAAAAATTTGAAGTTGGTATGTCATCCATAACCTTTCATACTTAATAGGGTCCGAGGGATTCCTGGAGCCTGTCCCATTTACTTTGGGCAAAGACGGGGGGCCAGTCTAATAACCACGTCTAATAACACTAACTTCTACAAGCCAAACATTACCAATCAACCTCTGAAGGACTGTAGGAGGAAGCCAGGGTGTTTGGAGAAAACTCTGTTACACTGTAACTTCATGCAAACTCTACATTGAAAGGAGCCAGCAAGAATTTGACCCGACCACCTTGTTACAAAATTTGAAGTCTTTTTCAGTCATGCTGATAGAAAATAGTGTCTTTGTGTGAAACAACTCAAATGTCGAGACAGACATAGGAACTAGATTTTTCCTTTCTAGATGGAATTCTCAGTTTTTTTAAAACATGTTTTTATTACCAGAATACTTCTGCATCACAAAAGTTACATTTAGTTTATGCTTAAAAGAAATGAAAATGTTTTTTTTATGTTCAAATTTATTTTTTTTTGCCATGAAACAAATCTTTTTTTTGCAAAAGATTTTTACAAGAAAGTTTGGTATCACTTTTTTGTGATTAAAGAAACTTTGTCTTTAAGTTTCCATAAGTGGTGAATTGGCAGATATAAACCCTTGGTTTTTGGCCAGAATAAGAGAGCCAATTGCTTTAGTAATTTATGTGAAACGAACTCTGGAAATGTGGGTTGTGTTGTTAACATTTAGTGATATTGTAGAGCAGGATAAGAGGCATTTCTATCCTTATTTATTGGCTTTTACAATCAGCACTAGCTTTAAATTTTTGCGCACATGATTAATTATTAATCTTTGGTTGGTGTCCAAAGTATAATGTACTGTCTTAGACCAGAAGAGTTAACCTACTTTGATTGTGAAGGATATTAAAATCTTTTTGTATAATTTGTTACAGGAGTAGAGGTCACTGTAACAGAAAAAAAAATGTCGCTTGCGTTTTAAAACAATGGCTTACAGCACATTTTATTAAATGGAAACAAAAACATGTTGACTTTCCAGTTTTCTAAGTTGTTAGGCCAGTGTTGTGAAATAGATTGCATTCACTCATTTTAGAAGCTTTTATGTTTTGGGACCCTTATAAGTTATGCTATGTTTAAATGGAAAATGCACTTTGTTTCACTTAAGTACAGTTTGTTGTAAAGGGACAACCGCTGGTCTCCCCTTTGTTAGGAACAACAGGGGTGATTAGATGTTTAGATAGTGAATCAGTCTCCTGACTTGGCATGTGGTTGTCCATTGTGTCATTTGAATAGATTGTGGCCTTGCCAAAGGGATGGTGTAGTGTTGAGGGGGTTACATGGACACGTTTAAGCCTGTTGGAGGGGCTACAAAAACCTTGACTAATTGTTTTTATTAGATTGCAAATTTTCTTTAGACAGTTTGGAATTGTGGGCTTATGTTACTCCTGTAATTGTGACCCACCATGTTGTGTAAATTGCATAAACAAAGGCTTTTGCTGCCTTTAATTTTCAGTTTACCACATGGTAGTAGTCCTTACTTTTTTTTTTCCACTGCAGTCGTCTTAAATTTTTGGTGAAACCTTTTAGTTTGAAAAAACCTCATTTTTGAAGTCCTTCCATATTTGCTTTTTGACTTAAAATAGTTCACACATTATCAGTTTTTCTTTAGTGCTGCAATTACTTACTTCACACTAAAAAGTTTTTTTTTTTTTTTTTAAGTATCCAGTCCTTATTTTTCGTTAGTGACGGTAAACATCAGATTTACTTTTGCAAAATAGTTCTTAAATTAATTCTTTAACTCAGTTTTGAACCTTTTCTTTAGTAACATACATGTTGATTTCAAAGGTTTTTTTTAAAGAAAAACAAACTGTCCCATCATGATTAGACTGAATTATGTTGAAGTCTAATTAGAACACATTAGTTGGGCACAGTGGGGATAGAAAGTTTGGGCACCCCAGCTAAAATGCTATGTTATTGTGTATAAAGAACCCAAAGAAAACATGGAAAAATCTTCTAAAGGCATCCATTTACAAATGAGAAATATTTTTAATTTAGTTAGTTAATTTAGTTCTTTGAGATTCGTGGGATGTCTGTTCCGCACTGCTCTTTTCAGGTCTATCCATAGAGTTTTAATGATGAGGTCATGTGATTGGGAAGGCCACTGCAAAACCTTCTGGTTCTTAATGTAAGACAGCATGCTTTTTTGAGGTGTGTTTAGGATCATTATCCATTTGTAGAAGCCATCCTGTCTTCAACTTTTTCCCAGTTTGTATCCATGCTTAACAGTTGGACACAGGTTCTTTTCATTAAACTATGAACCCTTTCTTTTCCAAACGTACCTTTGCTCATTGCAGCCAAAAAGTTTGATTTTAACCTCGTTGGTCCACAGAACTTGTTTCCAAAATGCATCAGGCTTGTTTATATGTTCATTGGTGAACTTCAAACATTTAATTTTGTGGTGAGGACGTAGAAGACGTTTTCTTCTCATGACTCTTCCATGATGATCATATTTGTACATGTATGTCTTGATTTCATTGTTCTGAACAACTGCTTTGAAGAACCTATGATGCTGATTGTTGGGGCAAGGTCAGATGACTCAGATTATTTAAAACCTCAACGATGCAAACGATGATTGTGAACAATCCATGACATTGTCAGGTCTGAGCTTTTCAAAAGGGGGCAGTGCACTATTTACTATAAATTCTGCAGGGTGCCCAAACTTTTGCACACGCCATTATTTACATTTGTTGTTTTGAAAGGGTAAATTATGAAAATAATGTCATTTGTTTTGACATATTGAAACTATGTCTCTTCTGTATACTGATGCTTTTAGGAGATCTTTCCATGGCTTCTTGAGGCCCAATTATTATAACATTTTATGTGGGGTGCCCAAACTTTCAATCCCTACTGTAGTTCAGCACAGTGCTTCTTTCAGACTGATAAAACAAGCTGCTAAACAAGCTCGTTTAATGGTTTCATTACTACTCTTCTGTTGTCGCTCTCATGTCACAATGACCATATTTTTGTTGTTTATTGTAGGTGAGCAGCAATGGTACTCCTACAACGGCAGATGGCCAGACTGTGCAGACAGCTGGAAATGCACAGGACCCTCAGCAGCAGCAGCAGCAGCAACAAGCACCTAATGCGTGGCAGGTCATTAAAGGCGTTCTCTTTAGGTAAGAATGTGTTCCTTTTTTCTAAGGAGATTGAGACTTGCTTACATGCCCACACCAATCTGATTATTGGAAGCAACTGGAAATTTTGAACTACAAGACATTTTTCTTGTTGATTTTAGAAATGCAGTCATGAGAAAATCCTGATTCATATGATTGAATTTGGAGATGAGTCAGATGTAACGGCTTAGGCTAAAGCGTCATGCTGCTCTCAAAACACATCCTCTGGATGTACAATCACTAGCATGACCCATAAGCTTCTACACAGCAAAAAGGAAGCTAGATGGGGATGTTGATTGAAGTTTCACTCAACCAGCTCAATGTTTTAAAAGCGCTAGTTTGGAAAGTAACAGTTTCAAGTAAAATTTTCAAGCTATGTTTGACCACCTGCTAATTAAAAGCAAAATTGAACAAGATGTAAAAAAGAAATGTACCCAGACCCAGTTGTAATGAAAAAACAAATAAAGCAATAAACATAGAAAAAGATTAGACAAAATATATCTTTTTAATTCAGTGTAAAAGTCTGACATTAACTCTTTAGTTTCTGTGTTTACGTTCTTCAACTACATAACTCTTTAACGGTTGACGCAGTTAAGTGCCTACGTAATCCATGTAAATCAACTGATTCTGATGCCAAGAAAAGCAGCTATCCTTGGTCAAGACAAAAGGAAAAGAGGCAACAAAATGACTTGCATGTTTTGAGAGCCAAGTATATAAAAGCTGTCCTCTGACAAAGCCGCTAAAAGCTTTTTATGGCTGAGGCAGTAAGGTAGGGAAACGTTTGGCATGACCAAATACTTAAAAGAATCAGTCTGAAAAGGCAATCAATTGCTAAATTGATAAGTTATAAATAATTTGCCAAAAACATATGAAAGCCCTACATTTCTTGTTTAATTCCTATGCAAGACATGAGTAATTTGACGGGACTCATAAAGTGTATCCAGAATATTAAAATGTATGTTTCCCACCCACATTAAGAGAAACAATAAGACGACTATAAAATAAGGAGGTGTATGACAGAAGGGCAGGGTTTCTACTGTCAAATAAGCGATTCAAATAGACCTTTATTTAGAAAAGACAAGTCTTCCAACAAAGCCATGAAGCACATTTTTTCCAAAGCAATGCTTTTGAATGATTTCAAGCAAAAAACAGCTGTTCTGTTTGTTTGCTTTTTACTTTCAGCAAGAATTAAAATGTTAAATCACTATGTGAAGAAAAATTCTGAAAAACAAACTTGTTTGTGGAACAGCAGTTTGTGGGGAAAAAAAATCAAATCAAAAAGTAATTTTGTGGTTTGAAATTGAATCAGCATAGTTGTTGGACCGTAAATATGTAGATTGATCAGTTTTGCTGGTTATGACAAAAATATGTTGTAACGCCTAAACAAAAGAGGCTTATATCCTGCATCAAATCCATAATGGCCTAAAAATGTTTTGTACTGAAAACCTATAAATTTCTACTACTGGCTACTTATTTACGCAGTAGTGTTAAGGGTCTTGCCCAAGGACCTACGTTGGATGAAGCTCATTGCAGCATGCCTCCGCCCTACGAAAGTAACAAGTAAAAGGCGTTATACCTGACCTTGAAACAGACATTCAAAATATGTAGATGAAATATAAAGTTGAATAAGTGAACTATCCCGACAAGGATCACAAAGCATAGAACTTCCATTATTCCTTCTTTCACCGCTTTGTCCCACCCTCGTAATTCCTGGCCAATGGCTGAAGAGAACTTTAGTCACATGGTTTTGTTTATAAGCTTTAGGTAAAAGAATCCAGACCAAATCGTTGTGGACCAAATTAATCTGACTGTCCGGACTAACAGTCTTTTTCAGTCCGAATAGACCCTTAGTTGACTTGTAAAAATTTACCAGAATTGGGCATTTATTCCAGGACAGTACATCCTCAGAAAGCCATTTGTATTGCATGAAATACATCAATTTTGTTTAAATGAATTCTGCTCTAGAAGCAGTTTGACTTTAATTTTAGTCTGAACCTCTGTATCTTAATTATTTTTTTTCCTGACAAATATCAAAACTATATTGAATATTTGAAATGCAAATGTTCTTCCAGGATCTTTATAATCTGGGCCATCAGCAGCTGGTTCCGCCGAGGGCCATCCACTCCTGACCCAAACACACCTGCAGGAGCCCCCAGATTACCCAGCAGAAACCTTTTTCCCAAAGATACTCTTATGGTAAACAAACTCTTACTCTGTCATATAACAAAAATGGGCATTTCTAACTGAACATCTCTCCTTCTTTACTTTGAAAAACAATTTCATTGCACTGACTCTTAAATCTCTTGGCTGTAATGTAATAAATGCCTTTTATTTACTCACCATGCCTGCAGGACCTCTACGTGTTCATATCCCAGGAGGAGGTGTTCTCTGACTTCAACAATACAGATGCCCTATTCTGGTTCCACAGAGACCTCGTCTATGGAGACTGGACCACAGGGGAGGATGGAGATGGCTGTTACCAGCAATATAAAGAGCTGGACGTCCCTGAGGTGGGATTGACTAAAAGTAAAGGGAAGAGGCAAAATTAGGGGAAGATGTATGGGACAATAGAAAGTAAAAAACAGATTCCATTGTAACTAGTAATAAAGTTTGATTTTATTTAGGTGTCTAACTAAGACTAACCCAGTTTGGTGTGTGATTGCAGAAAGTACAGCAGAACGGCTCCCTCTACATACACGTCTACTTCACAAAAAGTGGATTCCACCCAGATCCCAAACGGAAGGGGCAGTATCGCAGACTAGCAACGGTTCATTCAACAAAAAGTATGGGCCTGGTGATGGCACAAATATTCACACTAAAACTAAAAATCAAGGAAAGTTTTTAACATTTTTTTTCTGTCAGTGTTGAATAAGTTCAAGCGGAGGAAGTTTCTCAAAACCAAGAATCTGCTTACAGGAGAGACTGAGGCCGATCCTGAGATGATTAAGGTTGATTTTTATTTAGCTATTTGTGTTATTGAATCTGTTTTTTTTTTTGATAAACACAAACTTTTTTATCAGATTATCACAAAGCTTCAATTGTACATTGTAAAAGACTTCATTTTTTAAAATTGAATCAAATTTTTTTTTTACTTCTTTCTTTGTTGTTTTAATTCTAATGGACCTTGTTTCCTTGCAGCGAGCAGAGAGCCATGGTCCAGTGGAGATTATCTCACATTGGCACCCCAATCTCACCATCAACATGGTAGATGATCACACAGCCTGGGTTAAGGGGTCTGTCCCACCCCCGCTTGACCAGTGTGAGTGTCTTCTGAGTTCTCATGTCAAAGATAATCAACTTTTTTCTCTAAATTTTCAGTTTTGTCTGAAACTATATTTTATATTTCGACTGTGTCTAGATGTTAAGTTTGATGCTGTCAGCGGTGACTACTACCCTATCGTGTACTTCAATGACTACTGGAACCTTCAGAAAGACTACTATCCCATCAATGATACACTGACCAAACTGCCGCTGCGCCTCAACTACTGCCCGCTATCCCTGTGGCGCTGGCAGCTTTATGCCGCACAGAATGCACGCTCTCCGTGGAATTTCCTACCCGAGGATACCTATGAGCAGTCAGATGAAGACCAAGACTCTGTTAAGGTGGGTGCTAGATGCTGACAACTGCAAGCATCTTGTGCAGGTTGAAATGTTTAGCCTTAGTCACAGCTGCCTCATGGGTGGGCAAATCTGTACGGGGCAAGTAGGTGACCAACATCAACCACTTAGTGACCCTGAAGAGTGAAAATGTTCAGGCGCATCTTTTTCTTTGGGCATGCTGCAGGTGACAAGTCGTAATGAACACTTACACAACACGTAAGGGTGAAGTAGGTGAGACGCACGTGAGATTTTTAATTACCCCCCCCCACATCCTGCACACTGTGCAAGGACTCTGTGTTCAGTTTATAAGTGCGCCCTCCATGCTGCCTTTATATGTGCACAGCCTGGCTGTTCAAAATGAGGACGTAGTTTGCGTGGGCATCCGACGGGCACTTGTGTATTACCTGCACACCCTGTGCATGCAGTAGTTGTGTGCATTCAGTAAGGAGCCAGTACTTGCACCTTACTAACAGCTAGAGTGCTTTGTAAGGGCAATGTATAACAGCATCACCTGTACATCCAAAATGTGTGCAACTTACATAAGCCTTACAATTACTTAACGATACGCTTACCACACGAACGACAATGGTGTGGTCCATTTTAATGACGTCCTTTGAGGTGGCTGCACGAGCATCAAGGTAGCTACAAGACACACCTGCACTCTTCTTAGGATGAAGGCCACTCCTCTCAACAAGCCTTCACAGGCACGGACAACCCAAAAACCTGCAGCACCCGTAAACGTCAATCCCTGCAGGGGGTGCATGTGACTAAGTCTTTAATAGGAGAAAAGATTTGAGTCACTGCGACAATTTTTGTATTTCTTTTTTTTTTCTTTTTCATTAATATTTTTCTGGTGTCCATGTAATTTTACTAGGGAGTGTTCTTTGCATTAAAATGATTGCTTTACCCAAAATTCAGACTCAAACTTTTTATTAAGGTGGTGACTTTTCAATCATAGGTTGCTCTTTTGGAAACCAACCCGTACCTACTGGGGCTCACTATTGTTGTCTCCATTGTGCACAGCATCTTTGAATTTCTGGCATTCAAGAACGGTGAGACCACAGCAAGTCTCTATGGACAGCTATTAAGACGGTTCTTCTGGAACTTACGTTTGCATTGCTCTCTCATCAGATATCCAATTTTGGAACAGCAGACAGTCACTTGAAGGCCTGTCTGTTCGTTCCATCATTTTTGGGGTGTTTCAGTCCCTCGTGGTCCTGCTCTACATTCTGGACAACGAAACCAATTTTGTGGTGCAGGTTAGCGTCTTCATTGGACTCCTTATTGACCTGTGGAAAATCACCAAGGTCATGGATGTCAGAGTAAGTAAACAATCAAACTGTGTAACAACCTGCTTTATCATGCTGGGGAGTTTGTACTGCGTTAGAAGTCAACATGAACAGTGTTTGTGTAAACAAAATGGAGTGTTTCATGACCAAGTATTTAGTTATTTATGAAAAATATTCTTATTAAATTCTGTTCTGTTTTCTTCTGTTTAGTTGGACAGAGAGAACAAAATTGCCGGAGTGATCCCAAAATTGGTATTCAAAGACAAGTCGACATACGTGGAGTCTTCAACCAAAATTTACGATGATGTAAGTGAAGTCAATACATCTGTGCCCAACAGCTTCTGTGGGACACTTTTACATCATATATTATTGAACCTAAAATCATCATCATGTGAAATTATGCGGAGTTGCTTATTTAAGTCAGCTTATCAAAAAAAAAGATGCTTGTCACAAATGAACAAAATGTTTTTCTTTAGTGTGTTTAGTTTTTTTTGTCTTGATCTTTTCCAGAT
The DNA here is from genome assembly GCA_014656515.1 of Oryzias celebensis. Classification (NCBI taxonomy): domain Eukaryota; kingdom Metazoa; phylum Chordata; class Actinopteri; order Beloniformes; family Adrianichthyidae; genus Oryzias; species Oryzias celebensis. Next base: position 66,404,242 of record BNCR01000012.1, on the reverse strand, counting down.
GGCCTTCAAGTACTTGTCATGGCTGCTCTATCCCCTGTTTGGCTGCTATGCGGTCTACAGCTTATTATATGTAGAGCACAAAGGGTGGTATTCATGGGTACTCAGCATGCTTTATGGCTTCTTGTTAACGTTTGGTAAGTTGTGAAAGCGCATTATATATAAATTCTTTACAGTCCTTTTTTGTACTGATTTTAGTTCAGATTTAAGGAAAGAAGTAAATTACATTTTTTTTAAATCTGATACTGGTGTGCAAAGGAACTTCCTGTTTAGTTCTTTTAAATGCAGCAGTTAATAAGCTGCACACTTTATTTTATGTAAGTTGGATCATACTTCTGAGTAAACTCAAAAGGCAGTTTTTGTGATTCATAGGTGTGTTAAACCTGAAGACGAAATGAAAACACAAACATCTGTTACACAGAAAAATTGAGAACATAAAGAAAATCAAAGCTTCACATGTAGTTGCAGATGCCTTTTTATTAACATAGTTGAATTCATTTTCTTTAAATTAATTACATTGTCTTTTTTTTATTTTGCATATTTTCACACCTGTTAGGTACTGTTAAAAATAATTGCACATTGATTAAAGTAATTTGCACAAAGCTCTAAAGAAATAAAATAAGGTTCACCTAATTAATGTTCTTAATAGTGTAGATTATTTTTTTATTTATTTTTTGAATGTAACCAGCTGCTTTCTGCCTCTGATTTGGTTGTTAGGTTTCATTACAATGACACCACAACTATTCATCAACTACAAAATGAAATCTGTAGCCCACCTCCCATGGAGGATGCTCACCTACAAGGCTCTGAATACTTTCATTGATGACCTCTTTGCCTTCGTCATCAAGATGCCCATGATGTACAGGATAGGATGCCTCAGAGATGGTGAGTTTAGTTCAAAAATCTCAAAATGTACTGTGTTCCTCTTTAAAATGTATTAATATACATAGTTATTTTACAACTGGATAATAAGTATTTATTTTTATTTATAATTTTAGATTGCATACGTTTTTTTTTCTTAAAATTTTGTTCACAACACGGGGAAAAACAGTTTTGTATTTCAAGAATTTCACATCAATGATGCCCACCCAGAGTAGATTTATGAAGAGTAAATATGTCTGCCTCTAAGACTTTTTTATTTTATGGACAAGTTTATATGCCTATTCCTCAAATTATTATTTCTGCAATTCAACCATTTCTACTTCATGGGCATTACAGCTTTGCACAATGTAGATCTTGGCACAGTAGTTTTTTAACTAAAGCCTATTAAATGGTTAAATACCTGAAGTCTGTATATTTTTGTAGCAGTTTTTTATTAATTCAAATATACTCTGTATTTTCAATTGTGTACTCTATTGTATATAAAAATGTTAATTTTATTTTTCCCTATAAGAAAGATTTGGGAGACCTACTTAAAGATTTTAATCTAGATCTAAGCAAGCTTCACAAATGCTTATACCTATTGTTAATATTTAGTTTGGTTTTAATATCAATGACAGCCTCTGTGAAGTGTTGCTGCTGTATTTTCTAATATTAACTGTTGTCTTTAACTATTTTGTTTTATTAATAAACTTGTTCTCATTTTAAACGAAAACCTGGGAATGTCAGAGTTGACCTTTTAGGATTGGATAATACTGCTAAACTTGTGAATCAGTTGACAGTATTGTCAGGAAGGGTATCAAAATGTTTTAAGAAATGCTTTCACCTAAATTGTTTTTTTTCTGATTAGAGTTATTGGTTTTTTCTCTTGCAGATGTAGTGTTCTTCATCTACCTTTACCAGCGCTGGATCTATCGGGTTGATCCCAACAGAGTCAATGAGTTTGGCACCAGTGGATTGGACCACTCTCAGAACAGCACAGCAGAGGCAGATAATGCTGTAGCTGTCATAAACAAATCAGAGGAGGAGAAGAAAAAGGATTAAGCAAGACTTCGCACTTATCTTCCTCCCAGTTCTCAGTGCTGGGGTGAAGAGGACTCGTGGAAGTTCATCAGAGAGAGACGTGGTGGTTTAGTTGACATGAACGTTGCTACAAAAAAAAAATAAACAGAAACAAGAAAAAAAAAATTAAGAAATAACTGTCCCCTGATTTCTGTGTGAATCCACACAGTTATGTTCAGTGTGGACTTGGTCAATTCTAATGTCTGTTCCCCACCTATCCCAGCCCAACTTGCAATTCAAGTGAAGTAAAACAAAATGTAATGTACTGTACTCTGTAAGATTTTTTTTTACAAATTATTTCTGGGGGTAACAGTTAAAGGCGAGTAGCTGAGGGGGTGGGAGCTGGGACTCAGTTATATTATTTTCTTTTCTTTGTTTTTCATGCAGTGAAGAAAGAGGCCAAGAGCAACTTTTGATCTTCTTGTAGATTCCTTGTGAATTTTTCTTTTCATTCCATGTGAGAGCCGTGTTTCAGGTTGCCTGGAGACTGGAAAGACCCTGAGCCTCACAGGAGGTTCAGAAAGAGACATGGCGACTGGCAATGTGATGACTACTACCCTGAATTTTAAAATGAATGGTTAATGTTCTAAACTTAAACAAGAAAAAAATAACAGCCTTGTTGGTATTAATATAATTATATTAATATTGTCAATGATCTAATTTTGGTTTGAATTCACTAAACCCTTTTTTTAATGTCCTCAAACTGTACAGAATCATTAACAATGTCAAAACCATCTTGCAGTAGCTAATATGCAAGTCTGATCTTTATTTCCCTTAAAGATGGGTGTCAAGTTTTGAAATTTGACTTGCAGGCTTCACATCACTGATGAATTGGAGCTAATCAAATTGATTGGATCAGTGTCTTTTTTTATTTTTTTTGCTGCAAGTCCAGAAATGAAAAAGGCGTTCATGTTGGTAAATATTTTTTTGAGCATTCATGTTTATAGTAAAAAAAAAAAAAAATAAGTGTGATTTAAAATGTCTATGATGTTTTTTTTTTTTTTTTACCATTAACATTTAAAAGCCTTTTCACATACAGCTAAGTACAATTTAAGATAACTGGTAAAATCTGCAGCAACAGTCCTTTTTTTTCCTCTTTCAGTCTGGTGCCAAGATGAATAAATAACTCAATGCACTCAAGCTGTGACGAGTTATGCAGAACTGTTTAGTTTAAATAACCAAGTCACTGCAACATCGAAGATGCTTAAAAATGAAAGATGCACTTTCAAAGCTAGCACAAAACTGCCTGTAACCACAAAAATTGAGTTGTATCTCTAATTACATCAATCACAAGTTGAGGGCTAGATTTTGGAAACCAAAAAGAAAAATGTTCACCAGAGATTGTTGTCTTTGTATTTTTTTTTCTTTCATCCATTTTGTTGCTCCAGTTTTGAACTGGCACATCTTAGGGCAGCTAAACATTTTAACGGGGTCCTTATGTACCCGTTCCAGAAAGCTTGGTTAACTTACCGTTTGGTAAACGCTGATTTCGAGGTTGAACAACTCTACACATACCGACGCTGAGTAACTTGTCTATCTACACCTGATAAGTTTTAATTCTATCAACCCACCAGTGTGGGGAGCCTTTTATTTGACCTCCGAATTCATGATTCACAATGACTGAAGGAGAAAAAAAACGTGCATCATACTTCACAGAGGCAGAGTTGGATGCTTTAATGTGTGCTTACGAGGAGTTCAAGCCCATTTTCGCGAATAAAAGCAACACTCATGCTTTCCTCAAAGAAAGAGCGTTAGCTTGGCAAAAGATAACCAACCGAGTAAATGCGTGAGTTCCAAACTATTATTCGCACTTTAATGTTTTATAATAAGCAGGGGAAATGCACTTTAGGAATTGTTGTATATATGTGTAGTTCATTCTAAAGCCAATTAAGCAGGACATGGGTAAAATAATATTGTACATTAAGTTAGAAATTTATTGGGATCTTGTTAAGATGTAATTCTGGAGCCAGAAGAACTCTGTACCAAGTGAAGATGAAGCATAAAAACATGCTACAGAAAGGTACCAATGAAATCAAATAAATCCCAGGAGCTTTAATAGGGAATTTAAGTTTCATTTTGTCTGTCTGTAGCTAATAGAAAAAAGGCTGAGGCTCGTCTGACTAGTGGGGGGCCACCACCACATCCCGTCACCCCAGCTGAGGAGTTGGCTATGTCCCCCAAAAAAGAGCAACTATTGATAGATGACATTCCTGAGGGTTCTTCACCACAGTTTACCCCTCATGACACAAGTGAGTTAGTGACATGTTGGTTTACCACTGGATACATGTAACCTTTTTTATTGTAAATTAAAGTAATTGATGTCACTTTCAGAATGCACGTACAGTGCTGGCTTGTTTTATTCAACTGTTCTTGATATATACTCTAATTTGTAATACATGTTTCTAACATATGTAATTGTAATATGTAATGGACTCTATTGTCTTGCAGATTATGGTGGATCCATAATACTGTTAGACCGTCCAGAAATCCACCAGTGTATTTCAGATGTAAGTGATTGTTGTCACGTACTTTTGTTTTCAGGTATGTTCGTATTGAAGCCTGACGAAGTAAATTTGCATACTTCTTCTTTAGGATGAGGATAAAAACACCATTCTGGACAAGGCTAGGAGGCCCACAGAGGTGAGATGCATAATGTTCAGCATAAGACCGTAATAAATTGTCTTTGTCTTTTCATAGAATCTGCCTGAAGATTTGCACACAAATGAAATTCATTCTGCATCAACATCTGACCTTTGCAGTGTAAGAACTTGTATACAGCTGTCCTTCTGTAAATATATGTCACTGTGTAACTGAACAACCTTTTCCTATTCTACCTAGTTAACAGCAAAAGAGCTGCATAGGGTCCATCTTCAGAGGCAAATCAGAAAAAGTGAAATGGAGATGGACCTTATACAGCTTGAAATGGAGAAGAAAAAAATGGCCATTCAAAAGGCCAAACTTGAGGTAGAAATGCTGGAGTATCAACTTAAGGTGGGACTTGTATATGCTGTTACACCTTATATAATGTAATGAATTTAAATCTATTTTCCTTTTGTCTTTCAGGAAATGAAACGATGAGAATGTGTATGTAAATCATTTAATTAAAGTGATTTTGAATTATTTTGCCATCTCTGTGATGAGCCACACTAAAAGAGTCTTCTTCTGGGCCGTCTTCATCAGGATGTGGGGTGCCGGGGGCACTCTCATCGTGGTCATGTTGTGGAGGACAACGCAAGCAATTATGATGTCACAGACTTTTAGGACTCACCCAGAGGCCATGTAGACACCAGAATCGTCCCTTCAGGATGCCAATGACCATCTCCACCTTTGCTCTGGTTCAGCTACGAGCCACGTTGAATCTGGTCAGTGGTCCAGGTTTAGGTTCAGAGTAGAGAGTCGTCATAGAAGGCAGACAACATTACCTTCTGTCCAAAAGCAAATAACCGTTGTAGTGCCCTGTAATTATTAAAATATGAATATGAGCCAACACTAGAAAGACAAGAAACATTCTGGAAAGCTAACCTTACCCTGTTGAAAGGACTGGCACAAGGATTCTGGCATCATGTACACAACCTTGACATTTAACATTTGTGCTGAGGTGGGTTGCATCATGTATTAGCTAGTTAGAGGAAAGCAGTACTGAAGCTTGAGGTTTTAACAATGACAGAATAAACAGGGCCATGGAGAAAAAAAAGTGAGAGGGAAAATTCTGATTTTAATCTCAGAATTCAGAGTTTGATTTTCCCTCGCCTTTCTTTTTTTCTCCATGAACCTAATCCTCTTCCGTAGAAACGTCAATTTAATAGCAGACCAAATTTAAGAAAACCAATAAATCTTTCTTCAACTCTAATATTTGTTTATCTCTCTATGATTAAAGTCTTTCTTTTAACCTAAAAGTTGTTTTTTATCAGTTTATATGATTCAACTTCCTACTTTCTTTTTTAAGCTGTAGCAAAAAGTCAGGGATTTTGAAGGATTGTCGTGCATTTTTCCATTAATTGTATCAAGCAGATGCCAATGATACCAAGTCATGAACTGAAATAGAAACAGCTGTGCAGCAGGCTTAAAACTGGGAGAAGACCAACAAACTCTGCTGCCATGGTGATGTGAAAGACAGCTTCATGTCATGATGGTAACATTGAGCACAGCAACAAAACACAACTACTGCAAGGACTCATCGACAAAGACTGAGGCTTTAAAATGTTCTGTTGAAGCTCTCTTGAAGAAGCACAAAGAAACTGGGAACGTTGAGGATTGTGTTATTACAGTGGTGGGCCAAGGAAACTTAGAGTAATAGATGAAAGGCTATTACATTTCAAAATGAGTTGCAGGACTGGCCTAACAGCTAAGTTCCACTTCCCTGAGGATTCTGCAGAACAGAAAAGCTGTTGCATGACATCGGCAGACCAAGGTGGTGTTTGTGGGATGTTTGGAAGTTCCTGATGTGCTTTCATCACAAACACTACAGCTTCAGATGAGTCAGTCTCTCATACCCTGGAGGAGTGACGGCTTAGGCCTTTGAGATCCTTTCATAGACAAATTTGGGAAGTGCATGACCTTTGTCATGTCTTTTGCTCCAATAGCCTTGCCGTCTTAATCATCTATGGCTGCTGTTGCATCCCATTCCTGTGGCTTGTGATTGAACACTTGACATGCTACTGCTCCCCCCCAAATAACAGAGCCAACCCTTGTACCAAAAGCTGCTGGTTTTTTATTTTATGAAGAGTGTGGCTCAGACACAGAAGACTTATGCTGTGAACGCCTCATCACTGCCTGGTGGCCCTACGTTACAGAAAAGAAAACTTTAGGAAATCCATCCCAATAGCTTTGGAAACCTCTATCTTTGTTTAATTTGCCCAAGCTCCCTGTGTCCTGGTCAGTGTTTTTGACCTTGACTGCTTGAAGGCCGAGTTCTGTTTCAGCTGCTGTCATGCTCCATTCCAATGACCCCAAAATTGATATAGTGGATTTAGAAGATTGATGGATAGATGGATGAATTTGGCATGTTTTTGACTTTACACTGTTTTTACTTCCACATTTTGCTTTGGGTTCTGTTGACTAGGATGACAAATTTTAAGCTGTGGCAAACATCAGCTGTGCTACACAGATGACTTAAACTAGACTAAAAGAGCCATTTGGTCCAGTTTTATATGGTGCAAAAATCCAGTGAGCCATAAAGTCCTACTTTGTTGTTCAGAATTTTCAAATATATTTATATTTTTGTAGCCATCAAGCAATTTAATTAAAAAATGTAGATTTTAAAAATTAACAATAAATTGATTATAACAGTTGTTATATTACTATGATATAATTATTGACAACAGCATAGAAAAGTTCCTTTCAAAATAAAATGCATCTTGTGTCAAATAAGATCCTGCTGCAGTAAATGTTGGTTTTAACTTATTCTAATAATAAATCACTGACAATAAATCAACCCTTTTACCATCATTATGCTTTGTTATCTGATGTGTGCCTTTTGGAGGGGTGCTACAGCTCTCAGGGCCTCTTGATTTATTATAATGTCAGCAGTTGTTTAAAAAAGAATTATTTTTTATACTCATGTAAGAGGTTTAAACATCTTAAAACAAATCACAAAACCTTCCTATCAAAGCTATTATTGATTCCAATCTTTTGCATTTTATTTCCAAGCCAAAGAGCCACAATGAAGGGATAAAAGAGCGTGACTTGAGTCTGGGGTTGCAGACTCTAAACATCCTTTAATTTAGTCATTCATCCTCTGTGTAAACTTTGTAAATTCACACTGATTTTATCATGTATGCTCATTTATTAGTGTGTAGCTCTAAATTGCATTGCAATGAAAACAGTTTAAAACTGCATCTGCCTGATTGTTCCTTCGCTGTCCTGCTGAGTCACAGTTTCTTCTAAATGACTCAGCTTTCGCTTTCTGTTTTCTGTAAATGGTTTGACCTCTGAGGCACCGGTAGATGTCGCTGCCAACATTGTCCATCCACAAGCTGCACGCATGTTATGTAGATATTATGGAAAGAAAGGGAAATTATTCCGCATCTATAAGATGAAAAACACATCAATAACAAAAATGACGTCCAAAAAATAATTAGTTCATCGTTATAAGGAAAATTGTTGGTCAAGACAAAAAAAAAAAAGAAGAAGAAATATAACCTCCATATAAAGGACGAGACTAATAAGAAATCTTTACTCTCTTAATATCTTAAAACCAACTTTCAAATAGTTAAACCTTTTCCTACATTATTATGCATTATTATAAAGATAATAAACATGTTACTACCTTAACTAATCCGATATTTAAACTGTATCACAGTTATTGTGACAAAATATACATTTTTATACCTCCACAGTAGCATTGGCGTTTACGTCAACCAATCCTTTAATGCAAACTTTTTGTTTTGCTCGATGATAAATAAATAACTTTCAAATATGTTTGCCTCTTGATGTGCTATGAAAAAAATCTGTCTGCCTTACAAAGCGTAAGGAAAGGAAAGCTGTCTCAAGTTTCAGCTTTTCATTTTACACTTCCTTTTAGGGCGTACAAAGCTATTTGCATATTTAAATGACATAAATTAACACGAGCCGTCGTCCCGGGGGAGTTTCCCTCTGAGAAAGTGACGTAACATCTTCGGGGATTTCCGCTCATGGAAGCAGCCAATCAGAGCGGTCGAAGTCACACCAAACAATACCAAACTTCCACTTGTGTCATCATTCCCCTTATGGCTTCTAGACTGCTCGGGGTTTCTGGTCTGACACTAACGGCTCTCACTAACAGCCCAGCTCCCCGCACGGACAGATCTTTACGGTGAGCGTGCCACCCGAAAGAGTCACACTCCCCACGTGCCATGAAAGATACGGATTATTTCAACGGGGCCTCCGGTAGGTTTCCACTCTACGTTTGTGTTTGACGTTACCGTTTCACCTGACATCATTCTCAGGCCTTTGGTTTGTTCTAGCGGAGGAGCCAGCACCCAATCCCGGGAACACGGCCGTCCTGACCGGCTCTCACTGCCACTTCTCCCCCTCCAACCGGGACTTCGGTGAGTTCTATTAGCTGTAGCTTCCCACTGAGAACGGCTAACAGGGGCCTCCTGTGGGTTCGCGCTAACTTCCCTATTTTGTCTCAAAATATGCGGCAACATTTTTAAAGACAAAGCCACACTTCTCTTTGAATGCTCCAATCTCCATTCGATTAAAAACATTACAAGTAACACTCCAAATATTGCTCAACCAAGTTAAATAAATTCAGGTTAGCTATTATTTGATATTTACTAAGTTGTAAAAAGCGACTTTGTTCTTTCTCCAATTGCTTTTTTAAAGAAAACTTTATTAACAAACCCCAATATCCAGCAGGAAACCATGTTTTTGACAAGTGTCAGGCAGAACATACCTCAACCATCCTTTCAGATCACAGTGCAGGGGTGATGAACCTCTGGAAAACAGCAAGTCAAATCACCTTTCATAGAAATAAAAACAGCCTGTTAGATTAGGATTAATCTTAAACCTGCAACACTTCATTTTAGGTGGATTTGCAGACTGTAAAAATGCTTAGAAATCTGTTTTACTGCCTTATGGTTTGAGTTTTTGCAGAATTATTTTGACTCTGATCAAGATTTTTGTCTTTGAAAGTAGATTTTATTGAAGAATACATCAAGGAACAAAAAGAAACGCAGAGGGGCTCCCTTCCTGGTCCACCACCTCCTCCTCAGGACCTCCTCAGCCAGACCGTTGTCAGTCAGAGCTCTAGGAGCGTTCGGCAAAGCGCCGGTTCTAAACCTGTTCTAGTGGCGAGAGGCGCCACGTGCAAGGTGAGTGTGTATGCGTTGTGTTCTTAGCTGTCTTGTATGCACAGTTTACATAGGTTTCTGTAGGTTTGATGTGGTTTTCTATAGTTTCCACCACATGCAGACGTTTTCCAAGTTGCCCACAAAAACAAGAGGAGAGTGGTTGACCTTGGGTCGAGGTTTTCTTTTTATCCAAGGTCTGAAAGGTCACTTCAGGTCATCAGATGAAAAAACAGAAATATTCACAAAGTTTCCTTGAAATTTCATATTGAGATCATGAATCTTTGCTGTTATAGTTGTAGTTTGCAGTTATAAATCTTTAAACGTTTTATTTCTTTCTCCTAAAGTTTCTTGCACAGTGCTTATCCCAGATATGGTTTGATAAGCGTGTTTGTTCAGCCACGTAAGCCATCCCAGGGGAGGATTTAAACGCAGAGATGCACAGGGAGAACACGCCAAATTAACTCAGAAACGGCCCATGTGAGATTGGGACCAGAAACCCTTTTTACTGTGAGGCGGCAGCACTAACCACAATGCCATCATGCAGCCTTCGATGCATGAAAAACATTAAAGTTTATTTAGTTTGACCTACTTCCTGCACGCAACACCGGCTATTTTTCTTGGTTGAGCTTTTATTTTTTTTAAATATTGTCTTTTAGGCAAACCAGTGAAGCTGGTGAGTTTTCTTACCTGAAGGGAATTTTAACTGCTGTTCTTGAAGATGGCGTTCTGTCTGAAAGTTTTGTTGTGCATCCTTTAGTTGCTGTGCAGCCTACAGACGGTTGCTTGTTTTGCTACATCTCCACAGGTCAGACTCTTTGGCAGAAGGCACAGGGTTTACCCACAGCGAGGAGATCACCGTAGTTGTAATCTGATAGGGGCACTGCAATGCTTTAGCTTGCTCAGACATGTGATGTTAAAAAGCAGGACCGTCATTGGTCTGCAGAGGTTTCTCTCATCAAGTTTCTTTGTTATTGCAGCGTGTTTAAAAGTCTTTGGGACACACCTCCCTGTGAGGTTTCTTTGTGGGAGGAGGTCAGGAGGAGTGAAAAAAAAGAAAAAAAGGCAGAAGGACGTCTTGGAAAGGAGTGTAATTTGAACCTCGCTTTCAGTTTGCTGTCCTTGAGTGCTTGCTAGCCAAACCCACCGGAGGTTAAAGGTCGCATTTTTTCCGCCCCTCGTCACTTCTGCCATTGGTGCATCAATGTTAGGTTGAGCTGACTTCCTGTTTCTTGTTCACTGGCTCGATCTGCCAGGCCTTTGTTTGGGATTGCAGTTTTATGGTGGGCCGGTACGTGCATGTTTATGCGACAGACATTGGTAGTTCGGCAGGACCTTTTGACAAATGATCCAATGGAGGGGCATCGCCTGGATCTCTGGATTTAAGCTTTTGTGATCCCTCAGGCGGAGTAACACAGCTGGAAAAGGATCTGTGTCTTCCCAGCAGGTTTGCTTAACATTCTGTCCCTGGATCCACACTTAAAGTTGAATAAACAAGTTCCGCAAAAACACATTTGATTTATTCTTGGTGGGTTCTTTTCAGCCGTGCGATTAAAACTGTGCAGATCATAAATCGCCAGAAAACATCGGAGTCCACCGACTTAATCTTTGCTGCTTTTGCTTTCTCTCTCCTTCTCTTTTGAAGTGCTTGGGGAAACGGAAAAGCTTGGTAGTCTGTGGTCTAACGGAAAATATAAGACATCAAGTGCAGCAGGAGGAGCCGAGCAGGACACGGTTAAAAGCTATGTGGTGATAGAAAGCACAAGTATGAGGGGAAAACAAAGCCGTGATGCTCTTGTGATGGTTTCACTTCGCTGTTGTCACAAACCAATCCTCAAAAAACGACAGCAGTTTAGCATGTTTTCTAGAAAAAAAGCACAGAAAGTTGTATTTAAATACATTTTAAAAACAAAACAGATGCTCCGCAGCATTATTGTGTGAAGAATCATTTGGTGATCATTGCAGATGGGGCGGTGCATGTTTCAAAAGCTTATTTATAGCTATGGATTCTTAAAGTTCTTTAAATTACTTTAGCAAAAATGCACAGACACAATTAGAAATTAAGAAATGGATCCTATAAAAAAAACATTGACGTTTTGGAGTCTTTGTTCTCATCCTCTAACTTTGTCTTGAGGTTTTTTTTTTTTAATACATATTTTGACTTTCAAATATATTTTGGTCCTAAATGAACACTAATGGAAACTCATATTATTTTCTAAAAAAATGCTGTACACATGGTATTGTGGTAATTTAACGGATCTAACAGATTAAAATTCATCTTAACTTTTCTTTTTGTATTATTATTTCCTAAATAAACTATTCATAGAATTGAATATGGAAGAAAGAAAGAACCATGCTCTGCTTCAACTTGCAAACATTGTTCAAAATTATATGTATCTTTTATTTTAAAGATTCTGTCAAGCTCCTAATCTTGTTTAACTGCTCTTTTCCCGCTAAAGTGATTAAAAAGGTTGGCGAGCTGCAAAGTGTGACAGAAAGTTCAAAATGTGAGATAAATTAAATCAAAAGGCTGTGATTGTAACAAATTTACAATGGTGCTGTTTGTGAATATTCTTCACAGCCAAACTTCCACCAGATGACGGCGAATCCTTCCAGAGAGATGATATCCCCTCGGTCTTCGCGGGTCACCTGCGCCTCCGGACATAGTCGAGGGAGCTCGTCGTATCAGAGCGCCATCCCCTCCCAGAACAACAGCAGCACCGACTTACTGGAGCAGATCCTAGAAAAGCCTAGGCTGGTGGTGGTGGAGGAGCCCAAAGACAGAGGGATGCGCTTCCGCTACGAGTGTGAGGGTCGCTCGGCCGGCAGCATCCTGGGGGCGTCCAGCACCGATAATCAAAAAACTCAGCCTGCCATCGAGGTGTGTCTGCTTTCTTTCCCTTTTGGACTTAACTGGGGGGGGTTTACAAGCTGTCAGAGGCAGTTAGGGAAGCTCTAACCACAACTGAAGGTGTCTGATATGTACCCCTGTGCAGACGGGTGCAGAACGGGTGGAGCCTGAAAAAATGTGGGTAGTTAGAATCAGTCAGAAAGTCCCCGTGAATCCCAGCCCGTCTGTGGTCACGCAGAAGCTTTGCTGCCTGCATGCAAAAAAACACGAATGCACAGCTTCTTTGAGTTTACATGTGTCTTCTGATGAGATGGAGAGAATGAAAATGGATGAAATTATTGTGGAGACCAGTGCTTAAATTTCATATTATTAGTACATTATTTAAAGAAGAAAGTTGGAAAACTCATTTTATGTATTAAAGAAAATGTAGATATTACTTAAATATAAAATACTTAATTTTACCAGTGTTTCACTGCTTCTCCTTTATCTGTTTTCTCTCAGATTCAAGGTCCCATCGATCGTTTAAAAATGGTCACTGTCACGGTTTCCTTGGTGACCAAAGATCTTCCACACCGGCCACACCCCCACTGCCTTGTGGGTAAAGACTGCCCACCCGGATCCGGGATTTGTGTGGTTTCTTTCAACCCTCACACCAACCGACATCACAGGTGATTCTTTTTTTTATTGGTTTTAGTATTTATTTTCCTTCTAAATAGAGTAAAAGTGTAATCAAAGATCCTTGTTTTATCCTCACAGCTTCGCCAACCTTGGCATCCAGTGCGTGAGGAGGAAGGAGTTAGAAGTTTCACTTCAGAAGAGGCGAAGCCAGAACATCGACCCGTTTCAAAGTACGCTGAACATCCAGGCCAGGACACGCAAAGAACAACACAAATGTTCCTGTCCTCCTGACTGACATTATGGTGTTTTGAAAACCCCTCAGCCGGTCACTCCAAGGGCATCGAAGACATGGACATGAACGTGGTGCGTCTGTGCTTCCAGTGCAGCCTGGAGTGGGACGATGGCAGGAAAGATTCGCTCAGCCCGGTTGTTTCCAAACCCATTTATGACAAGAGTGAGTTGCTGCCAAAAATAAAATAATGTGTAAATGTAAATAACTAAAAAGATAGAATAGAAAATATCTGGTTGTCACGCTTTATCTGTAATTCTTTCTTCAAGAGGCCACGACTACATCAGAACTGAAGATTTGCCACCTGAACCAGTACAGAGGCTCCTGTAGAGGCAAGACAGAGATTTATATGCTGTGTGACAAAGTACAGAAAGGCAAGAACTTGTTTTTTAATTTCTGCAGACATTATGATTGAAGAAAATGGAATGTTTATTCTAGTCATTTTTGATGTATTTTGCACTCTGATTTTCATATTTTTGTAATTATTAGACCTATTCCTGTTTTAAGAATATTCTTTGTTGTAAAAGCTGTTACCCGTCATGGCCCCTGAGTTTCCCTTTATCCCTATTTTTATGTTGGGGTTATTACAGAAAATGTATTTTTTTCCCTTAAATAACGTCTCTGTGTGTTTTGGCTTTGATCCGCAGATGACATCGAGATAATCTTCCGGCACGGGTCGTGGAAGGCAAACGGTGAGTTCGCGCAGACGGACGTTCACCGCCAGATCGCTATCGTCTTTAAGACTCCGCCCTACCAAGACCAAGACATCACAGGGGAGGTCGAAGTGCAGGTTTCGCTGCGCCGGGTCTCCGATCAGATGGAGAGCGAGTCGGTCACCTTCGTGTACTTTCCCCACAACCAGGGTCAGTCCGGAGCGCCTCTGTCAAACAGTAAACAGGTTCAACAGGGGAAAGTTTGACGTTAATCAAAGCGGCGCTGACCTATTTTTAACTTCAGATCCATACGAGGTGAAGCGGAAGAGAGCCACTATGAAGAGGGACATCGGTTTCTCCGAAAAGCCTTGTGGAACAGGTGAGGTTTTCTCATACAGAGGGGATGAACGTACTTGTAGTGGATAAAAGCTGCTCGTTTTGACGTTCTGCTTTTTCAGAAACACATTTGCACCGCTCCCTATAAACAAATACCTGAAATCCCCTTCAGCCTCCGTCAGGTCATAGTTTCAGTCAAATTTGATCAAATCAACCACATCTGATTAAAGCTGCAGAGTGACAAGCAGCAGAACACCCATTGGGTAAATAACCCATGAAAAGAAAAAATAACTTTTGTTCCCTCACGCACTACACATTTAAAAGGATGAATTATTAAATTAAATATTGGGTTATTTTGTACTGTGACCATTTAAAGGTAAAAAAAAAATGAAGGAAATGCGGTGAACGCAACCCTGAAATTAAATTGTCTGATTCAGGAGTCTTTAGGTGTCAGGAATTTGTGGCCCCTAGCCCACATCTCGATTCTCCAACCCACATTTTTTTCTGAGGTTAAACCATTTCTGCTCAGCGATAAACAAAAAAAAGCTCAGTCAGTAAGCTAACTCAGAATTTGCATGCTTGCTTTGCTGCTGGCATCAACAGAAATGTGTGTTTAGGGGAAAAACGTCATTCTTAAAGCCTTAAAAAAATCAAGGTGGAGTCACCACAATCAGAGAAGGATTGGTCTGATGTTTTCTTGTTTTGTAAATGCCATTTTTTTTCCCTGTTCTCAATGCAATCCTCAAAATCATTTCCTCGTTTAAAAAAAACAGGATTTAATTGGCAGAATTTTATGCCGCCACCGAATTTTTAAATAATCTTTGGCGTGGTCATGAATATAAATGGCGGCCATTGGGTGTGCGAAATGGCCTGCTTTTTATCTATCCCCTGGCGGCTGGTGGCACATGGACGACCGCCGTCTGGTGACATTTACACATCGTCCAACCGTCTGGTTGTCGTAAAATTTTAATCCTTTTCTTAAAACCTTCACGCCCACCATGTGGCACATCACCGCCACCTCCTGAGTACAAACGCTGCTGCGCTGCCAGCTGCCGAATATGGTGAAAATCTTTCATTTAAGTCGCCATGCGGTGGCATTTTGGGACATGCGGCCATAGCTTAAATCTCACATATTCAAGTAATATTTATTTTTTTCAAGCCAAGAGTTTTTGACAGAAAATGTATTGCTGATTCATTTACTCAGTAAGAAATGATATCTGTCCGTGTTTCATTGCATCAGGAGGAGCAGACTACTTTCATTTCCACACCGTTGGTTTAAAAGAATTTTTGACCAAGCTAAAAAGCTAAAACTAAAATTGCTCTTCCTGTTACTTGAATGATGAAACAAACCATTGAGTCGGACAGCTGCAATGCATAAAAAAGTGAATGCAGAAGTTGTAAAACTCCACAATTGGTTCACTGGATTTCTCATGGTGCTGCAGTAACAACAACAACAACATGACTTCCAGAGAAACTCACGTTTTAAAGAAGTAGTCCTATTTTCACAGCCATCAGCAGCATTTGGTTAGCAAGTAGAAACTGAACAGTAAAGCAGTTCAAATCACCATGAGAGGGAAGTGCAGGCATGTGGTCCTTTTCTCACATAAATTCCCAGATTGTTGCATGGGAGCTGTTGCCTCTCTTGGGAAACTCCTGCACCTTTATGTCTGCACACTTTAAGGATTACGAAATATGAAAGTAAGGAAAAAGTTCATGCGTTGGACAATGACACAACTGTGTTTTTCTTGAACTTGCATCGCAGTTTAGTCAAAAACAGAAATCCGGCTTGACGGTTTTGATGAGAAGGTGAGACATCTAAAGAGGAAATCATCCATCTGTTGTATTTTATTTCTAACCGGGCTCTGTTTGTTCTCCTGTAGAGAGTCTAGCTGCACCGGAGCAGGCCATCTGCGCCCTCCTGGACAATCAGAGCCTGCTGTTGCCGGATGCACCGTGTGGGGTGGACAGTTCATACAGTGAGACTCAGAACTCCGGTAGCACCTTGGATGAAGCATCGCTCATTAACCAGCTGTTAGACTGTCCCGAAATATCTCAAGCACTGTCCGATCCGCACTTCTTGTCGACCCTACCTTGCGGCTTCGACCCGGGGCTCGATGCCATGTCTGCCACCATGGATCTGAACTTCAACCCGAACCTTGGCTCGTATCCACAAGACTTTGCCCACTTCAGTGACATGCAGTTCAACATGCTGGTCAATGAGAGCCAGAACTCTCAGGCAGAGGCGCAGGACGGCTCGGTGCAGGTGAAGATGGAGGAGGACCTATGATAGCGGGACTTCAGGGTTCATGTCTGATCAATATCATAGCAAATCAGCTCTTTTCCCAACATGTCCTAACCTGGTCCCCTCTAACCAAGTGGTTTCCCCAAAGCCTTGCTGGTCAAGGCTCTCGCCACCAGGAGCAGCTTAACATTCCTTATAAATGCTGTGAGCATTAATCTGTAATCCTGCTGTTAGCTTCAGCGGTGACTCACTGGTTGATGAAACCAACCGAAAGAAATCATCTGCCATGCTGTAAATGATTGTTTAAGTGCTTTGTTTGTGCCTGTGGGAAAGAATATATTGCTATCATTAAAGTCATAAATGCTCCGGGCCTTTGCTTCACACAACTGGTCAAATGTCCTCTTTAGATAAGCCTGTCTCTGCTTTTTAATATTTAATCCACCCACGTATCATAGAAACTATAGTTCTGTGAGGTCTTTTGTGCTGCGGTTTTACCCGTCTGCTGGTCACATGCCTTCTCGCTGCCGTGTAAATGTCAAAAACAAAAATAAAGCGTTTAAGTGAATGTTTTTCCTTTTATCAAGAACAGGAGAAGCGATCAAATGATTGAATGGGGTTGCTGCTGCCCACACACATTCCTGACTTCTGCTCTCATCTGTGAAAACAAAGGATTCTGGCAGCAGCGTTTTCACGTTTTCACTGCTTAGGTCAGTACTTTAAGGAATTCTGACCTGACACAACTCGTTTGTCCAAAAGCTGAAGGGAAATGCCGAAGATATAAAGACGTTTGCTCTCCAGGGCCTGGGCAGTTTTCATTGCTTCACAAGCTAACGTGCTTTTGTGTTGAAGCTTGAAACAATTTCTGCTTCTGTGTGCTCCGAATTTCCCCGTCTGTTGCAATTCATTCAGGAAGCTGAGTCTTCAAACTGCCAGTTTGCTATGAAATTACAATAAACCCACTTATTTTAGCTTTCGGACCACTTGTTTTGAACCTTTTCCCATCGTTAAATGTTTACCGATGGCTGAGCTCAGCTGCTGCAGTGCTGACAGCACAACCGTTCTGCTTGCTTACCTGCCGTGTTGGTAGAACAGGTGTTGCCTTTTAGCTGTCACTTTAGATGACACGTGAACACAATGCCACGCATCTGCTGGGAAACTCCACGCTGGACCTGTTTTAAGGACCTTTGATTTCATGTTGAGTGATCCTTTATTTCCCACCGAATGGATTTTCCAGCTGAGCAGATGTGCCCGAACTTGCCCACTTTGTCAACTTTCATTTCATTTAAAAAGAAAAAGCCAGAAGAACTCAAATAATCATAGAATGAAGTACAAACTATGTTCTTTTTCCCTACATTACACTATATTTCAGCTCTTTAAAACAGGTGGGTTAAAAAACGTATTATTTATTTCAGTTGGAATGACAGGTCGGTATTTATTCTTTTTTCTTCTAAAGGGATCAATAATCAACAATGTGAAATTCTCTTTTGAGGAAAAAGTTACCAGTGTAAAAGTGAGTGTTAAACCTGCTGGAAAGTTCGAGATCAATAGAGGTTCCACAATAAAAATCCAACTTTTGCAGACTTTATGGAAAGATCAGTGTTATTTATGTAAATGGGTAAAAGAAAATGTTTTTTAATGTCATTTTTAATTTCCTATTTATCTTTGTTGAAATTAAAGAAATGTTTCTAGCAAATTGAAATCCTCAAAAAATCAAACGTATTAATTTTTGTCCTCAAAAATGTCTGTTTCAAATACATAAATGTTGATTGGTTAAGAGTAGAACAGACATAAATTAAGAATTTCATTCTTTAAGCTGCTGCCTTCCATTCATGAAGTGGTTAAAATTTTAAGTAGTTAAATAAATGTTTTATTTCGCAGAGGCTTTAATTGTTTTAATTTAAGCTTTTTTCAAGATGAGTCAAAAATACGAGGGTTTCTTCCTTGTTAACTTGCCAAAATCAAACATAAATATTTCCAAAGGGGAATTTTAAAAATATATTTAGATTCTATAAGCCTCTAAAGCCACACATAGGGAATTAACATGAGCCCCCATAAACCATTTCTGAGGCCAGCCAACCCCCCCCAAAAAATAGATCATTCAAATACAGTGTTTACACACTCGCTTGCATATTCATAACATGTAGGGAAATTCCAGACAGAAGCTGCATCTAAATAAGGACTGATTCTCTCTGATGTATCAGTCAGGTGTTGCGTTGCTATTGGTTACAACACCCACGGGAGTCCCCGCAGGAGAGGGGACTCACCTCCGCAGGAGGAGCACAAACAGTCCAAACAACCGAAAGCGAAAACGCGGGTCAGGCTGTGGTTGTTTTCACAGACTAACCGCTCTCTGTTACCTCCAGCGCCTTATAAGAACATTTGCTGTGTCATTGCAGCCAATGAGATATTGCAGCTTTCATTCACAGAGTATGGCGATTTCACTGATATCTTCAAAATAAAACAAAATCACTTCTATTTTAGATTTGTTTCCTTGTGATTGGATGTAAAAAAACGGTTTTAATTCATTTTAGATATTCGATTCTAAAAATGCTTGGGTTAAAACTTTTCATTGATACAAATTCTGGCTTCATGACTTCGTCTTCTTCACTTGTGACTTTTTTTTAAATTACTCAATGGCTCCATCTAGTGTACAAACGTGTTCATGTCACCCAGAAATCTGATGAAAAGTTTTTGAAGGAAGTTTCGCATTTTAAAGTAAATCCTTTTTTTAAAAAAAATATTTTAGAACTACGATTAGAACAGATTTTGTAGCTGTATTCAACATTTGCATCGGTGCCGTTTCCCTGCAGAGTTTGTTTTGTGGCCTTGAATTAGTTGTTTCAAGTGGGTAATAAAGAAATATAGGATAAAAGTTTGATGTTTAACTAAATGTTTGAAAAACCCACTCCAATGAAAATTGCATTTTTGGTGTCCTTGACGATTTTTAATCACGATGTAGAACATTTCTAAAAGATTTTAAGATTTAAAAACTGTTTTTCTGAATATATTTTCTTCAGATTGTGATGATTCAGGAACAGATAAAAAAAATTGCCATTTGAAAAAGCTCCCAGTTATGACATAAAAATTGAAATGGTTGGGCCAAAGTCTCCCTGCTCCACTTCCTTCTGATGATTCAATTCACTTGCAGACAAACAGATCCATGAACGTCTGTTTTCCTCATCTAAGCTGGCACCAAAACAAAAATCTATTTAAAAAATTAGTGCATGTATTTAATAGCTGATAAATGAGCAGACAATTGTCTATAAAAAAGGGGCTTTAATTGGTTTTGGTTTGTATTTTTTGTTTTACACCAGTCTTAAAAACCACATTTGGAGTAAAGAAAACTCTTGCCCTTTTATGAAATGTCCTACAAGGATCTTATACTGAAAATGAAACGTTGCTGAAATAAATAACCACATGTGTTATCCTGCTGCACTTCTGCCTTCATGATGCTCCCAGGTGGGAAAAAAGCAGAAGTGGAGGAAGTGAGTGGTTTCACCAATGGAACAGATGTGATGAAGCAGAGTCTGTTGTCTCATTGCAGAATTCAATAAGAATTAATTTCAGTCTCTGCCCTGCTTCCATTGAACAGAGGGTTACTTATTCGTAGTAAGATGTGGTTCCAGCAGTTTCTTCATGCTTAGCTCCTTCACCAGCTTGTCCACACAGTCTTTGAACAAAGGCTCAGGGTCCTGAGAAGGTCAAACAAATAATGACATGAAGCTAAAAGATGTAAACGTCTCTTTTTCTCTGAGAGTCTTAGAGCATGACTCTTTAAAACAGTCCATAACTATAATGTTAATTGCAGGATAACACGTCACCTTGTGCTCCAGCTGCCTCTGTTTCTCTACAGCCTCTTCCAGACTCAGGCCAACCCACTCTGCCTCCTCCTCTGGGATTTCAAACTGCTGCTTAGAAAGAGAAAGCGAGATAAATACAATAGGGGCCATTTATATAGCTGAGAAAACCTTTGATAAAATGGTCTCAAAAGATTTTTTTGAGCTTCAAACAGAATTCTCAGCGTTTTTTCACCTACCATATATTTGCTATAGATGGTTTCCCGTTTCACCGGGTCATTGGGGTAAAGTTCTGTGTCTTTGCGTGCCAGACGTAGCAGCATTGCTCTCTTCAAATCCATCCCCAGCTTGGAGTTCAGGTCCTCCTTTGAGGTCTGTCAGGGATGGGACGTTGTGAGTCAGATGAAGTGCTCAGTCTGAGAAGTCCCTGAATGCAGCATTCTTTTCATTTACCTTAAGGATATAAAAGTCAAAACCGAATGCAGCATCAATGAGGTCAAGCGTGCGCGGCGTGACTGTGATGGTGAATTTGTGGTCAAGGATCTCGCTGTAGAGCTCTCTCTTGAATAGCTGAGGTTTCCACGTCTTCTTCAGACGATTCGACATCTAAATGCAGAGGATATTTTGAACAAAATGCAACAATTTGAAAAAATGTGTCTCAAAGGTTATGCTGCTAACTGAATGTTAGAGCAGTAGTAGCAAATAAAATTCCTGAAAACGCACCTTGTCGTTGTTTGCGTACCTAAAGCCAGAAACCCAACCCTCGCCTCCCCACAGGCCGTCGTGGGACTCAGGAGGATAGTAGATGGGGATGGGGACATCCTGAACACGTTCTTTCACTCCTGTCTTTGGGTTGGCTCTGTACTGGACCCCCAGAGGCTTCCAGTGGACGGGCGTGGGCTCTTTCTTCTCAAGGGACTTGAGGTAGTGTTTAGGGAGGCGAGCATAAATGCCTTGCTTCAGCTTCAGGGCCTCCCACAGTTTGGGAGGGTATTTATGAAGCGGCATGGCACTTCTTCTATTTCTTCAATTGACAGCAAAATGAAAGGGTGAAAAAAAAACAAAGCAAAAAAGAAAGAAGAAACACGAGTTTATTCATGTGCAGATTAAAGTCTAAATGGTGAAAGCTTTAAAAAAAATATGAGAGATCTTGCCAGGTTTAACAAGAAATTCTAATATCTTTCATAAATTTGATTTGAAGAAGTCCAGAGAATATATAAATAAAGTTACAATCTACTTGTGTGGGGCAGATTAAACGGCTTACATGTAAAAATAATTAGTCATAATAAGACAAAAAAACGGTACGCTTTTCTCGTCAGACGTTTTTTGATAACAGCTACTGCGTATAGATAGTAGCATAAATAAAAGGCCAAATCACTGTAAATTAATTACACTTTGAAGCGATTACAGATTATACTTACGGACCAGAAACTTTGCCAGTCAAAATAATAATTTAAAACACAATTTTATCCAAGAATCGAAAACACAAGGACGTCGTGAACGCTTAACACGGCACGACTTCCGGGTGGGATGTTGTAACCAGATACTCCGTGATGATTGGACACCACTGCCGTCTGTTCATCTTAACTTCCTGGTGAACCGGAAGTACTTGTAACGAATATGTAATGTCTAGCAAAACAAACACCGTTAAAAAAAAACCCCAAAGCGTTATGTCCCCAAATGGGATTTTATGCTAAATTTGTGACTTTAACAAAATTATTTATTTTATTTTTATTTTTTTTACATTTTTGCGGCAATAGGAAACTATTTTGGTAGGTTTTTTTTTAGCAAAATTTTAACGAGTCATTTTCACAAAACAAATAAACTACAATAAAAACCAAACAAATAAACAACAAAATAAAACCCGCCCGAAAGGTGGAATTGAACCACTCTGCCGCTAAGCAGCTACGGGTTTGAAGCCCGCACCCCGGACCACCGAAGCTCATCCGGGCAATGGTACGCATGCGGCATCTCCTTTTAAATACTTAGCACTTGGTAAGTAAGTTTAAGTCATGGTTTCACTAGACCCTTCACGTGTGTTTCAGTTTTAGGTTGTATGCAGATAATTTAACTACATTCTATAAGTTTAACAACCATGTCAAGCGTGATAAACGCAAAAGACGAGTGTTTAGTGGGAATCATGCATCATGCAAAGCGCGAGCATGGTGATTGGTTGAATAAAAAGACATAGGTGGGGTCTTACAGGTGAGACGCGGTAGAGAAACCCTGCTTTCTTTTCTGCATTTATTTATGTATCCCAGAAATGCGAAAAAGCTAGCCACAGTTCGTGTTTATGCAATGAATTCATATTTTACTCTACCTCAGTTTCGAAATGTCCCCAAAGGTTGTATGAGGAGTGAGGAGGAGGCGGAAGAGAGGGTTTAGAATGGAAGCAGATGATGCTGGAGCGACCCCTAGAGGGCGCAGCGAGAAACCCAAAACAACTTTAAGCCAGCCAAAACTTTAAAAACAATAACTAAAATGGTTAATTAAAGAAAGAAAATGGTACAGGCAATTAATTTAATTATTTATGACAATTCAGGTTCCCTTTTAAAGTCAATTTTATTGTAATACAGTTATGCAGGTAAACTTACAAATGAGGCAACAAACATACAAGCAATATAGAATCTCAGAATTCATAGAAAACACTTTTGAAGTAGTACTTGGGGATGTGTAGCATAAGACAAATGACATATTCACAGTATTTGAATGGAAACTTTCTTTCTGACATCTAGAGACGGGTGTTCTCCAGAACCAGAGGTAAAGGCTCTTCATTTGTTTTTCCAGTTGGTGGCTTCAGCATACTCTGGACCTCGTTTTCAGGAGGTGAGCAGCACATGCTCCCAGCGCAGGCCTTTCCACAAGCAAGGCTGCAGGCAGGGAGAGCACGTGGGGACGGGTCCTCTCTGTGGATGATGGGGGAGGCATCCCCATGGCTGTTGGAGGAAACTCCAAGACAGGATGTGAACTCTGGCTGAACAGTGCAGCAGCTCACGCCTACGCTCTTCAACACCTTTGAGACTCCTGACAACAGCTCACCACACCTGCACAGAGGAAAAATCCTTTGAGTTTTCTGGATTATTTTAAATTTCTGCATACGGACAATCTGGAGTGCTTTTTTCATTTAGAAAATTTTGGATTAATACTATTTGAGCTAAATCATATAAAATCCATATGAAAGAACCTGCCATGCTCTAAGAAAGCAGCATATTTTCAATATTTTCAGCTTCAATAGTTGTGCCAGTTTTGCTCTAAAAGGCACTTTGATTTTTGTTGATTAAAAATAAAATATTTGATAACATATAACATTTTGATGCATTTTTGAAAATGAATTTACACCAGTATATAGATATAAATATAAAAGGACGTTTAGCAATTATTGCAGGGCTTTTGAGTCCAACAGTGGGAAAAGTGAAACATACATCACATTTTCCCACAGTTTTGATCCTTTTTTTTCTTTTAAATAATGTGGTCTGATGTGCATGCAGAAAACCCTATAAGGAGCAAATACATTGTCTCCAAAGCTGCTGGCTTAAGTTTGTCTGAAAAACTAAGCAGAGCTTTAGTTATCTGGCATTAAAAAAATATGGAAGTTGTAAGAATATCTAAAATTGTACTTTTACAACACAGCTACACTTTACCTATGAACTTGAAAGCCAGAGCAGCAGTGCACATGGACTGAAGCCACTACGAGCCTTTCATTCAACTGCCAGATGTGCAGGTCGTGCATGGCCCGAACTTCAGGAACGCTTGCAATTCTGCGAGCCAGGTCTGTCACAGAAATGTGTGGAGGGGAAGCTTGGAGCAGCAGGAGCCCCAACCTGTAGAGCTGCACAGGTACACCAGCTGTCAGCTTCAAACAGACCTTAAATGAAGATTTACAACTATAAGCTATCATAACCTGCGGCACATTTGTGGCAATCATTGTGATCACAGCCAGCAGGGAGAGGCTGGGATCCAGGTACACCAGGATGTTGCATGCTCCAGAACAGTGCAGGTGCTGTGATAAGAACAGCAGAGTCACCAGGCTGTTGATCAGAACCAGAAGTGATGTGAACAACCCCTCAGTGATGAAGATGATGGGCAGGTGACACACTGGCCAATGGCTTCTTGATACAGATGGGTCCAAACGAGGAGATGATTTACAGACTGATAAGATTTGATGTCCTGAAATAGAAAAACAGCACCAGAAATAAAATCCCATTCTGTCTGTCTGTGCAGAACAGTTTGAACAGGCAGTGTCATGCAGGTGGTGCATTTGAGAGTCTTCTCACTGTTTAAGTCTGCTGAAGGGATCTGCTTCTCACACACGTTTTCTTGTTGCTTCTGTGCAGTTTCACAGTCGCTATCATGAACACGGGAGGTCAGCGGATTACAGAGGACCAGCCCTCCGCTGTGGAGCGTTGCTTGGACAGCAGAAAGACCTCCTGACTGGTCAACCTCTTCAGACTCCTGTGTGTTTCTGGAGTCCTCCTCAGCCAAGACTGTGGGAGTCAAAGACAGGAATGAAAAACAAGCATGAGCAGAGTTTTATCTCAGTGTCTCACAGTTGAATGTACACAGCAGCAACAGGCATTACAGCTTGATTCTAAACAATACAAAAATATACATATTTTTCATCTTATCCAGTTTTTCAAGATGAACAACTTTTGCTATAAGAATCAAGGAAATAAACCAAAAAACGTTTATTTTTATAAAGTGCTGCATATTTTGCATCTTTTACAAGTTACCTTTGTGGTTTACTTCCAGGTGGAATTCAGTTTCAGCTTTCCTGTCACTCTTGGCCCAGCGATCCTGTGTCCAGTTCAGCACAAACACAGTCAGCTTATAGAGCAGACTGACAGCTCCGATCACCACGGGCAGCAGGGGGTGCTGTGCTGGGTGCGGCTCCAGAATAAAGCTGATGATTTCCATGAGGTAAGAGATGCACAGAGACACCAGGAGGAGAGAGGAGACAAACTTGCCCACTGTTTGTATCCTGCTGTTGTTGTAGGACAGATTGCAGTTTGTAGATATCAGAGAATCTTTTGGGGAGTGGGATATGTGTGTGTTGATTAAAGGAGGATTCTGGTTCCCCTGATCTGGTAAAACGGACTCTCCGATCATGGTTTTGGCATCAGGCGGAGTCTTGACAGGTGACTCTTCGTGCGTTGGGTGAACAGTGGCTGTGAAAGTAGGGGGGGCATTTGGTGGAGAGGTAGAGGAATCCAAAGAGGAAAATGAAGGTTTAATATTTGTAGCCTGAGGAAGAGGAAGCACCATGTGAATGAGGAGGAAGAGTGTGTGGAACCCGTCCACCATAGTGATGAGGGACTTGCACAGCTGACTGATGGCAATCTGGCACAATAGCAGCAGCAAGCTCGCTCCCAGCATGCACCAGTTCAGGACCCACATGACTACAACTAAAAGCACAAAACATATCGAGTTAGACTTACAAAACACACTTCCAAATTATGTTGAAAACTCAACTTCAAGCTGAACTGCAGGGATAGAAAAACTGTACAATTGAGCACATCACATGAATCTTTATGTTTGCAGATGACATAATGATCTACAGAGAACAGGGGGAGGAACATTTAAAGAGGTGGGGATTTATTCTGGAAAAGAGAGGAAGGTCAGCTGCAGCAAAATGGAGCAACCATGTGTGTGAATGAGAGGAACAACGAGGTTACAGAGAGCGAAGGTGAAGAACCTTAAGTACTGAAGGTTAACAGTCCACTCTGTGGAAAGGGGTGAAGAGGTGTGTGCAAGGTTGGAACGAATGGAGGAAGGTTTTAGGTATGATGGGTGACAAAAAAATGTAAGTTCAGGAATAAATCCAACAGAGGAACAGCTCACGTTAGATGTTTAGGAAAAAAAAGAAGGTTAGCAGATGGAGACGGTTTGGACACATTTGACCTGTTATGACCTGCCGTTTACATCACATTTTAGGTTAAATAAGGTATAAGTTAACTGAACATTTTTTAATGTTTATGTTCTCATGCTTTGCAGCCTTTTGTTTTGGATTCACCTGGTATCTTCAGAGTAGGACTTCATTGATTAGTTTACGACACAGAACATTGAAAATGAAACATGAAGATGCAGCGTTTTTCCAGCAGTAGGTCTACATACATGTGCTGACTGTGACAACTGCGTCAAAACGGACCCGTTTTCAAGTGTGAAAACGAGTCAGTGTTGACCCAAACACAAAATCAGGGTTAATTATGGAGTTCAGTGGCACAAAATCTCAACACTGCCTCATGCTGAAAGGCAATCTGACAAAAAAATATTTGAACTAACATATTTTTGAACATGTAGCGCACAAATTCAGCTTTTTTGGGGATATTTAGCTCACGTCAACTGTTTTGAATTCTTTCAGAAATGATAATAATTACCCATTAATCACAATTTTTTCAAACTTGAGGTAAAACAAGAAAACAACATCTTTCAGCTTTTAAATTTGCCATTAAGAACTTATTAAAGTTACATGTGAATACCTTGAGGTGTGATCAGAAAACTTAATTTTCTCTTTTTTGTAGTTTTAAAGAAATAAAACTTTTATGAATTACCAACACGTCAGTAAACTTTTTCAAAACCTTTTTTCCTTTTTTGTTTTAAACAAAGTCTAAATTATATCACAGCTGAAGAAAAAAAATGAAGAAGAACAAAACATGCTCATTAATAACATTATCTAGATTTACAGAAATGATGAATTATCACCTCAATCCCCTAAAAAGAATCAGATTATCTTGGATCGAGCAAAACTATTGCTGTGAATGACCGTTTATTCAGAAATAACAGTCTGAAGTTGAGATGTAGAACAAAGCTTAGTTACCGCAGAGAAGTGGACGCTCCTCACACAGCGATCGCTGCAGTGAAATCAGAAACATGATGTTTCCCATGGCGGTCCCACACTCCTCCTCTGCTCTGCCTTCATCATGTGAACAGCCAGGAGGGTTTCTGTTTGCATTCTCTCCTCCACATGCTGGTGGGACAGAATCCAGCCTGGTGCAGCTCATCTACTTTTCTGGAGTAAAACCAGTGAAGCTAATATGCATTAATTAAATCCTCCCAGTGTTGTCAGGATTAAAACTGGATTACACTGGAAAGAGGGATCTCAGACTTCTGAGGCCAACCCGTGATGCCATTGATTCCTCCTAATTAAAAAAAAAAAAAAGTAAAAGAAGACATTAAATGCACTATTCACATTTAATGCAAGTAGATCACAGTGATGTAACAGTCAGTTGTGTCAAACATGAATCCTGCGTTTGCTCCACAGATCAGCAAAGGCATAAATGCCAAATTTATTCTAGATTTTAAAGATGTTCCCCAAAAAAACAATGAGACATTTTTAGATTCAGATTTTATTTTAGTTTTTGACACATTTTGACATAATTTTCTCATGTTTCATCTTTCTTGCTTTTCTTAATTTTAATTTGAGTCATAACAGGATCAAATTTAGACAAAATTGTCTTAAAGAAAACAGTTTTTTGCTCCATACAATCTGAAAGCTAAACAAGCAAAAAAAAAAAAAATCACTAGCGTGGCTTTGTTTGGTCAACGTTGACCCATTTTCAAGTATGAAAATGGGTCCATTTTGACCCGAACACAATATAAGGGTTAAAACTCTGTGCTGTGGTGGAACCCACAGTGCAGACTGATCATGATGCTGCTGTCCCTTGGCTCCCATGTGAGTTTCAGTCCGCTGGGCTGTGAACCAACAGGTCAGATATGGGCTGACACTCCAGCGTAATCCCTGTTCCAGCAGCTTGCCAGCACATTCCTGAGGCACAGCAAAAATCGGAGGAAAGACCCAGCGAGGAGGAGTTCAAATGCTGCGGCCGCCAAACGAAAAGAACATGCAAAGGACTGTCAACTGTCACAACTCTGTCAAGAGCCTTCTTTGGCCTTTTTGTGGAAACCTGGTGGAGCAACAATCTTAACATCTTTGTGTTTTTCACCTCAAAGTTTGTCATGTTTGTCAAGAATAATTTATCACAGAGACACATGATGATTAGCAGATTTAGACATTTTATTTTTTGAGATTCTCTGTCAGTGTGAAATATTATTTAATTGAACTAACAGTCATGTTAGTTATGTTTGATTGATGGATGCTGTTGGATGAAGAGATCATATAAGAACATGTCTTTTTTCACATCTTCACAGAGCATCGACAGACTGTAACATGTTAATAAAAAATTTTGTAAAAATACAATATGAGGCAATAAAATTACTGGACCCTTAACACTAATTTGCAATGTACCATGAAATCCAGGACTCCACTTAGCATCAACTTCAATGGAAAAACGCTTTTTCGGATGGTTGAGATAAAGGCAGACATGAAGGAGTTAAAAACTGACACATCTTTTTGAGAAATATTCACTTTTCAAACGACTATATAAAAAGAGGGACAAGGCCCAGATTTTTCTTATGATGATTGAGTTTTAAGTAAACACTCATATTTAAGCTCTATTTTAGCTTGCTAATGAGGCTTTCTGTGAGGTAGATTGGTTTAAAAAAAAAAACAATATTTACCTCAGCACTTTTTTTTGTACTTCATTTATTTTAATAAAAATATTCTTGATTAAATTGGACTGAAAAGCAGCTTTCAGTTCAACTGTCTTTTTGTATAATCAGGCCCAAAAGAAGGCAGTGCTGCTTCTTCATTTTGTGAGCATGTGAACTTTATCACACTTTCTTGTTGTGTTTTCTTTGCTTTCTGTGTGCTTTTAAAGACCATTCCCTTTTATTGTTTGTTATAAAGAGAGTGAATAAAAACTAAGCTTTCATGATCCCGCTTCACTATCAGAGGTCCACGCCCGTCCAGTGTTTCCTACCAGCATGCCGTACCCCATCCTGGTTACAGTCTTTTCTTGTTTTTTTGCTGCTGTAATAATTACCAGGTGATTATCACCTTCAGTAATCTGTAATGAAAGCACAGACTCTAAGGTTCAAATCTTGATTTTTTTGTATCTTGCAAGCCCTCAGTTGTGCAGATTTGTATTAGTGTGGACAGAAGCAGAGTCTGAAATGTTTCTGGTCATAAGACGAGTTTGTGGAAAAGCAGAACAGGAGGTCAACGAGGAAACATGAGAACATGCTCTACCCTGAGCACAACGTCCCTCCTGACTGAACAGAGTAGCAGTTGTATGAAACCTAAAAAATTCCCCTCACTGATGAATAGACAGAAAAGAGAATAAATATTTGCCAGCAGGTAAATCGCTGTTATTTTTATAGACTTTTTAAAAGACTTTACACTGCAAACATGAACAGAGGAGGAAGATTCATTAAAAAAGGATGAGAAGATTGAAGAAGTATTTGTGTTCAAATGGTGAATTCTAAAATGCAAGATTAAATCACACTAGACTAAAAGAATAATCTCACATTTTCTGCTCATAAGATCAGACTTTGTTTTTGTGCTAATCATGATTTGGCTGTAATGAAATCCTTTATAAACTTTATATGAAACCAACACTCTTGTATAATTGCAATATTAGTGCTTTTATGGCTGTTTGCTTTAGAAAAACAATTCAATCAACATTTTCTGAGAAAATGTACTCCAAAATGTTTTTAATTTGGAATCAGTATTTTGATTTATCTCGTGTTTGCTTTCTCAAAATCAGTATGAGAGCATTACTGGATATGGTAGATTAATCCTTACAGCTACAATTCTCAGTCTGACTCTGAACTCCTTCGCCCCGCCTTGTGACGGATGATTGTGAGGAGACTCATGAGAGGACAGGAAGACCCAATAAAGACCCAGACTCATTTTTCCTTAAAAATAAAATGATGTGACATCTACCACAAACCAAGTGGACCACAGAACATGTTTCTGATATTTTTCTGTTACAATGATGCCAACGTGGGTTCTTCTGGGTTAAGAAATAAAGTGACACTGAAGATAATTACATTTAACAAAGTTTTTAACAGAATCAAAAAGTCTGTCCCGATAATTTCTGAATAATGATGCAACTGATTGGTGGGGCAAGGTCAGATGACTCGGATGATTTCAAATCTTTGAGACTGAAATCATCTGGTCTTTGCGAATGATTGTGAACAATCTATGACACTGTTAGGTCTCAGCTTCTCCAAAGGGGGCGTACATGTATTCTGCAGGGTGCTCAAACTTTTGCATACGCCATCATTTGTTTTCTGTTATTTTGAAAGGGTAAATGACAAATTTAACATATTGACATATTTAAAGAATGTCTCATCTGTAAACTGATGCCTTTAGGAGATTTTTTAATCCTTTCATGGGTTCTTGAAGCACAATAACATTTTACCTGGGGTGCCCAGACTTTCAATCCCCAATGTTTCATAGTAGGCAGTATGCTTTACATTCTGCCTGAATTTGAATCTTTGCGCTTGATATTAAAACATTTTCAAAGTGCAAGTAATCAAGTTTTTTCTAGACTAGATCCAAAGCCATGTTTCCTCTGGAACTGCTCCCATTTTGAGGTCATCATACACGTGGTGTGATTGAACACAGAGCCGTCTCTTTCAATTATAACATGCATTTATTTGAGAGCAACAATTTCTGCCATACATATCTGTGATTACCAGAACATTTCAATAAAGTTAACAAATCATTAATAAAAATTTCTAAAAATTAAAGCATTACAAAGAGCTGGGCAAACTATTTGCTGGGAGGGGGGGCAAGAGCAGAGGGGATGAAAAATGCTTTATTTAAGAGAAAATGCTGTTGTATATATTTGTGTGGCAAGGGGGGAATATTTTCTTTTTGCAGACTTGCAGAATTTCAATGTAACATTCTTTTGCCTAACTTTGGAAAAAAAAAATGCAGTTAATATTTAGACTCATCTCCCAAAAACAACTCAAATACGCCCCCTTGTGGCCACAAACCCTTCTGGCAGTTTCAAAACAGTTGGACAGTTTCAAACAACTTAGTATTTGCTTTTATAACTGCACCACAGGCTGTAAAAATCAATTACTCTCCCCATAAATTTGACCACTTTCCCCCCACCAAAAAAAAAAAGATAATTTTGCTCTAATTTGAAAGTGACATACATACATCAAAAGAGGAGGGCAGCTTTAAAAGCAGCTCCTAAACAAAAGAGGAGGAATCAACTGTGAATAAAATCAAGAAAAAGCTGCTGCAGGTTTACAAAAAACAAAAAAGATTTGCTCAAAGCTGCTAAGAGAGGATGAAGGAGAAATGAGGCTGCTAAAGGCAGACTGAAGGCAACAAGCATAAAAATGAAATGGTAGAAAGTTCCAGAGGAAGTATGAGCAGAGCATGTGAAAGCTTAGCAAGCCCTGACGGTTTCTTCCTTTATGGTTTGTATACCAAAACAGCTTTAGATTGGGGATGAAGAAAAAAAAAAGTAAGAAAGCTTTAAACAAAACACAATTTTGAAACTTGCTTCAGGTTTGACTTTTTTTGTAGCAGCGAAGGATCAACTCAAAACTGCTTTTTGGAATTCTTTTTGTCAGAGCTGAAAAAGTGGGGGTACACTGATTCCTGAGGGGGCAAAAGGAAACGGAGCAGGAGAAAACAAACAGGAAGGAGGTCACTTTGGCAAAGGTCTCTTAAGAGTTTTATTTCCAGGGTGGAGAGAAAGAGTCCAGGAGAGGGTGGGAGACACACTGGGTTTACATGAAAAACAGACACATCAACAACCTCAGCTTTATTGATAGAAAAGCCTTTTAGGGCGGTACACTCAACTTTTGAGAGTCTGCAGGTTTGGTCAACAGGGTCCAGGAGCACAGATTTGGTAGTCCTCACTTTTATAGCTCTGAGTTAGGAACATTTTTTGATTGCTAGCTAATCAACAGTTGAAGATCTAAAGGAGAGCGGGTGGAGGCGCTGAGATTGCGTGTTCTGTCTTTGGTTAGTGTTTCATCCTGCCTCCCTCATCTCTTCGGTCCTCTCACACAGGCGGGTGTTCACCTGTAGAGATCTTAGGCTGGAAAGATGTAGTGATACGGAGGATGTAGTGTGGCTGTAAAGACTCCCTGGAGGGGCGAAAGGTGAGCTCTTAAGGTTGACTGCGTCTCTTCACCTTCATGAACACAACTTTTGACTGCTGTAACACTTGGTCTTCGGTTGTTTAAGGAAAAAGATGATGGTGGTCCGGTCACAGAGATGACAAAAACACTGTGGTCATGTAGCTGAGGATCCATCTGAGATTGTTTTTACCTGTAGAGATGGAGCACAGATAACTGAACAATGCATCATTGCTGAAGGCCTTGTCCCACTGCTGCTATGCACATTGTCCACGCATGTAATTATGGTCTTTCGTGATACAGGCATGAACCTGTTACAGCCCTAATCATTTCCACTGATAAGCTTTGAGTTAATAGTGGTCTGGTAAAGTGTGATCATAAAAAATGTTAGCATGTGAAGTTCTTACATAGACAGTTCATGGTGCGTCTCTTCCAGACTCCAAGCTAGCCTCTCGGAGCAGCTCCTCCAGTTCCTGTCCACTGTCTGCGCTCGCTGCAGAAATAACACATGACACAACTTTATTAACCGTTTTCACCAACAGAAAAAGCAATGCCTGATCTAAATGATCAACAGGGGCTCACCATGCTCCATCACGCAGTTACCAGGCTTTGGACTTTCATTGCTTAGAAGGTGGAGGGAGAACTCTGGTTTCAAACCATTAGGTAAAGCCGAGCTCACCACATTTTCCTCCAGAGTTTCAGCAAAGCCCTCATCTGCAGAGACCTCATTAACGCAGTCCCCTTGTTCGGCCACTGAAACCGGACTTCCTTCAGCTTCAGATGGAGTTGGGTTGAGGTGAGGGTCCAGTGCTTCTTCATGAGGGACAGACGCTTCTCTCTGCTCAGTCAGACCCGACTGAATGGACTCTCCTTCCTGTTCAACGGCCTCTGCCGGCTGCTTTGGCCATGACTTCTCCTGGCTGGACTCCTCTTTCTGTGTGGGTGAATGTGCTGGTGCTTCCCGCGTCTCCTCCTGCTGTGGAGGTGCGTGGTCAGTTTGGTTTGATGGAGAGGCCTCCTCTGATCCTTGATCATTCTGAAGAGCAGACGTTAAAAGCTGCTGCTGCAGATCCTGAGGCTGGTTGAGTTCCTCTGATTGGGGTGTCAAATTGCTTGGATTTTGTGCGTGACTCTCCTCCTCTTTAGTGTTATCAGGTTGGGGAGACACAGATGTACCTGCTTCTCCCTCTGTCAGCTGAAGAGTCGCAGACTGCGCTGATGCAGAATCTGTAGGTAGCGCTTGTGTTTGGAGGCTTGGATCTAAAGTTCTGGCGTTCCCTTCCTCTGTGGATTGACTTGTTGGCTGGGATTCTAGGTTGCTGGTGACTGTAGTGTTTGATTCTAATCCCCTCTGCTTTGTGCAGAGCACCGATGCAGCAGCGGAGCCCTGGTTCACATCCTCAGCCGTCAGCTGTGTTTGCGCAGGTGTGGGAGAAGCAGATGAAGGCGGCGTCTGCTGCGTCACACATGAGTTTACGTCTGCAGCTTTCTCTGAGGCCTCTTTGGTCAGGTTTGGAGCTGCTGGGGCGTTTACCTGTTGTAGCTCAGGAGGGCTTTCCACCCTGGTGACCATAAAAATCTTGTGACCTCTGCCTGGGCTAGAGACAGATATGCAGCGCCCTGGAGAGGGAGGGGTCCCAGTAGGAACTGTGGCTTCTGTGACAGTAATGCCAGAAATGACACTTTGTCCTGCAGCAGGCAAAACAGCTGGGTGTGAGGACGTACTTGAGGCACTGGCGGGGCACTTTGCAGCTCCTGAATTTGACTTAGGAGCAGTCTGACATGGGGCAGTGGAGTTTGGATCGGAAGAAGACTTTGTCACCACCTCTCCTTCATCCTCAGTGTCTGAGTCAGAGTCCAGATTTGTTGCAGGAACATTTTTCTCAGCATTTTCTTCTGCTTGGCTGCTTGCCTGTCCCTCGTTTCCTGAGATTTCAGTCTCTTCATTTCTTTGCTCCCTTTCGTCTGATGTTGGCAACTCCTCCTCTTCTTCTTCTCTGGTCCCATCCTCTGT
Source organism: Oryzias celebensis (assembly GCA_014656515.1). Taxonomy (NCBI): domain Eukaryota; kingdom Metazoa; phylum Chordata; class Actinopteri; order Beloniformes; family Adrianichthyidae; genus Oryzias; species Oryzias celebensis. Next base: position 66,369,786 of record BNCR01000012.1, on the reverse strand, counting down.
AGCAATTTCAGCCATAGAGGTGGACTGCCTCATCTTCTGATCAAGCTCCTCCTTCTCCTTGGCAAGGATGAAGTTTCTCTTACAGCCATTTTGGATCTCAGCTAGCAGGGCGCGCTGTGTCTCTATGAAGCTCTTCACCTAACATAGAAGCGGAAAAAAAAAAAAAAAAAAAAAGTGAAAACGAGGCAGCCGGTTCCCCCAGATTCTTTAATGTTATAAATCTCTACATTGTGATTCCTCTAACCCTTAACAGTAGTACTTAAAGGCTGTAAATGTTTTCACTTAAAGCAAAAACAGGTTTTTTTTAAATAAAAACAACTAAATGTTCACATTTTTCCCACTTTGATATTTTCTCTCCTTTTGTGGGAGTGGACTGAGACAACCTCTGAACCAACTTTGCCAAGAGCACTTCAGCAGTTCTCAATCTTTTTTATGCCACCGACTGGTTTCATTAAAAAGGAATTAGGGTGGAATGTAATATCTCCAACAACTGAGGGCATTCAGTGAACAAGGTGTTTTGTGAGAGTTTACTTTCTGTTATTGAATTTTTTTGTTAAGTTTCAGTTAAAATGGATGAATAAGTTGTTGTTCTTTCCTTCAATTTCCTTTTATGTTGTCACTTGTCTGTCTTACAGTCATGACTTCCTGTCTATCCACCGGTGCGTCTACTTTCAGAAAAGTAAATAAATAAAAAAAAAACAAAAACTTACAGTTTCCTTCTTGGGCTCTCGGTCTAAATCGAGACGCAGCAGAGACGTGTTGACTTTCAGGGCGAGTGACAAAGCCATCAGGCCGCCAGTCTTTATCTCATTTTCGCGAAGGTCCAGACGCAGCAGCCTCGGGCTCTCTGCGATGAATTCAGCAACAGCCACGGCTCCTGCAGCACAGTAAACAAACCGGTAACATTAAAAATCAGCAAAAAGGCAGAAAATGCACATATGAACACACACACTAAGTCCAACCTTCACAGGAGAGCTTGGTGGAGGCGAGGCCCAGTCTGAGCACAGAGCGGTTGGCAATCAGTCCATCTTTCAGTTTGTGAACTCCTTCATTGCTCACAGAATTGTGGCCGAGGTTCAGTGTCTCCAAACTCTGGGTGCACGGCTGAGGGGAGAGATATTTCAATTGAAGATTAACAACACTCTAGGTTATAATCCCCCCAACACCAAAACCAAAAAAAAAAAAAAAACTAGGAGGTTTTCAAATGACAATTATAATCTGACAGATTATTGAAATTGTCACATAGCTCTATGTGCACCACTGAAAGGAAGAAAAAACAAAACAAAGAACATTATCAAAGAGTTTTGCTTTGTGAAAAGAACAAAGTCTGATAGATTTCAATTATCCCAAAATATCACAAGGAGCTGCATTTCAGCAAAAATCAAACAAAAAAAGAATCGTAACATCATCAAGTACAGAAACATTTTAGGAAGGAAACAGACAAACACACAGATAGCAATATGCACAAAGGTCTTAACAGTTGACCAGAATGAATGCTCATGTAAAGACTACCCAAAGAAAAAACAGACTTCTCTGGATTTAGACCGATCTGCGATTCATTTCACAGATGAAACGTGAACTCTGGTCATACAAATTGCTTTTCCAGATCTGTTTGAGAAGAAGTGTTTTCTTGACAATATATACATAAGAAATCAAAGCCATTATCCACCTAAATAACAACAGTCATTTATGTCTATGAATAAAAGAGAAACAAATTCTGCCAGTTTATTTTTTTAACAGCACACTGACCGCATAGGAAGAGCAAGATAACTTTATTGAATAAAATAATACCTTTAAGGTAAAGGAAATGCCTGTATTTCTAATAAAACAAACAAGCATCCTGTTTGCTTCACACAACAGATGCTCGTGTGCAAAACCACATTCCCTCTTTATTTGCATTTAGAAGGAAAGTGACATCTCCTCGCATTTGTTCCAGTACAAAAACGGAGGTTAACATTAGCAATCAGAATCCTCAGGATAGAAGAAAGTTTTAGGGGGCGGAACAAACATTTTCTAAAATATCCATCAGCCTAGAATCATGTTACAATAAAGTAATCGCGTCAGTAATTAGGTTGTTAACTGAGGAAAAATAAGATGACAGGTGTGTTGGAGCTGCGCTGTCATGTTTTTTTATAAGCTGTCAGTGAAACAAAACCAGATGTACTCTGTACTTTCAGTTAAACCTGCATTTAACATTTATCTTCTCCTGACAGAGCACAGTTTAATTTACATGCTCAGCCACACTTTTAATGTCGAATTACAAGTATTTAGGGTCTAACACAAAACAAAAACAAAAAGGGGACACGGAGAAACCTCAGTTGACAGACACTTTTTCCCCCCAGTCACTGTTTAAAAAAGAACATTTGCATTTCTGGTGTGTCCTTTTATAAGCAATGTGTTGTTATCCAGCTGAAATTACCTCTACTACCTCTTTAATATGCTAGCCAGTGTGTGATTGTAAAGAGAGACATAGTGTATAGAACAAACCGAAACAAGAGAAACAGCTTGTGGAAAAAAAGCAACACTTTGCTTTGTAGATTTGATACAGAAAAATGAAAGCCATGCCTAAAATCCAAATCCTTCATTTGCACCAATGTTCTGAGCTTCATGTACTGGATATTATTTTCCTGAAAGAGTTTCTTGAAAGAGTTGTACCAAAAGTCTGACTTGTTTAGAACAAGATCCTTAAGAATTTTATTGGTGCATGTCCAGTGGGTCAAAAAAGATACTTGTCACAAGTTATTCAATTAAAAAAAGATGAGTTTGGTCTGTAATGTTCACCATAGATACACTTAAAATGTGAGAGAGAGAATGTAAAGAAATGAATTCAGGAAATCCCGCTGTTTGATTTTTTAAGGATGTATTTGTATACTGTTGCAGTAAATAAGTATTTGTTAAGAAAGAAAAGTTCACCTCAATACTTTGTAATGTTACTCTTACTGTCAATGACATTTACTGTAGATCTTCACCATGTTTGAACACATTGTAGCTGCTATTCTGATCCATTCTTCCATGCTGATCTTCTCTACAGCTAAGATGTCTTGAGGGTCAAAATCTCTCTGCACATGGCCCTAATAATCCTTTCTTTAATACAGATCAGTCGTCTTGTCTCCTTTGCAAAGAGAAAGCAAGAAACCATGATGTTTCCACCCTCATACTTCACAGTGGATAATGGGTGGTCCCAGATCTCTTCAGGTCATTTTCCTCATCCGAGCTGGTCTCTGGCTCAAAACTGTACAACTAGATTGATCCAATATTGCTCGCCAATTATTTTTGCGCCGCCAATGCTAGCTTGGGGGTAAAGCTCAAGCATGAGCGCATAGTAGAGCTCACAGCGACAGGGAGGGGGCGAGGTTGCTCTGAGCCAACCAGTCACAAACCAGAGTTGGATCTAACAAGCTACTGCTGCTGGGCATAAAATATGTCTTTATTAAAAAAGAGAAAGGTTTTTTGACTACTGGGAACGATTTTACAAAAGAAAAATATATGGTTGGAGTGAAACTTCAAAGAAGTAGTAACAGGTCTGTATGGAAGAGAATTCTCGTTTGCTTGCAGGTTATAAATCTTTTTCTGCAACATTATTCAAAGAATTTAATAAAAAAAAAAAATCATACAATGAGATTTCCTGGATTCTATTTTTACATTCTGTATCTCACAGTTGGAGTGCGTCTATGATGATCATTACATATCTATCTTATCTTTTTAAGAGAGAGAAGCTGCACAATTGTTGACTGTCAAATACTTTTTTGCCCAACTGCATTTGTACACTGATGTTGATAGTGACCGACTAACTGATACATATGCAATAAGGTTTTCAAGGACAAGCAGAAGTCGTTTAAGATGAGAAAAAGAAAGACATGGTACAAGTTGACAGCTGATCTTTAGACAACCACATATAAAATAAGGTTTTCCTCTAAATATTTCTGACAAGTTTGGGCGTTTCTGTGCATCTCATTATTACAGAACCCAGTGAGTGTGAGTGTGTGAATGAATACCAATGCAGCAGCAAGGTAGCCCATGCCATTGTGTGTGAGCTGGTTGTTCCATAGCACCAGAGTGACGAGGCCTTTCCTCTGCTCTTTTAGTCCTTCACACAAGTAGGCGAGACCTGTGACGACAAAGCAAAAGCCTGCTATTCATTTGTGTCAATCATTATTTATTAGAAGATGAATCTGCACTTTACATTTGATTAGATTTTTTTCCCCCCGTGCCACTAATGTCTACTCTAGTTTTTAATAAACTACGCAATGAAACAATTACTGCTGTGCACATGAAATACTGCATCTGCCTGATCGAGCTGGTGGCTTATCACTGATACATACCAGAGTCTAAAATATGGTTATTGCGCAAGTCCAAAATCTGTATGTTGTAGTTGAATTTAAGCAAGTTGCCAAGCTGAGCAGAGTCCTGAAGGCCGTTGAGCTTGTTGTCTGCTAGATATAACTCTCGCAGATTCATATTCATCTTTAGAGCAGTGGCTGAAAACAGAAAAATAAGTAAAATGACAATGAAATGATTGAGTCTCCCTCATGCCTCTTTATCTGCATTTTATTGCCTTTTTTCTAGACTCACCGAGCAGCATGAGTGGCCTGCCAGAGAGACCAGCATTCTCCAGGTGAAGGACTGCCAGGCTGCCACTAATCCTGAGGGCTCGTGCTACAAATGGGGCAGAGTGGTCCAGCAGAGGAGTGTTACGGGCATCCAGGTACTGCAGGGAGCTTGTCTAAGGGGAGGACACATTGCCTAAATGAGTGAGATTAATTACGGATCATTTATGTCAAAATATTTTCCACATTCTTTAGATTTACAGCGTTTAGAGATTCGCATAAAGTATATGTTGTTACAACCCCATCAAGTTTGAGGACACAGTCATACAAACTCATTAAAAAGAATAAAAACTAAGACACTTTAAAAAACATAGACCAGACCTTTTATTTCAGTCTGAGATTGAGCAAGGTTTAGAAGGAACATGCCTTCTGCACAATTTGCAGTGTACGTTACTCTGTAATGTCGGATTTTAAATAACTAAAACACCTCCACGCAGGTGCCGAAACATTTTTTTTGAAACACTGGCCAAGTTGTCTACCGGACAAACACATTTTATCTGCCAAAACACTATTTTACACAGATAAACCTTAGACATTTGACTTTTCTGAAATGTGTCTTTTTTTTTAATGAAAATGAAGTTGCATAAAAGTAATTTATAAATGCTGTGAACTCTTCTTTATTGTCATCTAACTGTAAACTCAGATTCAAACATGCTGAGATAAAAGGGACAGATTTATTACAGATTTCCAAATTCTACCTCCAGGTGATAACATTTTATATTAAATCATACCAAATAATGCGTGAAAACAGTATATTGTTCTGTGTTATTGTCATTTTATGTTATTATTGAAATTAAAGCTGCAGCTTTAAGGAGGCAGGAAGATTGAGCACAACATCTGACAGGTCATAGTTTTCAGTGTAACACAGACGCTGTTATGCCACACAGATGCTGCTAAAACAGTAGATTCAATTCTGATATTATTTAGAAAATACAGTTTTTATGAATGTCCAAAGAATTTATCTTGTTGTATTTATCTGCCGCTTCGTGAAAATACTGTCCGACTTTAAATCGGTCCGTGATCACACAGGACATCTAGTTAGCACCATTGCATTAGCGGCTAACAACCTAGTATCATAGAATTAGTGTCTAACAACAGCGCTGGCTCCAAATCAACACATTTTATTAATCTGCCTGTTGCTGCTTTAAGTGAATCTGCATTATCCTCCAGAAGAGGACAAAAGACATTCGCCAGAAGAGAGCTGAAGAACATGACTAAGTTAACACAAATATTTACTCTTCATGTGGTGACTAACCCTCTAACTTACTTGCCAAAGAGGAGAAAATGCTCACGACTTGCGAGTTTTAATTTTGGACCCTTCAAAATAAAAGTCCTGTCGCGATAGGCTCATCTTACTATTGAGATAAAGTACTATCGTTATCGTTTCATCGCCCAGCCCTAATCTTCAGTCTGTAAAATAATTTGAAAACTGACCTTAACATCAAAATCTAATCATTAACGGTTACAAACATCAACAAGAAGTTCAAAGAAACTGAAAAACTGTGTGTAAGAGACTAATGAGAGGAACTTGATAAGATGAGGTCTTTCAGGCAACAATAAACACAATCAGGCTTTGAGTATTTCAGCAAGACAAAACCCAGAGACTGCCGTTTTTAGAAAGAACATTGATTTGACTGCTAAGAGTTCAGATGCTGAAATGAACTACCCAAAGTTCTTGTTTCTACAGAGAAGATTTGAAACATATTTACAAGAAACACTTCATTAAAAACACTATGCGCTCCACCACACCTGGAAACTCATCAGAAAAAAATGTGACTTCATTCTGATAACATAACTTCAAAAACTCACATCATTTATGCCTATTCCTCTTTAAATTACGTTGAAAAAGAAAAGAAGGTGCTTCAACAGTGTAAACACGCCCCTGTTGCAAAGCCTTTAAGTCTAAAAACAAGTCTTAGTGGATGCAAGTATATTATATATCAGCCTAAGCATGTTGGGATTCTTTTATGAACAACAAATAAATAATTTCTAGTAAGTTTTTTTACAATTTAAATAAAAAATGCCAACTTTTTTCCTAGGATTTTGGCTCTAAATCTTTTAGATATTTCTGGGTAAAATATCCCATATAAAATATAAAATAAAATATCTTCTCAAAATGAAAACCAAAGAATATTGAGACAAAAGATCACAGACATGCATTAAAAATCAATGCCAGAACTTGGTGTAATACTAATATTATTATTATTATTTTTAATCATATCACTTTTGGGCCTCAGGAAATTGCTTGATAAGTTGATAAGGATCTATTTGATTTGTAAAAATCAAACAACTTTATATTGGCAAACTCTGACATAAGCAGTTAAAACACCCTCTCTGTGTGTGTGATGTCTCCAAGCAGTTGCTCATTAATCATCTGATACCCAGCACTTGTGACAACAGGGCTCCTTTCAGATGGGAAAAAAACCCTGATTGGATCACATAGTAAAGCTATTAAGATCGTCTTAGACACGGTTAGACTAAAGCTAACAACACGTTTTTCATCATTCACTTTTAGCTTTGATGAATGTTGATTTCCTGCTCTGGTATGAATGCAATTCCATGGGGAATTAGGGCTGCATCACTGTGCTTATCTAAATAAATATTATTGGATCTGGCCAAGCAGTTCATTTAAATCCATCGATTTCATTTAAAGTAGGTTTGAGGTGTGCAGCTTTTCTGTTCATTTTTAATGTGAAAATCATATTTATTTAAGCCTCACATTTTCAGGTTATCAGTAATTATGTGAAAAACCGGTTTTTGGAACAAAAAAAATGGATGTCTAATTGATTCTGGAAAGGGCATTTCAAAAGGTAAGACAATAATGATGTTAAAGAAAAGATAAAGTTTAAATGCACAAAAAGTTGCATCACTACATCTGTGGGTGGGCATTTGTAAATTGGGGAAGAGTGAGGTGAGGGTTAGGTTTAGACTAGAGTAAAATAACGCATAACTAAATGATGACATGCACGATGATTTAAGTTTTTTACAACATTAAACTGATAACTTTACGGATTTAAAGTCAAGTGGGTAAAAATATCCAATATCAAACAACTGAAGCCTTATGTTGCTCATACTTGGTGTCAAATGTTACATGAACATTTTGACTGTAGACCTCATATTCACTATGAAATCAGCAGATGTCAGCATTGGCTTAGTCATCTGCTAACAGTGTATGATCAGCTCTGAAATAGACAAACATCACTTCTATAAATAAAATACCCAAGAGAATAAAAACAAGTAATAATTCAAAATATGACCAGGAGTATTCACTTGGGGGTCATCACATATAACTGGAGAAAATGAGGGCTTGAGGAGCCATGTCTGAACACATCTTCTTAACAATGATAATTAAATAGTTTATCACACCAAGAACCAACACATTGCCGTGATAGGAATTGTTCCAAACCATTTTCCCTCCTAAAGTTGCTGTTTGCTTTAGATACTGAAAGCTGAAGTAAGAAAACATGTTTCTAAAACATAAGCAGGAAAGAAACTGAAAATCAACCTGTAAATCTAAAAGATGAACAGACTTTGCTGAACCGGATGTGCTCTGACATAAAGCAGGAGTGATCTTGGTTTGAAAGTGCATCAACAGGAGAGGGGAAAACAACATTTGAATGACTGGTTCCAACAGGACAAATGTATGTTAGGTGGTGAAGTGGGTGGTGAGTGACAGAAGTGTGACAGTGGGGATGATTTATATCTGACTAATTTGACTTCATAACAAGATTAAACATTGCAGTTTTTGTCACTCCGAGAAATGAGAATGAACATGAAAGCTGAAATGCTGCTAACTCATCTCAAAGACATATACAGTGGTGTATTTGCTCTTACATTTCTTACAATCTGATCAAAATATAGAGATTTTGATTCATGGTTGTTTTTCAGGACAAGCAGTTCATAGCAGGAGACAGAGAGAAAGCTGAGGTCGTTTGTAAGTTTGGTGCTGACAAACAGGACTAGACTTTGACCTTTGAACAGTGTACAGAACACTGGAATGCCTACCTCAGAGAAAATTTAGAAACAGGGGGACTGTGATTAGGTTTTAATAATAACAAACAATTCTGTTTAGCTCCATAGTGGAGGCTTCAACCAAGTAAGGAAAAAACCCAAAGATGATCTCAGGTGTGTGTGTGAGACAACAAAGCCAGGAAAATGTGAGGTTTACAAAAACAGCAAATAAAGATTATTTTAAAAGCTACAAAAAAATAAAACAGACTTATTTGAGCCAATAAAAAACAATTACAAATGGAAATGAATTCAGAGAAAAACAGTTCCGTTATTTTTTTATGGCTAATAAGTGAACCGACTAATCTTCTTGCCTCTTACAACTGGAACCACTACTGCTCATGACTTTGTTAAGAACACAAGGTCTGATTCAAAAAAAATGATTTAGGATGTATATTTTTGCTTCCAAGAGGCCCCACAGGGAATCATTAGCTTCTGATGAAAGATTAAATTCTTCTATTTCAATGGAAGTTGTGCAACTTTAAAGGCAGAAAAAAATAGTAAACGTGCTTAACAAAGGAATATGGTGATGTTATTATTAATTTCCAGGAGTTTGGGGCTTTGAGATATTTCTATGTACGTTCCAGTTGGAAATAAGGTGAACGAGAGTGTACAGTATAGAGTTTATTTGTCAGATCAATTCGGATAAAAAAAGCATATCATTTTGATTAGGAGGTGAGGTAAGGACTAGAATGTTTGGTTTGTCTTGTAAATGAGTTCACTCAGCATCGGGTTGAACCACAACCACAGTTGTGGTTGTAACTGCTCTGCAGGAAGACATTTCTGCCCACAAATACTCCCCAGATGATTGGACCCCTTGGCCAAGATTTTTTACTGCGACCAATGTCTGAGCTCTGCCTCAATCAGAGCTCAACGGCAACCACATAGAAGAGGTGAAAGAGTACAACTGGGGCTGTGAAAAGTGTCAAGGAGGTGACAAAACCAGCTTCAGACCTCTAGATACTTGCATGTGCAAAACATGCTTTGGAGGATAACCTGTCACTGAAGTTTAGATTTTAAAGTGTCTTAAAAAAATAGTATGTGTTATAATTGTAAAAAGCCCCAATTCCATTTTCACTACCAGTTTGTGTTTGGAAACATTATGCCTTTACCTTTCTCATCATGTGAGCAGCAGCTTGCCATCCTCGTGTGCCGATGTGCTTGTTGAAGGATATGTTGAGATGGGTGGCTGATTCGTAGTACTCTATCATGTCAAAAAGAGCTGAAGCGCCCTGGAAAGGAAATGAAGAAAAAAATGTAAAAAAAAAAACATGTATATGTATAAACGTCACCTTTTCACTTGGACTTGAACTCAGAGAAACTTTCTGGATTTTTAAGAACTTAACCCCTTAATGTCTTTTGATGATTGATTTGTAGGAAACTGTAAATGCAGTTTAAATGCAGTTTAAATGCTACTTGCTGCAAGACATCTTTTAACCTGTCGTCTGTTTCTGTGTTAATGGAAAACACGACTGAAAATACACAAGCCTGTTTATTTAGCAGGCGTGAGGATGATGAGTCACACTTAGTTCAATAAAAGCTGCATGTGATCACTCTCTCGATGGCCGCCTCTCCACAGGCTTCTCAACAACCTGTCCCAAAAAAACTTTTTTTCTCGTCTCGTTCCAAGATCGTTCCCAGCAACATGCCACGATTGCAGATCGGAGTCAAATCAATTTGCTATTCTAACTCGACATGTGCTCTGCACCACGAAGAGCTTTCAAATAAAGTGCTGCTTTCTGGTGAGTCATGCAGTGACTCATTTGGCTGCTTGATTTTAAGGAAAACGCTCCAAATTGGTTTAAAAACAAGAGTGCATCTGTCACCATTTGCTTTGACTTTGTCATGCTCGCTTTCCTCTTCGGAAATCTTGAGTAAATAACAAAGATCCATCAACAAAACAGCTAAAATGGCAAGCCATCTTCAGCATCAAGACTTTCTAGATAATAAGCCTGAAAGGCAGTGTTTCTAAATGAGTCTGCAGTCCTGCTTACCCTGCAAGTTTTACTAGTTTTTCTGCTCCAACACGCCTTAGACTGGAGTTTGGAATTGGAGTTCTGCAGACACCGGAGGATTACAATATGGTCTGCAGGTTGGCAAGGACCACATTTCTAGTAGGAATGCATTTCTAAGAAATGTTAAAGCTCATTTTTGAAGGATCGAAACATGTTGGAATCACAAAGCCATGCTACAGTGAGTTGTTAAGATGCACAAAAAAAGGAATGTATCCTGTACCCATGGTTCATCAGGACTGTCGCTCTGTCAGATGAAAACCAATTGTGGTCTACTCTAGCAGCTGTGAATGCAGCAACTTCATTTAAAGGTGAAGATGGAAATGTCAAAAATATTCAAAAATACCAAGGAGCAATTTGAAATGGAAGATTTTTCTACTGCTCTCCAAAACCTTTGATCTGGTTCTGATGGGGTTTTGAACCACCAAAAGATTCAAAAGCATTTTAGTAACAGTCAGTAAAAAATAAGAAAACAACAGTGGGCTCTGCAAGAGTCTGAGGACAAAACAAACATTCTAGAAGTGCACGGAAAACAGCAGGAGACCAGAAGCATCATTTCAAAGTGTAAGTCTATTGAATGTAGTAATGTCTGAGACATACAAACGTTATCAGTGAATATTTTCATTAAAAAAAGGGATCCCATGGGACCTCTTTATGTCAGGCGGAGATATTTGTATGTAGCATATCTGCAGTGTGACAGGAAGGTCCGTACACACTGCAGCTCTGTATGTGTGTGTGTTTGCATACAGCCAAACAGCACCAATAGTTGTTTACACAAGTTAAACTCTGGGGTAATTTGAGCAAACTCATGACAAACACTCCACATCCTTTCAGAGAAGTAAATGGATCAGAGGATGGCTGGAGGCAAAAATGAATTCTAGGAGAAATAAAGGTTAGATAAGCAACGACTAACTTACATCTTCATCCAGGTTGGTCTGCTCTAGGTCGACCATTTTAAACTGGACTCTCTTCAAAATTTCTTCCAGAGACTCGCATGCTTTGTAGTCCAGTTTTTCACCTGCAGAAAAACAGTAGGTAAAAATGATTTCAGATTTAATTAAAAAAAAAAAAAAAAAGCAGATTCAGGAAATTAATCCTTTACAGACAAAAAATAAGTCTGCACCAGATGACCATAGTGACCCAGTAAACATATTTTGTATCTTCGACAATAAAAGGATTCTTACTTCTTTGCAGTGAAAACTTTATTTTATTTTTAAAACTTGGTCATCAGAACATACACACTTAAAACCCCTCATCACAGCACAAAAAAGCCCAAATTTCAAGCATTTTGTTCAACTATTATTGTAGTTCTATTCACTTACCTTTCAAATCCAAGCATTCATTCCGTAGGGTAAGATCTTTGAGTTCCTATAAAGAAAAAAAAACAACAACAAGGAGTTAATTTTATGAAAATAATTTAAAAAAAAAAGGTATTTTTTTTAGGGGATCCTACGAGTAAAGCAGGCAAAACAGAGACACAAACGTTGCATTGATGCGTTGGTTTTCTTCTTACTGGTTATGGAATTCTTTTAACCACTTGTTTTCTATTAATATAAATATCCATTGAGCCGAAACAATTTCAGGCTAACACCCTCAAGAAGGGGAAAAAAAGGCCCTTCCTGGATTGAAAAACATAATTTTAGCATAATTTAAGTTGCCTGTTTGTTAAAAAGAACACTCCTCACCTCCAGCAATGTCAGAGAACACCCTGTGGTTTTGTGTGACCACACACTGGAACCATAAAGTGTGTGTAGGTTATATAGGATTGTGTTTTCCTAAAACTTAATAATTAGTCCAAGGTGGAGTTCATCTTTGATAGCATCAGAAATTTGTAGTGGCTCTCCAGGAACTTATCCCAGATAAAACATTCACCCATCCACCAACATACACAAGAACAGAGTGGTGCCCTCTGTTACACCCCTTTCTGTCGAGGGGGTGGAGCACAACATAAAAGTACAATTAATAAATATGTATAATGATGACAAACTAAACTAAATTAATCACAATACACCAAGATTGTCTCCATAAAATAAATACCACGTTTATTTACACAAAAACAATAAACAACCAACAATGACTTAAAAGGTGATGCTAAAAGGCTTCAGGGTGAACCAAGGCTGAAATAACAAACAAACCCCCCACCTATCTGAAATCAGAAACCTCTTACCTGTTTATGAAAAAAAAGGGAAGACAATGACAAAACTCTAACCTCCCTAGTCTAACATAATCAGGAGACAATGTGCACTAAAGAAAATGGCAGCTCACCCCTACAGCTTCACTTTAAACATAACTAACCAAAAAAAGACAGAGTGGACCTGAACACTAAACTACAACAAAGTTCACCACAAACTACATAAATGGAGAAGAGCACCAAGCTGCAGTGGAGACTGTTGCAGCAAGGCTCTCTTCTACCCAGCTGGAGGTCCACACAGTGCTTTTAAGGCTGCTCCCATCAGGAGCTACACCCCTCTACACCACACCTGAAACAAATGAACAAAGAGATACAAAGATCCACAAAAACACAGAGATCCCACTCTGACAGATATAAAATATACAATTTAAAGAAAAACCAAATCTAAAAACAGCTGGGGCCGTAACACCCTCTAAACTATGCAAAAAACAAATTCCTGCCCGGTCCATTCAGCATGAACTCCATGACCTCTTCCCGACCACCTCAATGTTACAGCTGAATGTACTGTAATGATGATGGATGCTGAACGAGTTGATGGCCAAAGGTATGACTCAACAGATCCCAAGAACATTACGTGATCGGACAACTGCTGAGTCCGGAAAGGCTGACTATACCAGTATTGAAAAAGGCTAAAATGCTAAATAAAAAAGTAATAAATATAGAAGATTAAGATTTTTTTTAAATCAAAATTTGTGCTTAGCCCCTAATTAAGTCGCAGTAAGAGGTTTGATTAAACCTTCACTGCACTAGATTTGTATGAATGTTATTTTTGATAGACTGGTACAATCACACATACAGTAATATTAAGCCGACAATTTCAAAAGATGAAAGAAAACTGGAGTGATACTTTCAGCTTTAAATTAAAACTTTATGGGAATATTGAATTATATGTCAAGTAGATAGCAGAGTCAAAGGGTAAATTATTTGAAAAAACAAATACTGACGCCAAAATAAGAATATTGAGCAGAGTCACTGGCCAGTTTCCTAAATTTCATCTCAATACTGTATATTGCAGTCACTTTAGGACCACTTGTAAACATTTGCCTCATGAAAAAAGTTTTTAAGAGGAAACAAGCCGCAATGTATTTTTAGATACTTTGTCTCATCAAGAAAACATAGCTGCTCACAATAGTTTAAAAATGATTCAAAATATGGTGCCACATGTGTGGGACTACACTGCAGATAGAAAGGGCTTTTGCATAAAGTTAAGTTGCATACAAAGCACAGATTTTTTTTAAGGACACCCTCCTGGCCAAAGCAGGAGTGCAGAACCAGAAATGTTACACAAGGTTGCCAAGTGTCCAAGTTTTACGACTCTTGATTGGAGTTATTGTGGAGCAGGCATTCAACACAATGCCGCTAAATAGTGCTCCTGGTAAGCAAAAACAGCACCAGCACATGACAAAAAGAGATATACATCTCATCTGACCACTGGTAATTTAGAATATGTGGTATCTATTTTGAATTGTTAAAGAATGAACTAGAGGGAAAAAAACAGGGAAAACAGCTCCTCAATACTCTTACTGCACATGTCTTGTAGTCAATTTAGATGGCTAGTTTTTCTAAGAATAACTACACACAAGTAGATTCCTCTTCTTCCAAACAATGATGCTGATAAGTCAGGTTTATCAAAAACAGTGAATAGGATTAACCCATCTTAACCTCACTGCGGCTGAGGATGCAATCATGTTATCTGCTTCAGCAAGCCCCTTTTCATCTGTAGTAAGATGTTCTTGAAATGTTTGTGTGCATTTAACCTGATTCAGTTCCATGTTTCTTTGAATCCTGTTCATAAGCGTTTACCACAGCTAAGTCTGTTCTTTCTGGAAATGTTAAAAAACTGTTGTTTTTAAGTTGAGTCAGTGGTGGGCACTGGGCAGTACATGTTTTTAGTACATTTCATTTAGATTCTGCATTTAGAATGTAGACAGGACAAAAGTGCTTCAATACAATAAAAAAGAGAATAAACTTAAAAATACCTAGCCTTAACCAAAGTCACAGAGATTGTTGCAGGTTTTATGATATTTTTCAAAAAAGGAACTAAGAATTTGGGTTAGAATCACAAGAAGCTGCTTTAGTCTGAGCTTCAACACCCACCAAACACAGATGTACCCAGAACACAGACTTCTTGTTTCCAGCAGTTCTTAAATCAGGCACAACATCAGAGGCATCTTACCTGAGCTAATGTATACAACTGAAGTGTTGCTCAGTGGCTCAAAAGCCTGTTTTCAGATTATAGCTAAATGTGCATTTGTTTTAGAAACCAAGAATCTAGAATCTGAAAGAGGCAATGAGAGGCCTAAGTATCAATTTTCTCATGGTTCAGTATGGTAGTTTGAGAGGCCATGTCATTTGATATGAGGTGTGAGACATGAGACCCAGCAACACAGAAGAGATACATGCCACTATCAGAACAGCATGGACTTTGACATTTACTTCAGCAGAACTCATTGCCTCCATGGCTTACTGCACTGTATCAGCAGTTCAATAAATGCAAGCCCCAATCACAAATTGGGTGTTACATTCCTACTATACATATATTTTTCCATTATCTAAAATTTCTGTTTTTAAAATTCTTTAAATCGACTTTTACTTTTCTAGGTATTGAATGTTGGGTCTTCATTAGCTGAAAATTACACCAAAAGACAAATTAAGCCTAAAAATGTATCAGTGTGTAATAAGTGCATACTAGTAATCCTTTTTGAACCAAATAACTGAAGTGAATATTATTATTTATCAATATTGTAAATGATAAATAAATGTAAATGATTTAAAAAAATAAATAATTATAACTTGAACTTGTTAGATTTCCTTGCCTTGGGTACCGTCAGACTTTTTGTTTTTAGTTCTGGCCCTTTAGGGCAGGTGTTCTGATTGACTGCAATGATTTTGCTACATTACAAAATTAGAAATGGTACTAAAAATCAAGAGTTTCATAATCCTTTTTATTTAAAAGCAGCTCTCTAATCAAGGCACATAATTATGGAATTAAAAAGGCAAGCCTAAAATAAATGTAAATAACCAATGAAAAAAAAAAAGAGTGCAAATTAACTTTATAATAATCCGCATGAACATATTGTACAAAATGCAGCATAATTGTGTCTTAAAGTGTCAGTGTCCTAACGAGAAAAGTTTCCAAAAAAAGAACAACAAAAAAACAAAAAGAGAAAATAATAATCAGTCAAAGATTGCAAAATGCCTTCTTCTGAGAAGTAAAAATTGGAAACAATCTTGACAAGTGTCTCAAGGAAACCCGGGTTTTTTTTCTACATATACAGTTCCCTTGCTATAGTGATAAACGAGTGTAAAGTACTAGAATTTTTCTTGGTGTCATTACAAAATTTGCAAGTTCAACAAAAAGAATCCCAATAACTTCCCTATTTCAGCTAAAGAGTTGCTTATGTAAAGGGATAGCAGGACACATGACAGTCATGGGTGCCCGCCCACAAGAGAGTAGAAAAGAAAGCGATACAATTATTGCCTTTCTTTTTTAAAACTATAATGAACACAAAATAAGGTCAGTCTTGATTAAGCTAAATTCCTTTTTAAATGAAAAAATTGCCTTCCACTTGATTAGTTACATTTTGGATTTAAAATATAAAGAGACATATTTTGATGAATAATCTATTTAAACCTAGACACAATTTCAAAGATGGCTTCTGGGTGGCATCATTGACGTCCATAATGTGGTTGCGAATGCTGTAGGTTCTCAAGCTTTAGATGTTGAATATTTTAGTTTTTTTTTTATACGTTTTTAATTTTAAACCAGAGGAACTGAAAATATACAATTCAGAACACGCACACGCACCCACCCACCCACACACCCACACCCACAAACACAAACACACACACACACACACACACACACACACACACACATCACTGAAAGATTCCCTTGTATAATTAATAATAATTTACAAACTAGTTGACTGATTATGAACTCCGAACTGATTCTGAAATTTACCTAATTCAGTTTATCATACTGATGTAGGGTTATAGTCAATTTCTCTGTCCTGTCTGCAAGTCCGGTCGGTGAAAATACTGTCAGACATTGAAGCACTCCGTGTGTCTCCAGCTCATTAGCATAGCAGCAGGATGACAGTGTTGTCATCCTGTAGTGAGGTGTGGACACCTGCGTCTCCAAATCAACACTTTTATTCAATTCTCTGGTTTCTGCTGCAAATGCAACAGCGTTACCCTCCAGTTCTACCTGAATTTCTGTTAAATTTGCTGCATGTTCCACTGCGTCATCAGCCAAGTGCTACACGGCGGCAGGTGTGAGTGCGGGCTCCTTTAGTGCATGTGTGTGTTGGGGGTGATCTCGTACGATGTGCACTTGTATTCCTTGCATGCAGACAGCAGAGGAGCATAAAAAAAAATCACCAAAAAAAGCGGGATGTTTCTCAAAGTGAACATGAATTTATGATAACATCACACACAGATTTTTTGCTGAGAGGTACTAAATGAAACTTTTGTACATCATCAGAAAGTAGGCGGCAATTGCTACTTATAGATGGTGAATTTTCCCTGGCTATAGACTACTTTTGAGGCCCATGATAACACATTAATTTCATGCTGAAATTTCTCAAATTATAAGAGCTCAGTTTACGAGAATTCATTTTAATATGCGTGACACAATCCCGCAATGAAATTCAGGTGGTGTGCTATCCTAAACATAGAATAGAATAGAATAGAATTCAACTTTATTGTCATTGCACCTGCAGTACAGGACAGGACGAAATGCAGTTTGCATCCATCCAGAAGTGCTTTCTTAACAGTACAGTATAAATTATATATGTTACAATGTCCTTAAAATATGTGATGTGTAAAGTATGTGAAATGGTTATCTATACAATATTTACAGTAGTGCAGTTGTAATCAAAATATATACATACATATATATTTATTTATTTTTTGCATTAGGATGCTCCTTACCTGTATCTGTTTGAGCACTTTGGGTATAGGTTTACAGTTGAGTTTCTGACAGGCCTGTTTATAGCAAGAGAGGATCTCCTCCACTGTCACATTCTGAGCTGCAAAGCACAGAGGAAAAAGTTTGAAAGATTAAGGCTTTTTCTGATACAAACACATCAAGAGATTAACACACAAACATACTAACAAATCAAAGTAAGAGGAAAAACTTAGTAACTTACAGCACAGCAAACTAATAAAAAAATGCAGGAAATAAGTGAAAGATTTTTCTAGGCCCAGATAGTAAGAAAATGCCAGGGGACACATTTTGCAGAGTGTGTAGTCCCTTAACAACGTTGCGTTAATCCTTAGTGTGTCCACATGAGAGCAATTTAAAACCTCAGCATAATACAGCAATGTGTAGTGACAAAGATCAGCCCATTCAGGGCATTTACCTTGTTAATAGCAAAGACTTTTGTGATCTATGCATTTATTCAATGTATTTGGACTAAACATATTCTCTGTCTTGAACCAGCTCAGTGGCCTTTTGGTAGTGTCCACCCTGAGACTGGAAGGTTGTGAGTTCAGGACACGAGTCCAAGCAGAGTCATTCCAAAGACTAAAAATAGGACCCAATGCCTTCCTGCTTAACACTCAACATTAAGGGGTTAGATTTGGGGTTAAACCATCAAATGGTTACCGAGCGCGGCTGTGACTGCGGTTAACCGCTCCCCCAGGGAATGGGTCAAATGTGGAGAACAAATTTCCCAAACCTAGGTGTGTGACAACTGATGGGACTTTAACTTAACTTCAAAATGCAAGAGAGCTCTCCAAGCTGCAAACAAAAATGCAATGTTATTGAAGTTGGACACTTCTGCTAGATCAGGGCAGTCAAACTCAAGTCCTCAAGGGCCGGCCTCCTCCTAGTTGAATTTACTGCTGATTACCTGGATCAGGTGTGTTTAGCCAGTAAAAGGCTTCAACGGCTGGTAGGTAGGAAATGTATAGGACCCAGCCTTCAAGGCGTGGAGTTTGAAACCACTGCTCAAGACTTTGCAGCTATCTAAAGCTAATGAGCAGACTACATGCAGCATTAAAAGGGCTGAATTTAATAAATACAATAAAGTTACTTATTCCTTTTGTGATATGGATGTGATGTGATGACAAGTCTAGAGGTAAGAACCCCAGCAGCTGCTGTATCAAGTACAGAATTTTATTTGATCCATTTCATGGTTCCACAAAGGCCACAAGCCAAAATTTGCAGGAAAATAAAAATAATGCTAAAAAAACTTGGAGGTTGGACCTGTGTTGGTTAAAAACTACATTAGTATTAAAATATGGAACGACGACACACACATAATTTCTTTTTTCACATGTCAGTAGGATCATATATTGTAACCCCTTTAGAAGCTGCAGCACTGAAGTCTACAAAAAGGAGGTATTGTTCTTGGCTTTTGTGTGGTTTGAGCCTTGCTTTCCCAGATTTGTTCAAAGGCTAACTTGTCAGCTGACTGGGCAATGTTCAAACCCAGAGCTCTGCTGAAAGACTGAAGGGGAGAGTGGGAGAATATGAAGTCATTTGATATTGCGAGCAAAAGTTTTTAGATCAAAATTTCCTAAGCTGCAAGAAAAATGTAAAGTCTCAAAAAGTTTTTTATTTGGTTTCAAAAAATATTTTTGCATTTGCAACACAAATGTTTTCAGATGAGTTCTGTCTCATCTTGCTTTCGCCCTATCTTTGATTTTGCCTTCATAAATAGCAGTTTAGCTCAATGAATGTGCCACACCAAATAGCCAATCACAGACAAGAGGGTTCATGCTGACTGGTCTAGATCAGGGGTCTCCAACCCTGCTCCTCGAGGGCTACCGTCCTGTTTGTTTTGCAGCTAACCTTGCTTCAGTAGATGCTGATTAGCTGGAGTGAATCAGCGCAGTTTCTGATTGACTGAACACACCTGATCCAGGTGAGCAGCAATTACTGAAGCAGGGTTAGCTGCAAAGCAAGCAGGGCGGTAGCCCTTGAGGAACAGGGTTGGAGACCCCTGGTCTAGATTCTATCCAATCAAGTGTCATCAAGTGTCTCTGCCTCGCATTGAGGCATGTCAGTTCTATTTGAGCAGGATTCTGCAGTCTTCAGCCATTCTGGTCCATTTTTCTTTGAGTAGAACACAGAAGGAGTAACAAAAACACAATAAAAATGTTTCTGTATTTATTTATGATAGTGTAGCCACAGTGTAACCAGTGTGTTTAAAATGTCCGCAGCAGAAAAACCATCTCAGCTCCGCCTCCGTCCAGCCAGATGTTACATTTTGGTATGATTTGTGTCTGAACTGCAATTTTTTTTCAGAATAAAAAAGATTGAAATATAGGGAGAAAATAGCATTTTTTTCAAAAATAATTTTGTTTTTTACTTTGGACAATAACAAATACGAGTTCTTAAAAATAAAATTCCCTATAAAATTAAACATTAAAAGCAAAAAATATGAATTCTTCTGCTTATATATAAAGTCTACTTTGGTAAGCCATCATTCTTTTCATTACTTACTACTGCTGTTAATCTAATTCAAAACACTGATGGGCAGCAGATGATCATTTGTGCTTTGAATCTTTTTTTTTTAATAACAAACAGATCTTAAAAAAGTGAACTTTTGACCCATATTTTGCTCTAAAGGATTTTTAGATCACACAGGCCTGTTTAGTGTAATGTCAGTGGATACAATTTATAGTTATGGCCCGCAGCAGCAGGGGTCCTGTCTGCAAGGACCATATTGTTTTTGCTTTAACCCAAAAAACGAAAAAGCCCTTTAAAAGGCCTCAATCCAAGGGCCTAAGCTTTAACAGACCTGACCAGTGTGTAGTACAAGACAAGATACACAAAAGGACACACTTAATCCTAGACGCAAAAACTTCTATATTGTTTCTGCTTTGTTTATTATTATTATTCCGGGTTTTAACGCCACCTATTTGCCTAAATTTGACCCCCTGAACATACCCGAAAACTCACCAAAATTTCCACAAACCTGGGGAAAATTGTAAAATAATTTTTTTTAAAGTGAACCAGACCCCCCCCACAACGATGACATCACGGCGTGCGATCCCGCGAAAAAAATGAATGGGCCGAAATTTGTTTAAGGAGCAAAAAAAAAAAATTTTTAAATACGCACACGAAACCAAAACACACGCGTCGGGGGTATCCAGGAGAGCTTTTGAAATCATTATGGGGGGGCCACACGACCCACGCCTTGGCGGCCATTTTGTGGCGAAGTGCGAGATTTGGCGATTTTCACGTTTTTCCACAATATGGGAAAACGACACTTTGGTTGTTCCGATTTTTACGAAACTTCACACACATCCCGCCAGCCGGAGTCTACAATCACCACAGAAGTTTCATTGACCTTTGACCTTGGGAACTGGCCGCCATCTTGAATTTTTCAAAAAAAGCACGTTTAGTACAAGCTACGAACGAAAACTCGTCCTAGGGATTTTCATCAATCGTCTTGTAACTTCATGAGCATCAATGGCCGGGAACTGTGGACAAAATGTTGGAATTAGAAGTTGTAGAATTTGAATGGCGTGCGCGTGGCGAGCTCGCAACCGCCACGGTTTTAGCTAGCTTGCGCATGTTTTAGCGAAATATCACAAAACGCATATCCACGCGTGCGGTACGCCAGGCTGAACGTGGCAATGTAACTTTTGAAACTATAATGTAAAAATTGAGGCCAGGGGAAGCGAAAAACCGACGCAAAAAAAAGCGCCGACTCGGCGAAAAACGATTTTTTCGGAATTTTTTTTTTAGAATTGACGAACGAAACCTATGCAACTTTATCGGGGATATCCAAACGAAGATTTAAAATTATTACGCGATGACCACCCGACTCACTCCTTGGCGGCCATTTTGTTTCAAAATCTGACAATTGGCGATTTTCAACTACATCAAAAGTGACCTTTTGTTTTGGCGATCTTAACGAAATTTTGTACAAAGGGTGCTAGCGCAAGTCTACACTGACATGTAGAGTTTCGTTGACCTTTGACCTTCGGAAAGGGCCGCCATCTTGAATTTGCAAAAAAAAGCTAGTTTAGCACTAGCTTCAAACGAAAACTCGTCCTTGGAATTTTTATCGATCGTCTTGTAACTACTTGGGCATCAAGAGGAAGCAATTGCGAACAAAATGTTGGAATTAGAAGTTGTAGATTTTAAATGGCGTGCGCATGACAACCTTGCAAAAGTGGCGCAGTCTTTATACTCGGCCAATTTTTGATGGATTCTTGTGAAAATTCAATATGTTGAGCCCAGACCAGAACTGGACATGATATAATAGAACCGGATACGAATATATTAAAAATGTGGGCGTGGCTAGCGAATAACCTTCGTTGCTAAGGGGTTTTAAGGGTTAACGTTTTCCGATTTGACTGAAACTGACGTCTATCTGTTCGGTGTCACGGGGGATCAAAACCTAAAATGGTTGCTATGGCGATTAAACCAACAGAAAAGCCGCCATTTTGAAAAAAGTGCTTTTTTTTCCCATTCATTTCTTATATAGAGCATAATGGGGTTCTTTGAGGGCAGGTTTCTGGGTTAAGGCAATGTATTAGCAACATGCTAACTTTTTCCACTACATTGACTTATAATGGGGTTTTTTGGGCTAATTCTGAGTTAAGCTAACGTTTTAGCAATATGCTAACTTTTTTAGCTAATTTGGCTAATAATGGGGTTTTTTGGGCTAATTCTGAGTTAAGCTAACGTTTTAGCGATATGCTAACTTTTTTTAGCTAATTTGGCTAATAATGGGGTTTTTTGGGCTAATTCTGAGTTAAGCTAACAATTTAGCAATATGCTAACTTTTTTAGCTAATTTGGCTAATAATGGGGTTTTTTGGGCTAATTCTGAGTTAAGCTAACGTTTTAGCGATATGCTAACTTTTTTTAGCTAATTTGGCTAATAATGGGCTTTTTTGGGCTAATTCTGAGTTAAGCTAACGTTTTAGCAATATGCTAACTTTTTTTGCTAATTTGGCTAATGATGGGGTTTTTTAGGCTAATTCTGAATTAAGTTAACGTTTTAGCAATATGCTAACTTTTCTCGCTAATTTGGCTTATAATGGGGTTTTTTGGGCTAATTCTGAGTTAAGCTAACGTTTTAGCAATATGCTAACTTTTTTCGCTAATTTGGCTTATAATGGGGTTTTTTGGGCTAATTCTGAGGTAAGCTAACGTTTTAGCAATATGCTAACTTTTTTCGCTAATTTAGCTTATAATGGGGTTTTTTGGGCTAATTCTGAGTTAAGCTAACGTTTTAGCAATATGCTAACTTTTTTAGCTAATTTGGCTAATAATGGGCTTTTTTGGGCTAATTCTGAGTTAAGCTAACGTTTTAGCAATATGCTAACTTTTTTCGCTAATTTGGCTAATAATGGGGTTTTTTGGGCTAATTCTGAGTTAAGCTAACGTTTTAGCTATATGCTAACCTTTTTCGCTAATTTGGCTTATAATGGGGTTTTTTGGGTTAAAAGTGTGATAGGGTCAATGCAGCACTGCGGGGTCGGGGGGAGGGGGCTCAGAGGTGGGCGGTAAGGCCAAGAGTGGTGCGTAGAAGAGGGCAGCAAGGGCGGCGGAAGCCTGAAGAGGCCAGGGCTAGGGCGGCGGAGGTGCGAAGAGGCCAGGGCTAGGGCGGCGGTGGCGTGTAGAGGCCAGGGCTAGGGCGACGGGTAGCGCCTGCGGGCCATCCAACGCCGCTTGCGGCTTTAATTTATTTTACAGTTTCAAGAGATCCTCAGCCATAAATTCACTAATCTGACTAAATAAAATGTAATACATGCTAAAAAAATTATTATAGTATTATTGGTATTACTTTTAAATGATTAAAAAGGAATTTTTCATCATTCATAGAAGCAAAATCGAGGGTAAAACAGCCTCTCTCTCTCTTTTTTTTTAAACTTGTCCAGTCCAGCAGCTGAGAAAACAGATATGAGCTGAGAGCCTCTTGTGTTAGACAGATTTTACTGTTACAATCGGGGGTTATAAATCATCGGACACACAAGGTGTACATTTATTTAAACCCCTTTTGTAATTTAAACTAAGCTTTATTTAGATTAATTATTTTTGTATCCTTCTTTTTGTTGGACCTGACAGAAAAAAGCAGCAACAACAACCATCCCTACGGAGGAGATCCGTCCGCCTGGCAGTCTGGCCGAACACCCAGACCAGGGCCCGCAGGACAGCTACACAGGCCCCCAAAACCTAAGAGCTGTGAGGTACGGAAGCACGGAGTGCAAGCCCTAGCACAGCCAGAAAAGCCTTTTCTGTGTTTGAGCCTCGGTAACAGACACCATGTTAGATTTGTCAGTTTGTTTTACCATCTAAGGCAGTGGTCCTCAACCACTGGGCCCATTGCCACGGGGGCGCAGATGAAATCAATTATTTTGTTTTGAATCCCGACAATCTTTTATTATAAAAAATATTTTGTTTTGACAAATAACCAGATTCTCTCAGGAACACTTTCAATCATTTGATCTGTAAAGTTTGGTCAGGGGAGCAAAACGACTACGTCTGAATTATGTTTTATTCTGAAAAACCTTTGGCTTTAATAATCGATCTGGATTCTCTTGATTACATTTGTGTCACTTGAGCGCTAAAAGCAGCCAAGGACTGCACCGGACTTGCAATGTGCAGTTGTATGTGGAATTTTACTTTGCATATGGGATGAGTGCAGGAACACACAAAAGAACAGGCTACAACTTCAAAAAAAACAATAGGCTACTAGCTGTCCTAATTAAAATATGTATTTATCACAACAGGTGATTCCCACACACCGTGCCTGTTTGCATAGAGATGTGACTTTCATGAACAAATACCATCACATAAAAGCTCAAACAAGTTCATCCATTCAGATGCACATTTCACACAAGTTGTGAACACCCAATTCATGCAAGTACCTCCAGGAAAACAAATGAGAAGCAGTGTGTGCAGCGAGCTGGGCGGTGCGGGGGGCTGTTTCTTACCCCATGGCTAACAAAATGACTGAATTGCAAAAAATATATATTATTAGTAAAAAATGTAGTTCCACTTTTGTCAGAGAAAAAATGTGAAGGTTATAAAACAACCAAAGCTATAAATGTCTAAGTGAAAATGTCGTTATACAAAGAAAAGATTTATTAAATCACATTTATGCAAACTTCTTGTGGTTTACGCATTTGCCAATAAAACATGCCTGGAAACTGAACTGTGGATTTACTTAAAAGTAGATCACATGGGTATGCAGCAAAGCATAACAGAGAGTGGTCTGTGTGTTTCAGAAAACTTAATGTCCTTGAAAAAAATGTTATTATGCAGAGCTGCTGTGCCAGAAGTGTGTATGTAAACATTTCCTGAGGGAAGGCGAGGTTTGGGGTGGGGAGGGTGCCATACTAAGGCTACAGTATTTTCACATTGACTATTAATTAGTGGGGGAAAAACCCACAGAGCACTGACAGCAGAGTTTTGGGAGAACAATGATTTTTCGTTTTTACTTCTACAATAATCAATTACTTACTTGCCAAGGAGACTTAAAATTTGCATCTTCAATGGATGAAAGTTGAAAGTCTTTAAAAACAAAGAGAAACCAGGATAGCAGTACGTGTGTCGAACTTTCACGTTCCACATTTTTTTTGTTACTGGTTTTCTGCTTCGTCTGTTTTTGTTTTCATGGATTTTGTCCAAAGCTGTTGCTACATGAAGTGATAATGAGGAGCCGTGCAAAAAGAACATAAGGGAAAGGGAAGTAGCAGCTTTATACTACTTCTCTGAAATCAGGTAAACTGTTGGCAATACGCAGAATACAACGACTCCAGGGACAAAACACACACAAAAGGACAACATAAACTTCACAGGAAATATGTTTGTTGTCTGGAAATGTGACACAAAACAATCGCAACAGGAAGGACAGACACATTGCTAGCAACTCTAGTCATATTAAGTAGGATTTAAAGATGAGTAAAGTGTATTTAAAATGGAAATAAAAACACAGTGTCCCAGACTTGTTAGAATTTAAGGCATGATCACAATATCACACATTTGCAAAAATGCTAATCATCACTATAAATTCAAAGGTGAATGACAACTTCATTTTTTGAACTTCTGCAAACTAAACAGGTTTCATTAAGCCCAACACTTCACCAGTACTGAAAGGATTTTCAGAAAGCAATAAAATATATCGGTTTTTGAGTATGCTGAAGAATAACACCCTAAAGAGATTTTTGATGAAGCTGACACTAGAATAGTCCAGCGGACTTCGTAATTTTCCCTCTTTTTCCTGGTTTGGTTTGCTTTCACACACAGCACTTTCATAAGCTAACCAAAGTTTGAAGCAGGAAAAAGAAAAATCACTTTGTTCCAAATGCTGTTCACTTGACAGCAGGATTGTCTCAGCAAGACATGGAGAGAAAAGCATGAAGAAGGAAACCGGCTAGCCCTGCTAATATTTTACATTTTATTGTAACAGTATGGTGCCTGTACCTTCTCAATACATTACATTTACACTCAGACTTTTTTTCAACTTTTTGCCTGATTCCTGCTGTTATTTTTGTTGTGCGAGTTGTTTCGTTAACTGTAAGTTTGCCCAATGCACTTTGGTCTACCCTCATGTAGAAAAAAAAAAAGCAAATTCCCAAGGAGACCAGGGCTTTTATGGTTCGCCTTTACCAGAGTTGAGGCGCGATTTCACAATTGCCAAACAAAGCCGACTAGCTGAGGAAAGAAACTGTGGTGTGACTTAAACCTGCCAGTGTAAATACGCCCTTAAACACCAACCCTAGCATGTTTAGAACAAGTTAAAAGTAAAGCAACTAGTGTTGACAAATTACTTGTTTCAAGAAGAAATTCTTCCCCGTGGGTAGTTACAAAAAGAAACAAAAGAATCCAATCAAAGATGATTGGATACAGGGCACACAAAATAGGGGCCAAGTGTCACTGAGACTCTTTTGAGTTAAATCCAAAATGTTTTAGATGTGTGTTCATGCCTGTAACAAGGTTAGGTAATTTAAAATGGGAATGAACAAATGACATGATGAACAGTTGACAACGTGATGATACAGGACCATAAATCTGTTGTCAACTGTTACTTAATGTGCAAGAGGTAATGCTAAAATATAACTGCTCTCTCTCGTGATATTTGCTGCTATCTCACATTGCAGTGCTGTACTGAGGCAGAGACATCTTTCACACAACAGCTGGCTGCCTAATTCGTTTAAGGAAGGCTGTCCGACTGCCTTCCAGTGCACAAACATGAGCAACAACAAGCAAAAAAATACAAAAACAAGTAATACCAGTCTTCTTGGTTTTAGAGGAGTTGAGCCTTTTGCTAAAAAAAAAAAAAGATGTCAACCTTCAAACTAAGTGAAATGTCAAGAGGTGATAAGCTAGGTCATTTTGTACAAATCAAGGTTATCAAACCCAGCAAACTGCAATCGAATCAATAACTAAGCAACTGTTTTGTCAAAAGAAAAAAATAAAATTATTTCTATATGAAACATGGCAATTTTTTAGGAGAAAGATGTTGGACTAGAAAGTGACAAAAATGAACACCTGGTGAACCTCTTCCATAGGGCAGGGCGATAGCGATTTTTTTTTAATATCACAATACTGTTTTTTTTTTTTTTAATTTAGACAATAACGATATCAGGACATGAATTAAATTCCTATATATGTTTAATTTGAACGCTCTGTTGTGTCAGCAGGTAGGAGTGCTCATCAGCAGGTTGTTTAGATTTAAATATTTATTTCCTATCATACTTTAAACACAAAACAGATGCACTGAAGGAACATAATGCAACAGATTTTTTTTACCCCAAAAAACCAAAAAAGACATAAATACAAACTAAACTGAAAATAAAGCAAAAACTTTCAAGTTTCAAAAGAGATCATAAATAAAACAGAACACTAAACTGCAATTTAAAAACGAAGCATTAATTCTACAAATTAATATCTGCCAAATTCTAACACTATTTTACACAGACATACCTCGGTCATTTTACTTTGTGGAAAATTTCCTGATTTTTTATTTTTCAAAGAAAATGAAATTGCATAAAAATAATTAATAAATGGTATGAACACGTCTTAACTGTCATCTAACTGTAAACTCAAATTCAAACATGCTGAGAAAACAAGGACAGATTTATTAGAGATTTCATAATTCTGCCTTCAGGTCATCACATTTTATATTAAATCATGACAAAAGCCTGACTGAAAACTATAATGTTTTGGGGTTTTGTCATTATAAATCAATATTGAAATTTAAGCTGCAGCTTTAGGGAGGTGGAAGGATTGAACACAACATCTGACAGGTCAGTTTTCAGTTCAACAGACTGTGATGCTACACAGACGCTGCTAAAAAAGAGGATTATTAAGAAAATACAGTTTTTAATGAATGTCCTATAAATTAATATTGTAGTATTTATCTGCCACGTCTTAAGGCCGGTCCGTGAAAATATTGTCGGACGTTAAACCAGTCTGTGATCACACAGGACACAGAACAGCTAGTTAGCACCATAGCATTAGTGGCTAACAAGTTAGCATCATAGCATTGGTGTCTGACAACAGCGCTGTCTTCAGATCAACATTTTATTAAACTTTCTGTTGTTTCTATAAGTGAAGTAGCTTTATCCCCCAGTTCTGACTGGATCCTGTTATAAATCGCCACACGTTCTGCCAAACTAAACGCTGCACAAATTAAGTTAGGGTGGGTCTTGCGCCCTGTGTGTTTTGTTTCCCTAACGTGCACACGGTGGAGAAAAAGAAGAAAAAGAAGAAAAAAGAAAATCACCAGAAGAAGAGCTAATATACATTATTAAGTTTACACAAACATTTACTCTCCACGTGGTGACTAATCCTCCAACTAGGACTCGCCAAAGAGGAGAAAATGCTCGTGACTGGCGAGTGTTAATTTCGAACTCTTCAAAATAAAAGTAGGATAATTTTACTATCGAAAAAAAGTGCTATCAAAATATCGATAGCTTGATCGTTTTATCGCCATATCGTTCAGCCCTACTCTACCGTTAACTGTGGTTGCAGCCTTTACTTTAGAAAAACCCAGGTTAACAAAACACATTTTTTTAAATAACAAACTATGAAAGCACATTTAGTCCTCATGGTTGAATTAATAAATGCTATGCTTATGATTTTTAAAAACCTGGCCTTATTGGATCCTGAAGTCTGGCACTGGTCAGCCAGTTGTGAATACAGAGCCAACTTCTAGGTTTTTAGAGCCTTTGTCCATACATAACACTAAAGCTTTGCTAATCAGTTTGAAACCTGGTCCACAGTGACAGCATGGGTCACAAGGCCACCAACAACCGAGTGCCAAGTTGACTCTGAGTCTGATGACATAGCATTGAGTTGCATGTAGGCCAAAGACCTCGAGTTCCTTTCGTACAAATGGCCTTAAAAAGTTGCAGAATTTGCAAATCTCAATTGTCAAAGAAAATAATTTTTTATAACAATGTATGCACAATTCTATTTAAAATTTTGGAAATAGGGAAGTGCAACATGTTGGAAAGGCCAGAATCCTAAAAATATGAGATGGTGTTCTAAACTGGAGACGTGGTGCCTCTCCACACCATAAAACACACAAATGTCTTTTAATCAATTTTATCCTTTAAAAAATTGCTGTATTTTGGGAGTTTGCAAGGCAAAACAGCACACAGAGCGCAGACTCAATTACGCAATCCCTAATAAACGGGGTCATCGCATGTCTTTAATTTACTCAGCGTTTGCTAATAATACAATTCTTTATTAATTATTTATACATTGTAGACATTTTATTGCACGTCTATTTTCCATTTGATATGAATTTTACGCTTTTCTGTTATTTATTTTGTGTTGCCAGGAGTCTAGCTCTGATAAAACGACACAAGTGCATAGAAATGATTTGATTTGCTACTGCTGAAAAACACACATTTTATTCTATTTCCAGGCTTTGTCTGTCTTCTTATGTTTGATCAATTTTGACAGGATATTTGTACAGAGAGCAAAATATTATAACTTAAGGTTTAAGTTGATGTCTGTTTTTATTCATATGCATGTTAAAAAAGTTCAGTTTTAAAATGTTAAAAGTTTTAAAACAACACAGGGAAATTATACAACTACCCCTATATATTACGCTTTACAATGGTCTCCCTCTACAACACGTTTCACCTTTATTGGTCTTGCTGTTTCAAAGATATTTTTAGGATCACGTAATTTAAGACTTGGATCAGAATCGAATGTTACATCCTTATCAGGAATTGAATATTTATATTATTATTTTGATCAGCGCTGTATATTTTAGGATTATTACAGATAAAACCTCTACTAGAAGTAGGCATATCATGAACGGATCCTAAAATGTCATTGTCGTAAAGCACAGAAGATTACGCCACTAGTTTGAGCAGGAAGCGCGCAAAAATAGTTTGGTAAATAACGGGGAGATATTCAAAGATTTAGGCTCAATAACGTTTTTAAACTGACAAAAAGTTTTTAGTTCAGTTAATTTTCTTTTGTCTCAACTGTAAGAAAAAAAGGGTTTTGTTTCTTTTTAATGAGGATTGGCTTATCCATGCAGATGACAGAGACAGCTGCCAAGGGGCCAGCTACAAAGTGCAAGCTCTGGGAAAAAGTGATTAAATAAAGGAAATCTATAATCCCATAAAAAAACAACCAAAACTAAATAAATGGCTTCATTGATATGAGCTAAATACTCATCATCATATTCATGCTACAACAACTATTTTAAGAGTCCTTTATTCATTTTTAGGATTTAAAAAAAAAAAAAAAAGATATGAATCACATATGATCAAAAATGTTAAATAGTACTGAAGATACTGAAGCCACAGATAAAAAAACTTTCTCACATCACTAATTATCATCTTTTTTTTTTTTTTTACAAAGTAACGTAATAGTTAATTTTTTTCTAATAGATAGTTGCACTATTTTACTTGATAGCTCAAGCCAGTTCAAAGAATTACTCTGCCTAAGAGGTAAATGATAAAAGAAGGTAAGTAAAAATCAGGGACAACCTGAATTTTTAAAAAAATGTGATATAAAAGTGTTGGATTGGATTGGGTCTGCATTGGCAGATATTTAAAATCAAATGACTCAGAATTGGATTGGGGCCACAAAAAAAAA
This sequence comes from Oryzias celebensis, assembly GCA_014656515.1. Classification (NCBI taxonomy): domain Eukaryota; kingdom Metazoa; phylum Chordata; class Actinopteri; order Beloniformes; family Adrianichthyidae; genus Oryzias; species Oryzias celebensis. The sequence continues at coordinate 66,338,923 of BNCR01000012.1, read as the reverse complement.
CATGATCAGCACACCTTAGTACTAATACTTTATGTTTTTGCTCACTGTCAGAGGATGAGGTTTGCTGGGCATAAATCATGCTAAATTTTCCTTTTCAGTCTGAATATATGCATTCCGAACTTTTACTCAAACTCTTCTCAGGAATCTGACTGATGCATTCTGTACAGATTCAAACATGAACGCTAAAAAGCCGCATGACCCCACTTTCAACAAAATGCTATCTAACGACTTAGACAAGCGATCACTCTTAAACATAATTACTTTTATTTCAAAAACAATATTTCAAAACAATAAAATGCTATTTAGCTGCATTTATCTTCAGACTGAATTGGAAATGAAGTCTACAAAAAGTAGCAGCTAGTTTGACCAAGTAAGTTTGGTAAAGGAGTATTCAGCAGTGAAATAAACAAGGAGTAGATAAACAGTTAAGAGATTTAGCATAAAGGAGAATGAAATGTCAATAAATGAGAACATCTTAATTTTAGTAAGGTTGATCTGAAAGTTAACTTTACAAAGGATATTAGTGAACATGGGAATGATTTAATTACAGAGTTATTTATATCCAGATTACATAAAGATAAGGATATTCTATTTATTGTAATTAGCTTTAGCTTTTAGCAGCCTGTGTGCCTCCAAACGCAATAGTGAGACCTTTAAAACTTACATAACATACAACTTAAACAAGTTAACTTTCAGAATAATTCAAGTCACTCAGAGAAGCCTTTCAGTTTGTCATGTGTTTTATAAGGCCCTGGACTTTGCTTCTGTTGAACTTATCCAAAGAGAATGAATGGATCTACAGATTGAAATCAGCTCAGCTACCTGGCTTTACCTGGTCTTAAAAAAGTTGTTGCTTGTAAAGATTATACGTTTATTCAATATTCTTGTTTTTTCAAATTAGTTTAACTTAAAGTAATTTTTATAATATGATCTAGCATTACAATTTCTTTTTTCACATAAGAATATTTTCTTTTCAAAGGTTGTGAAAAGAATCCTTTATACAAAGTTTTGTTTTTTCTGCTGAGCTGAGGGCTCCAATGTCCTAAGTCCTGTTCTTCCTAACAGCTGCTCACCCTGCCTGTTGGTTGTTTTAGTTTACCATGAGTGCATGTCGTCACAACAGGTAATCTTCCAGTGTTTTGATATAAAAATGAAAATTTGGTGGTTTAAAGGGTGTATGGCTTTGCTATGGTTCAAACAGATAGATTGTTGTAACAAGATGATCATCCTTGCTGAGTCATCAAGTTCATTGGAAAAACCTAACTCACTAAAAACCTCACTAATTTTAATAATCCTTGTTACCAGTAGTGTGCTATTGTGCATCCCCAGGAGCCATAAATGTCCTGCCCATCTGTGCTCATTCATAGTGTGCTACATGTACTCTGACGCAAAAGGTAGATTGACTGACTAACATCCAAGCCGCAAGTATATTTATGGTTAGGATCAATCTGTAAATTGAGAGCTTTGCTTTCTGGCTCAGCTTGCTCTTCACCACAACGGACCGGTACAGAGACCACATAACGATGGACGCCGCACCAATCTGTCTGTTGATCTCATGTTCCGCTCTTCCCTCATTCGTGAACAAGACTCCAAGAAACTTAAACTCCTCCACCTGGGGAAAGAGCACTCCACCCAGCCAGAGAGGGCAAACTACCTTTCTCAAGAGTCATGGCCTCAGACTTAGAGGTGCTGACCCCCATCCCAGCCGCTTCACACTCTGCTGCAAACCATTCCAATGCATGCTGAAGGTTCTGGCTTGATGAGAGCCAACAGGACAACATAGTCTGCAAAAAGCAGACCAAATCATTTGGTTCCCAAACCAGACCCCCTCCAGTCCCTGGCTGCGCCTAGAAATTCTGTCCATAAAGACTTTGAACAGAACTGGTGATAAAGGGCAGCCCTGCTGGAGTCCAACAGGGAACAGGTATGACTTACTGCTGGCTATGCAAACCAAGCTCCTGCTCTGGTCATACAAAGATCGGTCAAAATTGTATTTAAAAATAATAATAAATGCCAAAAAATTCAATAATACTTCTGTTTTCTTTTGTTAAAAAGTTGTCTGTCTTATGAACAATTTGAAAAAATGGTTCCAAATGAGATTTAATTGAATGGCATGTTACACAAAAACAGAATATGAATACAATTTGTTTTCCTTTTTAAAAAAAAAACTATACACAAAAACGTATAAGTAAATAATAGTTTATTTAAAATAAATACATTAAACACTTAGATCAGGACTTCTAACATTACTGTAACTTATAAAAGAGGACTCCCAATAATAAAGTTAAGGCAGTGCCACATCCCCCATCTGTTTCCTCAGACATGTTTTCGTTGAACAAACAGGAACCTACTGTGTTAAAATGGCACACCTTAAGGAGGAGTGGAATTCACTCACAATACTGCCTACAGGACTGGTTTAGGCCTAATTTTTTTGGATATACTGTATCCATACTGTTCTTTGGCGGTTAAGTGCGCTTAAAAAAAATCCTATTATGTAATTTATTTAACTACCACAACATGTGTTTGTCAAGGGGCCACAGGTGCTCACTTAGTGCCAAGTAGAAAGAAGTATGACCACCAGGGGATGACGAGTTTAAAACAGAGGCAAAGAAAATTTCCACTGAATGACCTACAACGCATTTAGATGAATGTTGCCACCCAAATGCACACATCATTTGATGACAAATGGTAAAAGTAAAGATGTGTATTTAAAGTCTAAATAGTTTTTGGATCTCTAAATGATGTAAACTTTTTGTGTTCAGGAAAATCTCAATTATCCAACATGTTCACACAGGCGAGGTAGATAATTCAAATGAACAGAAAATCACAATCTCAAACAGACACAGGGAAAAAATAAAAAGGTATTAATTACCATGTCTCCAGGGGTCTTTTGGCTCCACTGCTCCAGAAACTATATCCTCATCTGAGGGAAATGTGACCCTTTTGCCACTTGGTTTGTAATTACTGTCTCCCTCCTCATTTAACAGACACGGTCCAGCTTGATCGGTGGAAACAGATTCCGTCTGCTTTGTATCTGACTGACTTGCTGCAGTTTCACCAGCTGGGAAATCCTGAAGAGTGGACTCCAAGTCCAAAACAGCATCAAATAGTGAACTAGAATTTGCGGATTCAGCCTCCAATAGCCCGCTATCACCCAGAGTCAGATCCACACCGATGTCCATGTCCCCACCATTGTCCACTACTTCCACAACAGGACTTACAGGATCGCAACTCTTATCATCCTTCATCTTCTCCTTTTCAGCGTCATCTTTGTACTGTCCGTCATTGGGAAAGATTAGGCCAGTGACGTTAACTACAGCAGGCGTATCTTGGACACAGTTCTTTCGATTTCCATTAACTTCATCAATTTCCAGTGTGTCTTGCGCCTTCTGATAATCCTCCTCAGCTCCCTGAAGGTTGTCGGTAAGCTGTGGCATCAGGTACGTTTCCGAAGCCTCTGTGGGAACAACGTTTGGTTTCTCTGCCTCACTGTCCGTCATGAGCTCAGAGATAAGAGTGACCCCTTCTGTGATGTTTGCGGGGTTATAGTCATTGTCAACATTGCTTTTTGTCTTGACATTACACAGATCTAGACACTGCTCTTGGATATTCATGTTTACATCTCTAGTGACTAAGCCTCTACTACCGTGTTACAAAGGTAAAACAGTGGGTAACAGTCACTAGGAAAAAAAGTGACATATGGCTGTCTATGCTCACTGTCTAGCAACCATTTACTTAAATGAGTACCAACTTTGTTTTTTGTTTTTTTTTACTGGAAAAATACTTTAAAGTTATGACAAAGAAAAATCTAGTTTTAATTTAAATTGTTTTCAGATTTTAATCAAAGTATTCAACCCCCCCACGTCACAAGTGACTTCGGTGCATCCCGTTCAATTAACTAAAGTGCTATCTCTTAAAAACATAAATTTCACAAAATACGTGAAATATGTGCAAATTAGAAGGTATTTCAGTGATTTCGCATACACCTAAATATACAAATTAACTTTATGCCGATCAGGTAAACTCCACTTAATATATATTTTTTACTAGCTTGGTCGTATTGCTTTAAATGGGAACCGTTCAATTGCTCCCTAGTCGTCAGCACACTGTCAGCAGTATAAAAAACGAAATACGTCGATCCACTAAAACAAATGGGTCACTTTAGGCGCCTCCACAAATGGTTGAACTCCAACATTTAATCAGTCCAACAGGAATTATAGCGAGCTAACGTTTGCTAGCTTGTTGAAGTTGTCCTACTGTGACGTACAGGCCCCAGAGCGGTCGTGTGTCTGCTTCGATACGCGAGCCCATTCGTTTATCCCCAACACAGTCCATTCTTCCAAGGGAAGAAACATTTAATACCAGTGCAGGTCAGGTCTCTCACTGTTATCGTGCTGCAACTACGCTCGCAACACACACCACAAGGAACAACTGCGGCGAAAAAAACAAGCGTCACACTCTGAGCAAATGGGCATTTTTCGGCCGTTATCCCTAGGCGCTACATAACCGTGTCAGGGCTACACCGTGCTGGCCTCGACATACATATTTTAAAAAAGAAAGCAAAGTTATAGCTTCGACATGCCCACCGCTGAGGTCTGATAGTAATCTCTGTCTCCGGGAGATGTCAGCTGTGCCTGTTTTTGTCCAGCGCTACCCCTCGCTAGCTTGTTGAAGTCAAGTCCAACAACTGTTTGTTGTTCATACGTCTTACGTCAGCACGTCGCTATCCACTTGTGAGAAAGCACGTTGAACGGACGCATTTACTTTGAGAACGTATGAGAACTGTATGCTCTCTTATTCAGTAATTGCTCAGAGAAACAGAATAAATGTGAATATAATCTAATTCAGCTTTGTAAAATGCTCTAAATAATAATAATAATAATAATAACGAATAAATAATCAATAAATACTAATAATGTCTTGCATGCAGTTGACCGTGTTCATGTAAATGAATAACTTTATATTTAAAATTTCCTATTTTTCCTAAAGTAAAGAAACTCATTTTAAAATACTGACATCTACCCATCTAAAGAACTTTTTGGGATTTCGATTTAATACGAATGATATTAATTGTAAATTTTATAAAAAAGACATTGAAACCACGCAAACATTTGTTTTTCGTTTGTTCCCGAAGAATTTTCTTTTGAATGAACTACATAATTGGCTTAAAAAATATTTTCCCACAACTGCCAACATTTTGATCTAATACCATCAGATTTGGTATCATATTGAAAAATAAATTAGAAGAAATTTGTTTAAACATAATTCTCTCCCTTGGTAAATTTAAAATACAGACATAAATATGTAAATACCCCCCACACAAAAAAAAAAAAAAAGAAAAAAGAAAAAAAGAAAATTTGAAAAAACTAGAGCACTTACAAATGAATTTAAAGTAAAGCTGGAATAACTGAAGCTCCTTAAGGAACCAAAAATAAAATTGAATAAAAATTTCCCTTTAGTTTATATAGGAATGTTAAAATATATATTTTAAAGTATTTGTTTGCCTTACTGTGCTTTGATTTATCTTTAATTTTTTGTGTCACTCTGCATTTGTTCCCTCTTTATCAGAGTGATTTATGCCAAGCCATATGGAGAGAAGATAGTTCATTTTGCAATGCTCCAATTGTTCAAAATACATCCTTTTCACTGAAGTAATTTAAAAATAGTTTAAGTTGTAGATATTTTAAGTAATTATTTAATTTTCACATTTCTCTCAGAAGTTTAAAATGTACAAAAATCCACAAGGGATTTGAGCTAGCAAAGGTCAGTAATAAAAGTATCATAATCCAAGTTCTGCTTGTTTAAATCTAAATCTAAAGATTTAGATTTAGATTTAGATTTAAGGAGCATGCTCTTTATGCAAAGACCTACACACCAAATCTCAAGGCAGAGACTCTTAATTTAAAAAACAAACACTTTATTAAACTTGATAAAAATGCATAGTTAAAACTCTTGAGACTGGACATCTTTAGCAGGGTCAACTTCCTTTGACAGTTTGGTCTTTGGGAGTAGACTTGCATGGATATTGGGAATTACACCACCATCTGAGATTACAACTCCCTCAAGCAATCGGCTGAGTTCCTCATCATTCTTCACAGCCAGCAAGATGTGGCGTGGCGCAATACGCAGTTTTTTGTTGTCACGGCTTGCATTTCCAGCCAGCTCCAGGATTTCGGCACAAAGGTACTCGAGAACAGCTGCGAGGTACACTGCAGCTCCATTGCCAACTCGCTCCGCATAGTTTCCTCTTCTTAGGAGCCTATGGATACGGCCTACTGGGAAAGCGATTCCCGCTCTGGAGGAACGGGACACTGCAGACTTTTGCTTAGGGGCTGCTTTTTTTTCTCGACCAGACATATTTTTAAAAACCTGAGTAGAAACAAAAAAGATGCATGAGGAGGATGTGAAATTTACCATGTAACAGAAAAGACCAAACACAGGTACCAAGACAGCATCTCTGTGGACTCACCAGCACTCCCCACTGAGAACTATACCAATGCACTGCACAGACAACTGTTTTTGTATGGATCACATGCTGATAAGTTGATTGATAACATCTGGTCTTACTGCTGCACCGATGAAAGCTGATTGGAACAATAAAGAAAAATAAAAAAATTCAATTTGAGCTTCATAACTTCAATGTCATTTTTCTTAACATGCTTATCTGCTGTTGTGTTTTGTTTTTCCTTTTGTTTGGGACGAACGTTTAAGCTTGCATAACTGAATGTATGCAAGTTTATTTGTATTTGGTGATATTTTCTGTACTTTGAGCTCTATTTGGACTTCTGCTTTTCAGTCATTTTCTTGCTATTACAAGGCAGGTCCTTCACTTTCACGCTTCCAGTTACCTGATAATTATAAAATAAGTTTGCAAGTCATGACTCTCAGCCGCTGTGAACATGGGAAATTATCAACAGCAGATGGCAGTACATACCATCTGTTGTACTGCACCCTGTGCCTTTTTGTCACATCCTGACCTCATTTGGTGTTTTTAATGACAGTACACTTATGAATACACACGTGGAAATGTCGCAAGCCTTTACTATATGATTACCCGGTTTATGGATCTGTTTCCGGGAGCAACTGATGTTTCCGAGCTTTTGGCTTTACTGAGAACCCTTTCAAAAGGTTCTCAGTAATGTCAAATGGTTATCAATCTTTATCTTTGAAGGCAGTTCAGTTTTAGATGAACATTTGAAGCAAATACGGCTTAATAAGTTCTGCTTCAGGTCATGATATGCCATAATATGTTTAGTATGGCCAAACATGTGCAGTGGAAGCACATCGTCCTCAGTAATACAAACTGTGAAAATAACTAACAAGGGGAGTTTTCTCCGTTCAGACCTCATAAGTCAAACGCTTCTGTGTTATTTGTGATCAGCTTTATTTTCATCAGCCTTCTTGCTGTTAAAAACGGGCTCTTTTCTGTGTGCCGTTTGTTTTCTTTTGCTGTGTACTGGTGGAGATGGATGAAAAAGTGAGCAGGAGAGACGTTTGGATTGTTCGGGTTCACTTTAAAAGTGTGGCAAAGAGCCAGACACAGAGCAGCGAGAAGACAAATTAAGCAGAGACCTTCCCTGCAAGTTGTCCTTGGGCAGATTGAATGTGATTCTGTTTAACCTCTCAACATCCTTTTCATATGAGGGGAACAGGGTGCATCTCACAAGCTGCTAGTTACTGGTGTATTTCTGTGCAGCTTGGCTTTCAAGCCTGTTAAATGTGCACACCAGTACACACAGCTTTTATTTGACAACTGATCAACTCTAAAAGTAGAACAGATTATTGTACAAAACTGTTGTAGTTTTTCATCACATCAGCTGCCTCAAAAATAGCAAGACAGTTTTTTCTTCAGTTCTCTTGGGGATCTTTGTCTGGATAAAAGATGAAGGCCCCACTATTTATTAGCAACAGTATCTACTAACACTAAAGTTTGCCATTTCCTGTGGAAAAAGGTAAAATTAAGAACCAATGAAACAAAAAAATTGAGCCAAACACTGTTGAAATATAATTTTGAAGGTGCAATAAAAAGAAAATCTTTGCCAAAGATGATCATTTTAGGAAACATAGTTATACCTTAACTATAGTAATTGAAGATTTTTACAATCAAGGTGTGTTTTCCTCTGGCAAAAACACCTAGACAGGTAAACATTTGAAGGGAGTCCCTCTTTATTTAGCGGTCAGATCTTTTGCTGCTGTTTTTTCCAGTAGAGTAATAAATCTGTGGATTTAGCTTTTAGATGAATTGTGCAGTTCCTTTGACGTCTTGTTTTCCCCACTTTTCTTAACTTTATGGAGATGTCAGCAGCAACCTTGAGACAATTGTGTCTGATCTTTAGAAAGCAGTTAATCTTCCAAAGAAACCAACAACAGTCAATAACTTTGTCACACGGGCAGTCACAGTCATCTAATTATAAACATGTTTAGTCATGTGCAAATAGTAAGGAGGATAGGTCAATTACAACCAATTATATTGAAACTTGGAAAAAAAAGATTGCAAAGCCATTTTCAGCCTGTAGATTGTCCTTTTTGAGGACCTGGGAGCTTCTGCTTCTGAGGAGATTCTTAAATGCAAGTTGATAAAATCTCTTTTTTTCCTAGCCTTTAGCTGATGTTGTGGATGCTTTTATATATTTTAGTAATGTCATTATTTTACCAAGGGTTGTTTCTTTGAAATTCACAACTTTAGATTCTATTTTATGTGTTGAATTCTTTTATGAAACCTACTCTTATTTTTTTTAAAACACTTTTTCATTCTATTCCTTTGTATCTGGCTCTATATTTCTAATTTTTATCATTGTATTTTAATGTCTGGGTAGATTATCATTTATCAATGTTGATTCGATCTAAAGAATAGGTGAAGAACTAATCAACTGAATTTAGTTAACCGTAGTTTCACCTCCTCTCCAAAAGTTTTGTTTTTAAAGTTTTCATATTTTTAGTCACACATCTTAACCCTTTAATCTCTTGTGTTTCCTTGTGTAACATTTTGTTCTAATGGTTTCTCTTTCATTCACTGTTTAACATTTTATGTTCCATTTTCCCCTGTGTCTTTGCATTTTTAATCAACTTAGGGACATGAAGTATTTTGTGCTGTATATGTTCACATGATGAAAGACTGGCAACCTGCCCAAGGTGTCCCCTTCTGTCAGCCAACAGTAGCGGAGATTGGCTCCAGCAACCCCGTGACACTGAAAGAGATCCAATGGGTTTAGCAGATGGATAGATGTTTACATGACAAGGTTTATTTTTGGCTGTCGTTCACATTTTAAAATGATCCTTTTTCATTTTTTAAAAAATGTTTTGACAATTAAAAGCAAAAACTGTAGTCTTATTGGCCCTTAACAAACAAGAAAGTTAAAGATATAGTGTGTCTAACCCTTAGAGGTAGTTTAAAGTGAGGCACTGAGTTAAACAGTGAATTCCCTTCAATGTGAAACGCTGGAATGAGGAAATTTGATGTTTTAGTAATGAAGCTGGGTGTCCTTATGTCAACATTAGAAAGGATCGAAGTGATTCAGACTTCAGGCCACTTGGGAATTGCTCAACCTATTCTTTTGAATTATAATATAATATATATAATATGTAATATAAGTCTGTTTTCTTTTCTGTGTAAAATGTGTACATGTTACAACCTCAGATTTGATGATTCAAACCAAACTGAAGTGAAACTCTTTTTATTCTAAATTCTACTATTGTTTTTGATGCTTAGGTAGACCTGTGGCCGGTGGTGTTGGTTTTTTTACTTGTCATTTAAACAAGAAAAAAAGCAAACAAACAAAAAAAAACTTACTAAACAATTTTTCACCTTTAGTGTTCTCAAGTTTTTTTACAAGTCTGTAGTGTAGTCTTTGGGAACTTCACTGATGGTCAGTCAGTACATTTATATCATCTATTAAGATGAGCTATTGCCATGACAAAGTCATTTAATCTGACCGCTGTCTTCGATCTGGCACAAGATGGGAATCATTTATTGATCAAAACATGTCAGACTTGATATAGTGATGCTGCTGGTGGAGAAGTTAGGCGAATTAGAATTCTTCCCCTACACCTTCTTCCTATCCCTCAAATTGTAGGGGCAATTGAAGCTTTAATTCAATTCAATTTTATTTATTTAAATTGATATATTTTTGTCTTTTTTTTAAAGGGGAGGCTGTAGGGACTTGGGGCTGTGTATCCCTCCGCCAGGAGGTTGATCTGCGTCATGCTGTGCCGTGGAGGAGAAAATAATTTCTTCACGTGGGTGTGCTCTGATACATAAAACGTATAAATGTAAAATTATTACATTTTGTTAAAGTTAAAAAAACAATTCCAAGCGCTGGCAGTTTGGAACGTCTGAATTCGAACACCCTGTTTTTCCATCACTCTCCATTTGGTGGGCTAAATGCATGAGTAGGGAGAAGCTATAGGGGTAGGGGAAGATTTTGGATTTGGCCAATAGTCTTGGCTAATTTTCCATTAGCCATTTGTTTACCCTCTCTCCTGCTAGCTTTGATCCAGGTGATAGCTAGGACGATGAAAGTAACGACGTTCATGGATCTATTTATTTGCACGTGGATGCTTCAGAATTGAGAGGGTAGACTTTGGCCCGACAATGGACGTTGCTGCATTACAAACCTGAGCTTTTCAAAACTGCAGGTTTAATTCTGCTCTTGATCGAAAACGATTTGAAAAGAAATACTCTGTTTTAATTTTAAATAATTCTATAGGTGTCCTCCATCAAGAAAAAAATTTCTACAAGAACATGCTAAACTCACACAAAAAGATTATAATTGGTCTTGGTCTTTAAAGGTCCACTTCAATCATTTTTGATCTATTCTAAAAGCATTTCCAGTGGTCTTTTAGTCATAATTGTGCCATTTGTAGCCAAAATAATAATAAAAAAAACCTGTGTAATTTCCTAGGACATAGTTTCGGCAGAGCGGCAGTATCTTATTAGAATTTTGCCTCTGAGTTGTGGGCAAGACTGTTAGGAGGGAGTAAGCACCTCCCCCCTCCCCATCACCCATCTGTTTACACTTTCTCCCTCTAGCTTACAGCCCTTTAAAACCCCAACCTTGGAGCTATCCAGTTGTAGTTTAAACCAAGGACAAGGAAAGCAAAGACGTATGTAGATCTACTTGTCTGCAAGTGATTTTCAGTGGAATGGGTCTTTATGAAAAAAGTAAACTAGCTGCACTTTAGACTTTTCAGCTGGTGTCCTAAAGGTTAGAAAACAAAGAATTGAGACATGGTTTTAAAAATTATCTTCACTTTTCTTCTTCTTTCCGATTTGTACATATTCCTTTCCTTGTCCTAAAACAGCTGTAATGGTCATCATATGTCTACACTTTTTTTCCCATCGGAAAAACATTTCAATTTTTTCAAGTAAAGTGAACGCCTGGTATAAATGGGGGATATGAAAAACAAGGCAGGATTTTGTCTAGCACCAAACACGTGTGTGAGAATATTGACTAGAAGTAGGATTTTCACTGCAAATCATGTGCCACGTCATTAGAGGAAGAGGGAAGAACGAAGGACAAAAGATTTTCCAGCATCCACCCAGCTACCCATTCGTCCATCCCACCTGTACAAAGCTCCCATTCCTTCCTACTCCTAATTCCTCCATCTGTTTTTCCTCTTTCCTTTTTGCCTCTTTTTTCTTTCTGCTATAACTTGTTTTGGCTTTATGTGACACTATATCCCCCTCTGTTAAACTCTTTTGAAAATGTATTTCAGTCTCCCTCTCTACTCTTTGTACCCTTGGTACCTCATCATCCATTACATATACATATGCAGAGAGAAGAGAAGGAGACATTAATTTACCCAGTTTCCTTAAATATTCATTTCCGTCTGTCTGTGAAGTGTTTAGAAGGGTTTCCTGTTCCCAGCCCTCCAGCTTCCTTTAGAACCACCATGTAGGAAGTGGCAATCCTGGCAATAGTTCCCATGACTGACCAAATTACCTCCATATGAAAAAAGTACAATAAAATAAGATGCGAAAAAAAGAAGGTTAATTCATTTCTGGATTTAGTTACAAGTTAGATAAAAAGGAAGCTATTATCATATCTGTACAATCTGTACTTGTCAATTTTCCAAAAAGTTTCAACAAATTTAACAGATTAACATTTTTATGATTTTTGAAATTGTTTTCCTTTACATTTCTGGGATTGTCACTGGGATTAATATACCGTCATCTACATTAAAACAACTACAAAATATTGTCTTGGAAAAATGTGAACGTTCCTTTCAAATTCTAAAGAATTCTAGAGTTATAACTCTTTTCTTAATTTCGCTAAATCATACCAGCTTTGTTACTAGAGGTTATTCACAGTGGGGGAAGGTATGCAAGTAAGGAGCTTGGTCTAACTGTTCAAAGCTAACCAAGATGGAATAAAAAAAAACTTTAAGGGAGAAGAGAGCAGAGAAGGAGGCAACCCTGGACAAGTATTCTTTAGTGATGGTAATCTATCCATTCATTTTCTTAACCTGCAGCCTTTTGGGATCACGGGGGCTGCCGGAGCCTACAGGTGGGCCACACCCTGGACAGGTTGCCAATCCGTCGCAGGGCAAAACAATCACGCACACATAGACTAACTAGACAATTTCGAGTAACCAATTAACCTGTGAAGCATGTTTTTGGACGTATGAGGAAGCTGGGGTGGCCACACTTGCATGGGGAGAGGATGCAAAGTCCACACAGAAATGATCCATCATTGGCCTTGTGCTGTGGGGTCCTCAGTCTTCAGATTTTCTTTCTGTCAATCCTGGAATTAAAGAAAATGTTTGATTTTCTAGCAGCCCTTAATAGCTATCCCATGTAAAGCTTACTGCACCAAAACATGTGTCTGCTTGAGAGACCTTTTTTAACATTCCAGTTTTTAGAATAAATGTAATTACATAGAATTCAAAACAAATACAAATATGCTAAGCAGTGAAACGATTTCACTCCTTAAAATCAAACTGGAACCTCAGGATAATTTGTTGTTTCTCCCCCTTTGTGTCTTTATTAGCTTTCATTTGAAAAAAAAAAACATTTTAAAGGCCCACTCCAAAGAAAATCATGTGTTGATGTTTTTGACATGTTCTCGTGGCCTTTTCCATTGATGGAGGACACATAAAAAATTAAGCTTAAAATTGCATTTCTGAGTATTTCTTTTTTTAAAGTAATTCAAAAGGAGACAAAAAAAACCCCCTGCAGTTTGAAAAATCTTGAAGGTGCTACAAACAGCAATCCACAAGCTCTCTGCTCCACACCATTCCGATGCCTCCAATGCAGACAAATTGATCCATGCTCTGATGCAGCTTGCCATTTTTGTTGCATTAGTACTGTGATGTTAGGGTTTTAAAGGGCTGTGAACTAGCGAGAGAGTGTGTAAACAAATGAATGATGGGAAATGCGGGAAGGCTTACACTGTAACAGTTCCGCCAACAACTCAGAGGTGAAATTCGAATGAATTCCTGCCGCTCTGCAGAAACTATGGCCTAGAAAACTAACAGTTTTTTTTTTCAATTTTTGTTAAAAATGGCACAATTATAATTAAAAAAAACCTCTGGGAACGCCTTTACAACAGATCAAAAGATGATTGGAGTGGGACTTTAAGGTAGTAAAATGATCTAAAATTTATAGATTGACCTGTCAATATGCCCTAAAATATAATTCTAAGTCTCTGTTCATACTTCACCTGTAATAAGTCAGTTACCTCGGTAAAATAGAATCTGTGTCCACCTAAGACTGTAGTTTCCCATGACAAAGCCTGCAGTGAGTGAAATAAATAAAGCCAACAAAAGCTGGATGCTCTCTAACAATGAAGCTTATACTACGAAACAGGGCTTGGTTTAATTTTCTTTTTTTTTTGGTTGAGGGGGGTTGATGTGAGGTTCAATCATAGACAGTATATAGAGAACTGGACTGATTATGCCATCCCCCTACACGTTCCAAAGAAGTACCTGCTGGTCTCAGAAAGCAAAAGCCCTATGGACTTCTATTGAGAAATAAACAGCTATTTGTCAGTCATTCTGTTTGCCAGAATAACAATTCTTGCTCTGGTACTGCTTTTTAACATGTTCTTGCCAAGCTTAATTTTGCTGTTATAAATTTTTTTTATTGCAATTTATTCAAGTTATAAACAGGCCAATCAGAGGCATGTGGTGCCCGCTGGCCCCCACCTCAAAAATTTGAAAAATTTGATTGACAGATTCTCCCGAACCCAGTTTTAGAGGAAGGGGTGTGGCTTTCCAACAAACTCGCTCCTGATTAGCTAGAGTGGTTGCCATAAACATGATGGCTCTGACAGACTCGGACCAACTACCGCTTACTAACGTAATCATCTGGTTTCAAAATAGTGAAGTCCGTACTGTGAAAAAATGGCGACTGAACTGACTTCATTTCGTTGGAACCGGAGTTAAGGTCTTTTCTATGGGTGAAGTCAAGGGCTTTTTGCCCATTTCTTTAAAGTCAGTGGGTTCAGTCCAATTTTTTTGTGCACAGACAACCCTTTAATCACTGCCACTTACATTTCCTTCTGATGGGGTCATTTTGACACAACACGAACTTGAGTGAAAAAAAAGTGAATGATAAATCCAATAAATCCACTGTCCTAATAAAATGCAGACACATACTGAAGTTGATTTGACTTCCAAATAGCAACAGCTGGAACAGTGTGATTTAGAGATGGTTTGGTCTGTTACTGTCTTTGGGTCTCTCCTAACCGTGCTGATGTGTGTGAAAGCAAACAAAACCAAATGAAGGTGTACATTTATGAGAACATGCCCCTTTATTTATATATAAACGAAAAAAAAAAACAACCTTTATATCAATCAAAAGACGATTGAAATTTTGTTTGAGTTCCTGGATAAGGTTTTCTTACAAACTTCTGGTTTCTCTAGGTCCTTGACATTTTCCTCGTTGTATATATAGTGAATATATTCACCCTTCCTCCTGCTGTTGAAACCATTGTTGGTGATTTCATAGAGTGAACCCTCCCAGCATTGAGTTCCTGAACAGCTTCCTAAATAAATGAATTCAAATGGATTGTGGGAGATGTTTATAAGACATGTTTTATATAAGACACAATCAGGATGTCTGTCACCCTTCAACCTTAAACATGAAACTGTTTCATGATAAGTGAAAATTTGAAGTAATGTCCATTGAGTCCTTTCTGCCAGGCAGCTTTCAAATGAATGTGGACACCTGCAATAGTGCTCAACAGGCTTCCTTGATGTCCCCTAAGTGTTCATTTGAAAACGCTCCATGGCTTTTTGGCTGGCTTTTCTCTCCTTCCTTCCTACTAGCTGTTGTTGCAATTCTCCAAATGTGAGGTACATAGTATCTCCACTCACTCATAGGATGTTCACACAAAAACACCTGATTCTGACTCACACCAGGTTTTGGGAATCTGCTCTACATGTGGGGGCTTTCTTCTTTGATTTAAGGAAAGACCTTAGTTCCAGTTAGGCACTGAATCCAGTTGGACATCTGGTTGTCTGTAAATTATTTAAAAAGCTGCATTTTGAATTAAAGTCAAATTTGTGTTACAGTATGACCAGAGGAAAGTAAACATGAACAACGGGGAGAGGAAACACATCTGCTAAAAGAATATAAGTAGTCCTATATCAGGTTGTAAGGAATATTGTATTTCAAGAAAAACATATTTTTTAAAGTGTCAAACCACAGGCTGCCAAAACTGCACACTTATGAACCTAGAAAATATGAATGAACATGAGTTCCACTTGGTCAAAAATATTGTAAAAATAAAAAGGATTTTTCTTTTTCTTTCAAATCTGCAGTTGTTACTTCAATTAGTTTTAAAAAGACAAATAATTTGGGTGGCATTAAAGCCCCTACATGTTTTGACCTAATGTAACGGTCACACAATACTGGTGCTTTTGGTAATAATTTGATTTTTTTTCTTTGTTTCACAGCATAAGGTGAGGACTTGTCAGCAAAGTAAACTAATCCCCCTGATCCCTCAAGAAATTTATGATAGCTCAGTTCTTCAGCCTCCTGGGAAGTTGTAAAGAAAAAATATTCCTCCAAAGAGAAAAAAGAAACAGGAATGATTTACAAATAATTGTCTAGATGTACAACAGTTTTTTTGTGGTAAAAAACTGTATATAAAAAAAAAATAAAAGTGCTAGAACTCATGACATGAAATCTCCACCCTTGTAAGATAACATGATTTATTTTAAATTTCACCAATGAACCTGTTTGACATAAATAAGTTCTTTAAAGATGCAACAAACAGACAGTATTTTTTTCGAAAAACTTTGAGTTTGAAATAAGGAATAGAATTCCACAAGCCTTTTTTAAAGTGAAAAGTTGGTTGTTTTGTTGAGTAAGCTCTCGGCCATTCATTGTTATGTTTTATAATTTACAGACCAGAGTTTAAAAACATGAATTTTGCTTGATTGGTGTGGTTATAGATCTTTTCGGAATCTCACTTTGATGACATTTGGAATTGCAGGTTTTTAACACTAAGCTGTTAAGAGTGGCTGTGAATACGTGTTTAGAAAACTGATGTCTAGAAAAATAAAACCTGATTGCCAGGCCCTATCCACTAAAGCTGTGGAGATTGCAGCTTGGTAGGGAATATTTTAGAGATAGTTTAGAATATTTTGTTTAAAGCAGCAAAGACTGAGATAAGTTTAAAAGTTGCAACCTACAAAACAAACTCAAGAAGTGCATCCCTACAATGCAAAATATATCCAAGTTGTGCTAAAAGTTCCACTCAGATCATCTTTTGATTTATTGTTAAAATGTTCCCAGTAGTCTTTTCTTAATTTTTATTAATTGTTTTTAGCCAAAATAAAAAAAAAACAGTGTCATTTTCTAGGACATAGTTTCTGAAGAGTTTCATTACATTTCATTTATACCCTCTCCTGCTAGCTTACAGACCCTCACAACCCCAACCTGACAGTATCGGAGCAACAAATATGGCGAGCACTACGTCACAGCAACGGGCTTCTTCCAACGGCATTTTTTGTCTACTTATGATTCACAATGATTTGAATAAAGAAATACTCAGAAATGTGAGTTTTAGGTAAATTTTCTTTATATATGTCCTCCATCATGAGAAAAATATCACACAAGCATGCTAAAAACACTAAAAACATGATTTTAATTGGAGTGCCTCTTTAAAATAGTAGAAATAATTAGAGCCTTTTATTCATTTTTATTATTTTATTTTTTTTACAATTGGGATCTTGCTTATTTGTTTTTGTTTTTCATTTCTTTCAATGTCAGATGGTAATCAGTATTATAGGACCATTTACTGCCACTTAACTTAAACAATTTTTAGCCTATTTTTTTTTATTTCGGTAACTTTCTAAGTTTCAGTTAAATTTGTCTTCTGAAGATTTTTTCTGTCAACTGCAAAGACAACAGAGCCACTTTGCAAAGCTTTCCAATCCAAAAGATTAGCTTCCTATCAGGTCAAGCTTCCCAATCTGGATTAAATCCTTTCTTTTTCTTGTTAAAAACACAACAGTGAGCTATCACACCCTAATATTTTGACTTAATGCTTTTAGACAGAGGGGAAAAAGAGCAGTGGAGGGAAAAAAGAGGTGAAGAACAGTCAGAGGTGTAGAGGAGAGAAATTGTTAGATCTGGCTCAGATCTAAGGGAAACCGGTAGCTTGAGCCGGACAAAGTCACAGATGTTTTAGAATATTATTCTAATCTAATAGCCAGGCTTTCTATGTCCTCTCATTTTTCTTTTATTTATTTTCTTTTCCTCCCTTTGCTTTTTCAGGAGGGAAACTGGAAAGGGTCCAAAGTGCATTAATGCATCTCAAGAGCATCATGTTCCACAACTGCTCAGTAATGATCCTACCACTTCATGTGCTTGTTATCAGCCCTGTTTATGTGAAGAAATCAAAATCCCCCAAAATAAATAAACACGAGGATTATTAATCTTCATGGCTGCACGAAATGACTTGGTCTTCTTGAGTGTCTCTGGGTATTGTGCCACAATTTTTCCACATCTGTGGACAAAATTGGCAAAATAAAAAAAAAATAAAGGAGGCTCTTATTTTGTAGGAGGACATTACCACTGGATTAGATACAACGATACAGATACAAGGATCCTCCTTTTTTGTTAGCATCTTTTTCAAAAGTTTGTTGCACCATGAATGTACAGCTACAGGTAGCAACAGAGGATACATTTTAGGCCACACTTCAGGTCTTAAGTGGTTTCCTTTACTTTTTATTCTTTCCTAAATCAGATCTTCCTGTCCTCCTCTCTTTTGTTGCATGACACGAGGGAGTTTTTGTATCAGGCAATGACCATGCTGCAAAACATTGACAACTTCTACAGACTAAACTGATGCACAGGAGTTTATTTAGTTCCACAAAATGAAACAGACATTGTTGTAAAATGACACAAGTTCTTAATTGATTTCATGTGACCTTGCAGTCTTTTATATTTACTTTTCTGTTGTAGAAGTTTAGCCAATAGATGTTGTGTATGCTCTTAGCTTCAATTTAATATTGAATTTGTTCCATTAAGGTTAAAATACATTTCTAGAGATTTTTAGGTTGGGAACAATATTACATATAAAAAAAAAAGGAAAACTGAGGCCAATTTTTTTTTAACTTGTTTTCTCCACCAGCTGAACAAACAGATATGAACTGAGAGCCTCTCAGATTTTACTGTTACAATCTGGGTTTTTAAATCTTCGGACACAAGGTGTTTATTTATATAAACCCCTTTTGTAATTTAGGCCAAATTTTATTTATATTGAACATGTTTGTATCCTTTTTTTGTTGAAGGAAAAGAAGAAGGGGTAAGAAGAGAGAGGGATGTTAGAGAAGGGGGGTAATGGCAAAAAAGACAGGGGAATAAGAGTGGGTTAAATAAATTGGAGGATGATAACAGGTGAGGGGGGTAGGATTATAAAACAACAGGCTAAAAGTTTAAAGTTTCAAGATGCTAGAAGTTTAAAATCCTTCCAGTCAGGTGTGAATGTTTGTCTAAAATGGGCAGGGCCTGCCCAAACACTCACATGTTACAAACATACCTGTTGGCTCCAAAAGTCTTCACATACAACACGAACAGTTTACATGCACACGTATGCATACAAACCGTCACATGTAAAGCTTTTCATTCTATCACGTATGGTATTTGTGCACAGGTGAGTTGACACCTGTGTTCAGGTGAGTGTTCATATTTTGCTGAGGAGGATGATGAAATGGAAAAAAAGGAGGGAGAGTTGTTGGTCACCCTCACACCAAGACCCCCGCCGAAGCAGCAGCGGTGACCAGGAAACTGCCATACCCACCTGAGAGCAGTGAGGCACGGTAATACAGAGTACAAGCCCTAGCCCAGCCAGAGCCAACTGAGGCCAACTTGGCTACAGTTTCTAAAACTCAGATCATTGATGTCCTTTTGCTCACTCCTTCATCTTCTGTTCAGTTCCTTTTCCTCCATGTGCTGCTGAACATCTGGAGAAAAGTGATATCTTAGGAGTGAACACTTCCCTTGCCATCTCTGTTTCTCTTCACTCAATTCTTCCTTCTTGTCCCTTTACAGCCACATTTGTGACCCTCGCTTCAGTGGTTCTGTTCTCTTTTTTTTTAATTAGTTCTTCATTTCATGCCATGGACAGAATAGCATTAGTGACAGAGCCTTTACTTAAATTTGAATGACAGAAAACTGTGAGTAAATGGGTTTGTTTGGGTTTTAGGAACACTTCCGGGTTGGAAAAGGAGCTCACAAAAATAATTCATATTTCATAAAAATTCTTTCTTTAGTGTGCCAAAGGTATTATTATAGATATGGATATAGTCTACTCTGAAAGGCTTATGAATAGCATGATACAGGCCCTCGATGAAGTCTTCAATTGTCGCCGGTCATCTATGTTAGCTTGTAGCTGTCAGCTCTTAGAAAATACATCGGTTTTCTAACTTTAAAAACTCATGCAAAAAGAAAAAGTCATCACTTACATGTAAACTTCTGTGCTTCAGAGCACATCCATGTGAAGAAGTTGGTTTCTGCAGATCACCCTAATACCCCTACAAACGGAGAAATAGGGAGGAGTCAGAGGGGTAGGGTAGCAATCAGGATTTGGCCTTTAAAATAGTGTCATATATGGAAGGAGTGTGCATTTGTAGCAAGAAAAGTTAATAGCTGGTTGTTAGAGGAGTAACAATTCATTTTAACAACAATTTTAATTGAAATCATAATTTGTGGTTACTGATATGAATCTAAGTTGATATTGGCTTATTTCGAACGATCCGATTTGATACCTTTCACTGACCTAAAATCGATTCAGTCCATCTTTAGTCGAAAATTTCAACCAGTTTGACTCAGAAAAAAATACCTTATACTAACATAAGCCCACTGTTGCTTTTCACATCAAAATAACGATACGATGTTAGAACATTATACCACACTGTATGGTCACGTCTTTGCTGCCATCACGTGTGTTGTTCGCTGTGATGGCACTTGGTCGTTTTATGTTGTAGTCAAATAAACCACCTTGTCTCAATCTAAATGGCATTTTCCAAGATTGATTTATTACATTTTGAAATGATTATATAATGGTATAGGTTGATTTGATTAACAACTTGCCTCAGATAAGGCGATCTGGTTGGTTCGCAGGAACAAAAATCCATTCATAGATAAATCGTTACATCCCTACTGGTTGCACTAATCAACTACCACTAGATCTTTACAGCCAGAACAGCTTATGTTTCTATTGCCACTTGTTTATTACTGTCAGGTAGAATATTTGACTGAAGTCTGGAAAAACAAGATAAAACAAGGCATTGTTCTACCAGCATTTGTCACAAGTCAGACAACCTGTTTTTATTTTGCCTTAAGCTGATCCTACTTAGGCGTCCATCCGTAATATTAATAGACTGCCACTCTGCTCCACCACACTGCCTCCACTAAAAGATGCTTTTCAGCCAGACAATGGTTTTCTACATATTCTCCAAACTTTGCCCAAAAACTCCTACGACCTTGTTGTAGCCCCTTGTAGTACTTTCCATCAAAACAGAGATGCAATAGAGTATTAGCTTGGTTGATAGAAGTCTGGCTATATATACAAAGGTGTAAACAAACGTGGACACTGCTGCAAAAATGTAGATTTGTAATAAATGTAATTTATTTTGAAGCTGTGACTCCATCAGCATTAAAAGACAGCTGCAAAAACACACATTTTTATCCCTAAGCTGTGAAGAAACAGTAGGAGGGAGGATTAGGAGGAAACTTTAAATAACATTGCATAAAAGAGGAAAAACAAAAAAAGTACAGTTGCTTAACAGACTGTTTAAATTGGAAGCTCATTTGATTAAGACGGAATTTGGAGCACACAATTTCCGCAACTAAAAAAAATACTTTGGCAAGGTGTATTTGAGAAAACATTTGGTTGTCAAGCAACTTTAGGTCTGCAACATTAAACACACATGCAGGCTGAGACACAAATGGTCCAAGTGGACCTATCTGAGTTCAGGGGTCATTGTCGTGGTTTGGGATTTTCCTGTGTTTGGCTGGCCTACCTGGTGTTGCACCTGCTTCACTCTGTGACCCAGACATACATTTTACCTGATTCAGTCTAAGCCAGCATCTTTGAAGCTCAGAGAGGAAATCCAAAAACTTTTGCTATCTGTTTTTTGTATTCCAAACCAAAAAAAAAAAACCCCACCAGTCCTTTTCAGCACACAACTGGAGGACCGATTCACATCTGTTACAATGATTTGGGACGCTATCATTTTATTGTCTGACACACACTATATGTATCAAATTGCAGTTTAGTGTACTTAAGGGGCTAGTATGATTAAACACTGTTTCCTTGTCCAGAAAGGGATGTTTCATGGCCATTAAGGCATCTCTGACCCTCATATTGGATGTGATGCCCTGCAGTTTCTGCCTCAGCTTTAACTCACCGGTTCTCAAATCAGATTCTCACGTCCACTTTTTTGTCGATTTTAACTTTAATTCACCTGGTTGAGAATTGGCAAAACAATACATTTTACTTTTACTGACTTTATCTGTTTATTTGATTAGGAAATTAAGACAAACATGTGAAGCTTGGCTTTATTCATTCATTCATTTTCTGAACCGCTTTATCCCTTTCGAGGTCACGGGGCTGCTGGAGCCTAACGGGCTACTCATGGGCGAAGGCAGGGGACACCCCTGGACTGGTCGCCAGTCTGTCGCAGGGGCAAGCTTGGCTTTATGACCATAAAAAATAGTCATGCTATGTTTGAAAATGTTCTGCATTTAATTTACTATAAAGGGTTTAAAATAATTTTGGTCTGAATCTTTCAGTTTTTAGAAAGCAAAGAAACTACAGCTAGAAGGATGGATTCAGCTTAACCTTTTTGACAAGTTGTGGTTCTTGCACCACAAATATTCAGACTTTGACTCAGTGCATCTAATTCATAAAACATCTTGGGCTATTTGAAGTTTGAAAGCCAAATGCTCCCTATCCATCGCTGTATATGAACTGCGTGTGGGCTGCAGAGATGGTTTAGTGGCAGGTAAGAAAACAGTTTGCAGGGGACACCAGGGAGCATCCAGGCTGCCTGCATCTCTGTGAGTGTGGGTGGGATGAACAGCAGCCCAGGCCTCGTCACTCCTGTCAACAATCAATCTGCACTGCACTGAACCAGGAAGCAGTTTACACCTCTATGACATTGCTCATTTTTGACAGTTACAATAAACTAAAACGTTTTTAATGCTCCAAAGTCCAACTGCAGCATTTTTTTTACAGTACCTGTGTTCTTCTTTGAGGAGACATTTGTATTTTGGATTTATATTCTTAAACACAACTATGACATATGGTTTATCAAAGTTTGATTTTGTCTACAGCAACTGTAAATGTTCCTGTAAAAGTCACAGTGACTGATTTAATATTTTTAAAAATGTAATGTATATTTATACTGATTGGAGATGATGATTGATTGGAGTAATTGTTGTAGGAAGTTTGGGTGTAAAAATACAATAAAGTAACCAATGGTGTATTCAGATTGGAAAAATCATTTGTTTGGACCAAAGTTTGTAAAAAAAAAACAAAACACATGACTAAAGATCTCTTCAGCCATTGGCCAAGAACTACGAGGCAGATCAAAACAACAAGAAAGTTGGAGGTGCAGCGATTTAAAATCCTCGTCAAGATGGCTAACTTATTCAAACTTTATATTTTAAAATGCCTGTTTTGAACGTCAGGAACAACAATGTTTACTTGTTACTTTGATATGGGGGAGACATGCCGCAAGACAGTTACTGGCAAGAAGATGTGCTGTGTGTGCTTTACATCAGAAAATATTAGCAACTGCAGTACTAAGGAGATTCCTAATCTGTTGACATAACATGACCTCCGGCTACGGTGGCCTTGTTGGTCCAGTTGTCTGGTCCCAAACCTGTAAAGCTAATCAGTTTTTTCTTTACAGCAGGGCACACCTTGACATATTTTTATTTATTATTTTGTTTCTTCTCCCCAGCGACCGCCATGACCCCTTCACGATGAAACATGTAGTGAATTATAGACAGGCCTACAATTTTGAATCCTAAACTTTTGCAACACTTGCAATTCTTACACAAAGTTTAATGTAAATGTGTACATTTTGAGGAGGTAAATCAACCTTGAGGACTTTCACTTTATATGCAAACTTTATTTTAACTTTGCTTAATTTTTGTGTTTTTAAATTACTGATTAATTTTGGATCATTTAAATCTTGACAAAATATATGTTTTTTAAATAGCTGATTCATTTTGGATCATTTAAATATTAACAAAATGTATGGGTTTTTAAATTGCTTGTCTCATTGGGTTTTTCCAACATATTTTATTCTGTATGTGGATAACCGTATGTAGTCTATAGCACTGGCAGCATGTGAAGGTTTAAAAGGCTGTTAAAATGTGGGATGACAGGAAGTTAGTTTTTATTTGTATTTATTCTCGAGTCTGGTCAAGAATTTACTCCGGTAAAGTTTAGGAACGTTAAGTTCAATTTCCCCAGCTGCACCCAGGCCTGATTACTGTCACACCTGCTCTTAGTCATGACCTAAATGCAAGACCAAAAGATCGACACAATTTAGACATAATACTGCAACCTTAAAACATTTTGAAACAAATGGTCAAGGTAAATAATATTTATCTAAACATTTAGATGAAGATAATATTAAATAATGCTAAAACATACCAGGAATGTCCAGTTGGACCAAATTACACAAAGAGTGTAGCGATGACTAATCCAAGAAGTTTCAAAAGACCTCTTATAAACTTCTGAAGAACTCCAGACGTCACAGGAGAATCAGTTTTCTTGCAACAGATCATGAAGATTTTAAACTTTTTCCTCTCAATACTTAATACCCTAATTTTGAAAGCTGCAATTGTATAATTTAAATAAAGTTAGGATAATGACAAGGGCAAACCCTGTATCACTTTTATTTACTTGTATTTTTTTTACTGTCAGAATTTTTTCTAACAACCTTTTTATGTGTAGCCTTTACCATAGATTCTGTGATAAAATAAAGACGTTAGTAAAAAAACAAAACAAAAACCAAAGGAACCACAGCTTTAGCTACCGTGCTGCTGAACTGAGATGAGTCACATCATCACTGGGTTGAAAGTGCATTCACAGAGGGTTGTAAGCAACTGTTGCACCGTGTCGTTTTGCACGATTTATGGATTGAAAAGTGTTTCAGTGGCTTGGCTGGGTCAAGGCCACTGTTAGCCTCAACCAGACTGCACATGCGAGACAAGATAAGGGAATACCTTGTCATCGTGTTTAACTGCATCACCTCCAAAGCTTTACAATCTGAGCCATTGTGCAAGGAACAAGGGAGCAGAGATCATCCCGTTAAAACATGAAGATCTGCAGTAGTTGCAGGATAAAACTGAAATCTTCATTTAACAGTGGAAATGACATCCAAAAAAAACAATAGGGTAGCATGTCTTACCATTCTGATTGTGGTTTTAAGATCTGGTTCCTCCTCCTCTGGCAAACTACCTGTGAACACCAAGTGTCTTGTGCTTTTTCCTATTTGTTTTTTATCAATTGATCATCATTTTTGATCAGAGGCATTTATGTTAGTGATGTTTCGCCAACGGAAAAAGCTTTTTCTGCTGAATCTTTGTGATTACTTTAATAAATATATCTGTCCGGCCTTGTTGGATATTTGTGCGCTGTTTGGGTTCACTGCAAACATTTTGATCCTTTTTATGGTGATGGTTTTAGGGATGTTATTTTAAAGCTCAATAAATGTTGAAAAGGTAACTGTTATCATTTTGGAACTAAAAATTTAGATTTGTGTTAAAAAACTAGTTTCAGATGTATACAGATCTATTAAGATGGGCCATCTTTTACCAAGACTGTAATTTCATTTTGTTCATGTTTTGTTCTAAAATGAGCAATTTCTACTTATTATACCAGTTTTTTGTCAATGTAATCAAAATGAACTACAATTGGATAAATAAAACTCAAGAAAATACAAACCATTTGTTTAGAACTAGAAAAAAATCTTTGTTATTGCTTTGTTTTTCCCTTTTTGAATGCTTGTGTGGAACTCCTTGTTTCTAGATTTTGATATCTTATAAAATGTATTATTAAGTAAAAATGACTTGCTGCATGGACATTATTTTTACTACTTTCTAGTAATTTTCCTTCTTAGATTTGAATTTCATTGTTCGATTGACTATGATAATGAATATCTATTTATCAAGATAAGTGTTTTTCTTCTATTTTAGGCTATTTCTTTTTACATTGTTGTCACATGAGTTTCACCTGTCATTTAGTTCATTTTTTTTCTCTGTTTTCAAAAAACAAAGTCATTACAAATGAACTAATTGTTTCTGCTCTGTTGCGCAGACAGAATTTTATGATGTAGTTCATTTGCCGCATTGCTTGTGGCTGTTAAGCAACATTTTGGGATCAATGATGATGATTAAAAAATAACACCTTCCAAAAGTTGTTTTTGGTGACAATTATTTTTCACTTACTATTGAGACTTATTCTTTACTTTGTTGTCTGTTTTTTTATTAAGCATCATCCTATTAACTGCTTTATGTCCTTCAAAATTTAATATTCTGTCATATAATTTCAAACAGTGTTCATTTGTCGAGTTATAAACTTGTTGCCACTTTTTCTTTCGTTGGTGAAGAGGTGGTAGATAGATTTGTCTTAGCTGACAGGATCCATGGACACTGTTTCTAATCAGAGAAAACAACATTGCAGATGAAAAATGAGTTTGCAGCATACAATGTTGGCATTCAGCTTAAATGTGAGGTGTAGATCTTAGGGAATGACTTCAATGAAAATGGTGTTTGTGGTGTTTTTGATATGTTTTTGTAGCATTATTCTCATGATGCAGGACACATATAAAGGAAATGAAGCTTGAACGTGTATTTCTGAGTATTTCTTTTCTCAAGTCATTGTGAATCAAGAGCAGGCCAAAACATGCAGTCGAAAAATAACTCTGCAAAACTATGTTCTAGAAAACGATACAGTTCTTTAAGCTAAAAACAGCATAATCATGATTAAAATACAACTAGGAACACTTTTACAACTTACTGAAGTAGGAATTTAAAGCCTTGTTTAGACTGTGCTGTATTTTGAACGTTAAATTGACCCAATAAACAATAGGCTGGGGCGGAGTCGCTGTAGCCACCTGTTGATTGGCACAAAGTGATTACAACTAGAAAGCGATGACGTCTGATAGAAAGCGCCAATATAGCACTCATAAGCAAAAGTTTTTTCCTCTTTATGGTAGTATTCCTCTAAGAACCCTGCAATCGTCTTTCAAGCAACATTATATCCCTGATACACAAATTGTACCAGAAGTAAAGAAATAAAGAGACGAGCTTCTGGATGACCTCCATTGTGGTTGCTTTTTTTTGTTGTTGCATTACAATGACGCAAACACACTAGGAGTCTACACCACGCATGTGAAAACACACCGCTCAGTGGAAGCAAGGCTTAAGAGCGATACAATGGCCCAGTGACCCGCCACTCTCTAAACTCGGAGTTACAAACACTGACTCTAAATGTTATCGGATGAAGCTATGCAAAGCAGCAAAGACACATGCAATTTGTCAACATTTTTTTTAATTGGTATGATAGTGTGTTAGTTACTACTGTCACTTCACATGCAATCTTCTGATCAAGTGTTCCATGTCTGCCACTGTTAAATCTATTGGTAAAGAAAAGAAGCCTGCAAGCAAGAAGAAATAAGAGGGTGATCTGATGCAGTTTGCTCTGTTTATTGGAGGTATATTGTCAGACATTTTACAAGCTGATGCTTAAATCTTAAATGTTTCCATTCAGACATAAAAATGCAACACGGATAAAAACTAAGCTCACCAGAGAACACTTTCAAAGCCTCTGTCTGAAAGGCACCAAAGTGCCAAATTTATTATCCGCCTTCTTTTTTTTTTTTTTTGGACACACGCAGACAAAACTAGAGCAAAGACACCTGTTGTTAAACACTTCAGTAGCTACAATACATTTAGTTTCCAACTGATGTGTTAGTTGAGCTTCTAGAGGTAATACCACTTATGTCTGCTGTCATGTGTTTTACACCAAAATACAGAAAGTGACACATTCAAAACACAGAACACCAATATTGATGGAAGGCTACTACAACCGGTTTGTTGTGGGCAGCAGGCTTTCACTTTGTTGTATGCTCTGATGAGTGCAGGTATTTTAAATATTGTCAAGATTAAATACAACATATGACTGCTTTTTAAATACATTGTGTGTCTTTTAAGTTAGAATTCAGTGAAATTATGTTGAATCACAAGACAACCGTTACATGATTTTTTTTTTCACATCTGCAAAAGAAATTTACAAAAAAAAGTTTCTTTTTTTAAATAATAATGATAGTAATACATTCAAATAATAGCATAATATTCCATCCATATTATTGTTATTTTAAATAGATTGCGATGTAGTGGTTGCTCATGAAGGACAGTCTGTCATTACATTAGCTGTCACAAAAAGAGACAAACCCTTATTGTCAGTTCAAATATTGCAGAAACAACACTGTCTTTTAAAGTTCGGCCTCCGTGCTGGTCCCATTGTCGCAATGTCCATCAGAACGACACAGATTTGCTGAAACTCTGAGCCTACAATGATATTTCCTTATGATACTTTCAAGTGTTTACCACTTTAGGTGCCTTCCAAACAAGTCCGACAGAGCCTGAGGAACAAACATGAACGTCCACCCTGATTTTATTTTATTTTTTTCATATTTTTTTGGGGTATCTGATGTTAAAGAGTTGGCTTCTCATGAAAGAATAAGCAACCTGTGGGATGATGATGTAAACAGCTGCAACCTCACCAAATGGGAAAAATAAAACAACTCTTGACAGTTTACTTAAGTTAACACAATTTCAGCTTCCTCATCTCTCCCTGTCCTTCTGCCTAGTCCTTTATCTTCTTCTGTGCCAGCTTTGTGATTTATCCTAATCATTTTCCTTTTTTTTTTGACTGACCTTTTGCTCCTAATATTGGTGATTTAACTGCTTTATGTACTCCCTTGCCTCGTTGCTCTTTGCGGATATTTCTCATGGTGCTACATTTGTCTCCATCAGTCTCTGCCTGTTTGCAGTTTTCTGGCTGCTACTGAGTTATCCTTCCTGTTGCTCCGCTGCGTTTGCTTTACTCAACTCTCTACAAGCAGCCACAGCCCTCCACCACCATGTCCTGGTAATTTTTCAGCACAACGCGGTCTTGAGAGTCCATGTAAAGCAGGGCAATAGGGCTGAGGCTAGTGGGGACGCAGCAGGGACGGGGCACTGCTCCATTCACAGAGTTTACCATGGTTTGAACCACAGCGTGGCTTGACGCATTCATGTGGTCGGCCAGGGGATAACGGCACTCTCCCAGGCAGAAGAAGGCATCATAGCCGCTGGGAGCAATGATCCACTTTTGCCAACCCACATCTCTAAAATCTACATGTAGAGGATGACGGCGGCATCTGCCACGGGAAAGACGCTTCAGTTTTGCAGAGTGACCACCATTTCTTTTCACACGCCCTCGTTCACTCCAGCTGACCCCCCCTGTATTAGTTGCCCAGTCCTGCATAGAATACCCTTTTTTTTTGGCCCTACCCCAGGCTTTGGCTGTATCATGACCTTTACTGCTGTTTCTGGCCCTCACTTTTGACCCCTTTTTCCCCCTAATCCTCTGACTGTTACCGGAGGTTTTTCTGCTATGTTTAATCAAAGGCTCTCCTCGACCGTCGTGACTGTAGGTCACCAGCAGGGGTCTTTCCCTGGCCCAGCTGTGATCATCTTGGCCCACAGACCTGCACACTCTCAAGTGTCTCTCTTTTTGTCCATCTGCCTCGTCTTCATAAGGTGCAGAAGCAAAAATCTGGTAAGGAAGTGGGTTGGTAATATTTTCAGGTTTGATTTCAAGGAGGAAGCCCAGGTTGCCAGAACCAGCTTGGATCTTTTGCAGAAGCTCGGCACTTATAGTAAATGCTTCCCAGAAACCACTTGGTTTTTTGCTATGGAGGTTGTTGGTGAGTAACCGTGTCTCCAGCAAAACCTGCTCTGGATCGTCGCGATGCTTTGAGAGGTATAGGTTTAGTCTGTAAGGTCCAGGACCCAGAGAAACTCTGTCACTGCGGAGCAGCCGAAGCTCAGCTGAGAGCATGCTCTCCTCTTGAGGGATGGACGAAATGTCAAAAGAGATGTGTACTCTATTGCGATCCTTCTCCGTGTGACTGTCTTCATGGGACTCTGAGAATAAATCAGAGAAAGAAGAGAATTTAGCTGATTTAGTCTGAATCAGATTCTCATCGCTGCAAACATGAAATGTGTCCACCGTATTTTCAGAATAAAATAAAAAAAAATGCTCTTGCTTGTTTAATGTAGAAAAATGCACAATGTAATAAATTCCAATGAACTGCTTTATTTTTCTATCCATCAATCACCTCATGAGACCTCGTTTTTTAGTTCAGGATGCTAAAAAAAGCAGCAAAAATGCAGAGACTTGACCAAAGGTTTCATAAAACAAAATCTTAAGGCTAGTTTGAATTTTTTTCTTTTAAGAACAAAATCTGCTATTTCAGGGAAACTTTTATCTGAAGTAATTTGAAGGTAAAAGTTGAAGGCGATGCAGAGCAAAGTCTCTTGGCAAAGGACACAACTGGTCGTCATGAATGGGATTTGACACCAAACCAAGCAATATGCAGACAATTTCTCCACCCAGTGAATTCCAGCAATTTGAGAGCCAGTGATTAAAGGTAACTAGTAGAGTCCAATCCTTACCCAAAATTAGTCTGATTAATAACAAGTAATGTTAAGTAACACTTTGCTATTTTTACGTAGAGAATGATGCACCCCTAACAGCAGGCCTTTTATCCCTGAATGTGTTTCAACTCCTATTCAAAAACAGTTTTTTATTATATTGTATTTTGGTTTTTGTGTTATACTCTGTGTTTTATTAATTTCTTTTATGCAATCGGATTACTTTTTATTGTAATTTTTATTTTTTTTGTATATTTTATATTTTTATTTCTGTCATTTAATTCCTCTCTTTTTTAAATAGGCTCTCAATGATTAAATCTTGTGTACTCCTGGCACTGCATCTTTTATTACATTGCATTTGTGTGAGTTTTTATGATTGATTAATTGATAAATTCTCTCTCTCAATGAATGTAAAAAACATCAAATGTTTTAAAAATGTTTTAAAGCATACATTTACATGGCACAGGACTAATTTGTCAGAAAGTAAGCAATATTAATTGTACTATACACAATTTCCTTAGCAAATAATTCAACAACCAAATGATATTAAGTGTTTTTCAAGTAACGACAGAGCCAAAAGAAAATTGCTACGATGTTATTAATAATTGTAAGATTAATGGTCATAGTTTTAAGATTAAAGTTGCATTATAGTTTTTATTTGTATTTTGTTTTTAATCATGTTAAAAAAATGGGTGAACACTTACTTTAAGAATTTAATATAAATCTGATTTGAGTATTCACCCAGATCATTTAAAGTGCAGACATACAATGTTAGTTTCTTATTTATGTATATCAGCATCTTTGTTTTCTTGGAGTTATACTGCAGACATTAAAGTCTTTACAGTTCTGTTTATCTTACTGTGGATGTGTTATGTGCACACAAATTAAACATCTGAATTAACACTTTAAACATTTCAGACAAAAAAAATGAATGGAAACATTTTCTTTCTGGCCTGTTTTTGTTCAAAAGCTGCATAATGTCACATCAAATTTCACTTGTAAAACATTGTGATTAATCGCAAATCAAAAGTGTGATTAATCTGATCACTTTTTTAATTGATTGATAGCACTATAAGTGATACATTTTCATTCCCACGTATTTAAATAATGGTTCTGTTAAATATTAAAGAATACAGTTACAGTTTTGCTTTATGCTATAGACTTGAACTATTGGAAGTTATGCCAAGAAAGCAGAAGCGCAAACCTGTTGGCGAATGCTATATTTTAAAGATTTCTTGAAAATTAAGTGGCAAAATCAAACATTACCTTTTATTACAAGAGGAGGATTTATTTTTATCGTACCTTACTTTATCCTATTCGGGAGTTCTAAACAAGCACAGACTAAAACATATAAAACTTAGTATCCAAAAGATTTATTTGTTTTTTTTTTTTAAAAGAAAGATTTGCCTCGGACATTCATATTTTTTTTTAAAAGATAGCGCTTGATATACTCAGACTTAGGGAAATGGTGCAGTTCTGGGTGATTTGAGTTGAAAATTAAAAAGATAAATTTGTTGGAAACGTTTACAGTCAGATCATTTAAATATAGTTAAACCTTGACATGGCCCTAAAGATTAGACACAAGTTACAAACACTCAAAAACAAACTAAATAAATAGGCAAAGAAACAAAAAAAAAAATCACAATAAAAACAATTTTGACAATCCAATGCTTTAGAGACAGTCAGGATAATTTAGATTTCCTTTTCTTTGTCAGAAACTCTTCACATGAATAGTCTTGTGCCCTCAAATGTTTTTGTCCCGCTGTGTGAGACAAATTCTTCAATTTGCTGCATGTAAGATTGGACAACAACAAAAAAACTTTTTGGTCTGATATTTGGAGCTCGTAGAGATCAGTTCATGATTTCTATATGAGAATTGAAAAGTTGGTCTCATAGACAGTAATCCTACATATGCATAGTCATATTCTGTTGTGTTGTGACATCTATTCTTTGTTAGAAATTTTTTGTCATCTATTAAATGACACAGCAATGTTCCTTTTTTAAAAATTTCGAAAAACAAACCATGAAATTAGTTACTAAACATGCTAATAAGGTCATTTGTAAGTTTTATCAAGCTAAACAAGGTAAAACATCAAGAGGGATCTTTGATTGCTTTGCCATAATTTTTCAAAATGCAAATTTTTGGTTTCATACTCTTTCATTTAAGACTTTTTTCTGCACATTGTTCATTGTAGTTTCTTTTGCAAATGTTTAATATTTTTTGCACAGAGTAAACAATCAGAATTCACTGTTTTACTGCTTTCTCAGACACATTGAGACTATAAGGCATTTTCCCCAAACCCAAGAATCATCAGTACTGAAGCAGGGAGCTTACCGCTGTGATGAAAACTGCGTACTGTGTTGGCCTGCTGAATGTGCTGGCTGGGGAAGCTAAATGATGGGTCTTCCAATAGATGGTACTGCTTTTGGTGGAAGCGATAAAGATCAAGGAGGTACTGTGGCACTGGTAGTCCAGACTGCGGGTTAGGCTGAGACTGCAGGCCCAGTCGGCTCAAGAGTAGAGTCTGAATGGTTTGGGAAAGGTTGGAATCCGACAGCGATGGCGTGAGTGTTGAGGATGAAGACGTGGGCGGCACCCTGCCATGGTCAATCTCGCTGGTGTCTTCACCCTGGCGACCAGACGAGACTTGAGGTAGCAGCAAGAACATGAGGATCAGGATGTTAGCAGGGAGCATGGTGGATCTGGAGGGAAGAAGGAAGTTGAGGGAAATGAAGTTTTTCATGGAAAAATCTTTTGTGACGTAGTGTGAAACGTTCAGAGTGTTGCAAATGAAAAGATGTTTTCATTTGATTCACACAGCATAGAGACAGTACAAAGCATTGCCATAGAAATCTGAAAAACAGATAGCCCCTACGAGATGCTTCAGGACTCTGTATATCATGCACATGTCTTCTCCTTCCTGGACACACTAGTTTCTCATTAGTCTTCACGTGGCATATGTTCAAGAAATTTACAGTTCACAAAACATTACCAAATTGTTTCCTTGTTACTACTGGCTGTTGAAACAGTGCTACTTTGTTTTTTCTTTGCTAATTTATGGTCAGCTTGTTACCCTCAAGGCCCTTATTTCTCAATAGATCCTTGCGCCAAAGTAAGTGAGCAGCAGTTTTGTGTAATCTGTGTCTGTGAGTAAAGGAAATCAAACTGAACTGTGTCAAAAAATGTTGGTATTTCTTATAAAAGAGTCTGGTTACTTCTTAGGGTGACAGCAGCAGCAGTTAAGTTAGATTAATATTTAGTTTTTGTCCTTCTAATGCTCAAAGATACTTTTCTTCTTTTATAGTTTGCATTTTGGACAGTGAGCATGCTGACTTGATTTCAAACACAAGTGGAATCTGCATGAAGTGGTAACAACATCTATCTATCCATCTATCTATCCCTCTATCCCTCTATCCCTCTATCTATCTATCTATCTATCTATCTATCTATCTATCTATCTATCTATCTATCTATCTATCTATCTATCTATCTATCTATCTATCTATCTATCTATCTATCTATCTATCTATCTATCTATCTATCTATCTATCTATCTATCTATCTATCTATCTATCTATCTATCTATCTATCTATCTATCTATCTATCTATCTATCTATCTATCTATCTATCTATCTATCTATCTATCTATCTATCTATCTATCTATCTATTATAAAAAAATGATTTACCATTTAAATAAATCAAAGCTGTAAACCATAAAGAAAAAAGCTTAAATGCAGAGGAAGAAATGAAGAACTTTTTGTGTTTCTTCAAAGGTTCCTCTCTGTAAGATCTGGTCTGGTGGATGGAATCATTGAATTGATCCAACAGTTAGGGTCACTTTAAAGGTACATTCTGTACAAAGTTTAGACATTAAAAATTAAAGTTTGAAGTCACTGCGACATTAAAATTGCTCCACTGCAAACTGTTTAAAAAAACAGGGAGGGATTTAATGGAACTCATCATGTTACATCCAAAGCTACATTCAAATTTAGTTCTATCCAAGAGTGCTTATGTGATAGATAATTGTAGCCTACTACTTATTTCTGTGTAAATTTGTATAAATCTGACTTCAATTTAATGAAGATTTTTTTTAATATGCAACTTTCATGCCCTCTATGGTTTATGGTCTACATGCCAATTTTCAGATTTCTTTAAAAAATGTCTTTTGAATTTACTCTTTCTCTTCCAACAACATTTGCTTCATGAGCTCGATGCAGCTTTGAGATTACAAGCTTCATTTGAACCTTTTGCTTAGGGTTATCTAACCCTTAGATAAACTTGACTTTGGTAATAGTGTTAAACCTTCCTCAGTCATCTCTAGGCAAACCCATGCATGATCCTCTGTGCTACAGACAGGTGTATTATCACAAAGGCCTGGTAAACACCCTGCATTTTTTGGAGTGCAGGTGTTAATAATAAAGGCAGCAATTACAAGGCAGCAGTGTTAAAGGCTCTCCTGACTTGTGAAAGGTGAGGTGAGGTATTAGAGGGTCAGAGTAAAGGTGTAAAAATATGTGATCAGACTTCAAATGAAGTAACAAAAAAAAAGAACAATCTCTGCCCCAGTTGGTATGATGGAAAACCACCTTTCCCAGAATGTGCTTCTGCTTTGTTGCTAGAGGCAAGTCCTGTTTGGTGTAAATTTTTTTTTTTTATGAGAGCTGTATCTCCGTCTTTCTCGCCTCTATCTCTTTATCTAATCTCAGTTAGGGACAGAGAACCGATTAGGGCCTCTGCAGAAAGATAACAGTGAGCTTTATGGCCGAGTGAACACATAATGACACTGTAATGACCGCTAATCTTGCCACTCTGTAAGACAAGGGTTTGAAAGGAGGTCACAGGTGTGAAGATGTGCATATTTTTTGTGCACACTCAATTTATGTTGTTTGTTGATCTCATGGTTTGCAGTCCAAAGGGCAGGTCTAGGAAAATAAGCCACCTTCGAGCGTGGGATTGTGACTAGCTATCCATTAAACTCCAGCAACCCCACCCAGGACTATTTCACCTGAGGCAGCTCTGCAGAGGACAATTACAGATTAGGCACTTTGCTGGATGGCCTCTCCCATAAACTGTGGAGGCTTGTAAAGCTGATTAAAGACAACAACACCACCTCCCTCCTGTACTTTCCTCACCTACAAAACCACCCAGAGACTCTGAGGTACAAAGGTTCAGTCGTCGCTCGGAAGGGTGTGCCTCAACCCGTGAGGCAGAGGAACTAAAGAAAAACAAAGAATGTGACCTTCTTGTCCTTCATTACTTCACATATGCAGCTATTATCTTCTCCTCAGGTGTATGTGGTGTGACTGGTCGCTTCCAACTCAAACTGGGCAGAGTGGATTCTGGTCTTCAGTACCAGCTCTGTGAGTCATATGAAGAAAGGCACCTCCCACTCTGACGTCGTGTGTCTCAAGTAGGCCAAGAAACCTGACATTTTTATGAGTACATCCTTACTGTTCCTCATTTTATCTATAATGTGTTTTTATTATTTTCCTGTCTGGCGTGAGCGTGGCTTGACCACAGACTATTAAAAGGTTGAGAAGATCATTTGTGCAATTATTGAGACAAAGATAAGGTGAAGCAAAGGTTTAAAGTTCAGCAAGTGTTTGGACAGCCTTTCTCCATGTGCAAGAACTCAACTTGCCCTGTTAGACATGTTAGATGTCCCTCGACTAAGAAGAAGTGTGACCCTAGCGCAGGGCAGGCCATGTCTCTCTGAGCCCACTGATTAAAACCTCTGACGTCCATTTTTCTTTTTATCTGTTTATTTCAAACTCTGTACCCTTTCCCCTTCCTCCTTCCTCTTAGCATTCCTTGAACTTTGTCCTGTTGCTTTGTCCTCTCTGTTGTCATACAACCGGGAAAAGATGCTTCTCATATCTACTTAGTAACTTTTTCTCTCCTGCTTCTCAAACCCTCTTTTTTCTGAATTGCTCTTTTCTTTCTCTTCATCAAAAATATCAGTTTTTTTTTAAGTGTTGCCTTCCCTTTGCCCTATCAATCTCGCTGCCTTCCCCTCTCCGCTCTCAGAGTTGATCCTTTTTTCCTAGGTCTCAAATGAATGGTGTTTTTGCGGAAGAGCGCGGCAGACTGTTGCCGGGCCTGGGGGCCAGAGTGTCACCGCCTCCGGCTGATTTATCCACTGCCGCTGTCTTCATGCTACGCCTGGTCCCTAAACTTTCCCTTCCTGTTGTTCTTCCCGTGTTTCTTTTCCCAAATTCCTCTTTTCACTCTCCCTGATTTCTCCCCAAACCCCCGCACCCCACCCCATGTCCCAGCTCTCATTTATCTATGCGGCCATCCCATTATTTCAGAAACGATTCACATAGCGAGCATGCCTCAGGCTTTCATCTTTACTCTTTGAGAAAATACTTAAAAGTACTCACTAAGAACTCATTTACAGACTGCCCACACTGGATCTCATTATACATGTTTGCCCTGAAAAGGCAAGCTTAGAAACATGGAGTAAATGTCTAACTGATAGACTGCATTTGTCCTACTTTGATCATTCTATCCATGCATAATCTGTTCAAGTTCTGCAGCAATTCATTATCATTACATGATGACTACTGTTTGGCTGCATTTGGGACTCCTAAAGAAGAAAGCTAACATCATCCCTGATTGGACCATCTACGTGAGGCTGCCCTGAGGTTGTTGGTTTTCTCAAGATCAGCAGGTGATTTGGCTGTACAAACTCACACAGACAGAAAGTCATTAAAGAGAGAGTATATTAATGCACAAATGTGCAAAAAAACAAAAAACAAAAACAAAACAAAACAAAAAAACAACTAGATTAAAAGAACATTAAACAAATCAACCGTCATGCAATGCAATTATAGAATTCAGCAGCTCAGTTGACCTGGTGAAAATTTGCCAAACCTTTCATTCTCAATTCTACCTTTTCCCCAGATTGGGGAAATCATTGGAGCATTGTCTTCACAGCCTCTGAGGCACAACAGTTTGTCAATGTTAGCTTCTTCAAGCTTCAAAGCGCTCACCTTGCTAATCTGACAGCTAAACAGATGTGAAACGGAGAATCAACACACACCTCTGCTTTTTGCATTAAAGCTGCGGTGTGTGTTCACACTGCTGAAGCAGCGCAGCGTTTGTGCTCTTTGAACTCATAATGTGCACATTATTCTGGGACATGCTGCTTACAGAATGAGATTTTGATTGAGCAACACTGTGCCAGCAGTATATGGATGTGTGCGTGTAATCCCCAGAGTGACTAATGGTTTCAGCAGCACAATTCCTGTGGCCTGTTACCTGACACACACGTTTGTGTGTGTTTGTGTGATATAGAGGGCTGAAGATGTAGTACTCACGTCCAGGTGTGGTGGGATGTATGCAGAGTCCATGGTTTATCCTTGAGCTCCAGTGTTACGATCCCTTGGCTCTTACTCTTGCTCCTTTGGACAGAATGGACAAAATGGACTTTTTGCCTCTTTCCCTCTCAGAGCAGCCTTTACATGCCTCTCCTAAGCCTCCTATGTGCCTAATGCTGCTTGCTCCATGACTCTTTTTTTCTTTTTCCTGTTTCCTCGCTTAGCTTTTCATCCTGTCAGATAAAGAAACACCTATAAACATCCACAGGCTTCCTTCTTGTCTGCCTGACCTCTGCTTGTAAGTGCCACCATTCCTCTCTTCTCTTTCTCAGCCCTGGTTCTCTGAAACAAGCTGGTGCCACCAAAGAGACGAGGATGAGCTGTGTGTCTGTCTGGACGGGGATACCGGCAACAAACTCCCTCTTGTTTCCAAACCTCCTCACTATATCGCTCTCCTTTCCTCTCTGTTCCTCCCTTTTTTTCTCCTCCCCTTTTCCTCACTCAGTCTTTTTCTGGCTCTCTCTCACATGCACATGACTCCCCACACACACACACACTTTTTCCCTTCATACTCGTCGCCCAGCTGGTAAACTCGGCTTAACTTTAAGTGACTTTCCTGGTTGCTCTGATCTTCAAAACACTGATGTCACTAAGACTGCCTCTCGTGCATTTCCAGACTCTTATCTCAATCCCACACACATATAGTCCTATCCGAATGTAAACACAATTCCTTTACCAAATAACCAAGTTTACCATCAAATCACCGCATGTAATCTTGTTTAGATAATCCCAGAGGTCAAACGTAAAGCAGACTGATTGTCTTCCACGTTTCCTCCTTTAGCAAACTCACCTGCTGCATTCCGTTGGCCACATTTTACTTCAGCCAACATGCTCACAAACGGTTGCTTTGTCAATATAAATACCCATGACAGTCAATAGCTGCACACAGATTCAGCTGAAAAAGAGGTATGAATGGATGACTCATAGGAGCTGTCATGAAGTCACCACAGTTGAGTTTCGTGATTGGACCAAAGTAAACGTTGAGGTTAAAAAAAGGAAAGAGGAAAGGCAGGCTGTACTTCTCCACCATGGGTTGAAGCAAGGTGCATCCGTCCTTCCTGTGCAGGGTGGGTGGTGGAGCGAATTTGTATTCATGGTGTGGGCCCATGAGAAAATGTCTCTTTAGGATGCATCGTCTCACATATTAGATTTCATCTGGAGAATCATTCACCCACGTCTCTCTGCTCCTCCTCCCTGTCTCCTCCACTCCCTCTGCCACTCTGCTATCGTACACACACACACACACACACACACACCCAAATACACACACAAATACTCATCACAGACCTCATTCATCCCAAAGGCTGAGTAAATGTCCTGCTGCAGAGCAACTTAACGCACTAAACACACATGGGCTCTTCTCTGACGACACACACACTTGTATTAAGGTCTTTTGATGCTTAGTAAAACGGAATGAGTTTAAAAACTTAGAAAATTCAAGAGAACTATATTAATTTATCCTTAATAGACTCCTACGTTCAGAAACTGATGTACAGTTGCTTGCAAAAATATTCATACCCTTTGAACTTCTGCCCACATTTTCTCACATTATGACCACAAACATAAATATATTTTATTGGAATTTCATGTGAAAGACCAACACAAAGCAGCACACAATAGTGAAGTGGAAAGAGTTCAATTTTTTTTTTTTTTTACAAATAAAAAAACTGAAAAGTCTCGTGTGCAAAAGTATTCAGCCCCCTTTTCTCTGAGTGCATCAATTGCCTACAGAAGTTGCCAGATGATTGGTGACTGATCAAATGTTGAATTAATGACTAAATAAAGTCCACCTGTGTGTCATTTAAAATCAGTTTACAAATCCAGCTGTTTTGTGACAGTCCCTGTGGTTTTTCAAGAGAATATTGGGGAGAAAACAGCGTCATGATGTCTAAGGAATACACCAGACAGATCAGGGATAAAGTTGTGGAGAAATTTAAAGCAGGGTTAGGCTGTAAAAAGATTTCCCAAGCTTTGAACATCCCACGAACCACTGTTCAGTCCATCATCTACAAATGGAAAGAGTATGACACAACTGCAAACCTACCAAGACCCGGTCATCCACCTAAACTAACAGGCCGAACAAGGAGAACACTGATCAGAGATGCAGCCAGGAGGCCCGTGGTGACTCTGGATGAACTGCAAAGATCTACAGCTCAGGTGGAGGAATCTGTCCTTAGAACAACCATAAGTTGTGCACTGCACAAATCTGGACTTTATGGAAGAGTGGCAAGAAGAAAGCCAAAGAAGTCCTGATTGCAGTTTGCCATAAGCCATGTGAGTGACCCAGCAAATATGTGGAAGAAGGTGTTCTGGTCAGGTGAGACCAAAATTGAACTTTTTGGCCTAAATGTAAAGTGCTATGTGTGGAGGAAATCTAACACTGCACATCACTCTGAACACACCATACCCACTATCAAACATGGTGGTGGCAGCATCATGTTCTGGGGCTGCTTCTCTTCAGCAGGGACAGGGAATCTGGTTAGAGTTGATGGGAAGATGGATGGAGCCAAATACAGAGTAATATTGGAGGAAAACCTGTTGAAGTCTGTACAACACTTGAGACTGGAGCGGAGATTCACCTTCCAACAGGACAACGACCCTAAATATAGAGCCAAAGCTACAATGGAATGGCTTCAAATGAAACGTATTCATGTGTTAGAATGATCCAGTCAAAGTCCAGACCTAAATCCAATGGAGAATCTGTGGCAAGATCTGAAAACTGCTGTTCACAAACACTCTCCATCTAATCTGACTCGGCTTGCATTGTTTTGCAAGGAAGAATGGACAAACATTTCAGTCTCTAGATGTACAAAGCCGGTAGAGACAAACCCCAAAATACTTAAAGCTGTTATTGCAGCAAAAGGGGGTTCCATAAAGTATTGACTTAAAGGGGGTTGAATACTT
Source organism: Oryzias celebensis (assembly GCA_014656515.1). Taxonomy (NCBI): domain Eukaryota; kingdom Metazoa; phylum Chordata; class Actinopteri; order Beloniformes; family Adrianichthyidae; genus Oryzias; species Oryzias celebensis. The sequence goes on along the minus strand of BNCR01000012.1, from coordinate 66,298,450 downwards.
TTGCACACTGCACTATTCAGTTTTTTATTTGTAAAAAAAAATGAACTCTTGTATAATTTCCACTTCACAAGTGTGTGCTGTTTTGTGTTGGTCTTTCACATGAAATTAAAATAAAAGATATATTTATGTTTGTGGTCATAATGTGAGAAAATGTTGAGAAGTTCAAGAAATGGGAGCACAAAAGTCTATAACGGTGCAAGGGCAAACCACAACCTGTCAGAAAATCACCTAGCTTGTGTTAAATACCTTCAGTTGGTTTGGCAGTCTGAAATGCACCAAGATGTATAACATGTTGCTTCTGTCGTCGTTACCCAATGTCTGGAATAAAAAAAAGTCTGTTCCGAGCTGTATTTATTTATTATTTTCTGGTGTTGTTGTTTTCAAAATAAAAGTCAAGCTTGGGGCACTTACAGACCAAACTTAAAGGGCTATTCTATTCAAATTCAATTTTTAGAACTTACAGAGGACAGTAAAATAATAAAAATAATAAAATAAAAAAATGTTAATATAATTTAATAGGTGATAGATTGTGGATCTGCTGCTATGTTTCAATGACGATAGTGACACCACAAAAACTTTACAGTTTCATGTTTTGTTTAGGTTTAAACTTAAAAATAAAAAAATTAAAAGTATGCACAAAAATAACAAATATATGTGAAATTCCAAATTTCCAAATTTTAAGTTGTATGCAGACAGAAAAGTACACATAGAGTTTACAGACAAGGCCGTCATGATTCACTGAGCCTCTTCCTAAAGTAAGCTTTGATCCCAGCCTCCACCTTTCCCATCCTCTGGAAAAGCTCTTGGCTGTCCATTACACTAACTTCCAACGGGGGTGGAAGAAACTTTTAAAGTAATACCTCACCTCCCTCTTAACAAGCTGTCCAGCCCGATTCCCGGCATTCCCACCTCTGTACTGCTCCATCTTTCCATGAATACAGGAAGTGATCAACCACAAAGGACAGATTTAGGATAAATTTTTTTTTTTTTCTTTAGTACTATTTTGACAAGTTTTAAAACACAATTAATCACCAGTCAGCAACAATATTTAGTGATGGCTGCACAGAGTAGGTTTTCTAAATTAGAAATACAGTGATCACATGGAAACATTTCGTTTGATCGTGTAGATCAAGGAGTGTTATAGGCATCTTTGTTGGCAGATGGGGGGATGACATTAACATTTAGATGTGCTCTTTCTGTAATCAATAATTGATTTAAAAACAGATCATTTGAAATCGACTTATCTGTTTTTCTTGTTTTTTTATTTACATCAGGCCCTGATGAGTTGTTTGAAGAATTTTAAATATTGACACTGACCCAATACCTCCTGTTTTAATTTGTATCTACAAATTTTTTTGTTGGTAGATTTTGAGATAGAAGAGGGAGTGAGATGAGATTTGACACTGTCCATAGAAACCCTCTTTTTTGTGCAGTTTAGCCTCACTGGCCTTTAATGGTGTATTCAGACTGGAAGAGTCATTTTTGTCCAGACCGAGTCCGCTTAATTTGGTTCGAATCAAGTCCTGCACCTTGGGTTTGGTCTGTATTGAGACTAACAAACATTTCTATTTTGAATCAAAGATTGTAAACAAAACCACATGGCTAAAGATCTCTTCTGTCATTGGCCAGGAATTACAAGGTTGGGGCAAAGCAAAGAGAGAAGGAATAATGGAAGTCCTACAGTTTGCTGTTCTTGTCGGGATAGTTCACTTATTCAAACTTTATATTTTGCTGACCAATTTTGAACTTTTGTATCAATGTCAGGTAAAACACCTTTTCTTGTTACTTTGGTACGGCAGAGGCATGCTGCCTCTGAGGACAGCTAAGAAGGTACACTGATAAGTGTTTGTGAAAGATAAATTGTCGCAAAAACAGTGTGAGAAGCAAAGTACTTCATGTTAATAGTTGTGTTAATGAGCCTGCATTCATCTCACCACATTTCAGTGAGTTGTTGTGTCTCATCATTGCTCCGCTACTCTGTTTACATCCCATAATGCCCGGCTACAGTGGCAGTTTTGGTTCAGTTATTCCTGGTCCTGGACCAGGGTCCATGTGGGTGCATTCCTACTGAAAATTTGTTACGGATTATTGGGGGAACTCTGGTTCACTTTAAAATGAACCAAATGTTTCAAGTCTGAACACACCCTTACATTTGTCACTAAACCGGGGATGCTTTAAAATGATTTCCTGACCAAACATAGTGGAGCAAAAAGGTGGTGCAGTCAATTCAAGTGACCTTTAATCATCATAGTTGCCTTACTTTGGTCATGCAGTTGCTTACAAAAATTACAGAGCCTGACTAGATATGATCATGTGTCTAATATCTGCAACAAACGGTTCCAGCAGGGGTGGAAAAGTATCTCAAACAGCTGGAAACAGACAAGGGAAGGGAAAAGGGTTATTGGTTTATAGATTTAGGAAGACTGTTTTGAATGAGCCTGTGAATGCATATTGAGTTAAGATTGGCAAGTCTTAAGACAGCCAGAGATGAAATCTTGTTCCTCTAACATGAAATTAGCCTCCAATTCTGCCAGATCACTTAATTAGGAGAATCAGTCCTTGCCAGAATTTGCTGAATAAATTAAAATAGAATGAAAGGACCACTACATGTTCAGTGAACATTTGGAGGATAGCTTAAGGATGCAAAAACACAAAAAAACATTTAGTCCGTTTACCATTCACAGACACTGAATGGGCTTTATTAGAGCTATGACTCAGTCAGTCTTTTTAGGTTGAAAGATTTGTGAGTATTGAGAATGAGGAAAGGACAAATAAATGTCAGGAGCAAAGAAAGTAGATGGACATAGACCTGAGATTGCATTAGCCAATTTTATGAACGAGACCACTCCACTGATGTGGTCACTCACTCTGCTCACACACAACCCCTCACACTGACGGATTATACACAGATCCAGTCACACAAACGCTGGTTTGAACTTTTTCATTCCCCGTTGAGGAATTCCAGGTTTTTGCAGTGATAAGGCTTCATTCTACTGTCCTTAGATCAATGTTTTTCAGGAGAGATATGTGTTTGTTAGCGAGTCCCTGGTTCCTTTGGAATGGCTGTTAAAAGGGAACTTTAGATTCACTACAAATCAATTAAAATGTACACATAAGTGCTTTTATTCACATAGTGAGTTTGTGCCTAAACACTAAAACTCTCCAATAATAGCAGGTAGAATGTTGCCAGGTGTGAAAACTGGTATTATTTGAAAAGTTTTTTAGTTGATGCCAATTAAATCACATCAATGCAACTATAATTTCTTATATCTCATACCACCGAATCAGCACTGAGCTAGTGAGCCCTTACAGTTTCTAATTAAGTCAAGAACCAAAGACAAAACGTTGTTAAAACAGATTTTGTTTTATGTTATTGGAATACAAAGCAATTTGAATGATTGGAATTTATTTTTTTTACATTTAGATGAATTTTTTCAAGTTCACAACATCTTTTTTAAAATAGAGTTTCAATTTTTGGTTAAAAAATTGTTGTAAAAGCTGACAGAGTTGTGGTGCAAACTGTTGTTCATCCTCAAACAATCTTGGAAATAAGTGTACGTGGCACTGAAGTGCAAATCACTTCAAACAAATTAATCAACTCAAAAACATTTAATAGATCACAAAAAAAAAATGTAAAAGCAATGCCAATATAAAAAAAACAACACATTACATAGAAAAAAACCCTAAATTTACAAAACCCAAAATGTAAAAAACAAAAAAACGTTTCAGCAATCACACTTAATTTCTTGAAAACAAAATTAAATATAAAAAAATGAAAAACATCTCAGAAAACAAAATGAAAGGTTCAAAAATGAAAAAAATTTTAGAAAACAAAATTAAAGTTGGAAAAACGAACAAGAGTACCTATAGCAGCAGGTAACCTGGCGGATAGACCATAGATGGATGTCCAACGGAAGTTGCATTTTACCTAAAGTGCGGGTGTCAGTGATCTCAAAAATATAAGTTGCATTTTTTCTTTGTTTTTAATTAATTTGATTATTATTATGGCTGATCTTATTTGCACATCTTTACGTGTGATCAGCACAAAAAGCGCATTGTGGCATTTCCTTTGTGTTTTAAGTACGTCCAAGGCTTGATTTTGTTGTCAGTCGCACATATTTAAAACCTTAACGTTAAAGTCCTATTTGCTGTAACACACGTGTGTGAAATGCGTTGTGAACATTTGATCTATCTCCTGGAGGAGTGATGAGCGGCAGAAACAGCCGCACTCAGGAACGTTACCTTTAAAATGTTTTTGTGTTGTGTGATTTGTTGATGTGATTTGCACTCAGGGCCACTGTATCAGTGAGATCTTAAGAAAAAGAAAATTACTATTTATTATTTTAAAAAAAAGCTTTATCAATAAAAGTATAAGAGCCAGAGCCAAGTCAAAGTCCCTGCCCTTTAAATTACTATGAACATAAAGCATGAATGGAAACAAGAAGTCTTGCGGTCACAGCGAACCCCAACAGGACGTTTAACAACAAGGACAGAAAAGAAGCAGAGATGAGGACGCATATGGATGCAAGTGTTTGTGTGTTTGTGTGTGTGAGACAGCATCTTATAAGCCAGGATGAATTCATTGTCTGGCTCAAGGACAAATATCCACCTACTCACTCTGGAAACTACTACAACCACAGCACAGATTCATTCAGTAATTCAACATGATGCTGAGAGGCAGAGGGGGAGGTGGTAGAGATGCTCACACAAACACACAAAGATGCACGCACAGACTTGTAGATCCCTTTAAAAGGCTTCTTGGAGCAGACCGGAAAATCCTTGATGCTTATTGGTTCATATAAGTGATTCCTTTCTTTTCTCTGTCTCTCTTCAGGACACCATCAGCGCCATCCAATTTATGTCCAGAACAAGGATAAAAAAACAATACAATAAAATGGTTTTGCTTCGTTTGGGGTAAATATTGATAATTTCCTTTGTTGGACCAATACTCTAAAAACAGCAAGTTTCACAATTCTGTATCTGTAAAAAATAATAATAATAAAAAAAAATAAAAAAATAGGAATTATATGATGCACCCTAGAAATTTGGAATTGGAAAAAAGGAATTGCAATAAACAGGGAAAAGTTTTACTCAATAATTTTACAACAAAATATGAACAAGGATTTAGATATTATGTGTTAAGTCAACAACAGGGAACATTTGACTTTTTGAAAGCATGTTGCTACATTTATACAAATGTATGTTAACTACAGATTGCCATATTTAAAACAGTAGATTATGCTAAAGAGAAACCTTGATGCCCCTCAAAATTGATGTGTTCTTTTTAGTTTGCAAGTTAATTTATTTATTTTTGCTCATTAACATTGAAAAACTTGAAAAAAGCAACATAATTTAAAACATACTATCTGTCTCCAAGTTACATGTCCATAAACATGTTCAGTTTAAGTTTCAAATACTCTCCTATTGTAATTTGTCAACATGTTACTATGTAGTTAAAGCTAATGTTGGGAGTAAGGAAAATGTAACATATTTGGGTAAAATGCCATTATTTTATACATAAGGCATTACTGATCTGCCTCTAAGATCTTTCTCACTATATGCTCTTAAACAAACTTACATGCAGTCCTTACCAAACTACAAAGAAATCTATTTTCAGCTACCAGTTGTCACTTTGAACATTTTTTTTTCTTTTGGATGGTTGGCCTTAAACACTGAACTGAATGTATTGTTTCAGCTACTCAGACCCAAACACTTCAGTCTTTTTGTATTCCTCATAAGTTTGCCTGGTCTTGTTTTTCCACAGTGCCTATAGCTGTCTGGCGTGTTGTCAACTGCGTGTTATAATGTTTTTCAGGGAACCACGCCTCTCGTTCAGGATTTTATTCTTAGCCTGTAAGTGCATTTTTATGGACTAGGCTGAGTAAAGATAGGCATTAGTCTTTCTCCAATAAAATAAATGAATGAAACCAATGAAATGAAGGAATATGATTTCCATAATGTTCCCTTTGTGTGTGACCGTGTTATGTTTTGACCATGTTAAATTCAATGAGTAGAAACATATGAGGATTTAAATATCCATTCATGATGATGTGGTTTACATGCAGCCTTGTATGTATTTTGAGACTGTAACATTGTAAGGTAATGAGTTACTCATGAATAACAGTGACAATAGTTATCTGTATCCCATTACAGTTTGGAAGTAGCTTGCACAAGACTACCTACAGCACAGCACATGCAGAATATTCGAAATTTGTGCACACGTGTGGTAAGAAATAACAGGAAACTTGCCCTTTATGTTGACACAAACCTGTTCACTTGATTGGCTCTTTGAAATAAACATGCAGCCTGTTTTTTTTCTACAAGCAGAAGTGTTCTCTGCAGAACTAAAAAAAAAAACCCTGAGAACTCCACGACTTTAAACCTAAACAGGAACACCTGCAGCTCACTCCCCAGCCTGCTTGATCGTCACGATGAGCAGCTGCTCTGCATTCAAACTGTTTACACTGGGACAAAGATGGCTGGGAGAGAGTCTGCCGATGCAGGAGAACATAAGGGGAGAAGACAAGGCTAATGCAAGATACCATTTATGAAATGACGAGAGAGCAGATAAACAGTCGAACGGACTCAAGAGCGACAAAGTAATGACAGAGACTGAGGAATTGGTGACAAAAAAGGTTTTGTCTTTACTTCAGGGACCCCAAAACTCACAAATCCAGTGGAACGTCTGTGTAACAAAATGTTATCAATCGTTTCCAGACATTTGGACAAATAAGGTTATTTCCAGATACACCTTTAAATTAAATGTGTGAACATCTTGGAAAATTTCCCCCAAATTAACAAAAAAGAGCGCCATGACCTGTTTGATTTCAAGCAAAGTCTTTTTTTAAATGAGAAAAATGAAGAAGATTCTTTACAAAGTCAAGCCTTGACACAAAATTTCACAGACTTGTCCGTTTTCCGTTTTTGGAGAAATGTTCAAATCTTCAGGTTTCACTGCAATTATTAGTTCTCATTTAAACAGTATTAACATGTAGGCTGTCTGAGCACGCTAGTTTAAAAGAAAGTGTATTTTAAAAAAAACAGTACGGGTGTAACAGAAGCACAAATGACTCTAAACTTGAAATAGCAGAAGAAAATATGGTCATAAAACAGATAATGGTTATGAGGATCAGTTATTTGGTTTCTGTTTTTTGTTTTAAATGACTTATTTTCTCGTTTAGCATTCAATTGACTATTAGTATTATTTGCATGAGTTTAGCCTCTGGTTTTTCTTCTCACGTGTGGTTAGTGTATAATAAACAAAACTACTGCTGTTTACTTTGATTATTAATTGTTGTACGTGTGTGTGTGGGAGACTATGGTTTCCATTTGAGTCTGTAAAGATTGAGTTAATCCTTATTTTTCATTTTATTGCTAACTGTTTATTTAATAAACAAAACCATTTTTACCCATTTCTTTCTGTTCTTTTGCATTTGGGATCTCCATAAACCAACAACAACTGTCTGTATACTAGGCATTTTCGTGTTAAAAGAGTCCTCATTAAAGATTTGGAGCAAACCAGAAAAGTGACAAGACAGTGAAAAAGGCTGTTTTGCTCATTAGTGGAACTTTTGACAAATGAAAATGTTCTATAGTGTAACTAAACATGAATGTGGGCCTTTTTATGTGTGATTAATAACTAATAACATTTAGTTAGAGCACAATTTTAAAGTAATACTCACTCCAAAATTCATTTTTGATCTTTAACCTCCATCCACAAATCATGAACCGACATGTCATGTGCTCAGTATTTGGCGCTCAGGAGTTAAGTTTGAGTTACAATGAATGAACTCAAAGTAAAACACGAACATTTGTGCAGAACATTTGTACAGATGATTTTGTTTTGATCCCACAGGAAGGTTAGAGCTTTGATTTGAGTAGTTCTGTGCACTGCTCCTTGTTGGCTCATCTGGGAGGTTAAAATGTCCTCAAACAGCTGCAGAACTCGCTCGTATTTCTTTCTTGAGACAGTGTGATAAAACACAAGTGTTCTTTCACACATAAAATACAAACATGGGCCCACAATTCCTGACATGGCAGGACAGACCAGCTGCGTCCAGACTCTGTGTGTGATAGCACAACCTAGCATACTTCTGTTTTAATGCATACATCTGCATTTGTATGGACTGAAACGGTTGATGTGCAATTTGGGAATTGCTTGTCTCTGTTAGAGATTTTTCTTACCTTCATATGTTTGAGAATTTTTTTTTTATTCTTCTCTGAGTTTCTGTTTGTCAGATTTGCAGGGGTCAAACCACTGCTGACCTTCACAATCCACATGTGTCCAAAGCTGTGCGGGTCAGACTTTCCTTAGAGCATTAAACAGGTTGTTGGGCTTCACACACGTTCCAGTTTATCTCCTGCATGAGAACGGATATTCAACAGATAAATAAATAAATCAGATAGGACTTTTCATGTACGTTTTCCTTGGTGTCATTGGTTATTTCAGCTGCTATGACTCTAATAATGACCCCTTGTCACTATCTCTGGCAGGATTTTCCTGTCTAAACCTACCGTACAGCTGTGTCCGTTGATATCTGCCATGAGCAGAACAGGACCAAGAATGCAAAACTGGAATTTTTATAACAGGAAAATGGCACTTGTGTCTTTTACTTTGTTCCGTAGTCTTCTCTCGAAGTCTTTGCCACTGCTGGATGGAAAGAAAATGGAGAGATACGTTTTAAAAATGCTCTAAACTAAGATTAAAAAATAAATGTGACAGCAAAAGTGGCAGAAACTATCAAAGTGGCATTGAACTATGAGGTTTAGGAGGAGGACACTAAATGAAGAAGGAAAAAGAGCTTTTTCGTGTTATCTAGCCCTCACTGTTTACCCAGATTCCTACTCATAGATAGCATCAACAAATAAGCTTCGACCAAGTCGACGTGCTTTGGACTGAGCCAAAACTGACCCTTTGCCTCTGTGAACATACACACATGAATAACATATACACATGCACACAATTCTGCTGCTCTCTGCATTCCTCTCTGCTATAAACACACCATTAGTGGGGCCAAAGAAAAACAAAAGCTTGATTCAACTTAATAATACAAATGCAGGGTTTGTTTTTAGTTATGTGAGGTCCTGTATTTATGGTGACTGTATTCAAACATGACAAAAGCATGTCCCTCTGTGAAGTATCTCATTTATGAAATGTGAAAAGTATTTATCAAATCCGTCTATCTTATGTGGATTAATCAAAATTTTATTTTACAGCGCATCTGCCTATTTAATAAACACAAAATGCTATTGTAATTCAATATACTTTGATTATAATTGCCATTGCCATGTATAAAGTTTATGTCAAAGTGGGAAAGGATTATAACAAAGAGGACTCAGTAATGGAGACCAATGAGGATTTTTATTTCAATGCTTTAATTTTGCGTTTTTGCAAAGAACATTGTGCAATGTAAAAATGTAATCTTGAGTTTGCTGTATTTTACTTCCTGAAGTTACTCTCTTCACCTCTTTAAAATTTCAGGAGGATGCTCAGTATGACATTTGATTGTGAGCCAAAAGGCCACAAATTCAATGCAGCACCTGACTCTGAAAACGCTCACTTGCTTACTTATTTTTAAGTTGTGGTGTTTACAGGAAGTTCCACAAATTGCAAACTCTTCCAGATGAAGGAATCACAGTTTTGTCTTTTAAGCTTTGAGTAGCAATCGTCGGCTACATTTTTGCTTGCTCGATTTAAAATGACCAAGAGATACAAACATGGATTAAAGTGTTGGAACTCCTCTGTCAATTAAAAAACAAATAAACCAAGAATACTCACTGAAATAACTTAAAAGTAATTAAAGTAACATTAAAACAAACAGTAAAAACCAGGCAACGGTTTTAAATGATTTAATTCAAACTTATTAAGCAGGTTATTGCTCATCTTTGGGCATATCCCGTCAGAGGAGGGGAAAGACTCGATCCTGCCACGCTTAATATTGTCCACAATTTGTATCTTCCTGGTACAATTTTAGCACAGTAAAAAAATGACATCCTGTCCTCCTTCCAAGATGAATTTGCTTAAAATTAAGACCCGTTATGATCAGCTGATTTCTGTCGTGATTTTACACACACAAACACACACCAGCGCACGCACACATGCGCTGACACACACTCAAGATAAAACAGGAGGATCCAATTTTGCAAATGGCTTTAAATAAGCAGCCTGCATATTGATAAATGAGGGGATACCACCTGCATTATGATATGACACCACCAAGCCTCAAGCAGAGAGAGGGCAGTTTTGAGAAGCCAAGTTAATACTAATGTAATGACTGCATTATAATAATGCAATAGCTGTCTGATGAGAAAAGAAAAAGGCTCTGATCATTGACATCATGATGTAGGCACACGTCTTTCATTCATCTTTTTTGTCTCTTTACCCGCCGCTCTCTTTCTGTGACAGAGGAGTGTGACAGAAAAGAGCAGACAAAGTCGGGTTACCCTAGTAATTTAGGAGGACGGAAGTATCTTGGACGGGCAGTTTCTCCCCCCCAGTGCAGCATGAGTCCCACTTATGATTCACCAGCCAGCACGAATAAAGGTTAGCGACCTCAATTTGAGTAAGCCAGGAGGAGGAGCAGGAGAAGAAGGCTGATGAAGAATGAGGGACAAAAAGGAGGAGGGTACGGTGATGCCTGCGTCAGTGGCAATTGCTAATAGGCAGATGTCCTTGTCTCTGAACAAGTGAAACTATGTCTCTTGGGAAAAAAGAATAAGAGGAGCAGAAGAAGGAAAGAAAATAAATTAAGCACATATTGAGATTGCAGTCTGGACAGTGGTTTTATGTTGGATGCGACTCCATGTCTAAGTGACGCTTAAAGCAATCATCTGCAGGACTCCAAGCCCATTGTGGAAATGATGTTTTGATGAAGACTAAAAGAAATACGGAGTGAGAAGCGAGTGCCAAATGGCTCGGTCTTAAATTCATTAAGCTGATTGGCGGGGGGGTAAGTTAAAAAAAAGCAAAAAAAACAATTTCAGTAAAACTTTTAGTTTGGATTCAAATGTCTGACTTTATGAGCCTAAAAGTACACTTTTTTTTAAAGAAGTTGCTTAGATGTTGGTTGTTTTTTCAGCCATAAAACAACTGTCCATTTTATTTGACATAAAACTTGAAAAGTATTTTTGGGCTGTAACAATTGTCCATACTTTTGAATTTTAGATTTGATTATAAAATCAGGCATTTCTCTGATAATTGTTTGTTCTGTGGGTTCTTGCTCAGTCTTTTTGATTTCTCATCTGCATGTCCTTTACTGCTCCTGCTACAAACCAGGTAACTCATGGCACCTGTTGGAGTATTTGGCAGATTAGATCAACCAGTCAACATTCATAGCAAATTATTAAAACCAACTAAAGAGGCACTAAGTGAAAAGAGAATTATGATACTTGTAAAAGTCCCACTCCAACTCTATTTTTCTACTGTAGAAGTGTTCCAAGTGGTCTTTTAACGACAGTTATGCAGTTTTTAACTAAAATCAAAAAAGCCTGTGTCATTTTTTAAGACATATTTTCTGCAGCGCAGCAGGAACACATCAGAAATGTGCCTCTGGGTTGTGGGTGTGAATGTTGGCTCAGAAATTAGCCTCTGTTAATTTCCCATCATCCCTTTCTTTACACTCTCTCGCTAGGTATCTCACAAGCAAAAGATGACCTTAGCAGTGCAACAAAAACAGCGAGCAATATCAGAGCTATCCAGCCATACAGTTTTGAGCCAGATGGCAGCGCAGACAAGGAAAATAAAGATGTGAATCAGATTTTTCATTTACCACATCTACAGGGTAATTCCATGTCATTTATCTGATAACAGTAGTCTTAAAGTATTAGATTAATCCATGTTGATTTGCTCCTGGAAATCCAATTCTTCCTAGAATGTTATCAACCTTTATTTGTATGTTTTGTAGCTTGAATTTGCTGCTAAATCAGGTAGACAGAAAGCACACGAGACCCCAGAGTTGCATTGGTTTTCTAAGGAAACCACCTTTTTTGTGAAGAGTGAAGAGCAGCAACAAGCTGTTTATGTCGTGAACGTATTAGTTCCCAAAATGGAAAAATATACTGCTACAGCCATCTGCGGGATATGGTCTTTCAAAGAACAGATGGGCTTGGCTTGTGAAAGTAATGCTAAGTTTCTAAGTTACGACACTTCCAATCTTTGTTGTTCTGCGAAATAATTTTTATTACTGATTATATCACATAGGCCAGAGTTTTCTGGTGATTGTGTTTCCAACTATCTGATTCTTGTGAACATTTAAACATGCTCATTGTGTTTACGAGAAAAGAAATGCAACTGTGTTGGTCTGTGAGGTGTGAGGACAAGTATAGGACAGGGTATGCAGTACATTTTGTCTTAAATATATATTTGATAAGTTAATCAGTGCTATCAAGAACAAACCCAGAGGGAAGAGAGTTTTAAGCAACTTTTGACCCTGATTTTAAAATTTACTCATTTGTTTATGTCCCTCTTCATCTGTTTCAAGTGAACAAACTCAATTTTATGGCATAAACCTACCTGACATATAACAATGAGAAGAAAAACACATTAACTAGCTAGTTTATGAGACAAAAAAAGGTGGGCTTTTCTGTGTGAACTTTGTGTGAATTTCCCTCTGTTAAGGCAAGAGAATGAGGTTTCCCCCCTGTTCAATAATTTCCCCATAAGGTAGAGTCTTCATTTATAGGTGAATATGTGTTTGTGTGACTTTATTGGACAGGATGTCTGTCCCATCCTTTATTGTGAAAGGGACAAAACCACACCTCGTATTTTAGGCAGGTCTGAAAACAAAAGCAACTGAAGCTCTATCGGATTGAATCCTTTATCCCGCCTTTGATATCGAATACCCTAATTTGACAACAAAAATAGACCCACGAGCTCCCTGATTCCACATAATTTTTGTTCCTATGTGGTTAGACTCAACACGTCAGAATCAACACTGTACTTGTCTTATCATTTTGTTTTATACTTTAAATCAAATTGTTCTTAAACAGGAATGTGGCCTTTTTGTTGACAGCATGTCCAGCTTGTTTGCTTCCTCTATTTACCCATTTTTTGCAAGATGAGGGTTTAATAAAGCTTGTATTTATACAAGATAACTATCAGCTAAAAATAAAAAAAAATACTTTGGAATGGGCAATATCGCCAAACCTGCTGTTCATTTTTAGTCATTGGCTGCCTCATACCTCCAACAAGACGTCAGATTTTTTTTTTTAGCCTCAAAACAGAAGGAAATCATATTTTGTTTCTGAATGGGTCGGTTTTCATGCTTGACAATCAAGTCTGTCTTAATTATTCAACATTCCCTTTTCAAAGTGACCTATTAATTAATAGAAGAAATGGGCCTGCAACTTCTTTCTCATAAATGTTCAAATACTGCACGACCACTTCCTCTTTTTAGAAAGTCTTATTGTACCAAATAATTTAAAAAAATGCCTAATAAATGCCTTTAGTTCTAAGGAAATTTAACAATAAAGCCCTAATGGTCTGCAACATAAGAGAGACTGAGCTCAAAAATTATAAGAGGTTAGATCTTGTAGAACTATACAAACCAAACCAAGACAAAAAGAAAACACAGTGAAGTAAGAAAAGAAGGTCCATGAAGGCCACAACGGGCAGTTTTTATGTGGTTTTTACAAGATGCAGCCAATCAAACTAATTACCCGGTGAACCAACACCACCAAAGAGGAAAAAGCTTTTAACAGATTTTTTACTGAAATGGATGTGGAGATTTCCCACAGCTGCTAAAAACAGTTTACTGAGAGCTACTGTTGGTGCAAAATCGGAAGAAAATCGTCACAATTTTATGCAATGAAGTTCTCAAGTGAAAACACATATGTTTGGCCTCAATGATTGGCCACCTTTGGTGAATCTGTCCAATCAGGACCAAACATCCGGCTGCCCTCTGGCTCATGGACAATAATTAGCCGCATCTTCCTGTGTTTATTCCTTTAGGAAAGGGAGTGGACCATAATGCAGTCCGAAAGCTTATACATAAAAGAAGATAACTTTAATCTTTACTACAATTAGCCCTTCCCTTCTCCTCCCAAATCCTCAAATGTCTTCCTGTCTAGACTTCTATTGCGCACTGTAAGTGTCCTCTTTCCCATGTGATGCTCTGCCATCAACTCGATCACATGATCACCTCTTGTGTCCATTTTTGTTGGTAACAGTCATGGGAAAAGGACAGCAATAAAGCAATAAAAGAGCAGCAATAAAGCACATATACAGAGGTTTTTTTGCAAATTGAACTCTCACCCTCTTGTATTCTTTTTGTTCAGGTGTTTACATTTGTTACAAGTTTCTGCTAGCCTGGCCTCCAGCCTTTTGGGTGCTACTCCACTGATTTCAATTTCTCTTGAACAAAAATGATGATAAAAAGTACTTTTACGCAGATCCATGAGGCTATTCTCTTCTGCAATAAATCATTCATTTTCTCACATAAAACACAGGTGTTGCTCCTCTTTAAATCTGTTTATTTTTAATATGAAAAATATAATTTGCCAATTCGTTTTTATAATTTGTCAGTATTAATTTATTGTGGAAATTAGCACGTTCTTTAATTGATTATAAAAACAAATGTAATTGTTTTGCTAATTTGCATTGAGTTTGTATTTTTTATGCATCGTTGAGACATTGTCAGTTATGAATTGGAACTAAATGAAGAAACTGAATACGTTTCTGATTATAAAACTGATAAATTAAGACCATTTTTCATACTCGAGTACTGTAAGAGTAATGAGTCACTTTTTTTTGTAGAGTTGTATACAAAATAGATATATATATATATATATATATATATATATATATATATATATGAACAACTTCTATAAAGTTTCTCCTTTATTATGCATCATTTGGCTCCTGTTACTTATACTTTGGAAAATACAATAGTTGTTTCACTAGTTGCAGATACTATGATTCAAAAGCTCATTCAACAGTGACAAAAATAATGATTTACAAGAAATAAAAAAAACTGTAAGTCTTACTGGCAGTTAAGGGTTAGAGTTTAAAAAAAGCTATTTGTTTTGAACAAGACAAGATTTGCTAAAACACATGCTGTCAGCACAAACCTTTCAGTTGTAAAGTTTAATTTAGATGGGTTGATTTTCTAACCATCTTCATCCACTGGATCTGAGCACTCAATGCTACACTGAATATTATTTTAGTTATTCCGTTAGTGATTCTATTGTGGCTGTGTTTGAATGCTGTAGCTCATCATAAACTGGTTTGTTCAATAGGAAAAAGAACACTTATAAATCAACAGCAGAATGGATCTTCTTTGACTTTAGGGTGTTCCCTTTCAGGATCACCAAAGCAAACCGTCTGCACTGATCTCACTTTATCCTGTGGATCCTTCTCATTCATGTCAACCACCCTTACAAGGAACTTGTTTCCTGGTCTTCCTTTATGCCCCTGTTTGGTAACTCCAACCTCAGCATCTTGTTAGTAATGTTTTGCACACCTCTATACACTCCAGACTTCTTCAAACAACCCACAGCTCCTCTGTGTCTTATATGCTTTCTCTAGTTCTACAAAACCTAAACCTTCTGGCCATGTGGAGAACACAGACTGCAGACATTAGGCCTCACCCACCATTCTGAGTTTAATTAGATTCATTCTTTGGTTATAACTAGTGTGATTTAGGCAGGATTCAGTCAGTCATAGTGGCCCAACCTCAACCATAGAGAAGTTGTGTTTTCAATCTTTGTGTACTGCAGATGCTTTTCAGAACAAAAACAGATTCAAACTCATGTACCCTGGAGTCCCTTTATTTTTCCACACATTCATACCTCCAGAGGTGGCTTTCCACTCCTATTCCTGACAAAACCAGGATTTTTAATGGCACATGACAACATTTCTTTTAACACATTGGCTCAGTCAAAGTTGTCCAAACCAACAATATGTGTGGTACTAGACAAGTTGACAGGCTTTCTAATGTGACACTTTGGTTTACCCTTTTTGCACCGAGCAAGCCACCAGAAAACTAAACAGATGAGCGCAGGACTCTCCGACCAGAAAGACTGAAACACTTGACTCAATAGGAATTACACATATTTATTAATACAAAGTAGTTTTCTAAAACACAATACACATACCTGCTCCCACAGCCTGGGTTAATGACCAACAGGAGTTGCGTGATGCTGGACCCAGAGCACACTTTACTTTACTTTACTTTACTGAGGGGCGTCTGATGCTTCCCTCAGAAATGTTGTAAACTCTTTGCTGAGTGGCATTTGCAGCCAAACTAGGCTGAAACCGCAACCACTGTGCAGTGCAGCCTGAGGCTGCCTACAGCCCGTCCAGCCTAGCTGCAGGCTGACGTGGAACTGAGTGCCAGAGGGAAAGCCACATATATACACCCTCTGCAGGTAAGCAGCACAAGTGGAATTATTTGACCTAAGTGGCATTCCATCTGCCACAAGTTCCAGATGTTGTGTTTTCATAAAAATATTTCAATGCCCTGACTTTTCCTGTTAGGCTTTCATTTTAATTAACTAAGTCAACCAACCAAAATTGACAAAAAACATATGTTTTTTTACATGTATTAATTTGTAGGTTTCCAGTCTGTAGTCAAACATTGAAGTCCAGCTTGCATGCTGTGCTGCCTTTATCTCTTTGGCCACTTGAGGAGGGGAAGTGAGGCTACCACACAGCGCCTGGCCCTCACAATTGCTGGATCTCCTCCAACATTCCCTTCAGAGGCAACTCAAACAAACCTGGGGACAGAGTGTGACTCAGCCATTCCTTCTGCGTCTGCTTGTCTGGAAGCTTAAACACCTCCAGGACACACTTTACAAACTATCCCGCTGTGACTTAGGAGATTAATTCATCAGTGACTGCTTTTCTAACATAAAAATGATAATAATAAAAAAACATTGACTTCTCACACAGCTTTTTAGGGTGTGATTAAAAACATCCTTAACTTAATTAAAAAAGTCTAACTTAAATTTGATTAACATTCAGTTAGTCAAATTTGACCATTTCGTAAATGTTTTTACTTCATTTCTACTTCAGTTCGTTTCAAGTACATAAGTTCCATTTTGTTTAGTTTACCTAAAATATTTTTGTAACATTGTTTTATTTTGTAATTGTCATATTTTGTCCAATATTTTGCCTTTTATTGTGGCCAGTTTAAGACACACCTGTGCAAATATGACATGGCACACCTGGGAGGTGGGATGGTTTTTCTTAGCAAAGGACACGTGTTCATTTTCTCAATTTAGAGAGACTGGTGAACAATATTTGACAGACAAATGGTTATTTTCTGTTCATGGAAGATGTTTGGGATCTTTGAGTTCACAAATGGGAGAAAAGTGTTGCATTTATATCTTTTGTTCAGTACAGTTTGTTAATCAGTCATCCTGCATGATGACTAGTTAGGCATAAAGACAAAATCAACATTTTGTTTCACTAAAACTAACATTTTAAATGTTCAACTTTTCTCATGTTCCTAATGCTACATGCTAAAAATAAACACGTGAAGTCATCGGCCCAAATATTTTTAGTCTGCTGGCAGGAGGGCAAAAGGCTGATTGATTGGTCTTTTGAGTTATCAGACACTTGTCAGGAAGCGAGAGTGAGCTGCAAACAGGAAGAAGAAGAATGTGCTTCCTGTTGGCCAGTGGTGTTACACAGGGCAGATTCCATGTACCATCATGACTGAAGCATTGAGACAACGGAACACACACACACATATGCAGACATGCGTATTAGGGGCCGGGGATGTTTTTCCACACACTATCAGGAGAGACAAGCGACAGGAGAAGATAATATTGAAACACTGTGTCTCTGTGTGCTGCTGGAAACCAAAATGCACAAATGGAGCCTTAGCTATTCTAGGGAAACCATTACAGTTAATTGCTGTATAAACGTCTCATTCTCATTAAACTGTCTCTGTGTTCTGCTGATCTGGCCTTCAGCAATTTTTTCACATTTTTGATCATTTTGAAAGTTTCTCTCCTCCATGCCAGTTGGAGCATTGTACTTCCAAGTGTTTGCCACTAGGGGAAACTTGGTGCTCAAATGCTCTGCAAAAGCATGTCACAAAAAGTAAGAAGGAAAAGGAAGGTTTCTTCTCAAAATCTGAAGTAAATTTTCTATCTGATTAGCAGGAAAAGTACTGAGGAGAGTTTGGCTGAATCTGAACTCTTCTCCTACCCCTCCAATTGTAGGGGCATGTGAAGCATTAGTAGTGTCCAAAATGTTTTTTTATTGGGAAGATGTTGTGTATCCCTCCATCAGGAGGGTGATACGCAGATTAACGTCCGAATTTGAAGACACTATTTTTCCAGAAGTCTCTGTTTGGAGGGCTAAATGTAGGGGTAGGGGGAAGCTGTAGGGATTGTATACAGGAACATGTCTGCAGAATATGGAGTGAAAACCCCAAAGTCAAAATGGGAAACACCTCAGAAAGTGGAAGAGAATAAGAGAGCAAAGATCCAAAAGGTCAAGGTGAACCAACCAGACATTGTAGTGGTGGATACATTACAGAGGAATGCTGTTGTGGTGGATGTGGCAGTACCATTTTATTTTATTTATATATGTTTTTAAAATATATATATGTTTCTGTCAGAGGTTGATTTTTTTTAAAGTTTCCCTCACAAGAAAGAGAGCTAAGGGAAACCACAGCGAGTTTTGTGTTCCTACAGAGCAGCATGCTTGCTGTAGATATGAAATTAACATTGGTTGTCCTTGAGGGCTTCTTGATTGAATCACACCGACTCGATGACGTCACTCGAAGTTTAAGTCATATTTTGAATGAGGAAGGGTACGAGTGAGAGGGAGAAAACAGGGCTGGATGAGTCACTGCCTCTCCGATGACTGCCTCCACTGAGTGGGCAGATAATTCAGGTACAAAAAAAAAGAGGCAGGCACAACATGACCGCCTAATAGCACTCAAATAAAATGACTTATTGGGAACTCGCAAAATACACCTTTTAAGAAGATTAAATAGTATAGATGGCCCAGCTTTACCTCCAAACAATGTCTCTGGTGCTAAACAGAGATTAATCCTGTTCTTCTGAATTCCAATTATGACTGAAGTAAATAGCTAAAGCTTTCAAGACTGTCATATGTTTTTTTCTGGAAGACTCTTGCAAAATCATGTGATGTGATCCATCAAATAACTTTTTATTTGAATGAAAAACAAGTTCAGTCAATATTCTATGAGTTCGTTTAAATGATAAAGTTGCCTCCATTATGTATTTTTTTGGTTTTATTGATAATTGAAAACAAACCAACAAAAAAGTCAAGCTTTTTCAGAAATCAAACAAAAACTAAACCTTCAGTAAAAGATGCCTTTAAACACATAAAAAGCAGATATTGTGTTGGATGTGAGATGAGAACCTTGCACATGTTGTAAGTGAGGTGGGTTATTTTCATGTTTTGACATGTTGATCCAGTTGAAAGTCCCATTGGATTTAAAAGTGTTTTGCCTCGTCTTGAGTTCACAGCTGTCACACCTTTCACATCATTAAACTATAGCTGAAATTTTAATTTAGATAAAGATAACACACAAAAAAACATTACTGCCCACCTTCCAGGAAGTTATTTAATCCCTGAAAGTTGAGTGCTATGTTGCATTCCACACCAAGGTCTGATTGCTGTGGTCTCAATCATAACCATAACAGGACCTGCTCGACAGAGCAAAGACAGACATCACCCTGTGATCCAAAGAAACTCATGGAAAAAAATCAAATACTTGTGATCTGTCAGTCTAGAAAAGGTTGTAAAATAGGAATTAAAGCAGCACATTTACTCACAAATGGAAAAAATACCAATGAACAACAGCCTCACCAAACTTAACCCAGGAGACCAGCCACAACCTATCTGCATTAATGGCCTGCATAGCAGAACTCCAGGAGGAAAACGGAATATAAATGTTTCTTGTTTTAATCTCAGTTTACAAAAAACATAATGATAATCAAAAGAAAAACGTGAAAGTATTCTGTAAATTGAAAAGTTTGCTTTTCCCCACTTCAGAAGCCACCTCAGTAGATCACTCTACAACTCACTAAAGTGTGGGTTTTTTTTTTTGATCCAATCTTCTGGACGTACATAGACTTGGGATTTGACACTGGGAGGTCTCCACCATGTGGTTGTAGATGGTTTCCCATCCAACCCTGCTTAGCTTCCAAAAATCACGTGAGATTGGGTGTGACATCTTCTGAAAAGGGAGTGTCAAAGTGCATGAGGCAAAACTTAAAAAGTTCCAGCCTTTCAAAGAAAGAACATCCTACCCACAGACACAGCTGGTGGTGGCAGTGTGATGGTCTGGGTCTGTTTTACTGCTTCAAGACCCAGAGGACTTGCTGTAGTCAATTGAACCATCAGTTCTGTAGTGCACCAAAACATCTTGAATGTCCTTCATCTGTTCCAAACCTCAAACTGAAAGTGGTCAGGGGTTCTGCATGACAACAATCCTGAACCCAGCAGGTGGTCCATCTCTGAACAGCTTTTGGACAAAGTAAAGACTTTGGATTGACCTCAGAGTCCAAACTTCAACCCTATTCTTGATTGATGCTGCTGTGTGACCTTAAAAAGTCACCTTATTAAAAATCTCTTTATTACACAATATCAAGAATCCCACAAACATTAGCTGACCAAAGTTTCTCTACAGCTCTATTGCCTTATTGTCAGTTATCACTTGAATGAAGGCGCTGAGGCTGTAATTAATTAAAGGGGGCAAATACTTTTCCTCTGTAGGTCTTCAAAGTTATAGTTATTGTCCCTGAATCATGAAAAACTTCAATTAAAAAGAACATTTTGAATTTATTTTTAGGTTTGTTTAAAACATATTACCTTAAAACAATTTTAAAAACTTTTAAAGATAACATGCAGAGAAATAAGAACTCCAGACGAGGGCAAATAATGTGTAGTAAAATTCAACGCAGTTTTTTTATTCAAGACTAATTTTTAATGTAATAAAAATATTTATATTTATTCTTAGTAGAAAAAAACTGCTACTTTCAGATAGTTTTTAGTCCATCAGAAAACAAAATGGAATAAATTAAAAAAAAAGACAAAAAGTTTGCAGAGGCTGTTCAAGGAAGTTCTAGGAGAGAACAAAGTGATTATTTAGATTTTAGGTGAAAGCAGTGTTTACATCTTTATAAACTCAACAGTGAATGAACTAAACATACAATTCCTTAATCTGCTTCAACCACTTATAGCATGTTTCAAAACCACAAGCACAAAACAAAAACAAAGAAAACAAGTCATAGGAATGATTCTTTTTTTTTGTGGATGTGATGATTTCTATAAAAATGGATAAATCCTGCCCTCTTGTGGGGAAAAGGTGCATCTGCTCGTTTGAGGTTTATTTTTTTAAAGGCACGCCTGTTTTGTCTGGAATTGATGTGTTACGACAGGTTGAACAAATCAAACCACATGAATAACAACACTTATGTAAACATCTTCATAGTTCAAAAAGGTATTTACATCAACAAACTCCTGAGTGCTTTGGTTCACAAACATCCTAGTTTTCATGCATCAAAAGTGAATGAAATCACATCTTGAGACCTAATCAAGGCTTCTTTTTGAACTCCGATCGGTGTGTGAAGGTCAGACACTTGAAAGTTAAGAACATCAATGTCCGATGAACCAAACGTGGCCTCGACTGTCACATTTTCATGCATGTTGAAGCGGACCTTCTTGTTGGTCATGGCAATCAGACACCGCAGGAAACGCTCCCTCAGCACAGACCGGGCGTGCTGCTCCTCTTGCAGCTCTTCTTCGTCTGCGCCTGCCGCTTCCGAGGTGGCAACAGTGGTGCGGCAGAGAGCAATGTAGCGGGGAGAGTTAGGGTCAAATCCCCGGCTGTTCAGGTCAGGACCTTTAGGCAGGCGGAGAACAGGCACCGGCGTCGCCATGTTTGTTTTTTCCTAATGAGAAAGGAAAACAGCAATCCTTTAAAGACACAGAAGAAGATTCATGTTAAACAGAGACAATTGAGAGTAAAAGGAGACTCAAAGATGCTCCTCACAGGGAAACTCACAAAGCATTTTACATTTTAATATGTAGAGACTTTTCTAATACGATGTAGCAACATTTGGACAAGTCAGCAATAACAAAAAGAAGCTTGGCTTCTTACTATGGCATCCAACAGTGGGAACAATGCACATACAAGCACTCACATACACACACAGCAAACAAAGGAGACGTTTGTGCTGAAACAAACATACTGGAAAGGAACAAATGGAAATGTTTTCATCGATTTCTGGTTTTTAATGGGCAATCATTTTGGCATTAAAGCCATGACAAGTGAACAAAATTCATCATTTGGGTGCATGAAAGGCTCTGTGGTGAAGTCATGGCACTTATCTGCAGTTTTAAAGTGTGGAAATTAACCATAAATTAGCACAAGTGACACAATATCACTAGAATCGACACAGCTCCAGAGAATGATCCATCCTTTCACGCCTTTGCATGCCTGATTTTGTAAACCTGTGCTTGTGGAAGCAAAGGGAACACCTGCATTAATATAAATACCTACATTTGTGCTTGTGAGGAAAATAAAGCAACGTGGTTATTTAAACCGACAAAAGCTGTGTGCAGTGTGAGTGAGCTTGATAAAGTTAGAAATACTATTCACAGATTCGGACTTTGAGGCTCAATAACTCTTCTGATAAACGTGACAGCAAGTATCTCAATCCTTTTGTATTTACACAGATAGTGACAAGTGCATTTAAAAAAAAATATATATATATATAAAAAAATATATATATTTTTTTTTCTTCCTTTTAATGAGAAGTGTTCTCTTCGGGCTGCAGATGGAGACACGGCAACAAGACTGCTGCCAAGGAACCGTCTACAAAGTGCAACCCTCAAGAAAAGACTATTCTCTAAAAATTCATAATCTCTCAAAAATGAATACATTTCACATTTATATGAACTAGTAATGAAGACTTGTCACCATATTTAGGTAACCAATGACAATAAACATTTTGGGGGAAAGTCATTCTTCATTATATTGTATTTATATATCAATTTTTAATATACATATACATTATAATAAAGATGCTCAATAGCTCTGAAAATACACAAGTTACATCCATCAAAGCTCCTCCCATGGTTATACACCAGCATTTGTTTCTACTACAAGAAAGGTATTGAAAGTAAGTCACTTCTGATAATCATTCTTTTATTTACAGATATGAATGATAATTATTCAAAAATGCCTATTGGCTCTGAAAATACTCTGGTCACAGTGACCATAGATGCAGATATGATTAATCTTAGTCATGCTATCGTATTACAAGAAAGACTTTTGGAAAAAGTCTTTTAAAAAAAGACTAATCGTAAATATGGATCATATTGGGTCAAAAATGCTCAATAGCTCTGCGTATATTGCATTTACAGACACCAAACTTTATATACTGACTTCTCATGACCATACTGTCTTGCTACGGCGAATATATTATAAATATGGATCATATTTGGACGGTCCCTTGGCAGCCGTCTCGCTGCCTTGTCTCCATCTGCTGCTCGAAGAGAACACTTCTCATAAAAGGCAAAAATATTATATATATATATATATATGAAATTACCTTGTTGTAGGTCACTCTCTGTGTAAATACAAAACGACTTAGATACTTGGTGTCACGTCCGAACGTTCAACGGAAGAGTCATTAAGCCCGGAAGTCCGAATCTTTGAATATCTTACTAACTTTACCGAGCTGTGTGAGTGTGGTTTGATGGAAATTCAATTTGTAGTTTTTGTTAATGCTAGCTGGACTAGCAAGTATAAACGTAAAACAAGATTGTTTATTGAAAATTGTCTCGACTCGACCCTTTCTCTAAAACGAACAGCTTTCGGTTTACTTTAAGTTTATGTGAGTATTAAAAAAAATAATAATAAAACTAAATTAAAACAGTTCAAAGATTTTACTTCTTACCAACACAGATCTTCACAGCAGACGTTGAATTTGTCTTCTTCTTCTTTGGTGGTTTTATGTCCACGAAAGAGGGATTATCGCCCCCTGGTGGGCAAAAGTGACAGTGCAGCACATTAACAGGAAACCACTTTTTCAGTTTTAAGCTTTTGGAAAGATTTCTTGGACTCAAACTAAATCACATGAAGTTATTACACGTGCTTGTTATTTATTCCAAGCTGTTGTAATTTTAAGTTGTGCGTGTTTAAATTGTGTTCTGTATTTTTTTTTATTATGCATCAACCATCAAGTCTTAAACCTAAACCTGTTGTACGAGACGTTCATCATTAGGTTTAAAACTCTTTACATGTCCGTTTTATTTTTTAAAAAGTTAAAAGAATGCTTTATCCCAAAAGACAAGTTCAGCAAGGAGTCATGTATTGTGCAAGTGTCTATTAGCCTTTGAAAGAAATGTCCTGTTTTGAAGTCAAAACTTGATCGAACAGTAGTCATTTTAAAAACCTCGAGTTTTTGTTTGCATTTTTTTGTAAATTTATTATATTGCTTCATCTTTGGATATTTTCAGTTTTTATTTATTTATTTTTTTTGTGCTTGTGTATTAAATCCTACAGACAGAAACTTGAAACTGAAGTTAAATTTGATTACTTCAGAGTTATTGTTACCTGTAACTTAATAATTGCAGTATTTATGTTCACTGAATGGCTGAAACCCATCATTAAGCAAATTCCCACACTAAAAACACTAGGATTACAGAATTTTCATATAAAAGATACCAAATTAATATCATATAGCAATAAATATAATAAAATAAAATGCGATCTAATTGAACGTGGCATGATTCTAATGTTGAGACGTTGAAAAAGGTTTAGAGAAGATAAAGCTGCAGTCAGAACTGTTTCTGTGCCTCAAGTTTGACCAACCAGCCACATAAGCAATATGTGTTGTACCTTCTCCGTGACTCCTAAGTGTGAGCTGGTAGCCCCAGACCAGATGATGCTGCCGTATGGTAGAATGGGGAGAATGTTGGCTTAATATGCAGTTATAAGGGCTTTTTAATCAGTTCTCTTCAGACTCGACTGCAATGATCTGAAGAGAAGCCCTGGTGAGCGGTTTGCTTTTGCAACTGTGCTACTGACACTTCATTTACATTTTGTTCATGAAGCTGTGTACTGCTGCCAACCATCTATGCACTATTAATGATCTCAGTTCAAATTTAGCTTTCCCATCATTTCTGTGTTAAACATAACAAAAGTATTTCTACTGTGTGTCCAAAAATACTTTCTCCAAAAGCTTTTTTAAGAAAAAAAAACAGTTGGTAAAATTAAAAATACCATGATAATCTTCTTAATCAGCTACCATGGGATTTCTGAAATACTGCAAAGTAGCACAAATTTCATAACATTATGTCAGGTTTAAAGGGTTTGGGTTTTTGTCATCAGCAGTGTGCTGTGTCTCATTCTGCCAATGAACTCTACACAAAGAAAAGGCTTTTCTTTTTTCTCACAACAGCAAATACAGTTATGTTACCAAAGTTTACAACAGGCAAGTAAAAAATATGATCTCATGTTGTTGAAACGTTATCTTATCATATTGTTTTTCTTTCCCCTCCAGGCATCCGTCTGTACTTTAACCAAATAAACTCTGACATGTGAAACATGAATCACACAATGAAGAAGGCTGATGATAGACCTACCGCAAGCTAACGTTGGATCAAAGCCAGGAGAGACTGAGATCTAAAAGTATGGGCAGAGTGAAAACTTATCCCAGATCATCAGGAAGACTGTCCATGAAGACATTGAAAACCCTGATCATCCTGAAAGATTTTCCATATTTCAGGGAACATTTACCTGTTCTGGAGTTTTTGTTCATCTTCCCAACATGTTGGATTATGTCTTTCAGCCAAGGAAAGAATTGCATCAATAAAGTGGTTTTAAAGGAAGTTCTCTGAGTGACAGGTAGTTAGTGCCAAGACCTCAGCACAGGATTGATAGTTGTTTTCTGGATTTCGTGAGGAGCAGCATTATAATGATCTGCTGCTACCTTACAGCATATTGCTTACAGCAAGCAGATTGTTACAGTGGTCCAATTTGGTCCAGAGAATATTGGGGAGAAAACAGCTTCATGAAAAAGGGTAGAAAAAGATTCCCAAGCTTTGAACATCCCACGAACCACTGTTCAGTCCATCATGCACAAATGGAAAGAGTTTGGCAAAACTGCAAACCTACCTAGACATGGTCGTCCACCTGAACTAACAGGCCGAACAAGGAGAACACTGATCAGAGATGCAGCCAGGAGGCCCGTGGTGACTCTAGATGAACTGCAGAGATCTACAGCTCAGATTGGGGAATCTGTCCATAGAACAACCATAAGTTGTTCACTGCACAAATCTTGACTTTATGGAAGAGTGGCAAGAAAAAAGTCATTGTTAAAAGAAAACCACAAGAAGTCCCGTTTGCAGTTTGTCATAAACCATGTGAAAGACCCAGCAAACATGTGGAAGAAGGTGTTCTGGTCAGATGAGAACAAAATGGAACTTTTTGGCCTAAATGTAAAGCGCTATGTGTGGAGGAAATCTAACACTGCACATCACTCTGAACACACCATACCCACTATCAAACATGGTGGTGGCAGCATCATGTTCTGGGGCTGCTTCTCTTCAGCAGGGACAGGGAATCTGGTTAGAGTTGATGGGAAGATGGATGGAGCCAAATACAGATCAGTATTGGAGGAAAACCTATTGAAGTCTGTACAACACTTAAGACTGGAGCGGAGATTCACCTTCCAACAGGACAACGACCCTAAATATAGAGCCAAAGCTACAATGGAATGGCTTCAAATGAAACGTATTCATGTGTTAGAATGATCCAGTCAAAGTCCAGACCTAAATCCCATGGAGAATCTGTGGCAAGATCTGAAAACTGCTGTTCACAAACACTCTCCATCTAATCTGACTCGGCTTGCATTGTTTTGCAAGGAAGAATGGACAAACATTTCAGTCTCTAGATGTACAAAGCCGGTAGAGACAAACCCCAAAATACTTAAAGCTGTTATTGCAGCAAAAGCGGGTTCCACAAAGTATTGACTCAGGGAGGCTGAATACTTTTTCACACTGCACTATTCAGTTTTTTATTTGTAAAAAAAAAAACAAACAATTGAACTCTTGTATAATTTTCTTTCCACTTCACAAGTATGAGCCACTTTGTGTTGGTCTTTCACATGAAATTAAAATAGAAACATATGTCTGTTTGTGGTCATAATGTGAGAAAATGTGAAGAAGTTCAAGGGGTGTGAATACTTTTGCAAGCCACTGCATGTGAGTGTGTGTGCGTATCTGCCTAGAACTGCAGCAGCAAAATTGATCATCGTTTAGAGAGACTTGATGACATCAGTTTCATGTCCTCTGTAATCTGTTGTGTGTGGTTTTACATAGTAAGTGGACTGCGACAACAAATGACCCAGCAAAGATATATGAAAGTGAGTAAGTACTGAAGGCATGGATAAACTCATACTACAAATGGTTCATTGGACTCTTGTTTTTTGAGGTGATGGGTGTGAACTGTTTCAGTTCCAGGTGTCTCACTGGGCTCAGAATTGCTACCAGCATTGCAGTGTTAATTGCAAGTTTAAACTCCTCATTCCGGTCATGAAAAACTGGCTCTGAATCAGAGTTTAATATAGGAGTGACTTCTAAAGTCAAAAAAACCCAAAAATATTTAAAAAAAAAAACTATTAACAGTGGCAGTCCTGTGGGCTGTTACTGCATTTCATACAAAATACCTTTCCTTGCTCTACAAACATCAGGTCTGCTATTTGTTGCTTTGTTTACTTGACAGACAGAGATTAAATCACTTTCTACATTCCTGGAAATTCTTCATTCAACATTCACATACATGCAAGAGGACTACTACTCTGCTGCAGCTCTTTTACCCTGACAACTCACTGCATTTCAAATCGGTAGTCTGCGTTTTATATATATAAAAACATATTTTTAACTTATAAAATAAAAATGAAAGACCTCATCTTTGATATAATATGTATTTCCTCATTGAATGAACACGGTATAAGTGGGTTAATATCCTTTAATGCACTTATTTTTAGAAATGCGCTTATTGTCAAACACAGTAAAAACGACGGTAAATAAATACCGCTCAATTTCTGTTGGTTCTGTTCTGTTTTAATCAGCAAAGTTGCTCCTGTGTTAAAAGGCACTGTTTACAGCATCTGTTCAGGTACATACATGTACATTTACAGTATAAAATTGTTCTGTACATGCAGTAAATATCATTTTTCAACATAGATAGCTGTGGCTTGTAGCCCGGTACGGCTTGTTTTTACAACTTTTCCTTTTAAATTATAAATCGTTCAAGAGTCAGATTAAGTTGCATGCAAAATTAATCCAATCTTTGGTTCATGTTTGGGAAACTTGGGTAGACAGGGAATCTTTACTGTTCAGCCATTGATAAAACCTCAAGCTACATGAAACAGTGGTTTGACAAAGTAAAACATCCTACAATTGCCGTTTGGATTGGTCCAGATTCGGCTACCCAGTCCGTCTCATAAACTGAGCTTGTTCTGGTTGGTGCTCCAGCAGATCCCTGTTCAGCTGGTGCCAGCACCTTTCCTGCTGGCTGATGGTTCAAGTCTTTTCAGCGAATATAACCATCCGCCAACCAAAATGAACCACCTGTTATGTGGAACCAGCAGATCCACCACCACCTTAACCCTGTCCAGTCCGTGTTCGTCACAGCCCTCGCTACCTACAAGATTATACGGACATGTAAAATAAAAAAGAGACTAATAGAGCATGGATTTTCAAAAGGTGGTGGAATAATCCACCGGCCATGCTGGCAGTCAACCCAGTTAACCAGCTAATCAGTTTTGATCAGAGTTTGTTGAAGAAAGAGGGGGGTGTAATGGGACATAGGACATCACTAAATAGTTGGTTGTCATACAGTTAGTGTTCAGTTATTAAAACAGTTGGTCTGAAGACACAGCCAGCGTCCAGGAGTGTTTTCTAATACACATCACATTAAATTACACTCAAAAGCTCAAAAAGTTGATTTGGAAAGGCAGAGACCATTTTTACCGTGGGAAACGTCACCACTAACAATGGGAACGTAGATGACTGCATGCTCTTTTATTAAAATGTTTTGCACAAGTTGTACAAGATCAATAACATCATTTAGTCTATTCAAAAAGACACTCATTTTACATTTAATGGACAAATTCAAGTGCTACCACTGAACCGATATTTCAAGTCCCCCTTATACTGCTTTCTTTGAACTTATATGTGTGATATGTGTCTGAACCTTATGGGTTAGAACAGGACAGAACAGGAGCATCCTGAAAAACAGTCTTTAAACGGAGTCAGGCCATATTGTTTTTTTTTTTTTTTTTTATCTTTTCCTGTTTAATACATCAATTTTAATCAAATTAAATAGGTCTACAAAGGCGAGTTAGAAGGACAAACGCAAAAAAACGGGTAAAAAGAAAGTTGAGAATCTCTCATTCACGCTCAGCAGACATCCTCTTTCTCTTTGAGAGAAAAGTCATGTGAGAGCCTGAGCTTATAAATGGGGACGAAAATAGACGCTAAATGATGCGCAGATGCAAGCGTCCAATAGTAGTGAACTGAAGAGGAAAACTAACTCCATCCACCCTTGTGTCTGCTCTGACATTTTTTTTAGCATTCTTCTCACCTCCGCATATTACAATAAATAAAAACTTGTTGCATTTCAAGTAGCCTAACCTTCAGCACCACAAAAGAATAAGATTTGCAAAACCAAGAAATGTTAAAACGTCATAACGTCTAAATAGTGATCAGAAAAAAACTCAGTCTGGTCTAATTTGAGTTTTTTTTCCTTTTTTTTTTTTTTTTTTAAACTGCGTCAGTCATTTGTGGTTGTCGGGTTATCCAGGTGCGCACGAATCAACAAACCCCTCCAGGTGTTTCCATGTGTATCCAAGCGGATGAGCCTGTGCGGAATCGTTTCTTTGAAATCACAGTGTAGGAACAGGCTGCAAAACAGGCTGCGTCTAGAAAAAAGATTACAAAAAAAGGAAAGAAAGAAAGAAAGAAAGAAAGAAAGAAAAGATAAAGATAAATATATAGATAAATTTATGTCAAGAGATATTGCTTGAGATGAAAACACAAAAACTGAAATAATTAAATTCAGACATGACTGCAATAACTAGTCTATCAGAGGATTTCACAATGGCAAACGGGAAGAATTTAACAGCTCTCACCAAGAGACAGTTGAATTAAAAAAAGAACAAACCTCAACAAAGTTTTTATTCTCGTAAATCGCATGAATATACGATCTTCTTTGTCTTGTTCTTTTCTTTGCATTTTCTCGTAAATTCCTGCATTATAAAGGAGAAAATAAATGAATAAAAAAAAGAAAAAGAAAATCCAGACTATGCCCAAAATGTTTTGTGTTTTCCGCACAAAAACACGATCCTTCCTAACACTGCGTTGTGCGACCCTTTTTTTAGGCGGAATCTGTGGCTGTCAAGCAACTTTAATCAACGGCTGCATTAATGTGAGACACTTCAAGGTGAAGCAATACCTGTGGATCCAGTTTGGATTGAAAATGTTCTGCCCTTTTCCGCATGCACATCCATCTCACACATAAGTTCTATAATTCCTCAAATGGGTTTAGACAATCTGGGGGCATCAAGGGCCAAAATAATAACCCAGTAGCAACAACAATTAGCAACACAAATGCTTTCTTTTTTGGAGAAAGATGTACGGAAAAAAGGAACAGAAATGAAAAAGACATAAGTTGTGAAGAGTTTTCTTGATGGACATTTGACGCACGCCGCACGTTTAAAGTTAAAAGATAGAATCCCACGTCCTGTCACGTGAGAGGTGGGACTTTCTTCTCCTCTTTTTTTTCTTTTTTTTTTTTTTTTGAAGCCAATAAATTGCCAGGGCTCGGATGTTTGCACATGTCTCAGAAGCAAATGAGATGCGCGTTAAAATGACCAGGGACCAGTGGACGCGTAAGTGCTTCTAGACTCTTAAAGCATTCTGAAAAAAAAAAAACAAAAAACATGATGAAAAGAAGAAAAAAAGAATAAATGTCTTATACTAAAAGCAATGCCATTTTTTTTTTTTGCAATATTCCAGTGTGGGCGGTTTGCGGCTTCCTTATTTTTTGTGGTAAGTGGATTTTTTTTTTTTTTTTTGGTCTTCGAGACAGGGCCAGTATCTGCCGGATGAATCATAGGATGGGCGAGCTGATGAGTTGACCATATGTTTTTGATGCTGAGTTCCACAGATAGGTAGATAGGTAGATAGATAGATAGATAGATAGATAGATAGATAGATAGTTAGATAGATAGATAGATAGATAGATAGATAGATAGAACTGGACTGACTTGATTGTGTAATGTACAACTGATAAACTCTCTTTTTGCTGCAGCAAATCTGTGACCTGAATTAACTTGCTCATGAGTAATGTTGATCTTGATTATTAGTGAAAGAAAATGGTCTGAAAGTGTATCTCCGAAAAAGTAAAAGTAAAAAAAAAAAAAAAGGCTTAGCATGCTCTTGGTCTAAACTGCTGCGGTCGGATGTTGAAGAACGGGTAGTCTACGGAACCGTGGCAGCATCAGAAAGGATGTTGAAAGGATGGGAGTAACTCGGAGCATGCAGTGGAGAGTCATGATTAGAGGAAGAGGAAGCTCTGCTTGCTTCAGCTGCTGCCTTGAGTTTATCTGTGTTACTCCTTAATAAATAAATAACGTACATGCACTGCACCTGCCCAAATGTTCAGACTAAACCCCAAAAAGAAGGAATAGGTGAACATTTGTGGGACATGGTTAATTGTTTTATCCTGATATTAATTGAAGGCATTCATTGGTGTTTGTCAAATAATCTTTTCATCATCTTTATGGGGCATGATGTAATAAGAAAGCAACAGCACACGTTGATTTATTGCAGTGAATTCTTTTCCCCCTGCAAACTGTTGCCAAAATAACCACTTTTTTGGTGTCTCGGTGTGGAACCAAGAGTCAATATCAAGGCACAAGCTGGAGGTATTCCCTCCATGGACTGGCGATGACATAAACGTGCGAAAATACTTACATATGATACTTATCTTTTATTTAGATTAGGCTTACCAAAGAAAACAGCTGATATACTTTCTTAACCACAGGAATTAGAAGGTTTCCCGACAGTGTGCACTTTGGGGTTTTTCTTTTTTTCTAAATATCTTAAGCACATTTTTGGTGGTAATATGGAAAATAGCTGATCTACTTCTCTGCTTTGAAGTTTGGGTTTTGCTCTGTTTATGACGCAGTCATGTTTTGTAGGAGGGGGCAGTGGTTGGCCAAATGTTTTTTTTTTTACTGATTCTGGGTTGGAGAATCAGTCTTTTTCTCTTTCCTCTGAGTCTTTGAAACTATTTTGTGCAGCTTTTCTTTGATTTTCCTTTTTCCACACAGAGACACTTCACAGTGACTCAGAGAAGCACTGACAGCAACAAATCACAAAGAAGACATAATGTTGCCCAACAAAAATGTGTTACAGGTTAAAAAACATATTGTATTTGAATAGTATGTTCCACACAGATGACCAAAAAAAAACCCTTTTTTAACATTTAAATGTGGATAAAAAGTTGGTTCCGTTGGTATTTGGTTCTGACCTGCTTTTACTGAGTTTTCTGATTGGTCCGTTTATGACTGGAATAACTTGCGTTATAACTTGCGATAAAGAAAATGTATCATGAAAGGGTTAAGAAGATGGATGGCTGGAAACCAGCAATCGCACAGATCAAAATTTGAGGCTTTGTTGGCACAGCTCTGATCTAAGTCAACTATCACACCAAAATTGCTGACCTCATTTACTTTACTTGTTTCATCACAGCTAAACTCGTCAGTCATCTTCTGTCATCATCATTTCATTGCTTCAGCATATTAGTCACATGGTAAAACACCTAAGATGTTTCACATTTAAAAAGCACAACCTGCATGCTGTGTGGGCGTTATAACTCCCAGGCAAAATTTAAATTTTAAGTGTGCACCTCCGGGGCCACAAATGAAAGCATGCTTGTTCCACAGGTTTGTTAAAGTTTCTGGTTCTGATCAGTGCACAATATTGACACATTTAAGCCATTTGCCACCACCCTGTCTTTAATGAAAGACTGTTCTAAAAACTTAGCTCAGGAGTTGAGCCATTTAACTAACTTGTACATTTTTTTTACTGGATGACTTCACCTTGGAAGCACGCACATCCTGTGGAAACAAACATCAAGTGTGAGTTTTTTTCTTTTGATATTTACTTCAAAATTTGTGTAAAGGCAGTTAGGTAAAAAAAAAAAAAAAAAAAGCAGAGAGGTCTATGGCCAGGATGATGAAGTTCCAAAGTGTCTGTTCAATATTTAATTCTTCACTTACAGCAGCCAACTCTGTGTGCAAACGTAAACCTTTCAGGTATTTTGGTGATCAAATAGGTACGAGCTGCTCATCTCTTTAGACTCAGTCGGACACTTTAATGGGGACGACTGCTTTCCCTTCACGTGAAACGCAGGAGCAAAATAAACATTGTAAAAGGAGTACAACTTTTCAAAAAAAAAAACCCAAAACAAAACATTTGATAATATCTTATTATGCGCCGTTTGAGAGCAGCTGCAGACGAGGAAGGCGTGAACGTTATGCATTCTGTGTATGGGTGACATGCAGGCTCAGATAGGAACATTTGAAACCTCTGGTGGATGCAGGCAACAGACAGTTGGGTTATTGTTGATGAGCAACGTCACAGGCTAACAAAATATATACAAAATGAAGGTTTCTGTGGTTGCTCACACAATACCAGCCTAAAAATTTGTTAAACTTTTTTTTTTCATTTGTCTATTTGTCTTTTTTAATCAGATGGCCTGATGGCAACCTGGCAATGTTGTAGGTAATCATCAGAAAATATAGATTTGTTGATAATTTAGAGGCGTGTTAAACAACTCCATAATTTTTCCAGAAAAATATCAAAAACATTGAAGTCTTAATGTTTTCTTAAATATATTTAAATAAGTGGTTTGGCCACACATCCTTATATTTCAGTATGCACCCCATATCAAAATCCTAAAACCAATTAAGAAAATGCAAGAATTTGCATTTTGCAATACAAGGTTTTAAATAGAGCTTCAAAATGCTAAAACAAGAAAGAAGAGCAAGAGAACAAATATAAACTGCCAATTTATCGAAAAAAACAATTTATATGAAATGGACTGTCTGTCAGCTGATCAAAAAGTTTAAGATCACAGCCCTTAAAAAACAGAATTTGCGCAAAAATTGCGTTCCGTGTTTTTTTTGTTTTTTTTTGATAGGCAATTATCCTGTCAAGGGCTTCAAAAGCAAAAAGCATGGCTATGTGGAGAGACTAAATGGTACGCGTGAAATAAAAATTGCAATTATTTTGTAACCAAACTATTATTTACTATTTATTTATTTATTTATTTATGTATTTAACTTTTTAAAATCAATTTGCATTATTTCAAATCCTGTCCATTCAACAGAAAAAAGGTCTAATTTAAGCGTTTTAGCATTCTAGTAATCATTGGGGACTATAAGATAAGACAGCAATGTGCAAAAGAATGAGGAATGAGTTAAAATGTCTGATATTGCTGATGAATAGGGTCTAAGATCATATTCTTTTTTTTTTTCCAGTTTCAACAAGAGAGAACATAGCATCTATCCAACAGGTAAGTTTCTCTGTGGACGTGGACAATTCTGCAAGAACAAGCAGCCGTGCCATAAAAAACAAACCATTGAATGAATGGTTCATGCTTTTTATATAGAGTTCATCATAAAATACATCAAAGGTGTATTAGAGAGAAAAAGAAGATACATCAACAAACCAAGATGATTGACATTTATTTCTTTCAGAGCCTATATCTCAGAACACAGACCTTTTTTGATTCTGATGCCTGATATTCATGAGTTTGAATGCTCACAAGGAAGCATGTCAGTCACTTTATGAGCAAACCTAACCCTCAGTGAGGAAATGCAATTCATTTCTCAACTCCATTCCAATCACAGAATTCCAGGCTCCCACTTCAATCAGGATGTTGAATCTGTGTCTGATCCACTTCGAGGGGTAACAGTCTCTTAGCTCTAGAATCAATGGGTATGAGATTTAACATGTTGACCAATGAATAAATGTAAGAGAAGTCTAAAACAAGTCATCCATAGTACCACTCTTCCCCTTTGGAAAAATATTGAAACTAAATCCACCTTGGAAATATTCAAAAATTTCTGCTCACTATTATTACAGAATTGTAAAGCATCCTCCAAGTTAAATTTATTTCTCATCCAGTTTCCCTTGGAGACAAATCTATCAAGTCTGTTTTTTCATGTGATCATTGCATTAACAAAATGACTTTTTTTTTTGTCTGACTGTACGATGTGCTCTCTCTCTACAGTCCAATTCAGAAACTGTGAGAGGGAAGTGTTTGCACACTGTGGACGACTGACATACAACCCACTCAATGAGATATGCTGTAACAACACTATAAGGATCAAGCCTGCAGCCATGGCTGAGTGTTGTGGCAAAGGTAAACTTACCATATAGATACTCATAAAATGGTAGCTCGCACCCTCACCACATACAATGACAGTTTCTATCCCCATTTTTTATTCCTTGAACTTTTTTCTTTATTTCCTATTTTCTGAAATGTGTTTGAGGGCATAACGTACACACCATCTATGATTTTACCATCAAGTAGGACAACATTTGTTTTATTTATCAAGTTATTTTCCAAAAACATTGTGAATCCTTAAACTAGAAAATTTTGAACTTGTTACTTGGTAAAAAAAAAAGTACTTTTCGGCCACTTAAATTCATGTGGAAGGCCATTAGCAGGTCAGTCTGCAGATTTAATCACCTTGGATGAACTTGGCTTTCGGTCATTTAGATCTCAGGATGATAGGAAACTCCTTTCAGACATTTACATTCATTATCTCATGCCTTTCTTATCATGCACAAAGCTCAAGACTGTAGATTTTAGGAGGAATGTAAACATACAAGCAGACTGAAATAACTGCCTTTTGACTTGACTCTGAAATAATCCACTATCCTGGTTGTGTTCTCCTGGAGCTTCAGAATTTTCAGTCAAAGACGAAAAAAAAAAAAACACAAAAAACCCCACAAAGCCTAACTGATTATGAATTGGTAGAATATTGGGCTGTGCAGCAGTTTCCCATCCATAATTTACATTATTTTCTTACAGATGCATTTAGTGTGAACAGTCAGCTGTGCTGTGGTCCAAACAGTAACAAGAC
Source organism: Oryzias celebensis (assembly GCA_014656515.1). Taxonomy (NCBI): domain Eukaryota; kingdom Metazoa; phylum Chordata; class Actinopteri; order Beloniformes; family Adrianichthyidae; genus Oryzias; species Oryzias celebensis. The sequence continues at coordinate 66,262,282 of BNCR01000012.1, read as the reverse complement.
AATTCTGAACAAAATGTCAGAATACCATCAGTGCTGTGGTCACAAACAGTTCAACAGTCAGACTCAGGACTGCACCAATGACCTTCAAGTGAAAAATCGTACAAACAACAAGCATGCAGGTCAGCCCCAAGATTATGTGTCAACAGGCTATTTTATTGGCAGCCAATAACTTTGTAAATACTGACTTTGTAAATATTTTTGTGGCTGTAGGAAGGACTTCAGAGATTGAACAATGTGGCAGAGGTGAGTGGAGTGAATCAGATTTGTCATTATGAAAATACACTGCCTTCAAAAACTGAGTTGAATTTAAAAAACCCCAGCAACCTGCTTAAAGATCTACAATAAAAGTTTTGTTTTTAACCTTTTACAGTCCCACTCCAATCATCTTTTGATCTATTGTAAAAGTGTTCCTAGTAATCTTTAAATTATGATTATGCTGTTTTTAGCCAAAAAAAAAAAAAAAACCCAAGCAAACTGTTGTTTTCCAGTGCAGTGCAGCACGAGTTCTTTAGAAATTCCCCAATAATGCTGGACTTTTATTGTAAAAGTAAGCCTCCACTGATATCCCATTATCCCTCTGTTTACACTCTTTCCTGCTAGCGTACAGCTGCTCACAACCTCAAGCTAACATTTGTGGTGCAGCAGAAATGGTGAGCAATATTGGAGCTATCCAGTCTTACAGTTCTGAGCCGGGTGGCAGCTTGGATGAGGAATATGAAGATGTAGATGGATCTATTTGTCTGCAAGTAGATGCATCAGAATAGAGCTGAGCAGAGAGACATTGGCCTGCCCATTTCAGCTGCTGCATCACAAACCTGAGCTTTTTCAAACAACGGCAGTGATGCCTGCGGAATTTTTTTTCAAGGGTGGCCACAAGTTGGCCAGAGCAAAATGCAGGGTGACCAAGGGATATCATGTCAATTATGCTGTGCTAATGCTCAGAAGAGTTCCTGATGTGCTGTGTTTGCAGAAAACAGAAAGTATAAATACAATTGTCTTCAAAGATCCACTCATTGCAGCTGTATCAATTAATATAAATTCCCCCAAATTCTGAACAGTGATTAAAAGGTAGTTATTGATCTGGTGCAATCCCAGCACCCACAATGCAGCTGTTCATTCTACTTCTTCAAAACAAAAAAAAAAAACAACCAAAATAACCTTCCACCATCGCTTCCACACCGGAAACGGTTGTGAAGCAACGTCGTCACCTGATCAAAGTTGCTGTAAAGTTGTGGTAAAAATGTAAAGTTGCAGGGTGTGCAACAATTTGCGGGGTTTGCTTGATTTGCATTAATAGTTGCGACTGCAACTTCACGAATTCCTGGAGGGACTGCATATTGTGAGAGCTGCAGTGTGAGAAACTTTGAATGAGAAATGCCAAATGATAAAGTCACACCTCCATCTTTAGGACCTAGATATCAAGATGTAGGAATTTAAAAGCCCATTTTAAGCACAATTTTCAAATTCATTTATTTAATATCTTTAGTAATTTTTAGTACTACAGTAACTTACTTTACGGATGGGCGGATGGATTGGTTGTGTGGTTACTTACTGCTGTGTTTTTAGGAGTTTTCACATTGTCGACAGATTCGTATAATAAGACAAAGGAGCTGTGCTGTGGTCCAAATAGTAACAAGACAATTCTGAACAAAATGTCAGAATACCATCAGTGCTGTGGTCACAAACAGTTCAACAGTCAGACTCAGCACTGCACCAATGACCTTCAAGTGAAAAATCGTACAAACAACAAGCATGCAGGTCAGCCCCAAGATTATGTGTCAACAGGCTATTTTATTGGCAGCCAATAACTTTGTAAATACTGACTTTGTAAATATTTTTGTGGCTGTAGGAAGGACTTCAGAGATTGAACAATGTGGCAGAGGTGAGTGGAGTGAATCTGATTTGTCATTATGAAAATACACTGCCTTCAAAAACTGAGTTGAATTTAAAAAACCCCAGCAACCTGCTTAAAGATCTACAATAAAAGTTTTGTTTTTAACCTTTTACAGTCCCACTCCAATCATCTTTTGATCTATTGTAAAAGTGTTCCTAGTAATCTTTAAATTATGATTATGCTGTTTTTAGCCAAAAAAAAAAAAAACCCAAGCAAACTGTTGTTTTCCAGTGCAGTGCAGCACGAGTTCTTTAGAAATTCCCCAATAATGCTGGACTTTTATTGTAAAAGTAAGCCTCCACTGATATCCCATTATCCCTCTGTTTACACTCTTTCCTGCTAGCGTACAGCTGCTCACAACCTCAAGCTAACATTTGTGGTGCAGCAGAAATGGTGAGCAATATTGGAGCTATCCAGTCTTACAGTTCTGAGCCGGGTGGCAGCTTGGATGAGGAATATGAAGATGTAGATGGATCTATTTGTCTGCAAGTAGATGCATCAGAATAGAGCTGAGCAGAGAGACATTGGCCTGCCCATTTCAGCTGCTGCATCACAAACCTGAGCTTTTTCAAACAACGGCAGTGATGCCTGCGGAATTTGTTTTCAAGGGTGGCCACAAGTTGGCCAGAGCAAAATGCAGGGTGACCAAGGGATATCATGTCAATTATGCTGTGCTAATGCTCAGAAGAGTTCCTGATGTGCTGTGTTTGCAGAAAACAGAAAGTATAAATACAATTGTCTTCAAAGATCCACTCATTGCAGCTGTATCAAATAATATAAATTCCCCCAAATTCTGAACAGTGATTAAAAGGTAGTTATTGATCTGGTGCAATCCCAGCACCCACAATGCAGCTGTTCATTCTACTTCTTCAAAACAAAAAAAAAAAACAACCAAAATAACCTTCCACCATCGCTTCCACACCGGAAACGGTTGTGAAGCAACGTCGTCACCTGATCAAAGTTGCTGTAAAGTTGTGGTAAAAATGTAAAGTTGCAGGGTGTGCAACAATTTGCGGGGTTTGCTTGATTTGCATTAATAGTTGCGACTGCAACTTCACGAATTCCTGGAGGGACTGCATATTGTGAGAGCTGCAGTGTGAGAAACTTTGAATGAGAAATGCCAAATGATAAAGTCACACCTCCATCTTTAGGACCTAGATATCAAGATGTAGGAATTTAAAAGCCCATTTTAAGCACAATTTTCAAATTCATGTATTTAATATCTTTAGTAATTTTTAGTACTACAGTAACTTACTTTACGGATGGGCGGATGGATTGGTTGTGTGGTTACTTACTGCTGTGTTTTTAGGAGTTTTCACATTGTCTACAGATTCGTATAATAAGACAAAGGAGCTGTGCTGTGGTCCAAATAGTAACAAGACAATTCTGAACAAAATGTCAGAATACCATCAGTGCTGTGGTCACAAACAGTTCAACAGTCAGACTCAGCACTGCACCAATGACCTTCAAGTGAAAAATCGTACAAACAACAAGCATGCAGGTCAGCCCCAAGATTATGTGTCAACAGGCTATTTTATTGGCAGCCAATAACTTTGTAAATACTGACTTTGTAAATATTTTTGTGGCTGTAGGAAGGACTTCAGAGATTGAACAATGTGGCAGAGGTGAGTGGAGTGAATCTGATTTGTCATTATGAAAATACACTGCCTTCAAAAACTGAGTTGAATTTAAAAAACCCCAGCAACCTGCTTAAAGATCTACAATAAAAGTTTTTTTTTTAACCTTTTACAGTCCCACTCCAATCATCTTTTGATCTATTGTAAAAGTGTTCCTAGTAATCTTTAAATTATGATTATGCTGTTTTTAGCCAAAAAAAAAAAACCCAAGCAAACTGTTGTTTTCCAGTGCAGTGCAGCACGAGTTCTTTAGAAATTCCCCAATAATGCTGGACTTTTATTGTAAAAGTAAGCCTCCACTGATATCCCATTATCCCTCTGTTTACACTCTTTCCTGCTAGCGTACAGCTGCTCACAACCTCAAGCTAACATTTGTGGTGCAGCAGAAATGGTGAGCAATATTGGAGCTATCCAGTCTTACAGTTCTGAGCCGGGTGGCAGCTTGGATGAGGAATATGAAGATGTAGATGGATCTATTTGTCTGCAAGTAGATGCATCAGAATAGAGCTGAGCAGGGAGACATTGGCCTGCCCATTTCAGCTGCTGCATCACAAACCTGAGCTTTTTCAAACAACGGCAGTGATGCCTGCGGAATTTTTTTTCAAGGGTGGCCACAAGTTGGCCAGAGCAAAATGCAGGGTGACCAAGGGATATCATGTCAATTATGCTGTGCTAATGCTCAGAAGAGTTCCTGATGTGCTGTGTTTGCAGAAAACAGAAAGTATAAATACAATTGTCTTCAAAGATCCACTCATTGCAGCTGTATCAAATAATATAAATTCCCCCAAATTCTGAACAGTGATTAAAAGGTAGTTATTGATCTGGTGCAATCCCAGCACCCACAATGCAGCTGTTCATTCTACTTCTTCAAAACAAAAAAAAAAACAACCAAAATAACCTTCCACCATCGCTTCCACACCGGAAACGGTTGTGAAGCAACGTCGTCACCTGATCAAAGTTGCTGTAAAGTTGTGGTAAAAATGTAAAGTTGCAGGGTGTGCAACAATTTGCGGGGTTTGCTTGATTTGCATTAATAGTTGCGACTGCAACTTCACGAATTCCTGGAGGGACTGCATATTGTGAGAGCTGCAGTGTGAGAAACTTTGAATGAGAAATGCCAAATGATAAAGTCACACCTCCATCTTTAGGACCTAGATATCAAGATGTAGGAATTTAAAAGCCCATTTTAAGCACAATTTTCAAATTCATTTATTTAATATCTTTAGTAATTTTTAGTACTACAGTAACTTACTTTACGGATGGGCGGATGGATTGGTTGTGTGGTTACTTACTACTGTGTTTTTAGGGGTTTTCACATTGTCTACAGGTTCGTATAATAAGACAAAGGAGCTGTGCTGTGGTCCAAATAGTAACAAGACAATTCTGAACAAAATGTCAGAATACCATCAGTGCTGTGGTCACAAACAGTTCAACAGTCAGACTCAGCACTGCACCAATGACCTTCAAGTGAAAAATCGTACAAACAACAAGCATACAGGTCAGCCCCAAGATTAGGTGTCAACAGGCTATTTTATTGGCAGCAAATAACTTTGTAAATACTGACTTTGTAAATATTTTTGTGGCTGTAGGAAGGACTTCAGAGATTGAACAATGTGGCAGAGGTGAGTGGAGTGAATCGGATTTGTCATTATGAAAATACACTGCCTTCAAAAACTGAGTTGAATTTAATGTTATGGTAAAAATGTAAAGTTGTAAACTTGCTTTTTTTCTGAACATCCTCTTATATTGTTCTCTTCATGACTAGGCCGGATTAAACAATCTGCCGGATACGGCCCACGGGCCGTATGTTTGATACCCCAGTTTTAGATAAAGTAGTACTTTAGTGACAATTTGTCATCATACATTTGTTTGCAAACATTTTGCTTTTATTCTGATTCTCACTGCAGCTAAATATTGCCATTTTAAACTATAGACTGATCTTTTTTTTTGTCAGTGGAAAACATTACCTTGTAAACTTGTGCATTAAGTGCCTTTTTTATCTAAAACTGTTCATCATTATGTGCATAGGTAAGAAACTCATGGGAACTTCACTCAAGGTAAGAAACTTTCCTTAAAGTTATCATTTAGCATGCTTTTTGTAAATTATAAATTCTATCAAGCAAAGATGATGTCATAAATGTGTTATTTTAAACTGATCTACAACAAAATGACTGAAATTAATGATATCTTATTTGCATAAGACTTAACAATGCTGTCACAGTGTAGGGCTTTACAATAAAAAAATTAAAAGGAAGATAAAAGAAAATGAAGAACAGCAGCATAAAAACAGAACAACCAAGAATAAAACCAAGAATAAAACATAATAGAAATAAAAGCACAGATTATGCAACCCATGAGCCCAGTGTAGAGCAGACTGTTTCATTGCCCTCTCCCCCCTGGCTCTTTTCACCCATGCATTTAATGCTGTACTGAACAGTGTGCAACAGCTAATTGGTAAATTGCATGGTCTAATTTTATGTATCTTTTGTTTTGTTTTTTATTTTTTATTTTTTTAATGTATTTTATTATTGTTTTTACATTATTATTATTACATTATTGTGTTTTTTAATGTATGTATTTATTTTTTTAAAATACATCTTTTATCTTTTTCTATTTCATATAACCAACAAAAGAACCAATTCAGGCGGTAAGTTAACAAAGTAATTTAATTTCTGTGTCATCCATCCACTTTCTTGACCCAATATATCCCTTTTGGAGTCACGGTGTTGCGGGATCCTGTCCCGGCTACTGTTGCTGCCTGATCTGTAAATGCGTCTCATTCTATTAAAGTATTTTACAGTCTTTGGATGGCAATAACGGCAATAACCTCTTTAAGTGTTTAGAATAATGATATTTGTTTTAATGTTAATGTTTATTTTAATGCTGACAGAAAAGCAAAAGAAAAAGAAACGTTAAAGATTAATTCAAATCAATTTTATTTAAATAGCCCAATATCACAGCCACAAGCCGTCTCATTGGGCTGATATCAGAATATTGCAAGAAACAACAACAAAATAAATCATGTAAAAGTAAACAATAGCTGGTTGTTGATTGATGATTAGGACTGCACGATCCTGCAAAACGACTACAATAATTAAAAATGTTTTCTTCTTCTGTTTCTTTTGACGGCAGGCATCAGTATATGAGCTGCACTTTATTAACTCCGCTAACACAGACACGTTACTAACTGCAAAAGCAGTTGCACCAGCCCGTGACATTTCGTCAAAGTAAAATGTCCTTAGTTTTTTTTTTCTGTTGCTAACATATGAAAATTAAAAACAATCAAAGAGAAAAAAAATGACTCCAAGCCCTGTGACTGTGCCATTCTATCTCAGTTCATTGAGATTTTCATTGTCTTTACTGACAACAATATATGATTATACAGTGTTGCATTAAAACAATGTTATTTTATTTTTTGGAGCTGTAATTCAGCCTGGGAAAGTGATCTGTTTTATGAGGAAAACTTCATTTCTGGCGGCGCAGAAACCTGATGATGACAGCCATCAATGGAATGTATGTTTGAGCGTGGTAGGGTTGAAAAAAAATGTAGGGGAGTGTGCTCTTAGGACCAGAGTTGGGAAACAAATTTAGAACAATAAAAAAAAGTATGAGTCAGTCTTTAAACTTGTTTGCCCCAAAAAAGTTTCCATGACTCAACCACTGAACTTTTATTAATTTGTGTCCAACACCATAAAAAGGGTCTGGTTTTGACGTTTCACTGTAAGTGACATAACTCCAACGTCTTACTCTGACACACTCCAAATGTTTGCTGTGCTCATTTCATCCTTTGCAGCCATAAATTTTATGATTAGATACTTACCCACCAGAGATTCATGATGTTTTTTTGCCCTAATTACAATTATTAAACAAAGTTGTGTGATAACTTTTAAATGATATTTCAGTATGCTTCATGATATCTGATTTTGTGTGTTTTTTTTTTGTATATCCACAGTGGCTCAAAGATCTACAATCCAAATAAATGCTCCTACAGTGCGAGATCCCAGACAAAGTTACATCACCATTGCCCCTCAGGTGTATTTCTCAGTGTATTTTTCATTCAAAGTAAACTGGTGACAAACTGTTTATCCAGTGGCATTATAAAAGATGGGAAAAGTAAAAACATACGCAGATTGATTACATTCTTAAAAATGTGGTTTGGCAGAAACCTTCAGCAGACTTCTCTCGTCTCTCATCATGTGAGAATCAACCCAAAACATCAGGCTTTGACCTGATGATACAGAACTACCTGATAAAAATTACTATGTCTTCCAAAAAAAATAAGAAAAAAAATAAGTGATTACTGTTGCAACTTGTGTTTCTAGCTTCACACGCAGTGTGCAGGTTAACCGCTAAAATGAAGGGTTTTTCCAAGAGTGAGAGCACAACAAACACACCCACTTCTCCCTCGAGGCACAAACTTTCCCAGCACTTCTGTTCAACTGTCGTTAAACTTCTTCCTGATTGTCATCCAATAATCCGAACAATGGTAAAGAATGACAAAAAAAAAGTATTTTGTACTTTTTTTCACTAATAAAATATAGCACAATAAATACAATTGTTGCAAAGGTTTTGAAAATACTTCACATATCATTTTTACAAAGCCTGCGGCTTCAGTATTTTTTAAAGACAATGTGCAAATTTTCCAGAATGTCATGAGGATGGATCAGCTCATTTGCAATTATTGGAAAGTCTCTCTTTGCTTTAAAACCTCCAAAAGATCAGTTCCATGTAATTTCAGCCCTGCTATACAAAAAGGCCAGCTAACATCATTTCAATGATTCCTCCCTTAACAGAGCTGTGTGTTGATGGGGACAAAGCTTCAACAGACGGATTTCAACATTTCTGTTTTTAATCTTAAACAAGGCGGAGTGCTTTCATGCAAATCTTTTTCCAGTCATTTCTACTTCTTTAGAGTATTTTTCCACACCCATCACAGTGTTTGCACCTTTGACCACCACCCTCTTGCTTAATCTAACATTTTTTCCTACTTAGGTCTGCAGAATTTTACACTCACCCTGTACAACCCACAAGAGAAAATATGCTGTGATGGCTGTCTGTCAGAGCGGAAGCCCTGGATGGATCAAGTAGAGTCCTAATTTTGTCTCTTCTTTGTTTGTTAAATGGATATGGGTCTTGTATCCCCATGTTTTTTTAAAGACATTTTTAGTCAATAATGAAAGATTTAGGCCAGATGTCAATATTAGCTTTTTCAGTGAAAAAACAGGAGCTGCTTTGTGGCAGATTTGTCCAAACATTTTAGAACTCCACCTTCTCTTAACAAGACAGACTTTTTTCGATCCGAAACATTGACGCAGTCTAGCAGTATCTCCAAATCGGAAGGAGGACGTTCTTTTCCTCTGCCATAAATGAGGTTTTGGGCAAAATACTTTAATGCATTTGACTTACTTTCAATGTTTTTTTGTCTTCATCTAATCCCTTTTTTGATTAACACATTTTTCAAACGTACACATTTTCAGGAATTGTATTTTAAATGTCTTTTCTTTGATTCTTCCAAGTGTTGTGGCGTCACTCCATTTGGTTTGGCCCAGCCTGGAGTTCTCTGCTGCAACAACACATTGTACAAGGATGTACAGGACGGAGATGAATGTTCAGAGAGTGGTGAGCGGTATAACTCCAACCAAAGAACTGCATGTGGCTCCTCCGGTTTTGCTGAAATTCCCGGACAACACTGTTGTGGCTCGTCGGTCTATGACCCTGCAAAGAATATCTGCTGCAATGGGCACAGGTAATAGTTTTAACTGGTGTCTTTGTGATGCTTAGGAAATCCACTGGGCTGCTTAGTAGTTTAGTGGTTACATTATTACATAAATTACAGTATTTATATGATTTAAATTTTGACGTTTACAGTGAGCATTTAATAATGAATAAGATTCCTTTAATGATTTAATATTTGATGAAAGTATTTTTTTCTTCCCAGACAGATATGTTCTGAAAAATAATTTTCATAAATAGTTCATTTGCATTTAATGTCATTATAGGGTTTCATAGCATGTTGTCTGATTGGTTGGCCCTCACCCGGTCGACTCAACAAATTCTGGCCCACTTTGACACCCCTGCTTTAAGTCATCCCCAGATATGAATGTGGGTGTGTGATCCAGCCCTATGAACAGGCAGGCTTGATAAATGGGAAAGGGTGGGATGGAATCCACTGTTACATTTTCCAAACAGAAGACGCTTTGTTTCTGTCTGTTGGCTTGAGTGAAGGCTGAGAAAGGAAAGCAGACAGGGGTGTTCCAGACACATTCCTTCAGCATTTTTGAGGAACAGATTTGTGACGTCTGGCTATTCCCCATCCTCCCAAAGTTTTTACAAAGTTTTCCAATCATTGTTTTTTTTCAACACTTCCAGATTTCTGAGAAGACTCTGTGTTTGTAGTTTTGGTGAATTCTTTCTCTGTTCACATGATCTGAGAACATTGTTAATGAACAAAAAAAGAAGAAATTAAAGTTTTATTGTGAGTTTTTGTATCAAAAACACTTTCTCACAAAAGTGAAACATTAGAGCTGGTGTGTTTATCTATTTCTAAGCTGAAGCAGTGTTGGAGGGTGTATACAACTGCATCTCTTGAGTCTTCATTTTGCTTTGACTCTTCCTTTGCCTACTTTTTTTCTACTTTAATTTAGCCGTGTGTTTGCATACTTTTTTTCTGATCATGAATGACTTTACATTTATAACTGTCTTATAAATGTGATCATTATTCCTGCTTCACGTAGCAGAAATAGTCATAAGCAATCCACAAATGTCAATACTGGCCCAACCTTATGTCAGACGTTTGTTTTTCAATATGTTCCCATTTCTTTTCTCTCTGTATCTTAAGTAAAACACTCAATAACAATGCCAAGACTTATTTGACTGAACCCTCTGAACATTTTGGGAGTTCTCTGGTCATGTTTTGATGTGTTGTCTTGGGCTCAAGTCAGCTGGTTGTTTTTGGTTGGACCTTTAAAGCTCTGAGTTATTAAAATATTGACTTTTTAAACTTAATTTTATTAAACATTTCAATTTAATTTTACTAAACACGGGTACCGGAACTGCTTTGTACAATATCAGCTTTGTTGTCTTTTCCCATGCTAAGCTTCCACTGGGTGTTTTCTTTGTGGAAGGAAACCGTGTCAGCTTATTTGCAGTAATATGCATCTATTTTGGGCAGCTTTTACTCTTGGGGATTTTGTTAACCTTTGGCTTTAATTCTTCAAGGCTGTTTTAGTAGATTGTCGTGGTATCTGCACTTTTATTAACATTAATGCATCATCTGAATATTGAATTCGGACCCTGTTATGTGTCGAGCCAACAAATAAAGGAAATTTACAACAAAAAAACACAGAAGGCATTTGTGCTCTTTAATGCTTATGAGACAGAAAATAAAGAAATAATACAACAAACCCCTTATTTATGCATTAGTGCAGTCAGACAGATGCAGTGGATGCCATTGAGCAAACAGAACATTTACTGGTAGTTTGTTTTCAGCTCCCGACCGACTCATCTATTCCACATTACATAATTGTCAAGGCATGCAGTATAAAGGTCATCAGCTGGAGAATGGAGTCATGCCAGTTTGCTGTTCCGAACAGTCTGCGCATGGTGTTTCCCTAAAGCTCAGTTTTTTAGATAGTTCATGGTTGTTTATTTTCTACTTTACCAAAAACCTTTCTGCTGTTTAAGTCTTGCACCAATGAAGTTCACACTGGTGTGGATTAGAGGCTGATACGGGAGTGGATTTTCACTCCTGTACCGTCCCGCTCCCGCTCCTAGATACATTAAATCCGCAGGGGACCACTTAAACGGAAAAAGGTTAGGACTGTCAGGTGGTTGTTGCAAACTACCTGGAGGCATTGCCTCTGATTTGGAAAAAAATAATCCTGTATACCGAAAAGGCAGCAAACCCTGCAATGATCTGACCGAGAAGAGGGACTGAAAGGGAAGGGTTTCTCAGAAATAATAATAATACGTCCGCATATAATGTAATCTTATGTGATCTCCCCCCCCAAATCCAGTCCAGTCATTAAAGGATCCTGCCTGATAGCCTCTGCTAGTGGTTCTATTGCCAGTGCAAACAAAAGAGGTGACAAGAGGCAGCCCTGTCTGCAACCCCTCTGGGTCATAGAATTAGCTGACCATAGACCGTTGGTTATAACGCCATGCCGCCAGTGGCTGGGCATACAAGACCCATATCCATTTAACAAAGCCATCACCCAAACCAAACTTCCAAAGTGTGAAAAATAAGTAGGACCATTCAACCCGATCAAAGACTTTTTCTGCATCCAGGGATATTACCAAACCATCTAAAACCCGAAGATCAGATAGCTGGATGATGTTTAGAAGTCTTCTAACATTGTTGTACGAGTTCCGACCCTTAATAAAGCCAGTTTGATCCTCCTTCACAATAAGTGGCAGAAGTGTTTTGGATAATCCAAGCGTTTTGCCAGCACTTTGGAGAGAATTTTTAGGTCAACATTTAGCAGCGAGATTGGTCTATATGAGCCGCATTCCTCAGGAGATTTGCCTTTTTTAAGGATAAGGGAGAAGTTGACTTCTCTAAAAGATGGAGGCAGAGTTCCACATTCAAAGGAGTGGTTGAACATATTTGATATAGGCTCTACAAGAAGGTTTTGAAATTCTTTATAAAACTCACTTCTGAGACCGTCACTGCCTGGAGCTTTGCCTATTTGGAGGTGATAAATAGCCTGATGCAATTCAGAAGCTGAGACGCTTTTAAATCAGTCTCAAATCATGAGATATAGTTGGGAGATTGATTTAGGAAAAGAAGGCATCCATTAGGGTTTTGGCATTGCTGGTGTCTAACTTATATAGTTTAGTATAGAAGCATCTAAGAATGTCATTTATTGATTTAGGATCTGATAAGCAAGTCCTCGACCCACTCAAGATCGCCTCAATTACTTGAGACGCCCTTTGCCTTTTGTTAGGGCAGCTAAATATTTACCTGGTTTGTCTCCAAATTCAAATAATTTTTGTTGAACATATTCTAGTTTTTCCCCGGGTTTCTCTTTTTAAAAACATGAACAACTTTTTGGTAACGTTAGCAAATCATCAACATCTGCAATCAAAGGTGATCTGTTACTGCAATGTTTTTTTTTTACTGGAAGCTTCAATAAACTTGGATTGAATAAAATAAAATACAGTTTATGGATTTACAAAATCTAATAATTGGACTGGAGCTTCTTTGAGGACACGTCAGAGCAGGGCTGCTAATCACTGTCCTAAAGATTTACTATCCTAATAAAAAATATATATATATAAATAATAATAAAATAAAATAATAAATAAATAATAAATAAAATAATAATAAAAATGATCTTACCATAAATTCTTCCTTTGAGAAAAAATTCTAATCACTAAGACATGCTTTTTCAAACTAAGATTATTAGATTATTTTGCTATTGAAAAACTTTCTTGACAAAATTGTTTTTCTTCTTCTTAAGATTCAGTTTTTGCAGTGTTGCTGATGTAAAAAAGTAATTGAGGTAGATCTAAGGAACCGGAGTTGGGCAGCCCTTCTCTTGACCAATAGAGGGCAGCAGCAGCTCTGGGCAAATGAAACAACATTTTAGGACAGGGAAATGCAGGAAAACTCAGAAAAAAATAAATGTATCTTGGAAGCTGACTCTTCACTGGTAAATCATTGGAAAATTAACTGAATCATGCTGGTGTTGCAAAAGGTGGAACTTAATCACATATGAGACAGACTAGACCAGAAAAAATATATGACGTGGGGGAGAGCAGTTTCCCAAAGTAAACCTTTTCTATTTCAGAAAAGACAAATGAAATGTAATTTTCTTCAGAATAATTTATCTAGGCACAGAAGTTCCAGAAAACACATCCAATTCAACATCTAAGTCTAAGAAACAGTAGCAGGAAAATAGAAATTGGTCATAATCTAAGCAGGTAGCCATGGAACAATCCAAAAGTACAGCCGTGGTTCAATGCACGCCTAAAGAGTGAGAAAGACGTTTTTCTTTAGTGCATGACATACATGATTTCATATGGAATTTGCAAAACTTGAATGTGGTTGGGGTGCAGAAAGGCTATAAACCACAACACTCCCTGCTGTCATTGCTGCTCCATCAGATTCCTCCTTGCTTTTATTTTGAAGTGTAACTTTTCACACATTTAGCCTTTATTTTGTTGTCACACACAGTTCCGTGAAAACTCTTGTTTTGTTCAAATCAGTGTACTTACTTGATAAGGAACAATATTTGCTTATCATGACAACCAGTATTATATTTGAGCTCAACAAAAACTGCTTTTTCAGTAAGGGGAAAAAATGTTTGCTCTTTCATTATAGCGTCATTTTTGTGTCCCATACCCATGAAAATCTTCTTCATAACTCAAAAATTTAATTTTGGGAGAGAAAAATCTGTCTAAAATTACATTAAAAAACATTAAAGTCAATTTTATTTCCTGGCAGTTTTAGTGTTAGGGGATCTGGTTCAGTTAATGCTTGCAGTTTATAGGTTCACACTATAGACTATGTTCAAATACATGGACAAAGTGTGACGACATGTGACCTGTTGAATGATTTCGGGCCAATTTGAAGCCGTTTTTTTTCAACTTCGTGATAGCTGGATACATTTACTGTTACCACATCTAGACTTTTCTCTGTTTTGAAAAGCTGGGAAAAATCAGCCGGACACTGAAACGGTTGTATGATTTGATAGTTACCTGTCAATCTAAAGACCCTACCAACCCAGGTTATGAAACAATTATGGCTTCTGGTTCATGTGAGATTTAAAAAGACAGCAAAAGTCAAATGCAATTTAATGACTGCATGGAAACACTGTCACATGAGGAAGTACCTGCTTCTTTTCTTGTTCTTCTGATGGCTTGTGTTGGTGCAGAGGAGGTAGAAGCATTAAATTGTAACTCACTTCACTTCACCTGTACGTATCTCTGATAACTGCTGTGTCCATTTTTTTTTTAACTACCCAGTTACCCCAAAACATTTTTTCACTGCTGTGGGGAGAACGCCTACAATATTTCTGACCCACTGAAGAAATGCTGTGGAGAAACTTTGTACAACCTGACAAAAGAGCAGAGGAATAACACAAAGTGCTGTGGGTCCCTCCTTCAAAGTCAGAAGGTATCATTTGTATGAAAACTAACAGCAACCAACATAAATGTATGCAAAAAATTGTTTCATTGGGCTAAAACAGCATTTTTTACTCCATAACTAGGAAGTTTGCTGCTCAAGTGAAGACAAAGTGGTGATGTACTCTGCTGGGGAGGATTTCAAATGCTGTGGTTACCACTACTACAACACTTCTCTTTGGTCATGCTACAGGGGAAGACTAAGACCAGGTCAGAGCGCCAACTCGACAGGTCAGTAGAGTCCATTTAGTTTCATGAATCTTTTTTTGTTTTTTTAATGGTTGCCACCAAGGAGGTACGGTCAAGACAAATATCATTTTAATTTGAAAAACACAATAGTCCCATTAGTCGACTGTGATTAAATGTTATTTTTAAAGAATGCTGGAAGTCAGACAGCGTTTGAGCTGCAGCAGAAATTGCTGCATATTGATGCCTTGCAGAACTTTTACTAGTTTTCTTCTCCATCTGTTGTAAAAGTGAAAAACCTGAAATCAAACGGTCAAGGAATATTTGTGATGATATTAATTTTTAAATTCCTAACTGATTTTTTAAACAGCTGGTCCACATAAATGCATAATCTAGTCAATCATTTCAATTTCTTATAAATGTTTATGATTTTATAGGACCTACACTCACCTGTCAGGTTATTAGGTACACCTTGCTAGTACAGGGTTGGACCCCCTTTTGCCTTCAGAACTGCCATAATCCTTGGTATCATAGATTCAACAAGGTACTGGAAACATTCCTCAGAGAGTTTGGTTCATATTGACATGAAAGTATCACACAGTTGCTGCAGATTTGTCAGCTGCATATACATGATGCCAATCTCCCGTTCTACCAAATCCCAAAGGTATTCTTTTGGGTTGAGATTTGATGACCTTGGAGGCCATTTAAGTACAGTGAACCCGTTCTCGTGTTCAAGAAACCAGTCTGAGATGCTTCCAGCTTGATGATATGGCGACAGAAGATGGTACACTGTGGTTGGAATTGGATGAACATAGTCGGCAATAATACCCAGGTAGACTTTGGCTCAATTAGTACCAAGGGGTCCAAAGTGTGCCAAGAGAATATTCCCCACACCATTACACCACCACCAGTCTGAACTGTTGATATAAGGCAGGCTTGATATAAGGCTTTCATGTTGTTGACGCCAAATTCTGACCCTACCATCCGAATGTTGCAGCAGAAATTGACTCATCAGACCAGTAAACATTTTTTTAACCCTCTATTTTCCAATTTTTTAAGAGCCTGTGTGAATTGTGGCCTCAGTTTTCTGTTCTTAGCAGACAGGAGTGGCGCCTGGTGTGGTCTTCTGCTGCTGTAGTCCATCTGCCTCAAGGTTGGACGTGTTGTGCTTTCAGAGATGCTCGTCTACAGACCTCGGTTGTAACCAGTGGTTATTTGAGTTCCTGTTGTCTTTTTATCAGCTCGAACCAGTCTTACCATTCTCCTCTGACCTCTGGCATCAACAAGGCCTTTCTGTCCACAGAACTGCCGCACGCTGGATATTTTCACTTTTTCAGACCATTCTCTATAAACTTTTGAGATGGTTGTGCATGAAAATCCCAGTTGAAAGCAATTTCGGCAATACTTAGACCAGCCATCTGGCACCAACAACCATGCCACGTTCAAAGACCCTTAAATCCCTTTTCATCCTCGTTCTGATGCTTGGTTTGAACTGCGGCAGATCGTCTTGATCATGTCTACATGCCTAAATGCATTGAGTTGCTGCCATGTGATTGGTTGATTAGAAATCTGCTTTAACGAGCAGTTGAACAGGTGTGCCCAATAAAGTGACCAGTGAGTGTACATTATTTAAAAACAATAACTATGACATTTCTGAATGAGAACTGTATGGTTAACTAATTTTATCCAGATGTATTTGTACTTCCTGTATGTATCTTGCATTTGGCAATAACGCATATTTTATTCTTTTACAGAATCCACCCTTCTGTCAATTAACAATCTGAATGAAACACAGCTTTGCAAGCAAAGTAAGTCCTCCTTTTATGTAATATGTCAGGGATAGGCAACTCCAGACCTTGACGGCTGTATTCCTGCATGTTTTCCAACACACCATGATCTGACATGTTCTAATTGGCTGCTCACACCTGAACCAGGTAATCAGTCATGAGTAGGGCTTGGATATCTGGAAATCATGCAGACACTGCGGCCCTCAAAGTCTGGAGTTGCCCATCCCTGCATACATGTGATCAAATTAAAGTTTGTCTTTATGACTGTTCTACTTTTTTTTTGTCTAGTTTACTTTGGAACAGTGCAAAGCGTGTCCCCGAGCAGCATAGTTTTCAGCAGTGTGCTGAAAATCCAAGGGGAGAGTGCAACAGTACGCCATCATATGGAGCCCTCCATCATGAAAACTGAAAACAATGGCAAGATTCTTAAATTAACCCTAGGAAAGTGGTACTTCTTCAACGATACCCATGTCTTCGCCGATTTCAACCACAAGTTGTTGCAGCAGTCTCTCTTTTTCATTCTGTCCAAATGTTCTCAATGACTGACCCCAGCTGCAGACCTCAGCACACCAGATCACTCAGCAGTTTTAAAACACCCTCCACTGTGTACTCAGATAACTTTGCTCACATTATTTTATTGTTGACAGTCCTTGTTGTGTTACTCAATCTCTCTCTGTCATATCAGTATGTTTCAAGATCAGCTCAAAGTGTATGGTTGCCAAAAAAAAAGCAACTAGTATTGCAACCCATTCTACACGATGCAAAGTGATCTTTTTTATTTAGCACTATTCTGTTGGATAGTTCTGTGTTTGTACGTAACACTCACATGATGATGATTTGGAGTCTTAAATCTTAAACAAGTGATTGAAAAGATGTTGGTGCTCAACATGGTTTAGACAGTGGCTCTGAATTAGAGAAATGAGGCACAACTGGAGATAGAATTAGAATAGAATTCAACGTTGCCGTCATTTCACATGTCATGAGTACACAGCAACGAAATGCAGTCCATGTATGTAGAAGTATTTATAGTGTGCATTAGACAGACAATTTAAAATTCAACAGATGACGTGCAGATAGAGTTTGTGGTAATTTAGTCCACGTCTTATTATTGTGTTTGTATGAGGATACAGTCTAATCTTAATGTTTTTGTGTGTGTGTTAAGTCCACAAGTGTTATGTGGTTCAGGTTTTAGGAGACAGAGTTCAGTCATGGGACAGCTGTAGGGAGGAAACTCCAGAAACTGATGGTTTTAGTTTGGAGGCTGCTGGAACGCTACTGATTTTTTTCCCAGCTTTTTTCAGATAGCAGAGCTGAAGATGTTGAGGTTCTGTTTGGGAGGGATGAGAATGGATAGGATCAGGAATGAATAAATCAGAGGAATAACTCAGGTTTGATGTTTTGGAGATGAATGCAGGTGAGCAGATAGTCAGAATGCCTTCAGAGGAGGGACAGTTAGGAAGAATAATGCTGTCAGCCAAAAGACAGAAGCAGAGGAAATGCTCTGTCAAAACTTTTGACAGTTTGAAAGTAAACAGAAGGTTTTCTACTGTGAAAGCCTGCATCATAGATAATATTAGATGCCAAAGGTTCTCACCAGCTAAACTACTACTAGTGAACAAAAAATATATATGGAGCTAAAGAATTCATGAATTCTGAAAGATATATGCTACTTTGACTTTTGTGCTGTTTATGTGTCCGTTTAACAAGCTATTGAATGTTTGAATGTTGATTATTTATCACAACTTTATTCTGTAATATTGCAAACAAGATTCTCACCAAACAATATGCTCTCCTTTCACATTTTTGGTCATATTTCTAAGCTGTTGAGATTTTTATTATATTCAGAATGTAGTTACAGTACCAAACTTTGGAAATGGTTCATTCTCTGTATTTTTTAATCCTTTTTTTTTGCACAGTTGGCATGCCTAGTTTTGCCTACTTAATACTGATTGTACTCCAGTCTTTGGTGCATGCTAAATTTTTAGAATGTATTGTAAGCTCAGGAAATGGTGTCTTGAAACAACTAAATAAACTTAATGCTCTTAAGCAGCTTGTGGTTTTCTAGATTCATAATAATTAAACAGACAAATGTGTTGGTTTTTTATGGTTCTGTCTGCTGTTAGTAATAGCTTTCTTATTTCATTCTGCATAGTCACGGAGTGAAATCAAAAGGAAGTGTCAACATTAGCCACAGAAATGCCCAGTTTTCATGACAACTGAAAGCTAAATCTAAAATACAAAAAGCCTCTCAGTGACCAAAAGGTATGGGAGAGACATGCTATTTTTAACTGCAGCCAGATTAGTCACATCCTTCTATCTAACTCTCTTGTGTGAAGTGAAAATGTGTTTTTTTTATTTTTATAGCTTCTAGGCAACTGCTAAGATTGTTAATATTAATGTATATCCGGTATTTCTCCTGTTCAGTTAATCAACTAGGTCACAAGTATCTAAGCCTCCTGGATTCTGCTTCAGGACAACTGCCGGCTCGACAGTTGGCTGTGAGTTCGGTGACTCACAGCTGGTCTTAATGGCTTCAAGGTTTTTTCACAACAAAAAATGTTAAGAATATACAGGATGTTTCCAGGATGTTTCAGGATGTGTTCCCAAATTAACCCCTCACACAGACACTTCAACCCAGACCACTCTAGACAGAAAATTCCATGTCTGCTCTTGTCTGAATACTTTTCTCTTTAAAAGGTCAAACAATTCATTGTTTAGATTTTAGTTTCGGGGATGGGGGCACATGTTTTTGGCACATCTAGACAGGATTTGCTAAACATCTGTGCACTTTCTATTCAAACCAACTGCATAACAACAAATTCCTGTCAACACCTTTTCAGACATTTCACCTTAATATATCATCTGTTGAGACATTACTTGCCTTGAATAACATTTCATTCACCCACACAGATATATCTGATGACTACACATAATATTTGGCCTCATGCTACCCACAGAGCCCTCTTTATTTTAGGCAGACATAGTGCAGCAGCTGTAGCCCAAGAACTTTGGTTGTTTTTGCTGGTTTTATGCAACTCATATTTTGTGTTTTGAAGCTAAATTTACTTTTAGTAGTTTATTTGAAATTGTTTTTGCATGTGACCTGCAGTTGGGTCTTCCACTAACCCTATTCCATAACAAAGAGAGCTTAAAGTAGCATCAAGAGACAAGACAAGAGCAGATCATGCTCTGTCGCAAAAAAAAAAAAAACTTGTCTGCCGAAGCAGTGATAATGTGGCTACTTTTGAAAAGAATACTGGACAGAAGATTTTTCAGATGCAATAAATTAGGATCAACATATTTTTTTTTTGCAAGTCTGAGTATTGCATTTCCTTTTAAATCCTTTCTAGATCTCATACCATCGAGGGGAAAGAAAATATAGGAGTCCTGAATCCAGAGATCCATGCCTGGCTTGTACAAGTTTTAACAAACTTCAACAAGAAACAAAGAATATAACAGAGCAGATGACCTGAAAACTAGACCCTTAATTACACCAAGAATCATTAGCTTGGATTATAGTAAGACAGTTGTAGGTACTTGACAACTTGAACTCAGAGTGACTTGAAAACAGAACGTGCCAAGAACCAAAAAAGCACAACTGGACTAAGAAAATGGAAACAAAAAGGTACATTTCTCACATCCTGTATTTTAAATAAATGGCTGTTGCTCACTGAGTTAAAGAGTTGTCAGTCACAACTACCCTTATGAGTCAATACAGGCTGTCTGTGGTGGAAAAATGGACAAATCTGTGCAGGTCTCTAACGGTAGAGAGTGTAAACAACGGGATGATGGTAAATGGCGTATACTTATGACGGGATGATGACTAGAGCGGATGACTCTGCGGAATCCATGTACAAGAAACGACGCAGGTTTTTCTGATTTTGTCTAAAAATAGCATAATCATAACTGGGAATGATTCTACACAGAACAAAATATGATTAGAGTGGGACTTTAAGTAACAATGAGGGTGAGTAAAGGGGAGAAGTAAGTGAGACACAGACGTGTCTTACGGATGTTTTCTGTTTTTTTTATCATCTACAATGATGCGCTTTTCTGGTGAAAGGTGTGTACTCTTCACAGGTCACTCAGCTGTTAGAAATGAGAATATTAGACAATCGGAGAGTAGTTTGTGTGGACATCCTACAGGCATCACACAGGCACTTACCTATCATGTGCACATTCCATGCGGAAAGCATTTGCACGTGGTCAGTAAGGAACCAGTACACACATTTCACTGATGGCTAGACTGTGGAGAAAGGGCTTTGTACAACAGCATCCCCCACACATCCTAAGTGCATGTAACTTACATCATTCTAACAAATACTTCGCAATATCTTTACCACTCACACAACAATCACACGTTTAATTGTCATGGCGTCAATTAAGGTGGCCACTTGAACTTGGGGCTACAAGAGAACTTTGAGACATTGTGGTCTCTTTAAGATGCAGTTGTCTGTCTATGACCCTCTACAGGCAAAGAAGGATCAAATGCCCCATTTAACAGTCAGTTTGCCTTAAAGTAAGACACTATACCTCACATTTTAAACCTCTAAGGTCATTGCATCAAAGTGTTGTCAGTGGAACCACATAAAACATTTCCACAAGAGACTGGATGGGACTCAAACAAATTTAAAGTGAGAACATTAAATCAGTCCATCTGGTGGTTAAAAAAAAAGCATAAAAGAGCACAGAAGTGTCAGCTCCTACTTTATCCAAAAGATGGGTCATCAACAGATCATGCCCATCTGATTTTGAAACTCTTACAGTAAACTCTTACGTTCTAAAAGCCCGCATTGTGGTGATGGTGAAAGTTCATGAGTGCAAATAAAGCAGATATAAATCAGGGATTTTTTGGAAGAGCTGACAGAAGAACACCATGAGATGCATGAAAGAATGGTTCAGGTATGCAAAGCTGAATCAAAAAAAATAAATAAATAATAATACATCACTATGCAAAAGAGACTAGAGTGAGAACGTTGGTCAGAAGAATGCTTTGCTGCACAAAAAAAATTTAAAACTTAGATTTCTCTTGCATATCATTTCTCTTTAACTAGAACAGAAAAAGCAAACTTCTACAAACTGCCTATAGGCTATTTACAAGCTGAGAGGTCAGACTTCTCTGGCCAATAAGCAGCTGGTTTTCTTGCAGTAACTTTGACATTTTGTGTCCTGTTCACTAGGGATTTCTGCTGCTAAGCACTCCATGACTCATTCAGTTTCCATCCTGTCTCACTATCAATTAGTCTCTTTCCTCCTTCCAGGACGTTGCTTTAAGGTGAGTGTTGGGAAAACAGGATGTGGTTGTCTAAATTTTTGCTTCAATAAAGCATGGGATTCTTACAGAGTTCATTTAAGATTTAAAAGTGGATGTAATTCTCAAGTCTGCAGTACAGTGATTGGCACTGTATAATTAATGTTAACAAATTAATTTTTAAGCTAAATATTAACAAAACAGCTAAATCTTGAGATTTGTTTTCCAGATTTTTTAGTCTTTGGATTATAATCAGATAACTATGTTTCTTTGCCAGGTGTACAAATGAGGTAATTGTCTTGGTATGTCACCAGCATTTTAAATGCTTTAGTTTTCATGTGGGCCACAATCTGTTTTCTTTATCGGCCAGTTCAGCTGGTAAATGTTCTGAGGGCTTTATCACCTAAAGCATCTGCAACTGTGGAAATCAGTGTCATAGTTTTTCATGAACATAAGCACTTTTCATGACTGTGTTGATCTTTGTTTTGCAATTATCTCTCTTTAGGGCTTCTTTACTCTTTTGTATCACTTATGCCTGAGACCTGATACTGCACTGGAAGGCTTGTTACAGAGCATTTGGAATCACACATTAAGATTTTTTTTATTGTAAAATTTGAATAAATATGCTTCCATTCAGTAAAATCAAATACCCTTGGAAATATGTTTTTGTTTTTGCGCTATTGAAAATTCTAATAAGTTTTACCCTCACTGGGCAAAAGCTGCAAATCTGCAACACATAATTTTGAGTATGAAAAACATGGATGGTGAAGGAAATGCAAGACTGGCTCAAGACAAAAACTGCTTTTGAATCATGATCTAACATTGTAGCCTATTTAAAAGCAGACTAGTTGTGCTGTAAACAATGGACCACTGTGTAAACAACTTTTGTGAGAAAATGTAAGTACAATGACAGCTTCCACCTTCATCCTGCTCTTCCAAACCACACAGCTATAAAGCAACCTCCTAAAAAAGATCTGACAAGTGAAGGTTAAACCAAATTCTTGTGTACAAAAGACATACTGTTTTGCTTACTTGCAGACCATGGTGCTGAGGATCAGAATGCAGGCTGAAGATAAGTCAACTCTTTTATGAACTGTTTAACAGAGGTGCTGCAAATTACAGAAAGACTTGCAGATACAGTCTGAGACTACAGACTGTAGACTTGCAGATAAAGACTTACAGAAAAAGAAAAGGAAAGGATGTCAAACCTCCCAGAGATCAAAGCAATCAGCAACAAAAAAAAGGAAAAAATCTTAAAAAAAGGAAATGAGTCAGTAGTATAGAGGAAGTGAATGACAAACTTGTAAAAGAAGATGATGACCTGATGACTCACCAAAAGCCAGATGTATATTACAAAGCCCGGCAATTCACTAACTTTAATAATAGAAACCACAACGGAATATAAAAAACTGTAAAAGCAGGCTATAATATGGGGAAATATGCAAATGGGACTGAAGGACACAAAGGAGCATAAAAAATCTCTTAAATGTGATCTAACAAACTGGAGGCAAATTTCAATTGAATTTATGGAAACAGAATATTTAAGGGGGAAAATAGCAACAAAAAGGGGGGACAACAAACTTTATTTGTTGATACACCAATGACCTGTTTTTACCCTCAGCCTTCTCGGTTAAAGAGGGCTCAATTCATGAAACAGTCTCAAAGGAAAAGTTTTTTGATCCTATGTCCCCTACCTCATCCATGGTGGTGGGAATCAGATCCTAAGTAGTGGTGGCTGTGCCTCTTGGGCACTGGCTTCTGTGCACCCTGTGAGAGGGATTCCTGAGTTCTCTGGAAGACCATGCCGGGGTTGTTGGCCGGGGATCACATCACATCTGAGCCTGGGGGTGTCTGTGTCCCTCAGGTTGGCCTTGGGTGCCGGGCCTCTACAAAATTCCAACAGTGAGGGAGTCTGGTCAGCACAGGTGGTGGGGGACCGCCACTTCTTTTGGGCATCCTTCTCCTGGGCCCCTGCCTTGATTTCTCCTTGACCTCCCGCAGGGTGGACAGATGGTTGCCTGGAACGTGGAGCAAGTCTCACTTGGGGGCCCCTGGCTCGTGGTGGGAGGGCTATTTTTCTGACTGGGCTGGAACTTGCACTCTCCGTGCTCCTGTGCTCTCTCTGGGCCCCTGTAACGATCCTGCTGGCCCTGGTCTGGGTGGCCAATGTGATTGCCCGACGTGCAGACATCCTCTTTCTGCCATACTGTGTTGGGGGCCCCTGGCTTCTACTCCTACTTTGGTGGAGGTCTCAGTGTGGGGATGACCAGGCACTCTACCTCTTTTTACATTCTATCATCCACCACAGTAGAACATAGACACTCACCTGAGCACAAGTGTTAGCTCACCTTTGCTCGAATAGTATGCACGACAGAATAAAATGCTTTACGAGTGTGTGTTGTATGCATAAGTATGAGTGTGTGAGCTGTAGTTGCATCGTGTACGTGTTGATATATTTTTTATGTGAAGAATTTTGGGGCCAACAAGTATGTTTGTAACATTTGAGCCCCGCCCCCTTTGACTAACATTTACACCTGAATGTAGTGATTACAATATATCCAACAACTTGTTGCTTTATGATTCTACCCTCCTACTTCTTTAATCATTCTCCAGCTTCCTTGGAACCCTCCTTTTTACGTTCTTTTTTCTCTCCTTTCTTTTGTAGCCGTATCCCCCGTCTCTAACATCACCCCTCTCTTCTTCTTTCCTCTTCTTTTCCATCAGGTCCAGCAAAATATATATCTAAAAACAATAAATAGAAATAAAGTTTAGCCTCAAATACAAAAGGGGTTTATACAAATGTACACCTTGTGTTTCAGAAAATTGATAACCCCCTATTGTAACAGTAAAGACATCTTCAGCACTTATCGATTTGCTCTGCTGTTGGACAAGTTTTTTAAAAAAGTTCTTTGGTCTCCTGTACCTGAATAAAAATTGAGTATATGTGGAGACAATTATGTTATTGACTTGCAAGGAAACAGAAAATGGAAAAGCCAGCCACTACTCACCAGACTGAATGATGGGCTGTCAGAAAAAGATCTTGGCTTTTAGGTCTGCACATAGAGGATGTGGATATGACTAATTCTATTGTGGTCTGGCTTCAACAGAATTACATACATAACAAGTAGGAAGCTTTGTACTGTGCACAAGCACATCAAAAAAGAAGTTTGGAAGCAGAAGAATAAGGCAAAAGGTCACCAAGTTCATCCCTATAGAATGGAACTAGATCATTTTAGATAGATTCTAGATCATTTGTCGCTCAAAAGCAAGTTGTGCTATTGAGAGAGCAATGGTATAAATGAATTTATGATAAGGATTGAAAAAAAACATGCTGTGGGTGTTTTGTTACCTATAGTATAACTCTAACATGGTTAAACTGAGCATTATCTGACACAGACAAGACCAGAGAACTTCATAAAAACTGGATAATAAAACATAAAAAATGAGTTCTGTAAATACCAAGCCACTGGATGATCAAAGAGATTCTTACCAACATTGCCACAGTGCCAGACAGGCAACTCCTGTTGCACCTGATCACTTAATTTGTCCTCCCTCTGATGGGCTTTGACATTTATTCATTCTGAAAGTAATGTTCAGCACTTCATAACGTAATCTAAAACATCCCTTCCTGATTCTCTGATTCATATCACAATTAACATCAGTATGGATGCTGATGAACCAACACATTCCATTGTAAAACACATGTTTTGTCAAAAATGAACGTACAAGGGTTAAGTTACACACTTAGGGTGTAGATTGGACACATTTGGTTTTGTTAAAGTTCTCTTAAAGGGATCCAAAATTTGTTTTGATAATCCAGAACAAATTTTCAGCGAAGTTGAAACAGATGTTCAAAATTGGTCTGCAAAATATACATTTTGAATGAGTGAACTAATCCAACAAGGCTTGCAAAGCTCAGGACTTCCATTAGTCTTTCTCTTGTTGCTTTGCCCTGCCCTTGTAATTTCTGGGCAATGACTGGAGGGATCTTTAGTCATGAGGTTTTGATTACAGGCTTTAGTTTGAAACAGAAATGTCCAGTAGATGGCAGTCTGAACGCAGACCTAACGAAAGGTTCAACACTCTATCTGGACCAAATTAACTGAGATCAACTGACTTTTTAAGTCTGAATACCTACACCCTTAAAGATAACTTTCATAAAGTTTTTGGGAGTCTCACGAAAAAAAAAAAGATGTGGAATACGTATGTAAATATGTTTTGAGAAAGCAGCCATCATAACTTCAAGCTTTGTAGTTTCTGCTTCTTTTTTAAAGGTGTGATGATATTTTCCAGCTTCTTTGTTTTTTCTACAGCTGTTAACGTTTAACCAAACAGAAAAAAAAACCTAAAAACATTATTTTCTAGGTGAAAAGATTGATTTGGAAAGCAGTCTCTGATAATCAGGGCACTTTTGTGTCGTGCTTGACTGAATCCCACTTTTTTATTTAAAAGCTGTGAGAAAGCTTATTTTAATTACATGTAAAATTAAATTGGAGGTTTTTGAATAGAAGCATTCATTAAAAACACTGAGGTGGTCACCCTTACTGTCTAAGTGACTTTAGGTTGAGTGACTGTGGAGAAAATAGGTTGAAGTGTGAACTATAGTACAACACCATTCAATGCTTCCCTCTGCTGGACTTTTTGTATAACCATAAGACACAAGCCAGTGCGGTCGCCATGACATTTAACACCTTTACAGGCTTTTTCCCTTGACAAAAAGGCGTTGTGCTTAAATCAAACTGAACTGTGTATAGATGCTATGTCTAAGCAGATTTCTTAGTTTATCATAACATTTTTTTGCAAAATGTCCCTTAGTCGTCCACTCTTTCCCTGCTTTACAGAGACAGAACATGACATATGACACATATTCTGTTAAACTGAAATGTTTAACGAATTTGCAAGAATGTAAACATGAAAACATTATTAAACTAGTCTGAGATTCTCCGGAGCCTTCAATAAAACATGTAACAGGTGTGTAGTAAGCACACAGTCTGGTAATCCTGATTCTTTTTTAATTGGATGTTTTAGCTTTCTGTTTTTTGTTTTTCCACGCAAATATCAGCACTTAAAAATATATTTATATGAAATTCACTGCCAGATCAACTACATTTTATGTTTGCAGTTGAAGCTTCCCTTACTGAACTATTTTGATAACATGTGAAAATGAACATTTTATGTGTTGTATTCAAGATAATTAGGTGCACATTATGTTTTAAATATTAAGTTGTACATCTAGTAATGGAAAATTACTAAAACTTAAATCAGGCAATCAGGTATTTCAGGTGACGCTACAAGAATTTTACAATATTTCTACTGAACAGCACAAAGAACGATGTACAATTTATTTTGTAGGCCTAATGGTTATTGAACATTAGAAGAGAAAGTTCCTAGGATTTGTTAACTTCACATTTGCCATAAAAGTCACACTATGAGATGAGGTGATATTGAGGAGATGAAAAGATCAAACATTAGAGTTTTATTTTTCCCACATCTTTATATGTAAAGCATGTCTATTTGATGGCTGGATTTTTATTTCCAAGACTTTGAACATCTATGTAAGCTAAAGCCTGAAATACCATCAGATGATGTATTTCTAATTTCAGCATAAACTGGCTTCAATTCAGGGTGGCCTTGCCCAAATCACATAAGGAATGTGCACGATATTTCAGCTGAGCCCATCACATCCGTTTGAATGATTATGACCCCAAATTTAATACGACAAAGATGGCATCTCCAAGAATGAATCTAGAAATGATTTTTTGTAATTATATATATCATATAGATAGAACAGATATATACAGATAGAAAAGGTTGTCCCACCATAAAAACACTATTCAACTGGCAGAGACATCAGTGGAAAATTTCCACCAAGCCAGCAGTTCTCATCACAGTTGGTCAGTTACATGGTCATGGAGAAATTACAGACATAATTAGGGACAATAAATATAATTTTTCACAGGCACAACATGATGCTTGCCCTTATTCTGAAGACCTGGGCACAGGGTTGTTAGAAGAATTCAGCAAGCCGCTTATATCATTAATAGGTATCTCTTCTCGCCTGTGGCGGTTTAAAGAGATTAGATTTACTTGTGCTAAGCCAAAGTGAAGCAAAGTGCCTGTGTTTTGACAGTTTTTCAATAGTTTCTGATTTGTGTAGAGCGTATTACAATTCTGCGATTGTGTGTGTTCTGTTTTTTTGGTGTTGTTCTTAATTGTCAAATTAACTAATCGGTCATATTTGTATTTTTTATGGCTGACATAAAAGTGTTTCAGGTCAGCACATTTTTGCACAAAACAATATTTGCATTTAAGCTTATAAACGGTCAAAATAGGAATTCAAGAAATCAATTATTATTATTGTTATTATCATCATCATCATCATCATCGTTGTTGTTGTTATTATCTAGAAATTGAAGGTGTGTGGCCACTGGCGGAGGGATACACCGTTGTCCAACCGAACCACACATAGGCTTCGCTCATTCGCTGTATTGAGGTTTCCGGTGGCTGTCAACGTGAGAAGGACCAAGTCCACACAGATTTTCTTGGTTCTTTGCAAAGAGCATAATTTAAGGTTTTCGCTGTAACGGTGTTTAAAATTCTGTAGCAGTGACACAGGGTATTTTTCATCGTTAAAGAGCCCGAAACGTCAACAGGATAATGGTGAGTAGTATGCTAACAACGCGGTTAGCATTCCTAGCAAAAGGCATAGTTAATGTCGCATTTCTCATGGCTTAATGTATTTTTTGGGTCAATATCATATTTAAGTCACTCTTCTTGGTTGCTGTTTAAATTATTCGGCATTTTAAGGCTAGCCTTTTATTTCAGGAACGTCCACATAGCAGCTAGCCATTTGCATTTTTGTGCTAATATGTCTTAATTTGTCCTTATCAGTTTGGGCTGGAGAAACGTGTTTTTTTCGTAGTTGCTAGCTGCGCAGGAAAAATAACGCACTTGCTTTTAGACGAAAGCACATAATCGTTTTGTGACATTTTGTGTTCGCTCCAGTCGTTGTTGTAACAACGATACTAACTAAGGTTAGTATTTGGAGCATTCTCTTCTCTGGCTGTAACTCGAATGTGGGCGTGGGGGTGTTGAGAGGCAAAAATAGACCGTCCAGTGTGAATCCTGGAACCAATGTTGTTAATCTCTTAGGAAGGCATCGACTAAATGACTTGTTAACAAGTGCTTTGTCATTCCTCGTGAAAGCTAATGCATCACCTCTTGCAGGCACATCAGCAAGGTAGTCTGGATGCAGTTTGACATGCGCAACAAGCAAGAAAAGGTTGTGATCGCTGCCATCCTCGATTACATAAGAATACAGCTTGCAGGTAGCAGCCTGCTCCTCGTCTTTAGCCAGAATGATCTGTCATATTTGATTCGGTTTGATGAAGACTCAATCGCGTCGTTTTCACGCTGTAGTTTCATGACAGCATCTCATCTCTTACGTATTGCGCCACAACAGCTCGACCGCATTCTGCTTCTGCTGAATGATCCTCTTTGCCACCCCTCCTCTCGCGTCTCCCTTCCCCCCGCATTGAACCAAAACATGCTTGGTGCAGTAGGCTGACAGGACCTGCAATGCACCCTTAGCAATTTGAAGTATATGGAATTGCGCCATTGTTGCACTCCTGCACATCTTTTCTCATGTTCTAATCTTTATGTGTCATCCTTTAATCCCTGTGTTAAGAAGCTGATCTGATTTGCTAATGCCTTTTTTTTAGGGAAGCAAAATGCTTCATAGGGGCCTGCACTTTAGTGCAGTGTTGAAAATGCTTGAATTATATTCAGCCTTTATGTTTAATGAGCTCAATCATTTATCAGCAAAACCTCCCTTAATTCCAAATCTTCATATCTGTTATTTAAAACAACTATTGGCATATGAACAGTTTGGCTACTATGAGTTAGATGTCTGTAAAGGGCTGTGCAATTTATAGATATGTTTTTAAATGTCTGTTTTGAGGAAAGTTAACTCAGGTAATCACATTGTATGATTTTCAAGAAATTTAATGGTATACTGGAGCAGCAAATAAGCACTATTCACTTACAAACAAGCAACAATTTTAACAGACTTGATACTAGTTCTTTAAGAAACTTTCATGTACTGCTTGTTACTTTTATTAGTGACACGTATTTGAACTGGTTATCTGTACAAAAGACACCTGTCCAGACGCTTAGTCAGATTGCAACCTCAACACAATGACCAAGACCAAAGAGCTGTCTAAGGACATCTGGGATGAGATTGTTCACCTGAACAAGACTGGGATCGACAACAAGCGAGCACCTTGATGAGAAGAGATCAATTGTTGGAGTAACTATTAGAAAATTAAAGAAATGCAAGATGACTGATAATCTCTCTCCGTCTGGGGCTCCATTCAACTAGTGGGGAACAATTTATTTTTAAAGGTGAAGAAACTACTCAGAATTACACAAGTGGAACGGATCATTAACCTAAAGAGATCTGGGACCACAGTAACATAGGTTACTATAATTAACAAACTAAGGCCCAATCCAAATTCTTTCGTTCATCCTACCACTTCCCCCTACCACTCCATTTGTAGGGGCATTTGTAGTGAAAGTGATGTCCGAAAATAGTTTTGTTAAGGGCTACCCTTCAAGCGGAGTGATACAGAATCCTCCGTTGCGAGGGGGTTTTGCGTCGCGTTATAACGTGGAGGAGAAGCGCTTTTCTTCACGTGGCTGCGCTCTAAAGCACAGGAGTTTACATTTAAATGTAAGTAATGACTTTTTGTTTTAGCATGACCTTTTTTAAAGTTATAAAACTGCTGTTGTTATTAACATTTTCAAGCGCTGAAAGCTCTGCGCTAACGTAGCGGATCCAGCGACACTATATTTCCATAACACTCTGTTTGGAGGGCTTTAGGGGAAGGGAGAAGTGGTAGGGCGAAGGGAAGAATTCGGATTTGGCCTAATTCTCATGGATTCAAATCCTGCCGAGATTCAGTGGTCTCCCTGCTTATACTATTATACTAGCACAGGTCCAAGACCTTCTAAAGTTTACCAGACACCATCTAGACCATCTAGCTGAAAATTGAACTGTTTGGTGTAAGCACCACTTGCTCTGAAGGGAAGAATGCTGATTTGCATCCCAATAACACCTTGTCCACTGTGAAGCATGAGGATGGAAACATGCTTTGGAGATGATTTTTGAAGGTGACAAGAATTACTGATTGGTATTACGGAAAGAATGAATGGAGCAAGGCATGGATAATAGGCAGAAATCTCCTCTCAGTGAAAGCATTGACGATGAAACGTGGTTGAGTCTTCCAGCATGGCAATGATCCGAAACACAACACTCACAAAGCAGTGGCTAGGCTCTGGAGTTGTCTCTGGTCCAGAGAGCCTGTCTCTGGACCTCAGCCCAATGGAAAGTAATGTGATTTCCTGGATTACTTTTTTAAAATTCTGTCTCTTACAGTTAAAAGTGCATCTATGATGAACATTGCAGACCTCTCCAATCTTTTTAGAGGAACAACTTTCAGGATCTGTGACTTTTTAGCCCCACAATATACATAACTTTGTCACGTGATGCATGAGAGTAAAAGCAATGCTACACAACTATTTTTACAGAGCTACCGAAAAAAATCTGAAAGTGTTTTATTTATGCTTAGGCAAAACACAATTTGAAACAGTGAAAGGCATTTTTGTATCTTAATCAATTTCAATACTTTAAGCAAATCCATTATAAGTGCACAATTTGTGGAAGTAAAAGTTGTAAGTGGTATAAAACCAGAAGTGTACAAATCACTTGGATAAGCGCTGCTGGAGCATTTGAAACAAACCTGAATTGTACAACAGAGTAGTTAAAAAGAAAAAATCTAATCACTGTGTCATGAATATGCTCCAGCAGTACACTTCTCTGAAACAATGTTTTTGTTTCAACACAAAAGAGCTGAACTGCAGAACCTGATATCTGAGCTAAATTGTGCTCTGCATCCGTAACAATTAGAAGATAAACAACTCTTGATATAGGTCAGTTTCTTTGTGGAGTTTCAATAGGTGAAAATGGTGCTTTTGTTTCTTAACCTGTGGCATCTGGTTGAGCTCAGCTGGTGACCCGTTGACTGCTCTTTATTTTTGAGACAGACTCAGACAAAAGGGCAAATGCTAAAACATTGAATAAAACTTATCTAAAGATAGAGCAGCTACTTTATCCCAGGGACTCGAGTAAGAACAGCAATGAAAAATAGTTGACATAATTTTCTAAAGCTGTCTAAGGAAAGCAAAGTGACAGTTCAATATTGAACTGCTTCGATTCCTTTATGGACCAATTAAAATGCTGCTTTGGGGTTAATATCATTATAGTAACATTAAAAAATGTTTGATATAAGTTTTGTGTCATAACACTCATTCATGCTTTTGTTTTAAATATTTAATTATTAATTATTTAATATTTAAATATTTTTGTCCAAAACATTTATTAAGCAAAGTAAATTGTTTGGTCCAATTTTAATGTTCTTTCCCACCCCACCCAGCTTAGTGAATCACTAAATGTGACACAGCAGACCTAAAGAATGCATAGCATTGCCTGAAGTCCATTCTGTAGAAATGTCCATTGACATTTCTTTGGTTCTGAGTAAGAAAACGATTGATAATGATCCTTAAAATACATCTTATGCAAGGCAAATATTAAAAAACAAAAAAACAAAAAAACAACTGAAACATGATTTTTCTTTACTTTGATGTATGAAGTCTTTAGTTCTCAGAAGTTTCAGATTTTGAATAAATTTATACTCTCTAAGCCCACATGCCCAAATTAACAATTTTAATGACAAAAATAGTTAATAAAATATAATTTCATTGTTTTGCTGCATTTATTGTGAAATAAACTCCTAATTAGATGTAAAGTTGTTCATTTCTTTGTGCTACATCTGTGACCGTGTTCATGTTGCACTAATTATAGTAGGCATGTGTATTTCAGGCTGTAGTGTATTTAAATCAATCTCTCATCACATTTTCTTTGCCTGTGGGGTGGGCATGTTCACTGAATTAGATTGAACCTCACATGCAGAGCAGAATCCCTTAGATCTTGAAAGAATTAAATTAGTGTAATATCTCAAAATATATGTTAATACTCTTATTTTGAGCTGTGCTTTGGCTGTGTACATATAATCAAAGAGCACTGAGCGTAAATGACTTTCTCCCTATGGATCCAAACATGGTTTTGTCAAGTAATGGAAACCTTGTTGCTACATGCTGTCAAGAGTGTGTTGAAAATTTGGCTTAGGCAAATTTGCTCTGCCTGATTAGTTTAGCTTTTGTTGTCAATGAAGCCTGCTGCAAGTTTGCATTTGAGGTGCACAAAGTTTGATTTTTATCTGGGGTTGTCTTAGTTTTTGTAATCAGGTTTTGGCAATATTATTGTTTGACAATGACCTAATGGTCATTGCAATGCTGCAAGATATTGGTTTTAACAGGGTTGGTCTTTTTTTATTTGTTTGTAACTGTGTCACCTTTCTATTTGGATCCCTGTCTCTTTCAAAGTTGTAATCCTTAGATACATTTAAGCTGTTGGTCCTGTCCAGTGTCAGCAATTACTTTTATATTGTGCCTGAACTACTGTGCCGTACATTTGGATCACTAATCAAGCAGGTCTTAGGAACAGTCAACATTCAGCAGTAAATATAAGATGTGTTTTTAAAATGGCTGGCTGTGATTTATCATTTGTTTTTGTAATTTTGTTAACAGGCTGATCAACTGACTGAAGAGCAGATTGCTGGTGAGTGTGTACATGTTTTAACCATTTCTGCCTGGTTTTTACCTCCAGCAGGACTTTCATCTTTCATTAATTTACGGCTCTGCTAAATAATTCAACCATGTGTCTTAGAGATCAAATAGATCAGCTCTTATACTATTTTGTATTCTCAGCATAAGTGCACATAGCTGCATTAGCAGGGTTTGCCTTGCTGAAATTCAGATCTGTGGTGAAAATGAGAAAAATTGGTATGTTTCTAAAATAAGAAATAAAGCTCTCAAATACAACTTTAATTTGGATGTTTGGGAATGTATGAATTAGTTATATTCACTAACTGTAAATGAAAACTTGACTGAATCAGCCCTCCCCCTTATACTCGAAATAGGAAGTACCTGCTGGCTCCAGGTTGCACGCACAGACTGTTCTTTGGCATATGCCACTTCACAAAATATAAACATTAAATCAAATGATCGTTTTTTGGTCATCGTTACACTGGCTCACAACACAAATACCATAGACACCTGGTGTCTGCAGGACTGTGCACAGGGTGAGGGGGTCTTCTTAAACGAGCTATTAGAAGATCACTTACAATGATCACAGGTTTAGACCCAGTGCCAGCTAGATTCCGGCAACTTTCGTAGATATACAGTAACCTGCTTTCAAGTTGTAGGGATGGGATCTTCCAACAAGCTCACATTTTATTGGTGAGGGGAGTGGTTGTCACACTAGTGTTTTCTCAGAACAACTCGGACCATCACTGCTTTTTGATGATTTCTGGTTCCAACAAAGTGGCGTCCGTATCATGAAAAAATGGCCACTGGATTGATCTAATTTTGTTGAAGCCGAAAGTAAGCCATTTTCAATGGGTGACATAACACTCACATGGTCCAGCTCTTATGTACAGTCGTTAGTTTTATCTCGTGCGTGATGTTTTATTTGAAATGAGGCTTTAAAAGATTGTTCAGAATGGTTTTTTCCTCTCATGCATTGGATTCCTTTGCAGGGGCCATGTTGGTGTTTGAAGTATTTTTATTTTCTTTAAAAAAAAAACTAAATCAGAAATGCTCTAAAAACAAAGAAACAATGCACTATGAGCATTGTTATTATATTATATATTATTATATTATTATATTATATTATACATTATAAGGGAAGACATTGTGAATTTTGATTTGAATTAAAACAACATTTTTAACGGTTATACCACAGGGCTGCTATGCTAAACAAAGTGACAGCAAATTAAAGAAGCTTAGCTGTCACTCGTCATGTGTGCTTATCTATATGTCTTAGTGGCAGGGGATGTTAAAGCAGTGGTTCATACCCTGGTCTTCACAACACTTTTTGATTTTTTTTTATTTTCACCTGCCTCTAATGACTCCATCAGGCTTATGCAGAGCTTGGTGAGGAGCTGAATCAGGTAATTTGGAAAACATGCAGGACAGTGTGCTCCAAAGTCTAGGGCTGGGAACCACTGGTTTAATAATTCTCTGTCAATGTTAAATACAACTGAGCAAGCCGTTAGCTTACACGTTTATCTCTGTTCTCCTGTTCTTGTGATGTGCAGAGTTCAAAGAAGCATTTTCGCTGTTTGACAAGGACGGTGACGGTACAATTACAACCAAAGAGCTGGGGACAGTGATGCGCTCTCTGGGACAGAACCCCACTGAAGCAGAGTTACAGGACATGATCAATGAAGTGGATGCTGATGGTAAGGAAACATAACTCAAAATCAGAAAATTGTCCAGTCAGGAACCTGGACAGCAGAAGTTTCAACTCAGGCCTTCATTAAAAAAAACATCTTTTCAGCCAAGAATGAAAAATGTTTTGGTGATACACCAGAATTGCAGTTAGTCCTTATCTATTTTATTTTGCATAAATGGGAAAGTTTATATTTGTCTATTAAATTATATGAAAACTAAATTAGTATAACATTTCTAACTTTTGTTTTTGTAGGTAATGGGACTATTGATTTTCCTGAGTTCCTGACAATGATGGCCAGAAAGATGAAGGATACCGATAGCGAAGAGGAAATCCGAGAAGCTTTCAGAGTCTTTGACAAGGTACTTTAAAATGCAGTTCACCTGAAATGAGCTAACATTTTCAGTACAATTCATATTTGTTGTACTTGAGAGTTGTGGTCTTTATTATAACTGAAGAAATTAGCTCTTCTTTCTCTCACCTAACAAGTCCTTGTTTGCAGATTTGTCTGCTGTGCCTTAAAAACTGTTTCTCAACTCACTTTCTTTTAAGTTGCTGCCAAATATGTTTTTTGTTGTGTAGTGTTTGCAGTGTTTTATTATTTAGCTTGATGAGTTTTTTGGTGTTCTGCTGAGTAGAAACTCCGAACACCACTTGCAATGTTCTACAGGTTCATTAACAAATGACACCAAGTGTTTTGCTGGTTTGGTTTTATTAGGTCATGAACAGAGGTCCAAATTACCCCCATTTGACACTGCAGAGAAATGTTGTGAGCTTTGCAGTCAATCTTAACTTGAGTAGAAATGTCTTTTTGTGCCCTGGTTTCTCACCTCTGTTTTTGAGTCAGTAGCTAAACTAAAGTAGTGGGTAAACTGCAATGATGTCTCAAGTCTCTCAGAACAGATTTCATGGTAAAAAACTTGCCGTGTGCTGTAAATGTATTTTATGTGCAGGATGGGAACGGTTACATCAGCGCAGCTGAGCTACGACACGTTATGACCAACTTGGGTGAGAAGCTCACTGATGAAGAGGTGGACGAGATGATCCGCGAGGCTGACATAGATGGAGATGGCCAGGTCAACTATGAGGGTGAGCTCTCTTTTTAATGTTGATGCCTTACAAAAGTTACTTTTATTTACACTTCCACTGCTTACCTCAAATGTGCATTATTGTTTTTACATACGTTTTTGTTAAAGTCCCACTTCAGTTGTTTGATCTATAAGTGTAAAAGTTCCCAGTGGTCTTTTTTATTATGATTATGCTGTTTTTAGGCAAAATCAGAAGGCATGTGTCGTTTTCTAGGACATAGTTTCTGCAGAACGGCAGTATTTATTAGAAATCTACCTCTGAGTTGTGGGTGGGCCTGTTGGCGTGGAGTAATTTCCCATCATCCCTTTGTTTATATGTTCTCCCACTTGCTTGCAATCCTTCACAACCCTAACCTAACATTACTGGTGAAACAGAATGAGGGAACAACATCATAGTTATCCAGCTGTGCAGCTTTGAGCCAGATACCAGCTTGAACGAGGAAAACGAAGACTTGAATGGATCTGTTTGTCTCCAAGTGGATGCATCACAATGGAGCTGCTCAGCGAGCCTGCGGATTATATAACTACTACAATTTTTTTTGTCTGCTTCTGATTTACCACAATTTGAATAAAGAAATTCTCAGAAATGTAATTTTATTTTTAATTTTCTTTATATATCTCCTCCATCCTGAGAAAAAGGCTAGAAGAATCTGTTAAAAACACAAACAGGAGCGGGTCTTTGTTGTTGAAGCCAAGTCTCACTGTTGGATGGCAATATCCTGTCATTTTGACCAGTTTTGTGTTTCAAACTGATACAGTTTTTAGCTTCATTTTAAGTACATTCATTGAAACCGTAGTTATTGTATCAGAGTGTAAATTGAATCTGACCGAACAAAGTAGAATAGTCAAACTGTGTTTGCTAAATTGTACTGTTTTATTTACATGTACACTGACTCATTTTCAGTTATCACGTGTGGGAAAAATAGTTCAACCATAGATGCATGTTGTTGAAATGCATGCAACTATAGCCGCATGTTGTTGAAAAGAAATAGCAAAAAGAAGTTACAATATGAATTTATCTCTAAATGTTTTTAACAGTTATTTGGTTGGGTGTATTTTTTTAAGCTGCAACTTTTTCCCAACACAATTGTTAATTGTATGAATTCATTAAAATACAGTGGCTGTGCCATTAGAAAGAGGAGAGTTAAAGAGAGTGTTTGACTTCTGGAATATGGTATTTTAATGGTTAAAAATGACAAACAGTCTGTTTTTTCTGTCTTTTTTTTTTCTCCACAGCATATTTTTTCACTCAGAAACAACCCTAGCTGTGCTTGGGCCAAACTATTTCTTTTCAACCATACTTTTAGTTATCTTCCACCTGTTTTGTTTTCATCTAAGTTAATTTACAAGGTTATTTTTGTCCATAATTTGATTCGTGTTTCTTCTCCTTCTTGCAGAGTTTGTCCAGATGATGACTGCCAAGTGAGAAGAGTTCCAATCTTTCTCTGTGTTACTTGTCCTCTTGAGATTTGTCTATGAGATAAAAAAGGAACAATAATCAAACGGTAAACAAACCCCCACGATCACTAATCTGTAGGATTTTGCGACTTGTGCTTCAGTGCATCTAACGACTTCTAAGGTCTCTGTTTAGTTAACACCAACAGTATAATCCCTAAAGAAGTCAAGGACCAACATTTAAAAAGGCAAAGCCCTCCTCCATCAGACCATGGTTCTGCTGAGTCACCCAGCCCTGAATAATTTAGAGGAAAGAGCAACACTGAAAAGGCAAAAGGGAAAGCAGTCAGGATACAGTTGGCTTAGGAAAGTCTGTGTTTTTATTTATTTATTTATTTATTTTTAATCTTTCCAGTTAATCCTCTCAGCAATGAAACATGTCTTTGCACCTGTGGTGACTCTGTAATTATTGAATCCAGTACTCCTCTTGCATGCACCCTTTCTGTGACCATCTCTTGTGACAACAGGGATGCTCTGATCCCATCAGAGGTCGCGGTCAGACCGTGTTCCCACTGGGAGGCACGTACATAAACATATATCTATAAATGTGTAAAATGTGTGTCACTTTTAATTATTGCAAGAGCAATTAGTTGAGATGTAGGGTGTTCATTGGTGCTTGGCTGGAGGTGAGTGTTTTTATACCTCGAAAAGGTTCAGAGAAGAATCAGTCTGACTTGTGATGGAGGTTTTCTCTCTGATGGGATGCGGTTTTATCGTGGGCTCTGAACAGCCAACAGCTCTGTTTGGATACAGGAGAGTGTTGTGCTGCTTCAGGTTGGTTATTGTGAAGCAAAAAAAAAAAAAAAAAAAAAAAAACACTTGAGGCAGTTGAGCAAAACTGCAGTTTAAACATTAGTTCTGCAATCAGATATAATACAATATTGGTGTAATGCTTTTTAAATGTTTTGAAATATTAATGTATTGATGACAAACTTTGGTTACAAAATATGACTATATATATATATAAATATATATATATATATATATAATAGTGTCTTGTAAAGTTTGCATTGCTTAATGTTGTAGTAAATCACCTGTGACATTTTTTTCCCTTCAGTTTTGAAATGTGCCAAACGCCTCGAACTTCTTGCAAGTCTTGTAGTTCAGAATATAACAATTCTGCATAATATAGCAAAAAAAAAAAAACATGCATTTGGAACATATTTGCACTTTGATATAAACTATATGGAAGCTAAATATATAAATAAAAGATTAAAAAAAGAAATACCAAATGTCTGTTACTGCTGCTATAACAATGTGTCTGACTCATTTCCTGTCGGTTGGTGTGTAATCTTCAGTTTGTAGTTCAGTGAATAAACTTAAGTTTGCTTGCTGTTTTATTGAACAGGATAAATCGATAATCTATTGTATATTCACTAAAGCTACTTTTGAGGGGTGGATGGTTTTCGGTTTGGCTCATTGTGGAACTCTGTGGAGGGGGGACGGGGTTAAATGTGCAACAGCTTTGAGCTTTGCTGACCCTTGAGTTAAAGAAGCAGGTTAGAAGCAGAGATGTTAGGATTTTTGTTTTTTGCAAAAAAAGTGAGCGTTAATTGTTGCTTTGAGACATTTCCGGCTGTCAGGCGTTTGGAAGTTAATGGACAATTGACTATTACTGTCTGAAGGAATGTCACAATTGTAAAGATGTGATATATTTTCCATAAATCAATAAATTGACTGAGCTTTCATCTGCATATTGTCTGACTTTTCTTTAAGTGCAGGAGCGGCTATAGTTGCAGACACATTCTGAAATCTATCTCCACTGCAAGTGTCCCTGTGTTGGAGCTTTAATCTCATCCATGCAGCCATAGACTGGGTCAGCGCGGGTCACCCTAGCCCGTCACTGGAGGAACTATCCCAGGCACAAGCTATTTTTAGCGGCTCAAGAGATTGTTACGAGAACTCGTGGTAGTCCAGAGGCAACGCACTAAACCCAAATGAGCCGTATTGCTGACTGGCAATATCGAGCGCTAATAGAATGAGACTTTATCTGGGCCCTTTAAATCTGACTGTCAGAAGGTTTGTGTAGTTTTTGCAACGTAAAAAGGTAAACGAGTTTAACAAAATGCAGCTTACCTGGAGTTTAAATATGTACAGTGTAACAGCCAGGTGTGGCTGGAGAGCTTTACTGCACCTGGAGGTTCCAAAGTTGACCACAAACAGCTAGGAACGTTATTAGAAATAATAATAAAGCAACTAACCATTCTATGCCCCATTTCACTTAAGGAGTCAAATTACTGCTGCAGATAAGAACAGTGAAGAAGAGAAAACACAAAAGATGATCGGGATTTTAAGGTTAAATTTTCATCTATGGGTTGTTCACTTCCTATTAGTAATGCGTGGGAAAATATTCTGATTTCAAATTTGTGGTAACTTTTATGGATGCTCCTTTTTCTAATGTTCCACTGCTACCCTGGGGTCTTCGAAGATGTATCAGTCATCACTCAAACCTCAAATCCACAGAGCACATTTGGAATGAACTTGGATGAATTTGTAGAACAAAAGGCATCGCATTCCCAGAGAAATTCTTTCTTTACACTCCAGATCCAAAACATATTTTCCCATAATACTCATAAGACCTTTAGTCTTATGAATCTTTTAATAAAGTAAAAAAAAATAGTGATAATTTCATCAATAAAAAATAACATAAGTAACATCTGTTATTTAGAGGTTGGGTGCTACTAAAATTTTTAATGACTATCTCAATGAAGATAAGGAGTTTATTTTACATGATAAACTGGTAAAAAAGATTTAAAACTACTCATCAATTCGGAGCCTGCTATTAAGTAAATACAACATTTTTGATGATGACGTATTGTTATTTTTAAGGAAGAAACCAATGGAACTAACACAGAAGGACTGTCCACTTTTTGTTTCCATAACTTAAATAAAATATCTTATTGGATTGATCAAAAACAGCTTTCATCCTGTGCACTGTGAATTTCCTGATCAAGCAAAATATGCTGTAGAAAGGGTGGAGCTTTTCATGTTTTCAAACACTAGAGGGTGCTGTTTCATTGACTCTAAACCCAAAACTTCCCTTGTGAGAGAAACAGTGGGACAAAAAAGGATTAATTGTCGCACTTAAACCGATGAGAGGTCTGTAATATTCTTCATGCTGTAGGCACACTTTAGCTGTGACAGAAAAAAAGCATGAATGTATTAGCTGAACAAGACAGAGGAACCAATAGAATGGGTGAAACAAACTTATTCATACATCTAGATTATTTTACCTTCTTTTATTTAGAAAATGCAGGAATAAAACGACTCACTTTGTGTGAAAGAAATGGTCAACAATTAAAAAACGTAGTGCTTTACAGTGTAATAAAATCACTTCTTCACACCAGAAAGCCTGACTTGGTCTTTCTTTATCTTTAGTTCTTGCTCAAAAGATTTATAGACATAAATAAATCTTAACCACTTACTAACAAAAAAATGTGTCATATTAAATTCCATATGAATTTTTTAGAACCCTTCTTTTAAGCGAGAAGGAAGACAGAATTCTTTAGCCTCCACCTTGGAAAGTCTGTGCTTTCTCAGCACATACTTGTGAAATAGAAACAGAAGGAAGCTGTTGAGAAACAAGATTGCGTTGACTTCTTAAAATCACACTTCTTAATGTTCTGTGGTTCCTTTATAATTAAATATTCAGTTTGCCGTCTAATGCAACACAAACTGTACAAACCAGATAGAGCGGCTCACTAAAGCCTTGTTTATACTTCAAGGCAATCACTCGTCGCATCGTATTTAAAATTGCGTGTTCTATTTAATACAAATGTTGGCTGGTTTTGCTTGTGACTCTTTGCGATAACTGTGTTACACTTTCTAGTGGGGTTTATTTATGGGGTAAGGAAACTGTCTATGAGAAGTATATTCATAAAGACATAAAATTGTGCACAAATTAACACTTTGTGCACAACTTTCCAGAAAAAAAATGAATACATCATTTAGTTTTATGCTTAACATGTCTCTTTTGATTATGATTTGTCTTTGATTTGAAAACGGCTTTTGAATACAAATTTCTCCTGTTAACAAACTGTCAAAAATACTGGGGTCACAGGCACATACATCGAGTCCTGAAGCATCGACAGAGTAAGTGTGGGCATTGAGGCTAATTTACTAAACTGAAGTTCAACTTTTTAGAAGGTTATTGAAGTTGTTCATTATGATCATTTAAAGGCTTATCTGTCATTTTGGGAGGCTACTTCAGCACCGGTGACCTGGACAGCGCCTCAAGGATCAGTGGATGCTGTCAACAGCTTCACATCTCTATTTGGTTCTCTTCCTTTACAATCTGGACTTGACACGGATGCTGGATGGGCTTCAGCCACTCTTTACCCCTCTATAGCCCTGCTCCAGTGACCTTCAGGTCGAGTTTGTCATCCTCCACTACAAGAAACTTCTGCAGTGTCTGCTGAGACACACGATGAGCTGACAATGATATGCTCTGGACGTGTTGCTCGAAAGCCACAGTGACTTCTAACATGACAGCTGGAAGTGGACTGTTTATGGTGGCAAAGAAGAGCAAAGTAGTTGCAATGAAAAGATAATTAGCATAAAAAAAGAAAAAGTTACAGAACATTTTGAATTGCTTTCAGTAGTGGCTATGAGGATATCATGTTTCAGGTGTTACTCTGTCTTTTTGTTTGTATGTTTTATGCATAAATGGCTCAACATTGTTTAAAATGCCTGTTATCTCAAGAGTGCTACCCTATTGGATGTGATTTTATTCTTTTTATTCCTGTTGAAATGTGGACATTTTATTTAAACATGGGGAATTAAGTAAGATTTCTTTGTAAAGTACATTTTAATTAATTTTTTGCCATGGTTACGGTTTGGTGGAGGAATATATACGAAACAAAAGAATGAAGAGGTCTTTTGTTCAAGGAAGTTGTGTTATGCTTGAAGAAAACAAGAGAGATGTCTTCCCGACAAGAAAAGAAGGCCTCCCCGTGCTGTTTTCTACCCACAGCCACGATCAATGTTGACCCAAATGCAACATAAAGGTTCATTTTTTTAAATAAAGTTACAGATGTTTATGCTTGACTTTAAAACCCCTCCTTAAAGATGTGTTTAACTACATGAAACATATTTAGAAAATTGTCCGGCATCACCTTGAAATGGTTTTTCTTTTTCATCATGTTTTGTGTTTTTCAAAGTTTCAAATAACAAAGAGCAGCTGTATTCATTTCCTGTTTTCACGTCCTCTTCGTCCTGTTCAAATTCCAGTATTTCAGCAGTCATCATGCTGCATTTCTGGTTTATTGTGTGCATCACCGTCACCCCGCCACTGGGTCATCTATCCAATGACTGCAGAAAAAACCGCAATCAAACCAGATGTCCAAGTAAATCATTGTGTCTGCTGAACTTTAAAGTCCTAATAACACAGTCTAGTTCCTTTTTTCCTCATGTCCTCTTTTTACAAGAAAACCACTCACAAAAGGACAAGAAAATGTACAAATGCTTTCTTTAAATGTTTTTGAGTTCCTGTAAAAAGACAAAAGTGTGCACAAATTTTTATATTATTTTAACATTACATAGCAACAAAAGTTCCAAGCAGGATGACACCATTCCAGCTGAGACCATGGAGCAATCAGGCCCTGAAAATACTTTCAAAAGATTCATGTGTACTGCCTTTAAAAGAATTCTCACTTGCGCCAAGATTTAAATGACTCCCGTTGGACCCACTTTTGAGTTATTGGCCACAACTGTTTTCTTGACTCTATTAATGTGATTTGTGTCTATTAACCTTTCAACTATCAATATAATCCTGTTGCATCCATCTCAAAATTGAATTAT
The DNA here is from genome assembly GCA_014656515.1 of Oryzias celebensis. Lineage (NCBI taxonomy): Eukaryota > Metazoa > Chordata > Actinopteri > Beloniformes > Adrianichthyidae > Oryzias > Oryzias celebensis. Next base: position 66,218,647 of record BNCR01000012.1, on the reverse strand, counting down.
AACATAGAAAATGAAATACAGAGAAATATAAAATGCCACCAAATCACTGTTAAGCTGATTATCAAAGTGCTTCTAATGGAGTTCCCTGCCCTTATAAAAGCAATGCAAAACGTGGGAACAAATAGGAATGGTTTGGATTGTATAATGTGCTGTTTGTGCTATATGTTAATAAAGATGACATACGAGTGGCACTCTGCAGCGGTTTCGGACTCACACCAGCCTTTTGCATTCGTTTTTTCAGCTCATTTGGTTGCTGGTTTCTCTGCTGCTGACCTGAATGAGCACAAAAGAAGACCATGAATGTAAAATCCCACTCTATTTTGATCTATTTTACAAGTGTTCCCAATGGTCTTTTCATTATGGTTATGCCTTTTTTAGCCAAAATGAAAAAAAAAACAGTCATTTTCAAGAACATTCTTTCTGCAGAGCGACAGGAGTTCATGTAAGTTCACCTCCTGGATCTCCTGCAATGTGAGCGGGTAGTTGCATGGAGCCTGGAGCCTGGGTCTCCCTTGGGGGGCTTTGGCTGGTGCCAGGGGTGGGGGGATGCTCAGAACTCCTGGGAGGTGGGGCTCTGTGCTGTGCCCCCTGGCTGTGTGGGGTGCTGGGTGCTGATCTTTGGGCTGGGTTGTGAGCTGCATTCTGTGCTCCCGGGCCTCCCTGCTCTCCGGTGTTGGGGGGCCCCTGGTCTTTGTGCTTCCTAACAGGAAGTACCTGCTTTATTGCAAGTTATTCAAGTTAACTGAACAATCTGATTAAAAGCTTGTGTTAGCCTCTGGCCCCCTCCTCGAACGTTTGTTTGACAGATTCTCTTGAGCCTGCTTTCAGTGGAAGGGGTGTGGACTACAAACAAGCTTACTCCTGGTTGGCAAGAGTAATTGCCATAGAAATGTTGACTCGGACCAATTACTGTGATCTGACTCCAACATGGTGACGTACATTTCACAGAGTAATGGTGACTTAATTGGATTCATTTCGAGCCGGAGGTAAGGCATTTTCTATGGGCTGACGTCACACTTCCTCAGTCCAGTTCTCTATATAATGAGTTTTAATAAGTCTGTTTATGCTCAAAGAGTCTCTATAGAGTTTTATCTTATAAGTTCTATTCCATGTGCTTCTTGTCTTCTGTCTGTCCCGGTGTGGCTGCTTTGTTAAAAATCCTCCATAAATTAGGGGGAACGCTCATCTGTGCAGGAAAAAAGAAGCCAAAGAAAAGTGAGATTATCATGAAGCACAGCAAATGATTGATTTTTTTCATTGTTGCATGAATAGATTAACAAAAATGCTTTTGATTACATAACTTGGCATAAAAACTGATTATAAAACAATAAGTATAGCAAAAATGATTCTTAAGTGATGGAATCATCTTGACTTTGTATTTACAGAGCATTGAAAGTTGGACTTTTTAATTTTTTTAATCAAATTTTAGGATCTTCAGAAAGTGTCAAAGTGAAATCTGTAAAAGTAAAAACTGCAGGGACAGTCATGAGTCAATGAGACAAACTTTTGTCATATTTCATAATACTGCAATTTTGAAAAACCTGAAAATCTCCACATAGAAGGATAAAAAGTTGCGAGAAAAGTGCCGTTCTGATTTTACCAATAAATGTCCTTCAGACGTGTTCTCACAGCTTAACATACGTAAACTTCATCTTTCATTCTCAGTGAGGGTGAAACAAACAAACGTTACGGTTTCTCTTTCAGGTGCCACTCTGGAACGTGTTCATTTGTGATCCCATGCTTGCAGACTCTTGCCGTCTGTGAAACCTCAGGTACTGTTACTGTTAAGGTAAAATGATAGGCACCAGAACAGCCTTAGTCTTAATTTTACCCAAGAGAGAAGCTGGTCTGTAGTTTTCCTGTAAGTTCTGTTTTCTCAGGGATTAGCAAAAATAGTTCCATTAGGCACTGACTATGTATACAGAGTACTTATTCTATGATAGAATATTTGGTTTTCTTCATAACCAAGAAGAATGAAAAGCCTTTCTCCATTCGCTTAAAAGTCACTCACAGGGTTTTTCAACAACACATACACTGAGGTTTGTGCAAAGCACTAAGGAAATCAGTTCAGATCTTTAGATCTTGGTTTTGAAACTAACTCTGCCAAAAAAAATTGAAAACATGACCTCTTGTGTCCTAAATGTGCTGCATGAAGCTGTTTTTAATTTTCTGTTGGCTGAAATGAATCCCCGCAGGTGCAAAGCTGCCATCACAAAACAACTGCTTAATTGCTGTGTCCTATTTCAGTCATTATTTCTTACCAATGCTTTCATATTTGTTTGCTCCTTGAAGGCATCAATGAAAAAATAAATGGAAAAACATCATGAAACATTTTGTTTTCATTAACATTGAAATTTTGTGTGGCTTTTAAATATTAAAACAATGACTAAAGTCCAAAAGCTTTCTCTGTTCATGAATTCTGTATTGATAACTGTCGAAAAACTTTAAAAATATATTCTTACATTTGTAACTTATCAAAACATTTAAAAGAAAAGACAAAAGCTAACGTTTATGCATTGTTGTAGAAGTTGTTCAATGTAATTTGCACCTTTGTTTCTTACTTTGTGCACTGAGAGACATCCAAACCAGTCCAGGCCTGTTCAGGTTTAAGCTCAACTAAATGAGGCTGCTGCAAGAAAAGAAAAAAAAAACACAGTCTAAAAACATCTTTAACTTCCATTAAAGTATGAATTACAAGAGACGCGCTGAGCATGGGGCAGGCCATGCTCATTATGGTCACATTAGAGAAGCTCTTGCTTTGTTTGCAGGTTTAAAAAGAAAAAAAAAAGGCCTGTGTGTTTTTGTGAGAGAACCTGCCGCCCGCCGTGTGACACTTGTAGGTGTGTCACAAAAAGTGTTGAAATGTGATGGAATTCACTCTGCATCACTCTGAGTTTTATGGGCAACAACACACTGAAGACAGTTGACGGTTTTTTTTTCCTTGCTGCAGAACACTACTTTAGAATTCATGAAAACTGCTCTGAAAACTGGTTATGCAAAAATACACAATATGTAAAACACGAAGAGCGTTATGATTATTTGTCCTATGGGATCTATGAGTCTTTTAACATCTAAAATAAATTTACTGCTGATTTCAAACCCTCATTACAACTAAAATGGGTATTAAATGTCAATAATCCTATTAAACTTTCTTCACAGTCGCATAATTTTATTAACTGAATTAATAAACAGCCTTAACAAGAAAAAATAAATTCATTTTGGGATTTATTGTAAAAAATAACATAAAATCTGATCATTTAATCATTGAAATGTCCATCTCCCCACCAACAAAATGAAAAAGCTTCAACAGAATACACAAAAAAATATGTTTTGAAACCAATTTCAAATCTCTACTGATTTAAATGTCTCCTTTCAAACTGTGGGACACTGTGAAGAAATCTGCTTCCAATTAAGGGAGAAAGAAAAGGCAAACAGAGTTTAAAATCCCTTGAACTCAAGATAGTTTGTAATTCTGGTCAAGTCTTTGATGCTGTAACCCACCACTCTCTGGTGAATCGTGTTTTTGTTTGATTGTGGGTCTCTTCTTGCATTTGTGTAGGGAAAATGACCTCTCAGCAACCCCCCCAAATGCCATTCAGCTTGTGTTTGGAGGAGGTTTCAGAATAAAAGCTCATATTTTTGAGTCTCATTTGAAAGAATAGGACAAAAACTCCCAGGCTGGGGATTTTGCAGCAACACCTGTGCCCTGACTTGAAATGCTGTTGTGTGTGGGTGCACAAATCCTTCAGTGATATTCATCCAGCGTCATTCCTCCTCAGCTCTGCTATCCATTGTCCACTTAACTCGTTTACTTAAACCAAATGAAAAACAAACAAAAAAAATGTTGCCTTGTTTGCACAGTAGCATAACTTTCCATGGCTCATTATCAAACCGGTGTGATTTTCCAGACATCAACTCAGTTCCTCCCTGGTGTTCACACACGGCTCTATTGACATGAACCGCATGCTCACACGTGTCAGTGTTTGTTCTGAGCATTTGTGTTTGTGGTTTGTTTTAATCAGCCAGCTGGGTCTTGCGTCTTGGTCTCTCCTGCCGTTGGAGCCATGTGCAACATTTCCATCTAAGAGTTTTTTGACTGCACTGACTATATATCAGAAACAAGCTTTTCAGGGCTGACATAGCTGCAGCATCAGAGCTGTGGTGCATCAGTGGTTTGACACTACGCTGTTGATCCTTCGTTAGTTACAGGAGCTGTAACAGGAAACCAGGCTGGGCTGAATTACTGGAGTGAATAATAAAACTTAATTATGTGACGATGGTTAATGATAATGTTATTATTGAGACATTATGCTGTGAAAGGCAACTGACAGGAACCATGAAAGTGTGCCACAAAGTCACATTTTAGCCATGATTTGAAGAATCTTAAGGGGTTTCTTTTTACTTCTAAATGCCTAATTATAATCAGATGATTCTTGCAGGTCTTGGTTTTATCTAAACGCATCTTGAAATAAAAAGCATTAGTCTTAGAGTTGATCCCCCCCCCATTTTTGCATTGTAGTTTCTCTTAATGAAGGTGTTTGCAGGTGGACATCTCTCTTCCGGTTTGGATCAGCTGCAGTTCTGACTTTTTTCAGGCCAGGATGCTCCAGCATACTCGTGAATGAACTCCTTTGCTCTAATTGACCATCTACTTCTTTACACAGTCCTGTGGATGAACTGTTTGTTGGCCCAAAGCAAGCACTGCTTACCTGGATTAAAAGTGTGACAAAAATAAAATAATACAAAAAATCTTTTTGTAAGCCAAATTTCTTACTTGCTTGCTTTAAAAGTTGAATAGTTGAATGGTCACAAATGTGCAATTGTATGAGACGGTTTACTCAATAACTACAATAAGTCCAGGTCTTGTGGCTGCGAAACAAGCCCAGACTAATCCATCCAAGATTCTACTTGATAGATGACAGGAAAAGTTTCTGGTGAAATGTTGTCTTTAGGTTTTTGGTGCTGCATGGGCACGAAAGCCAAACAACTGCACCTTGAAAACACCAACAATGGAGTCATAGTTCACTCACCTGCACTCTTAAGTTCCAAACCCATTTTATTTAACATAATTTTAACACAATTTTATGACAAGAGAGAGACCTTTAATTAAACTCTTTTGCATTCTTTATTTGACCTCCAAAGTGGTCTTTTGATTGGCATGTACTTCTGTGGCCTGTGGTGATGGTCACAGAGCAAAAAAAACAAAAAGGTTTTTTTTTTAACCACGTCCTCCACTTATCATTTCACTGTCATGGCAAACTGCATGTGCAGTTTTTCCATTTTGCCATTAAAATGTCACAACAGTCCTTTACTGTGTCAAATACATTAGATTTTATCATTGTTTTTGCACAGCAAATATGGACTTGAACTAAAAAGAAATGTCAGATGTGTTGCAATGATTATCATTTACTTTTTCAAAGCATAGAATGGAATATTATGGAACATTACTGTATAAAAGGAGCATGTGAATCTTTTTCTTTCTTTTTTTTTTTTATACCAAACGGCTCTTTGCTGCTAAAGATAAACACAACTCATTTCAGAAAAATCACCTGAAAGATGCTTTCCTTTTTATCCACCAAAATAAAACTCAGTAACTTTCTTTTCTTAGACTACTTTTGGACCGTCCTACTAATTGCACAAGTAATGAAACGGAACTGTGTGTTTGTTCAAAGCAGTTCAGATTTGCCTCTTGTCATTTAGCTTCCAGTTTCCTTCTTTCAGCACAAAATCTCCTTTGTTGACATGAGCTGTCCAGCTTCATTAGCTCAATTCACTTCATCTGACATTGGTTTAAACATGGAGGCTGATCAATGGGTTATTGCAGAATATTTTTCTTTGTTTTTTTTTCTCTCCAATAATTTATCAAAAGGTTTATTTGGACAGGCAGAAGGAGAAGCCGAACTGAGTTTGCAGATGGTCAAACCATTCAGAGAAAAATATTTTGCGAAAAATGCAAAAACTGGGCATCCAAATGTCTCCAAAACAATTGGCTATAGAAATAACTATAGATTTTATTCCCAGAATAAAAAGTGAGGAATATAATGTATAATTTAAAAGGATAATCTCTCTTTTGTCCCAACAAAAAAAAAGTTCTAATTAAAGCAGTGAAAAACAAACTTTTGAGATTTACAGGCACAGCCAAAGCAAACACGTCTGCAAAGGAAACAGACGTGAAGGATCTTGACGCAAGCAAAGAGGAGCCTTACTTAATAGATAGGTCCTGGGTTGGCGTTGCAGTGGGCGGGGCCTTGAATCGATCGGTCAGAAAGTGGGAGGTGCCAGACAGAAACACGGAGGTAGAGAGTGGAGCTGCGCTCCAGCAGTCGCGCTCTGACCGTGGTTTTACGCAGCGCTCTTGCAGACACGCTGCCTGCTCTACTGGTTTCCAGATCTCAGAGTAGAAATATTTCCACGACATATTCTTTAAATTTCATTTGGGGAAACACCAAATAAAAACTTAAACAAGGTAAGAATTTCCTGTTCTTTTATATATTGACAGCAAACTGAAATAGTGACATGAATGTTCTCTTGAGAGTAAATTAGGAGCTGAAAGTTCCTGTTTTTGTTTTACAGAAATACATGACATTTGTCTGCAAAGAACAAGGGAGGGGAGAGCTGAACTTAAAGCAGCTTGATGGGTCTCATAGATCCTTAACTGTCCTGCTGTCATATGCTGGTCCCTGGAGAAGAGGAGTTTCTCTTGATGTTTTGGACTTTTTCTTGTTTCCACATTGACCAGCCTCTTTTAGTGCCAGAAATATGAGCAATAGCAGCAACTGCACCGTGGGTCATGATGGCAACCCCGCAGTGAGCATCATCATGTTCTTAGCAGGGGTGGTGGGAAACCTCGTGGCACTCTTCATCCTCGGAGTTCACCAGAAGGAACACAGATCCAGGTCCTCGCTGTTCTGCATCCTGGTTACTGGTCTGGCCCTCACGGACCTGCTGGGCACCTGCCTCCTTAGCCCACCTGTGTTTATCTGCTATGCACAAAACATGTCCCTTAAAGATTTGGGAGGACAGACCCTGTGCAACCTCTTTGGCTTCGTCATGAGTTTCTTCGGCCTGGCCCCCATGCTGATCCTGTGTGCCATGGCAGTGGAGCGGTGCCTGGCCATCAGCCACCCGTACTTTTATTCAGTCCACATCCGTCGCAGCTTTGCCAAGTTCACGCTCTTCTTCATATACCTCTTTACTTTGGTGTTTTGCCTCCTGCCGTACAGTGGCCATGGGAAATTCCGACAGTACTGCCCCGGAACATGGTGCTTCATTGATATGGATGCTGAAGAGGAGGACAAGTCATTACTGGTCTTTTCCTTGTCCTACTCCTCCATCATGGCACTGCTGATCCTCGTGGTGTTTGTTTGCAATGGGTCAGTGATTTTTAGCCTGTGCCAGATGCACCGCAGCCAGCTGATCAGACGTGGCTCAGTGGTGTCGACAGGGAGGAAGAGGAGGATGAGCATGGCCTGGTTCAAACAGGGGGAAGAGGAGATCGACCACCTGGTTCTGCTGGCGGTCATCACTGTCATTTTTGTGGTGTGCAGCGTGCCGCTGACTGTAAGTTGACATTTGACCTTTCTATTTCCACTTTAATTTTTTTTCTAACTGAATTCGTCAAGAGTTGACCTGTCAGTTGGCAACTTTTATATAATGTATTATCTTATTATATATTACAAACATTATTTTATTTAATATATTTTCTTCTAAATGCAAATGCAGGCAAAACAAATAAGGAAAAAAGTTGATTTGAAGATGGGGTGGTTATGGACTGATTTTTGTGCCACCGAATTGCAAGCAAAATTCAGTTTAAAGATTAAAATGTTCTAAATTGCAAACAAAATGTTCATGTTTTAAGAATAAAATTTCATAATTTGCAAATGAAAATATGTAGTATTTGCTTTCAAAAACAATTTTAGAGTTTGCAACACAAATGTTTTTAGATGCGTGTTGTCTCTCCTCTCGCTGTTTCCTTATCTTTGATTTTGCGTTCTTAAGTTTGTTTTGTGATATTTGTGCCACCAAACAGCCTGCTGATTGGTTTAAATTCTATCCAATCAAATCCCTATTTTTATCTAGCATGGCGTCTGCAACTGAGGCTCAAACAGAACAGGCTCTTTTACCCTTGATTTTTAGAAAATAATCCATACTTTTTCAAAGCATTTATTACATTTTGTTTAAGTTTTAGTCAAACTTGTGAATTTATGGCTGCACAACAGTGTTTTGGATTTGATTAACAGCAGTCTTCACATCTCAAAAATCACTCAATAGATATTGGATAGTGCCTTTCACTAGATGAATGAGCAGATCCTTGTGTTTAAAGGTTATCTGGAGCAGGTTTATTTTTATAATTTGGGTGTGCTGCCCCATGAGTTGGTACTTATGAAATTAATTCCCTTATTCTGTGATCCCCAGATGTAAACAAAAAGCTTAGCGAGCATGGCAACCATTAATGTTTTTGTGCGTCCTGCCTGGAGGCTTTTTAACAGTAGGGTTCTGCAAGTTTCACTTGAAGGTGTGTCTGAAAGAGCAGCCCTTACCACACATAGCATGCAGCCACTGTATCCCACTGTGTGTGGGTTGAGCATTTGTGTACTTTGCCTCACTTTTTTTTTTTCTCAGAAGAGTGAGCTTAACCTGACAGCCCAGGTTGACTGGTCTGTCCCTGCAATGCTCCAGTAACACATGCTTTCTGGAAAGAGTTCAAGGACAACAAGTCCAGCTTGGAGATGTTTGTTAAATGCTCTTTTGGAGGATGTGAACAAAAATTTAAAGTAGTTCAGACAATCCTAAAGTAGTTTACATAAAACTAAAATGTGCACGCTACATGTTTTCTTCTACTTTTTACTCATCGTCTGTGACTGGATATTTTGTGGCAAAGATGAAGGCAGAAAGTGTGACTAAGGTCTGCTACACGTGGTGGTATTCTTGCGGAGCTGCAGCTGATAGCACCCAAAGGGAATTATAAAAAATGACGTCATGCTCTGTGTAAGACTTCAAATGCACTTTCTTTGCACATGTGAACACGACTATGCTCCGAAGTTTTCCACACTCATTTAGACCATTGAGTTGTTGAAAAAAAAAATAAATAAAAGTAATTTGATTGTTACTTCTATTTGGCAGACTTCCATAAAAGCAGTTTGGGCAGTTTGCTGCACTGAAACAAGTGTCAACGTAGCGCCTTTAGGGAAAAACATGAATAATGATATAGGAGAGACAGCAATTTTATGTTCCATTAACATTACAAAAGTTGTTCACACATGGAAGCATTCAAAAGAGCTGCCACTCTTCCCAGAGGAATGCTCAGACGGATACAAAATGATTCCCTGCAGATACAGCATGATCTGAGAAGGATTAACGCAGGCCAACCAAGACTGGAATTGGTTTATCAAAACAAAACTAAGCAATCAAAAAATTTAAAAAAATTAAAGAAGAATTAAAAGAGTAATTGTAGGTTTGTCAGTTGTATTTTGATTAATTGCTTGAAAAAGAGTGAGTGAGTATATGATCCCACTACTTTAAGGTCATCTAAGAGATTTCCGTTCCCAGTAGGAAGATTCTTGGTCCTAAAACAAACATGGGCTCACATTCTGGTACAATGTTTCATTGACTCATGAGAGTTGTTGAGGATTGTTTCCTGACTCCACACTTGAGAAATAAAACAGTGTTTCACCTGAAACTCTCCATTTCCATTGTAAAGCATGGTGGTGGAGGAGTGATGATTTGTGAAGCGGCCCATCAAAGCATTTTGATACTATGCAGTTACTGAGTTAGCCAAAGTATTTTGGAGACAAAGGTGAAGTTATTTGTCCTTTTGGTCAAGCTTAACCAAAATGTGGTCTTTCAAGAGGACATCCATCTAAACTAGCAGCAAAGCATCTCAGTGCTTAAATTAAATAGTGTTTGCTTTGTGACTGAGCAAACATTGAATTGGATTGATAGATTAAAAAACGATTAATACTAAAGAGTCAAAGAGGACGTCTCCCTGATTGGTAATCCTTAAAACGAGGGCTGGTTTGAAGGGGTTCAGGCAAGTGGATTGGTTATATTTAGAGAACAAACGTTTGTTTTCTTTTCAAACGAATGTGAAAGAAAAGAGCCCAAAATTTGGAACAGTCTTATGCTAGAGCAAAACTAAAGAACTGTATTGTAATATAAAAGTAAATGCATTTTTTTTTGTTTTCATTGGAATGATTAAATTAGAAATCTGGAAGGTAGTGAGTGGAGCTGCGCTCCACTAGTCACACACTGACAGAACTTAACAGTAAATGAATAATTGTATTTTTGTTTGGTCTGATGTGCTTTTGCAGTCTTTGTGAAGCCCCACAGAAAACATTTTGCTTAGTGAACAAACTGGAGTGAAACCCGATTGTGTTGGAATAAACTTGAGAGAGCTGTGCACAAGTGAGACCCCAGAAAGTTGTATTAATTATACCAAGATGAGTCAGTGATACATGATATTAACCTCCTAATTGTTGCCCTCTGGATGTGACAAGAAAAACTCTCCCTTTTGTTAAATATTCGGTCCTGCATTTCCTTCTGAGTTATGAAAGTGCCTCAAAAGATTCATGTTTCATCTCATAGACATTTATTTGTACTTCCTTGTGGATGCAACCCAAAGGACCGAGACGGTCACGGTGAAATCAGCAGACCTGAGATCTTTCCACACATTTCTGGGCTCATGGTTAACAGCAGGTTTGCTTCACAGCAGATTAAACATCTGCAAAAACAATCTGCTATGTCTTATTGCAATGAACAACGCGTTGCAGGTTAGCCCTCTCTACGCTGACACTAACAAATCTATTATTAATGAGATTGTCATGTACATACTTGCATACTGTATGCTGCAACCAAAACAGGCTCCCCGCCGGTTAGGCTTCATTTACTAAACGCGTGCTTCTCACTGAATGAGCCGGGAGCAACGTTTTGTTTTCGAAACAATCTCTTCTTTTTCAAATATTCAGAGGCGCCACAGGGTTTGTGCAATGACATAAGAGGAAAGAGACTCTTGAAAAAAAATTCCCTTTAATCTATGTTTGGCAGAGTAGATCAATATTTGTCAAACCATATTTATTGTTCTGTTAATTACAGTTATCAATGATGCTTGTAGGTCTCTGTATTTATAGATAGGGTTTCACAGTCCTCTGTTTCCTGCCTTTGAACAGACGATAGATCACTGAAGGATGGCTGTTTCAAACAGTAAAACAAGATTTTTCTTGTTCAGACGACAAAGTTTGGGTGTTGTGGTGGTGCAGTGGAGGATGTGGTGAAAGCTGGCCAAAAATGGAATTTCTCAGCGAAAGTCATGTCTGAGTTTGAGGTTGTTTTTGTGCTCGGTTTGTTCCAGTGACACTGTTTTTTCTGTTCAGTCATACTCAAATCACACTTTGAAACATCTGACATTGGAGTTGTTTGAGTCACTAAGCCTTTTTGGTTGGTTACATGAGTGTTTTGACTGGATCGCAGCTCAGATCTCAGCGATTTGGCCGAGCAGCTTGGAATCTTGTTTCTTGTGGTTGTCTCTCAGTTGAGTAGTTGACACATCTTGAGGAATTTCATACCAGATGGAATTTACTGCCATTTCTCAGTAAATGTTTTAAAATTGAGCAATAATAATCTCTAGCTGTCGTGTTTCCTCTTAGATGGTAAAAAAAATGAAGCAACGATATGTAGCAAGACTACACCACCAAGATTATGACAACAAAGAACAAATAAACAAGTTTTATATGTTTGTATATTTCTTAACTACTCAGTTGGTAATTTTCTTTTATTTTTTCATCTACTTTGTATGAAAAGCTGCACAAGTAACAGCTTTGGTGCACCAAATCAGACCAACATTCTGCTTTTCTTCCTGGACACATTTAGACCTAATCTCTCCTTTATGGTTACCACGGAAACCACAAAAAGCCTTCCAGGACTCCTGGAATCTCTTGATCTATGCAGGCCTGTACCTTTTTCACGGCTTGTTGGCAAAAACCAGCAAAGGAGGCTCGGCCTGTCGTCCATTAAGATATTATTAATGCGATTGTTGGGAAAACAGAGTGCAGGTTTCTCTCTGTTGCAGTTTAGTTTTTAATAAATGTTCCTTTATGGGATTTGAAAGTCCTATGAGACCCACCTGCCTTAGTGCTGAGTAGGAATAATGGTGTGGTTTGAGCATAAAAGGTTTCCATCAGCATTGAAACTGCATTCAAATCTTAGTCAGCAGACGTACATTGATCGATTTGCACAAAGCACATCTACAGAAATAAAACAAACAAAGCCATATTTATCACCTTTTACAAAAAAACTTCTTTCGATTGTGTATTGGGTTTTTTTTGGTTGCTGTTGTCTTTTTTCATTAGATTTGAGCTTGACTTCGGCGGGCTACTGAGAGGGCTACAGAAAGAAGAAAGCAAAAGAAATTACAGGCTGAGAATGTTAGCTGCAATTTCTTGCCTTCTTTCCTTTTCTTTGTCTTTTATGGCAGCTGGTAATTTTTGAGACCAGGACTCATGGAAACATATGTGCAACCTTAGTGATGTTCAGACTTGCTTTTATAGAATCAAACAAGCTTTAGAGGACTGATTATTTTTTCATTCTTCAGTATTCACCTAATATGCTAACTTTGGAAAAACCTTTGAAAAAACATAGTTGCAGAACAAAAATATAACTAAATAATCCATTAATCTTTTAAAACACAAATTCAGATTATTTTTTTATTTCTACTCAAAGTTTAAACGTATTTTTTTCAAATGAATGTCAACAGAATTGTTTGGAATCATGATAATCTCTTGAATGAAAACAATAGTCTATATGATCAAACATCAAGATTACCCATACTTTACAATCTGCACAGCTTCGATCCAAAAGCATCTTTTTAAAACACAGAAAAGCTTTGCACTGCAGATGCAACAACTGAAAAGATTGTCTTGTTTTTTTTATTATGTTACCTGGATCTAAGTGAAAATTTAAAATCAGTTTTAGGATCATTGATCTGAACACATGGAATGACAGCTGTGATGGTAAAAAAAAAAGAGGTGACTTTGACTCATTTACTTAGATGGCGACTGTTAGAAACTTAAATACCAAGGATGCAATGTGTGTGTGGACAGGCCCCGCCCTTTTGACTAACATCTACACCTCCAGTAACTAGTTGCATTGCATTGCATCCCTTTTTTCTCTCCCCTTTCTATGGTACCCTTATTCCCCCATCTCTAACATACTCTCTCCATCTGGTCCAACAAAAAAAAGTATACAAATAAAATCAATATAAATAAAATGGGTTTATACAAATATACACCTCATGGGTCATAAGATTCACTACCCCCTATTGTAACAGTAAAATCTGTCCAGAGGCTTTTAGCTCTGATCTGTTTGCTCAGCTGTTTTACAGGACAAGTTAGGAAGAAAAGATAAGAGACCAATGCTGCCTCGTGACATCTGCACATTCCCTCATACAAAGTGAGTTACCGTGGATTTCACTAAGCAAATGAGTAGGAGCCTTTCATGGGTTCTGCTGTGGTGAATGTGCTTTACCTTTGGCTGCTTTCTGACAACAACCTGTATTTATTCAGGCATATTTTTAGATAGCACTGCCAGGAGTTTGTCAGACTCAGCAGCTGTGGATAACAAAACCCATTTTTTGTTTTCCAAAAAGCATCTTGCTAATGCAGTGGTTGCTAACGATTCAAAGAGCTGACTCACCCTGTTCTGTTTTTAAGTTAAAACAGAGGCTGCCAAAACTAAGAATCAAACTACTGTTGAGCAGATTTTGCCTTTTTTTAAAACAAATCTGCACATACACAAGTTTGAGAAAACCTCACAACTGGTTAAAAGGATAATTAAAAGAAAAATCTAATAGTTCTGTTTCATTTTTCTGGGATGAAACTGAAGGTTCTTGTGTTTCTCTGCTAGCCACCAAGAAAAGGGCTGACCGCCAACAACAGGTCAATAGAATGATTGTCCTGCAGTTATTTAACATTTTTAATGATAATCACACAACTTTCATCAATGTGATTTAGAGTTGAAGTGATGGAACACTGAAAAATTCCTCACAGCCTCCCGATGAGGTCAGCCTCTTTGAATACAGTTGTATATTTTCTCAGACCAAGCAGAGATTTTTTTTTTTTACATTTTGAAAAACATTTCTTTGTAAACAAATTTTGCACAACAATAGAGGCCTCATCCAAACCTCAAGTCAAGCAAAATAAATGAATTAAAGGTCCTTGAGCAGTGTTTGCTCTGACACCAAGCCATAATCAGTTTCTGCTTTTCCTTGGGGGGGCTGCATGGTGGTGCAGTGGTTGGAGCTCTCGCCTCACAGGGAGCATCGGTTCAAATCCCTGCTGGGACTCTGGTGTGTGAAACTTCCATGCATGGGTTTTCTCTAGGCATTCCAGCTTCCTCCCACACCCCAAAAACACACTTCATAGGTTAATGATTTACTTTAAATTGTCCTTAGGTGTGACTGTGAGTGTGTATGAGTGGCTCTGCAACAGGCTGGCAACCTGTCCAAGGTGTAAAACACCCTCACCTAACAGCTGCCAGGCTGGGCTCTGACAACCTCATGACCCCAAAAAGGAAAAAGCAGGTTAAGAAATGGATGGATGGATGGATGAATGGATAGATGGGTGCTTTTTCGGTGATCATACTGAAAAGGAGAAAGCATGAAATTAATCTCCCTTTTTCATTGGAAGAAAGAAAGTTAAGACGCTGATGTGGAGTGATAATTTAGAATAAACAGTTTTGGTTTCACTCTCCGACCAACAGATCAGGTGATGCTGCACATTAAAAACCACAGCCTCCTCTGTCCTCACCTGGCAGACCAGAAGCCCCAGGTAATGAAGTGTCCACAGAAGCCAGAATAAGAGGATGAGCACAATAAAAGCCACCTTTTGTCACATCAGTGCGCTTCAATAAGCTCTTACCATCTGAGGTATCAGATGAATCCACAATGTGGGAGTGGTACAGTTAGAAATGGAAAAACACTTGTGCTGTGACAGCTTTGTCCCCGCAAGCAGCTTTTTTTCTGATGCTGGAATCTGACGCCCTCCCCTTCCAGGCTCGTAAGGAAAGATGATGCTTTGTAATCAACAGCCCGCTTTGTTGGAGGGACAATAGGGGTTTTCTCTGGACGGATGCCCAGTCCTGAAATGCAGTTGCATGCTTTCAGGCTAGCATGTTCAGTCACATTTATATGCTTTTGCACTCAAAAGATTTTTATTACAACATATGGTCATGGTGGATGTCTTACCTTTCTGAGCATTTCAGTTTTGTTTGCATTGGCTCTAAAATATAGACACACACTGCCAAAACAAGCCCAGGAGAAATAAGTCTTACATTTCTACCCCATTAGCAGATTTCCTTAAAATAAGAAAAAAAAAATCAGCAAAAAAAAAAAGGTCTATTAATTTTTTCAAGATTCAATTTTTAATGTGCAGCTTCTGGGAAGGAATATTGCTATTTCTAGTTTTCATTTAACTATTTTCATTAACAATGTTAAAAAGCCAGAAAGGTCAGCTGCAAATATGAGCATTAGTCCATGCTTTTTGCCTGGGGTTGTTTTCACCAGCTTGCTGCCTGTTCAATAACACTGTTCATTTCTTGTTATTTGATTGTATTCTCTCATTTCCTTGTGTTGATTCATACGGATGAATCTAAACAGTTACCCGTGTGTGCAAAGAAAATGGCAGAAACCAATGAGAGCAGGTACTGGGAAACATGATGATTGGGGGATAAGCTGGAACATCATTTTTAATGGGTAACAAAATGACAACAAGAGGGTAAAAGATGGGTTTGGAAGAGAGAACAGGAGGAGAAAACAGAGCAGCAGATCCAGCTTTATACTGTACATAGAGATCAGATAATAAGGAAAAAAGTACAAAAGAAATGCTGTAGACTTTATTCCAGTCTCCCCCATTGGTGTGAATGCATATTTATCTTATTTTTTGAGTGGGTTTGTGTGAGCAGATCCTTTTTTTTTTTTTAGAAGTGACTTGATTTATCATCTTTCTCATTAAATGTTTTTATTTATTTTTAGAGTTGTCCTTTGCTTGATCTCTGCCCTCGGTCAGACTGCTTACACATTCTCTCTGCAATGAAACGAGCATGGATTGTTTTTAAAACCAGGCAGAATGGGTGGGAAAAAAGTATAAATTAGGCCTTTGTAATTGTTCTCCTACATTCAGAGTAAACTTTTAAATTACTGGACTCTTAACTGTGCAGCAATTTCTTAAATTATGTTAGTAAAATAGAAGTATCCTCTATGGCTGCTGTAACATTTAGCAGAACAGATGGTTATCGTTAAAGTGAATTTACATTTATGTGTTGCAAAAAAATGAAGGATGTAATAAAGCATAGTAACGCACCCATAAAATCTGAACAGATGAGAAAATGGAAAGATAATTCAATGATTATCTAAGCAGGTGAAGGATTTAAACTTCATTTCTTTCTCAGCTAGATTTACCTCATTAAAGGTCTTATAGGGTCATATGGATCAATAAGCTACTCCTCTTTAATCAATGTCTGCTTCTATTTTGAGTTGTTGGTTGGTTACCAGCAATGCAAGATGACTGACCTGCAGCTGCTGTTCTTAAACACCCACTCAGAGGAAAATCGTGTTTTTGGTGACTTTAACATGTTCTTGAAGCGTTTTTCCTCACGATGGAGGACATTTATAAAGACAATGAAGATTAAAACTGCTTTTCTGAGTATTTCTTTTTTCAAATTGTTGTGAATAGGGAGCAGACGAAAAAAATGCAGTTTGAAAAAGTTCATAGATGTGACGTAGAAGCTACTACTTCACAAGCTCCTTGCTCTGCTCCATTCTGATGCATCCACTTCTAGGATCTCAAAAAAGAGGATCGCAGTGGGACTGTGATGTGCAAAATTAAGTTTAGAGGACTGAGCAGTATTCTGCTAAGCCTTTGGTTGAGGGTTTGAGTCCCAGGCTTCTTAAGCAAGGCGTTTAACCTCACATTGCCCTTAGTCGAAAGAAACATGTAGGTAGCTTTGAAACAAAAGAAGTCTGCTGCATGTAAATGTAAAGCTGTGTGCTGGGAACCTGGCACGACACCATGCAAAAGGCGAGTTGTGGAAATTTCCTTTGTTTTCTTGAGCAACACTTGGGCAGTAAACTGTATCAAAAATGTTTTTTTTTCTTTTTTCAAAAATCTTTCTTAGTTCCGCGGCAGTTGAGTTAAAAACTAAAATACGGGTCGTCAGAGGAGGGTCTAAACCGGGGATGGGCAACTCCAGACTTCGAGGGCTGCAGTGTCTGCATGATTCCCAGATATCCAAGCCCTACTCATGACTGATTACCTGCTTCAGGTGTGTCCAGCTAACATGCCAGAGCATGGTATGTTGGAAAACACAAAGGAATGCGGCCCTCGAGGCCTGGAGTTGCCCATCCCTGGTCTAAACCAAAGTTCATAAGTCATATTTGCTGCAGGGTAAACTGCTGCGTTCACAGACTCATATTGTACAATCTTTAAAGATTTTACTGAAGAGCAAGCTGGAAAGATTTAGCAAGTAAAGGCTTGCAGAGGCAGACTTTAACACCTACTCATCTTTGCATTCTTCAAAAACATTCATAACGGCAGTGACATTAGTGACTGATGTGTGTTTGCAGGTTTTATGATTTTTGTCAGGACGCAGTTTAAACAACTGCAGTGCCTGTGAAGGCATTCTCTTTCAGACTGTCCTCACTCACAGATCAATTTGCTATTTTTAGTTTTGTCCCAGGAGTCTCCAGAAGTGTCCACAACCACGTTTTCATTTTCTCCGCGACTTTAAAGCTCAAACGCTCCACTCCCACCTGTGGGGTTTCTCAGTCTTTGGGCTGGGACCCTCGCCATGACTCACTTTGAATTGTCACGAAGGTTACATGACTGCAAAGGATGTTTCAAGAGAGAGATTTTTGAATAAAAGTGGGTTTGTGTTTTTTTTACTTTTTTTAAGGGGGGCATACTCATACTTTCAAAGAACATTCCAGCAAAGGACAACATGTGAACTTGTTAAGTTTGGGAACTATAATTTATTACAAACCAACACATTTACAAATGAGCCATGTCAATTTGTCTGCTGCTCTTTTTAAACTTGTATGCATTTCCATTTAGATCCACATTCAATCGGAATCCCCTTACAGGCATTTTTTCTTTGCTGTTTTCCTTGGCAGTGAGTTGGAAGCTGCAGACCTTACTGTGTTTGCATTTGCATGTTCTTTCTATGTTTGCATGTATGTTTCCTCTTTGAATTGATTGCTGTTCCAAAAGCATGTGTGGCTTCTCCTGGCTTTTCCCTGGTGTTTACCTTTGTTGTTTTGAGTGTTGACCTGGGGTTCAAGTTCCCCCATTTTTTTCACAAAGGAACCTTGCTCTGGTGTTTCTGCGTCTGGTCAAACAAGTGAATGACACTGAAACCCAGAGTTACGAGAGAGGTTTAATTAAACATTGTAATGTTGGTTTTTGGAGCTAGTCAAACAAAACTCAGAGGTTAAGGTTTTAATGACTTACAACATCATTTGAAGTTTCTGAATACCTGCCATCTGGCAGTCCTTGCTGTGGTGTAAAATTGAAAGGGGGTGTAAAAACTCATATCTTTGCCTTTTTAAGTGATTCCTCAACATCCGAGCTTAATTAAACCAGCTACTGTGCCAACTTTGAGACGGATCTAAACAGCTCTCTCAACAGGACCTTCGTGTTAACGCTTCAGCCACACGTGGAGGGAAAGAACATGAAAGAACAATGAGGCGTTTGTTTCTCCACTGTCTCTGGAGATACTCAAGCGTGGTGAAGACAAAACTATGTAAAACAACACCCTCACATCAAACAAAACCACAGGTCAGAAGATGGTGATTATTCTTTGGAAGAGTTGGTGGACACATGAAAGTAGGGAAGCAGCAACACAGCAGTGCAGGATGCTGCGCTCAGAAATGGCAAACATTGCAAAATTGCTTGGGGGTATTATATGTTCGGTGCTTCAAAAGAAAAACGGTTCTTGTGACACTGACAAGAATTGACTCCGATCTCTTCTCTAAGATCATGCACAGCTTTAGGACATGTGGAAGTTTTATTCCTAAATATTTCCCTTTTCTTTCATACAGTTGAGCTGGCGTCAGTTCATTTATGATTCACAGCATTTAACATGTTTGGTGAGTGGTCTCTCCACAGTTCAGCTTGATTGGAATGTTTACCTACAAGACGAAAACTACAGTAATTCATCAAATAAACGAGACCCTTTTTTGTGGGTATGAGATGATTTCTTCCTTCAAAGACTCTGACAATGGAGAACATTAATAGTATAATTGCCAGCAGACAGCCGGGCAGAGTTTGGAATTTTAGTGACCATCAAAACACTGGACAGTGTTTAGTATTTATGATGGGAAGAAATGTTTTTCTCGTCTTTGCTGCCCCCAGTGACATCCTAAAATAGATGAGGGAACATTAAGAAAGTACAGTCCTTAAATAAGCGTCTAAAGTGAATCTGAAATAACTAAGAAAGAAAAAGAGTTTAGTGTTATTCTAGATTGGTTTCTTAGTGAATGCTTCTGATACTGTCCCTTTCCGAAGGGTTAAAATGCGCCAAAGGTGTGGGGCTTGCTGCCTGTCCTTATGCAGTAATCTATCCTGGTTATGACTTGTTGTTTGTCTCCGATGTTTTTTGGTGCTGAGCCCACAGCAGATGCCCACCCACACAGACTGGCACACACGCCTGTGATTCCAGCAGGGCAGCAACACAAATTCCCAGTCAAATAAAGCCTTGAAAAATGGTCAAAAGGGGCTCTGAATTGAAAAAAAAAATACTCACGTTCTAAAGTGTTATAGATATGCATGTTTTCTTTCACATATCTTCATTACAAAAGCCTTTGCATCACTTTGTGGCTAATTTGAATTTGCATAAAGAGCACAAGCAGACATTTTGACATGCAAATTGATTCTTCACAACAAGTGAAACTCTGCAATTCCCTACCTCAGTGATGCTTATGTATAATGTTTTATTTACATGTTATTTACATGCTAGTTTTAATTATTAACATGTTTAATAGAATGCTGCAATAATAATAGTTACAGTGGTGCAATTGCATGACATCTGTAAAGGTCTCATGCTTTCATAACAGCAGTCTTCTTGATTTTTGTCCTTTTGTCCAGATATTATCAACAGGAACATTGATAACTCATTTGATGTCTGCTACCACTGAAAGGCTAACTGATCCCCTAACTGTATTAGCTCATGATCTCATATTTAGAAGTGCTGGAAATGGAATGAGTTTGCGTTTTACCGAAACATTGAACACAACAGGATAAAGTCTTAGTCACATGCACCCATACATGAGGTTGATGGAGGGTTGTAGAGAGGTGCAGCTGCATTTTAAAGGGAGCGCTGGTTTGTGCAGTTCCCTTGTGACTCAAGCAGCCACCTTCAGGAAAATAAAACATACACTTGTTCTATTTGTGGTGTGTAACGTGAAGTATTTGTGAGGATAATGGAAGTTACGCTCACTTTCAGTTAATGCTGTCATACAGTGCCCTTCTGCCGCACTCTCATTTGTTTAACTGGATAAAAGCAGTCTGGATCCTTCTATGTTTAACAGTTACAGGATACTTTTGTTTTTTATGCAAAGATAAATTGTTAACATGAATTCCTTGACCATTAAATATGCCCTGTCAGCCAAAAAAGTGGGTGGGATTATCAAGTACGGTTTGAAAGTTGGGTCTATGTTGAAGGGAGGGATTGTGTTGTTTTTCGTGGGCTTGGCTTTTCGGACCTCTGCTGTTTAACCTTTATATGCTCTGTCTGAGTCAGATCATGCCCGCAATGTTTCATATCACAGCGAGGAACTTGACACTCAGATTTGTCACCGAACCACCACGGATCATCTGACCTGTTTTGCTGTTCCTTAGAGAAAAAGCTGACAAACTGATTTTCTGGAGGAATGAAGACCAAAAGTCACGTTAGAAATGTTGGCTGAGACTACAGGCTACAAAGGGGATGAAAGATAAATCAGGTTTTTGCCATCTCAACCAGTGAGACTCACAGATCTCATGTCCAGACAAGAATTAGAGAAGCTGATTCATATCTTCATCTCCTGCAGTCTGGGCTACTGTAACAGTCTGCTGTCTACTCTTACAGCCAAAAGACAACTAGAAAGCTGCATCTCATTGAAAAAAAAACTCCTGTCAGAGTTTTATAGTTTCACTCCAAATCTATTTTGATTTTAGCTATTAGCTATTAGCTATCTTTTAGCTATGATTGTGCCATTTTTAGGCCCCCCAGAAAGCTGCTGTTTTCCCTGTCAAAGTTGGTTCAGGAGTTCATCAAAAATGTGCCTCTGTTTTGTGGGTGGAACTGTTGGAGCAGAAGTAAGTTTCTGCTGGTCTGCTTCTCAATTTGAAGAAAGAAATACTCAGAAATGCAGTTTTAAGCTTAAATTCTTTTAAGGATCCTCCATCATGAGAAAAAATGCTACAAGAACATGTTAGCTGCTGTTCTCAAGTTTTTACACCGAATATACAATTGAGCTGCTGCTGAAAGTTGGTTAACCAGATTTTGGACCCAGATATTCGATTTATTTGTGACACATAAACCCAGCAGGAGATGACAGAACCCAGAGTCAGAGGAAACAGGGTGGAGCTTTTAGCTGCTATTCTGCACACATGGAACTGCTTCCTGATGAGCACAGATGTTCCCCAATTATATATGTCCAAGTTCAAACTTATTCTTTTCATTCTTACTATAATCTTTAATCTAATTATTTGTTTTCCAAAATTTTGACTTTATTTTTAAAATTCTGTCTGTTTTCAATACTTTTATTTTCCGAATTGAGACAGATTTTCTTCAGAGTTAAGTTTTTTAATATATTTTTTTACAATTACATCCCAATAAGTGATAAAGTTTTTTGGTTTCACCTAAAAGCTTAAAAGGAACCACATTCCAGCTGCTCCATAATTACCAAAGGCTTCAATGTTTTTATGGGTTTGATCTGTTTCAAAATGTGTAATTTCACTGGTTTTTAAGTTCATAAGGTACCGTGAAACAGCAGTGTTAAAAAAAAACACGACTTCTTCATAAAGGGGAACTCTAGTATGTTGCAAGAGATCTTGTAACACAACCATGTAACCTCTTTTTTTGTCTTTTTTGGTCAAATAGTTACCTGCTTCATTTTGTCATCGCCCACTGAGAAAGTCTCTCCTTTTTTTTTATTTTTCTTAGCCGTATCCAACTTCCTTCCTGTGTTTTCTAGTTCTTGACAGTTTTGTTTGTGGTTGATAAGTAAAAACTCCTCCACAGTTTGTCATCCCACATGCAAGATGGTTGACTCACTGGGGAGTTCTAATTCTTTGACCTGATTATTCATATGTAAATATGGAAGGATATAGCTATGTTTTCTAAAGTGTTTCAAGATGCGAGAGTCTAAAAAAATGATGCATTCATTCTCTGAAGCAGTTTATGCAGAGACCTAATAGCCAGATATTAATTTCCAAAAATGTAATCCTAGAAGCTCTTGAAAAGCATTCTTTGTAGATTTGTATGTCCAAAGATTGCATAACTCCTGATGTAACAAAAAAATCTGTCAAAGCACAGAAGCTCTCAGCTTCTGTTTGATCAGCAGCTAATGACAAATAGAAAGCTAAAAATGTGTTGAACATTTAGTTCAAGAAATACGTGTATTTTATAAGATTAGATGTTTGTAAATGGGGTTTTGAGTCATACGCTACCATTAAAAAGCATTTCTTCAGAGAAGTAATGGCCGGCTTAAAAACATTTGTGTTCCTATTTTTATAGTCTGTTGTTTCTTTGTCAAGTAAAGACTTTCTTCAAATGCTTGATCTGACGGAAAACACAGGTTGTGCAAGTGTTGTTTTTTTGGGTCAGCACTTTGTCATTCTTCCTGCCTGTGGGACTTCAACATCCGTCAGAAGCAACCCGTTTTTGTTAGTTCTCCAAATCCGGATAAGTGGCTGCTCTTTTTTCCGGTTTTTCCAGTTTTCATGTAAAGCTGTGCATGAATAAATATTTAAATAAGAGTAAAAGTGACTAAAGAGCTGCGTTTGAAGCAACGAGCATTTTTGAAATTGAATGTAAACTTCTATAATATTAAGCTAAATATTTATCTTATTCTGCTTCTGGAGTTTGGTCTGAGTTGGTCCTGATTTTAGATTAATTAAAAGTTCTTTAACTTGATGTTCTGTTTTTCCGGCCTTGTTCTTGCCATTGAGCTGACTTCTCAGGACTTGCCTTACTCGTTGGAGGCACATAGCAGTTGTGGCTTTTCTTGTTGTCTGCTCCAGGTTGCCCTTTACCTGTGGAATTCCAAAGTACTTATAACTGTCCTTGATCTCTGCTATTGTTCCTTCTGGGAGTGAGACCCCTTCATTGTGGACAACCGTGTCTTTATTTGTCACCACCCATCTGCATTTCTCAAGCCCGAATGACATCCCAATGTCCGGACTGTAGATCCTGGTGGTGTGGATCAGGGGGTCAATGTTGTGCCCATCATCCATGTAGAGGAGGTGACTGCTGGTGGCCCCAGTTCAGTTCATTTGTGTTCCACCTCTCTAAACTCAAGTAGTGACAGCAGATGCCGTTTGTGGATGTTGGAACATTGAGTTTCTAGTTGCTTGGCAGTCAGCTTTGATTGAATTTTTCAGGAAGAAAACGGATTTAATGCATTTTGAAATAAGGCTGTGGCATCATAAAATGTGGAAGAAGTGAGGTGCTGTGAATACTTTCCGGATTCACTGTAAGCATTGTTGGCGAGGTGGATTCTGGTGGCTAGATAACAAATTATTTCTCTCTATCTGAACTGCTTTCTTTTATTATATAAAAATGTTTTGAAGTTATTGAGCTGTTATATTTAAAATATTTTTAAAGTGTAAGTGTAAGGTGTTTTATTCTTGATTCTTCTTCTTTTAGTAGAACTGGTCCATCATCTCCAAAGCACACAAACCTTCTCCTTTTTATCAGCATCATTTAGCAACGTATGTCTGATTTTATTCCAAAACGTTAACCTAAAACACATTTAATTTACACCTTTTAACACATTTTTGATGTTATCTTGATTTCTTAATTGTTACCGTATATATATTTTTCTTTTACTGATACTTGTCATTTAAATTGACAAACAATGCAAAAGTGTTTCTATTCAAACCGAATGAACCAGTGCAGCATTTGTTTAGTCTGTTTCTTTTTTCTTTTTTCTTTTTTTTTTTTTGCAAATGCAGCACAATAAACAACCACATCCTGAGTAATCCCTAAAAAAATAGGAAATAAATAAGTAAATAAAAGCATTACTATTAATTCAATGCATCTTTGTCTGTTGTAAATGTAAATATTATCATCAGCAAGTCAGTAAACTGCATTACTTTAAAGCTGATGTTTTATGGTGATAATGCTTTGTTTCCTCTGAGTGGATAAAAAACAGAGAGCACCAACATTCATTCCTGGTTAAACAAACTCACATAAGATTGATTCTGATCTCTCATACCCAAAACAAATGGAATTAAACTCCTTGAATGCAAAACTTCTTTAGAGAGTCTCAGCACTGTAGCAATGCTCTCCCGACTCAGTGGTGTTAGCATTCTGCTTTGAAAGGCCAGTAATCACTTGCACTGCCTCCGCTCATCCCTGCTTAATGATGGGGCTCTGAAACAGGATCAGGAAGAGTGCACCAGGACTACAAGATGGAAAATAATGGGATGCTGAGTGGAGACATCCATTACACGGTCTGTTTCCTGAAACATGCAGCAGCCATCTGTTTTGAGCAGCTTCTTGCGAGTCGCAGACAGGATGCAGTACGGCAGAAATACTCAACCAGGTATCGACGCTTCCTCAACCATCTGAAGGTCAAAGAGACAAGGTTGCAGGAATAGTTTTAAACCTGACAAAAGTAACAGTTTACTGAAAATCAAACACTTCTTTTGAATTGCGGTTCAACAGATTCATCCTAATTAACAACTTAAAGAAGCCTTTATTAATTACATTTATCATTACTATTGCTTTGGCCAGTTTCAAGTTATTTCAGAACCCGTATCAAAACCAGCTTTATTGTCAAAGTTTGAGTGCATATACAAGGAATGTAGCTTTGTTTATCTCATGCTCTTATGTAAAAGATAAGGCAAATAAGGGCAAAGTATAAATAGGTGGGAAAAAATAGGAAGAAAAAATAATTACAACATTTAAGTCAGTTTAACTTGTATTTTTTTACACTCTGACTAGTCATGAGTTCATCACAGCAGCAGCTTGGAGGAATAACTATAATGGATTATCTTTATTTAACAAATGGATACTAACTATGTATTCCTTGTGTGCACACATCAATATCACACTTGAGTTCAATCCATTTTCTCTTTAGTTGCAAGACTTTCAAGTAAATAAATTAAAAAAAAGCTTAAAACATCATGAAAAACTTCAATGTTTTTTTCAGTCAATTTAAAAAGTGAAACTTTTATTTTATTTAGAATCTTTACAGATTTTAATATTGAGCATTTTTCTGTAATTTTGATGATTATTCCCAATAAATAATTAAAACCTTTAGCTCCACGTTGTGCAGAATGTGAACATCACAAAAAAAAGAATGTTTTCAGTAGATGTCCGACTTCTATAAGGTTTATTTTATGCAGTCCAACCTTGATTGGTCCTGCTTTTGCATGAATTGCTGCATAGATGTGCTAAAGCCTTGTGACACTGCCAGGAACAGGAAGCCCAGGTTGCTTTATGTCCTCCAGGTCGGCTGCATAGTTGGATCTGGTGTCATTTGTCTTCTTTTCATATGTCTTCTTGGCATCATCTCGTAGATTTTTTCTTAGGTTCAAATCAGGAGAATTTGTTGGTCATCTCCATAAAGCTTGTCAGCAGAAAATGAAGTGAAGTGCTCTGGAAATTCTTACAGATAGCTTCATTACTGTTGGCCTCAGAAAACAATGAACCAACACTAGGAGATGACATGGTACCTTAAACGATGACTGACTTAAACTTCGCGTTGGACTTCAAGCAACAAGGATTCTGTACTACTGCACTGTTCCTCAAGACTCCAGAACCTAGATGTCTAAATCAGAAGCAAACATGACTTTGAGATAATTCAAGGGTCGCTCGACATCTGTTTTGATGCACTGACTCCAGTCAGTTCACTTCTTGTGAGGCTGGTTGATCAAAATTTGCTTGACAATCCTCTAAAGGCTGCAGTTCTCCCTGTTGTATCCTCTCCTGTCATGGTTTTTCTTTGACTCAATTTTTCTGTTAATATACTTGGATACAGCACTCTGTGAACAACCAGCTTGTTTAGCAGTGAATGGTGAGGATGACTGTTTTCTGGACATCTGTTAAGACAGCAGTCATTCTCATGGTTTTGTATTGACTTCGACCAAAAGACCATTTCAAGCCTAACAAAACATTTGCCGTTTTTTGAGCTAATTAGTTAAGAAGTGACACGAGTTCCCAACGATTTTTGGAGTCACTTATTTTTGTTTTTTTTTATTACCTTCAAGGTTTTCTATTGTGATAAATGATTGCATGTGTTTTACATAGTGTGTGTTTGCAGCTGTCTTAAACATAGCTTATAGTCTGTTTACACAGTGAATGTGAAAAATGAGAATTTTCAAGATTCATGTATCTATGTGCTGGGAGGCCTGTACTTTATGCCTCCCAGGCTTGCATTTAGCACCTGTGCATGACCCTATTCTCCTAACCAGAATCCTCGTCTATTGTAAACTCACTCTGTCATGCTCCTTAGCCACTCGCTGATTCATTAATATGCTCCTGTTTAAGCAGACTCTGACAAGTCATAAGTTTTGCCTCTCAGGCCATTGTGCTTACAGACCACGGTTTATGATTTGTTTCTCTTTCAGCTGGGCTTAAAGTCTGTTCAGAGCACCATAAGAGGCAGGGTGGCATGCAGAAGCTGGAACAGGAGTGAGGCTGGTTACGAGGATGGCGCAGAATCTGCGTCTGTTTGTTATGTTTCTAATGACACCGCGTTATAAATTAGATGAAAGATAACTGCAATGAAATAACAAATTTGTGCTGTTATGAGGCAGGTTTCTTGGTCAGGAGGAAAAATATTTTAGGGATCGCAGTTGGATCCTAAACTTCAATTTCCCTTTTGTTCTGTCGAAATCTTTCAAAATGTGTTTTACAAACTTTGTACATTTCTAAAGACTAAAGATAACTGAAAACTCATACGCAATGACAGATTTTTTTTCAAGAGTGCTAGTTTCATAGTAACTTTTTTTTAAAGATTTGTTCGGCCTCTTGTTGTGGTTAAAGGCTTGTTCAAAGTTTAGAGAAGATAAAAAGAAACACACAAACATAAAATTACAAGTAAGTGAGCTAAGCCAGTCTGGGCTGTATTCAATAAACAGGCTGCTCAGTTTGTTATATCATTCCATTTCTCAGAATGGTATGAGTCCACACAGAGAAAACAAAAACAGACTAAAATTGCATCAGGTAAAATATGAAAAAAAAGTTTCTATTTCTGCCTTTATGACAATGTGCATTAGAAAGGAAACAACTAAATACACATCGAATGTGTGCTTTTGTGTGTAAAGAACTATTAGGACTTTGAAGTCCTAATATTTAACACCTGCAAGGCATGCATTAAGAATGAATTAGAAATTGGAACAATTATAGATTTAGAAAGCCACACGCCTTTGCCATATCTTTCCACTCCTAACAGATATGTGCAAATCTATTGCTTTCGACTAATTCAGCAAAATGAACAGGAAACCACACAATGTGGAAACACCGTAACATTTCTGCCATGCTGGTTTAACAGTTTCAAGATAAAATCTTCTGTGTTATGTAGTTTGGAGCCTATGCACTTTAGCCCCACCCCTTCCACATGCACACACTCAAGGCTGATTTCTATATTTATTTTTATATGCTGCCACTTTTAGATATGACGTGCATTTGTGACATATGTGGCATGAGCAACAAAGTACTACTGGCGTTTGATGAACTGTAGGTTGGAATTAAAAGTAATTGAACAGTTTATTGCTTAATATGCAGACTTTTTTTTAAGTATGGGACACCCACTAATCATTATACTGTTAGATTTTTTCTAGAGTCTGTCAGCGAGGAAACATGGTCGCTGCTTCACAAACAACCCGCCAAGAAGAAAGCAGGACAAATGGCAGCCCACACCACCACACTGCCTCCATCTAAAATGTTGTCAGTGCATTAGTCAACTCAAAGATTTCAGGGTTTTCTCCACATTTTAATCCAGCGGTTTAACAGTTTTAGGCAGAATCTCGACCATCGTGAGGAAATAATCAAAGCTATCAAAACATCAGGAGAAAAAAACCCCCCAAAAAACTAAAGTTCTAGTATTAACATATTAAAAAAACTGGTATTTCTAGAGAAAATTCTAAACATTTTTTAAAGGGCACAACCAACACACTCGATTCTCCTGCTTACCTTGTATGTTCCTAAGTAACCTGGCACTTTGCTAAAAGAAAATGAGTAAAAATAACAGTGCAAGAAGCATTCACAACAAAATAAGCAGCCACAACATCAGCGTGCACTGTATGCATGCACTTTTTGTGCAAGCATGGCTGATCTTTTTTTTATTATTCTTAAACACACAAACAAAACCCTAAGTGTGAATTTTTCTTTGTGACTTTAGAGTAGCCGAAACATAAAGTCACATCTGAGGCTCCTCCTTCTGGTGATTTCACACGTTCTGCCTTTGCACTTGTTTCTTGTGGTCTCTATTATATTGTCGCTGGCTTATTAGCTTTCTACCCGAGCCCTAGCAACAGGAAAACATTTACACCACATTAAACTCTCTTCAATCAGCAGAGCCCATTAATTAGGCCGCTGTTTGTTGGATATTTTGTGCAGGAAATGGGGATTTGTTGATAGAGAAGTGGAATAAGGCAACAAAAGAGTGTCCTGAGCCAGCTGCTGCTTTTCCCTCTGTCTAAAAAGATGATTCTGTCTGGCCTGCCTGTCTGCAGTCTGTCAGACCTCAAAGATCAATGCAAGCAAAAATAGTTCCATTGCTAAGGTCTTTATCATAACCTCTAGTTATGAAGTGTAAAAAAAAAAAAAAAGCACAGGCATGTTTTATTGGAGGCGGATGCTTTAATGTAATAAAGCTCAACTCCATATAAAGAAGATAAACCTCACTCCTAGCTGACACTGATGGTGAACATGCAGCTTTGTTGTCATAAAGATTTAACACCAAAGTGTTTAGCACTTTCAAACAACATTGCTTCCTCGTACATCCTTTCTAATCCCTTGTTTTTCTTTAATTTCAGATCGCTGGTTTTATTAACGCCTTTAATCCGTTCAAAGATGACGAGCAGAATTTGACTGCCTTCCGATTCTACGCCATTAACCCCATCATGGATCCCTGGGTCTTCATTATCTGCCGCAAGTCTGTGTTTTGCCACCTGTGCTCTCTTCTGAGCTGCCACTTCAGCAAAGGAGCTGTGAAGGCAACAGCACACTGCGCCTTGTCTCTACCGCTTGATAACACCATGACATGCAGCCCCTCAGCGTGACACGGACCAAGTCATATAAGAAACCCTTGGCTGTGAAGGACGAAGGATTTGAGGAAGCAGGTCTCCCTTGTCTACATCTGAGGCATTGCAGCATTGAAATGTGGCGCACTCAACTCACGAGTTAAGGGAATAAAGGACAAACATTTATTTGCGACACCTCTGGAAGGAATAACTTCACCCTGTGCTGCTTTTCCACAGATCCATTGGAACTTTTTTGGTGTTGAAAGGATAATTTTTCCATCAAACAAAGCCTAGATACTTTATAAATATGACATAGTCAACCATATATAGCCAATAGAACTATTCAAAAAAGTCTGAAAACATTGAATAAAGCTTTACGGACATGCGTGAGTTATAGTGTGTCTTTTTCTCTCAGTCAGTGAGTATTTCTGACACAGCAAACTGTTTCTCTTATGTGTGAGACGTCTGTTCCTCACAATGCAAAGATCCATTTCACTTCTCTGTGAAAGATTACTACATTCAAAGGGGGAGGAGCCATATCTAACGCATCTCCTCCACTGGTCACCTCAGCCCCATGTAAACAATCCCTAACAAAAACAAACCTTAATCCAAAAGCATCACGGTGATCTGAGTGGTCCATTTAAGGCCAGACTTTGGCACAGCTTTTTTTTTTAAAGTTCAGGGCCATTGTCAGCACATCAATGTAGCTCATCAGTATGTGTGCAAAAAATCCACAACATTTCATAAAACACTTACTCTTCTGATGTAACACGTGCTTCGGAATTGTACATTTTCATCTGCATCTAGACAGCATCACCTAAACAAATGTTGTGAAATCCCTAATATTCTGTGCTTAAACTTTTGAAATGTTTCCTTTCAATACAGTCTTCTGTTAAGTTTTTTTGCGTGTAAAAAGTTTGCAAAGTTTCTAACTTAAGTGTAAATATCAGAGAAGAAAACAAAATTATGCAGACAGAACATTTTTCAGATGGTAAATTTGATCCATTCTGAGACCTAATTCTTTTAAAATAATTTTTATTTTAATTTTTAAGTATAAAGAACGACATTTTTGAAAATCACACGTCAGTGGATGAAGTGGAAAAGGCTCCAACAGTATCTTGTTTAGGGATCAGTTTTATGAAAAATGAACAATATCTGGAAATAACAGGTGCCTCACAACCATAATTACCCATGAGGCATTTTCCAACTTTTTAATGATTTTTCAGTTTTTGGGATTCGTGCTAGGAGCTCCTTTATTCTGATGAAAATACAGGGGCCCTTGTCCATTCCTGCTTATTGATCTTCTGAATTATCCTCCATCGTTTGCACTGCAGTGACCCACACCAGACTTCATTTGCAAAAATACAGAGACCTTTGACTTTGGGTGAACCAGAGTTTGCCTGTTTGGTCTGCACCTGAGTTTAAGGTTAACTTGAACTTACCAAACAAAGTAGATTGTCTGAAAAAAAAATTCTAGTTTGAACCAGGCAGCCCAGTGTGAAAGTATTTCAAAATGGAGGACCAATGAAACAGAAAAAAACTGTTAAATCAGCCAATGAAGTTGAAACTTTGCCTTTAGTTGGGTGTGATGTCATAAATCCTTTGCTAAGAGGCTTTTTCACGTAGGTCACTCCACAAAACAGCTTTCCACTCAACACCTGCAGGCCGGTTTTACTCGGTCGGTGACTCAAAGGTGAAGAATCTTGTTCGGTCTCTATCCTACAAACACGACAGGGGTGGGTAGTTCAAACACTTGAATATGTTCTGTGTGAAAGAGGCTCAAAGTTTAGTAAGTTTATATGACATCACGGAGTTAGCTTTATTTTTTTCTTGGACTCTGAGATAAATGTCATCTTTGCAAAAAATATCCTCAGAAGTAATTAAACTAGAAGACCATTTTGTTTCTTTTCCCCCAAGTTTCCAAGAATCTTTCAGTGATTTACTACTCCTCAGACAAAACAGTTTTCTTTTAGTATTCTGCCTTTAATGAGCATTTGATGAGTTGGCCTAGACATACAGTGTGATTGATTGAAAACACACTGACCACTCGTCTCATGGTTTATGATTTTTCTTGTGTTGAAAAAGTATTCCTGTTGGATTATTTTGACTAAATTTAGGCCACTTTGCTATTGGGGCTTACATAGTTTATGTGCTTGAATTTGTTTTATTTTGAAAAAATCCGATGTTTCAGCATGCTGGTCGGTCTTTTGACAACGTCATTCAAATTTTTCTGTCATTGCACCTGCAGCACAGACTGACAACAGACTAAAATAACTGTGAAGTGAGACATGAGTTGATTTTACTTGTTTTATTGGTGCTTTGGTTTAATCCTGTGGTAGAAACAAAATTATTCTGAAAATGAGCAAAGTTTATAAAAAATGTGGAGTAGAAAGGCTTTTATTGTGAATGCCTCCTGACCGTAGGGATTTAATAAAACACCTCTGGTTATTCTACGCAATTAAATTGAAAACAACATAAATGAAAAACAAATAAAAAATATCCAATTTTAAACATTTATTTTGAAATGACTTAATGTTCTACTTTGCTTACTTATTTTCAAAGAACATAACCCAATTCTACTGCACATTTGCACTACATGAACTTGAGATTCTACTTCTTCACCACCTTATCACTGATTTATAAAGCTATAAAGATGTTTGTGAATGTTTTAAAAAACTTTTGATGCACTTCACTGCAAATGTGATTTTTTTTTCCTCTTGTTGTTAAAATGTAAAAAAAAGAAACACATTGTGGATTTGTTTTATATTTTTTGCTTGGTTAACTATTTGCTGAAGTTTAAACATCCTTGTCTTTAAGTGATCCTATTGAGAATCCTTTGGTCATCATTTTAACTGTAAATAAATCAAACGTTTTATTCAGAATTATATCTGTGTTTTTATTCCTGTGAAATAAAATGTTGTGAATAAAAACATCAGACCTCCTGTGATACCTGATCCCATTTGTTGATCTATTGTTCAAATCCTGGAAGACAGGGCAACATGAAGCTGTTTTAGAGTGCTTTTAGTTAAAGATACTACTTCTTTCTTATACAGCTAAATCAAATGTACTACAGTGCATACCCAATGTAACATGAAACCACTGGTGTAGGAGGATTGGACCATCATCTCACATGAAGAAGGTCCTGGTTTCACCCTGGCTAGGAAAAACAAACATCAAAACTCACAAAAGGGCTTTAGCGCAAACATTTAAAGTTGTATTTGCATTCTCATCATTGTCAACAATTGAAACCATTATTGTAGTCAGAAATCAATTTACTGTACAAAAACGATTTACCTCTTAAGCATAATACATCTTAAACACTAATAAATGCTTGCTGGACAGGTCGTTTCTTTTAAACAGATTAGATGGTGTAGCTGAGTTGTGCTACAGCGCCTCCATTTGGTTAATTGATGCTAAAACGGCTTTTTGTTTCAATTGTACATGCAAAACCAAAGAAATCCACTTGCTGCAAATCAGAACTGAATGTCACTTTCTTTTACAAGGTTGAAATATCAAAGGGATCCTACCTGTAAGCTTTTTGAATCAGATGCTATCAGTTCAAGACTTGCCGTGCTTTTATTTTTTTTTTAAGCAGCTTAGTGAGCTGATTCAAATCCCAACCGCAGCAAGTCAACGCCCCACCAGGTACGGCTACAGTTTTATTTGCACAAATCCTGAAGTAAAGTCAACAACTTCTCTGTTTCAACACAAGCTTCTGATCATTTTAAATGCTTGAATCTCTACTGACAACTCAAAAATAAAAAAAAAAAAAAACAAACAAACTTAAAAACCACCACAAAACAAACAAAGTATGTGTACTAAGGTGCAGAACAAATGACCCACCAGCTGATCAATTCCATTGTTTTCATTTTTTATTTAAGCAGTTGATATAATGGACAAACTCCCAATAAATTACAAAGAAGCATAAATTATGACTCAGTCAAGTCAAAAAAAATCAAAAAGAAAAACAAAACACCACAGGCCTCAACGCTGAACAAAACTAACAGCTTACATTTACGAGTACCTTCCTGCTTTGAAGAGTTTAAGAACAACAGCTTCATGAGGATGTACTTCCACCGAGTGCAGAGATGTGGTCCCAAAGCGGTTCATCCGTGAGCTGGCCACAAACACGCCAGACTCGGGCAGGCTCAGAGCCCATGCAGGGTTCAGAAAGTGAGGCTCGGCTCCGACGTTGAGCAGGACAAGGAAGTTCACGCAACCCCAAGAGCGCAAAAAGGCCAGGAGAGGAGGAGACGAAGTTGGGGACACAGTGGAGTTGGAAGAAGAGTTTGAGGAGGCGTCGAAGGGAAGAAAAGTGAAGCTGCCATACATGAGAGCTTCTTCTATGGCCTTTGAGTGGCTGAGGATGCTAAACAGAGCGACGTTTGCCCGCTTGGTCTTGTCCATGTCCTGAAATGTGTGTGGATTAAGAGGCAACATAAGAAAATAAATAAATGTACAGCTTTACAAATGTAGGTTTTGAGAAAAACAGCTTGAATCCTGACTTACCTTGTATGCATATGACCTAATGATGTCTTTGTTTGAAGAATTTTTCCTCGTTAATTCCCTCTGTGTTAAGAAAAGGCCTTACGAAACATTATTCATGTCTAAAAGACTAATGCCACATTCACACCGGTCTCTAATGCACGTTCAAGTGACCACTTCCAATGAAGAGTCTACAGTATGTAAATGTGCGTATCTTGGACTTCCTAATTCAAAACTCTCACTACGCAAGTTTTTAAGTCCATTTCTGGGTTCTACATGCAAAACATTGAAAGCGCATTGACTGTAAAACCAGTTGAACTTTGACCAATCCGGGACTTGGCTTTGGTAGTTATGTATGGATGACATTCCTTTTAATTAACAGTCAGTCCAGTGTGAACATCGTATGCTAAAGAGCCTGCATTCAGCAGGGACATATCCCCCGTATGTATATCCTACGTAGCATCAGACTAAGTTTTACCTGAAATCGCTCAAAGTCTTCATCATGCTGGATGGCTGGCGAGCCCGGCATGGTTAACAGCAACACAAAGAGTAGCCTCTTCAACTCGTGAGATGCTTCACCTCCAACCTGCAGGAATCATTACAAGAATAAAAAAAAAATAAAAGTGAGGAAAACTGTGTTCAGGAGTTTGAGTCCATGCTTCTTTCTAAAGTGAAAAATGCTTTGGAATACTTTCAAAAACAGAAATAACTTTAGTTTTGGTAAATGCTTACCCCAATCCACCCACAATTGATTTCCCTTCTCACTTACAGTCCAACTTGGCCATGTGTTGTATTCTTTTATCTGCAGTTGTTTCTCTATGGCTTCAGCCACTTCCTGAAAGGACGGAGGGCTGTGCGAGTTTGGCAAAATGGAGCGCAGAACCACATTCACCAGAGTAACGTTACTCTGGCTGGAGACGTTTAGAGGTCGAGGAATGTCCGACGTCTGTTTCACCATCACAATCCTGAATGAACACAGAGGCTCAAACAGTTTCTCTAACAATATTAGAATATATAAGCAGGAAAGGCCCGTCCATGTTTACAATCTAGAGTGTACCTCTCCTCTCCCAGAGTGCTGAATTCCTGAAGCACACTTCTCCACTCCAGCAAAGCCTGAAACATCAGAAATTCAATGGGAGAAATTTAGATTAGAAAAAAAACAACATTAACAAAATGAAAACATGATTATTTGACAGATGGATATACCTCCTCTGAATATGCCACATCTGTGTCACAAATAAGAAAACCTGCTACTCCTTGCCCCAACCAGAAACGCAATGCATCCTGAAGATTAAAAAAAAAAAAAAAAAAGTGTTTTAAAGATTCAGCATTAAAAGACCCACTCCAACGATGCCGTGTTTTGGGCATTTTTAAAATGATTTTGTGGCATTTTTGTCACAATAGAAGAAATTCAGATTATAATTCAATTTCTGAGTATTTCCGCATTCAAATCATTGTGAATGAGGCTCAGACGCAAAATGCTGTTGGAAAAAGCCTGTCACGTAGTCACGTGGGCACTAGAATAGGCAAGCCACAAGCTCTCTGCTCTGCTTCATTCTGACACATCTGCTTGCAGACAAATAAATCCATGTACGTCTTTGTTTTCCTTTTAGCTGGCTTTTAGCTCAAAACTGTACGTCTGGATAGCTTCGATCTTGCTCGCCTTTTTTGTTGCACCAGTAATGCTAGGTTGGGGTTGTGAGGAGCTGGAAGCCATTGGGAGAGCATGCAAACAAAGGGATCATGGGAAATGAGAGAAGGCTTATTACATCCCACAACTCAGAGGTGACTTTCAAATGAACTATTGCCACTCTGTAGAAACTAGGTCCTAGAAAGCAACACAGGGTTTTTGATTTTGCTTAAAAATGTTATAGTCAACACTAAAAGACCACTGGGAACGCTTTTAAAAAAGTTTTTTGGGGAGAGAATAGGCTTCACCTGTACAGGAGTTGAATGGTTTGATGGTATGTCAGAGTGTCCTGCTGCTTCATGAAGCTCCAGAAGATCTGTTTCACAAAGATCCATTACCACTTTGAGTTCTGCAGAACAAAAAACAAAAAAAAAAAACAACCTGCATTAATCCACACACACAAAGTGATTCAAACTGTGTCAGAATGTTTAAACTTACTTGCTTTCTTACTCTCCACGAGCAGATGTTGGATCTGATCGGGTTCATTCGTGAGGTTGGATGTAGATGTCCGTTTGTGAAACACACCTTCCAAGATGAGAGCTCCTATCCCCAAAGATCTGAGGTGAGCCAGCTGCTCACTCACCTCTACCAAAAAAAGGAAAAAAAAAGATTCATACATGTATAAACCAGAAAAGCATTTTTCTTTGCTCGCATTAAAAAATACAACTCAACTCAGTTTATAAATGAAAACGCTATGACACACATAAATGCAAACTTAAAGATCTTTTTTTATGTTATTAAACAAATATAGAAAAAACCCCTAAAGTTGTGCTTTAATCCAATTTCAACGATAAATAAAAAAAGGGTTATCCCCTCCTAAAGCTGTTTACACGACCACGTAAATCTCATAACTGGAGGTAATCAGACTACAGAAAAACATGTGTTTTAAAACTCTGATCATCTAAAAATCCTAGTTTCATGTTTCAGCTCATTATCATGTTTCTTTTCAACGTTTGTGTGCTTTTAGACATTTAAGATGCTTTTTGGAGACAGTCTCTGAATTAGAAGCCCTTTGAGTTTTCTAGTATCTAAAAAATAGACCATAAAAAATGTAAGCTTTTGAACATTGGATCAGATGAGGCACTATTTGAACCTCTCAGAAAATAGGTTTTCCCACTTCAGGCATGAAATCCCAAAACATTTTAGAAATTAATTTGTGACTTAGTTTGTTTTAAATTCAACCCTGTAACAGGACGATCTGTATGATAATGATTCTAAAAACTACTGAAACCAAGTTTATTGGTAATCATTTGTATATATTTTATTATAAATTTTATTGGTTTTAGGTCCAACGTTCAGCCTTTTAACAATAATTCAC
The DNA here is from genome assembly GCA_014656515.1 of Oryzias celebensis. Classification (NCBI taxonomy): domain Eukaryota; kingdom Metazoa; phylum Chordata; class Actinopteri; order Beloniformes; family Adrianichthyidae; genus Oryzias; species Oryzias celebensis. The sequence continues at coordinate 66,181,710 of BNCR01000012.1, read as the reverse complement.
CCCCATGGTGGTGGGTTTTTTTATTACGGGGTTGAAGATTTAAGCTAAAAGTAGCACCATACCTACATTAACAAGAATACAGCACATCATTTGGCATGAGGAAACATGCGATTTAAATGTTTCCATAAAAATTGTTAAATTTCCGCGAACAATAGTAAATATTGCTTCTGCGTGTAATAGAGTTGAAAGGTTGAACTTTATGGTGTCAATTTGACAATAGAAACAACGAAATGTAGGTAAGAAAGTGTGCATATTTAGTGATGAAGAAGTTTGACTCAACCACTATTAATAAAAAGAGGAGGATTAATAAGATGTTGTGGGATTGAACAAAACTGAGGGATGTAATGGTGCTATTATAGAAACAATTCATGTGTTTTTCTCAGACTTCTTGCGTTCACATTGAATGAAAAAGCAGCTTTGGTCTGTGGGGACATGATTATTTGGTTGACCTCAACACCTCAACAAGCTTTCCTTTTTTCTAAATATAATTTCCAGAGTAGGCTGTGTTTGTGTGTGATCATGCAGATATGCATTTTGTTTTCCATTTCTTTTTTTAAAATACATATTGTGATGTAATGACAATCTCTGAGGTAACTGTCAGACACAAAGTTACCTTGATTTTAGAGAACCCCCTTTTTTGCTCATTGGTTTTTCAAGTCATATTTCATATTACAAAATAGCTTTGATTACGGCATTTTTTAAACTATTTTATTTTGTGGCTTTTTCTTTGTTTTCAAAACTTTGGTCTAATTCTAATTTGTAATCTGAATTAAAATTAATTGGATTGTATTAACAGGTATGTAGTGCCATCATCTAATTATAAAGGAAAATATGGTTAAATCACCATCTGAGAACTCAGAGAACTCAAGAATTGAGATGCTGGTGAGATGTTTGTGCGTAAACGGTCAGGAATTGAGGTGGTGCGCTCACCTGCGGCCCCCTGTGGCCCCTGTGCCTGCGCCTCCATGTACAGGTCGGCCTGCAGCTGGTAGAACAGAGACTTCTGCCACCATCGCAGGCATGTCGCAGAAGGCCGCGGGCTCATGACGATGATCACAAGAGCGACGGAGAAAATCACGATGCATGAGAGCCAGAACAGCAGCACCAGGTAATGGCGCGCTTTCCTCCAGCCGGGGGCCCCGGCGGCGGCCTCCAGCTGCTGCTTGTTCAGGGGCTGCCAGTGATGAACGGGCTCCGGCTCCGGCTCGAGCAGCGGGGACGTCTCCGTGGAGCCAGCGCCGCCCGACAGCCCGGTGCCCGGGACGCTGCCGTACCCGGTGTCTGCTGCGTTCACGGGCATCTGCAGGAGTGTCGCACAGTCACGGTGAAACAGAGGCTCGCGGGGTTTTCCGCGTGCTCCCGCGCACGTGCTTCCTGCAGGTTAATTAGCTGCCCTGTTTGGAAACTTGCTGATGGGACTGGACAGCGCGGGATAGTGGTGTCAGGAGCATATCACACGTTCCTGTCACATTTCAAAACACCAGTAACCTTAGCTGCATATGGAACTTATTGTGCATTTATGGACATTTTCTTATACATATTTATAATGTTAAACTAGAACTCTTACTCGTTTACTATTTTTGACTGCTTACTCTTTAGTAAGATTTGTACCACTGACTCTAAAGATGCACAGGGAAAACAAAAAAACAAATATTTTTATTAAAAAGTAAAAAACAACCAGTTAAAAAAATCTGTGAAGAAGTCAATTTATCAAGTAATAATTTAGATAAATTAATAAGTCTTTGATTTCAACCCATAGTCTGCAGTTTCTTCAAAACAACATCAGGGTTCCTTCTTAATGGATATCTTAACCTTAGTGAATGTAGTGGAGCAATGGTGTTGCAGATGGCTAAAGCAAACATATATTGAGCTAATGCACAGTTTAATCAAAATTAGAATAAAAAAGACTTTGTATAAAATGTTTTAATTTCATTCAAAACATTTGCAGGAGTTAGTGTCAACATCAGGTTTAGGATTAAAACACAAACATTGAACTGACAACTTTTTTTTTTTACTTTTTATGAGGATGCACACATGAAAAAACAAATAGTCTTCAATAAAAAAAAAAAAAAAAACATATTCCTAAGTTAACAGTTCCTTTACACTTTTGCTAGTTATATTAATAAGCACCAGCACAGGGAGAAAGTGCAAACTCCACACGGAAAGGTTCCCCATGAGTGACACTGCTTCAGGTTCCCCAGCTGGGATTTGAACCAAATAGCTTGTTGCTGTCAGGCAAGAAGATGAACCTGTACCACGGTGCAGCCCCAATCAATATATATTACATACATTTAATTTGTGGTTTTGTCTTTGTTTTCATTACAATTTTCCTTAAACTATGTGACTCTCTATTTGTTATTCCTATAATTCATGTTTCCCCTTCTTTCATAATTTATATTTGTGGATTATATAATTTTTTTTATGTTCATATTTTTCTGAAAGTAGACTTTCTTGCTTTTAACAATTTATAAAGGTTTTTTGCATTTCTTTAGACTTGTTTGATCCATCTTTTTGTCTTTCAATGGATAAGTGTTTCACATCACAAAACATTATTAAAAGTAAATATTCTTTAGATAATCATTGATATAGTTTTTTTTTTTTTTTGCAAATGCGAAAGCATATTGCAAATTAACTGCTTTTTTTATACTTTTTCAAGTTTTTAGCTAATAAAAGTTATTTTTTAATCACTTATACAAGTCACAAACATGTCTGGCGCTTCTATCATTATCAGTGTTGGCTTTACCTGACAGCAGGGCCCTTTAAAAAGTGAGTTAAAAGTATTTTTGAAGGTAAATTCTGGCTCTCAGTTAACCTGAAACCTTTAGATTTATGACAGAAACTTAAGCACACATCATCATTAAACTTGCTCTTAAACCTGTTGGTTTCCCCATCAAGGCACAAACTTAGCTTTTACTCACATTGTCTGCTTTCTGAGCTCCTTGTCTTCTTCTCCACCTCTTCTTTCACTTTGTTGTCCACAAATGTCCTCAGCTTTCCCATGCTACACCAAGTTCAACATCTTTGAGTGATTGGACTTGTCAGGAGTGAAGAGGTGAGAAAGTGGTGCTGTCCAATCAAAGCCCTGCTTAATTAGTTAATGCAGAGGTGATGTGCCTCAACACACAACTGCCACACATTCTGAAGAACCCATGACTGCTAAAGTAAGCAAGGAAACTCCTCAGCGACCCTCTGTTAGCATGCAAGTATGTGTTTGTGTTGACATGATTGACTGAACTACCTAACATGAGCTGGAATACACAACAAATGGCATTAAGTTCAGTTTTGAACAGCAGATTTCAACTTTGTGACAAGTCGAGCTAAGTTGTAGTGTAAAAACTTTTCTAAAGAGTATTTGCTTACTTTGTAAGCAACTTTTACTGCTTTTTTTTCAATATGTGCAGTCATTATCCACTAACATGTACTGCAAACTGACCTGGAAATCTCTGCAATGTTTTTTAAAAGACGAAGATGTAGATTTACCAAACTAATCATCTTTGAAAAAAAATATCTTGACAGTTAATGTGCTGTCAATTACATTTATTATCATAGCTAAAATATTCTCTAAAAATACTAAATATTCAAATTTTTGGTGCCATCAAAATGGACAAGAACTTCAAGGACTCTTTGTTCATGATCAAGCCCAGTTTCTTAAAAAAAAATCTATACTGTGTTACGTCTTTTAAGGTTTATGTTGCAATGTACTCGATCATTTTTGCAGATATGATAATGAAGCATTTTAAAGGAAAACATTAAGCATATAGCCTGGCTAGGTGGGGTAACAGTAATATTAAAGAGAGGTTGGGGGTATTATTATATTTCTGACATGAAAAGACATTCACTACCTGTAAAAAACAAAAATGCCACAAGCTTTAACAGAAAAGACAAAGCTTCTGGCACTCGTAAGTATAAGTTTGCTCAACTCTTTCCAGCAAAAAGTTGAACTTGCACCAGAATTCTCATAAATGACTAAGCTGCATGGATTCAAACTCCTGAGGTTTTTGGACACACTGATATTTTACATGCTGATCAGGCAAACATTTAGTTTTACAAAGACAAAACAGCACACCGATTGTTTAATGCAAACCGCATCTTAATTATTTAACAAGCACACATCTCATGCTCAGATATAACATATTACTTCCCTCTCAAATTGTTTCTAATATACAGTGATACTTTTTTAAGCGTCTTTGTCTTCATGGTAATGATGAAGCTGTTGCCATGGTTGCATTTTAGCTGGAGTCTTCCTCTGATCCCCCAATGTCCTGAAACGTCACACAGTAAACAGTTTCTCAATGTTTCTTTTTACATTTTACCTAAAACTTTGTTTATTAGGGAATCACATTTATGGTAGGATCACTTGCTCAACGTCTTTAATTACTGTCAACTCCACCAGTATTCAGCCAAACCGAGTCAAAGTACAAACAAAGGAAAAATAGTTTAAAAGGGTGCAACACTTTAGAAGTTTGACCTTAATATTTGACTTGTTTGCAATATTTTCCGAATGATAGATAATTTTCATTCCTACTAGTGGTGTGACATTGCACTTTAACTGTCATATTTGACTCTGTTTGACTCTGTTTGACTAGATTTCAACAAAAACCGTAAAGCTTTCTTTAATATGATGCTGATTTCATAACAAATTTCGTGTGTGTGCGTGCATTACCATGGGCTCTTGAGTCCTAAGACCCATGACATGTTTCTGATATGAGGAGATGATGCAGTCTCGTCTGCAAAAAGAATACATTTTATTTTTATGCTTCTCCCTCCTCAAAGTGAACTTGCTTGGTGTGTTTTTTGCATCTAGTTTACTCACTTGCTGGTGATTCCCCCTCCTGGAGGGAGCCCTGGCATCTCCTCAGCTGCCAGGAATTTGATCACATACAAGAGGTCCGGGTCTTCATCTCTGGACCTCATCATCTGGATTATTTCTGGTAAGAAAAGAGTCATAGTTTTTAAACTGTTGCATTTAATCAGTATGAATAAAACAGATTTTGTACAGAAAAATCACCTTCCACTTTCACATCAATCTGGTGCTCCAACTCTGCCTCCTGCTGCAGTGCCTCCTGTGACACTTGGGGGGCGCCAGGGAAGCACACAATGATGATGCTGATGTTATCCAAACTGCCCTGCAGAGGGAGACAGAAACGCACCTTCAGTGCAAGTGGTAACAAAAAGCAGCTAAATCGATTTCTACATTACAATAGTAGTTTGGGGGAAAATGAGTTGAGTACATGTGTTTGGCTGTATAACAAAGGCTGATATTTCCCTGGATGCTTTTATACAGACACTACACACAATTGGCTCCTTGTAGTGCCTACTTTGTTCTTGTTCAGTAAATATTAGCTTTTTCAAATAGACAAAATGGGTTTTATTTGGTTTAATGATGTGACAAATATATTTCTATAATGAACTATGTTAAACATATCGAGAATGTAATTTTTTTCTATAGTCTAAAAAATCCACAGGAGTTTGTTGCAGTGTAGTGATTGGTCAGGCAATCCTATTAGCTGTCCAAGTGCTCTGACAAGACTTTTATTTTGTACCGTTTTGTTTTTTGTTTGACATTTTATCACAGGATGTAATTTGTTGAACCAAAAACTCTAAGTAGCGAGTACCTTAGTGTGCTGGAACATGACGCCTTTAAGCAGGTACAGGTGAAATAAATACCGGATCATGCTGGACAGAATAAAGCCTCTGAGCTGGTGAGCCATTGAGCCACAATGCTGAGCTCTCATCAACACACCCACATTTAGAGTTAAGCCCAGCCATGTGCAGATTTTCTTCCATCCAATCTCGTGTTCCAGGATGCCCTAATACATCTTATTTATAGAGCAGAGCCTGAGATTGTTATTTACTGAAAGTGTGGCGAAGACCCGCAGAGAAGAAATCCACTTACGTAACAATATGAACGTAAGGCTTTGTGACGCACACTCTGCTCCCCGTTCCTCCTTTGTGATGTGGAGCAGCTCATTCATAGATCCACTCATTGTGAAGCGGGTTTGCGGTAATTGTCTGAAGGCCTGCTGCGGTGAAGCTACAGGGTAACACTGCAGGACTTAAGGAGCTCAGCTGAAACTTTCCACTGACGTTCTGCTGTGTTATAATCACCGCTTACAGTCAACTGCAAATCTGATGCACAAGTGGAACTTTAGAGTATTCAAACTTTACAAGACATTTCGCATCAACATACTGTAGTGCGTCTGCCATCAACAGTTACAGACAGCATTTAAAAATAACAAATTTGTGATAGTTAAACCAGCCTTTTTTGAAAAATGAGTTACTTCACTTTAATAGATAAAAAAAAATGTCTACAATTTTTCACATTTCTTTTGTTTTTCTTCTGTTTTGACAATTCCTAATTTGTTCTCCTTAAATGCAAGCTAATGTTTGGACAAATGTTGATGATAAATGTTTTGTTGCATTGATAAATAATTGTGCTCATTTAGATTTCCATTATTTATTCCCTGTTGAAATCCTGTTTGCCTATTAAGTGCTACAGGCAAAATTGCTATTACAAGCTATGAGGCACAAACAGATAAAAATGATCATTTAAAATTTAGATGCAGATTTATGTCATTAAGTTTGCATAATAAATGCTGCCCTTGCAATAATACACCTGGGTTTTGGAGGTTTCTCAAAAACGAACCCTCTAAAAGTTGTGTTTTTTAAATATTTATACATACATTATTTGTAAAGTTCTTAGACTTCTGTTTCCCTTTAAATATGAACATATTTTTAGTTATTTTTTGCTAGTTTAAAACAATGTTTCATCATTTTGCTTAGATATTTTCACATTTTGCACACTAGCATTATTGTTTTCTCAAACAAGGATAAAAGATCAGTGATGTATATATACTTTGTTGTCTTTGTGGGTTGTGACTTCTCACCTTATAAAGGCAAAGATCAATGACCTGTGCACAAATGTCTCTCAGGTCGTCGCACACCTGCATGCGGTTACGCACAAAGGCGCAGAGCTCCTCATTCCCAATGGCATCCCACACACCATCGCAGGCCAGGATCAGAAACTCATCTTCCGGCGTCCTCTCCAGTTCGTACACCTCTGGCTCAGGCGACACCAGCTGCTCCGTCTGAGGCCTCCAGTCCGCCTCCTTGAAGTCAAAGTCCCCAAGAGCTCTGGAAACAGCCAGCGAGCCGTTTATTCTTTGCAGGGTCACAGAACCTCCAGCGTTCTGGATCCTCTCCTTTTCTCTGGGGTTGAATGGTTTGTGGTCCTCCGTGTAGAAGACCACCTCCCCGTTATGACACAGCAGGGTGCGTGAGTCCCCGCAGTTTATAAAGTAAATGTGACGGGGGGAAATCAAGACACTTGCTGCAGTGGTGCCACTCCGGTCCCAGCTGTCCTCGCGAGACAGTTTGTGCATATGACTGTCAATTTTAAGAAAGCCTTCTCGAATCCCCTCCTTCACCTGCTCGGGGTCTTCATTTGCTTTGATTCCACCTGCAGAAAAGAGGCATTTTGATGTAAAATCATTGCATTTACCCCATGTTTAGAACAAATGCATATAAGTTTAATCAGAAAGTATGGCATTTTTGTTATAAATCAGGGATTTTCCTGTACCTGTGGCTAGGATGTGATCCAGCAGGTTTTTGGAGCAGTACTGTGCAACAGTGATGCCTGCATGTCCGTCAAAAACTGCAAAGTAGGCCCAATCCTCCAGATCTCCTCTCAGCTGGGACATGCAAGTGTGCGCATCCTCCATCTGAGCCCTCCAGCCCTGCATGCTCGCCACAGCATAGTTCAGTCCCAAATCATTGCCCCCTTCCGACACGTGCTTCTCCAGGATGGGGCGTTCCAGATAGGGACTCGGCAAAGCGTCCTCCTCATCCACATTATCTTCCTCGGGAGAACCTGTTTCTCTAGATCCACCTTTGAAGAAGAAAGTCACCATCTTCTCCGTCTCTTTGACCAGCTGGCGGAGGAAGGAGGGCACCTCCACATTGCTGGCGCGTCTTGCAGTCCTCATCACCCCGCGGAGCCTGAGCTCAAGCTTCCTGCTCGACCTGCCAGAGGCCCGTCTCTTCCCTGTGCCTCTCCTCCGCCTGTGGGTTTTCCTCAACAGGTCCAGGGCAACAGTTAGGCTGTGCCAGTTTAAACAGGTAAACAACAAGTAAGTTACAGAAAAATCTTGCTAAATGGTAAACCAAAGTGGTTTGTGTTGAAAGAAGTATCCTGGCTACTTGTTCATCCTTCTTCTGGCTTGTAGAAAAACTATCTTCCTCACTTCTTCAAGTTGTTCCTCTCTGTTCTGCTGATCTTGTTCTTTAGTCTGTCGTCCTTTCTGCTTGTGATGATTTATCCCTTTAACGCTGCTCCACCCCATGTGTCTTTCTTCCCCTCCCTCTGACTCTGTGGGATAATCACCTCGCCAGCGAGCCTGTACAGATAACTTGAATCTCTAGTCATGCATGGATTATAAAGTGGGACATTTTGCGCAACGCAAAGGAATCCAATAATCAGTCATGTGACTGAGGATTCTATGACATGCAAAAAGTTGAGTTATTCATAAGGAATGATCGAACACATTAATCTCTTTGCCAAAATGTGCGCATGTCCTCTGTTTGAGGGCAGAGTTTTGTTAACAGTTCATATGTATTCTACATCTTAGTAGTATTTTTTTTTTTAAAAAAGAAGTGTTTGTTTGTTCATTAACTTTCATTTTGACTGGATTAAAAGTGACTACATGTAAAAAACAAACAAAAGTTAAGTATTTTAGTATGACCACAGATCTGTATCACTAAGCAAGACTTTGACATGACTGGCAGGTATGGTTTCACATTTTCTAAAATTTCAAGTTGTGTTGTTAAAACATCGACTTCTTTTGATTATACAAATATTTTGATTGGTTATAAATTAGGAGGAAATGAAAAAATGTCATACACTATGACTTATAATAAAGTGACAGAGGTAAAGTTCTTCTTGAACAAATGATCACATACTCGTTATACTTTAGGCTCAGATGGCTCCCTTACAGCTGCAGCCAGTGTTGTGTGAACCAAACACGGTTTAAAAGTCATGAACTGAACTCAACTTGGGTAATGACGCTGATTGTAAGAGGAAGATCTGGTCCAGATATCATTATAAGTTAATGTATATGTGGGAAAAAGGTATTTGGAGATTGTGCAAGTTCTCTCTCCTAAAAAGATTAGATCTGTAATGTCCATCATAGATGCACTTGCACTGTGAGGAACTGCATGTACAAAAATACTCTATAGGAAATCACGTTGTATGATTTTTCTTTGGCTGATGACAGTTTGTGGATGATCCCGCCATCTTTCATCCTCAATGCTCTCAATGATGGAAGGAGGTTTTGCCTAAAATCGTACCATGCAGTACATGGGTCTATTAATCCTTTTCTCAATACAGATCAGTCCTGTACTTTTTATAATCAGTTGTAATAATTTAAAGTAGAGCTGGTTTGATTGATGGAATACTACTGCCCTCTACATGTCATTGTTGCTCAAACAAGACATGCCAACCTTTACTATTAAATGATGTCAGCTTTTGGAATATATTTGGTAGTAAAACAAAATAAATGAAATAATGAGAAATGCGTAAAAAGACTTTGTCTTCTTTTCATCTTAGATATAAGTCGGTGTTTCCTCTCTGCTTTGTTACATCACAAACTCGTCACTTCCTGTCTTGAATCCTGTTCCTTTAACACGCAGAACTAAAAAAAACAAAAGAATCATACAATAAGCAAGAGATCGACGTAGATTGGCTATGACCGGAGGATGCCCCGATGAGCTCACGCAGATGCTTGTGCTTCTTCTGTAGCATTCACTGCTGCCTCTGCAGTCACAGCGATGCAGGAGGAGAGGAGGAGGAGGAGGAGGGTGCACAGGCGAGGATGGTGGAGTGAGGCAGGGTGGGGTTGCTGAGGAACAGAGATAGAGAGAGGAAGCTGCTTAACAGACGAGCAAGGAGCACAGGAGGGGGAGGAAGAGGACGAGAGTGAGCTAGCAGCAGTGGAGGTGAAGGGGGGGGGGCACCGCTTCCAGACTGGATAGGCCCAGCAATGCCTTGATGGAGCATGGGCCAGGTTTTAGGATTCTCTCACTGCCGTAAGTCTGCTTTAGTTGGTTCTGTTAGCATTCTGAAGGCTGGTTGACTCAGGCCAGTGCTGTTTAGGATCCAGCTACACATCTGTGAGCCTCCTATGCGTTAGCTCAGCCTCCCTCCTCCATCTATCCAAGAAAAACACACGTGTGGACGAGTGGCTGCAGCGTAGCAGAAAGCCCTTTTTGTTATCATCATGCATTGGTTTGTAGGTGTTTGGCTTCCGGGTAAAGTTTGCACCTTTCCATGTCAGAACTGCAATTGTTTTTAGACTTGAAAAGCACTTTTGGATTATGTTTGAGACTATTTCAATCTACAAATGAACATCTGTCTTTGCACGTTGCAACATTTGTAAACGTTTCGCATCCATTGCATAAAATCTGAAAGAAGGTGAAAACACTGTCTTCATGGTTTTGTCTTTTATTCCAAAACATACTGAGGAGGAATTTAAAGAACAGCATTCTCTGTGTTGTTGCACATTAGCAGACACCTTTGCCTAAACAATAAAAGGGCTGTAATGCTATCCACTGTTCAAATATACATACAGGTTTTATCCAACTTTTTTTGTTTCAGAGGAATATGGCTCTGTGGCGTCCACTCCTGACTCAACACCCCCCTGCACTGATGGTAAGAAGTATTTTTGAAGCTTAAGAATTACTCATTCGTTCTTTTTTCTTACAGTATAGGACAGTCAAGTTATGAAATACTTCTGCAGCAAACAATTCAATGTTTCTGTTGTTCATCCAGGCGGAAATGAGGAGTCAGAGATGTACGAGCTCCAAACAGCCAGAGAATGGTCTGATGATGAGGAGCCGGGAGAGGCGAACGATGATGAAGAACTGCCTTCATCTCCGTCAATCTGGGGCACCCCTCGCCAGAACTCCTTCGAGCTGACTTTCTCTTACATCGCCATTGCCGAGGCCGAGGCAGTTGGAGTCTCCCGGCATCATCGGGAACGGCGGAGGGGAGGCGGTCGGGGAAGCCGCACGTCTCTGATGCGCGCAGACACCCTGGAAACCCTGCTGGACTCCCCAGATGTGGACTGGGACCCACAAGGCTATATCAGCCAAGATGATGACGATGGGAGGAGCGAGCCGGAGAGGCTTGAAGCGAGGATGGATGAAAACCAGCAGACTGAAACTCTTCCAGTTCTGTCCCAGAACCTGGAGCCAGAAAGTCAAGAGACAGACTTAGAACTTCAAAGAGCAGAGGTCATGAGCCAGGATGCCCAACCGGCTACTCACTCATCACAACAACGCCCCCCTTCACAGATAACCGAGGGTGACGAAAAACAGAAAGGTAGAGGTGACAGAGTAAAGGGTCATTCAAAATGGTTTATTATCTTTGGTTTTATTTTGGTACTGTTTGATTTTATTTTCTCTTTTTTGTTAAATATACACTTTCATTTGTATTTTTGTCAACTCCTCGTCATCCAAACTGGAATAAGAGGATTTCTTTCCCTGATAGCTGAGCTGGCACGCGGATCACAATATGGAGTCAATGAAACTAATGCCTCAAAGTCAGATTCTTTCAAGGGTAAAACATTTCACACGTGATCACCACAGTGACAATATCCTCTGTAATCCTGCAGCCGTCACCCCTCCAGCCCTCCAACCTGAGCCCCTCATCACCAAGGAGATCATTTCGGTCGAGCTGCTCACTTCTGTCCAACCCAAAGACCCAGCAGGCTCAGGGCCAGATGACACGGGCTCCAACTCTCAGGAACAGCTGGTCAGCGATCACTGGTTTTCAGCAGTTAACCTTAAAGATGAGCTGGCAGTTTGCACCCATATTGCAGGTACAAATTTATCACCTACTTCTTTTTTTTATTTTTTTGAATGTTTAGTCATTTCCTCACTCCTCTTCTCTGCCTTATTGCTCAGAGAGAGCTTTTCACTCAGCTCACAAATCAATACTCTGATCAAAGAAAGTATCAGGTTTCAGTTTGTGCAAGTACTTTCAAGAGCCTGCAGACAAAGACTCTCCACTGGAAACTTTCGTAGTTTGTGCGGGCTTATGCTCTGTCTCCCTGTATCTGTCTCTCTTGAGATTTCAGGAATGATGGAGGACCAAGACGAAAGCTTTTTACTGGCTTTGGCTGCTGTTTTTGGCACACGCCTCATTAAAGCTTGGCAGTGCTTAACTCAGACTGAAACTTGTACACAAATGCCCGTGTGCGGGCGCATGTCCCTCACAGTGCATTGTGCATTTTTTTATATACAGTGGGGATCAAAGTTTGGTCACCCCAAGTAAAATGTTATATTAAAGGACCCAAGAAAAGAATCAACAATCTCCTAATAAGTTTACAGATGAGACATTCTTTTAATATATAAGAAAAATTAGGCCCTTTCAAAATAAAAGAAATCAAAATAATGACACGTGCAAAACTTTAGGCACCATGCAGAGTTAGGACATTGTACTGCCCCCCCCCCTGGCAAGTATCACAGCTTGTAAACGCTTTTTGTATTCAGCCAAGAGTCTCTCAATTCTTGTTTGAGGTATCGTCATCTATTCTTCTTTACAAAAATCTTCCAGTTCTTTGAGATGTTACTCACTGCTTTTTCAGGTCTATCCATAGATTTTCAATGATGTTGAGGTCAGGGGATTGGGAAGGTCACTGCAAAGCCAAAAAGTTTATGCCTCTAATGGAATCATGGAGTGATGGAAATAAAGTCTAATTTGTTGACGGACTAAAGCAGACAGCTAATGGGAGCATAAGAGGTAAGATTCTCTCTTACAGAAGGACTGCTCTTTAAGTGGGCCGCTTCTGTGGTCTCAATAGATCCTATTTTAGTAGATCTTTGGGGGGGGCTGCAGTTTGTCAGACTGTTGATTAATGTGTGGTCAGAATGATGACAGGGTTAAGAGTTCCTGAAATAAATGCCTCACTTGTAAAATGATCACATTTCATTATATTTTGGAAACAGAGAGAAGTCTTTCTGGCATTGAATGTATGAAACAAATCAGTTGGATATTAATTTTTAGTCCTCAATGCATTACAGTAGTTTTTTGCTTAGTTTTACACAGTTTTAGTCTTAATTTCAAAATTCTTCGTCAGTAGTACTTTATAGTAATTCCAATACATGAACAGTTACTCTAATATCCAAAAACATGCATCAATATTTGAGATTTTACAATAAAATGCTTAATGTCAAGAAAAAAAAAAAGTATGTAAGTGCTGGGATTGTTGTTGGGACTGAACATTTCAATCTTTGTCCCACAGCTTGAGGTGAAAAATGGGTGAAGGGATTTTTTAACTCTTAGGAGGATTGAAAACAGAGGCAAATGTCAGTCATCTCTTTAGAAGGGGAAGACTGACATTTGTGTTAAACTTTGACAGTCTTTGGAGTGGTGGGCTTGGCTGGGGCTGTGATTATTTTGGGCTGGGAGGCCTTTGGACTGCTGAGTGAGCAGCGGGTGGCCAAAAACAGCTCAGACAAGTGAGGGGAGCACAGTGGGGACACAGTGAGGGACAGGTGGAGTGGAGTGAGACACAGCAACATATACAAAAATGGCCAGTAAAGGTGAGAAATTTTATTTTGAAGAGAGTTTTTAATGATATATGTCTTTTGCTGTTCAACTTTTTTATGTTTTAGCTAAGTTTAGGTGACAAAGAACATTTCCATTATTTTCTAATCATGCAGGCAAAGCAGGTTGAGCTTTTTGTGCATTTACTTCTTTATTTATCAAAACATTCTGCTTAGTGGCTGTGAAATTCTGAACTAAAGGACAGCTTTTCTTCCATGAAATTAAGGTTTGTTTGACCCCAAATGAGCCAGTTATTCTTTTATCTGTAGCTTTAATTCACTTAGTATTCTGCCACTCAGATAATTTTGCTAGCTGGGTTTGATTTTATTTTAGTCTTTCTGCCTTCAGCTGTTGAGCTCATCCACAAAGATGATAGCAGTCTGCTGTTCTCTGATGTTTTTGGATGTGGGATGTTCAGCTTGAATTGTCCAGCTAGGATTAACAAAATCGTAATTACAGCATTTTTTCATGATCTAATACTTTCAAGTAAAAGATTGTTGATTTTCTTTGTAGATAAAGGATTATTTCCTTTACATTTTTGCTTGTTTGTGTTGAGCGTCCTACGAAAAACACTTCATTCTCAATTGCATATGTTTCCAAAGAGATAATTATAGGCACATTCCTCAGACATCACCCAGTTGCTGCTAACCCATCTTTACTCCACGCAACATCTTTAATCCCGCTGCGCTTTCTGGTCCTCAAAGTAAAAAACAATGTGGTTTTTTTTTTATTATTATTTATTTGGACTCACAAGAAGTGACCAATAAAAATGTTTCCATGTCAAACTGTTTATCTTAGACTTGATACTTCAGTTTTTTAAAAGGAATATTTTTTTTGTCTTTTTTTAAGAATAAAAATAAGATGTACAAAAGTTGCAGCTACCAGAAGTCATAGTCTGCAGCGATTAAAGACAAATTTGATCGACAATTGCTTTTTCTTGGCTGTAAAACAAAGCGACAGCTAAATTACAGATCCGACAGCTGTAATACAGATGTAACCCAAAATATGCTAGGCTGTGTATAAAGGAAGAAAAACACCCATCTTGTTTTTGTTAAGACATTATGTCTGTAATCCTTAAATGAAGAAGGAACATGTATTTATTGTGGCTTTCTTTACTTGTACAAAATGAATGAATGAAACACTACAGATATTGATCTGAATGCAAACTAACTGTCCACACCAAATAGACATTAACATGGTTTCAACTTCAGCTTTGATTGAAAAGTAGTGCTTTATTTAAACGCTACTTATCAATTAAAAAATAAAAACACAATATTTCTTCTCTCGTGTTTTTTTTCTTGTTTTATGTATGTATTTTTTCACACTTTCAGATGATTCCATTTTTTTTAAGCATTAATTGTTGTCTAATGCTGTTGTGTTATTTATCAAGGCTGTTGTGTCTCAGAATGAGAGCAGCACAAGTCTGGTGTTAATTGAGTGCAATGATTTCCATAAATAACCCACCTGCCTTCGGAGTACTCGGTACAAAGAGGCTTCCCTTCTTTCTAATGCCGAGGCTCAGCATTCCCCTGACGGTGCATTATGTTGTCACACGCGGCATGAACCGCACTCGTTTGTGTGCTTCACTTCTTATCGATCACTCTTTGCAATGCACTTCAATTCTCAGTGCAGTAAATTGCAAAGCTTTTCTTTCGCACAGAGAAGTCATGTAAATACTGCAGCTGTCAAGTCTAGTACAGGATGACTAAATGGATGCTTGGATCTCCACGGCAGCTGTTGCCTGGTGACAGAGAGGGAGACCAACAGTGCGAGTAGAAATGGTTGCAGACAGCCTGACGACCGGCAGCAGGTGTTGTGAAAGGCTGAGTCTTCTCCCCTCAACTGCTGGCTGCTCCCTGTCATGTAAAAGGCTAAATTTAGCCAAGGCCGCAGCTTGAAGTGTCCCTGGATGTGTGATGCTGAAGGCAGAAAAGTCCTCTTTTTCTCTTGTCTGTCACCTCTCTGACCGAGCACCCTTTTCAGCTCTAGCTGCCACTCCCCCTTTCAATTCTGCCTCAATAAGGCAGCAGAAGGTTGACGTGATGCTTCTCCATCAGCTTTGTCATGTCAAAAAGCACAGTCAATTTAGTTCTTCTCCTTTCACCTGCTCATCTCATTGCTTAGTGATGGACCTAATCTACTGGAAGGATATGGAGCGAAGCGGCATGGTGCTCACAGGGTTAGTGGTGGGCTTGCTGTCCCTGTTCCAGCTCAGCATCATCACTGTGGTCTCCACTGTCTCCCTGGCTGTCATGTGCTTCACCATCTCTGTGCGCATCTACTACCAGTTCCTCTACATCCTCAGCTGGGGCGATGGAGAGCATCCCTTCAAGTAAGACTTGGGTTTTTTAAGATTTTAGGTGTTCCATTTTTTTGCCCTTCTTTCCAAAAGCAATTGGCTCATTTTTTTTCTTATTAATTAATGACTGATTATTATACAAAGCACCCTCAGTTAAAAAACCCTTTAAAAAAAGAGAATCACCCTTTTTTGTTAGATTATTTCAAATAACTGAGTATTTTTTAAATCTGTCAAGTCAAAAATAAGAAAGCAAAGTAAACATATTTTAATGTGTTTTCTTGTTAATAATTTTCTTTTTTTTTGCCTTCAGGTCATACTTGAACCTGGATATCAGTTTCAGTGGAGAGCTGGCTGACCTCTACATGCAGAAGGTCATAGTGTTGACTCTGTGTGCTGTTGATGCCCTGAAGAAGCTTTTTTTTGTCGGAAACCTTTTCGATTCCCTAAAGGTAAGCTGAGGCTGCAAAGAAAGTCCTGTTTTACTGGATTTGCTGTGATGGAGAGGCGGCCTGTCTGGGTTGATCTCAGCTTTGCACCTGATGAAGGGTTGGATAGATGAAACAGATGCACATGTGTGTTTTTGTGCGTCTGCCTGTCAATAATAATGACGAGTTCCCAAAAACAACACTTCCCATCCAGAAACTCTCACCCTCATTAGACTGAACATTCAGATGGATGTTTTCCATTCAGTCTCCTCCTCTGTCATTTCCTTCTCCTCATCATTGTTGCTCCTTTGAGCTCTAGAGAAGTGAGCATTTCCATTTGCTGTTTACTGAACGTTTGGAAAAACAATCTGTTCTCCTAAGGGAAAGTCAAATTCAAAACAAATGTTTAAAAAGTTTGTCTTCTAATAACTGTGGTCAAATTTTCTGTCTGTCCCTATTTGGGTCATGAAGGCGCTTGACTCTTTCCAATGCAGGACAGTCCGCTCTTCTGTAAAAACACACACTTGTGTCTATTGTTTTTGTGTTTGTTTGTAGTGACACATTTCCTTGTCCCTTATATTAACTAATTAAAAATGACCTCTAAACTTAGTTCTAACTGTAAAATGAACTTTTGACCTTCACAATATACAAAATAACGTTCTCCATGCAAATCTCTCATAATGTCTTCATAGAAGCAAAGATTCACACAGTATTTGATAGCTATCCAGATACAAGTCTATACAGTGGGTGTTAAATGTTTGGGCGCCCAAGGAAAGATTGAAAACATTTCTAAAGGCATTAGTTTACTAATGAGACTTCATTTTAATTTGTCAAAAAAATGAGGCTTTATTTCAATCATTTACCTTTTCAAAATAACAGAAAACAAAACAATGACGTGCAAAAGTGCAGAGTTAGTACTTTGTGCTGCCCCCCTTGGCAAGTATCACAGCTTGGAAATGCTTCTTGTATCCAGCCAGCAGTCTCTGGATTCTTGTTTGAGGTTTCTTCATCCATTCTTCTTTACCAAAGTCTTTCAGATCTTTGAGATTTCTGGGATGTCTGTTAATCACTTCTCTTTTCAGGTCTAGCCATAGATTTTCAATGATGTTGAGGTCAGGGGATTGGGAAGGCCACTGCAAAACCTTCAGTTTCTGCCTCTTAATGTAAGACAGTGTGGATTTTGAGATGGGTTTAGGATCATTATCCATTTGAAGAAGCCATTCTCTCATTTTTCTACTGTTGAAATGTTTCCTGTGCCGCTGGCTGCAATACAAGCCCAAAGCATGATTGATCCGCCCCCATGCTTAACAGTTGGACAGAAGTTATTTTCATTAAACTCTGTACCCTTTCTTCTCCAAACGTACCTTTGGTCATAGTGGCCAAAAAGTTCCATTTGAACCCCGTCAGTCCACATAACTTGTTTCCAAAAGGCATCAGGCTTGTTTATATGTTCATTTGTGAACTTCAAACGTTGAATTTTGTGGTGAGGATGTAGAAGAGGTTTTCTTCTGATGACTCTTCCATGAAGATCATATTTGTAAAAGTATCTCTTGACAGTAGAACAGTGAACCGCAATTTCAGTGTCTGCAGGTCTTTCTTGAGGGATGGTGCAGTCAAATGTGGGTTTTGATTTGCTTCTCTCACAATCCTGTGAGCTGCTCTGTCTGACATTTTTCTTGGTCGTCCAGATCTTGCTTTAACTTCCACTGTTCCTGTTGAATATCATTTCTTAATGACATTCTGAACAGAGGATATTGGCATCTGAAAATGCTTTGCTATCTTCTTATGATCTTCTCCTGCTTTGTTAACTTCAATTATTTTCAGTTTCAGGTCTAAGCTTTTCCAAAGGGGGCAAAGCATACTATGAACTCTGCAGGGTGCCCAAACTTTCGATCCCCACTGTAGATAGACACGAGCTAGGCCAAAGCAGTTTGTTAAAATATACACTGAATACCTATAACTGTTTTACTTCATATAATTTAGCTAAGTTAGAATGTTTTTATTTATGTATTTCTTTAGGATCTGTTTAAGACTGGGTAAATGTTATTCTAACAGTATCGAGAGGGAATCCCCTGATCCTGTTTCACGCCACTCGGTGCCAGCAAAACCAGCTGGTATTGCCGTAAACAGTTATTCAGTCTGACATTAAAGGTTTTTTAACAGGTTTTCTAAGTCATAAATTCCTTTAAAAAAGTCCCACTCTGATCATCTTTTGATCTATTGTTAAAGCATGCCTCGTGGTCTTTTAATTATATTATGGTTGTTTCGTTTTCTAGCACATTGATTTTGTAGAGTGGCAGGAATTCATTAGAAATTCACCTCTGTGTTGTAGTAGGACTGTTGCCATGGAGCAACCCCGCCCCCTTTTCCATCACCTATAACTTTGTGTTCTGTTTACGCACTCTTACAATACTGGAGCTATGCAGCCATACAGTTTGGAACCAAGTCCCAGCTCATATATGGAAAACAAAGCCATACATGGATCCAAATGGCTGCATCTGAATAAAGCTGAGCAGGGAGCTTGTGGCCAGCCCACTCTTTTTGCAACGTCTTTTTCCGTTTCCTTTTTTCGTCTACTCCTGATTCATATCAATTTCAATTAGGTAATACCCAGAAATGCAATTTTAAATTGAACTTTCTTTATGTATTTCCTCTGTCATCAGAAAATGCCACAAGAATATGTTGAAAACACAAAAAAAACAATGTTTCCATCTGAGTAGATTTTTAAGGGGTGTTTTTACAAAATGGTTTTAGAAGAAACGGCAAGTATTTTTCTACTTTCTTATAGTTCAGATCATTGAATACAAGAGTAATAACTTGCAGAATAATGATTTACTTTGATGTGATGCTTTAGCACTAAGAAGCTGTACTGAGTACAATCTAAATCTTCCCACTGGAAGCCCCATAGCAGAGGCATAAAAATAAACCTCCTTTAGAAACATTAGCATCAGCATCATCCTTGCAGCTTATCCTTCATATATATCATTTTAGTAACAGAGTATCAGGAAGCACACTTGCAGTGAAAGGGAGAGCCTGAGCTCCTTAATCCCAGGACCTCCTGGTTTTAACTTCGACCTGGCCGGTATGTAAAATGACACAGAAGTCTGTAGGCAGACCCGCTGCTGAAGCTGGAGCCGCTTTTCCTCTGAGGTGTCCCATATCAGAGCAACGAGAAGCACTGAAGAAATGTTGTAAAACGCACATAAGAATGTCATGTGAATATAAAGAGCTTTTTTTTTTAAGATTTAGCAGTAGCCGTGGTACAAGCATCATTTTGCAGTAGATGTGAATAAGCACGTTTAAACACATTTAAGTGAGAATTTAAAGAATGATGTTTTATTTCTGTGTTTGGGTCTTAGTTCCTGTTTCTGTTGTACCTGGTGACCTACCTGGGAGATCTGTGCAACGGCCTGACCCTGCTTATCATCAGTAAGTCCTTAATATCCTCAACTTCTTTAAACATTTAGAAAAGCTTGCATTTCTCCTTTTTTCTTCTCTCTGAAGGTGTGATTGCTGTTTTCTCTCTGCCACTTTTCTACAAACGGCGCCAGGTAAGGCGGGTTTATATTAAAAAAACCAAACACTTTGCTTGTGCCACTGCTCACGTTATTTGTCCCAACAGGAGGAGGTGGACAGCTTTGTTGCAAAAATCCAGGCCCAGATAGATGGCATCAAGGACACGTAAGTATGGCGCCATCTTGTGGCTCAACGTCTAAATTTTCCAATTGTAACTCCTTTTTAAGCCTAGTTTAGTTCTGTATGAGGGATGCAGTTTTATCAAGCAGAAATGATCAAGAAATGGTTTAATGTGATGACATTTGTGCAGACTTCGGTTTATTTCCACAACACATGAGTTCTCCTGTTTATTTTATAATATTTACATCTCTCACATGTTTTATATTTTGAAACTAGTGTGACGATTCATTCTGAAGAGTAAAGTGCACACGTTTCAAGATGAAACCAGTTCAATAACATTTTTCAACCAGATGCTTGCTTTAGTTTAAATTAGCCTGGTTGGCTCCCATGTTTTGTGTATCTCTGCAGAATATGAGTCTCCATCGCACAGCATTTGGGGCTTCATTTCAACACGTTTTGCACTGCATAATGCAGATCTACACAATACATACGGTGGCCTTCTCAAAAAAAAATGAAATATAAAGAAAACGTTTCAGAAATCAAAAAGTTATGCTGACAAACGAAGCACAATAAGAAACCAGAAGGGGTAGTTTTTCATGGGACATCACTGACTGGATGATGACGTTTGTCTATCATTTCAACCAAAAGTTTTTGGCACATAACAATACTGGATATGCGCCACAATAATTATTACGCTTTCATTGGTTGACATTGGAGACGCATTTGAAAAAACGCAAATGTAAAAAAATCTAACGTCGTCTTCCAATCAAAGATCTCCCTTCAAACTCACCTTTTCCAGTTTCTCATTGTGTTTTATTTGTTTGCATTTCATTTTGGTTTGTGGAATTTTTTTAAATTTCTAAAATGTAAGGATTTTTAATTTTTGTTTGTTTTGCTTACTTAATTGTAGTCGAGATCTTTAATACGTTTTGTGTGCTGAGTGGTTTGTTGGTGGGATTTGTACTTAAGGGCCACCGTAGTTGTAGTTTCCATTACACTTTATTGTGACCAGCTACTGAACATAATGCTTGTCAACTTGGTAATGTTAACATTTGCATATTTGTAAAGAAATTAAACACACGTGTGTTAAAACCATTGTACCTGTTTACACTGAAGTATAGCTTTCACAAAACAGATGAAATTTTGATAACAGCTACACTCAGAGGCTGAACAGGTAAATATCCGAACAAAAAGATTTAAAATATTATCTTTTCAACATCATTATTAGCATGATATCTAACACTAACAGAAAAAGTTTGCAACTACCTTTTGTTTTTGACATTTTCTGAAGAATTTCATTATTTTTTTCCAGCTGTTTTAGATAAAACATTACATGCAATTACTCATTTTTGCATAAATCTGTTTCTTTAAAAACCAAAATGTCACTTTAGACTTTTAGTTCCTTATAGTTACCAGTTTTACATAAGTGAATGATGAAATAGGAGATACTTTTAAACTGGCTCACGCAGGATTCAAAGTTACAAATCGGTGTATTTAGGAAAACATGCAGAAATTTGGGACCGGCACAAAGAAAATGACACTAAAACCACTGTTAATAGAGTATCTCTCTTTCTTTATCCGTGAATACTAACCCCTAACTTTCTTTCTCATCTAGTTTGCAAAGACTTGCCCAGGGTGGTGGCCCACCTCCTGATCCAACTCCTGGTGGCGCCAAACCTAAACCCCAGTAAACATTGTAAACACCAACGTTAGCAGAAGCCAGCAGATCCAGGCTTTCACTCTGAAGTCTTTTTCGGCCGCGTGTTCTCAGAGCTCCGAAAGAGGAGTCTCCAGAAACCGGAACGGAGGCGTAACACTAACTGTATCCAAGTATCTGAAATTGTATGAATCCTCAGTAATATTCGTGCTGCTGCTGTCAAGGAGGAACATCATCATTAGAAACATTGTTTTTAATGTGTATGAAAAGGAAGACTCGGGAAGTGTCTCGGATGGAGCTGTAGTCCAAATGAGGTATCAAGCGGCAGCATCACACCTTGAAAAACAGGAGGGGGTGGTAGGGGTTTTGTCCTAGACAACAAAACACGTCGTTCCTAACCATGGCAGCATAAAACTGGCAATTAAGGATGCATGTTTGCGCACATGTCTGAATGCATATACGTTGTCATGACTTTTTATTTCTTTCTTGTGTGTGAGGTAGTGTGAGTGGACTGAAATGAACCATTTCCCAGAATTAAAATCGCTTTTTTTCTTCATTTTTTTTTTTTTACTCTTGCACTTATTTCCTTGTTAGATGTTGAACACTGAGAGGGTAACTGAGCTGTGCAGCGTGTGAATTCACTTGTGAACTACAGCTGGTGCCTTTTTTTAACTGCAGGTGAAAGAGAGCTTGAGTTGTGTTCGCAGACCTGAAACTTCTCCCTCCTTCATAAAACCTTCACGCCTACCTGACCAACACATGTCCAGTTAGCGATACAAGAACATGACATTTGAAGAAAACAAATGATCCACATCTATAAATTATTAGGGATGATAAGATAATTCAAGATAGAATGAATTTTTTGTCATTTCTGCTTTTATTTTTGGCACACGTAGTGCTTTAAAATCTTGCACCAGGAATTTGCTCCTAAGCCTTACTTTGTGCAGCTCATGCACCTTGCAGAGAAGCTTTACCAGACCCATGAAACAAACAAGAGACATCATGAGCTGACTGTCAATGACGGTTCTGTGAGTAGCTATCTGCACATTGTACATACGGTATAAGTTTTAGTTAAACCTCAAATTCTTTGATGAAACATCAGTAGAGATCCCCAACGTTTTCTGTTTGGATGGATCAGAGAGTGTCAGTAGACCACACCAAATGTTTTGATATTTGCTGTCAGGACCATGCGTCTCAGTAGAGTTTCAATGATGTAAAATGTCAGCTAAAGATTTTAAACCTGTATCTAATTAAACATAGCGAAACTTAAAATGTATGTTTTCACTGGGGTTTTTTAAAATGTGGTTACTTTGAATTTGCCAGCACAACAGCAACCGGTTTATCAGGCGGCCTTTATACCTCCTGTTGTTCAGCTGAACCCAGCTGGCGAAACGGTAAAGTCTTCAAACACCTCTATGAAACACAGACTAACTTGAATCATATGTTACTACAACACAATTTATTTAGCTTTTATTGAAGAGCTGGATGTTCAATTTAAAATATATTCGAAATTCATCACCAAAAGAAAGGGTGTGGTCTAGAATTTTCTGTTTCTGCATTTGCATTCATTTGCTTTAGTTCCCTGCTGGTTTGCGTATCTTTGCATTTTATTGTGAACTTTCAATTCTTAGAAACAGGGTTCAAAATCCAAACACTCAAGTGACTTATGGTTTATTTAAAATCAGCTCTGATGTTCATTCACATGTCTTACACCGATTATTGGTATTTTACAAAACAGACTTTTATCTGTACAAAGCAAATAAAACGAATGAAAAATCAAACGTGCTGATCTTGTGACTATTTTTTGCAGAAAACAGCTTGACTCTAGCTCAAGGCCTTTAGCTGATTGTAAGTGAATTTTAGACTTTAAAAATGTCATTATTTATCCAAGTAGTAGGAGGGGGGAAGGCAGTCAACTATATTTGGTTTATCTTTTATTATTAAAGACTCTTAACCTCTTCTAGCGGCTTTCTCAGTTCTGTACTCGTCTAACTTTTGTCAATATTTTGATCCGGTTTAAATGCTGTAGCAGTACATAGGTTTTGTTTGTGTGGTATAGTTTTATTCTAGAGACTTTTAACAGCAGTTTATCATTTAGAACAAAATGGTATTATTTACAGATGTGAAAAGGAAAAAGTCAAACAAGATGGTCTGCAGAGATGATTATGAAAGTCGGTGGGTTCATTGTACTTTGAATGGGTTTTAAACGGGTTTTAATCCAACTTGTGACCAAACGAGACAATGTGTCAGAACATTAACATGCTGACATATTCAAGTAGAAAAGGATCATTGTAATGTCTTCTAAAATGTGATGGTATAAAAAGAAAATGCTTTCATGAAATAAACTCACATTTGTTTACAGTTTTAAAGCTTTGTGTAAGTAGGTTATTACTGACATTCAAGCTTTAAATTTGTGAGTGTTTTTTGTAAATTAGCATTGTAGAAGACTAAAGATTGTTTTTGTTCCTGTGGAGGCATACAATTACATTCTTCCATACGTTTTTACCTGAATTTTGGGTTTATTTTTAAAGCAGAGACAGAACACAGTAAAAATAAACATGTAAAATTACAACCAAAATAATTTCTACATTTAATCTCTGTGCTTTCCACCATGAATTCCAAATGATACATTTCGAAGAACATGCTTTTATTATTAGATAATGTGTGCCTTTTTTAGTAAGATTTTGTGTATACATTGTCATTTCACCAAATATACACAAAGATTTTAGAACTTTTGATATTCTAAGACTTTATTTCATCTAAGGTAGAGTTGACCGGTTTTTGAAGGCTCCCCACAAATGGAAAAATCTATCACAGTTTCCACAAAAATAAAATAAATAAATCTGAGATTTAACCAGCTGATTTTCTTTTTTTTCGCATTCTTTTTTATGAAAATGCTTTTTAAATAGTGTTTAAAGCCTCAAAATAAATTAAAAGCAGCAACCACAAGGTGGCGCCAAAATCAAAGCCATTACATCTCAGAAAGCCTAACTTTGCAACAGATGACTTTGGTTTTAGCAGATAAAATTACTTTAACTTCGTCCATTACATCATATTTTTCCTGATGACACACATGTTTGTTCCTTTTTGGAATTCCGCTCCACACAGTTTGAGTTCGTTTCTCCTGAGCTCAGCTCTGCAGCTTAAAGTAGGCTGGGAGGACAGTATAACATTTCAGTGCTTCTTTATAGGTCACGTTATAATTTGCCCGGTGAGTGCATGTCTTGACTTGTCTGTAACAGGTCAGACATCCTTTACAGGGGTCTTTATAGAGAAAGCTCCAACAGGAGGGGAGAAGTGGAAATGAACAAAAAAAAAACGGTTTAGAAATGATTTGAATTCCGTCCACAGCACTGAAGTTCTAGATGTTTCAGTGTGTCAGATTCAAAGCTATAGACGGCTTGATCAGTCCTCCTCCACTGTGGTGGGTGGGATTAGTCAAATGATGGGAACATAAAGAGTCTAAGCCGCCCTGGCTCAGAGCTGCAGTGCGCGTGTCTGTGTTGGATGGTGACCCGGCTGGATATGACTGCGCGCTGGATGACGGCTTTTACGCACGGGTTCGCCTCGCGCTCCTAGTGGTTCGGTATCTCCGTGGAGACCGAATAGTGCTCTCATGGTGGGCCGGTCTCTCGAGGAGTTCGCGGTGGTCCATTGAATGTCACCCCCACTCACAATGGATTACACGGGGAGCATGGCGCCGCCGGTGCCGCCGCACAAACCCAAACCCGCCCGGCCAGGACAGGGGCAGGAGCGGCTGCTGAAGTGCGTCCTTCTGGGGGATGGAGCGGTGGGGAAAACCAGCTTGGTTGTGAGCTACACAACAAACGGATATCCAACCAAATACATCCCGACTGCCTTTGACGACTTTTCCGGTAAGAGAGTTCAGCAGGGACTTTGAGCAAAAGATCATAAACCTTCCTGTTTTATTGGGGAATGAGATACATGAAGAATTGAGAATCTCACAAGAAAGAACTTCCTTTCCTAAACTTCAAAGGATTTGTATCTACTTTAGAGGGAAGATCAGTTCACCTGTACCAGTATGGTGCCACCCATTTCCTCCTATAGAACGTTTTCTGTTTCACCTATCTAGGATGGTACACACCTCTGCTAAAAACGCTTCCATTTCCATCCATTGTATGTCAGATGTGTTTGTGTTTCCTGTTATCTGTCCTCTATCTGAGGTAATGGACAAGTCCTCCCTCCCTGATTTAGTACTGTTCCATTTGGCACAATTTCCAAACTGACTAGTCCCTGCAAGTGCCGTTTATGCAAGGCAAGGCAAGGCAGCTTTGGTTTCAAACTTGTGACATAATTCATGACTTTCCATAATCTGCCTCTCAGTCATGGTGTATTTCCTCACCTGCTCTCCTGGATGCAGTCACTTCAACTTGAGCATTTTATTTATTATTGTCTGTAAAACCAACATAATCTAATGAAAACATTAAGCAGGGATTCGTACCAGCCTCAGTAGAGTGCTGGCTCTACCCATCTCTGCAGTGCAGAAAGCTTCTCTGGTTCAGGGGGTTGCACAACTCGGCCTATTGTTGTCAGCCTTGACCCGTGAGCCCACTCCTCTATACTGGAATAGGCACATCTGTTGCAATAGCTCTGAGGCAGAGATTGTCTTTCTCGCTGCTCTGACAGAGACTGATTGTGCAGTTGGGCCCCTAAAAATGATGTCATTTTTTTCAGAGGCCAGAATCAGAGCTCTGCATTGACAGCAGACTTCTGAGCAGTTATGCAATGCCACAGGTGGCAGTGAAGCGTCAAAGAGGAGGACAAGCAGGGAGTTTTGCCTCAGAAAATCAAAGGAGTATCATATGTCAGGTATTAGAGAATAATTACCAAATAGCAGCTCGCTCCCATTTTTCTTCCTTGAAGTTTTTGACCTCGCTTTTGTCAGAGCGCATGCCTTCTGTGATGGCTGTCCTGCTGCACGAACTGTTCCAGGGATTGCTTTGATCAGGTGACATGACCGACCACACACTCCAGTCGTGTGGAAAATGTTTCCATGTGCCTACTCGCCCTGCACTGGGTTCAGCCCTCTGAGAAGAATAAATGGTCCGATAATGAAACTCGCCTGAAGATGACTCATCCACTTTTTCCAAAGTGGAAGTGAGGCCGATTGAAAGAGAGTTACTGAATAAACAAAGTCTGCTTCGTCTTTACCCCCATATCCTCTTAAGACAACCCCAGAGAGGCCTCTGCTCAAGAGTACAAAGCTCGCTGAGCGGCCCGAGCTGCAGTAAAACATTATGGTCAGAATAGTAACCGGCAAAGTGGGTGGGCAAGACAGAGGAAAACCTTGAACAAGAGCAGAGTGGGGGGCTGTGTGATTTCAACTGAAAAACTTTTGTTTACCTCAGACAGAGTTTTGTTGGAGAAAAATCCAGGTTGTGCACAGGCTTTCAGTCAATTTGGGAGCGGAAACTGACTTTTGTGTCTGTGTGTTTCTGCATCTACAGCTGTGGTTCAAGTGGACGGGAGCCCAGTGAGGCTACAGCTGTGTGACACTGCAGGACAGGTGAGAACTGTTCACACACCAACTGCATTTCCATTTAGCACTTATGAACCATGAGACATTAAAAAATGCTTCAATTTATCAAAGTATAGCAGAAAAATATTTAAGTACTAGTATATATGGAGGGATTTTTGTGCCATTGTTTCTAGCGCAACACTCAGCGTAAAACTTTTGTGTGCTCAAAAAATGATTTTGCACTTAAAACAGAAAAATCCTCTTGAAACTATAAAAAATACTTGCAAACGAAACAATTTTACTCTTGAAACTAAAACAATATTGGTCAGAAATTCTTCCAATCAGCTTGTAGACTGATGGACGCATTTGTTTTGCTAGCGTGTATTTTTGAAAGTGTTGTGCTTGGAATAATGGCACAAAAATCCCTCCTTAAGTATCCCTCAAGAACTGTATGTAAATCTATTTATCCCTGCGATACAATCTGCAGTTTAAACCTTTATGACCTTTTATGATCAGCATAAGCATGTGCCATAAAAACAATGACATCATGCATCATCCTTGAAGGAGCGAACATGAAACACCTGGTCCACCTTCACACATACGAGCGCTTCTCCCTGCTCCATTTCCGGGATAATAATTCCCCTCAAACCTGCTCAAATGTCCTTGTAGCTTTGATAAAAAGAAGGTATCTGCCCGCAGCACGATGTGTACTCTTTGACCCTCCTCTTGTTCACAGTTTTATGGCTTCCGATACATGTAACCAGCTGCAATAGTTTATCGCAGACAAACTGTTCTTGAGTGTTACCGAGAGGGACACTGTGATATGCAGAGTTTGCCAGGTACGCATGTTAATTCACCTTTGAAAGCAACAGTTTAACACTGTTTCTGTTCCTCTGGGGTGTGGGCTGCTTTTCATTCCACATCTCAGTGTTCTGCAGCACCCTGCCCTGGGAGCAGCATGTTTGACATTCACAAAAGCCAGAAGGGCGCTGCCACTTCTACAAAGAACTGATATACAAGTTTGGCATTTGAAATGAGGCTTTTAGGCAAACCCTTATAACTGAAAAAGCTCGCTGCACAACGCTGCAGGCTGTACAGGGTGTTAAAATGCACGCAGATAGACAAGATCGGACAAATACAGTTTGATTAAAGGCGCTAAAGACTTACTGCACCGATGCAATTTCACAAGAGGAGAACTTGTGGCAGAAACAAGGGGCGGTGTGCCAAACAGCAGAGATCAGAGACTGGAGCCAGAGGGATGAAAACAGCTGCCGCTGAAGCCCATAAACACACTCCCTCCAAACTAGAAGATGTTGATATGTCTGTGTAAACTGGAGATGGACCCGCGTCATCAGGCTGCAGAGCCTGTGTGTGGTAAAGTGTTTGCTGCATCGAAATGTTGAGCTACACATCAACAGATTACCGAGTTGGAGGTTTCAGCTCTGTTCTGAGAGTATCAGGCTTTACTGCAAAAAGAGAAGCAGAAGATGCATGCAGCACAGAATAGGATTTATGCGAAAGAGGGAGAGGTTTGGGTCACGTTTTGGCCAGCATTAATCCCCGTACTCACAGAAAGACCTTTTTAGCCTAAAGCTTTCGTCAAAAAAGTTTACTGAAGATGAAATTCTGTTTATCTATGAAAGTCTGATAAGTACATTTCTCTGTTTGTCCATCAGGACGAGTTTGACAAACTCCGCCACTTCTGCTACAGCCGTACCGACGCCCTGCTGCTCTGCTTCAGCGTGGTCAGTCCCGCATCCTTTCAAAATGTTTGGGAAAAGTGGGTCCCCGAAATCCGCCGCCGCTGCCCGCTCACACCCATGCTCCTCGTAGGCACGCAGTGTGACCTGCGGCAAGACGTCAAGGTGCTCATCGAGCTTTCGAGGCGACGGGAGAGGCCAGTGGCAGAGGAGGACGCCAGAGCGCTGGCAGAAAAAATTGGGGCCGTGATGTATGTGGAGTGCTCAGCACTCACGCAAAAGAACCTGAAGGAGGTGTTTGACGCAGCCATCTCAGTGGGGCTACGGCACTCTGACCGCAGAGCACGGCGGGAGAGAAAAGTCCGAAGCACAGCCGATAAGATGAAGATGCTGTCCAAATCCTGGTGGAAGAAGTACGTGTGTGTCTAGTAAGAAGACTGGAACTTCCTGGGACTGATACAGATGGACAGAGCTGGATGTAAGGACTTCGGAAATGGACATGGATCACCCAAGATGAACTTAGATCCATGCGGTCACCGGTCAGCTGGGAAGGTGTGGCCGCCTCCATGTGGAGTGTGTGGTCGGCACAGTTTCCGTTTGACTAGGGACTACCACATGTTGACACTAAAAAGAGCAAATAGGTTTCAACCACTGGCTGCTTCTAAATGTAACTGCATTGAGCATTCAGCTATAAAAAAAAAAAACATGGCGCCAGTAAAACAATACCCTGAAGAATGGGGTTTTTAAAAAATTCCTGTCCTTTTTCTCAAATTTGGTATGAATACATGCAAAGTTTATTATTAATGTATTCTGTCTTGTCATACAGACTTACTAGAGATCTATTTTTATTTTTTGAAAAACATTAAAGCAACAGCTCAACTTACCATCAAATCAAATATACCAACTTTTTTATGAAGAGAATCTGTCAGATTTATATAAATTACTCCTTCTTTGGAGAAAAATTCCAATGTATTTGATTATAACTTTCCTAAGGTTGGCTATGTTTCAAGGCAATGCTTTTTTTTTCAAATCTGATTCTATTAGCTGTCATAGTCTCTACAACCATTTTTAATGTCAATATAAGCGTCAAATGTTGTTTTTAGACAGAAAATTAAGACAGAGGACTGAGGTTTTAGAATAGTATCGGATCCAGTTCTTTCTGATGTGGATTATCCAGGTAAATTGTTCTGGTTTTCTAAGACATCTGCTGTAGGTTTACTTTAACTGGAGGCCTTCATCTGACCACTTACAACCCGTTAGTTTTTATACGTTTATTTATTACTGTTACAGCAAAGCATACAGTAGGTGGTGCCACTGTAAATTGCACTTATGATGCACAGTTTAAATACATCACTGAGGTGTGGCCGTTCAGTGACCTCTTGGCCGGTTCAGGACTGGAAATCTCCATTTAAAACTGGATGCCAAACCAGATAGATGTATTTTGATACTAAATGCACCACAGAGGGTATGAATGACCACAGAAACTTCTCATTCTCATAGAGGGCCTTAAGCAGATTTTGAGCTGTCAAAGTACGCTGGAGTTCTGCCGTTGCTAGAAATCAGATTGTAAAGACACTGATTGCTTCTTTGCTTCTTATTTTTCAGAAGCTTGTTGCCCCTCTCAGTTTTTTTTAACTTGTACTCAAAGCCAACACCTATCTGAACACAACAGAGAGCAGATGTACGGAATAGTCACGTCCTTATATACGTTACATAGTAATCACGTAAGATGTTTGTAATGTCATCAGGATAAACCTGTTTGCAAATATAAGTGACCCAGTCATTCTCTGTGCTTTAAAACCCTAAATGGTACTTAATTGTGTGTGTTTGAGTGTTGATTGTCTTGAGAGAAATGTGTTGAACTTGAATGAGCAGAACAAAATAAAATGTGAAATATTTAACATTTGCGTCTCCGTTGATTCTGTAATAGAACTGTTTTGTCAAGACTTGCCCGAGTATTTTGGGTGGTTATGGTATAAATTAATTTTATTAAAGGAAGTTCACCCCTGCAGTGTTTTCTTAACCAATGTAACTTACCCAGCATATAGACAACTCACGGCCTGGTTATGATTAATACATGAAAACATAACAAAGTGTCACTTTAAAAAGGAGAAACTGGTGTTTGTTGGGTAAAATGCTTGTGTGTATTCCTTCTATTAAACTAGTCTTTGTAAATTATTTAACTACAGAAATGTTTTAAGGTTTTTTAAGGTTTTTTATGATATATATATATATTTATATATAATATAAATTCTTATTTGTGCACCTATGATAAAAAAGAGAGAGGATTCTTCGAAAAAGTACTTAAGCTTTAGCCTGATCAGCTGTCAATCAGAACCCAATAAACCCAGATTTTCTTGCAGGGGCTAAAGGTTGTGGATAAAACAATGATTTTCAAATACAAAGTGTCTACAACATAAAAAAAAACCAAAACCATAAACAGGGAATACAGAATCTTGTGCAGGTAAACCTCACTTGCATTCTCCATTCAGTTTAAATGTACTTATATTCCTTGAGAATGTAGGCCCCTGAATTCAGCTGACCAGCTGGATTTCTGTATTGAATTAGTGTTTCTACCAAAACATCACCAGAAAACAGCTTTGTTCAAAGCACTGAACATTGTAAGCTAATGCTATCTCAAAAACGTGCTTTGGGTCCAGCTTGAAGTTTGCACACAGAAGAACAAGCAGTAGAATTTATCTCAAAGGTGCTAAAGGGGAATGCTATAGCAAGATTATTTAGAACTTTATGCCTTTAGTATTCTGACAAAAATATTGAAAATAAATTCAAGCAGGGCTGCCCAGTGGCGTAGTGGTCAGCACTCTTGCTGAATAGCGAGAAGGCCCTTGTTTGAATCCCAGCTGGGACCTCTCTGTGGGGCATTTGCATGTACTCCCTGCATGCATGGGTTTTCTCAGGGCCTCCCACAGTCCAAAACATGCTTCATAGGTTGATTGTCCCTGGGTGTGAATATGTGGCCCTGCAACAGACTGGCAACCAGTTCAGGGTGTTCCCCGCCTTTGCCCAACATCAGCAGGGTCGGCTCCAGCTGCCAAAAGGAATACAGTGAGTTCAGAAGATGGATGGATCGATATCCTCCAAGTGCAGGGCTGGGTTTCCTCCAGGTACTTGGTTGGTGATTGACTTGTGGTTCTAAATTGTCACTTATGTTTGCATGTGAGTATGGTTGTGTGTGATGGATTGGTGTACTGTCCAGGATGTGCCCTGCTTTTGTCCTTCAAGCTGGGTGGACTTTAGCGAGCAGTGTCAAAAACACATGTCAACAAAGACTTAATTTTCATTACTCTAGGAACCAGGGTTCCTATTAGAGCTAATTAATAGGATTTCTCCATAAAAAAAAGAAAAAAAATGGAGCATAGACTTACATTTTGTTTTGTTGAGAGTTTTTCCGAGGGCGTCACCTGAGAGGCACCAAAATGTCTATGGAGGATCAGTTGATTATAAAAGTCTAAAACAGACAATATGTTCCATTTATAACTGTGTGTCTACATTGCAGCATGCAACAATAGGCAAATGGTGACAGCTCTCTCTTGTACTTGTTTAGAATCGCTAATGATAGGTTAAAGCGTTCAAACGACTTTGTGTTGTCTGGCAGGCTGTACATGAGTATGACTATGATGGCTTAGAGTGGATTAAACTTAGCTGGAAGTGCTTCCAAGTGGTGTAATTATGATATTCACGTTGGCTCCTCTTTCCAACGATATTTTAGCAAGCCCAAACCTCAATGTTTTGACTTAGCAGGGCGACCATCTTAAGAAATATCCTGTGATTTGGAACAGTGGCTTCTGTGATTGACTGTAATACCTACCTTTGAACTGCAAGTGTAGGTGTTTGTGGTAAAAAATGTACAAACGCCAGACAGGAAACAAGAAATATGTCAACACGTTCAGGCCAGCTCTCAGATCTTGGTTATTTATACATACCGATGAAGTTTTACCTGTGGGACGGGTTGCCCCACTTTTACCCCCACAGTAAAGTCTCTTCAGTGAATGAAAGGTGCTGTGTGTCCAAAACCAAAGTCTTAATCAGCATCCGTTGACCTCAGCTTCTCACAACCCCAACCTAACAACCGGTGCAATAAAAATGGGGGTCAATATCAAAGCTATCCAGCTGTACAGTTTTGAGCCAGATCCCATCTTGCACGATTCAAACGAAGACGTATGGATCTACTTGTCTGCAAGTTGAGGCATCGGAATGGAGCGGAGCAAGGAGTTTGTGGCCCACCGACTGTTGCACGCTCCTACAGGCTTTTTCAAACTGGATTTTTTCTGTCTGTCCCTGATTCACAGGGATTTGAATAGAGAAATACTCAGAAATGCAGTTTTAACCTTAATTTTCTTTAAACATGTCCTCCATCATGAGAAGAATTACACAAGTACACATTAAAAACACGCAAAAAAAACTATTTTTACTGGATTATTTTGTTCCCAGCGCATTGTCTATCTCACCTTGAGGTATTGAAAATCATTTGTTCACTTCTTGGGGTTTGGATAACTTTAAAAAAAACTAAAAATAGCTTCGTGATCTTTTTGATCTTCCATATTTTGTTGTTCAGCTACCATCAACTTATTAAAGGTCAACATCGATGTACTGCAGTACAAAAAAGTGCAAAATAAACCAGGAACTTTGCTAAATACAGTTGCATAAAAGTGTCATTTAAAGATATAATTATTTTATTGATCCACTTTCTTGGAAAAAATCCTCACTAGTTATAAAAAAGATAAACCCTCAGCATGAAGTCCACATCCTATCATCCAGATATGAGTGGAAACTATCTTTAATGTCTCTCAAATTGATGTTGGATGATTTTATGGTGTGAAGTTCAGATCAGCTGTAACCAGAGTTGTAAATGCTCATTTACACAACATCTGAGAAATCATTGTAACCAGTGAACTCTGACTCCACACGAAGAGGTGCTCTGTAATCAGTTTTGATGTCTTCAAGTTGATGAAGGACTTTTCTTCTTCCTATTAGATAATTACCAGCCTAATAACTCAAGCTCAGCGGTAGGGATGGGATTACTGGTGAACATTAACCATGTTAGTAGCTGCTGTGAAAGGGGAGTGGATCCAGCCAGTGGACCGTGGTATACTTTGTACATTGTCTTAAGGATTAGATGTTTCTCAAGCCGTTGTAATTTGATGCAATACGTCTGGGGCCCCGATTAAAAGACATCCATCCAGAGACTCAGTAAAACTCATTATTCTTAACAAAAATCTAACATCAGTCTGTCTCCTACATCCTCTTATTGTGAAGTACGTGACTCACCCTCTTCTGTACATTTAAATATGATGCATTTGTTTTCTTAATAGTAATGACTCATTATTACATAATACAGCATTACCAATTTTACAAGAAATTACATTTGATGACAATCATGAACGAAAAGCTGAATTTTGCTTTCATCATTTCTATGCATGTAAAGCAGCAAATAACCTTTAACCTTGCCGCACTTGGCTCAGAAAAGTCATTCGAATTGGCTTTGGGTTTAGAAAAGATAGATCAGAGCCTGGATAAGTCTGAAAACTTTTCTGATTTCCTGCGAGTGTCTTCCTACTGTTTCTGAAATATTCTGTGTGCCTGTATCTGCACTTGGAATGATAGATCATTGACAAGTGCTGTAAAAGACAGCTTGCTCGTTGGAACACAATCATGATCATAAAAATATGCATTTTCCCTTATTCTCTTTGTGCAGTAGCATACTTGACTTTTTTTCAACCTGAATGCAATTTGTAAAGGTTATTTTTATGAATGTTTGCCAGATTTTTTAAAGTTGCATGAGAGTACGATAGAAGAGAAGATGCCACTGCTAAATTAAACAGTAGCAGAAGACTTATTCAAAAAATAAATACATGCAGCAGAAAAATGATTGCCAAGAAGAGATTGAGTCGCTAATCTCTTTATCTGGCTGGTATGATCTTGCGCAGACTTTTATATAAATCGCAGGCTTTAATTTCCATGGCCTGAAGCCACCCGCCTGCTGTTTGCTAACACAGAGGTTGCAGGATCGTCTGGCATGTTTCGGTGCAGCACTGCTTGCAGGATTATGGTTTAATAAGCTTACATAAACACCCCCCACAGTGCCGTCTCATTATGGGAAGTTAATTGATTTGCTTGTGTCCTGAAGTCAGCGGTGCCTCTTTGAACAACTCTGTTTGGTTACAAAGAGGCCCATCCCTGCCTGTGGCGTGAAGAACATGTCTCTGTCAGCCAAACTGTTTGGATGAGAACTTTTCTACACTTACATATACAGGTTTAGTAAAGTCATTGAAAATAGCTAGTGGTTTAGAGAAAAGAAAATCTCAACATAGTTAGTCACTTGTTTCATATAACATGAATATATTTTGATTAACATTTTTACACAAAGATTTATTTTTTCAAGTAGACATTGCATATCAGTTTGTTTAGGGATTTTGTGACCCAAATTACCGAGGGAACATTTGTAATCTTGACGTTTTGAGATTAAATCGGATTATGACCAAGGTAGGTGTGTTCTCAATTGAGACAACTTCAAGTTTGAATTTAACTTTTATGGAAGAAATTGAAGTGTAATATGTGCAAATGATTCCCTGAGTAGTTCTTTTAAAAGACCCACTCTAATTCAAAATCAAGTTTTTTGTTTTTTAATGTATTCCTGAAGCATTTTTCTCATGTTGGAGAACATTTGTGAGGGGTCGTAAGCTAGCTGGAGAGAGTGTTAACAAAGGAATGCTGGGATATCAATGTAGGGCACAATCATACTTAAAAGACCCCTGGGAACAATTTTACAATTGATCAAAATGTAGTTGAAGAAGGACCTTAACTAGTTACTTTTTGCTCTTAGTCTGTTGAGTAATTGAATTAATACTCTACCACCCTCTGCTAAAACGTCACTACTTGCTCTTTTTGGCGGAGCTTTTAAAGCTCCCTCACATTAGAGTAGATTTTTCATCATGTACTGGCGTTGACTGCCTGTTCTGGTGAGAGCTATTGTGAGCTGAACTAATTACATTCCAAGCAGATTTTCACAGAGACTCTAATCTGCCAACTTTTGACCCCCTGCTGCTTTTGTATTCCACAAAGCGGGCCAGGGAGGGGTTATACAGTTTTTGCCTGAATGATAAATGACCATTTCTCTAATTGTATTAAAATAATCATATTCCCAAAAGAATCCTGGATACATTTGATGACAGCCATTGGGCTCTTTATGGATTCTCAGAAATGTAATTAAAAAACAAATCCCCATAATTTACACACATTCTTCTCATTTTATTGGAAACATTTGCCGTTTCTGAATCTCATAAGTGTCAGAAGAGCAGATTTACAGCTGTAAAGGCTGTTTTAAAGACATTTTTGCCTTGACAATATGTTCATTGTGAAAGTGATGCACAAGAATGCTGCATGAAAGATGGTGAAGCTAAACACAGTTTGAGTAAACTTTCCAACATGTAACAGTTGTCACTCACGTGTAACATTTAAAGATTCATTTATTTAGTTCTGGCACTAAGCAGATACGCCACTATGCTTAATAGGACCAAGTGTCTCAAGTTGCCTCCATCAGTTTCAGTGCTTACAGCTAAACTTTATTTGGGGCAGGAAACTGTCCTTGTTTCACTGAAACTGGACCACAGGTACGTAGACTTTGTCCAATTCAGTTTTGATTTCACTGACCAAACCGGCTTTCTTTCTTTCTTTTTTTTTTTTTTTACCGGTCAATCAAATTCCCTGTTTGAAATCGAATGAGCAGCTGATGTCACTGTCAGTGGTCGTGATTGGCTCTCAGCAGCAGCTCACTCAGCTGATGTTATCTGATAAGAGTCCAAACACACACTGTAATCTACAGAAATGACTCACGGGTGCACTGACCTGATTTGGTTAAGGACACATGTATCTGCTTTCTTCCCTTCTCTCCACATTGTCCCGTCACTTCATCCCACGCACCCTCTTTCATTCCGCTTCTTCCATCACTTGCTTATCAGTTTACTTTAGTGGCTTTCTGTTTTTCTTGACTTGATTGCTAACAGCCTGATGTGCTTTGATCACTCATTTGGAACAAATAAAGGGTTCTGTTGTGTTTCTACCATGTTTTCCTCAACCATGATGTCCTATCACTGCTTCACTGTTTGGTTTGAGAATCCAATAGCCTTCAGGTTGACAGATTTATCTCAGATTACACATTAGTTTATCGACTGGGTGTTTCCGAACATCTGCTGCGTGGGGACATTAACAAAAGTGCGGCTTTCGCCAAGGACCTGAAGAATACGTTAAGGTGGTCACTGATAAAGCTGGTCAGGGCTGCTTGATTATTTACCTGCTCCAGTGACTCATTATAGTGCAGTGGCCAGACCATGAGGATCATTGGACCAAAGGTTTCCTTGTTGCAGAGCAAACACAGATAGCAATGTTTAGCACATGCATCGACTGACCTGATGGTCAAACGTTTTATGGAGTTAGACCAACTAAGTATCCTCAAAGAACGAGCCTAACAGACACAAACGTCTACACGTTTGGGAAGCTATAATAGGATAAATCAGCAGAGGAAAAAAAAACAAATAAAAATTGCATTTGCAACTGTGTTTGTAATTATTTTTAAAAAGGAAAATGGTTTTTTCAGCTGTGGACCAAACTAACCTTTGACTAAAAATCCCAATAACATAAGAAGTTACAAACTTCTCAATCTTTTTTTTGTCACTACTACAAACATTAATTACTTAGTGATTAATTATGATATATTAATCTCCTGCCGGCCCAGCAATGTATTCTGTGATCGTGACAGCGGGCCATATTACGCATCAAACAGTCCACCTTTTGTGGAAAAGCTATCTAAACCTGAAACATAACAAGAATAAAGTACTAAAGATTGATTGAATGTTTATTTATTTATTTATTTCGAAAGTGACCATGTTATAATCAGAATTGTGCCCAACGTAGTGCATATTTTCAGAGTGACACACGCCGTGGAAGCTTGATCCTGCAGAAGACAGTTGCCCTTGAGGCCGTGAGGTGTATTGTAATAAAGTAATTAATGTAATATATCAGCGTTAATATATTTAACATAATTCTTTTTTTACTTTTTACGAGAAAACTGATCTTAGATTTTTGTCAGGGGGAATCTAATTTCTTGCTCTGGAGCATATCAGCAAAATGTGGTTAGATCTTTAAATTTAGCAACTGAGTTCTTTAAAAGTTAGACACAGAAAATGATTAGATTTGATCCAGAACAAATCCTCAAAAAATAAGAAAAATCATGTCGTCAATTGAATTTAAGGCATCACAATGTTGGCAAGCAAAATAACATATTAGATACCAATATGTGATGTTATTTTTGTAAAACTAAGGCTTGTTTGCTGAAAATTCTTATGTAATATAATGCATAGTGTGATAATGTCCTCTGCTACTGACAATGTGTTGAAACCTAGCCATTCCTGCTGGTGTGTAAAAGTGGTTTATTCCATGCAGGTTTCTTCACCTTGCAACGAACCATCAAAGATACACAGATTATCCCTTGTTGAAACTTTTCCCTCAGGATTTGAGGCTGTGAGCAGAAGCATTGCAACATCATTTGTTTAACTGCATTTGGCGCCTGAGCAACACTGTCCTGCTCAGCCTGAGGAGACGCATCTTGATGGAAGATCAAACCTGTCATGAACAGGGACATTTTGTCCCAGCTTCTCGGCTAATGCACTTTCTGATACGCTCGTGAAATCTGGACCAAGACCCGTGGAGGCTTTAGCGCTGCAAGCCCAGAGCAGGCAGCTGTTGGCAGTTACGGGGCCAGTTATATAAGCTTGTCCCCCTCTCCCTGCACAGTCAGGCTCTTTTCAGGCTAATTGCATGCTGTGCCTAAAGCTTTTTATCAGAAACAGAGATAACACCTGCAGAAGTGCTCCACTTCTCTGTCCCAAAACATTGCAGCAAATTTACAGCTCTAAGTGAAAGAAACAAAAGGTCTTATCTTTCATCTTTTTTAATGTACTTTTAGTACATGTTTTTTAAAACAAAGATATTTCATTTCACTTTGTTTCCCCCTCTTTTTGTGTTCATTCCACTCTTCCATTTTGCACTTTTTACACTTTGTCTTTACTCTCTTTTCTTTTTTCCCTAAAGTCTAAGAATCTCCATTCATTTTCAAGTAAACTATTCTGGAAACTAGACCCATTCATCCATCTCTAACCAGAAGGATGACCTTTACCTTTTTCCTCCCCTGCCTTCATCTATGCATTTTCATTTTTTTTCCCCAACCGTTCACATTTGTAAAACAATTTATATATATTTAACATTTCTTTCGTCACTGCTACCACAGGCGCTTGTGACGGCAGACTTTCATTGATTGATTGCTCAGTAAACCCACGGAACCAACTCGAAACAAAATCAATGTTTGAGCATGAGCTGCAGCGCACAGCAGGCAGGGGCACCCCAGAGCCAGCATTAAGCCCCATGATCACCATCTTTCAACAGGGGGATATAAATGCTTCCTCTTTTTAGTGCCTAATTGTGGAGGCCATTGCTGTGATCCAAAAGACACTGTGGCTTTAACTAGAGCTGATATCCACACTATAATTGTGAAATCTTGCCCCCTCCTCACAGTCTTTGAAACTTGAGAAAGGATCCCTGATCTCTGACCCTAAACTCCCCCACCTTTCTGGAAAAAAAGACCCCCCTTTTGCTCCCCCTTTGGACAGGATGTGCCCCACAAGAGAAGCTCTGCAGGAGGGTCTTGACCTGAGACATTGTCCAGACTAAGTGTCTAGATCCAGCTGATTTGGAACTGAAGACAGAACCAAAGGATTAAATGTAAACTGTTAAGAAAAGATGTTGGGATTTCTTCATACAACCCTTACTGTTCGTTGTTTTGAATGTCAGCTCGAACACATTGTGTGGAATTAGGCTGTTATTGAGTGAGAAAAGTCAACTAGTCTACCTCAATGGGAGCAAAGGTCAAAGCAAATATTGCTCTCTTAGCTCAGCCACTTTTTTAACTGCAGTCACGTGACAAATGACGTCATTACAGACATTAACTTTGTCCTTTTTTATGACGTTATCGATGGCTTTCCATGCAAGTCTAGTCATTTTTGCATGTCACGTTCTCCAATTAAAAGCAAGTAAATTATGAAAAAAGTCTTAAATAAGATGATATGTTTTAGAGGTTTTTTATTAACACAGGTATGTTGGGACTTTACCATATGTTGCGCAAAGCAAACTGCAAGAACCACAAACTAAAAATCCTACCTTCTTTATCTTCTTTTTTATCGGACACTAACAAAATAGTTTTGGGTTCATAGATTCCATTTTGCACAAAGATAACAAAAATATTCTCTCTTTATGCAACTGTATGAGAAGTCAAGAGTTCAGTTGATCTAAATTAGAGTGTTTTCCGACTGGAAAATCCATTGGTCTGGACAGAGTCTGCTTAATTTGGTCCGGATCAAGTCCTGAACCTTGCATTTGGTCTGTAATTAGACTGCTTTTCAATCAGACTTTTCTGTTTTGTACCAAAGTTTGCAAACAAAAACACGTGACTAATGATCTATGGCCGATATATATGGCGCTTTACTACATTCTTACGACCCAATAGGAATGCAGGAATACCTCTGCATCATTGGCTGCTATGGGCATAAAAGGAGATAAACTGATGGTGTGGCCACCATCCTCCACTGACCTCAACCCTATTGAGAACCTTTGGAGCATCCTCAAGCAAAATATCTCTGAGGGTGGGAGGCAGTTCACTTCCAAACAGCAGCTCTGGGAGCCTATTCTGACATTCTGCAAAGAAATTCAAGTAGAAACTCCAAAAACTCAAAAGTTCAACGAATGTAAGAATTGTGAAAGTGCTCCAAAATAAGTGGTCCTATGTTCAAATGTAACTTCACTTATTAAAATGTTTTCGATTGGAATAGCTTTTGATTTCAGTTGATATGACCTCCTAATGTAGCAAATTCAACAAATGACCATTTTCAGTTCTTTAGAATCGATCAAATGTTGTGAAACTCTGTTGTTAATGTGAAACAGCGCATTTGAACTGTTACTACTACTATTATCTTTTAGAAGTTTGTTCAGTAAAATACAAAACATACTCTAATGGTTAGTGACTTGAAAAGCATGCTTACTGTATATCTGAGAGTATTTAGAAAACTCATTAAAAAATATTATTTGCATAATAATTTGGAAGCTGCTGTATTTGTCCATCTGTCCGTTTATCCCTATGATTTTTTATTTTATTTAATATATCATTTAGCATTTTTTTATGAGTTTTTTGTTTGGTTGTATTTGTTCTTTTTTGTGGGGTGTGTGTAAGAAATGTTATTTTTTTTAGCTTAAATGTGGATTTTTGTGTACCATCACATTTGATGGGGGCAGTTATGGCTACCAGGGGGGCATTCCCTCCGTTTGCTCATGCCAGTCTCTGGCCTTTTCATGAAATCGGGTTGTACTTCTGCCATCATGGGTTTACTGATGGAGCAATTAAGCCTGTAACCTTTGTGTGGATTAAAGACCAACTCACGCCCTCATGTTACAGTTTTCTTTCCTTTCAGTGTTCTCCTCCACCCACTGCTCACCCATGCCCATCCCTTCCCTGACATTATTAAAGTCTTCAGTCCCTCCCAGTAAACTTTATAAGAGCAAACTCCTTTTGTGATGCCATCCACATCATCCATTTGCTTTTGTTTCACTATTTAACTAAGATTGTCTCCAAATGTCAAACTGGAAAGGAATCAAGCCAAGTTCCTCTTTTGAGTTTTGGAACATTGCTTTGATGCTTTGAACTTAGTCGTTATTGTCTGATTCCTATTCATTTTAGACAGCCGGTTCTTTTCTTTGTCAGACTGCAAAGCGTCAGCTAACAAAACATCAGGAGGAGCTGAGTTGGTAGGAGCAGGGAGAGAGTTTGGACACGTTTGGAACAGGGTCATGACGTCTGGTGTGTGTCAGCAGTAAAGCTGCTTTCACCGCAGTAAGAATGAGAACAAAAACCTGCTGCAGGGTTTATCTCTAAGCACTTACAGCTTACAGTTCAATACAGTGTTGTTCTGATAAATAAAACATTTTCACCCTGTGAAGATCTAGTAAAAGTCATAGTTTACATTTTACTTAAAAGATTATCAGAAAAGCCAAAGTTGCACCACAGGACTTTAGGTCTTCTTTATCCAGATGCCATGATTGAACTTCAAGACAACATCGCCCGGATAAATAAGTACCTTCATTGGTATATATATCAAAAAAGCTCTTTTAAATATTTCTTGACCTTTGAGTCTAATTGTATCTAAAAGATTTAAAGACCTATTAACACCAAGTAAAATTCTTTTTACGTTGCCGACAACAACTTCAGGCTAAATGCAGGTGTTACGAATTTAAACCCCACAACAGTAGATGGAAACTTTAGTTTCGGTTGTACTATTCACCAATTAAATGCAGAAAAGGTCTCACAGAAAAAACACTATCCTGAAAATGTCAATGGATCTTCTACATTTTTGAAAGT
Organism: Oryzias celebensis; assembly: GCA_014656515.1. NCBI lineage: Eukaryota > Metazoa > Chordata > Actinopteri > Beloniformes > Adrianichthyidae > Oryzias > Oryzias celebensis. Next base: position 66,139,431 of record BNCR01000012.1, on the reverse strand, counting down.
CTCATACAGTGCAGTGTTGTTTGCAGTTTGGTTTACGTTGATACTTGATAGTCTGAGAGGTCGTGGCAATTCTTTGTGTACCAAAAACGATTCCTACAAAGTTGTTTTTAATATAAAAAAGATGGCCCGATTTTTACCACAATTTATGCAAGTCAGTCACTTTGTATTTACTCACTTTCTTTTCAGTTTTGTCTGCTTTAGGACAGACCTGTCGGTGTAAATGAGGAACACCGGTGCTCGAGGATCCTTATGTGATGATGAAAAAATAAGGAACTAGTAAAAAAAATGAATTCTGCAGGACCTTCCTATTCTGTATAAGTTCTTGCTTCCTTTTAGTTTTGAAAATACATTATACTTGTTTTTAAATCTTTGATTTTGCTCTTAGTCTGGTTATAAGTTGCTTTCAAAAAGGGTTTCCTTTGCTCTGTGTCTTCCAAATGTCAAATGTTGCTGTTTCTCCAAAGACCACTGGTGTCAGAATTGACAGTTCCTGTAAGACAATGTTCCATTGTCTGTTTTGTTATATTCTTTCATTGCATTTGGCTCATGTTTAAAATGTAAAGGTGACATTGGTTACTTTACTTTCAGATTTCAGTAGTTGCGGAAAGTTGATTGATGCAAATAATTTGAGCACCTTGTCTGACTACGTTCATGCGTGCATAAGTGACATTTCCTATTGTTTATTGGCTAAAAGGGGAGGGACGTTAGGGAGTGAAGGAAAGCCTGAATGAGTCACAGAGCGTCTGAGAAAGAATCAGATGAAGGAGACTTAGAGAAAAGCAGATGGAGTGTTGTGGGAGTAGAAAATGAAAGGATGAATGAAGAGTGCTGCCATTTTTCTGTGCTGTGGGAAAATCATGGCACTGTAACCAAGTGCCAAATTCTGTCAAAGGCTGTGCCCTTTTTCAAGTTTTTGTAAAAATGTGGACACTTTGAAGACAAAGTGAAACTTTCGAGAGGACTGGAGACAGAGAGAAGCTCAGAGAAAGCTTAAAAACCTCCATCCAGCAACCTCCTGAGTGGCCTCATTATTGGGAAATGTCCTTGTTTGTGGTGGCTGGTCTGACCGAGGCTTTTGAAATAAAGATAGGTGGGTTTCGAAGCAATTCAAGCTAAAGGACAATATGGTTATTAAAAAGTCATCCCCTCTGTCAGTAGATGTTTGTCACTGTGTTTGAAAGAAACACATGAGCTCATGTGTGAACGAGTGACCCCTCCACAGTAAATCTGGTGCACTGACATAATTTATTTTCACATCCAGTCAGGTTCTGAATATAAGTGGGGCTCAATGAGTCTGAGCCTTGGATTAGACAGCCGGGAGCAACAGTTTGTGTCGGACGTTCAGTTTCCCACACTCATTTATGATGGTGGCTGCAATGTCAGATAGATGTTCGTGCCAGTTGAGCTACCTAGATAGTAATTAAAATATCAAATGCATGTATAAAATATTTATCAAATATACAAACTGATGCAGGGTGCAGAGTTTTATTTTTATAAATATGGCTGTATGGCTCTATTATTCTCATAAATCCTGATGGAGCACCAAGAATTGGTAGGTCTGAATTTAGAGCATTACAATTAAGTCCATACACAGAATTGGAAGAAATATACATCTGTGTCACATCGTACAAGTAAATTTTAATGATTATTTCATAGTATATAAACATTAATTCTTGTTATATTTTTACTTGCTTTCTTTTGTTTATGTACATATTATGTATTTCTTGTCACTACAAAGTAATCTACATTTAATTAAAAAAGCAACATCAGAACCAAACTCTTAAAACATTTACTATTTCCTTACTACATGAATTTTAATGTTTAAATAAAGCCCACATGTAAAACTGTCTCAACTGGTTTATCCTGCTCAGTTTTAAAAGTACACATCGCCTCAGAAAAAAACTAAAAAGGCCAATCAACAGCACAGATCAGATTCAGAAGCACAATGTCTTTTTCAAGTCACCAGGAACAAAGGCTTCATGTGATGGAAACGGGAAGGTGGATGAAAATGTTGCATCTGATTGTCAAGTCACTGCTTTTAAATGGAAGCCAGGAACCTGTTGTCCCTTATTCCCACTTCCCATGGGGGAGAGTTTCCTGGTAGATCGTCTGTGCTCCTGACTTTGGACATGGCTTGTTTTGCACCCCCAGCTGTCCCACAGTTTCATCTGGATGAAGCCCATCTGCTATTATTCATACATGTAGTTGTTAATCAAACATATATTTGATAGAACATGTAATGATGGAAATTAAGCCAGTTTTTTCCTGACATATTAAAGAATGTCTCATCTGTAAACGGATGCATTTAGACGATTTTTCAGTCTTTCCTTGGATTCTTTATGCACAATAATGTAACATTTTATCTGGGGTCCCCATTGGAGTTGTAGAGTTAGATAAGATAACTCTTCTTTCTTGTATTACGAGCAGTGCACCCACCCAGAGAGGGCAAAGTACCTTTCTCCAGTCAAGACCCATGGCCTAAGACTTAACGGTTGTCGAGCTGGTTCACTGCTCCATGACCAGGACAAAAATCGCACTGTTGTTCCTGGATCTGAGGTTCGACTATCGACCGACTATCTGACATAGTATTTTTTATTTATTTACTCAACTTATTACTTTGAGGGTTGAGAAAATGACTGCAAACATGTACTCTGCAAACAATTATTGATACTTCTTAAGAGCATGTGGACATCACAGTCACTGCTTCTGGTTCTGAAACAGGATTTCAGGAGGAGCTTGGTGTCAGTACTGTATCATTGCTGTGCTCTGTAGTTGTTGCTGCTCAAGTGTGGCTCACAGACTGACAAAGACCAAATTACATTTAAAAAGCAGCTCAGTCTAGACATTAAATGACAGTGGATCACTGTAAATATTGCATGAAGTAGCCTTCTGGGATTAGAGGGAGCAACTGCAGCGATTCTGGAATTACATTGTACAGGCTCCATGTTTTCTGATTAGCATGACCCACTTTTACTGTGCTGTCACTGAGTAGAAAACTAGAAGCACATTGCTGTTCCTCTGCAAGATGGACCTTCTTTATGGAATGAAAAGTTCTGCTGGTTTGCAGCACTCAACTACATGTTCACATCAAAAAAGAAGACAATTTGAAGCAAATTTGGAGGAAATAATCACTATCTGTCTATTTTTTTTGTTTATCTCCCTTTTTTTTCATTTCCTAAAATCTAAAAACCTTAAAGAAAAGTGGAGTAAACCCTTTGTGTCTAAGACCATCTCTTTGCTGACCTAATTATGTAGTGTCACAACTTTCATTACATACTCGTTCTCCAGTTTGTTTCAACAGTAGGTTTTCCTTCTTCATCTATCTCCTCTGTCATTTACTGAGAACACACCTATCCTGTCTACTCCTTCTCTTTCATTATGGCATCCTGCAAGTCTGTGTATCTGTGGCAGAAAATAAATGCGTGCCCAATGACTGCACTCTCCAGCTGCTTCTGATGTCTCAGGAGGACTGTGCCGAAGACAGAGTCCCTCTCATCTGGGAGGTCACTGCGTCAGCATCTGAAACTGTGCGTTTCAGAAACGTTTGCATCAGCAGCAGAGATTTCTTTCCACAAAACAGTGCATTATTATAAAATCTAGCATTTATTTCAATTTTTTAAAAGTTCAATGAAACATTTATCAACGTATATCACATTTTCTAGCCTTCCCAATCGTCATCAGAGTCATGTTTCTACTGCGTGAGTTAAAGTTAGGCTCAAACTCTGTTATTCATGGAAAATCTGAGCAGGAGTGATGCTGGATATCTGTTTAAACAGTGTTGTCATCGCAACGTCTGTCTGCTTTTCCATCTGGACATGCATGAATAACAATGTGTTTTTATCACAGAAATCTAAACCATCGTTGCACGTTCTCTCGTCCCAACCAACCAACTGAAGGAATAAAATCTAAAGTTAGACGGTCCACTGTTGTTTATTCAGGACCAAACGGCCTGATTTTTTTTTGTCCACAAATGTTGACTTTAGTTAGTTGTTTTCTTTTTGAATAGGTGTTTTGTTTTATTACATGTTGGTGGGAGGCTTGTGGGAGCGTTCCAGGGGTCAGCTTGTAGGAGTGAGGAGCTTGTTGATGAATGACATAGTGTATCTGTGTCTCTGTCAAAGAGGCTTATTGATGAGTCGTGTGAGAGAAGCTGCAGATAAACAGGAGGCAGCATTCTCCCCACCGAGCATGTAGCAACATGGTGAGACAGCTTACAGTGTGCCCCCTGCATTACTCTGTCCTTCCATCACGCCCACCGCGTTACATAACTCACCCCAAACTTCCCTGTAATGTACAGCTCTGCCACTCACACTCTCCAACAAACAATACACTGACTGACGGCTACTTGTGAAGCTCACTGTAAACATTTTCCATCAAAGTTCACCATGATCTCCCAGCCCAAGAACAGCACTTGCATCTGCCACGGACTCCGGTAACTGGGGAGTGAATTCGACTGTAGAAACACCCAGTAACATAAATATAGAAAGATAAACAGACTTGACAAGCTGCTGGATGAAGCATTATGTTATTTAAAGCTGATGGCCTATTTGAGAGCCTGATGCAAATGCTGTCTCATCTCATCACTCGAAACTGGATATGCATCCTCAGCAGCGTTCAGCTTACTATGAAGGAAAATGTAGAGGTGGCTAGACGCCAACAAGCTTGACAAAACGCCAAAGTGTCTGTAGATAATAAATAGAAGTTCAGTGGGGTCCCTGCTTTGCAGTGATACAGTCATACCTGTGTAAAAATGTCTTTGTGTGTGTGTGTGTGTGTGTGCCTCTGAGCTAAAGAAAAGTGTGAGGTGAGCGCTGCTTTGAAATGTGTTGATTGAAAAGAGCCTGCAGGCTCCAGACGCGGAGGATGATGTAACAGGACGATGTTGGAAAAGTAAAATGATGGACGCAATCAACTGAAGGCGAGACACCCTGACCACGGGGGTGGAAAAAAAGGGGTATTCTGAAAGGAGACAGCAGGATACAAAGCAGGGAGGGGAACAAACAAGAAAAGGACAGAGGGTTTAGATAAGACTGTGGAAGGTATAAAGGGTTAAAAAAAACAGTTGAAAGTTGAGTAGAAATGGCTACGGAAAGAAAAAGAGAGAAAAGTCAAAGGCTGTTAAAGCTGGCCTCAGCATGAGTTGATAGCCTTCAGTCTTGTTAGAATCACTGCAGCTTTGACGTCAGAGAGAGAACAGCAAATATCAGGGCAGCTTTGGAAAAAAGGTTTGTGAGGATTAGACTCAACAAAGGACGTCAGTTTATGAAAACTCCTGCTGCAAAATGGCCATTTATTGGAAGGCAAGCTCTGAAACAGTCCCTTTGATGAATTATTATGGGAAACCCTGTGGACTTTGATCCTTCACAGAACAAAGAAAGACACTTCCACCTCTCTTGATAGGACCAAACAGGAGTTTATTTGAGCCAGATCATGCATGATCGTCGTAAAAACAGCTGTGGAACACATGTGTTTCTTAAAGCCTCTTTTGTACACATATCACACCTGAGCCAGCACAGATATAGCAACATTAAATATGACCTGGTTAGTAGACTGTGACTATTGAAACAATGTCTAACAAAGTTTATGTGGTTAAAAAAATGAGGCCAAGGATATGCAAGGGTATTCTTGTGATTTAATAAAGTTCTTATCAGACTTGAAGCCATTTTTTATATGGTAGGTCTGACGGAGAAGGTTTTGTTGTGGCACGAAACCTGCAGTCACTTTTTTATGTATATATGAAAGTATTGAGAGAAAGTTCTAATTAGAAAAAAAGCTAAAAAAGTTTTCAATGAACTTATAAGACTTTATCAAACTCAAAAGTAAAAAAAGCAAAAAAGAAAGAAAAAACATCTGTAGTTACGATATGAAATTGAATATTCAGAATGCGAGTATAGTTTTCAAGAGTGATCCCTAAACTCTTTCCACAGTTTGATCAGATGTAGGTCACGAATGTGGATGTCAGTATTTGCTAAGTGGTCATCTTGATTGGTGGCCTAAGTCAAGTATACATTCATGAAGCTATAAAGGTTCCATGTTTATAGTATCCTTGTGTGTGACTTTTGTTATTCAAAGTGAAGTGAAAGGTACATAGTATTATTGATTTATTTTATTTTGAAAGTTGTTATTTTTTTCTACTGATCCCTTTCTTTCCTCCACAACCCACAGTCATTTTGTTTATGTCAAATAACGTAGCTGAGCTTTTGCAGCTCAGCTAAATAATCCCCATGTCAGTTGTTAGTGTCACCAGCAACCATGTGAGGTGTCCCTGCTCTTGTAGAGAATTGTAAATGTCTTTGTTGACTGTCACAGTTGTGTTTATGAGAGCAGAGTTGCTTCCCTGATCTGACATCTGGATCCCTTTAGTCATTGGGTCAGTGGTCTCTAATCCAACCCTGGTCCTGGACAGGACAGCACACTCAGGTGTGTTGAGTCAAATCTGAAATAAACTTATCCTAAACTTAAACAGATCTTGTTTAATTTTATAGATGTTTTGATTTGTTTTTTATTTGGTTTTCTGGCATGTTTTATTTTATATTTTCATTTTATTTAGATTTTAAAATTGGTTACATCTGTGCAACAGAATGAGGAAAAAATGTAAAGGCGAATTCATATTAACCCTTCAAGTGTCAAATTAGTAATTCTGCACCATGTCATTCTCTGACTTAAGGGTTTAAAAAGCATAATTCATCAGTAAGAAAGACATTACAAATAACCAATAAAGTCAATGGTGCATTAAGCATACCCAATTTTCAATATTTGTAAAATTTATTGCAGAAAAAAACAGGGTATTTATTAAAAATCTGATTTTCATCAGTTTTTAATCTAAGTTTTGATAGTTGTTTTATCAAATTGCAATTTTGGTCATTTTAAAACATTAGTTTCTGTATTAGAAAGCAATTATTTTTACAAAGGCCACCAAAACGCAGATACATTTAGGAAGGGTTATACAAATTAAGTTTTTTTGGATGCTAGCTGGTCCAGATTAGAGATTAGAATGCTTCCAAATCATCGTTTTATTTTGAAACAGCTCTACCTAAATTGTCTGCAGTCATAACCTTGCAGTTTTGTAGTAATCATTTGGAAATGTCACAGAAAGCAGGACAGCACAGATGTAGCCAGGATTGTACCACAATACTTGGTGACATTTTTCTTCAGGGGTTGAATCAGCCACATGAGCACATTAAAAGCAGACATTTCCAAGTGTGCAGAAGAAGTTCCTTTGTGAAAAGCTATTTCAGCTAGCACTACTGCAATCAGAGCACACTAAACTGTCATTATGTGCAATCACAGATAATAATTTAGTTGTTTTCAAACGACAGAAAGACCTGCCTTCCTTTGAAAACGTCCACACTAAAGATTTGTCAGTCTATTATAAGCCATAGAGAGGCTTTCATGCTGTATTATGTGTCTCTTTTTACTTGAAAGTAGAAGCTCTCCAAACACAAGAAGAACCAGCTGCAGGACAGCTGTACAGTGATTCATCAAAATGACTAATTGTGCAGTGATTGCTTCTCAAATGGTAGGTGAACAGTGACGGACTACATGTGCAAAATGTTAATTCATAGCATACAAACACACAAAAAAAAAGCTGGTAATGATTAGCAAAGAGTCTGTCACACGAACAACACTTTTCAGGCTTAGCTCACAAACACGCATAAAACCCTGCAAGCCTCTGAAAGTTCGGAAGATTAAAGAAACATAATGAAAGGACCAACCATGAAGCGCAAGCTTCACAGCACTGACACATGACAGGAATGATATCATATCATACAATCCAGATGTTGAAGCTTACGTGGATATTGCAATTTTAGCAATTTGTGTTTCACGATGGCCATTAAGTAATCACAGACAAAGTAAGTAAGACCTCCTAGAGAGAATCTGCTTTAAACATGTTTTGCTTGAGATGGGACCAACAAAGCCTGATCCTCAAAACCCTTTAAATGTCAGAGAAAAAAGCTGGAAAAAAATAAGTACAGTACAAGTCTACCTCTAGGTACAGATTTTGGAAAATGGAGACAAAACTGGTTCACATTTACTCTCACAAGCGCTTTATCTTTAGTTTGCTTGCTCTGAACACAAATCATGAACAGCCCATCTCTGCTGATCAATGATGACAAACATGTGATCTGCACCAGAGCAGAGCAGGATCACTTTAAGCCCAGTCTCAGGGGTTTATCTTAAGCCCAGGGCTTTTAACCTCTTTTGAACCATGCCGAATATTTGATTTAAGGCTGGATTGGCTATGTGTTTTTTAAAGGACATTTATGTTTTTTTATATCTTTTTAAAACCTAAAGTGAAAGACTGAGTGAAACTCTCTTTTTGCACATTTTCTTTTGTGCATCTAAAGTGACGATAACATGACTGTTTTTGCTGTACAATATAAACAGATCCCTTATGTTCTATGGCTTCAGCCAACCTGATATGAACCTCATTCTATGTGGACACAGTGGCCATTCACTAAAGATCCATACTGTATACCAAAAAAAAAAAAAATCTTACCTGTGTTTTTTCACAGGGTTGAGTTGGTCATAATTGCAGCCTTTTTTTCTACCTCTTCCACTAGTCTGACTGCATTAAACCCCTCAAAGCTCACCTTTCAACAGGCAGATTATTTGCTCTAATTGGAAACGGAAGTTTTCACCAGGACATTGTTTGCAATGTGACCTCTCCTACAGGACACATGCTTATCACTGGAGGAGAAAAACACTGCCTGCACACGTAAAACCATCATTCATTCAACATTTCAGGCTGCGAAACGTGCAGAGGAAAGCAAATCCCAACCCTTATGATTGTGATTGTTGACCGTAACTTGTGTTATGCAACATTCCTGCATTTTTCCTTCTGATAACTATCAATGTGAGCCTCTATCCATAGTCATTATTAAGAACTGCAGTTTTTTTTTTCATACTTTCTTGATTATATAACAGCACTGAGTCTTTTGGCCTGTGGAGTTGTCACTTTTTTTTTTTTTTCTTTTTGCAGAGATTGTAAAAACATTTATGGTTTTAATAAATGACTGATTCTTTCAGCTTTTAAAATTTGGCAGGAAACCTGTGACAGAGTAGAACAAAACAATAGCTGGAGGTTAGACTGCGACTAAGACAGAGACAGAATAATTCTCCTGCTAATCACTAGTGGCTGTCACCTTTTATTATTACTTCACTGTTTTACAGGTTTGTGATTATAGACCACACAACAGTTGACCAGATATGTTCCTAAACATGTAATTATAGAACATATAAAAGTGTAAATGTGACAAAAATACAGGCATGTCATTCTTACCTCTGTGACCTACTGGTTCTGGATTTGTTAGTGTGACCTATAGTATGTCTCTTGCAGGAAAGCAAACCAACGCTCTACTCAGGTTACTCTCAAACATCTGCCACATTTGACTCTCATTTTGCATTCGTTTTTTTTTCTCATACACATATTTGCTTACCAGTCCACCCAAGTAAGGCTTTATTACATTAAGTTGTGTCAAAGTAGGGACGCCACATTTCAGTCATATTTTAGAGCAATTTCTCAGAATATGCGGATATTCAAAATGATCATTTCTGGATATCTGCAAGCTGATTGCCGGGACGCTCTCCCACAGGAACATACTGTGGTTCACCACAGATTCAGACCACTGATGTCTGATTTACAGTCTATCTTGAAGGTGTGTCCTGAGGTTTGGGTCAGCCCTCCATGCATACCAGTACTAATTTGATTCTCTCTTTCACGGAGCAGACTTCATTAAAAAGTTATAGTTGACTCAAAGGAAAGAGACTCCCAAGACCACTTTTTTTACAACAACTTTTTACTTTTACAGTGAAACTCATTACAACCATAAAAAATATATTCATTTAGTTCAATCAATATTAAGAATCTCCTAATAAAACATATGACAATTTGTGCATTGACATAACTTTATTAACCTTTTTTTTTCACCAGTGTACTCCGTTGAAAGTAAACTTACATTGAATCCTCATTAAAGAGAAAGAAATAAGAATAAATTATTAATTCTGGCACTGCAGTATTATCAATGGCTCAGGGATGCCTTTCAAAGGGTGAGGACCTACAGAATGAACCTGCTGTAAACAGCATGGAGAGGTGAGAAAGGAGAGCTAAGCCAGAAGCTGTCTGATACGCAAACAGCAAACTAGGTTCATGAACCAAATTGCTGCCTGTTCTGGAATGGGAAAAAATGCAAACATACTGTAGCTCCAATGCTGCCTAAAAGCATTAGGCTAAATAGACTAAAAACTTGCTTCTCAACCCTTTAACACCCGGGATGTCACCGGTGATGCTTAAATAACACACTTTGACGCTCGTAGCTCTTTGACCAATTACGCAATTAACATGATTCTGATGCAGAGAAAAGTGTTGCATAACAGCCAAAGCTGTCTTTCTCTGCAACAGAATTAGCTAATTAATACCGAATGCGTAAGCACTTCACAACTGTACTACGTTGTACATCAGCTGTTTTTCTCCACTTCACAATCTGCTGGAATTACGTTAATCATGTGAAAGATTGAAGAGTTACAGTAGTCGAAAGAATATAAAGAATATAAAGAATATAAAGTTGCGCTTTTCTAAGACCAGCCTTAAGTGCTATTTTTTTGAGGTAGTGTGGCATATGACATTTCCTGGTTTGGTGCAAGTTTGGGAATGTAAGGTGGGGAACTGATTCAAGTAAAACTGCCTCCTGTAATTTAGAAGTTCACATACCTTTCAAATGAGCTATTATGTCTAATCTTCATTATCACCTGTGTGTCTAAATGAGATGGTGTGATGTGATGAACACCACAATGCATGCACTGTAGGCATATTCTTTACTCAATGTAATCCTTTAAAAGGGAACAAATACATTTTAGAAGCTTAATTCTCAAAGACATCTGAAATATTAGTTTATTTTAGCACGTGTCTAAACTCTAAAAGATTTCCTCCCTATCTTTACATCAATTAGTCAACAGCTCATGTCTTTAGCAGACGTGCACACGCACATGCAAACATTCCTGTGCTGAGATGAATAGCTGCTATTGATGCTTATCCCTCTGAGGCCTGCTCTCAGTGTGAACAGGTAAGTGATGGTGGGTAAACTGATCCACTCCTGAGTCCCACTGCCTAACCAAACCTGACTGCAGACACACATGCACACCGATTCCAAGTTTTCCCATGTGATCCTGCTTCCTGGGCCCCAGCTCTACCTGCCATCACATTCCTGTGTTTTCCCTGTCAAAGCTTTTTGTGCTCACCCACTTTGTTCCTTTACTTCCTCTGTCACTCTGTCTTTATTACCTTGTTTGTCTGGTCCTCCCTCCTTGTGTTGCCTGTGTGTTATCTGTTATGCCCTGTCCATGGCTGACCTGGCTCACTGCGCCACACAAAACACGACACACAGTCAGCACATGAAGAAAGAAGCTGCACGTCGCCTCAGTCTTTTATCCTTCATTCGACAGCTACTTCTTACATTGGCAGCAATGATTAATTGTTCATTTAAATTCTCCACCAGTTTGAAATAATACACAAAAGGACTTGGGTTTGACTCTTTTGTTGAACTCTTTTGTTGAACATGCATGGTTGGTAAAGCCAAAACTCAATAAACCTCATGTTTGGCTCTAAATAAATATATCAGGGACACAATTGCTATGTAGGACTTGTTCCCCTCTATGCTGCTTCACTGACACAAACATGACCTCTATTAATTATGAGTCAACATCAAACCCACTCATCCAGTTAGCCGAGGAATAGACAATGTATTTGCATATGTCATGTTTTTAACTTTTACATAGAAGTTTAGTGTCTAGTTTGATGAAGAATTCTAGAAAATCCCTCATTTGATTAATGATTCTTGAAAAAAAAATCATCAACAATCCATCAAAAAACTTAAAATAACTTTTGAAAAAGATGTTATTAATATAAATATTTTATGAATCTAATCTAAGCCGGCGCAAGCCCACTAACCTGAGGGAATAGGCCGCTGTGGCCCAGTTTATCAAACTAGCTTCCCTTTGCTTAGCTACGAGGAGAAGTATGTATAACGGATGTAATGAAAATCATTATTATTCCCCAAACACTATTACAGTAGGTGAGGTAGGGGAGCCGTAAGTTAAATATTCTCTGATTGATAGTTAGCCCGATAATAAGCCTGTCCAAAAAAGAATGTTTTAAGCCTAACTTTGATTGTAGAAACTGTGTCGGCCTCGCTTACATGAGCTGAGAGCTTAATCCTTAAGACAGGGGCTTGGTGGCTAACGGCTCTGCCTCCAATTGTGGTAGTAGAAATTCTAGGAACCACAGCCTAGACGTAACAAATGCATGGATGAGTTTTTCAGCATCACTTCTCGATAGTATATTTCTGATCCGAAATATATTTTGTGGGTGAAAAAATGCAGTCTTACAAACCTGTGATATGTAAGCCTTAAAGGATAAATCCTGGTCAAATAAAACCCCTAGGTTTCTAACTGTGGAATTGGAGGCTATATTTATGCCATCCAGAGATACTATCTGATCATACAGAACACCTCTCAGGTATTTAGGACCTAGTATAATGACCTCCGTTTTTTGATGAGGAAGTGTTGTGGACCAACACATTTTCCCAACATTGATCCAGTCACTTGGATTATGATGGATAGGTTTGCAGTCTCACAGTGAAATAAGACCTCTTTCTGCATTGATCCATGATGCCGAAGGACTTCTGCTTTTCCTGTTTGTGTTAGAACACACCTGGCTAACTATTCCATCCTTGATTGATACATAAATGTGATTCAGCCGTGATTCTGTTGGCAGATTTGTAACTAAACTGGTCTTCATTCTCTAAAAACAACTCAACCTGAAGACAAAACTTTTACAAAGATTTACATAAACCAACTATGAACTAAACTTAAGGTAGGCGAGAAGTTTTTTTTTTTCCCCCAATGTCACCAATGACTGGTCACTTACTGCAGTACAGAGACCAAAATACTGAAGCTCCACAGTTTTTCTCCCATCCTCAAATCTCTGCACCACCAACATATTTGTCTCTGATCTTCTTCCCCTTCCATGACCTGGGATAACACTATTCCTCTAAAGATTTAGCCCCACACCCTTTAGCCTCCCCATCCCCTGGAGGAGGGGGTTAAGAACCTGACTGGGTGGTCCCCCCTCCCCCCGCTCATTCCAATCCACCTCCTTTTTAGGGTCAGAAGTCAGGGGTTAGCCCCAACAGTGTGTGGGAAACATGTTGTGCCATGTGCTGTGCTGGGCCAGAGGCAGCAGAAGGAGGAAGGAGTTCAGGCTGCCCCGCTTCTGTCCCGGACCCAGATAGACCTTGTTAATGGGGATCCGGGGTCAGAAGGACAAAGAAACACTGGCATGGTGCTGGTGTCAGTTACAGTTGTGATTTATTGGGTCAATTTCTTTCCCAAACATGCGTTTGTTTGGGTTGGGAGGGAGGCAGAGCAGACGTCCACAGGCAGAGGGGATCAAGAGAGACGCCGTACAGGATGATGAAGAGGTCTGTACATGCGCTTATGTGCATAAATGGGGCTGATGGTTGTATTTGTGTGCGGTAACCGAGATCCCTTACTGAATGTGTGTTAACTTAAGCATTTATTAGGGATTGTCTAGCCAGTGCAGTGTCAAAGGAGCTTAAATTGATTGATTAAGGAACTAGCAGAAAGTGGTTATTTTACAGGCAAATTGCTGTGTATTTTGGAGATGATGGTCTTGGTCTGGTCCAGTGGAGGATAACAGCTCTGCCTGACAAGAAGTGATAGAACTGGGCTCAAAAAGCACAAAAACATTTGAAAGGCTTCATTTTTTTAGAGAGAGAGAGAGACCAAATGGAACGGTGTAAAAATCCACTGTTGACATGGAGAGCAATGAGCTGGTTGTCCACTGTCAAAAGTAAATAAAGAACGTGTGATCCTGTGACACTGGTCTCTGAGAAATGGCCTGGGGAGTTGTTGTGTGTGTGTTTTCACGTACTTAAGGGAGTTTAAGGCTGTTTTCACACTTTTTCAGTCCAGCTGTTTAAATGATCAGGGCATGTCGACACATTTCACACCTTCATTTGGGATGGTTTGCTTCACTATGGACCAAACGGCCTGAAAACCCCATGCAGTGAGTGCAGCTGCCAGCAGCGTGTCCTTTTGGTACAAAACAGGCTCTGACCAGGAAAAAAATACATCAGGAAGAAAACCTTCAGGTCCTTCTTGTCCTCTGTCAATTGCACACTCATAAGGCGCTGCAACTCCTCACCAAGTAAGCATCCTCTAAGCTCTTCATGATTTGTGCTCCATTGCTTGACCACACCAGGCGTTACTTACAAGTGCAACAAGATTCTGATTATGAGAGGACCTGGGTTTGATTGGTTGGTTTGTACCAGAGTTAGATAGGATATACATACAAACTGCCCTCAGAAACACACGTTCAATTAGTTACGAACAAAAAGTCTACGTAAACGCACGTAAACATGTGTTTTGGGCTCCCATAATCAAAACTCTCAGATTCACATGTAGCTGTGGAAGTTTACCACCATTTTCAGGCTCTACTCACAAAACGTGTGGCCACTGAATGTGCATTACCAGCAAAAGCTCAAACTTTGACCAATCGGGGTTTGGATTTGGTAATGATTTAGAGCGTAGCTGGTTTCATGTGATGAACTCAGAGAAGGCGACAGGCCTGACGATGTCTGCGTTTTTGTTTTTGTTTTTAAAAAAAGATAAGCCAAGGTCACTTTCCTGACATATTGGTAATTCATATCCACCATTGCAAGAAAGCTAGTATTGAATCACAACATTTCTGTTCTGTGCCCAAATCCCAAGATCTGAACTGTTTTGACATTTTGCCCCAAAGCTTTTCCAACCGTTGGTGGCAGACATGCGCAAGTAAACAGCTGAAAAGGAAGAAAAGCTCCTCTGTGCGCCTCAAAACTGTGTACATAGCTTCACAAAGCTCCAGAATGAAACAGACTATACTAGAAACCAAACACATCCAAGTGAACGGGGTTTCAGTGAACAGGTATTAACGGATGACGACATGCACCCCCTAGAGTGTTCAGCAGTTTATCCCAGGGCCAGATACAAACGGACACTACAATCTCTGTTAAGGGACCACTTACTTTCCACTCAGAGCACATCATTTGGGCACACCTGGCCTCAAAGTACAGCTCTTTTGGTTCAGGGCTGTGATGGCTCTGATGCAGGCCCCTGATACACAAGCTATATCAGTTGTGGCCTCGAGTGACTTGTTGCACATACAGGGTTGCCGTTATTCACTGTGATGTGAAACACCCTGAGCTTACAACAGTAATAAACACACTTACAGACTGGTTCTACAATGTTCTTACCATTTAAAACCATAAAAGCTGTACTGTACTCTATTGTGCAGAAATGGACCCATTATTCATTTTGTGCCATTATTTTTTGTAAACAAACCAGGGGCCAAAAAAAACCTGGGAGGATTTCTGCAAGGTAAGTCAGCTTTCTCGTATAGCAAAAGAACCATCTTGAGTTTTTAAAATTTAGGGGGGAAAAAAAACAGAAGCAGCTGAATGAAAGACCTGATGATTTGCTTTTAAAGTAGTGGATGTGCATGTAACCCCTAAGAAGATTTCCCCCCAAATCAGGTTTCCGAAATTTTAAAGTAAAATTTGACTGCCCAAAACAAATGACCTTTCATCAACTACATCTTAAATGCTATAATTAGGTTGGGTTAAATGTTAGGGTCATTTTTTTTGTGTGTATGTTTCGGATTGAATCTGTTTTGGGGGGAAATTGTCGTTGCTTTGGTACATTCTGTATTCAGTTTCATAAGTCACTTGTAGCAGGCCTGTTTTTCATCTATAAAGTCTCTCAAGTTTCCAAAGTACAGTAATTAAAATCATATAAAACAAAGTGCAGTTCACTGCCTCTGGCATCATTTCCTCAAAAACTTCCATGTCCCTCCCTACATAAAGCCTATAAAGAGGACTATACATTACTAAGCAGATGTCTTGTTGTGCACAGGTGAGAAAATGCAGGTTCTCGTCAGTAATAATATGCTAGGAGGGCAGCAGTAATGCAGTACTGATGTTGCTCTGACAAACAAACAGCATTGTGCATGTTTTTGTCAATAATTGCACCATAAAAACGTGATCTGTGGCTGTTGTAAATCCAAGCACACTGTAGTGTTTGTATGTGAGAACAGTCCCCTCCAGCAATAAACGAAACATCAGAACATTGTGTCTCTACACAAGTGTGTGCAAGTGTGCATGAAATGTTCACTGTTCACATAAAAGCTGCACCATGTTGCTTGGAAAGTTTTTCATGAAGGAACCGAAAGCACCAAAACAAATTTTCTACATGACTGGGTATACTAATGGAACTACCACATTCATAAATAATATAATCTTTTTTTTAAGTAAGTGTGGCACTGATTCCTAGAAGATCAGAATGATATATTTCTATTTTGAGTCATGGATAATAATACTGTAGAAGTTTTAGAATTTTACGAAGAGAGTTTTCCCTGATTCTTTACAAACCTATTTTGTTTGAAACTTCGTTTTCAGACAAACTGGCAAAACCTAATGCACAGATGGCTGCAGTTGTTGTGAGAAGGAGGAATAGAGATAGAAGTTTGTGATCACTTCTAAATAATTTTGTATGACCCAATGCTAAAACAATTGAGACAAATGCATTTACAGAGTTGCAGTCAATCTTCTGGAGAAGTTACGGGTTGCATGTAACCAATAATGATAATTAAAGCTGGTGCTGGTTACATGTCTTTCCATTTTCTTCCTGCTTTTTTTTCCAGCAGCATGTCTTTGCCTTGGATTTGTCTTGTGAGCAAAGTCTGCTTTTCTCCCCATTTCTCCATCTCTCTTTCCCCTCTCCATATTATGAAAAAATGGAACAATAAACATAAAAAACCACCAGACAATATGTGTGTTTATTTTTGGTGTACAATTTGACTTTTTATTCATGAGAGTTAGTAAGAAATTTCTCCCACTGACCTGGGTTGACTGTATATATATAGAACTGGACAGAGTGGGTGTGACATCACCCTTTAGAAAATGCCTCCAGCTCCAGCTAAATGAAGCTAGTTCAGTCGCCATTTTTCCGCAATACGGACGTCGTCATCTTGGAGCCAGACAACAGTGATTGGTCTGATCAGTCTGAGTCAACGTTTCTAGGGCAACTACTGTCACCAATCAAGAGTACGCTTGTCCGAAGTCCACACCCCTTCCACTGAAAGCAGCTCGGGAGAATTTGTCAATCAAAGGTTCGAAGTGGGGGCCAGTGGGCACCACATACTTTTACGGGAGCATCTGATTGGTCAGTTTATAACTTGAATAACTTGCGATAAAGAAAATATATAATGAAAAAAATTAGAATTAGCAAGAAGAAAAGGGAAAAATGTATCAGAGCAAGAATGGTGTATCTGACAAATATAATGACTGAGTCATAGCTGTTTATTTCTCTGTAGGAGTCCATGGAATTTTTGCTTCTTGAAGTCAGCAAGTATTTCAAATTTTGAGCATGAGGGAGGTGGCATGACTTTGTCCAGTTCTCTATATACAGTCAATGCACCAGTCAACTTTTGAAGCTTTGAAGAACTGCAACCCTTGGTGTTTTCTGATTTGTATCACGTATGGGAACAAAAGGTGAGGGCTTGGTTTGAAGCAATGCCTCCCTGCTTGACACCCAACAAAAGGGTTAGATTGGGGGGTTGAACCATCAAACAGTTTGCTCTGACTGCAGTTAACCGTTCTCTTAGGGGGAAGGTGTCAAATACAGAAGACAAATTACACACTCAGTAGTGTGATAACTAATAGCACTTCAAGTTAAACATTTGTTTATTATATTTGCAGATATGGTATGAGTTGTAATCTCCTTGGGGACTGTGGCCGGGAGGATTGTGAGACAGGAAAGTGACATCATGGAAAGTGACTGCTGTGCAAACAAAAGCAGCAGCCCTCAGGTGGGCTTCAAGATTAAGAGATTACAGAGGAAATGAAAGAGCTTCAAACACACACGTACATGTCCATACATACCCAGGTGCACATGCAATATTCCAGCTAAGCTCCGCTGTGCATGAGTCTCTATAGGTGGAGGGTGACTATATATGACAGACATATACAGACGTGAAGATGAAAGAAGACAAGTTACCACCATGGCTCATCATGGCCGGCAGCTACCTGAAGCTCTGAGTCAGTAATGAGGGGAACTTCCTACCCCTTCTACATCCGTTCATGAACACATCAAGACTTCTCGTATCTTCCAGTCTCATTTTTCAGATCTAAGAATTCCGTTTTTCTAACAGAATAAAACCTCCACTCTTATAATATGAATTTTATTTAGCTCCACAAGCCCTTTTCTCTCATAGACAACAGTAATTTTGAATTTTCAAAAGGTTGAAAAAACCTGGATTTTACATCACATCATCAATACTACGTAAAGTTAAAGTCTTCGCATGTTAGACACTTTCTTCTCATTTGTTCATGTGTTCTTTCAGTAACAAAAGAAACATCAAAAATTCAATTCTCTGCTGAAGATGAGAAGACCATCAGCACACTGTTGAACCTTCCTGCTGACAATTTCATCCCCAATGAGTTTAGACTTTTTGTCAGTGTCAAAAAGGTGGATACTGTAGAAGTAAGGGGCTCAAGGGGGGGATTCTCTATAGGAAATCTGTGATAGCCAGAAGGCTAACTTTTTTCTCAAGACCCGCTCAAGTTAATCAGAAACTGGCCGTTTGAAACCATTAAGGAAAGATACCGAATGTAGTTAAAGACTCACTTCAATGAAAATTGTGTTTTTGGTGTTGTTTTTTTTTTTTTACATGTTCTTGTTGTATTTTATCACATTATGGAGGACATACTGTATATAAACAAAATTAAGAATAAAACTGTGCTTCTGAATATTTTTTTACTCAAATCTTTGTGAATCAGGAGCAGGCCGAAAAATGCTGGTGAAAAAGCATTGAGTTGCTATGGAAAATTAGCAATTGGCAGGCCACTAGCTCCCTGCTCTGCTCCATTCCCATGCATCCACAAATAGATCCAGTAATGTCGACATTTTTCTTGTCTGTGCTGGCATCTGGGTTAAAACTGTACATCTGGATAGCTCATATAATGTTTTTTTCTGCACTAGTAATGTTTGGTTGGGATAGTAAGGGGTTCTAAGCTAGTGGGATAGAGTGTAAATAAAGGGATGATTGCAAAGGCAGGCCAGTAGTCCTACTCAGAGGTGACTTTCTGCTGATCTACTGGTGCTTTCCAGAATCTATGTCCTTGAAACAACACTGTTTTTTTTTTTTTTGGCTTAAAACAGCATAATGATAATGATAATGACCACTGGGAAGGATTTTTTTTTATTTTTACAATATCCATTTGTATAACACAGTGACTGATCTGGCAGTGAGTACAAGTGAAAAGTGAGCTGATCTCCTGTCCCATGTCTGTTTAAAAAAAAAAAAGTATCTACGTTGTGTTCTGCCACCATCCAAGACCCAGGAGGCGTACCACTCCACAGAACGGTCATGGAATCCAATCATTGGCTCCTAGAAGTCCACTAGACCAGAGATTATTAATTTACAATGTGGCCTCTCAAGGGAATAGACTATCATGAAGTGACTGTGAGTAACACTGACAGTTTAAACAAAGGTGACTGGTCTTTAGCGAAGGCTGGTCTTACAGATATGAGGAGATGTTGAAAAGACCGTTTCAGCCTGTGTGCACACAGGCACACTGCAGCTGGAAATGACACATTTTTGTGTGCACCTACCCCATGATTTGAGGTTAGGAGTAATGACAAGAGAGATGAAGAAAGGAAGAAGCTGCTGGAGTGCTTCAAACTCACAGGACAAACTTATCACCACCATGTCCCCACAATGAGGTGTTTTGTTGCCACAGCTGTCCTGGGTAAAGATGATCTATGAAGGTAAATCTTTCTCAAAGGCATTCTTACAGTCAAAGTTTCTGGGATAGAAAAGCATCTCAATAGGGTTGAATAAAAACTGACATCCATGTGAACTTTGATGGTTACTGGACACCAAGGGAAATACACATATTCCAAGTTTTGAAAAACGTCTTACCTTTAAAACAATTGTATGGACAGATGAAAACACGTGGATGAGTGATGAAAGACAGACAGACAGAAGATTTTAGCTCCAAATGCCATGACTCAACTTCAAGACAACAACTGTACAGGGATACACTTTAATTAACTTTAACAGGAAGTTTATTTTTTTTTCTTGTTGACTTAACTGTCAAATCTTCACCTCTACTTTTATCTTAAAAAGTGTGTTCACCACTCATTTGCACATTTTCTGAAAAGGCCAGGCGTTTGGTGACGTCATGTTAGGCCAGGAAGGTGACTACATACAGCAAAAACATGCCACACGGAATCATGTGACCACACCTGTTTTCCATCTCCAGTATCGTATTAGAGAGATATGCTCACAAGTCATTTTGTGAAAGTTCACAGGAAGAAGTAGAGGAGCTGTTGTTGCATGGAGCTTAGACCTTTTGGAGCTTCTTGAGCACATGTAAGATGAGAACAAAATTACAGAGGTTTAAAGGAGAGCCAAGAGGTTGGATGAAGGTGATCCGCACACTCACCTGCAACGCCACTCTTACTAATACACAGGTGTTGCACACCTGGGTCTTTGGATGTCCCCACAAGCCGTAGATTAACCTACCTGTGAGGTCAGTGACCCTCTCTGGTTGCAAATAAGAAGAGGACTTTTAAAGGTGCAATTAGAGTCCATTAGCAGGTTCTTCTTATTGTCAAAGTTCTTTGAAGATAAAATATTTTTCTGTAGCTGCTTTCCCTCCTCAGGTGTATGTTATTTATTTATCTATTTTGGCCAAATATGTTTAGGACAGTAGATCATGAAATAATTTAAAGCTATTATGAGAAATCAAAAGATTTTTGCAATTTAGAAGATTCCTTGTGGTTCTGTTTTTGGCTTTCTGAACGTTTGGGTGTTGTGGTCAGAGACGTCATCAATCACAACCCCTGACATCATTTCGTCATGGCAACTGTTATCTTTCACCAATGTTTGCTGTTCTGCTTATGAATCATATTTTTAGCTTCATAACCAAGACGTTCCATTGAATTACAAAACAGCAAATCTTTTTTTTGAACCAATTTCTGTTTGCTAATTGTTACCGCAAAATGCTGTCATCATATTTATTCTTCCTGCCAAAAATCTAATTTATATTTATATTAAATCTATATTTATCGGGGGGGGGGCACACATAACCACAGTAATGCAAGTTTTCTTTGCTCAGATAAGTATCTAACATAGGATCATATTTGTGAGAAAATGCCTCATTCTCAACCTTTTCACAGGTGTGAGAACAAAAAGGGAAAGATTGAGGAGCTTTTGACTCATGTTTGTGCCTGAGGGAGGTGAAGGAGACCACTGAGCTTCTGAAACTCCAGTGATGAGCTGTAGGTGTAAGAAAGCAAGTGGAAAACAAAGCACCTAAAGGGCAAAAAACACATCAAATGGAAAGACTGCATAAATAATAATCAGTATGCAATCCCGTCTTAGACCAAAGGTACTATAAATGCTGTTTGGGGTGATGGGTTGATGATACTGAGGCTCTAAAAAGAGTAGTGACTTCCTCTGCAGTCAAAGAGATCTAACGCCAAACGATCTTTACTTTTTTGTGCTTACAAATTAAAAATCAACAAAATAACCTCTAAATGAGTATAAAAAAACTGTAGCAGTCAAGCTAATAAATGCGCCGCCTCTAAGTTTTTTTTTTAATCCCTGAGGACCTAAAACTTAATCTTCACAGCCGATCGTTATGAATTCCACACACTGCAAATGACATCATGCAAAGATTCCTTAACAAGTTACATCCAGTGTGCGTGCATTCTGACACTCTGATTGATGGACTCAACCAGGCCAAAATGAGGGGAAACATCAGGGTATGCAGCTAATTGAAATATCATGTGAAAATGTCGCTTTTTCTTGTGATTTAGAAACATTTTGCAGCATGTGACTCCAAGATTTGACACAACTAACAGATCAAACATGGGAAAATAACAACTTGGTGAAGGTATGTTTGAGATGAGCAGTGAAAAAGAATGTTTTCAAAGCAACAGCTTGCATCAGTTGCTGTTAGGTTGATCTATTCTTGCTAAACAAAAGTTTTGCAGTTTTTCAAGCTGGTATAGTGAGGGTAGCTAATGGTTTACTAACTTCTTTGCTGTTAGGTTCAGTAAGGCAATTCAAAAGACACATTTGGACTTTTAACTGAGTGGGAGATCAAAATGATTAGCAAAACTGGACCACAGATGTACATGAAATGCTAGAAGTTGTATGTGATGTGTGGTTTTAACCAAAAAAAGTCACCTTGTGGAGTTTTTTTGGATGCATGTGCAAGCTCTTCATCTATTAGGGTTCTGGTTTACATTTAGGAAACCAGGTTAATTAGAAACAGTGAGGAATCGGGTCAAGGTTTTTCATTCGTTTTGAGGCAGCTAGAAGCAAAAGTTTCCAAGAAAAGAAATGGTAACAAAAAACACAGCACAAGGCAGAATGCCTCCAGCGCCTGCAAGTTCCTCACAAATCCAGGCTGCTCTGAAGTTCTCCAGAGAAAATCTAAAAAATCAGAGATGAGATGAGTCAAACTGTGGTGCTCAGATGAGGCCAAAATTGGACTCTTTGGAATCAAATCAACTCACTGTGTTTGAAGGAGGACTACTGTTTGTGACCCAGAGAAATGTCAAACGTCAGGAGCGAAAACAATATTTTTCGGGGGAGAATTTTTTGCGTAAGAACGCACAGCACTGCAAACCCTCATATATTTCTTTTCAGACAACTCTCTGAGTGGGTTGTCCAGCAAGGTGGTGATTCTAAATTTACAACAAAGGCAACAGATAAGCAGAATTTTTTTTAATCTTTTGGAGGAGCTAAAGGTGTGTAAAGACAAACTTCCATCACAGAATTGTATTTGCATAGAGGAAATCTGCAAATTCAGTGAGACAAAATCCTTCCTGATTTCAAGATTCCAAGATACTTTATTAATCCCAGGAAGGGGATTTTGGGGATTTTTATTCTTAATCTGTCTCCTTTAAAATATATATATATATATATATATATATATCCTGCTAAAATTATAAACAAATTATTTTTTGTCAGTGAGACAAAAAATGAAGTCAATATGGGAAAAAAAAAAACATCAGCAGATGTTGCAACCCCACAAAACAAACAGCATTAAACTTATTTTTCCTGCTGCAAACACCTGACAAACAACCTTTGGCTTCTATGCTCTCCCTCCAGGCTGCTGTTTGACACTGAGATAAGAGAGCAGAATTTGTGATGCAGAGGTGAAGTGAACTGCGTTTGAGCCCTGCTGGTGGAAGATATATGGAGGATGCCGCTGGGGCTGGGATAATTATCTACCATCGATGAGGTCAGCAAGATTTTTCCACAATAGATCCTGACCTCTGATCTCTCACGTCCACATCTACACCTCATCTCGCCTCATACTTTTTGCTGTCAGGAACCCTCTCTCTTGAACAGAAATACTTTGACAAACCAGACCAGGCTGAAGTGTGTTTCCCAATAACAGTTGTGAATGCTTTTATAATGCTCTTGATGTTTTGAGTTACAGCAGTGTTTCTAAATTCTCATTTAAAAGGATCATAAATCCTAAGTTCAGCCATCCAGCTCATGTGGAATAGATTTGGTGTTCTTTCCACTTACTGAACATGTAAGGAGTTGATATCTGGCAGTTCGGCTCTGAATTCGTCATTTCCCGCTGGAGCACAGAGATCTCGGGGGGGGGGGGTTTAAAGGACAAGGATTATCAATGTGACGAAACACAAAAACCAAGAAACTGACTCACAACATTTACAGCAGCACACAAATAACAAAAAAAACTGTTGTTGATGAAGATACATTTTCTACACTAAAAGAAGCTTAGTTCTTTAAATCACAATGAAACCAAACAACTTTAGAATCCCTATTTCTTGATATATTTTAGAGTGGTGTTTTCTCTTGTAAACCTTGTATGCATTTATTACCTTCAACAAAGCTCAATGTTGGTTCTGTGGGTTGACACTATAAAGAACTATGTCATTTATGACTTCACAGGAAAATTTTGCATTTCATGATTGCGCATCATCAATTTTCTAGAGCTTTAGGATGTAAAAAAATGAAAGCTCATATCAGTTTCTGATTTTGAAATGAAAAACAAAAGAAAATTTAAAAAAATGAATTATTTTTTAATTGCAAGGAATCTCACAAATGCATTAATATCTTCAGAAAACTAAATAAACTATATAAACTCGACATTTATATTAATGCTGGAGCCAACTTGTTTGGGGCACTGCAGTTATCAAAAATCTAAAAAGCTTTTATTGTGAAACTGTTGCTCTGTGGACCAACACAGATGTCTCCTATTTTAGTGTGAAACTTTTCTGTTGAAACAGCTGCGAGAAATAAAATCTTTAATCTTTAACTTTTGAGCTTGAAATGCGCATTAAAGCTTTCTCACATTATTCATAACACGAAAATCTCCTTGTTTAGAGATCATCATGTGAATGTTTTCTTTACATGCTCAACTTTCTTTTAAAGAGGCAAAGCTGCAACACGAGATACATTAGTTGCAAAAATACATTTATTTAAAAATGTAGAAAAAAATGAACTCAAGTCAATAAAAGTTGAAAAGACCTTTTTTTTACTTGATGTTTGACAGAAATAAAAAAAAAATAATCAAATGAAGCAAAGGATTGTTTGGCACTTTTGTAATAATATGTATGCTACTGGAATACAATGATCAGAAATTTTTTTATGTTTGTTTGTTATTAGTATTTTTTTCTGAAGTTTCATTTGAATATTATTTGTTCATTGAAACAGCTCCAATATAAATTAACCAATAAGAACCCATACCTATTTTTTTTTCTCAAAATGAAAATAATGCAGGATATATCACAGACCAAGTTGACCAAAGAACACATTTCTGATGTTTTTCTGTTACAACGATGTCACCACGGGTTCTTATGGATTAATTTCTCAATATAATAAGTTAAAACAAAATAAAAACAAACAACAACAACAAAAGATATAAATAATAATATTAGCTAAACCACATAACAAACTGGCGACCTGTCCAGGGTGTATCCTAACCCTAACCCTTCACCCAACAGTAGCTGGGATAGGCCCCAGCAACCTAGTGAACCCGAAAATGATTCACTGGGTTCAGAAGATGGATGATACTAGCTAATAAGAACGTAAGGACCCATTATTGTGGCATTTTAAGTCTCTTTTTTACAGTTTTGATTAAGGTAAAGGTTTTGTTTTGCTTTGTTTTATTTATTTTAGTTGTGAGGACTAGATTGAACCCAACGTTTTTATCAAAGCTCTGCTCGTCTTCTTCATTAAACTCCAATATGGAATCTAAGCATTCCCTTGTAATACGAATAGTCATCTAAGCTCTGGTCTGTTTTAGTGAACCACACTAGACTTTAAATGCAAAGATGCTTCGAAAAGCTCTCTATCCAGTGTCACATCACCTCCAAAACCTTTTTATGGAGACCTTTTTTATTATTTGATCACACAAACGTACCAGAGGGCTAAATTTAAGTTTGTAAAATCTTTTACTCACTAGTACTGTTGGTGTTTTGGAGGTTTTCTGGACCATTGAGCTCAGGGACAGTAGTCTATTCTTTTCTACTAAAGAAGCCCACCCATTCATGACCACCTAGTGTGAACCTACATTGAGAGGATTAAAGAAATACTTACAGAATACACACAGGACTGTTTAAATCTGGTTTAAAATATCATAAGTGCATTGCATTTATCCCTCCTTGCTGGAATTTCTCTTACAAATGATAAGAACTGTTTCTTTTCTGATTCTTCATGTTCAAAAGTTGATAACCTGTTCAAAAACTAACATAAGTATGTATCAGCAGGTACTTGTTGTTTTGAGAGTATATTTTTCCATTAGTCAAATGCCATTTCTCCTTGCCGTGCTTTAAAGCCTGCTGAGCTTTACTTACATGTTTGTGCAAAAATCAAGCCATGGGAGGTGGAGTGGAAACTGAAGTGGATGTCATGGTGTGCAAACAAGGAGTTGCACACACACTACTGTGCAGAGGTATGAACATGAATGCACCCCCACCTGCCAGAATCAGACCGGTGTGGTTTGTTTTCCACTTCGACTCCCTTCAGTCTGTCTGAAAAAGGTTTTGACTGGAGATTTTAGATCTGGCAAAGGCACTGAGGGTACAGCCTTTTCAGTCTAAATACCTGCCTCTGACTTATTAAAGTTCTTAGTCATGTTTCAGCTCACTATTATATTAAGATGTTGCGTCTGCTCTTGTTGTGTGATGTTTTAATGACCCTTATTTCAAAGCAGTCATGTCTGTGCATAAAACAGCAGGTCATCGGGAATCTCCTGGTGTTTCTGTGTTTCTCGTGATGGGACAAAAGGCTTTGGCTTCTGCAGTGATATCAGAAAACCACAGAGTTTACCTGCTTAAAGAGGTGATTCACTCAAATTGTGCTCCGGAAAATGACTCAATGTTTGCTGTAAACAGTTGAAATCAGGAGGGGTTTACTTGGGGGCTTCCCAGATGTGCTCATCGGAAAGACTTCTGCTTTGATCCTGGGTCAGAAACCACCTTCAATATAAGAAATGATCTTTTTTTAATGTATTAATTTTCTTCTGCTTATGTTCAACACGCCTCCCTGACAGTCTTTGAACTCGGCAGGCCTCTACACCATTCTGAAGTGCTAGGGAGAGAACATGTGACTCTTAAACACACAAACAATTGCGTTGTTTGTGGTGTGGCCAAAGCAAATACCTGCCCCGGTGACGACACCTGGAAGACCAGGACAAAGGGGGAACAAAGACACAATGTGCATGAAGGCTCACACAAAGGTTGACACCAGAAGTAAAAGCCTTCCTGAATTTTTTTTTTTTTTGAAGCCCACCTTGGGAAAACATCCGTGCCCCCACACGATGCTGAGCCTTGTGTTTCCTTTTACCTTTAATCTCAGTGAAAAGAGCTTTTAACAAGGCCGGGGAGGATGAGTGGATCTGCCAAAGACGAACAAAGGCAGGGAGGAACTCGGAGGGATAGTGGAGGGAGGGAGACTCTGTAATTTATCACCTGTTGCCTTTGAGCAGCCCTGCGTTTCCCGCTCTGGGCTCTTTGTGAGTTTGTGTGTACACCAAAATACAGGCAGCGTGAAGTGATGAATAAATCGAGGGGAAAGAAATATTCTTTATTCCTAAAAAGCCTTAAAAGATTATCTATGAACAGTTATTTTTACAAATGATGCTTTTTTAAAAGATATGTCTGCCTACAGGTTTTAAAATATCCAATTTATTTATGAGCAATCTTACAGTCTAACTTAAAACATCATCAGCAACTGCATCAATCTTTAGCAAAAGGGCATGAATAATGGTCAATCAGTGCATGAGAAATAGAAAAAAGGTGTGCAAAATAAATCCATCATGCACCACAAAAAATATCATACTATTACTGGATTTGCTGAAATTGTACAAAATAATAAGTAAATCCTCACACTGGTGTATGGCTTTTGCTGTCCTTTCTTGCCACCTTGTGGCTTTTCTTTGTACTCGTTCAGATGAAGAACATTCAGACGCTGCAAACAGAAAGTTCACACTCGGGTTTGTTTTCTCAAATAAAATTCTGTTTGCTCTAAAAGAGTGTGATAAATCTCCAAAATATTTTCTAAAAAATTACTGGTGAGGTTAATTATGCAGTTTTAATGCTTTTTGCTGTCAATGACAAATGATGTTTGCAAAAGCCAAAAAAAAAACTAAGACTGAAAAAAAATGCTAAAACTAACAAGTTACCTAATAACCATTAAAACAAATGAATCATGCGGAACCATAAATGATGGGGTGCAACAA
Source organism: Oryzias celebensis (assembly GCA_014656515.1). NCBI lineage: Eukaryota > Metazoa > Chordata > Actinopteri > Beloniformes > Adrianichthyidae > Oryzias > Oryzias celebensis. The sequence goes on along the minus strand of BNCR01000012.1, from coordinate 66,111,574 downwards.
TTAGTAGACCTAATCAATTAATCTTTTTATATTCCCATATTATCTAACTAAATGGATCTGTCAGTGGCAAGTTGTCAATCGAATCAACCTATAACATAATAAAATCATTTCAAAATTAATAAATTGATGATATTGATATCGGGGGGAAAAACATTAGAATTGATACATGGTATGTTTGTTCTACTACTACGTAAAAACAACCAAGTGCCTTCACGGCGGACGACACCAGTGATGGAAGCCAAAAATGATCAAACCATCATTACAGTCCAATCCAATACAGCCGCTTGTATTCGGGACCTCATTCCTGCAGTTATGACCCAGAGCTCGTGAACATGTAGGTGAGTGTTGGAACAAAGATCTACCATAAATTCAGAATGCTTTCAGATTTAAGATGACTAAATTGCTTTCTGGCTCAGCGCTCTCTACACTACTACGGACCAGTATAGCAGTGGATGCCACTCCAATCCACCTTTCAATGTCACGCTCCAGTCCTCCCTCATTTGTGAAAAAGACTCCAAGATGGTTAAACTCCTCCCCCTGGGGCAGGAGCAGTGTACCCACCCAGAGAGAGAACTACCTTTGTCTGGTCAATAACCCTGGCCTCAGACTTAGCAGGCCTGGCCCTCATCTTATCTGCTTCACACTCCTGTCCCGATGGATGCTGGAGGTTCTGGCTTGATGAAGGCAACAGGACAACATCATCTGCAAAGAGCAGAGAAATGATGAGACTGAAATGATGGTTTGATCATTTTATACTTTTTAATACGCTTTCCTTTAGCTTTTTAGAGTGAGATGTTAATTTTAATCTTTATTGTTTTGTTTTTTTCCAGAAAATTGAGTATACAAGTGGTCCCCTTTGGCTGCTCCAGATGAGTTGAAGCTGAAGATAGATAACTTTTAGGAGCCCCATTTTTCTTTGTCAGAAGTCTTTTTCTTTGATCCTTCTTTTTTTTTTTTTACATTTTTTCTTTATTTCTTCTGTATTTGTGATGGCCCTTGTAGTTGAGTTTACAGCAGTTTTTGTAACATGTGTTTAAGATTTAACCTAAAGACGTTAAACTTTGATAAAACTAAATTAACGGTATCAACTTAAGTGAAGTCGCACAGTTGCAGTAGAGGTGTGACATTTTAAACAACTGGATGCTTGACTCCAGCCACACAAAGCAGCACTAACACTAACTTGACTATATTTTTAATCTACTACTTTTGTTTGGTTAGTTTGTTTAGTGTTTTAGATAACAGAAAAATATGAAGAAGTGGCTCTGTTTTTAATCTATTTTTTGTGGGGGGAAAAAGTTTTTTTCGGTTTTTGTATTCTTAGAAATTATAAAATAATAAAAGAAACTGGCTCTATTTTAAATCTATTATTTTGTAACCAAAACATTTTTTGTTTGTGTTTTCAGGTACAAGAAAAATCCCAGTTGGTCGAGCTGGGGACTGAAACAGTGTGAGCAAAGGGGGACCTTGCTGTATGGAGTTTGCGTGTTCTCCCCATGCATGTGTGGGTTTTTACCAGGGACTCCGGCTTCCTTCCTTCCTTCCTTCTTCCCACCATCCAAAAACATGCTTCATAAGTTAATTGGTCACTATATTGTCCCTAGGTTTGGATGAGTGTGCATGGGTGTGTGGTTGTGACCCCTGCAACAGACTGGCAACCTGTCCAGGGGCAACCCCTGCCTTTGCCCATAAGTAGCCAGGTCAGGCTCCAGTAGCCCTGTGACCCCAAAAGGGTGAAAACGTATGTGGAAAATGAATGAAATAATATTGTGAGCTAGAAGCTAGAAGACTCTAAATGTTAGAAGAATACTCCAATTTGACTCAATGTTTAATCTTATCTTTTACCTTTTAGATTTTTTACCTGGGAAGAATTCAACCGTTTTTTCTCTGAAATAGGACCGGAACCAAAGCTTTTTTTTTTTTTTTTTTGTCTCGAATTTAAAATAAACGACAGTACCTGAACGCAGCTAAGCGCGAACGCGGATGACGTAGCACGCAGCGCCTGTGTTTGGTTGTGGTCGAAGCTCAATACGGATCAAGGAAATCTCTAGCATCGTTAGATAAACACCCCGAAAAGGTGTTTCACAGCCAACACGCAACCGTCACAACACCATTAGACTCACAAGGGCCTCCTTCCCGCAGCGAGGGTCGACATGTCTGAGACATACGGTACGTTTTCGTGCGGAAGTAGCGTGTAAATGAACGCTCGCTAGCCGTTACTGCTCTGTTTTATCAAGTTGGCTTTTCTAGCATCCCTGCTAGTTAGCAAGCTGCTAACCTATATGTGGCTCATATGGTGGACAGAGTAACATTTTTTTTCCCGTTTGTTCACGTTCAGTTAAGGCAAAGTTATGTGGTCCTATTTGAGTTTGTTTGCTGTTTACCCACACTAGAGGGGTGCTCGGTTTCTCCCGTTAACCGGTTTGTAACGGATTCTCACAGATGGGGTGATGGTGCAGGTGAAAGTTGGCTAAACTTTACGCCAAAGTCACACGTCTGCACGCGAATATGGTGTTTGCAGAAACTTGTGGCTCGACCACAATGTGGAGAGCACACGCAAACACGTCAGTTTGCTGTGTTTTAAGTGCAAGTAAGAGGAAGTAGAAAGTAAGGAGAGCCAGGGCTTGTTGTTCACCTGTAGAGAAACAGCTGCTTTGATCTCACCTCAAGAATGAAACTGCAAAACGAGGGAAGTAGTAAAAAAAAAAAATATGCACATGATACTTTTAATCGTTTTTAATCTAAGGAAAGCATTTTATACGAATAAAATTGTGTAATAAAAAAACAAACAGCTGTTCATACATCAGGGATTATGAATGAAATAGCTCAGTAAATATGTACAACAAACAATTAGAAGCTTTACATAATTATAGAAAGTTTAGTATTAAAATCAATGGATATTCTACACTTTATTATACTTGTGAAATGCATTGTAAAAAAAATAAGTTAAAGTTTAAGATTGATTATTACACAAAATACGAGTTTAGGTCATCCTAAAATCTTGGCACACTATTAAAGCTTTTATTTTTGTCTGTTAAATGTCCACTTTTTGTTGAAAATTGTACTTTTAAATAAAGTCAAAACTGAAAATATTAATTCTGACCACATATTTCAGCTTTTTTTAATCATAAAGTTCTATTTTTTATTATATTTGTGTAAGTATAGCTATAAACATTGCCTATTAGATTAGAACGTTTTGAAAGAGGCCCAGCTTCGTTGTCTTATGTTACACTCTCACATTTAAATGCCATCTGCTGCTGCTTCTTCCATGCTGGTTTTTTCCTCATATTTCTCGCATGATACTTTATCCACACAGGCAGCATTTATGAAAAAGTGCCATGGCTAATGGTCGTTGTAATAGCTTATTGATCTTTGTCTACCAAATTTTCTTCTAGGGGTTAAACAGTTGCATATGAGGATCCTGAACAAGTTTTCTAGATGTATTCATTATTTCAAGGAGCTCCTCACTCAATACCATTCTCTTTCTAGTTTTATTTCTGTTTAGCAATTTTTTTTCCAGCTTAATGTCTTCACGTTGTGCTAACATTAAAATGGTCGTCTGTTAGGAGATGTGAAGAAATGTCAGAAGTATCATACTCTCTTACCTCATGGGGTTATTTAATATTGGAACAAATAGAATACAGTTTCCCTTGAGGCTGCTGTTGGGGGAGAAGCAGTGCTTTCTGCCAATGCTTTGACATATTGACAGCTTGATGGCTGCGTGTAGCGCCGAGGCAAGCTTTTGAAAGGAATCAGTTCGCCTTTGATTCCACCAGTTCCGCTGTCACAGCCACTACGAATGTGTAGCTGATTTGTAACTGTGACCACAGTGAAACTGGAAGTCACATCGCTTCCCTGCTTTCATCAGTTTCACCTCTACCTGTGTTGTCCCACTCCAATCATATTTTGATATAATGTGAAAGCATTCCCAGTGTTTTGTTTTTTTTTTTTTAGTAGCCAAAATAACACAAGAAAACCTGACGTTTTCTGGGACATAGTTTCTGCAGAGCAGCAGAGGTTAATCAAAAGTTGCCACTGAGTTGTGGGCGGTAAAGTTCTGCTAATATCCCATCATCCCTTTGTTTACACTCTCTCCTGCTGGCTTCCAGTCACTCACAACCCCAAGTTAACATTACAGATGCTACAATAATGGTGAGCAATACCAGAGTTATCCAGCTGTACAGTTTTGAGCCAGATGCCAGCTCAGACGTGGAAAATGAAAACTTTATGTATTTGTTTACAAGCGGATACATCAGAATATAGCGGAGCTAGGAGACTACAGCCTGCCCATTTCAGTTCCTTTGTCACAAATACAGCTTTTTCTGTGGCAATTTTCTTCTGCCCCTGATTCATCACAATTTCAATAAAGAAATACTTACAAACACAGTTTTAATCTTACATTTTCTTTATATATGTCTTCCATCTTGAAAAAGATCTTACAAGCACATGTAAAAATACAAAAAACCTCATTTTCATTTGGAGTAGGTCTTTAAGGAAACACCTGTTTAAAGAACAGGGTTGTGCCATCAACTGCGCTGTTGCATGTCAGTGTGAAGCAAATTCTAAGAGCACCAAAAACCTCTTTAAACCTCACAGGAACTGAGGAGCAATGTAATCTATTTTGTTAAGCTACCGCTTTAGTTGACTTAGTGAGCAGCTGAAAACTCTCATGCTGTTTCCATGATTACGTATAACATTCACACAAGTCGCTAATCATTTGCCGACTTGCTTCTCTGCACACTTAGTTTGAGATTAAAGCCTAAAGCGCAGTCTTTGGATTCTAGGAGGAAAAGTGGTACTTGGAGTCACACTTCATCTGGTCCTTTTTGCTAGACTCCATTTTTTGTGTTTTTTTAAGTGTTTAAAAGGTTTATATATAAAGGCTCCCAGATCTCCTCACAGTGTTGGATTTTCCTCCACTTTCAGATTTCCTGTTCAAGTTTCTTGTGATTGGAAGTGCTGGGACGGGAAAATCCTGCCTTTTGCACCAGTTCATTGAGAACAAGTGTAAGTTTTTTTTTTTTTTTTTTATTTCCAGATGATTAAACAGTGTTTACCTCATCTTTGCTCATAAGAGCCTTGTGGGATAAAGATAACAGATCTGTCTTCTATGGAAGCATGTCATTTGTCGAAGGTCAAAAGGGATAATTGTGTGGTTCTTGGAAAGTGTTGCTTCTGTCATGGTAGTGCATTCTTCATAACTGTTGTGTTTATTTGTTGTGCTTTTTCCTCCATTCCCGTGTAGTCAAACAGGACTCCAACCACACCATCGGTGTGGAGTTTGGTTCCAGGGTCGTCAACGTTGGTGGGAAAACGGTCAAACTTCAGATTTGGGATACTGCTGGACAAGAACGATTTCGGTAGTTCATTCTTGCTGATGCTTTTTTTCCCCTTGCCCCCTCAGTTCTATTTGCTGTCACAATGTACTATTGCTGTCTCTTTTGAGCGTAGGGCCTGCTTTCTCTTCACAGCTCAGTGACACGCAGCTACTACAGAGGAGCAGCTGGAGCCCTCCTTGTCTATGATATTACAAGGTACAGCTGCCCTGCTCCCACTCACCCAACACCTTAGAACAAATGCTATGCTAAGTCATGTTAATGTCAAGTTAGAGTTGTGAGGAGCTGTAAGCTAGCAGGAGAGCATGTAAATGGAGAGCTCTTAGTAACAAGGAAGGAAAAGGGGAGCAGGGTTAATCTATTCCAACAGTCCTGCCCACAACTCGGAGGCAAATTTCAAATGAACTCCTGCCGCTCTGCAGAAACTTTATCCTAGAAAATGACCCAGGGTTTTTTTTTTTTGGCTAAAAACGGAATAATCGTAGTTAAAAGACCATTGGGAACACTTTTACAATAGATCTGAAGATGACCAGAGTTTGTCTTTAAGTTTCTGCTTACAGAAAGGTAACTTTGCATTTCAGGAACCGAGCACTCATACAGTCGGATGGAAAAACCAGAAGCAGGCCTGTATTTCTCAAATTGTGCTATGATAGAGGGGGTTGGGAGTCCAGATGGAACAGATACACTAATGCAGCTCGACAGACATGTAATACAGTTTGCAATTGTAAGAAGGCATTAGCTTTTGTTAAAGGGTGGAGGTGGAGCACAGATTTGCAGCAGCTATGAAACAATGCTGGAGCGTTCTGTGTTGGACGCAGAAGTCCATCAACAAAAACTGCCAGGTAAAGTGAAAGCAGAGGAAGTGGAGGGATGAGGCTGTGGGGGGAACAACAGAGGCAAGATGGAAAACAATGGAGTGAGACAAAGGAAACATGAGAACTATAATCCCTCTGAGCTGGAGTTGGACCATCAGTGTGCGGATGGGGAATTGCGTCAGATTTTTCTTGTTATTTAAAGCAGCTGTTCAGCAGAGTCCAGGCCTCCACCCTTCTGTCCCACTCACTGGACTTCATGTTACCATGGATATCAGGGTTTGGTCCTCACATTGGGTTTTAAAACTCTGTTTCACGAGAACTTCTTTTGCAGCCACAGTAGTATGAACTATATGCCATGTTGATCTCTGTGTTTTACAGCCGAGAGACGTATAACGCCCTATCCAACTGGCTGACTGATGCACGGACACTCGCTAGCCCCAACATTGTCATCATTCTGTGTGGCAACAAGAAAGACCTGGATGCAGACAGAGAGGTGACCTTTCTGGAAGCCTCACGCTTTGCTCAAGAAAATGGTAACTGATCTTCAACAGATTTAGTCTCACATCAGTTCAGAAGTATTTTGTCTCCTTGCTGAACATGTTTTATGCGCCTTGGATTCGTCATTTACCCTTTTGACCATCATGCGGTTGTTTTCTGTCCACACAGAGCTGATGTTTCTAGAAACAAGTGCACTGACGGGGGAAAATGTGGAGGAGGGTTTCCTAAAGTGTGCCCGCACTATCCTCAACAAGATAGATTCAGGTACACTAGTCTTTGTCAAAGAGGCCTGTCTTCATAGGCAAGTCTTCTTGTCTATTTGCACAGTTGCTGCTTTCATGATGATCATGTTGATATTTAAAAAAAAAATCTACATTCTCTGGCAAAAGATTTATTACTTTAAACTCCCACACTGAACATCTTTTGAGCTGCTTTCAAAGCATTCCAGGTGGTCTTTTAATTATGATTATTCCACTTTTAGTCAAAAAAAACAAAACAAAACAAAACTGCAGAGTGGCAGTAGTTCGTTGAATTCGCCGCCAAGTTGTGGGTTGGTGCGGAGTAACCCCGTCACCTCTTCCTGTGACCCAAAACTGAGCTCTCTGTTACGCGCTCCCCCTCTAGCTTACAGCTCCTCACACCAACCAAACTTTACTAGTGCAACAAAAAGGGTAAGCAATATTAGAGCTATCCAGTCGTAGAGTTTTGAGTCAAGGAATACGTGGTTTTAGTTGTCTACCAGTGGATACGTCAGAATTGAGCGAAGCAGAGTTTGTGGCCCGCTCGTTGTATTTTCTACATAACAAATAAGCTCTGTCAAAGAGCATTTTTTCATCGGCTCCCGATTCACAATTTGCTTAAAGAAATGCACAGAAATGCAATTTTGAGCTTATTTTTCTTTACATATATCCTCAGTCATCAGAAAAATGCCACAACATGTTAAAAACAGATTTCAGTTAGGTTTTGTAGTTTTTGCCTCCACCCATCATACTAATGATGCTCAGTCACAAAATATTCTCATAGGTATAGAGATCCAACAATAAGTTATTCAAATTCTGCATCTTCAGGAGGGAGATCATTCTCTAAAAGCAGCCCAAAAGCAGCAGTTTTAAAGAAATAAAATTGAACTGGTCATTCTGGATGATGTGAAGAGAGGGCTACAGGTCGTTCTGTGTTGCATTTAGCTTTAAAATTCAGATTTGTTTTATATTAATTCGATAACACATTTTCCCCCCTTCTTTGCAATGTTTTTTGCAGGAGAGCTGGACCCGGAGAGGATGGGTTCAGGTATTCAGTATGGAGACGCGTCTCTAAGGCAGCTGCGACAGCCCAGAGGCACAACAACACAAAACAAGCAGCAGTGTAACTGTTAGGGGTCAGGCCATGCCTTAACCTGAGCCCACAGGCCCACGCAGACAGGACGCCCCCTACAGGTCGGTGAGGATTCTTGTCAGAACTATTTGAACATAGAAATATGCCTTGCTTCACTTTTTTTGTTTTTGTTTCCTCTGTCCTTCAGTTCAGCTCCAGGTGTTTTTGGTGTGTGTGACCATCCACCCTATAGTCTCACTCACCTTACATCACTTCATGAGTGAGGTCACAGAGACTTCTACAGGCCCGCTAAGCCTACTTACTTACCTGAGGGGGGCCATCTTGGCCCTGCATCTGGGATGAAGCGTCCCCTTTTAGTGTGAGCCTGATGGGAACATAAGGAAGTGATGTCCCCAACAGTTGCTTACCAGACAAGGATGAGTCAGTGGTGGTTCATTTGGGCTGCTGTTGTTCTACCTTGTAATTTCTTTTTGTTTTTATTCTGGTTTTATAAATATTGCTTTTTGCATTTGCACATTTCTGTCTGTAAATTCCTACTGTCACTGTTTAAAGCACTCTCGTTATTTTGCATCTCCTTACATGATTGAGCCCAAAATTCAATGTGATTGTGATAAAGTTTGTATTTGAAAACAAATATACTTGAAGAAATTTAAAAATATATAGAATCTACTACGTCTCTTATTCTTTTAAAGTATTCTTGAACATTGAACCTGCTAACTATTGAATGTAAGGTGAGCTTCAGCTGAACGAACTTAAAATGTAGTCTAAAGGTTGAAATTTGTGTTTTTATTTGGTTTGCATTCAAAATGTAGTAGGTATATATAGGATTTTGGCCATCCAGTTTTCAAAATTGTAAATTTATAGTGTAGTATTCCTGAAATGATTCCAACTTTTCAGTTAATTTTGTTACTTACTCCACTGTGTAGCTAAAGAAGCACAAAATAATATTTCTTATTCCATTCAAGATCCCAAAGTCTGTAGATTGAACTTATTTATATATTTTTAATCAGTTTAAATCTGGGTTTTTTTTTTTTTTGGCTGCTGCTGATGTATTTTATTTTTTCCTCAATTTACCTTTGAATCATGTTCTATAAACACATGCAGCACAAAGATAGATCCTGCGAACTTCAGCAGGTTTGTTTTTGTAGTTCAGTCTCTATAAAGATTGGGTTTTGCCCAAACATTGCTGATTGGAAGTGATGCACAGGAAGTGATGAGTCTTTCAGTCTTTTAAGTCATCGTCACACTTCAGACTTGTTTTTTTAAACAGGCCTTGAGGGAACTGGTAAAAAAAAAACATGGTTACATGTCACGATAACCCAGTGAAGAGAAGATCAGCATGTGTTCCTCCTGCAAACCCTGTGAGTGAGCACACAGGGTTAATGAGGAACAGTCAATTGACAGTTATTGCTGTCAAAGAAATGTTGGATTTCTCTCCTCTGAAAGTGCACTTTTATTTTCAAAATATCATGTCTGTTTTATCTACTGTATCTAAAGAATTGTACATTTTATTTTAAAGAGTATAAGTAATAAAAATTTTAAGTGTAGAGGATTTTTTTTATTCTTATTGAATATCAGCAGAAATTCTTGGGCTAATTTAGTTGTTTCTGCTGCCAACATGGACAAAGTATTTGTGTAAACTCTTTACACACTAGAGTTGTGGGGAGTGGCAGCAGTTACTCTGACCACTTCTATTCCTTTATGTCCTTTACATGCACTTCAGGTCATCAGTTGAGTATGGAAACAGCCATGTTTCAGTTATTTATTTTGACTCATTCCAGTCTGGATGCAGCTGTTTGTTGAATCCAACTTAGATTGCTCGGTAAATTATGTGATTATACCATAATAAACTCAAATGTTACTGTGCACCTCAGATATTTTGTCCTGTAAATAAGATTTGTCTATTGAGGATGAGTGTTGCTCACTGATTGTAATGATTATGCAATTCCCAGTAAAGTGCTTGTTTTTCAGTTCATGCTGTTTTGATGACTGTGTTTAAGGAAGAATTTAAAGTGTAAAATTTACATGTCAAATTTTACATGCAAGCATGAAATCTAATTCCTAGCTCTTGAGATTCTTTGAGCCACTTGCCTCAGATGTTGCCAGGATAGTTAGGATATCAGAGGGCTTGTAAAATGAAGAGTAAATACAGGCCATGTCTAATTAGGGTTATGTTCTTAAGTTGAAAGAGTAAGAGTGGTTTAATGGAGCTGTATGGATATATTGACTGGTTTGACCTGAGATCAGCTTGAGATGACTCTACATTCATGTCACTGTTGTACCACTAGGTGGTGCTGCCAGAATTTCAATTATTCATGTACTGACAACTTTTTCTTTTTTTTTTTTTTTTGGTTTGTAACACTAAATGTTACACATTTCCTTCAAAGAAATAAGTGAGAAAAGCTGAATGATAATTCTGTTTATTTACACAAAATGGGACATGCTGAATTTAAGACAGTAACATCTTCCATTTGCAAACTCACAAACAGACAAGGAGAGCTAGGTACATATTTTAATATTGTCTTCATGAAAAATAAAAAAAAGCCTAACATATGATGTGACTAAATAAGGTCAAAAATATGGGATTTCACCAGACATGGCAATCCAAAAGAGACATTACTTTGGAATTTTAAATGCACATCATATGATGCTGTAGGAATGTATTGATCTCAAACGAGGAAATTTTTGAAGAATAATTTTCATGACCAATATTTTCACAACATTAATTAACGACACGATTTATACAGGTCACACAAAGCAAACTCCAAAGTAGTGCTTCACATAAAACATCTCTGTATGTCTGGATCTATAGTGATTTCTAAATGTTAATAGTAATCAAAGAGCATCGTTTTGATTGACAATCCTTCATTGTACAACCCTCTTACAGGCTCTGTCATCAGTCACACAGATCTGCATATGTTGGCATAACACATTAACACAAGTGAACTATAAATGCCACCCAAATACATTATTTTGGAAGATTTATAGAACAGACAACTTTGATCAGAGGTAAGGTAAAGGGAAGATGGGCCTGGCCTGTCTTTATGGTGTATTTTTAGTGATGGTAGTGCTGTTAAAGAATTGATTTGTTTAATGTGGAAATGAGAAGACTACTGTCACTGTTTCCACTGAGCATGGAGATAAATGCCACAAACGAAAAGGTAACTATGGAGAATAACCCATAAAGGTATCCAAACTCTAAAACTTGAAATGCTTGACAAGTTGAAATGTAGTGTGAAAGTCTTTCAATACGATTCAGAATGTAAGAAAAACTGCAGGGGGACAAAAAAGTTGATTGAATGTCTAAATGTTAATGTTGTGTAGCCCTCTTCCACATGCCTGCTGTAAGTTTGCATGTTTAAAAACTAGAGGATTTTTCTCTTCAGTGACATTACACAACAAAGTGTAAATATATATATTGGATGCCAGGTGGGCAAAAAAGTGGGCAAGAAGGTTAGAGGATTTTGTTTTTACTCAAGCGACTGAAGCATGAGAAGCTGCTTAAGGACCTTGGTCTGACTGGTCTCCCTAATCTCTCCTGCCAGGAACATCTCGTCCACTACTGTGTACACCTTGGAGAAAAACACACAATAGAGAAGGTCAGAAATTGGGAAAATAATTAAACACTAAGAGGGTCATGGTAAATTGGGTTGCACACTGTTCATAAAAAAAACACAACATGAGCAAAGTTGGTTGTCATAATGTGCTATCCTAAGCACGCTAACATTGGGAGTCATTAATATGTTAAGACAAATGTAAGACATGATTGATCCATTGAGAGAATCCAGTTCAGAATTAATGCTTAGAACCATTTAATGTTACACAGTTATGAATTTACAGCTGTTTGTTAGTTTATTGACAACAATTTGGGGAAAAAAAAGAATACGTGAATTAACCATGGCAGATTTCTGAACAGCAAAAAAGGGGAGTTTGTTTATTTGACTGAATTTTCAATCCAAGAAATTATGCTGGTAAGTTTGTTCAAGTTTAAATCTGACAAAAAAGAAATTCTGTTTAACATACATTTAAAAAATAATGCAAAAGCAAATGGACAAATGAGAACCTTCAAGTGTTCCTACCTTGTAGAAGTTGAAGACTAGGTCCAGCTCGCATACATTGTGAAAATACTCATTCAGGACCTTTCAGAACACAATGGAAAAATCCAAAGTTAAATTCAGGAATCAGAAAAGACTCACTTCATTAAAAGTCTGCGCTTGTTGAAAGGAGAGCACTTTGTCACTGGGGCAGGACGCACGTAAAATCCAATCTGCTTAAAGTGGTAATGAAATGTCACAAGAGACTTTTGGATGTAAACTCATGAACTCAGGCAAGTTTTCCAAAGAAATGAAATTAGCAAAACACTGTAATATGACAATAACAACCAACATATTATTGAACATTAAATCTCTTTGCTTGGAAGCTCACTTGAGAATACTTTGTTTGCTGATATACACATAATGACTATTTATTCTAGGTATTTCCCACTGTTTTTTTTTTTTTTTTTTTTTTTTTTTTTGTAATATAAAACAAATTATATTGTTATCAAAAGAAGATATCAAATTATGTAGCTGGATAAGACCTAAAATTATGTCTTTAGGTAAACTTTATTTCAAAGAAATTATATCTATTAATGTACATTTTACAATATATACATTATTGGTACAGAAATCTTGCATGATTGACTTATGAGTATGGTTGGGTTATAAAACTCCATATTTTACATAAAATTTTTTTTCCAATATATCAATTCATTAAATCTATAAACTGATTTTCCTTTGAAACCACTTTTTCAGACAAGTGGGACACCTAAAAGACGTTAGACCACAATGAAAAATAATCAGAGCATATTATGTTTCACTTACCTCTACAAAGTTGTGAATTCCCTCAAGGTATGCCAGGTTGTTATCAGTCACATCCACACAAATGCAGAAATACAGTCCAGCATAACGGCGGTAAATGATCTTGAAGTTCCTGAACTGTGGGAAAAAAGTGGAATAAGCCAGTTAATAATAGAGTTTCTCATATTATGACAACAGCAGATTTACTAGAGCATAGGCTCCCAGACTTTAAAGTAAAACAAACCATGTTAATTTTCTGTTTATTACAATAAAGATATATACTCGTGTTTAAAAAAGAAAAAAGAAAGAAAGAAAGAAAGAAATTGGAGGATTTGAAATGAGAAAGGCTTTACAGAAGATGAAGCGTCTTTGTGCCCTTGTGGAGAAACAGGGAAAAAGGGGGTGACAAGCCACTTGAAGTTTCTGAATAGAAAGTGACTGTTTACACAAGATTTTAACACGTGAAGCCAATGCTGAACTCTTTTCTTGGCCGCATAGACCCAGAGGAAGAGTTGGAGTTAGGGTTACGGTTAAGTAGGTTAATTAATGCAAAAAACATTTAGCCTTGGACATACGAAAAATACGTGGGGCCACCATGAATTTCCATCAGTTTTTGTGCTTGGTCACGCAGAATTACGAGTGAATAACATCCACCTTTCAAATAATTAGAGAAAATCTGCTGTTAGTTGCTCCTCAAAACTACAATGATACTGAGAGAAGTTCAAATGTATTTTCAACCTCTTAATTTTCCAATCAAGTAGAAACTTGCAGTCAACATTTTCTATGGGTTTGAATAGTTTTGAGCTTGAACGCATGAATGTTAAAATACAGTGGGAAAACAGTGTTTGCACCAAATCTACTGAAGCATCAGTAAAGGCTGACAAATTGAAGATACATTTTCTTCTTTGAATATTCAGTCATCTACATTACTTATGAAAGAAATCAACCTATAACAAATGTTGATGCAAACGAACCTGTCAAAACCATTAATAGAAAACGTCTTACCTCCACGAAGTTGGTGTGTTTGGCATCTCTGACTGTAACCACAGCATGCACTTCCTCAATCAGCTTTTGTTTTTCATCATCATCAAACTGCATGTACCATTTGGCCAACCGGGTTTTTCCTGCCCGGTTCTGGATGAGGATGAAACGGATCTTTGGGAATAAAAAGAAAATTGTAAGAAAAACGTATATTTATAAGGAATGGGGGGTAGGGGTGATATAGCAGACGACAAAAATAGCTTAAACGTTAAAGTGTAGCAGAGTTTAATTCATTTCCTTGAACCATCAACGAATATTCAGGGCTGCCTGACTTCAACGTTAGCTTGGCTAGATTGACAGCGTTTTTCAACCGCACCTGCTTCACTTGACAAAAAACAGTAAACAGTGTAATTTCTGGAGAATAAATAAAATATGAATAATTTCTAAATATGTAGTATTTCGTGTATTTTAATATTCCGAAATCTAGCTAATGTTGTCAAGTGACTTACTGAACGGTAAATCGGTACAATTCTCGATGCTAGCAATGCAATGTTAAGACTACTTATGGGTGAAAAAACAAAATATTAGAGAATGAAGACGACCTTACCATATTTTTCTCCTTAGCAGGACCTTTGGTAACTAAAATATTGAGTTCCTGAGTAACAGTTTAGTGTTCTTTCATTAATGAACGGGTATTTTTGGCGAGAGCTCCTCGGTTATCTGCACTGGCTAACAGGAAAACGGAAAGCCTCATTGAGTTGTGGTGCACCATGGGAAATGTGTTTTTCAGGTTTGGATAAGAACTCCTGGAATGCAGCTGAGAACTACAAAAACCAGCGTTCACCTCTCAATTACTTGTCCAGTTCTCCTCAGATCACATGATTTGCAAAATGGTTATTTATTCATTTATTTAGTCATTTTTCGAGATGTACTTTTGAAAAGCTTTTGGCGCTGCCCTCTTTTTTGTGCCATATCACTATACGTTAGCGGATATTAAGCATGGACACTGCTGAAAATCCCAAAAATCGAAAATATCTTTTGTATTGGGGTGATGCAAAAAAACGCAGTAAAACAATATTTAAAATGGTATAAAACGATGTATACATTTTAAGGTGAACCAGTGATTTTTTTCCTTTTAGAATCTCGTTTATACTGTGATGGCGACCCCGCCTTCGCCCAAAAGTAGCTGGGATAGGCTCCAGCTCCCCTGTGACCCTGAAAGCAGTTTAGCGTTTCGTGAATAATAATAATTATTTAAAAAAATCATTGTTGATCATGAGTACTTGTTAAAGATTTGGAGCTCTCTTCAAATCTGTTAGTGGCCAAGAAGATGATCTAACCAGTTCCTCTTTCACACAGCAGGTGTCTTCAAAATCCCATTTATTGGCTGAACCAGGAGGTGTGCATCCAGACCCTTCAAATTTCATATGTCCTGCACGCCAAGTGTGTGGAATAAACATATTTATATGTTTATTTTGTAAAGTTAAAGTAAAGCACCCATTAGATTTTCAGTGTTTCATATCTGAATTTGAACACTGTTCATCCAGTGACCAAATGAAATACAGCAAAACTTTGTTAAAATGAATAAAACTTGTTTTGGGTGGTGCCATGTGGTGTGCTATGCCTAGTGAAATTTAAGCTAGAACTGCCTTAGTCATCACAGCAAACATGCTATGACATTCAATTTGTAAAGTATCCAAAAATGTTTTTATAAAGAATCAACTAAAAAATAAACCTGACTTTTCTTTTTTTGCAATCTAACATGTTTTTTCTCTATTAAAGCTGCAGTGGAGAAATGTGGACTTTCTAACTTAATTTAAAGACTTCGAGAGGCTGGAATTATCAGATGTTGCACAACTGCAGCAGAAGGAATGTGCTTCCCCAAGGACTCAGAGAAAATTCAGCTCCAAATGTTGAAGAGGTTGAGGTCAGACAGAAAAAAAACATGTTTGTCAAATATGAACTACAATACAAAATAAGGGAAAAACAAGCAAACATTCATTATCAGAAGTATTATAAATATATATATTTATTTATTCCAGCTACATTTTGGTATATGTGCTTAAAGGTTTAAAAAGCAGTTCTATGCTAATGTTTTTATGAGAAATAAAAATCTCGAAAAACATTGTACATTGAAATTTAATAGTTAAAGTAAATTGTTTACAGTGTGCCTTGTCTGAATTGAAATAATAGAAAATGCATTTGAAACAGAAGCAGATTGTTCAACAGAAACTTTGACCCATGCTAATCTTTCTCTGCATGATTGGGGTCATGCAAATATTGCCAAGAACTTTACGTGATGTGATTGGACAGGAGAGTACAGACTGAATGTGAGCTTTTAGCCCAGCTTGAACGTGTATTTATTGGTGTCACAATTCTCTTAAAATACATATCAACACCCACTTTATTACAACTTCCCATCCCATGAAAAAACAAGGCAAATAACCCCCTGATAACAGTCATTAAATTTTATGCTTGTCTTGTTATTCTCTACTGCAGGGCGGTTAAAAATTGTAGTAAAGTTGAGGTTTTTACTGTGATTTTAAAAGAAAACTTCAGCTTTAATATCCTGTTGTTACAAGTAAAAGAGTCTCTGTTCAAACTCAATCAAGTTGAGAGTGGCAACAGCATATTTTGCACAATATGACACATTTGAAAAAGGGACAAAAATCCTAAAAAGTTTTTAACAAATACTTTGGATTGAAACCTTAATTGGCTATTGAAGTACTTCATTAAGTCTTAAAATATCTTCTTTTGATTGAATGAAACATTTATTGTCATTTTACACATTCAAGACTGTAATGGGGTGTTCGAGGAAGTTCAGGGAGGGGTAGAGTCAAAGAGAATAAATTCCGAACAAGGTCCCACTGCAAAACACTAAACATCTGTTTGAGCTCTTAGTCAGCTTGTTGTCTTTACAACAAAGTTGACAATTCTACGTTTTTCCACCGTCCTCCTTAGAGAAACAACGTATGTATCATTGAGTGGGAGAACTAATCATAATGCTAACATCTTCATGCCAGAGGATTGACCTAATAGGTGACCCTTCAAACCCAACTGAAATAATTTAAATGCATCTTTGAGAGGACAGATTTTTTTGGGGGGAAAGTTTTTATCTTTTCTTCTTGATTTGTGACAAATCTATGTGCATTGTAGTTGTGTTTGTTTTTATTTTTTACACCCTGTTTATACTCAGAGCTTTTATTTCTGCTACAAACCATGCTTGTGTTTCATTCTCTTGTGGCCAAGCTGTTTCCATTCGCTATCACTTAGCTTTTGGTGTGGTCGCTGTCTGTCTTGATGGATAATATGTCTTTATTTATGACCGTTTCGTTTTCCTCTCTGCTCTCTGTTTCCTTACAGTTTCAAATTACTTTCAGACTTTTGCTAAGTAAATAAATAAGAAAATCTCAACCCCAGCAGCAGCCATTCGCGTATATGCCTCAGAGGAAGACACCAAACTAAAGCTAAGAAGAAGGCTTTTTTTGTAGCTGTCAATCAACCCTCCAACAGCCTCAAAGTTCAGATGAGAGCGAAGTGAGTTCAAAGTTCAGCTAAAACCTATACTGTTTGAGATGTTATTCCAGTTAAGCAGCATTTTGTGGCTTTTTACTCTTTATCTTTGCTTTATCTAATTCAATATTTTGCTTTACTTCTTTAGGGGTTGGCTGCTGGAAATTTGCATCATTTTATTCCTCTTGTCCAAAAAGAAAGTGGGGGTCTCTTCCATTGGACACATAATATTGTTGCAACTGTGGTTCATATTACAGTAAATCTTAACTTTTGTTTGAGTCATTGGGGCTTAACTTTATATTTAGAAGTGATTCTAATCATTATTGTGTTTTTTTTTCTTATTATACTTCTGTATTGTATTGTTTTTATGTTTTTCTGAATTTAAAACTTCATTTAAGAAAGGATACTATTTCCAACAGGTTTCTCTTTCTATTGAAAATTTAAAAAGAAAATCTAAGAATATCTCTAAAATACCCTTGATTTTGTTTTTGTTTTGTTTTGTTTTATTTAGCAGCAATGGTACTCAGCACTACTGTTTTGTTTCTCTTTTAAATGGTGTTACATTTCTAAGTGTAGAGGCCATCGACACAAACACTCAACATATGCACTTTACTAGAAAGTTATATACCAGACACCAAATTTCATCACTTTCTGTGCTGTGTTTTTATTGAAAAATCCATTTTCCTCCATCATGTTGTTGTGTATTGTCAGGCAGCGTAGTAGAGACAGCGTGCGTGTTGTAATTGTGTCCATGAACCACTGGGCGAGAGTCTTTCTGTGAGCAGGAGTGGAGATGCTGGATTCACAAGGTCCGCCATTATTGGGAAGCCGGAAAAAAAGCGACGGGAGTGAGGGGCAGAGGGATAGACACAACGTCACGCATTTTCTCCTGCGAACGGCTCCACATCAGAAAGGAGACCTCGGAGCTTCCTCGCGCGCCTCGGCACGCGGAAAACACCGTTCCTGCTGATTTACGGACACATTTGGGACCGACTTTCCTGCCGACTCGTGTTTTTTTTTTGGGACTCGACAGAAACGAATGAGATTCGCTCAAAACAACGTGGTGGCGAGCCAAGAAGGGAAAACACACCGAAGCAGCGCTCTGCAACGCCTCCCCTTTCCCCCCTAATACATTTACAGCCGTTTAAAAAAGAGTTTTTTGAGGGGAATTAGCATCTATCAGTTGATTTCTCCCTCAATAATAGTTGGAGAGAAACAGCTATCCTTCAGTTGTCCAGAAACTTCAGACACATTTCATGCGGGGAGCAGACTGCGTGTTTGCCAGACCAACTGAAAATAATCGATGTGAGTTTTTGGGAGGCTTTTTTTCCCCCCCGCGCGTCTGTTTTTAAAGTATTTTTTTCCCGGCTGAGGAGCACTGATGAAGAACCGAAGCGCGAGACTGGAATGATTTTGGTACGTACACACTCCTCATTTCTACTCTTCAACAACATTCACGTAAATCGACAGTTTCAGGCAAAAGGAGCATAGTTTTGAAAAGGAGAACATGATTTTTTTTCTTCTTTTTTTAATGTCACCCTGCTGCTCCAGTTGCGCCAAAATCCAAGCAAAATCGAGAAGCTGGGAGTCGACCTCATTTCTCTCGAGGGCAGACATGATTTTATGGCCCCGGGTACCTTTAAAAATGAAAATAATTATAATACTTAAGATGATGCTCGGGTCTATACTTAATTAAAGCCGTTTTGTAGGGGCATGTCAGGGTTACCCTGAGCTTGTTTGGATGTTTGATTTACGTAATAAAGAACCTTTAAAAAAAACGGGTTCTGTCCAAACCTTAAAATTGTTTAGACAACAAACACCTGGAATGCATTGGTCTTGTCAGGCCTGGGGAAACTCCACATCATGTCATGCTTTAAAAAAGAAAGAAAAGTGGGGTGAGGGGTGGGACAACCACTCTAAACTGTTGAAGCAATAACATGTTGGGGTTTGACCAAAGATGGACTGTGCATTTTCTCCCAGATTGCTATGCAAAAACATGGATCGCCAGTATTTTTTTTTTTCTTCTTTTTGCTTGTCAGTTGGTGTTCCCCTTATGTTAAGGATTTTTTGTGTTTTACTTCCGCTTCTCATCAAACAACCCTCTCGTCAGGCTGAGACCATTGCATGAACCCCTCTTTTTCATGAAGCAATATTTGTGATCTTGGCAGATTCATGAAGAATGCATCCTTGATACAAACAAAATGAGTTAACGCCACCCGTTTGTTCTTTTAATACTCCAAAAGCAAAACTTTAAGTGACGGAACAATTAACACTACCATCTATATTTTTAATGTCAGAACCGCTTTGACACAAATTCATGTGAATAGGACATTTCTCTTGCAGCCACTCCCTTTCTGTCAGTGTCCTTCCAGCGGACCTTAGTGCTCTCCTTAAAGATTACTCTGACATACTGCTTTAATATCGCCTGAATGATTTCAGTGTGAGTTATAGGGGATGACTGTGTTGACGGGGATAACACCTTATCACACAGCAGTAAAGGCAGGAATGTGGTTTACTGCTAATGCTGTATCATTCTCTCATTATGTACAGTCACTGGTCAGTAGATAGTAGGGAAAAGTCCTCCAAACAGGAACTTTGTCATTTGATGATGTGTGTATGTATTGGTGCTGAGGGTTTGGTGGTTGTGGTTTAGCTAAAAGCTTTGGGAAAGCTTCTCTATGCGCAGTAATAACTTTAAGGGCACAAGGCTTGGAAGGAAGTGAACAAATCCCTGAACCTTCCTGTGAAGATGGTCTTGTGCTCTCAGATGAATGTATGAACAGCTGTCAGCACTTCTGCTCTGTGCTTGATTGGGCCCTTTGCAAGGCAGTCACACCTCTCCAGGAAGCCTCATTTTCTTCCATTTACCGGGGCAACATGCTAGCTGGTAGCATAGTCGTCTTTCCTTGAATTCTGGCCTGCCTCAGGGTTGCTGATTGGATTGTGAAGCCTTGAGTTTGTACATGCTCATCAGATTAGGAGAATTTGTCTTTACTCACTATCATGCAGGCCACAAATGGGCACGGATCTCTTGCATTATGTTGGACGAATAATGCAGTACAAACACGAGATACGGGGTTCTCTTTAAGTTTCCTAATGTTATTTGCAAAACAAGCATCACTAATCTTTTGTAAGTAAGTCCATGGGCTTGATACATCTTTAAATCTGCGTCCCCATGTGGAGATGTGTTTTTTTGAGTCCACAATTTTACTTTCACTTTCCATTTTATTTCAAGGAAAAATCTCTCACAGGCTTTTTTAAAATTTGAACTTGAATGTCAGTGTGATGGTCATATCCATACAAAGGATGTCAACCCCCCCACACCCTCCAAAACAGGATGTTAACATTTTCCATTTGTGAATTTATGCTGATCACTAAATCTTTTCTGTCATGTGTTACTTCAGAACTTTGCTTGTTAGTCAGTATTTGATTGAGAAAGGGGTTAATTATAGCGGGCAGCTTTTGAGTTTGGTGGACCGGATTACTGTTGCTCTGCTCTCAATGGCCGCCTTGTTCTAGTGGCTGATTATTAAGCAGTGAAAGTGCATTCTGGGATGATTGTATCTGAATTTCCATCAGAACGTTTGTCTGCCTCAGCAGAACTGAGGTCCTCTTCACTCTCATAGTGGTTCTGTTCCCGTGCTCATTATAGAACTGCAGATGGGGACAGGCTGACATAAAGGCCTCTGTAGTGTCTCTCTTCTGTTGGAGCCAGTGCAAACCTGAATGCTGGACGACCACTTTTATGTATGAGTGAACTGACTCTAAATCAGTATCAATAGTTGTACCCAGGATATGTTCAAGATAGAAAACAGTTTGAATGAAGCCTTGGGTTTTTCTTTCCTTTTTTTGGATTCAGCTAACAAATTATCTCTTTTTAGGATTGGAAAATAATTCTGAATTCAATCAGTAAGCAGCCAAGTTTGCCTTCACTCTGTAAATCCAACCCCATTTATAATGGCATTGCTTTTTCAATACAAATGCATTATTAATTGATCGTTCCACTGAAAATGAGAGCTTTGGATATGATTAATGTCTCAAATATTGGCTTAGAAGCTCTGATGAGGGACTGCAAAGTGGACTTCATATTTCAATGTAGAAGATAGATTGAAACACTGGAATTTGAGTGACCATGGAGATGAAGGACCAGGATATAAGTCACATAGGAATGGTAACCTTTGGACCTCATAGCCTGGCTTTGCTTTTCAATACGCAATTACGCAACGGAAGAGCGAGCACTACAGGCTGTGGTAATTTAGTGTTGGTGGTAACAGAATAGAAATTAAGATTTGGTTGGGAGGGGGGATCAAGAAGCAGAAGAGACTGAGTAAAGTTGATTGTCAGTGGGAAACAGCAGCAAGAAGACTGAGAGGGAAGCAAAGCGTGAGCAAACTGCTGCCAGTTTGTGCTTCAGGCAGTGTTCCTGGTATGCGCCCTTTTAGCTTTGTGTTCAGGGATCAACCAATCAATGACTGCCATAAGTAACCCCACTGCCTGGCTATTGGCCACAGCTGAATTCCATGAATCAGCATGTCCGTAGATAAGATGTTATGATTGAGTCTCTGCCAGTGAAACGAGGTCACCGCTCAAAGTTCAATAGGTTGGATTTCTGCTGCTGTATTTGCAAATACATAGTTTGTTTCAACTGAAAATGCACTTACATCCCAGCAAAGCCTTAAATCTCCTCCAAAGCTTGTTCGTTGTGCAGTGAGCAACCCTAAAAAACAGATTTGGCATGCTTCATTACGTGCTATGGGTGTAATAGCCTCTTAATTGTTTTTGGAAAAAGTTGTCGTATCTGCTGCTGGTACTTAATACGCTGGAAGGATGAAAACACTGCTGCAAGTCTCTGGAGCAAAGAGCGATTGCCACAAAATCCGCCTACACAAATATTAAAGGATAAACCTGAGAATGGTTCTAATCTGTGGAGTAAGATTCACACTCCTTCCTACATTAACCAGGGAGTTTTTATTTTTGCCCTAACATGTCATGCTGACTTTCCCCTTATTTCAGTTTTTAGTCCCTGTGCCACATTGTCTTAATTGAGCTTGACACTACAGGAAAAGTTCCTGTGGTTTTTTTGTTGTTGTTTTTTTTACTGAAATTTCTGCCTAATCGTACTTCTGGGTTTCCTTTAGGAAGGAAGCCCACCTAAAAAACAAATTCGGACATCACTAAAGCCACAAACGCCCCTCCAGTTGAAGGGGCAGCGAGAAGCCATAGGGGAAGAATTCGTATTCGACCTTTCGTGGCAGTTGAATCTTATTTTTATTGCATCGGCTTCTGGTAGCCCAGTTTTGAGAAGTAGATAACTTTTGATAACCTCGATTGACTACTGTCCAAATGTACCAAATGGAACTCAGGGATATCAGAAAAGTGGACTTTTTCCACTTTTAATTTTATTTTGTAGCAAGTTAACTTAACTTTACAATCAAAATGATGTTTTTGCCTATATTGTGACAGAACAAGTTTAACTCTGAGGGGCATAGCAGCTGTACATCAGTGGTATACTTCAGTGTTTTGTTCAAGGGTTGGTGGGTGTTGGCAGCTTCTCACTGGGTTGAGCCTCGGTGGATGGTGTTAATCCAAACATACTTATAAATACTCAAATTGAACAGCCAAATGGGATGTTTGAAAGTCAACATCATGGTCTCATCCCTATTCTGTCTTAATGACCTGCTGGATGAGGCTGCTTGGCAGGAGCTGGGATTTGGTTTGCTGGTGTAAAATCCACAAGAATGTGGGAAATCAAGGTTTCCCTGCAGGACAAAGTGTTATCGAGTATGTTTTGTATTCTGCTTCATGGTGAATTCCTGGTACGCATTTTTGAGCAAACCTTGAAACATTGGCAATTTTAACGCCAGGTAAAGTTTTTTTTTTTTTTTTGTTTTTTGTAGCACACTGTTTCTAAGAGATGAGTTAAGCATGAGCATAACGTCCAGTGTTGCTGCTCTGTGGGATTATTAAATATAAGATGCAAGAAAAAAAAAACAATTAATCAGTTTTACTGAATCTATGAGATGTTTTGACTATCTATGGAAATTCTTCATCATTATATTCTGTAATTTGTGTTTTGTGATTAGTCTTTGTTCATTTTGCAGGCGTCTTAATGAACATGGCCTGAAATTCACTTTGTTAAATGGGTGGGGGGGTTCTCCCTTTACTTGCTTGTCATGGGGGTGTGGGGTATTATTAAGTTAGATTTTTATGTTGTATTTCTCTGCCACGTCTGCAGGTCCGGGCGATGAAAATATTGTCCGACATTAAAGCGCTCTGTGTGTCTCCAGCTCATTAGCATAGCAGCAGGATGACAGTGTTGTCATCCTGTAGTGAGGTGTGGACACCTGCGTCTCCAAATCAACACTTTTATTCAATTCTCTGGTTTCTGCTGCAAATGCAACAGCTTTGTTAAATTTGCTGCATGTTTCCACTGCGTCATCAGCCAAATGAAATAAAGGGGTGCTTAGAAGTGTTCTGATTCAGACCCGTTTTAACTAAAGATGGCAACTTTAATTTCTCTCAAGCGCACTTGTGATGTGATTTTATCTCCTAAATTTATCTTTGAACACATTAATAAAAAAAAGAATAATACCATTTATGTTCATAAAGTTACAGGAAAAAAAATAATGCACACATTTGTTCAACAAAAAAAAAGGAGTGGGAAGAAGCTTATTACCCCTTTTATCTTTTAGAATTCTAACCCAATGACCCTGTGGGCATTTGTTAATTAATGTCACTGCTTTTCCTAATAAAATCATATTATTTGCATGATATTTTAAAGTAGACATGGTTTTAAACCCTCCACTATGCTGTTTTGCCATTTCAACCAACAAAATCTCCAACACAAGATCTCCTCTGATGTTTTCTTTCCCTTTCATAACCTTCGATTGTCACACAGCATTTTTCAGTTTAGTTTCCCATGGCACTCTCCATCTTTCTTTTGGGTTTGGCCTTGAGTGGTGCAGTTTTAGCTTTAGTTCTAGTTAAGGACAAAGGAAGGACAACTCCTTGTCACTAGATGTTTGCTTCAGATGCCACTGAAGGGGAATCGGGCCACCACTCACATGGCCTTTGGTGTCTCCCAAATGAGCAAGGACTGATATGGTCCTTTTCACATTTGAGGGCAGATTTTCCTTGGCTGTGATTAGTTCTGTTATGTTTTAAGCTTTTCCTGAGACTTATTTCAGCTGTAGTTATAATTTAGCATATCTTATTTGATTTATTGGAAATGTCTCAAGAGTTGTAAGTTGTTTTTTTTTTTTTTTTTTTACTTGAAATGGTCAACATGTGACCATTTCACTAAACAATTTTTGAAGATATGCAAAGCTGCTACACACAGAGGTTTTGTGTGTAATTGTTTCTGTTGAGCAGCTGTATGACTGCATCATGTTTTTGAGAAGAGAAGGTGGATTTTCTTAAGGCATTTGATATCAATCACAGTAAACTCCTGACAGCTCACCTTAGCGTCCTTAATCCAACTCCATTCTTGTTTTTGGCCCAAACTAGAGCTTGTACACACCCTGGGTTGATGAGTAAGCTCTGCTGTGTCCGCCGTCGGCAGGGCCTGCCATTATCGATTGCAGCAGCACAGCCTGTCATCCAGCCACCACTTAGCTAATGATGTCCCTGCCGTTGTCTCACAGCTTGGAAAACAGCCATAAAACAGGACGTCTGACAGCAATGGCGGCATCAGAGGAAAGGATGGTTTAAATGATAGGGAACCACACCTAAAGTAGTGTATGAGCTGAGTTGAGCTGTGGGAAGCTGTGCAAGGATGGTAGTTTTGCCATCTTTATTATTGTGCTGGTATGTGTGTAGACCCTCTTTTCTATCTATCTATTAGCTAATTTCATATGATGCCATATAGTTTGCTCAAACTGAGTTCAGTTTCAGTTTATGTTTTTAAAAAACCCAGGGTGACTAATACATTTTCTCTAAATACTACACATCAGGCAATAAACATCAGACCAAGTTAAATTCATTATGGTTTTAACTATCCAAATCATTCCAATTTAAGCCAAATTGTCCTATCTCTATTCTAATAATAGTAAAAAAAATAGTGGCCTAAATCAGTTACAGTAATGGAATTTTTGGTGTATTCTCCACACTAAGCAAGCTATGAGCTACAGTGGAGAGGAACACTACTTCTATATGGAAACAGGAAGAAAACCTCCTGCAAAACCAGTCAGGAATGGCTACTATGAGAGAACTGGGAAGGATTGTTTTAATTTTCAATAAGAATCAGAAATGTTGAAATTCGTTGATCAAAATGTGTATTTTGCACATCTGCTTTTTAAGCGACAGTGCACACAGACTCGGATAGTGCGGGTGTATCCTTGCAATATGGGATCAGAAGATGTTACTAGAAAACAACAGAGAAAGCTTTAAGAATCACAGCAACAATCAAATAAAAGCTACCTTTTAAGTCATTTTAAAAACTTACTTAACCTCAGAGGATATTTATTAAATATTGATTGATTTTCTTTATTCCCTTTGGGTTGGCTAAGATTTGATAAGTTCATGCTTTTGTTTATGAAAACCTTCTGAAGTGCACAAAGCTTGAGCATTGCACTGTAAATATCAACTGTTCCCTTTTTAGAGAGCTGTAAATGGATTCCTTTCGTTGGGTTTTTGAGCAAATAACATGGGTCATTTCTTGATGCGGTACTATAGTTTCCCAGGATGCAGCAGTGGCCCTAAGGTCCATAGCGCTCATGTCAGAGGTCACTTCCTGTTGCAGTGTTCCAGCAGCTCCTGAAGATCCACCATTTTGTAACATTTCTGATAATGATTAGAACACTGTGGACTTTGTTTATTTGCAAGTTTGTTTTGAGTCATGTTCTTTAAACTTCAATTTCATAAGAGAAAATACTCAACGACAGCTGGGTTAAGATAAGTAGTGAAGAAATTCCCAGGAATTCCCCAGATTCAAAAGCTCTTTCCACTCTTTCAATAAATTTACTGGAAGTGTTGTCAAGGTCAAGCTGTGGATGGCACAGCACAAGCAGAGGCCAGGTTTCCAGATCACCTCTGAAAGTTTCCTTTTTTTGATGTACACGTCATGCTTTAAAATAGGGATGGTTTCACAATAGTTCTGCTGATGTGTTCTTTTCTAATAATACTGTTGAATATGAAATCGCTGATTTGTGATTTGCAGTGTGAACCACAAACCCGAGTCTCTCCTCTTCTTTCGTAACATTTGCTGGCTTCCGTGTATGCTCAAAGTAAAGAAGATAAAAGTAAGGGAAACATGGGTGAAGAATGTAAACATTTCTGGGAGTTGTTTTTGGTTTGAAGGTTATTCAGAGAGAGGACAGCCCCACCACACCATGGTGCGTATTAGTCACTGTCGCTGGAGAACGAAAATGCAAGCAGTTCTACCCAATGAGGGAAAAGGTTGCTGGGAATGCAGTCTGTCAGGTCAAGATGAACTGCGTCTGTTATAGCCTAAATCCACCAAATGTCTGGTATGAAAAAGAGACGGTGACAGGTGAGCGTTAACTAAACATTTTGATCAACTTAAGTCTAAAGACTCGTACATTTCTGCGTGGAGTTTTTCAAACAAGAGAAAATGAATCTGCACTTATATATGCAGGTACACTAATAGTTTAAAGTTACTACTGAACAATTACAATTTTGATTCTAGAAGCAAAAATCTATAGGAAAGAATAAACCATTGTTGGTTTTCTTTGTTGTTGGTTTATTTTAATGTTTTAATCTCCATTAAGAACTGTTTTAAACTGACAATTTAATTTTCTTTCTTATTTACTTATTGTTAGCAAAGCACATAAAACTATTTTAACTGAATACATTAAAATAAGTGTTTATTATGACCTGAGGTTAATATTAAGTTAATCGAATAAGAAACATTATGTACATGAATTAGTTCAAGATAAATAAGGTTACATTTAGAAATGCAGTCCTGGACAAACAAATTGTCTTTAAGTGTAGCAACGGTAAAACCAAGTTCCCTTGTCCATTTCTATCATCATGTTAACCAGGAAGTACCAATGGTACAGTTCCTCAAATGACCATTGGGGTCAATTTTTGTCATGAAAAAACCATGCTGTTCCTTTATCTTGGTATAAAACTTACAATAATGTTATACAATTTTCTATGTTTGTCAATGACCATTCCAGAAGTCTTAACACTTTAATAGTGAAAAGACAATAGGACATAAACTGTAATTCTGACAGCCTTTTCAGCACACTATAGTCCATCCACCCATTTTACTCCCTTTCGGGGTCATGGGTTTGCTGGGTTCTATCCAGCTACTGTTGGGTAAAGGCAGGATACTCCCTGAATTGGTTGTCTTTCCATTGAAGGGCTGCACACTGTAGTCCACAGTGAAAATTCAATAAATATGCCACCACAAGCCATTTCCCTCAGAGGTTGAATTACTTGAAATGCATATGTCATTCATCTTTCACTTGTACATTTTAGTTGAGGGGAATGATGTTGACAAACTGTCACGTACTGCCTGTTGGAATGCAAAGTGGCAGAGTTAATGTTATAAACTAGATCAGGGACAGATCTGATACTGCCAATCACTTTATTTCTTTTTATCGTCATTAATTCATTTCTCAATATTAGGTAGAGATCCATAACTTTAGGTGTAGCTGTCAGATCATTTCAGTTTTTTCTGTTTCATTGCACACCTTATATACTGTTGAGTAAGACGAACCAAACCAGTGGTGCAAACGAGTTTAACCTGTCTCTAAAACCTGAAATTTAAGGCACTGCATAGTGTTTGTAAGACAGCTGTATATTTGTTTATTTGAACATTACACACTTCTAGTTTTAGCTGTTCCATTTTTTTGTATTTCAACTAGTCCCATGTTTTTACCCTCTGTCTCTTATGGGAGTATTTGATCATACTGTATCAACTTCTAAACATTTCTGCAGTTCTGAGACTGTTCAGCTTTTAAATCCAAAGCTGGCTCCTCGCCTTTTTCTCTCTTCTCTTCCTGTTGCCGGCTTCTCAAGAGATCGTGGTTGACAGGAGACATAGGTGGGTGATGTCAGCTCTCCTCTCAAAGGATCTAGCCCGTCCGATGAGGTTGGGCAACAGCTTCAAACTGTTGGACAGGAAGCCGTGGTTGTAGAGAGAGATGGGCAGAGAGAGGGAAGGAACAGCTTGCTGTTGTTTTGCTTTGTTTATTTTTTCATGTCAGTGCTAAAAGCGGACATGCAGGATGTTAATGGTTAGCGCTCTGTTGCCAAAAAAACTGTGTTTGCTCCATGGGATACAGGAACCATTTGGCACATTATGAGGTCGACGGATCTTGGTTAAAGTTTTATATCCTATTTGTTATTAGTTTCTCTGTATTCCTTGTTTTTGATGCGAAGACAAGAAGCTGAGATTTCATTCTGTGAGAGTTTAGGTACTTTTCAAACAAAGGTTCTCTGTGTGTGTCGGGTTGTACACTTGTTTAGAGGGACGCTAATGTTCAACAGCATTTGCTATACACTTGTGCAATATTTGGGAGATCTTTGCAGACGTGTGGAGTGTCGCTTCTGGGGCCCCCCCATTGTGTACCATGGTAAACAGTTCCCACTGCTTGCACAGCTGGGGCACACTCGATGGGGCTTTGCTTTGCTCATGAAGAGGGACATGGAGAGATAACTGAAAAGCAGAGAGGTGGTGAAAGTAAGAATGGGGGTGGGTGAAGTACTGCTGGACTGACAGAACAGAGGAATGCTGTCTGGGCCTTTGGGGCAGGATAGAAACTGCAAAAAGAAGTGGACAAGTAAGCGCAGAGAAAATGAGAGCAGAAAACTGATTATAAATGACAAATCCTCAGCCCCTCGCAACCAAACGGTTTTAGCTGCCGTATCCTAAGGGTGGGGAAACTGCATCGGCATTACCTCTGACTCCAGTTCAATCTGTTGAATGTATTCTGTACGCATGAGTATGTGGCCTTGGTAAATTCAACTGACACAGAAATGCATTCTAACTCTCGTCTGTCCTGCCTTTGTCATCTAACCTGTGTAGATGACTGTGTGGAGCTGATTGGCTGGGCAAAAAGAGAGGGATGTCTGTTTGTCGTCTAATCTGCCAGGGGATCGTCACTGATGGGCCTCTGTAGAATGGCTTTAGCAAAATTACTGTTCCAGGGAAGGGCAAATCCCTTTTATCAGATAGGAGCTCTGCTTTTATCTCTTCTTTCATTGCTGATTTACCTCTCCTTCTTGTCACCACATCAGTCAAGCTGTTGGTTCATCCTTTTATCGCTGCCTCCTTCTTTAAACCAGTTAGTCTACGTGTTCTTTGAGTTTACTTCAATTAATACTCTAAATTTTAATTACTTATATTGTTCATCTACTTGTGTGCCCTGCACTTTATGCCCAATTCCTTCTGTCTATAGGAAATTTGAGGCTTTACAATTGTGATCAATAAAAATGATCCTTGGCTTTACATTACAAAAAGTGAAAAAGCGTAAAACTGCATGGTGACGTGCTCAAAGATCTGTAAGATTTTGTTCCTTACATTTTATCTAACTTTTATCAACAGAAGTCGAGATATGAATTAATTTTCTCAATTCCAGACATGCATTTAATACTATTTCTAAGTGGAAGATGGATGTTACTCTTTTATCAAATGTAATTTAGGAAAGTTTTATGACACAAGCAGTGACAGCTTTTAATCACTGGACAGCGGCATCATCAATGAATAATTACCAACAAGACCAGAGTAATATTGCAACAAGTCATTGACATACAAAATGTTACTAAATCATGCATGTTTTTTGTATTTTCTAAGAAACGGTTGTGTGTATTTTTATTATATGACTTGCATCTTTTGTCATAGCTTGGCTGTATTGTTAAGTGAGGTTTTTTTTCTTTTAAGTTTTAGAAACTAAAAAGCACTGAGTCTGACCCCTTGACATCTTTTTTGTACATTCTACTATGGTACAGACGGCCACCACTGTTAATTGCCTAGACATGCAAAACCATGTAGATTCAGTTTTCTGCATTCAGTAAGTGAAACTTGCATTGGCTGGTCATCTATTTTCTTCATTTATGTCATGTAGGGCAAAACTAAGTAAACACAAAATTTACTGCAGCTTGTTAAAATGCAACTTCAACCCAAATTAGCACTGGTTCTCTTTCACCCACTTGTAAAAGAGGTATCACGAGTGACGTCATGTATAAATACAGTCCTCACACTTGGTGTGACTTAGTTAAGTTGTTGTCAGCTGTTCTGTTTATTTTCTATCTGCTGGTGTGTTTGTGTTTTGGAACTGGATGGACAAGTTTTCAGCATCTCATTTACAACTGTTTTCACCAGCAGATAATGATGAAAATACCATTGGCCTGTAGTTTGTTCATCTTTCACTTTGTTTTGAGTTGCTGGTCTGTTTTATGTGCCGTGGCTGGTGTCACACAGTGCAGTTGTGGCAGTGACCTGCTAGATAATTAACAGAAGAAAAATGTGTGGACACATGCACACAAAAGTTTGGTGAAACTCAAATAAACAAGGGTTCGGATTTTAGACTCAAGTTAGAAAAACGTGTTAATCACCACCAACGTGAGTGGGGAAAAAAAACATTTTAACTTTACTAAAAAAAAAACTTTCAAATGGAAACTTTTGTCTGCTGGAAGCTGATGTTTTATTCTAGATGTTTAAGTGCACATACTCTTGCAAAATGTTAATGTTTAGTTTAAAATTATGTTAAACATAAGTGCATGATTTGCACAGATTTTTTCCCTGTTAGTCCATTCAATCCTTCTCCTTCCTAACTATATAATTAGATATTTAAATATCACCAATCATGTTGTATAGAAAAATATCACACTAATACTAAATACTCAGAGGACCAGGCTTTGTGGGATTTTCCAGCACCTGTGTGGTATTAGTATGGTTCACAAGAAGGTGACGGCACCAGTTAGGACATCAGTGTTGCATTATCTGAAATTTCATCCATCTTGCTTCGAAGACATTAGACTGTTTAACTTCATGTCTCATAATAAAAAGCTATGGAGAGAGGAAAATTGGCCAACCTAAGCAAATAACCTGTTAGTACTCACTGCAGCTGTCTTTCTGTCTTCAGGCTAAAATGTGCCATCATTTGCCTGCTTTAGCAAGCTTACTCCCATCTGGACAAAGCAGGCAGGCACTGCGAGGATCATATTCCTTGATTTCTATATTTCGTTCAACATGATTCAGCCTGCACTACTATGTGAAAAGCTTCAGAAAATTCAGTTGGGTGCCCCCATAACTGCCTGGAGCATTGAATACCTGACAGACCATAGTTTATAAGACTGAAATGTTGGGTCTTTAAAAAAGTGGTCAGCAGCACAGGAACACCCCAGGGGACTGTACTGTGATCATTTCTCTTCACTCTGTACATCTCAGACTTCCACTGTGACTCAGTGGGAAGACTCCTCAGAAAGTGTGGTCCTGTTGTGTGTTAGTGGTGGACTGCTTTGTGACATGCTGTTTGAACACTAATCTGACAAGGCAAATTAATGTAGCAATTCAGGAAGGAGTTAGTTAAGCTATTGTTTTCTTGATAGAAGAAATGAATCAGGTAGTGTTAAACTAGAGATAACAAGTGTTCACCCGGACAACTGACTACACTGAAATGTTTACATTTGTGGCACAAATAGACTGTACTTTGTACTGGTACGATCCGGTCCGGTATTTTGAGTGTTTCCATTGGAAAATGGACCCATTAAACAGTACCAGACCGTACCTCTTGGCGGCCCCCATGGGTTGTTGGTCCATTGAAAAGTGGAACGGAACAGTTGGGGCGGAGCAACCGTAGCAATCCGTTAATTGGCAGAAAGTGATGACAACGCTAGAAAACGCCAATATAGTGCTCATTTAAGCTAACGTTTCCAATGTTTCTCTACAGCGGTATTCATCTTAGCCGCCCGCGATATTCTTTCGAACAATATTATATTGCTGTTATACACAATGTACTAGAAGTAAAGCAATAAAAATATGAGCTGCTGGATGAATCCATGCCAGAAAGCATCTTTGCTTTTGTGTTGTTCCCGTACAAAAGCACAATGTATTTGGAATTTGACATCAGCTGTTTTTTCCAGGCTTGGACAGATGAACAGACCTGTCAGGTCAAACCGACTGACCAGGTCTTCAGCCATCTAGGGATCTTTAAAAAAGAGAATCCCAGCTGTGTGATGTCATTAATGTCCCCTCTTTCTTGTTCATGTTATTTTGCCACATTTCTTGATTATCATCACGTCTTTTTTTTATTTTGGTCAAACATTTGAACCTATTATCTTTTGATTCTGTAAATGTTGTTTTCTTCCAATATAATGAGAAATTGTTCACCCATCCTAAAATATCGAAGACATAAAAGTGCAACCTTTTTAAAATGACTTCAGTTGAAGGACAGACTTGGTTTGAATGGACAGAGAAGACTTATAGTTTTTGTGCCTTTGTCTGGTGGTGCTCTCAGAAGTGAACCAAAGACTTAAGCAGGCTAATGATCACACAGTTCCAAATACTGGTTACTTGGGGTTACATGGCCCAATCAAGATAGGAAATAAAAGCAAGAAGATAATAGGGTTTGCATGTTTGGATCAGGTGAGCTTTCACAGAAAAGGGTCTGAACCAAGCTTGCGAGTTTAAATAGCTTCGTTATTGCTTTAAATAACTTAGACTTTAGTGGTAGTAGGTAATGCAGTTTGCTAGGCATTCATAATTTGTATTTTTGATAGCAGTTTGCGAGGTCCAGTTTAGCTTCTCTACTAACAGTATTGAATAACTGTGGTCAAGATTACTTGTTTGGTCAGCCCCACCCTTCTTTATTGACTCTCACTGCAGTCTACAAGGGAGCACTTGCCTGTCTTTCTGCTTTTCTACACAGCTTGCCACACATTCTCTTAACAGCTCAAGCTGTTAATGTTGCGGCAGTTAGCTATACAGCTCACACCAATGTCAAAGCCACTAATCTCTCTAGTATAAAGGCCAAGCAAGGGAATTTATGTTAGGCTGCTACAGGAATGAAAGGAAAGCAGAGAATCGTTTGAGCAGGTTGACAGATAAGGCTCTTGTGCTTTCTGTGTGGTGCTTTTTAAACCACGGTAAGCTGCTTAATTAGACATAATCTACAGACCCCAGACTGAGGCGGAACTAATGAAATTAAAAGACTCAAATCCCATCCTGCCATCACACACTCTTCTCCACCACACCATCACTTGTGGCTCCCTGCCTCATCAGTTCTCTGTCCTCTCTGCTGCCTGCCATTACACCCCCAACCTCCTTCCCTCCATGCTTTGAACTTTCATCTTCCTTATTCTTCACTTTTTACTTTTTAACACTTGTTCGTCTACCCTCACACCTTCAAAGTTTGTCTGGTTTCCATGACAACCTTGGGGCTTTATCCTCAATCTATAACTCAAGCTGTGTAGACATAAGGATGTTTTGCTTTGATAGTCACAGTTTTTCTCTTAAAGGAGTGAATTGTTCCTAAAAATACTTTTCTGTCAGAGTCTGTGACAATTTTTAGGGAGTGTAATAAAATACTTATGGTACTTTTCATGCCTCTTCTTGCAATGTCTCAGATTTTCTTTTAGCATTTGCATGGTCTGCATAGCTTTCATTCATTCTCATTTTATTACTTTTTATATATATATATATATATATATATATATATATATATAAAACTTCTTTTAGAAATAATTATTGCCTAAAGACCTATCTAAAACAGTTGTTTTGCATTGTACTGATTATTTAAACCTAATATCCATAACTTTGAAAATATTCATAAGAAAACTGTTTGCAGATTTAATGTCTGTAATTAGACAACTGATAAATGTTTAAGAAGTCTGTGAATTAGTACTTTTGAATTTATGTTGCTTTAGATGGAAAACTCAATGAATAGATGGTCTCTGTCCACATGCCTCACAGCTACAGAACTCATTATGTTTTGTCGAACAATTAGGCTGTTGTGCTGTTTTTTTAAAGCATTTTTTTGTGTTAATGACTGGAGTTGTTTGACATGAACCTGTTTATGGCTCCTATGTTTCAGTCAGCCCAGAGTTGGATCCATCTGAGAGAGTTGCCCAAGGTTTATCCAAAAGAAAATAAATAAAGGAAAACGTAGATTTATTACTTTAAAAAATAGTAATAACAATGGATTTGATTTTTCTGTGCTTTTCCAGACACTAAATGTGTATGCTTTGTTCATTCACTCCTCATTCATACTTTGTGATGGTAAGCTACTAATGTAGCCACAGCTGCCCTGGGGTAGACTGACAGAGACGTGGCTGCCAGTATGCTCCTACGGCCCCTCTCACCATCACCAGGACATTCATACGCATCCACATACCGGTGAAGCCATACTTGAGGCAGGAAGGGTGAACTGTTTTGCCCAAGAACTAAACAACAGTTGGCTGGGAGAAGCGGGAACGAAACCGCCGCTCCTTCAATCATAGGCCAACCTGCTCAACCCCCTGAGGCAAAAACAAAAGCCATACAAAAACTAACATTAATTATTTGCATTTAAATCTAGACCTCCTTGCTTCAGAGCACACCCACATAAAGAAATGCATTTCGGCACCACAAAAACACGTCGCAGATCATTCTAGTGGCAGAGGGATAGCCAGCCCTAAGTTGCTTTGGCTCCTCCATAAAAAGCATAAATAAAACTTTCTGACTCCACTACTGCTTCAGTAGCCTGAAGCAATTCAGTTTGGCTGGCGTCTCCCTGTGCCGGTCCCTAGTCTGGATAAAATACAGGCTTGTATGAGGAAGGGCATCTGACGTAAAAAATCTCCGCCAAACTGAATGTGCGAGTCAGTGAAAGCTATTACACTGTGCTGACTTGTGAAGGGATATGCTGAAAGGGGAACAACATTCAAGAGGCTTTCTTAATTCTGTTTCTGATGACATTCTTTCTGTGTTTTGGGTCTGTGGGGGGTTCTCTTCTCACTTGAACATGCTTTTACACCTAACCGATGTGGGAGAGTTGTAACTCTACCCTGAATTCCTCCACCATGGGTGATCTTTTTTTTTTTTTTGAACCAGTCTCTTGGGAAGACCCCAGCCACCCTTCATAGGAAACTCATTCCTGCCATTTGCATCAGTAATCGTATCCCACACCACAAGGATGAGTGCAGAAATGTTAATCGACAAGTGTATTGAGAGCTTTGTCTTCCTACTTAGTTCTTTTTATCCTCATCAGACTCGAACAGTTGGATGATCGCAGATGCTGCTCCAATCTTTTCTCATCTTCATCATTTTCTAACTTGTGAACCGACCCCAGATACTTAAACCCCTCCACCCATGGGAATGACTTGCTCATAACCTAGAGAAGACATTCTATTTTGTTTTCCAGCTGAGAACCATATTCTCCAAATATGTTTGGCTTTAAGCTGTTTTCAGCAAAACTTCAACATATATAGTTATGCCCTGCATATTTGGTCTCTGTATCTCTTGCCCCACCATCTTTTGTCTCTACATCTCCTCAAGCTGATGAGGCAAACTTCCTAACTCGCTCCCCTCCAATAAGTCCCACAGTCTCCTAGATTTTCTGTGTCGTTGAGTAGATCTGAGTGTTGCTGCATTCTGGTTTTGCTTGATTAGTCAGTGTTTGATGCTGTAGGCAGCTTTGTTTTGTTGCTGAATGAGCTGTTCCACTGAGAGCACAGAAGACGAAAAGGAGCTGAGGAAGGAGACGGGAAGGTGAAGCGAAAGGTGGAGTGGAAAACCAAAAGGAAAAGAAAAAACACTGTAGAATCTTGGGAAAAAATAAGATGAAAGCTGAGGAGGAAGACTCAAAGAAGAGAGGCTTGGAGAGGATAAATGAGACTGGAGAAAAGCTGGAGAGGCAAGGGAAAAGCACAAATGAGGAAAGCATATTGATACATAAGAAAAACGAAGAAAGAAATGACCTCTCCTCCTGTGGAGAGGGAAGATAACTGAGTGTTTAGAAATGCTGAGGTGGACAGAAGCCATATCTTCCTCTAACACAGCACCTGCAAGTCTGCCTGCCCCCTACCATTCACCGACTGTCTACTGTGGCAATGTGTGTGCTTATGTGTGCCTTTGAAAGGTTGTGTAAGCGGGAAAACACATTAATATTCATACAGTTACTGTGCTGTTTTTGTTTCAGCTCATATCAGCCTTGAAGCATGTTTAAACTCCAACATACCAAATCCCCGAGTCCCTTCACTGCACCGTTTTAATACATCCATGGTGGGCATTAATAGCTTTTCTTGTGAAATACGAAAGAGGGGTTGTGCGGTTTAGTCGACGTCTGCACGAACACAGCAAATACAGTTTTCTCTGTAAACCCAAAGGCTCCAGGAGCATTACGTTCTTTCAGAAGTCAGACTGAACAAGCTGATAGCTTGTCCATGACTGTTGTTGCTGAATAAGACAATGTTGCATTGTGATATTTTGCTGACTTTATTTTATTATTATGCGTTTAAAAACACAGGCTAGAGATCATTATGACTCATTGTGCAATCATGATAATCAAAAGGTATTATTTTCACATTTGAATTTATTTTGTTTGCTACTACCTTCACTTTCAGCAGTTGCACCGTGGCTGCTCCAGCTACTAGTTTCACTTTCTGTGAAATGTACCAGTTTGGACACTAAGATTCCAGAATAATTTCTTAGGAAATTAGCACAATAAGTAAGTACTACAGTGGGGATTGAAAGTTTGAGCGCCCCACGTAGAATATTATATTGTTGTTCATAAGGAACCCAAGGAAAGATTGAAAAATCTTCTAAAGGCATCAGCTTACAGATGAGATTTTAAAAAAAATGCTTTTTTTTTTAATCATTTACCCTTTCAAAATAACAAGAAACAAAATAATGGTGTGTGCAAAAGTTATAAAATTTATATGCTAAAAAACAAATTTGGTCTGGACTTGGATATGCATTTATTGTTATGAAATCGATCTTCCAATGTCACCAAGGTGGAAACACATTGCGTAATTTCCCTATTTTTGGAAGCTTCCAAACAAACAAGATGATTGGGATCTCCAGTGAAAGTTTTCCAACCGATTAATCCAGACTTAATCTTTACCAAATTATCCAAGGAAATTTAAAACATGAAAATGTTTGCTGGCATGTTTATTAGAGCATAAAAAATATTTGTATGCAAACTGGTTAACGATTAACCTTAAAGTTTAAATGTTGTATGTGTTATCCGGCCTTTTTAATACAGATGTTTCAATTATAAGTAGTGTAATGTTGCTACAGGAAGAAATCTCATATGAGTCCAATAAATAAAGTTAGAATTTAAAGTTAGTATTTAGTGTTACTTTCATGCAGGATTAAATAATTAGAATCTTCATTACAGATCTCTTTGTCCATTGGTGTGGTGTGGGTTATTTATTTTATTTTTAAATGGCTTTTGCTCTGTGTATGTGTACGTACTCTGTCTAGGATGTACCCCTCATGTCTTTGGTAATAGCTAGACAGGCACCATCACTCGGAACGCTATGGTGTTAATAGAAAATGAAAAATAAATGACAGCAATTTAGTTTTGTTGAAGTGGTATAGACAGCAAAAAGATGGCTCTGACAGTTTTGTCCAACTGATGTAGTGAATACAGAGCTGTAGAAGCTGCTTTAAGATTATACAAATGGCAATTTTCCTGTACTGTCAGTATCGGAATTCCTCAAATGTATTTTGCAAAATTCATGGTTTTCCATCATCAAATGAAAATAATAAAAACCACAAAAAAACATTTTAAAAAATTGGAAAAGGGGCAAGTTGCCTTGGGCTCCATTTTACATCGCTTTGTCTGTTTCTTTTTTACCAAATTTTTCGTTACCTTGTTGCTGAACGGTTTTGCTTGCTTCCTTGACACCTCTACTGCTGCATTGTACAAATACTGTTTCATAGATGATTGGAAGAATCCACTCGTGGAAACATTAAATGGAGATTTTAAATAAAGAAGCTCCTTATCTTTCCTGCCAGAGACACTTTCATGTCCGTGCATGCAAATGAATAATATATGTGAAAAAAAAGCACATACACATAGGCCACAAAAGTAACCCCATTTGACTGGCCGCAATACTGACAGGGGCTGTTGTGTGCTTTCCTTTAGCACTCTTTGTAACACAACTGCATGTGTGTGCGTGCATGCTCTGCTGGAACACACACACATCAGAAGGGATGTGGAGTCTCTAGGGGCATGGGGATGAATGAGAGTGTTGTCACTAGTCAGGTCCAGCTGCCTTTGTGCCTTCTTTATGCTGCATGTTCTCCAATTATACCACAGACATTGCATGTGTGGAGCCTCTACACAAAAGATGGAGTGTGGATGTTTTGTTTTTATCAGTGTAAACTGAATGGATTACATTTTGTAAAGGGCTTGTAAGCAGTTATCATATTAACTGCTTACCATCTTCCCTCAAGCTTCTTCTCTTTATGTTTGAGAAGAAGCTTTTAATAAAAATACATTTAGGTCACCTGTAAAGCTTTAATATACACCTGTGCGTATATGTAGCTGTACTCACACTTTGGCTGATGGCACGTTGTGGCTCATAGTCAGTTAAAGGGTTCCTTCAGTGCCAGTATGTAGATATTTCAGTATGTGAGTAGTGAGCTCCTAGAAATTGCTGTCAAAGCAGAAGCTGTATAATTTGCCCACAGACACTTTCATTATACAGCAATGTGTGAGCATAAAATCTGCTTTCCACCACACTAGCTGTATGGTTAAGTGATAATATGTGTAAAAAAAAAAAAACCTTTAATCCAGTTTGAAAGTAATCTTTTCCTGTTGGTTTATACCTAATATCTGTTCCTGTGAGATCACACACACTCGTACCTGAGAAGGTAAAAATTACTTCTAAAGAATCAGATGCTGATTGGTCAGATGCTGGTTTTGTGCTCAAGTGTCATTTTGTTTGCAGACCTTTTCTGGGCACAGCAAGCCAACTTTAAGCTTTCTGAATAAAAAGAAAATGGCAAATAGGGCTGCCCATGTGTCGAAGTTTCCCGAACCCCACATTGAACCCCACAGAGCTGCTACGCAAGGCGCTAACCAGACCACCAAGAGCAATGTGGAATTCCGTGTCAAACCGAAGGACACTTGACACCTTTGAACCTGCGACCTTCCATTCAGGTTTATTGCTCCAACGCTGCACCACATCCACCCAACAGTGTTTGGTTTGTCCCAAAGCATTTACAGTTAGTTACTTACAGCTATTACTTTTCAGATAGTAGTCAAACCTGTCACATATCGCAACAACTTGTTTTTTTTGATAATTAAAGTAATGTCACAACTTTATCAAGTGAGATTCAATTGATTGATCGATTGCTGCATAACAAAGTCTGACTAATCAATCTGATGAGTCTGTCAGTTTGTGTTGTGAAGCATTTGCACTGAACAACAGCAAAGAAAGTAAAAGAGTAACCAGATGGAAGGAGAAACCATGCCATAAGTGTGATGGTTTTTTCAAAGTACATTTTATACTGCATTGGTGTCGATCCATTTTAAAACATTTTTTTTGATGTAACATTTTTTTTGTTGCAACGCTGCCATATTTTATGGGAGATTTATTGTTGAAAGAGGGGGAGAACCACTATGCTAGTCTGTATGATCTAAGTTTATGAGATACAGTTCTACACGAACATACTGTTCCATTTTTTAATGATGCTTTTGTAACAGTGGTAGCCCTGACATTTTACATTATCTTGTATATATTTCTGGAAGAGTTTGTGAACATATAGTGTGTGTGTGCACAAAAAATAAGATTTAGCATGTGATGTTCTGATAGCGCTCAAGTGGTTGGTACATTGTTGCTTTGTTATGGCGGCTGCCTCACCCACCTCAGAGGGGATGTCTTATCACTGTAGGCTCATTCCCAGCTGAGTCTGGCTTCTTCTGTTATCTTTTTCCTGCTCAGTGTCTGTGATGAAAATGTGATTCTATAGACTTGGAAGTTGTTTGCATCACAGCTTGCTGTATGAAGTGTAAGATGCTTTTCATCGTCTCCACCTCGTTTCCTCTCATGGCTAGTGATGATCCTCTGCAGCAAGACTAAATTAACTTCCACTATGTATTTTGTAGCACAGGTAATAATGGTCAGTAAAATTACAGCCAGGAGGTATGGTGTCGTTAAACACACTTATCTTCCCCTCCATCATCTTCTTCAAAGATCTAAATGGAAATCTGAGTGGAGGTAAACATGCCATTCCATTGAGAAGCCCAGCAAACAGTCAGCCTGACATTCTGTTAATGGGAAGATGATGGGATAGGCTTCAGTAAGCTGGAGTGTAGTGACAGCAGTATTTACCAATCTGAACAATATCAAGTTGTTCTGCTTCCTGCATCACGTTTTTATTAGGGCTGGGCGATAAAATAGCTATCGATATTTTGACAATACTTTTTCTCAAAAGTAAAATGAGCCCATCGCTAGAGAGACTTTTTTATTTTGAAAGGCCCAAAATTGTTGTGAGCATTTTCTCCTTTTTGGCAAATAAAAGTTAGAGGATTAGTCACCACATGGAGAGTAAAAAGCATTTGAAAGCTTTTACTTAAATTTTCAGTTTAGTTTGTAATATTTATGTCTTTTATTAGTTTTCTGGGGGGAAAAAACTGTTGCATCGTGTTCCTATAGTGCATCTGTTATGTTTAAAGTATGATAGGAAATAAATATTGAAATCTAAACAACCTGCTGATGGTTACACATTTCTCTAACGAGCCACAGATCGTTCAAATTACACTAATATAGTTATTTAATTTACATCATAATATATCTAAATATCGTCTGATATAAAAAAGGTAACAGTATCGTGATATAGAAAATTCACTATCAACCAGCCCTAGTTTTTATTTAATTGCCGGCTTTCACTATGTCGTTAACTTGAGTTTGACTTCTTTGTTACTGAAACACTAGCCTCTGTTAAAAATAAATCTTGTAGGATTGAGGCTGTTAGACATTTAGAGGAAATGGTTAAGAAAATCAGAACTGCTGTTTCAAGCATGTTTTCAGCTGGTTGTTTAAATGAAAATGTTTCTTTCAAATAGTTGAGCAGTTACAGGTTTCATGTCCACTTCTTTTGCCATGGAATGGATTGAGGTCTCCGGACAGTCTTTAACAGGCATGATTTGTTAATTCCTTTCTTTCTAGCCCCCCTTTTTTTTCTTTTCACCCAGGGTAGATTTGATCACTTTTGTATATTTGTATGTGCGCCTGACTGTTCATTAAGGGTGCTTTCTGCATAAACCCACTGAAGGCCTCTAGGTTGCCTGTAGATGTTGTCAATACATGCTTACACGTTTTTTTTTTTTTTTGTTTTGTAATCTCAGGATACAATAAACAAACCTTTCAAACTGTTTATAACTAATTCTTTATTTTTCTTCCCTACTCTCTACCCTCTTTTTCTGCCAGATTTCTCATGAAACAAAGGAAATCAAGCAAAGCAAGATTGTAAGCCTAAGTGAAAGCTAAAAACCAAAGATAAAGCCTCCAGTCTCATGGGGTTTGTTGAGTGGACAGTAGCAAAATAATCCCTCCTTAACTTCATACAACAATCCTTTTAAATTACTTTAGCCTTTGCACGTCAATAGATGTGCCTCTTAAGGGGGTACAGGTGAGGTGTGTGTGTGGCAAGGCACTGGCGTCAAGGATTAGAAGATTTTAAAGATGCATGGCTGTGTCAGGTGTGTGCATTTGCTTGTCCTTGTGAAATTAATATTATCTGAAGTGATGTCAGGAATAAAAAGAGTGGATTTGATGCATTGTCATGTTTGAAGGCCTTAGTAAAATGATTGAGCAAAAAAAAAAAAAAACAAGTAGGGTACCATGAGAGGCATCGATCTCCCTCTCCAAAAGTAGATTTTACTCCAAATGTACAGAGTCCACCTTCTCCACAGGACAACTGTATGCTTTTTAAAGAAATGGATCTTGCTTGAAATATCAGTCATGTGATTTCAGTTTTACCTTGATCATATTCAGCCTTAACAATTGGCAGCATCTTGATATTTGTCAGCTTGCTAACCACAGCAGACTGGCCATGTGAGTAATATAATATACTAATAATTTTGCTGCTGCAAAGGGAAGTACATGAAAAAATAATTGGTATGGAAAAAATGCTTTTCATAATCATTAAAAAAAATATGGCTTACTCTCAAGGTTTTCTATAAAAAGGTTACCCTACCGTGCCCCTTTTGTTTGAAACTTAGAATTTCCTAGCAAAGAATCAAAGAATGGATGTCAGAACAATGCAAAACATTAAGACCTGCATGTCTGTTCTAGTTTTAACACTCAAATCCAGAGACTTTGGAAGAATTTGAATCGGTTTGATTGGTCAGTAGATTCATATGAGATCCCTGGGCTATTACGTAGTACAGAGAAACATTCCCAATCAGAGGGGAAGCAGAATGGGTGGAGTGAAAAAGCAATAGTAAAGGAACATTTTGGCATCGAGTCATGCAGGCAAATAATGGGGGTTGTGTTTTAGTTAATGAGGTGGGATGTGGGAGGTTAAAGCTTGGATTGGGGACAAAAGAAATGCTGACAAATCCAGCTTGTTTCTTTTTTTTCCAGTTGCTGCAGAGAAAGTGAGATAATTAACAATCCCCAGAGATGGTTTCTTCCTATGAGCATGGAAAGTGAACCCGAGACACTGAGCAGAAACTAAGTTTTGGGAAGATTTTAAATAAAATGATGATTTAACTTTTCATAAAAGTGGAGGTCCATGTCAGAATAAGTCAAATTGAATCAGTGGTACTTGTCTGCCATGTTATTTGTATATTGAGAATTTATATTAGTCTGCTGCCATTTTGCTTTTTATCTGCTGTTTTGACAGAGCTGTACTTCTTGTTTAGGTTACTGTTGTGACCTTTGGTGGTCTGTCATTGAAATTTTTACCTCAAGCAAACAAACTTGGAAGCAGCACTCAAATATTAATTATGAATACTATTAAATAGTTAAGGAGATGCAATGCATCTGCTGCATAAAGCATGTTTTTAATCTTTCAAACTGATGTAAAGAGCACATAACATGCTCTGGGGGAATCTTAATTCTTAAACTTTTTTCAGAAGTACTTATTTGTTTTGCACAGTTTGAAATACTCTACTTTTACTATGTATGGTGTGATGTTTCAACTCTACTTTTTCTGCTGTAGTAGTGTTTGTTTTATTTGTACAAAAACCTGGAGTTTCTGGACATTTAAAAAAATGTGTTTTTAAATGTATTAATAACACTTAAGGTTTCATTCAATGTGTTATTTGTAAAGAGTTCACAGACATATTGCAGTTATTTCCCCTACTTACAACCCAGGTTGACCATAGCTACCTACGTGTGAATTTGATGAATAAATATAACTACCATTCAATGGGACAGTTGGCTTGCAATGAGGGCATACAATGACCTTAATCCAGTGTTGATCCTTAAGTGGCAATACTCTTCACACTGCTGCCTAACTATAGGTCTCCCTGTGCCTTGAAAATACAGGGTTGTCTCAGGAAGGGCATCTGGTGTAAAATTCTGCCAAACCACCTGTGCGAATCAGTGAAAGCTGATTCGCTGTGACAATTTCTGACAGGAAAAGCTGAAAGATGAACAACAACAACCATTCTTTATTTGTGGGGAGTGCTGAACTTTTATTATAAAGGAAAGCTGTAAGTTGAATTAGCTTCAAGTTTCATTAACATGTTGGTATATATATTTAATATGATTGATTAAAACACTATTGGTTGCTTTTTATGAAATTCACAAATATTCTGCGGCTAAAAAAGTGATATTCATAGGTGACAAAAGAAGGTGGGAGCATCATATTAGTGGACGG
This sequence comes from Oryzias celebensis, assembly GCA_014656515.1. Taxonomy (NCBI): domain Eukaryota; kingdom Metazoa; phylum Chordata; class Actinopteri; order Beloniformes; family Adrianichthyidae; genus Oryzias; species Oryzias celebensis. The sequence continues at coordinate 66,067,530 of BNCR01000012.1, read as the reverse complement.
TAAGACACTGAACCTTGGCACAAGGATTTTCTCTTGGGACCTTGATACAGTTGCAGCTCCAGGCATAGAGTAGCAAAGACTTTTTTGTAGTGGTGCATGAGTATCTATCTGCAGATATAAAATGGATGACTGAGCACAACCTCTGTAACCTCTGGATGGGCTGTTGCAGAGCTTGTCTGCTTCTTTTACTTTGGCAGTCGATGAATGCCAGGTGCCCTCCCACCCACCATTCCCATGTCTTCATGCAAACAGTTCTGGAACAGCAGTTTTGTGTGTGTGCATTGTCTGATGCAACAATTGGCATGATTTCTTTTACTTCTCTTTCTTTACATGTGCTAATGTGGAGGAGTTTTACTCAAAAATCTCGGCTCTAGCATTACATATTTTTGACGGAGAAACAAATCTTTAATTTGTCTTTGTTAAAATATCTGGCGTCTTTTTGCACAAGTGTTTTAGAAGAGTGGAACTCCATCGTGAAGTGAATAGGTAAATTAAGAGTAGAAGAAGAACAACCAGAGAAACAAAACAAGTTCTGCGACCATAAGCCTATTTGCCATCCAAATACTATGACAACCGAAAAAAGTCATCATCTTTAATTGCTACCGAGATAGGTTCAGGTGTTTTCAATTGTCTCATTATCTTTTTTTTCCCTCTCTCACAGTGACTCACCGGTCTCTGGCAGTAGACCTCTGCTGTCTCCTCAGTGTTTCTCTTGAGCCAGCCTGCTGTGCACCTTTCTTTCTTTCAGCCACCTCACACAGCCATTTAGAGCTCCTGAGCATGAGTCTTTCAAGTGATTGTCTCCCGCAGTAAGAGTGTACTGCTCTTCAGACATGCAGCCTAATGCTGCTTTGCTTTTAGATGATGGGGTTTATTAATGGGTGACTCAGTGGAAGTCAAGGCAGAAAAATGTATAGAGGAGAGTCAAAATGACCTAAATGAATACTTGAATGCAAGAGGAGACAACTGTGGCTCATGGGCAGAGCTTGATGCATTGAAAGTGGCCGTTTATGGTTTTCAGTAAGGGTTATATATTTTATGTTGATGCTGCAGCAACCTAAAATGCAGATAAGTGATTATAGAGTAACCCAGTCTACGCACCATTAGGCTACCACAAATGCTGAGCACTTACCAGAAGCTCTTTGTGATAACGTCCTCCATTCTACCAGAATAAACACTTGATTTTTTTTTGTTGTTATTTTCTCTCATTTTGTTTGAAATCTGTTTCACTCTTCTGTATTATCTTATTGCCTCCTAGATGTTTACGCACAGTCCTGCCTCCTTCACTACGTGTGCTTTGGACAAACTTTCCATTCTTTGATTCACGTTGTTCCTCGCTTTAATATTGTTTGGGACACCCAGGTTCTTGAGAGGTTACACTTATCGGTTAAAAGTAATTTCTTTTTCTTTGACGCTCTCCAAAAAAAAAAAAAAAAAAAAAAAAAAAAACAGCTCCTTCGTCAATATAAACCATTTTTAGTTTTCAAATATCTGTTTTCTTTCCTCTAACAATGAGTCATTTCTCCCCGTCAATAGCTCAGTCAGTTTAGGTACAAAAGAAAAAAATAATTACACATACAAAGCAAGTATTGGGATTTTTCTGTCTCAACTGTTGTTTGGGCAAAATTGTGCCTTCAATTATAGAGCCAGTCTAAAGCAGCATTCAGTCTATTGTCCGGGCATATCTGTTTTATTAGTGCTGGCGGCTTTATTAGCCTTTCAAAGAACAGCGCTTGGACTATGAGAATTGACTGGTGATGTGATTGGAGGTGATGCATATTGACTAGTTTCTTGTTTGGCTGTTGGGTGGATGCTGTAATGCTACATGGAAGCTGCCAACCAGGCTTGCCCATTAGCACCTCGACTCCACACATGAGAACATGACAAGAACACACCACATAGTGAGTGGCATTCGCAGTGTCACAGCGATGTACTGTCGCTGCTGGAATCTACTGTGTTTTTACAGTTAACATTTGGTTTTTGAGCTCCCCAGCTCATTGCAGCAACCGGTTAATATCTTCTTCTATTTCAGTTCGTCTCCATTTGTCATTTTCAGTTTTAATTGGCTTCAGCTTTCAGTGATGCATGAACCTTTCTCGACAGAGAAGGGGAAAACATTTTATTTAAACTTTCTGTTTATTCAAAGGGCAAAGAAAAAGAGAGTGTTTATATTTCAAACTGCAAATGTGCTGTTTCTATGGTAGAGCATATGGTGTGTGTGTTAGATCCCTATTTTGTGTGCGTGAACGCCATCTGTCACCTAGTAACAGTTTGGGTGATGTTTGGTTGATGTAAGAGCTCCCTGAAGAGATCATAGCAGATAATTGTACACAAAGCCTGCAGGTTACAAGTCCAGATGGAGACAGCTTAGTCATATTATCCTTAAACTCTGGGAAGTGAACACGAGAGGTTTCACTGTGTCACGTTGACACTTTTACATTTTCTGTTATAAAATCCGAATTGAACATTTTAGTGAACTTGGCAGTTTAATCATGGCTCTGCGAATATTAAAAGTCATGTTTCACCAAGATAAATGGTGCTTAACTAGCAATGTATTTATTTGGAGTGTAATTAAAATGTCAGACAAAGAATGGTTCTTACTCCTAAGTGCAACCACTTCCAAATGTGTGGTAATCAGTTATGTCTTATTAGAAACTGGCTGAAAAGTAATCTTCCAGCAGAGACTTTATGCTACAGGGTTTTACTGGAGGAGAATGAGATGGAAGTCATGTGGCAGCAGGCAAAAACCTTTTCCAATTAATACCGTGTCCTGACTTTTAGTTTAGTCTCACTTTCTGTGATTGATTTCACCACATTTAATTTATAATGCCAGCAGAATTGTAGTTTTGGAGGGGTTTTAGTCACAGAGTAGATTAATTGGAATGTTTTTAATGTTATATGAATAATTTCTATTATGAGATATTTTCTTAACACAAAAATGCTTTCCTGTTCAGCATCGGGGTGCAGAGCTTGCTTAAAGGTTATTCAGGGACTGAAAAGAAGAAAGTTGTGTTCACCATCTGCTCTTCTCTGTGAGAAGTTACACAATCCTAAGTGAGCTTTACTTTCTTTAATGAATAAAGACTGTTACATGACCTGATTTAATTTTTTTTAAATGATGCGCTGAAACCACTTCTATTTTTACCAGGGCAACAAGCTATGGACATCAGTATTACAGATGCGGGCAAATATCCAAGACACAGCCAATTGAGCATAGTAATAGAGACTGGCTGAAATGAGCCACACTTGCACACCCGCCGGTTTCAAACCAATGTTTACATTTATAAAATGTTAACTCAGAAATGTAATTTGTGCAAAAAGCACATCAACAGTAAGATAAGCAGAACTGTAAAGTCTTATATCTGCAGTATTACTCCAAGAAAACAAAGATGCCTAAACTTTGCCATAAGAATCAAACTTTGTGTTTCTGCACCTTTGAATGGTCCGAGTGAATACTCAAATCTGATTGGCTGCTGGGCGTTCCAGAAAAAGTTCTGGTCACAATGTTCTATATGTGCAGGCTTCTTCAAAACAATCTTTTTGGTTCATCTTCTGGACAAAAACAAGGGGTAAGAGGTGAACTGTCTCTTAACTAATGATTTATTGAACTTATAGCAATGATCAGCACATATGTCACTTTCCTTTGCTGCTGCAATTCATGGTTTCTGCTGGCTCAGCGACGCCTTGACTTACCGTGACAACGGGCTGCATTTTGTGAAAAAGTGATCTAAACCTAAAAAATAACAAGAATAAAGTACTAATAATTGATTAAACATTTCTTTTGTAAGTGACTATGTTATAAGCGAGATTCTACCTGACAAAGTGTGTATTTTCAGAAATTGACGCGTGTCGCGAAAGCCTGAACCAGCGGAAGACGGTTGCCTCGCACAGTGTAATAATCTGCATTAATATATATTTACGCATTATTTTTTTTTCTAATGAATCGCATCCGTTAATGTTGACAGCCCTAAAATAAAGCTACTTTTCAATTTAGGAATTAAATCTGCACTTTATCCACTTAATAAAATAGATCCCATTTAAAGAATATTTGAGGAAAAAAACAGAAGAGATCTTTATTTTTTGTATGTGTGACTGATTGTTTGATAATACTGATTAATTTGAAAACCATTTGATTGAAAAAAAACTGAGCAATATATTCAGCAGCAGACACAGAGGTAAAACTAACAGATGCAACAGAACAGATCTCGGAGAGAAAAAAAATGGTTGCTGATTTACACAAGGGCCAGTGAAATTAAGGGGCATGATGAGCAATTCAGTTCATCCTTGGCAGAGGGAACTAAGAAGCAAAGAGAGAGGTCCACAGATGAGCTTTTGTGCCAGAGGACAACACAGGCTTGTCTGTCTCTTTGGGCAGGCATGTAAAGCAACAGTTGTTGTTTACACTGCATAGCCTGTTGAAGAGGAAAATACAAAAGGAAGTGTTTCCATATTTAACACAAATTTAACTGTCAAAAAGCATCATGCCCTTAGTCATTGTAGATGGTTTCTTCATAAAGTGAAACAAGAAATGACTTCAGGTCTCTGCTGAGCTGTACAAGCATGCCCCCTATTATTTTGTTGGCTTTAAGTTTGGAGGCTGATGACTTATGAGAATAAAGTTCCTTTTTAAACCATCCTCTGTATATGCATGATTGGGTTTTATTGAAATGATTGAAAACTTGAAATGGCTAGCATGTGACATTTGTTTAGACTTCCAGTAAGTACTTGATTTTTACATTAATTGGATTTGGAATTTGGATTTGGAAATGGTTTATTTGAAGCAGACAAGAAAAATATATAAGACACGTGTAACACAATCAATCAACAACAACAAAGATTTGTATCGGTAATCATGCCAAACATAGGATAACTAGGCATCAGAAGATTGACTGCTTGAAGGGGAGTGATAGGAAGCGAACTTATATAATCCCACCCGACTCGACCACACCATTTACATTACATTTACATTAGATATCAACATGTACTTGTACTGAGTTTCAAAAATAAAAGCAACAATTACTCTGTACTCAACTACATTTTTGATTGAAAATTTGTACTCTTTACTCCACTACATTTGAATGGACACTTACCGTTACTCATTGCATTTACTCGAGTAAATACTCAGTACAAGTACAAATTAGCCAAAAAAAAGAACTTAAGTAAAGTAACGAAGTCCATTTACTCAAGTACTTTACACTACTGTGTACGTATAACACCAGTATAATGAGATGCATACTGATCTTAAATGGCTTAAAGTTCATGACAGAGCATCATCAACATTAGTCAGTTCCACTTGGAAGGCCTTTTAGATGCCAGTTTACCATTCTTTTTATTAGCGTTTTACACTATAACAATAACCTGAAGCCTTTCTAGGTAGCCAGACTTTCCCCTTTAAAATATTTTGCTATAACTATTTAAAAATGGCTAACTTTGACTCCAAGCTTTAGAGCAATGCTTTCTTGCAAATCCTTGAATCCTTTTATTGCAAGAGTTCAGCTATCCTCCTAAGGCTACATGTTCTGCACTAAGGGGCTTTAAAATCAGTCTCGCCCCTGCTGCCCTTCTATAACATGTGCAACAATGAACTTCTCAAACTGTTGCCAAAGCATTGGCTCCAGGCTGCACTCAAACCCCCCACAGATATGCCCTATCTTGCCTTGTTTCTCTTGCCCTTGTGATAGGCTGTGACCTGGACAGTGACTGTTAGGTCAAGTCTAAGACATCTTTTTAGCAGTATGATGAAAAAGTTTTTTTTTACCACTTATAGGAGAAAGGAAGTCAAATCAGCAGTAAAACTGAGATGTGCCTGCTGGGATAAGTATTTGCAGTGCTCTAAGTGATTACACAGGGGTCTAGTGCTAAAGCTGGTTAGACACTAAAACTTTAACCCATCTTGAGATGGCCTGACAATGTCCTGTCATTCTTAAGGTTGTGTCAATGATCATACTCAAAGTAAATGCCTCAACCTACAGTTTTCCACACTTTAACTTGCAGTACCTCTCAGACCTCCACCTGCTCTACCTTTTAGTTTATTTAGTTTAGTTTTAAGGTCAAAGGCAGATTAAAAGCCTCAACTTATCTCTTCCTTAGTCCTTTGCAGGCCAAAGCTTGAAGGCACTGGTATGCAGACACGTGCACACCAGAACCAGGCCCCAGGGTAAACTGGGAGGCTGTTTGCATAACGATCCTGCAGTGAAGCTGTAGCACAGAGCTAAACAGACCGGACTAGCACAGACTGTTGAATTTTAATTAAATAGAATCAAATGAGTTGGGCTATGTCTGGACCCCAGGAAAAATAGTCGCAACTGCTTGGTTGCAACTAATGGAGGATCCATATAAAATAACTAAATATGGTCAGTTAGTTTTAGTGTGAATTTTTTAAATGGGACTGCACGGTGGCGCAGTGGTTAGCGTGGGTTTTCTCCGGGGACTCCGGCTTCCTCCCACCATCCAAAAACATGCTTCATAGGTTAATTGGTTACTCTAAATTATCCCTAGGTGTGGATGTGATTGTGTATAAGTGTGTGATTGTGGCCCTGCGACAGACTAGCGACCAGTCCAGGGGTGTCCCCTGCCTTCGCCCATGAGTAGCTGGGTTAGGCTCCGGCAGCCCGAAAGGGGGTTCAGAAAATGATGAATGAACTTTTTTAAATGCGTCTGTTGTGTATTTGCAGCTTTCCCTTTATGTTGTCATAACTTGTTGCCTTTGTCTTATAAAACATTAAACTCCCAGATTGTTTATGACTGAGAGAAATACTTTTACAATCAAAATCTGAATTTTGTTTGCTTCTTGTAATAATGTGTCCTTTAGATGTACAAAAAAATTCCCCCCTTTGGAGCAAAAATGATCATTTCAGCAGTGTTTCTTAAAGCTTAGAATTTGGATAGCTTTTTGCAGGGGTTGACTAATAATATAATCCTTACATGATAAGTTACTGGTAGTCTTTAACAAACCTATAAATTGGAGGACTTTTCAAATGTTCTCTTCTGCTTTCAATTGAGTTCATTAAGTTACGTCAAATCTGAAAGGTGAAGGTGGTTTTTTAGATAACAGAAAGCTCCCCCCTGTATGTTTTTTTTATTAGGCCAATGCTATAGTGTAAGCATTTTTTAACAATAACATGAGTTAGAAGCGAGGAAATATATATTCTCATAATGCAACAGAAAAGAGATGCTTGTATGTACCTAATTCTTTGGACTGAAAATCTTGTTTGGCTTTGCACAGGAGTGGGGGTTGGGGAGTCAGCTACAAACTATAATTATGACATTTGTTTTATAGATTTGGAAGATTTTGATTTCCTACAAATTGTGTCATTAAATAGGGCTGACTGTAAGCTAAGACTTCTTGTTTGTTTGGTATGAACGCCTTAGCGCTGCTTGTACTGCCTTTAATTTTACTGTCAATTTTGGTAAAATATTTAGGCTCTTGATGAAACATTTGCCAACTTTGATGTGCTGGACCAGAAATGCAGAGAAACATGGCTGGGATTGAGATAATAGTCAGCTGACAGTCTATGTGAACTTAGAAAATGCAAATGACTTTCCCTAGATGGCCAATTAGTAACTTTAGTTCTTGAACACTTTTTACGTGTGTGTGTATCTGTTTCTCATTTGGGTTGCCGGGGGTCTAGTATCTTAATATTCTTTCTTTCTCAATTGTGCACTGGTTTTGTGTACACTTGTGTATTTTTCCTACAATTATGAATCTCTTGCACTACTTTTTTTTTTTTTTTACCTTGCAAATGAGTTGACTGTACTGCTGAATGTCAGCTAATCAGCCACAGCACACAGTCACAACAATCATAGAAATAAACTTGGAAGACACCATTGCTATCAATGCAGTGTCGTCTTGACTTCTTCCGAAGTTCTTCACAGCAATTTTTAACATTTGAGCTTGTTGAATCCTGATATCAGTTTTTCATGAAACACATGTACCTCAAGGATTTTGTTTCTATAAACTCACATTTCCTAATCTACATTCTTTCTTTTTCTCTATTGTGCAGGGCCAGACCCCTGTCCAGTGAGCTACCCTCGCATGGAAACCCCGCTTTTTTGGAATTTTCTTCCTCTGCATAAAGTAAAGCACCAGCATGTCAGGATGAGTCTCCATCAACGCTTATGATGGCCAAAAAACAAGATGCCCGGGCACCTACCTACAACTTGGTTGTGGTCGGGCTGTCTGGAACGGAGAAAGAGAAAGGCCAATGTGGTGTTGGCAAGTCCTGCCTGTGTAACCGTTTTGTGCGGCCGAGTTCAGATGACTTCCACCTGGACCACACTTCTGTTTTAAGCACCAGTGATTTTGGTGGCCGTGTGGTGAACAATGACCACTTCTTGTTTTGGGGAGAAGCAAGCCGAACATTGGAGGAGGGGCTAGAATGCCGAATGAATGTGGTGGAGCAGACAGAATTCATTGATGATCAGACATTCCAGCCTCACCGTAGCACAGCTCTCCAGCCTTACATCAAAAGAGCAGCTTCTAACAAGCTGGCTTCAGCTGAAAAACTGATGTATTTCTGCACCGATCAGCTAGGGCTGGAGCAGGACTTTGAGCAAAAACAGATGCCTGAAGGCAAGCTTATGGTGGATGGTTTCTTACTTTGTGTGGATGTTAGTAGAGGTATGAACCGTAGCTTTGAGGATCAAATTAAGTTTGTTGGCAATCTGTATAATCAGCTTGCCAAAGCCAAGAAACCTGTGGTTATGGTTCTCACCAAATGTGATGAAGGAGTTGAACGCTATATTAAAGATGCTCACACTTTTGCCCTCACAAAGAAGAATCTACAGGTGGTAGAAACATCAGCACGCTCTAATGTCAATGTTGATTTAGCCTTTCTCACTTTAGTTCAACTAATAGACAAAAGTAAAGGAAAACCCAAGATTATCCCTTACTTTGAGGCACTGAAACAGCAAAGTCAGCAGATTGCAACAGCCAAAGATCGCTATGAGTTGCTTGTTAACCGACTCGTAAAGAGCCACAATGAGACTTGGCCTTCTGTCAGCAGCCGAATGCAAACAGCCTCGGAGTACAAGGACTATGTTTTTCTCGAGGGGACACCCAAAGCCAAGAAGTTATTCCAACAGCATGTGCATAGACTGAAACAAGAGCATATAGAGATGCGCAGAAAGCACTACCTAAATACTCTACCGCAAGCCCTGTCTGCATTGTTGCCTGAGTTGGATGAGATTGACCACTTGAGTTGGTCTGGGGTTCAGAAAGTTCTGGAAACAAAAAAAAACTTCTTTCAGTGGTTTGTAGTGCTAGATGATACACCATGGGAGATCACTGCACACATCGATAACATGGATGATAATCGAATTCCTCAGGACTTCTTGGAGACCCCAGCAGCTCAAGCTATCTATGAGACACACCTGGAACACCTAAGAAATGAACGCAAACGAGCTGAGATGAGATGGGAATTCAAGGAAAAGCTAAGTGTCTCACCTTTCATTACACCAGGGAAGCCATGGGAGGAGGCTCGAAGTTTCATCATGAATGAAGAGTTCTACCAGTGGCTTACTGAAAATGAATATTTAGATATCTACAACAAACACCAGAAGGAAATCATAGATAGGGCCAAAGAAGACTTTCAGGAGTTGCTTCTTGAATACTCTGAGCTCTTCTATGAATTAGAAGTGGATGCAAAACCAAGTAAGGAAAAAATGGAAGCCATTCAGTCTGTGTTGTGTGATGAGCAGAGATTTAAAGCCCTCCAGAAGCTTCAAGCAGAAAGGGATGCCTTGGTACTAAAGCACATCCACTTTGTTTATCATCCGACAAAAGATACCTGCCCAAACAATCCTCATTGTGTAGACAGTAAGATCGAGCAGATATTAGCCTCAAGATTCCCCACTCGCTACCCATCATCAGATAGTGCAAGACTAGATGGGGGGAGGACAGAGCGGATCAATCTTGTAATTTTGGGGAAAGATGGGCTGGCCAGAGAAATGGCAAACGAAATTAGAACTCTGTGCAACAGTGACGACCGATACATCATAGATGGCATTAGGTATGAGTTAGTCTTTCGACCTATTGAAGGCAATGTTCGCTTGCCGGTCAATTCTTTCAGCGTTCCCACCTTCACACCTCATGGCTGCCTTTGTTTGTACAATTCAAAGGAATCTCTGTCTTATGTTGTTGAGAGTTTAGAGAAGCTCAGAGAGTCAACTATAAGCAGAAGAGAAAAAGAAAACAGCTTATCTCAACTTCCACTGCATCTCCTTTTGGTTACCAAGCGGGGAGTGGGTTCTATAGGAGACATTGGGGGAGAAACAGCTCAAAGTCTGATACTACAAGGGCAACAGGTAGCGGCAAAGCTTCAATGTGTATACCTAGACCCTGCTTCTCCCGGCATGGGCTACGGTCGCAACGTCAGTGAGAAGCAGATTAGCCAGATGCTGAGGACTCTCATAGAAACAAGGAGAAACATGAGAAGTAGCTCCCCTCTGTTACCTCTTCCATCATCTGCCTTGAGAGAATCTCAGTCCCAGCCAATTCTTGAGACAGATCCAAGAATTGTCATGTGCCTGATGTGTGGAGACACATATGATCTTGACCAACTCCTTGCTCCCTTTCTTTTGTTCCAACACTGTCGTCCCATATCCAGTCTGAGCAGTGGCACATCTATTTTTCTTGATCTCAACATAGGAGGCCAGAGGCAGAACATAGAACTGTCACTGCTGTCATTCCATTCCTCATTCGCCCTTCGCAAAACTGGACTGGTCCATGGTTTCATTGCAGTTTACTCTGCTCGCCGCAAGGCCTCTATGGAGACATTGTGTGCTTTTCTCTGTGAGGTCCAAGACATCATCCCAGTACAGTTGTTGGCTGTAGCAGAGAGTCAAATGGAGTTGTCAGACTCTGAATCAGCCAGGGAGCAAGTAAGTCAGGGAGAGGAGCTTGCATATGAGATAGATGCTCGGTTTAACACAGTGATATGTGGACATGGTGGTGTAGTTGGGGGGCTTCATAAGATAGACCTTTTTCAAAACTTCTTCAAAGAAGTGATAGAGAAGCGCACTATTGTTGAGGCCACGCACATGTATGACAATGCAGCTGAGTCATTTAACAATGAGAGCATCAGCCCTCGCTGTAGCTCACCCAGTCCAGTTAACATTCATATAGACTCTGAAGATGATATCGATCCATCACCACCCTATCTTCCACTCAGGGAGGATGGCAGCCTCAGCTCCCATTTAGGAAGCTTTAAGATGCCCGATCTTGATTCAAACTACACATTCTCTGTTATTTCTGAGCTCAGCACCTTTGAAAACAAACTGAACAGCAAAGCTCCTCCAAGAGTAAAGCCCAAGCCTGTCCGTAAGGTCAACCTCAGTCCCTTTGTGGATCACCAAGGAGGCAACCGACGTACTATGCCCCAAGGTGTCACTGGGGCTCCAGGTAGCGATGGTGGCTATGATCCTTCAGACTATGCAGAGCCTATGGATGCTGTGAACAAACCTCGAACAGTAGAGGAAGAGAATATTTACTCTGTCCCTCATGACAACACACAGGGAAAGATCATCACAGTTCGCAATGCCAAAGGCCACACAAATGGAAGTGTTGGAGGCAATGGATCAGACAGTGATGCGGACACCAGCTCTTTGGAGCGCAGGAGAAATTTACCTGCCATTGGGGTAAAACCAAAGCTATACAGAGACAGATCTAAGCGCCTTGGGAAGTTCAGCAGTTTTAGGGCAAGCTTCTCAATCGGAAGTGATGATGAGATGGGAGGTCAACCCAAGATCAGCCAGGATGAGGGAGGAGCTCAGAAGGACAACTCCATTGAAGAAAGTGAAGATCCCAAGAGGAGAAATATTCTCATGAGCCTTCGACGAAATCCAAAGGTTAGTGTCTGGGCATGTAAGTAATGCATGTGCTATTAGGATTCATCCTCACAATGTTATGTTTTCAAAAGCCCTTTAACAGTTTTTTTTTTCAGGAAGTTTAACTTTGAAGTTGAGAAATCCTTCTCATTTGACTTAGAACCATGCATTTTTTTAAGTACATGTTACAATTTGTTATCCTAATGACATGAAAAGCAGTATTCCTGCAAGAATTTTTTGCACTTCAGCAACTTGAGAGAAAAGTTGTTTTCTAGATAAACTCTGCTGTCACTGCTGTATATGTATTTGCTGAACAATACAAGTTATGATGAGATTTTGGCAAATCTTTCACATTTTTTTCATGGTAGTATTTTTGTTCTGTTGCAGTTGAAATAAAACGGGACAATTTATATGTTCTTCCATCATTTTACAATAGGTATCATTTACTACTTTTTTCATATTTCTAGTCTCTTTGAGGAAGAGTCATAAGACGCTCTTTTCGGGGGTCTTCTCATGGAAATGTGCCACATTTCTCACTGACCACTCAGTGGGTGCCTTTTAAACTGGCGAGATTGTCAGATAGAAAGGGTTCTGTCAGTATTCCTGGTATTCACGCCAGAAAACATCAGCCTCTAATGAACAGGAAAACACTCACAGTGTACTTGGTGCTGCACATGAAGAAAAAAAATATTGGTACCTCTATTAACTTTTTCATTTTTAAGCTATTACAGTGGCTGTTGTAGGTATTTGACCTGTTGGTGTTTAAATCTCTTTTCTTTTTGGGTTTCCCATTTTCATAGCTGTAATCTAAATATTGACATTTAGCCTCATCTACCAAAAAATGGTCGAAATAAAATAAATGTAAACAGTCAAAAATTATAGTTGGCTAAAATGAAATGTTTTAGTGATAAACAGCAATGACATCTTTGAGCAAAGTCTGAGTAGCTTTCTGTTTACTTTTGAGGCACTGCATTGAAGTATGTGCAAAAAGCTTGTCAGTGTTTTCCCAGGACCTCCAATTCGTCCTTGTCAGTTTGGCTTTCGTTGCTTCCTTCCTTTCATTCTCCCCTGTCCTTTGTGTTTTGTCTGCTCATCTTGCTGATTCATACTTTATGCCTCTTACATTCCTGTCACATTCTTTTCATGTTCTCTGTGGGCCTCTCTTTCCTGTGCTCTTCTTTTGTGGTTGTTTTTTGTTTTTCTCTCCAGACGCAGGTATCTCAGCCTTCTCTTAGCTTCTGCTTCCATGTGTCCCTCTCCGTCCCCATGTCTCACCCGTGATGTGGTGATAGTTGACCTTTCACTGTTAGCTTATCAGCCTGGTATGTTGCGCATTCACGCACATGGTGTGGTAGAGAAGTACCAGCTAAACAGGAAATGCAGCTGCGTGTAGTGCTCTTGCACGTCTCTGATAATTACCATGGCTGCCAGGAGTGTAGAAACGACCGTGTATGATAAATGTTTTCACATATTCAGCGACGGTTCCAGTCCATGCATAAAGATTGTTCTCCATCATGGTCTCCTTGCTGAGCTCATGTTCTTTAGTGCATGATGTTGTTTGTGTATTTGGATCAAAAGGATGACTTAAAAAAAACAGATAAAATCTCAAATACAGTTGTTAGCTTGGTTTCCCAGTCCCAGTAGGATTGAATTTTTTCTGGCACAGTTCTCTGATCATGGACTATTTAAAAGCAGGATCAAATAAGTATTGCATCGCACTATCACATATCACTATATTTTATATTTTTTTGCAATACGTTCCTAATAAATTTGATTTCAGAGGAGTGCATCTCAGCAATTCTGGGGCTTCCCAATCCTCTCCAACGTAGATTTACCATCCCACCTGTTTTTCAGCCCTAACTTCCTGCTTAGCCACTGATTCAGGTGTTTCCAAGATCAAATTAACTGAACACATCTGATAAAGGTACGGAGTTGCATGAAGTGCAGGGAGAACTGGAAAACAGGCAGGATGGTAGATCTCTAGGATTGGGTAGCCCTGCTTTAACTTGTGCCTTGCAACCAACCTTGGATACTTCATACATACATTTTGGCTATAATTGATTTATTTGAAATAAGTGATAGAATTTCAGCAATTCTGGAGTTCAGTTTGTCATTTGAAATTTTACAAAATAAAAACAAATTTAAGAAACATGCTCTAAAACTGGGCTTATTTTGTATTTAGTCTTTACCCCAGTCATCTTCTCTCTATGAGGAACTGAAAAAAATTTCCTCTTCGTCTTATGCAGCTTTTGTTTGAGGCCTCCTCGGGCAGCAAGAAGAATGTTTTAAATTCTTCAGTCATTTACTCAGTCTAGTGTCCTCATGCAAGAAATAAAAGGGAGGGGGCAGCTAAAGAAAAGGTGAAAACACAGCTGTGAAAAACAAAAAACAAGGTAATGGAATTAAAGATTTTGTCAGGAGCTACAGCTTCCAGTGTACATGCTCACTGTGATGCCTTTTATTAAGAATTTGTTTTGTTTCTGTAGTGGCAGAGACATGCTTATTGTTTTAGCTGTGGCGATATATCCTGCTTCAGTCAGCAATGAAAGGAGTGGTAAGGAGTAAAAAACGGAGAGGAAAAAAGGGAGATTAGAGCAAAGCGGTCCAGAGAAAATCCACTATGCTGCAAATGGAATCAGACAGGTGATTGTCAGGTTTATCCCGTTGTCCTACATTTCTTACGAGTTTCATTCAAATTTTTTTGTATTTTGCCTACATCTGGTAACAAATGCACTCTTGTCATGTTTTTATTTGATGCAGATTGTGCTGGCTAAATGTGAGTATTTAGTGAGTAATTGGCCTAGCAAAAGTATGTGTAGCATAGGTCCAAAAGGATTTTCTGCTGGTGTGAGTGTGCCTGTATGTGCTGTTAAAAAGCTTTGGACTGGAGGATTGCAGTGTGGCTGGTATCTGGAGCAGAGGGCAGGTTGATGTTATTTTTTTCCTTCCCCTCTCAAAGAACTCTCCTCTGGTCCTTCTCTATGTCTGTCTGTCAGGCCTTCACTGCAACCACAGTCTTTGTCCATCCAGCCATGCATCCCTGATTCACCTCCCAGTCTGCCAGAGCAGCGCCGCAGGGGGAGGTCGACAGACTTACTAAAGATCCAGGCCTCCGGGATCTTCAAATCATTCCCATTGAATGTCATTAAAGCACAGTACAATTACTGCTGAAGCTTTAAGGTTTCTGGAAAGACAGGCAGAGTGTAAAAAGAAGCCTACTTGCTGGAAAATAAAATGAGTTTGAAAGTAATTAAACAGTGGATGGTAGGGCTTTATAACTGGAGTGCTGTAGTAAAGTAGACAACAACTGAGAATGTCAAAGTTAACAAAGAAGAGATGAGGGTGCTGATGTAAATCTCACTGAGACACAAAACAGGGTTCAAGACAGGAATGATCAGTTTATCTTTATAGGAATGGGTCAGATGAGTGTGTGCATGAGGGCGTGTTTTGTCTTTTTGTTCAGAAAAAATAAAAGCAGTTAGTTAAATATTGGTTCAACCTTGCGCAGGATATTCTTTTGGAATTGAATATTTATCTGAAAAACATGCCCTGAATGTTCTTGTATTTTTTTTTCTGTCAGAAACCAACACGATCTAAACCTAGGCATTCTGTCTCAAAACCCATTGAGAGCAATTACTTTGGCATGCCACTGGCCTCTGTGGTCACACCTGAGAGGCCGATCCCAGTCTTCATTGAGAAGTGCGTCCGCTTCATCGAGACAACAGGTAAGCACTTGCTTTACTAGTTTTTTTATGTGCAGAGGTCATAGAATCCATAGTGACGAACCATTTGTTTCTAGAAAATCTCTGTGGGCTGCAAATGACTTTTTGTTTACATTGAACACTTATCTCTTTCACTATGAGTTTTTCTCTTATCTTAATCTTTACTTGGGTCAGATTCTTGCTCACTGTCAGCCCTCTTAAATCACCTACGGCCATAATTCTTTTTTTTATGTTTGTTTTGAACAAAATGATCAGACTGTTTTTTTGTTTTTTTATCATCTTGTACCAAGAAAATTCAAGACCAGTAAAATCATTTGTTTTTCTACAGGTTGACCTAATGTCCTATCAAGTCTATCTAGTATCTTATTCATTTAGGAGGTTGCAAAAGAAGCTTCAAAATCCTCTTTTTCCCCAAATTCACATGAGATTACGCCAAAATGGGACAATGGATTTGTTTGTCACAGACTAGCTGGAATGTATGCTCACAACAATGTTGTGCTTTAGGTGTATGCGTCAGCACCTCAATGATCTAACTCCATTTCTCTGTGAGGACACAGATGTGCTTAGATAGCCTCCTCTAACCTTGCTAGCCAGTTGCCAAGACCCCAGGCCCCCTGCCAGGCTGCTCTGGTGCCCCACTGCCCTATGACTGCCTGCTTGCTTCTCATTATACCACCAGCTGTCACACCAAACCAGAGGCGAGCTTTGATGCTTTCATAGACTCTTGCAAAATTATTCTTGGCTGAGTTAGGATTTTTTGATACCCTGTATCCATTAGATGAAAATGTCTTTGGTTTAATGTACACACTAATGGTAAAAGATTTAATTCCATTATGTTTCATAATGCAAGTTGAATGTGTGCCTTTTTTTGACACAGCATGGCTGTTGTGTACTAACATGCCACTGCATTCCGCTGTAATCTCTGTCCCGATTAAAGACTCTGCATTTGTGGATTACTGTGGCCTTACAAAACATCCACCTCCTTCCTGCGTGTGGGAGCGTAAGGGCAAAGCTTCAGATAACAAGGCATGAGGTTTGGCCTCTCTCTGTTCCGATGTTAACTGGAACTGTTAAAGCAGTTGCTTCTGGACAAAGCAGAAAGACTGGTTTGGTGCGCATCGTGCACACACCCTGCTGCATACCCATGAGAGGGAATTTAGTGGCTCCTACAAATGGATTTCCTTCACTTTATCCTCACTTGCTTATCCAATCTTTCAAGTAGTGTCCTTGTATTTATCCTAATCCACCTGTCTTCCTCCCTCTATCTCCCCTTTTCATGTTTGATTTCTGCAATTTGCTTCAAAACCTGTTTTTTTATTTCTTCCACTTTCCTTTTGTCACCTTTCTAAATCCACCCTGTCTGTCTCTCCTTTTGCCTGTTGAGTGTTTTTTTTTCCTTCCTCTCCCCAGCATGCTGAGCATGCATGTGTCTGGATGTGTTGTAGCCTGGGGACCTGCCAGGTAGTGCTGTGCCCCCCAAAAGGTGGGACAAGAGTGTGGTTTCATCTGTTTTCCATGTGTGTTTAGCTTGTTCCAGCCTTATTTGGAAGCCTGTACATGTGTTAGAATCACGACCCCACACATACGGCTGAGCAGTAACGGTATATGTGTAGCTGACGCGTTTACAAATGCACGTGGCACACTCTCAAAGGGTATTTATGGGGGCTGGAAGGGGAAATGAGGCACAATTAGCCACTTAGCTGTGATTGTTGTTGCCATAAGTCAGATTTTTATCTTATATCGGTGGCTGTGATCTGTGAACATAATAGCCTTCTCAGGAAATTACCATACAGCGCTAACACCACAAACTATAGTGCCACAACGTTGTCACTCAGATGTGACCTGATAACGATAGGCTCTGTCAAACTGACCCTGGATCTGCTGCTTTGACCTATATTCTTTTTTTTATCTCCTGCAGACGCGACTGCTGCCTTGATTCCCATTAAATGTTACTATAAACTAATCACATACATTTTTGCAAGATTTTTTTTTTCCACTTTGTAAAATGTTTTGAGTTGGCTTTTATAGTTTCCTCTTCTAAAGCGTGCTCTCTCTGTTGCCTTGCTTGTTTGTGCTTCATAGCTCCTTCCCTTTTGTCCTTGAGAATAATAGGAGTGGATGTGGCATTTTGTGTTATTTTCATGCATTGTGAGCCTGGAGAAAAGCAGCCGTATAAAATCGATCCAAAGTGACTGCTGTTATCTCCCGTCAGCTCCGGTTTTTTTCATGCCATGGAAGTCGCTGCGCGCACCACTCGTGGGTAAGGAGGAGATGAATGTGTGTTAGCATGCGCAGACATATCTGCCGGTAGTAGGAGCCTCCATAGCGACGAAAAGGGCAGCACCCAGCGACTGGCTGTCTCCATGGTGAACTGTGAAATCAGCCTCTGGGCTGTTGAACCCAGAAGGAGGCTGGGGTCTGAGCTGATGTGGGATCAGCTGGTGTTGTCGGGCAGCAACAGATTCACTGACTGCAGAAACAGCTACACTCGACTTTGCTGGTCCACTGCTGCGTTTTGAACTTCTTCAGGGCTTTTTAAAATAGTATTTACAGTTTGGATGTGTGTGATGAGCTGCAAAAGATAATACGTTTTGTTAGTTTTTCCATCAGCCCACTAGCTTTTTTTTGTTTTTTTATGTTCTCCTTCTTTCCCTTTCTTGGCTTTATTCCTTTCTAATATATTCATTTTTTGTCTGGATTTTTTGACTTACCCCATTCTATCTTCAGTTGGTCTTAATTCATTCGAGCTGCCATGTTTCCCCTCTCTTTTTTTGTCATCCTCCAGTCCTATCATTTACACTCTCCACCCCAACACTCCCTTTCACTATCCATCCTCCCATCCCTGTTCTCCCAGTGTCTGGCCGTCCACTTTTGTGGGTAATTGATTGGTGGAAGGAGTAGATCGATGTTGTATGCCGTGACTGAGAGCTTTCTCATTTCCTCCCTGTCTCTCCCTTTCTTGTCTTCTTTTTCTGCCACTCCCTATCACCCTCGCTCCGTTTTGATTCCTCTGTCTCTCGTAGTTGCCTCCAAAATGTAAGAGGAGAAAGGTTTCAACTGATGGGAGGCGCAAGTGGTTATCCTTCTATGAGAGGGGGGGAAATATTGATGTCGCCAAATGATCGAGCTTTTTCTTTGAGTCTGACTTTGTCATCGTCAGACTTTTTTTTTTTTTCATCAACTTGTTTTGTATTTTTTTCAGAAAATGTATCTTAAACATAATTTGATACAGTGTGGGGTTTTTGTTATAAAAGTCAAACGAGTTTAAACATTTTGATGAGCAAAATTAGGACTTGAAGTTTTTTCTTTGGTATACTCCCATTAGTAAAGCAAATCCTCCTCAGTTTTTGGAAAGATGCCCTTTCTGACCCCAACCTCTGCATTCACCTAGACTAATGACCAGCAGCTGGAAAGTTCCACCATACGTTTGCAGTAACTTGTAGCACTTGAAGTCTCAGGTGGTCTGTCATCCTAGGTGTAACCAGTCTGAAGACAGACCCAATGCGAGGCTTAGGACTCCAGGACCCAGACCAAATTAGGCGGACTTAGTCCGGATCAGCAGACCTTTCCAGTCTGAATACACCCTTACATTTTTTTTCTAGCAATAACCAGATAAGGAATCAGCAGTTCATTAAAAGAAAATCCCCAAAAATACAAATTGATGAATGTTCTCTTCAAGTGTTTTAATTTTCTTTTAGTTGATTAGAGATTTCAGATTCTCGATCATTCTAGATTATGTCTGCTGTGAGCATTTCAGGTTCTCTTGTATCTGCAGTAAAGTATAAATGTATTTATACATGCACTCTGGATCTACCCTACACAGTTCAGCTGAACCAGAAAACATGAGACCCTTTTTTTTTTTTTGAAAAATTATAACCAAATGTTGACTTCACTTTCCTTAAAAAAGGTGATTGCATGTCTCTATAGAAAAGAAAGCATACTTTTCTTGTCATTGGCACTTGTGAATCACTGAATGCTCTTAGCAGGTCTGCAGGAATTCTTTATGGGTTTGGTAATATTGTTAATAGTGTGACAGGAAAGTTGAGGTGCGACAACAGCCTGAAATAGCTCTGCTTTTTCTGCCTGTCAAAGTGCATTTGTACTGTTCACAGCACTGTTTTGGTGTGTTGTGCTGAGTATACATGATGTGACTTAACAGCATTTATAATTAACTTGTTTTGTTTTTTCTCAAAAAAGCAGCTGGAAAAAAAAAACACTGATCTTGACATCTTTTTTTTTTTTGCCATTTCTCTCAGGGCTGAGCACGGAGGGTATCTACAGGGTTTGCGGAAACAAGGCAGAAATGGAGAGCTTGCAGCGGCAATTTGACCAAGGTGGGTTTTTGATGTAACAGAAGTGTAAACAAAATGCCTTTTTAGTGCTGGTCTTTAGGAGTCTGGATTTTTCTGAATTGTCAAAAGGACTTTCTACTTAACAGAATGGCTCTCTTAGTGATCAACCAATCTGGTGCACATAGTCCTCGCAGATCTTTGTTATTGATAAATAATTTTGATTCAGTTATTACACAGCAGAAATCACTGAGTTTAAATAAAGTTTAAAACCAGGTGTACGAAAAAATCTGCATCATGTCCAACTTACAAATTCATACTGAAAAACGGGAGAATTAAATGGCAAATACTGCTTAAAAAAAACAACAAAGAAAAATACTCATAGTACTGTTTTAAAGATTTAAGTGCCAAGTTTAAACCACTGTTGGCGAACAACGGTTGTCATCGGCCCCAATTTTAACTTGCTTAAATCTTAATTATTTTCAATTTATTGCTTCTTCAGTTTGTATTTGACTATTTCCATACATTTATACATCTTGAAATGAGCTTGACAGTGGATAACAAAAATGTATTGTCTTCAGTCACAGACTAGATATTGTATCTTTAGTGGAGAATAAAACACCATTAAGATTTTAGGATAATTTTATGTTGTTTTTTTTTTTTTTTTTTTTTTGTAGATTTGTACTTCAGACATGTTATGACTTTATCAAACATCTGTGGCTACACTAGATTTTTTTATTGGTTTCTAAACACTTTCCACATCAGTTATTTTCAAGTATTCATTTGTGTATTTAGGAATTGAAATTGGCAATTTAAACACAGCTGAATTTAAGAGAGTCAGGATCATGATCTGTCTGTGGCAGCGTGACAGCGGCTTTAAAATTGATCAACGGAGAGAAAGTTGGTTAGTTTGACTATTCTTTATCCCCAAAACCTGTTAACACATGTCTAAACATTGCACCCTGATGAACACTAAATGCAAAGTGCTCCTCTAAGATGCTTCAGCCTTCATTTTGAGAACACTCCAAAGAAGATGAGAGGAGTAAAAGTCTGGCTTGTGGATGTGTCAGTCTGATGTGGGCTATTAATTGGTTCCAGATTGGTCTGGGTAATGAAGAGGTGTATGGTAGGTTGAGGTGGCCTTCATGCGTGACTGTGAGTGCTCACCTGCTCGGTTGAAGCGGAGTCCAGCTTAGATAATCAGAGTTGAAGTCCTGTGTTTAATCATCCTCTACTTTGAGCTCATGGGAACAAGACAATTACAGGTGAAACTGCAGCACAGGTGTCTCAGAGCTGTGCTAGAGACCACTCTGAAGAATAGATAACTTATTATAGAAGAAAGCAGTACCAGAAGCACTGAGCATGAATGCTGTCATAATGAACACTCCTTTTAAACAAAAAAAAGTTCCCAAGCTTTTGCTCTCGTTTCTGCACCAAAACAGGTTTAAAAAAAATATATATAATTTTTTTTGTTTTTTGATCAATCCAGGGCAGTGGTTATTTACTTACTTTTTAGGCATTTTCTACTGCTGTATTTTTTTTATTCTGTTTGTTTATTAACCAAACTATTGTATCAACTTGATTCAGATCAGTCAATTATTTATAGAAAAACTCAAAGTCGTAGTTTTATGTGGGTGTCCTGAAACTTAATATTCTTCTTACATTATAAAGTATTTATAAATGTTACAATCTACCTGAGATATTGATATATTTGTTTAGAATTTCACCTAATGTTTCTTTTTCTGCCTAGACCACAATCTGGACCTGGTGGAGAAAGACTACACCATCAACACTGTTGCAGGAGCAATGAAGGCCTTCTTCTCCGAGCTCCCTCAACCACTGGTGCCCTACAGTCTGCAGGCAGAGCTGGTGGAGGCTTTCAGTAAGTTTGAAGCATTGAGGTGATGCGCGGATCTGGGAGGAACTCCTCTCTAGGAGTTGCTTTTAGCCGTCAATCTTTTTCCTTCATTGTAACTTTTCTTTAAACTAATAAGCAAAGCTGCTGCAAACCAATTCCCTACGTGGGGAGAATTGAATTTTCTGCTTGTTATGGAGTCAGAAGAAAGTGGAAAAGCATGGAGGGAGTTTTGAAGGATGTGGGAATGATTGCAGATGGTGATGAAGGGATGCAGGAGCGATGAAGTCTTGATGAAGTCATGAGGAAATTGTCATAGGTTAGATTAAGGAGACTGCTCCTACTCGCTCCCGCCTTTCTTTTTCCTCTTTGTGTCCTGTAATCTGTCAGAATGGAGATTTAAAGCATAGCTTAGTCGTGCACAGTGCCACAGAGATTTACTCCTTTCCGCCGGGCTGCTGTCACTCAGCGAGCTTGGCAGTCAGGCGTGCGTGCGAGTGTGTGTTTTCCAACGGGCCCGCCGAGACCCTTCATCCGTGACAGAGACCCGATAAAGCTTCTGCAGTCCGCCACGATGGAGGAGACGCATGAAAAAGCGAGAAGGGACGTAAAATAGTCTGTAGAAAATTGCAAATGTGGTTTAGAATTTTTAGAATTGCTAGCGGACAGAAAAAGCAAGAAGAGGGGATTTTGTTGTGCGTTGCCTCAGTGATGCTACCTTTAAATAAGCCGTACAAAGTTAGCGATTGATGAGCTATGATTGATGTGCAGCGAGAGGAACTGCGGCTGTGTAAAGTTACCCTGCCTCAAATCTGTTTCTGATCCACGCTGACCTCATTGTGGGAATACAAACTCCGATTCTCTGCTTGTAAATCATGTTTGTGATGTGCAGCAGAACATCTGCTGTTCTCACTCTTGCTCTCACATACACACGGGATGGAGCGTGTTGCCTGGTGACGTCAGCTTTTCTGACTCATTCCTCTTTGCCATCAAGCTTAACACACCCTTGTACGTGTGTTTGTGAGGCCTAGCTGTAATCTTTAGAAGACTGTTAAGGGTGGATGGATGGTATGTTCCTCCACTGGAATGTGTGTGGTCTCTGTTGGGAGTTCCTTCTCCTGAAATTGTCGCTTCAAGTCCTTTAGAAATGTGTTTTTGTGCAGAAATTGTTCATTATAAAAAAAGCTGTTCAGCCGTGGTGAGCTGTTACTCCTTTTTCCCCCTCCTATTCTTTTTTCTTTCTTTCTTCATCTGGTTTTGCTCTGCCCTCTAACCTCTTGTCTCTCTCCACCATCTTTCAGAGATCAATGATAGGGAGCAGCGCTTTCAGACCATGAGGGATATTCTGTGGCGCTTCCCCAGGGAGAACTACGAGCTCTTCAAATATGTCATCAGCCACTTGAACAAGTGAGTAAAGGGGCAGGGGCAGAGGCGGCAGCTTAGCTGATCTCGCTGTCCATCTCAAAGTCAAACCACCTGCTGGAGATGAGGTCAAATCAGGCTCGGGTTCATTCACGATCATGTTTAAAGACACATTTACGACTGCATTTAAATATCAGTGAGACAGATGATTCATTTCATTATAATAATTATGACTTCTGTTTTAGTTTTGCATCTTAAGAATCAGCGTCAGAAAAAATCTGATGGATTATAATGGGATGTAAACAGAGTATGGAAGCAACCAATGAGCCGTGGAGAAACATGAAGCAACAATGAGACACAGCAACTCATTGAAATGTTGTTTCCTGACAATCGATCTGTCAGTTATCAGCATACTTTCATAGCCATTGTTTTCTCAGTAACCGCCTTGCAACATGCCTCTGCTGTACCAAATTAGCAGAAAAAAGTGTTCAAAATTGCTCAGCAAAAAAAAAGTTTGAATAACTATTCAAACAAGGAAAGCAAAGCTTAGGACTGCCTTTTATTCTTTCTCTTGTTGCTTTGCCCTGCCCTCGTAATTCCTGGCCAATGAGTGAAGAGATCTTTAGTCACATGATTTTGCTTATGCGCAGCAGTTTGAAACAGAAATATCTGCTTGATGGCAGTCTGAATACAGACCAAGCGCATGGTTCAGGACTCGATCCAGACCACATTAGGTGGACTCGGTCTACAACAACAGACCTTTCCTGTCTGAATGCAATCAATCAAACTTTATTTATATAAAAAAAAACACTTCTCATACTTGTGCAGCTCAAACAGAAAAAAAATGAGAAAAACCCAGCCCACCTTTTACCCTCCCCATCCCCTCCATCAACACGTACAACCTATGACCCCACAAACTATAAATACCTATAAAAGTATATTCTAAAAGGAACTACATCCTACGTCTCTAGTGTGGTGGTAATGAAGCATCACGCTCATTATACTCTTAATCACCTCCTGTCTCTTTCAATGTGCTGTTGACATCGACATTTGTTGTATTTTCTTTATGCAAAACAGTCACTCAGTTTACTCCGATCAATCCTGATGGGTCGTCTAAACATGGCAACTCAACAAAGGGAATGTATCTTTGATACTGATCTGTCTTGACACACACACACACACCCAAGTGGAGAACAATTCAATACAACTGAGCCCTTAGTCTCAGGACTGTATGTGATTATTCAATTCAAGGTCGCTTGTCTCAAAGGGATCCTAGTGGACCAAATGTTTGGATTTACTCCATTTCTAAATGTATCATTCGAAACCTGTCTCTTTTTGAAAGCCTTCATTTCCACACATTCTTGTTTCATTTTCTGTACATGATCATTTTGCGCTGTTTTGAAGTGCAAGTGTTGTGTGTTTTTAAATGATCTCACCTGCCCGTCCTTCATTCTTGGATGACGTGCAATGCAGTCACCGCAGAGGGAATGTTTTCTTTGTCCAAAGACATTCTTGGAATGCCACCAAAAACCAGATGTTAACTATTTTCAGTCGCTAACGCCATTGTTTGGTGTCTTTGTTTGTTAGGGTCAGCCAGCACAGCAGGACCAACTTGATGACCAGCGAGAACTTGTCCATCTGCTTCTGGCCCACACTCATGAGGCCAGATTTCACCACCATGGACGCTCTGACTGCCACCCGCACCTACCAGACAATCATCGAGAGTTTTATCTGCCAGTGCGCATTCTTCTTCTACAATCAGCCCCTTGCTGATGCTCTCCCCGGCTCCCCCTCCTCCACCCTGTCTGGGGGTGGGACGTCAGCCTACTCCTGCATGTCCGGAGGCCTCTCATCTTCACCGGCTCTGTCCCCAGCACCATACGTTCGGCCCTCCACTCCTCCAGTGATTCCCCATTATGGTCCACCTCTGCATCACCACCACCATCATCAGCACCAGTCCCCGTCCCATTCCCCCCCTGCTACTCCCCAGCCCCCAATCCCAACCCTGTTACCAGCCTCTTTGCACCACCATCACCCCCCAACGGAACAACACACACTGTGAACCAGGGATCAAGAAAAACAGCGAGGGAGTGGGGTCAAGCTGGCAGATATTGTAATTTAAACGAATTCATGAGTTTGAAAAGCCAAACTGAGGAAGAACTCAAATCTGAAAGGGTGAGAAGTGAAGTTGAGATTGGGGAGGATGCAGTATGTACAGAATGGCTCACAAATCTGGGAGAAGACAGGGCATTTTTGAGGGTCTGTTTGTTTTCACAAAATATGGGCGTATATCTCATACCAAGAGAGGCGACTTTGAAGAACTTTGTTCCAGAACCTCACTTCATCTGCACTCTTTTGCCTCATAGTTAAATCTTCACACAAACACTAACGGAGGAGGAAGGCATCACCAGTAGCTGTTGAAGGGACTCGAGGAGAAATTTCCGAATAAAATATCTAGAGAATGTGAACTCTGTTATATGGGACTGCTTCAGCTGGACCGAGTGGACATTAACCTCCACCGGCTGCTTTGCCTTTCAACACTTTGGAGGGTCTGCGGTCGGCACAAAGTGGATCAAAGAGCGCATCTTGAACACATTTGTTTTTTGGTTTTTTCTTTTTTTTTTCACCCATGTACAGAAATCTAGTTCAAGAAACTCTTATTACTACACACCCAACAGGACATTGTGTGCAAACTGCTAACACAATCTTTATTTGTTAGTCCTTTATACAGACACATGGGAAATGTCCACTTTTGCCATGCAACTTAGCCAAGCACAGAACAAAAAGAACACTTGAATTGACCTTTTCTGCTGGGCAGCAAATTGAAAAAAGACTGCAGGAGCTTTGGATCCTCTTCCCCGTCGTGCAAACTTCACTGTGTCCCTCGTAAACACTTAGAGCAAAACAAAATGTGAATTTTCAACTCAATTGAATTCTTCATCCATCACTTCTCCACTGTGCCGCTGTGTTTTTATTCTTTTTGTTCCTTTTTTTTTAGAATGTTTTGGGCCTTTCTGTCAGTGAGTGTGCAATTTCATGGTGTGTGTGTGCGCACCTGCATCCACGCCTTTTTGTTTAATCTGAGTTTCCTGTGTTGGATAGATAGTGGGGATAATTCTAGTGTTGGATGATTACCTGCCATGTTTCTTTATTTCATGCTGTGCCGGTTTTACAAGTGGAGCTGTGGTTATTTTATTTTATTTTTTTTGCAGTGAGGACCCTGTTCACAAAAGCACTTTTCTGAGCACTTTGAGGGCACATTTTAAATTGGATCTGTCATGAAGGTGAAAATCTGCTTTGACAGCTCGGCTTTTCTCTTGGAGTCCACCACTGACATCTGCAGGAGGAAGCGGGAATGACTTTGATTTCTGTATGGGCGTAGCACACTGTGGTTTTTCTAGCTCTAAAGGCTGCAGCTGTGGAGGGTATTTGGACCTGTGCAAGAGGTGGAAATAAGTTTGCTGGAATGGGCAATAGAGCAGATCAGAAGATGTTTATCACATCCATTGTTTAGCTGCAAGGCATGCCAGTTGATAAAAATCTCACTGTCTCCAAATTCTTACTTTCTTATAGAAATGAAATGTGTATTTTGTGTTTTCCAGTCAGAACAAAAAAAAATCCTCTTGTCATATTTGTACAGATCATTTCTGAGAAAATGTGTTCATAAATGGAACGTAAAAGGAAAGTTAGAGGGCTCATTCGGCATTTTATCTTTGGAAAAAACACGTAACCTCTAAGAATCATGAATAGAGTTTGGATGGACGCAAAAAATGACGCACAAAAGTCCCCCCTCAACCTCCCCCTTTCAGTCATTTCCTGTCCAAAAGAGACAGTCGGGTCAGAGAGAGGCAGCAAAGAGAACAGACAGTCCATTCATCCATCTGCATGACTGGAGCGAAGCATCACAGAATTCCTTGGCCCATCCTGCTGTTGCCGTAGAAACCAGAGGATGAGGCTGAAGGAGGACCGCAAACCCAGATAGAAGCAAGTTTGTGTGTTTGTGCATGGGTCTGTGGGTCTTGTGAGCTTGATGGAAAGCTGTGCACGTGAGCATGTGTAGATGTGCAGCAGGTGTCCCCTCCCCACTTCCATGCTGAATTGCATCTCTGCGCCTCAACTTCATGGCCAAAATGTCCAAAAGAATGAAAATTGAACTGATTAATAAAGATGTTATCAGTCCATGCAGTCCTTTTTTTTGTTTTTGTTATTTTTTTCTCTCTCTCATTTGGAACTATGTTTTTGTGTGAGACTCAGGAATGGTGTGTGTGTGTGTGTGTGTGTATTTGTGAGCTAACACAATATCAGGATGTATTTGAAAGATGTCCAGACAGCAGTTATCCCAAACAAGCAGCTAGCATTTTTGGGAGGAACC
Source organism: Oryzias celebensis (assembly GCA_014656515.1). Lineage (NCBI taxonomy): Eukaryota > Metazoa > Chordata > Actinopteri > Beloniformes > Adrianichthyidae > Oryzias > Oryzias celebensis. The sequence goes on along the minus strand of BNCR01000012.1, from coordinate 66,040,104 downwards.
AGCTGTCATGGTCATTACCCTCTTGTGCATCTGTTGGCTCATCCAGATTGCACACACACCAATACTCAGAAAGTGTGTGTTTTAGGGAGGGGGTGTTGAATGGGATCATTATTTGGGAGACGGAGAGGAAGGAGGGGTAACCACTGGTACTTGTGTATGAACACTGGCCAGTGTACGAGTGTGCTGACACTGACCTGACTGTGAGGCAGCCAAAGACTGTGGAGAAATGCACTGAGGGGGGTGGAGGGTGAATAAACAAAGGTGTAACTTTAAAAAAAAAAGTAGAATTTACAAATGTGACTTTGTTTCATTGGCTGCAACATTTCTGTTTAGTTTTTCTTTGCAATGATGGTGACAGATGTCTGTTAGAGTAAATGAGAAAAAAAACAGAAGTGCATCCAGACCTGGTTGGTTGTTGGTTTATCAGTATGACATGGGGGTCAAAACACTTGGCCCTTGAGTCAGTGGTGATTGAAATCTCGCTTTTTTATGCATTATCTTAATTATAAAAAGAGTTCACAACATTTATTAATATTTTTTTGAGAGAATGGCCCAGTATAGTGCATGATTTCTTCTTGAATAAAGGAAGAGGGCTCCAACACTCACTATTTAAAAGCTTCTAAAAAAGATAAATAAGTGGAGGTGAAAAAATGAAGTACTGTAAAATTAAAAAAAAAAAAAAAAAAGTTCTTCATTGTGTATGATAATTTGTCTCAATGGAAATGGTGTATACAGCAAGGCCTTATGTGATCTGTATTATAGTTAATAAATCAAATCTTGTAAATGGCTGGGCTTTTTGTCATTATTTTAACACTTGACATAGAAATTAGCAAAATAAACTGTTTAAGTATGAAACGTCTCATTGGATTTTTAAAACCTAAGTTGCAGAATTCACACAACATTCTATTCGTCTGTCCATCTATAGAACCTGCTGAATGCCTTAGGAGTCCCAGAGTTGCTGGAGCCAACCCATGCAATTTTGAGATGCCAATTAACCTAGGAAGTATGCTTTTGGACTCTGGGAGGAAGCTGGCATCCACACATTCACGGGGAGATCATGCAAACTCCACACAGAAGGGATACAGCCGGGATTTGAACCAGGGCCTTCTGAAGATCACTTGCACTGCACCAATGAGCAGCCTCAAATATTCTTTAAATATATTCAAATTGATCTCTACTTTGCTGAGGGTCAAAAACATTGGCTTCACTTAAATATAAAGAATCCAAAGAACAAAAAATCTCTTACAACATTGAACGATTTATGACTTTAAAAATGTATCGATGAGAACTTGGAAGCCTTGCTTGCTGACCAGTAAAAGTGAAATCGCTTCTGCAGGAATTTTTGTTCTTAGAGAAGATTTTGTTTTAAAAAAAATCATTAAATCTAGCTCATTGAAAAGTTGGTCATCCCATGTGTTATCTACATGTTTATTATCTGTAATTATTCCTTTAACATTACTTCCAGTTTTCATTTTTTTAAGTAATTCCACATAACGGAATCCCTCAAAAGTTAAAAACGTCATCTTTGGATAAGACAATAGGAGGAAAGGATTGTTTTGCTCTGATGCTGCATCCACAAATGAGAGCATTCTTCACATTTTCATTTGCTCTTATTTGTTATGGAGGATCCAGCTCAGAGGAACTGGACCCTCGGGTGTCACCGGAGGGGCTCGCTCTGTGCCATTTCAGGATGCTTCCAGGACCCTGATGCCTATGAGGCCGGTGTGAAGGCTTCACTGCCATTTCATGGTGCCCTCCTCTGACCTTTTCATGGAGTCAAAGCAAAGGAAATCCATGTCCATGACCTTTGTGGCGCATCCCTCCATTCTGGCACAGGAAAGTGGGGGGAAAAGAGCAGCTGATTGGGGATGAAAAGGGCAGCCATGTGTGCACACAAGAAGGTGACCCTTGAACTCCAACCTTTAGGGAGCATCATGAGGGAGAGGGCAGCCAGGGGTTTGATTGCAAGTCATATGTGAGGCCAGTGTGGGATTGAAAACAGTCATTGTAGTCAAAACTACCAGAATTAATCAAGTAATTGGGGTTGGCATAAAGTTTGAAGTCTTCATGCCCTCCAATTTCTCCCTAAAATTGAATCACACGGTTATTTTCCCCGTCAAACGCACATTTTCCCTGTGCGTTTGCAAACACGCCACTAGGCGGCTGACTTGCCCCGCGGTACAAAGCCGCGCGCTTCGGAGGACGGAGCGAGCGCGCGCCCGGCTTGGACCTTAATTGGTTGGGTCAAGGCTTGGATGTCAGCCGTGCGACGACACGTTAATCCCACACTCAAAGCCAGATGAACGCGAGAAACGAGCATCTGAAGCCTCTCCTCCCGGATGCTGAGCTCCCACTTCCACTCTCACAGTTTGAAGTCGGAGGAGGAAATGGGTTTGCCGGAATTCCAGGGGCTCGGGGAAGTAAGCCTCTGAATTAGGACAAAAGGACTTAATTTGAAGTTAGTGATGCTCCGTATTAGAGGCTTCTTTGGTGGAGGCTTGGCCTTAAAGTTCAGGAAAGAGGAGGAGGAGAGAAAGAGACGGCTCTTATGATGAGTCGAGGCACGTATTTGCGCTCAAGCGTGTCTTTCTGGGCTCGGAGCGCGCAGCCGCACGACGGCGGCGGCGGCGGCTATTGAATTCAGATGCGACCTGTCTCTCCGCCACAGGTGGAAATGCTCTTATCAATACAGACTGTCCGAGCCTGACTCCGGGCCGATGCGTCTCATTGATGATTTTAGGTGCTGCCCCCCTTCCTCCATCTCCTCATCTTCCTCCCTGAGGACCCCCATTGATTAATGTCTGGGTCACCGAGCTATTTCCATATTGATACCTCGATTGATGACAGCGCATCAGCACCGGGGTGTATTGACCAGCCAGAAGGTGATAGGTTTCAAAATGCTGCAAAGATAATGTTTGAACATTTATGGGGAAGTCTGCCATGCTGGGGGGGTTAAATATGTGGGAGTTTTGGGGGAGAACAAGCTTTCATCATAACTTGTCACAAGAAAACACAAGCCTGACTTGAAATGCTGTGTAAAAAAAGTGTTTTCACTTAAGCAGTCTTGCTTCAAAAGTAAGCAAATTTTATAATAAATTTTAAAAAAAGTTTTTAAAATGAGGAGCTTACAGGAGCAAACCATTGCAATTAATAGGGTGCACAGGTGTGACAACTTTTAGTTCTTAAAAAAAAGACACCTGCACAAAAGACACGATAAAGAATTAAAAGACCCCAGGCAAGATTTGAGGGTCATACAACAAAGAGGTCCCCTACTGCTTTTTATGGTCCAAAAATGGGTTTGCAGTTTTACATCTGTTGTCTAAAAAGAGATTTAATTAAAAACAAATTTAGCAAAAAGGTAGAATTCCTTTAAGAAAAAAGTGGAAAAAAAACTTTCCTGCAACAACACCCCCCCCCCCAAAAAAAAAAAAAAAAAAAACCAAAAACCTACAAAAAAAACCAAATCCCACTAAAACATGTGAATGTAAAAGAAATACGTGGCTGAAAGCTCTCACTGATTGCAGTAATTGTTCAAAGGATATCATTTACAATAAATAAACAAGTTGTCTTGTTTGTCTTGTCCAACAGATCAGAGGTGAAGGCCTCTCGTGTTGGACAGATTCCATTGTTACTATTGGAGGTTATGAATTTTCTGACACATGAGGAGTTTATTTGTATAAACCTCTTTTGTATTTGAAGCTAAACTTTATTTATATCAATTACGTTTGGATACATTGTTTGTTGAACCAGATGGAAAAAAGAGGAGAGAAGAAGAAAGTGGTACGCTACAGATGGAGGATACGGTTAAAAAACAAAGACAAGAAGTAGGAGGTGGATAGAATCACTGTTTGTGCAAAGGTGAGTTGACACCTGTACTCAGTTGAGTGTTTGTGTTCTACTATGGTGGAGCATGGAAATAAAAAAAAAAAGGGGGAACGTACATTGACCCCCACAGCAAGACCAGATTGAGGAAACCCCCGCGACGGGCAAACCAACATCAGCCACCTAGACCAGGGCCGGCAAGACAACCACAGGGGCCCCCAACGCCAGAGAGCAAGGAGCACAGGAACACGGAGAATGCAATCTCCAGCCCAGCCAGACAAGAATCCCTCCACCCCAACCCCAGGCATGAACTAGTGCCCCTAGAGGGAGACCCGTCCCACGCTCCAATGATTATTTGCTAATAAACTGCTCCTAACATGGCATAAATGCTACCCCTCCCTCCAATAAAAACACGTCAGAGGTTATTTGTCAAGTAACTCTGTTTTGTTTAAACATGAAATCCTCAAAACAAAGCATATACTTGTTTAAAAAAGGTCTTTTTTTTTCTGTAATTACTATTGGAGGAATGCTGCTCATGTGACCTGCAGTCTGGTTGAGGCTTTCCAAAGCTTCACTGAGATGGTTTTTCTCAGCACTTCCTGTTTGGTCAGCCTTTTTGCTGCAGAGTGTGGGAGGCTAGATTTTGTTTATGGGGTCAAGTACACACATACACACACTGCATAATACAGGACAAATCCACTGAGAGCTCCAAATTGTGAACCCAATTTTAAAGAAAGCTTCATTTTCATGACGCAGAGACAACAGCATGATGGGGATTTGTTGTGGAGATGGTGATGGAGGTGCAGCACATTTGGTGGAGGGGATCATCAAGGAAAACAAAGCGCAGTGCAGAATCTGAGCCACTTCACAGCTGAAGGGTCAAAACAGATCCTCACCCTTTTGGTCGCTGTGAGAAGCATCAAGAGGTTGGATGTATATCTGCTGATTACATCTTCTGAAGTGGAAAAAAAAATGCAAATAATAAATGTATGAGCAACGCGCTTGTTTTTTTGCTTGATTAATTATGCCGTTTAATTCCAGATCCACCACGCTGCTTCACCGTATAATTTCCCAGTGGTCTTTCCTGTTTCTTCACTCGCATGCGGTCTCTCTCCCTTTTTTTTCCTTATTGCAAAATGAATCATGGATCCAGCCGTCTGTACCCCGGGGAAAGGGGCGAGCTGGTGAATGGGCTGACCAATCTTGAAGCATTGGAGGCAGACGGAGAGGAGCCTTTTGTTGTGCACAGCGCTCATCAAGTTAGAAGACAAATACCGATTTGGCCTGGAGAAAATAAAAGATTGAGTGCAAGGGCACAAAATAACCTACTTCATCCTTGTTTGTCAGGTTTTTTTTTCCCATTCTTGTTTATGTGGAATCTTGTTCTTACTTTTCCATCTCGTCCAATCAGGATGGCAAAAGCAGTGTTTATCTGAGTGGGCGGCAGAGTTTTAGTGCCATTCATGATGTCAACTAGGACCCCGCCTGCTCTTCTACTCCCAGCCTGGATGACGGTTTCTCAGCCTCTTGACAGTTCCAGGTTAGCCCTCTTTCGCTGCTCCCCTGGCCTTTCTCTTCTCTTTCCTCTCGCTTTCCTCTCCCACTATCCCAGGGGCCCCACTGAGAATACTGCTCAGATCCAGGCCTCTGAGCCCCAAAGCCGATCTTAATCCTTTTCATCGATCGTCCTGAGAATTTCCTCCTCAGTGCAGCAGGCCCGGCTCCCCGGCGCTCACACTCCTCCATCCTGCTCAGCCGGCACTTAAGCGGCAGAAAACAGGGCCCGGCTTGTTACCTGTGTCTGCTTAGCAGACAGGTCTTGGTGATGAGTGTCATAATGGTGTTATAGTGAGCACTACAGCTGCTGTGGGTCACTCAGGCGACGTGTCAATATTTAAACGCTAATGGAATTATTTCAAAGACTAATTCTAAGAGCAAATAAACTATCTTCATTACCTTTATTTGGCTAAATTCGTATTTGGATAAAACAATTAAAAAAAATTCACATACAGGTAAGCTGCTGTAAGAACTTGAGATCCATGTTTTAAAGGCACACCAAAAGTTATTGGGTTATGATTAATTTAGTGATGTAAAAAAATAATCTGATACCCCTTTATGAGGCTATTGCAATTATCTGCTTTTGAAAATCCCAATTTGTTTTCTCCCAAACAATCTTATTTTTGCTTCATTGCATACGAGTTCTTCTGCTTTTTTTTAGGCTTGTTTGACATCAAAAAGTGGATGAAACAACAAAAAGATAAAAAATAATGTCACTTTAACTGCTAGGAAACAGAAAAGGACATTTTCTTCTCAAACACTGCTAAACTCGCTTTCTAACTTTTGTTTTCTGGTTCCCCCAATAGCTCCATCCCTCCATGTCTTTTTTTGAGGATTACATGCAGTGCTCAGCATAAATGAGTACACCCCCACTACATTTTTCAGAAAACCTTTAGTGTCCTTTCAGAATTTACATTTTCTATGAGATATTATACTACAAAATACTCCCACAAATGTGGGCGATTGATTGCAAACAAGATTTGTTCATTTGCATGCACAAAAAAGTGATTTCCCCAACTAATTCATGCAAGTCCATGTTGCAAAAATGAGAACACGCCAAGTAAAGTCTTAGAAGAAAAGTCAAACTTAAGACTACAAATTTCTAATGAGCAAGTATTCAACCACAGAGGAGTCTAATGGTTCATAGACAAAGGGGAGCTATAAAAGAGCATTACTTAACAAAGAAAAGCCCTTCCTATTTCATGCTGTCAGAAATGGCTCCTCGTGGAAGAGAAATGTCACAAAATCTGAGAAAATAAATTATTTATTTACAGAAAAAAAGGTGAGGGCTACAAGAAGATCAGCAAAGCTTTACACAATAGTTAAAATACTGTAGAAAAAGTGGTCCAAAAATTTAGAAAAGATGGAAGAGCAACCATCTTACAGAGACGTCCAGGCCGTCCAAGGAAGTTAACATCTCGACAGGAGCGTCTTCTGATGAGAAATCGCCATGCAAGTTCACTGCAGTTATGGAATGGCATGCATGGGTATTGTCCACGAAGGAAGCCTCTCAGAAAGCTGAGGCATAAAAAAGCACACCTAAAATGTGCCAGGACCCATGCTGAAAAAGAGGAAGACTCCTGGGACTCTGCACTCTGGAGTGATGAGACAAGGATCACTGTTTTTGAAACTAATGATTTTAAAACTGTATTTCAAAGAAAAGTGTGTGGTGCCTGCTGTGAAACATGGTGGTGGCAGTGTCCTTATGTGGGGCTGTATGAGTGCTGCTGGTGTTGGAGCTGCATTTCAGTATTGGTATCATGAACTCAATAATGTACCGCTCTATACTGAAGGAGAAGCACTGTATGTTGTAAATAAACTAATTTCTTAAAAAAAGAAACACAAAAATAAAGCGCAGTTATGTAAAAGACAAATTACTTCAACAAACAGACGTCCAAGCATTTTTAAGTAGATTTCTGAATTTCTTACTGGCATATATATCTATTAGTGAAGTTTGCATTCTAGCTGATTTCCGTTCTTTTGAAAAATTACGTTATTTAGCAGCCCATTAAAGCCACAAGATACTTTTCCTTTGTCTCACAAAACTCGTCATGCATTACATTCAGGATCATTTTCAGCAGTTCCCAGTGAATTATCTGAATATTACTGACTTTTTAATGTCTAAAGCACAAACAAAAGAAGGTTAAAGTAAGACAAAATGTTTCTATCTAACAGCCTTTTTATTGCAACTATAACAGGGATACTTATAGGTTGTGCACGCATAAATTGGGCTCCTTTTTTGGACGGATATTGAAGAACAAATTGCGTTTTCGTGTGGAGAGGTTGCCAATTGCCAATTCCAGTTTGACAACAATAGTACCAAAAATCAGTGGATGTTTTCTTGTGATTCTGTTTCGATTTTATACTAAGGAGTCCATCCAGCTTCTCCCAAAGGGGTTTAAAATGTTGTGTGGAATCTACAAGACTTATTACATGTATGTCTGATAATTAATTAAAGTTGTAATTGGAAAGCAGTTGCTCTCGTCATAATTCAAACTGGATTTTGCTGAAGCTTTTCTTTTACCTGTGGCCTGCAATCGCTTAAAACATATTTCATCCACATCTGAAGCAGGATTTTTTTGTGCAGAAAAATACATTTGATTTACAATAAGTCACAAAAACATCCATCGTTTTAGACACATGTTGAGGAATGCATGTGCCTGTAAATATGTTGAGTCTTCCAGGTTATGGTATCAGTTCAAAATTTAAAGAATCTACCGAGACGAGCGTCTCCTAGATTAACCCTTTAAAGTCGAGTTGTTCTGAGGAGCACAATCCTGCCTTTCAGTCATGTTACATTGCACGTCGTTTCATGTCGTTTTCAAATGGGATTCATCGTTTGATGAGGTAGAAAACAAAGAATTAAAGTGCAGGGGTGTTGAACGCCTCGTTGCCTTTCTGCTGAAGCTCCTGCACGAGCTGTTCATTATTTTAAATGTGTCTACAGGTTCAAGGTACCGTGCAAATGTAAATTTGACACAAGTTACGCTCAAAAGTCTCTGAAGCATGTTATTACTGTATGAGAGAGCACACAGTTCCTGCCTTCTGAACTCACACTAGTTCACACAGAAAAATAAGCTCGAACTACAAGATTGGTAAGAAAAAAATACTCAAATGGATGTGTTTCCTTTGTCTGGAGTTTAATTGTAGAAGTAAAAGCTGGCCTCAAGGGAAGCCTACATCTCAGTTTCATCTCTTTCAGTTTTCACAATCATTTCAGTCTTTTAGATCCAAAAGAATGTATTTATTTATTTTTTTTAAATTCATAGTTTTCTATGCTTCTGCACTGTATCTATCAGTGGATGCGAGGATTTTCCTTACCGTCCACATCAGCATCAAGGACTCTAAATTCTCCTGAGCCAGCAAAGCGTCCTCCTTTTTCTTCCCAACCTTCAGTGTTAAGCTTCTCTCACAGGCTACTCAGATCAGTTACACATCAAGTGATTAAAAAAAACTTTCATCTACTTTTCAGCAGTTAGCAAAAGTCCACATTTCACACTAACTTTTGACATGTTAATCAACAGAAAGAATCTGGATCTATTGGGGATTTTCAAAACAGTTTTCAATAGAAATTATGCATAAAGAGTTAATCGAAAGATTGCAAGTTCGGTTCCCACCCGATGCTTTAATCGAGGCATCTGATTGGTCAGTTTATAACTTGAATAACTTGACCAACAGGAAAAAATATCATGGAAGAAAAAACTAGGATTAGCAGTAACAAGTTAAAAAAATGTATCAGAGCAAGAACAATTATTCTGACAAACACAAGACTAATAACAAAATAATAGCTGTTTATTTCTCAATAGAAGTCTATGGGATTTTGGCTTCTTGGAGCCAAAAGGTACTTCTTTTTTGGAACCAGGGCTGGATTTAAAAACCCCCTTATGGGATACTTTTAGGATACCAGGGAGACAAGTGTGGGCGTCTGAGAGTTTGGGGTCTCATTTAGTCTTTTATGTCTGTCTATGTGTCTGTCTTTCCATCCTTTCATTTTAATTTAATTTGTTAATTTTTATTTATTTTTGGTGGGTGGGGGTCGTTTTTGGCTTTTTGTGGGTTTCATTTTTTGTTATTTTATCTCAGTTAATTTAGGATTTTTGCAGCCCTTGATGTTTGGGGTAGCAGCCATGGCATTTTGTGTGTGCTTGGGTGAATGGGACTCTGACTGTAAGAAGCTTTTGGCTTTCTAGGAAACGCTATTTAAGTATACGCCATTTACAATTACAGCATTTGTCAAGCTGAATTGGTTTGCATGAAACCTTTCAATTAATGTCATTTGCAAAGTCATACACAGAAACACTGCAAATTAAGATTCTGATTTTTGGACTACGTTGATTGTACATATTTAGCGTCATAGATACTTATTAAAAAACAACTAAAATGATCATAGGCCTATTTTAATGATCTTTTTTACTAACCTCCAAGAAGAAAAGGTATATTGTTTATGCCGGCGTCCAGCTCAAACTTGCATTTAAATTCAGAATGATTGATTTCAGGGTCTTCATCACTCTCAGTCAAGGATCAGGCTATTTACTGATCAAAGGCTACAGAAGTATTTGATGTTGAGTACGGATCACTTGAGGGGATATCCACTTAAAACATTTGAAAGATATAAAGACATTTTATACTGGTGTCTTCTGACCACATGCCAGTGATGCAACTGTTAGTACCCAATGTCATCATCTTCAGCTTTTCATTGAGGTTGCAATGTTGGTTTTGTATATTTTGGGTGTTTTAAAATATATACAATTGTGATTCATTGGGTCTCATCAACAATCAGCTGTTTTTATGCTTTAGAGACTTTTCAACCACTTCATTCTAACCAATGTTAACCAATTCAGCTATCACGCCATTTGGTTTAACAGCAGCAAAGACAGCAAAGAACAGCAGCTTCTTTTGCAGATTTACTACATAGCTAGTCTGTTGACCTTACATCATCTGCACCTCCTTACTGCTCCTCGTCAGTCAACTGGACGTCTGACTATTTTCCCAAGATTCAATCTTCTTCAGATTCTCATGGTGCTCAACTTTAACTTTGCCGTTTTATGCTTTTGCTTTGTATATTTTTTCCACTGGAATATTGGTCTGCATTCTCACATGCTGAATTTATTTGACAGTGGAGGAGATCCAGAATGCCCACAGTAGAGTTCCCATGAGCTTTCACATCTTAATGTAAATGTGTCTTTAACTGGCAGTTACTTTGACAGATTTTACAGACATTTTTTAAAGTTTTTGATGGATGTGTCATTTTCTGTTTCAAAACAAAATCTTGTTGCTTCATGAACTGTTCATTAAAGACCCACCTCAATGAAAATTGTGTTTTTGGTGTTTTCAACATGTTCTTGTTGCATTTTTCTCAAGATGGAGGACACATAAAAAGAATTTAAGCTTAAAGCTAGATTTCTGACTATTTTTTTTTCAAAGTGCTCTATTCCGATGCATCCGCTTGCAGACAAATAGATCCGTTAACATCTTCATTTTCTCCGTCTGAGCTGCCGAATGGCTCAAAATTGTACGACTGGAAAGCACCGCAAATGTTAGCTTGGGGTTGTGAGGAGGTGTAAGCTATCAGGAGAGGGTGTAAAGAAAGGGATGATGGCATATCAGCCGAATCATTCTTCCACGCCAACAGTTTCCGCTTAGAGGCAAATTTCTGATGAGTTTCTGAAGAAAACATTTGACACAAAAAAATTGACACAAGCTTTTTCGCTCAAAATCTGCAGAATCATAATTTTAAAAAACCACTGGGAGCAGTTTTTACGAGAGAAAAAAAAATTGTTGAAGTGGGACTTCAGACCTTTCGTGTGTGACATATAACGATTAACTGCATTTTTGTACTTTTTCAAAAAAAGTTGTTTGTGTTTACAGTTTTACACGAGAACTGCTAAAAAAATATAGAGGCAAAGTGTTAAAAAGAAAAGCAAATATGTGCTTTAACAGAAAATATTACTGAGTTGAGATTTTTGTAGATTAATTAATAGATGTCCAGTTTAAGCTGAAGTTGGTGATTAGTGCCTTGTCTGAATCGCTATGGTGGAGGCAATTACATCAAACGAAAAATACTGAGGGAATAACGGTGATGCTGTGTACAACACCAAATAAGACTGAAATATGCAACGATTGCTGAAAACTGAAGTGCACTGAAGAAAAAAAAAAAAAAGAAATGAAGAACATTGAGCTCCTGGTGTAAGGATAGGTGCTGCATCCATCTATAATGCTGATGAAGACACAGCAATGGATCATGATTTATGCTATAGAGCTCTGCTGGAAGATGAGAAAGCATCATTACTGAGGTCCTTCTGGGAAAGCTCCTAACCAACAGTCTATCCTGCGCAACATACTTGTTCATAATTTATTTACACAGCAAGCTTTCGCTGGACTCTGCTGTTTGTCTCTTACTGCAAGAGTGGAGGTTTTCAGGAGGTATTTTCCCCCTATTTCTGCGCGTTTGTGAACAAGTTATGTATCCAGTGAAAACAGTTGATTAAACCTCATTGTTTATTAACATTTTTTCTTCTCATCCCTCCTGCCTGTCATGTATGAGAAAGTGGAGAATCGGGACGATTTGGACTCATTAACAGGTTTGCCTTCAAGCAAATGGAGAACGTTTGTGCGTTCTGGACTTTAACAGCCAGTACAGATGCTAATGCATCAACACCTTTAAAGACAAGGCCTCCTGACAGACTTGTAAATCAACCCCGGAGATGTGTTTAGTAATAATTGTTACTGGATAAAAATAAATTAGAGTAGATTAGGATTCAATGCATAGTCAATTTCTAACAGATACACCTTTAATCTTCAATAGGACTAAACACTTTGCTCTGCCTTCTTCTCAAGGCTTCCTGTTCTGCTCATTCATTAGCTTCTCTTTTCTTTCTGAGTCGATCACACACTCCGAGCCTTCAAGCATCCATGTGTTCTCGCAGCCTTTCCTTCTTTTTCTTCCCTCCTTGCCCACCATACCTCACTGCACAGCTCCTCCTGTCATACCTTTCCTTCTCCCGAGCCTCCTTCCCTCACCCCTTCCTCCCGTCTTTACCCTTGCTCTCCTCTTGTTGGCTTCCTCCCACCTCTCCCCTTCTCTCTGCTCTCCCTCTTTCTCTTTATTAATTTATTGGGTTGTTATTCTCCTTGCCTAGCTCCGCTAATGAAGGCAGGATGTAGATGAGGGCGGAGGTCATCTCCGCAGCGATCGACCCCACCGCCCCGCAGTATGGCACTCTGACTGGCACAGGTCAGTGGCAGCTGCCAATCAAAACAGGCACCTGCACGCATATATTCATGTGCACACATGCGCTGCAATGGTATGTCTCTAAATAAACACTGAAAGAAGACCTATGTCAGTAAAAATGAATAACTAGAGCTTTGAGTCCAATGTTCTGAGGAAATAAATTGTGCAACTTTTAAGGGTTGCATTTCCCAGAGAAACTCTAATTTAAAGAAACGTGGACTGAATAAGTACATTGTCAAGTTTAAGTGTCTTATTGCCATCAATGTTATGAAAAAGCTGAGCAGTAAGGTGGACAGTATGCTAAAACAAAATTTTACAATGATGGCCATAACACATGCTTTCTATTATAGACCAGAGAAGAAATTGAATATTTAAACTTATCACAGAAGTAGGATTTATTAACCTAATAATGACTATACCATTTATTTCTTAACAACACTGCTAAAAGAAAGGCGGCTCCACTTTACATAGCGGCTCACTGGCAATATTTACACTAATGTACCTCACTGTTTCATTTAGACAGGCCCATAATAGTGACAGGAAGCGCCCCAGTCCCCAACTTTTACCAATTTATTCGACATAATTACAAATAACGCAGTAGAACAGGTTTTTACAGCCAGACAAGCTGTTCTGCTGCATAAAACATGTTAGATGGGAGCAGATGAAAGAAAAGCTCCTCTGTAAGTTTAGGTTTAATGAGAAGTTAGATGTACTCCCCCCGAATGATCATTGCAAAGTTAAGGCTGGTCCACACTTCACCTGAATAATCCACAGCGTCTGCTGGATAGGTTGTTGTCATGTACAGAAAAAGAGCAGAAGCAGAACGTGAATGTTAATCACTCCTCTTAAGATTCCTCCACTGCAACCGCAAAGCTAACATTTTGAGCCAATTATTTCAGCAGCATATTGATAGATTTTTAAAAAATATTTCTGCTAAGAAAAATATGTAAAAAGTGCATCCCTGAGGATCCAACTTAATCACAGTAATTTCCTAAATTTTAGCTTCATTAGTATTTCAGCTTAGTGACTTCGTACAACCCTAGAATAACCTAGCTTTAGCCTGCAAACCTCCTCAGCTTTGTGAGTGGTAGAAAACACAACGTGTTCTTGTGTTGATCTTCTTCATGTTAAGCTCTTAAGCTTCGTGATGGAGCTTCGCTTACTTGGTAATGTTGTTGCCTGTTGACCTTTTGCTCCTCTGCATCTGCAGGTTTTCAGTGTTCTCCTGTCCATGGGGGGGGGGAAGTTACCTATTCAAGGCAGTGCCTGATGCCTGTTGTTCTCCAGAGGCTTCTGGACGCTTGTTGTTTGTTGAATTCAGACATAACACAGCTCTTTTACGGCTCCCGCTCGCTGTGCTGTGCATCCATCGCAGTCTATGCTCCAGAAGACTGTCTTTGCTTTGTTGACATTACTTGAGAGATGGCGACTCGGTTTTCACAATGTCTGACATCACTGTTTCGATGCAGCTTGAATTGGAAATGGATATCGCCCCATCTCTAGAATGTCTAAACAAACAGACAAACAAGCAAAAATAAATCTATTGCTGTGCGAGGTAGGACCATCTGATGCCCCTTGACTTTGTTACAGCATAGCACACTTGATGACAAGGTTAAAAAGGCACAGCGGACATCACACAGCCCTGCCTCAGCCCCGTGCTCTCTAAGGAGCCACTGTCACTGCTCCCCACGCATGAAACTGGCACAAAAAAATAAGTTCTTGATGATCAAGATTGTGTTATGTCAGTATTCTGCGCGCTCTCAGGATGCACCAAAGGCTATCCCTGTGGAAGTCTTTGGATAGCCTTTGGTGCCTTCGTCAAACGACTTTTGACAAACACCTGTCTCTGCTTCTGTGCTCCTGGTGATGCTGCCGCTCAGAATAGGATGAGGTAGGCACGCTCTCTTCTTCTGGTAAAATATACTTTTTTTCTGAGCTGTAGATCCACTGTTTTCTCCAGGGACTACAATAACTAGGATCTTACATGGTTTTACTCGATGGCCCACCAGCTGCTGTATACATTTCAGAGCACTGGCCTTCTGTCAGAGGTTGGTGTGAAATAGAATACATGATCCCTTCCAGTCTCAGAACATCTTCTTGTTTTTTCTTTGTAAATCTATCTTGAATTCATTTGATTTAAGGGATTCACCCTGTAGTTCAGCACCATTTGTGGGAAGTGACCATAGTCTCACATGGAGCTTCCCGGTGCTTTCTTCAAGCTTACATTGGAGTTTTTTACATTTTTTGTTTAGTCAGCAGGTCATGCCATAATCCTGCATTTATACAACATTTTTACCAAAGATATATGTGCTTTTATTATTATATTATATTGTTATTTGTTGGTATACAAACCAATATTATCAGATCGGCAACTGTGGTCGGCAAGAATGGTTTAGATGATGGTGGTGTGTTACAATTATTTGGGTCTAACTGTGCATTTTATCCATGAACAAACCCCATGAAGCTCTTCTGTTAATGCCATACAAACACCATAACGTGCAAAAAAACAAGAAAATATTCAAATAAATGCGTGGTTGACCTAAAAAAGTCTAGTTGGCTCCGATGTAAAGAAAAGTCGCAGCTCATGGGGGTCCAACTGTATATCTGTAGACTGTGGAAATCACCTTTTCTGACAACACTGATTATCGGCAAGGCAGCTCACGCACTGCATGATGGGATTTGTAGCTAATTTTATAGTGAAGGTTACAGACGCTTAACGAAGTTGGGTTTAAGTGTGGGTTTTTGTTTATGTGTTGTTTGGCTGAGTGAGATGGAGGGAGAGGATGATTACCACCTTGTGAATTAAATTGTTGAGTTGGGTACATTAAACTCAAAGCTCACAACAACTGTCCTCTCAAGCTTATCCCTCTATCAATATTAAACCATGATATCCCTTTCACAAGGTGCCAGGCCATTATAATCATTAATGTAACAGAAATATAAATTGGTCTGGCGGGCCCCTACCTTGACACCTGTGCCCCAGAGGCATCAGTGCTCCACCAATTTGTTCTTACAAGCTTCTGGCTTCCCTTTATGGGGATGTGACACCCAAGCTGCTGCCTCAGTACACCTTGAAAACTCCTCTTCCTTTTCCTTTCTCATCTGCAGTTTTATTTTAGTGCATCAGCACGTGTACAGATACGCCTTTGTTGAAACTGTCTAATCACTGCTCTCTTGTTTGCCAGCCTTGGCGTGGTGAAGACCTTTGCACTTCTTCACCAGGCTTGCCAGGTCTCTGCACTTGTAGCGGTGACATCCGCTGCTCTTCATCACAGCACGCCAGGGGAAGCTGTGGGTTTGTGTGTGCTTGTAGATGCAACCCGTGTTAAGTCATCTTGCATGCATGTCAATTTTGTTCACTGTTATTGTTGCGAGGTTTATTTGTGCGCTCAGCCATGTTGTGAGGATGTTCACCTGCAACTGGGTGTTGCTGAAAGCGAAGGTGCATGAGCGCACAGCAGTCACACACCTGCAAACACACACACACATCTCTATTAGTAGTAAGGTAGTGTTAACAGTGTTATGCCATGCGTGAACCTCTCCACCTTTCCCTCATATCTATGCAAAGCTGGGGTCCTGTCAATCAGTCACCTTGGTGACACAGAGCCCCACCTCCCCAATTAGAGCTGACAGGGCAGGATTAGGAGGGGGGCGGGCCCCCTCCGACCTGCCTACATGTCAATCACGAGCCGGGCATCCACACGCCTGTTTACTGTCAGATCCCATCTCTGTCTGTCAGGCTGCACGGCAACCGTCGTCCAGGGAGGAGGGGGGGTAGGCGCGAAGAAGGGGGAGGAGGAGATCTGATCGGAATTAACTATGCTTCTCCCCAAAGACCGTCCGTGCTTTTAATTCATGAAAGGGATGAGAAGAAAGTGGGAAGAGAGGGGGAGTGATGGAGAGACTGGAGCGTTTAAAACTCAGAGCAGGGCGCTCTTTAGAAGTTTCCAGTGATGCTTCCTTTCTCCCTGACAATCACTTTTCTTCTCCTCGCTAACTTTGTCTTTCTCCCGTACTTAGGCTTCTTTCAAAGGTGCACTTTGTTTCCACTAATCATCAACCTTCCTCTTCCTTTGGACCGGTGTTTTTTTTCAACCCTGTTTTTTTTTTCTTTTTAAGTTGCACAAAATTGCGTTTGTGTGTTGGAGTTGGAGTGTTAAGGTCAATTTATTTAGTTCTGCACATGCTCATGCAAATTTATGTCTCTGTTTCCGCGGGTGTCTGGGGGTTAGGGTCCTGTCTGCACACCTACAGTGTGTGAATACATAATGCTGTTTTGCTACTTAGATTGTGTGCACCAAAGCAGTGTCATACGTTCACACAATGCTAATAGGTGTGCGTTTGTGTGTATCCCTGATTCCTGTGTTTGCCGGGCCGTGTGCATTTCTTCTTCTTCGGGGTCCCCGGCGGTGGCTAAACTTTGACCTCGGTGCCCTCCCTCTAATCCTTCAGCAAATGAGGGCAGTGTGGGACTGAAAGGGGTGTTTGGGGGTCTGCACAAAGCCACAGTTTTAGGATTATAGGACCAGAGTGAAGGTCTGGGGGTTATAAAGGATGAAGAGAAGGCAAACAATAGATTGTAGGGGAGGAGAAGGATGGATATAGTCAGCCTTGTCTCAGTCACTAGTGGTCTCATTACATCAACACAAGAGGTTATCTTTTTTCTGGCTTTTTTTTCCTTTGGTTCTAAACTTGCAGGAACAAAATAAATGTATTGAATGTAGTCCAAAGATGGATTATTTAGAGGTTTGTGTGTGTGAGAGTGTGTAGATGGTGCCAGTATGTGGATGTTTGACAATTTCAGTCATGGATACACAGAGAGAAAACAAAAACTTTGAATAGTCCTGCAAAGCAGTCCACTAGAAAAATCATTATTTTTGTGCAAAACTGAATGTATTTCAGCAATTTCTTCATCTCCAAGTAAATCAGTGGAGATGTGTTTATTCTAAACAGTAATGTTTTGATAATAAAAATCAGATTTGTGTCTGGAACAGTTGCTCAAAGTCCAACTACAATCTTCTGATCCATTGTGAAAGTGTTCTAAGTGGTCTTTTCATTATGATTATGCCGTTTTTTAGCCAAAGTCTGAAAACCTGCTACCTTTTCTGGGACATAGTTTCTGCAGAGCGGCAGGAGGTCATTAGAAAATTGCCTCTGACTTGTAGCCTGTTCCTGCTTCCCATCATCCATCTGTTTACAATCTCTCCCACTGGTTTACAGCCCCCCACAACCCCAACATAACATTACTGGTGCAACAAAAATGGCGAGTAATACTGGAGCTAATCAGTTTTAAGCCAGATACCAGCTGGACGTGGAAAACGAAGCCATGCACGGTTTTAGTCGTTCACACGTGGATGCATCAGAATGGAGCAGAGCAGAGCAGGGAGCTTGTGGCTTGCCGTTGAAGGTTCTGCGCTGCACCAGGTTGTTCCAACAGCAGTTTTTCGTCTGCTCCTGATTCAAAAGAATTTGAAAAAAGAAATACTTAACATTGCAAAAATTAGCTAAATTTTTATTTGAATATATGTTGTAGATTATTAGAAAAAAGCTAAAAGAACATGCTAAAAACACCAAAAAACACAATCTTAATTGTACTGGCTCTTTACAGAACTTAATGCTTCATTGGGTTTGGGTTCTAGACAACGCAAATATAATTCTTGATATGACAAACGTGTAAATGTGCTGCTGTCTACTTATTTTGAATAAAAAACCAAAAGTGTTGAATGTGCAGCTATGGTAAAAGCATGTGCTGCTGGTCTCCTCTGATGTCTGGTATAGTTTCTTAAATGTGCGGTTGTAGAGCAAATGAATGAACGCTGGTTTCACTTGTCAGCTTTTCCGAAAGATAGTATGCTTTTGAAGTCCTCCTTACTGGTATCAGCCCGTCTGTGGCTCGGCCATGTTTGTGTTTGTTTGTTTTTGCATTAGTGATGCATTGCAGGGTTGTGTCTGAGACGCAGCTCAGGTGTCTGTTGATGTCTGCCGAACGACCTCGCTGCAGGGAACAGGCTATCAGGCTGAGAGGGAGGCTATCATGTTAATTACTTTACACACACCCCGGCAGTCAAGCGTGCAACACAACTGTGCGCTCACACAGAAAAGCACGTTCAGATATACAATCGAGTGTTCGTGCCGTCAGGCACACGCACAAACACACACACCGCATCATCCGTCTTTCTTTTCATTTTGTCGTTTCTCTGTCTTCCCACTCTCCATGTTTGAAGGCCTTGGACATCAATTCCCTTTTGCTTTCAAGAAAGATTGTTTTATATTCTAATCAATTCAACTCCTCCCTCTGAAATTAATTGACATTCATTCAATGATTTTAAATTCCTCTGAGGCTGTTCTTTTGTTTCAGGCTGTCAGTGAGCTGCAAGTGAGATCGGACTAAATGTTTTGTCATCTCACACTCCAGGGTAAGCTGCTCCAAAGCGTGAGCGCCTGAGGTCAACTTAACCTCCTCGCAGCCTCGTCTCTCATTCTCTGTAGACCTGATGGAGGTGGTGGTAGTGAGCAGGAGGGGGGTACTGTGTCATGATCAGAAACTTTAGCCTTCTTTTGTGGCAGTATTCATATGCATCCTTCAGAATGTTTCTTTTCGTTTTTTCAGAACCACGTCAGACATTGAAGGGGGAGAGTCCAGCGCTCTCATGCTGGGCAACCAGAGGAGTGGGATTGGCTGGAACAGGTTGATGCCTTCGGTTAAATGATGCTGGCACACAGAGGGATTACTTTGGGAAGTTGTCATCCATCATGATTTTTAGAGTGACTCTAAGCAGAGCTCTGCTTTTGGGCTTTTGGTCTGGGATCCATGATTGATGTGGAGCAGACTTGTGTGTTGGAAGGAGAAAAAAAAGAGGCTGCTGTTTAGCTGATAATAACTAATGACTGGCCTGTAGTGCAGATTCCCTCTCTGGAGAAGTTTGTTAAATTTTCCCTCTGAACTCCATTGTGCAGATCTGCTGATTAAAGCCCAGTTGTCAATAATGATTGCAGTTACAAATCCCATTATGGTCCATACATGTTCATTTAGATAAGAGCTTTTGTTTGCTCTACATCTTCACCTCATTTTGTAAGTTACCAACCCGAATGCACCTTTCTGTTTGTTATGTATCATAACTGTTTTCTTTTTCCTTTAACTATGTTGATCCCAGTATTTAGAGAAGACCTTCCCTGCTGGTCTCAGACAAGTGGGAATCTTTTCAGAGCGAGCTGGAGGATAAAGTTGAAATTCTTGAAAGGTGGGGGAAAGGAAGGAAGGATTGACGCATGAAAGCAAGATGATAACTCGGATAAAAAAGGGATTCGAGACCCATAAGTGGGTGGAGGTGAGCAGGGAGCATCTGGGTCTGAGGAGGTGGGCTGTAGATGTTAGATGCTCAATCAAGCTGCGAGAGGACAGTGTAATTAATCCATTGAAGATGTCTGATTGCAGATGACTTTGGGAATACCAGAGTGGTGACTGGGCCTGAGGGGAAGGAGGAGGGCAGGAACAAGATGGATGCAGGGATGCAGTTGAGGAAAAGCAGAAGGGCAAACATAGGGGGAGAGTGAGATGAATTGAGACAAGCCAGATACAGTACTTTTTAAATGAGAAGGATGAGTTTCAGTGACAATGTAGGTAAAAGATAAAAGGGAGGGAAAAAAGGAGGAATTGATCATTTCCAGGTCAGATCAATGCATCAGTCACAGCACTTTAGGGAAAAAGACCTCCACCACATGGATCTAAAGGAAGAAACACCCTTTTCCTGCTGCTAAAACAATTTCCCATGAGCCAAATTGGTGTCTAGCCTGTTCTAATGCTATTATGCTTTTAGGGCACTATTAGCTGGCTGAGGATTGTATTTATTTAATGGACTATTAATTTGTTTAAATGCATTTTTCTCTGTGGCTACAGTAGAAAGAGGGCTTGGCTGGAGCTCAAACCCTGAACGGCTCCTGATTTGCAGCTAAGCTTTTACAATCTAATTACATTTGATAAAGCTCAGTAATCGTCAGAGTGTTAGGGGAAGTATTTGCAATAGAGAGATTGTGTTTGAATTTGGGTTGTGTTTTTAATGCTGCTGTACGAGGCTGAAACTGGAGCCTTGAAATCTGATCGTTCCTTAACATGCGCTTGCAGTTCATTGGCTTTAAAAGATAAAAACAAGCAGAACTGTTAAGGTTGCTACTAAACAGGTTGGGCCCCGTTTGCCTTCACATCTGATGGCGTTTTTGGTGTTTTTTTTAATGTTCTTGTGGCATTTTTTCTAATGACGGAGGATGTGTAAAGAAAATTAAGCTTACAGTATTAGAGTATTTCTTTATGGGGATGGCACATCATGGTAAATCAGGAGCAGGTGAAGATTGCCATTTGAAAAAGATCATTTTTGTTATGAAGAAAATATAATCGGTGGGCCCAGTATAAACTCCAACAAGTCCTTTTCACTCTTTCTGTGTGCTTAAATGCATGGAGTTGCTGCTACATGATTGGCTGGTGAGCTCCTTGTGTTTGGAAGCACTTAGTCAGGCAACCTAAGAGTTGACATTACGCCTGTGTGGTTTTAGAGCTCTTCACATGTATGTTGCATCTATCCTCTTTCTTCTGTTCAAACTCTCTGGTGACATGTAGCTTAGAAAAGGGCTGCATTAGGCTTCATTTAGCAAAGTGGATTTTAAATTAAACAATTACAATCTGAATGGAGTTGTTTACCTGTTTAATTAAAGTGCTTACAGTCATGTTGAACGAACAGTGTAACAAATTGAGCAGTTGCACCACTCACCTGCCTCTCTTTTAAGAAAATCCATCTTTTTGTGTCTGTCTGTCCATCCATCCATCCATCATCTACCCATTCATTTTCACAGACCTGCTTCACCCTGTTTGGTGTCAGAAGGGGGACTGGAGCTTATCCCATCTGTCATTTGACAAGAGGCAGCGTGCATCCTGCTCTTGTCAGTCACGTCAGTGACCAGTCTGAGTTTCTGCCTCACAATGTTGAATGCTTTAATGTGTGTTACACATCTCTAGTCGACTCTAATGCCATAGAATCAAGAGCTTTGTTTAACCACACCTTTGACTAGAAAGGAAAAAGGATGTTAAAAAAACACACAAATATGTGTTTGTTTAAACATTAACATCAAATAAAAAAGTAGGGATTTTAAAATGTTTTCATCATGCATTGTCATTCCAAATAAAGGTAAGTGACAGGAATCATGAATGATTTAGTTGATGTGTATCTTCACTCTGAGTATCTTTTAAATAAGATCTGGCACTGATGTCCATTCTGTCAAATTCATTTCTATGGTAGCAATGTCCAAATGTTCATAACTTGCCCATCTCTTGACTCTCTTGACAGAAAATGTTGCCTATGACACATAAACAACACACGCTCTTTGACATATCGTGACTCTTCAATCATTCACGCGATCAAATGGAATCGGATGAATGTGTCGAGGTGAAAAGTGGCCTTTCATATGGGCTTTACACTAATATGCAACACATTACGGGGCCACCGTGGTGCAGAGGTAGAGAGGTTGACCTCTGATTGGAAGATTGCCGGCTCAGTTTGCGCCTTGCCCTCCCATGTGTCGAAGTGTTCCTGGGCAAGAGACCGAACCCCACATTGCTCCTGGTTGTTACAGGTTGGTGCCGGTGTTTGGCAATGAAGCTGTCATGAATGTGTGAACATGTGCAAGGGTGCATAGGACTGTGAATCCACACTGCAAATCTCCTGAATCTTGCTCTGGGCTTTTTCTTTCACAGCTCTATTTTGGTTCCAAAAGACTTGGTGTCATATAATCTTGCTGGTCACAAACCGCATTTATTGTTTTCTCCTTCACAATAACTTTTAAAACAGCTGACACTTCTGTGTTTTAAAACAACCAAATCTGAGTCCTTAAATGGTCAAAGTTGAAGTGGCTTAACTTTTGACGTGTGCTCATTCACCACTTGTTTTGTACGTGGAGCCCAAAAATGGACAGAAAAACTTGCGTAGTGAAAGTGAATGGAAAATTTTTGAAAGCAGAAGCCCGAAATGCGCATATTCATTTGTTCACATAGACTTTTCATTGAAAGTGCCACCTTTTTTTTAAATCTAACTTGTCCTGACCAGTTGCTGAGCAAACAGATAAGAGCTGAAGGCCTCTTGTGTTGGACCAATTTTATGATTACAACAGGGGGTTATGAACCTTCTAACACACAAGGTGTATATTTGTATAAACCCCTTTTGTATTTGACGATAAACTTTATTTATATTAATTGCGTTTGTAAACTTTTTTTTGTTTGACCGGATGGAAAATAAGAAGAGAGAAAGATATGTTGGAGATGGAGTACAAAGGAAATGAGAGAAAGAATGGGTTAATAAAGTTAGAGGATGATTAAAAAAAAGTGTGGTGTGTGTGTTTTGAGGGGGGGTGTTACAAAGCAACAAGTTGCTGATGTTAGCAACGCAACATCAATCACTCAGACCAGGGCCAGCGGGACCGCCACAGGGACCCCCAATGCCAGAGAGCAGGGAAGGGCACGGAGCACTGTTGGAATTTTGGAGAGGCCCAGCACCCGAGGTCATGGAGTAGAATCAGCACCACAGGGATACAGACATCCCCAGGCTCAGATGTGGTGTGTTCCCCAGCTCATGGTCTTCTTGCCATAGAACTATGAATCCCTCTCCCTGCGTGAGGAGGGGGCCGCAGGACCCAAGAAACCAGCACCTAAGGGACACGGCCACCACTGCAGAGGGCCTGATTCCCCCACCAGGGATGGTAGGGGACAGAGTATCAGAGACACTAGCTTCCTTGTGTAATTCTATTTGTGTGTGTTGGAGTGTATATTGCTGTGGGGTAGGGGGTTGTGTGTAATAAAGGGTGCAGTTAGAATTGCCGGATAGGGCCCTGAGAGGACATCTCATTACTTGCTGGCATTACTTGCGGCAACCAATGAGAAAAGGGACTACTGCCAAGTGGCCCCACCCCCAAGGTGCTTCGCAGGCTGACCCCACCCATTACCCTAATAAGTTGTTGTATAAGGAAGGAGTGTAAAGCGTCGCTTGAATCCACATTTCTGAGCCCATTGTAAACAGATAAACTACATTACATACCGGTATAGATGATGTCCTTTCACAAAATGCCTTCTGAGCTACTAAGCCAAACTTTAAGCTACTTTAAAAAGACTAGCCAGAAGAACTGAGGAAGACGCATTCTCAGTGGTAAAATGTTAATAAAGAAAAAATTTTAAGTGATGTTTAATGTATTTTAAGACAGTCTATGGCACAGGTCACTTCCCCTTTGATTAGCATGAGAAACGCTCCCAGTTCAAAGCCAGTCTATCACATTTTTTTCAGAAAAATGTTCCAACTCACCACGAAATTAGAAAATTTGGCAATAATTCATGGAGGACCACAAACGGTCTTGGTAAACAAATGTTTTAATCAACATAGTTAAAAAAGGATGGTGGTTTGTTCTAAGGAGTTAGGATGCATTAGTGTGCAGCTGGTCTGGACTTCCACAGGAAATAATCAACATGTATTTTATGTGTATTAAATGCAAATGGTAGTTGGTGTCGGCTCCAATGGCTGGAGCCTATCAGTGCTGTGACCCTTATAATGTTTAGCTTGTTTCAGAGTACTTAAGTTTTAGTCCAATCTTTACTAAATGAAAGTCAGGAATTGGCTGAACAAACTGCCTCAGTCAGACAAAAATTCCAGCATATTTAAGAAATCAGCTGATCCTGCAATGCAGTTATAGAAAAAGGTTACAATTCCCCGACTGTTGGTTTGACACAAAGACCTTTGAAAGCTCAGACCTGAAGGTCAGGACTCGAGTCTTGTTTGAAATCCAATTTAGAGAACAGAACAAAGCCAATGTAATCAGGGTCTTATTACCTATGGACCACACAGTACATTTTCCCACTTGCTGTCATTCTCAAGTAAAGATAAGACAGTGAATGACATGCTTTAATGTGGACCACTGTGGAGTCTGGGACAAGATGAAATATAGCCTTTGCTTTTTGCTGTTCTCTTATTTTTTTAAAACGTTTATTGCATTTATCCTAAAATTCTGTTTAATTATTGATGGAAAAATGCAACCTTATACACATATGATGAATAATAAATATGGATCTAATACAATTTACTAAACTGTCTTTAATGTATCTGCATGCACGGAATGATAAAGCTTTATTAAAGTCACCATGGTGACCTAGAGGAAGTGCCTAAGTGTGACAGCAGCCTGTGTGACAGACTTTAAATTGGCCTGACTGATTGACCATTTCATAAATGGTCATAGTTTAGATTCAAATCAAGTGGGTTTTTCACAGAAGACACATCAGAGGCTGTTAGAGGCTTTAGGCAAACTATGCTAAAATAGTTTTTACTGCATTGCCAGTATTTATCATTTTTTTAATTAAAAAAATATTTTTGATTAAAACCTTTTAACCCATATGTCAATTTTTGCATCAAAGTTCCCCTCCAATTCTCTTTTGATCTATTGTTAAATTGTTCCCAGTGGTCTCTTAATTGTGATTATGTTGTTTTTTGACATAGAAACCTGTGTCGTTTGCTAGGACATATTTTCTTCAGAGCGCCAGCGAGTAAACCTGTGCCTAAATACTCAGAAATGCTCTTTTAATCTTAATTTCTTCATAAATGTCTTCCAACAAGAGAAGAACATGTTAAAAACACAAAAAAACACAATTTTCTTTGGATTGAATCTTTAACTGAATACATCTGACCAGCACTGGCGTCCCGACTTCCCTTTTTTCTTGAGTTTAAACTTTTGTGGCATGGAGGTGAAGGTGGCGGGGTCACAGAGGTCCTAAATAAGAAAGCAGAAAGGTGAAAGGAAAGGGGATGAAACAGAAGTTAGTGGGGAGGAAGATAAACGGAACGATGACAGCCCTGAGATGGAGTGATAGGGAGATAAAAGACGACCGCAGAGAAAATTGTTCAGAGTGGAGAAAAACAGCGCGAGCCAGAGAAGAGTGGACGGAGGAACGCAGCAGATAAACTCAAGGAGAGCGGCGTGGAGAGAGAGACAGGCAGAAACAGACAGAGGGAGAGATAGACAGTGACATAGGGAGAGATAGACGAGCCGTGTGAGGATGCAGAGTGTGTCCCCCTCTCTCGGCTGCTGCCAGAGGCAAACAGACAGCCACTCTGCTGCCGGAATGCTAATGCAACAAGCTGCTGCTCACTTGTCTGCGCGCCCTTCTTTACATTCCTTCTTCTTAAATCTCCTCTGTGCAGAAAGTTTAGAGACTAGACAAAAGAATAGACTTTGATAATGGAGATCCCTACTCTTTCAAGTTATTTGCACTTTGCACATGTTGGTTCTAGATGTACAAAGTGCAAAGTATAGTGCACCTGCTCTCACTAGAAACACCTGTTTGAAATTAGGGGTGTAACGATTAATCAAATAATTTATTTCTGTCCCTATAATCCAACCAGATCGATCTGTCTGAGACAATTTGTTAATCGACCTATACCATTACAAAATGGCTTCAAAATGAAATTAATTAATTATACTGACATTGGAAAATACCATTTGGATTGAGCCATTGTAGGTTTATTTTACTGTAAAAATGATCAAGTGCCATCACAGCGGACACTCACGTGATGGCAGCAAAAACTGATCAAGCTTGGTTATCTGGTGAGAAATGGAAAGAATCTGAAAAACTTGACCTGTACTGTTCAGTACCCAGCTTTCATTGGTTGAATTTTTGGCCAAAGATGTCCTGGATTGATTTAGCTCAGTGAATCGTTTTATTCAAAAAGAACCAAAATCAACTTTGAATTGTATCGTCAACCAATAAATCAAATAGTTGTTCAAATGAATTGCTACACACCTATTTGAAATAGTCACAGTCGAAGGAGGTCACTTGACCACTTTTTTGCACATCACCACCCTCTGTGGGCCCATGCACAGTCCAGTCAAGTTATTGGCCTTTCAACCCCAGTATTAAAGCACTTAATGAGAACACACAATGACCAGTGTCTGTTCTGCAGAGAGGGGTAACCCACCTGTTTCACTTCTCACAAGTGGGAGGAACTGTTATCAGCTGGAGGTAAAAGAAACACCATCATGCAGGTGTGGTGGACTAAATCTGACACACGCTTTTTGACATGCGCCAACTCTGAAAGTTTACGCAATCATCGTGAATCAACTGATTTTGATGCAGAGAAGGGCAGCTTTTCACATTGGCCTTGCACTGATATCCAACATATAACTAACTTACTAAAGTGTTGCATATCAGCAGCTAAGCTGCTTTTCTTTGTTTCAAGATCTGCTGAAATGATGTAAATTATGTGAACGGAGGAAGAGTTATGGTAGTCCAAAGAGTGTCAAGACCGGTGCTAACGTTCTGGAGTTAAAAGCTGAAAATTAGCTTGGGCAAAATAAAATACTTTTTTTCTTTTTACGTATTAAAGCAAATCACCTGATATTCTGTGCTTTTAGGTCAAATCCTACAAGTAGCTTGATTCACAGAAGGAATTTAGAGGAAGTAGGGGTTGTCATATCAAGAAGGGGTAATCGCAGGTCACACATTTGACCTTTTTCTGTCTTTGTAACAAACATCTGACCTCTGACCCCTGCAGCTCTAAACGTCTCCATAACTTAGAGACTCAAAGCAGTGGTGATAAATGCATTCTGGCTCTTTCATCCTGACCCGTTGTCCCATCGTTTAAGCCTTTGCAAAAAAGCCTCAAGAAATGACGCCAGCCCTTTTGCTTCCTGGACTCTGGCACCTTTTGTTACTGTGGCGACACTCATCACTTCTCAACTTCAGGCAGGACATAACCTTGCGTGGAACAAGACGGCTGAGTGCCACAAACACCAATTCTCACACCAAACACACACACACACACGTCAAGTCTGTGTGTTTGTGTGCTGATGGCAGCTTCTGAGAAATAGTGGCACACTCCTCAAGAACGATCCATTTAGATAGTGGGAACGTTGTCTCCCTGCACATGTGCATGCACACTTAGATACAGATGGGAGCTCGCTAGTTCTCCCAAACCCACAAAACTGCATGAGTTCTCTCCCCTCTGCACATAAACACAGATGCAACACGCACACACAAACACACAAAGCTGTCTCTCGACGTGCACTCGCTTGGTTGACAAGTCATCTCAGATAAGCATGAGTGGCAGGTAGGGAGTGTTGACTACTAGTGAGTGTAGAACATTGTGGCTTCTTATTATCAATGTGTACTGCTTATTTGATCTGATTTGGATGATTTGCTCCTGGAATAATTAAAGCTTATTTTTCAACCATACAGAGAAGATTCGTTTGGACTTTTTCATTTGAGGTCAGCTGTGTTTTGGATCAGCTATGTTTTCTAAGCCACTGCCTCCCCGGGATTCTCTTAGGTTATTAATTTCCCTGTCACCTTTTTCTATCTCTCCTCAAACATATTGCAACACCTCTGTCATCTAGAGAGAATCTTGTCAGGTTTTTTTTTTCCTGGCAGAATGCTCAAGCTATATTTTGAGGGTTCAGGCCTTGTATATACACACACATGCATATACCCCACCGCCACCGCCCCCCGGGCCTCCCCTTGCTCCATTCCTCTATTTTCTTATCTCCTTTCTTCTTCTGCTTGCTTCTCTATGTCATTGCCAAATCTCTCCTGTCTGCTCTTCTCTGTCTTCTCCTGCCTCTCCCCATTTCTTTCACGTACCTCTTTCTCTCTCTATTCCGAGACTGCTCAGGCTGGTCCCCCTGTGGCACACCGTGTCGTGTCCCTAATTTATTTATAATTAGTGCTCTTTGTCAGGATGCGCAGGGAATGTTAAAGTACACGCCACCTCGTTCTGGGTACAAATGCGCCGGTGTTCCTGCATCCTTTCTGCGATCCTCCGCTGCCCAACAGACAGCGCCGCTGGGATGGACAGACAGCACTCCTTAAACTCCTCAGACTCCTAAAATTACAGCGTCTCCTGCGGAGAAGGAGGCCGCGTGATTTGATTTCAGCGTAAAAAAGATGTTCTTTTGGTGAATGGATGGAGGAGGCCTTGTTGGGGTGAAATAAGACAAAAATTGGCTTGATCAAGTGGAGAGCTTCCACCCTCAGATACAGATGTACTATGTCAGCGCGCTCACCTGCGGAGCTCTGGCATGCAAAATGAAATAACAAGGTGAGACTGAGTGTAATCTGAGAGTGCAATTTATTAAACACGCAGCTGAATTTTGATGGCTGTTGTGTGTAAAGTTGACTTGTTTTTGAGGATTTGGGCTTTGTAAAATAGAAAGGCTTTTTTAGATCACATCACATTACCATCAACCCTGTCATCATACATATCCCATATGACCAGAGATGGTAATGATGATGGTGTGTGTGTGTGTGTGTGTGATTTAGAGGGACTGAAAAAGACCAGCCAGGAAGAGCTTTTGTCCTTGGGCTGAAAGGGCACCTGGCTCCTCTTCCTGTCCTTGTGATCTCTCTGTTCCCTCTCTCTCGTGCCGCTCTATCCTCTCTCTATCCGTCTCTTCCTCTTTTCTCCCAGCTTGGATCCCTTCATCCCCTCATCTCGTGCGCTCCCTCTCCTCTGCCCAAGGCGATGCCGTCCTGCAGGCTTTGATCAGGGGGCCAGGGAGGAGAGAGGAAGTGGGTCAGAAAGTTGTGCTGGAGACTGCAGGAGAACAAGGCTGGAATATCGAGTAGGTGAGGCTGGGAGAGGGTGAGAGGGAGAGATGGGGTAATCTGAAGTGATAGAGTAAGGGGTGGGGGTAAAATGGGGGGGTGCGTAAAGTGGGAGTAAAGAGGTAGTGGGAGAAAGGGAAAGAGGGGAAGGCTGTCTGAACTATGGAAGTAAGGGGAGATAAAAGCAAAATGAAGAGAGCAACAGGAAGAGATAGAGGAGAAAGACGTGGGAAAGAGGAGGTGTCTTCATTTACTGAGAGGGAAAAACAGACAACACATTTGTCTTGAACGAGATGCTCAGCATTTAAATCGCAGGTTGGAGGATAAGGCCCTGTTTTAACTAATCTACACAGTGCAGGACGGATAGTTCAGCTCTCCAATTCTGCAAAGGCCTGTGAGTGTGTGTGTGTGTGTGTGTGTGCGGGTGTGTATGTGCAACCCTTACCCTGACTCTTTGTTTTTTTTTTTTCTTTTTTAAGTAGATCATTAAGATGCATAGTTTATTAATATTCAGATCAAACCATTTATATTCGCAGAGTGTTTCTGCTCTCCTTGTGTCGTCAGCTCACCTGGGACTAGGGAGGGCAAAGTGGGGGGGGGGCAAAAAATAAATAAATAAACAGGGAGGGGGCAGGTGTTTGTGTTGTGGGGCAAATAAAGTGCAAGGAGCAAATGAAGGAGGAGATAAACAAGATGACGACACAGGAGGGGACAAAAGCTGGAGTGACGGTGATGACGGATACGAGCGGAGCAGCAGAGGTGGTGGAGGATCATGATGGACAATCTGGCGGTGTGAAGCTGTGGGGTTGGGGTGGGAGGGCGGATTATTTGGAGATACCCACCAGTGGGACTGGAAGGTGAGAGGGGTGAAGGATTTTAGCAGAGAGACCGGATCTGTGGGGTTTTAGTACTTGAGTAATTGGGCCAATGGGAGAATACACACTCTCACACACACACATGTTAAAAACAATAATTAAAAAAAACAACTTTAAATCTATTTTGAGTTTGTAAAAAAATGTTCTGCCATTCAGAACGTACTTTTTACATTTACATACATTCTGATCAAAAACCATTTACGTATGTGTACAAAAATTAACATTCAAATCCACAAACAGGCACAACCAAATGCTTTGTGTTTAGACTCACAGCTAATGACTAATTCATGATTACTTTTATGAGAAAATATATATAATTTGATGTATGGAATCTGAAAACAAAAACTCCCATTCACTGAGTCTGTCGTTCCCCGACTCCCAATATATTTACCTAAGAACAAAACAGTGACGGCAATCTTAACGTTTGATATGCAAGATCACGAGTCGTGTTTATTAAAGAAGTAAAGAGTCATTATAGCTGTTGTCAGTTTATTTGAAAAATTATTGACTTATTCAGTCGACTTACATTTGTGTGAATCCATCAACCTCATTACCTTTTTTGTGCATATATGTGCCCACACACACACACACACACACTCACGCACACACACTCACACACAGTCAGTTACACTGAGGTGTGCACAAAAGCAGACAGCAAATTAAAGTGGTAATTACTTTTAAGCCCAGAAAGGTGAAGGATTGTATGGCAGGGAGCAATGGGTCACTGTTGAATAGAGAACAGCAGACAGTGTGAGAGGCAGATATGCATCTCAATGAAATATAGAGGATCATATTCAACAAAAGGCAAAATGGCGCCTTAATGGCTGAATGCCCTTAAATTGTCTGATAGATGCGAAATTTTATCTACCCTGTGGCAGTTATCTTTAAACACCCTCTTATGCTTATCATTCATGAGAGCTTCTGTAGGGGATGCTGAGGAAGAGAACATAAGTGATGGTGTCTTGTCCGTCTAACTAAAGCTGTAAGGAGTTTTTTGTTTAACAAGAAGAGCCCTTATTTAAGTATTTATTTCGGAGCAAATCGTTGTTTTTCTGGAGAAGTCAAAACAAAGCATGTTTTATTGAATTTGTTTTCTTAAGAAGGCTATAGGCAATGATAAAAAAGACATTAAAAATTTGTGAATGCTTTATAAATAAAACACAACTAAAAAAGTTTTGTAAGGCACATCTAAAGTGTATATGAAAAGGCTAAAAGAAAAGGTAAAACTTTGACATGTTATTTCTAAAACAGTTAAAGAAATAGAATTTATCCAAAAAAAATGTAAATAATCTTTTTTTTAATGCCAAAAGGGTTAACTAACCTGTCAAAATTACCAAGAACAATACCAATTTAGCTTCTATAAGTTCAACCATGTTCAAAAATGCTGGGTAATGATATTACTTTGAGAGTCAAGATTTATACCATAAACTGTTTAACTTCAAGACAAAAAACAAGAAAACAAAATATCTTTTTAACAGCAGATTAACTATCTGTGGGATAAACCTAACAATATTATATTAACAACTTTAGCTGTCAATTTGAGCCAAAAACATTCTGAAAGTGAAACTGTAAGAGACTCCTACTGAAAGAACATTGTAAACCGTCACAGGAAAAAACAAATAAAAACCAATTAAAACACAGCCTTCCCAAGTTTTACTGATGTTCAGCCATAAATAGAGATGGACAGAGCTAGATGTGACCCATAGAAAATGGCTGACCTCTGGCTCCAGGTAAATGATCCCAATTCAGTCGCCCCTTTTCCTCGATATGGGCACCAACGTTTGGAGCCAGTTGACAGTGATTGGTCCAAGTCGGTCTAAGTCAACATTTCTAATGCGACTATTGACGTTAATCAGGAAAAAGCTTGTTCAAAGTCCACACTCCTTTTCCTGAAAGCAGGCTCGGGAGAATATGTCAATCAAACGTTTGAGGTGTAAACTGTTGGGATTATGTGTAATCCTGCATTTCTGATTTTGCTTAACCTCAAATGGACTTGATTTATAAGTAGGGGGACTGCCAGCACTGTGCATGCAATGCCTGCAGTCTGTGATCCAACTGAATGTGCCATGGAAAGAGTGGGACAGTGAAACTTTGTCAGATTTGAAAAGTTTTGTACTAAAGACAGCATTTGAAACCACCAGATAAAATAACACTTTTATTTGAATCTCATATCAATACTCATCAACGGGTCTCTCACAGACTTGTTTTAAATACACTCAGCTGCCAAACTGTAGTCTTTTAAATGAACTAATTTAGGTTTACTGTCTTTTTAAGGGTTTTCTTTCCTTCTTTTACTTTTTTTTACTGTGCATATATTCTGTGTCTGTTGCCATCTGTTGCCGTCTTGTAGGCATTTCAGCAGAGCAACTTCATTTTCATTCACTGCACAAACACTGTGTGTTTTAGTTGTAAAACGTCTGGCCATTTCACTGTGTTCACTTCCCATGCAAACAAAAAGAAGGCCTTTTGGGTCAGAGAACACATCATAAATCTCATCAGTGTTTAACATAAAGCTGCCACATGTTTTCCCCCATTATTCTTTGACCTCTGCTTAAATAGTCACCGTAAATTATCGTTTTCTTTTCTTTTGTCCCTGAGTAAATAGCAGTCACCTATGGTCCATGGATGTACTTTTTCCCCATTTCTTTAACCTATATTTATGGAATCAGATGAATTAAAATACTACCTTTTTCTGTTAATTGTGATATGCAAAAATCTGATTTTTGTTTATCCCGCTTAGTAAAAATCTCATGGTGATGTTTTGCTTTTACATAACAAACAAATAAAGTTGCTTAAATTATGTTAATGTGACAATTATATGTTTGATTTGTTTATTTTACTTGTTTAATTTGTGGAAATAAAAGGCTTTTTTGTTACTTATGAATGAATATCAAGACTAGAATGTTGTGTTTTTAATTTTTTTATGACTAAGCTAGCATGTCTTTTTTTTCCATCTGACTTGTGTCCCGTCACTACATCAAACTGACACAGCCGATAGCATGTGTAGACAGGCAGAGAAACAAGGTCAGACATACTTGTGATTGTCTTTCTGACTGCTAAAGCCACGTGTAAAAAGAATAAGAAAAAGGTTTTCCGTCTTAAGTTTTCTGCAGCTGTTTTAGAAAATACAAATAAATAATAAATAAAAGTGTTACTGTGCCATTACCTTTTTTTAAACAGTTAAATTACATGAATAAAGTGTCGTTGTTGAGTGTACCAAGACAGAATATGGTGTGAAACTCAGAGAGAAAGTAATGTTTCAGTAAAACATCAAAGATTCGGCTTAAAGGAAACACATTTGACTTTGTCTTCATTGCAATACAATAGAAGCATCTATTTTTTTCAATATTTCTTAATAAAGAATGTAGACTACATAAAATT
The DNA here is from genome assembly GCA_014656515.1 of Oryzias celebensis. Taxonomy (NCBI): domain Eukaryota; kingdom Metazoa; phylum Chordata; class Actinopteri; order Beloniformes; family Adrianichthyidae; genus Oryzias; species Oryzias celebensis. The sequence goes on along the minus strand of BNCR01000012.1, from coordinate 66,006,620 downwards.
AAATATAATCTATGACATGTAGTGAATAAATATCTGATTTTGATAAAAGCAATTCCTTAAAAAGGGTTTGTGGTTCTCTGCTCCCAGAAAAGCCACAAAAAAGCAGCTTTTTCAAGAAAAGCCTAATCTCTGTGGAACATTTAATTTATGTTAATTTAAGTTGTAAGTTTCAGTAAGTTAACAACTATTTCAGTTATCCAAGGATTTGAAAGAGGCCTAGATTTTTAAGCAACATTTGTCTTAGTCAAAGCTGACTCTAAAAAAGCATCATCCATCCATTTTCTTGACCCGTTTTGTGCCTGACAGGGTCAAGATGGGTGAAGGTGGAGTACATCCTGGACAGGTCACCAGTCTGTCGCAGAAAGATCCCTGTTAGGGCCTTCTTGCAATGATGCAAGTGCACTAACCACGACACCACCATGCAGCACCATTTTGGATTTTACTTCCCTGTTAGTGTGTTAGTGTTGATCCTTTTTACATCTGTAGTTTATTCTCAGGAAAATGATTAAATTGAGTACATATACATATTTGTGTAACAGTAAAATCTAAAATCTCGTGCCACGGCATGGCAATTGCCTTTAACTATGATGCCTCCAGCTTGGCATTGCACATGTTCATTTGTTTTTTTCTATCAATACACTCTATCTCTGGACAAATGTTTTTCTCTAGCTTAAGCCATGACAGTTTCATGCAAAGTAATTGTGCATTAAAGGCTATTAGATTCTTATTATGTACATTTGTAAAGGTATACATTTAAAAATTTAAATATATTAAAAAAGTTTTAGAAGTTTTGTCAGTAACTTCAAATAAAACTCATATTATCTAGAATTGCAGACATCTATGGGTATGCAGATGTTTAAGAGACATTTAAACAATTTTCCTTGATTTTGAATTGAAATTATTCAGTATAAAAAAATAAAAAAAAATAATTAGGTGGTGGAAGGATGATAATTAGGGCTTGATGTGCACGTGTGTCGCCATGTTACAAATAACTGTAAAACTTTAGATAATACAAAAAAAAAAAATCAATTTCACAAAAAATGAACTTTTTTGTTCATGTCATATATCAGGCATGTCTAAAGTCCGGCCCTAGGGTTAAATGTGGCCCCCATGCAAATTTAACTGGCCTGCAGGGTCCTGTCATAAAATGCATAAATAAACTGTGGTATGATTTCTTGATTGTGATTGGCTAAATGAGGTTATTTGTCACTTTAACCCTTTGGCAACACTTTTGCACAACCCTGTGGGACACTTTCTAGCTTATGACGAAGCAGCGTCACAGGTTGCAGGACAATGCCTGAACACCAGCCTCAGTTGGTTTTATTTTGTCATTACCCAGTCCATTAGCAGTCGATTTGCCCCCACCCAGGCAAACACAACATTCACATATTATCCCAACATGATAGCCCAGTTTTATTTACTTCTAAGGATGCACACTTAGTTTAAATAGAATCTTACCCACTATCAAGGCTTCCCACCACAAACACAACAAACCAGAGCAGTGTATGCATGATCAAATGAATCCATCTACAACAGGAAACAGGAAGTGACTTCACATGTCAGAACTGCAAACCCTTTTTTTCTTTCTTTCTTTCTGTCAAAATGGTTTAGCTTCAAATTCATTTCTGTATTTCATCAGTTAAACTAATGTTTCATTATTTCTACTTTTTGGGTTATGTTTAAGGATTCCCCGCTTCGTAAGGCAGGAATTTGTTTTCTGGAAATGTTTGGTTAATTGGACTGTGGGAGGGCCTAAGCTTTTATAGGGAGTGGAAGTTTGACCGTTGTTTTTCTGTGTTGAGTTATCACAGCAAAGAACCCCAAACACAGATGGTTTCTAAAATGTTTACTGTAAATAAAAAAAGGAAGCTGAGGGCTTGACACTGCTTTCAGGAAAATTTGAGGGTTTTTTTTCTAATGAAATACATCGATGTTTGCCTAATATGCCAAGAGACTGTGGCTATTTTGAAGGAGTTCAATATCAAGATACACCACAAGACAAGACATGCTAAATGGGAAGAAGAAGAATGGTTTTAAACATTAAATTCACTGAAATTTTAGTAAAAATGTTTATAACTGTTTTTCTGTTCTACGGGAAGAAATTAAAAGTTGACATTGCAATAAAATTCCCATGAAATAGTTCATTTGCATTTGATGTTATTCAAAGGTTTCATGCAACCTGATTGGTTGGCCCTCACAGATGTTCACCTCGTCAAATCTGGCCCACTGTGGAAAAAGCTTGGGCACCCCTGCCATACATCGTAAAAAGAAAATGCTGCTAACTAACTAACATATTCCCACAATAATTTTTTTGTTCTTCAAATGGTAGCTGCACCATAACAGTGTCTTTGTCTACACAGAATTGCTGTTTATTTGGTGTAGATTAAGAGTTTAAGAATGAATGACAGATTTAAGGTTGAATATATTTTTAACTTTAGTATTTGGCAACTGTACTTGTGTTATGGGCCAGATTAGGCTTTTACCGGGTTTTAATGTTTAAACTTTACAGTTGAGAAAGGCTGTACCTTTTTGTGTCGTGACTATGAATTATACTTTGTAAGGAAAGGCATAAACATGCACACTCGTGAACACTCACGACCAAACTGACTCGAGGTTTTTCTTTCCACTTATACTTCCTCCTGTTCAATTTATCCGCATTTCTTATTCATCAGGTTGGGTTCATTTCTAAGCTGTGGTTGTGCTGTCTTAAAGGTTAAAAAAAAAGCGCTGTGTTTTCTTTTTTTCCAGGGAACACCTGTAACACACCATACGCTTTCGCTACTGAACTCTACTTGTGTGGGCTCAAACACTGTCACACACAAACACACAGTCAGATATTCCCAGCAAGTCTCTTTCAAGGACGCCTGGGGAAGACTTGGAGGACAAAATCACACACTCCCTGTCCCAGAGTCTCAGGCGCTCTGCACTTCTAATGCAGACAGAAAAGCTCCTCCAAAGAGACTAGGCACACACACTTAAATACACAAATACCCTGAAAGGCCCATGCCACCTTCCCCATCCAAGTGAGAAAAGCAGGGCATTTTTGTTTGTCATCTTTCCCATTTTCACACTTTCCTGTTTTTTTTTCCACGTTTGTTACTCTTATATGTGTATATTTACATGTGCATGGGTGCGAGTGGAGCAAAGGGGGGTTCTTTGACGACCTCATTCACTTGCTTCCCCCCCTCAACCGAGCCTCAGTTGACATGCCCAACAATGAGGCAGGAGGGTGGGAGTCGGACAAAAAAGAAAAAAAAAAAAAAACACTGAAGGCATCTTCATTTGCCTGAACTTTTCACACGTCTTTCCCCCTTTTGTTGCCAACCGCCGGCTCTCTACAGTCCCGCGAGCTGCTCGGCCAATTTCCGCTGGCAAGATGTCCAAGCAAAGGAACACTTTACCCCATCCCTCTTTTGTCACCCTCTACCCTTTCCTCTTTTGCACGATGTTAAGCCCATTTTTGTCTTGACATAATCTGAGATGGTACTTAAGCGAATTTATGTCCACCTCAGTGCATTAACTTCTGCTATTTCCTCCTTTCTGTTGCTGTTCTTTTTGGAGAGGGTGCAGCGACAGAAGGAGAAAGAGGGAGGGAGAGATTTGAAACTCAGACCACGGAGTAGACAGGCTATCAGTATTCAGCAGGGTAAGTGAGTGATGGAGGGAGAAAGAGACGGAGAGAGGAGAGAGATGTATCAATATTCTGAGTAGTGTTTGAGGACAAGGGGAACGAATAGAGGAGAGGGGTAAGGGGGGAGGAGGGGGAGAGATTGGTGGGGGAGAGTACTTGAGTGAGTCTCTGAGTGTGATTATTTGTTCACGTATGCACTGGTATGTATGTGTGTATCCTTGATCCTATCAATGGTTGTGTGTTTTCAAATGGATTACCGTTCATGTGTTGTGCTGTGGAGCGTCACTAACACCAGTCACCAGATTCGTTGCAGTCGAGGTTGAGGTACCGATGGGTGCTGATCAGTTATTCCAGCTAGTACCTGGAGATGAAAAAAAAGTTTGTAGAATCTGTGCCACATCTTCCAATGGTGCCATGAGAAGTAAACCGCCTTTTAGCTAGCTGTCTGTGGGGAAAAAAATTGGCAAACTTGGCACCCAAGTGGCTCCCATAAAATTTGAAGATCGTGGACCACTTGGTGAGCCTGTAGAGTGAAACTGTTCGAGCATTTCTTTTCTATGCGGGCGACAGCTTGTAGCAAACACCTAAACAACATGAATGGTAAGGGTGAAGTAGGCGACACCCAGGTGAGTCATAAGGATATTTTCTTGTTTTAACTCCCCCAAAAACTGCACCCTGCGCGAGGAGCCCATTACTGCTGTTAATTTAGGTTGTTTTGACCCCACCCTGACAGTAAGAAAAGAGGACATTAGACAAACCCGAGAACACCTCATGTGTGCATTCAGTAAGAAGACAGTGCGCACATCCTACAAACAACTAGTGTGTGGTGTTGGGGCATTGTACGACAGCATCACCCTTACATCACAAGTGCGTGTAACTACATTATCTATATAAATACTAAACGATCCACTTACCACATGCATGAAAATCGAACGATCCACTTTGATGGGGTTCTTTGAGAAGGCCGCACAAGCCTCATTGGAACTGCCAGACACACCTGCGCTCCCCTTAAAACGCGGCCAACCCTGTCTTTGACCCTCCATTGGCCCCGACAACCCAAAAACCAGCAGCACCCGTACAGTCACATTGACATCCATCCATGCACACACACATTTACACACTAATAGCGGCTCCACAACAGAAACTCGGGCACCAACCTTTAACCACCAGGAGCAATGTGGGGTTCAATGTCTTACCCAAAGACTCTTCGACAGATGGGTGGGCAAGGTGGGAATTGAAACTGCAATCTTCCGATCAGATGAATGTTGTGGTTGAATGAAGTGGCAAATTCAAACTTACTTGAAGTTTCCACAAGATTCCTCCACTGTCCTTCAATTTAAAAGTCCCTGTATTATTATAGAGTGTTGTAAAACGAAAGTATGGCACCAATAGAAAAAAAATGTAAAAGAAAGTGTATTCTTTATAATTGAATCTCTCTTTCAGCATACAATTATTGTGGAAAAAACACAGAAAGTTGTGTTTTATCTACTGTTTTGTTATTGTAAGAGTTCTCGCATTAAATCTGTCTCTGTTGGAGAAGCTTTTTATCACAGTTTCAACTGTAAGGAACATTCATTTGTGGGATGAGCAGCAAAAAAGAGGACGTGGATTTAGCAGTTATAATTGAACTAAGACCAAATTCCAAAGAGACAAGCCGGCAAGTGTCCAGAGAAGACGACACCCCAGGAAAAGTCGCTTTACTCTGTTAGAGTTTTGGTACTTAAGTTGTCTTCAACAGATTTGCAGAAAAAAACTGCTGAGGGCTCTCAAGCCAAACCAAACACTGACAAAACAATATCTCTGCAGTGTGGAATTAAATACTCATCCCAACAAACTGGGTAAATCAGAGAACATAAGAAGAATTTGGGGCCAAACAGGTCAGATTGTTCTGTCAACTGCCATGAACACAACCTGATGAAACTCCCGTAGAATCAGTTTGGATGTGCTGTTTTTCTCAGAGCAACCTGCACAAGAACAATGGTTGAACTGCAACAAATGTTGGTTGAAAATGCAACGCCATCACACAGCAGAGTGACTATTGAGCAGCACTACAAAGTTCTTCCACAGGCTACTGCGGCTCCTTCCTGTTAATTGACAAAATTGTTAATCTGTCAATACTTCCAGTTTCTTTAAATTTCAATCATAGTGGAGGAAGCTGAACAGAATAAGAAATCAGAATGAGATGTCTGGCAGAGAAGAGTTTTTCACCCACATGCTCAGCTCTGCTGCTTATTTCTTGAAAGCATATTCCTTACAAGAATATAATAAACAGACTTTCCAACAGCAAAGTTATTGTCAAGAAGCAATTATAGAAAAAAATCCAGCCAAAAATATGATTTCTTGCTATGTATATTCGTTTTCTTAGATAACACCATTTTGCTTTATCAAGGTTGTTCTCTTGTAACAATTTGTATTTCATTCCATTCAGGTGCAACTCAATAAAAAAGGAAAGTTTCTGAGGCTGTTGAGTAACACTGTGAAAGTATATACTGCTGCAACTTTATTTTTCTTTTTAATCAAAGTGTTAAAAGTGGAAACAAGGAAAAATGAACATCAACTATGTGATCAAAATGATGAGGAATTAGAAGAAAAAAATGCCTTCAACCATAAAAGAAAACTCCTTTAGCCGACCTAAGCTTTAAACTTGAGTTGAGAGTTTGTATATAAGATTGAGTTTGAATATTTATTTTTTAAAAGAAAAAGAAAAAAGAAAATCCAAATCAGATTTTAAAATGTAGTTTTAATAAGAAGCTATAAAGTAACATGAAATACACACTGAGGATGTGATATGCTGTGTATGTGGAGGAAATGATCTCCAGGCGTGCATTCACACTGTAGGTTTAATTGAGACCAGTGTTTCTTTCCTCCAATAGTTTATTTAGCGTGAAAGCTTACCTGTGACTCAAACAAGTGAACTATAGCTTTCCAGGTAGTTTGCTCCACTTCTGGTTTTGGTTTGTTCCTGAAAGTGTTGTGTTTGAAAGCAAACCAAACCAGACTAAAGTGTATAAATATTAGCATTCCCCGTCCATTGAAATTGAGTCACTGTTTAACTGAAGGCAGTATTGTTGGACCAATACGTGAAAAAAGAATAAAAAAGTATTGATGAAACCAGCTGGTCAAACCTTTCATTAGCATCTAGAATAAGTTCCTGCACTTTACCCTCTTTAAAATTTTTTAACGTAGTGATATTTTTGCTTTGATAGTTTCTGCGCTGTTAACTTAGGGTGTAATCCGACTGATAAAATCATCTGGTTCTGACCCAATCCGCTTAATTTGGTGGTCGTTTTGGTCCAGTTGCTTAATCTACACCGAGCACTGATTGTATTAAGACTGAGAAATCTCAGAGCGAACCAGAGCTCACTCCGATTGGAAATGAACCCAGACCACCTTGATAGATGGATCAGAGATGGTTCCTGGTCGCGGACCAGGGTCAGCGTTTTGTGTTTTCAGACTGAAAATTTGTCCTGGATTATTGGGGGAAACAAACTGATTCACTTCAAACGGACTAAATGTGTCCAGTCTCAAAACATCCTTATTTTCCTTATAATTGCTTACTTCATTTACTTTATTTGCTTAATTTCCACACTTTAGTCTTTGGTTCACCCTTAAGAGAAGAAACAGGGTTGTCTTGTCTGGGCAACACCAGAGTTTACGCTGCAAAAACTGAATCTTAAGACATTAAAAAGACACTTGTTTCAAGAAAAAATGGCTATATTTCTGTTTTGTAAAAAAGTGATCTTTGCAAGAAAGTTTTTCAACATCCAAATAATTTTATTTTAAGAAAACACGTCTTAGTTGCTACATTTTCTTTCTTAAAATAAGTCTCAGTGAGACAATTTTTCTTATCCCACTGACAGATGTTTTTGCTTATTAAAAAAAATAAAAAATCTGCTAATGGGGTAAAAATGACTTATTTGTAAGGGCCCTGTCTTTGCAGTGTACATGAGTTTTCAAACTGGCCAAATGATGCAGATCATCTACGAAAATGGAAAGCTGCCAGGGTGAAGGAACCATCAGCTGGGCCAATATCAGATAGATTCTGATCATCAGTGGCAAGATTTGTTACAAAATAAAAGAGAGAAACAAATGAATGCAGCAACAAAATCTAATGTAAGCGACATAAGACGATAAAGAGATAAACATGGGAAGCTGTGCAGTGAGGAAAAACACTGTAGTCTGCATCCCATAGGGATCTTTAGAATTCTAGAGCCACATCAGCATCACTGGAGGTATATCTCAGGGACCACCTTTAAGTAGCAGCTTTAGCAAAAGGAAAGTTTTAAGTCCTGCCTCAAAGACACAGATGGGGTTTGCCTGCTCAACTGAAAAGGTAGATGATTCCAGATAAAGAGTCAAATAGCTCAAACTATGTCCATATTATTCTGTTTTTGCAAAAGTCTGGGAACCACCAGTTTTACTGGTCAGGAACAAAAATGCAAAAGAGTCTACAAGGAGGATTTAACTTGGAATGTTATGAATAACCTCCAACACTGTAATTGTTTCTACATAAATTAAGCCATGTAATGAAATGACGGCAAATTAAAAATGTATGCATGTCATGTTTAATATTTGACTGATGCACGTTCATAAATTCATTTTGTAATTTGATTCAAAAGGATGTTTGCATGTAGATCGTAAATTTTATTTTTCTTGACCCTAAAACCCATTTAATCCCACTGGTCACAAATGTGACCGTGAGACGAAAAAAAATGGTATCTAATGATTTTTATTTTTAATCCATGCATTTTCAACATGTATTGAACTTAAAAGGGAACTCAATGACACATGCGCAGTGTCACATGTGTACGGTAAAATGTCACATGACCAGCGCTGTTCTCTTCCTGTTTGCGCCAAGAGAGGAGGACGATAACGAGACATGTTGGATTTTTGGTACAAGGATGGCTCAGTTGGTTGGGTGTGGGACTGTCATGCAGGGGTTGAGTACACATTGTATTTAATGTTTACTCAACAGGCGGACAGTAAACAATGCATATTTACTCAACTTTGTTTATGTGATCATAGAACTCACAAACATGTCACTGGCAACAACAGAGCCAGTGCCAATGATTATCTATATGCTAATACACCAAGGATAACTGTTCTACCTTACTTTTTGCTGCTACCTAACTGTCTACCTAATTTCAGACTGTACAATGGTTGATACAACACGGTATCAGAACATAAAACCCCCTTTTCAGACACCTTTCCATGTAAAAATGTCAGAAAATGGTGATTGATTGTTTCAAAGGGATACTAATAACATAATTTGAATATTTTTAAGTCAAATTTTGGTAATAAAAGGATTAAAACAATGCAAATTTGCTAAGATTTATTTACTTTTTTGTGATTATGAAAATACTATTTCCTGGAGAGGTTGCATAAACTGCCTCTTGGGTTGAGTATGGGTCAAGTGAACACCAGGTGGACCAGAAGTGACCAAAACAAGCGCGCGCAGGACGGGAGTCACATTTTACAATGTGTTGGATGTGATGGAATCTCCCATTTCTTCCCTGTGACTTTTCTGGCTGCTAATCAGCATTTGAAAGGCAGCTTTGACAGTGAGAAAGAACGTGTGCAGGAGAGATGGGGGTTGTGGGGAGGTGGGGGTATAAACGAAAGCATGAGACCCAATGAGTTAGGGGAGGGAGAGCCGGAGAAACCGAGGAGAGGGGCTGTACAAGCATGCCTTTTATATTTACTAGTGACTGAGAGGGAGGCAGGGAGGAAAAGAGGGGAGCAGCTGAAGGCAGAGACAACTGGTGTGCGCGCGGCTTTCCCAAGAGGAAATGAAAAGAAAGAAGCTCAGCAAGGAGAGTGAATGAGTGAGCAGGAGAGAGGAAGGGAGGGAAAGGAGGGAGGATGGCGGCTGGAAGGAGGGAGGGAGCCAAAGAGAAAGAGATTCTCACACTGGCTATGTCCTAATCCGAGTCCATCTCCAAGACGCAGCGGAGCAGAGTGTTACTGAAGTGAGTCTGAGAGCCAAGGAGAGCTACATCATCTAGTGCACCCCCCACCCCACCCCACATCACACCCCCCACACACTCCAACACGCGCGCGCACACGCACACACCGGCTCTCCTTCCACAAACACGGGAATCCGCGATGCGTCCGGCTGCGCAGCCACGGCTTTGGTGAAAGTGAGGGGATCGGCGCTGCCCCTGTCCCGGCCCCCCCTGGCTCACGCGCCCGCGGCCGGCCGGGTGTGAGCTCTCGGGGTGCCGTTGGTGGCGGAGGTGTCGGAGGCGGCGCGGAGGGGTGGGCAGCGCAGGGGGCACCGGAGAGGAAGAGGAGGAGGAGGAGGAGGAAGAGGGAGACAAAAGTGGATCCGATCATCAACAGCAGCCTGGAAATGCCCATCAGGTGAGTAATATCATTGATTTAACAACTTTGAGTGCGCGTGCACGCTCGGACGCGCTGCTTGGGATCCAACCACTCTGAACTTCTGTTTGTCGTGAAGTTTTTTTTTTCATATAAGTCACTTTAAAACAGCTTTATATCACTTTCTATTTGTAGTTTTACGCTTTCATTAAACAACTCTGTTGATTGGGCTCTGATAGACAATTTACTGTTAAGGACTTTTCATGTGACTTATTAGAACAAACTTAAAAAAAAAAAAAAAACTTTGCATAGCTCCTTATAAGAAACTATTTTTGGGGTCATTTTCTGCGCATTTCATCTCTAAAAGCAACCCAAATGTCCACCATTGTGCAGAAGATCCAACTTATCATGTCTGATTATGGTCTGTGCGCGGAGTGTGACTCCATCTCCACTTTAAAATGTGTGTGGTGTTTTTGAGATAGCGGGCGGCGTGCGTGCGCGCCCGTCTCCACCTGCAGAGGCACAATTGGTCACAGTTTAGTGGCTTCGCTGCCTTCAGGGTGTTTGCAGCAGGTGGTCCAAATTGGCAGAATGACTGTGACAAACACTCAGTGTTCACTGCTGCTGCAAAGTAAATAATAACATCAAACCATCACTCAGTTATTGCACGTTTTTTCCTCTTTTCTTTAGAAAAATTCTGATTTTGTGAACACTTTTGCAATCGTGAGTCTCTGTTTCTGCTGGTACATCTGATTCCTGTACAAATTTATCTTGACTGTTCTATTGTTGCTCTCCTCCGGTTTGCTGTGTTTGCTGCAAATTGTGCTCAATTTTGCACACTGCCAAGTGGTGTCATTTGCATGCACACCTGCTCAGATTGCAGGTGCTGCAGATAAACTCCCACCAAATAACTCCCTTAAGTACACGTTCACACTTGCAGCTGTCAGGCTGGCCTGTCAAAATGTGACAAGTAATGGAAGGAGTAACAGTACTTTTTAGGCTTTTTTTTACCCACTAAATTCACGTGAAATGTCCATCTGAATGGCTCATCAAGTGCTGGAGAGCAACATGAAGCAGAGTCCGATTGAATATTGCGTGAGCGTGGGGCAGCTCAGATCCTGGCCCTCTGAGCCTCTCCATCCGTTAGAGATTTGGCATTTGCAGGACGTTTTGGTTGTGACCTCCCTTTAGGCCTTTTTTTATTAGACCCAGACGCAGGTTTCATCCGCAGCTTTCAGACTTAAAGAACTTCAGTTCCCGCCAGCAGGAAAATGGGACTGAGCATGGACTGAAATACTTACTGGAGAAAGTGCTGCCAGCTGTAGACGAAATAAGGGTTGGATTAGATTAAAATGTGCCTTTTGCCCATGATAGATCAGTGCTAGTGTTTCTGATAAAGTGTCATCTTTTTGTTTTCTTTGAACAATAAAGGAGATAAAATCAATTATTCCAGCTGTGGTGTTGCAGCTTACTTACTTGATGTGACTGACAAGTTTGCAGGTGGACAGACACCCCCCTTCTTTGTATTTTCATCCCTTTTCTCCTGATATTTTTGCTTCTCTTACACACTGAGGTGGTCAGCAAGGTGTGTTGGCAGGCGTCTGCTTGCACACACACTTCTTCTGAGCTCTTCGAGCGTGTGTGCGTGTTTGTGAAGAGCTCTGACAGACAGCGTGTGGGTCTGTGACAGAGGGTGTCAGCGCAGTGTCAGGGAGATGTGTTTAGTGTCACACTCTGCTGACCTGATCTCCGGTCGGACTGTCCACTCCGGCCCCGCTGCGGCTCCTTACATAACCCCTGCTGTCATTCACACACCCGCCTGAAGGGATCCACTGACTTTTGTACACACACACACACACACACACAAAGTCAGTGATATACACACTACGAATAGACAGCCTTGTTCTAAATAAAAGATCCGTTGAAATCTGCCCCACAGTCACTTCTATTTTTGTATCTTTATTTATCTCCAATTATTCCCAGAATGTGCACCAAAAGTTGCCTAATTTAAAGCTAATTTTTGGCCAAAACTGAAACTTAATGTTGTTCGGTGTCTTAGTTTGCATCACTGGAACACCTACACAAGTTGAGGAGCTCTTCTGAAGAGTCTGAACTCCTGACATGCACCCTCCTCGTTAATGTGTGCATTAGCATGTGTTCTTCTCCATGCTGTGCTGCTTTCATGCCCTGAGTGAGGGAGGCGGTGAGTGACCCCACACACTGCCTCTTTGGCCCGTGGGTTTTCGGAGGTCAGCGCTGATGTGCTGCTGTCTGCGTCAGTAGATTACCCTCCTCTGCCTGACTGAAGGCTCACTCCGTTTGGGCGACTCTTCTACACTTAGAAAAGGTTTAGATTATACTTGACAGTTTTTTAAAGTGTTTTTATTTTTATTTTTAATAGTTCCTTTTTTAGTGTTTGGTTTGTTAAGTCAGGTAGAACACAACAGTAATTCAAAATTCAGCTTTTCTCGAGTTAACTTTTATGGGGTTAGTTATTCCTGCCTTTTTAATGGAAACTTAAATTTAAAAAATTGAAAAACTGATTTTTAAAGAATAAACTGTCACTAATTAAGGTAAAAAAAAAGTTGAGTCACACCTTTTAAAGCTGTTACTAAAAACTTTGCAAAGCAGAAAAGTGTTTCCTATTTTATTTATTATGTTTTCATTATAAATTAATAAATACTTTTTTTTAACAGAATGCAATAATGTTTAAAAGAAAACCATACAGGATTCATGAGTTTCCTGATTTGTTTTCTTGAAAATAACAGGATTCCTTGCTGTTGTTGCTGCTTTGGCTCTGAGTTCAGAGCAGTCCGAGCTCATCTTTCTTCTGCGACTGCTCGAGCAAAGGTATCGGGTAATTATGACAGACACGGGCCGACTTCTGTGCAGCTCAGTGTCTGTGAGGAGTGGACATCAAAGCGTGCTCACCAAAGCCCTCTGTAATAACAGAGAGGAAGAAAAATATTGATTACTATGACTGAACATTAGCAAATCTCTTTCTCTACCTTTTTTTTGTCAATTCTCTGATCTGTCCATCATTTCTCTCCCTCCTTTCTTTTTCTGCCCAATTTGCCTCTTTCTACCTCGTCTGCCCCCCCCCTATGTGCTTTTCATCTGATCTTCCATCTCTTGCTTATCATTTATTTAGTGCTGATCTCTTTCTTCTGCTCCCTTCAGTTTAGGGACTGTCCACACTGTGACTACAGGTTGTTATCATCATTCTTTTACATGACTCCCCAACACCTCCTCATCACTGCAGAAATACCTAGGGGTGGGTGGGGTCACACTGGTCCAATCTAACGGCGTATTGATTCCATTAGATAATTAATGACCCCGGCATAGGGGCCACAGAGGAGCAAAGAGGGGTTATGGAAGAAGGATGGAGCGGCCGGGTGGGGTGGATGATAGGGGAGGCAAAGGTGTGAGTGTGGGAGGGGTGGCGGACGCTGAGGCCCTTGAGACTTGGAGAGAACCTTGGGTTGGGAATGATCCAGAGTCGTCAAGGTCAGTCGCAGCCTGAGCTGGGATACAGAAGCAGAATGCTGAGCGATTCAAATACGGGGAGTGGGAGAGGAGGGAGAGAGATCTTCATGTCCAGCACTTGTCAATTGATCAACGCCTGAAAAATTGTACATTAAAAACTCTTTTGACTTCCAAATCCAGAGGTCCAACCACGGCCGTAATGCATGATAAGTAGTTTTCAGCCCTCTAACCAGAATACCAAACTTCATCTCCCCTGACGCTCCAGCCGCTCATTTACAGCTACTCAACAACATGAAAGGCAAGATAGAAAACTAGCAGCATCAAATATTCTGTTCATGTTATTTCCAACCATGTTTTCAACATCTTCCATGATATTGAGCGCTCTGTATTTGATATAATATTATTCACAGGAATATTTTGCACTCTTCTCATACGTCTGCATTTTTACCTTTAATTTGAGATAATTAAGGAGGAGTGAGCGTGAGGGAAGAACTCGCAGACAGCTGCCTAAAAGTGGTCAAATCAGCTCAGAAGCAGCTTTGAAATGCTTTCCAAGTATTTGGGTGTTTTCTTTTGTATATTTGGGGATTAGATATGAACTTTACACAGTGCCTTTAATCCAATTTTCTTACTTTAGTGATGATAAGGTAATGTCCCGCAAACGTGAGGCAGTTTGAACTGGCTGGAAAGTACATGCACATACCTATGCCCAAAAATTGGATTTGTATGATCAGACATGGGAAATGTAACACTAGAATTATGTGAAAGTGGCTAAATAAAAAAAAAAAGTTGAAAAAACACTTTTACAATTACACTTTACAATTATACAAACAATGTATAATTCTGGATTAAAAAAAAGAGATGACCAGAAAGGAAACTGTTGTTGTTTTTGCTACAGATTGCTCTGTCTTGGCCCTTCTTTTCACCTTAACATGACTGCAGTACATGTAGTCTCTTGTGGGCTATGAGCGCTTCTGTGCCTCCGCATTTACAGTCTTGGCCAGACTCTGTATTGGGCCCCGGGGGTTGTGGAGATGAGGCATAAAACAACCATGTCTCTACCTAGGGGAGCTGGTGGCATGGCAGTGAAACTATTGTCTGTCGGCGTGCTGTTTGACTTAAATGTGTTCATTTGCCTGATGCCCCTGACTCCCTTCTGGGAGGGGCGTTTCAACGAGAGGAGGGGTACTATAACGAACCTCTGACAGCTGGAGGCCCTAATTAAATGTCCCTGCTGAAAATAAACAGAGCGGGAGCCAAGCGAGCAGCAAACAGCTCCTCTCCGCTGCTGTTGAGAGTCTGCCAAGAGAGCACAGCTCCATAGGGTAAGGGTCTCAAGCTAACGCCCGGATACAGACACTCATACACAGCACTAATGAATATGTAGCACAGTGGCAATATGTGTTGATTTATACAAGTTGATCTCCACAACTGTGGACATGATGTATTTTTATTCCCAGCACTTTGAGAAGTCCCATCGTCCTTTTTCCCATATTTCCCACGGTGCCGTGACAAAATGAGGTGACTCAGTCCTGCTGAGCGGGTTTCACACTCTGTCTAGATGACACTTCTGACATTCAGGCTGTTGTTCGGTTAGGTAGCCGCTGCATCCATTTGGGTGAGTACATTAATGGGCCGCCCAACCTGCGACAAGGTTATGAGGCTGATTGAATAATTTCTGTGGAGGCTCCTGTCCATTATGGCCCTGTGTCTGCTCAGATAGAGAGGTGGGGAGGCAGAAGAGAGATGGAGAGATAGTTTGGGACAGAAATATGGGAGGAGAGATTAGATAAGCACAGATAGGGTCAATTAAGAGATAAATATCCAGATATGGGATGCCGGCATGGTGTGCATGTGTGTGTGAGGCAGAGGAAAGTGTGTATTGTCGGTGTCTCCCCTTCATCTCTGTCCTACTTTACACAGTCTAATCTGCCTTGTTGAGCATTTAACCAGGTGAGGCAGAGAGGGTGACAAAGGTGAAGTTGTTGGACAGAGGTGTGCTGCCCTCTGCTCCAAACTTTTCTCAACAGATTCCCAAAGAAGACACAATGGTCAATGCTGCAGAGTGGCAGCAACCTGTTTTTTTTAAAACGTAAAGAATTGTTGCATGAATTGTAAGAATGTGTCTTCTAGTCAAGCATTTGCTTTCTAACTTTTCTAATGTTTTCCAATTCAAAAGTTGTGAATCCCTAAATTGCTCAATAAATCTGCAAGCAAACATTTAGTTGTGCTGTATAAAAAAAATGGAAATGGTTTATTTCAAGCAATCAAAGCAGAAATAATACAAAAACAAGACAAACAATATAGGTTTGTATCTTTACAAAGATATATCAAACATAGTAAATTTTTTATAAAAAATGATTGGAAAGTATGCATACGCCACACACACTAGTAAATAAATCAATCATTACTCTTAATCATAAATAAATATATTTGCTCTTTGCATATAGTTCATCAAACAATGAAACTATTAAATGTCAAAAGAAGTTAAGATTGTTTAAAAGGGAGTCGGAGGAAGTTTCCTTTTGTAATCCCACCTTTTTTTAATTTAACTTATTGTTAATGTTGGTATTCCATCCTCTGCTGTCTGATTGACAGCCCTCCTAGTTTTAACAACGATTAGGAAGTTCTCTTTGCTGTGATGTCTGCAGACAGTGTTTGTTCAGGTCTTTGTCCTTCTGCAGCTGTTATCAGTGCTGCTGAATACGTTGAGGTCAAGTTGTCTGCAGGTCAGATCTCAGCTGAAAATCAGGGTCACAGTTGACTTAGATAGTTGTAGATCCAAGGCGCCATGATATATTTAAAATTATATTTGACTCTTTTATTTAATACTGCATTTGTTTTCTCAGACATCCGTGATCAAACACTGCTCAAACTCCTTCATGTTGTTGACAACCAGAACCTTGGACCGGTCCATTGGACCAAACAAAGATCCTGCGGCTTTTCACCCAAGTGCTTTGAATTTTATTTTGATGCTTGAGAATCCTGGCATGTTCAGCAATTTCAGCATTTATTCTTGTCAGATGATCATTCATGTAAAAAGAAGATCCCTTCAGATGTTTCCTTTGCTTCATCAGAGCTTGTGTTTTTTTATTCAAAAACCTGGTGATCGCTGATTTATCCATTTCCTTTCTCCTGGGAAGCAGGTAACAGGACTTAATGGTATTTAAATCCAAGGAAATGATTCCACATGATGTTCAAGTCTCACCATCAGTCGCACCAGGATCAGAAGCAGAAATCAGAAGCAGAAGCATGCTCTGTTGGTGAATTGAGCTTTAAGATGCTTTAAGACGGTATTAGCTGCAAAGAGCTGCCATGATCCGTTCGCTGTCGTCGCAGCTGCTGTTAATATTGTGATGCTTTCAAACACTTTATTCTGCTAAAAAAACAAAACAAAATCTACAGTGGCCCATAGGGTTCAAATCACATCAACAAATCACTTATTGCAAAAACATATTAAAGACGAAAACAATGATTAAAGGGGGGGGGGAATCACAAATCATAACAAAATAAATTCCAGGAAACAAAAATTAGTTAAAGAAAATAAAAAATAAAATGCTTTAATAAACATAAAAATGTAATTTCTAAGAATCAAAATGAAATGTTAAACTAAACAAAATAAGAAACTGGTAAAGGTAGGTGCTGTAGGACATCACTGATTGGATGAAGACGTATTTTAACCTTTTCAAGTTATTTAGCATGGCAATATCTCTAGACAAAAAATATTTCTTTAAGCTTCTGGCCACGATCATTACAAAAGTTTTGTGATTGATCATTCAACTCTTTGCCATAGTTCAGGCCAACGTCCGTTTGCTTTCCCTCTTCTTTAAAACTAAAATCCCACCATCTAATCAGTGATGTGCCATAAAACCTGCTTTTCCCAGTTTCTTATTTTGTTAATTTTTTTCATTTCATTTCATTTTGATTTCTGAAAATTACTTGTGTTTTTTGAAAAATGAAATTGTAAATATATATATATATATATATATATATATATATATATGTGTGTGTGTGTGTGTGTGTGTGTGTGTGTTTTACAATTTGATTACTGGAATTTATTTTGCTTTCTAAAATGTAGATTTTTTAAATTATTTATTATTTCTTGTTTTTAATTTTAATTTTGATCTGTATTGAGTGATTTGTTGATGTGATTTTGGGGACCACTGTGGAAAGAAGACTGAACAAAAAAAAGGTTCCTTTAGACTTCCTTATACAATTAAAGAGAATACTTATGTTGATAACAGCTAGTTGTGTCTCCCCACAAGGTTGAGTATGTTGCTGCACAGAAGGATTGTTTAGTTGAAATCATAGTTGTCTACATGCTGGTTCTGAGTTTGTTTCTTCAGGTATTCCTAGACTAGTGAAGACAACAAGTATATTGGGGTACAGCCATTCTTTTGTTTGGCAGACTGTAATATTACGTACACAGGGGGCATGTGAGCCGCATTTAAAAATGGGCGAGTTCTTGAATGCACTTTTCGTATATGGTGTTCACACTGGACAGTCGCAACCCAATACTAGCACATGTACTCACAGTTGAACTATTTGAAAGATTTGTTGTCATATAATTCTGACTAGAAAAAAAACAATTTTTTTCTCTTCCGTGACCACATTTCAAAGAGTTTGAGCTTGGGAATTACAAAGGATTCTACCCATATGTCAAGTATCAAAGCTGAGTCTTTGGTTGGTCAAAGTTCAGCTTTTATGACCTTTGATGCGCATCCAATGACCATCGGTGTTGGACGTAGAACTGAAAAACAAACTTACAAACTTGCATAGCCACAGGTGAGTGTGAGATTTTTTAATCAGAAGGCCTTAGATGTGCACATACATGCGTTTGCAAAGACTTTTCATCGGAAGTGGTCACTTAAACACTCATCGTCAAGACCGGTGTGAACATAGCTTTAGAATTCATTTTTCATCAATGGGTTACTGTCCTCATGTACTTTAGCTGCAAATACAGTAAATTGATAGGAGTCCATCTCTCAGAGTAACACCTTCTTGACTCAGGTGATTGCCCGATCTACTTTCAGGACATTGGGTTTCAATTGATTGGATTGGATTCAAGTATTTATTCTATTGTTTATCCATTTAATAAAGTTTTGACCTCAGCTATGCATTCTATTGTTGAACCAGAACAACATTTAAGAAAGACAGTCTCACTGTTGGGGCTTTAGAACTGCAACACTGAAAAATGACCCCATCTTCCAATCTCCCTTTTTTTTTTATTGAATTCACTGTCTTTTAAATCAGTCCAAAAACGTTTTCTCTCATGCATTAAATCCTGGCTGTTTAAACTCAGACGTGTGAAATGATATCTGCCAAACCTGCCCAGCTTCTACTGACCCCTCTTAGCAAAGGTCAGCATAGCCATGCTCTAACTCAAGACATAATCCATTTGCCTCTGCCCTGGCAAAGCTTCATTGACACAATTGTGCTGACCCAGCTGGCCCGACGAAAGAGAGAGCTGAAGGGGGAGAGGAAGAAAAAGAGAGAAGGCATCTGAGGCCCAAGGCCATGACACCAAGGTGCTTGGGGCCACTCCAGCCCTTTAAATGTCAACCAAGCAGTAAAAGGGAGGCAAACTGGTCAGGAGATGGGCTCACTCTGGGGACACCAATGAGTGTTGGCAATGTCTGTGGCAAGTGAGCTGGTAGAAAGCAGCAAAAGAAGAAAAGCTGTTGGACATGTTTTGGTGTTTGGAGACAATATTTGAAATGTAGTCACAAAAAGTTCTAAAAAAGAAATAAATAAATAGAGCCATTAGATCTGTGGCTAATAGATCCTAACTCCAGTCACAGGTATAACTTATTAAACAGTTTACTAGTAAAATAATTGTGTAATTGGACGATTAGATGTCTGAGACTATCTGCTTCACACTTCCATTAAACATAGGAATCAGTCTGATTTAAGATCTGTAAAGTTTGGAATGGAAACGGCCTGCCTTGGCTTTTGCCCCCACTAACAGGTGTGTTGGCAGGAACAGCTGTTTCAGCTTCATAATGAGCGGGATATCATACCATCCAACCAATAAACCAAATGTATCAGAAAGCAGAAGGAAAACAGAGAGTAATAGTGATGTGCAGTCAGCCTTTAAATTTATTTTATGTCGACAAGTGACTCTTTAAAAAAAACTCATGAGTATTTAGTACTTAGACTATGTCCAAATTCCATCCCTACTCCCTAACTACAATAAAAACTTTAGAGTGTGGGATTATCTAGTGCCCTGGAGTTTAAAAGCTAACTGGACACCAGACTTTTTTTTTTTTTAATGACAAACATAACGGCACAGATTTATCAAACTAAAAACGTCATAAATAGGAACATTTTATGAAGACTATTTATGAATCCACTGTGTTATGAAGATGAAAACTTGGATGGTTTATGAAAATATATATTTGTTTTTAATTCCTGTGATAAATCAGTCAAACGCAATGCATTCTGGCATATATTCACCAATCTAGTGAGCATCAGTGCACACTGGTGTTTTGCAGAGACTTCTGGGAAATTCTGGGACTCGATTTTGGAGTTGTAGATTCAGACAGCACTACAAATTCATTGGACACTGCCATAACACTGGTGTGGACCAGGCAACGAAGCCTTGTCCCAAATTGAGAACAAGCACCTAACTTCATTTGCAAATGAATCCTGGTGCAGTTCACATCAGTGTGAAAGCATGCTGACTTTCCACAGACCAAAGACAGTAAATTATGTAAGTCGGCAAAAAACAGAAAACCAACCCTGACCACAACTCAAATCTAGAAACATGAAAAATGCCTCCTGAGAGAATGTGGTGTAGGAAAGAAAGTGCAACTGCTTATTAATATATGACAAGCAGAGGGCCGGCAGTTTTCTCTGCTTTTTTCCTGTCATGCACAGAGCTTTTTGATTAATACCGCTCCTAAATGAGCAGCTGCTGGATCTCCATGACTTTTCCAGACCTGTTGATCTGCTCTGGCCTCTGGCTTGCTCCGGAGAGCACAGTGGTGCAACAAATCAATTGAAATGAAGGAAGACGTCTAAGAGACTATCCTAGTGAGAACACAACCTTTGCACTAAGACCCCAATATAACTCTTTCAAAATGTCTATAGTATAAACAGAGGGTTTATTAAGATTTAATACATTACAACGGTGCACTCCATTGTTGTAGCTGCAACTTTATAATGTGAGTCAAGCAGCTTGGATTTTTTTTACAATGCATCCACATCCTCAAAATGTACAGTAGTCCCCATATGCTAATAATTTATTAGTAATTATTATCTTTAAAGGCAAACAGCAAAAAGTTTGCATATCTTTAACTATCCATAACACAGTTTTTTTGTCACAATTCACTACCCAGTAAGAGGTTTGCAATGTTAGCTCAGTTTATTTCAAACAATCCCTGGTTCTGCTTCCTCTAAAGGAGAAACTTTGGCATAAAAAACTCATAAATCATTGGGGGAATTTTAGGGCTCAGTTTCACTTTGATGACACGACTCGTGTAAAGATGCTCTCACCTTTCAATGTTGTTTTTGGTGGTCCATAATAATAGTATGAATGTTTGTATTTCTGCTTTTTTAGATCTACAATTATTTTTCTTTTTTATAGTCTCTTTTTTGCCTTAATTCACCCTTTTGTCAAACTGCTCTGTGTTTTACTGATTCTTTTAGACTGATACACACCAGAGTCACCATTTAATAATACACATGAACATGTGTTTCATGGAGAGGGGCAGTGGGTCAAGAAGACAAGAGAAAGGCAGGTTGCAGACTGCCAGCTTTTTTTTGTTTTGCATTGTGGTAAACAGAACTGGCTTTAACCAACTCTTAGAGTCGGACTTGTCATTAGTTTAGTGGAAAATTGAGGATTTTAAATGTTATTCTATTGTTTTTTTCTTGATTTTAATGTGTTTATTTGTGTATCTTCCTCGCAACAAACCATCCACCCATTTTTCTTAAACTCTATATCCATTCTGGGATATATAGTAGAGGATACATTCTGTTGCGTGGGCCTGTCCTACTGTTGGACGAAGACGAGGTACACGCTGGACGGGTCGCCAGTCTGTTGCAGGGAAAACAATCACTCCCACACGCATAGCGTAACCACTTAACCTATGAAGCATGTTTTTGGAAGCCGGAGTGTCCGGAGAAAATCCATTCATGCAATGAGGAGAACATTCAAACTCCACACAGAAAGGTCCCAGTCGGGATTCAAACCAGGGCCTTCTTGCTGTGAGGCGACAGGACTAAAAGATCAGTTCTTGTCTAAATTCTCAAAGCTGTTTGTTTAATCTCCCATTTCTTGCGTTTGAATTGACAGGCATTGTTTAGAGTTGCAGAATTTTTGTGAAGACTTTTCCTGACATTAAAGGCCAAACTTTCCATTAACTTTATCTGTGTTTATTCTTACAAATCTCCAGGACTGAGTCTTTCACAACCAGAGCCAATCAGAGCCGTCGTTAGCAGCACAGACCGCACGCCATGGCGACCATGCCGTTTGTCAGCGAGGGGAAATGTGTGAGTGTGGAGTGGGATTTCCTACAAGGACTACTTGCCAAACCTCCCACTTTACCCTGGTGAGACACCACACACACAGACGCACACACATTCCGCCGTGCTGTATAAGCTTGCGAGCATGCCCATGAATTAATCTCTACAAGGTGAAATCCATGTGTTGACATCCTTGCAAACAGTGACAGCCCAATGAAGAGTGTCCCATTGATGAAACAAAACGCACAACACATCGTTTCTCCGCAGAGCCACATTTCCGCTGCTCACCTGCCAATCCTGCCAGACCAGTGAATCCCCTCCCTTTCAAGAAGATTAAGTAAATTCGGCTGGAATTATTAATGGAAGTCATTTACAGGCGGATATAAAAACTAAGCAGAATCAATGTGTGTGTATTGATTGTTCTTGGTGGCTGGGGTCGAGGCAGTATAATAATGAGATGTTACAGAGGCTGGCAGGCGCTCTGTGAGTCCACACACACACCTGCAGAAACACACCGATCCCATGGTTAGACGAACGTTTGGCGCTACACCAGCTGTGTCACCTGATTAAGATATAAACATATGTGCACACAGTGCTGCCGCTTTTGCTCTTTTTTTGTCCCACATGGATCAAACTCACACACACACACACCCTTCAGTCTGTCTTAGGCTGAAAAAGCGCACACAAACACACACACTTTATTCCAGCTCAGCAATGACACGAATTGTGAAGTGGCTGTGACAACATAATTCCACCACTCTGGCCCCATTGAGGAGAGTCAATACCCAATCACAAAGACAGGCTACCTGAGCCCCAGCCCCGCTCTGTCACTCTGCCCCTCCCTCCACTATTGATCCCTCAATCACAGCTTCAGCTCAGTCGCCCGGGACCAGATGAGAGAGGGGGGCAGGGAGGCAGGAAAATCAGAGATAGGCAGTGAGATGTTGTGTGCCTGTGCTCACTGGATTATAAAGGAGTACTCAATATAAGAAGGAAGTTTGTGTGTAACTATCAGATCAACCTGGTAATGACACACAGATCTGATTCATAAATGTTCTGCATTGTGAGATCATTTTGCACAAACCATGAATAAATTAACAGGTACGCAGTAGTAGTACCAGCAACACTACACATGTAATCTTTTGATTTTTTTTTTTCTCTTTTACGTATGTTTCTTGTTTAATTCATTTTGTCTTCTGTCTCCATGTTTTAGTCTCCAGAACTTGCGTAAAGAAAAATCTCGGAATGCAGCTCGTTCTCGGAGAGGGAAGGAGAATTTTGAGTTCTTCGAGCTGGCCAAAATGCTTCCATTGCCTGGGGCAATCACAAGCCAGCTGGACAAGGCGTCAGTCATCCGGCTGACCATCAGCTACTTGCACATGCGCACCTTTGCCAGTCAGGGAGACCCGCCCTGGAGCCCTCTACTGGAGGGTGACAACAACTGCAGCAAAGGTGAGCAAAAAGGTCTTTATTTCTGTCTGTATTTATAGAATTATGTTACCAAGGTGACGCCATACATCCAGTTATTTTACAAACCCACTGAATCCTTTTTAGAATTTTGACCTCACTGTCCGGGAGTAAATGATAAAAGGCAATAATACGTCACGCAGAGAAGAAGCCACATTACAATGACATCTTTTTAGCTTTTATTGTGGCATGATTTGTGACATCTAGACTGGCATGCTGGAGGACATTGTTTTATGTGCACAAAGGGGCAAAAAAGCCTGTAAGCCCCGTTAGCTCAGTTCTCTATCCTCAGCTGTGTGATTGGCTAACACGCTCCCGCCCTCTGAGACACGAGTACAAGCGAGGTTTTATTAGTGTCTCTGAGCACATAAACAGTTGCTGTTTCACACGCTTACAAACATACATGTGCATGTGATTACGCAGACTTTGCATAAGGATGAGTGCGGCCTATAATTTATGTTCTGTCTGTCTGAAAGAAAGAGAGGAAGAGGAAAGGGGAAGATGCAGATGACAGTCAAAGGGGGAAAAAAACTATTGGAGCAATCTGTAATTACAGAAATTAACTATAACAAGGACAGTGTAATTATACAGCCTGTCTAATTGCTACCATTACTGAGGGGAAACAATGTAGCTACAGTACAATTATGTGTGTGTGAGTCTGTGTGAGTCAGTGTGTGTTTATCTCTGATCTAAACTAATTTGAGGAAATGTGAGAAGAAGATTTCCCTCTTTCTGTCTGGCTGCACACTTTATGATAATATGTTGGCATATTTTGGACAAGATTTGATGGGTTTTGGAGTAGCAGCTGTAGTGTTACTGGAGCCAAAGCTGTGTCACTCTGATAGTACCTGCACATAACCAGTAGTATCACAGGATCCCCCTGTTCTGATGTACATTTTGATTTTGTTTAAATATAGTATAATATTTGTATTCTTGATCCTTGAAACCTCTCTGCGTTTAATGGCCAAAGACTTTGTACATTAACTTAACTTAAAGATATTCCATAAAGATATTCCAGAAGTTATTCCAAAAAGTGTACTTAAACAAATATACCAAAGTACACGTTTTTCAAAGTAAAAGGAATACATTTCTACCACAGACAAATACAAAAAGGCCATAGATTCTTCAAAAGTTGGTTTTGAAGAACATTTTTTTAAAAAGCATCACATGATTTGATTCCTCTTAAAAAACAAACAAAAAATACACACTGGCTAAGTTCCTTCATGAATCCCAGGAGACAATCATTTAAACATGAGAAAGGGGAAGTTAACAAGTAAAAAAACAAAACATTTGTATATTTGCTTATTTGAATGAGAAATAAAAGGCAAAGGTAATGACAAAAAACGGATAGGAAAGTTGATCACTTCACTTTTTTAAAATAGGAAGTACAGTACAGGTATTTGTCAAAAATGAGAGTGGAGAATGACCCAAATGCAAACCAAAACAATGAAAACAGCAAAGACTTGGTATTTATGAAAATAAAACGTTGATTGTTAGTAATTCTAATCTTATCAAGCCCATAAAATTATAAAGACCATAAGACACCTGCAATTGTGAGGCTTGGAAAATGTTTTCTTCACAAACGGTGACACAGCAGGTACACTTTACAAGCATGTTTCAGTTTCATGAAAAACTAAATGTAACGACGAATTTAGTGTTTCAATAAAACTGACAGTTTGGCAGCACATCCTAACTCTAAACTTAGTGCCATGGATCCAGACAGGGGATGACCGGTATGGGCGCTGCAGGTTTTGGGGTCATGCAGGGTCATAGACAGGAGCGGCTGCATCTTAGAGGGAACATAGAGGTGTATTTGTGGTTCGTGCTGGCATCTTAAGGAATGTTGTTGAATGTTGTCGTGTGTGTGGGTAGTATAGCGTGAAGTATTTGAAAAGATTATGTAAATTAGACACACTTATGACGTATGAGTGATGTTGTCATAAGGTGCCGTTACGCAACACTAGTCGTTACTGAAGCATGCGTACTAGCTCCTTAATGACCTTGTTAATGACACGGAGTGTGCAGGTGATATTGTAAGTGCCCGTGCGATTCCCACACAAACTACACTTTTCCTAAATTTTAACAATCAGGCTGCACAAAACGAGTGCACCCTGATCACTTGAACAGCACACAATGGGCCCCTTGTGCAGCGAGCAGGATTTGGGGGGGTTAAAAAGAAATAAATTGGTACAATGTGTCTGGGTCTCACCTACTTCACCCCTACTTAGCCATACGTGTTGTTTAAGTGTTCTCTACGACGTGTGGCCCACATTACGCCCTATGAGCTCACCAAGTGGTCTACAACCATAATATTTAGTGCGGGCAGCATGCGTGCCCCAAACAGGTTTGCCAACCTCTCACCCACAGACAGCCTATATCCAGCCGTAAGGCTTCAATTACAAGCAGTGCTGTGACGGACACTAACATCCAATTACCTATCAGGATGACGCTAACGGCACTTGTGGGATGCTAATGGACAGGTCGCTTTAAATCAGGTTGCAACTTCACCTCCAACTCTGTTATTTTTGGAGTAAAAAAAACAAAACAAAACTTATGGAAATGAAAGGCATTTATCCAACACTAGTTATGCACATGTTTATATACTCATTGAAGATTTTCTTTCTTTCAATTTGTTAGAAACTAATAAACACAGTGTGTTCCTTCAACGTATTCCAGTTTTCATTAGTTGTGACTGAAGTCACAGCCTGTTTAGAGCAGCGGCTATTTCTCTTTGTGCTAATTAAGACAACATGAAAAGCTTTTTTCCTGAGCCACTTCAAACACTTGAACACATCTCTGATCAACTGTGAACCATAGTTTAATCAAATGTGTCTTTAACAAGGGCTGTACCCCAGTCAGAATCTGATATTTTTAGTGCCTTTTTACCGGTAGGAGAGTTATTCAAGCAGGTCACACAGTCCCTGAAAACACAATGCTAATTTGGACATCAGTTTGAACATGTCTACCCACAATGCATTGGCAGGGTTTTAAGTGTGATGCATGACTTTAATTCCGTTAGTGGAATGTGGTCCAAGATGTGGCTGAAAGGGAGAGGAGGCCGGAGAGAAGGGGAAGGGACAAAGGAGGCTGCATTCCTCCATATTCCCTCTTGTCCGAGGGTTTTCGGGATGGACGAGAGCCAGCGGAGAGGGAAGGAAGGTGGAGGAGAGGAGAGGGGATGGAGCTGAGGGGAGGGGGCTGGAGTGGCTTTTGTCTGCTTCCCACGTTTCAAAGCCAGTCTTGAAAAATGAATAGACAGAGGAAAATCAATTGCATGACCTTCACAGAGAGAAAGAGAGACAGAAAGAGAGATTGAGGGAGCTGTGGAGAAGGAGAGGCAGATGGACGGAAGAGAGCGAATGAAAGGGAGAGGCTGAAGGCAGGAAAAGTAAAATGACCCTTGATGTACGTTCCCATTTGGTACGTGTGTGTGTGTTTGTCACTGTGTGTGTTATGCACTTACTTGCACAGCACATTCAAGGACTATTTGAAATCATTTATATTTCAATACCTTGATATTGAAAAATTTTTGCTTTGAGGACATTTTTCCTCTCTATTTCTGCCCCGTAAAAGAAGATAACTGTGATTTTTTTTTTTTGGTAACCAGAGCTGCTTCCCATATTTCTATTGCTCCTAATAAAGTTTTCCTGACCACATGAGTTGATGAGATGTGGTAGCAGCAGCATCGCTAAAGAGGCAGTCTTACATCTAAAATCCAATAAGCAGAGAAACATTTACTTCCCCTTGCACACTTTATGTTTGTCTTCTTAAACTCTCTGATAAAAATAAAAAAGCCTCCACACTGCAGGTTATATCCTCACTGCTTCTGCTTGACAGAGGCTTGGAATATGCATTAGACTCAGCTGCCTGCTTTTTTCTCTGAATGCTTTCCTGAGAGAAGGTCTGCAGTGATCGTCTCACATCTTTTGTCACTTGTAGCTCCAACACATTTTTTCAGAGAAACTGTTCATGCTTTTTTAAATTCTTCTATTTACAAAAAAGTTCCCATTGATCGGCCCTTTACAAAATCTTTTACTTTGTGGCAGGCTGTTTCACCCCTGAATTTAAAAAACTGGACTTTTGCAAGTGTATTAAGTTAATACAAATTAAGAAATAATAACAAATGCAGGTTTAAAGAAAGCAGCAGGTAGACATTCACTTACAGTAACCGCTTCAGTTCCACGTTTTGATTGGGTTTACGATCATTTGTACTTTTGTTTATATGCATAAATGTCAGGGTAAGACAGCTTGGTTTGATTTGCGCAATTTTAAACACAAGGTTTGGTTTACTAATATCAATCAAAAATTTTCTAAAAGAAAAATTAACAATTAGAAACCTAAATAGTAAATGAAATCTACATAAATTAAGATTTCAAGGGAAGAGTGCAGAAAAAAAACTGACCGTTGTTCCACATTAGTATAACTCATTCAAATAAAGACCAAATGCACCCAAATACTATTAAATTAATCCAGTTTAGATCAAAATTCAAATAAAAAGAAATGATTGTATGTACAACATAATCAGGGTAAATCACACAAACCACAGCTAAATATATCAGTTAAATGATTAAATAGATTTCTTTCCTTACATCCTTTTTCAAGTGTTGGTTCTAAGCACGACTCTTCAATTCTACATGCAGGCTGTTCCAGTTAAGTTCCACAACACAAAACATTTTTTTTGCAAATCCACAGATGTAAGATATTTTTATGGACCCCCTTTTTCCTGTTTTTAAATACTGGGTGGTTATCAATTATTCTCGGCTGTGAACGGTACTTGTGATGTTTGTTAAGCTGCAATGCTTTATTTATGTACCATTTGAGCCTAATATAATTTCAAATCACCTGGACAAGCGAATTCTGAATTCTAATAGACAAGATTGACTTTAAGTGGTTTGAATGTTCAAAAATAATCAAATATCTGTAAATTACTACATAGATTTACATGTTTAGGGTAATGCACAATTTTTGCAACGGTTCTTAACATTACAAACTATAACCATAATACTCACCTAAAAGACCACACAGCAAAGACTTGCTTATCTTTGTAGACTGTTACAGGTAGGAGCTGTGACCATACGGAAAGACTGCATCATCTTTAATCAAAGAATATGACACTCACGGCTTTAACTTATCAAGCAATTGCAGAAATTATGAGCTAAAAGATGTAGGATTTCCATGAAAAAAGAAGTCAGTCTAGAAGTCTCAGAACAATCCCACAGGACTAAATTTAGGAAGTAAATCAAAGCGCCCTCTCATAATATATAAATTATAGATTTTTAAAAAAGCAGTTGTTGTGTTTACATACAGAACTGTGTACACGTAGCGATGCAGTCATATAACTATGACAATTTATGTCAGTGTTCTCGATTTAAGACCTCTACAATTCTGTTTATGTCACTTTTTATAAGATGTCAAAGCAAGAATGCAAAAAATGTACAGCAACGTTTGACAAACAATTCTTACATTCTTGAAAAAAACCAAACGTTGCCAGATGGATTAAATTTAAATCTCTAGTCATGAACAAAAGACAAGATTTGGGGCTTTTTTTATTTTTTACCTAATGAGAGGAAACAAAACAGTGAACGGTAAGCATGGTAAAGTCCAACACAAAAATAATTCATTATTCTGCTCTCCCAAAGGGCTCCCTTTACTCAGATGTTCAAAAAGACAAAAAATATTTAACCTCTTGACGCCTATTAATACAAATATTCATCAAAGCACTTGGGCTCCACAATTACTTTAATTTAGCATCTACTTGAAAGCAAAAAGTGACTTACTTTTTTAATACTGTAGATGGAAAAAAATTCAGGATTCAAGGGGGTCATTGAATGTATCTTCACAAATAAATAATATTGGTAAATAAGTATGATTAGACTAGAGAAGAGTTAGGAACATATATATATATATCAAATGTTTCAATAATTAATGAGTCACTTGTAATAAACAACAGTGCAAAGGTAAAAGGTTTACCTGCTCAACTTTATTCAGGTTTAATTGTGAAAAAATGTTCTAGTCAATTTTGTCAATTTAAAAAAATAAAAGAAAAGTTATTTTGGTAAATGTGAATTTTGACTTTTTTGATAAAATTAGTCATCATACATCACTAAAACTATTAATTCCATCAATATAAAACAAATATGAGCCCCTTGTTTCTGGACTTTTAAACATTAGAATTTTTCTTTCTTACTTTCTTCACTGCTGCAGTCAGCAGAAAGATGTTCGTTGCACTTTGGTGACAGAACTCTCAGGTCCTCTTGTGGAGTTTTTTTTTAACTAGAATGTACATTTTCAGCAGAAAACATCAAAGTTAAGACAGCGCCGTTGAGTGTTGTTAATTTTTTTCAGCTGTTTTGTGGGCTGTTGCATTAAAGCAAGAGACCGGCTTCTGTGGAAACCCTGAAGTGCGCGTACCATGATTTGTTGGCCTTCATATTTTTTATGGGGTTCTATAAGGAAATTTAGTAAGCTTTCCAAAAGTTTATTTTTATGCATAAAGAGTCATTTTTTCCTCATTTTTCCAGAGAACCCAAATAATTTATTTTGTCATCTGTGACAATTTAATTTATACAATTCATTTTACAAATATATTTTAAAGACTATTTTGTGAAATTAGCTAAGATGTAACATACTTTGTTGATGGCAGAGGTTCTTATTGTCAGGAACTGGTGGTGTAGGAGCCAAAATGCAGGAGACTGGCATGGTGGTGGTAACTTAAACAATTACAAAAAAAAGATGTCATCATAACAAAACCAAGGAAATAACAAAAGAGTGGTAAAGCAGATGACCTTACAAGGAAGAACTTAAAACCAGACACCTAAATATAATCAGAGTTCAATTCAGTGAAATGAAAACAGCTGTGAATGATCAACCTAAACCTGGTGTGACTAACAGGGAGGGATTTGAAAACAGAACACTACAAGAACTAAGAAGATAAAACTGACAAACCAAATCCAAAAAGAACAATCTCACACTTTCTGACATTTTGGGGTGTTTATTGACATGTTTGTATTTTCCAAGAGATTTTACAGGTTAAGCATAATCAAGGAGGTCCAGCTTGTCTTTTGCTCATACCAAAAATGCACATTTGTGGATATTGTGAACTATTGTCCTTCAAATTACTCCATGTTTGGCTAACTAGCTTTAAAGACCCACTCCAACCAAACTGTGTTTTTAGTGTGTTTAACATGCGTTTTCTCATAACACAGATATACTTATAAAATAATTTAAGATTAATACTGCGTTTCTGAGTATTTTTTTATTGAAATCAAGATGGATCAGGAGTAAAAATAAAAACCTGTGGTTTGAAAAAGCTCTGGTTTGTGACACAGCATTTGAAAATGGCGGTTCAAGGTCTCCATTTTCCAATTATGATGCAGCCACTTGTAGACAAAGAGATTCATTAACATCTTAATTTTCCTCATCTGAGCTGCCGTCTGGCTCAAAACTGTATGGCCGTATATCTCTGATATTGCTATTTATTATTATTTTTTAAAAAATTACGCTAATATTAGCTTGAGATTGTGAGGGGCTGTAAACTAGCGGGAGAGAATGATGAGCTATCACTGTGGGATTACTTCTGTACCAAACGTCCTGTCAACAACTCAGAGGCAAATTTCTGATGAACTCCTACCGCTCTGCAGAAAATATGTCTTAAAAAATGGCATACACTTTTAGATATTGCCTAAAAACAATATAATGATAATTAAAAGACCACTGGGAGCGGTTTTACAAAAGATAAAAACATAGTTGGAGTGGGATGTAAAGAAGACCTAAAGCATGTGTCTGCTGTTTACTCAGCACCTCCTGGGATGATTGCTTGGAGTTTCATTAGTCTTCGTTATGTGGTTTTGGCATGCTGAATGACATAATTGGACTTGGGACAGTGTTTAAATAGTTGTCCTGATTGAAGTAAATCAGCAAATGGAGAAGGGGTTAAAGAGATATTGATCCTGAGCAGACTATAGAAGTCCGATCTTTAAGTTGAGTAGCAGTACTGACAAAGATGTTTGCACACGGTAGAGCGTCCACAAGTGTTTCATGGGAGTACTTTTTTTCATATTCCTTGTTTTTAAAGGTTGTTAATTACACATAATGAGCATCAAAACTTTTTTTTGCTTTCAGCCTGTGCATTTCAAGATAAAACTGTTGGTAAAAGTGCAGGACAGTCCCTCAGTCTGTTCCAAGTACAGTACAATGACAACTCACTGCCGGCAACAGGACCAGCTCAAGTGTTTTACTGTCTGGATGAGTGAGGTCAAACACACCTCTCTCCTCCCAACACTGATGACATTGACTTTCATTCTGCCTCCACTCGTTCCCCTCTCCTTCCTTTCTTCATTGCCTTTGTCCCCGCCACCTCTCTCCTGTCTACCCTACCTTTTCCCAATCTCCCCCTCCGCCTCCATGTCTGCCTCCCCTCTAATTCGCAGTGTTTAAAGCAGCCTGAGCTTTTAAAGGAAGTTAATTGCACTCAAATTATGTTCGACCGCAAAAAGAAGTGAGGGAGCGATGGGGAAGAGACAGAAAGATAGGAGGGAGGCAGGGGAGGGATAGATGTCAGAGTGAGGAGATAATTGTGCCAGAGAGGGTCTCTGTGATTAGGGTCACTTTCTCTGGCACATTCTGTCAAACGGCCAAAACGTCACATGTGGATGGCGGTAAACACGATGGCATGTGATCGGTGCTCTTTTTTTTTTTTTAAAGGAGAGGACTACAGACCAAACTTGACAGACAAAGACAAATAAGAAGACAGAGAGAGGAGGTTCAAAGAGACTGAAGGAGCGGTTGAGAGTGTGCTATCTGTTGGTTCCCATGGTAACACCCTAACCTGGTTAAAAAGGTTGACACTGTGGGGGTGGAAAAAAAAGATAGTGTGTGTGTGTAGGGGTGTGTGTGTTCATGTGTATGCGCAGCCATTACTTGTGGACTTAACTGGGACTAAATTATGTATTAGACAGAAGTATAATGAAAACCCTTCAAATTTTTCATTCAGTCATGTGAATCCTTTCTTCTTGTGGAGCACTGGGGAGACCCTGAGCATTGACCTGCGAGTCAGACTATAATTAACGTGTCCGATCGCACCCTGTCCCATTCTGTTTCTTATTCCCACAATGAAATTAAACCTCTCAGCAAAGCCCTGGATAATGAAATGGGATTTTCAGTTTGCAGTCTACAGTCAGGTTTTCATGCAAACATTGTAGAATTAGATGGAACACTATTCAAAATTTGGGTTTTAAATCTTTTTTTTAGCCTGTTTATGATATTTGTTTTCAGTGAAGTTATTAAAATTTGGGTAAAGGTACAAGGAAAGGACTAGACAGCAAAAAGAAACAGTCATCAGGTGGGGCAACCACTACTGCAAAGAGGCAAACGTGAATTACTGGATAAAAACATCCAAATATTAGGAAAAATGGGCATTTATTTGAGCAACCTGTCTCATTAACAGTCATTTAACAGCATGTGCAGCAAACATGCAATGCAACGATCTGAAGAGGTTTCTTAGGAAGCAGAGAACGGAAAACTTCTCCAATGGGAAGACAAAGAATTCAAGAACCACTCTGAGCAAAAAACTGACTTTAACCAAAATGAGTTCAGTTTTAGAAACAGCAAATAAATGTGAAAAATGCATTATTGCCTGAGTTTTTGCTTTTTCCTGTTTAAAGAAATGTCTTTTACCAAAGTCATAATGAATCTTAAAACATTAGCAGTTACTCTTTTTAAGTGAGTCTGTTACCTTGAAGTCTTTATCGATTTCTTGACAGAATGTGTTTAAGTCAGACAAAGAGCAAAAAATAAAACCAGATAGTTCTACATTTGTTTTTAACTTCTTCAGCATCTTCCTCTTTCGAACTGTTTGTTTCCTTAAAACTAGTTAAACTGACTGAAGAGTAATAGTTAGCTGCCAGATCTGCAAAGACCATGAGAAAACATATATTCCAGTTTTTTTTAGAAATGAGAAAGCCTCATGGACAAGAAACTAAACGTCCTCAACTTGAAAAACCAAGTCCAGATGACCCTTTGAAAAACTTTTTTTTCATAGTTAACTTATAAAAGTTTTCCAATCAAAGCAAAATGTTTGTATTCTATAACAAGTGATCATCAGAATGCGGCAACGATTAAAATCAATAATAAATAAAAATTTTCTGAATCCCTTTCAGGATCCTGCTAAACTGAACGTTATGATCATAAATCAAAGATAGGGAAAAAACGAGATGAGAGACAGCGCATCTGAAAACTTTTGTGTCACAAAAATGTAAATGGAGATTTTAAAAGTTAGCCCTAAAAAGGTACAGTCTTAATGATAATACCACCTATTTATTTGAAAAAATGCTGTACTCTTTCTTACTTGTAGGTATTTTTTAGTATTTGTGGTCTACAAGATGCAAAAAAAATCCCATCACTGAGGTTTATTTATTTAGTCTTTTGAGACTTTGCAAGTTTTTACTGGAAAGCAGAATTTTTTGCCCTCCTAGTTTAAGCAACACAAGCAGTAACCAGTCACACGACCATGAAGGTATGTCACAGGTATGAGATGGCATTTAAAAACAATTTCAGTGTTGTTACATTTTGAAGCACAAATGTGCCGACCTTGTCGTAGTCGCACAGCCCTGTGGGAGGATTCTTTTTTTGAGAGATTGAATGTGAAATTCACGTTTTTAACGCATTTTTTAGAATGTGAGGGTAAAATAAAATTCTCACAAAGCTAAGAGGTCAGAACAACTGATTTTCAAGTATTTTATTTTATTCATTTTTTACATTCATAACAGCTTTGGGTTTTCACCTACCTACCCACTGCCCAAAACCAAAAAATATTCCAGAGCAGAAAAAACAAAGAGATGCGTCTTTGCTGGGAAATACAAAATCACTAAATGTTTTTCTTGCTTAAAAGTCCCCCTTAAATAAAAGAGTTCAAGCCTGGAAATTTCATAAATGGATTGTTTATTGATAATTATACTCCTGAATTACTTTTCTCATTTCATTTGGGTTTCTTTACTTGCTGACTGAGCCAGACATTAACAACATATCTAAAGTTTAATAACAGATCCAGTTTACTATAGCCAACAAAAACAAGTATTTTGACATTCTTAACCAACAAAAAAATTTAACTTTTTTTAGATTTTTTTATGTAATTAACTCCAATTTCTTCTATTTTTCTTCTGGTTAATATAAATGAAAGTAGATGGAGCCAGATTTAGTTCACCAAGTGATTGCTGGTTTTTTGTCTTTATGAAAGCAAATCGGTGTCAAGTCACTCCAATGTCAACCTGTGGAGTCAGTTTGATGATATGGCACAACAATGAAAAGACTGTTGCCACAAAATAATGAAATTGTGTAACTAAAATGCTAATTCGTGCCCATGAAATAGTTCAATAGAACAAAATATCAATTCTTATTTTTAATGAAGAAGTTTTTAAGGGTTTTCTTTTCTTTTTTTGTTTCTGTTACCTGAAATACCCAAAAATACACTCAACAAAAGTATTCTTTCTGCCAATTTGTACGTTTTTAGAACTCCTTTAGTTTGGTCATGTCATTTAGGCAGCGACAACCTCATGGCAAACTAGTGGATGAAATGACCAATTCCTCCGTCCATCTCTTTGACACTTGCGGCTTAATCTTTTGTGTTACACGTAAACAAAGAAAGAAACAAATCTTACGGTTAGCTCTGAAAATGAGTCTTCAACAACTTTTCAAAGCCTTGTTTGCAGATTTTTGTGTTTAGACGTGGTGTGTCAAATTTCCCAAAATTGTTGTGAGTATAACATCTTTTGTGAATCCAACATTTTTTTTTATGGGAAAACACAATAAAAATCCCTTGTGCACAAAAAAAAAGAAAAAAAAAAGCAGAAGTAGAGGTTCACAGCACCACTACAGAGGGATCTTTGTTCTCACGTCGAGATGCCACCACTGCTGTGAGACTCTCTTCACATGCGTTCAAGAACACACACCAGGACCAGTGTTTTGGTTTCCTGGCCCGCCCTATTGTGCCGTGGCAGTCTTTAATAAATGGTCCTCTGTGTATTTGTATCTGCCAGTCTGAGTGTGTGCTTGTGCGTTTGTGTGTTTTTGCATGGGTGTGACTCATCTGTCAGCCCCGCTGGCCTGGTGTCACATCCAGCGTTTCCTTCTCCCCGCTGACACTACTCAGCACAACTGATCACCTGCCATCACCTTCACCCCTTCAGGGATCTGGGGCATGAAACCCACACACAAACACAGGGGGTTTGGATTCATTCCCACTTACATACAGGTGTTTGTGTGTGTTTGATTCATTCTCATGCGGTCATGATGGGGGTTGCCTCCTCCAGGTTTCCCAGTGATGCAGCTCCATCGCTGCCCTGGAGGGGAGCCTGACAGGCAGGCAGAGAGCTCAATGGGCTTCCCATCCCCCTCCAGGCAGCATCTGACTGGGCTGAAGGGTCCCAGCACCAGAGCCCCTTTCACAGGCCTGAATGGACTAGGCTTATTTATATTCACACTCTGTCACACAAGGGGACCCCAATCTTACAATGCCACTGTGGCTTTGTCCGGCAACTCTGTATTTATGTGTGCGCCTGGGTGTGTGTGTGTCTGTGAAAGAGCCAGTTTTGTGTTGTTTAATCGCAGAGCATGTAGCTGCTGTGCAATCGGCACACGAGAATTCACTTTGTGTGTTCACATATACAAATATGTGTGTGTATTTTTGGGTGACGGCGTGTGTGTGTGTGTCCCCAACCTCCCTCTGTGTTGGGTTGTAACCCAAAGCAGTGCTTTCATTTTCCTGTCATAACGTGTATTGATTTCCCCCGGCCTTGCGGTGACACCCCCCTCTTTTTCCACACACATCCAACGATCCTCAAAGTCGCACACACGCCCAGGTAAGCCCATATGCGCTCGTTTTGCACACACACGCCCATGCAAACAAGTTTGTTGCTGCCAGCTGTGCGCTGTTCAAAAACGGTCCTGTTGGAGTCAGATTAGTCCACACATTTATTCCCCCTTTTCTGCAAACACACTCCTACAGTCACACATGCAGCCCCTGGCACATACTCTTTCTGACATAAAACAGTAAAGGTGCCTGATTGCTAAATTAATCTTCCACGTCACTGCAGCCCACACCTTCCCTCCCCACACCTCTGCTGGCTTTGGAGAAAGTGATCATTCTTGCATTCCTTAGTGTTTTCTCATTTTCTCTACCCTCTTGGCTCCGCTCGCACCTATCCTCACCCCTCACCCCCTCCCTTCCCCACCTAACCACCTCCAACTCTATTTGTATTGTAATTGCCTTGGTAAACAGCACCACTTTGGCACTGAAGCAGCTCTGATAGCTTGTATTTGGGATGCATTAAGAGTGGTGATGCAGACGCTACATGTGCGTGCGTCTGTGTCTGCTTGTGTGTCAGGTGAAAGATTTAGTGGTGTGCGTCACATTGCAGCAGATTAGGTTCACTTTTTGCAGTACGGTCGATTAAAAAAAAAACACCTCAAAAAACTCCCTTTTCTACAGATCTTTCTGTTTTGTTGCTTAAAAGTCAAAGCTTTCCTGACCGCTTCTTCTACCTTTAGGGAGCATCTCTTGTAATTAATATTTTAAATGAAAAATCCCCACATTTCATTGGCATTAAAATTTGAACATCGCCTTTTGTTTATTACAGATTCACGTGATAAACGTGACGGAGGAACTACACATTTATTTTCTGCTTAACAATTAAAAGTTACACAACCAACTGCTTTGAATCACTTTAATTGTAACTTGCATAAATTATCCATCTATCCATCCATCCGTCCATCCATCCATCCATCCGTCCATCCATCCATCCGTCCGTCCGTCCGTCCATCCATCCGTCCATCCATCCATCCATCCATCCATCGAGGCTCAGATCTACCAGACAAGACCCAAGGTGTAGGCTGTGCAAAGAGGCGCCTGAAACAATCCAGCACATAACTGCAGGGTGTAAGATGCTGGCAGGGAAAGCATACAGTCCTGAAGAACTGGAGAAAGCTTTGAAGGTTATGGTGGCAGTGGTGCCCGTGGTAATTGAGCACTCTGGACTGTAACCCCCCAACTGGAGGAGTGGCCACAGCAGATCCTGGAAAGACCTCAGACATCTCAGTCCAGAAAATTATAGTAGGAACAGTGAAGATACTGCACAGGACCCTCAAGCTCCCAAAGCCACATTGTTGGTTTATAATTTGATGCAAATTTGTAACAGAGATTAAATTATTGTTGCTTGGACTGTAACTAGCACACCCTGACAAAATTACTGTCGCTTTACACATCTTTCGGAGGAAGGAATCCTCTGTTTAGGAGACTTATCAGCCTGTGAAGTCGTTACAAACAGCAAATAGTGAAAGTTAGCATTAATCAAACCTTTAAATATCTGGGGAACAGTAGCAGTTTAAATAATTGAATACAAATTTAATTAGTCACAAATCTTCTGTTAAACTGCATTTTTTTTTGTTTTCATTATGTGAAGAACAAAGCCTGCCTGTATTCAAAAACGGAATAAAAGTTTAAAAATCCCTTCAGCTACTTTTCACACACTTCTTTTTTTGACATTCTCAAGTTTTCTCTCTTTGCTGTACAAAAAACTGCACGATAATTTTAAGAACATCCCTTTTTAATACCACACATTAATCTGTGTTTTTTTCCCTATTTTTGGCAGTGAAATGCAAATTGTTTTGATCTTTTTTTAATTCATCCTTATGCTACTTTTTTCCATCTTTTTCTCCTATGAGGGGAGTGTTTCTTTAAGCTCCTTAAACTACCTTTGTTCATAAAATGAGATTACAAACTGGCCACTGGGACAGAGTGCACTCATCCCTGTGAAGTTCTTTGCTGCAGACATTTGCAGCACACATTTCGTCAGGACGCAGCAGTGACAGCAGGTTTGTGAATCAGCAGGACGTGTCTGCTACATTGTCAGGATAGACGGATCTAAATGATATCTGGAGCTCGTTCTTGATTCTCTGATGCCTTGTGTGAAAGGAACAGCTGCGATACGTCGTAACATTCTGCACCGTCTCTGTGCTGCATTAAGTGGTGGTAATAGAGCTCTTACAGAAACGGCAGGTGGGATATGGATGGATGTACCTGTATTACGAAACGAAGGCGTGCCTTTTTAAACTGATGTCTTTTGTTTGCAAAATTCAGATGAGGTATATTTTGAATGAACTTTGCTTCATTTAGGATCTGGTTGATTTCCATGCTGGGTTGACGAACAATCTTTATGCAGATAAGGTTCATGCAAAATGAATATAAATGAATGGATAGAAAGTTCTGCCATCCCCTAAAACTAGGTACAAAACATTCATAAGTAAAATTAATATTCAATATTATTTTCCATCAGTCAGCTATTTCTTGATGCTAAGGGTTCCCATTGGTTAAGCTTGATTTTCTTTTTTTGCATCAATGACTACGTTTCCACACACCCCAATATTGTGATCCTATCTTAAAAGAGCTCACATCCTTGATAAGACACAGCCGTGGGAACACACTGATTCTATCACCTTTTAATTGCCGCGTTCAGGATGAGACAGCTGAAACATGCTGATTTTATCCTGAATTTTCTTGCTCTTAACACCTTATTTGCAACAACAACGAGCAGTGGAGGAGGCTTAGAAGTAGTCACTATATTTACAGTCATCTGAGTTTGCTGTTTATTGGAACTTTTACACAATTTCTCCCGTGGGATTTTGGTACAAATATCAAACAAGTAACCACAAAGGAGGCCATTTTTGTTTTGTTTTTTTCCCCAAAGGAGTTTTTTGAATGTCTAAAAGTTGTTGACACAATACGATGCACAATAGAAGAACAGGATCTTGTGGTATTTGTGTATTTCTACACTGCAAAAACAGGTCCCTTTGACATACGTCAATCATTTTACCATATTTGCAGATTGTCTTTGAATAAGCAAATGAAAAGAGGGATACTGAAACATGGTCTTACCAAGAATTCCAAGAAAAGTTCAGTCATGAAGACATGTTTTCTCAAACTATTTTGCTATTGAGAAACTTTCTTGATAAGGTTATTTTTCTTGCAAGAAAATAAATTCTACAATTCAAAAATTCTAGTAAAATGTAAACATGTTGTTGTTATGACACATATTTGGAATGTTATCTTGTTTAAAAAATGCTGATTATTGGGAAAACGGCATGCATTTTAAACATAGTCGTGGTTTGAAGACTTTGTACATGAAATGCCTTAAATTGCAAAGATAAAACAAAACTGGTCCCAGCTAACAGAAGCGGTCTGCTTTATCTGTCTGGGATGTTTATGATCAATTACTTATGTCATATAAGAAGGGAGCAGATGGAGGCTGGATGTCTCTTTTAATAATGGGACACAGGAATTAAAGATGCAATTGGTGAACGCTGCATCAGTGTAGAAGCGCTAAAGGGTTATAAGAACAAGAAAAGGAACTATTGTTCTGTTCTTTTAGTGCAAAAAACCTGTAATCTCACCTGTAATCTCTTATTTCTTATTAATGACATCTGTTCCTTCCTAACAGAGTCAAGTGAAAAACGTACATTTCTCTTGTCTTTTCTCTGCAGTGAGACGATCATCTCACTCTCTGGCCACTGATATGTTTGAGCAGCACCTGGGGGCTCACCTCCTGCAGGTAACAACAGCTCCCTTTCTCTTTTGTGATTGTGACAATATGAGTTTTTTCAAAATGTACATTGATCTTTCTCTCAGCCTAATTTTTTCTTCATGATCCATTAAGAAGACATGCATACATGCCGAATGTTTTATTTGGACTACAGAACATAGGTATAAGCCCCAGCTCACAGGAGATAAGATTTCCAGGTAGCTTCCTGAAGCTTTGGCGCACACAGGCGCACACATCTGATAGATCTCAGATGTGTGCAATAGAAAGCCTCCCTTTTGCACTGACAGTTGAACGCAGCCTGAGGGGTATTCTGGAGCGAGGAAGCTGCAGGAGCTACAAAATGCAGAATGTAAACACTCAGAAGAAGCTAGGACGAGGCAGCACTGCAGATTGTAGTTTAGACTGGGAAGAGTTTTCGGCAGAACTAGCGGGAGGGAAGCAGGTATGAGCAGGTAAAAAGCAGCATGCGTGAAGAATGTAAAGGGCTGAAACAAAGAAACATCACTGGTGTCTGCTCTCCTCTGGCATTTTAAAGAGGACAGGAAGCTCGGGGAATGGCGCTGATAGAAATCAAATTAACGCTCCAGAAAAACTGTATGAATCTTCCCTCCCAGCCATCCTCCCTCCGTAATAGCCTGATAATTGCACTTTAGTTCTCCGACATTCAGGCGGCTGGTTTCCCCTCGCCACGACACAGCGCCCCACACCCCGGCCACTCATTTGCATACTGGATGTGTCACTTGCATATATTACCGCTGCCACTTTGAGCACCGGGTTGCCAAAATAGCAATCATTTTTCGAAAGCAAAGTGGCCCCAGTTTGTGTACATGTGTGTGAGGAACCATGGACTCTCTCCTGGACTCCTGTTATGACGATTAATATTATTCTGTGAAGCAGTCCCCTCTAATGGGCTGGCTGTATACCTTTCACTTCTCATTAGAATCACAGCAGCCTGTAATGACTCTGGTTTTTATCTGCGTCTGTACCCGTGTGTATTTACGTGTGCGCAGCTTCAGATCCAGGATGAAGCTTTGACTCTGACTTTATTATATTTGATTGAAACAGCCCCCCCGTCTATAAGCTCAGGTTCTCTGTCTTTGTGTGCTTGTTTGCGTCTGTCCCAGTCTTGCTCCATCTGTGTTTGTGTGTAGCTGTTGTTTGTACCTATGGGAGCTGTCTGTTCACATGCATGCCTCTTTGTGTGTATTTGCGTGTGTGTGAACGTGCGCTTGTGAATTGAGAGAAGAGGCCAAAAGGTGACGCGTTGTTTGTTCTCCAGCTCTTTGTAATTTGTTCGATACACGCTAATTGGTCTAATTTGTCTGTCTTGTTTCTTTTTACCTTTGTGTTTTTGTGTGTGTGTGTGTTTGTGTGCGCAGTCTCTAGATGGCTTTGTGTTTGTGGTCAGCCAGGAGGGACGCTTCCTCTACATCTCAGAGACAGTTTCTATCTACCTGGGGCTCTCACAGGTAAAAATCCCGTATTTCTTACACCCAGCTGCACACACATGCAGGTCCAATCCTTTGTAGGTATAAGAGCACGAGTCCATTTGCACACGTGTGCCCTGTCTTCATGCTTTTAACACCCTCTCCCAGGAGTGTTTGTGTTTGTGTGTGTGAGTGTGAATATCATTGCCCGCACTCTCAGCGCTCTTCTGTGGAGCGCAGCTCTCGCAGGGGCAAAGCGACTTCTCTGGCTCCTTTTACCTCCCTCCCACCCCGCTGCACCAGGTGCTCACCTCCAGTGATTGCCTGTGGCCTCTTGTACGGTGAATGTTAAGTCCTGCCATTTTGCCCAGATGCATAAATAATAACAGTAATTACTGGCCCAGCAATCAAAGTGTCGCCCCAGCGCGCTGGGCCTGTCTAGGGGAACAAATCGATAGGCATCTTAAAAGCCACATTGATTGTAGGGAGGGGGGAAAACACCAAGGGGGATAGTAAGATAGATAGAGACAGCAAGTGAAAGAAAGAGAGGGGAAGAAAAGGAGAAGAGGTGCGATAAGAGGTGGATGTTTCAGAAGAAAAAGGTACAACTTTAAGAGAGAAAATAATCCGTGCAACAGTTTTGCAGGTAATTATGTGTATCATTAAGCAAAATACCATTTTGGAAGCTTTTGTTGGTATCATTTCAGGGTAAGCACTTTTTTATTTTCAAAGTGAAGGACTCTTTGTGCTGTACTCATGTGCTGTATGGGAAATGAAAAGTTATTGATCACTGTTAGTCATCCCCATGACTGTGCTGACTCCAGAGGAAGTTGTCTTTTGGGATAAGAACAAAGAAGATGCTGGAAAAACAGCTATTTCTAAAATTCGTTAAAACAAAGCCCCAATCTAATCATCTTTTCGACCTTTTTTTAAAGTGTTCCCAGTGGCCTTTTAATTACGATTATGCTGTTTTAGCTCAAATCAAAAACCTGTGTT
This sequence comes from Oryzias celebensis, assembly GCA_014656515.1. Classification (NCBI taxonomy): domain Eukaryota; kingdom Metazoa; phylum Chordata; class Actinopteri; order Beloniformes; family Adrianichthyidae; genus Oryzias; species Oryzias celebensis. The sequence goes on along the minus strand of BNCR01000012.1, from coordinate 65,964,234 downwards.
GTTTTGTAGAGCATAGTTTCTGCAGAGTGGCCGTCGCTCATTAGAAATTCATCTCTGAGTTGTGAGTGGAACTGCTAATGTGGAGCAACCCCATCTCCCCTTCCCATCACCCATATTTGAGAGCTCTCTGTTTACATGCGCTCCGATAGCTCACAGCCCCTCACACTCCTTGCCTAACTATCCAGCCAAACAGTGTTAATCCAGATGCCAGCTCAGACAAGGAAAACAAAGATGTACATGGATCTAGTCATCCAAGAGAATCCATCAGAATGGAGTGCCCAAAGTATTTTTTATACATGACAAGTATGATTTTTTTCCAACCACAGTTTTTTGTCTGCATTTGATTCACAACGATTTTAACAAAGAAATACTCAGAAATGCAAATTTGAGATTAATTTTCTTCATAATATGTTCTACATCTTCAGAAAAATGCCACAAGAACATGTTGAAATACATGATTTTTATCTGAGTGGGTCTTTAAGCAAACAGATTTGCAGTAAACATCTTCCCATTTCAATAAATTAATACACAAATAAAACTTCTGTAAACATGACCATATTCATAATTCCAACAATGTGCAGCTATGGCACAAAGCTAATTCAAAAAAACAAACTTAGGTAAAATAATAAAGTACTAATAAAGGTAGGTTTTTTTAGGACCCAAGTACCAGTTGCTGTAATTGTGTAAGGAGATTGTTCTTTCATTGCAACACCACCACATCTGCTTTACTACCTTTAATCCACAGTTGAAACAATGTAAAACTTTACTTTAGAATTGCTCAAAATAGGGTCATTTGGTTCTGAACAGAGTTTGATTTCTGAAAAAAATCCATGGTGTTTAGTGGCTGTGAAAGCTCACCTAACCTCTGGTGTGGAGCCAGCAACAGAACTCTTCTCTGTGACTATTCAGACTGGCAAAATTGTTTGGTTCGGTACGGGTCTGCTTAATTTGTTTTGGATCGAGTCCTAAAGCTTGTGTTTGGTCTATATTCAGACTGCCATCCATTGGACTATCCTATTTTTTAACAAAGCTTGTAAACAAAACCACGTGGCTAAATATCTTGTCAGTCATTGGGCAGCAAAGCAACTAGAGGTGGAAATTATGGACATCATGCTTTTTACTATTCTTATTGGGATATTTCACTGAGATATTTCAGTGACCAATTTTGAATGTCTGTATCAACGTCAGGTAGGACACTTTACTGCTACTTTGGTATGGTGGAGGCATGCTGCAAGGTGGTTACTGGCAAGAAAACGCCTATGAAGGTAGAATGATAAGAGTTTGTGTCATATAGATTGTTGGTAAAACAGTAAGAAGCAATGGGCATCACGTTAAAAGTTGTTTTAATGAGCCTGCATTCATCCAACCACATTTCAATGACTTGATGGCTTATTGTTGTGGTGTTATGGCATTGTTTTTAAGAAAATTCTGTTAAGGAACTACAACATAGCTTTTGGGATGATTTCATTGCAGCGCGTGCCACATAACGAGAAACAGAAAAGCACCTAAGAAGTGTTTTTGCTGTGTTAGAATAAACGTTATAACAAGTAAGCAGTTGGACCATTTTTTCCAGTCGGAAAACCTAACAATCATTGCTTTACCTTTTTCAGCAGCTCATCTGTTGTGTTATTTCTACTCTGTTTACATTCCTTAATGCTCAGCTACGGTGACCCTTTTGGTCCAGTTATTGCGCTTCCGGAGCACTTTGTATTCAGACTGAGGAACCTCAGACCGAACCGAAGGTCAGTCCAATTGTAAAAAAAAGCCAAGACCACCTCGAAAAATGGGTCAGAGAGCAGGTCCTAGTCCCGGACCAGGCTCCGCTTGGTTGTATTCAGACGGAAAAATTGTTCTGGATTATTGGTGGAAATGGTTCACTTTAAACGATCCAAATGTGTGCAGTCTGAATAGATTGATCTAGATTATTAGAATTAGAAAGAATGTGGAGTTTTATTATAAGCTTTATTATAGGCATTATGCACCAGCGATGTTTAAATTTGAACTACTTGATCTTCACTTGTCAGTGATTGTTTAAGCCAATAAAACAATCCAGAAGCAGCTGTTCTAACTTTTGACTAAGGTGGCTTGGCCCATTTTCAAAGTTGCAGTGTAAAAGTTAATTGAGCTAATTGAACTTTTGTAGCTCTTACTTTAAATAAATCTACTTGACTTTCCTGGTCCAAAAAATAGGAATACTGAAACCAAACGTGTCAAGATTTGTTTTGCATTCATACCAGATGCAGAAAAAGCAATTTGTTGCCTTTGCTCACAATTACTACTCAAAGTGAATGAAATCTGGCAAAATTCTGCATATTTTACATTGTAAGGACCAGGACCTGGAAAATGCATATTTGAAAATGTCCTTTATCTCTGACTTTCATAAGTGGAAAAGTTAATAGACCTGGCCATTTGGCAAAGAAGCAGCTTGAAGACAGAACAGGAAACAGAGACACAGAGGGTGAAAAAGAGAGCCAGGCACACAATTAAAAGACAGAGAGAAAATAAAGCAGGGGAATCGGGGAGAGAAGGCAAGACACTGTGAGACAGTGAGTGTGTAAATAGAGCTTAAATGTGCAGTAGGAATGAAATTCGCCTTGGGATCGCCTAGGTAAACAAGACAGCCGAGGCACTGGTGGAGATGCTAATAAAACAGAGCTGTTCTTATCAGCTGAGCAGATGGCCTAACCCATCACATCTACTCAAACAGGGACTAAGCCATCAGCATTCTAATGAAATTATTTACGATCAAAGATTACATTCAAAACCTTGAACACACAACACTGTGTTTACTTTCCTGAAAAGATGGGAGCAGGCAGGCACAGAGGAGGTTTATGATCAGAATGAGGCCGCCAGAAAGGGTAGATAGAATGAGCTTGGAGTGTGTGTGGAGGGGGAATGAAGGGGAGAGCGCACGTTTATGGACACAAAGAGTGACACAGAAAAAAAAAAACATTTAAAAAGAGAGAAAGGAAAGACAGGAGAGAGGGGACAGAAACACATCGGTATGATTTGTTTGGTGAATGGAGGCAGTCTTGGGGGAGAGGAGCAGGGCAGACAAACAAATGATGCTCCGAGTGAAAAAGGGGAACTGGTAGTTTGTTTTAGAGGGCATGTCGCCCCTATGGACCGCCCCTGCCCTGCCTCCCTTGTCCCCCACTGTCTGACCCCTCTGCCCTGGCATACACCCTGGGCTGCTCCCCTGACAGCGGAGCTGCTTAGCCGGCTTAGCCCAGGTCAGGCACCTTGACCAAGGGCACAGCTCTGCGCCTGATCCTCCTGGTGCCAACAGGTATCATTTTGTTTATATATTTTATTTTCCTTCCTTGTCCTGCAAGGTTGGAAGCGGAAGAGTAAAACAGGAATTCCCACACAGTTTATTTGCAGGAAAAAAAAAAAAAAGGGGGGGGGGGGGGGGGGGGGGCAAAGAAGGAATGACCAAAGAGACAAAGGATGGAAAGGATCAGAGAAAATACATACAAGTGGGAAGAAGAAGTAAGAGTATTTTCCAGGAGGAGGGAAAAAAGGGATAAATAAGGTAAAGAGAAGGGAGGAAGGATGGGAGATCGAGGGAGGAGAGAATTGATCTGTGAATGGTTAGTATGCAGCCCCCGCTCCCCCCGCCCTCACTCCCCTCCTGCCTCCCCTTTCTCCTCTTCCATCAGTCAGTGAGGGCTGAGAGTAGGTTGTGGACCACTGCCCGGATGCCTCATACATATTAAAGCCCCCTGCTATTATTTATATCATGTCTCTCCTTCCTCCTGCTCACCCCCAACCCCCCATCCCTGCCACACCACCACAGATACGTGCACGTGCGCACACGCACACACTTATGCAGAGATGCCTTGACAGACAACTACTCACACAAACAATGACACACAATGACACACGGAGACATAAAAACAGACAGTCTAGTCACATACGCACAGCAACAGAGGCAGGCCGTGTGCTTGCATATGCACCGCCACACGCGCACACACGCACGTGCACACGCACGCAGAGCAACTTGAATGATCTCCATCTCTCCTCCCGTCTCTTTTCCGCGACACTCCATACCTGTTTTCATGTCTGAGCTTGACTCATCCTCTCAATGACTACGTCTTTTTCTCATCTTCTCATTTCTGTCTGATCTTTTTTCAATCCCCTCCTCTTGCCTGTTGATGGAGTGATATTATTCAGATGGGTCTTAAGCCCTGCGAAGCTCATAAGGTCCCGTTTGTCTCGCTGCCTTGTTTTCCAATAACTGAGAATTGTTGCATAGGATCGGGTCTTTGTGCCAAATGCAAACTTGGGGCATGTTTGAGGCTTTGAAAGGCAATCACTACTTGTGAATCAAACTTTAAAGGATTTAAACCTTTTTTACCGTTATTTTATCACAGGGAGGTTTATCTTCAGCTTGAGAATTATACATATATATTTAAAAAACACATTTTTAAATAATTGGTGTTGGAAAAATATGAATAAATCATATTTTCATGTCTAAATCAAAGAAGTTGCATTGACAACACAATTATACTGATGATGTACATGCAGAGAGGGGAGAGATCAAAGCAAAAAGCACATACTTAGTAATGGTTTGAAGCACTTACAAACTCATTTATATTTAGTACAATTATCAAAAATACATTTTTTCAAGTAATTTGATGAGTTATTATTAGATTGTTTTTGTTGAGGTCAAATTCCACATTTACTTCTCTCTTTTGGTAGAACTTGGAAGAATTCCCACAGTGATAATAGGTTTAGTACACTTATAATGTGGGGGATAAAGAATGAGTGAAGTAGACCTACAGCCTTTCAAAATTGTCAGTTGAAGGGTTTATGTGCATTGCAATGTCAAAATGTGTATTTGCTTCAACTATAGAACATCAGACAAGAAAAAATGTCCTCCTTTAAATAAGTTGAAAAATAGTGACAACAAGATGATTTATAAAACGATCTGCCAATAGAACTATTAGAATTTTTCTTGGTTAGATTCCTTAAAATAAGCTGTCATGTTCTGCCCTTTTAAGACAAACTTTAATGTTGAAATGAGCAATAATCACTTTACATTAAGGTACTGTATGTTGCTCTGGTAATTGGAAAAATGATGTCCTCAAAGAAGCATTTAAAAAAAAAACAGTTGATATCTTTAAAGTAGGTATTTACACACTTTCTCACTATAATACCTACGATTTTAAGCACTACAACATCTTAGTTCTATTCTATCAGCTCCTTAAAGTAAGACCAGAATCACACATTCTCATATATTATCTGTAATTGTTATGAGTTCAATTAAACTTCCCTGTTTCTCTAAATCAAGCAATTGTTTTTCTTGAAAAGAGACTATTCACTGTCTACTTGAAACAATTGTGTAAAGTTAAAGAAATGCTGGTTTCATTAGAGATATTGCTTCAAATAAGATGTTTTCAAGATCAAATGACTCAACAGGATTTTCAAGATTTACTATCCTAAGACAAGTCATTAGTCACTAGTATATTTGTTTTGTCTTATATTGAGTTCAATAGTCATTTAAACCAGAAAATAGACACAAATGCTTTGTGTAAAATGTGTTCTCTGAATTTGACCTATCTTCTGGGGGAGCGGTGAGTCTTTGATATTACTCAGCCATGGATTTAAACTCACAACCTTTGAGTCTCAGGGAGGACACTGTACCACAAGGCCACTGAGCTGGTTTTTGGTGAAATTTTGAGTTATTTCGGTTCAGCACCCTTAAGTTATTCTAGACAGTGAGGTTTTGACATATTCTCAACATTTGCTTTAATATCCTTGAGCTGGTTAGTTCTACTTCTAAGTTTTAAAAAAATGCTGTAGTCAATCAAATTGCTGCTTCAGTTTGTCGTAGATTTTATTTTTACTCATTTTTACTATATATTTACATAAGCACTGACTTTGTTTGAACATTTTTTTCAAGACCTGTTTATCTCAAATGGTTAGAAAACAGAAGTTCATTAGAAGCAGCTTTTTGGCAGAGTAAATATTTTATTTAAAGTCTAACTGCTATCAGCTTGGCTTGTCAGTTTTCTCTAAAATGCTTTATTTTGATCTTTTAAGACAATCTTGTTAATATAATGAAGTCTTTTAATTTGAAATGCATCTCAGATGAGTGTTTAAAACTGTTTTTTGTGGCCTATTTGGCATGTAATACTTCACAATAACTTTCTGAACACTTCAATCCATAGTAATAGCATTAATTAAAGCGGTTCCAACAAATGTTTAATCAAAGATATTGACATCTTTTTTAATCAGTAATACATTTTTCCTCTTTGTGGCTTGCTGCTGTCCCATAGGGCCATGTAAAAACAGTCATATAATCGTAGAATGAAGGGATTTTTGCCAAAAAAAATCCTGAGTATAGTTGTTGTTTCATCACATGAAATTTCTGAGTCATGATTTGGTTTTAAAAGCCAAAAAATTGCTTCTCTGATGTTCACCATCCTGAGAAGCTGTTAACCCGGGGTCTCCTGATTATACACTCAGCTGCTTGCAAGTACTTCACAAAAGCCTGCTTCTAGAAGTAAAGAAAATGAGAAGAAATGATGTAACACTTAATTAAAACTTTTACAATTACCGGGATTGAGCTTCCGATGGCAATCTTAGGCGTGTGCAAATGGAAAAATTTAATTTCAGTGACCCAATAGACTCATTAATGTAGAAACAATAAATTGATGGCTAATTTATCTCATTTGGGCTCCCAATTTGGGCTTTCTTATCTTTTAAACCGGTCGGTGTGTGAAAAAAAATTGAAGAACAAAAATGAAAGTCTTTCATTTGAATGTCGGACGTCATCGGCTACAGAAAAATACATATTTGACACTTTTAGGGGGCGACTTGAGATAAGAAATTGCATTTGCCCATATTTATACCAACAAGAGAAAAGTTGATTTACCCAGAGACATGCCCTATAACAGTCATTCTTATTATTACTAAAAAAATGTTACATGGGTAAAGGGATTTATTGTTTTTTTTTCCACATATTAGACAGTTCTGAAGCAAATTCTTGAACTTCCACGGAAACATGTTAGTTTTTAACAATAGGGATCTTTTCAAAAAGCAAAGCATCTCCCAACAAATGAAGTCCATATGTCCAGAAATGAAACCGTCAATCTTTTCCATCATCTCAGCCGTACACTGAGGGGTTTCCTTCATCTTATCTTCACTCCTCACCATCGGTCGCTCCCATTCTTCTTCTCTCGCCTTCCCTGTTCCTTCTCTGCCTCTCCCCGGCTGTGATGTCCTTGAGGGCCTGCAGAAGATCCCATAAAGCCTGCAGTAAACGGCTCTAATCCGGTAATAAATGGCTGTGTCCTACAGACAAGGGTGTGAGGCTGCTGGAGCCGTGGTTTTATCAGATAGAATGCTATTGCAGCACATACACACATGCAAGAAAACTCACAAACATTCACAGTTGTAATGGAAGCTGCACAGATGTGTGTGAGCATGCATGATCCCCCCCACACACCCCTTGATCTCTGTTACTTTCTCTCACGCGCTCACACTTATTTATACAGCTTCAGATGGAATCACAGCTTTAAATTGTGCTGCTTTAATGGATGTCATGAAAGAGCAATGCCATTATTACCTTTAAATGATTAGAGATGCAACAGGATGCATTATGATGATGGGATCATATAGATTTGTCTTGCGGCTCTTTATGTCATGCAGCTGCGTGAAGAAGACACCCGGAGAACAAGAAGAATAGTAATGTGACCTTTGGAGATTGTTGGAGTTCACCTGTTTTTAATCAGCAAAAACAATTGATTTTTATCTCCTCTGGTTTTATTTGTGTTCCACTGTAGTGGCATGTTCTCGTGAGACTGGACTGTGTGTGTGTGTTCCTGTGGGGTGGGGGAGGACTCACACCCTCATCGTTCCTTGTTGAGTTGTAACCCAGAGCGGTGCTTTCATTTTCCTGTCATAACGTTCATTGATTTTCCTGTGTGTACTGTACTTGCTCACATGTATTTATTTGTGCTCGGAGCGGCTGGTTTTGATCGGTGTATGGGCTTCTCTTCAGGTGGAGCTGACAGGAAGCAGCGTGTTCGACTACATTCACCCGGCGGACCATGTCGAGATGGCCGAGCGGCTGGGAATCAGGCCGCACCTGCGGGCCGAGGCCGGCTGCCACACCGTCCCCGAAAGCGCCTCCAGCTCAGCATCCACCTCCTCCCTTGCCGGTACCCCTGAACCTGGTACTTTTATTTTCCCTGTAACATGAGAAGTGGCTGTGTTTATCAAGTCATCAAACCCAAATAACCAGCGTTCCAATGATTTTCCGTTTCTTTTCCTGCAGCTCCATCCAGCCCACACGCCTCTGCGGACGATCCTCCAGAACGAGGGTTCTTCATTCGCATGAAGTCCACGCTCACCAAACGAGGCCTGCACGTCAAGTCTTCTGGGTACAAAGTATGTGAGAAAATAGTTTGCTATAATTTCAAAAACATCTAAACTTCCACTGGGATCCACAAATACAAGCAGAACCATGTCATTTTGCTCAGGTCTGCCAGAATTTTACAACATTTAGTCTTTGCCTCTATGATTGTGACCTTATTTCACACAGAACATCATATAACTGCGTTTAAAGCTTTTGACTGTAATATCAGAGTTCATTTTTGGTTTTTGCATTCTTGTTGATGAATTTATCATCAAACCTCCATCATTACTGTGAATTGATTAGTTTAAACTCAGTCAAAATGAGTGGTTTTCTTTTCTTCATTCCAATCAAACTTGTCAGGTGATCCACGTGACGGGGCGAATCCGCTGCCGTCCTGCTCTTGTCCCGGGCTCCACGCACTCAGTCCGCCGTCCCATGGGCCTGGTTGCATTGGCACACACGCTCCCACCCTCCACCCTGAATGAAGTCCGCATGGAGAGTCACATGTTTGTCTTCCGAGTGAACATGGACCTTCAGGTCACATATTGTGAGAACAGGTAAAAAAAAAATAGTTTTGCCTAATTTACATTATAAAAAATGTGAAGTCCTGTTTTGCTTTTTTGTGCTTCAACATCCATGTTTTTGTCCTGCTGGGTAAAGTTTCCAATCCCCATCTACATCAGTGCTGTCCTGCATTTTCTTCCACAGGATCTCAGAGTACATGGATCTGACCCCTGCAGAGGTGGTGGGACACACCTGTTACCATTTCATCCACGTAGAAGATCTGGAAAACTTCCGACAGAGCCATGAGGATTGTGAGTTGCATCCTTATGCATATCTAATAAAGGTTATTCATTTCCACCCCCTTATTATTCTGTGCATCTGAACTATGGAGCAAAGGGAGTTAGGAGTTATGTTCAGGTCTCTGAGAGTCAAGTCTTGTGAAAGACGCCCCCTGCTGCAGCAATTCCGAACTGCAAAACCAATCAGAGAATTTTTCTTGTTACTTTCTTCCTCCCTTCCATTTAGTGCTAAGGAAAGGCCAGGTGGTGACTGGCTACTACCGTTGGCTGCAAAGGAGAGGAGGCTACCTGTGGATCCAGTCCACCGCAACCGTCTCCATCAACCACAAAGCCCCCCATGAGCGCAACGTCATCTGGGTTAACTATGTCCTGAGGTCGGTGCAACGCGAGCACGAGCTCTGCTCCCCAGAATGGCAAACATGAGCGCAGTTTATGCATGCAGGCGCCACGCTGAGTGTGTACAGACATCCTTCCAGGGGATGGATGATGAAATGTTGTGGGATTATTGGGGGAGAGTTTTCCCGCTGCAGATGTGTGAGAACACTGCTGAGGATACTTCACATCAAAGCACAGTACACCAATCCTTCCCCATCGATCTGAGAGGCTTGAGGTGTCAATGAAAATGTCAAAAATGGCTCAAAAATATTGGCAGATTTACAATATTTATCATTTTTAAATGTCAAATCATTTCAAATCCAATTTAAAACACATCTTTGTAAATAGGTTTAAGGATCTTCACTGAATAGTATTATTCCCACTTTATTCTAAAATATTTTAAAAGATTTTTGATATTTCAGGTCTCCTAAAAGTTTGAATATTTCAATATTTAATGATAAATATTCTAAGTCTGGATGAATGCATATTTTTCCTTCATAAAATCTACTCTCAGACACACACTTATCAGCAAACATACACACTGAAAACATTGAATACATGCTAAAAACCAAAGTAGTCAGACGCAAACAAAAGGAGTAGGCTGAATTTCAATGTTAATTAGAGTGAAGCTATATAATTAGTACAAATGGATGTAAGAATTTTAGGTCTGAATGGTGTTTTAGTTAATTAGTGCTGTAATTACAAGAGCTAATTAACTTCTCTAACAGCCTCCTGCTTGTGTGAGCTCAGCTGTGTGTAGGTGGGTGGCTGTGTGGGACGTGGTGAGTGTGTTTTTTCTCTGTTTTGTGCTTACTTGTCTGTCTAAATGCTTGTTTTTTTCTGCTGGGGGGCTGTTGGCAGGGCTGGGTGTGTTAAGTTGAGGTTAGAAGGGTCTGAGTCGCTTTGGATGTTGGAGGTTGTTATTAGACTGATTATATGTTGTTTCGGTCTCAGCACCACTGTTTTCATGTGCAAGTGGCTTCAAGTGGTCGTTTGTGTTTGCATTTACATTCGTCCGCTTTTTTTTTTTTCTCCTCGCAGTCGGACGGAGCTGCCTGACACTCCGCTGGATCTGCTGCAGCTGCCTGAAAGCATACGAGCCGAGCGGCTGCGAGTCAGCCCGTCCCCGACTGACAGCTCCCCACAGGCTCGAGGTTCTGCACAACAAGATTCCTGTCTTCTACAGTCAGTCACCTGAATGAACTGTTGTCATTCATTAATATCTACGTCGGTCTTCAGGTGCCAAACCGGTGAAGAGCTCAGTGGGAAAGAGCCCCGACCCTAAAGGCAGAGAGAAGTTCCCCGCCGCTGCCATCCAGACTGACGACAGAAGGAAGCGCCTGCTGAGGTCTGACCCGGAGGGCGCCCCTCCCGAAAGCCGTCGCCGACTGGAAGAGCTGCGACACACGGAGGAGGTCATATCAGCCTCCTCAGACCTGGCGACGGAAAGTGAGGGCGAGGAGGAAGAGGAGACAGAGTGGGACGAAGGGGGAGACAGCGACAGGTTGAAACAGGAAGACAGCGGAGGAGGAGGCAAGCAGGGCAGAGGAGGGGACACCTCGGCTATAGGGGAGAGGGGGGGCATGGTGCACAACGGTAGGGCTGTGATCCAGCAGCTGAAGAGTGTGGTGGCCCCCACCCCTTTGCCCGGAAACCCCAGCATCAAGACTGAACACGAAGCCCTGGCCAGTGGAGGGCACTGGGGGTCCCACACACAGACCACCAGCTCACACACACACAACTCCCACCCCCAAACAGCACATGCACAAACTCCCTCCAACAGTCTGAACGGCGACAGCCCCACCACCCCCATCCCAGATTCGTCTTCCAGCAGTGAAGCCCCGCCAAAAGGCCTGTTCACCCCTCCCTCCCCGGCTCTGTCCCCTGCGATGTCGGTGTCCTCCCCCCTGCCGCGCGAGGAGAGGGCATCGGCGGGGGTGGTCAGTCGAAGCAGTGGCAACAGCGGCGCAGGGACCGGTCCCGACTTTGAGCTCCTCCAGAGACTGGCTGCAGGGGGGGCGGCAGGGCGGGTCCTCTTCCACCCCCTCGCCCTCGGCCCGCAGGGCCCTCAGAGCCTGTATGCTCCAAGCACTATCCGCTACGCTCCGCCAGAGCTACCACCCTCCCACCACCACAGTGCAGGACACAGTGATGGCCTGCAGCTACGCTCGGACCACCACAAGGGACCCCCACCTGCCTTTTTCCCCCACCTACAGCGGCTGGCTGGCCTGCCACCCTTCAGTGGTTTCTCCCCGTCTGACAGCCCTTTCTCCTCCGGCTTGCCTTTCTGTATGAATGGACTGAGGGGGGCTGCAGGCACGGAGGAGGACTGAATCTCAAGGGGGAGGGAAAAGAAGAGAATAAGAATAAATAAGTGTGCGGTGACAGGATGGATAGAGAGATGCAGAAAAAGGGAGAGAATTACAGCACTGGCAGGACACTGAGCCTCGGAGGACTTTACTAATTTGACAATGAGTCGAACAACTGCAATTTATAGAATATGACAAGATGCTGCCATTCAAATTTACTGTGGACAAGTGACAGCGACTCCCGTGGAAAAACGGGAACTCCTGACAGGCTGTCCCTCAAGACTCTCCATCCTCACAACAATAACAAGCTCTGCTCTGTCTTTACACGGTTGTGTTGATTTCTGTGTTTCTTCCACTCAGAGAAGCCATATTGTAAATAGAGACAAAACCATGAAGACCCTCAGCTCACACATGCATCACTTACTCCAATTAACCCAATTAACCCCTAAGCCAGTCAGATTGGGGGGGCAGACACTTATTAGAATTAAAAGAGAGATTTTATCATAGCAGTGTTACACTGCACACCGGGCACCAGGAGAGAGTTTGATTATCGAGTTTACACTTTATGTTACAACTCATAGTGGAGTGTTTATCAGTCAGCCATACTTAAAGCACACTGTTGGGACAAAACTCTGAGAAATTGAGTCCCAAACATTCCAGTATATATAAGGGAATCAAATGCAATGAAGACATAATGTTATTTTTGCTGTTTGATCATGGAAAGTTCATTTGTTTTAAATGAGTGTTAATTATAGTATATACTTTATGATGCTGCAGCTGTGTTTGTGCATGAAAGCCATATTATGCTTTTAATTTGAAGGTTTTTTTCATTTCAAATGCAGAGATGAAGGGTTTTCATTTTGTCTCAATAGAAAAAAAGGTTATTATCATCAAACTACTTTATATTTCTGGCAAGTATTTGAGAAAGGGGGCTGGACAGAAGAGTTTTTTTTTTTTCTTGTCACCTGGACCTCTGATTTTTTTTTTTCTGAGCACTTAAACTTTTTCGGGTGTGGACTTTAAAGCACTTCACGACTCAGACGTATGATCCTGGTGTGGTCATAAATATTGTAGCCCGGTCACTGTGCAGTAGGGGGTGTCCTTTTACATGGACATGTCAATAAACAGACATGTTGTCATTAAAATATGACCATTTATGGTCAATAAAACCAATGAATTATTCTAAAGCGGAACATTTCCGTTAACAGGAAGTTAAATTTCAAAATAAGAGTGGATGTATAAACACTTTAAATTTGTCTTTCACACCGATTGATCAGAATTCTACTCAGGACTAAGAAAATAAGATGTTTTTCTACAGGTAAATATACAACAGATAATAAAATCAGATACTAAATAATATTCACCCCAAAACATTGTATTAAAAGTCTGAACTTGTCAATATTTTTCAATAAAATGCAGCCAGACAAACAGAGAACTTAGTAAGTTTAAACATTTTTTTTAGCACTTTTGAATGAAGTCTTTTAAATCGATCTATCAAAAATGTCAAGTCATGTAATCTGTTGATGTTCCAAGCACTTTTATTTTTTCCTCCAAATTCAGATTGTTGTTGACAGTGTAATCTGCAGTTTCCGTGGAAACCTTATGTTCATGTCCTGATGTCTGACAGGAAAAAAAAAGGCGGTGAAAAAGAGCCGTCCAGACCGGGTGTGTGAAACACACCCGTGCTGTCTTTTACAAGGAGTGTGGAAGTGTGTGAGCAAACGCACCCACAAACACTCTGCTGTTTACTGGCATAAAATGTGAGCGTGAATGCCTGAATGTGTGTCTGCTTGTGAGTCTTTTTACTTTGGATTTTGTTGTTGTCGTTGTTGTCGTCGTTGAATAAAACAGCTAACCTTTCGCCCGTCACTGTGAATCTAACATGATCCAGCCATCTTTGTAAATACGTCACTCAGACATGGAATAAAAAATGAACAAATGTAAAAAATGAAAAAAAAAGCAGTGATACAGATGATGATAATAAAATATTTCAGTAGAGGAGCACAAATCAAGCTTTTGTTGTCTCTTTTATTCTTTGCAAAGCATGCGAACTTTACTTACTCAATTCAATACACAGTTTAGGATGCTCTGATAGGGAAAACAATGTTTACCTTTAATCTTAGTCTAGAATATTTATGTACACAAAAATGTTAATAAATAAGTAAAAAAAATCCAACTTGAATGTTTTTTCAGTCAAATTATCAACAGAACTAGTGTTAAATCCCACACACCTCTGAAGTGGACACATCTAGCATTAATCCTTAATAAAAAGCCATGTGTGAAGCCTGGCTGTACGTCGCTCGAGTGTTATGGATTCTGAAAAGACTCTGGGATGAACTGGCCTGAAATGAACACAAAAGCGCACACACTAATGGAGAGCGTCTCACTTATGAAGAAGTATATATGCAGGCGCGCTCCCGTTGTGTGTGTGTCTGTGGTGCTCGCGTGTCTGCTTGTGTGCTTGTGTGCGTGAATTTGTGTGTGTTGTCTGAAGCAACCCCAGGGAGGGGCTCTGACATTGAAGACGGGTTAAATCCTGTTTTACATTCAAGTGGCAGGCCCTAGTTCATTAGAGTGAGGATCATTCCTCCTCAAGACCAAAGGAAGCGCATACTAAACAAGAGCAGTTGTCGGGGAGAAAATGCCATTGTACGTGCAAAACCTTATGTATTGAATAAAAGGGTGTGTGTGTGTGTGTGTCTTTACGTCATAATGGCTTCATTGAGGGAAATAAAGGTGTGGCGTGCACGTACCTGTGTGCATGTTTGTGCATCTGTTGTCCACAAACATAAGTCATGACAGCTTTCCTGCATGGCTGTCTGCTGCTCGGCCTGTCATTGAGTCACCCGTGCGCCCTGTCTGTCACTAACTTTGATGGCTTATCTTAGCATGAATTAGATGCTCTCAGGGGAAATACCTCAACACATGTAAATGCATTTGAAAGAGTGCAAATATGGCAAAGAAGAAAAGAGCAAAGGACGCAAGGAGACATTGCCTTCCACCGTTTTCATCTTTTGTTGATGTCTCCCAACTGCCTCTGCTTTTCTCTAGGACAAGTTCAATCCATACATAATGCTCTTCTCCTGCTTTCATCCGTTCCTGTGGCATTTAACACCTGAGAGCAGATGAGCGCCTCGCACTCCAAGTACGCAGAGGTTACGACTCCAACTTTCAGGACTGATAGTGTAGGTGTGAAATTGAGATTTAGAGATGCGTGAGGGTAGATTCGGGTCGGATGTGTTGAGCTGCTGTTGTGGTTTCCGTAGCTGCTCGGGGTCTGGGAAAGATGCTGTTTGTCAGTGAGGGCGCGTCTCCTGCCTCTGGGCGCCCTGCCCTTTAGACGCGCCAGGCCTCGGGAGCCTTCAGCATGCCAAACAGACCTGGGTAGTCAGATGCAGCCACAGAGGTGCAGAGGTGGAGAGTGGAATGGGGTGGGGGTGGGGGGTGGGGGGGATTGGTGGTGCAGGAGAATGTGAAGAGGAGTCCAGAAAGAGAGGACTCCTGGGTGAAAGGGTAGAAGAGGATCTGAGCAGCTGGTCACACTGCAGCAGCCATGCAGTCGCACTCTGCATGAGAAACACTGCTGCACTAAAACGCCTCGGGAATCTGTGAAGGAGAAGCTGGAAGAAGGGAGGAAGAAGACAGGGGAGGAAGAGAGGGTGACAACCAAGAGAGTCTCAACAGCAGGACTCTGTGTCGATGGATGAGAGATATCACAGACCTTAGCCCTAACCTAGTCAGAGATAGTTATCAAACACACAGACCCCCAGACCTCCAGCGCTTCCACACATACCAACCTCATGATGCTGAGTTCGGCTCATGTGTAACGCCTGAAGATCAGCGGCTCATTAAACAAATTACCCAACCACAGCATGCGCTGAAAGACACCACAACTAGTGAGCATATGTTCAAGCTGAAACCCTTCAGGAGAGATGTATTTGTGCTTCTTTGAACATTCTGTCTCCATTTTTCAGGAGTGTTTTTTTTTTTACCTTAAAAAGCTATAACTGCATTTCATGTATATTTTTAAATTCACATACTTGTTATTTGATACTTTAAAATGCTAATAGAATTTGATTCAATTTCAAACAAAGTACAATGACTTTTTTTTTGGATAATGTTTCACAAGATTCCTACACCTTAAGTAAACTCACAGCAGCTTCACTCTGTGAGTTTATAACATGAAACAAATCAGTTCAGCACTTCAGAGAAATCATTTTAAAGATCCATTTGTTTATTAAAAAAAAGTCTACTCTAATATTTGCAATGATTAAATAAGTCTGAGCTGTGTTTGTATAATTCCATTTACAAAAATGTTCTGTATTTATTTTATTTAACTTTTACCTTATTCTAGGTGAATATTGATCATTTTTTGTCACTTTTGAGTCTATTTTGTTAACCGGACATTCATCCACGCTCATTGTCTTGAAACCCAAATCACATTTTGCGGGGTTTTTTTTTCTCATTTGGTCCGCTGGACCTGAAATTCTGCTGCGCTTCAGATCATTTAGGTACAGATATACACAGTTGAGTTACAGTTGCAGTTAATCTCTGTCTATCCTACAGAAGGGCTCAAGGATGCAGCTGGAAAACTCTGGAAAACCTTGGAGTTCATGGTCAGCTCAATGCCGGCGAGGCGGTCCAATCCTCTGCCTGTCAAACAACCCCTCCATCCAACTTAAAAGTAGGTTGATGGAATGTCTACAGATTTGTTGTGCTTGTTTTTTGGGTCTGATTTTTCTATGGAAGAATATTCTTGAACTACTGTGAGTTTTTGTTTTAAGTACTTTTGTCAACTTCAGTGGGATTTTTTTTAGACAAAGAGGTTTTCTCCTGACACCTCTCCCAAACAGATCTTATTTTTGTTGAAATTGTTTTTTTCACATTCAGATTTGAGCAGCGAATATTGCTCAGGTTGTTCTATTCATTTCTTTGAGTACTGCATGGTTTAAAATTGACTTTTTTTTTTACAAATTCCTTAGACTTTCGTTGGCAGAAATTGACTGTTTTTCTGGAAGTATTTTCTGCTTCCTTCTGTTTTATAAGACAGTCTTTTTGTGTTTTTTTTAAGCTGTTTTTAAGCCATTTCGCAAATAGTTAATAGTAAGTGACATGGACTATAGTAGCACTGTGAAAGTACTGAGCATTACCAACTTTAAGGATTTCTATTAAACAAAATAGAAATAATAAGGTTGTATTTATTTAATGCTACACCCCAACTTTAATTTTATATCTATACCATTTTCATAAACAATTATGTTTAACAGTTACCAAGTAACTATAAGATAATGAAGGTGTGTTTGTGCTAAGAGATTGTCAGTAAAGAGATGTTTCAGTACAGATTTATTCTGGCTTTATTTCTTCACATATTGTAATGTGACAGACAGTGACTTACAGAAAAAAAAAGTTTACAACAGCAAAGCCCACAAAAAAAACAGAATATTTTCATTTCACATCCATTAAAACCATCATTGAAACAACAACCTAAAGGTGTGGAGTTCATTCCGAATCTTTATGATCTCAGTTTGGTACTGTATTTGGATGTCAACAAAAATGAGAGAAAAACAATCATCTCAGAAAAACAGCTTAGGATTTTATACTTTCAAAAAGCTTAAACAAAAGTGTGCAACTGTGATTTTAAAAGAAACAAAAGTAAAAGACCAACCCTCTGATTTTTCTTAGAATAAAGTACATTTTGCAAATGATTAAAGATGTCCATCCCCGTTCTGACAGCATATTTTAGGATTTTTTTTGACAACTTTGATATGAAGAACAGCAGCCAACAATTGTTCTCAAAGAAAACAGGCGACTTGCATAAAAGTGGCACAAAGATTAACTGAGGATGTGGAGTTAATACAAAAGAAATGAGAAACTTTTTTAAAAGGAAGTTTAGAAAAAAAGTGGATTCACCAAAATTGTAAACTTTAACCTACCAGCATTTTCTCCAACTAGTTTTCCAAATGATTTATGTTTCTTTACTCACCTGAAAAATAACATTTTTCTTTTATATTTTTTTTTACCACAGATAATAATAGATTTGAACAAATAAACCCTGAATCAAAGCAGCACTTGCACACTCATCCACACAAACACTCGGTTCTTGGAAGACCTTTACTTGTTTGGTCCTTTTCTATCACTGTCCTCGGAGCCCCGGTAAGGCCGGTGTTCCCGCCTCTCCCGGCACTCCCGGCATTCCCCCTCGTCCTCTCCGTCCTCTTCCTCGTGGATGATCTCCACCTCCAGTCGGCCTATGTACAGCGATACAGCACAGAGCCAGAAGAGGGCGACGCTGCTCACCACGGCGCCCTGGAGCAGCAGAGCTGGCACAGACAGCAGCATCAGCCTCCGCAAGGTGAAGAGGCTGCCGATGTACGAGGCGCCGCCAAATGACACACACACGCCTCCCAGGATGAAGAAGGCTGCAGAAAAACAGAATGTTATGGTGTCACCGTAATGCAGTTCCTTCAAAGCCTGCTATGCTGGGATATAAAATACATTTTTCATTAATTAGATACAAATAAAAGAGAAATGTTTATATTTTTAGTCTAATCCATTGAATTGCAAAAGCTAAACAAGCTGTGTTCATCATTTGTCAAGAAAAATTCACCATAAAAGGCTTTTATTTAGAAAAAAAACACGACTTGTTTACTTTCTGTCTAATAGGTTTAATTTTTATATGTTTTCCATTTATCAATAATCACACGGTGTCAATCAATGACCATTTAATTATTTAAAGAAGATGTTCTTTAATTTGGCATCTCTCCAAGCAGTATCCATAGTTACGACTAAAACATCAAGGACTTTGACTTCATTTCTGCTCCTGACGGTTGTTGAAGTCGGTTGCTGAAATCCTTGTGAAATAATTAATTGTGGACCTGCTGCTGTATCAAAGAAAAATTCTCATTACAAGATTCTGTTTGAAGCTCGCTGATTTTACAACAAAGAGCGCAAAAGGTGTGTTTTCACGTGTTTACTGTTCTCGAAAAAGCTATTTACTTCAAAGAGAATTGCTGATTTCCAAAAACATCCACAGACTTGTTTTTAACTTCTAAACCCAGTGTTATAAAAAAAATTAGAAGTTGGAGATAATATTCATGAAACCAATTTGCCATATTTTTTAAAAATATTTTTGGCATTGTATATATGAAAAAAAAGTTATTGTTTGTTTGCTTTCAGGATCAAGACAACACAATTTCTATAAACTTCTTTAAAAATAAAGGAAAATATATTATTTACAAGATCGCATCGTATCTTTGTGTTTTAACAGATAGTTAAACTAAGTTTCAAGCTAAGACATGAATACATCATTTCTACTGCACTGAAAACCAGAGGTTTGTACCATATCCTGCTTCTCGTCCAACTTCACTCTGCACAAAGGCGATTACTCCGATCCCCGTCGCCAGCAGGCCATTCCTGAACCACGAGAGGAATCCTGCAAAACAATCAGAGCCATAAACAAAGACCAACATCTATCAATGACGTTGAAAGATGCTTTCATTAAGTAAAGAACTTTGAGTTACATTAATATGAAAAGTGCTCTGCAAATAGTTTGATTTGATTTGAAAAACAAAGTCAAAAATGGAAATATTTTAGGCTAAGGCTATGCCCAATTTTCACTACTCCTTCACCTGTTTGTACACATGCTCACTACTCCTTTTGTTTGGTTTTTAACAACAAATAGCACCTGTTTGCCCCCCAAAAAATTGAATAAATATGAACATTTTACAAAGACTTTTCAAATTTATCTATTTATGAATCCACTGTGTTCTGATGACAAAAACTTGCATGGTTTATAATTTTTTTTTAAAGCAATGCATTGTGGCCTATATATTCCAATCTAGTGAGAAATGATGCACAGTACTTTTTTTTGTAGAGATTTCTGGGAAATTTCCAGGGCACTGGGTATTGGAATAGTGGATTTAGACACCTCTGCAAGTTGGCAAATGCGTTATATAGTGCACTAAGTACCCTGGTTGTTAAAAATTAAAAATGACATAAGCTAGATAACCAACAGTTTAGTTATCAGCAATATTTTTAGAATATTGTGAATAAGGCAGCTGTGTAAGAAGAACTGGGAATGTTGTTACACCCTGTGACTTGTAGAGCTAAAGGATTCAGAATGTTTTTTTTTTTTTTTGCCACCTTCATCATCTTGGGCACTTTTACTCCTTTTAGATGAAATGCTCAGTCCTATGACAATTCTGTTCATATATTCGGAAAACTAAGAAAACGTCTCCATGCTGATTCTAAAACTGTCTTTTAGGTGTGAGAATGTCAGCACATGTACGAATACAGCAGGTTTAGAAAATGGATGGATGGATCCGTGCTACCAGTGCTTACAAATGTCCAAAGATAACATTCTTGTGTCTTTTTGCATGTGGACTAAAATCGAATGAAACCGAGGTGGCGAATAATCATTTCTTTTGGTGAGCTGAGCAAGGCTGTGAGCAGCATCTGATGAGGAAACCAACTTGAAACAGCTGGAAGCTCAAAAGGGTCAACACAATGAATTTTTACAGAGTGGGTCAACAAAACTGAGTGATTTTGGCAACATGGTGTCAGACTGTGGTGAACTAATTTGCTAAATATAATAAAGAAGCATCAAATATACAGATGAAGACAGTAAAAATCCACAAGATATTGGATCAAACCACTTTTTAAGGGTTGTATGTGGTTGGGTGTGGTAGATGTCAAAACAAATATA
The DNA here is from genome assembly GCA_014656515.1 of Oryzias celebensis. Lineage (NCBI taxonomy): Eukaryota > Metazoa > Chordata > Actinopteri > Beloniformes > Adrianichthyidae > Oryzias > Oryzias celebensis. The sequence continues at coordinate 65,943,675 of BNCR01000012.1, read as the reverse complement.
GAAAAAAGTGAGAAAATTGAGCAAGACTTTATAATAAAGTAAGTCAGAAATGTAAGTAAAGATAATTTGTTATAACTCTGGCGTTAATAAATATTCAAAGCCATTATTTTGTGTTTTTAATAGCTTCGTTCAGGACTGCAGAGGTTTCCTGGCTGATAATAATAATTACAAAATTAAGATTCTGTCGGGAAGCTTAAATTATGGGGGGAAATGTGAAATTACCTGTTTCATGTGACTTTCTTAGTATCTGCAAAGACACCGGAGAAAAATAGATTAGTAAAAAGTCTGGAATTTACTCTAGTTAGATGAGAAAGCAAATATATTAAAAGTGTATCATTATTATTTGTAGACACTAGCCTACCAAAGCGTCCGCCTTGTCCAGGTCTGAGAGCTGAACCTGCTGCTCCGAGCCCCGGCTCTTCCCCCACGGCCCCTTCTCCGCCGTCCGCTGCCGCGCCGACCCGTGGAGCCTCCGCAGAGTGGCCGCGGAGCGCGGAGGCCGGCCCAGCGTCAGTGTCCGAGCAAAGTAGCTGACAGCCTGCGGCAGCTGCCTCCTCACGGAAAGGTTCAGAAAAGCCATAACATCACTGAAAACTCTTGGTTAACACGCTAGCCAAGAGCAAAAAGAAAAAAAAAACCAAAACACGACCTCTGAACTCTCACACGGTCAACAACGACACCCCGGAACAGTTTGCACAAAAGCGGGCAGAATGGAAGTAGCGCCATCATGCGGTAGACCTTCGAATTGAAACAACAACAAGAACAACAAATTGACTTAAACACGACAGATTATATTGTTTTACAGCATTTTTAATCAAGCGCTTTTTACAGACAAAATACCACTCTTCTCTGACACAAAACGTTTCAACGTCTCTCACTTTTAAACGCGTTTGTTCACATTTATGACACAAGAGGGCGTCAGAGGATAAAAACTACTCCCGGTTTGATGGATTGGTGCAGTTTGTGGTCCCCAACCCAAGGGCCGCGGACCGGTACCGGTTCGTGGACCAATTGCAACCGGCCCGCATAAGAATTAATAAATTACTTTACTTTGTATCCAAAAACATTTTTTTATTTTATAAAATCTTTTATTTTGAAAAATAACCCGATTCGTTCAGCTACACATTCGGCCACGTGAGTTGTAAAGATTGGTCAGGCGAGCAAAATGAAATACGTCTGAACGATCTTTTATTCTGAAAATCTTTTTATTTTGAATATCGACCGGATTCTCTCGATTACATTTCCGTCACTTGAGGGTTGTCAAACACAAGAACAGGTATTGCAACAGGTGATTCCCACTGTGATGCCTGTTTGCATAGTTTTGTTTTTGTCCTAAAATGTTTCACCAGATGCTTTTGCATGGCGATGGGCTACTGCGTAATCTGATTTGTTTCTTAGTATAAATAATAAACGTGTTGGTTACATTTTGTTACTGTATTTAAGTTCTTTTCAATGAGATGATCTTATAATAATAGAAAAATAAACTCGTTTTTAACCACCCCTGTCACGGCACTAAACTAATAAGCCTTTATTATGTTTATGTCTTTTATCAATCTCCAAAATGCACAAGTCAGATGAGTGAAAAGATGATCAAATCTTAAGTCAGAACTTTTTAAATTAAGTTTATGTTAAAAAAATAAATTAAATAAATTATGTTCTGTTTCAAGTAAACTGCATCACTAGAGCTGTCACACTGACCTCTTACTATGGTCCGAGATACATAGAGAGCGACGCCATATTGCAATGGTATGTAAACATTGAGACACGGCTCAGCAGATACAAGGAAATGACTGGAAAATGCTTAACTTTGGTCAGATTTCTAAAAAGAAAAAAAAAAAAAAAACTACGATCATCACCTAAATAAGACTGACAACTGTTCACACCGGTCGACCGTCGTGTCGGTCCGGGGTACCTTGAGAGAGGGCACAGTGAGCACATCATCTGTGGTCCAGAGCGGCGAGATCCAGGCGTCGTTGACAAATTTGACTGGGAGATGTGGCAACGCTGTGCTGGGGGGTCCCGTTCTTCAAGTGGATCCTACCCACCCTCTATCAGAGGAACTCAGGTACCCGTGTAACACCGGGAAGGCAGTTTTCCTTACGCTACTTTTCCCTGTCCACCTGCCGGACCAAGATTCGGTACTGGGCTCTTCCCTCTCCGCTCGCCTTTACCGAGGAAATCCTGGTTAGTTTCTTGTCCTCCCCCTGGTAACATGCTTACCAACAGGTCATCTGGTCTGACCTGAGGTCGAACACTCATATGAATACCACCACGCTCAACCTCTATTTAAAAAAAACCATAGATGGTCCTGCCAGAAAACATGGAAATAATGCAAAGTCCCCACAAAGTCACATCCTTGTTTTTCCAGCTCTGTTTGTACAATTGTAGCACAGCAGTGAATCATCAGTGAAGCATCTACACCATTCCAATATGGCGTCCAACTTTCCGTATGCAACAAGCTAGCACGCCACCTCTAGTGATCTGTGTCAGTGTCAGTGGTGATAGCAGTCTTAGTAAGGACATTTTTAAACAAACAACAAAATAACTTAAGTTACTTATTTATTTTTTTCAATTTTACACTACATCAAGAGTTAAAGTTGTTATTATATTCAGTTTCAAGAAAAATATGTCATTATTACAGTTTTTTTCTTCATATTTCTTTTTCAAACTTTATTTATTGGAGGTATTTTAATCACATTTGCACAGTATTTTTTAATTAAAAAAAGAAAAACAAACCTACATATGTTTCACAATTTTGCAAACAAGATGTTTTTTGACGTATCACTGCAGTAACAATCAGGTAATTAGAAAAAAAGGAAAGATAGCAAAATAAAAAAGGCAACATCTAAAACCCCAAAAGAGTAACTTTTAAGACAAAATGTAAATTTGGTGAGTGGGGGAATAAAAGGAATTGTTATCTCCAGAACACATTCTGATTGTCAACATTCACAATGCATCCCTCCTTTCTGCTTCCTCTAAATCTCAAATTGTGACTCTTCCACTCTGAATGATTTTTAATAGGGAGTAGATCTTATCCTGTACCTGAAAGCAAATCAAGGTGTTTGATCTGATATCTGCTAATCTGATATTTATTGGCATAAATAATAGAAGCAATTATACACTCAAACCAAACTCAAATACACTTTTTTTGTATTTTCTGTATATATTTCAAGTTTATATCCAATTTTGTAGCAACATTTTCAAAAGCTCCAGACTCAGCATCCTTCTATCAATACATTCTGTCTCTCCTCTGGACATGTCCGAACCATCTCAGTCTGGCCTCTCTGACTTTATCTCCATGACCTCTAACATGTGCTGTCCCTCTGATGTACCCATTCCTGATCCTATCCATCCTGATCACTCCCAAAGAGAACCTCAGCTGCACCAGCTGTTTTCCAGAGCGAGAAAACTCTAATGATCTTTAATAAAACCTGCAAACACGAGTTAAAAAAACTCTGAATGAATGATTCTAAAGCAGCTTCTTGCTTGAAGCCACATTTCTATATAGATTATTTTTGTGTTTTACTTGATTTGTCATTATTTTCACTTCATTTTAAGAACCCCAAAGGACCACATTATTAATATTATTATTGTTTTATTTTGTCTTGCTAAATGGAACAATAAATTAATGTGTCAGAAATATGTGTAAACATGTATACATCATGCAAGCTTGGTTTGTCTTCTCACATGGGATGAGTGAAGTGCCTCTTCCGGATGTTCTTTTGTCTTCATCAGCCTGCTGGAATCCAGAGAGGCTCCGCCCATCATCACAGCAGACAGTTCAATGTCAGGAGCACAGAGAGCTGCACAGGCAGGAGTTTGTGTTTTTGTGTTTGTCTTCCTGTGTGTGTAAATGTTTTAATGTCTTTCACAAACTGCCAACTCTTTGATGTGATAGCACAGCTGACCTACCGGCCACTCTCACGCTACTGTTCCCAACACAATGGGAGGCTGATGTTTGTGTGTGCACATTTACACTCATGCTAACACAAAAGCTCTCATTCTGATTACAATGCACAAAGCAGTCGGCTTTCAAAAGTAAATTGTTATGCTTTAGCAGGGAAATTAATTTCATTTTAAAGAAATATTGATTCCGCCGCTCAGATTTCTTCACTGAAACAAAATAAAGAAATGCTGCTTTGTTGCCCTTTTTGTCCTTCAGCGGAGAGCAGCTCCAAACTGAACAAGTGCAAACTCCCAAAGTTGGCTTAAAAATTGAAGAAACCACTTCTGAAGGACGTGTAATGGAAGACTTGAGTGCTCTTTCTTTTTTTTTGCAACAGCTGAGCCATTGCTCTGCTACGGGCAGACATAAGTAAATCATCTGGGGACAAGGCTTTACAATCATCTTTTAAACTATTGTAAAATCGTTACCAGTGGTCTTTTAATTAAGATGATGCCGCTTTTAGCCAAAAAAGTAAAATAAAAAAAAAGAACTTATTTTATTTGAAGTTCTTTTCTCTGGTACCTTTTGCACCTTTTCAGCCATTTGAGCATTTAACAATCATTCAACAATCCCATTATTTTAAAAATACAACTAAAGCAGACGTGAATGTGATGAGTGTGGCCCTGCGACAGGCTGGTGACCTGTCCAGGGTGTACCCTGCCTTTGCCCACAAGTGGCTGGGATAGGCTCCAGCACCACTGTGACCCAGAAAGGGGAAAAGTGGGTTTAGAAAATGGATGGAACTAAAGCAGATGTTTTTTTATCTTTACCTGTCTATAAACTGTAAACTGCAGACAAAATGACACGGTTGATTTAAATCTCCATCTCCAGCACTTACAGTATCAGGGGGTCAGGCACCACCAATCGTTTCACTTTAAAGTGGATGGGAACCAACTTGCTTGTGTAACAAGCCACCAAAGGGTTATCTAATGAACCACAAGCGCCTGTTTGCTATTTCATCACTTTGCTGGTTTTGTAACCACAACACGGAACAGGAAGGACAGACGTCAATTACCAAAAATGACCAGTAATAAAGGACATTGTTTTTTCCAAGAACATTAATGACTGTGCACTTTGTTTGGGGACATCTGCATGCAGCTTATGAGTTCAAAAAAAGTCTGAATTTTAAACTGAAAATTGTATTTAAGTTTTTAGAACTATGGCAGACAGGAGATTTTTGTTTTACCAACATAACTTCTAAGCATTATTATTGATTCTTGTGAGTTTTACAATGTGTGTTTCAAAGAGGATTTCACTGTGACCTCTGTTTGTGGGCCTGGAATGGAACCTGAGAGAAAGAGGACATGCAGCACTGGGTGTCAGGCTGGGATTTGAGCCTTCTCTGACTGCAGGAGCACTTTTAACCCCATGACAGTGCACCTGCTCAACTAGTTTGACTCAGAAAATAACTCAGCTTTCCTTTTGCTTTTGGCAAAAAATCATATTTGGCTTAGAAAAACAATCAAAACAGACACAATTCTGACACCAAAATCATTCCTACAACAAGTCTGAAGTCATTTCATTGAGGCAACTGAAAAGGAAATACATGAAATCACTTCTGATATTTGCATGATGTGTGGTCAAATTTTAACAAAATCGAAAATAATATTTCAAAAAGAAACAAAACTACTATTTTAAACCCTTTTTTGCATTTTGAAACAATTTTACCATTTTGAAGACTTGCAATACAACTGCGATACTTAATGCTAATTCTCCAAAAAGCAACAAAAAAAAACTGTTTAGCAATGTAAAGTGCAGATAGAAAAGCACTTGGTATTCCTGTGAGTTCTTCTATAGAAGGTACGAGACACAGTGGACCCTCTGACCTGACCTGCTCTCAACCTCTTATGAAATCATTCTCTGTCTTTTACCTTTGGCTCTAAAATCCTAAGTTAGAATTCAAATGTCCTTGTTTTTGTCAGGGATATTAAAAGTTTGTTTTGTTGTCTTTTTAATCTATGTTTTTACTGCATAATTTGTCTCAACAAGTAAATCTGTCGCTGCAGTTCCTCTTCGTTTTCCTCATTTCCTCTCAAACGAATCTAAAAAAAGAAAACTCTTCGCACCAAAGGCAAGTCTATTTTTAAGGTCGTGGTACTCTGGGTGGAATGACCTCCATTATTTATTCTGCAAGACATTACTGCTTTGTAGGGTTTGACCTCTGACACACTAAAACATATGCTGATTGTTTTAGGGTTGAGTAAATAAAAATCACAAGAGAGCCTGTATTATACTTGCATATAATAAAAAATGGAGCTGAACCATTTAATATGATAAATATTTAAACAATAAGATGTGTATTTTTTAAAATCAGAATGACATTACAGCTTAACAGATGTGTTATGAAAGGCAAAACAACAAAAAGCTGAGCAGGCCAGTCTTCTTATAGGCTCTGAGAGGGTGTTAACTCGTTATTATCTCTTCATGAGTCCTGAAGCATCAACAGAAAGGCGGAAACAGAGGGAGAAAAAGATAGGGAGAGGGTCAAAGGAGGAGATGTGCATACGTGCAGAGCCGCACTGATCTGTGTTACATAGTCTGGGAGATTCCAGCCAGCTGCACTGGGAGCACTGACCTTGGCAAACAGCACACATTTTTTTCACCCCCCCTGCGAAAAACAAGTGTTAGACGCAAGTGTCAACTGATCGACAAGGAGAGCGTTTACTGACATTAATCAAAGGGGAAAGGTTAGTGTTTAACTAGAGGGTGCATTAGGAAATGCACACATGATAAAATAAGCACATTTCCTTCATGGAAGCAGACTTGGAAAAGTTTTTTTTTTCTACATCCAATCAAGTTAATGTGTATTTCTGTTAATAATACGGCATACTTTAAAGGGTTTACAGTCACAATTTGTCAGTCCAGGAACTGTCTTCTTTAACTTAATTTACAGGGCACCATTAAATCCAGGACTCCACTTAATTTGAAGAAAAAAAAACAATTTTTTTTTTAATATAATTGGAAACAAAGTCAGGCACAAAGGAGTTAATGTCTAATCCAAACAATGAATCAGCATTTATGTCTCAGTTCTATGGAGACACCTCCCATATCCGAAGGCTCTAGTTGCTTCGCAATAAAAACCTTTTGTGTCCAATTTTCCATTGTGTTGTCACCTTTGCTACATTTGTTTGTCTCTAAAACATAAACATGTTTTTTTTACTTTTATAATGTCTTAGCTTTTGGCCAGAATAGAAAAAGACAGTCATGCATGCCCTTGTTTTCTTATTTTTTTAAAATTATTTTCAAAAGGTGAAGCCATAAATTGTGTTTACAAAGGTGCTTGTGGAATCTTCCCTCTGCCTGCGGATAATGATATGTTCGTTTCAGCATTTTTTTGCAGATACCCCCACTTTTATGAAGCAAAGGTGACTGGTTGAAATTTGAGCTTTTTATCATAAGAAAAGCTCATGTGGTGGACTAAAGTTAGTGTACCAATGATTTTAGCTGCTTCTCGCTGTTGCAATTGAGGTGCAAACTTCTCTAATAATAATTCACAAGTTGCCAGTAAAAAGAGAAATTAGAGCCAAATCTGAAACAGTTTCTGATAATTTTTTTTTTTAAATATGTGTATATTTCACCAAAGTTGTATCATTGAATATATATATATATATATATATTTTCTAACAACAAGTGGTTCTATTCAGTAAAATGTTATTTGTTAAGTTGCTGTGACTTCCAAACACTCAAACAAGGTAAGATGACTTGACTTTAGACAAACAAACAATAATCTTGAAAGTTTTTGCGCATTTTACAGCAGTATCAGGTAATAAAACAATATCTTTTCCACCACAGGCTGGTTTTTGTCACTTGCTTGGACTTGAAAAGTGCTTGATTCGTCAACATGTGTTTATGTTAAAAAAAAAAGTATAAGATGCCAGTATATTGTTTAAAAATTTTTAAAAAATCAATTGCTTTCCACATGTAAAAGTGTCAAGTGTCTCAAAGCACCTGAGGTTGTTCAATTTAAGGGCCAGGTTGGATTTAAGGGCCAGGTTGGAATTATACAAGTTTTTTTTACAGCCTTTAAAACAAAAACACACTTAACTATTAATGAAATGAGAGTTTGGGGTTTTAACTTGACAAGAATGATAAAGATTAAATATTTACTTTTAACATTTTTGAACAACATGAAAAAGTTAGAACATCTCTTCCCCGCTTGACCTTACAAGCTCTTGTGCACTCTGCTGTTTACACCCACACAAGCTTGTGTGACAATTTGCCCTGATGCTAAACCTATAATCTAGCCATGACTTCAGATGTTAACGTCCACATGTTTTGATCCACAATGTGTTTTTCAGCTACAGGACAGAGTGCAGTGTCTATCAAACAAAAACCAGTTGCATCCATCCTGCAAGCTGACACGTTTTACAGCCTTACCGCTAATCCTGGTTGCTGATAATCATCGGGTGTTTTTATAATGCAAAATAAACATAAAACAAAAACCAGTTGCCTGCTTGCACATATGCAAATTAGGTTAACTCTGTTTACATGCAATTAATATATCCGAGAACTGATCGTATCGAGGATAAGGATTCAGCAGAAAGTAGCCTCTTCTCAGAATGTCATGCTGTTCTAAGAGGTTTGTCTTTCTTCCAGATAATTTTCATGGAAGTGGCCAGATAGGTCCAGTGAACATCCGTCCTCTTTGCTATGACTCAGATTAAACTGTGTCTCTGCTCTCCTTGAGAGCCGTCAGCACACCAGCCCTACATGTTTGGACTACAGTTTTTAGTTGTTCACAGCCAGAACTTCCAGAACTTGTCTTCTTCTCCTTTTGCCACGTCATGTTTTGCATTTGTGTCTCGTCATGTTGTCTTTTTTTCTTATCACCATCTTTAGGCAGGTTTGTCAAATTTCCGCCACCAAGCCATGTCTCCTGCTTTTTGGGGGTCCACCAACAACCAGACAAAGGCGACCTCCTCAAATAAAAAAAAAAAAAAAAAAAACACTTTAAAATAAAAAATAAAAACATTTAAAACAGTTTTTACACCTTTTTAAAAATAGTTTACATATTATTTCTTCATATTGACACAGCAATAAAAAAGTATTTGCCTTTTCAATCAACTCAAGATGTAGAAATAGTTTAATCACAAACAGGATTTGATGGATGCAAAATACTGTTTGAAAAGGATCATCTAATTTATTTTAAGGAAAAGAAAATTGCGCAGGCTACTTGACAAAGCCAAGCATGCTTGATGATCTGAAAAGACAATTACCCGAATGCATCTAACTTAAAAAGTTATTTTTAAAAAAAGTAGAAGAAAATCTTTTATTTTACAAATTAAAATGATTTAAATTGTTTTATAAGATTTGAGACTCTAGCAAATAAACTAAAAAAATGTAATTTCTTGTTAACAAACAAACAGAGTACAAAAGAGATAGCCTTTTGTAACTAGGGTGTTCTGTTATGTTATGATTTCATTAAAAACGATTGTGCCAACAGTCAAGCATGGTGGTGGTAGTGTGATGATCTGGAGCTGCAGACTATTAGTGATGAAAAGTACAAGTCTACCAAGAATTGTTAGAAAGTGTCCAACCATTTGAACGTAAGCCCAAGCTCCGACACAGCAGCAATCCATTCATATCATATGGTGGCCATGGTGCAGTGGTAAAGTGGTCGACTTCTGTTTGTAAGACCGCAAGTTTCCACCCTCCTTGTCCATGTGTCAAAGTGTCCTCGGGCAAGACGATGCTCCTTATAGTCATAGGTTGGAGCCAGTTTTTTACAGCGAAGGCTCCATCTGTGTGTGAACATGTGTGCATGGGAGTGTGATAGTAAAACATTTTGACCCTTCCAAGATGGTAGTACAGAAAAAAGACACATGGACTTATTTGTCTGTATTTGTAGTAGTTTCTACGTCACACCTCAAGCTTTTTACAGCATTTTTGTGTCTGCTCCTGATTCACGATTTGAATAAAGACATACCCAGAAATGCAATTGTAAGCTTAATTTTCTTTATACATGTCCTCCATCATGAGAAAAACGCCACACAAGTATGTTAAAAACACAATTTTAATCAGAGTGGGGTTTTAAAGGAACAATATTCCACTTCATCCATGTAAAAGATTCATCGCTACTTATCGCAAGGCCTTGCTTGCTGTTGTTTCCACAAAAGATGGCATCATCTGATACATGATCAAAAAGAAAATTTATGTTTCTCAAAAAATAAATAAATAAACTGGCAGATCTTAAAGGAGGAAGGAGACAAATCCCTCTTATTTCCCCCCTTCCACAGAGTTCCAGACTGTCCCAGGTCAATCCATAGTCTGAGATAAGGCTGCAGTGGAAGCGCTCAAAGACATGACCTTCTACTGCTGTCCCTAATCCCTGTGGGTCAGCTTTTAATCCAGTTCCCCAACCAAAAGCCTGGCTTTGTAACAGCATGTTACCTCATTTCCTTCAGCAAAGTTTAAGTGCATCCCTTTGAGGTGGTACTTTTCCAACATTGTATGTATACCTTTTTAATATAAATATTTGTCAGCCGAATCCGTCTTTCTATGTACATTTTTTTCCCCATGAAAAGGTTGTAGCGCAGTACTTTTAAATCAAAGTTCAGCTGACTCGACCCTACTTGTGATCGGCCGCGTCTGTCATTGCAGTTGACGGCTGGCCGCCGTAACAAATCACATGTTCGTGCAAATAACAGGCGGGACTGGAGCAAGACGACTGCTGAGAGGAAGAGGAGGAGGAGGAGGAGGGAGACACACTGAGACCGGGAGCGCTCACCAACACAACGGGGAGCGCTGTTTTCGGGGATAGAAGGGGCCTTGTTCGGCCCAGAGCATCTCCCGACGTCCCTGGGTTCGGTGTAGCGCTTCAGGCCGGCGTTGGGTCGTAGTCGCCCGGCTAGCGCGTTATTTATAACCGCCGCGGATGGGGCTCACGCTCCGGCAAGACAATCCCGGAAACAACATGCGTACTCTCAGCCTGTCACGTACGCGCTCTGAGAATTTGCATGCCTGTATGGCTGCCGTAGGTAAGCAGGGGCTTTTATTCTCCCCAATTGATATTTATACATATATTTGACAAAGTTAAAGTCGCCTTACGTTAAAAAAAAAAGCTTTTTTAAAAAAAATAAATATTTGAGGCTATGTGTGGAGTGTTTTGTTGAAAGTATGACGCCAAGTTGATCATGAATTGCAGACAAAGACGGGCAATTTGGGGGTTCAGCTGGTCTGTAATCAAAATGCAGTGTAATCTAAGAGGAAAATATCTGATTACATTGTATTTAAACTACAAATGTAGACTTATTTTTAAAGTTCGTCAAAAAAAACGCTAGTTTACGCTTTTTGTTTTTACCATTTCTATGTTTTTCAACTAAAAATGTTTAAAAGTCGACTATTAAACATCGTATTCCAACCGCAATGTTGTTTTCTATATATGACTGTGGGATAATATCTTGTATTTTTCTTTACTAGCATGCTACATATTAAGCTTCATCCTTTTCCGGCTACTTTTTAGCCGCGTTATCGATATGCTAAATAAATGTTTTAGCTAGGCCTTATGCAGCAAGCCGTCCGTTGCACAATCCAACTCAAACGTGCTGCTCGCTGCGGCAGGTGGTCCGCACTATTTTTAGCTAAAGTGTATCTTTGACTTTCCGCAGATAACCCACGCCGCGCGACAATGCTCGTGGAGCCCCTGATAGGAGCAGCCACGCCGCTTTAGACCGCTGAAGTAACGGCTGGAGTGAAGGAGGAGGAGGAGGAAGAGGAGGACTGGGACATGAAACTTCTGGCGGCACAGAAAGCGGGCGGCTCGGCTGGAAAATGAAGCGAGGACGTGACGCACGTGCGCATCCAGCCAAGGACGGGATGAAATGGAGAGTTTGGGACGGACGGACCTTTTAAAGCCAAGCCAAGCTCGCGGACCCGTCGCCTTCCCAGATTCACGAGAGAGACGAGCAAGTGGGCAGCAGCTCGCGGAGGTTCGGCACGCGTACCGGGCGGATATGGGTCTGAACGGGTTGTGCGCGGTGCCGGTCGGCAGCCCGTCTGCCGCGGAGTTGCTCGCCGGGCTGGCCTCTCAGACCGGCTCCCCGAGGATCGCAGCACCGACGAGGCAGCCTAAGAACGGCGTGCTTCTCAGCGACCAAGGGAACCAGGCGGGCGGCGTGGCGCCCGCGCCTCACGGCTACACCGCCCATGTGAACGGGCAGACTGTCGGGTCCATTCACCCGCTGACCAGCAGAGGCCGTTCGGTGGAGAACGGCGACAGGACTCCCCATGAGAACTACCCTTCAGTAATGAGGTTAAATGGCGACCTGAAACCTAAACAGGCCCAACAACAGAAAAGGAAAGGTGAGGAGAACCAGAACCTTGGGTCAGGATTCCTTAATGGTCACAATATGGGCTCGTCTGAATTAGTGGGCCCCAAAGAGCCAGCAGGTTCTGAGTTTAAAAGGAGAAAACTCGTAGATGGAAGTGTTCTTAACAGTTCTTCAGATGTGTCCAGAGTGGCCCGAGCTATTGCCCCCCTGGTAGCTGTCAATTGCAGCAATGGTTCCCATAGCAACTCAGACTTTGCCCCTGCAGTCCCCCTCACTAACCAGCACAATGGACATTATGCTCCTACAAACTCACCAGCTGCATCCAGCCTGACCTCCCCCTGCAGGATAAAAGCCCCCCCAGCCAGAGTGCTCCCTGCAGGTAGTGGCTGGTCAGCGGAGCGATTAGCCCAGCAGTATATCATCCCCTGCATGAAGTATTATGGGATTTGCGTCAAAGATGAGTTCCTGGGCTCGCAGTTGGGCAGCAGTGTCTTAGAAGAAGTGGAGGTTCTGAACCGCAGTGGGAAATTTCGAGGTGGGCAGCTGGTGAGCCAAAAGAACATTCCCTCTCGGAACATCCGGGGCGATCAGATAGCGTGGGTGGAGGGGCAGGAGCCCGGATGCAACAACATCGGGACCCTGATGGCACGAATTGATGAGGCTGTGATGTACAGCGCCGCCAACGGACAGCTGGGGAACTGTGTCATCAACGGACGCACTAAGGTGAAATTTGATTTTTATTTTGGAGAGGACCGTGTTGTATCTCATGCTTCAGATGAAGAAAAACAACAACATTTAAACCATCCAGATGTGGGAGTGTCACCTTAGTGACGTGGTCTGGGCAGTGGCTTGTTGGTTGTGGCGTGTCTGCACTGCTTTATCTTGCATCTGTAATGCAGACATGTGGGCAGTAGAAACAGGCGCACATACGCTCACACCAGGAGTGAGCGTGTGGACTTGCTGGCATTTGGAGGAGAAGGCAGCTGGCCCTGTTCTTGCATTCATACCATTGATACCTGAAAGAGAGGGGGGAAGGAAAAAAAGGAAAATTCTACTGTTTTATCTCTTCCTCCACTGCATTATCAATGCCAGCATATTCTCCCATCACTTCAACTTCACAAGTATGACGCAGGCATGGTAGAAGGGAGCTGTTTTTGTTTGCTTGTGTTCCCTTTATCTAATCTTGGGCCACGAGAGTAGCATTCCACATGGAAAAACTTTGCAGTCCGAAGAAAAACACTAAGACACTTGAGTTGGTGTCAGTCTGTTTTATATTGTCAGTTTCTTGGCCTTTAATCATGGATCATCTGCAAACAGTGCATAAAAACAAAGCAAAGCACATTTTGAAAATGCATCGCAGGAAGATAAAACAAACAAAAAAAAAAAACAAGGTAAACCTGTCAAAATTAATTGCCGTTTGACGGAAATGCATCCGAATGACATGCTCTAGATGCATGTCAGATGTGATTCAAGGCTCAGACATTGTTGCTCCTCGAGGGTACATTTGGCAAAAGCTGTAACCCACAAGGGAGATTACTGATGGAGAATGTGGGAAATGTTAGAAAAATAATCTACCTGAAACACCTGTATAGCAGAGTGTATATTTGATAGTTTTGCATATTCCCCTGTTGCCTTTTGGGTTCTGTCTCTAAAAACCCAACCTGCGGTTTTGTAAAAGGAAATGTTTTCCTTTGGTTGCAAAGTGTTTGTTCCTTGACCTCATTCCCCTCACCCTTTTTTTTTAACACAAACATAGCGTGTTGTCATCAGTGCGAGTCTAGTCATTTACATAAACCTTATTGAAACAGAGACACATCAGTTACTTTTGCTGCCTTGAACTTCAGATGCTCCCTGCATGTGTGAGCGGTTGCCAAGTCAAAAATAGCAATCATTCAATGAATTTATTCTTCGATGAAACAGCAGAGCAGCATAGATTAAAGGCTGCAGTATCTTCAATCAAAGATGGACCTTTGTTTTAAAAAAAAAACAACTGTAGACTCAAAACTGCATTTTAAAATGTTAATGATTATAATTTACAAAATAGGATACTTCACAGGATGCTGTGATGGATTGATCTGCTTCTGACTCCGTTCTTCTTTCTTTTTATATTATGTCTGGTAGCTGGATAATGAACGAGTACAAACTGTTCTTACATGACATTTCTATTGATGAGCGCAGAAGGCAGCCTAGCAGAAAGAGCAATGATGGAGTGCAAGCAGAAAGAGATGAAGAGACTGCAAAGGAGTGCAGTTTAATAAAAGGCTTGCTGCAGCTTTTCTGGTCTAAATTATCCCCTTTTAATGCTCTTTTCTAGCATTGCTTTGACCTCTTATGCTTCCCAAATATCCTTTTATCCCATTTTCTTTTCTTTCTTTTTTTTAACAAATTCACTTGCAATTATCTTGGTAACAGACTTCTTGCAGAGGTATGTGGGGCAATGTGCGTGAGATTGTCCAGAGTTATGTTTCAGCAGCTGTATGTTGTGTTTTTTATAGCCTGACTTGAAGAAGTGGTACAATACTGTACATGCAAGAAAAATAAACTGTATGGATGATTCTAGGAAGATCTGTACTGAAGAGAAAATGCTGAAAGATTAAGATTTAAGAAGTGGGCAGGACTTGACTGGAAGTGAAAGTTGCGTGCAAAGAGTAGGTAGGATGAGCAATGCAGTAGACACTTCAGCAACTGGGGGCATCCTCTGATGTCACACTTAAAGCTGAACATGCATCCTCTAAGCGTGATGCAGTGGCAGAGCTGGCTGCACAGGCAGTGAGATGACCAAATAAAGCCCCCTAATGTCGTGACTCTAACTAAATCAAGTACTTCTTGGTTTTCTTCAAAACATCTCACAGAAGTTGAGGCTAGTAGTTGAGTCATTCTGGAGTCACTGTAAGCAGAGAAGAACTTCATTTTACGTTTCTGCTCCAAAAGTGACAGAAACTACTCCGCTACCTTCTGTCTTCTACTTAGAGTTGTTTAGGCTTTCCAACACAGTTGTATATGTAACTTTAAATTTTTTTTTAATTAAATAAACACCTTAAAATCTTGATTTTTCATTATACAATGTTTTAATGCAAACCCAAGTTGTTTTTTACATGGAAAAAGGGCTGCTACATGATAATGTTAAGCGGTGACTCACTAGGTGCTCTTGTGGTCATAATAACTCTGACTCATAAGGGCAGAATATATTTTCCAGACCTTTTGTTGCAGGAAAAGAAAGCCTATTTGTGAAAGTCTGTACTTTTTATTGCTACTTTAATTTTTCAGTTTTTTTTTCTTTTTAATTCAGTCATCATACCAATTTCTTTACATTTTTTACTTTTAAAACCATCAAACAGTGACTTTAACCTTCATAAACAAAATCAACTGAATCCTGACAAAGACCAGAAACATTAACTCATTAACTAAATTACTGCTTAACTGCTCATAGTGAGAAGGACCTTAACTAAGAACTGTCACACTTGACTGTTTACTTGTTTCAAATGGTAAAACACACTTGTGTTTATTTTACAGCTTTAATAAAGGGCTATAAACCCTAACCGCTTTAAAAACCACAAGAACCAAGTTTTTAGGAGTTATCACACTCATTGATTGAAGCACAATTGGTTTGCAGCGGCAGGAAGGGTCAATACATTGACCGTATATGAGGACATTACTGGACCCGCTGGTTCCAAGAAGCCAAAATCCCATAGACTTCTATTGAGAAATAAACAGTTATTAAAAGGGGTGTAACGATTAAACAATTTCTATTCCTGAGATCCAACCAGATCAGTCTGTTTGACTATACCATTAAACATTTTTTCAAAATGGGATGAATAAGTAATCAAATCGATATAAAAAAATACCATTTGGATTGAAACATGTTAGGTTTATTTTACTACAACATAAAAAAAGACAAAGGGCCATCACAGGGGACAACACACTTGAAGGCAGCAAAAAATGATGATCATTAGTGTCCAATGTGTGGAAACACTTTAAGGAAACTATTTAGGAACCTTGAAAACTTCACATGCGCTGTTCAGTACCCAGGTATTTATCTTTGATTCACACTGGTCATAGATGTTGTGGATCAATTTTTAGGTCAGTGAATCAGATTGAATCTGATTGTTCAAAATGAACCAAAATCAAAGTGAATCGAATCCGCAACCTCAAATATAGAATAGAATCGTTGTTAAAATCAGTTTTTACACCATTAGGTATTATTCAGTCATTACATTTGTCAGAATTACCATTCTTGCTCTATCTTTTTTTAAATAAGTTCTTGTAAGTAATTTTTTTGTGATATTTTGCTGTTGCAAGTTTTTTAAATTATAAACTGATCAACCAGATGCCTCAATAAAAGTATGTGGTGACCGCTGGCCCCCCACGTTAAACGTTTGAATCTTTTGACGGATTTTCCTGAGCCCGCTTTCAAGTGGTAAGGGTGTGGACCTCTAACAAGCTCACTCCTGATTGGTGAGAGTGATTGCCATAGAAACGATGACTCTGATCGATTCGAAAGATGTCATCTGGCTCCAACATGGAGGCATCTGTATCGGAACAAAATGACGACTTCATTTTGTTGGAGCTGAAAGAAAACCATTTACTTTTGGTGACGTCTCTCACACACTCTGCAGTTCTTCTACACAGGCGATGGCTGAGGCCCAAACTGAACATTGGTTTCAAGCTCAAGGGCCCTTCCCTGTCTTATCATATTGTTAATCTGGCCTTTCCTGTGGTGTAGTACTCAAAGTTACACTCAATATTGCTAGAGCCTATCTCAGCTAATTTAGGGCAAAGGCGGGGCACACCTTATAGAGGTCACTAGTTAGTCCTGGTAGAAAATTTAGATCCACCTGTCAACTTTTGCAGCGTGTTCTTTGGACTCTGGGAAGAATGCCCTGATCCCACTCTTACTCAGGGAAAACATGCAATGCCCACGTAGAAGGGGAGCAAATGGGATTCAAAGCAGGATCTTCTTACGGTGAAAATTCTTTAGAGATTCTTCTGAGTGCAGCTCAAATACTAAAGGGCTCAGTATATCTTAGCCTTTGATTCACTAGTTTTTTTTTTTTAATCTAAAAATAGTTTGTTAGTAAAATGCACAGTTTACCTGCATGTTTGTTCTGATATTTTCAAAGTTTTGTGGTTTTTTTTACAAGATTACTAAGAGCTTGAATCATTTCTCATTTAAATAACAGAAACAGAAATGTAGACATTTCTGTTCTCAAACCTTCAGTAGGACATGAACACACCAGGAAGCTGAAGATCAATGGAAGGGCTTTGTTTGACCAACTGCTATAGAAGATGTAAAGAAACTCTTTCAGTCTCGTGTAATAGCCCGTGATCTGCATCTGACTGCAAAGATAATGTATGCTTGATCCTATAATGAGCTTTTGTCTTTGTACTTTCAGCTTCCAAAGTTGACAAAGCTCTAAATGATTTGTTTTCTGTTTTAGAGGTAAAGGGCAGAACTGACCATATCAATTCATTTATGGCTGATAACTTGTGCTGAAGTGGCATTTTCTGAGTTTGAGGAATTAAAATCGGGTCCGGATTTTGTTACAGTGAATTTTTGTGGAGTCACATTTTGCTTCCTTTGCTTTTTTGTATCTACATTTTGCACTTCTGTAAGTAAACTAAATCAATCATAAAGCATTCTGGCTATGAAAGGGATAAAACCATCCAAGCTTTGTTATACTGGTATACTTTCTTTCCTTTGATAAAATGAGTTTTGCTTGTATTCCTTCTTTGCAAATGAACTTAAAATTTAGAAAATACATGGTGAACAAGACCATGACGAAGAACATCACCTTTTTTTCAATCAAAGATGGCAGCCTACCAAAATTTAACAATTTTAGAAATAGTGGAGTGAATTTAAGCTCAGGTTCATCTTTCATCTCTCAGCTTTATAGTTTTCCCTTTACTACTTACTGAGAGGCATTTAAAGAAGATTATTGACCAGCATTGAATATTTTAATTACATTTTAAAATGGCTCCTAGACAAAAGCTGGTTCTGATCATGGCCTCCAAATGAGCAGAATCTCAGAGTCAATTTGTTTACAACCAGTAACAAAAACGAAACACTTTCAGTTGAGCTTCTGCTGAAGCAAAACGAGAGTCTGCATTTTATCATTCCACGTGTGCATGGTCTGTTCATTTCTGCTCTCTTTCAGAACCTCTTCCTGGGGTTTCGTTGGCAAAAACTCCCATTCGACCATCAATGTTCGTACCAGGTGTAAGAACATGCAATCTGAGCACAGCACAGCTTAAGTGAAGAAGAGATGACCGTACAGATGTAAAATGTCACTCTGGGGACTAGTTATCTTGGATCTGTGCGAGTGCCTGACACAGGAGTATTAAGTCAGCGTGGACAAAAAATATAAAGCTGCTCCGGAATAGTGTGGATGGGTCACAAGCTCTATCGTTACAGGAAAACAAAATTGCAGAAAAATAAACAAAACCCTTCTTATTTATTTCCAGTTGTGTGTAAGCTATAATAAACAGCCCCATGCATTAGTTTGTTTGTTTCCATGCTTCAGGCCAAGGCTGACTTGTTTGTAGCATAATGCAAGTGGATTGCAGTTGTAGAAGTATCCGTCAGTTTGCAAAAAAGCTTTTTGCTGCAGGCATTTAATGCATGATAGGGCCCTGAGTTATGTAAAAATCTCTTAGCTTAGGAATTTTTATATTAAAATTTAAGACTGGTTGATCATATTTTTGCTGCCTAAATGTTTAGAGTTTTAAATGTAATGATATTTGATTATTTATCTTTTTTATTATTCTTTATTTTTATTTCTTTTTGAATAGATTTCCTGGATCCTAGATTTTACATTTTTCAATTTCTATTTCCTTTCTTTTATCAAACAAAAAAAGTTAATTCTTGTTCCTTTGCATCCATCTGCAGTGTTGTCAAGAACACAAATCTGTTTATTGTGTAAAATAAAAGTGAAAGTGTCCACTCGGCAGTCACAATGCAGGTTGATTCTGCTTTTATTAAACCTAATTCTGAAAATAATCATTCAAACTCCCATATACTTTGCTCTGCCTTCAGTTAGTCTTTTATTGTGGCGGTCTCTATGAAAATTCTAGGCGGGAGGAAAAGCGGAGAGGTTAATGGGCTCTGAATGCGAGCGTCGGCCAGTAATGAGCGTTGGCCGACAATGTGATCTCGTCGATCGTAACCAAATGGTTGGCTGTGGGTGAGGAGGGAAGTGCTGCATTTCTAGGCGGAAGGCAGCGAGATCTCTTGACTGAAATCTCCTCCCACACAAAGCTTTTGTCACAGGAGTTTTACACAATGCAGGAGTAGTAGCTCTTTTTGACTCAAAGTTGCTGTAGAAGTTAAATTGAAGTGGCCTGTTAGTCGTGACTCATAAGCGGAAGTGATGCAGTGACTGCAGACTTTTGTTTTTTATGTGGAACAATACTTTTCTGCTAATGTGAGAAGATGCTTCATCGATCTGCTTACTGTTTGTCGACCAAATCTGATGCCAGCAAGGATCAGCTGATCATATCATGGGCAAAAAACTTTACTGCAACAAATCGGAAAGTATTTACTGACGTCTGAAAGCCGACCGTGTTCCCAATGCATCACTGTGGCACGCACCACACGCTCTGTCGCTCTCCATCGAGCCACAGTTGTGTCACTTCGCTAGCAGACACATGATCTGCTGCTGACCCTCGTCTGGAATGCTCATTGACCCAGCCGCTTTCGCACAAGTCTCCATCCCCTCCGAGTCTCCGGAGAAAGCAGCTCTGTCCTGCTTCACAGTCTGCTACACTCGGACATTAAGAGGGGGAAATACCAGTGTGGGACCATTGTTTGAAAATGGATAGTGTGTCTGCAGATCATTTCTTAGAACCACAAAGTTCAGGACACATTTTTCAGATTGTTGTGTGCTGAAGAACAATGGGAAAACTCCAGCTTCAGTTAACTGAGAGCAGGACCGATAATCTTACAGTTTAAGACCCACTCCAATGAAATCTTTTTTTGGTTTTTAACATGTTCTTGCAGCATTTTTCTCATGATGGAGGACATAAATAATTTAAGATTAAAACGGCTTTTTGTAGCTTTATTCAAATAATGTGGGATAAGGAGCAGATAAAAACTTGATGTTTGAAAAAGCCCAAGTTTTTATGTCTGCTTGGGGTTGTTGTAACGCAGGGTTACTTCTGCGGCAACAGCCCCACCCACAACCCAGATGCGAATTTCTGATGAACGCCTGCCGCTCTGCAGAAAATATATCTTAAAAACGACACAGGCTTTTTGATTTTGGCTAAAAACCACATAATTTTGAATTGAAATTTTGAATAGATGAGAATATAGTTGCAGCTTTAAAGATTATAGAACATTTTTCCTGATTATGACGATAATAGTAAAACTTCAAATTTTCATAAATATAAACATGAATAACACTTTGAAATTGTTGTGTTTTCAGGCCATGGTCGCTTGTTATCCAGGTCACGGAACTGGCTATGTCCGCCATGTTGACAATCCAAATGGCGATGGTCGCTGCATCACATGCATCTACTATCTCAACAAGAACTGGGATGTTAAGGTATGCGAGTGAATGCTGACATCACACAGAGGAAGCAGTATTTCTGTCATACGGTCTTGGTCAATGCTGACTGTTTTGATTGTGTGTTGGCAGAAACAAGGAGGCTTGCTGCAGATATACCCTGAAAACAAAAATGTGGTTGCCAACATCGAGCCTTTGTTTGACCGTCTGCTCATATTCTGGTCGGACCGCAGAAACCCACATGAAGTCAAACCAGCCTACGCCACTCGGTTTGTAATTAACACCGTCCACATCCGCAGACAGTCAGATAAAGCTGTGGAAGGATTTGTGATAGTACTGGAAAAGAAACTGGGGCTTATTTACACTGAAAGACAAACAAAAGTGAAGCAGTATTTCAGCTTTTACCATCATCGTGTTTTTTTTTTTTAAACTATAGTGGGGATTGAAAGTTTGGGTTCCTGAGGTAAAATGTTATATTATTGTGCATAAAGAACCCAAGAAAAGATTGAAAAGCCTCCTAAACAGGGTCCCAAATATTTTTTCACACATTATTTTGTTTTCTGTTACGTTGAAAGGGTAAATGATGTAAAAAGCCTAATTTTTTTACTTATTAAAAGGATATCTCATCTGTAAACTGATGGCTTTAGGACATTTTTCAACCTTTTCTGGGTTCTTTATGCACTGTAATATAACATTTTACCAGGAGGGCCCAAATCTGTAGATTTGGTTGAAAGTGCCTTTAAATGATGAAGTAAGTTTACTTTTTTTTTTTTTTAAATAATAGGTGTGAACTAAACGTTTCAGAATAAAAGTGGTGTAAACAATCGAGTTAGAACCAATGTCAAACAACACCAAGACGCAGGAATGCTGACCTTTACTTGAGACGAATAATTAGATGGATCTCCTCTGTGCGGACACAGGCTGATGCGAGACAAGCCTTTTCCTTTCCACTGCTGGGGGGGAGCGAGATGTAACCGAAAGCAGGAAGTAGCGTTTCCCGGTGGGGGGAAAAAGAGGGGGTGGGAGTGGACGGACAGAAAGGAAGGTTCAATAGCAGGACTCGTGCAGAAGAGGCAAACACGTGAGAGACAGGAATAAACACCAGAGCCCCACATGAGACATTAAAATCTGCAGAGGTTAACCCACTGCTGTCTGATTTAGTCAGGATGGATCTAGTCTGACTCATTTTATGTGTGTTGATGTACATTTTTGGATTATTGGAAGACTTTTATTTTGAAAATCAATTTGAAATATATATTTAATCATGAAAAAATGTATCATCTTGTTCCTGTTTTTTTTTCTCCTAGCTATGCTATCACAGTCTGGTACTTTGATGCCAAAGAGAGGTCAGAGGCTAAAGAGAAGTACAGATTGGGTAAGATCCCCAAATGTTTTTCCCTGCAGTCCTCTCGGCTAGAGTTGCTGTTTATTTATTTTTTTTAAGTGTTCCATGTCACTAATATATCCTCTCTTGTTTCCACCCACAGCCACCGGACAGAAAGGTGTTCAAGTGCCTGTGACTCAGAGCAGCAGGGCGTGAGGCTCCTCAAAGCTACTGCGGAGTGCTCTTAAAGTACTATGTGCCTTCTTGACCTACCGCTGGACATTCAGATTTCAAAGCGGTTCAACCGTCAGCCACGGCTTCAACCGGGTTCAACCGTCAGCTGTTCGATGCCCGCCACGAGCAGGCGATTAAGCGAACAGGCTGCCGATCAGAGACCCAGGGAAAAAGTTTGAGCACAGTGAGGTAGCCTGAACGGCTAAAGCGCGACCAGAATTAGGAGCCGTGGTAGAAGAAGACTCAAAGACTCTAAACGTTGCCTGCTCGGTTCTTGGTTGTGACGTGATGTTTTGAGATATCAATGTTTTATTCTGCTCTGCAGTTGTTTTTTTTTTTTTTTTAAACACGAGGAGTATGAATGAGGGAAATTGCGTTGAAATTCTGTATAGTTGCTCTGCCTCGCGATGTGGGCCAGAGTGATCAGCGCGACAAAGGAGAAAAAATGGTCGTTGACAGATGAGGGGAAGAGGAAAGCTGCCCTGTTGCACTTATATTTTCAGTCAAAGCTCCAGATCTCCTCTCCTGGTTTGATCAGAGCATGCGGTCAGCTGCATTAGTTTGCTTTGTGTAGTACACTAAGCTGAGCTCACCAAGTCTCTCTTGGCTTCTTCTGGGGTAGAATCTAAAAAGAAAAAACAAGGATAAAATGGGTGAGAGTCAAAAGTGATTGTTTTTCTTTGGAAGAGTTTACCACTGATTAGTTTTCTCTTCTTTCAAAGTCGATGCGCCCTGCTCACTGTGTGACTGAATGACCTGCCCACACTTGAGACAAGAGGTCAAGACAGGGTTTAAAGAAGAGTGCGTTTGAGTTTGCCTGTCCACACGACTGTATTTTCAATCAGCACAAAAAGGAGAAGACTACCAAACTGAACTCAACACAACTTCCTTCTGCCTTTTGTATTTCAGACCCTACAGTTCAGAGCACAAATCTACGCTGTGTGTGTATGACCTGCTGGGCGCCACTTGTCATGTTGCGTGTTGAGCTCCACTGTCTTGAAGGGGGTCTCTGTTGGTAAAAGGAGGTTGTTCCTAAAAAGCACTTTATTGTTTGAAATGCCATGTCTGAATGACGGAAACGATGTAACTAATAATGTAGATTAATGCTGTTTTATTTTCTTTCCTGTGGATAACCTGTTCTTCAAACGCAATAGAAATTAGAACAATTTGGAATGATTTACCCTCTTTTTATTTTATTATTAATTTCTGCCTCTTTTTGTGTATTAGGAAATGTTTTATTTTCTTTTAGTAGATTTTACAAACCCTGCAGATCATCTTGGGCACTTTGTTCTAAAGGGTTTAGGCTTGAAATACGACAAAGTGTACTTTGAATATGAGCCACACATTTTGTATGTTTGGAATTAGACTGAAGCAAACACTGCGAGTCCTTTTGAAATAACATTGCTTACTCATCCTATCATCATTTGGCCTTTTATTTTGTTAAATTTTAGTAAAACTGTCAAAAGAATGGGGGGAAAAAAAACAGCTTTTAGTTGCTGTTTTGCTGTGCTAAAAAAAAAAAAAGTCAAGCTGCACGTTTTCCAGGTCATCCTTAAGATTAAAAATAAATCTGCAGTTTCCTGTGACACAACCCTAGACTTGGAGAAATGTTGAACGTCCTAACCAAGCAATGTTATGCAAAAATCTTTCCATTTCTAAACACGAATAAAGAAAAATTGATCCCTAGCTTCTCAATCGCGTGCTTTTGTTAAAAACGTTGACAAATATTTGTAAATGAGCACAAATCAGACTTTTAAAGTCCCAGGCACTCAGCCACCAGCAGGCGAACAAATGTCTGCTGCTGACGTATCCAGGAACAGATCAAATTATATCAGCCCTCATGACTCAGAGTAAATGTTAACTAATAGCCTCTCGGCTCCAGATTAAACCACTGAGGTCATCAAACTGGTAGTGTCCGTCTGAAAAGGTTTGCCAAACATGCACTGATGTGAGATCTGTCATTCTTTACTCTTTGATTTCCTGAAGTTAAGCATCACAAGGTTTCAGTGCTTCTTAATTGCAATGGCTGCAATTTTATATTCTAAGGTATGCTAACCTAATAGATAGAATTAAACACTAGAAGTGATTTTTTTTTTCACAATTTGACTAATTTAAAGTAAAAAACACAAGACTGCTAGTTGAGATGAAGTAAAATAAAAGAATAACCCAATTAAAAGAACAACCTAAAAAGTCTCAAGACGAAAAGTGTTTATCTTTTATATTTTTTGTGGAGGCAAATAACATTCATGTAGAGTGTCCATCTTAAAGCATCTGTTCTGCTGCCTGCCGTCCAAACAGAGCTCCTGCAACCGTCAGCTGAATGTCCACCAGGAGACACTCCAGGACCCCACAGTCCTAAAGGTCAGAAATCATGAATACTGGCAAACAGCCTGTCTGCCAAAGTGAAGAACTGGTTGGATCAGTTTGACCTTCCAAATTCTTGGAAACCTCTCTATGAAGGTGAAACGAGTATGTTCAGCACCCCTTTGTCAATCCATGGACACTATCCCTGACCAACACAAGGCTGGGCCAGTTGGTCTACGCATAAAGAACTAAAATATTCATCTATTTGAAGCAAATTGAATCAAAGTGGATGAGTTAAATACCTAAACTCTGGAGCAGAAACGTTAAATGCTGGAGTCCTACAGGGTAACAAAGCTCTGAAAGGTTTCTTCTGCCTGACAGTCCACCACTAGATTTAGTCTATGGACCGTGTTTCCATCAAACACTTCAGCTGATAGAACTGATGCGACAATTCACAACCAATCATTGACTGAAAATTCCTCAGGTCTAGAGCTTTGGTTAAAAAAAATCAGCTTTTTATTTTAACAGACCATTTGCTGAACTGCTTGCTCAGTTTTAACATTGTTCTACTATAGAGTTACTTTTTAACACGACCCATTTATCAATACCTAAAGACATTTAAAAATTCGATTTTCTTAAGGTCAAAAAATGATTAAATATTTTAATTCGGAGGCAGAAAAGTAGCAGCTTCTCACATCATTGTTTACTGAAAGTCATCGCTATTTCTTTTCTCAATATAAACAGGTTTCTATCCTAGAAGCCAATAAGCTGATAGACCCCACAAATACTGGCCACCCTCAGATCTGGCAAACCAGTGAAGATAAATCACCTGTATCTAGTAGATTTGAGGTTTTAAGAGTTAGAGAAGAGAACGACCAAAGCCTGTTCACTTTGTAAATAAAAACACCTGAAATTTGGTGTCATTGGCTTGTCAGATTACCACCATATTTAGTGTGCAGCAAAGTCCCACCAAGTTGTCAAATCCTAAAACATAACCCAGAGGAACAAAGACACCAGAGCTGCTCATGTTCGGACATACAAAAGTGAGATGAAATTCATCCATTTATTCAATACTTTGCTTCTAGATGTCAGTTTCATGCTAGACATTTGCTAAAAGTGATGTGTTAAGTCAATCATGACAACTTTCTATTGACAAAAGTCATGAAGGAACAAAATACATGTGTACATCAACTCCTGGGGTAACACAAAAACAAGGACAGCATTGCACAATACACAAACATTTACAAACCATAAAAACACATGGAGATATATACAATTAATATGTTTTGACAGCTTACAGTTTTTAGTGATAAAATGATTATGAAATGATTATCATAAAGCTGCTTTATCCTTTAATCTTCCACCATCGTGTGGTTTGTTTTGCTCATAACTGTGATCTGTTTTTGTTGTAGTGTCCCATTTTACCACTAGAGGGCAATGTTTATTAAACAATGATCTTGTGCTTTTACTTGGATGTTTCTTCACACACAGGCTTGAGAACATGAGGGTGTTGCACAATATCTTAGCTGTTCCTAGAAATACACTCTTTTGGACAGGGAGTTGTTCCTGTGATCTGCAGGGGGTTAGGAGTATGTGGGGAGGTGTTGCCACAGGGTTCACCGTTACCTTCATCTTCCACTTTATCGGTTTTTCCAGCTTGTCTCTCAACCCTTGGCATTTCTTAGGCTTCTCATTTTCTTCTCTGCTGTCACTTGGGATTGCGGTATCTGGTCTGACATTCATTACTGTGTTGTCTGTCTGCCCTGGAAGTTTCACACGATCCTGGCTCACTTAGTCTCAACCACCTTCAGAGGTGTTTCTGTACTTTGTCATGGCGTTCTACATATGGCCTCCCTACTAGCATCCTACGCCCTGCTGTTATGTGCTGGATTGTTTCACCTTGGTATTTACACATCCTGTACTTGGAGTCCTGCCAGATTTGTTGGATCCTGGTCTTTATTGGTCTTTTCCTTGGAGTCTGCCCTGGTGGTGTCATGATTAGTAACTCTGTGCTTTCTTTGTTTAGCCAGTGGTCGAATTTTCCGATATGAGCCACTGCTTCTATTTGCTGGTGGTACATACTGTGCAGGGGTTTGTCCTTTCAAAGAAGGCCACTGCTCTTCCCTCTCTTCCTCCTTGGGTTTCTGCTGTTAAGCACATGATCACTTGGAGCCAAATTCGCAATCCTGGATCTCTTCTGGCATTTATTAGTTTATTTCTCTCCTTCCACTGATTATACAGTCTCAGGTTGCTTGATTTGGGGTGAAACCCTCATTCTAGGGATGCCCAGATCCAGGCTTAGATGGCCAGTGTCCCACATGTTATCCAATAAGGAGCTAAACACACCTGATCCAGGTAATCAACAGCAGATAAGGCAGGGTTTCTGGAAAACCAGCAGGAAGCAGGCCCTCGAGGCCTGGATTTGGGAACCACCACCCCGGTGCACTGTAAGGAAGTTCCTTGCGTAAGTGTTATGGCCTCTGTCTCCTCTTTGTGCTAGCTAATTATGCCAGCAGGATATCTGATGACCAGCAGGGCATGTGTGTAAATAGCTTTGGCTTTGTTTTTGCAATTCAGCTGGCTTATCAAGACTTGCCTTGCTCTGTATAGGTATTTGGCAGTTGCTGCTTTCCTTGTGCTCTGGCCTCCGTTTGTCTGCAGGATTCCAAAGTACTTGTAGCTGTTCTCAACAATCTGCTATGTTGCCTTATAATATCAGGATCCCCTCCGTTCTGATCAGGGGTGTCAGAATCCAGGTTGTCCTACATGTTTTCCAACCAACCTGCCATTGAATCTCCTTATTGGCAAACACACCTGATCCAGGTAATCGGCAGCAGATTAGGCAGGATTTCGGGAAAACCTGCCAGAGGCCGGCCCGCAAACCAGGAGTTTGAAACCCCGGGTTCTGATTATCTTTCCTCTCTTTGTTTCCATCTGGGCACATTTGTCTAGTCCTAATGAAATTCCAGTATCAGTGCTGTAAATCCTGGTGGTGTGGATCACTGAGTTAATATCTGGTTCACTTCTCACACAAAGCTTGATGTCATCCATGTGCAGAAGATGGCTGACAGCTGCTCAACTGCTAAGTGGATATCCATCACCAGTCTTGGTGATGAGATTCAGGCCTAAGCGGAACGTCATCAGAAATAGGACAGTGTTTGAGGATGCTTTTAAAGAAGAAGTTCTTCATTCTTGCTTATTTTTAGCAAATAATGTTTTTTTTGCACCATTACACAAAAGAATCACACGATGGAAGTTCCTGAATTTTTTTTTTTTTACATTCTGTCTCTCATAGTTGAAGTCTTGAGCATCACAGGCCTCTCTCATGTTTTGAAGTAGGAGAAATTGCAGAATGGGTAATCAGAATATTTTCTTGCCTATATATTGATTTATCCTTTTTTTAAATTAACGTTTTGCTCTCTACAACTCCCCTCTGTGTAACTTCCAAATCTGTGTTCTGTCTCATCGTCAGTGCTGACAAAAACAAGTTAGTAGGGTCTTTGACAGCATGTCCCCTTATGTATCGGATTACTTCTATGCCACATGTATCATGACGTCAAGCTTTCGACACAAAGTGTGCACAGCATCAAAGAAGAGGGAAACTTTGACTACAGCGGTCACTTCTGGACTTCCAGACTGTTTACCGTCTCTTTTTAAAATGATGCAACTTTTATTGCACCATGCTCCTCCTATAAATAGTTGTGTTGCCACACAGCTGTTCATGTGGGTGTGTTCACTGTCTGTGGATTCAGTGTTTGTGCGTCAATCTGATCCCAAGTCTGACATCTTGAAAAAGGAAGACACAATGAAAAGGACTACTCTTCACTACCTCCTTTGGATCCACACATTTACATCTAGTTTTACCTTTGATTTTCTTTATTTTAAACATCCTATTTTCTGCATTTGTAGAGTACTATCATCAACATGATTTTGCTTCTTTCTGTTGAGCTATGTTTCTATTTTAATTGACTTTATTTATTTACTCTGTCTTGTTGTGGTTGAGGTTTCTGTAATAATAGCTTACAAAAAATCTTTCATTCACTGATCGGTTTGTGCTGATTTGCACAGTCAGTTGACAGTTGACTCAGATCAATCCTTGCTTACTGATGACTTCTGATTCTAACAAATGTCCGATGATTCTAACAGCAGAGGCGATGCCCATATCGCGTAAAAATAGTGACTGAATTGACTTAATTTCATTGGAACTGGAAGCAAGTTATTTTCCTTGGGTGATGTCACACTTGCTCCATCCAGTTCTCATATACAGTCAATGTTTGAGACACACCAAGTTTATGTGCAACATCAGACAGCCTTCTCCCAACTCAAAGGTGAGCCACAGCCAGGTGGTGCTGCTCGTCCGTTTAACAACATTGTGTGTTTGTGGCTGTTTGAATGACAAACTTGAAATGACTTACTGACAAAATAAACTTTTCATACTCACAGAATGTGGAAATTGATGCCACATTTAAAAGGTTTTTCTTTTGGAATTGTTGTGATTTTGAACAAATAAGTAAAGGCACATTGTAAACAGGGAGAACAATCTGTGGAAAAACACTGAATAAGATGTGTCTATCACACCAATACAATTGCCTCCCTGTCCCAATAATCTGTGCAGCGAAACAAACACTGTGTGTATACGACATCCACTGTGTTTTTCACATTATCCCAAACTTATTGTGAGTAATTTGTTTGAACATAAAATAAAACCATAAAGTCCGACTCCAGCTAGTTTTTTTTTCCATTGTAAGATCATTCCCAGTGGTCTTTAATTATGATTATGCAGTTTTTAGCCAAAATAAAAAACAGTGTAAACATTATTTTATACAAGTCTTCCATTATAAGAAAAATGCTACAAGAAAACACCAAAAATGCTATTTTTTATTGGAGTGGATCTTTAACAGTGTCCAGTGATGCTGCCTTTGTTTGCCTTTCTCTATTATCACAACCTTTTTCTGGCTCCTTTGCTCCAAAGCAAACATTGTAAAAAGAATTTGCATCACACTTTATAGTACCAGTGTGTTTCAGATAACAAACTGAGGATATTTAGGATTTAACAGGGACAACTTACACTAAAAATAAAAGTGGGACCACACTCTTAGTTATTCCTGAGTTTTTCTTTTGTTGTCATTTTTTATCCTTTAATTAGACTACAGATTTTAGAACCAAAAATGAATTTGCTGTGACCCCAGTTGAACAGGTGTGAAATGAGGTTTCCTTGGTGTTGTATAAAATGTGCCCCAGAGTGCTGTTCAGCTGTGCAGGTTTTTTGTAACACATTTTCATTTCAGCTCATGTACAGCTCTTGCTTTGGTGTTATGTAATCGTAATGGTTCAAGCTCAGGAAGTTTCATGTTTAGCTCCATCTTTTGATGACCTGGGGGAGGTCCTTGGAATTTATTCTTCAGCACACCTTTATCTGACCTAGAAGAAAATCACGCTGAGAATGCTGTCTAGGTGAACCAGAGTTGAAAAATTCAGTCCTCTGCAGAGTTCAGGAGGGGTAACTCGGACCCATTTCCACCATTTCCACGTATACATTAACTGACCTCAGCTATTTAGATTGGCTGTTACAAACGGTGATAAAATTAGACAGAATGGAGACCTGACCTGTGGTTAGCAGTGATGTCAAGTGAAAAAGTGCTGGTAAGCCACATTAAACACACTTGACACAGTTTAAAGCCACAAGCTTAAGTCTGACTGAACACAACAGCATAGTCCTGAGGATTTAGTTCAGGTAAGCAACAAAAGAAATTTCCCACTTTCATTTTGGTTGATATTCATCAATGCTGTTACCTTGGTTGTTTGTGGAGGCAGTGGTGCCAGCATCAAGCTGTGACCATAAAGACATTCTAAAACAATGACGTCAAGCAGCAATTCTCTTTCAGCGTTCTGCTTGACATCCATTCATAAATGTCCCACCTCCTCGACATTACCTTTACCAAAATTACATGTTCCTATGTTTTTGAGGAGGATTCAGTTGCTTTTCGTACAGAAGTTGTTTCATTGACTCAGTTTAAATTGCTGAGGAAGTCTAATTGTTTTTCCACTCCAATTTGCTTTGGTTTGCTGTCACAAAGGCCTCTCTTGAGTCAAAGTCTTGAAGTATCATGCAGCAACAGCTGCACATATAAGTTCTCAAGAACAAGTTCAAACCGAAAATCTTTTTGTGGGCCAAAGAATGTAAATAAACCAAAGAATTAGAGTAAGATAAGTAAAGTGTGTTGGTGTTTCAGGTGGTTTTGTCTTATCCTGTCTAGGGATCATCATAAACAATGGCACCTGATGAGTTTGATCAAGGTAGGAAAACTTAAAGAAAAGTTTAGAATGGTAACTGTTGTATCATCTCCTTTATTGTAATCAATGATTATGTCTTTATGATTGTTGAGTGTTTATCGTTGTCATGTGTTGGCATTCAAACAATAGGTACAAGAATGTGCACCCTGGCTCGTTGGATATCTGGTGATTGTACTCAAAGGTTGAGACATGGATAACTGAATTATCAATAGCTCTTAGGTCATAAGTACGGCTGTCTTTTATTGCTTTGATAGAGTTATGAAGAAATTATTAATGAGGGCAGCTTCTACTGTGTTCACTGCATCAATGTTTGCTGTACAGTACAAAAGGGAACCAGAAAAAAACTGTAGTTTAATTCTGATCCAAAGAATGCATATGCATTTTTTAGTCGTAAAGCATCCCAGTCCTGTCTAGATTGTATGCTGTGTGGAAGGCCTTGACCCATTCACACAATGTTACCTGTGATCTGACACAGTGGTTGTATCAGATCAATGAACAGACTTATATAAACACAGGAAGGACTATAAAAAATCACCTTCAGATAGGAATGTGTTTGTCTGTACACCTTTGTGATTGTTTTCCTTCTTGTTTAACCTGTGAATTCTGATTGCATTGTTTTTGTGTGTCTTTTCATGTCTAGTATGACAGACTTTTTTGGAGGATGGCTGGCTGAGCAGACTTTATTTGCCGAAGTGCATTGTTAAAGCGCACATTTGTCTCTGTGTCCCAGGGAACTATGCAGGGAAATCTTTTCTCACGGGATGGGATACGTCTGATCACTTATCCCAAGGCCATCTCCAACACAGAGGGAGGTTTAGACTGTCTGACCTTTCTGTCAAAGTGCTGGCTGCTCCTCACTTGGGCCCCACAAATCTTTCCTTTGTTGGTATCCGACTGTTCGTTCCCCTCAGCAAAGTTGTTTCAAAAACATTGTAAGGAATATTTCTATTGCAGGACTTCTAAAAGAACAATTCATTTGCAGAGAAATGAAGCCCAGATGCTCTGATGATCTCAAGTAAATCCAATGGGAACAGTCTCAGACACATGTTAAATGAAGCTCTCCCAGCAAAAACCTCTGAAACTCATCATTTCCTCAACAGAGGACCAGGTGTCTTTGGAATAATAATAAAACAGTTTGATGCTGTACAGTGGGTAATTAAAGGTAAAAAAATGATTATGTTTTTGGACTAATGTTTGTTTTGTATAGCCCCTCATACCTTTTACTTGCTTCTTAAGTTAAAATTGTCATCAAATCTGCTTAACATTTATATTTTGCATTTTGAAACCAAAAGAAAGTCTCACTTGGATCACCCTTGTGCAAAAAACTGTGCTTGCAATGTTTTTTTTTACACTCACAATGAATTCCTATGCGTAATCAGCCATTAGTTTACATCTGACATTAAAAAAAAAAAAAAAGCAAATGCTAATTGGAATCAATGTTGAACTTTCATCTTTTGCCTTTGTAGGTGGCTTCGTTAGCTGCAAACATTATTTCAAGGAGTTACGCCTCTCTTTGCTTTTTGTTGTAAAATGTAAAAATGAAAAACATAGAAGCTGGAGTTTGAAAACGCGACAACAATTATTGTTGCTGCCATGGAAGTTAATCAAATTCCAGCTTTTTCTCACAGAAGTAATCACATGAAGAAGTTACACCGACTTATCACAACTGTGTTCTAATAAATAATACATTTTGTAAAATAGACAAGTTACAGAATTCAAGGTGATAAAAACACTGAGAAAATGAACATGTTCAACCTTTTTCTGATAGGAAAAACTGTTGCCTGGTAATCAGTTTGTGACAATGCTGTGTGATGTGATGTGCCATTAAAACCAAATTATTGCATTTAATGAAGTTTTTAAAATGTAACAAAGCATTTGTCCACCTTCATATCTTTTACATTAACTTGTGTATGTCAAAAACCAAACGCTAAGTTAAATTTTAATTATAAAAATTAAAAGATCTTGTATGTATTTTGACATAAATGGGAGTGAAAAAAAGATCAGAAAAAATCTTAAACAAGTTGCTGCCCATTTTAATCTCACACATTTAATTTGAACATCACACTTTGATAACCTCATATTCAAAAATGCTCATAGATTTACCATTTGCATTTCCAAATCTTGATTTAATTCCAAATTAGTAATATTAATCTGATATATTTACATTTATCTCTGCCTGGATAGATGTTCCTTGATGTGCATTTTCCCTATCAAATGAATAGATAAATCAATATATGAATGTGTTAGACTTGTATCCCTCCCTACACAGACTCAAAAAAAACTATTTTTTGCTTCCAGAAATGTGTCAGATTAATTTGGATCTGCACTAATGTTCAGCGTTGTAGAAGTAATTACTGTGGGATCAGATTCTTGGATGAGTCACCAGAGTGCAGGTGCAGGCAAGAGCATAGCAACCAATGATGAATGGCACCTTTTTTAATTGTAAGCTGCTCTCCGAGTTTACAACATGTCCAAAGCTAAAGTGTTTCAATAGGTGGGATTTGGGTTTAATCCAGGATAGTAGGAGGCAAAAAGGAGAGGGATTTATGCACCAACAATCTGGGTCAGAGTTTAACGTTAATGTTACACAGAGACAACCCTTACAGGCTAATAAAGTGAAGAGAATCATTTTCATGTCTGCTTTTAGGCCTTGCAGAACCACGCTGGTTCGGTAACAGTGAGAAACTGTGTCAGGGAGAGCAGGAACAGATTATCCAACCGTCATGGCAGGGATGCACTTGATCCCATCCACTATTAAAGCGAACAGCTCAGGTCTGCAGGCATTATCGGGCACAGTAAAGAGATTACAGGCTGCCATGTGATGTCTCACACTGATGGACGGAAGAAGGAAGTGGCAGAGAGATGGTCCATGCAGAAAGAATGATGGTGAAAGTGAAAATCTTAATTTATTTGAAATGAACACTGTGTGCTCTTTACACCACTGAACTCCTTCTGAAAACAAGCATAAATCCAGGTGGCCTTGCAGTTCATCATGGGAAAAATGATCTCTTGAGTTTGTGTTGCATGTCAAGCAGAAAGACCTCCTTCTGTGGTTTCATTTCCATGAGATTCTGAAATAATGCTGGCTTAATGTGGTTTCATTGCACTGACTTTGTCCTCTTGGACTCAGACCATCGCTTCAGAACCACTGGAATGGCATATGAGAAAGTATTTGCTAATGTTCAAATGGGTTATGAAGTAAAGGCAAACAGATGAAAAACACAGGTTTTTAATTTGAAGAAGTCCAGAGGGAAGCAGACTGGAGATATGAAAAATTTCAAACATGCCATTCCTGACCTAAGCTCACCTGACCTGTGGATTTCAAAGGGAATTCTCATCAACAGACATTGAAAGTCCATCATTGTTGTGGAAACACAGCACCTGCCCTGCAAACAGGAGAGACATTTTATGACACTGTCATCCCTCCAACAGCTTCATCCACCTTTCAGGTTTTCAGACTTTTATTTTTTTATTTAAGTGAGTTTGCCTTTATGTCGAAAAAACTCAAGAATGTGAGCAATTTTTCCTATGGACGATAGCTTTGAGAAGGTCATGTGCTGCAAGCCAGCCATTCAAAACACAACACCTATCCATCTACTCATCAGATCTTTTCCAATTATGCATGTGTGACAAAGTAGTTGTATCTACTTGTCACCTATCTGTTGTTCATCATTTTTAGACATGTCATAAAAGAACAGAACAAACATCATATTTTTAAACTCCTTTATTGATTTTGTTATGCTTCTCACCTCCTCTTCCTGGTGCTCAGAGGCCAAAATGGCAGCCAAGGCCATCACTTCCTGTTTTAAGGTTGAGCAAAGGAAGTGGAAGGCATTTGTTTGCTTGCCTTTTGGTTTGTAATGATTTGAATTCTTTGTTTTATTTATGTCTGTTTTTGTTTACATGACTTTGTTTGTTTTTTATTGTATGGTTAAAGTGGATTCCTTCCTGGGTGTGGCCAGCCTATTAATTGGAGCCCATAAAAGGGAAAGAGCTCAGTGTGGAAGGGGATAGGAAGGAGAAAGGAGCACGTGTGAACCCGTGCCGCCAATGTATATTTGCTGTGTATAAAAAACTTCTGTTCCTGAACTTTAGGGACGTCTGCCTCCTAAGTAACCAGGCCACTCTTGTCACATCTCTACTCAGTGAAACTCAATGAAAAATAAAAATGCTTTTATTCTAGCATTGGTCTGTCAAAGCCAGAACATTGTCATGTAAACAGTGAAGCAATCTACACATAATGCATGTATGCATCTTATGATGTGACCACTGTGGACCATGCAACAAAGGGAAACAAACTGGACATTTATTCAAGTTGGATAAAAAAAAAGCTTTCCAATTTGTAGTATTACGAAACATAAGATTGCGTTAACATTTTGACATTTGCAAAATATCTTTACAGCTTGTTCAATGAACCAAAACATCCTCATTAACCCTGAAACATAACATTTTTACATGGTAATGAAACTGACTGTAGTTTAATAAGCTGAAGACTGTCTGTAATTGTCTGTCAAACAATTGGAGTTTCAATTGGCTGGACAATTATTGTGTCTTTGGGGAAGACAGGTAAAAATTAATTAATTAAGAATTAAAAACTGCCATTTTCTAGGAAAAGGTTGTGCAGTGCTGTAAGAATTCATCAAAACATTGTCTCTGAATTGTGGGCAGGACTATTGGTGCAGAAGTAAGCCTCCACTGATATCGCATCATCCCTTTGTTTACACTTTCTGCCACTAGCTTACAGTCTCTTACAACCCCAAGCTAACATTAGCAATGCAACAAAAATGACAAGCAATATTGGAGCCATGCAGAAGCACAGATTTGACCCAGATATCAGCTCAGACGAGGAAAACAAATATGTTAATGTCTCTATTTGTCTGCACTTGGAGGCAGATAAATGCTCGGTGGCACTGTGGTGGAGTTCCTGCTCTATGACTGGAAGGTCATGAGTTCAAAGACCCTTAAAAAAAAAACTAGAACCCAATTCCTCCTTGCTTGATTCTCAGCATTAAGGATTTGGATTGTGGGGTTAAACCACCAAATGGTTCCATACGTGGAGCTGTGTCTGCAGCTCACCTCTCCCCCAGAGGCGGCATCAAATGCAGAGAGTAAATTTTACACAGCTAGTAGAGTGACAACAAATGGGACTTTATCAGAATGGAGGGAGTAGGAAGACTTTCATTTCAATTATTGTGTTACAAACCCAAGCTTTTTTAAATGGCATTTTTTCATCTGTTCCTGATTCATCTGGACATGTATAAGGAAATTCTTAGAAATGCAATTTTAATCTTACATTTCTTTATTTGTCTTTCATCATTAGAAAAACGCTACAAGAACATGTTAAAAAAACACCCAAAAATTGAATAGGTCACATCAAAAATGTAATCTCCAGGTTGCTATGGATGGAAATGCTTAAAATGTTGTCTTTTACTTCATTAGAATTTCATTATCATGACTTTTATATATTATATATTCATTTCTGTAAAAGCTTTAGATTTTCTTTTGTCTGGCTGCTTGCCAAGTCCAAGTCTCTGCAAGTCTTACATGCAATGTAGAATGAAAGTGTTTGTAAGATGGTTGAGATTTTCCCACGTGGCAAAAATCTTCATAGGTTTAATCCTTCGACCCTTGAAGAAATGTCAGATAAAGACTGTTGCCTCTATAAGTAAATGACTAAGATATTAATTAACCAAACCAAAGCTGACAGCAGAGACAGCTTTTGTGCAAGATTACCATGTCAATACAAAGTTTAGTTTCTTGCAATGTATTGTGTTTGGGTGCATACAAAAAAAAAGACCAGAGCCTGATGCCAGTTTGAGTCTAGTTTAAGAGGTGTCAGTTTTGACCCTGTTTGCACATCTCTGAGTTGCAACAGTTCCTGGACATATTAGAGGCTAGCCAATCACCTTCTTCGCAGAGTAGATGATACACCAGGACTTGGCATCATCCCTGCTCGTGGCTATAGCAAACCAGAGGTTTGAATGGGCCTGGGTAAAAACTATGCATCATCTCAGGTTTTTCACAAAAATCTAATTATTTTCTGTAAACTGTAAAACGTCACACATTCCACCAGAAAGTAAGCAGGACATAAGGAAGCAAATAACTAAATGACAAGCAGACTTGTGCCCCTGCTTCAGTTAGTCCATCTGGAGTGCTCTCAGTACATGCGGTTTCAAGTTTCCAGCTACGACATAAATAAGCATGCACAGACAGAGGCTCCAGTATGACATGTACTAAATATCTTAGTTTTTCACCTTGCCTTCTTAAAGGTCACAAGCAAACTAAAGTAGAAAGTCCAAAGAATTAAGTCCTGCAGGCATGCAGCATCACAGCTGTCTATTGCACAAAGTTGCATGTCCATACAGCTCATGACAAGACTTATGATGACTCAGCAAAAAGTGCCTACTTGTAAATGTATATCCCCTGCAGTGGTACAACTTACATAACAGAGCTAACTTCGTAGCTTCAGTGAAAAAACCTGTTTCTGTGACATTAGTTTCATGAGATTCTCCTGACATTTCAGAAGTGGAGGACAGCAGGGGGAAAAAAAGCCTTTTGGAACAGTGCAAATGCACCATTTTCCCCTCACCTCTTTGTTCTTAGGGTCAGTACTCAAACACAAAGAAAGCTAGTGTACAATAACAGAGTAGGAGGTGGAAAATGAGGCAGAGAAAAAGCTGAAGAAAAGACAAGATTCTGAGCTTGTTCGTGCCGTACAGTATCGTATGACTTCTATGGGCACAGGAGCTGGGAAAAGGGAGGGGAGGCGAGAAGGGTGTGTTGATCTCAGCGAATCAGGGTCCTCACTTGTTTGAGCTGGTTTGTTCTGGTCCATTTCGAATGTTCCCTGCAGATGTCCTGTGGGAAGTTTGCAGTCTGCCAGTGTTCTTTAGTCAACAGGTTGCCTGAGCAATCAGACACTTGCATCTCACGTTCATCTTGCTGTGAATAGCATAGCGGACAGAGACAGAATTCCTCAGTCTACTATTGCAGAGTCAGCCATTAGAATAAATATTATTACTGAAAGATATCTTTGAATACCCTTATTCATCCAGGATGGTTCCATGACAGAAAAAGTTTTTAAAAGGGCCAACTAATGACTGAAGACGTTTCACCTCTTTCTGCATAAAAAATTAAATAAAAAAAAAACATCTGTTCAAACAGAAATGAGAGAAAATAAGTATATAAAACGTTGACAAAGAAAATGAATTAAGATCTTTGCATGACTCTAAAGAACATTCAAGGTATGCTTAGAAAATCCAATGTCATTGTCAAAATGACAGTGCACATTTGAGGTTTTGCAGGGAGTGGCAGGGTAAATTCAAACAAGGTACATGATAAATCAAGCAACGGCTTTGTTTCATGACACTGTTATTACATGGAATAATGGATGACATATTACCAACTGTTTGTTGCTCAAGTTCTCTTCGTGAGCAACAAAGAAACTTCATTGCACCAAAGAAGTTTCTTTGGCTTGGTGCAAGGAAGTTTCTTTGGCTTGGTGCAAGGAAGTTTCTTTGGGTGTCAGCCATGTTTTTATTGCCCAATTTCGTTTTAGTAGCATATAAAATACCACCTTTGAGCATTTTTTTGTACTCTATTTGTTGTTTTGTAGACAAAGGTAATTGTCAAGCTATTTTTTTAATTGTCAGTGCTTTCCTCTTCACTATCATCTTCATCTCTCCTGTTTTTGCAGTAGCATGTCAACAACATGAGACCAAACTTTCTTCTTGCTTTGATTAAAAGAACCAATAAGATGACAAGTATGAAAGCTCATCTGAACTGGACCAAATCATTAGACATTGCCTGAAAATGTGGATTTTTCGGTTCACTTGCAAACAAATCCTGTTGCAGTTTGGTACAATGTCAATGCAAACGAACTACCCAGGAGATGGCAAAAGCAAGGTAACCCCATAAAGGAGTAGTGTAATGCCTTAGTCATATGCATGGGGGTTGCCCCGTATAAGTGCTGTAGGTTTTTGGGTTGTCTGCGCCCATGGAGGGTTGTGGAGGGCTGAGGAGTGGCGACACCTTAAGAGAAATTCAGGTGTGTCCGGCAGTTCTGTTGAGACTCATGAGCCCATCTTAAGGGTCAGCAAGAAAATGGAACGTACCAATGTTGTGTGTGTGGTGCAGATAGTGAAGTATTTTTAAGAATAATGTAGGTTACACACACTTATGACATAGAAGGGATGCTGCCGCGTGTATGATGCCCTTTCGCCACACGCTAGTCATTGGTGAGGTGCGCACACTGGCTCCTTACTAACCTTGTGTAAATGCTGCACACACAAGATGTGTAGGTGAGGTAAGTGCCCGTAGAATGCCCATGCAAACTACACTGTCTAATAACTTACTTGGGTCTCACGTACTACACATTAAAGCACTTCACTTACTTTAATGTGGGGCCTTTGTGTGCCTCATACAGAATTGTCAATTTTGCCTGCAGACATCTGTATTCACTAAGGCATAATAAATGGTAAATGCTGTATATTTAGTGTGTTACTGCGTTCTTACAGTTACAGACCCATGCATACTGGCGTAAACTCTGACCAGAGCAAAGCGTGGTTTAGTGTCTTTCCCAAGGACATTTTGATATATGAGCGGGCAGGGCATAAGCTGCATCCATCACAAGCAAAAAAAACTCCATATCAGAGTAAAAATTGAAGACAATTACTACCCAATTGAGTAGATTCCATAAGATTATCCTTGGACCCCAGATTAATCCTTGGGTGTGTAAATGCATGACTAACAGATACATAAGAAAGCAACTGTCCCAGTCAAGCCCAAAGCATGAGTGCATGCTGTTTTAACATGTACAAATCCACACCATGGCTAATGTAGTATCATGTAAATGTGATTGAAATAATCTGTGGAACACAGGGAAAATAATATTGGAAATGGTGGAATCATATTTTTACTAAATGACCTCACCCTTAGGAAAATTATATATTCCTATTCAGACAATGAATCTGAAGCCAGTTAACGTACAGTCATATAAGAACTTACACAATGTCATCCTGCATGTCTGTGATTCATAACGCATTGGCTCAGTTTGACTGCAAGCTGAGAGAAGGTCTCCGTCCTCCGTGTGGGAGCATTTTGACCGTACTGGTTTAAACAAACAACCATGACCTCAAACAGGTAACTGACTCTGCCTATTGCAGAGAGATCCGATTACACAACCCTGAGAGCAGGCAGGACAAGGAAAATGGCTTGTGTCTACTGTGCTCCTTGTTATCGGCAAAAGGAAGGGTGGATTGATTTTATATATCATGCGTCCAGCTAATGGAAAAAAACAACTGCAGACTGGCCAAACGGAAAAAAAAGTTATATAAAGATTAAATAACCTAAATAATGCCACAGTAATTCACTAAAAGGTACAAAACATGTCAGCATCAGAATGCACATATTCTCAGAAGCAAGTAAGGTCCCAAAGAATAGTAAAATATTGAAAGCCAACATATCTTAGTTGCTGTAACAGCTTTCCAAAACATGTTACGTTTAAAGCAACACAGTCTTAAATGAATCCCTTACATGGATATGTAACACGTGTTGATGATTGACTCAAAATGAGGAGAAGCATAACTGCTTTAAGCTCATCTTAACTGTTGCAATGAAGCACATAACAAAAAGGACTTGGAAATATCGTTAAAATATCTTCATCTGGTTATGAACAAAAGTTGCACAATCTGGTTACAGGGTAAAGACTGGCATTTTTTCCTTAGAAACCAAGATTACCAATTTTTTTTTTTTTTTTAAAAAACAACATTTTCTTGGATCTAAAACTGCATGTTTTCAACTGATTTTACTTTTCTTGTAGTTTCATATGGGCCAAACCTTGAGACCAGATGCAACTGATGCCAGGTAGAATCTTTGTCTGACTGGTACAAAAATGAAAAAAACATAGCAGAAGGTGATGGAGCTCTGACCCTAATAACATTATAGTGGACACCAAGTTATCATACAATACAGGGAAACAGCAAACACTTGAGTTGAATTATGATTCTTAATTAACTTTCTAGTGTCTCAAACGTTAAAAGCCAATTATTTAGCATTGGCAAACTTTATTTAGGTTTTTCTGTGTTCTGCAGTGCACATGCAATTTTTCCTTTGTTCTCTGCCTAGAGTATTTAGTATAAAGCTAATAAATTTATAGATTTATATTTTCAAGAACTCCTACTTAGGAATAGCTTGAGCATAATTTTGCATATCACATGGGCATAAATGCTCTTAGCAGCTTATTTGTGTATGCTGCCATTGTGATACAAAAATGCAGAGCAGTATGCTGTAGAGACATTTTAACTCAAGTAAAGGTTTTTTTTTTACAACCCAGGTCAGGAATGGTTGTGGGTGGGATTTTTGTTTCTCATTAAGCATCTTGATTTAAAGCAAAAGTGCAAAAGATTTTCCAGTTTAGATATCAGGAGGCAACGCTCCTCGTAACCCTCTGGTCATCGGCGAGAGCCATCACCTGTTTATTGACTGCAGTCATCTCCATACCTGGTCCTCATCTTGTCATCAGCCACCAAGACATTTAAGCACTGCTCAGACGACACTTGGTGTGAAGTATTATCTGTGTCGTTCTGCCAGCATACCAAGCATTTGATGCTGTTCTGATCACCTGTTATCTGGCTTTATTCCTGACTCTGCCTCTTTCCTGCCTGCCCTGACCTTTTGCCTGGACATCTACTCCGATGTAGCTCTGTGGACTTGTAGTGCAGCCTGGCTGCTATTTGTCTGCCTCTGTTTAATAAACCTGTTGCAAGTGGAACCAGCTGTCTGACTGTTTTGTGACATTAGAGGCCTGGAAATCCAAAGTTGTCAACTCTTTACCAATCTAAACACCGTGATTTCAGAAAGTAAGCAGTCATTTTCTTGCTATCACATTCGAAAACCTAGAAGACAGGAAATAAACACAGGAAAATCTAAAAAAAACACAACAAAAAAAGATTAAAATAAGGTACAGAAGTGTAGTGAAGTGTAATGAAGTGAAGTTCCACCAGTTCACACACTGTAAAGACCCACTCCGATGAAAAACGTGTTTGTGTGTTTTTAACATGTTTTTCTAGCATTTTTCTTCATGCAAGGCACCCATAAAATAATTGAAGCTTAAAACTGCATTTTTGAGTATTTCTTGGTTAAAAAACTGTGCTTATTCTGGGTCAGATGGAAAAACGCAGTTTAAAAAAGCTCTCATTTGTGACCATTGACATAAATATTACTGGACAAAGCAATGTGTTGACATAAATGTCTTACTCTCGTAAAATCAGGCCTTCTCCGTTACTTTCTGATACGCCTGCCACCATATTCCAACCCATCGACAGGGATTGGTTTGAGTTGGTATGAGACACGTTTTTAGAGGACCTACTGTCGCCAATCATAAGTGAGTGTGTTCAAACGCCACACCCCTCCCACTGGGAGCGAGCTCAGGAGAATCTGTCAATCAAACGTTCGAGGTGGGGCCAGTGAGCGCCACATGCTTTTACTGAGGCAGCTGATTGGTCAGTTTATAACTTGAATAACTAGCAATAAAGAAAAAAATTCTTTTAAAAATTGGAATTAAAAAGAACTTATTAAGAAGAAGATATCAGAGCAGGAATGATTATTCTGACAAAGTCTCACTGATCCGCTCCATTCTGATACTTCCACTTTCAGACAAAAAGATCCATCAATTCCTTTTTTTCTTCATTCTGTAAAGCTGAATAGCTCAGATATTGCTCGCCATTTTTTTGCACCGCTAATGTTAGCTTGAGGTTGTGAGAGGCTGGAAGCTAGCCCTGCGGACAGTGTAAACAAAAGGATGATGGGAAATAAGCAGAGGCTTACCTCTGTGCCAGCAATCCTGGTAACAACCCAAAAGCGAGTTTCTGATGAACTCCTACCGCTCTGCAGAAACTATTCCCTAAATAACAAGACCTTTTATTAATGCTGCCTAAAAACAGCATAATTCTGATTAAACGACCACTGGGAACACTTTTTGAATAGTTTAAAAGATGATTGGAGTGGAACTTTAAACTCAAACCTACAAAAGTTGTTGTTCAATGGTGTTTTGTTGCTGGATTAGCCTACAAGATAATGGATGAAAAAAATGTAGACTATTGTTTTACTGGATAGACCTACTCAGTGCTTTAGCTGATAAAGGTGAAAGTAATAGTTGGTTTAAAGTCAATCAATGGAAAGACTGCACGCATTCTTAAAGCAGATTATCCGGACCAGCAGGTATTTTCTCTCTTTTTTTTGGGGTCAGTGCTCATTTGTGCCATACCTCTACCTAGCAAGCAGTGTTTCATGAGGAATGATACCCTTTCAGTCTTTGGCTCTTTAGCTTTTGCAAAGAAAACAGTCCAAATGGGATAACTTTTCAAGTGTTGTTAATTTTGTCCACCACATTCATTTCTGTGATCTGGTCTTTGGGACTGTTTTGTGAAAGTGCCTGAAAGACAAAAAGCTGAAAACGTGTAAATCTTGCCAGAAAGATATGTGCCTGGAGCCACTCCTCGATGTTTTCTCTGAGCATGACTCAGCATTGTTTTCATGTTATTTTAAGCGTGCACTGCTGAGTAGAGAACCAGCAGAACTTCTTCAAATATTAGAGAAATTAGAAACTGTTTCGAAATCAAACTTTTTTTATTGACATTAATAGTTAGATTTTCAGAGTTATTGATGTCCCAAACTTGATATTTACTGATCCAAAATAAAAACTTGTCTTGTAACTTGCTAACTTTTATACATTCCCTTCATTTGTTTTAATTTTCCCCCCTTTTTTTTGACGTGTGTCACTATCTAGCCTCATTTTCCCTGCTTGAGATTTATATCTAATTGCGAAATCTCATCATGACTCAGCATTTTACTCGTCACATCCTATTAAATTTTTCATGTCATCCGGAAGCATTCTCATGAATCATCCCATTCAGGAGGTTCGAAGGAAAAGGAAGGGGTTGTTAGGCAATTTTAGTGATTCGGTCTGAATGCATGACACAGCAGTTATAGACGGCTAGGCATTACTGCAGTGGGCCAAAGGAATCAGGTTTCGTTTCCAACTTTCTAAGTTCCCATTTTGACATACCCCCTTCCTGGTTGCACAGTTGAGAGTATTTTTTTTTCTGGACCCCCACTCATGTCAACAATAATATCCAGAACTGGTGAAATGGACCTCTGTTATTGTTTCAAACATGTTGTTTTTCCTGTATTGCATGATCTGCTTATATTGGCAAATGGACAAGAGAAGAAGGCCAACTTTCACATTTTTATATGTCAAATAGTA
This sequence comes from Oryzias celebensis, assembly GCA_014656515.1. Classification (NCBI taxonomy): domain Eukaryota; kingdom Metazoa; phylum Chordata; class Actinopteri; order Beloniformes; family Adrianichthyidae; genus Oryzias; species Oryzias celebensis. Next base: position 65,899,538 of record BNCR01000012.1, on the reverse strand, counting down.
AAAATGGATCTCCACAGCATGTAGAACTGACTGTGTGTGTGTGTTTATATAGATAGGGGCCCCCCTCCCTTCCCAGTTCTGCAGACTGAGCTATTGAAGTTGCCCTTTCTCACAGAGAAAGCCCTTTTTCATAGATCACAGTGATTCCTTCAAATCATTGTCACAGTCAGGGGGAACAAAGGGATGAGCTTAATCAAATAAACTAAGCGCTGGGAGATCAGCTTCCTTTTGGTCTGAGTTCTGATCCTGTGAGTGTATTTTACTTTCAAAGGTGCTTTTCCCACAGGTTTCAGTTGGTCAAAAGCTTTAAAAAAAATTAGAGTAAGCTTTGTCTTTGACCCCTGTGCACAAGCTCGAAGGTATCTGACTGTTCTTATCCCAGACGAAGAGGCTGTTTCTTGTTAGAGTTTAATGCACAGCTTAACAGAACCTGCAGGGTGCAAAACAAGACGATTCAGGGAAAATTATTACTATCGCTCAAGTTTTCATTCAGAAATGTAGCTTTTACACAAACTGGACAATAAAAGGAAAAAAAGAGGGACACATTTGACTCGGATGCTGCAGGATTACTAACAGCACAACTCGTGACTTCATTTAGTCTATGGTCAGCATCTTTTTTTCTTTTCACATTTTTTTCAATTCGTAAAATGTATTCAAATTTAAATAAGTTATTTTGTATTTATATTTTTGTTTTTTATGTTTTTTTACAGGCTTTAAGAATTTCATGGTTGGATTAAAAAGAGGTGTTTTGTAGTGATGTGTCGCTAAGATGATGAAACAAATGTCACAGGTTGCATGGTGAGTGGATGACTAATTATGAAAGAATTGAAAAAATGCCTCACACCTTCAAGAATATTTGCATACATGGCTTCAAAGAAACCGAATGATGTAACAGCTGTAAAGGGTTTCATGCAAAAAGTAAAATAATTGCAAATATAGTCATATTTTTCAGAACGTCGCATCTTTCTGTAGTTTCAAAATGCTGCAGGATCTGAATGCTGAGTTTTTCCTTATGTTTTCTTATATTTCAGGTTAAACCTTTATGTTTGTTTTAGGCTCAACTTCTGCTTTATTCAATATTTTAAGAGAGTTGCAATCTCTATAATTATCATGTTGTAGTTTGACACAACTAAAGGAACTGCAGCTTTGCACGACTCTCTCGGATATTTTTTTCTGACATTCTAAAGCACAAGAAAATTGAGTCTACTGTCTGTTATTTTTGTTGGTAGCTTCTTTCTGCAAAACATGTTTAACTTTCTGGATTCAAAATTTCAAGATGTGTTAATTTCAGTGAAATCTCGTCATGATGGAAATATAAAGATAGACAAATGCATGCATGCATGCACCTTAACTAACAATATTTTGGTCCTCCTAATCTTATCTTAGTTTGTTATTAAACAAAGTGAAGGAAATGCGGCTCAGCTAAAAAAAAAAGGGGAAAGTTTGTGAACTTAAAGCGAACTCCGATTGGCTGTTCGCGGCTTTACAACTTGTACACGCCCCCTTGCGTCAACGGGGCGGAGTGGAACGCCGGCTTTTAAGGACAGCATCACCGCTGGCGCCTTTCTTACATTCTAAACTCGGAGTTCTCTGGTTTTACGCGCCAAATCCTCGCGTTCTTTCCATCATTTGAAACAAGTTTACTTTGCCGTTTAGTTTTATCTGAGATCTGTGTTTAGTACGAGGGGAACAGGATGGCTGAGAAGATAAACATGGAGGAAGTAAAGACATCCAACGGCGATGCGCACTTCGACGAGCCGCTGGCGAATGGACTGAACAGCCGCAGGAAGACGGAGCCGGAGCCGCTGGTCGAGCGGGTGAAGAGGATCGTCCGAGCGAACCTGCTGGTGATCCTCACCGTGGCCGGGGTCATCATCGGGGTCTTCATCGGACTTGGAGTGCGCAACGTGGCGCTCACGAGAACGCAGATAATCTACGTGGGCTTCCCAGGTGAGCTGCTCATCCGGCTCCTGAAGATGATCATCATCCCCCTGGTGGTTTGCAGCCTGGTGTCCGGGGCGGCCAGCATCGACCCGAAAGCCCTGGGCAAGCTTGGCGGCTGGGCCATGCTCTTCTTCCTGGTCACCACCCTCATCTCCTCTGCCATCGGGGTAGTGATGGCGTTCATCATAAAGCCGGGCGCAGTGACCGTCACCAAGCCGGCATCCTTGGATGAAGAGGTGCCAGCCTCGAAAGAAATCATAGACTCCTTTTTGGATCTAATAAGGTGAGTCAGACTCGCATCTGCGTGTCCTCTGAACCCCTGTGCCACCGTGCGTAAAAGCGCACATTCGTAGGTCCAAACAGCTGCTGCGCCAACACCAGCTGAACTGTACTTTTAAACTTCATTTCGGTCAGTCTGAGACTTGTTCTGGGATCATTGAATCAGGAATGGCGGGCGAACAGGTGAGCCTGCTCTCCCGTAACTCAAATACGCCGTTGCATCAGCTACTGTGTCTTCACACGTGCTTCTGATCCAGGAAGCAAACTGATGAGTTTCTCGTTTTCAAAAGGAAACAACCCGGAAAAGCTTTAGTCTCCTTGATTAGATCACCCATGCTTTCATTGTTGTTCTAGACTTTTATTTAATTTAAAAAAGATCAACAGCACGTGTGTGTCAGAGTGAACTTCCTCCTTTAATAAGCCTAGCCCATCTAAGGAAAAGTTTCTGATCATTACTTATGACGTCATAGGATTTCCTTCTAACTCGTTTTTCTCTGACAGAAAATGGAACGCATGCCATCAATTAAACATACATCTAATTACTTCTTTTTACAGCAGTTGAACCAGTTGTGTTTCTGGTATGCCGCCTTTCCACTGTAATTCAAATCTGCCTCTTGGAGAACTGCCACCTCACCATCATGTAGGGCAGAAAAGGAAGCAGCTGCTCTGAAACAATTGAGTCAAAATTCCTCTGAGTTTCAGGCGCTTTTAAAGAACACCTATACCTACAGTCGCAGAAAAATAGCTCTGACCTGGATCAGCTCGATTAAACGACTCCAGTCATCACTTAAACAATAAGAGTACGTTAAAAGGCTGTATGGTAATCCTAGTTTGTTAAATGCTCCATGTATTACATTATCTTAAAGTAATTCAGTTTTCCATGAAAAGGACCCAGGATTCATCAGTTTCCATCTTCTTCCTGTTTGTTCCTCAAAATCACCCAGAGCTCTTTTAAGCAGTTAGTGTTCGGAAAGGCAGATTTGTCTTGTGCAACTACAAAAAACAAACCCGGCAGGGTTTTTCTTTTTTTTTTCTAGAAGTGTTTTGTACAAACTGCACTTTGGTCTGGACACATTTGCCTGTATGTGGTTTTCAGTGACACGTTTGGCTGTAATTTGGGAACAAAGGTAGGGCAGGGCACTGCTCCTTGGCTGTACTTGTTGTACAGGAACACAAAATATTTTTCATAACTTGGTACTTGTGTTTCAAGAGCTGAAATTCTGGAACAGACGTCATGAAGGAGGCTTATGAGGAGGAACAAGTAGCTGAAATTAGCTGAGCACAACCCAACAGTTGTCAGTCTCATCCAATTAAAAGAAATAAAATAAACAGAAATCAGGAGATATTTCTGTCACTGCTGCACACATTGCTGCACAGCAGGCCTCTCATTAGAGAAACCTCTCTAAATCCGATGGAGTTTACAAAGCAGGAGAAGAGGAACTGACCGGACTGGAGCTTTTTATCACAGACTTCTCTTTGTTTACATCCACATTGAGCTTCAAACGTGGTACTCTGTGTTTGCAGTATTGCATAAGACTGTAGGTATAAACAGTGAGTGAGATTTCTCTGTCACACATCCGTGTTGACATCTTATCAACCTGTGCGTTGAAGTTTCCTTTCATAAACCACAGTGGACAGCTGGCAATGACGTGTCACTTAAGGGTTTGTTGAATTTTATGTTTTAAATAATAGAAAAATACATTGGAGGGGTTCAAATTTTTACATATATATAGATATATATAGATATAGATAGAGATAGATATATCTATATAGATATATAGATATATCTCCACAAAAATGATCTTAAAAAGTCCATAACTCCTAGATGATACCGTTTTTTAAAATGTCAGTTTGTTGTGTTTTTATAGGCTCAAATGTGACAAAGAAGTGACAGCCCACCAGGCTCTAGTTTGAGGCTAAATTCTTAAAAATAGTTGAAGCTAAAAGCATCTTAAACGTAAGGGTGCAGCATAATCACAGGGCACCTGCCTGTTTCAATTGGTTTTAGGTCTAAAATAAAACATTTGCTGCTGAAGATGAACTTCCAGCAACTTTTGCGCCAGAATTAGCTGGGATGAGATTACTGCTTTCAATGTTTGTGTTGGATACAATATATAAATAATGTGTTTAATATTCCCTTTGAAGCTCTGGAACATTTCTGTACTCCTTTTTGGCCAGCTTTAAAGCAGTCTGTGTTGCTTCTGCCCCATCACATGACGTCTAAGCCTAATGCGAAAGGTTTCTAGTGAAAGAACGAAATGGTGGTAAAGAGCTTGTTAAAGTTAAAACTATTACAGCCAGCTGAATGCAGGGACATTGTGGACACCAGAGCTCCTTGAGTTTATGGTGATTCAGTGTCACAATGAACATTTGCATCAGGGAGCAAGGAATTATTAACTCCAACACTTCAGTGGAAAAAAATCAAGATTACTAGTTCAGGTCTCTCAGCTGCACATCACATGACTGTTACTGACATTCAGTGGAAAGGACTGATGTTCTGCTGTGAAATTCTTGTCATCAGAGGTTAAAGTTCTCCTTTCTTTCCACAGAAACATCTTTCCATCAAACTTGGTTTCTGCCGCTTTTCAGTCTGTGAGTATGGACTTCTTGTTTTAACATGGTGAAGTTGCATAACACAAATAACTGGATAAGCTCATTTTATAACAGCTTGTCCTGAAAAAAAACTGTTTCCTTCCAACTAGTATGCAACCTCCTACAAGCTGGTGAAGAGGAATGGCACGGACGGAAACCTGAACATCACAGTGGAGAAGGTGAGCAGAGGGAACTGGATAACAGCAGAATGTTCTGGGATGCAGATCTGGGATCTGACTGCGCCTTTTTTCTTTCTTTTTTGTGTGTTCCTTGTCAGGTGCCGTTTGGAACAGACCAGGATGGCATGAATATTCTCGGTTTGGTTGTGTTCGCCATCGTGTTCGGTGTGGCGCTGAGGAAGCTGGGGGAGGAAGGAGAGATCCTCATCAAGTTCTTCAACTCCTTTAATGAGGCCACCATGGTGCTGGTGTCCTGGATCATGTGGTAAGGAAGCTGCATGTGCCAAAACGCAATACTTTAAACATATTAACTTAGTACGAAAATCTAAATAATGCAGAAAAACATATGATAAAGTTAAGTTTATTGACTTTGTGTCAAACAAATGTGTGTGTGTGTATGTGATTAAAAAAAAAATAGAATACATGTTCCAAATTTGAACTCTTTTCACATCCAAAAAGTACTTTGAAAAGCCCCTTTCTCTCAAAATCTTTGGTCTCTATATGAAAATCCTCTTTGATTTCTGAGGCGTGTTCTTTGTGTTGTGCTCCAGAAAGCTGAGCTTCAGAGAGGTCCTGTATTTTCTTTGGTCTGCAGGTACGCTCCTTTTGGTATCATGTTCCTGGTTGCTGGCAAGATTGTGGAGATGGAGGACGTTGCCTCGCTGTTTGCCAGTCTTGGAAAATACATCGCTTGCTGCATGATTGGCCATGCCATTCATGGCCTTCTCGTGCTGCCTGGCATCTATTTTATTTTTACAAGGAAGAACCCGTACACTTTCCTCTGGGGAATATTCACAGCTCTTGCGACGGCGTTTGGAACCAGCTCCAGGTATTCAGCTTTCTGCTTCTTCCTTGGAGTTCTCAGTTTGCTCTGTTTGGTTGTTAAAATATTATAGACTGAGGTTCCCCTGTTGCTCTGCACATGCACACATTCCTCTAGACCTCATGCGCTCACCACCTCCCATTTCCTGTCTCCTAGCTCTGCCACCCTGCCCCTCATGATGAAATGCGTGGAGGAAAAGAACGGCGTCTCCAAGCAGATCAGTCGTTTCATTCTGCCCATCGGGGCCACAGTGAACATGGACGGAGCTGCGTTGTTCCAATGCGTGGCTGCGGTTTTCATTGCTCAGCTCAACGAAGTGCCTCTAAACTTCATCCAAGTCATCACTATCCTGTGAGTCTACGTGCCAATGAAGCACACGTTCAGGGACAAACTTCTCGACTGTCTTCTTGATCTTTAACTGTTTCTGTCTGCATTTTAGGGTGACGGCCACGGCTTCCAGCGTCGGAGCAGCAGGCATACCTGCAGGCGGCGTGCTCACCTTAGCCATAATCTTGGAAGCGATAGGACTTCCCACCAGTGACATTTCACTAATCCTGGCCGTTGACTGGCTTGTGTAAGTATATACAGACAAGACTAGACAGATTTGTAATCTGTGAACTTAATAGAACACAGTAAGTCGCATGATTAGGCCTGATATTTATTGTTTGCTTTTTAGTGACCGGACCTGCACAGTCCTTAATGTAGAGGGGGACGCATTCGGTGCCGGGCTCCTGCAGTTCTTTGTGGACAAATCATCCAAACATGTAGAAGAGACAGAGCTGAGTGAGATTAGGATGGATGGAGAGATGTCAGCTGCTGCCCCAGAGCAGTCGCCCCTCATTGAGAAACAAGGCTTGAGTGACAGTGCAGAAGGTGGGGCAACCCCTCTTTTCAGTAAAACAGACACTGCCATGTAACCTCCGTGCTGACTCTATTAAATCCCCTTCAGCCCCGACTTTTTTGACACTCCCACACGATAAAAAGCTTCTTCAAGCCCCCACTTTTTTTCTTTGTTCCCTGAAGGAAATAAAAGCACAAAAAGAGAGGATGGACATGCACACTACAATGCAAGGAAACACTCTCTGACCTCAAGACTTTTTGTGGGCAGGAAATTTGCTAAAGTCAAGCAGAAGATTATTGTGTGCTAGACTGAATTCTGTTTCTGTTCAAGTCTAATGATACATTTCTCCATTTGTGCTCGTCACTATATTGTCAAATGATCATGTTCATATTTTTTTTGTCTGTTATCCACCCCTATGCTGTGCTGGCATCGCGTACGTCCAAAGAATCTAGACTCCTGTGGGTGCTAGGGATGCGATAAAATAGGAAAATTTACATTTATTGAAAAATATTTTAATCCTCAACGTGGTTGTATTGAAATTTAGTATGAAATGGTTGTTCGGTATGAATTGTATTTAGAAATCCAAAATATTTCTGAATAAGATTTTCGTTCATAGTTTTTTGCCAAATGGCGTCTGGCATGTTTTAGGCTGCTGACAGGATCCAGGAAGAGTGTTTTTTTTTTTTTTTTTTTTTTTGTTTAATTTGCTAGCGAAGTTAGACAACGTGACATTTTTCGAATGTGTAATTCTCTTTAGTAATGTCTGCATTTTGTTTTATGAGATTTGATTCATTTTCTTGCAGGTGTCATTCATTATTTTCGTGTTCAGTTATGACGTAAGTTGAATGTGTTTAGGGTGACATTTACAGATCTAAAAAGCCAGTTTAAATCTATGCATAGATGCATCTGCATCTATGATTTTTTTGTTTTTATTTTGTTATAATGGTGCTTTATAGAGATTTTAAGCCTATATTTTCCTGGAAATGTTACTAATAATCTAGCTTTTTTCCATTCATCCAATTAGGAAAGAGACTTTGAGTGAATGTGGAGAAAGAGGTTCATGTAGTTTACAGATTATAATGGGGAAAGAAGATTATCTAACACAATGACTTATTTAAGTGAACAGATTTCTGAAAAAAAAATAATTTGACAAGTTTCAAAACCTAAAAGCTACAGGATTAATGAAACAAAAGCAAATTCTTCCATTTTTGTAGAGGTTGATGTACTTACTGTATAATTGACATAATCCAGAATGATTGTGTTTAAAGATATGAGATGATCGATAATAGGAAAAAAAGGAGCTGGAATAAGCTTTATTCAATAGTTTTTTAGGTTTTATACAGCCAAGAATTTTATTTCTGGGTTGCAACACAATTCATGTAAATGGATGTCTAGATTAAGTTTAGTGCAAATGGTGAATCAGTAATCTCAATTTAAAGCGTAAAAGCCATACACCTGCATGAAAATGGATAAAGCACTGTAATAGATAATCATAGCTTTATAAATGTAACATTGCTTTTCTGGGAAACATTTCCCAGCTTGTCATAAAAGTTTTTAGAATAATCTAAAACTAAAGCAATGATCCTCTGATGTCGATGCCTTTCCCGTGTTGCCACAGAGCAACAGACTGTTCAAAAGCACAATGAATGATTTAAGCTTAGTCATGGAATCTCACAACCAAATGAAGGAGCTTTATTCACACTTGCTTCAAATATGTCAACATGGATTTTTCTTTCTAAGCTGTTTAACTGCTACTTAAATATTCTAAGACCAAAAATCTCTCATAAACATACATTGTTCGTGTGCGCTCCAGAATCCTATCAAAGGATGGGGTGTCTGAAGCTATCTGATGTCTTGGAGCATGTTTGTATGGAATGTAGCGCTCTCCGTTAAAGAGATTTATATGCAACATCTGAAATGTGGAATACATAAGTTAGTTTTATAAATAGTATGGATCCTTGATTTTTTTTTCTAATGTAACCGGGTAGACAGGTCTCATGTGTGTACTTTTGCAACAAATCTGAGGTACTATTAATACTTTTGGCTTCTATGTTTATGTCAGATATTTATTTCTAATCAAAGTCCAAAGAAATCTAGCAGATGCTGGTGAGTTACATTTTTTTTGTGAACTGTAAGGTTATCATTCCTCTCTGAGAGCTCACATCATATGAATGTGCGCTTCATTTGAACTGTTTTGTGTTGCCCATGGTAGCTGCAATTAATTTATTGAAATGAGGCTTTATTTTCTAAAAATGAAAAAAATTCGAATGTAAAGCCAATAGATGAAAACAATAAAAAAAAAATCCCTTATTTTTAGTTTGTCCTGCTTCTTGCGTCTTTTAAACCGTGGCGCTATACAAGCACTTCTACCATCTGGAAGCGCTCTGGAGCCACATTGCTAATTTTTACCGACACGTGGAGATACACGTATGAAGTGTAGGTTTTTGCAACTAAAACTGCTCCACATTGCCCTTTAATTAATGTGCTCACTTTTACGTAGAAATATTGTACACAATTATCTATAAATGTCTAAATGACATGAAAAAGAATCATATTTCCCAGTGAAGAATCGTAAAATTAATTCACAAATTGTGAAACTATTGGACCAAATTAGAAATGTAACATCCTGTTTTCTTTAACCAACTTCCGGTTTCAACCACAGGAGCTCCTCCCCCGCACTTCCTGTGTTATTTGGAAAGTTCTTGCTTTGTTATTGTGCCATCTAGTGTTCAGAAAAGACTACACTAATTTGACAAATATTCGACAGAAAAAAAAGGAATTTTAACTTTTATTATTATTCTTTAACAATTAGGCAAAAATAAAAAATAAATAAATCAGTGCTTTACAGCCATTAATAGAAATAAAAGTAGAAATTCACAGGAGTATGCAATATTATTCTTCTGAATTTTTGACTCAATTGACAAAAGAAAAAGAGAATGCGTTTAACTTTATTGCACAAGTGCAAATTTACGTATTTTGCTGAAAACAGAGCAGTTCTTCCCATTTCATGAGGTGAAAGTTGAATTACATTTGAGTTTTGTAAAAACATCTTGAACTTCATGGGTGTATGAAACACATGCTTTGAGGTATTAATAATTGGAAAAAGGGCTGGTGCAAAAAAAAATAACACAAAGACAGAAAAAGACAAAATATTTTTAAGACAGACTTTATGAATGGAGAAAAAAACAGAACAAATCATAATACTGGTAATATTACAACTACAGTTTACATTTTAAAACATGTTCAAACACAAAGAAAAAAAAAAAAAGACAAAAACAACTAAGACAGATGAAACATTGCTACTAAAATGTTAGTTTTAGCAGATAAAGACAGAATACTACACAGAACACCAAATTGTGGCACAATATTTAAAAAAAAACGGTTATTTTTTATCATGGTTTAGAGTCTTTTGAACATTGACAGATTTATTTTCTTGCAAATCTGTTCATAAAACTGCTAAAAACCAAATCGTTTTTGGTATAAAAACATTCATTCACTGTGTGTAGTTAAAAACAAACAAACAAAAAAAAGAGGCAGTGTGAGAAAAAAAAGCAACATTATTGATAAATTTTAAAATATCTGGTAGTAATGTTCTTACCAACTCTGTACCTTCCAGCGTACAATGGAAAAGCTAATATCAGAAAAATTTAAACACTTTCTTCCTCATATAATACAGTTACATTTACCTGACATACACTTTAATTTGGACTTACATTTTTCAAGTATGCAGTAAAAGTCTCTTAAAGAAAAAAAAAACATTTAAACGTTTAAAAACAAAATATTATTTAATAAATACACAAATATATGCAACTAAATACTTTTTTTCCTATCAGTAGTCATAAGATATTGATAGCAACTTTTTTTGAAGACAACCAAATGAACATTTTTTTTAGATGGTTCAGCAGAAAAGTTCATGCAAATGTTTTACTCATAACTTGCTTCTGTCCAGCCTCTTTTTAGCTGGGTTGGGGTACTGGGGGTTCTCAATCACCCCCTCTCCGAACTTGAGCTCCAAGAATGCTTTGTGGTTGTTGGGGCCAAAAGCTGTGATGCCGGCAAAAGGCATGGGCACCAGAGGCTGCAGGAAGTGTTCTGGGAACTCCACGTCTTGCTTGTGGTCCGTCCACGTGTCTTTGGTCATGACGCCGTTGCGTGAATAGAAAGGCCACAGGTCAACGTGCAAGTGGTTGGCCTCACTGTACTGGACTCTGTAAAAGTCTCCTTCCACAGCGCGCTCCCACACGTAACCGTTAGCATCTACCAAGGAGCCCGAATCCAAGTTCTTCAGGTGATCACAATTAGGCACATCCTCCAGATAGATCCCCAGGTCCACATCGTAATCCCACGGGATGATGTCTTGATGGCGAACGGCCCCAAGCAGAGAACCTCCTTCTAGCCAGTAGCGCACGCCAGAACTCTCCAGGATGTTAATGACATACTTTGTGGTTTCTCTGAGCGCTCGCAAGCAGCAGGGGGGTGTCCAGCGCTCTAAGTAAAGGTAGTCTGGGGTGTCATCCTGCACAGTCCCAAAGCAGCGGGGCGTTTCTTTACTACAGCCAAACCACTGCTCTTTCCCATCAGGCAGCAGGAGGCGCTTTACACCAAAACTCTTCATGAGCTTGCTTGTAGCCTCCTTTATTCGAGTGTCGGCTTTCCACTGGTTGTGTGCAGAGCTGAAAAGTGGACGGTGGGATGCTGAAAAACAGGGGCTTTCCAGGAGTTTGACCTTCCAACCTCTCAGGGCAGTCTGAATGAAAAGTGCTGGAAAAAGAGGGCGACCCAGAGGGACAGAGAGGTTAAAAAGATCCTCGGTGCGCATTAGGACCACAGCGTCTCCTTGTAATGCAGTGCAGACGCTCCCACTGCTTCCAGACGCGGCCGGTGAGTAGGTGGCCGTCCACTCTCTGAGGTTCACTCGCAGGTGGAGACAATGCACAGCTGATCGGACCAACACAGGTGCAGCTACCATCCGCACAGGACCCCCGCCCTCACCCTCTAGCTCCCTGATGAGCCTCTCCATCACCCGAGGTTGTTCCAGCTCAACCCCATCAGGTACCAGAAACACAAACTCTGTCTGGACATGAAACTCTGGCCTGTGAGCTTGGGGTGGCTGGTCCGGGCTGGGTGAGAGCACGAGAAGCCGAGCGCCTTCAGGAAGCACCAATGGAGGATACGGAGGCACGTCAGCCACGGCCAGGAAGGGGAGATCTGCTCGCTGATGGAGGAAAGAATTCGCCACATCTCCCACAAAGTTTTCAAAGTTCTCAAACTCCCGGAGCAGAACAGTCACCCGTGCACTTCGACCGTGTCCTTCGACTCCTATCAATCCACGATCACCTCCAGCCCCCACAGGAAGCGCCAGACCTCCTCCGAGCCCAGAGGCTGGCAGAACAGCCTTTCTGGATCCTCGGCCAAGCTCTTTCCTCTTTTCCATCATCTGCTGCTGGGCTCGAGATACATAGTAGAGGATCAGGAGGTTCAGGACGATGGCAGCAGTCAGCAGGCCTTGGCAGAAACTAATACGCATGGCAACTAATAACTCAAGAAATCAACTTCAGTTTGCTGGTTTTAAGTCCCCATGTGAGGACTCCTGCATGAGAGGAAAGACGTACAAAGGAAAAGCGACCGATAAAAAAACGACAAGAATATTTCATTTATCACATAACGGGCATATTGGCATAAATAAATATAGTTAATGTGAATCCCACAGCCTCTTAACATTCCTTTCGTAAGCACATCCTTAGATGCAGCTGTAATAGCCAATAGCGAAAACAAGTATCGAACCTTCATTTGGATGCATCTGCCTCACTCCAGTATGCAGAACATGGTGTGATCACAACCTGCGGTGCTTATCAGAAGGTTTTCCAGAGCTCTGCCAATGACATCGGGTTTGGAAACCATACTGCGGCTGCATTTGTGGTCCATTTCAGACAGCTTGTTAAAAAGCAACAAACCGGACTGGGTCGGTAGCTGCACAAATATTTACATGTATTATAATTCTATGTGTACAACTGTCATTTAAAAAGGTCTAATATAAAAAAAAATAACGTACACAATCCTTTGAAATAATAGTGTGTTATTTGTAAGGCGTTTAATAAACATTCAACCTTAAATTATCCCCACAGAACCTTAGCATTACGCTAGCATACGTTTGCCTCATTCGTTCAGCAGCAACGACATTTCCGGTATAACTCCTACAAAATAAAGTTATACTTTCCAATTAAACTGTTATTTTCATTTTCATTAAACGACGTAAAATACCTGATCTAAACTAAACCAGATGGTTGAATAGAGTGGGTTATGTGAAAACAATACTTGATTGTTTCACGGCAGTACTTTTTTCAAACAAAGGACATGGTGTTAGGATTTTTATTTATATATTTTTGCTTTCATTTTTGGAATCATAAATGGCTGCGTTTTATTAAGTGACTGGTAAACTAGAGTTAAAGTCGGAAATACAACTGCTGACTGTCTTAGTTGACTTTGATGTCCTAAAATAGTCCGGCTCACAAAATGGCAGGAAATGAACCGCCTTGGTGACTTGCTTTTTGTGCATTGCAGAAAAAGTCCTTTTATTTGTTAGTCGGACACGGATTTTCAATTGGCAAACATGTCGAGCAGGAAACAGTTCCCAAAAAATAAAATCAATAAATAAGAGCGTGATACAGAACTGTGACAGCAGTGACGAGTGAGAAGGAGACATGTATTGTTTTTTCTTTTGCTATGAAATCATTTTATATTTCGCTATAAATTGCACTGGTAAATATATTCTAAAGATTATCATAACGTCAAATGTTTTTGATTATTGCGTAAATGTTGTCTTTTAATCTGAAAACTTGAAAGCGGAAGTGTAGTATTTTATCAAGAGAATTGTGATTTTACACTGTCGTGTTAGAAAGGAAGAATAGAAGGCAGCTTGTAGTAAAGAATAGTTGGATAAAAAGAGGGCACTGGTTTTTATTTTTTTCGTTGCAGCAATATTCCTCCTTTCCAGCCCATTATCTTGGCTGAAGGTTGAACGGGTAAAATGGAGGCGGACAGATCAGGCGGAGGACCAAACCCGAACTCCGGAGGCGGCGGCGGCAGCGGCAGCGGGAGCAGCGGCAGCAGCAGCGGTAGTGGCAGTATTGGAGCGGGGCGCAACTCTAATGGGCCCAAAGCATCACCGTGCCAGGCGACATCAGCTGCCGTGAGTGGGGCCATGGCAGCTGCGGCCACAGCGGCAACAGCAGGGGCAGTCCCCGGGTCGTCGCAGCCTCGGGAGACGCAGGACGGGGACTCGGGATTGACGCTTCCCGGGATCCTGCATTTCATCCAGTACGAGTGGGGACGCTTTCAGGCCGAGAAATACCGCTGGGAGGCTGAGAGGGACGAGCTGAGGGTAAATATGTCTTATCGTTAACTTTTTGTTTGTTATAGTATTCCAGAGTTACGGTAAGTAACCCAAACTACAAACATTCTTTGACTCATTTTACCAAGTGAATGTAAAATAAAACCCACTTTGCTGTCGTGTTGTTTCATGACAGCAACATGCTAATGTGCTAACATCCCTTTCTCACCCTGTGACTTGTAAAGATGTTTACAGGATGGCTGCATATCTGTTATCCAGTTTCTGTTCTTCTCCTTAAGGAAGTCTCAGTCTGGGACGCTTTCATATATTTATATCGTTTCTGGTTAGGGCTGGGTTTCATACACAGTTGGACTCTATTCTATCAAAACAATCAAACAAAAACAATATAATGTTCTATTTTTTTTTTACACAAACTATTTTTGTTTGGTTATTAAAACAATAATTTCGTATCTAGGAATTTAAGCTTAATCAGATGTGTTTTTTTTGTCATGGCTAAGATTCAGATTTTTATTTCAAATTAAAGCCATTGCACAGCAAATAAGGAATCTTAGGAAGCAAAAAATGCGTTTCTAGAGAAAAACGTCATCTTTTCTGCCCTGCAAGAAAAATAATCTGATCAATAAAGTGTTTCAGTAGCAAAATAATCTTATTTTAACAAAAACCTGAGACTATTATGTTTTTCTTAAAATAGAAATTATTGATAGGATCATTGTTCTTACCCCATCATTTATTTAAAGAACATTTCTTAAAATTTTATGTTTTGTCTTATTTTTAGGGGGTCTGGTTTTGTTGTGTAAAAGCCTTTTTTTTGTCTGGTTGAAACATACAATGTGTTTAAACAAAAATAGTTCACACATGTGACCAATTCATTTATCTTTCTATATGAAAATCTGTTTTGTTGTTATTAAATTATCTTAATCTAGCTTCATTGTTAGAGAGCATTCATTGATGCCTTTTTGTGACCTCTTTTTTAAATGTAAAATGTATTTTCTTTATGTTGTTTTGCAAAAGAGAGCATGATTTATTTTTGTCACTACAGCATTTGCCGTCTATTGGAGAGCAAACCCTTAATTTTTAACACTTTAATTGAGCTTGACCTGTTATGGCGTCTTAAAAATAGTTATGCAAGCAGTCAAATCTTAACAAGAGTATTTTTTTCTTTAAAGATTACATAACTTTTTGTTATGTGGAACAGTGAAATATATACAGTGGGGCAGTTTTCAGGTCTATCTGCCCCACAGATGATACCCTGATGTATTTTGAAATCTTTTGCTATACTGGATATACTGTTAATTTTTACTGAGTAGGATCATCCAGTCTTAAACCAGAGTCTCCACTTGTTTGTCTTCGGGCTTTTTAAAATGCATCAATATACATTCTTCCTTATGGTTAGACAAGTGGGTGTGCATTCGCAAAGGTCATCAATCTATGTGTAAAATAGCGTGGTAGCCTATGTGAATTTGTGACTCAGTGCCCTATTGCAGGGCATGGGATCCCTGATGGCCATATTTACTTAAATGCCAACAGCAAAAGACTGAGGATGGAGTGTGCAGCTCTCTAAAGTGAGTGAGGCAGAGCATTACATGGCAGCGCTTTACTTAATAAATTATTTCACAATTACGTAAGGAAATAAAATGCATGCATAGATATGTTCCCTTCATTTGAAAGCGTTCATCTTTTCCCTTTTTTTCATCTCCTATGTTGCTTTCCTTCCCTCAGTTTTTAATTACAGGAGTCTAAACCCTATCTGATGGAGTTCTCAAGCTAGGGAGGAAAACCACAGAAGACCTATCAGTGGCTTTTTTCCCCCCTTTATTGCGCTTTTTTTTTTTCTTACTTTGCCCTCGACTCAAACACATGAAGTTATAAATAGTAGCCTGATAAAATATGGATGAACAATAACAAACTGCCCGTGCTTGCTGCTTTGGGAAAGGTTGGGAAAGAGCGGGAACAGAAAGTCCAAGGCAGACAAGCGTCAGGTCAAACGTGGCACTACTGATTGTTTTGGAAGTGAGCATTTGCTGCACAAGGTTTAGCTCCACGTGTACAAGCCGGCATCATGTGCTGATAGAATGAGAGGCTCGCTGAAGTGTGAGGCTGGAAAAAAAATGACCTGGCTTATATTTGAACACCCCGAGGCCACAGGCCTTTGGCTCCTGTTGCCAGGATGCTCACAGAGCTCGGACCACGCCAGCGACCATCCCCGCTGGATATATCCTGCGCAGTTAACAACATATTTTACGTACTTGCGGACATTGTGTGGTCAGTTCAGGTGCATTTTAATTTATGCACTTAAGGGGACTCAATTTTGAATGGAAGAACCCACTAAAAGATGCAGCAGAATGATGGAAAGGATTTAAGAGGGATTACAGCAGTAGTTTGTGCGTCTTTGAGACGAAACAGCCCACTCTTTGTGAGTGTTGAGGTGCCGCCTGTGGTGGCGTGTCTTCATTGACTGGTAAGGAAATAATCCTCTTTTTCTCTTGACCAGGTGAAGCACGTTGGGTCATCCACGAGACAGGTGGCAGCGAGCGTGTCCATGGGCTTCTCAGACATGAGAACGCTCACTCTGAAAATGAGCTTTCTATCACGCATTCCCTCTGTTGTCACTCTTAGCTTCATAACTAAACACTTTTAGCTTTATTATGAAAAAAATAGATGCCACAGCAATTTAAATAATTTTGACATTACTTCTTATAAAAATCCATAATTTCATGACGTGCAATACTTTCTGTTTTCTAGTTCAGTCCCTTTCAACAAAACACTTTACTCGTAGAACGTCTTTCTCGAGTGAACGCTCAAGTACGACACACACGATAACACACTCACTTCATTCGCTCTGCCCCAGAAAAGTTGCTCTACTTGTTTTCTTGTGGATTGTCTCAGAGATGAGGGGATGAAATGATGAAGGGTGAAAAGAAAAACTGTAACGAGTTTAAGACAGACTGAGAGAATGGGGAAAAATTCACGTGTGCGTCATAAATTCTGTTAATGTAAGCTATATAGGAAATATAAAAAAATAAAAAATAAAATGGAAATGTCAAGGTTTTTAAAGAAAATACTTTGTAAATAACTATGTTACAGTTACCTTGACTATATCAAATGTCACTCACAGAACTAACGAGTGCTTCTCACTCATCAGCATGTTTTTGTTTAGGCAGATGGAAATATGCCTTACTTTAGCTTTCATCTCAAAAGCTCGGATGACCGTTCACCCACTGCTCCTCATTTAAGCGGTGACCTGAAACCTTAGGTGTCTAAGCAAGCAGAAAAACTCAGGCAGAAAAACAAAAGAGGAGGGAAATTACAGGAGGAGGCGCAATCTCTCTCCATCCCAAATGCTAACTTAAAATTTGTACCAAATCACCCACTGTAGGACACGTGCTTATTTTGACGTTCGATTTTAACTTCTCATCTTCACCTAAATGAGGACAAAGAGTGAATAAAAAGTAAATTAAAAAGCAAGGAGTTCAAAACAAAAGTGTATCTGCTTTTGACTAGATAACCTTTGTTGTTTTAGTTACCTTAAAGTATCTAAAGTAATCTGCCTGACACCATGTTTGGTCAAGTTAATCAAACCTATTAACAAATCAGCATCATGGTTTTGACTCTGTGGCCTTCCTTCACTGGGAATAGTGAAGCACAGCATGGCGGACACAGCAGTATGATGCTCAACAGGGGGCGAGGGCAGGTTGGAACTTGTCTGTGTGTGGCAGAGCGTGATAACATGTGTCCCGCTTCCTAACACGGATACAGAAACATTCTGTGGAGAAGTGGAAATGATGAAATGCACTGTAATCCTCTAAAACCGATGCTTTACATGGTTTATTAACTATATAAACTCTTCTTCCCCCCCAAATCTCATAATTGTTGTGACATACAATCTAATTTTGAAACAATCTCTTAAAAAGTCATTACATTTTTCAGATTTACGTCACAGCAAGCTCGGATGGCGTTTTTTTTGAGTATACGTGGGTGCCAATCCATTTATATAACTTAAGTCTATTGATGTGCTTTCTTTTTTTTTTTTTTTTTTTTGCCTGTCTGAGCCTCCCACACCATGCCACTGCCCAGTTATCCCGGCGGCACAGCTCTGCTTAGCTTGTACTTCAGTTCAGCGTGCAAGTCTGATTATATCACAGTGGAACAAGTCTGCCCACCCGAAATGGAAAAAAAAAAAAATACAAAGTACTGCATCTACAGTTTCAATACACATAATTATTGTAAATAACCTTGCATTCATAATTTGTCTAAACTAATGTTTGCAGTTCCCTGCGAATTAGTCAGGATTGCTCAGCAGATCATCCCGTGTCCTGCCACCCCTTCTTGCTGATCACATGTTTTGTGTGATCATCATAATCATTTGATTTGTGATCAAATCATTCTTTGATTGACTGTGCTCTGA
Source organism: Oryzias celebensis (assembly GCA_014656515.1). Taxonomy (NCBI): domain Eukaryota; kingdom Metazoa; phylum Chordata; class Actinopteri; order Beloniformes; family Adrianichthyidae; genus Oryzias; species Oryzias celebensis. Next base: position 65,881,124 of record BNCR01000012.1, on the reverse strand, counting down.
AGTAGACCAAGAGTCTGCTCCACAAGGTGACTTTTTTTTTTTTTTTTTTTTATCAGGCTGTTCTAATTTTACAGAATGGGGCTTGCGTGTCGGAGCAGACTCAGCCGCAGGAAGGGGCAAGTAAAGGAGAAATGGGCTGTAAAACAAGCTTGATTAATGCTCCAGAAGCACTTGGCAATGAAAGCCAAAGAGGAAAAATGGGAAAATCTTGAAATACCGTCGCGTTGCCTCCTTAGAGATAGAGATAGGTCGGTCATTTTTTGAGCCTACTCAAATGAAAGGTTTTAGTTTTTACTTTTTGTGTTTTCCACCTAAGCAAACAGGATGAGATGTTTCCTGCCTGTTGAGAACTAAAGTCAACTGTGAAGCAACACCTGCTGTGCGACCGACTGTCGAGTGTGAAATGAAGATGACTTAAGAGCTAAACTTGATACCTTTGATCTTTTTTTTTCTCCTTCTCTTAAAGCAAAGCTTTTGATTTCATTGGTCAGAGCAGGTCTGTGAAAAAATCTCTTTCCGCAAGTGAAGAGTCTTTTGAGGAAGGAAATTGACGGGAAATGAGGGAAGCAGGAAGTGTCTAAAAAGAGGGTGTTTGAGTTTGGCTCATAGGCGCTTTGTTTTTACTTCTCTGCAGATGCGTACTGAGGCTTTGGTTAGGAAAAAGCTATAAATAAGTCCCTGCTGCTCCACAATCCCTCTACTTAGTCCTTGGAGTTTCCAGAAGTGGGGTTTGCTGTATATCACAGATTTCTCCTCTCATACCGACTATTTTTTACTTTTCATGTATCCTGACATTATTTTTTTTTTCTTTAACATTAGCTGAGATGGTGTATACTTTTTTTTATTAATTCTAACTTTGTATGTAAAGAAATAACGGTTCAAAGTTATGTCTCAGTCATGTGGAATTTTAATTTTAGTGGGGTTCTTAGTTTTGTTTTTCTTTGAGCTTTTTGATGTTTGCTGATGAAAGGTGATGTGGTCTCCATGGAAACTAGTAATGCTCAGTTGACAGAACAGTGTAGTGGCTGAGCAATATGAATCCCATAAATATGTATTCTGAAATGACGTGAGATACACAACCAAATCATGTTCAATATTTTATTCTACGCCTCTTTTTAAAAAAACGATTTGTGCTTTGCAGCTAACTGTGATAACATTTGTTTTTTGCTTTTTTTTTTTTTACACCACTATGAGGCGCAGTAGTGGAGGTCACTGACATGTCATCTCTACAGTGTCTAGTGCAGGGATGGACAACTCCAACCCTCGAGGGCTGCAGTGTCTGCATGATTTCCACATATCCAAGCCCTACTCATGACTGATTACCTGGTTCAGGTGTGTCCAGCCAATTACAACATGTCAGAGAATGGCATGTTGGAAGACATGCAGGAATGCAGCCCTTGAAGCCTAGGGTTGCCTATTCCTGGTCTAGTAAGAGGAACTGCTTTGAGTCAGGAGCCATTTGCAGAAAAAAGGGCAAAACTTTTACTGTTGTAGGGAAAATGACAGTTTTGCCTCAATCAACTTTTTGCTTTTGTGTTCCTCCTCTGTTTATACTGCAAAGCTCATCACCTGAAACGTAATCTTCTACAATACGGGTAAAGTTTTAAATTCTGTGTGGGGAAAAATGTTCAACAAGGCTGGCGCAAATTCATGGCAAAAAAAAAAAGGACATAATAGTAATTCAACATCCAAGATCCAAGGACCGACTAAAATTTTAAAATTAAAATCTTTAAAAAAAAGTATAGTTTGTGTCTTTTTTAATTTAAGTGGATTTTTTAAAATGTTAATCCTCTGAGAATGCTCTGCACTATACATGATCTTTGAGAATTGAATTAATTTGAGTTTTTATTAAAGCTCTCTGAATGTTGAAACACCACAAAAGGATGGGGATTAGTAATTTTTTTTGGATTGTTTATTAGAGTTGGAAGTCTTTTTTATGTTCTTTTTACCATTTCCAGTAAAATTTACGACAGCTCAAAAAAATAAACACTCAAACATGTCATGTAATCTGTGTCTTCATCTCTTTTTTTGTGTTTCCAGGCTCAGGTGGCATTTCTACAAGGTGAGAGGAAAGGACAGGAGAACATGAAACAGGATCTGGTGAGGCGGATCAAAATGCTGGAATACGCCCTCAAACAAGAAAGGTTTAAATAAAACTTGCAGAGCAAGTCATTTGTTTGTCTTGTGGTTTGCACATATGACTTGCATTGTTGTTGCTTTGTGCTTATATGAACTCTCGTGTGTCGCAGATCTAAGTATCAGAAGCTGAAGATGGGGAACGAGCAGAGTCCAGGGGACAAAAAGGCAGAGATGGAGGCAGATCAGCGTATGTTTCAGAGTTGCAGAACATTTCCATGGTTTGTCCAGGCTTTACCGTTGCATCTCTACTGAACTATCTATTTTCTGTAGTTCCCAATGGACCGGCTGAGTCCGACTCAGAACCAGCCAATCAGATGAGCTGGAAAGAGGGACGTCAGTTACTACGAAAGTAAGACCTCTCTAATACCTGTTCCACTACTCGTGCTATTTTTGTGTTTGATTAAAAAGACTCACTTCTAAAGTTCCAGCTATATTTAGTGCACCTTTTTTTCCCCCCTGGATCTGTAGATATCTCGAGGAAGTGGGTTATTCAGATACCATCCTGGACATGCGCTCCAAACGCGTGCGATCCCTGCTGGGTCGCAGCAGCCCAGAGTCTAATGGACCCCCACCAAGTGAGAGCTGCTCAGAGCCTGAACCTCGAGCAGGTGGAGAGTCCATGTTAGTCAGACAGATAGAGGAACAGATCAAAAGGTGAGAGCACAGCAGCAGGTTCTGCTGTTCAGATACACTGACATTCATTGGTTCACTTCACATTTTCAGCACTATTTTAAATAAAGACGTTGCATGTTTAAAAAAACAAAACAAATCCTCTACTGTACTTGAAAATAAATCAAAACTTGTTCTACAAAAAACGATTGAAGATTTGACTGAGAACAGAAAGTCTGCAGCACAAATTAAGTGTAGAGCTCTTTGATTCATTTAAATTCAGTAGAATAGGATAATACAAAACTCTGATGGACAAAAGTCTCAAAATATATTGTATTGCAAGGAATACGTGAGTATTTCCTTAAGCTAAGTTCTTTTTTATTGAGAACATAACAGGGTGAACAGAGTTAGAGCTTCTTACAAGCCTGAAAAAGAGAAAACCTTTCAGGTTTGAGGTTTTTATATTTGAAAAATTGATTTAAACTTAACTACAATCATTATGCTTATTACATCAAGTAAAGTGTGAATTCCTAAATTGATTTAATTTGCAGTTTTTACATCCTAATTGTTTGTTTCTTTCTAAGTGAAGGAACCAAACTGTTCTGTTTACATGGTCAATACAATTTATGAAATAGTTTTTTTTTCTGCACTGAGCTGCTCCAGAGTATAAGTCACAGCATCCAAAAAATGAAAAATAAAGAAGAAAAAATCATATATAAGTAGCTCTTTTGATAGAAATGTATGTAACAAAATCCTTGAACAAGAACAGACATTTCATCATAATGAAACAGATGACAGTAATAAACTGAATATGCAAGCTTCACTGCTGTAGCACATTGATGCTTATTTAGCTTTATGAAACATAGGAGGAATCTAGTAAATATCCATAGCATAGAGAATATGCTTACAAGTCAACTAAACTATTTATACCACTTCAAATCCCTAAATCTGTTGGATTCTTTATCCTTTATGTTGCTTCTAAACAACTCAGCTGAAGCAGGTGTAAAAGAAACATATTTGGACACCGCTACAGCTTCAAATGCCTCTACAATATTAGGGGTAGCGAGAAACCAGAGGGAGTAGGGGAGAATTCTGCCTATTTATCAGCTTTTAGGCTTGCAAGTGTGATGGTATTATGTGATATTATTTGAGTGTTAAGAAGGGTAACTGAGGTTAATCTGCCATTCCTTGACCCTGCGTGGTATTGTACTAAGTACAGGGTTTTGTCCTGAGAGTTTGAACTCTTAAAAAGGCCCTTTCATTTTGAGGAAAACTGAAAGCTTTGATGTATCTGGAAATGTAATTTTTATTGTAAATTATTTTCTTACTTAAAAAGAATTAAAATACTTTATGGGAGCATAAAATTTACTTTCAGCTTAAAGAGATTTTTGTTGACTTTTTATCGTAATTATCTATGGTTTTACAAATGTCAGTCTGACTATTTTCTAATCATTTGTTATAAACATGTCTTATATTCATTTAGGTGTGGATTTGTGTATATGTTTAGATGAAAAATGCACGTTGAAAGCTCAAAACTGATTTTTGTCTGTAGGAACGCAGGCAAAGAAAGCTCAAAGGTACGTGTCGGTGGCTCTGTGTTGGACAAGATCCCTTTCCTTCATGGTTGTGAAGACGATGATGAGGATGACAGTGATGAGGAAGATGACTTCCAAGGCATAGCCACTGACTGCATTGACGGTCCTCGAAAGAGTAAAAAGTCTCGTGTAAAGGTCTGATCAGTTATGTTATCTAAAAAAAACAAAAAAATAAATTGTAAAGTATCAACTATGAGTTAGAATGGGGGACTTTTCATACGATGTCTTGTCCTCGCCCAGATGAGTTCGGAGCCCATGACCACGGACCTGGACCCTGAAGACGAGGAGGACGAAGACGACTCAGAAGATGCCCTCAGTGAATTTGACTTTCTTGGCTCGGGGGAGGATGGGGAGGGGGCGGGAGAGGCCCGGATCTCTGGGGATGGACGGGAGTTAGGTATGCTGTTGCCATAACAACATCAGCAGCTCTGCCAGAATCACTGCCAGCAGTGTACCTGTCATTTTTTTCTGCCTTCCCTTGCTCACCTTTTTACTTCTCATTGTGTCTTGGCATCTCTTCTTGTCAATAAAACCAACCTCTTTTCCCAACCACCTGTCTCTGTCCTGTTTCACGAGTCGTCACCCTGTGACTCTATAGCTGTGTGCCTGTCAACTCTGTCTGTACATGTACTTCCTGTGGTTCAGGGGTCATTTCAAAGGTTATCAAGCATGCTGCCTTTTTTTCCTGTGTGTTTCACATTTCACTGTTGAATCATTTTTATTCAGTGGCTGTCTGCAATTTCCTACAAAAAAAAATTTTTTTTCAAAAACTATAAATTGATTTCCTTTGAGAGCATCACAGTATAAGAGCGTATCTTTGTGCTTGTGGCTGGGTTTGTTTCATCTGTCCATGTGTTGGCCTCACCGACCTTCATCCACCTCTCGGCATGACTGGATCTTTTGTTTCTCTCCTCTTACTGGGCTCAGAGAACCACAGGAACAAGTTACAGGGCATGATCTCGGACTTCCCCCCTAAACCCACTCCACCACCCTCTGTATCAGGACAGGGACGCTGCGGGGAAGGTAAGACCTCAGCGTTTAACGTACCGCATTAGCAAAACAACATGAATACATTAAATTAAATGGATAGAAATATGAATTTGTGTCTCTTAAATATTATTCATAAATCAAATCAGAATTCCACATACAGTTAACTGTAGCGTTGACTGTGTTTAATTTTGAAAACTTGAGGTCTTTTGGACGATTATTTTCTTTTGTGGGCTGTCCACAAGTCAAGAACACTTAATGCATTTTTTTTATTCCTTTGTAAAAAAAAAAAAATGGGGGCAAAATAAAAATGTTTTCGCTTTTCCACTTCTGGCCTCTAGGTGGTGCCTTAGGCTTCTCTTCTGATGTCTTCATCATGGATGCTGTTGGGGGAGGCGACATGAACCTGGGCGAACTGGCTGATCTAACTGTCGCCAATGATAATGATCTCTCTATGGATGTAATTACACATCTTTCTCTTGTATGTTGATACCTTTGTATGTGTGCACTGTAAAAAAAAAGTCGTATTTGTCTGGTTTTGCTGTCCTGTTAGATGCAGGATAACAGAGAGGAGTTCAAGAAGACGTGGAACCCCCGTTTCACACTCCGCAGCCACTTTGACGCCATACGGGCGTTGACCTTTCACCCTAACCAGGCAGTGCTGCTCACAGCCTCTGAGGATGGCACGCTAAAGCTGTGGAATCTCAACAAGGCCATGCATTCTAAAAAGTAGGAGATTTTCTGTCATTTCATTTACATATTTTGTATTCTGCTCTTTCTGGTATCATACAAATAGACTCAAAATGAGTAGAAAATTATATTTTTACAAAAGATGTCTTTCTCCAGGAACGCAGCGTTGGATGTTGAGCCCATCTACACATTCAGAGCACACTGGTGAGTTCAGTCTGAGGCAAACATTTGTTTCCTGTATTCACAAGCTGAAGTCATTCAATGCTCTCTTTATGTAGCGGACCTGTTCTCTCACTAACCATGAGTGAGGATGGAGAGTCCTGCTACAGTGGAGGCTTGGATGGAACCGTCAGGTGCTGGAAGATGCCTGACCTCAATGTCGACCCCTATGATAACTACGGTTAGTCTTTACCTGCTGCCAAGCATTTCTCATAAATATATGAGAAGTACATTTCTAATGCTTTCTGAAACTCATTTCTGCATCCAGATCCTAGCATTGAGAGCAGTGTACTAACAGGCCATGAGGACAGTGTTTGGGGTCTGACGTATTCCGTTGTCCACCATCGCCTCGCTTCATGTTCAGCGGATGGCACCATACGCATCTGGGACCCGCAGAATTCGTCTCCCTGTGTGTCTGTCTTCAATAAAGAGAGAGGTAAACAGTGACAAAGCCCAGAGCTCAGCAGAAAAAAAAATGGAAGATTAAAATAAAAACATCTGAAATTAAATCCGAGTACAGCTAGTATCTAAAAATTCCTAAAAGATCCGGGAACAGTTTGGATTTGAAAATGGTTTACTTAAAGCAATAAAAGCAAAGCTAAAACTAAACACGCCCAACAATATAAATATATATGTAAATAAATATAAACATATACATATAAACATATCAGACTTGGGATATTTAGTCATAAATGTTGAAAAACATAGAGGAAACATAAGGGAACTTAAAAAAATCAAAAACAAGTGTGGTAGAAATATATTTTATATATATATATATATATATATATATATATATATATTTTTTTTTTTTTTTTTTTTTTTTTTAAGAGATTGACAAAAGATTACAAGCAATCTGTACCATAAAACAAGATGATACTATGTAAGAAAGACTTGTATCATCAAACATATTCCAATTACCTACAATAGAAGGGTTTCTACTATGCTCATAATAGAAATTATTTTAAAGGGATCCCTCTAAAACACCAAACATTTATATATACCGGTATATATTTAAATTCTTAAAGAAAATTGACAGAAGAAGTTTAAATTGTTAGATACCATGTGACCTCACCCTTTGCACAAATGAGGACAGAGATCTGAAAAAAGATTACATAGACAGTCATTGGAGGTTTTTTTTTTGTTTGTTTGTTTCTGACATTTAAATGCCCTATTTCTACTAGAATTCACATTCATTCTGCTTTGTCTCAGTGGATGCACTGCTTGCTGTCAGTGCTGTTCACCTTACATGTCAAATTATTGTTTTCTCCAAACACTGCTGTCATGTTTTTAATGAGGAGACCCCTCCCCTATGGTCTAATTATGTTTTGACTTCTATCAGAACATGGCACGCCCACCTCAGTGGCTTTTGTGGCGACTGACCCCAACCAGGTGGTGGCGTCATTTGACGGCGGTGAGACTCTTCTCTTTGACCTCAACACAGAACAGAGCGTCATTGCGCTGGAGACACAAACAAAAGATGGTACGGTCTGGACGCACTGACCTTTAAACTTTGACAATGTTCTTAAATAGAAAGGAGATGCTTACAAGTGAACAACAAAACGCCGTATCATTTTGTTTTGCAGGCAGTGAACTGATTAACCGTGTCGCCAGCCACCCTGCTGAACCGGTTTCTATTACTGCACACGAGGACCGCACCATCCGCTTCCTTGACAACAAAACAGGTAAAGGCTGAATATGGTTAAGTCTTTTTTTTCCCATTAGTGGAATTTTTTTCTCAGCATGTACATGAATCTAAGAACACCTTCTTTTGTGTGTTTGTGTAGGTAAAGTTGTTCACTCAATGGTGGCTCACCTGGATGCGGTCACTTGCCTCACCACAGACCCTAAAGGCACTTACCTCATTTCTGGCAGTGAGTATTTTTCTACGTTTTTAATAAAAGACTACATTTCACTCTTCAGTGGACCAGATAAATCCCACACAAAAATCTATTAAACGAGTTGGTATTCTAGTTGTTTTTCCACCAACACCCTTCCCTTTCCCCCCCTACAGGCCATGACTGCTCGGTGCGCCTGTGGATGCTGGACAACAGGACATGTGTGCAGGAGATAACCGCTCACAGGAAGAAGCACGATGAGGCCATTCACGACGTGGCCTTCCACTCCTCACAGCCCTTCATTGCCAGCGCTGGCGCCGATGCACTTGCCAAGATCTTTGTGTGACGGCTCGGTTGTGATTCTGGTGAGATCACAGGTTTCAAGGAAAAATAAACAAAAAGGGAACCATTTGTGGAACTTGTCAGAGATTTAGATTTTGAGCATCACAAGCAGGTTTCAGTTCATCAAGGGCAGCTAAGTTGTGAAAATCTTTTAGTGGTGGTCAAAACGTAGAGAGAATTGATTCCCTATTCACTAAAACCGCCAAAAAAAAGAAGCCTTTTCATAAAAAGACATTTGTGTCCAGTCCTTTCTCCTAAAATCAAAGCTTTAGTAAAATTTTTCTTTAAATGCTTTTTTGGGTGGGTGCAAGTTTTTTAGATCTAAAATTCTTGTAAGTAAGCAGGTTTTCAGCATAAAACTGAAAATTTTATTAAGCGTTTTGAGAAAAGGTCAAATGCACTAATTATCTTAAAGTAGCAAAGCCATGATATCTGAGATTGAATAAATAGTGAAGAAAATATATTTAAAAGACCACATGAGTATGAATATGTTTATACCCGAATGTATTCGATCATTAAAACTAGTTTCACTTTGATTTGAGTATAAAATATATTTATTGTTTATGTTGCAACTTTTATCATTTCCTGTGGTAACCACTCTCTATAATCAGGAGTGAGCTTGTTGGAAGTCTGCATTCCTTCCACTTGACAACGGGTTCTGGAGAATCTCAAACGTTTTGAACGTTCAACAGGAGACCACATGCTTTTATTGAGGCATCTGATTGTCCAGTTTATAACTTGCACTACAGAAAAATATTTTAAAAAATTGGGTTAGCAAGAGAATGTTAAAAAAGGTAGTAATGGTTATTCTGACAAATAAAATGACTAAGTAAAGGCTGTTAATCTCTGAAGAGCAGTCTATGGGATTTTGGCTTTGTGGAGCCAGCGGGTACTTCCTATTTGGAACGTCGGGGGGGAGGAGTCACTCAGTCCAGTTTTCCTATATAGTCAACAATGAAAAGTACATGGTCGGGTGAAAGTAATAGAATTTTCCTCAGCAGAGCTGACTTTTGCATGAAGCATCTTTTCACGTCACCTGTGAACCGCTTTTGATCTAACCTTTTATTCTTTTTTTAAACTCTTTTCCAGCTACAACTCAGAGACGACAGTGGATCAGCTTTCTCTGCTCCTCCTCTCATGCACAAAGACACACACACACAGACTCACACATGCTCGTCCTGCACCCCACTGGCTGGGTCATCAGCACAGGACCCCACAGTTCTCCGTAAATCTTATAATACTAATCGCATCTTGTTATGCTTTTTTTTTTTTATATAACTTTAAAGATCTTTGCTGCTCTGTTTTTAAGTAATCACATTTCAATTAACACTTTTCTACACTACCTATATTATGTCTGGCTATTTTCCTAGTTTGTTTTTCTGCTAACATTTACTACAAAGCACTTGTACATGTGTATTGCTTCAGCTGCTGACACTACCAACATTTTCTTAAAAGACAATAAGGAAATACCGCATACGATGCATGAGGTCCTTACATTTTCGATTCTTATTTTTTATTTTTTACAGTAACTTGTGCCTAATAAAAAACACGAAGGCATCAAACAAACCGCTAACAGTGCCCAGTGTTTGCATTGGGAAACGGTGTGTTACATTCCAAAGACTCCAGATAATGTGTGAGTGTGTTTGTGTGTGTGGCAGAAAAATGCATTTACCGATTTCTGACTTTGTAAGATTTGCTTTTTGGGAGACACTAGCTTACCTGAGTGAACTGAATAGCTTTAATTTTATGTGTTTACAAGAACGTTGGTCTTATTGCACGTCTGAGCAGCTTCCCCCATGATTCTTCTGCAGTTTAAGTGTCAGATTAAACTTTGCCGTGCTCTAGAAGAAAAAAAGGAAGAAAAAAAAAAGGAAGTCCCACGAGTGCGAATCATTCCCACCGCAGACTGGCGCTCAGGCACCAGTGTAAGCAGCTACACACAACACAGGAGCTCAATGCAGGCCTGCTGGGCCAGCCTGAAAACGCTGACACTGATTCTGTCATTTGGTGCTTTTCACTGTACAGTGTGTGTGTGTGTTTGTGTGTGTGGATTAGTGTGTTTCTAGGTGCACTTGTTCAAACGCGGTGCTATGGCCGGCCCTGTCCGTCTTGATCCAGAATCAGGGATCAGTTTTAGTGTGTTTGTCTCAGAAGGAGAGGCTCGTTCATGTTTTTTTTAAGTCTATTTCAGATTTTCCCGTGGTGTTCTTGTTGTCATGTACCGTGCTCACATTTCAGCATTCATGGTCTCTGGTCTGGTCTTGATCCAAAGGATTTAAATGGTGTTGACCTTGAATGTTCTTAGCTTGATAAGTAAGTAGCTGCAGGTGTTGCAGTCAGAATCTCCTACGCTCAGAAATCAGGATGCCTCTTTTGAATTTAGTACGTTTGTTGGACTCTGGTTGGCTTTGGTTTGATCCTCATGACACTAATCTTTAAAACAGATGTGCTGTGAAAACAGATTTTCTGCCACAAAACCGTTGGCAAAGAACCATATCTGGCACAATTTTTTTTTCCCACCAAGCACTTGCTTCAAGAGAACTGTGAGTTCCTTTTTTCTTTAGAACTTTATACAGCTGTATGGGTATCTGCATATGAATCTGTAAAATCAGTATAGTCTGTAATCCTAATGATTTCACCATGCAACACTAATGGTTTTGGTTTCAGACACACAAAAACTTGGACTGAAGATTGTCTGTCATCTCAATGTTGGCTGCTGTGTAGAGTGTGGCCCTCGAGAGGCAAAAGTTATGCACTGCAGCCAATGGTTTCCTAGATTGCCTTTATGCAATAACAGCATAACATCCTAACGTTTTTGTTTGTAAATGTTGTCTCTTTAAAAACCAACTTTTTGCTATTATGAGAAACACTGATGAAATAAATAGTGGAACTTTCTAGTAGAACAGATTCATGTTTGAATAATCCAGAGCCGAGCGCTTTCCCACTGTTCATTCTTCATCTGTAAATATTTTGAAAGCAGGGTGGCATTCCGGTGCTGGATCAGACACCTCACTCTGCTGTTGCTTTGTCAAAGAAAAACAACCGGGTGCCACGACATCATTGCAGGTCATAAAGTCTTGCTGTATTATTTTTTTTTCCTGCTTTTGGCTCCCAATTGCACTACACCTGAAAGTGCTTGCATTGTTTAGGAGTGGATAAACAGGGTGCAAAAACAATATTGTGTGTATGTGTGTGTGTTTTTAACCATAAAAAGGTTGCTGATGGCCAGTTTTTTTTTTCTTCCCTGCACAACAACATATAGTCTAGCCTTTCTGAGGAAAATACATGACAAATCATTTTAGTTAAATCAGTATTTTGCATAAAAAGAACATTGAATGAGACTGTAGATGATGACAGTTGCCATTACATGCTGTAAATGTCTCATTTTTTTCTCCTTGCATTTCTTTATTTAATCATATGATTAATAAGATGTGATTATACTGTAGAGTCAGAAGTACCGGTAAGTCATCCTTCCTTGCTAGGCTCACAACTTGGTTGTTATCAATAATGACAATGTAAAACTTGTAAAAAAAATAAAATAAAATAAAATGGTTAAAACAGAAAAACAAAAAAGTAAGAACAAAAAAAAAAAAAGGAAAAAACATTACCAGTCAGAGGCCAAGGTAAAGGACTCTAATTTCTTTGTGTTTTTTACATTTTTTTTAAATCAGCAATTTATCACTGTGTGATATTTTGTACATCATATTAAGCTGTATTCAAACGATTTCCTCTAACTACAAGGGATAAGAGACCTGCTTTCTATTGATTTTGTTTTATTATATATTTTTGAACTGCATTCTAGCTTGTATTTTGTTTACGGGTCCCCTGTTGTACGTCATTCAGGAAGAAAATACAAAAATAAAACATTTTGTACAGTGAAGTGGGAGTTGTCATTCTTGTTGTGTTGTAGGCTACACAATGATGCTTTAGTGACAGTCAAATTATGAAAGGTTAAAGGATTTTTTTTTTAATTTAAAGTTTTGCTCAAAGCTTTACATTTTGGTCAGACTTTGTTTCATCTTCTGCTGCAGTTAAATAACCGACTGCAGTGAAAGCCAAAGCTTTGACAATGCAGATGATAATTTTTTATTAGAATTTGGCTGATTCTGTTAAATATGAAAATGCTGGCAAATGTCTTTTTTTTTTTTTTTTTTTGCTCGTGTTACTATATTCCGGTATGTGAGTTTATTTATTATTTTTTTAAGACCCGTTTGAGTAGCTTTATTCACGTGTTTCTTCTGTATCACATAAACTATTCTAATTGTGGCTGAAGAATCAGTCACATTTTTAAATATCCATCTCTTTTCAGAGCCTGCTGTGTCCCTTTCGGGGTCATGGGGCTGCTGGAGCTAACCCAGCTCCTGTTGGTGAAGACGGGCCTCCTGAATAGGTTGCCAGGCTATATCAGGGCCTCATATTCATTCACCAATTAACCTATGAAGCATGTTTTTATACTGTGGGACCAAGCCAGAGTGTCAGGAGGAAACTCACATGCCCGAGGAGAACATGCAATCTCCACTAAGATCTGAGCTGGTTTTGAGCCACCCCATTTTTGAATACACAAAAATATTAATTTGGTTCCATACAATTTAAGTTAAAAAAAAAAGGGTCTGTAGTGTTCAGAGTTAGCTGTGAAAATGTAATAAAAAATGTACTTTTTTCTAAATAATTTGCATTACTGCCCTCTTGTGGTAAGAAGATAAAGAAATCTTGAAAAACAATTTAAAGCTTAATTAAATCTAATCATGCAATGCATTTTTTCAAGGATAAAATAGTTTTTATACTTTGGTCTGAATTGAAGATCACAGATGATCATATAGAAGTAAAGTTAAAAAAAAAAAAAGGCCCTCTTTTGTGTGCATTTGTTATTATTATAGTAGACGAGGAGATTATTTCACGCTGATGTGGTTCCCCTGTCTAATTTGCTTTTCCTTGTATCGTATCACAGTTCCTGCCCCTCCCAGCCCACTAGGTCTTATATTGAAACCTGACAAAAGAAATGAGCCTGTAAACAACTCCATGAAGAGGTGTGGTTCCCATGCTGTCCTGCAGGGGTGCGGCTGCTAAACCTGCAAAAAGAAAGCAATGTTACATAAAAATAAATAATAAAAAAAAAAGCAAGAGTCAAGAAAGTTCTGCTGAAGTACTGAAGGTGGCTGATTAAATTTGGAGGGAAATGATAGAAGAATGAAGCTGCCCCCCCTCAGGCAGTGTAAGATGATCTGTGCTGACCTGGGGTAGGAGGGAAGAGAACAAACAAGTCAAACAACCCTAAATCAAGGAAGGGGGCGAGGATGACAAAAGGGAGGAGCGAGAAGCTCTGGAGAATGGAATGAGAAGGTGGGACCCGCTGAGAGCCTATTGGCCTCCGGAGGTGTCAGTCATGTCATTTCCTCCTTGGCTATGGTGAGAACTCAGAGTCAGAGGGCAGGAGGGAGTGCAGAGGGAGGTTCCCACACACAGTTCTGCCTGTCTGCCTGTGCCTTTTCTCTAAAAAGTACACGGGTTGAAACTGAAACAGGGCAAGACTTGTAAAAGGAGTGCAGTCTCTGCCTCTCTCTCATTCTCACGGTTTCCTGTTTACGGGGGCCATTTTGTTACTCAGCCCTAGGAGCACAACAAAGTTGTTTTTCTTTTCTTTTTTTCTTCTCCTCTCCCGATTTTACGACTGGGGAGTTTCATAACCAAGTTTGGACTTACTCCTCTCTGCAGAGCGACGTCTTTGGACTATAGAGTTGAAGGTGTGAGGAGGTGGAGCAGGCAGCAGGACAGTTTTGTCCCTCGCTGTGTTTTTTTCCCTTGTCACACACACTCTGCTAATGGCACGTCACATTCAGACTGTTAAAGACATCTGACAACAAGAACAAAGTGTCAGAGAGGAGGTAAAGGGACTTCCTGGATGAGGATTTCTTCCTTGATCCTCTGGAAGAGGGTTCGAATCCCGGCTTGTCTGCTCAGTTTGGGTGTCTGCATCCTTTGCTCCACTCGGACAGTTTGAATGAGTGTGACTTTGCCTGGAACCGCACGCAGCATTCTGAAAGTTTCTGGCAGCCAGCAACCTACACTTCAAATGGCCAATGCCACCCCCTACCCCAATTTACCCCCACAGGTCTTTTTTCCTCATGGGAACCCCTCACCACCAAGCCCCCCTATACAAGTGCCTCCAATGGTTGGGTTTCCCATAGCGGACATGGCTCCAGGGCAGTGCTCTGGTGAGTCTGTGGTGCCCTCACTGCCTCCTGCCCCTCCTGGGGTGTCCTTCATCATCCAGATTGGTCTGACCAGAGAACCTGTCCTGATGCCCCAGACTGCTGATCTGGCCTACGTGAAGCAAATTGCCTGCTCCATCGTTGACACAAAGGTAAGGAACGCTCAGAAAGGTGAGGGTGGCATGTCTTGGGAACACAGGCATATGGAGACAGAATGAGGGGCAGGGGCCCTCTCCTTGAGGATTCCTTTGGCTCTTGTTGTCCTTTCAGCCTTTTCGTCTCTGTGAAAGCCCCATTCACAAGGGTAAATGAAAGGATCTGAGCAGGAGAGCAAAAACATGTCGGGAGCTGTCACAAGAATGCCAAGGACGCAAAAAACCTGCACTAATAAGAGGAAAACCACTATTTTTTTACTAATGAAAGGAACACAGCATTCAAGTATTCTCTGATGATACACATCTTGCTCAGATGAGCTGTAAAGAGGTGTAATTTTTACCTAATTACATCAGTTGTTTATGCTGATGCTGTTTCTGTTGGTCGTTCAGTTTATTAGAGCAGGGCAAATATTTATGTAACCTCACATGAGTTTGAGGTTTCTTATCAGCTCAAAGAGGGAAAAAAGTGATTCTTTAGTAATGCAGAAAGGGAAGTTGGTTGTGACTTTAGGAGGAACGTTGTTGTTTTTCCTTTACATCCAGTCAAGAGATCAGTGCGGAAAACAGTAAAATACCTTTTGTCAATTAATGTGGGTAATTGCTTTTGGGTTGCGTAAAAGTAAAGAACGATGTAAACTATGTAAAGAACGAGTAAAAGAATGATGAGTCGATGAGTAATGTCACACAAAAAGATGACATTAAAAGGTGAAAACGTGGACAAATGTGGTGTATTACAGGAACTTATTCCCTTTTTTTCCAGTGTGAGCCACTGCTATTCATTTTTGAGTAAATTGATAATCCATGAGGGACTAACAGATTCAATTTCCTTCAGAGGTAATAGTTTATTATAGTTTATTATAAACTACAGTTCCCCTTATTAGTTTGTTTTCTAACATATGTGTTTAATTCCCCTTTTTTTCATACAAAGTTACATTTTATTTGTCCCACTGCCAGATGAAATCCTCCAGGTTTTATTTGGTAGTATTTTTGCTTTTAGCCCTCATTAAAAAAAAAAATTGTGTTATCTCTTTTTTAAAAGCAGATATGTTTTGCCTGTATGCTCATTTTAATGGACTAAACTGACCAAAGGGTCAATCCTCTAATCTAAAGGACAAGTCATCAATAATGCTCACTTTTCTGCGTGACCGTTTGGTATTTTGACTATTTCCTTTTTGTAGAGAATAAAATGATGGCAAGAATATAGAAAAACAGAGTATTTTCAGACTTTTCATGCTACAGTCCCAGAGTGTTCACGCTTCATAGCCTCCACACTTTCAGCAGGCTTGGATTGTTTGCGATTATTCTCTGGCTGACACACGTCTCGCATTGTCATCCTGCTTTCAATTTACCAGACGTAAACTCTAATGTTAGCAGTCATTATGATGCTACTCAGCTGATAGTGAAATGCAGTACATTTGTCACTTCAGAGCACTGTGCTCCACTTCTACCGATATTATGACGTATGTAAACGTTAAAATGATACAAGAGCAGTTGTGAGACAGTAATATCGTCCGGAATGGAATTACTTTTGCATAACAAGAAATTAGTAATGTATTACAGCTAGAAAGTGTCCACCACAGCCCTGCAGATAAGTGGGAGTAAACACACTCCTATTACAGTGTGGGCCCCTTCTTTAATCATGTTATGGTAAAAGGAGTTTTCTTGAACATTAAAAGTTCGGTACAGAATGTAGAGTGCAGTGGCAGTAGTGACTTTTTCTCTGAAACAGGAAGTTTCAAATTTTATGGGAAATCTAGTCTTTATTTGAAGACTGACTCCACGTGCTCTATTTGTTGAGGTAATACAGTGATTCAGGTGGCTTTATCTGTCAGCTCAGCTGGGAGGTGGTAATCAGTTCATTTTTCCACATGCTGCTTTGTAAAAGCCCCCAGATATTTAACATTTCCGGGAAGCACCTCCATCCAGCTCACGCGCTCTGCGCAGAATTTTTCTTTCTTTGCACAGTGAGTTTTGCTTTCTCGTTAAACAATTAGCTGCATAAACAGGACCGTCCTTTTCTGTGATTCTGTGTTTTAACAGTGCACCTGATGCTGTGCAACGCTACACCAGTCAGACAAGGATGACCGGTTATTCTGTGGCACACTTCCTGACGACTCACTCATTTTCTCCAATATGCCTTGAAACAAGACAATTGTCAAATCGTAAAGTCAACTAGAAAGAAGTCAATTGTTGAACTTTGGCCAATGTAAATAAGTCTGTCACTCCCCGTCTTGCTCAAATCTCTCTCTTTTGTGCCTTTTGACGTCAAACAAACTGAATGCTTTTATTCTTTAATATGTAGGAAGTTGTTTTAAATGTCTTCTGTGCGTATATTGCTGCTTTCAATTGTTTTGTTATTTGTTTGTTGTAAAGTTAACCAATTCTGGAGCAAACCAACACTAGAAATCAGTAATAAATAAGCTTAAATCATCAAGTGGTGGTGCATGTTGTGTGGCCACAGAAATCCAGAGTGCAAACTCTATTCTTAGCCTTTTTCTGAAGGACTTTCATGGTGTTTGGAGGGACGAACTGTTTGAGAAGCTCCAGCAGATGAACTGCTGTCAGGAGGTCAAGAGCAATGTGAGGATGGAGCCATGAGGTACCTGCTTCTCTGTTCATCCCTTGAAAATCTTTAAAAATAATTACATCATAATGTTAGTACTAAATCTCAACAGACAGTCAGACTTGCTTAAAACTTAGAGCAGAGTTTGGAGAGAGCAGTTGTTAAATATGGGATGACGGTGAGAAAATGGAGAGCTAAGTTTGCTGGTTTGATTGTCCAAATTCACAGCTGAAATGACCAAAATAAAGGTTTATACAATGCAAATAATGAAGAACCTCCTGCTGGAAATCTACAAGTGCAGTAATATTTTAATAAGCCAGAATACTGAGAAAAGGTTGGAATTTTTATGTCAGTTTTAAACAATATAAAAAAAAATAAACTACTGTTGTTGGGTCTTTTAATGTGCAAACAATATTCAACAAAATAGATAATCAACAGAGATAATTGGACCATAACAGTTAGAACAATTACACAGTATTCAAGTTACAAGCTTTAAATAGCTGAGTTGCCTCAAGAACCTGAAGCTGACGGGGGGGAAAAAAGAAGGCTAGTGTTTGCTGTGGAGTATAAAGACTGAACTGTGCAGAATTGGAAAAAGGTCATGTGGTCCAATAAGTACAGATATTGCCCATTTAAGAGCAACGGGGTAAGAAGACAAAACGTGGCAGTGTTTGTTTCTATCCACCCAAATGCGTGTTCTGCACCGAAAAAAAAAAAAGCATGCAAAATGTGCAGAGCTGCATTTACGGTTTTTGTTTTTCAGGTTACGGAATGTTGTCTGCCTGCAAAACAGGCTGCTGTCCATATTTCTTTCCCTATAGGGTCTAAAAGCAAAATGTCAGGGATATGAGTCTACCAGCTGGCAGAAAGTAGAAAATGTGTGTTTGAATTCTATAAAACGGATGAGAGCCAGGCGTGTTGGCTTATGATTAATCAAGGAAAGCGAGGGGGTGGTGGGGGTGGTGGGGTGGGGTGGTGCGCTCATACAAACACACAATCATGGCTGCCTCACTGGGAGAGCAAAAAAACACCAGGACTAAAATAAATAATTAAGACAAAAATTTTAAAATATCCTAAAATAATGAGATATTTCAAAATATACTATGATTAAGGTATTATAAGCATCTTTTTCTTTCTTATGGCTCCTCAAACAAGCTTGTTGGTTTATTTATTTATTTTTTTTTGGGTCAATTGATTGGCGATTAATGGAATTTTTGATTGATTGGTTTTGAGTTCACTTGGGAATTATGAGTTGTTTTAAAGTGTAAAGAGAACAGTTTTTGTCTGCTTAGAGAAAGGAACAAGGCCTGTGTCACACGTGTCATAAATGTTTAAATTTAGAAGTAGATGTGTTAAAAAACATTTAGGTGGTCAGGCTTTACCCCACAAAGCTTGAAATATGCAAATTCCATCCAGAATCTTCAGCCTGCTTAAATCAGAAAGTAGCTCATAATATGTTTGTGCTGGGTAACACAATTCCTAACCTCAATGTGCCTCTTTGGGAAACGATGGCTCAACTATTCTGGTGTTGGAACACAGACGATTCCGTGGGTCAAAAGCAGACCCCAATGTGGATTATTTCAGGCTTTTTTGTTGGTTAAAATCTATAAATGTCATATGCCAACATACACATGCAGAATGTGTGTCAGAGGCTAAATATACAACCTAGTTTTAGACCATGTCCAGTTCTATGTGGTTTTGTTTAAACAGCCATTTAGAAAGACTTTTGCAAACCGCGTGGTGGAGAAACATGGAGGAGAACATTCTTTAAGGCATTTGACAGGACAGACTGTCTCTTTTACTTATAATAAACACATAAATCTTGGATTTTACTAATGGATCAAAACTTGTGAAGTAAACCATAAGAATGATGAGATCAAGGTAAAGGATGGACATCACCATATTGACGCACGTCTTCACCTTTAGGATTATGGGAATTTTGATGAAACTTTTAGTTAAACCCAGAGGAACATACCAATTTGTTTTTTGGCAAACCTCATAGTCTAGTTTTGCTTCATTTTTATCATTATGTTATTATTTTACTTTTTTTTTTTTTTTTTTTTTTTTTTTTACAAGTAATGCAATCATTTCAAACAATGTGAAACAAGCTTTTGATGTGCAATGCTTTTAAAACATTATTCCACCAAAAGCCTATGCCTAACTTATTAATTAAAATGAATAATTTTTTAAACAGTAAATAATTATAATCACAATCCACTTTTGTTTAGCATTGGGCGATTGCTGTGTGACAAAATCTTAGGCTGAGTGTTACACAGTTTGTTTCAAAAAAGGGTAAATAAAAAAATCACACACAAAGATTCATGTTGTATTTTACTTTCAAAGAAACAAAAAAAGCTAATTTTTCATGTGTTTTATTTTAAAAGGCGACCCTACCACTCTCAATTATTTGCATGCTCCTCATCCCAGCTACAAAGATCTTTCAGTTTTGGTAAAACTAGAACTTGTTTCTTTTTCTTTTAGGTAGGCTCAGGAATTTAGTGGAAAATTCCATTCTGTCTTATTGGTCTCTAAATGTCGTCTTCATTAGGATTAATAAGGCAGCAAAGAAGGTGATGGTTTATCCCGCGCTTGCCCCATGTATGAACAGTGTTAACATTTTTAAACCCAGACTTGCTGATGACCACCCTCTCTGCTTTATCTTCACCCAACCGTTTTAAAGCTAAATCTTTAGAAGAAGGTTCCTTACGGTTCAAATGTAAAGCTATGAAGGTCATTGTCCCAGTTTGTCAGTCGGAAGAGAAACAGTTGTTAATGTTAAGGTCTGTGGGTTGTTTCCTTTTTTGGATATTTTCTAGCATGTGAAAGCCACTTTCAGAATTGAGAACAAGGTTTTTAAAGGGTGCCGATACATTTTAAGCAAGACAGTTTGGGGAACTAAGTGACAGATGTTTCATCACTGTAACAAGTGAGATGTCACACATGGAAAACGACTTATTTCCGGTTCCAAACAAATTAAGACAATCCATTTTTCCATGGCATATAGCCATGTTGGAACCAGACGTCGTCAGTAGGCTGTGATTAGTCCGTGTCGGTCTTAGTCTACATTTCTATGGCAACCACTCACTCCAGTCAGTAGTGAGCAAATTAGAAGGCCACACCCCTTCCCCTGAAACCAGGCTCGGAAGAATCTGTCAATCAAACGCTTCAAACGTTCAACACAAAGCCACCTACATTTATTGAGGTCTCTGATTGGCCATTTTTTAACTTTAATAACTTGCGCTACAGTAAAAATAGAATGAAAAACAACTTAAGCTTAGCAAGAACATGTTAAAAAAGATGTAGCAGAACAGAATGGTTACTCTGACAAATATAACGACTGATTAATAGCTGTTAATTTCTCTATATGGGATTTCTGCTTTTTGGGACAAGCAGGTAATTCCTATTTGGAACTTGAGGGGGGAGGGGTCACTCTGTCCAGTTCTCATATACAGTCAATGTTTGGGGCAAACCCCGGATTTACTCCAACCACTCAAAAAGCAATGTATAGGTGAACAGATGAGGGTCGCCCTAAAGCTCAGCGCCCTTTGGTTTGGATATGAAAATGTTGTATTAGACTTTCCTGCCTCTCACCAGTCAAAGCTCAGACTTTGACAAAGTTCTATCAAACTTGGAGTTTAGTTTGGGAAAACTTTACATTTTAATCTTCAGAGCTTTCCAGGCACAATGGAAGTATTGGTTTTGGTCCAGAACTGTTGTTGGTTCTTCATAACTTTCACTGTTTGCTTTCTCAAAAATGAAACAACATAAACTCCCTTCATCCATATAAAAATATATTCATAATTTGACCTTTTTTCAGATCTTGCTATTCCAGTCACACTCCCAATCCCCCAAAATCCCCTAAATACAAAACTCCTGGCCTGCTAGGGGCCACAGCTTTAAGTTGGAGTTGGACAATAGACGGCTTGTTCTGGCTTGGCGAACCGAGTGTAACACATGAGTGTGACTGTACACGCATGCATGCCCACATTAGTGAGTTTGGAACCCACACCTCCCAACCAAGCTCATCTCCTCCAGCCCAGAAAGGATGAGTCATCAGCTTTTTATTCCCTGGATCCTGTCTTGTGTTCCATTGGCGCATTTTTCCATTCACTTTTTAGTACAAGAACAAATTCATGCAACGTATCCTCTCCTGCACTGTTTCTAATTTAAACTACACCCTGAAAGACTACCACCCATCCAAGTTGCTTGATTTGGGGAAAAAACCTTAGAAGACCTTTAGGGCTAATCTTTGTTTGGTCACTAAATCTTTTTTGTAAACTCTACATCTGGTTTGTACGAGGCAACAACACCCACCAAAATCGCATTACGGGAACCTACAACCTCCCACCCCATCCCTCCAACCAGCCCCCACTCACTCCAACTCTAACAACAGCTAACAGTGTGGCCTGGAACCCAGAACATTGCCTCTGTGAGAATGCAAAACTGATACATTTGCTCTTTCCTGGGACAAATCCTACAGAACCCATGTCTTTGTTCTTCTAAACCTGCCTGCTCACTCCATGCGCCTTTCTTATTGTCCACCCTTTCCTTTCCCTTCCTACAGTCTAACTCCTCTCCTTTTCTGTTGACTTCCTGTTTTGATCCCATGCATCTTTGCCTCTTTTGCTCATCTTTCAACTTGAAATTAAATATGAATTTCTCTTCCTCCGTGAGTCTGAGCCCATGCTTATTACATTAAGTCTGTTTTGTCTGTAATGACTGCCACACTCCTGCTCCGGGAACTTCTTGTTTGCTTGCATTCTTGAAAAACGCTTCAAAGCAGTTCATGCAGCTTGAAAGAGAAAAACGATCAGATCTGGTGGAAGGCTGGTGTCAAATGTTCCGTGCGCCCATGTGGTGTTCTCTTGGAGTTATTTTGCCATCACAGAGCACAAGGTGAAATAAATCATCGACTATGGCTGCTATGCTCTGCCTTCTCCTGGCTACAAAAAAGGGTGACAGCTTAACAGATTCTATTAACAAATAACACACATTTGTTCGCTATTATAAAGAGATAATTAAACTTTAGCTCAGTGCTTGTGGGTGAGATGTGTGCCTGTGAACCAGCTGAGCCCTGCCACCTCTGCTGCTATCCTTTTGCCAGATTATGCAGAAGTTACTGAACATGGATTTCTCTGCTGGTTTGTTTTTGCCTTTGTGTATCAAGCTGTAGTAAATATTTTAATTTTCTCACATTTTATACAAAAATTCTCAAGAGTTGCACCTAAAGTCACAATGTTTGCATGAAATCCCCCTGCACCAGTCCTACACAAGTGTCATCTTAAGTCAGGAAGTTGTCTTGCTTCTGGCCAAGCGTTTGTGTCTTCATAAACAAATACGTTTTGCACATTAAAGCACGTGCTTTACTTCGCAGTAAGTTATTTCAGATGATGAGCATGAAGCAGAAAGGTGTCATTTTTTAAAATGGAATCTATGTTGCCTAAGCAACATAGATCAGCTCTCCTTACATAAATTTGCCATCCTGTATGTTACTTGTCTGAATTTGCATGGTAGTGGAAAGCTTTGCACGACTGACCGTGCTTGGTGTTTCCTAGCTGTTTGCAATGTCCTGCACTGAGAGACATTTGATTATGCAAACGTCACAGCATTTCTGGACAGAGATCCTTAACAAATATACACAGTGTTATATAACATATATAACTCTGTAAATATATATATATATATATGCATACCAGTGTGCTTTGTGTGGGAAGTGTGAAAGTTTATCTGAGCACTTGCAAGTGAACTCTGGTGTAACATCCAAGTCTGAATGCAGATGGACTCTCCGTAAGAATAATGAAAAGAAAAAAAAACACTTCACGGTGCAAAATTAAAGAAATGTAAACCATGAAAAGGTTTACCAATTTGCTGTTCACACACATACTAAATAACTAATCATTTGATCTGTTGTATCATTAGATTTTTCCAGGAACATGTAGACAAGATAATTTGACATTCTTGATCCAATAGCAGCACTTATCAAATATTAAAAATCTGACCTTGATCCATTGGATTATCACCTGAAAAAAATTCCCTGAAAGTCTGATAACATCATTTATTCGCATTTATCTGACATATGTCATAGTTTTACAACTGTGCATTCGTGAAAGCGAGGAGGCAGAGGTTTTATACCTCTGAATGTTGTTGCATTTCCAAGGCAAATACCTTTCCTTCCTCCAAACAGAGAACAACAGCAAGGTGCTGTCTATTTTGGAGCCACATTAACAGCAAGGCTAATGCTGTGACTGTTCGCATTGCCATATTTATTAAGAACAGATGGGTGAGGATATTCTGGAACTTGCCTCATTATGTGCGTTTGTAGTTCTCCGACATAAATCAGATCATTGACTGCCATAAAAAGCAGAGCTTTCTGATGATTGCATTTTGTCCCAGCTGTCCCTTTTGTTTTTGGGATGTAAACAGATTTGTTGTCTCACTGGTGAACATGGTACAGTCAGGACCTGACAGTGTGAATCAATAGATAACAGAGGATCAATTGAACTAGTTGTTTTTTTTGGGGGGGATTTTCTTCTTCTTCTATAAGTGCTTCTTTTAGGTCAGGGGTGTCAAACTCCAGGCCTCGAGGGCCAGCTTCCTGCTTATTTTCCAGAAATCCTATCTCATCTGTTACTGATTACATCAGGATCTGGATCAGGTGTGTTTGGCCAAAAAGGAACTTAAAAGGCAAAACATTAAGGACATTAGCCCTCGAGGCCTGGAGTCTGACACCCCTGTTTTCAGTAAACAAGCAGTTTGCAACTGTGTTCTTGAAAATACAATGTGAATGCAAATCAAACCAAATAAAAGTGTAAAAATCTTCTAAGTTTCCATTTAAATCAAGCCTACCAGTGTCCCGGCCTAAAAGTACTTAAAGTGTTGTTCTTTTTTAACATTTGACATTTTGTGAGCTAGTTTTCTTTCTGACTGGTGACCAATGTAAAGAGAGTTTGGTGGTCCTATGATAAACTTTTGAAACTTATTTAAAGCTTAAAACATGTGCCCTATGTGATATGATAGCAGAAAAATGTAACTTTTTATAGAATCAGAAAGATTCAAAAAATGATGCAAAGAACTTCAATTTGATTTCAACTGTTCAGTTGGAATTTTCTTTAACTGTTTTTGAGGCTAATTTCTTTTCTCCGACCAGGGCATTTCTTTTTCTGTTCCAAGCAGAAGAGACCTCATGATTCTAATTCGCTGATTAGTAATGATGAAAATGTTTTTGTGCTCTAATCCAATCGGATGCAACAAGACAGAGCTTGATTTGGTGGCTTCAAACAACTCCCCAAAAGCATGAGAAGAGCACAGAAAACTCAGCTGTGCTCAAAGAAACAATTGAAATCAAAAAATAAAAATGAGGAATTGAGAATAGCTGATTTAAATGATGCTTGTTTTGAATTATTATGATGTCACTGCAGACTTCAAGTGTTAGCTGTCATGATGTTGTGTGTGTGTGTCAGAGAAGTGAAGCAATGCATGAGACCATAAGCAGTCAACCGGGTCAGTGTGAAAGTTGACAGGATGGGCTGGTTCAGGGCAAGGGTGGCACATGCGTGACTGCAGCTCCAGCAGAGATGTGTGTTTGTGTATGTCTGCAGACGCGGGACAGTTGTGAGAGGAAATGAGAAAAGCGTAAGCTTACTTCACAAGGTAAACACATGACATAAACCCAGACGACAGGTCAGACATGAGCTTTTGAAGAACATTCAATATAGTAAAAACAAATGATGAACAATTACTTTAAGTAAGTTTCTGTTTTATGGACAACATTGTTATTTGCATAAAACTTACTAAAAAGCTTCAAGCTATAAAATTAAGGACAATTTAATAAAAAGCAAAATAATCTATCAATGGGGTTAGAAAAATGGTCTTAACAAGAATTCTCATTTAATAAAAAAATTCCAGTCACTGAAACACGTTTTCTCAGACTAAGGTTGTTTTCTTGCTAAGATTATTTTTCTTTTAAGACAAAAAAAAGACAGTTATTTTTCAACATGGTCTTTTTTTATTTTGTAAAGATTCAGTTTTTTTGCAGTGTGAGACCTGTTTGAAGCTATTTGATAAAGAAAGTAGTTAATCTCAGGGGGCAGAAACCTTACTAAAAATATAAATACCTTTTTAAAAAAGCACTTTCTTTCTTTCATTGAATGGTAAAAACAAGTAAAAGTTGTTTTCTTTTTCTTTTTGGGTGAGATCAAAACAAAACTACAGATTTTACCCAACAGACCAAACATTTACAGGGCTGCTTGAACTGATTTGGATAGTAAAATGTTATAAAGATTTACAAAAAATCTGCAACTGGAAAATGTCTTCAGAAGAAACTCAATTTAAATAATGAAGATTTACAGTTTTGAAAGTTATTGGCACTGGTAGATAAGAAAGAAAACAGGAAACGCTCTGTGCAGTGATGCAGTAACTCACAAATTTGTTTGCCAAATTTCCCCGTTTGCTCCAGGTTTCCATTCGTTTAAGAAGGAAAAAAAAACCCAAAAGGCAACGACAGCAGCTAAGAAAACTCTTTATCAAAGAAAACCACTTATTTGTCACATGACTAAAGTATATTGTGTTGTTCTAGCACTTTCTCCTGTCTCCTCTTTCAATTACAAGCTGGGTCCACACACCCTTGAGATAGGAAAGCAAAAAGTAAGAAAATATGAGGAGTGGTGTAAAGACACAGAAGAAGACAGAAATGAGTCAGAGAGGCAGAATGTGACTGTTTCTGGCCCTCAGCCTGCAGTTTTGTGTTGGTCTTTATGTGCCCAGAATATAGGAGATATACTGATCGGCAAAACTCTGTTGCATTGCTTTATACATGTTTTTTTAAATTTAAAAGTTTAGTTAGCAGTAAAAATATAAATATTGGACCCAAACCCTTAAATACTATTTTTCAGAAAACTGATTCCGTCATTATTTGCTTGTCGTCCAGTAGATTTTAACGCAGTGTTTATTTGTGATCATGTATTGTTTGCAAATGAATATTTTTGAAAAATCATCAGAATGAAAACATATTAGAAATGTCAAGACAATACCTCACTATTTCACATTTTCTGCACAGCATACGACTTACTAAAAATTTTTGCTTAAAAAAGCTGTTGGAAGAATTGAAAGTTGATGGAAGTTTTACCCTCTGAAGCTTTTTCTTTAATGCATATTGAGGTGGGTATTTATTTATTCAGAATTTAGAATAATCACATATATCTTTGGTCCCCTGGCATCCTATACTGTACTACAAGTCTGTGTGGAAATTACACTTGTATGAGGAAAACAGTCATAGCCTAAGGCCTGCACATGATGTCCTACAACATACCAGTTGCTCTTGTTTTGCCAGCATGGTTTGCTGCATTTTCTGTAAGAGGAGCAGGTGAGAGCCAAGCGTTTTCATTTATGGAGGTAATACGTATTGTAATGCTGTTTTATGGAAGCTGACAGTTTTCCACTTTCTCCTTTTTTCATCCTGTAATATTTGTGTTATGCCCCACCCACATGGTTGACCACAACAAAAGCACTGACTTTGTGTTGACTTGTTTGTAAAAAGAGAGATAAATAAATATATATCTCAAGCTAGTGCTAATCCCTTCTTAGTAAACTATATTCACATATATATTCATAATATATTACCTTTGGCACATTGAAGAACAGATTTTTGATGAAATATTAGCTATTTTTGTTAGCTCTTTTACTACCTTGAAGTAAGACAACTCAATCTCTGAGGCATCGCCTTTCGCTCCTTCTGGTCCTTTCCATGACGTCATCTGAAATTTTGCAAAAAATGGGTGTGTATTTTAAATGACTGTGTTTTGCCGATCAACGCTAGCCCAGCGGGGAAAGTGTGTTAGTGTGTTTTAGCCAGGGGCCGGTGCAGGCAGCACAGAGTCTTCCTGGAGGGAGCTGTTCTAAATTGTCTATGTCACATCGTGAGGACCTGCTAGTTTTTTGTGGATTGTTAGGAGCAAGTGCTCAGAGTGTTTTAGAGGAGTGCTTGGAGAGGCGTGGATGGATCAGAACATCCCTGTGGGGTTGTTTTTCATGTAGAATGGACATTATAATAAACGTTCAAGCTAAGAAAAAGTAGATTTTGCAGGATAAAAGCCCTTTAATGTGTTTATTTTTCTAGCTGGAAACTGGCTCAAAACTGCACGACTGGATTGCTTTGATATTGCTTGCTGTTTTTCTTTCTTTTTTCTTTTTCTTTTACTACGTCGATTTTAATGTGGGCTTGTGAGGTGCTATAAGCTATGGGAGATACTTTAAACAAAGGAATGCTGGGATATTATCGCAGCTAACCTCAGCGCCAACAGTTCTGCACCAACAGTTCTTCCCACAAACGAGAAACGAATTTCCAATGAGCTCCTGCTTTGCTGAAGTTTATATTTAAAGGAAATATCTCATAAAATGACTCAGGCTTTTTGATTTTGGCTAAAAACTGTAAATTCATAATCAATAAATCCTGAATCAAGGCTGAAATAGTTAAAGTGCAGGGCACATTTTAAACACAGTGTCCTGAGTTTTTCAGCAGACTCCTGGCCAGTTAAAAGTTCATTGATTTCTGATGAAGCTTTATTGCAGTTCCAGCATCACAGTGAACTTTGTTTACAAAGCTGTCCTTCATGATGTGAAAAAAAAACAAACAAACAAACAGACAAACTCCGTTGCCGTGTTTATCTTAGCAAAACAAAAACATACTCTTCTGCCTGATGGAGGTATTTCTCTGGAATGAGAAGCAGCCTCTTTGTTCCGCACAATCCTGCGAATTTTACGGTGGGGGGTTGGGACAATCAACCCCTCTGTCGCCTGGTTGGCTTATTACATTCTGGAAATTCCTGACAATAAGAGGTTTAAAATGTCCTAAAGGGAAAAAAGGTCAAATTGAAACAAGGTGATTTTAAGGAGGACATGGTGGTAGAAACTGCTTCAAATGCAGACATTGCCCAATAAACTCAAGTTTGACCTTTAGAAAACATTGACTGTAAATATTTAAAATGAATTAATACCATGTTTAAAAGACACAAAAGCCTTTATAGTTCTCCTTAGAACAGATATCATTCCAATATCCAGTTGTGTTTACCTCTGCGTGCATTAACTCCTGGGTAACTGCTGTGCGAAATTTGATAAAAATAGAGAATTGATATGACTGGCTGCATTTTTTTAGGTACAAAGGACACCTTCAAAAGCTTTTATAATAGATTTATTTTATGTTTTAGTCTGAAAAAGAATCCTGCTATTAAACAACAAAACAATATCATAAAACATAAAATCAAATTCTTCCCATCTCATTTAAGTTTTGTATTTCATTAAAGTTCCCATCATCATGCTAAAATGAGGAAAGACCGAGGAAGAGGAGGATGGTGGGGAAGTGACAGGACCTGCTACCAACAAAGGCTGAGGCTGTTAAGAGCAGGAGCAGCCCGTCTGTCAGGCCTCGCTTCTCACGTTACCTCCCCTTCCTTCTTAAAGCTCAAAGCAGAATGAGATGCTTTGTCCGTGCACTCTGGTCCTACACCAACCTTCGACCACTCACTGCACACTCACCCCCTTATGCATAACCATTTGCTGAACTTTCCTACAACAACTTTTGACTTTTCATGTGCTCTTTTGCCCATGTGCACTGTCTAAAGTTGCATCAATTACAAATGTGTTTTGCTTGTCCAGTCATTTCCTTTACAAGATGTCACATTTCATTTATTTGTGAAGCCGTTTGTTTTAATGCAGGACTGGTCTCAAAAAGTTCTTTGTTCCAATCTGAGGTCATGGTTTTAAAAAAACAAAAAGAGTCTTTCAATGCAGCGCCTAAATATGTTTTTCTTTTTTTAAAGTCAGGCTGCTGCGTTATTTGTTTTTTGTGCCCAGTGGAAATATCCCTAAGGTGTTTTCCACCATGACTGTTTCCATGGCGTATTGGAAATTTGCTGAGTGTGATCATGAGTTTACAGGTTAAGCAAGAATTAGGCACCTATCTGTGGTATGTAGAAACGGGCAGATGAAGAATGTAAACGTCATTTGGTCGTCTTCAAGGGTGACACATACACGCACGCCCTGTTTATCTTTTGAAAATTATTTTACTTTATTTTGCTGGAATAAAGACAAAACTGGCAGCTGTGACTATATTGCTGGTTTTGTCAGCACATCTCACAACACAAATTGTGTATCCTCCCAAACAACTATTTATTGTAAGGGTTTTGCCTCAATATTTAGTTATTTGAGATCACTGCTGCAAAGTTGACATGGAATCTTGAAGAAGAAATGGTTAGAATTCTTTTCATAGATTTGTCGTACTGTTTCTTATCTCACGACGTTTTTTTCACAAAAAAGTCCCAAGAACAAACAAGAATACTTAAAAAATAATAAATTAACCCTCTTTAAGGTTCAATGTTTAGATTTTAATCATTTTATTCACAGAGGAGAAGAAAAATAAGTAACTGTAAATTTCTCTTCTTAAAGACAAAAAAGATGCATCAGTTAAAGGAGCAAAATGTTGTGTCTTATGGATGAAGATCAATGACTTTATTGGTGCTAGGCTGAAATAGTTCCAGTGCTGGGCACATTTTAAAGCACAATGACACAAACACAGTAGACCTGAATCAGAGGAAAACATGAAATGCCACCTCAAAGACGTGCACAGCACAGCACTTGCTTTCTGGAAGTTCTACAAATGATCTTGCAGCTTTTGCGCTTTCTGCTTCTGAACATGCTTTTGGCTATTTGTCAGACATGATTGCATATGAGGTTCATTTCAGTTGTACAGCATGAATCACAGATAATTTGACATATTGATGTGTCACATTTCAGGCATTTAACCAAAATGGCTAAAGCAGGCTGGTAATGCTAAAGATCAAATCTTATTGGGAAACACTAAGCCTATAAGGCTCCCTTCTGATCTGACACAAAAGGATAGGTGACATATTTTAAGTTTACAGATGCGAATGAAACGTTTCATGTTCCCTGTGAGCTCTTAACGCATAGTACTTAAACAGGAAGCCCATCAGATCCAGGAACAAAGAAGTTCTGAATTTGCTTTTTGATTCTATGCAAATATGCAGAAGTGATTTCCATTATTTCCACTGATGTAGAATCTCCAGTGCTGAGCTGCTGCTTCTGCTTTTGCTTAGGATGGGTGACAGTCTTGATTGGCACATTTAGTGACAAAAGCAAGACTTTTCCAGACACCCGTGTCAAACCAAAAGTGATTTGGCAAAACACATTGTACTTGACATTGCTGGGGAAGAGTTTACTTTACTTTATTTAGTTTTTCTCTCAGTCTTCCTTGACTCATTCTTATTACATCTGCCAAGGCCTGAGGCTGGCTGACGTCATGGGTTATTCCTTTGTTTTCTCTCCCGACACATAGCTATCACTCGCTTCTATCTTTAAGGCGTAATGTGATTGTTTACGATAGCAGTTAACTTTCATCCAGTGTTTCCTTATGAAAATGAATGTCCTCTCTTCTCAAATCGATGGGAAAATAAGAGCGGGGATGTCACTTTGAGAATCTTCTTCAATACTTTTGCCAGCATGTGGCCTTGGCACAGTTAGAAACAGAGCAGTGAGATTGCGGTTTGTTTATGTCATCATTAACTTGGCATAAAACAAGAGATTCCTACGTTGCTGCAAGTTGTTGTCAGGAGTGAGCGAGGCCACGTCACTGACGCAGTTAGGTGTTTGTTGCCATGGCAATCCCTCATTAAATACTTCATTATTTTCCGGGAGAGGATCTCTCTCTGACTGCCAGGTTGGACATTGTAAACAAAGCGAGAGTTACAGTGCTACATTTAGCACCCTTCCTAAAGAAGTGTACATTTTAAGGTGTGAATCCACACAGGTACAGTGAACACAGGTGCTTCTCAACCCATCATAACCCTTTAGAATGTGAGCGTGTGTGCACGCATACATGTAGGAAAGGCAACACAGTAAGACATGGATGTTTAAACAATGTCTGTTGTTTGAAGGGATGCAGTCTGTTTCCTCTTGACTGTAAAACGGCTGGATCAGGTTCCTGTTGTGATAACAGCTCCTGTTGTAGAAACACATTGGCGTGGAGAGCCATGTAGGGCTATAGAGGTCAGGCTGTTTACAGAGCTCAGCATGGAGTGTCATAAACAGCACGTCTTGTATTTCGGCCATGTTGATTCCCAGTACTTGAGCGGTTGTCGTCATCCATGGAAATTGTGCCGATTAATTCTGCGGAGGAGCTGTGTTTCTCAATTGCTTTCAGGATGTTGATAGAGAAGTACAGAGGTCAGAGAGAGCTACACTGAGTCTTTATAGATCTGGAGACACCTTATTACAGGGTGCCCAGAGAGGAGCTGTGGTAGTGTATGAGGAAGTCTGGAGTGACAGTGAAGTGTCTTATAGCAGTGCAAGACATGTATTAAGGCTGTAAGAAGGTGGTGAGGTGTGCTGTATGAGAGAGGAGTTCAAAGTGCATGTGGGATTACATCATGAATCAGTTCTGAGCCCCTTCTCGTTTGCAATGGTGATAGACAGGCTGACAGATGATGTTAGACAGGAATCACCATGGACTGTGATGTTTGCAGATGATATTGTGATTTGTAGCGAGAGCAGGGAACAGGTGGAGGAGAAGCTAGAGAGGTGGAGGTTTGCCCTGGAAAGGAGAGGGATTAAGGTTAGCAACAGTAAGACTAAGTACATGTGTGCGAATGAGAGGGACCCCAGTGGAAGATTGAGATTACAGAGAGAAGAGATAAAGAAGGAAGAGGATTTGAAGTATATCGGATCAACAGTCCATATTAAAGGAGAATGTGGAAAAGAAGTGAAGAACTGAGTGAGGGCAGGTTGGAATGGAAGAAGAAAAAGATCAGGTGTGATAGAAGAGTTTCAGCTCAAATGGAAGGAAAGGTGTAAAAACTGGGGTGAGACCAGGCTTCAGTTCACCTGGAATTGAACCGCATTAACCATGTATTTAAACATTTAACCAAGAGGTCAGACAAGAAGTCTTGAGATGCAGCAATAGGGACATTATTTGTTGACCATGAAATGATATCTCTACAAACCTGTTGAATGCCTTTTAATGTGTAAAACATGTTTATTTTCTAGCTTCATTGTGGTAGTTAACCATTTAACCCTGGAACTATCATTCTATCAACTGTCATCCTAGAGCTGGCCTCGGTGTGCCTCCGCGTATCCGCGCATGCAAACAAACAACGCTTGAACTTTTTGCAAAGATGGATGTGCATTTTGGGCATTTTAAATGAAAAGAGTTTTCCAGACCACTGCTAGGGCTGCAGAGAAAGTGTGTGTGTGTGTTAGGCTGGGGGTGATGCTGGCAGCACAGACTCCTTCTGGAAGGGGCTGTCCTCACTTATATACATCACAATGTGAGGACCCCCTGTTTTTGTGGATTTGGAAGGGCAGAGAGCAGGGTTTTAGAGGAATGCTAAGAGATGCATGTATGGAGCAAAATACCACTTTCGAGATGCGTTTCATGAGAAATTGACATTATAATACACTTAAAAAGCTAAGAAAAAGTTGATTTTTCATGATATAGGCCTTTTAAAACTTTAGGTTTCTGTACACAATTTCCAACCCCAAAGTTTTATGTTTGGTGTAGCAACTGTTTTTAGCCAAAAGTGCTGTTTTTTGAACCGTTTACGAGAATAGAGTGACGTGAAAAGTTACTCAAATTCAAGAATGGCGCCGGCCTTCATTTTGACTGCACTTGACCGCAGTTTATCAATTGTCAATCAATAGCTTAGACGGGGATTCGTCATGGTTTGATTGTGAGAGCGTTTCTGTATGTTTTTAATAAGTCAATGTAGGCTGGAGGTGGTTCATGCTGAGGTGCTGGGGAAGTGATAGGGGAGGATGAAAAGCAGAAGCTGTCTGTTTTCTCAGCAGAATATACGTTTTTTTTTCTTCACACGTACAGTCTTTATGAAGGGAGGGCCTAATTTTAGAATAAAAGGACCTTGACAAACAGCTTTCGGCAAGCTTTTCATCAGTCCCATATTTAAACGTTACTGCTTGCTATTTGTAGCTTATTTCAAGATGTATTGAACTGAATATGTATTTTGCTAATAGTTTCTCAGGGTGAGGTGGTCCAGAAGGAAATTGAAAAAAAAACAAAAAACTACACAAGTGCACTAAAGAGGAAGTGGTAGCCTGTGCTGTAGAAACAAGTGATAGCTGGTGTTTTCCTTCTCTGTTTGTATAAGGATTTTACTCCTGAAAAGAAGATTCTGTGACATCACTGATTTCATCCAGATGTCCTTGCACTGTGCAAGTAAATGTTCTTTATAATGATAACTCTGTTAGTTTGATTTCTAGCATTGACATGATTATCTGAAGGGATATAAAAAGTACTTCACAGCAACAAAATGTGCCAGTTCTCTTATTTTTCATTGCGGCCTAGTGTAGCTGTGGATGGAGATTTGTAAGGGATTTTTTTGCTTTACCTTTTCACACAAACATCTTCCTCGTTGACAGCATTTTACACAGCTGGAACAAAATATTTGTTTTCAAATAAAAATAATTCAGCTCATTAAATATAGTGCATTTAAGGGGTGCCTGAACTGAAAGGCTTTTATTCTACACTACTCAGTGCAGTTTATGCAGCGGTTTATTTGAATGTTGAAAACTGAAGCTGACTCAGACCAAACTGGGTTCTGAACACTCAGAACCTTTCAGGGCTGTTAGACTGGAAATGCTGTCTATTGGTTTATGTTTCAGAACTTCATTTTTAAAGATTTGAAACTTGGGAAGTTAGTTCCAATGTGGAACCAAAAGAGGGTTCTTCCTCAGAAGTTGTGACATCATCAGTAGGCATATATGGGGAAATGGCAAGGCTTTGTTTTAAAAAGGTGTTTCAGAAGAACCGACTTGGATATTTTCACTCCCAATTCACTCACAACGTAAAAAGGTTATGCCTACTAACATGAATCTCTTTCAGAGTGAAAGTATTTTTATAAGTGTCTTCAAAGTTTGCGTTGCAAGCAAATGCAAGTTTAATAGTTAGACCACTGGCAACATGTCAGTAATATGCACTATAACAAAATAATAATAAGATTCTTAGAGAAGCAAACACTTAGAAAATTAGGTCAATAGATTTTGATGAAAGCACTTCGTGGGAAAATTATAAAAGAGAGCCCTAACTGTGAAGTAAAACATTTTGTATGGTTTCTAGGAAACAGTTCACTTCTGTATCAAAAATGAAAGTGTAAACTCTACTCTTCAAATAGAAAGCCTGATGAACTTTAGCTTAGAAGCAGAGCTAAGGTATAACTGGAAGTGGTTTTCTGATCCCACGAAACAAAATATTTTTAATTCTTTATTTCTTTTTCCCTGAGTTATCACTGTCACATGTTTCAAGTTGTTGAAGTGCTAGGATGGAAGTTCCTCGGAGCGCTTTCACACTTTCATATCTTCAGTCCTACCATGAATTCTCTTCAGGCCATGGAAATGGTTATGCTACCCATCAGATTCATTTTTCATAGAAAGATAGTTTTTTCTTAGTTTTGGGCGGACGTATAAAACCCAAATCTGGATGTTTTTACATTAGCATGACTCTACAAAGGAGTAGAGCAACGGTTGCCAATTTGACACATCTGAACAGGAAAATAAGTCAACAGAAGCCTCAAGCGGTTAAACAGCTCAGACGTCATGTCCACCAATCTGTCAACAGGCGTGCATGGAAAACCTGCTGCAGTTTGCCCCAGGATTTCTTCATTTTTGCTCAGTCTATGGGAATATGTACCTATAGTATGCTCATCTCAAAGTTTTACATTTTAAAGACTGACACATTACTTCAGAATGTCAAAAATATAGAGGCTAAATGAGAACTAAGGGATGCCCAAACAGTAAGGGTTTGAACACTTTCAACTTTCTTGATTGAATGTCTGCTTTTGAGCTAATTAGAGTTTCCCATTACCTAAAGGTGTGTTCTGCTTGCCAGTTTTTTTTCCTGCTTTACGCTTCTTGTTTTTCTTAGGATATGGCTTTTTCCCCGTATGCCACCATCAGAAAGACGCTGAACTGGAACAATTACAAAAAAATCAAGGTCAAATAATCAACACGAGAACTGTTGATTGATCTTTTTTTGTACAAACAAAGCATGTTGGCGACATCGGGTAGAGGCAGAAAACTGATGAGATGGACAAAGTCAAATTTAAAAAGTAATAGGTAATATAGGTTTGAGGCGTGGGAATCAACAGGTGTAGCCTGCTCGGAAAAAATTGGTTTGAAAAGCAAAGGAAATTTTCCAGGTAAGGAAAAACGTGTCCATTATTTATTTCTGTGGCTTGAGTTTGCTGACCCAATCAGCTGCAGGAACAGTGAGGAAAACAGTAGCAACCTAAACCCAGACTATCTGAAGAAAACAATCAAAGTTTCTCCAAACTCTAACCTTCCAAAAGTGCTGATGTGACAATTCAGCTTTTTGCTTGCATTTTTGCATTGAACAGCAAGACACAAAGTCTCATTCAAACAGCCTTGCTAACCTTTACCCTCAAAATTGTATGTAGCATGTACACATGAATAAATGGACATATGAAGGTTAATATATAATTAGGATTATTATTATCAGTTATTTAAAACCAGGCAATCTATTTTCTTCGATGAAATTCAGTTTTGGGTGTTTGGTGTCTTTGGACTGCAGTCTGCACAGACGTGGCAGCCGCAGACATGATCCCGGCAAACCCACAGTCTTTTTCAGTGTGAATGCAGGATAATATCACTTGTTTTTGAGCAGCTGAAGAGTTCTACCAGACAGACCGACATTAGGCAGCCACTATAGTACATGGGAAACGGAGGATTGTGAAGTGCAGGCCGTCTGCTCTGATGTGGGCTCACTTGCGGTGTGTAATTATATGTTTGCAGTTGCTCTTGGTGATAGATGTAATCATTATGTGAATCATTCCTGCAAGAAAGATTTAGGACTTTTATGTTGGGAAAGTTTGAAGCCCATACATGTTGGTGTCTGCATTGTCTGGCTGTTCCAGAGCTGGAGACATTTAAAATCAGCACTTTATCTAGAATTTAAAGAAGTAAAAAAAAACATATTGCATTTATTTAATCACTCATTGGAAGCTACTGGAATTTTTTTGTAATGTTTTGATTGACCTAGACCAGCGGTGAGCAAACTTTTTGACCTGTGGGCCACAAAGGGTTCTTAAAATTGGTATAAAAGCCGGCCCAGGAGCAGACGTGTGGGGTGTTTTGGTAATCCACCTCATTAGAGAGAGAAATAACATATAATCTGGACAAAAACATGCTTTAATTTTAATTGCAATTAATTAATATATTTTTAAAACTGAAAATTTTTTAGTTTTGATTTCAAAACTGTGACCTTTGTTCTCATTTTAGAGCCAATTGCACCAGTGCAATTGAAACCTCACAAATAAGTAGAAAGTAAAAGTTTACCTTTTAAAATCTTGCAGTCATACTTTAGTTTAAGTTGTGTACTTTCTAATTGACAACTGCCACTTTGAATGCAGTTGCGCTGTAACTTGCAAGAGGCCTGAAGGCTCATTTTGCTTTAGGAGAACTACTTCCGTTTATGACCTACACAATAACATCAATGTCAAAAAACAACTTGTCGTTACTGGCTGATGCTGTAACACAAATGGACTTTTCTTTCTGTTGCAATTACTTCCCTCTGAGGCCTTTTGAATTGAGAAGATTCCAGTAAATGTACAAGGAGAATTCTAGTGACACATCTTGGCCTTCATGCCTTCGTCAGCCAGGAAGAAGGCAAGAAGGCCACAGAAAGGCCCCACAGCATTAACATTGCCATTAACATTGTAAAAATTGCCCCCTTCAATTATATATCTTAAAACATGATTTATTATGATAGATTATTCTACATAATGGGCACATCCTTGGACTACAACATAAAAGACTTGGTCCTCTTGGGTTAGCGATCTGAACCCTGCTCCACCCAGTTAACTGTTGTTGTGTCCTTGGGTTAAGACGCTTCACCCTCCCTGCCTTCAGTGTGACTCCACTGGTATGTGAATGCATATGAATGTCTCGGTGATGGTCAGAGGGGGCGTAGGTGAGTACTGGCACCCACGCCTCTGTCAGTCTACCCCAGGGCAGCTGTGGGTACATCAGCAGCTCACCTTCACCAAGTATGAATGAGGAGTGAATGAATAATGGATGCGTGGTGTAAGCGCTTTGATCGTCAGGAAAACCGCAGAGAAATCCAATCCATTATTATTATTCATGTGGTTTCTTTTGATGGGCCTCTTACTAATTGGGACCAACTGGAACATTTTCCGGTGGTAAAACAACAACAAAAAAACAAACAAAATTAGACTGCAGACTTGATTTACGCTTGGAAAGCCAGATGAAACCCAGAAGCTTATTGTGGTATTTCAGTAAATATCCAGCTCTGCAAGTTTTCTCGTAGATTTTCTAGATTTGGCCTCAAAGTGCATTTGTGTTCAGTTGTGGACTGAGCAGTCAGCAGCAGTAGAGCCTGGGGTGTGGTGGGTTCTCTGAGGAACCTCACAAAGCCACAAGCCTGGCCTGGATTTCAGACGTGAAGTGGAGCCTTTGTTGGGAAACTGAGAGAGCTGTGAGTGCTGAGGAGAAACGAAGGCCGGCCTAGGAAGAACAGGGTGTGTGAGGTGTTGCCTGTTAGACGGGTGTGTCTGGCTGGAAGCATGGAGGTGTATGCATGTTGTGTCATTCCAAGGTGTCACTCCAAAGTCATTTAAAAAAAAAACTCAAAAAATCCATTACACTTTTGAGTTTGGTGGGGTGGAGCACAGCCTAAGAAAATCATCTATGCACATGTAGCCTGTAACACAAATCTAACAAGAAAAGGCGATAATGCAAGTTCTTAAACATTGTCTATAAAGCTATTTTTTCCAAGGAAGGGTGTGAACATGATGAAGCATCTTCCTACGCAACCATCTCAGAAATCCAGTGTTTGCAATCTCATTAAATGAAG
Source organism: Oryzias celebensis (assembly GCA_014656515.1). Lineage (NCBI taxonomy): Eukaryota > Metazoa > Chordata > Actinopteri > Beloniformes > Adrianichthyidae > Oryzias > Oryzias celebensis. Next base: position 65,842,873 of record BNCR01000012.1, on the reverse strand, counting down.
AGCAAGAGCTACAGTTGCACTTTAAACTGAGGAGTTGATCTGTAACTACCTGTAAACATTCTGTGTACCTGTTTTAGCTGCCAGCTGGTCCTTCACACGTATTGCAAAGACTGGAAAAGTGATGAAGCTGAGAAAGAAAGAAAAAACAGTGTTGATGCAAATATGATTCTGAAACGTCCTGTTTCATGTTAATATTTAATTTTAACAAGTCCTCATAGGAGTGAGTCAGACACTAGAGACGGTGCATGAATATCCATCAAGACTGAGTTATCTAACTATGATGGGTCAGATTTAGAGATCTAAAATGCAGGAGACTGAAGGCAAAATTAGGCAACTAAAGTAGAAAATTGGGGATCACAATTAATCTTCATGCAACTTTAGACAATTTTAAAGAAAACAAACCTGGGTTTGGAATGTTTTTAGAAGTGTGTAGAAGAGCGGTTTTGAAATACATCCTTAAAAAAGGAGTCTGTGAGTTTGTGTGTACCTGTGGTGTCCTGTGTGATGTGGCCACTGAAGGGAACCAAACCATATTAATTATTCAGGAGAGCAAGGTTTTCCTATGACAGCCATCTTTGCTCTGCTGACTCCTGAGTGACAGTCTAATGTGAAAAAGCTACAGCGTTGTGTGTTTGTGCATTGGCACATGACTGATAAGAAAGAAAAAGATACAGTTTCACTATTGTCTACCTTTCCAGTGTAATTATGTTGTTTATCATGTGGAAATACCTTGTAGTGTACTTCAGCATTTGTGTGTTATCTGAATGACATTTCTAAAACAAACAACTTTATTATATTTTTGGGTTGTAAAGTTATTAAAAATTAAAATATAGTTTAAGATGTAGACTGATCTGCAGGCAATTTTTAAAAATATGAATAAGAAGTTTTAAGTTTTTAGATGTTGAACAATACCCCCCCACACACACACATAGAAAAGTCTAATATATAAAAAGCATTATGTTTTTCTCAATTATTGTGACTAAACTGCTTCCATTTACTGCATTGATTGACAATGACAACAGCATTCTACTACTTTGTATGAAAAATAAATACTGTATATATATTTTACTGTTTAATTTGTTTTTCAAGTACAACTTCATAATTTAGATATTTATAAAAGGAAGTGTATATATTATACACTTGTCTGGCATGTATTCACACAGTGACAACTTTCATTTAAGGGGATGTTGAAGTGACTTTATTAATGTTATAGATTTGCATTTTTTACTATTTTAGTTATTACAAATACTAATTACTGTTTTATTCATTATAAAAATACAAACTGAAAATCTTGGGAACGCATAGATTTTGGTATCGAGATGCTTTATATTACAGTTTAGTCATTTTCTGCTCTTCCGTTCTTCGTGTTTATGTGAATAGTTCGGTTGTAAAAATGTATTTGTAGAATGTGATAAGATTGGGGGTGAGAATTAATAAGTTTCCTTCTACCTTATTCAAACACTTTTTTTTAACTTTATATTTTGTTTTATTTTGTGTTTGAAAATAAAATATCAGATCAAAATAAAATAATTCATAATAATTCATAATAAAAACAATGGATTCTTCTTCTTTTGTGTATTCTCTTGTAGTTCCCGGAGTGTGGCTTTTATGGCATTTATGACAAGATTTTACTTTTCAAGCATGACACAACCACCAACAACATCCTACAGCTGGTCAAAGCAACAAATGACATTCAGGAGGGAGACCTGGTGGAGGTTGTGCTCTCAGGTATCCACCTCTCCTCTCTTCTGTTCTCTTCTCTTTTGTCATGTAAATGAAAACCCCTGTTATCATACAAAACTTCGCCCTAATCTCCTTCCTACTTCCTTCTTTTGTTTCCTAATCCTTTCTTCTCTTCTTTAGCTAAGCTTCCATTATTGTGTTTTTCTGGAGGATGTATCATAAAAGATAATCTTCTGGTTTATTATCTCAAATGTTACTGTTGCTGTCATTTTCCATCCTATCCATTAGTCTTTGCACGTAAAGCCTCATTTCAGAGGTACAATGGTATCCACTCTGACAGTGCTGTGTCTCTCTTATCTTTTCCTAGCGGCTACCACGTTTGAAGATTTCCAGATTAGGCCACATGCTCTCAACGTGCACTCCTATCGGGCCCCAGCCTTTTGTGATCACTGTGGAGAGATGCTGTTCGGACTGGTCAGACAAGGACTTAAGTGTGACGGTAAGATAAGAAAGAAATGAATTGCCTCTCATAAAACAGCCAATTTGATCAGATACCAGGATGTCATTAGTTCAAGCAATCCTCTAATTGGCTCAGTGTGCCTCATTAATAGACTGTAATGGTACACTCCTCCCAGACTCTCTGATCAATGTCTCCCCCTGCAGGATGTGGGCTTAATTACCACAAGCGTTGTGCATTCAGCATCCCAAACAACTGCAGTGGAGCTCGGAAGCGGCGTCTCTCCACCACCTCTCTGAGCAGCAGTCAGTCCCTGCGACTCACCAACACTGACTCAGTGAACAGTGGATCGATGTCTTCCACCTGCGGAGAAGAAGTCAACCTTATTCGTTCTAACACACAAATGGTACACTTGAATCCTTTCCCACAGGATTTTTTCCAAGTGTCAGTCAAGTTAACCAGGTTAAACCTGGATTTTGAGGTGCATTAATTACCTTTGTGGCCTTTGTAAAAACATCTTTATCACTGCTTCTCTCTTTAGACCTTCAAATTCAACGTGGATTTGTCACAAGCTTACTGTGAAGCTGTGACAAAATACACAAGCTTGCCGTGAAATGCCTTGTGTGACATATACATTGAAAAAGTTAGATATCTTTAAAAGAAAAGAAATGTGAAATAGTTGAATAAGTTAAAAAAACACTGTACAGATAAGATAAACAAAATAAATAGAAAATAAAAGTGCAAAATAACAATGAGACAGTATAACAGAAAATAACAGTATAAAGAATATAATATTTATAAATCTTACTAAAAATCCTGTATATCTGCATTCCTTGGCAGATGGTGTAAAACTCATGTGAGCCTTTCAAAGAAAATGCAACAATTAAGGCAATGATATCCATTAGGATTTTTCTACTGGATACAGGTTATGCAGGTTAGATGTGGCAAGAAATGTCTCTCAAATGGAATGGAAATGTGCTTTAAAGACATTTTTGAAAGTTTAAAGACATTATAGAAGAATTCGGAGACATTTGACACAACAACCCCTTGTTCCATTTGCTGACCCATTTGTCACATATAAAGTTATTTGCAGAGGGAACACAGAAATATGAACATGATATTTAAGATTTGACTAAAAAAGACTTTTCAAATGGGTTAATCCATCGTTTTTATGCAGCTGCAGATATCTAGTACCTCTCTATAGATTTCTCTTTTTTTTACATTGATAATGACATTTTTTTTTCTTTACTCTTTATCCTTCAAGCCACGAACTCCCAGTGAAGCACGACGCTTCTACACAGGTCGACCAGTTCATCTGGACAAGATGCTGATGAGCAAGGTGAAGGTGCCGCACACTTTTGCCGTTCACTCGTACACCCGGCCGACAGTGTGCCAGTACTGTAAGAGGCTTCTCAGAGGACTCTTCCGGCAGGGTCTCCAGTGCAAAGGTGAGTAAAGACAAAAAAAAATGTGTCTGAATCCAATCAATGCTAATTCTACCATGATTAATTTTGTGGATTTACCCTCAGACTGCAAGTTCAACTGCCACAAACGTTGTGTGTACAAGGTTCCCAATGACTGTCTCGGGGAAACTGCTGGAGGTGACAGAATTAATGACTTATTCTCTGATGTTAGGCCTTCATAAATTGAAAATAACTGTTTTATGCATCCTACTTTTGTTAAAATCTAATGAATAAAAATATTTTTGGTTTCATGACACCCAAACTCACCGACACGCATCTTTTTATTTTCTCAGAAAACAGAAGTAACTGTGGTAAGTGTTGTTGGTATCTTGAAGTGGTTAAAGCTTTGCCTTTTCTGTTACTTTTTTGCAAGAAAAAAAATCTGGTCAAATGTGCTAATGATAGCATTTTTTTAACCACAGACATGATGAGTCCCACTGCAGACCCCGAAGTACCCATGGACTACAGTGAGTACGACACGCCAGACAAGTCTTCAATGGACGACTCAGATGAGGCTTGCAGCATCCCGGGATCCTTTTCCCCTGATAACAACCAAGATGGAACGAGTGGAGACCAAAGGTATGAGGAGAACCAGATGGTACCAAGGTCATCTTTGAACTGATTTACAATGAAAACATTAGCAGTTGTCGCACATTTAAAGAGTAAAACATCAGAGGAGCATTTTTTGGTGGTTCCTGTATTTTATTGTTCAATTTTGTACCTTTTTGTTTTCATATTTTGCTGCAGAGTATAAAGTAGTTATTGAGAAAAATCAAGAATAAGAATCACGGACTGTTATCATTGTTTTGATGGGGAAAACGCTGGTTTTGCCCATTATTACATGTGGGTGTGCACATTAATTTGTGCTTGAACAACTGTGTCCAATTACTCGTCTATGAAGTCTCTTTGTGTCGATAAGAGTACTTTGTGATTGAATGCGTTGTCCGAAAAAAAAAAAAAACCTCTTTGAATCTCCAGTTAGTAAAAAAGATTAGACCAGGAGTCTGCAACCTTCAACACTTCAACCATTCAGGACAATTTCTTAACCCACAGGAGCCACAAAGTCTCACTTCACCTTTTAGAAAATTAAGACACTGATTTGTATTTATGCTTTTATTACTACCATGATACATTTAAATTAAAAGTTGGTTTAATTGGCATAAATATGCATAAATATGAAGAGAATATTTTTTTCTAATCTGAAATAATTTATAACTTTTGACAGAGGTTCATATGACTTTCTTTCAAAATAAGAAACCCTGTGCCACAGACACATCTCACTGCAGCAAATGTAGTAGCAGGTAGTTTAATGGCAGCAGTGGTTAAGAAAAGTACTGTTTATTTTACCGTTTGTGGTGTATCTGAGCTAGAAACGTGTAAGCCTAACTACACAAATCTAATCAGCATTTTTCTCATAATGAAAGAAATGTATGAAGAAAATTAAGCTCAAAATTGCGTTTTTGGGAGTTTCTTTATTCAAATTGTTGTGAATCAGGAAGAGACAAAAAAAATGAAGTTTTATAAATCTAAGAGCCGCATGTCATGGTTCCGGATCTGCAGGTTGCAGACCCCTAAGTTAGACTAAAAGAACAGTGGGAAAAATGTCTTTTTTTGTCAATAACAATAACGGTGCTCTTACCATGGGAACTGTGATATACTTTTACAGACTAAAGTAACAAACATTTATTCAACCATAGATGGAAAACATTTCATTAGATTCTCTAGATGAAAACAAAGTCCTTTTTGTTTTCCATTTGAAATTCTCTCAGGATTATCCTGAATTTGCACCATGACTCATTCTAACAGGAATCGTTTTATAAAATATCTGCAGATAAGGAAGTTTGTTTGTGTTGCAACTCCTAAATTGAATGCTGATCTGCCTTTCCCAGTGTTTACATCCCGCTAATGAGGGTGGTGCAGTCGGTGAGGCAGACCACCCGGCGGTCCAGCACGGCTATCAAGGAAGGATGGATGGTTCACTACACTAATAAGGACACATTGGTAAATCGTCACACTCACTGACACAAAACCCTAATTTGTTTTAAGTGCTTTAGCATTTACTATCTAAATTGATTCAAACTTTTAGTAAACTAAACTTTTTGTGAGCTTTGCTTTGCTTTTTTGACTTAAATTCACATAGAAACTAAAAGCAGCTGTTTTCCTGCAATTTCCCCTGCAGCTGTTTCAACCTTCATCTTTTGCTCTCTGCTTTTATTGCTTCTTTACCAATTTGTGCAAAAAGGTTCTGTGTGTAAGCCAAATAATCTAGACATTCACAATAAATTTGACCTTTAAATAAAGTAATGGCACTCAGAAAATATGTGATGTATTTGATCTAAAAGCCAATGTTCTGAATTTTCTTTTCCCTCAGTCTGAGGTATATATTTGACCTTTTAAAAAATGTTTGCATCATATTGTGTGTTTACTTTCTATCTGGCTATACTAACACTCTTTTTCTGTTTTCATGATCAACTTTTTCTTTACTTGAACCTTTGCATCCTGTAGCTTGTACTCTTTTTTTTCATGTTATTCCCTTAGATCCTGAAGTTTTAGCATTTTCACTCCTTAATTTTTGCCCCCATTGCTCCTCTCAGTGTCCTGTTTTACCTTTATTTTTTTTATCCCATTTCCTTCCACACTCTTCCTCCGCAGAGGAAGAGGCACTACTGGCGTCTGGACTGTAAGTGCATCATCCTCTTCCAGAACAACACCTCAAACAAATATTACAAGGTATGTGAAGTACAGCTGACCACAAACTATGAAGCTAAGTCACAGAGGCGAAGCCCCCAATTTTTTTTTTGCTGATCTACATCTATTATCTTGTAGGAGATTCCTTTGTCTGAGATTCTGGAGGTGCGTCCTGCAAGAGACTTCACGATTGCCCCACAAGGCACCAACCCTCACTGCTTCGAGCTCATCACAGGCACAGTGCGCTACTTCGTAGGAGAGGATTCAAACACCCCCACACCTGTTGCTCCAAGCAACCTTCAGATTCTCCCTGAGACGCCTCCGTCCCCCAGCCAAGTGGCGCCCAACAGTGGAATTGGGCTTGAGGTGGCAAAAGCGTGGGAGGGGGTCATTCGCCAGGCCCTCATGCCAGTCATTTTTCAGGACGCACCACCAGCTCAGGGAAACGCACCCCACAGTGAGTTCAAAAACATTGAAAATGTACAAGTTTGAACCCACTGTTGTGATAACTGTGGTGTTTGCTGTTTTAGGACAAGCCTCCATCAGCATATCTGTCTCCAACAGTCAAATCCAAGAGAATGTGGTATGGCCCTCACTTTAGCAGTGTATTATTTTTCTACTGGGTGCTTTAAAATACATAAATAATGACTTACTTTTGTGCAGGACATTGGCACAGTTTACCAGATTTTTGCTGATGAGGTGCTGGGATCTGGGCAGTTTGGAGTGGTTTACGGAGGTATGTTCACATGTAATGTTAAGTTGGTTGGAGGTTTTGTCACTTTGTCTTTAAAAGTCTTCAAAGCTACAAAAAAAAGAGCAAAATTATCTAATATTTGTTATTTAGGTTGTATTCAAACTGGACACGTTTGGTTAAAGTGAACTAGAGTTTGTTTCCCCTAATAATCTGGAACAAATGTTCAGTCTGAATACACCCCAGCGGATCTTGATCTGGGACCAGGAACTGCTCTCTGACCCATCTTTCATGGCAGTCTCAGTTCATTTCTAATTGAAATGAGCTCTGGTTTGCTCTGAGTTTCCTCAGTCTGAATACACTCTGTGCTCGAAGGGGAACAACTACACCAAAACGGCCATTGTGGCCGGGCATTATGTAAACATAGTAGGAAGGAAGCAACCGATGAGCTGCGGACGAATAAAAAGCAATGATGAGACACAGTAACTCATTTATATTTGGTCGGATGAATGCAAGCTCATCAAAACAACTTTTTACGTATTACATATTGATCGACACACTGTTTTCCCAACAATCTATATGTCACAAACAGCAAATTATCGGTGTACCTTCTTAGTTGGCGCCTCCTCAGTAACCGCCTTGCAGGATGCCTCAGCCATATCACAAAAGCAAATTAAAAGTGTTGTACCTGACCGTGATACAGATGTTGAAAATTGGTCAGTGAAAAATAAAGTTTGACTTGGTCCGGACAAACAAATTCTTCCAGTCTGAATACACCCTTAAGTAAAATTAAAATTAAAAGTATCACAAAGTGATTTTTTGTTGGCTTTCACTTTACTAGTACTCATTCTTTTGAAGGGAAGCACAGGAAGACGGGAAGAGATGTGGCTGTCAAAGTCATTGACAAGCTTCGATTTCCCACCAAGCAAGAAAGCCAGCTGAGAAATGAGGTGGCCATCCTGCAGGTAAACACACAAGCTAAGACTGTGCACAACTGATACACATGCCGACTGCAAACACACTGTCTCAGAGAAAATATTTAAAAAAATATAGAATTCTGTGTCCATGTTTAACATAGCTAAAATCATTAGCTGTTTCCACCTCTTTTCTTTTCTTTTTTCGTTTAAAAAAAATAATTTCAAACATATAATAAAAACAACAATGGACACAGTTTTACACTCACAGAGCTTCTATTTGAAAGAGAACAGTTAACACGTTTGAAAGGGAGATAGGCAGAAGCTTATTTATAGCATGTCATTATCACATCATAAAAAATAAAAACCAGGTATTCATAAGAATTATTACAGGGCTCAGACATCAACAGAAAAAATGACCACATGACTATTATCCATTAAGCTAACTGGTGTAAAGATTGAAAATCATTTATTTTTGTCTACTTTTAAATTGACAAATATTTGGACGTTGTTTTAATAAACTGGTATAACAGAAAACATCTTTCAAGATTAAAAAAAAGAAAAAAAAACTATTTTCTGACATCTGCTTTGAAAATCTCTGGGAAGTTTTGCTTCAAATACCATGTCACATTATAGTTTTAAAATGTAAAGACATGAGTATGATGTTTCTTTGTTTGTGTAGTTTACTGTCATCAATCAAAATCCTTTTCATCGTTCATGAATGGCTTTGGTCTTCTATGACATGTCCAGAAAAACCAGCAGATGGAGACAGAGGAACATCAGCCTGTATCTGTTTTGATCAGAGTTCTCTTCCGTTCTATGCTTTGTTTGTATAGTCTGTCTGATGAATTTCATTTAAATCCATTTAGAAAAAAGGAAATCTTTGGTTATTATGATATTGTGAGTTTTCAATGTTTAATCCAGGTCTTCTTTTTTTCTTTTCACTATTCTGCAACCCCTTTTGTTTTCTGTTATATCTGATCATTTGAGGATTGCCGTTTCCTGTCGACTGTCCAACCTGATCTTCTGCAACTCATGAATCCTTTTCTCACACAATTCGAATTGACCTCTTTACCCAAACTAGTTGCAATTACTGACACGATGGCTTTAGTAAAGTCACACCCTTTTTCTCTTATCCTCTGCCCTATCTTTCAGAGTTTACGCCACCTGGGCATTGTGAACCTGGAGTGCATGTTTGAAACCCCGGAAAAGGTGTTTGTGGTGATGGAGAAACTTCATGGGGACATGCTGGAGATGATCCTCTCCAGTGAGAAAGGCAGATTGCCTGAAAGACTCACTAAATTTCTCATTACACAGGTGTGTATGCACCTCAAAGAACACATCTATACATTTGTTGTAATTTTTCTCCCGCAAGTTGTTTTGCACTGTTTTGCAATCTACAAGTAGTTATGTATGTGCGTATGTGTGCATACGTTAATGTTGATACATTCTTGATATGGCAGTTCTCTGCATCAGGTTTTCCCATATAAATGTCACCTGTTACAGTGGTTTCCTGTAACTAATTCAGAACTGTTTTGGTGTGCATGCTTGTGCAAACGTGTATGCAGATTCTTGTAGCTCTAAGGCACCTGCACTTCAAGAATATCGTTCATTGTGATCTGAAACCTGAGAATGTCCTTCTCGCTTCTGCAGACCCTTTCCCCCAGGTATTTAAACATCTGCCACAGTTATCATTTTTAAGTGCGACATAACACACCCTCATGTGCAGTCTCTGAAGCATGTCTTCTTTTTACATTTGTCTATGCAAAAATCTCCATTTTATGGACACATTCATTTTCTTTTTTATTTACGTTCCCTCTAATCGTCATCACTCTTTATCTATCGTAGGTCAAGTTGTGCGACTTTGGTTTTGCTCGGATCATTGGCGAGAAGTCTTTTCGCCGCTCTGTGGTGGGAACACCTGCTTACTTGGCCCCAGAGGTTTTACTGAACCAGGGCTACAACCGCTCATTAGACATGTGGTCAGTGGGGGTCATCATGTATGTCAGCCTCAGCGGTACATTCCCCTTTAATGAAGATGAAGACATCAACGACCAGATCCACAATGCAGCCTTTATGTACCCACCCAACCCCTGGAAGCAGATCTCCAAAGACGGTAAAGTGAAATAACAGTGAAGCAGTCAAGCTTACTATAAAGCATTACTATACTTTAAACAGAAAACATATATATTTCACATTTTTTGTTAAAACCACAGTCAATAATTTCAGTTTGACAACAATTTTTAACGATGTAGTTTGTAATGCTACACAAATATAGCTATGACATAAGCAGTGTTTATATATATTCTGTATAAACACACAAACTCTTCGTTGTGTTGGCTCAGTATTAATAACTAGGGTCTATTCTTGCTCTGCCTCATTAAAAGTAGACAGAACAGCTATGGTGTGAAAAACTAAACATGCCCATTATGAAACAATAAATAACCATTTGTTCATAACCGTGTGTGAAAATGAAGAATTCTATCTTGGGGTGGTGCCGTTACACTTTATTTTTTGCGTTGCCTACCTTATCCTAGACTATTTTTCAACACTTTTTTATACTTTTGTGTTTTGTACAGTGACTTTGACTCTCTCAAAAGGTACTTAAATAAAATGAATAATTTTCATAAATATTTTCCTTGACATTTTTAAGTGCAAACGTAGGATTTACAGGAAAACAGTTAGGCTGCCTTAACGTATAATGTCATAAACTGCAGCCACTAGCATGACCTCGTTGGTCAAATGTAGACCTGGGTAACCGCTTTTTGTGATCTGACCTGTTTGGAAGTTCACTTCTTCAAACAGTTATGAGTGTTTTCTTTCTCACATTAGAAAAAGACTGACAGGCAGCAAGAATTCCCTCAAGTCAAGCAGCCAAACATTTGATTAAGATAGCCATGATTATCAGCTAATCAAGTGAATTTTAATTAGCTCCCAATGGCTACTGTTTTTTTAGATAAAGACTGAACACATCACTTCATCTGCCTGTTTGATACATAAAGTCATATTATTTCATTTTTAAAACCTCAATAGTTCTTTTGTGATTTGTAAAGTCCTGAAATAAACGTTTATGATTAATTTGATGGTGGGAATAATGTGTTTTCAGCAATCGACTTGATCAACAACCTGCTGCAGGTGATGATGAGGAAGCGTTACAGCGTAGACAAAAGTCTCAGCCACTCGTATTTACAGGTACTGCAAATAATTCACTCACATTCTCCAGCACGCACCCTATTCATACGCAGTTATCAAAAGAGTAGACTTCCTTTGACCTCATCGACATACCGTCATGCTTTCAGTGCAGCTATCGTTCCTCATTAGAGATAAAAGATGCAGCAGCCGCTCCACAGACACTGTCTCAGTGATAAAGCTGGGCCTTAACATCTTGAGAATGGCTCTTTAATATCTTTGCTTCTAGAAGGAGGAGACAGATTCTTCAACTGTATGAAGCCCTAACTGAGAAAATAGATGCTAAACAGTTTGAGCATCTGTTTTGTTTATTGTAATAATGTTCATTTACTCTGCCACTGTAGCTTTAACTGGATGCAAATGCTATTTGCATTTTTCTGGGTTAAAGCAGATCTTTGACATGCAGGCACTATCTGGAAGTGATTACTGGATAGTCCTCTGTGGGCTCATCAAAACCCTGAAAGCATCTCTTATATCAATCCAATTTCATGGCCTCTTAAGCTGAAATTTCCCCCTAACGTTTGCTCTCCGTTTCACAGGACTACCAGACGTGGTTGGACTTGCGGGAGCTGGAGACCAAACTTGGAGAGCGTTACATCACCCACGAGAGCGATGACAGCCGTTGGCAGTTGTACGCCTGCGAGCAAAACATGCACTATCCTTCTCACCTCGTTCCCCCTCCTCCTGCTGAGGAGGGTGGGGATGATGCAGATGTGCAAGGCCTCACAGACCGTGTCAGCATACTCTGAACACCGAGAGACAAATGACTCATTTCGAAAGGGGGTAGAGGATGGTTTACCTTAAGACAGAAAAGACAAGAAGTGACTGTGGGTTGTAGTAGGGATCTTGCAGAGCTGTTTAGGCACCCTACATTCAAAATATGCTATGTGCCACATTCATGTTATGAATCCAGTTTTTTTCCAGCAATCTAGAAGTCCTAGAAGTTTTTCAACCATTTAGGCTACCTCTGCTGTTATAGCTCATCTTTCATCTTTTGAACAACCTGACATTATCTTGGATCTTTTGTTTTCATGGACTGGCAGGTCTTTCTTGAAAGAAATTGAAGTCCATGTTTGCGTTTTCCACAAGAAAGTAGGGTGATGTGTTCACTTTCTCGAACTGTAATCCGCCCCTTTAAGTGAAGCTAGAAACAGCAGTTCACTACAAGCCACAAAAAAAGAGCTGTAGGCGTCTCTCCTCTACATGCAACCTAATAACAATGAAAGCTCTTGTCGACTGATTAGAATTGCAGGGTTTCTGACCGTATGCTGTCAATAAACAGCTTTGATATCCCCCACCACACGTTTCAAGGGATGGGGCTCTTAACAATGACATAAGATTTTCTTTGTGCGGATAATAATGGAAGTAAATGCATGCAGACAAAACCATCTGTATTCTCAAATGCATTCCCGTAAATTCTTGATCTGAAGTGACCAAAAAAGTGCAAGTTATTGATCACGCAAAAGCAACCTCACCACAATGTATTCCTTAAGAAATGCACGTTACTGAAGATGAAATTGGAGCATTAACAGCAATTTTTTTAATTGCAGATATGGAATCATAGCTGGTGAAAGTAACATCAATTTTGCTAAAGGTGCTGACTCTCTCCTAAGTTAGAAATGAAGTATTTCACTGAAACACACATCTTTAACTGTTTCAACGGTGTTCAACGGACTTCCTCTCTGGATCACAGAGCTGAAAAGCACAGCTTGAGTAGCTAAAGTAGATATTTTTTTTGTTTTGTTTAGTAATGTTACTTTTAGTGTCAGATTGCAGCATGTTTCTATGAAGCAAAACTTTCTAGATAGGTCATTCAGCATGGAGTTTGTTGTGCTAACTCTTAAACATATGTAACCATGTACTTTTCAATATGTGTAGGTTGTGTTCAACAGGTTTGATTAATGATCCTGACCTTCACAGAAGAGAATACAAACTTTCAACACTTTGTTGGCTTTGGGGGTTTTATTAAATTATTAGGAGGACATGTATTCTTCATCTCCTTTCAGTCGAGAGCATTGACTGTATATAGAGAACTGGATAGAGGCGGGTGTGATGCAACCCCTGGAAAATGTCCTTTCGCTCCAGCACATTGAAGCTAATTCTGTCGCCATTTTCCTAAATACGGATGTCACCATTTTGGAGCCAGATAGCCAGACAGTGATTGGTCTTAGTCAATCTGAGTTAACGTTTCTATGGCAACTAGTGACGCCAATGCTGAGTACGCTTGTCTGAAGTCCGCACCCCTTCCACTGAAGGTGGGCACGGGAGAATCTGTCACTTAAATGTTTGAGGTGGGAGCCAGCAGATTAATCTGCTTTTACTAAGGCATCAGATTGGTGAGTTTTTAACTTGAATTAAAAGAATTATGAAAAAAATTTGGATTGGCAAGATTTTAGGAAAAATGTATCAGATAAAAAAATTATTTTTCAGACAAATAGAATAGCTGAGTAATAGCTGTTTATTTTTCAGTAGAAGTCTATGGGATTTTGGCTTCTTGAAGTCAGCAGGTACTTCCTGTTTGGAACACCAGGGATGGGAGGAGTCACTCCATCCAGTTCTCTGTATACAGTCAATGGTCTGGAGTCCTTTCCATCTGTAAGGTTGGGTACCGAGATTGTTTTAAGTCATGAACTTAGTGCATGTTTTGAGGCTACCTGCAAGTAGACACAAAGAAAGAAAAACATGAAAATCCTTATCAAAAAGCCCTCCCATTTAAATAAAAAAAAAAGTTCTTTTAAAACTTAATTACCATACATGGGCTCGCCAGCATGAAATCCTTAAAATCCTTTGGGCTTCATTTTGACATTTGCTTTTTCTCATTCTTGCTTTAAAAAATAATTTTCACTGCAGGTTTCTGTGATGGAGGGCAGCCCCTAAATAGTGCATGACAAAGGAAATGGCACCATTTGCGAAACTGGAATAAATTACTCCTCACCTCAGCTGACTGACAGTTGTTTTTTTTTTTCTCTCTGAAGAAGAGCAAATTACTCTGGAAGTGGCTGTATCTTAAATATACTGACATCAGCGGCTGCTTTCTCACATCTACCCAGCTTAATAAGACATGTGATGGGTTTTAGGTTTTTTAAAGTTCGTTCAAGAATAATTCTTGACTGTCAGAAGGAAAAGACAAGTTGTTTTATGCATTTTTCAACAAACCTTTCAGAAATAAAAAAGTCTATACAGACGGGAGTCATTTGTTTTCCCTTCAGCGATAGCTGCACCTATGCCAGCTCTGGTTAAATGAGACCTTGTTCCTTCAGCTCTGCAGCCATTATTGCAAGCAAATGATTCTAAATGGCATGTTGCCTCTCTTTGTATCTTTTATCTATTTCAGGTGTTGACAGTTTTATTTCTGTGCCACAAGATACCCTCTTCCAGGATATTGTCTTTGTTCTTGAAAGTGGAGCTGAAGATCCCAACATTTAGTTCAGCAGAGAAACTGCGTCAAGCCTCACGTGAAACCGGAAATTAAGTTCCTGCTTTGTGTCACGTAACTCTAATAATCGAGCCTAAATACAATAACAAGGGGACACGTGTGCTCTCCAAAAATATTTTCTTTTGCCAGGTCTGGTCAGATCCTGAAATATGAAAAGTGCTTCTGATATGAATTTAAATCTGACTACAGTTGCCCTAATTTTGACTTTAAGTTCCAAGCATAAACCTCAAAATGTCACTGAGAAATGTTCATAGTTCACAGTATACTTTCAGTTCAGCTTTTCCAGTAGCTGCATCTGTAAGATCATTCATAGTCAGTTTCAAATCCTCAATACAAACAAATAAATAAAAAACAATTGCTTTAAGACAGCCCTTCTTCTCAGTGTTGAGAAAGGAGCTAAATGAAGGGCTCTTGGCGACAGGAAAGATAAATAAATAGACGTCTATTAAATTAAATTAATATATTTATGAAAAAAAGAACAGAATATAGAAATGCATGCACTACGATAACAGATAATAGAGGTGTTGGCTCAAGGGTGTAGTTCCTGACACAGTGCAGATGAACAAACAAGTAGAAATTAAACAAAGAGCAGGAAGTCAAACAAATACTTGAAAGTAAACACATTTCAAAAAAGAAGGGACGCAACAAGGTATTAGCCAAAACCAAATGTGATTAAACCACTAAAATCCACCAAAAGAAGAATAAAAACAAGATTTTACTATGACATGTGCAGTAACTGAACAATGTTGTGCTTTATATCAAAAAGGAGAGTAAATAAATTCATGTACCACTAAATGCTCATTGTTTTTTCTATCTAAATCAGTGGATGACAGTTCGAAATAAAATGTGAAGGAGAAAACAGATTTCAGAGTAGAATTCTTCAAAAAGCTCTTAAAGTTTAAGTCTGTTCTGTTGCACAAATTAGTCATTTCATTTTAGAAATCCTCATTCTTACTTTTCAGTGTTTATTCTACGGCTTTGGATGGGAAACTTACACGCAGGAGTGCAATACATGGAAAGCATTCAATTTTATTTAAGCTGGACAAAGGTTGAGGTAGTAATGTGTGATAAAAGGTGGCAGCGACAAGCACCCTAAAGAGAACATTTAGAAGAGATTAATGAGACGAGTAGTGCTGAGGCGGCAGAGTGGAAGATGTTGAGCTTCTGGGTTACAAAGAAAGAAAGAGGAGGGGTATTGTCAGAAGATTAGCTCAGGTTGGATGCAGGGGTAGTTAATAGATTAATAGAAGGAGCTTTCTATGAAAATGATGAGAACATAAAAGAGATTTTCAAGTTGAGAAAAAAAGCTAGTAAATACTTTCAGAAAGAAATCGTGTTTACCTCATAGATGCTCTGAACTTTATTGACTTTTAATTAGTCCACAGTAGTTTTTACATTGAAGACCCACTACAAAAAAAAATAGTGTTTTTTAGTGTTTTTAACATGTTCTTGTGATATTTGTCCATGGCGGCAGACATATACTAAGAAAATTACTTAAATTTGTATTTCTGAGTATTTCTTGATTTTGTTGCATCTGTAATGTTAGGTTGAGGATGTGAGGGGCCGCTTGCCAGCAGGTGAGTGGATAAACAGATGGATGATGGGAAGCGGGATGAGCTTACACCACACTAACAGACCCGTCCTCAACTTTGGATCAATTTTCTAGTGAACTCCTGCCGCTCTGGAGAAAGTATGTAGCAGAAAATGGCATAAACAGCTGAAAACAGCATAATCATAAGTAAAAAACCTCTGAGAACGCTTTTACAATAAATCAAAAGTTGGTGAGATAGGGACTTTAACATACTCTTGCAAATAACCTGCTGGGTAATCAAGTTTCTTAGTAATGTTATAATACTTATGAACTATAGGCATGGTTTGATATTGAAATCACATGAAACACATGAAATCCTAACCGTTGTTACTAGGATCAAAAAAGCTGAAGCTACATTTTGATTTGGAACAGAGTAAAAAGCCTGAACAGAGACATAGGCTTAGCACCATGCTGTTTAAGCTGGCAGACTGGCTGGTTGTAGATGGAGTGACTGGTTTTAGATATGTAGACTGCGATGAGTTGATGGGTTACTGTTGCGTTGAAATCTGCGCACAGATCAGAGAGAGGAAGGAAGCATAGGAAGAGGAAATTGCCACCTCTTGGCAAAAGCAGCAACAAAATGGAAACATTTTTGAAATGATATACAATGTTTTACTATCTAAAAATGCTTTTAAACTGGGTAAGATTTTTCAAAATGAACTTCAGCTTTTTGAAAACTTTGACCTCTTTCTATAAAGAGATAAACCTAGTTAATATCTGAAAGCTCTGTTGAAAGTTTATGAGCAGCACGTTCCTCTCTGCACGGGTAAAGTTGTAAAACAAAAATGGAACTAACTCATGACTGGCATCTTTCCCCGTCTTAAGTTCACATCTAAATTTAACCATCTGAGCTGACAAATGCATAGGTGACACAGAGTCATGTACTCCCTGTTGCTCCTATACATTAGAATAATGATTGATACAAATATCTGCCTTTTCAAGTGGATTATTGTCACTTTTCTTTATGTGCACTGTCAACTTTTTTGTCTGGCAAATATCGTAACACTGATTGGATACGTTATGTCTGCTGGTGAAGGAGACATTTCCAGACTAGTTTATATTTTGGTAACATTTAACATCAGATTTTTTGTTGATGAGAAATACGCAAAGTTTTGGCTTAGAGTTTTGCTTAGAGAAATAATATTTCTTACATTTAGTCTAAAGAAAAAAAAACAGTATTTGTCCTTCTGAGATATCAAGGTGCTTACAGAACAATTCAAATACATGCTTGGTTTAAAAAAAAAAGTTTGATTTGTGTCTTCAAATAACATGATCACATGTTCTGATTGCACTTACTCCTTCAGTAGTTGGCTTCAGAACCACTGGCTAACCGTTTGTCCATCAAGTCCACTAAAAGCTTAGACTTTGGTGGATTTGTTGCTGCTGCACTTCGACATAATGCATCTTTAAAGAGATTCTATCAACTGTGAAAAACAATTTACAAAATTGCACAAAGTAGTAGCCCAGCAGTGGTTTCAGGCAGATGCAAACCTCAAAGGGGTTGGTGGAACTATTGCGTACATATTTTTCAAAAATAATAATGTGTTATTACCAGTTAACTGTCAGTGCTTTCTGTATGAAACCTCCAAACATAACCAAAGTTGGTATATCTCATCAATCTATGCATGCAAGGTTTACAGCACCGATTTGCTCACATTATTGGATATATTAGTTAGAGAAATATGTTTGAATATTTAATCAGACATTAGCATTATACTTTGTGTGCAAATGTCTCCAGGCTCACTAGCTTTTTTTTTTTTTTTTTGGACAGATGGTAAAAATTTTTTAATGGCATTTACTTGTATAGCACTTTTCCACCTTCCTTTACAGTCCCAGTCCCAGTCCCATTCACACACTGATGGTGGCTCTGCTGCCGAACACTGTCGCCAGCCTCCCACCAGGGACAATGTGGGGCTCAGTGTCTTGCCCAAGGACACTTTGACGCATGGGCTGGCAAGGCAGGAATCAAACCTACAATCCTTTGATCACAGGCTGACTGCCCTTTCCACTGCACCACGGCCGCCCCTTCGGGCACCTTGCTAGTATCAGGTTGGACCCCCTATTGCCTATAGAACTGCCTCAGTCCTTAATGGCATAGATTCAACAAGGTAAAAAAAAACATGTTGGACGTGTTGTGGTTTCAGAGATGCTCTTCTGCAGACCTCAGTTGTATTCAGTGATTATTTGAGTTACTGTTGCCTTTCTATCAGCTGGAACAAGTCTGGTCATTCTCCTCTGACTTCTGGGATCAACAAGGCATTTCCGTCCACAGAACTGCTGCTTACTGGATATTTTGTCTTTTTTGGACGATTCTCTGTAAATCCCAGAGATGGTTGTGGGTGAAAATCCCAGTAGATCAGCAGTTTCTAAAATGCCTGTCTGGCACCAACAACCATGCCACATTCAAAGTCACTTGAATCCCCTTCTCTATTCTGATGCTCGGTTTGAACTGCAGCAGATCCTCCTCTCGACCATGTCTACATGCCTAAAAGCATTGAGTTGCTGCCATGTGATTGGCTGATTGGAAATTTGCATCAACAAGCAGTTTTTTGGGTGCGGTTAATAAAGTGACCAATCAGTGTAGATTCAAGGAGAGCGCTTGCAGAATTCTTCAAAGCTCTGCTCTGGTGTGCTAAAGCAATGTCTCTGACCCTAATTGTTCCAATTCTGTGATTGTACTCGGTACCTTCCAAGCATGAGTGTTATGAAATTTGATTTTCTTAAAATGAATTGTATCACTTTTTAGATAAAAAAAAAAAAAAAATCAAACAAATTACACTCAAACCCAAGCTGACAAAAATACATTCTTCAGAAGTCTTAATTTGTACAACTTTTATATGAGTTTTAATATTGGTTTAAAGTAAAACATTTAAATATAGACAAAATGAAAACAGTTAATCTATTTAAAGTTAAGGAGAAAATGACAGTTGGTGAAATGTCAAAGATGGATGCCCAAAAATGTGAAGTATTCAAAGCATTTTTTTAAGGAATTTGAAATGTTCTTCTTTGTAGAGGTGGAATTAGTAAAAAAAAAATGTTCTGACATGTATGAGTCAATGGAGAAAACTCTAGAAAAAGAAAGCAATTTTAGCACCGGGGAACATACTGTTTAAAGTTTCTTTTCATGAACACATTGCTACATACTTACCTATAGCGCCTGTGGAGTTACTTCAAGACTTTGCATTTGTGATGTAGGAATGTTCTCAGTGAAATTAATTTAGTTGCAAAAGAACATCTAAATAATGCTAATGTATTCCCTTTTTAGTTATTCTAGGTCTGATAAAATCATTCTATGTTTAACAAATTACCATTTAATTTGTGTCATCAATTAAGTGTGACACCAACTGAAAGGTTAAAGGTGAAATGACACTTTGAGTCTAAACATAAAGGTTTAAAAAAAAAACCTACCCTTTGAACTCTGAAGTACACAAATACATAATCTCAGAGCCCAAGGAGGTCATTCCACCAGGAGCTTGAGCCAATCGTTCACTGCCCTAAAGAGAACACTAAAAACTCAAGGAAAACAAAAGCAGGGGCTGCATGGTAAAATAAAATAAGATGTAAACAAAAATCAGCACAAGAAGTCTTCACTGAGGAGCGTAAATCCTCACATTTCAGTTCAGTCGAAATGGACGTTGGTTCCACTGTCTTTGTCACTCTCATTTTATTTCTATTTAAATAAATTACCTGAAACATGGAAGCGCAGGCAGGAAGCATTCATATGCTGATGATGCAACTGTTTATGCACAAGATGGTGCTTTGATCAGGCTGTTGAGCTTTAGCAGGGCATTTTCTTGTGTCTTCACCTCTCTGCTGAAAACCAAAATAGTTCTGAATTTAGAAAAAAAAGAGGCAGAAAGGCTTGTAATGAATGACCCTTTGACCATACTTATAAACCATTGTACACTGGGTCACACATACATATACATGTGTATTTTTTTTAAAAATAAGAATACAAATTCAAAAAGTTTTGCCTGTCATTTCAGCAAAAATAGAAACATTAGTGAATAAACGTTATAATTAAATACATTCAAATGTAAAGTTCAAAGGGAGTTTACTATATACACTGCAAAAACTGTATTCAAAGAAAGGAAAGAAAAAAAGTCTTACTTTCTCTCTTGCAAGAAAAATAATCCTCTCAAGAAAGTTTTTCAAAAGCAAAATAATCTTGAGAAAACATTTTTCATTGACTACAATTTTTTTCCTTAATATAAGAATTCTTGGTAGGTCTATCTTTCTTACTCCCTGTCACAAGAGTAAAACTTGTAAAACTAATGTCAAAATGTGGGAAATATTACTTCCTAAAGATCAATACATGGTGATGTTTTGTTGTGGCACAAATAAATGATAATAATTCACATCATGTCAGCAAAATTTTAATTTTAGACCGAGGACTTGATTGATTGTCTGTAGAACCTTATGGATTCATACTTTGCAAACCACTACACAATGAAACATATGACTCATTGACTCAGATAATTATAAATAGATAGAACTTTGATTGATCCCATGACGGGATTGATTTGTTACCATAGCTCCAAAAATGAGATAAGAATAAAGAACAACGGATGATAATAGATGGTAAATAGCACTAAAAATATGCAATTGATGATACAAAGAACGTGTCCAGTAACTGTGATGCATTGAGAGAGAGAGGCAGAAAAAGCGCTCCTTCCTACAACAAGGGTGTTTCAGTGTCTGACTGAATGAGGGCCTCTATGCACCCACCGTCTCATGAAGAGGATGATGATGAAGAGGATTGTCTATGATGGATTTCATTTTGTGTTGCTTCCTCCTTCCACCCACTACAGACACAGATTCTGGGCAGGGCTGGCTGACCCTGGTCCTCAAGAGCCACAATCCTGCCTGGTTTCCAGCTCTCCTTAACCATCTTTGTGCTGATTGGCTCAAGTGATTCCACATCCTGATTTACTGAACTCGCCTGGTTTAGGTAGTTTGCATCAAGCAGTCCAGGGGTGCTGGAAATTCTTCATCACTGGACCACCCCTGCCATAGCGGATATTAAACATCTAAGCCTGATCTCTACACCAGTTAGCAAATTCCTCTTCCTGTTCCTGTCAGTGCATCTACCTCCTAGCAGCTATCGCAGTAAGAGGTCAGATCCAACAAAGTCATCATAAAAAGCTCTTTTAGACTCCTGCAAACTCCAAAGGACCTCAGTCCCCAATAGCAGGAGTCTTTTTTGTACAGAGTGTCTATGTTAGTTGTCCAGTCTGTCATTCAGGTGACTGTCTCAGTTCCCTGTCTCAGTGTTTTTTCCCAGGATGTTCACTGGTAGAACAGGAGGGGACTTCCTTCTGAAGTCGATGATTATTTCTTTTGTCTTCCTGGCATCAATCTGGAATGTTTTGTTTTCACTTCAGCAGGTAAAATCCTCAATGACCCTCCTGTACTCCTCCTCCTCCTGAACGTAGAAAAATCAGTCCAGTGATGAAGAATGAAAACAACATCTGGTCGCAAAGAATATAACTTATATGTAACTCTGTCAAGCCATCAGCATCTCTGAAGACACGGCACAAAAGAGATTGATCGACAAGATCAACAGCCAATCAGGACGCACAACAAAATGTGCTGTTAAAAAAAAAAAAAAATCAATGTAACAGCGCAATATAGCGAGGGACTATTGTATCATACAATACTGACTACTATACATATGACAATAATTATAAATGCAGACATGTAAATGAGCTTAACGAAAAAAGACTAATGTGCATTATGTATTTGTTTAGCCCTTTAAAACTCTTTATCATTCTCACTTTGTGTGTGTGTCTGTGTTTTAAAAATTTAAATCAGCTTTTGAGGCTGGTCATGACCTCAGCCTCAGTCACAAGCCCCAACTGGCTTTGTTAGCTATGAGTGACTGCAGATGAAACAGTTCTCTTCACACTTTTTTTAAAAAAATTTTTATTTTGCAGTGCTTGCAAAATTTGTGAGTCAGACTTCAGGAAACAACTTTGGTATTATTAACTCCCCCAAATTTATCTCACGTACTCACAGATATCTTACTTCTGTTTTGGAAATATCATGCGTCATTTAGGTCCACAGGAAAACTTTTCAGCAGCAAACTAAAAACATTTAAAAGCTGAATAAAGTTCTGGAAATAATAAATATATAAAAAAAAGAAATCCAGTTTTTACAAGAAGAGTGGTTCTAAACATTGGTGTATAATGACATGAATAGCTTAGGGCTGTAGTGCACATCCGGTATGATTGGTTTGCAGAAGACGTCTAAATGTCACATCTTGTTAGATGAACTGATACGAACTGAGACAACAAAGGACAGAACACGTCTTTAGAGAGCATCAGCCCTTTAATAATTCAGGCAAAATGGTGCATATAATCTGTAAAATTCATGTAAAAGTGCAAATGTCATTGAAGTAACCTGTATCAGCACCACAGCGATAACCTCTAAAGAAATTATCTCTGTAATCTTTTAAATAAGTCTTAGCACAACGTGGAGGCAGAACCTCTAAATGTGCACATGAGAATGTTGCATAAGATGCTAAATATAATGGACACCCTCTGTGCAGTGTACTGTCAAAGCTCCAAAGTGTGGCCAGCACAAAGGGTCATTTCAGCTCTCAGTAATGGCATTAGATGACAACTGTTTACAACAGATTTTCTGTTTTTTTTCCTCTTTGCTTTAGCTGGTACGCTCTGTAAAATGTGACTTTTTAAGTCTTTTTTTAAAATGTGGTAAATTAACTTTATGGATTATTTTTTTGTTATGCTTATGGCTTACTTCAGTTGCAACATGTAAATCATCTTAGACACTTGAAACTGCATGAGAGACACAAAGGTTTATGAAAAGATTGCACAGCAGGGTACAAAAATAACCTCGCTGCTGAGTGTCTCAGCATAGGTGCACCTTGACACTGCTTTGCAAACAGGAGAGCAAGTACTAA
Organism: Oryzias celebensis; assembly: GCA_014656515.1. Taxonomy (NCBI): domain Eukaryota; kingdom Metazoa; phylum Chordata; class Actinopteri; order Beloniformes; family Adrianichthyidae; genus Oryzias; species Oryzias celebensis. The sequence continues at coordinate 65,819,836 of BNCR01000012.1, read as the reverse complement.
ATTAGGTCAGCTTTAAGGGGTGCATGTTGTTAACAACAAGACATTTGCTTGCTTTCCTTTTTTTAAATTTTTTTTAAACCTTGTTCTCTCCAATAACTGAGCAAACAGATATGAGCTGAGAGTCTCTTGTGTTGGACATATTTTACTACAATTGGGGGTTATAAATCATCGGACACACAAGGTGTATATTTGTTTAAACCCCTTTTGTAATTTAAACTAAACTTTATTTATATAAATTTTGTTAATGTCCTTCTTTTTGTTGGACCGGATGGAAAAAGAGGGGAAAGAAGAGAGAGGGATGTTAAGGGGGCACAAAAAAAGGGGAAAAGGGTGGGTTACAGAAGCTAGAGGATGACTACAGGGGAGGAAGGGTGTAATCGTAAAAGAACAGGCAACAAGATGCAACGGAGAAGATCCGTCCGCCCGGCAGTCTGGCTAGGCACCCAAAACCCAAGAGCAGTGGGATACAGAAGCACAGAGTGTTAGCCCTGCTTGCTTTCCTTTTTTTAGAACATGTTTCTGCACACCACACATTCAAAAAGGGAGGGATTAGTTGAAGTACATTTTGTAATTGTGAGCACTTCTTCATCTCAAAATTAAACTTTGGACATACAATTCGTTTTTTGTCTTTATTCATTTGTAAAAAGTTAGTACAAATTAATGTGCAGTTTTTCTCTCATCTTTTTAGGGGCGAGAAAATATAACAAACACCAAAATTTTTGCAGAAGCAAATCTTAAGCAAGCTTGATGTTCTTAAGAAATATTTGAAAAAGAAATAATAACAAAAAAAATACTGAATACTTTTGCCCAGAATCATTTTAAATGTCAAACCAAATTTTCTGTAAACATTTACATGCAATGTATAAGCAAAACTCCCAAATGTTATTCACATTTCGACTGAAATCTGTTGATCAGAGAGAGCAGTAACTGAAAAGTGTGAGTTTTTTAGCAAAAAAAATTTTTTTTACGTTTTTTATATTCATAAAAATCGTGACATTAACTGGAGCAGAGATTAGGTAGGTAATCTACAAAGATGATCTGAAAATGTAGAAAAATGAGTTTAACGAGTCTTGTCAAGGCTGTTGAGTCTAATGTCTTAATGGTTTTTGTTTTTTAATTGTCGCTGTAGCCAATGTAGAAAAGGAGGAAGGAAGTGAAGGAGGAAAAGAAAATTCCTTGCAATTATTTGTCTTCCACCTCTTTTTGTTTCTATCTGACTGAGATATGCACTCTTGCTCCATACTTTCCCACATGTGTGTTTACTATGCTCAAACTGGTTGCAGACTTCTTTTCCAGGCTCCTTTCATAAACAAAATGAGCCTTGGAAACTGCAATGAGTGTGTGTTTGTCGCTAATCTGACAAACACAAGGTTCAAGGTTCATACCACCGCCTACAGAGATCTCAGCTTGTGAGGTTACTTAACTTCCCCTCTTCACCTCATTTTGCAGTCTGATAACCACACAGCTTAAGTAATGGATTTATTTATTTTAATTCAAATTTTATATAGAAATGGTTTTACGCCCACACCATCATATCTATATAAGACTTATATAAGACATATATAAGACTTTCATAGACTTTCATAACTTTTCATAGTAATGTGAAGTAAAACTGGAAAGTTCCTCTGACATGACACCTCAACCACAGCTACTTTCTTTATTGCAAGGTTTTACCATTTCCAAGAAGCATTAATGTGTAGGCCTACATCACTGGTGTGGCAACTCCCTCTCTTTTACACTTCCTGTTTTGCACATGTGCAAGATGAAACCACCTCCCACTGTTCACATCTAACCCATTCTACTATTGGTCTCATCCCTCTGCACAGTTCTTGCTGACAGCACAGCTGTGGCAGCTGAGTAGAAGTCAAACTCACAGACGTACAGGAAGAAAAGAATAATCAACTAACTAAGGCTGCAGCTACTCACTCAACTGGCTGATATTTACCAGACTGGATTTCAGCAAGAAGGATCACTTGAAACCATTGTGGTTTGGCTTAAGTTCGTTCGTCTTTAGGGGTTTTTTTTTTTTTTTTTTTTTTTTTTGCTTTTTTTTGGATGCACCGTTTCTAACAAGTCTGGACCATAACTGAAGCAGCAGTGGAATGTGTACGAAGCTCCTGTAAATAAAAGCAGGTAAGACTAGCTTGAAGGTAAAACAAATCATTTCTGAGAAGATCAAACATTTATTTCAATTTTCAAGTCATTCTTACTTAACTGAGAGAAGTTAATAATATCCTAATCTAACTTCATGAGCAACAGCACCTTCCTTGTTTGAAGGGGTTCTGCAAAGTAAGTAGGTTTGAAGTGATTCCTGGTGGAGCTAGATGTTTTGAGTTGCTTAAAATCTCATATCGTTTAGTACAGTACAGCATGGAGATGCTCGGTTGAAGAGAACTGCAGAAAAATAAAGGTGACTTTAGTTTTAGGAAGGTGGGGTAGAGCATGAGAACTGAAGCATTAAATCATTTTGTGCACACTTTGGTATGCAGCACATTCCAAGCTCTCAAGGAAATCGAGAAGCTTGGCCTCTTTAAAGACTCCCAGATGAAAAGATAGCTGGGAAGTTTGTCTTTTATTATATGTATAAACATACATACAGTAAGAGTTTACAGTAAGTCCTGTTTTAAGATGGATTGGGAAATGAAATGTTATTTGCTAATTGCTATTGGTTAAAAATAATGATGAACAGCAGCTTGTTGGTTGTCTTGTCTGGTAAAAAACATGCACGTACAAGTTCCCTTGCATCCGAAAATGTCACTATTAAGACTAGGGAATTGCCAACTAACGGTTAGTCATACCATCCAGACTGATTACAACAGTCTCCAAGAGGCTTTGGGAAAGGTGTGGCTTTTCCAAAAAATTTCCAACTCCGCTACCTCTTTCAACAAAACATTTAAGCCCAGTTTATTCCGAAACAAAGATAACTGAAAAAAAAACACTTACGCCCACACACCACGCACAAGGTTTCGTGTTGTCATTCTCCGACAACAGTCTGACTCTAAATGGAATCTGTGTATCAATTTTCCTGATGTTAATTGCATTAGATTCTTCTTGAGACCACAACAGAGGCCGGGAGAGATGGAGAGATGGGGCCCACTGTGAACAGGAAACGAAAATCAAAGAACATCAAAAGTGTAGAGCACAGTTTAGATCATCTAACGAATGAACTCAGAAGAAGAAGAAAAAACACTTCAGTTTTTAGACAACAAGTAGTTCTAGTGAGTTGATTTACAGGAAATCGAGAAATCTGGGCCAAAGACTTTTATTTGCTCTTCAGAACATTTAGAAGCCAGTCCAGTTCAAATTTGTTTTTAACGACCTTTAAAATTACACTGGCGCTGTACAGATAAAAAAGGTTCAATAAAAGTTGTTTGGACGTTGTTGTGGTGTCTTAAAAGCATTTTTTAAAATTTAGTTCAATCGGGAGTCATCTATCCAGCAGATAAAAAGCTGAATAATGTAACAGATCTGCTGATGCAATCACTGAATTAAATAGAGATGGAATAACATCAGACATCGTGTTTTTCAGGCCACTGCAAAGAATCAGTTTTGGTTCTTTTAACCTATATGTCTTTAAAACATTTGCAGGAGAGCTGGATATCTTTCTAGAGACGGGAAAGGCAGAGGCAGTGACGATGAATTTAGAGCAGTATAGGTCGAAAAGAAGATAAACTCAACAGTTAAAGTTGCCTTCTATCCTATAAACATCAGGAAGGCAGATAAATGTATCGTCATGGTTCACTGAACCACACCATAGGATGAAGCAGATGAAAAGTTTAAGATGCTATGAATTTAAATCTGTTTCAGCAACTGTCCCAGCAGCAGATGTATTTAGGGCTTATGTGCTTGTATTTCTTCAGGTATTTGTGTTGTTTTGCATGCCAGGTCTATAGGTCTTGTGCTAAGTTGTTCAGAAATGAAATGTCAGAGTTTATTATACAGTTCAAGTAAATTCAGTTTATTTATGAAGGGTGAGTTTACAACAGAGATTCTCTCAAAGCACCACAGAGCAAAAAGATTAAACCTAGCTTTGTTAAATACAAGTATTAATTGGAGTATTCTTCTTATCTAGTATTGTTGCAGGTATTTTTGGATTGCACAGTGGTGGAGTGGTTAGTGCTCTTGCCTCACAGCAGGAAGGCCCCAGGACAGGCTCCAACAGCCCTGTGACCCCATAAGTGATAATAAAATCATCCATTAGAAAATGGATGGTGTGTTTGAGTAACCAGCAGATTTCTCCAGAAGGTTTTTAGTGAAATCGTTTTCTTTAATAATTGATGTACATAAAAACAAATCAATCGTGGGTCAAATACTGATGTTTTTGAGAATCATTCCTGAAATACTGATAAATTCAAAGACAAAAAGACTGTGATCAACTTCCTCTTGTTAAAAACTATAGTTAAGAGCCGAGCTGGTTTTTGCATTTTCCTATTATTTCAAACTGTACTTACTTGTAATGTCCACAAAAATATAATGCGGTAATTATTTGTTCCCACAGTTTAAATTGCTACCAGGACTGTGACAGAGAACTGAAGAGGAAGAGAATCACACAGCCAAACCAATGGCTTCAGCAACAAACTTGGACTCAATCTCAACAAACTCGACTAACTTAACTTGTGTTGATATAAAAGCGAGTCCCATCAGTGACCTGTTGGTGTCCGTTTTCATCCTGGCCTTTGTTTTCGGATTGATTTTCAACATACTGACATTATGCCCCATTTGGCATCAAGTAAAGCAGCAAAATGTCCTGGGAATCTTCCTCCTCAGTCTGTCCATTTCAGATTTGTTCTACATTATCACCTTGCCTCTATGGATAAACTATTACCTTAATGACCACAACTGGCAGCTGCCCGTTGTAACCTGCAGTGTGGCTGGCTTCTTCTACTACTCCAACATGTATATCAGCATCTTCCTGCTCTGCTGTATCTCTGTGGATCGGAGCCTGTTGGTCTGTTACCCTTTACACTTCAAGATCTACCGGACATCTCGCTATGCCTGGTTCCAGAGTGCTGCCATTTACATTATAGTGGTGATGATGCACATTATTATTCTGATAAAAGACAATATAAAAGATGCCCACGATGATAATAACAACCACGATCGGTGTTACGAGAACTACCCGATTCCGGACAATGTAGCCATTTTCAACATGGCCAGAGTGGCCATTGGCTTCCTGTTGCCGCTGACGGTGCTAACTGTAAGCTATTGGAAAATTCTGGCCACTGTGGACAAAAGTCCTGGCCTTAATGTTCAAGCTAAGAGGAAAGTGCGACTGCTCTCCTATGGGGTGATTGGTATCTTCTCTGTGTGCTATGCTCCCTATCACATCTTGTTGCTGGTACGCTCAGTTGTGCACTACAGTACCGATGACCATTCACCAGGAGGAAGTTATTGCAAGTTTGAACAGAATATGCACTTCCCCTTCTCTTGCACGCTGGCACTGTCCAGTCTAAACTGTGTAGTGGACCCTGTGCTGTATGCCCTGGTCAGCAATGGCATTAGAGATAAAATGAGACTGTGCTTGAAAGTGAAACGACAGTCGGCACAAGAAAATTGTGCTTTGACTTCAGTAAAAGATAGAAGTAGTAATCTTATTTAAACTATTGAACATAGATGAAATTAGCGTGTGAAACCTTTGTAGTATATTTGTTTGTAAAAATGTAGATTTAATTACAATACAGAAAAAGTTGTGTGTCCTTCAGTGTTCACAGAGTTGACCTTCAAGCTGTGAAATGATAAACATTCTATTTTCAGTGGAATGTAAACAGGTCATTGTTCATTTGGACAGCAGAATTTATTTTAGTTTTGTTCATAGTCTCCAAAGTTATTTAGCTTTCATTATATTTCATTATATTTTATATCATTTTATATCATTTGGACTATTAGTTTTTGTCAATGTATAGTTGTGTAAACACCAAAATGTTGTAGTTGTCTCATCTACAATACAGTTTCAGTTGACAAAAATATGTTGTGAAAAGTAGGTATTGCTGCTGTTAGGTTAATTTAAGCTTAAGAACATTTTATATAAAAAAAAAAAAAAAAAAAAAAAAAAAAAAAAAAAAAAAAAAATGCTAAGCATAGATATATTATTAACAGACATACAAATACTATACTTATTTGAAAACATTGAGACATTTTTACAATATAGTTTTTTTTTTTTTTACTTTTTTATAAAACACACTCTGACCTCCACAGGTATTGTTTATGTATATATATATATATATATTTATATATATTAAAAAAATCAAAACGTTTTATGTATATTAATGTTAGTAATTCGTAGAACTGTTAATTTAAAAAAAATAATTTAAACAAAATATTTTGTATTCATTCTTACTATTTCATAAACTTAAAAAATTGCTGTATTTGCTGTAATTTAAGAAATGTATTTAAAATGTATTAGCAGGACACATAAATGCAATATAAAAAAACCCAATACACATTTTAAAACAAACAAATGAATAATGTGAATGTCAGTAAAAATAGTTGCAAATATCATTTATCATTTAAAGTTTGTTGTGTTTTCAACTGTAATGGTTAAAAAGACTCAGTACAACCTCTTATTTTGAGTTGTATTATGTATGGAGTTTGTTCAAATGTTGACTTGTCTTTCTCTCCGTGGAGTAGACATTTTGTCACTTTGACATGCAAATAATTTGCAGCATCTTCCCAGGTAACCAAGGTAACCCAGTGTGTTGAAGCCACACCGTGTAAGACTTTGGTCAGACTGAATCTTTTTGTGCTTCCTCCCGCCTTTCATTGTCAATAGTTGCTGTATTTGGATGCCATCACCAATGTACTTTTGTCATTATTTTATTCAATACTGACAATGTCAAGACCTTTTGTTGCCTGTTTATGCTTATGCAGGAATTATTAAAGTATTGTTTTGTTTGGAAAATATGTTGTTGATGGGGACTGGGACCTAACATTTTTGCCAACACATTTACAAAGAAACAAGTAAAACCCTTGGGTGCCTTCTTAACACTACAATCTTTTTCCTGTGTTGTACATTAGGTAAGAAAGTGGCTTATTGCTACAGCAACATTTGATATGTGTCCATTTGAATCCAAAACACTCAAAGAACATTTTACACTGATGCATATGAGGGTCTGTTCTGTAGAAATTTACAATACTTTGTGTTCATTTGTGTGTCTAAGTGTGTGTACTACAGAACTGAGAGTGCACTAGTTAGCAAAATGTCAACTTCAAGAGGAGAAGTTGACGTAAATTCATTTGCAGACAGTTGCAGAAATTCTGAAAGCTGACCAGAGTCCAGACGTCTTTACAAATTACAGCAATTATAAACTACGATTATTATAAAGCCTATAGGTTGCGCAAAATGTTGTTTAAAAGCTTAATGCCTTCCCCTAGATTTTAATTTGGCTTACTGTTCCCACTGCCGAAGAAAGGCTTTTTTAAAACAGATTCTGCAATTCTTTTTCTGAGGATCAAGTCTTGTGGAAAATAGCTTCTTAACTAAAACAATGATTATGCAACACATTTCAGTCTTCTATTTGCATTTCAGAAAGTATTGTCTCCACCTTAAGTTAGTTTTAATAATTAGTTTGGTTTTGTTCCATGTCTTCCAGCTGTTCCATATTTTTGGGCATTCTGAAATACATACTTTAACATAAAGCACATTTTTCAAAGTTTTTATCTGAATTAAAAAAAAAACAAAACTAAAATAAGAGCTTTTGTAGCTTTCCAAAGGAGTAAATAAACTTTTGGGAATTTGATAGACCCGTGACCCCGAAAGGGATAAAGCGGTTCAGAAAATGTATGAATGAATGAATGAATGAAATTTGATAGATATTTTAAACTAGGCCAGTCCTAATAAGGGTAAAGTGTAGAACCGAATAAAGCAAATAAAAGAGGCACACAAACAAAGGTTAGGAACTGCAAGTTACAAATACTCCTAATTATTTAAGGCTTTTATGTTTTTATAATTATAATTACTTGAATTATATTTAAGGAATTATGTTTAAACACAGAGCTGTCACATATACTGACAAAGGGTGAAAATGCAGACATAGCAGCTATGGAGAGTGACTAAGAATGATCTGGTAAAGTTATAAATTGCATGGTAAATTTTCGAAAAGAAAACATGTGTAGGTGGTTCAGAAAAGCAGAAATACAACAAAATGTTTTACAGTTCTATTGAAATTAAATGCAAATAAAACATGTTTGGACATAAAGGATTATTCCTCTGGTAACAACTGAACATTGCTCGACCCTTACAGCTTACCAGGGACATTTAAACCTATGTGTATTTTCTAATTAGTCTCATAGAAATCCCTATCTCATCATAAAAAAAAAAAAACAAAACAAAACAAAACAAACACAGAACACCTCAAAATATGTATTTTTGTTGGATGATTCTTAGATTGTTGTTAATATATTGTCACCTTAGTCAATTTTAGCCATTTACGTCACCAATGTGTGTTTACTGGCATTAACAGAGAGCCACAAAGACGGTATGTGGCTATTCTGAAGCACAAAGACTACAATTAGAAATGGCGTGTATAGCCGATTAGTCATTCTATTCCAAAAAGACATGAAACAAGTTCCTCATTTTATTTGAAAGCCAGTGATGAATAACAGATTTTTTTTTGAGGGGATATATGATTTCTGAGACAGGATTCAAAAGAAAATCATTCATTGTTAAACCTTGTGCTCATTGGAATGTCCTACTTTTTAGAAATGAAAGTTTTATTAAAGGTGACAATAATTTCATCTATTATTTGATTTTAACATCTCTCACTAATAGTGCTGTTTTGGAATCAATCAATTAACTTTATCTCCATGATTTTACCGTTGAGTGTTGTGACTTTTAGAGGTGATGCAAATTAACCTTAAAAAATGCACAAATGTACAAAGTAAAAGATAAAAAACAAAATGCAAACAAACAAATCAAATATTTTGGATCATGGAGCACTCATTTTATATCAGAGATTTGGGAGCAGCCAAATACAGGAAAAACAAAAAGGCTTGTGATCTTAAAAGATTCTTATATGACTTAAAAAAAACCCTAACGCTAACATCAAAACGGGCTTTGCAAAACCTGAAGCATGACCAGCAAAGAGTAACAACAACGGGAATTCATGCCAAATAACTAAAGCATATGGCTTCAATAGACGGAGAGTAATTAACTTAGCAGAAAGCATCTGTCAGGACTTAAAAAAAGGAAACCTGGACAGAACATGACAGCAGAAACAGAAAGCTCAAAAATGAAATGTGACCAAACAGCAAAACGAAACAGAGAGAACAAAAACGAAAAAGAAAAGGAAAGAAAACTCAAATGGCACCAAACTTCACAGGAAGCCCCAAAACACAAACAGGAAAGACTTGTTTTTTCTACTTTTTTAATGCAAGGCTCTAAAACAATTATTGAGACGGATTTTATTTTGAAGGTGGAACCAATTTGTTTTGTGTTATAGACTGTCTGAGGGGTTGGTGGTTTAATACATTTTCTGCGGCTTGTTTTACCCTTTGTGTCAACAATAGATTCTTGATTTTTCAAATTCCAAACTACAGTAAGTGCAAGACAAAGATCTGTAGTGTAGTATCGAGCACAAGAGTGAAAAACCTTTTTTTTTAATTTAATTTTTTAGTGCATTTCAACAGACAGAAAACAGACTCTATTAAACTGAAATTTAACATACAAGTATGGCTGTCTGCTGAGGTGAAGTGGTCAACAACCCTGGTTCCTCCTTACCTGCCCATGTGTCAAAGTGTCCTTGGGCAGAATGCTGAACCCCACATTGCCCCTGGTGGTTAAATGTTTTCACCTTGTTGGGCAGCAGAGTCACTAGAGTGTTATAGTGTGTGTGTAGTAATTGCAAAGCATTTTGGACCGTTATAAAGGTAGAACATTGCTATGTATATCCCATTAATCCATCTACAAAGTTATAGAATATCCAAAATATTACCAAATTTCAAGAATACAATTTTCCTCACAAGAGAATAAATACTAACAAGCATAAAAAATGAAGATGGAAAAAATGTTATAATACAATACAATATAATATAATATAATATAATATAATATAATATAATATAATATAATATAATATAATATAATATAATATAATATAATATAATATAATATAATATAATATAACATAGTATAATATAGTATAGTATAGTATAGTATAGTATAGTATAGTATAGTATAGTATAGTATAGTATAGTATAGTATAGTATAGTATAGTATAATATAGTATAATATAATATATAAATAGCTTTTCAATTTTTCACTAATTTAAACATTTTTACATCTTTATAGGCTGTGAATGTTCACTTTTTTATTTGTAAATACATACTTTGAATAAGATAGTCAGGTCAAAAAATAAATAAATAAATACAGAAAGCATTAGGCCCACGGCATTACAGATCCATTTACCAGCAGCACCTCTTACAGTCAGAATGGCCACTTGGAAAATCAGTATGGTTTTATTGACAGTCCTGTAATGCAGGGTTGGTATAAATGCACTGTCTGGACAAGCTATTCTTGGCCGTTCGTAGACACATTGTGACTCTTACAAAGGAGCTCCCAGCAGAAAACTCTTCCTCAATGACAAATCTATGATCCCTTAACTGCAGTATTCATAATTATCAAGTTGCTGCTTTCTCATCCCTTTTCTGTTTAATCTCCATTAATTGAAAAAAAAAAATCTAGAGGGGATCGCCACTATATTTGGCAATTTGTTGCTGTTCTTTTTCTTGTTAATTTATTTATTTTTTTAAATCTTTTTCTTTTTATAGTCAAAATCAAAAGTTAAAAACAAGCCCAATTGCAAAATAATTCAGGTCGTTTTACTTTTGGATGTGTTGAGTAAATTGACGAGCAGGGGGGGACTTAGGTAAAACATGCACGTTTATTAAACAGAGCTGCACTGTTGACACACTGATTTTTCATTTTTTTTGTTTCGGGCTGCAGGGGTGATGACTCTCTGTCATCAGGTTTTGTGCCATCAGTCCTCCCCCACATGACTTCCCCTCAGATGGAAAAGTAAAGGTGATAACATGTGAGCTATCTCTGGCATACGACGAGCAAAAAGAAATGCAAACTGCAAATTAAAACATTACATTGCAGCCGTTGCCCAGACTGTAAGCTTGAAATTCTTGGCAGTGTGCTGTGACGTGGGAAAATGTCAGGTACTGTACACCATCTGTACATCAGATAAATATTCAGATTTCAGCAGCTAAGTAAACATTGATTTTGGCAGCATTTAGAGTCTCTGAGTCCAATTAAATTGATTTTGTTAATTTAATGACATCTGGCTTCATCTATCAGGTGGCGGATGCTTTTAAATAAATTAGGATCATAATTATTTTTTAGACCTTTTTAGCATGTCAGACCCAACTGTAATTCAATGCAGCTGATGTTTTCCACCCAATAGGCTTTGGTGGTTAAACAAATGACAAATTCTGTATGAAAATACTTGTTTTTTTAAGCACCACTCTACACAGTATTGTGGCACTGGATTAGGTTTGAGTATTTCTTCATGGCAAGATATTTTTTTTAACAATGTCATAATCTTTTCATAATTTTTGCCTCTCAGTCTAACAGGATAAACACGTTTACAAAAATAAATCACTTTCCCTTTGAAAATGTTTGTCTGACCAAGCAGAAAGAAAAAAGGAATAAATAAATTAAAAAGACAAAAAAACAAAACCAAAAATAATTTACGAGTAATTCGACTTGACTTTTATTAGAAATGTTATTTTATTAGCCCTAAGAGTAACAGTGTTTGACACATGAGGACACCAGCAAAGTGATGCTGACAGATGGTTTGTATTTAGAGCTGCTAACTTTCCAATTTAAAAAAACCCGCATGATTTAAGCATAGAATGCCTAAATAACTTATTTAGAAGAATGTTACTAAAAAGGTTGAAAAGTGTCTGTTTAGACAGATTTTTTTACTTCACTCATGACAATCCTTCATAGTTGTTGACTTATTTTTTTCCCATTCTAAATTTATATTATTTAAACACAATTTAAGCAATGCTTTCCAAGTTTTTAAGAAATAATGTCTGAAGTTTGGACAAATGATCATTTGGCTTATTTGGAAAGTTTCCTCTTTTATTAAATTTGGCCAAGCTGTAATATTGTCTGCTGTTTGACACATATGGGAGGACACTAATAAATCATCCTAAAGAGAGTAAGAATTGAAGAACAGCAGAACATATACTCCACCATCGTCTTTTGCTTGATTATTTCTCTCTAAGAAATGTAGAAAGTACTGGTAGACATAATCTACAGTTTATAAAGCAAAGAAAAAGCTTTATCTAATTTAAAACATAGCCAGTTGCTTTGATTTTTCATTCATTTACACAGTAAATGTAAATTGTTTTTCCCATGGTAAAGTCTGAAGACTTCAATGAATTTCAAAATTTTCAGTGGCTCAGCTTATTTACAGCATTATTTAAAGCTTATTACAGTATAACTCATAAAATTATTCAAAAATATCCTATTATATCATATAAAAGGAAAGTTAACAATTAAAAACTCCTTCTGGCTTCTGAATGCTACACAGATGACCATTCAGCTAACAGGATAGAAATGCGTCTGCTGTAAAAATGAACATGCAGAAAAAAAACTTTTACTTAAAACACTGCAGGAGAAACAATAATTTTGATAATTTAGGTTTAACTTGAAAAAAAAAAAACATGACATAAACTGAACAATATGCATTTTTTTTCTGACTGGTAAAAACGACCCTCATGTTATTTGGCAGAAAAAAAAAAAAACTTTATTAAATAACACATTGTTTTTTTAGCATTCTATTTTAAATCCTAGATTCTTTTTATCGCATTTTCTTTCATGCTATCACAAAATCACAATAACCTTTAAAATGACTGCTTTTGAGAAAGCTCAAAGCATCTCATTTGAAAACTGAAAGGCTCATGGTAGAGCAGCCCAGGTGTATTTTCTTATATCCCAAACCTAATGACTATTTTTACTCAGCATGAAGCTTGCTGCCTGTCATCAAGCAGCAGAACCCCGTCGGTTTTGGTGCTGATGAGCTGTATCCAGATGAAAAAAGGGCATGTTCAAGAAAATTATAGGTGTGTTACTATTGTAGGGGGTCAATGACCAGCCTATACCTCACTCAATCATATCAAATCTGTTTCCTCTAAAAAAATAAAAAACAAAAAAAAACTTGTCACTGATGTCTCAATGGATTGAGTTTATTGATACAGCAATGAAGGCAAAATTATTACACACACATTAGATAGTTGCACTTTTGTACGACAGAGTACTGGGTCCACCATGGAAGGAGAGAAAATAAATATATGAGAGGAAACATAAATTCATATGAAAGTATTTGTAATGTTACAAGGACAAAATCCTACTATTTGAAATTCACCAGCAAAAAGTTGTACATTTGTAAGAACCAATGTAAAACTTAGGGGTGTCGATTTTTTACGTTTTTTTATTGCGTTAATTTCTTGCTTCGGATGTTTCTTTAATGTTAATGCACACCTGACATACCATGGTCATTTAAGGAAAACATAAATATTGAATCAATTATTATAACTTCAGTCCTGGCATACTTTTTGGTTTATTTATTTATTTATTTTTTACAAAAGCAGATTATTTATAACGCTGTGCGTTGCGTTGTCATGGCGTTATTTCTGTCCAGATGATGAAGCTAAAGTATATTACAAAAAAAAAAACAATAGTTCAATTCCTCTGCAATGTTTTATTTCTTCCTTCTTAGATTCTCTTCTATATTTCTTTTCTGCTTAATCGCTCTCTTTAAAATGATCACATTTAAAGGTTAAATGACACTTTAAAATCACATGTGTCTTCTCAACTGCCTTGCTGTTGTGGTAAACTGTGGAATAAGGTATCTCAACATTTAAATTATGGTTATAAAAAAGATAATTAAAAAAAATATCTGGATTGCTCAGAAAAGTGTTCCTGCTCTTTATTGATGGGGTAAATTAGAACACTTGGGACCTGATTTTTTTTGGTTTGTTTTTGTCTTTGTTTTGTTTTGTTGTTTGTTTTGTTAATTGTCCAAGGTTAAAAAAATAAAATAAAATACCCCTCAGTGGTGTCAAAGTAAAAGTTGGAAGTCTTTTATGATTAAAAAGAAAATTAAATAAAGCGACCTGTTTAGATTTTTATGATTTTTTACTCCCATACAATGTCACAATTTTAAATAAAATTCCTCAAAACTAGGCTTTTTAAAGCAATTATTAGGTTAAAAACCATTGCGATTAAAATCGACTAATTAGATTCATTAGTCACGATTAATTAATATAAAAAAAATAAATAAATAACACCAAAAAAAAAAACAATCGCATGACAGCACTAGAGAAACTATATATAAAAAAAGCATAATTTAAGTCTGTGTGACATTTTTTTTTCTAACGAAAATTGGAAGATCCACTTTCCTGCATTTTCTTATCAGTGTCTTCATGCCTGTAAAATTATGAATGTATTATTACTAATTATTTATTACAGTATTTATGAAACCTGTGCTAAAGTAACAATTGATAATATGGTCTTTGTCACCTATTTTGAGACACTTTTACGCCATTTTTTTAAAGCTGCTTTTCTTACTCTACTACTTCTGTCTCAGAAAATTGTGAATTTTTCCAAATGATTTACAATTCAATATCCATAAAACTTAAATTATCTTCCCTTCTAAATGATTGCTTTTATTATTGTAATTGTAGGAGATTATTTTTGTATGTATATCTTCACTTTCTATGGTGGTCCAAGCCCTCTGTTGTACTTTTGTCCCATAACATTCCCCTTCAGACTAGAATATTCACAGCATTTTTGCTACTTTGAAACAGCAGAAGAATCTTTTTTTTTTCTTTCAAACAAAACAGTGACAATAGCTCCTTCCAAATGGCACCTTTGCTGTGATATTTTGACCGCAGATAAATGGCAGTGCCCTCATGAGCCTCACCAGAATTAGCAGTCCTCATACAGTTGTGTGACTCTTCCACATTTGTGTGAGCCAAAAGGTGAGTAATGTTACTACTTCATAACTTCAGTGCTTTGCTTCTCTTTGTGCTTTTTTCTTTGTTTTATCAACTGGCTTGAACTGCTAACCTAATCAGATGAGGTTGTGATAGAGAAGGCTAGAAATCCTTCTTTGTCACTGCACTTTTCAGTCAAAGATAAGGAAACTGAAGATTTAAACAAATCTTCCCTCCTCTAAAAATCAAACCTCAAGGTCCAAGCAAAGAACGCATAAATCAAATTCAATTTGACAGCCGCTGGATCAGTTTTAAGCTTCACATTGAGAAATAAAATGAAAGAAACCAGCTGTCAGGCACCAAGCAGTACGGTAACATTTTGTTGAACGCTGAAGGTTAACAACAGTACAAATAGAGTTTTTTTTTTCTTCACAAGAAGCAGGATTTGAAAGTGAATGACAAAGTAAACATTGTTTTTTTTTGGATTTGCATTAACAGGCATTCTCATATCAACAGTGCGATGAAAATTGTCTTTTCTATTTTCAAAACAGATTCATAGAACTGTGTATGTCAGGCAGAAACCTTCATGTGTTTGGCACCGATTACATTTGTCCATACTGGCAGCAGGATTGTTGTCCTTGTCAAGGATTTCTGGCCTCTATCCAGAAAAATTGCAGAGGATAATTACTCACACCACAATAAAAAAAAATACAAATAATTAGGCTGGTTGCATTTTACAAAACTAAAACATAAGTGATTACTCATAAGCTTCAGATATCAAAAATGAAACTGAAAGACTTTTAATTAGAGGTACAGTAAAATAATGAATTATTTTTTCCACACTTCCTCCTCTTATACTTTTATCTAAATACAGTAACAGAAAATAATTGCTCTGTTAGTTAAGTGTTTACTGGATAAATAATCCGTTTCTAAAATCATCACACTTTCACCCGATTTCAGCATCCAGTGTTTAGTCTATTTTGTCCGTAGCAACGTGGCCCCATGGGTGGTTTTTTTCAACTTTGTTTATTTTTATTTCTTTTAAGCACAAGAGTTTTGCTTAATATCAGTGCCTACAGTTCTGCTTTCCAAAAACAACACAAGGATTTAAAAAGGAAAAAAAATTGAACAAATTAATCTTATTATCAGGTTCTTATTCTGTTTTGCTTCGCTTTAATGACAAGATTTGTGTAGCTCTTGGACTGGTGAGGCATGAGAGACGATGAAATGCCTTTACAACACCTACTGTAATACTGAAAAGCATGAATCAAACTCATTAGGAAAATTCGTTTTGCATTCTTTTTTTCAAACCTCAAACTCTAACATTAGGATTCAAATGTCAGCTTGTGGGAAAAGGCAGACTCTGCATGTCACTCAGAACATCAGCTTCTGGACGTAGGTCTCTCCACCATTCCACTCTTGCGGTTGCGGCAGGGACAGAGGTAGCCTTTCAGATGCATGCGCACCTTGCTGTGTAATGAGGCGTAGATGAAGGGATTGTAACATGAAGAACTCATGGCCAGTAGATGACAGCAAACTTGTAAGAGATTGATGTAGCGTTTCCCTATTATGAGGAAGTCTGGGTCCAGATCCAGCATCAGATTCAGCACCTTAACAACAACAACAACAGGGTAACAGTTTAGATTTTTTCCTTACAATTAAATCTTTGAAACACATACCCACTAGGCACAGGTGCACCTATGAGATATTCAAATTGTGTCAATTTCAATGTTCACAGCTATAAATATGTATTATGTATCTGATAGACATGAATTCTTAGAGGTCTATTGCATATCGCGCTTTAGATCTCTAACAGATGACTTTCCTAGAGCTTATTCCACCACAGCCCCATCATGACTAGTTGTATTCCATCATCTCTGGATTCTGGGTTAGTTTACCAAAACCCAGCAAGAGCCACAAAGCCCAACTTCCTGTTAAGAAAAACACATTTTATTTATTTCTGTGACCATTAATCCATTCATTTTTAAAATGTAGCTTTAAAATAGTTACAATATTTGAAGCATATTAAAATAATGTAAAATTGTTATATATATATATATATATATATAACAATTTATATATATATATAACAATTTTACATTATTTTAGTTTAACAAAAGCACATACAAGTTCCTTTCAAAATAAAATATGCCCAAATACGTGTGTCAAATAAGATCCTCCTACTATAGCAGATTTACTCGAAACAAAACTACTGGAAAAGCCACGTCAAACGTGTTTCTATTCTGATTTTGATGTGCCGTCATCCTTTTTCTCCTTTAACTATCAAATATAAACATTACATTGGTGTAGAGACCTTTTTCCCTCCTAATCTATCCATGTAAATGCAAGTCTATGCTTTTAGAACTTTGCCTCTGAGCAGCAACTAGACATTGTTAATCAGCAGAAGATAAGAAAATGTACTTTAAGCTCTTTTGAATAATAATCTACTCTGACCAAAAGAGTAAACCTTTTACTATCATTTTGCTCAGTTATTTGACAGGTTAAAAATCTAAACAGAAATAAATATCTTGGATTGTTTGTTTCATAAACGTTTCTAACCTCAAGTACATTTCAGTAGAAAAGTTTGAAGAAGAAGAATATGTTTTGAATCCTGACAGGAACCAGCTGAATTTTTCCCTGCTTTCTCCTACAGTTTAACAACATGTTTCTTAGGTCAACATCTGTCTGCAGAATTGCTCCTGTGTGTGAGTATGGCCCCGTGACAAACTGGTGACCTGATTTGGGTGTACTCTTCCTTCAAAAGTAACTAGTTTAGAACTAGCTAACATGCAACACCCAAAGGGATACACATGAAAGGATGCAATTTTACATCCATTGGATGTAAGTATTTTTTTGTTTTTTTACTTGTAAATGTTTAAAAAGGTACCAAAATAAAATTTAAATATTAAATATTAAATATAAATATCCCAAGATTCGATGTCTACAAGTAGATGTGTAGTATGCCTCTATATGTAGATATGTTTCAGAACACTTTTGGCAGACATCTATTACAGCAACAAAAAAAAAGAGTATACATAGAGTATGCAATAAATGTGTACATATGTCCTGTAGGAAGTATTATGAAACGTCAAAGTGGCTTGATGAAATGTTTTGAATGACTAAAAAATGCTATCAAATTCCAACTAACATCTCATAAACTTTGGCTGTGTGGAGTAAATGTTTGATGTTTGTTAAACAAAATGCAACATCGTATTGCACATTTCTACACATACTATACTGCACATTGTGCAAAAGGCAGATATAAGTCATCATGTAGCCAAACTTGTAAAACAAGCAAGTGTGGTTTCCGTTTAACACTACATTCTGAAACAGAAACTATATTCATTCTATGAGTTCTGCAGCCATCCCACAACGCCTACTGTTTCCTGGATTTCAGTCAATATGATGATGTATAATCTATTAGCTTTCATCACGCATCATTGAGAATATAATGTTTTTTTTTGTAATGGCCACATTTAGATGAGAATGGGCCTTTTTTGATAAATGAAGCATAAAAATCTCATCTCAGTTGCACTAAAGATTTCTTTATGCCACTTCACTATTATTGAGTTTTTAATTTCTGAAACCACAAGAACAATGTACATGCTGCTTCTTTTTCTGCAAATGTTTGTTTTTTAACCATTTGAATGAGCACATATCAAGCATAGTCAAGCTTGGGTTGGACCTAAGTGTGTGTGTTAATCACCTGAAGAGGCAACCAGCACAGGGCAAAGGCCAACACGGAGGCCACCAGCAGAGAAAAGGTCTTTCGTCGCCTTTTGCTCCAACGCTGTTGACTGATGGACGGCTCTCCAGGAATTGAGTAGCGTTTTAGGCTGACAGTAATGGCACAGTACGACATGCTGACAGATAGCAGTGGGATCATGTAGGACGTGCTGAGAATGAAGCATGAGTAAAGCAACCGCAGGTTGCCGTTATTGGGCCAGAATTCTTCACACACCACCAGGTTGACGCCGCTGGGCCGAAGGTCAACGTAGCTTGTGTAGAAGGATGGTGGTGCTGCCAAAGTTAAAGATAACAGCCAAACGCCCAAAGTCACTGCGCCACAGCTCCACACTGAGATCCTCCTCCGTACTGGATTGGCTGAGACAAAACAACAGTACGTTTAAGAACCAGAACTAGGTGCTGAAATTTTTTTCCATGCAAAATCTGCATTGAAAATGCATTCTAAAGTCCCTTTCCAATTATCCTTTAATCTATTTTCAAAGCATTCCCAGTGGTCTTTTAATTGTAGTTATGTGGTTTTTAGCCAAAAATAAATAAACCAGTGTTGTTTTCTAGTACAAAGTTTGTGCAGTGCTGTAGGAGCTCATCAGAAACTCATCTCTGAGCTGTGGGAGAGAATGTTGGCGCAGTAGTAAGCCTCCTCTGATGTCCCATCATGCCTTTGTTTCCACGCTTTCTCGCTAGCTTACAACTCCTCACAGCCCCAAGCTATCATTAGCAGTGAAACACAAATGGTGTGCAATATCAGCTATCCAACCTTACAGAGAAAAATGAAGATTAGTCTGCAAGCATTAAAACAGCATTTTTTTCATCTGCTACTAAATCTTCTTGTTTTGAATTTAAGAAATACTCAGCATTTTATATATTTGTGCTGTCAATCGATTAAAAAAATCCAATTAATCACACTTTTGGATTGTTATAAATTCTTAATTAATCACAGTATTTTACTAGGTAAATTTTACACGAGATTATGCCATAAATATAAATATAATGACAATAACTTTTATCTTTATCTTATCTAGACAAAAACAAGCAGTACGAAGATAACTTTCTTTCTGAACTGATGCTTTACTAAACCAGTGTAATTTATCTGTGTTAATAAATAATAACATTGACAGCCCTCCATATATATATATATATATATATATATATATATATATATATATATGTATATATATATATATATATATATATATATATATATACATATATATATATATATATATATATATATATATATATGTATATATATATATATATATATATGGATTAAACATGTATATATTCTCCATCATGAGAAAAAGGCTACAAGGACATGTCAAAAACACCAAAAAACACGATTTTCACTGGAGAGGGTCTTTAAAATGTCAATAAAAAGAGTGATAAGTCCTGTTTCCCCTATAATGAGAATGATGTTTGACATATTTAAACGACATGGAGTAGAAATGATAGGCATGAAAGATCTTTACCTACAACGATGTAGCGATCCACTGCAATTGCAGTGAGAGAAAGTGCTGAAGCAAAGACTGTGGCACATTGCAACAAGGGCACCAAGTGGCAGAGAGATTGTCCAAAAGCCCAACCGTGGCTGTCAAAGGCGTAGGAGGCAGTCAGTGGAACGCAGCTCAAACACATCAGCAGGTCCCCGGCGGCTAGATTACCAATGAAGAAATTGGTGGCATTGTGGAGCTTCTTGTCAGCCATGATACACGCCAGTAGGAATGAGTTTCCAACACCAGCTACAACCACTACCAGGCAGTAGAGAGGTAGGAAGAGAGGTTTGAATCTCAGAAGAAGTTCCATGCCCACAAACATGTCCAAAGGGTCACTTTGGTTGAGTTCTTGACCTTTGTGCTCATCCAGTCTTCCTGTTGCTTGGCTAATGTTATTTGCCACTCTGAAATCCTCATCCATGAAGGTATCCATATCTCCACAGGGAAACCTAAGACACAGACAACAATGAATCAGTGATCAATCAATGTAGGTTTCCCTTGAAATCCTAATTTGGGGTATTCAAGAAAAATGCAGTTTGATGAAAACATCATTAAGGATAAAGTACTTTTTTGAGTTTTAAAATGGTTGCTTTTATTTCTGGTTCTGGTATTTGGTTCTTTTATTTTGTAAAAGCTCAACAGACAATGCAAACAATACAATTCTAAATTTAAAAAGTCAACTGGAATTATAATATGTATTAAGAGTTTGCAGTTTGGAACCTAACAGTAGCCCAACATAATTATAGTCTGATAGTAGATGTCTTTGTCTCTTTTTGTACAATAAGAGTTAATAGTAAACTAGCAAAATTGTTTATTTTTTATAGGATTAGGTGTCGTAAAGTATATCGTGATTGTAAGTCACTCGTCTTTAGTAGATTCCTAGCAGGATGTAGAATTGACAAATTAGTTTTACCACTGAAGCAAAAGTATTGATTTTTCTTTAATACTGATCTCTCCAGAGGATCACAATCATGTTGATATAAAAATAGAGTAAGTTTAGTTGTTAATATGAATAAATCATCTTCAGCTAATGCCCTGCAACAGCCTGGTGATATGTTCAGGGCGTACCCTGCCTTTCCCCTACAGTAGCTGGGTTAGACTCCAGTATCTGTGTGATCTTGATAGGGATTTGGTTGGTTTAGAAGATGGATGGGTCTTCAGTTTAACAAAACAAACAAAAAACCCCCACAAAAAGTAAGTTATATGTTTAAAAAAAACATGTATAGAAAATGTAGTTTGCGAGAAAGTTTTTATGAGGAAAGTTTTGAAGGTCTTTATAGGATGTCCTCAGTGTCATCCCCTGTCACAGACATTTTTGCACCCCAGCACTTTTTGATGTTTCATCTTTGAACATCAGTAGAGGCTTTTCATTTAAAACGTTGACAAGTCTCTTTTCTGCCTGCTGTTAAGTGTATGCAGGAGCAGGAAAGCACTATGACAAAGTGAAGTCTATTTCTGAAATGTAATTTGACCGCCTAGATGTCAAACATCAGTTCCGTCTTCTTCATGCTCTCTGAAACGGCGCTGAATCGAATCTGAAACTGCTGCCTTGTCATCACAACTAATAAATGTCCCAACAGGTAAATACGTCCACAAATCTCAAGCGTGCAGAATAGAATTCAAAATAATTTGAAAGAAAAATTGGGGCTGCTTCAAATGCTACAACTATTACAAGTGAACAATAATTTGATAATATTCAAATGCAAAAAATAAAAATAAAAAGAGGTTTGAGTGGCTCATCCATGTGCTTTCCATTTCACAAAAGAAAATTTAATTTAAATTATTTTTGGAATGCTTTTTTCAGTTAATTAGATTTGCTAAATGTCAATATTGTCATTTGGCTCTCTTTTAGTTGACATTTGTTACCACCACCTGCAAGCTGCATTATCATGCATCACAAAGTTGCTGTGGCCTCTCCCCATCACTGTGTGGCCTTTAAGTTTTGGCAGTTAATAAGAGAGCAAAAAGCTTTATTGGCAACAAAGTAAATCACTGCATGCAGTTGAAATGAGTTCAGATCTGTGGAAAGCCCTTTCATAAATGTCAGCTTTCTTTCTTTTGAAATTAAAATGACGCTCTCAATAAAGTATAGTTTCGCTCCAATGTGTGGAACATTTCCCTGAAGTGAAACAGCATTTTTTTTTCTTTAGATCTTTAAGTAAAACAACAAAGCAGTAAGCTTTAACCAAACGATTTGCATGGTGCTGCACTCATTGAGGCTTAATTGCAGACAAACCACATTTCACCTGTAATTAATTAATATTAAGAAATGATTACCAAAATTGCAATGTGGCTATAAATGATTGCTCATTCTGTTGCGTGTTGATGCTTTCCTTCACTCTGTGGACTGGCTGAGCATTTTTTATCTGCTGAAAACATATTGTCTCCTGCTGTCAGCGACTGGCTTAATAATGTGCTGAACTCACATAGTGCATGGAAAACATTTCACTAAGAACAGTAGCAAAGAATTTTAAAAAATACTACGTATGAGTAAGTATCTTCTTTTTTCCACTGTAATCTTTTTTTCTCAATTTTGACATAAAAAATTAGTATTTTTGTTTCTCTTTTTCTCTTTATTTATTGATTCAAGGTACATTTAAAATAAACTAACCTGACCTATAAAGTCTCACTCTAATCATCTTTTATCTATTGTAAAATCGTTCCCAGTTGTCTTTTTATTCAAAGACCAAAAAACTATGTTGTTTTCTTTGACATCGGTTGTGCAGAGCAGCAGTAGTTTATTAGAAATTCACCTGAGTTGTGGGCGGGACTATGGGCATGGAGTAAGCCCGCCCTTACTTTCCGTCATCCATCTGTTTACACTTTCTCCTGCCAGCTTACAGAGCCTCAAAACTTCATCCTAACAATGATGGCGAGCAATATTGAAGCTATCCAGCCTCACAATTTGGAGCCAGATACCAGCTCCAATGAGGAAAATGAAGACGGATATGGATCTATTTGTCGGCTAGTGGATATATCAGAATGGAGTGGAGCCAGGAGCGTGTGACCTGCGAATTGACATCACAGCATCACACATTTTTTGTGTGCTCCTGATTCACAATGATTGGAATAAAGCTATACTGAGAAATACAATTTTAGACATAATTTTATTTTTCCATCATGAGAACAATGTTACAAGAACAAAAAACGTTTTTTCACTGGATTGGGTCTTTGGGAACTCTCCCTGCTTCTGGATTTTTCTTGTAATGGAAGCTTTATTAAATTTGGACATGAGCTTATTGAACATTAGATCATCATTAGACATTGTCATTAAGTAGATTATCTTTGAGTGGGATTGAAAGTTTATTGTTCTCTCAAATGATCACAAGTGAACGCAGTGACTTTAGGGACTGCATCACTTAGAACCTAATAACAAAAAGCCATTTCCATTTTCACTGTTTACAGAGGACACTGTGTGCAGAGGCTTCTGTGCCAGCATGAGCACAGCTTTCTTACAGGAACAAAAACAATGTATGCACCTCCCTCATTGAGAGGACACCCAGAGAGAAACAGCATGAATTGTTTTTGTTGTTTTCTTCCGCTCAATTCAGGGAAAGTGGCTGAAATACATCAGTCACACATTTGGCTGCTCTAACCAGAAAATGGAGATTAAATTAAGTTAAAATGAGTTTGAAACTGAGTTTTCCTCATTGGACTTCAATTATTTATCTGAGAATTTGCAAGGTACGTCAGAGCAAGTGTTCGCTGTTTTTTCTGGATCTTTGATTTATTCTGTGGCAGAGTGAGTGTTTGATGTGATGTTTTTGTGTATTTTTGGATGTTTATTGTTTGCAGATGTGGATTTTCTGATGGGTACTTGCCCAGAACTGGACCAAGGTTAATGATGGTGGCTCTAAAATTTCAACCTTCCTCTTTGCTCCAGCTGCTGGTTCATGGTTCAGCTCAGCTCCTATGTGTGCTATGTGTGTTGCCATGTTTATTCTATCTGGTCTGCTGCTGCCCAGGTCTTCAGAGGACACATTGTAGGTTTTAGTTTGAGTCTGCAATTTAAAAACAATAATAGACTTGTGTGTATGCTGTTCTGAAAATCTGAATTGCATTTCTGAAGACAGAAAACGTTTCCTGCAAGCATACACAACATTTTACAGTAACTACTTTTTCTTTTTTTTTACTCGAGGACAAATCTTTACTGCAAAAGCACAAGATTATTTTGCACTTGCAAATATTTACAGACATACCAGCAGTTTGTTTGCAGATTCAAAACTTATTCATATGTGAGGACATCATTTTAAAACCACAAAACCCTTGTAAAAGAAATATAACTTCATATTTGTACTTCATTTTACTTTGCCATCACTTGGTTTGACACACTTATAAAGAAAACAATCAAATCATTTCTGAGTAAATTTGCTATGTTTTGTTTGTCACAAAGACTGGGCAGACACATTATTATACTACAACTGGAAGGACAGTTGTAGTGTAACCCTTGAACCCCTAAACAAAGAATATTATCTATTCCATTAGACTTTATATATGAAAATTTGGCCTGCACCGTGACACAATGACTAGTGGTCGTGTTTCAGAGTAAGAGGGCCCCAGTGCAAGTCCCAGCTCACTCTAAATTGGTGTGTGTGGTTGTAGTATTGTGGCCCTGCAATGGACTGATTACCTGTCCTGGATGTCTCCCAGTAGCTGGGTTTGGCTCCAGCAGCCCCATGATCCCATCAGGGATAAAACAGGTTAAGAAAATGAATGGATATAAAAACTCAACATAAGCTCTACAAACTTTTGAAAAATACATTTGTCATACTTTGTCTCCTTTCTGTTAAATAAAAGCTGCTTTGTTTCATTCAGAAAATTTTGGCTTTCCCATTTAAAATAAAATGCCTACACTTTTTACTTTTTTTTTTTAAAGGGTAGTTCTCTTTGATGGAAAAATATGTCGGATCAGTCCCTGCCTTCAGGTGAGATGCTGAATGCCACATCTAAACTTAAAATGTTGCCACAAATAAAAAAAAAATTTTGTGGGGGAAAAAAAAAAAAAAAAGCAAGTTTAACTGAAATTTAAGATCATTGGACAAATAGAAATGCGTTATCAATGACATTTCAACAGTAGTTGTGACGTTTCATTAAAATCAAAAGATAGTTTGATGGTAACAGTTTGCCACCTTTGCAGTTAGATCATTTGTCTTCTCTAAACCTCTGATGTTAGGCTTCAAAAAACAGAATAATAAGCTTTTGTAACTTAAGTGAACTCCATCATGAATTCAAATGTTTGATTCTGTGAAATGCTCTTACATTTGCTGTGTGTTCTCCACTTTAATTTGGATCCTGCACCTCTATGTGCTCCACTGAAGGATCAGGGATGTTTAAGGTTCATAAAGCTAATTCAAATGGTTTCACCGGCATATTTAAGTCTCATGCGCCATACTCTTTTATTAGGATGAGCTAATATATGTGACAGTAGAGTTGAGTCTTTCCATCAGTTCACAGCCAGAACCCGTGATTCAGATGGCAGATCAGATTTTCAGCAGATGAATCCTCTTAAGAGAGTCAATATGTGTACTGCGGCTTCAATGCAATCAGTTTGAAGAGCCTACAGGAACAATTTTCCTGTCCAATTCAGAATCCGTTAGAAACAATCACCTTCTCAGCATTACTTTCTACTTCAGTTCCAAGCAGGCTCAGCAGCTGCAATGTGCCTTGAGTGTCCACAATCCGCAGCAGGAGCATGCTTCCTTATTCCATCTGGTCGTTCAATGTCCACCTCATCAGATAGCTCGCAAGAAACCCACCCTTGCCTAGTAACGCTGTTGCCATGGCCTTTGTGAAAATCATCCAGACCTCGCAGCTAATTTGTGAGGCGTGATGAGAATTGAGCACTCTCAACATGCAAAACAGGAAGGACAGCAAGAGGAGGCGCTCATCCTGTTTAGTCTACTCTCTTTGCCTATATAATTGCACATTCACTTTTTTGCATTCTTCTAAAACCTTAGACATTTCTGATCCTGCTATGATCTGTATACATCATTTCAACAAGAATCACAAAAAAATCCCATGAAGCGCTAACATATAAAACAAGATTTCTGTAGAATTTTACTTTGGTTGTTAAAATGTGCAACATCGCCCTTCACAGAAAATTCAGAAGGATCTGTTACTGTTAAGAGTTTAAAGAAACCTTTTTAGTTTTAGATTTCAGATTTTCTGTCTTCTGTCATGGCCTTCATTAAAAATGAATGAGGATGAGGTGCATTGAGAAAAAACAAATCTGTTGCTGTTACACATTTCATGTGGGTGTTTATAGATGTGGCACGCAGCTTAATCACTGTCAAATAATCCAAAATTAACACTTTACTCAGATTTGCTGCCGTCTATTCACTGTTGGAGCTTTCTTCTCTGACTCAGAGATGACACTGTGCTCTGTGATCCCAGCTGCCTAATCGTAACTGACCAATTAAAAAATATTCAGAAGTAAAAGCAGGTACCCAAAGATATCTTAACAGTTTCACCCATCGGTTCCTTTCTCGATGGATAATAGCTTCTTTGGAACCTTGTTTTAGGCTGGTGTGGATTAGAGTGCAGAGAACACTAAGAGAAGCAAAGTTTGTAATTTCAGCACATTTTTTTATATCAGTGTGGAAATTTTCTTTTCAAAAGCAATTTTAACACTATGCAAACAGACACAGACATAATTTGGTCATCCTACAGGAAATATGGCAGATTAGTTGCGTAAAATCATGGTCTAACCAAAATTAAAAGCAAGCGTTGGTTCAGCAGGACTTTAGGTTTTGGGTTGGCAAAGAAAGTGAATCGATTTAATTTTTTTAATGCACTAGATTCAGGAAGAGTTCAGTTAGAATTAGAAATCAAACTGTTATGGCCGTCCAGTTCTTTCTGCTTCCTTCTGTTTCTCTTTCAGCAACTCGACCAGTTGAGGGGTCGAACAGCTGGAGCGGATTGACTGATTAAAGGGCTGTCACCCGGACAGCTGATTGTGAGGAGAAGCTGACATGGATAAAAGCAGAAGAAAGAGGAGGGCTGCAGCTGTCTAGCTAAACAAATACACTTGTAAACCTCAGTATCGTTATGTCTAACCAAGTTGCTATTCACACACAAACACTAAACCACTGATGAGTCATTTACCCTGAAGAACAGAATCCTGTGCTAACATGACACAGAAGACAAAGAACATTTACAGACAATTGAAACGAGGTTATACCTTTATTAGGCTGTCAACAGTCTAAAAATCCACCATTCTGCTGGTCTGTTCCAGAAGCTGTGCCACTTCTCATCAAAACAAACATTGCAGACATGCTTTAAAACCTAACGGGTTTTACTGAAAAAATGGCAATAAATTGCATTTCATTTTATGAGAATGTAAGGTGATTTACCAAAACTGATTGTGCCGGGGTTAACAGATGAAAACTGGAGTTTTCAGTAGTGATCTAGAGTGAGCAATGAAATGTGCATGTTAGGACTATTCAGTGGAAAGCAGATAATGAGTGCAAATGCAGCAGGATGAACTGAGTTCTGCTGAAGCACAGGTGCTGTCATTCTAGCCTGAGTGCTCATTGCTTGGGTGGTGCTGGAGCTGCATGATAAAAGCGGTGCAGCTCAATGACTGAAGCATCCTGCACTCTGGTGTGGGTTGGCTCCTTCTCAGGATCCCATTTTCTGTACCAGGCAAGTGACTTGGCTGCATCTGTTTGGCTGTGCAGCGTACTAATCAGCCTGCTTTATCTACCTGGTTGTGTGGCAGTGATGTCAGTTGGATCTTCAGTGTTACAAGGTCCTCTGTAACTGTCCAGTGGAACTGAGCGTGTTGCTCTCCTCCAGAGCTGAATCACTATGTATTTGCTCTGCTTCACTCGTTGCTTCTTCCACATTAAGTTTAATGTGTGCAGCTCTGATTTCGTCTTAGCTTCCACAGAGTTGTGTCCCGATCCCCTGCTGGTTTTCCTTGCTTGCTTCTTTGTGATCTGTTGTGCTTTTTTGCCGTTAGCTGCTTTGCCCTCTTTTAGCCCATTTGGGCCTGAGGACTGTCATTTTCCCTCTCTGTGCTTTCAAAGCTGCTGTGTCGAGCAGCACGATGTTTTCCAGGTGCTGCTTGGTCCTGCTGCATGCTGCTGGAGATGGGTACGTTTTCACCCTGTTGGGAGTTTCCCCGTGGGGTGGCTGACTAACATTATCTGTGGACTTCTGCTCCTCCTATAGGGACTTTGACAAGTAGCTTGCTCTGGAATCTTCTACAAGTGGCAACCATTGGTGAAGAGACAACTAGTTTTTGCCGAGGAGGAAAATACAACATCTGTGTTGTAAAATTCACACATTCACAGCAGAAGTAATTCCTTATGTGATTGATGGGAGCACGAATGGATGCAATGGCTCAAGGCTGGGACTCACCCAAGCAGACTTCTTTGATCTGTGAGAGAGGAAGTTCAAATTGTTCCTGTTTTCAGTTCAGTTCCAGGATGTAATAGTGTTTTGAGATCACTGGGGTGGCAATGTGTTGTTAGGGAGACTGTGGATGACTGTAGGTGCTGTCAATCTACCTACATTGTGAATGTTTGCCCTTTTTTAGCCCAGCTGGGGTTCTGAAGACTGGCGTTTTCCCTCTCTGCTTGGTGCTTCGACTCTCGCCAAAGTGCTTTCAGACTTTCAGAGCTGCTGTTCGGGGTGGTGTGGGAATTTTCCCATGCAGTTTGGCCCTGGTGCAGTAGATGGGAACATTTTGACTCTGATGGAAGTTCCCTCTTGGAAGTATCATTTGGGGTATCAGATTTTATATGTGGACAACTGCATGGATGTGGTTATTTATTTATTTATTGCTTGGAGGAGCTGACCAAGCACAAAGATCAGATGACTGTGGGATTGGTCCTTTTGTGTTTGTTCTGTGGATCAAATTCTATAATTTACTCTTGAATATCCCGCTCCAATCATCTTTTGATTTGTTGTAAAAGTGTTCCCAGTGGTCTTCTAAGTGTGACTATTCCATATAAAAAAAAATGGCATCTTTTGCTTAGGATGTAGTTTCTGCAGAACAAGAGAAGTTATCTAAAATTTTGACCTGAGCTGTGGGCTGGATTGTTATCCTGGAGTGAGTTTGCGCTAATTTCCCATCATCCCTTTGTTTACACTCTCCTGCTAGAAGGGCTGTCAACAATTAATCGACTATAAAAAATCATCAACGCTAATTTGGAATTGTCGACGTGTCGTTTCTTTTTTTTTTTTTTTTTCCCATTTTAAATTACTCTGATAACCATCAGCATACAAAGTAATTTTGATTGCAAAGCACAACAGGAAGATTGCTGATTCGCAATCTTTTTAAAGATTCAGTATAGTAAAAATACAATTTGGGAAAAATGTAGTTTTCGCTCTGAAGTAGAATAACGGTGGATTATAAGTTTTTAAACTAAAATTAAGCTGGATGTGCGGCGCTACTATCACTGGAAGTAAACAAATCTTCAAAATAAAGTGTCAGTGAAGCTTTCCATTTACAAAGCTTTTGTAGTTGATAAAAACAAAGGCTTACGTTCAATTTTCAAAAATGAATTTACTAACTGGAGCTTTAACTCCAGTGTTTACATTCTTTTGATTGCATTAACTCTTCAACAGTTTACGTAGTTAATGTAATTCCAGCGGATTCTGATTTGGAGAAAAGCAGCCTTGTGCTGAATAGCAGCGCGGTGCATTGAAATGATTACGTAATCAATGTGAATCGGTTGATTCTGCTGTGGAGAAAAGCGGCTTTTTATAACGGCTTTGCACTGAAATGAAATGCTTTCGAACCCTTTGGGTTGCAGAACTGTGAGAATAGAAAAACTGGTGACTATTTTCAGGATTTGTTGTTAAATCATCCAAAACAACAGTGATGTTTATGTTTTGTTCACTGCTGAAGTTAACCAGAAAGTTGACCAAAAAAAATAGTTTCAAATGACAAACGCCATTTCTTTCTGTCTAAATCTGTGTTTTTTTTTTTTGCATCAGTTTTGTTGTTTCTAAACACTTGTTCTAAATAAAAGTATAAATGATGGTGATTTATTACACATTATTTTAATTTAATACATCCAGTAAAAAAAACAAAAACAATTATGGCTCTTTTGTCCAAGCAAATAGCTTATTTGGGACCTTAAACATTTTATCTTGTTAAAGATGAAATTGAAATTTATGAACTATACGTGTAAAATTTCACTTTTTGTGAATGCACCATATGGCGAGTATTAGCAGCTCCATACATGACTCAAATCTCTATGGACCGAGCACCAGAACTGTCACCTTTTGAAAAAAAAAATTAAACTTCATCTTATGTAAACAATAATATTGGTGACCAATCGACTACTAAAATAATCGTTAGTGACAGCCCTTCATGCTAGCTTACAGCCACTCATAATCCCAGCCTAACGCATGGTACAACAAAAATGGCGAGCAACATGGGAGCTATTCAGCCTCACAGTTTAAAGCTACCAGCTCGGACAAGGAAAACAAAGACACATAAAGGTCTACAAGTGAACGCATCGAAAGGAAGCAGAGCCGGGAGCTTGTGGCCTGACCACTGTATTTTACATAACAAGTGCAAGATTTTTCAAATAGGATTCTTTTTTTGGATACACAATAATTTGAAGGAAAAAATACTCAGAAATACACTTCTAATTTTAATGTTTTTTATATTCGCCATCCATCATGAAAAAAAATGCTACAAGAACACAATAAAAACAAAATACTATTTTCATTGGAATGGGTCTTTAATGAATATTTTTATGTTAAAATGAGTGTGGTGTGTATTTAGCTGGGGTTTGTCGGCTTCCCTCACCTGTTCAACCTGAAGATACATTTGCAGAGGGAGTGCTGCAGAGATGGAGATTAGGAGGAACTACAAGTAAATTATGCCTCCTAAGTAAAAATGTGACATTGGAAAACAGAAGGAAAAAAATGAAGACTTGTGTCAGCATTAGTTATCACAACTAGTTCAACGTCAGGCCTCCTTATAATGCTCAACACTTGATATGCAATAAAGTATGTCTTTAAAATCTTTGCCTCTGGAAATCCAAAGTATTTGCATGTGCATAAAAGATGGCTTTTTGTATTCTTTATTTGTATCAGCATTTCTTTTTAAATAGCGAAACAGCAACTTTGTGTTTGATAAATCCTATTTCACGTGCTTAAGTAATGCAAATTTATCAGTGACAATCATTCAAAATGTATTATTTTTACCCAATTAACAGATGCAATCCAGCTTTAAATCAATAAATAAGTTGTTTTCTTTTAGTAAATTGGTCATCAAATACATGAAAGAAGGTTGAATGCTTTCCCAAAAGCAGGCAAAGAAGTGGTGTTTTCATATCCTCAGTAGACTTGCTAAGGCATCAAGAAGTGTGATTGCACAGCTTAAAGCGCTCTGGTTACACTCTGCAGCATCACCTCAGAAGCAGAAATATACTGGAATATTGAGGATGCATCAGTGGTCTTTCTTTGTTTCTTTTTACCCTCATGTATAGAGGGGGAATGCATGACACCACAGACAAGTTTTCAAACGTGTTTCAAAGGTTAACTTACAGGATCTGATAACACCAGGAACAATTCAGGAATGATATGAAGAGTGTAAAGAAATCGAACATGCAGAGAGGTTACTGAACAAATGCACATACACTCAATTTACTTCTTTTCAGCTGATTTTAGTTATACATGTTTAGAAGGGTAATGAGAGAGTGGAGGAAAGGATCTCCTGAGCAAAGTTTCTGCTCTTAATAATGTGATTTAGTAATGTCCCTCATTTATTGAATTTGGAATATCCAACAGAAAGCTTTTTTTTGCTTCTCAAAATGAACAGTTGACAGCAGCACAGTAAGCACTGACATTGTTTGCATTCAAGTAACACATTCAATTATTCTATAATTAAATAAATGCAAAATGTTTTAAGTTTAAGAGGTCTTTTCAGTCAAGCGCAGCAATTGAAAATTTTACGCTTAATTTTGTTTTACTTACCCTGCAGCACCAGCCATCAACTGGTGTCTAAATGTTATTATCGCCTGCTAACCATTCAATTATCAGAGACTTAGGCCGCTTTAACTACATTGGCTCTGTCAAGGAACATGTTAACATGAATGGTTTTAAGGTCAAACAGTCAATGTTTTGATTTTATGTTTACTTTTATTAAAGCATGTCCTCAAGAAAATAACTTAAATAAAAAATAGCAATAGTATAATAGTTTTCTCTCGTAAAACATCAGCTATTGCAAATGCAAATAGTCTCAAATTTTCACTGATGGCAGAATTTGATATCCCTGATAAATCAAAGGTAGAGGAAAGCCCCAAAATCACAAAAAAACCCCACTTGTGTCTCTTAAAGAACAACCGGGTCTGCCATGTGGAAGCATTCTGCTTGTCATGAAGGTAATGGTCTGTGACAAGGCAGCTCCAATGCACAGAAGGGCTTGGACACAGTGCATTGCATTCTCTGTTTTTTTTTCTTTTCTATTCTTTTTTGGATGTTGTCTAATGTGGATGTTGTTTTACTTGTTTCCTTCTAAGTGTCTGCAATTTTCTCAAAAGTTAACAGTAAAATACATTCTTTCCAAAGCAACCTCTTTGAATGTATCTTCACGATGTATGCATGTCATGCAAATGTGATGTGATGTAATGCCAAATACTTTTAGTTGTGCCTTATAAAAAAACAAAAAACAAAAAAAAAAACAGCAACAACAAAATTTAATTACTTCACTGCATGAAAGGTTGCAAAAGTTGATCATGCTGCAGTTTTTTGTACAGAAATAATTACAATTCATTCACTCATCTGTGTGTTTTGCAACACAACACAGTGTGACTCTTTACTAAAAAAGCATATTTAAGTATAACACATTTTTCTTATTAGCAGCGATCACAGATTGGCCATGACAATGCAGTGCAGTTTTTACTTAGGCATACATATTATATAAATTGTGGACTTTTTTAAAAATATGTTTATTGTGTTCCTCCAACTCCTGTTTGTTTTGTTTTTTTAAAATATTATTTTAGAACTGCATTTATTAATTTGAGGAAACACAGTTATCTTTAACAACAAACAAAACTTGCAATAAGAAAAAATATGCAAACCATGTGTCTTTGAAAAAGTCTCAAAAGCAAATATCCCATATATCAGATTTTG
Source organism: Oryzias celebensis (assembly GCA_014656515.1). Taxonomy (NCBI): domain Eukaryota; kingdom Metazoa; phylum Chordata; class Actinopteri; order Beloniformes; family Adrianichthyidae; genus Oryzias; species Oryzias celebensis. The sequence continues at coordinate 65,786,549 of BNCR01000012.1, read as the reverse complement.
TACCTCAGTATTTGCTGGAGTGCATGCAGGTACTCACCAGTTAAAAATGGGAAAAAAAAAAATCCCCTTAGACTGCCTTTTCACCCCAACGCACCAGGTTAATGTTGTTTCTTTTACAAGCTTTTTGTTGTTCTTCTTCTTCTTGCTGATCTGAACCCCCTTGGTTGTCAACGTTCCTCTTGCAGCCTGCACTGAAGCCCACAGAGATGTGGAGAGGAAATGGTGTTCCTCACTCAGCGCTTAGTGAGAGTGACAGAGGATGGGAGAGAAAGAGAGAGAAGAAAACCACTTGTCCTCTCTCCCTCAAATCCTTGTAAAATCCACACCCACCCACCTTTCCACTGCTATTGTGTCCGCATTCACACCTCACAGATACACGAACGTGGCAGCAGCAATTTAATTCTTGGCTGTTAACGAAGATGCATTTAATTGCTGTGCTGTAATTAAAAGCCTCTATTGTTTGCAGATATTTCCACACTTGCAAAAGAACGGCGAAGAAAATGAACAACTAAGTGATGCAGCGTTCTTTGAAGAAGATTGACTACCCATTTAATCCAGCTACCAAGCAAAACAACAGGTGAATTTTACACTGATAGAAAAGGATTGAATATGCAACACTTGTTGCTGAATTGATGGCAAGCAAATCATTTGCCCTTGAAAACTATTATGTAAATGCACTACTAAACAAAAAGTTAAGTATAAAAAATGTTATTAGTCACAAACAAGGCACCCCTTACAAAGCAAAGCTACCTTTGCTGTATTACTTCATATTTGTGCTGCTTTTTATAGCGTAAGTGATTCTGTGAGATACCCCACTGACACATTAATAGTGGCTGCAATGAAAGCAGCATCAAATGATGTTCAGCAGTTTTTTTTCTTTTCCCACATTCCTTCATTTCTCTTTTGGGTAAAGGCTGCCGCTCTTTATCACTAATACTGAGTGTGTGATGGGGAACTGACACTCGAGTACAGAGATCTGCTCCACAACTTGTTTCTGACCATTTCCCAGCACTGCAATTTGAAGGACCAATTCAGTGCAAGACGGAGCACTCAATAGAATGATCCATCATGCCAAAGTATGAGAGAAGTGAGCAGAGAGGGAGAAGGTACAAAAAGATATGGATTGCAACATTTTCTGCAAAAATCTGTGCAGCCAGTCTCCGTTTGAGAAAAGAATGTAGAAAAGAAAATCTGAGCGCTGATTGCTTCATGCCACCATGGTTATTGGCTGGATTTTCAGTGACAGATTAAAAAAAAAAAGCAAACATAAGTGCATTTACATTTTCAGACGAACATAAATGCTTCTTTGATTATGTTGTTGGTAGGAATTTATTTTTCCTTCAATATTTGTCCTTGTGAACTGCTTCGATGCAAGACGCTGGATGTGTTTACTTGTGTCAATTTACTTTTTTTGATCAGTAATTATTATGTTTGCTTCTGCTTGAATGATTTAAAAAAAGCTTTTAGTTGTTATGCATTATTTTATTGTAAAAGCTGAATTTCGTTGTATATGAGTTGCAGGCATCTCTGTAAATTAGCCTGAGGGAAATGATTTTTGCTTGAAATGTATTTCAAAATATTAAAAACAACTGCACAGCTTTGCAGAATAAAAATGACCACACACTGTTTTTTCTTTACACCTTGGTCTCCTGCTTGGTCACCTCCAAACAAAACTGATCCAACACAGATTATGCATAAAGATGCAGTGCAGCAGGAGTTGCAGCCTCCCCTGCGGTTGTCCTGAGGCTTTTTTTCTACATGAACTAACACCTGTTCTTACCTGTAGATTGTTGTCTAAACATGTATTTTTTTTATTCAGCTTCATAAAATATTTGAATTTAGAGACTATGTACATCTCAAACTCTAGAAAAAAAACAATTCTGTTTTAAGCACAAAGGTTGACGATGGGAAATTATATTTTGTCATCACAAAATGACTACATTTTAGTTTTACTGTGTGATCCTTGTAAAAAAAAAAGCAACCAATCTTATGCTGAATTAAAGTTCTTGAAATCTTCGAATCATCATAAGAGAGTTGCTTTAACTGATTTTCAATGTGCTTGCAATCAGACGGATACTTGATAGTGTCACTGTTATAAGCAGCTTCCGTGACAACCTCCTGAACTGAAAATAAGGGAAGTTTACTTGTTTGGTCTGTTGGGTTTTGGATTTTTTGTAAGTCTTCTAGCTTTCTTCTACAGTCCAGATATATGCAGCTGATAAAAAGGGGTTAATTGATGATGAATGAATGAATGGATGACACTGCCTTTCCTCATAATGATGTGGATCAAGCATTAAATATTGAGAATGTCAATTTATATATAAAAAAGAATTCAGGAAAAATACATTACATTTTTTAAAGCATTTTAATTAATCGTTTTGTGCGCTGGCTTTGTAAAGTCGATAATGGATATAGTGAGTTAGTCTGAAGTGGCACAATGTGAGCATCTGCACAAAAGAATTTATAACACCAATGGGTCCCACTTATACTCAGCTTTTCTTCAGATTTTTAATACTAGAAGTTAAAGTAAATACAAGCCCATTTTTGCTGTACACATCTTTAAAAGCTCATACATTTTTATTTTTACAATTTTGAATATTTGATGCAGATTATGATCTAACAACAACTAACTCCATGTTTAGATCTGCCAAAGTAATATCGTTTCTCCTCTTTGTTCTTTTTTCCCCATTTCCATTTCAAGACATGTTTTAAACATTAGCTGGGAACTTTGACATACAAATGAAATACTTGCATTTTCTAACGTTGCCCTATCAGAACGCTTCATCTGATAAAGCACAAGACTGTCATGCTCATTTTAAATGGATCAAACTCGTGTGTTAAACCTTGCATACATTTTGTTGTGGCTTGTCACACACCTTTTCTGACACGTTGAGACTAGATCTACAGGACACACATTCACAGGCATTAAAAACTAAAAAGGAACAATCTGCTCGTAAAGTTTTGTTAAAAAAGAAGAAGAAAACAAACAAACAAAATAAAGAATCTAGTAGCTTTTCAGACCAAAACATGCCACAACTGCAATAATAACTTGGGATCTAAGCTGCATTATGCTTTTTTTGTGCTAGGACTGTAGCATAACTAATTTTAATTTTTAGAATAGTATTTTATGTTTCTACTTTTACTAGTTTTCCCATTTTTTTGTTGAATCACTTCTATCTAGTGTTGTCATCATGTGTGATGTCCTGTAGTTACAAACTGCATCATTGTCTCACCTGTGTTTGCCAGCGGATGTAAAACAAATGGAAAAAGATGGCAACTGGAGGCAGGCTGATCTTTCTTACCGTCTGGGGCCTCTGCCTCCTGTCGGCAGTCTCCTCCTCAGGGACACGTACACTTGTCCCCACACTATTTCTGGATTTCTGCAGAGCCATCTGGTGGACTGCCTGGAGCGCCATGCAGGGACTTTTGGGGTGCCCCAAGACTGCCTGTGGGGCTGGTAGTGGGGTGATGGTGAGGCTTTCATGTGAAGCTGTTGAAGGAGCTTTGGGAATGTGGGAACTTGGGATGGACCATGGGCATCTGGTCTCTTCCCAAGCAGGGACTCATGGTCTTGGTGCTCCTGTGCCCCTTGCTTTCTGACAGTGGGGGCTACTGTGTTGGTCTATCTGTTGCTGTCTAGCCAAAGCAGGTAACTCACTTTGACTACAGTTTGCTAGCGGTCCTCCTGCAGACAGCCTCTGCTGTCAACCTCGCGGACTTCTGAACTCACGTAGGTTCACACGAGAACTTTAAATATGCAAAAAATAGGTTTTATTGTGAAAAATGTACCGAATGAAATTCACATTCGCTTGCATGGTTTACAGTTCATGAAATTAGTTGCCCCAACTTCACAATAAAGGGCAAGAGATCAGCTCTGGAGTCTGGAAAAATTTGAAATCAACTAAATGAATATGGAGCGCTGCAGAGGCCGGACTGCAGAGGCCAGACCAGATGCAGTGTGTTTGTTTTGGGTATTTGAGTGATTGTGTGGTTCTGCTCAAAAATGCAGCCCTCTTGAACACAGTAGTTCACGACACTGACAGTGATAAGCCTCCAGCAACTTTTGGTGTCTATTGTCACTTTGTCTCCAACATTTTTGCTTCTCTGTACTCTCCACGCTTCCTCTCTTTTTTATCTTTTTTCATCCACCCATTTTCTTTATGTCTTTTCTCTCTAATCCCTGAATAAACAAACTAGAATGAAACAAATTTTAAAGTAATTAATTTAATTGATGTTTTGTTTCAAGTACAATGAGGGTTTGTACAAATTATACACAACAAAACCTCAATGTAAAAAAGTAGATGAACAAACAAATAAGGCCATGTGACAGATTTAGACTCCATGTATGTCATTCGTGTACCATACCAGAGATGCAGCACTGAATGAAGTTAGACTGCTCTGCCCACAACCAACAGCCTTTAGATATCACAGTGATGGATGGAGTACAAAGACTGGTAAATAAGTGCTTGATAAAGCAGATGCATATTAAATAAATAAAAAATCAAGACATTGTGCAAACTGCAATTTTGTGGAAAATTAAAATTTAGTACAAAATGGCGTGTGCAAGGTAAAAAGAACATGAAAAACAGGTAGACATTGGTGGGTGAATCAGCAGATTGGTTTCTTTTGAAAGTTTTCTCCTTGCAGCCTGTTTTTGGTCTGACTATCAGGGTATGATGTTATCAAACCCTAACAAATAACTATGACAGCTTACAGTAGTTGGTAAACTGAGCTCAGCTCAACCTCCTTTCTTTCTGAAGCAAGCTTTGACTGCAGGAGTTTGAAGAAGAGGTGTCAGACAGTATTTTGACAGCTACTCTTTAATTTCTTGCAACATAATTAGGTGTCTTTTGATTACGTAGACATCACTTGTGCATGTCATCCAGTGGACATAGTGATGAAGCATTATCCAGCTACGTCACCTGGAACCCATCGTGGTGGATCTGGAGGTATTCGCATCACAATGGGTTCAACATAAAAACTAATTGGCAAAGACAATGCAGTTATCAGTACAGACCATGTTCAGGCCGCTCTAAAACTCAATCCTCAGTGATAATTTTGGTCTGAATTGCCGCCCCCTTACAAGGACATACAACAAGCATCACTATCTTATGTGGCAACACAACACAGGAAGAGATGGAGGGTCCTCAAATGGCCATGAAAGGAAAATCATTTGGGCGGATATTTCTGCTATGGACATAATATACACACACCATTGTTGAAGAAGAACAGAGTCTCACAAGAGAGTCACTCCTCCCAGCTCAACCCGGGCTCAGACAGAAACACTCCCCAATCGACACAGAAAACCAGACAGTATATCATGCACAATAGCACATTTTTGACGCTCACTTTATTGAAGTCTGCCACTTTTTCCAGTATTATTTCAAACAGAATAGCATTTAAAAACTACAGACATTTTAATAAAAATAAATGAATAAAGATATACCTCAATTAGGCATTTTGTGCTCAAAAATTGTTTTAGTGGCCACTGATTTCCTTTTGTTAGCATTTTGTGTACACGAGTTAGTATGTTTTGTACACATGAATATTTTCTGCACACAATTTTTTTTTTTTAGCAAAATTTAGCATGTTACTCATTTCCTGTGCACGTTAATTTGGGCACACATATTTTGTGCTCACAAGTTAGCATTTTGTAAACACAACTTAGCATTTTGTGCACACAAAAGAGCAATTTGTTCACACAAAATAACAATTAGAGGGAACAATGTAGTTATTGTTTTAATGCTGCTGTGTCAGGACTTCGAAAACAACAAGGTAGGCTATTTGCCATCACTTTTTTGTCTTTTGTTTTGGCTCCTTCGTTTTTAGAATTATGTAAAAAAAAAAAAAAAAAAAAGAAAAATCAGCTTATCACAGTTTTTGGTTTTTGGTTTGCTTTAACTTAAAACTTGTGAATGATAAAAGTTATTTTGATTATCATTTAATGATGAAAACACTTTGAGTTAGCAGAGTTAGTAACTTCTACATTAAAAATAATGCTGATGGTATTTAAAGAGCACAGAAATGTCAAATTAAGAAAAAGTCAAACCAAAACAATTTCACTGGATGCTTTTTGAGATCTATTTGAAGCAAACATTCTAACTGAACACAACAGTAAGATGAGTCGGAAAACTGTTTTTTGCTAGATTTGCATTTTAAGTCAAACAGTAAATTTGGCGGAAAATGAATATCTTTGATTTACATATAATTTGTGTTGTTTGAAAGAAAAAACACAGGATAAACGATCCATTTTAACTCTAAAAAGCTCTGTGATGTAAAACATGCACCTTTTTATACAGAGTTGCTTAAATATGTCAGTGAGCTATTGGTGGCGCAGAGGAAATAAATAATGGTAATAACGGGTCTATCTGTCTTCTTTCAATGGTCTGAACAAGCTGGCTATGAGGCTAAAATCCATTGTCTATTAGATGGTCAATCCGATGACTGTGACATAGATTTAGCTTTTTGTGTCTCAAAGTGTATTACAAGTCCAGATTGTTCCACAGAATCTCATAGTTATGATTTTGATTACCTGTGAACATTGATATTTTCAGAGTCTAACAACGCAGCATGTCTGCCTCTCTAAATGTCAGAGACTTTCTAAATATACCTTTAAAAGACCTTCATAGCAAATAGTCACAGATCAGATTGGCTTCATGTCGTATTATAGTAGATCCCTTCAAGTTACTGTACACTCTCTCGAACCCCTGCTGCCAGAAAACTTATCACCCCGCAATTTTGAGGATTATTTCATAATTAATCTTGAGATGCTTTCACACCTACAGACTTAAATAAATTTTAATCAAACTCTAACTCCTTTTTTCCTTTGTTGGGGATGGTGGACCAAAACCAAAGCAGAACCAAGTGAACCAAAACATGTAAAAATGTTATTTTATTTAAGGTATAAATGTATTTAATTTAAAATAGTTTTTGTCTAAGGCATCCACATATCTGTGATTATTCAAATTATTACTGTCCAAAGCAATTTTAGGTTTGAAAATAAATGGTTGACTTAAATTTTTGGTTAACTTGACACTTTTCTTAAACAGTAAACAAATTGATTTAATTTTGAAACCAAACATCAATTAATATGTTTACTCTTGCACTCTGTCCACATCAAAAAGCAAACCCCACTGTGCTTAAAACTCTAAGTCATGAAAAAAAAAAAAATGTGACAAAAAATGTATTCCTTGACAGTATGCCTTCCTTAGTGCATTACTTTATGAAATGAGGTCATACACCAAAGGTCATAATGAAACAGAAAGTACATTCCAAATATGGTTTCTTGGAAAACAAACTTTATGATTAAATGAACTTTACAGTCACTTGTGATACTGCTGTGGAAGATCACATGATCAGATGTGCATTTCTCAGAACAGAGGAACAGAACTTTAATTGATCCTACTTTGGGGAAACTGATATAAAACTATAGTTCAATAAAAAAAGAGCAGAAAATAAACAAACACAAAACAATGTGCAACAATACAAAAATCAGTCCCAGCTAATTGTGAAATTTCCTTTAAAATAATTTGAGCTTAAAATGTTTACAGCGCATGTGAATGTCCACAAATCTTCTGAAACCTTTTTCACCAAATTGTACTCCTACTCTAATTTTTACTAAAGAATATTCCAAGAACATATTTACTAGTGCTGTCAAACAATTACAAAAAAATAATCATAATAATAACATGCTTGGATTGTGATTAATCACGAATAATCACAATATTTTAGAAGATCCATTTTATACGAAAAATGCAGCTTTTGAACAAAAAAAAAGGCCAGGTAGAACATTTTCCCTCCATATGTATTATCTGAAATGTTTTAATTTGTAAAGTTCTAACTCAGAGGATTTCCCATAAATGTAATTTGTGTACGCAAAAACACATCAACAGTAAGATAAGCAGAACTCTATAGAACTGTAAAGACTTTTATGTCTTCAGTATCACTCCAAAAAAGCAAAGATGCTGATATACAACCATATGAAACAAACATTGTGTTTCTGCACTTTCAGTGGTCCGGGTGAATACTCAAAATTGATTGGCTACTGGGTGTGGATGCACGCCTAAAAAAAGATGTCCCAGTCACATGGCTCAAATGTTCTATATCACTGCACAGGCTTTTTTTAAAACAAATTTTTGGTTCATCTTCTAGACAACAACAAGCGGTAGGAGGTGAACTTTCTCTCTTAACTGATGCTTTACAGATGATCAGCACATATATCGCTTTCCTTTGTCGCTGGAGTCGAGGTCTTACAGCCCAGCGAGGCGTTGTCGTGTTTTTGTGAAAACGGGCCGCACCACCAATCAAATAGTCCGCTTGTCGTGAGAAAGCAATCTAAACTTAAAAAAATGAACAAGAATAAAGTAACAAAAATGGATCGAATGTTTCTTTCTTTTGTACAGTAAGTGGACATGTTATAAGCGGGATAGTCTTCGACAAAGTGTGCATTTTCAGAAATGACGCATAATGCTGAAGTCTGAAGCATCCGACGCAAATTGGAAGACAGTCACTTCTAACGTGTAATTAATCTGCATTAATAAATATTAACGCATTAAATTATCTGTATGCGTTAATGTTGACGGGCTTAAAATGTACCTACTTGGCAGAAATTCTTTGTATTATTGGATTGAACCATAGAACACCACAAATAAAGCAAATGTTAAAGAGATTTAATAAAATACACTTAATCTTAATGGTTTTCTTCTTTTTTTTGATGAAGTAACATCCTTTCAAAAAAGTCATGATTCTGTATCAGTTGCTTTCAATTTCATGCTTGGTTGCTATTTCCCTTCCAGAGAAGTAACAAATCTTTGACTCAACCTTTTTTATCTTGTTAAAATACACTTGCTCTGTCATACCTGCTGGTTTTTAGTCACTTTTTTTTTATATTCTTGTTTTTTTGTGGAGGAATAAAATAAAGGTGGACCTAAGGTCGCTAATTTAATTACATTAATTCCTTTTTGGCAGATATTGCTAAAAACTGCTGATTTTGTATAACCTTTAGTTTCCAACCCAGAGTTTTGTGGCACGCTGCACCTTATCCAGGGAAAAAAATGACAAACATCTTAAAAGAAGCAAAATGAATACAAGTTCCCCTGAATGAACAGATAAATGTGCCCAGCTTTTGTTATAAACTAGCATAAATATTTCTGTGGTGAACAGAATACAGATTTTTAGACAGACTGCTGAATCCCTGTGTCTCCCATGGGTTTGTGACAGGGCTGAACGTGGTTGTTTGCCTCCCATAAAGTGACTTATTGACTTTTATTTTATTCTGCTGTTTTTCCCTCTAACAAGCCAGTGTGGGAGCCTTCAGGGGACAAAAACGACAGTGATGTGCCAAACAAGATGAGACCAACATTGATTGTGTTTAAACACTGTATTGACTTCAAAAACTTGTTAGTTCAGATACTGTTTGCTGGTGTTTGTTCTTGCTTAATATCATATGAGCTGTCTGGGAGGTCTCTGATTTACGAGAAGATACTGGCTCAGGTTGTGGTTTCGATTTTTGATTTTACTGTGTGTCATATAGTTATAGTTAGTTACTGGTTCAGTAAAAGCTTCAAGTCTCGTATTGAATATTTGAAATATCTGTGAATTAACCCTTTGAACACACTTGTGAAGTTAGAAATTGAAAAGTGACAGTATGTATTGCCATGTTTTTATTGCACTAAACCTTATTGGAACTTTTTCTATTTATTTTGAGAAATTGCTACTCGGACGGACAAAGCGTTTTATGTGACCATTTAATGAAGGAAGGAATTTTCTCTCTCCTTGCTAAACCTTTTTCAGTCGTCTTTTTCAAAAGCAATATTTTTCTAACCTGAGAGCAAGTTTTCATTTTTTATTTTATTATACTCAGCTTGGTACAAAAAGCAGCTGGTAGGTGTTTAAATCTTGCCTCTCATTCTTAGGTTTACTGTTTCTGTGTAATCAGGCAATCTGTTCACTCCCACTCAACCGAGTGAAAAGGTTAGAGCTGAGTATCATGGGCAGTATGTGGTGACGGTTGGCTGGCTGTTTGCAACAGAGCCGGGGTGAAAATCTGTCAGAGCCTTGAACAGCTTAAAAGGAATCATCTGCAATATTGATGTCCCTTTTGAACTAATTTAAGGTGTCAGACGGCAACATGTATTTATTTATTTTTAGTTGTTCAATTTTTTAGATTTTTTTGAGAACTGTAATTTCACAGCCAGAGCTGTGAATTTAAATAGGCACCTTCTGCAAATGCAGTATGAGAATGAATAGCGCAGGCAGCTGCAAAAATGACTCTTTTATTTCCCTTTTTTTTTTGCACACTGGAGATTCAGTCCTGTTGGTGCGTGACTGCAGGCTGTCACACAGCAAAGCAATTACCGACCAAATAGTGAGATTTAGTTCCTCTTTAGTCCACCTTGTGCTTTCAGCATTGCCTCCATCATTAATGTGCTTATATGAACTTGACCACTTCCATATGTAAAACCATGAGCAGGATACATGGAGCCAGCAAGAAGCAGGAAAATGTTGTAGGTTGTGCGTAAGTGGTGTTTGTTCACTTTTTTTGGAGACACACCAGGGTGAATCACACTAAGGATGATATGACTGTCTCTCAGATACAAAAAAAGTAATGAATGAGTTTATAATAGCTATTATGTTTAGTTATATGCCATTTTCCGTTTTATATTCAAGTAATTTGCTTCTTTACTCATAGATGAAAACATATATTTTTACAAAAAGTGAATAAATTACTGAATGCCTGTTAAAAACATGTTTGCAATCCCTTAAAACAAAACAAAATTATGTTGCTGTCTAAACAATCCTTAAAAAAGTTTACATATTGTTTTACTATGGCTGTGACTCTGTGATTTTATTGTGACCCAATCACTCTGAAAATCACCATGTCCCTTTCAATAATAGTGATCAACCGTTTGAATGTAAAAGAGCAGCTGGAAAAGAGCCCCAGCTTCTGAAATGAAGGTTCAGTCTAGATTACTGTAATGATAGCTGGAGCAGAGTCTCATTTTTACCTACTATAGCTGTGTAATAGTGTACATAGAGTCTGACCCAACTTTAAAGTGAGCACAGAGACATACACGCTGGTTTCCTTTCTTCCACATGGTTAGTGTGGACAGCCAGGAACTCGTTAGAATGCATGTTTTTATGTCTCGCCTAAACGTGCTCTATGTTGTGTGAACAAATTAACGGTTATCAGACTTTTTCTTAGCATTTTCTTCATTGCACATTGTAATGAGTACATTGAATTTTGCTTGTTTTAGTGTGAAAATCTAATGACACGTTTTAGCATTTAATCATTTTGTGTGTGGGAAGTACCTAACTGTCAAGTTTTACTAAGATAATTAAATAGGTGAATTTGGCCGTTTTGGGTTTCATTTTTTAAAAATGTTTCTGTTTCTGTTTGCCCTTTAAGTTTCATCATAAGTCATGGTGTGTCGCTCCCCCTCTTTTTTGAGAGATGACTATTGATACCGGAAGCTTTTGTCACACCTGGTTTCTCTTACACTTTCCATAGCTCTCTTGAGCTATGACTCACTGCCCTGTTCTGGCGAAGAACCCATTGCAACTGTTTTAGTGTATTTTTAGCATTTTATGTTCTGACCTTGCAGGTAAATGGAAGACTGGCAACTGTCTTCTGTGCTTTCCACTGATGAGTAGGCTTTCTCACAGCAGAATGGTTTAAAAGCCATTACAGATGAATGTGAATCAACAGTTACTGCTCTACACCCTCTGCAGATTGGTGTTCTCTCAGGAGTGTGCTGACCATCAGTAAAAATTAAACCTGCAAAGCTTTTGTTTCTGAATATATCTGCACAGCTGCTACTGATTCGCCTTTGAAAAGTTGATGACTAGCAGCGAATTGAGCTCTTTATAGCTGATAGTGGCAATAAATGTATAGTCTGTATTGTGCAAAATTATATTTTACATTTTCCAGTTCAAGAAGAAAATATTTAGAGATATCTAAATGTAACTGTTTGTAGTTTTCTTGTTTTCTTGAAATTTCCTTGTAACCCAGTTTTTGTTCGATTGTTGACATGCACACATTTTGCTGTGTTCTTTGTTTGTTTTTTGAAAAGTATTACCACTTTCCGGTTGCGTTGTTCTCACGTCTATCTTCCTTTTGTGTTGTTTGCACTGCATTGTGTTTATATCAATAACTTTCATAGAGATACAAGGACAGAAAAGGGCATTTTAAATAGCTACAACTGTCATTTGAAAAGTTTTACCATGCCCCTGATGGTAAAGAGAACACCACTTTGGTTTCTTTTTTTGAGCAAATTCTATAATATTAAAAGCCGCTTTTTGTTCCCAGCTGCTGACAAGACACAAGAAATGGTTAGGTTTCAATGAACATTGCACGCCCTGCGAAACAACAATGTAATGACACAAAACAGGACTTTGTTACCATCAAATTACACAGTGCAACTCTAATTACAAGGAAGGTTGTTGCTACTTTGATTTGTCTTGTCTTGTGTAGAAGTTTAAATGTCAAATCTTAGAGGTTGCATTCTCTTCTCATGCCAAAAATCAATTTGAATAATAGCTACAATGCATGTATTTATATGCATTGTTAAATTATATATATATATATATATATATATATATATATATATATATATATATATATATATATATAATCTGAAAATATTTTCTTTCTTTTCACTCATCATACCTTTGTTTTGTTACTGGTTGGTGACATGTATAATAAGCAGAGATTCTTCGTTTAAAAAAGTCCTAAAATCTTTTGTCAAACATCGGAAAATGCCAGATTCGGTTAAGCTCTAATAAAATGAAAAATCTCATGTGGGTCCATTTAATAAAAACAAGCCTGCTATCAAGCAGATGAATGAATTAAATAAATTGTTGTGCTGCTTTGGGTGTTTTGTTGACCAGAGGGATTTCCATAGTGACATTGATAGTCTAATGTCCTCTGCATTATGAAAACAGACATAGGAGCATGCTCACTCTTTACCTCATCCATTAAATGTAATTTCCCTGGAAAGCGGTGAAAGTAAATATGAAAAACTATAAGTGTAAAGCAGAGTTTGCAATTTCAAAAGTTTTTGAAAAGTTAAATCTCTCGCAGTCAAAGCTGTCAGGGTTAATTTGATAGCCAAGGGCTATTTGCCAAACACTTGATGTAAAAAAGAAGAACCCATATAAAACAAAGCAATAAGTTGAAAAATCTATCATATATTTGTAAATATGACTCTGACCCAGTTAGTGCCTCATCAACTACAAACATCACCACTAGTCACAAATCGACACCCTTAAATAGTCAGACTGCAACCTCTCCACCATGGCCAAAACCAAAGAGCTGTCAAAGGACACCATGGACAAGTTTGTACACCTGAACAACGCTGAAAGGAAATAATGTACAATAAGTAAGTAGCTTGGTGAAAATAGACCCACTGCTGAAGCAATTGCTAAAAAATTAAACACAGTGTAGAAATTATCTTGTGAATAGTGAAGAAGCAGCCAAGAACTACACGGTGGAACTGACCAGTGACCTGAAGAGAGCTGGGACCAGAGTAACAAAGGTTACTATTAGTAACACAGTAGGTTGACAAAATTCAAATCCTGCAGTGGTCCAAAGGTCTTCCTGCTTAAACCAACACATGTCCAGGCCTGTCTAAAGCTTACCAGAGACCACCTGGATGATCCAGAGATGAATTAGGAGAATGCCATATAGTCAGATAAAACCAAAATGAAACCCATTGATATAAATGTCACTCAACATGTTTGGTGGGGGAAGAACAGCGAGTTGCATCACAAGCACCTTACACACTGGGAAGCATAGGTGTGGAAGCAAAGTGCTTAAAAGGCAGGTTTAGAAATTGGATGGATGGATTCAGTCAACATGACTGAACAGTGGTGCTACTGCAGTGGAATAAAAATCCCATTTAGCCAAATATTTTGTAAACATGTAGATATGTAGCGATACAGTAAATAAATTAGGAAAAAAGACTGGAAATCTTTTTTGGAGAATATGCTATTTAATGAAAATAAAGAAAAATATGGTCACACTTCAATTATTTTTGTTAGTTACGTTTCATTTAAACATATTTATTTAAAATATTATTTAGTTTGTTTGAACCAACAAAAATCATTCCACTACACAAATACAAATTTTAGCAAGTATGTCAATTATTTCATTACACATAGTATGATGAAAAAAAGAAATAACAAGAAAAGAATATATTTATTTATGTTGTGCAGGCACACACTGATATGGAGGTCCAGAGAAGACAATATAAAAATAAATATATACCTCATTAAATTAATAAATAAAAGTGGCATTGATTGTTTTAAACTGGCATTGTTTCGGTGAAACAAACATGAAACTCCACAAGGGGGTACAGCCATGGAATAATTGTACAGAAGACTTCAAAAAACCATACATACATTAAAGGCACTTATAAAGGATGCAGTAGCAAAAAAAATTGAAGAAACTAATAACAAACTTCTATTTTTTTGTCGTTTTTGTTTATATAAAAATTTACTAATTTGTTATTTTGATGTTTTATTCAACATTTTGACTCTGTTTATAGATTAAGACATCTATGTATGCATAGTTTTGGGCATTGTTTGTTTGTTTATTTGTTTTTAGTTTGCTGTTTTTTTTTTTTTTTTTTTTTGTGTTGTTCTTGTTGGAAAATACATTTAGAAAAAAATGGTGCAAACCGGGCCATGAAATTATTCATTAACTCATGAAATAACTAATCGAATAATTAAATTACTACATGTTTCCTGGCTCATTTAAAATTAACTTTTAAGGACATATTGACACATTTAATGACCCTTTTAATTATTTATTTCCAATTTTAAATATTTAATGACACTTTTACTTAATAATTTCATCTGAAATATATTTATTTTAATTTGCCTCTTCCATCCCGCACTGGCCATGAATTAAATAAATATGTAATTATATGTTTAAATGTGCTTTTTAATGGCAGTTTAATGATTTAATGCCACATATATTTAAAAATGTATTTATTGATTTCCAATTTCATTTATTTAATGACAATTTTAAAAAAATAAAACACATTTTAATTCAATGATTAAATTGCCTATATATTTATGTCATATTGTTTTCTGGACCTCTATGCACTGCTTTAGAAAGTATTTAAATGCATTTTCCCACCTTTTGTTTTATAGTAAAGAATTCTAAAAAAAAAAAAAAAAAAAAATTAAAACAATGTTGTGTTAGATTCATTAATTTCCTGTCATTAGTAATCTATGTTAATAGGAGAAAAGTGCAAATGGAAAATAAAACTAATGAGAAAAGGTGTTTAGTTTGCTGAGTACTTTTTTTTTGTCTTGAACTTAACAATTAAAAAGATGCTCTCAGCACTCTTTAGATCTCATCATAAATTGTAAGCAATCAAAATAGTTTTAAAAAGGTTTCTGTATTTTTTTCAGCACTCTCCTGTGGGGACGATCTCCCTTAGACTCTCTAAAGCCTCCTGCTGAGTAATTTTCTTCCACTTCTCAGGAATCTTTGCTGGTTGCTGATGGAACTGTGCTGCCAATTGTTCATTGAACCTTGCCAGCATGTACCTGCAAATAAAAAAAAAATTAGTTGTGTTGTACAGGAATTGTGTATAAAAAATCCATGTGAGCAATTTATTGTTAAAAATGTACCCATTCTACACAGCAAACTGTTTAATATTAAACATGAATGTTTAAAGTACAATACCTCCAGTAATCGCTAGTATTTTGGCTGTTTGTGTCATCCAGCGGGTTGCTCCAGTTAGGATAAAGAGATTGAAGGTCTCTGCATGCATGGTACATTCCTTGTGCATCACTGTTGTGACCTGGTGTTTGGTTGTCACAGCAGCTGACACAGGACTGAGAGTTGGAGTCAAATGGCAGCATGCATATAGGCCAGTGGAGCACAGCCTTGTGAACCCCATGCCCCAGTGCCTCTTCGACACAGGGGGATCTGCAAAGAGGACAGCGATTACCGCAGCCTTTGACTGTGTTAAACAGGTATTCCTGGGGCTGAACTGAAAGACTGTGAAGTAGCTGGGTAATATCCACATTTTGGGAAAACTCTTGGCTAAGATCCATCCGTATTGAAGCCAGAAGTTCCATTAGATATTTCAAAAAACGGTCCCATTCTGTTGTGATACTAAAGAGTGGTCCTTTTAGAGCAGCGCTGCTGACAAAAACACCTTCATCTCTATTTAGAGTAATGCATATTTTCTCCAGCAGTGGCTTTGTGTCACTGAGCACTCCATCACTACCTTCTGAGGTTTGGTTCACAGCTGCTGCAACTTTTCCAATAATTTCTCCAAGTTTCTGCTGTCTCCATTTACCTAAGGTGTTCGACTCGGATAGGTAAGCCACCACTTTCTCCTGGATTTTCTTCAGCCCGAAGTTGTCATAAGACATCAAATATTCTCTGAAGCTCTCAAAATCATCCTTTTTAACCAATTCTTCCAGCAAACTTTTTTGAAAAGCTCGAGGAGAATGACACTCTTTGGCTTTCCCTTGAATCTCCTCCACAATGTGCATCCCCAGTGGTCTATAAATGTAGTCCAACACTGTGGGTTTGATGACCATCGAGACAAATGCTTCTGCTATTCTCTGACATTGGTCCCTTTTTCTGAAGTGGTAGATAAACTCGGCCTGGCACTTGCTCTTTGTTTCAGAAAGATAACTCAAAAGCTCACCATCCTTGGCAAAGCGGTCGTGCAGTTTTTGAAAGTCTTGACATGCTGCATTGCAGAGATAAACTTTCAGATCCACTTCAAACACGGATCTTATTTCCATAGATTTTTCCTGCAGAGCCTTTTCAACATTTTCTAACACTTCCATTATGTAGCTATCAGAGAAGTCTGCAGGTAAACTACATTTATGAGCTACAAACTGATTGTAATCTTCTTTGACTTTGCATGCCAGCTGCTGAGCCTCTGTTCTTTGCTGCCTGTTGTTGTCTTCAAACATGTGTTTCAGTCTGATGCGATAACCAAAGTGCTCATCATTAATTTGGAAGTCACTCGTCTGGTTTTTGCCAACATCATCAAGTTTTTTCAAGTGCTTGTAGAGGCCACGGGTAATTAGATTCTGCTTTAGAACCTCTCTCACTCTAAAAGAAATGTCATCAGCCTCTGACGGTCTAAAGTCAAAGTTAGACAGTGTCTTCGTCCACACAACTTCAAACTCTTCTTCCAGTTCAGTATCTTGAATGAGAATTTTTGTCGACTTGCTAGTTTCGCACAATGCAAGTAGCTTGAACTCTTGCTCTTCCTGCAGCATGCTCTTGAACTTTTTCATCTGTCTGAAGGAGCAGTGGCTCTCACATATGGTCTCTAGCTTTTGAAAGATCTCTTTTGTTATCTGATCCTGGAAGTTGGCAATGTTGGTCATCAGAATTTGAGCGAACATTTCAACATTTCTTTTGAGAGAGTCATCCTTCCTTAGATAGGCGTCTAGACGTAGCTTGATTTTGTTCACTCCTGATTGAATTTCTTCCTGGGCTTCATTATTCAAGCAACCCAACAAGTCATTTTGTTCTGTATTGAAAGTGCTCGCATTTGTGGCAAAGATTTTCTTGGTTGCTTCCATTAGCCAGCCTTCCATGTTTTCCAGTAAAGCATCTTCCCAAAGGGACAACTCTGTGCAGAGCAAAGAAAATGCCAATGCACTGTCTCTATCTTGTAAATCAATAGAAAATGAGTCGGATTTAACAGCATCCCAAACAGCACAAAAGTCTCCCATAAACTCAGGCAGAGCTGAGACTTTGGATGTTGCGCATCTCTTCAGTGCCTCAAAAATGACTCCTTTAAGGCTTAACATTGCTGTGGAGTATTGTATATCAACTGGTTCAGACAAAAACATACTGGGCTGAGGGCCTTTAACAAAGGTGGCAGAATTTGCAGTATTTGAATTGTTGTCAGTAATGCTTTCTTTGTGCCCATGCTTGGCTTTTAATACCTTGTACACACGTCTCATCTGAAAAGTCTGCAACTTGCTGTGAATGCCCTCATCCTGGACCAGGAGCTGGTAAATGGGAAGGCTCCCATATTCTGTGCTGCGCAGAAGAGCGTTGACCATAACTGTGAAGGGATTTTCATTTTCTTTGCCATTCTGAGAAGAGCAGTTCTGCATTAAAACGTCACTAACAGCAGTTGCCACAGTGGCCATCTCATTGTCATACATCAGCCTATTATGTTTATCAGCAGAGGAGGAACAGAGTCCAACTACGTTGATCAAAAACAGAAAGTCACAGCCTAGTTCCTGTCTAAGATGAATTGGGACATCCAAGACAGCAATGTACATCCCTCTCTTTGTTGTTCCCCTCTCCTCGGGAAATTTGACTCCAAACAGGGTGGAAAAAAAATCTTGATGGTTTGCATTGTGTCTCCCGATATTTGCCAAGACTCTTGTTCTCAGCTGCTCTTGAGGTAAACGGCGTTGGAGCTCTGCAAAGACACAGTTTAGCCAAGACGTAGGGATGTTTGAGGCATTCCCATCCATAAGTTCAAGTGGAACCCCGTAGAGAAGAAGGTCTGCAGCCACACTAGGTAAACGTAACACATTTTGAGTTTTACTGTTTGGTCCGGTGTGAGTTAGCTCAAAAATTAGTCCCATTTCACGCAGAAAATTCTCAAGACCAAGTGATGATGAATCAGGTTCAAAAGACTCGGAACAAGAAGTCATACAATTTTCATGTGACACTTTGTGTTTGATTTGTTCGGCTAAAGCAGTGGAATGATCTGTTGCTGCACTCGCAAGCTCTGACTGATGCAGGGGCTCCCTGTCACAGTTTGATGTTTCTCCTGAAGCTGAAGAAGCTTGGTTTCCAGATGCCTGATCTAAATTTTGTTCTTCAAAACACATTTTCTTTTCCACAAGTTCTATATTTTGGCTGTTCCTTTCACTGGGTGTGTGGATGGATTCCTTTTCTTCTGATGGATGTTCTTGAGTATTTTCTCTTGGCTGTGATGAATCCTGAACCAGACCATTGGTTTGCTCACACATCTGCAAGTTTGCATATTGAGACTGATCTTTGGCTATCTCTTCTGAAGATGAAATAGCGCAAGAACTCTCATTGTTGTCCGCACTGTTACTTGCACTGTGCTGAGACTCTTCTGTGTGCTCAGACATGCTACATTTATTACTTGTGTGACGCTGTGTCAACGACTCTTGTGGCTCATTTTGTTTTTCGGCTTGAATCAGACAAAGCTTTAGTTTGAGCCAATGAAGAAAATATGTTCTCTCCATTTTATCTGAGGTAAAAAGAGAATCAGTGAAGACTTTCATAGCTGGTGTCATTTTGTAGTTGCTCAATGAGGTGAGGATGTCTTTTTTTTCTTTTTCTAATAAAGGATCAGGTTCATTTCCTCTTTTTCTTTGTTTGCTGACCTCCTTATCTAGTTCTGACAGTTTGGACCACAGAGCACCCTGCAAGGGAAGTTGATGTATCTGAAAGTTTGCAGATCCTTCATCAAAACCTTTCAAGACCTCTTCCACAGCAGCCATTGCCTTCTTACAAGCTGGACCTTCATCCACATTTAAATCTAACTCTGATGCAAATGTTGCTGCTGCCTCAAGAGTTACAAGTTTCAGACTGCCCGGTAGCAATTCCTTTAGCATTTCAGAAAGTTTAGTAGCAACTTCCTGCTCACTTAGAGTGCTGGCAGGAAGGACAGACTCTCTTGAAAGTTCCACTAACTCAGCAGCTCTAATATCTGATCTTTCTGTATCTGAGATGTCAATTACGATAAGCTTACATGCCATTTCTTTGCAGGTCACAAGAAGCTGTTTCTCTTTTTCCTGAAGATTTCCACAGAAAACAACTAAAACTGAAGATGCTTTGCATAGAAGCTGAAGGCATTTTTCGTGGGTGCTGGCATTACCGCGTAGGTTGGAAATTGCCACTGGGACAGGGAAGATGTCATAAGCTTCTCCACAGGGCACATACCATCCAATTTCAACAAGACCATTGGAGAGTCTTCGGGGCATGTGCCCTCCGTTCATGCCCCTGTGGACAAATGTTTCACTGCAAAATTGGCGTCCATTTAGAACATGGTTCAGCACCTGAGATTTTGAAACACCTAAATGTCCAAGTTTCACACAGGAAATAAATGGCATGTCTGTAGTTGCCAAATGAACTTC
Organism: Oryzias celebensis; assembly: GCA_014656515.1. NCBI lineage: Eukaryota > Metazoa > Chordata > Actinopteri > Beloniformes > Adrianichthyidae > Oryzias > Oryzias celebensis. The sequence goes on along the minus strand of BNCR01000012.1, from coordinate 65,766,425 downwards.
TTGGACTCTTCCAGTCGTTTGCAGAGAGTGAGACTTCCATTTGCTAGTAATGCCTCTCAAAGGCCACAAGAGGAACTTGCCTGACTTTTTTGGATCGATGTTTGGTAGGACCAGAGGAACAGCAAACTGACATTGCATCATGTGTAGAGCTGTCTCCTGCTGAAGAAAAGGGTTAGAAGACATAAACACAGATGTGACCAGATCAAGGGGATTGATGACACTGTCTTCGCCAGTGCCACCAAGCCTGTCCTCTGCTGATTTGAAGTCATTGTCTGGACCGTCATTTGTTAGTTGGAGACAAGGAGTCCTGGCATCTTGGTTGAGCAACCAAAGACGTTGCAGAAAAGCTCTTGGAAGGTCTTTAAGTTCTTGCGGAGCTTGATTGTCCAGATTCCATGTGTTGATATCTAGCAGAGATGCTGGGTCAAGTGGTGTAGTGGAATAGGCCTCCAAACCAAGTTTGCGTAGAATTTCTTCTTGGGCAGAGTCTTTTGGAGGTTCTATTATAAAAGAAACATGTGTTAAGTGGCACGACACATATTTATCATGTGTTTTTAATTAAAAATAAGAGGAAAAAATGTAAGTTCACTGTAAGTCTCAGTTTATTTTCTAAATGGTTGGGACACGTTATTCTAACATAAATCTACTTTGTTGTTCTCACATTCATCATTTTAGAGAATGGTATATGTGATTTCAATAGCAATAGCACATCAGTCCTTAAAAAAAGAGTCATCTAATAAGTTCAGGCTCACAACCACACACTGTTCCCTGCTATCATTACTGCCAGGAATTACAGTAAGTGCCACCAAACCAGTTAAAATTCAGAGACAAACAAATAAAAATTGTCTTTATTGCTGTTTTTCCATCCAAGGAAACCTCTCCAGTTCTGGTTCCTTTCCAAAGCTAGAACAGTCACTCTGAACCTTTTAAAATAAACAGCACGAATAAATTCCTGTTGTTCTTTATAGCATGATGAGATGGCTAAATGTGCCAGAACTTTTGTTTTCTTGTTTTCTTCCTTTTTGTTTTAGCATTCTTTATTATTATTTTAGCAGCAGCAATCACATCATTGACTTTTGCAGCAGAAGGTTAAGGAAAGCATGAGCAAGAACACTGCAATTAAAAATAAATATTCAGAAACCTCTAAATTTGAAGTCTTTTTGCAGTATATTTTTACAAAATAAAAAAAAAAAACCCAATAATGATACAAGTGTTTTGGAGTTTGAGGAAAATTGCTGGAGTTATTTCTGAAATCAAGGAACACACAAATTACTGAAAAACAAAACTATATTTTTGTCTTCAACTTTTTGAAAGAAACACAATCAAGAAATAAACGTACTTTTCTTTTTGCTGCTTATCCTCCTGGGAAGCTTGAGTGACATTATAAATCCCTCTGAGTGGCTCTTTTCTTGGTGTTATGCACTTTTTCCTTTTGTCCTGGTCAATCACCATGGGTAAAGGGAACTGACTGGAATCTGCAATTAAATATAAGAGATTAGTTTACAAATATACAAAAAGCAGCCCAAGAAAGACAAAAGGTTAATAACTGAAACAACGCACATATGACATTTGCGCAGTGAAAAATATTTTTCTCTTCTTGGAATAAGCAGATTTCACTGACTCATGGAAAAACCTTAATGAAATGCAAAGCTCGAAGTTATTGGGTTTTTCTGGATTGTCTTCAATGTTTCATTGAAGCAAGACTATCTGCAGCTGTCTTTCTTTTTCGTTGGTGAGACTCTTATCTGTAATAATCTGAAGCTGATGTGCTGATCAAGAGCCTCTTCACAGGCAGGCTTGCAGATTGTAGTCAGGCAACATGTCACCAAACAATGAAGCGCCTATCGTCTCGTCTAACATCATTTTTGACTTGAGTGTTGCTCCTTGAAAAAAATGGATTGAAAAAAGAATAGATTCATATTTAAATAACTTTGAAAAATGAACACACCAAATTCAGAATCCAGTGTACCTTAAGATAATGTTAGCGCTGTAAGAAATTGTCTTGTTAATGAAGAAGATGTTGTTTGAGAATCCAATTAAAAATTAATTAAGTGAGCCAATAATCTGCTGCTGCAGAGTGAGTATTTGTTTGTTCACAGTTCAAGCGTCTTACTATTACTTATCACTACTCTGCTGTGTTGTTCTTTGTTCTGAGTTACTGGACAATTATTTTTCCATTAGCCTTTAGGATGTATACTTATATATGTTTTGACCAAAGCTGCAAAAAAAATAAAAATAGGATTTTCTTTGTTTACTTTTATAAAGTTTGACAAATGCTAATTTAATGTAGAATTAATCATCTTCCAATAAACTGGTCAATGGTTTAACCTCTTCATGCTGTATGTCACTAACTTGGAAATAAATGCAGAACTACATTTGCATTACATTCACCTTCAATAGAAAAAACATTGAATAATGTTTTATTTGGAAATAAAGTCAGGCATGAAGGGGTTAATGGAAACAAATGCTGTCAGTGTAAAGTGAAAAGTTTTAGAATTGGTCTCTCTCGTCTTACCTTATTCTTCTCTTGAAGTTGCTCTCCTAAAAAGATCCTGTTGTCTGGAGGGCTGCTATATCTCCCAGCTTAGTGATAGAACACATTCCTGTTCTTCTTGCTAAACTCACTATGATGAAATGATTTCTTTTCACACAAAGAATGACAGGAGTTTTTCAAGGAAGTGTAAACAAAAACTATTATTACTAAACCGAAAATTCTTCACATAACTGGGTTGACACCTAATCTTGATAACAATACTGGGATTCAGCTTTTCATAATTCTGCAAAAAATGTACTCAGATGGGCGCCAGGAAGATCACAATCTGTCTGCAGAAGTTAGAAATTAGATCTCCAGACAGTTATACAGACAAATGGTCAGCCAGGTGTGCAAATGTAGATGCACGTATTAATCTATAGCAAAAAAAAAAAAAAAAAATCTCAGAACTTTTATCATCTATGGACAAAAAAATTATTGAGAGGGATCAAATGATGAAGGGTATACAATGTTCTCTTGTTTATCATGACATAGATGATAGACAAAATCCATTATTACTGATGACTACTGAAGTAGTCATTGTTACTTTAAAAAAAAAAAATATATATATATATATATATATAATATATATATATATAATATATTATATATATATATATATATATATATATTATGGATGTTTTGAAGTCCCTCTCTGACCATATTTTTTTCTTTAGAAAATTTGGTCAAAGTAGTCTTCAAATTGTGACTGTGCAGTTTTTGGCCAAAATCAAAAAGCCTTTATCGTTTTTTTAAGACATATTTTATGCCCAGCAGCACTAGCTCATGAGAAATACAATTCTGGTTTGTGGGCGTGACTGTTATCTCAGAGCAACCCTGACCCTTGCCCTACCTCGTCGCTGGTAGCTCTGTTTGCACGCTCACGCACAAGATTATAACCCCAGGCTAGCATTAGCGGCGAAAAATAATGGCGTGCAAAATTGAATTAATTTAGCTATACAGTTTTGAGTAAGGTCAGCTTAGAAGAGGACAATGAATGTGCACATGGGGAGCAGAGTGATAAAAGAGACTTTGGCATGGCCAGTAAGTAGCTGCATCACTAGCCCCAGTTTTTTCTAGCATCTGGTTTTCTGATCCAATGATGTATGAATTTAGAAATCCTCAGAAACTCAGTTTTGAACATACATTATTTTATATAGGTCTTCTATTATGAGAAAAATGCTACAAGAACATCATAAAAACACAAAAAAATCATTTGAGTGGGTCTTTAAGGCACTAAAACCCTTCAATACACACTATACATTTTTTATACATTATACACTAATCAGGACATAGAGAACAAAAAAGAAAAAAAACATGCAAAATTGCTCCAATATAAACCCCCAAAGCACTGAGAATGCAAAATGTGAACCTGCTTCCATATGTTGTCGCCAGGGACAATGTATGACACATTCAGTCATACAGGGTTGACCCATATGGGTGCTGCTGTGTTTGAGCTGTCTGGGCCCATGGAGGGTTGTAGAGAGGAGCGTTCGATGCCATTATTGAGGGAGTTTCAATGTTAAGTCAACGGATGCGATCTGAGGTCCTTCGGCACAATCTGAGTGGCCGGCGTGGCGGTCTGGCAACAGCACGATTGGAGCAGCATGGGTTTAGTGGCGGGTGCGGTGAGCCAGAATAAAATAAAAACATTCTAAACTCTGGGGAGGTTGCCACATCGCACCAACCAATCAGGGACGGAGAAGTGGTTACTAATGACGAGTGTTTGCAATTTTGTGACTGAACGTACCTTTTTTTAGTGGGTAGATGGTTTATACTTTTGTTACTTTATTGTCGATGGCCAGCGATTTACATTGAGACATGATCACCGATGTTTCTGTGGAGCTCTACAAAAAAAAAAAAAAAAACTAATCTCTAAACATCATCTGTGTCTTCCACCGACAGTTCTCACTCCCAAGTCGTCACAAATTGATGCATGGGTAAGAGCCCTCTGTGTATCTTTGCCGCTTTGGGAGCCACCAACGCGTCATTTTTAGACGCACTAGCTGTTATTTTTTTGATGCACTGGCTGTTCAGATTAAATCAGGGGTTCATTCATTGGGTGAGGTACCGAACGCGGACCAAACCTCGGATCGTGCCCAGTACCGGTACCCTAGTCCGGAACTGGTGCCATGTCTGAAACCAGTACCAGATCGCACCGGTACTGGTTTGTGGCCTGGATGTTGTGGAGCCCTGCTTTAATTAGATGAGCCAGCGAATCAAAAAACGACAAGGTGGATACACCCGAATCATCAATTTTTGACGTGGAGGGCTACCCATGCATCAATACGGGAGTACTTTACAGTTAGAATGGGTTGGTAGCACAACATGCCCTCAGATAATTGGCCACAGACACCTAACCGTGAGACCAATTACATTTAAGCCATAAGATTGTCTCTTATTTTTGGCTGCAACGGTTGTAAATGTAGTTGATTTTGTACATTTTAACTCTAATCTTAATTTAACCCAACCTCCATTCACAAGTCTATCCTAACCACAACTAAGAGTTTAGTATTTGCATTCTACTTCAGGATTATCACAACAAGACCTGGTGCTCCTTTCAGGGTCAGTGATTATGCCAAAAAAGTGTGCACTGTGATCTTCATGTTACCTTGAGACTAATAGATCTTTAACTTTGTTATTTTCAGGCTTGAGGACAATAAATGGTTGGAAAAAACTTAAAGGATTTATTTAGAAAAAAATAAAGAAAAACAAAACTTTAAGAAAAAAAAATAAAGAAAAAAATCAATTACACAAGACAAAATGCAAAATCAAACAAAGGAAGTATGGAGATTTGCAAGAACATGATGCAATAAAGACTGGTGGAGAAATTAAAAGTTGGGAAACAGCAGATTCAGCTGATTAACAAAACAAAAGGTAGATATGATATCTAAGACAGAATATGCATCCATCCATTTTCTTCCGCTCATCCGGGACTGGGTCGCGGGAGCAGGAGTTTAAGCAAAGATACCAGACTTCCCTCTCCCTGGCCATCTCCTCCAGCTCCTCTGGGGGGATCCCGAGGCGTTAGGTAGAGGTAGAAGGAAATAAAAAGAGGGTACAAGAATGAAAATACATTTAAGAAGTGGTAGGAGAAAAAAAGCAGTTTCTTACAGTTTATTAATCAACCATAGTTTTGAACATGTGTTTAATTACATATTTAATAATATATCTGGATTTTCCTTTTTTAATTATCCATGCCTAGATAAAAGCGTTTACAGAAAGATGCAAGCACACCTGAGGGATGACGGTTGTGCACAGGAAAAGATTACCGCTCCTCTATTTCTGGCCTTCAAAGCTCTTTAGTAATCTTACCATCGTGTGTCACAGACTGTGAGTGTGAAGTGCGTGTCTGTTGAGGTGCCTCAGAGAATTGTGTGAGTGGACATAATCAACTGTGTTCAGCTGGTCTTCTTTTGGCAGCTTTTGCTGTGCTGTTTTGACCTGTGTGGACCCCCTTCAGGAAGCCTGGGAAAAACGTTGGCAAATCAAGGCAAACATTAAGGATTACTTTTAGGAGGGGGCTTTTAAGAAAAAGCAGCAACATGTTGATCACAATGCTAACAGCCATGTACATGATGGTCAAAGTTGTGGAATCGGTAAGATTATCTTTTATTGATGTCAATACTTGTTTCAGGATGCGGTCCAATTTTCCATTTATATGTTCTTATGTTCATTGCATCAGCAGCAAAGTTGGTACAGGGGACTGTTAAAGGCAGTTGAATGTGTTTCAGACTGTACTTTGTGACAAATGTCTCTTCATTTTTAGATAGGAACAATGTTTGCACCGCAAGAGGAGCCTTTGCGTTACATGGTATCTCAGCCGTTGCCTTGGCAGGTTCAGTCTGTGTCACACAGTCGAAAAAGCAGCAAAGCAGAAGAGGTAAGTCATACAAAAAAATTGTCTCACAGTACAATTGATGCCACACTCATAACTATGGCAATGCCAAAGTAAGATAATGGATTTGTTACAGCCAGTCTGCATGCAGCTGATTATAGCCTTCACCCATATTATCCTTTCTTCAGATTGAGTGTCTCCCACTAAGTTGCCTGAAGCTGTAATGCACATTTTCTTACCCTAAAGTGAAGATGTGGCAATTACTTTAGGCAATTCAGCTGCACACCACCCATGCTTGGCTGGAATTACTTACACATTGGCTGTTTTATTAAACCGTTATCTAAAAAATGAGGCAGAGCCCAGCATGGAAAGGTCAGCAGTTATTCACCTATAAATGCAATAACCTATGGGTAAATTACAATTGCAAAAGAAAGCAGAGATGGGCTTTCCTGCACAACTTTTGGTACCCCTGCACTCACAGTAACAGAAATGTAAAGCTGAAGTTGACTTAAGTTCTTCACTACTGAAAAAGCAACCTTCAAGGCCTTTATAAATCAGTAAAGTTTGCATACAGGGCCTCCCATAACAATACAGTTAGATTTAAATTCGAAAAAAGTTTGATAGAAGAAGATTTCCTTTGGGAAGGCTATTGCGAAATAGGGGCTTTTTGTGGTTAACTGACCCAAAAAAAAGATGCAGAAAATGCCTCAGCAGTCTCTCGTTGCTTTTTGACAGGGTATACTCTAACTGCTTTAGTGAAAACAGGTTGAGGACCTCATTGTCAAGGTCACTGAACAGTTTATTTGAGATGGAACTTAGGCACACAGCCAAACTTTGCGGTAAACAAGCTAAGCTAGTGCTATGCACAGCCTCTGGCTTCCCTCTTGCTGTTCTGCTTGGACTCTAATCCCAATCAAGAGGATTTGTGTTTGAGGTCATTATTCTAACTGTAGACAGAAAGGGCACACAGCTGCAGTCACACAATTGCGATCATTTGAAAGTACAATTTGTACAATTCAGTAAAGCCTAACAAATGCATCTGATTATCTGATCCTGTTGAGTAACGCCAAGAATGTCCGAGCAAAGTTGTAGATAAATCTGCTATGCGCACCCTTCACCTAACCTGCATCATATCTGAGGTAAAATGTGCGTCATGGGGCGTATGCTGACACAGAATGGGTTTTGACATCTTCTACTGCTCTGTTTTTTTGCAGTTCGAAGGTCTCAGAAGGAACAGCATAGGGGTCTACAGAAGGAGTAAGTAACTCTGTTAGAAACAAACCTGTGATCTTTTGTGACCTCAAAGAAATAGTCAGAATGGCATTTTATTTATTTCATTATTCCTGACAACATACACAAATTAGAAGATGTTTCCTGGTAATAAATTCTATACATTGAGACTTGAAATCAATGTAGACACAGAACAACAGGTTGTGACTGCATGGCCAATGCATCTACGTTCTGTCCCATCACGCTCAGACTCCAGCGCCAGCAATGGCACATGCACCACACCAGCTGTTCCTCCACTCAGCCCGGTTGAAGTGGATAAGGCTGCCTCTACCATCCAGAGCCACTTCAGGAAATTCCAGCAGAAGAAACAGAAGAACGGCAAGTAGATAGACAGAGCAACAGCTGGAGTGAGTTATGAATTGCACCAGCCTTGATGGCTTCTGAAAGGATGTCCATAAAAATACAGCAGCTCAAACCTAGTACGGTTCAGTTACTCTAAGTATCATAAAGCAATAACTTCATGTCAAACACTGCTTGTAACACAATTTACAATGTGAGTTACAAATGGGAATGTACTGTATATTTGAATGAATAGTTTTGATGTGTACAGATGACAGAGTGATTGACTACCTGTGTCGACTGCTATTTATGTATGACTTTTATGACTTTTGAGTATATAAATGTGAAAAAAAAATCTGTCGCCGTGTATTCCTTCCAAACATTTTCCATCTTGACATCAGACAGCATTTTCTACAAACCTCGCTCTGCTTCACTGTAACACATTGCCCTCTAGTGTTTTCAACTGTGAAATTTCAGCCACATTGATTATTACATGGCCTTGAACTTGACATTTTGCAGAGTTATTGCTGTTATTGTTACCAGAGCAGAAAATGATTAGAGTAGCTTTCAGGGACACTTGCTGTTATGACTGTTCAAACACTTCATGCAGCAACCCGTAGAGGTGATACCAGGTAGGGACATAATACTGTCTCAAAGATTAACCTAAGCCATCCAGTCTGGCTAGACCACATACACGTGGCTTCTTCTCCATGTATTGACTGATCACAGGTGGCTGTGGCTTTAGAGGTGTCATGTAAAGATCTAGTCAGGTGTGAATCAAATCTAATGACCGCAGTAGGCGGAGTCTATAGACAGGCCACGAAGGAAAGGATCTGTGAACAGTGGTTTAAACAATCCCTACTTCATATTATAGAACACAGCACCAGGAAATCCGGAAAATATGTAAAAATAAACTTCTATACACTTTAGCTTCCTCCCACAGTCCAAAACATGCTTCATGGATTCATTGGTTTCTCTAAATTGCCCCTAGGTGTGTGTGTGAGTGTGTTGTGTGGCCCTGCAACAGACTAGCGAGCTGTTAAAGGGTATACACTGACTTCTCTCAACAGTAGCGGGGTAGGCTCCAGCAGCCTAGTGACCCCAAAAGGGATTCAGCGGGCTCTGAAAATAAATGGATTGATAAAATCATCAATCTCACCAATTCATTTTCATACAAATATAATGAAAGGAATTCCTATAGTTTACATATAAAGGACGTGCAGAGAAGACAATTTGTTCAATTTGTTAGTTTTTTTTGTCTGATATTTTATTAATATTATATGGTTGTAATTTAATTAAGACAAAATATATCTATTTTTATTTCAGTGTCATCATGCCAACATAGGTGTATTTTGCATTTGTCTTTTTAGGGAAAAAAACTGAGTGTAAAAACAGGAAAAGCAGGATCGTTATCCTGAGGTGTTTTAAAGTTCAGTGGATCTGCATTTGTCTCTGTACAGTTTTCAACACGTTAGGATTAGCATCTTTCTTATGTAGATTTTCTGATGTCCAAATCCAAATCTTGTGGGGGGGAAACTGGTTTACATATCAGGTTTAAAGAATACATTTTCGTGCTGCATGTTCAGTATATGCATGCTTGACCTTCTTGACTTTGAACAGTACTTTTTAGGTACTGTATAGGTCACATTCCTGGATTTGGAATGTATTCATGACTCATTTTCCTTAAAAAAACATTTTCAAAAAACTTGTTTCTAGTCACTGTTTTAAATTTGGGGGAACTCATCCCAAATTTGTCTTAAAAAGGGAAACATAAAAGACACATGGACACAATTCAAACTGTCTTTCTTCTTTCTTTTTGTTTAAAAGTAATCATTTTTAGTTTAGTTTCAATTATCAACTGGATATCACATTTTATCATGAACCGAAGAATGATTTTTATGAAGTTGTGTGTAGTGGATTTTCTAAGTCTTCACTGATAAAAGGTACATTTCTGATTTTCTCTCACCAGTCATTTTGAAAGGTCTTATATCATTACAATCTGATGTCCCTGATGTCCCCCTAGATGCATTTCAAAGTATTTGGTCCTCCTGGGAGTTATGGATACTGGAAGTCAGCGCATCAAAGAGGTTACGGTTTGAACTTTGAATTGCTTCTCTGTGCATAAATGGATTTTTCCTGCCCCCCCCGCGCTTCCTGTCCTTCACCAAAACGCTTGTTTTTTTTTACATTTGTCACTTTGATTCTGTGAGTTGTCATTTATCTGAATTTGACCCCATAATAGACTGGTAACTAGTCCAGGTTATGCTTCACCTGGAATAGTTGGTGTAGAACTCTGGATGGCTCTAAAATCTAATGTTGTTAATGACATTGACAACGTTTAAGCACATTATATTTAGTGACATCAGCTGTTCTTAACATTGCTGAGAAAATGTTTCTTCATTAATATTCAGCCAGTTCTGCATCGTATTTTGTATTTAGATACTCATTCAGTCATGAAATAATGTATGCACTCATACAGTAAACCCTTTCAATAAACAATACCCTCACAGTTTATAAAAAGATAGCTTTATTGCACAAGGTGTTGAGTATTCTTCTTTTTTCTGTTTTTTTTTGTTGTTTTTCATAGAAAAGAAAATGTAGAGTTAAAACACAAGCAATTGCAAATCGAAGCAACATTTCCCCATAAAAGTTGAAGCAACGACCAACCTCAGAATTTTTAAAATGGTCATTATCATTAAAACCACTTCTTCAATAATCTTTTTTTTTTTTTTCATTTATAATCTGCAAAATTTCAGAACATGCAACGTTGCTGCAATTCTTCCCAAAAAGTGAAAAGTAAAAAACAACAAAAAAACCAAAACAACTTAAAATTCAAGAAACTTGTGACAAGAAAAAGTCAAATAGCAGGAAAAAAATAAGACAGTGCAGCAAAATGCCCAGTAAAATAAGATAACTATTTAATTAAGTATGCGTGGTCCACTCTGACATGTTTTAATTGGTCTATATATCAGGATAAAGCAGTTATCAGTATAATTCTAAAGTTTTATTAAGTCCTCATTACATTAACTTTAGTAAAAGTTTACATTGTGCCCTGATTTCTAATGAAGATGTTGAAAATAGTACTCATTTGTACAAAAAAATTCCCTATGTACACACGTCTTCTGTTAGTCTGAAAATGATGTTTTAGGATGACAAAAAGGTGGTGTATGTGTGTGTGTGTGTGTGTGTGTGGGGGGGGGGGGGTCTTAGAGTTTTTCTTGATGTATTTTTAGAAATGAAAGAGATTTAGATAGTTTAGGAAAAAAAAAACATTCACCCAACACGTAGAGAATGCAATGTCCTGAATGTGTTGGACAATGAAATCCACCAAAATAAATACAAATACAAATTAGGAAAAAGTCTAATGTTGTTGGTTTTTTTTAATTACCTGCTAATAAAACCATATTGGATAAAACTTTAAAAAGTAAGGCAACAGGATGCAAAGGCTTTCTGAGTTTAATCGGCTGACAGCTGATGTTAGGAGTTCAGTAAAAGTGCCATTTTTCTTTGTTGAAACCAAGCGTTACACTGACTGTGATTAATATTTTAGCAGTAACACACAAAAAAAAATCCTATTTCTAACATGTTTTTTCCATCTCACTGAAGTACTTCCTTTAACTCAAGAATGTTTCATCAGAATAGTATAAAGTCCTCACATTTTATTTTGCAACTTTGGCAAACTTTATGTTACTTTAATATCTATTTTTTTATAAGCCAAAAGGGGAACCCCAACATCTGCAACTGCATTTGTACTGCATTTGCAGCACTTTTCACTGTCAAAAGTACCTCTCTCCTAAAAGTAACAAACCACTCTTAGCTTTAGTGATTTTTAGGTAAAATAGCCTTATATCAGCACATGATATAGATTTCTGCAGCATTTGCTGCAGTGGATAAAATCCTGTGTCACAACGTAAAAAGTGTTGCCCTTTCTGGACGCATAGCTGGTTGATTATTGATAATCTTAGAAATCCAGGTGGACTTTTCACTGAAGACAGAAAGAACAGTAAACCAACTGAAAATCTGTATTCTTGAATTCACTAAGCAACCAGACAGAGCAGTTTTGTTTAAAATGTATTTAATGAATAAAAAAAAAAAAAAAAAAACATTCAAGCCATGTAAGGAAGTCCCTGTTTTTATCGAGTTGAAAACAGGTCTAACCCTTATACCAGAGTCATCACTTTCTAAAAAACAAGTGTTGCATACCATAAAACATAAAAGCCAAAACCAAAGACATTTTGTCCTATAGAGCAAACCGGATACATGTATTCCTTGTGTCATTTGAAAACGAAAAGGCCGGTGCAGTCATCGTTTCTATTGTGGGAACTTGGTGGCCTGCTGGATTTTCAGAAAAGACTATTGACAGGGGTACAAAATGAAAATGTAACTTAAATTGTTAAACACTTGTTAGTTTGTCTTTGTTAATTAACTGTAGCTGAGTAATGGTGTTAAGATTGCAAATACACCTTTTAAAGGTAAATCACAACATAACACAAGAGGCTTAATTACTGTGTATCCTGACCTTAAAACTGCTTCTTTTTCAACGTCAAACCTTCTGCGCTGAGCCACAGACCACAGTAAACAACACAGTCTCACATGATAACTTCAGTTATTACTGTGCTTGTCCTTAGTAAAATCACAAAGCCAATGACTCCACTGTTCTCTCTTTACTGTCCATTATCAGTAAAGTTTTTCACCAGACCAGTTCCTTCCTCTTTAAGATCGTTCTCACCTGTTTTAACTTCCCTGTTTTGTGATTCGTGACTCTGAGCGATTGTCTTGTGAACGTTTATATTTATTTATTCTTTTCAATTAAAACGGCTTTTATATTTCTCTGCTTTTATCAATATTTATATATTTGCTATATATTTTAATAGAAATATATATGTACATACTTTTGAAAACAAAGATATATATCTTTTTTTATTTTCTATTGCGAGAGCCCTGATGTTAAGTTTTACTGCTGCAAAACTTTTGGAGCAACTCTTTCTTTTCTTTTTGGAGCGTTCTTTGTTAATGTATTAAGCTTTGGGAATAGAAAAAAAAAATGTGTAATAGATACAGTACCATGCATAAAGCTAAATCAGTTGGAAAAAAGTGGATGAACTTGACAAGGTTTTTATAGTTTTGAAGAACCCCACATTTCTTCATGAAAATGTTGTATTTTTCTCATTTTTACAAACCCTGTCAACATTGTCTTAGGGAAAATTGCGTAATTGCCCACATGTTTCTTTTTTTTTCTTTCACACATCAGTAGATATTTTGATATACTTTGCAACTGTTAATAATGATCAGATTTTTTTTTCTTCTATTTGCAAATTTGACATTTTCTTCTTGTCTACTTGCCATTAGGTCACATTGACACTGTGAGGATATCATTGGATTATTAAGGAAATGTGCAAAAAGCTGGACTATAAAGCAGGTGCCGTCAAAATAAGTAAAGAAACTGTATGATGGTCCCGTGAAGAACCAGAAAGAGAACTTTCTTTTATGAAAACAACAAAAGAGGATTCTAACTTTGTTGTCCTAATTATGAAGCCTGAACAGTCATTTGTTCAATTACGTTGTCATTTGTTAATCACAAGTAACTAAACAAAGGTTAAAATGCAAAGTCAAATAAGAACGGTAATATTATGTAATCACCATCTTCATCAACATCACTTTAGCTGTTCCACACCCCTTTTCACAGGTACAACATAAACAATGAGAAGAGGATTCATGTTCGACACAGACATCTGCCCGAGAAGTCAGCATACAGATTGACTTAAAGGTCCACTGTTGGTGTGTGCCTGCCTCATGTATACATATATATTTACACATATACACCTGAAAACACGCACACACACAGGCTCGTGAACTTTTCAAGAACCTGGATCCACTCTAACATTTTCTTTGTTCACATGAGTTTAAACTGTATTTCCATCGCCTAAAGAAAAACAAACTCAAAACTGGAGTTTTCTGGAGTCATATATCACTTGATGATGCTTGACATTTTTGTATTTATATTATTTATAAAAAAGCATCAATTATGGATTCTATGCGGTGTTGTTGCATGTATAAGGAAAAAAAAAAGGAAAACAACCTTTGTCCAAACAGTCTGAATCCATGATAGCGTAATCTTGCAGAGCCGATGTGACACCAAGGCTGGTGGTTTATGCATACATTAAAGCATCCTGCCATGGCACAACGCTGTGATATAAGCTAATTTTCCATTGGAAACAACAACAACAGAAAGGTACCTACACTATTTAAAAACCTAAAATCCTTATCACGCTTTTCAAGCGACCATTCTACAATTGCCTTGATTTAGAAAACAAGACAGTGTGTGTGGAAAGCATTTTTGTGCATAAGTACCGTGTTCTAGCCAAAAGAATGAACGAGTGGAGTTAACTGAAAATAGTTGATGTTTTGGCAAGTGATTTCCAGAACGGTGAAATAAGACAGATAAATGACACATTAATAACATAAAGCAGTCAAGCAGAAAGAAAGGCAAACACCCCTGTGCTGTGGAGACCGAAGTCTGACCACTTCAAACAGTTGTGTCAGCGGTAACCCAACCAGCCTTGTTCAGCCTGGCACAGCACAGGCACTGACGGGTAAGCTGTGCATGTGTATGTTCCTCACACCAGTCTAAATTGGAGGCTCCAGGCAAGTGCTGGCTTGTCCAGCTATGTATTAAGAGTTACAGTGACTGGCCCCATTGATGGCAAGCTACACAAGCGTGTAGGACTTGGAGTAGGCCCCTGACCCTCCATCTCTCTGCTTCTGTAATCTACTTAAGCCCGAGGAGCTGCTCTCCAGGAGAGAGTCTCTAGATCCTCCCATTTTAGAGGAAGAAGAAGAAGCACCTCCAGGGGTCCCTCCTGTGGCCCCTACTGCCCCACCCCCAGCAGAGGAGGACGACGCTGCCGCAGCAGTAGCAGCTGCACTTGCAGCTGCACACTGAGCCACCTGAGCTGAGGAGCCAGACATGGTGAGAGTCCTCTGTGGAAGCGTGGAGCTGCTAGAGCTAGAAGACATTCCTCCACTCCCACTACCCCCAGCAGCAGCGCCCCCTGTTGCCCCGCCAGAGGATGCTCCAGAGGAAGTGAGGTTGGACAGGCCAGAGTGGCCCATGCTGAGTGACTGCTGCTTCGCAGTGTCCATAGTCATATGACGGCCCTGTGTGTGGTACGCCCGTTGGGCCAGGCCACGAGCTGAGGCTTCACGTGGTGGAACCACAGGACATGGATCATGATGTTCTGACCGTTTTCGGAAAAAGGGATCTGACTTCATGTATAAGGGTAGGTTGCAGTAGTCACCTGGAGCAAGAAAAAACAAGCTTAATTTTAGTATATAGTACTTCTTGGCTAAAAACCTTAACACAATATTAATACAATTTCAAATATTACAACAACCACAGGCTTTAAATTCCATTACAATCATCTTTTGATCTATTATAAACCTGTTCCCAGTGGCCTATTTATTATGATTATGCCATTTTTAGCCAAAATAAAAACATTTGTGTTGTTTTCTAGAACAACGTTTGTGCAAACCATCAGAAACTCACCAGGGTTGTGGTCAGGGCAGAAGTACACCTTTGCTGATATCCCATAATCCCTTTACATTTTCTCCCTCTAGCTTACATCCCTTCACAACACCAAGCTAACATTAGCGGCACGACAAAAATGGCGAGTTATTTCGGAGCTATTCAACCGTACAGTTTTGAACCAGATCCCAGCTCTGACGAGGAAAATGAAGACATTCATGGATCTGTTTGTCTGCACATGAATGAATCAGAATGGAGCAGCAGGGAGTCTTTTCCCTGCACATTTCATTTTCTACTTCACAACTGAGAGCTTTTTCCAAAGCCATTTTGTCATTTGGGTGTAGTCAATCTTGACTTTAAAGTTATTCAGTGATCATTTGTTTTCATTAATACTACATACTGATAAACAAAAACACTTGGCTTCCAGTTCTCTCTGCAGGTATATGATACAGTCCTGCAAAACTTGGTACAATTCCTCTATAGCCAGGCTTGTCCTACGGTGGTCAAGACGTGCAATACACGTTAAACAGTTAAACAACACGTTAAATAGTTAAAGATAATTTGAAAAAAAATGTATTACTACAATAAGAATTGAAACAACGTTTAGCAAGGCAACGCTTTGTGTCATAAAGAGCACGTCTACGATTTGTTGTTGAGCTGTACGCGAGAAGTTAGCGGAAAAATCAGTCAGGTCGGCCACCGTAGTTTCACGTATTTATAATGTCTACATCAAATAAACAGTAATAAATAAATCATAAACAATCAGTTTTTATTTCATGTCCCTTCCGGGATTCGTTCCCTTTCCATTACAAGCCGTCTTTTTGCTGTTGTGTTTCAAAACTGTGTAAGTTGTTCAGTGGTTTGTTGTTGTGCTTCCGAATTGGTTAATTTGTTCTGTTTTGTATCTTAATGTAAACGTGTATTGCACCCCTCGGCCACCGTACTTATCCAATCATACATTGAGCTAAACTGTTAATGTTAAAAGGACTGCGTGAAATATTTTTCATTTGTTAAAATGTAAGGATTAGCCATTATTGGAAGTGAGATGTTTAGTTCAAACTACAAAAAAATATAAAAGCCGACATTAAAGTTTGCTCATTGCAGTAACGAAAATCCCCAGAAAACAACAAAAATGGATGTGTTGTCTCACAGGACAGATGACCACTTGGGATGTCACAATTCTCAGTTTAAAACTGAACCATATGCTACATCATTGAACTGAATTGAACCCCATTGCTTCATTTGCATTTGTTTACATTGAACACGTTAAACACATGTGTTGTGTTACATGACACCAGGCTTAGTATTAGCCAACTGTAAGATTTTTCTTCATGGCTACTTGGTTATGAGCAAATTAAATAAAAATATTTTTCTTGAATTTTTAGTTTTTTGTTGTTGTTTTGTAATACTCAGAACTGTGAGCCAAAACTCAAAGTTTCAACCAAATTGTGGGGAAAGTGAATTGTTGCATCCTTAATGTCCACTGCTGTGCAGAGGTGGTGTTGTTAAAAATGCTTTGCAAGCCCCAATCATCCGTTACAGCTCAAGATGCTTCCTCTGATCCTGTCTTAGCCCGGATCACTCCAGACAGTCCCTTAAGGTGCCGAGCAAGTATTGTACTTTATACCAGCTTTACACTGTAGTTGATGACAGCGACTACAGTAGAAACCCATTCCATTAAGCTCAGGTTCCACAACACTTTGCTTATACAATATTTAGAAAATGTCAGTGAAAGTTTGTAACGCTTGAGATATGAGATCTAAAGGAGCTACATTGAGCTATTTTTGTGACTTTACTTTGATTTCCTTTCATAGCTAAATTGCTGTTCTTTTTCTAAATACAAACATTGTAATAACTGTCAAAATGTACAAATGAACATCCCATTAGAGTCCCTGTGAGAGAACTGCACCTATTTTTGTGACAGATGTCTAAATAGAGTCTAAGTGGTCAAACACTTCTTTTTAAACTCTTGTGGCTCTGATTAAATTTTATCCACATAGTTCATCTTTGCATTCTGAGCCTGTGTTGAAATAAAATCACACCAAAGCTTTCAAGTGTTTCTTACTTTACTTAAAGCTTATTTATAATGAACATGTTTAAAGTCACTTACTCTTGGCGCGGTGTGGAATGGGCACGGCTACATTTTTGCCACGATCATAGTCTTGGGGTTTTGGTGGCGAGGCAGTGAAACGGCAGATACCAGGCTCTGATGGCGTACTCATCGACGTCATGCTGTCCGCATTGTCATTGGTACCTGTGGTCATCTGATCAGATGAGCTGTCAGAAATAAAGCACTCTGTAATCTCAAATTTGGCATGTTGCAAGTGTTCCTCCAGCTTGGCATGCTCATATGCTCTGGCCAACTCCTCGTAGGTAGAGGAGGCACTCTCTGTGGACACCATGCTGTTGCGCCCCTTATCTGCAGGTACAGAAAAAGACAACGTAGGAGAGCCAATCAGCTGATAGAAATTGCATTTTCTTTGCACCTTTGAAGGTCACATAGTTATGCAGTACTGTACATGCTAATGGCTGCAAAGTGCCATTTCACCCTCCTACTAACCTGTGTCTTGTGAGAGGCTGGCACTGTAGCTGTCACTCTCAGTGACAGTGATGCCATGCTGAGAGCCAACTGTGCGCCAGTCTGAAGTGAGAGTGCGGGCTGGCGTAGAAGCCTGACACTTGGTCAGAGTCCACTGACTAGAGTAGCGGTTCCTGATGCTGTGGGCTGACTTCACACTCTTCCTCGACACTGGGTCTGGTGGTGAGTGGATGAAGAAAAGAGATGAACATGTACAAAGACTTTTGACAGTCAGGGAAGTGAAGAAGCACTTGCGGAAAAAAAAAAAACCCTGAAACTTAAATTACAATTTAGTTTAAGTAAACAAGTGCCGTTATCTAGAGATCAGAGCTTTAAAGACCTTTAAACAATTTACAATCAGAGCCTAAAGACTGCTTTAGGAAACATATACATGGTAAAAAAGAGAACACATACTGGTTCCTGGTCTGATGTCAGACATGTCTATCAAAGGACCAGTGTTCTGGATGAGTGCAGGGTGATGGACAGACACACCAGTGCAGAAGCTTTGTGGATTTCCCGTTTGGTTGAACTCTGTATCTGTCACAGGGATTGTAGCTTTGTCATCACCTAGAGAGCAAATAACAGAGTGATGAAACAGACTAGTGAGGTAGAGCATTCAACCTCCTTCTTCAAGTGTGTGTGGGCTGAACCCCCCATTGCTTCCTGTGTTTTGGCTTTGCCACCATTGGTGTGTGAACAGGTCAATGCGATTGTGACTATACGGAGCCTTGTCCCTCAAAAAAAGGTAAAAATCTGTATTTAAATAGAAGGCATAATAAAATGGTTGCCCTTTTTAATTTATTTTAAGTTTTTTATTGTTGTCAATTACAGGGAAAATTTTGTGACATATAAAAAAAATGTATGCAAAAAAAAAACTGTTTTGCTGAAGTTTTCCTGTGCACTCTGTTATCGTAAGAATGACAGGCAGACAATGAACAAGGAAAAAATAAAATATATTTAAAAATATTTTTATTTTCTGTTTCCTCTAACTAGGTATGCATGAGAATTGATTTGAAAATGATTACATTTACTTTAACATGGGATTATAAAGTCAGAAACCAGGACATATTTGCTATTCAAAATTGTTCAACATTGCGAAACACCTACAGTTAAGGTCGTCCTAAACCCAATAAAACTTGCTCGCTATTAGGATTGTTTTTGAGGTTGAAACTTGTACAAAACTCTATTAAGACTCTCAAGTCCTGCAAGAATCTAAGTGCATTTGGAAAAAGGGCTCCTTTCTATAAAAAGTTTCCCGTCATTAAGGATACATTTTAAAGTATCTTTTGTTCCTCTCACCAATTTGTTTGATGCCTTCTTTGTCTTCAATTAACAGCTGTACCCTGGGGATGTCGATGTGCAGCCGTGGGCCTTGAGGGGGGCCTTTAACAGGTGTGTCAAAGCTGCGGTTGTTTTTGCTAAAGCAGACAAACAGGAGTAGCATTTGCAATTACTTTGATTTTTGAGCAAATACTGTTAATTCAAATGAACGGTTTACCTAGAGAACATGCAAACATTTCAGCTGATCTTGTGAGATGGACAAGAGTAAAGATTAATCTTACCTGATTAACATCTCTGCCAGACTCTTGGCATCTGAAAAAAATGTTATGTTAGTCTCAAAATAAAACCAAGACAAGAAATAATATGTTCTTCCCAAAAGAACTGATTATGTTTTTACATTTTATCCTCACCTCTAAGTCTTTTCAGCCTTTTTTCTTTGCGTTTCTTCCGAATAATGAAGAGCAGTGCAATGCCGATAGTGACCAGGATCACGGGACAGCCGATAGAGAACAGCTTCTTAACATCATCGTTCTTCTCCAGCGGGGATTTAATGGGAGCAATTGTGCCTGCGTACAACCAGAAATAAAAACAGCTGCAACAGCACTTTCAAATAAAATAATATATGGTTATTAATGACAACAGAAACCAGCGAGGGAAGGTTTTAGGTCATGCTGATGTTTAATCTAAGATATGCTCAGGTGAGTGTCTGGCAAAGACAGAATCTTTCACTCACTTCCATCGTAGTCCAGTGTTGCAAACTGGGAGCTCTGGTTGCCACAGCCAGCACTATTACATGCTTTCATCTTCAGTTCATACCAGGTCGCCTCACGCAGTTCTGCCAGGAACACATCTGCAGTGGCATTTGTACGAACACTTTGCCAAGCCCACGTACCTGCAACAAGCACAAGTACAATCACATGTGTAATGTCTCTTTCAGTGTAGTTCTATAAAAGAGAGTTAGCTTAAAATACATTTAGCTTTTATTGTCCAATGGATTTCAGCAATAAAAAAAGAAGAAATACCAAAAGAATTGTATTTTTGTTAAATACATTTATTTCAGTTGGGTTTGTTTAATATGATGTATTCTAGTAATGTTTGATCATCTTGTTGAACCAAATAGGTGAGCAAAAATTAAATAGTAAAAATATATTTTTACATATTTTATTGAAATATTTAATAAAAGGTACCTTTGGGTCTAAACTCCAGTGAGACAGCAGAGATTGGACAGCCTCCACTAGCCCAGCCTTGCAGGTTGAGGCGAGCATGGCTGGAGTTAATGTAGGTGAAGACAGGCTGATCCTTGTTGAACTGGGGCTCTAAAGATAAATTCACAATCAGTTGATAACTGTTACATTTATTATCGTGACATGAACTTGAATATTCTGAACTACAGAAAGGCAGCATTGACAATGTCTAGTGATATATCAGTATATCAAGATGAGGAAAAGTTCAGCGAAAAATTCTGACAAATTAAAAAAACAAAACAGTTTTGAATTAGTTTGGTGTCTTTGGAGTTGCAGAATGAAAAGAAAGTTTGAATTTATGTAAACAGCTTCAAATAAAAATATGTTTTAAGATGTTTGGGAGGATTTAACTAATGTATCAAATTTAAACCATGTTTTGTACTGAGCAGAACATTTGATAACGCTTTTTTATATCAAATTTCAACTTTGATCCCAAGCACAGTTATGTCAGACACTAGAACTGGTGGTAGTTTAAAAACAAGACGTTTAAATGAAGAGTAGCAGAGAATGAATAGAACATCTATTAAACAGTCTATTTTTTACATGTCACTCTTGGAAAAAGTCAATTTTGAACACATTTTTAACAACAACTGCAACAAAATGTGACAAAGAAAAAGGAAAAGTGTATGTGTGATGTTTTTTGAGGACTTTCAGTCAAAAGTGACCCCCAATATATTCAAGCAGCAAAAAGATATAAAAGTCATAATAATGGCATGTTTTCACACATCACATGTGACCTACATTTTTAAGTGAAAAAAAATGTGCAAATAAAAGTTTTCACACATTTTTATTCCCATTTCAAAGTTGATGAAGTAGAAAATAGTTTTCACGTTTTTCTTTTTATTATTTCTCACCTCGTCCGTGAGTCTTTGCTTCAATGATCTCACTGATTCGTCCAGAGCCAACGCTGTTCTTGGCCGCCAGTTTCACTTTATACCAGGTTCCACAACGCAGGTTGTCCAGTTTGAAGGAGCGCTCAGTAGAACTGATGAACACGTCTTTCCATTCCTCTGTATTATCGACTGAGTACTGCAGCACAAAACCTTCACAAAAAAGGGCAGAGACATTAAACTTAGTAATTTCCATTGTTCTGAATACATTTGCTTGGATCCACACAGTTTTTGCATTGCTATTTTGACCACTAGATGGCAGGGAAAGACTGCTTTCCTTCAACCCTTCGCTATAGGTCACTTTTCCTCGCTGCCGCCATTAGTTGTCTACAGTTCTGACTGAGCATCTATGCAAATGAGAGCTTTTAATGTGGTGACAGCTTTCATAATCAGCTGCTTTAGAGAACAAGCCATCCATCCTGACACAGATTTGCTCTTAGACAGTTTGTTTGGATATTTTTCAAGGATTTCATGACAAGAACTGATGTACAATTTGTAAGTTAACATAGCTTTCACTTATTCTTTTCTATGTTGAATTTCTAAAATCCCCTATAATTGTGCCAGAGTTCTAGGACTTTTTTGTGAAAAATATATTGTCTTCATGCAAAAAAATAAATAAAATTGACCAGATTCTTCTCAAAATTAGCCCTGCTTTTAGACTTTCCCAAAAGAGGAAGCTCAATCAGTCTCATTTGTTTGATACCTTGCATATCCTCATAAATGGAAGTCAAAAGGTGGATCTACTCCAAAAAAAAAGTAAGAACTCAAAAAAGCAGCCCATTTTTGCTGACCTTTTTTGTGATTTTCTTAACAAGAAGTCCACTCCCCTGCATTAAATCCATTAAATCCACTTTAAATCTTTACATGCTCTGTTGGTGGTTGTGCCACACAAATATAAAGAGAAAAAGAGAGAGCAATCTGGAATTCCATTTGCATGCATGCCCATTCAGGCACACACACAATGGCCCGCCTCACACACGCATCACCAATAATCAGATAATCAGACAGACACACAGTCAACAGGGAGACACAAAACCAGGACACCATTCAATAAACTAATGGTTAGGCGCAACAATAACAAAGCACCAGGTAAAAGACACGTCATCCAGACAAAGGGAGCGGGCAATAACATGACAGAAGTGTTAGCTGCAGATAAGAGGCAATGGATGCATGTATACAAGATCAGACACAAAATCACCGTTTTTTTGGTAACATACCTCTGATAGAGCTGCCGCCGTTATCTCCTGGTATCCAGGCAAGCGTAATGGAGGACGTGGAGGTGGTGGAGACAGTTAGACGAGGTTGGTCTGGAGGCACTAAGAAAAAGATACGAATGATTTTGTAACACTTTTACTACTGCCATAGACTCATCATTGTGTTTTTTCTCCTCTTCTTCCTTAAGAGAAGGTAGCCTGTGATTGGTGTAAAAAGTAACTCTGGATCTTTCATACCTTGCACCAAAAGGTTGACGATAATAGTGTCGAAGCCGAGAGTGTTGGTGGCTGTGCAGGTGTAGTAACCAGAGTCTTCAGCTTTGACAGAGCGCAGCACCAGAGTCCCGTTGGCCAAAATAAGGCGTTGTCCATCAACAGAAACAGGGATGGCTGTGTCCTCACTAATGGAGAAGCAGGAGGGTGAATCATCACACATAACAGACAACCATAACATTTATTAGAGAGCATGTCATTATAAAATGTTATTGCACTGTTCAGACCATCATGTCCACACAAAGCTTTTTTACAGTAATATTATTTCATCCACAAATTCTCACCTGTCTTTGGTCCATTTTATGGAAGGTGTGGGTTCACCCACTGAGCTGCAGGGCAGGCGCACCTCTTTCATCCAGGGAGTGGTCACTGTACCTCCAAATGATATGATTTTTGCTGGGGCTGTTAGACAATGAACAGAGGAAGAAAATACTTTTTTTTTTAAATAATTCAAATATATTTATCAAGGTAATCAACAATTTAAAGAAAGAAAGAAAGAAAGCAAAGCAGTAGTTTTATTATAGCAAAGTTCAATAAGATTTTTTTGTGTTCCTTTGGAATGGAGTGAGGGAAAAAAGTGTAGAAATATTGCACTTTTTAATGATTCACAAGAAAGCGACTGAGTAAAATATCACATTGTCCAACAAAGAATGAAAGAAAAAGTGCACAGGATTAAAGGATGAGCAGAGAATGCATGAAAGAAACACCCATTCATTCAGTCAAATAACCTTCTTTTTCACTGTCACTCCACCACCTCCTCACACTCTTTCTTTCTGCACTCGGTCCTGGTCCTCTACTGCTCTTATGTTAAGGTTGAGTGAAGTATTGAGTGGGCAAGCCTGGAGGACACTGCCTTTTACTGCTGCTGATCAGATGAGCCACACACCAACGCAAACGAACACTGACCAACCTTTGCACTCACAAGAAAAAGGAAGGATAACACAGGTAGAATAGTATTCTAACTCACTTATTAAACTAACAACCTCAAGTATAATGGCTTACTCTGACTGTTTTCATGTTATTTCATTCTGATATTTATTTGTTTCCCTTTCCGCTGCTGTCATTTTCTCCCCTCTTTCCCTCTTCCTGCTGTCTTTTTTTGTTTTTGCTGCCCCTCAATACTTTCCTTGGCTGGAGGCATTTCTTGTGCCCTCTGAATTTTGAAATCAATAGCACACCAAGGTCCAAAAAGACGAAACACAAAAGGGAACAGGGAAAAGTAAAAGGAGATAAAATATAAAAAGCAACAGACATTTCAAATATCCTTTTTTATGGTTGCTATTAAGACAGAAACATTGTTGAACACAGTGACTGAAGAGGAAACATATTTTGTGGTTGTTTACATTTGCTCAGACTTTGAGTTAAATGGTAAATGGCCTTTCCTTTTATAGCGCATTGCTACCTTCTTAGAAGGCCCAAAGCGCTGCACAGCCACAGTGCCATTCATCCATTCTCACACACATTCACACACTGATGGTGAACGTGGCGCCAGCCTATAACCACGAGGAGCAATGTGGTGTTCAGTGTCTTGCTGAAAGACACTTTGACACATGGGCACGCAGAGCAGGAATCATATCGGTCAAACGTCATATGTGCTGCTGCTACCAAACAGCAGTGTGGCACAATACTCACATTACCCAGAACCCACTTTGGATCACAAATGTCGACATTAAGGATCATCTTTTTTTTTGAACAACATAGCTGTAGTATAAACAACCGTCCTATGCTGGGACGTACCCTTAGCTGCTGGCTCCACTGTGACTTTGTCACTGAAGTTCCCACGACCTGCAGTTGTGACGGCTGCAGCCCAGATCAGGTACTGCTGTCGGTGGTTGAGGTGGGTGATTCGGTAAAACAGCAGCTCCGGGTTGGCCTCATACTCGCTTGGCAGCTTGTCAATAAAAATACCACAGGTGTTAGAGTGGAACGTCAAACATCGTGACACAATCTTCTGAGTCTGTACAATGTGAGGGTGTTCTGAGAAACAAGCAGAAATGTATCTGAGGCACACCGTAAAAAAAAAAAAACGGTTTATTTATGAAGGGAAGCCACTGTAAATAGGTCAGAATAAATGACGTATCAAAATATTAATCTAAGTGTATCTGCTTCAGGTTTTTTGTTTGCTATTTTTGTAAGCCAAGCAGTGCACATAACCCATACATTGTTTGTTTTAACAAGTGAATCAAGATGACATGGGCCTGTAGTACATTATGCTGTTATAAAGCAAAGCAGTTTGGACATATGATGCTGGAGGGAATAGAAAGAGGTGGCTCTTGCTGGAAAAAAGGGAGGCTGAGATTGTGGGAAGAACAGCCCGCTCCCTCTCCCTGTCAATTCTCCTCAGGGAGGACAAACAGAGATATGAAAGAGGAGGACAACAGGGAACAGACAAATGATATCATGATCAGTCATATCTACAGAAGGCATCAGTGATGGAAGAAAGGCAATCAGAGTCACAGAAATGACCGCAGAAAGAGCAGCGGTTACACAAATACAAGTACAAAACCCCACAATTCACAAGCATAGACAAACTGACACACATACAGACACTCGCAAGCAGTGGCACACATGACCTGGAGGTTGATGTGTAATTGCAGTGTGTTTAACCCAGCCATGTGTCTGCTGTCTAGACTTGTACATATCACTGTCCCCTCAGTACATAAATACACAAAACCAACCTTTTTTTAACCTCCTGTCAATCATTTTTCACCTTCTGACCTCTAACGACTCTGCTCACATCCTGATCGCCACCTACTCATGAGGTGTAGACACAATGCACAAATGAACACTCACACACTGACTTTAATGTTGAAAAAAAAATCTCCTCCTTATCTTCACTCCCAGCACTTTGTTTTTTAAAATACTTCATGTGTTTGGCACTGATTTAGAGTTGGTTTTGGACTGTCAGAAAGTTGTGCACAGAAGAAGAGAAATCTGTGATTCAAGTGTCAAATCTGCTGAAAGTGAGTGAACATGCCAGCACAGAAGAAACTGTGTTGTTGTCTCTTGTTATTTACTGTCAGCATAGCATCTTCTTCAGGTTAGTCTTATTCTAGCATTTGTTGGTTTTTTCCTCTTTTTTGTGAGCAGGTCATCATTACGGAACCCACTGGGCGTATCACAACCTCACCGTGTTTCTGTCCTTTTTCACTCATTTTCCCCCCTCTTTCTTTACACACTGCACCACCTTCTTCCTTTTCCTACACTATTCACTCTCGCCACCCTCTTCTCCACTTTTGCCTGCCATCCATGTACTCCCTTTTTGCTGTTCCCTGCATTTATCCTCAAATTCGCCTTCTTGTTTTTCACCTTCCCTGCATTTTTCTACTTGACTGTTACGTCCACATAAAAGCGTTTTTTTCCCCCTACGCTGTTGTCTCTTTATTTTTCACTGCAAGTAGAGGTATGGACAAAGTGATGGATGAAGAATGGATGACTGGATGTGGTGAATGGGTGGGTAGATGCGGGGAAGAAAGAGTGACAGAGTGTTTGTTGCTGTAACAGATATTAAAATATTCCTCCAGCGTGGCGATAGGAGTGATCCGGGAAAGATAGAGCGAGATAATGAAAAGAGGAACAAAAGTACTCCCCATGCGGCGTGTCTGACCCCCCCATCCCTCCTTCTTTCTCTTCAGATGCACTCATTTACATAGTAATCATCCCCAACTCTGCACGGGGTTTTGGAGGGAGAGGGAGAGAGAAAGAGATAAATGGATAGATATGTAGATAGAAGGCTTGATTTGTAAATGAGGAAGAGTGAAGACAAGACTCATGTATGTTTCTTGAAAGGCACATTTCCATTTTGCTTGTGTATCAGGTGTGTACATGCACTATATATATATTTTTTGGCTGTTGAACGCACACGGTAATAAAAATATGAGCAGCATACTGTGCAGTACATGTATGCACCTCTATCTCGCTGGTGTGATGCATTTACGAGTGTATTTATATTTAGTGTGTGCGTGTGGGTGTGGGACTGAGTGTGTTTGCGCTTGGCTTGTTTTTTGCCTTCGTTGATGAACAGATGAGGTTGTCCTGGCAACATGATGAGACGCAGATATGTAAATGAGGCTGGAGGGTGAGTTTGCACACGCACACACTGCAGTATGAGGAGAGCTCATTTCATACACACATCTTGCTGAGACTGCAGCACTAGACTAAATAAAAAAGAAACACACGCCTTGAAACACAGAAACAAATGCAGGGCAGCACTTCGTTATAAAAAATAACCTTGATGTTAACCGTACACAAAATTCTTGACATAAATGAAATCTATTTTCTATGCTAAGTAGGAATAAAGAGAAAAAAAGGATGCTGTTTCCGCATCCTGCAGTCAGTCTATGGAAAGATCATTCACCTCCCCAAAATTGCATATTTTAGCCTTAAAACTTAACCCTACATTCCGGTAACTTACTGGTTGACCTGATCCAGGGCTGGAGCAGTAGATTGTGTACTTGCGGATGATTCCATTTGGCTTGTGAGGGGGTAACCATGACACCACAACACTGCTGGCAGAGGAGGGCACAGCTTTGATGCCAGCTGGAGGTCCAGGTACTAAATTGTAAAACCAAGCAGGTAAAAAGAAAGGTTTTACATGTCACCATATGAAATCACACCGATATTATGGAAATTATAAAGGAAAATACATATTTAACATAATACAATGTAATTTTGCTTCATATGCACAAATAGGTTATTTTATTTGAATACTTATTTGTGTGAGAATGTGGTGAATTTCTAAGCTAACCCTAACTAAGCCGAACCCTGGTCTCCTTGAAACTAGGGGTGTCTTTAGACCGGAAAAGTCAGTTGGTGCAGACAGTGTCTGCTTCATTTGGCCTCGATTGAGTTCTTAACCTTGTGTTTGGTCTGTATTCAGACTGCAACTCAAATGGACATTTCTGTTTCAAACCAAAGCCTGTAAACAAAACCACGCGACTGAAGATCTCTTCACTCATTGGCCAGGAATTACGGGGGTGAGACAAAGTAATGAGAGAAGGAATAATGGAAGTCCTGTGCTTTGCAAACCTTGTCGAGATGGCTAGTTCACTTATTCAAGCATTATTTTTTCACTTACCAATTTTAAACGTCTGTATTAATGTCAGGTACAACACTTTACTGCTACTGTGGTACGGCAGAGACATGCTGCAAGACGGTTGCTGAGGAGGCGACGGCTGTAATGGTACACTGATAAGTGTTTATGACAAATAGAAAACCGTGTGAAAGGCAATGTGTTTCATAATAACCGTTGTTTTAATGAGCCTGCATTCATCTGACCACATTTCAATGAGTTGCTGTGTCTTATCGTTGCTCCATGTTTGTCCGCAGCTCTTTGGTTGTTTCATTCTTACTCTGTTTGTATGTCATAATGCCCAGCTACGGTTGCCATTTTTGTCCAGTTGTTCTGCTCAGAGCACGAAGTCTATTCAGACTGAGAAAACACAGAACGAGCCAGAGCTCAGTCCAATTGGAAACGAACTGAGATCACCTCAAAAGATGGGTCTAAGAGCGGTTTCTAGTTCCAGACCAGGGTCCGCTTGGGTGTATTCAGACTGAAAATGTGTTCCAGATTATCAGGGGAAACGAACTCTGGTTCACTTTAGGCTAGCCTAAAGCCTAATGTGTTCAGTCTGAATACACCCTACAGTTCTTGGTCACTTCAGGGTACAGTAAAGTGCAAAAGTAAAGAGAATAAATGTTATGAGTGTCAGTTATTAAAAGAAGTAAAAAAAAAAGAGCCTACAGTGCAAAGAAGATGCAGAGTTCAAAAAAGTTGTAAAATGTCTAAAACAATATTTTGTCATTACTGCATTACATGCACAGTGATGAAAAGGACTAGGCAGTCGTTTTTTCCCGGTCTTGGTTGGGCCATATTACCCCCAAATGAGTGTTTTTTGTTTTTTTTTGAACTGTGTGATTATTCCAGGCAGTTTGATTTGGTTTAGACTTTGGTTTGTTTTTAAGAGAGCCATGTGTGAATCAATCCAAACTGATTTGCATTTACAGCCATTCTCAGGAAACATTTTTGGGTTCTTTCGCATTTCACAAAAAAACTTTTTACAAAATGAAAATCAAATTATACTTGTTTTAAATCATTCTGTTTTATTTTGAGTACAATTAAACTATTTTAAAAATTTGTTTGTAAAATTTGGAAATTTGTCAAAAAAGTAATTGTTGTGTAATTTGAAAAGCCTGGAAGAATGGAAATGTACAATTCACTAAGCATAAACATAACACATTGTGACAGTGTAGACAAAAACTGTCTTTCACATCTTAAATGTCAAGTTTGATGAATAAAAATAGTTAAAAAACAATATTTGAATGTGCTGGCTATTTCCTTGTGACCATTTATTGTTTTATTTAAAAAAATGCACAATCTTTGTGACCCATAATACAGTGGCCTTCCAAAACACCAATAAAAAATTAATCCATCCTCATAAATTTGCAAATTGTATTCACAGGGATGGTGCATCTTAGACACAGAGGCTTAAAATGGCAGGCACTACAAACACTTCAATATGTTACAGACATAATTGAGGGCAAAGGAAAGGGTTAGACCAAGAGAGACGTAAAAGGTTTGTGAAGAGGTTGCCCCTGGACACACTGTCAACCCACATCAGAGGGAAAAGGACACACTCAGTTTGCTTCCAATAAACTTCCACACCCGCAGACATGTACACTCAGAGAAGAATAAGAGCGCATATCTGAAAAGATCCTGCACTGAGGCCAGCTAATAAAATTGAGATATGGAAAGAATGGAAGAATAAAGGCCTTTTCTGAAATGACACTTCTTAGAATCTTAGCTCCTCTCATTTTCTCCATCTCTAGACGCCTGCCTCCTCCTCTGACTGGCCCCAGGGAAGTAGAGAAGAGGCGGATACGGATGTAATCCACATCCCGCCAGTGTAAGCACAAAATTAATTCTCTCTAAGCCACAAAGAATTAATCCTTTTCGTTGTGCTGGGTA
The DNA here is from genome assembly GCA_014656515.1 of Oryzias celebensis. Classification (NCBI taxonomy): domain Eukaryota; kingdom Metazoa; phylum Chordata; class Actinopteri; order Beloniformes; family Adrianichthyidae; genus Oryzias; species Oryzias celebensis. The sequence continues at coordinate 65,736,516 of BNCR01000012.1, read as the reverse complement.
CTGTGATAGATTTGCACATAAACAAAAGCACATGCACACACGCATGGAGTTGTACCCGCACAATGACACAAAGAAATGTTCAGAGGCAAAGACAACCTAAACACACACGCACACACACTTCTTTGTATTCTCGTGCACACACGTGACTAACACCCTTAGGGTTCTTAACCACACACACATACACCTCTTGGCTTCTTAATTCTCATTAGCACTGGTAATGGCACATCAGAGCACAAAGAGGTTGTTAATCAGCAACCTCAGCCTTACAAAGGCCCCTTCTACACCCACTGGCTCTGTGCCTCCCATACTGGTGCCTCAATCCAGAGGAAAAACCCTTAAAGCTGACCTAAAACGCAGTCTGATCAAATGGAACCATCTTAGTATCCATAAATCAATGGAAACGAATGCGTAGACTCACAGTCTTCACGGGTTTGGATATACAGCACGTTGCTCCGTACTCCATCTCCTGCCTGAGTGAAGGCCAGAACCTGGATGCTGTAGTTAGTGAACTTCTCCAGGCCTCTAAGCTCCACCTGTTCCTTGATAGTGGTAATATTTTGCATTTCACCCCACTCTAAGAAAAGATAAATGAAAATAGAGGGGGTCAGACTATATAAGAATGGACCTTTTTTTTTTTTTAATTCTTGGGATGTCAGATTGACACGACGTACCTCCATCCGGGAAGACGGCCCAAAACACGACCCGATATCCCTTCAAAACCCCATGCAGAGTCATTCTTGGAGGCTCAGCCCATGTGATCACCGCCTCGTCGGATGTGACAGAGATGGCTCGTACGTTTTGAGGGGGCTGACTGGGCACTGGAAACAGAAATTGAAATGGTTGATTAAAATGTTTAGCTCTTTTATAGTCACCCAAATAAACTCCATTTTGTGGAGCACTTCTTTTGATTATTGAACAACTCAGCAGACATTTCATCCTGTAAGTCAGAGCTAAAGTTTAAAATTTTGAGTCATGCTTCTTTGGACATTTGCATATCAGTGATAACAACAACATTATGAGGTTTAGTGTATTACACATTACCAGGTCAACATTTAAACTGTAGAACGTAAGCACTGATCAGTGCCCTCTAAAAGGAAGAAAATTGCACTTCCTCTGGATCAGCAGCCCTCTAGGGCGAGAGAAACCTTCTACCAAAAAAAGAATAAAGAAAAAAAATTCACCATTCAACAGGTAACAATATTTATAGCTCTATGTTATTTACATCATACAGATTGGAGGTGCTTTAGAGAAGATTTGGGAAAAAGTTGGACATATAAAGGTAACAATCCAGCATTTTTCAATATCTAACCATATTCAAGACATACAACAAATAAGATGTAATGTCATCTACTTCAAATGTTCTTTTTCTCAACCTATGTCCTGAATAAAGCAAGAGACACGTTGGAAAGATCTTAAAAACTCACTCCAAAGAAAATTGTGTTTTTGGTGTTTTTAACATGTTATTGTAGCATTTTTTTTCTCACAATGGAGGACCCCTATAAAAGAATTTCAGATGAAAACTGCGTTTTTGAGTACGTCTTAATACAATTCCTATTGGATCATAAGCAGGTATAAACAGGATGTTTGACAAAGCTCAGACTAATTACGCAGCATGGGCGGGGCAAAGTCTCGCTATATCCGCTCCAATTCTAAACCCTCCACTTGCAGACAAACACATCCATGTACACTTTAACTTTCTTCATCTATGCTTCTATCTGGCTCAAAATGTACGGCTGAACAGCTTCAATATTACTTGGGTGTTTTTTGCTACCCTAATGTTAGCTTGGGCTTGTGAGGTGTTTGTCTCTAGAGGTAGAGAGTGTAAACTAAGGCTGTTTTGATTTTAACACAGTCGAAACTTGCATGTTTTCGATGTATGGATAGCAAGAGGGTTGTCCAGTTGGTGGCCCCAACAAAGATTCTATCTTTACTTTGATCCACCTAATAAACTGTGCTCTCCCCACAACAGACTTTATTTTTTACCAAGTAAAAACCAATCTGATGTCAGACAGCTGTGGTAGACTTTCATATAAACATAACAAGCAAGCAACAAACTCCAATAATCCTAAAAATATGTACGCCCAGCATACATTGTCAGCAATCAACTGATCACATTCTTAATTAAATCATTAATTCAAATGTTTCAAAGCAATGTGATAAATATTAAAGATTGTAGTCTGAGAAGTTTAAAGAGTTTTTGGCCGGAGGATGCAAAGTTGTTTAGTGAGGCAGAAATTACAAGTTGGATCTAAACTAGATAAAACAGTTCCCACAGTTTATCAAAAAACTAAAAGAAGTTTCTACATCCCTCTAGAAACACTTGCACTGGCCAGAGATAGATGAAAAGCCCATGAACGGTGTAAGGTTGTATGTATAGGACCAAACCTCCTTTTCCATAAAAGCCTCCCTCTGTCCCCTTCAGAACAGGTGTCTTAGCTTTTGGCGGCCACTAACCACTGGTCATTCAGACCTTAAATGACGCTTAGTGTTAAAGATGAACAGAAGTCAGCTTGTGAGAGAAGTAAGGGACAGGAAGAGAGGAAGAGAGCTGCTTAAAAGACTGGAGTAAAACATGAAAGAGAGCTGCTGAGCCAAGTCGACCAGAGAGGTTCTCTGCAGCTGGTGAAGAGAAGGGAAGATGGAGAGGAGAGTGGTGGGATAAAACCAAAGAATGACCTGAAAACCAAAACTGACCTTTGGCTTCAAAATTAATTCCAGAAAAAAAAAAAATAAAAAAAAAACAGCAATATTGGCAGTATTTAGACCTCATGTGGAGTGAATGACATAGATGTGCCACAATAATTACTTTTTTTCCTAGTTTTGTCATGAAGGTCTTGTCTTCAGGCAATGGCAGAGCATGTCACAGCGCCAACAGGTAAAACACAGAAACAAAAATGAATACCTAACAAAAAAATAATTAAAAAAGCAGATAACATGTTTAACTTTGGCAGGATAAGATAGGATAAAGAGTGTGGGAAGAAGAGAGTTTTAAGTGAGGATAGGAAGAGAAAGGAAGAACAAGAAGAGGTAGCAGAGACAATGCGCTCAGCTGTGGATAATTACAGCAGGAAGCTAGGAGAGGGAAAGAGAGAAAGACAGACAGAGAGACAAGCTAATTATAATTATTTTTAGTATGCTTGTTGTTATCACTATTATCATAATGGCCATCAATATCACTGTCGCCACGGTGACAGCAACTGGAAAGAACTGGAGGGTTCTTTCTGCTCCAGACCAATGGGGCTCAGCCAACTGTTCACTGAATGGAAATGTATGTTACACATCTGTTTGTTTGTCTATGTGCACATTTCTAAGTAAACAGGGATCAGGTTCCTAAAAGGAAAAAAAAAGAAACATCTAAGTTTCTTCTTTTTTTTCTTTTTAGGTAAAACAAAGGAACAAGTTGGCGTTGTCTCATCTTGAAAAAAGAACACACCAGAACTCTTTTAGCTGTTTCCAATTTAATATAATATTCATGCTTAAGTTGAAGCTCAGTTTGAAAAAAGTCGACAGCTGTCTGTTCATTTATTTATTTTTATGCAGGGAAATAAATAAAAAAAATCTTCTTCTGAATTCACTACAGAAGCAAAGTAAGTTAGATTCTATTCATCTCATTCTATGAGTTTTTCATCCACTCAACAGGTTTTGTTAACATAACCAAAAAATGTGAAACTTTTACATACAATACAATACAATACAATAGACAGCTTCAAATTCACATTGACACTGATTAACACCCAAAGATGAGAAAAATCTTTTGTAGGTTGAGACTTTTGTAAAAGTTGACTCATTCTCACCATCTTCCAGGGTTGTAGCATTGATTTCTGAGCTTGAAGGTCCAGTTCCAGCTCTGTTGAAAGCCTGGACCACCACTCCATACTGAGCAAACTTCTTTAGATTGTCAAGAGTGTAGACTTCGCTGTCTCCTGTGGCTTTCATCTCCACAATGCTGTACTGGCCATTGCTGCCGGGGCCATTCTCTCTATAACCAATCTGGTAGCCGCGAATTACCCCGTTCTGCAGCTCCTTCCTCGGCGCCTAAAGGGTGGAAGTATAAGTTCAGACAGAACTTACACCAGACAGGTACAGATCAAAAATACAAAACACTTGATGGTAAATACTAATGACATAGCAATAACAATAAAAAATTAAATAATTAAGATGTGCAATATTGTTTAGTGTGCAAATTGAATGCTCGAAACATTTTACCTTCCAAGTGACTCTGATGCTTTGAGAAGTCACTGCCTGCAAGGTCACGTCCATTGGAGGGCCATCAGGCTCTAAAAAAGACATGGGGTCAAATTGGTTTAGCTGCAGTCTTTGTCTAATATTGGAAAAAGTTTGAAACATTAATTGTTAACTATGCATACTTTGCTGATAAATGTGTGTTTGTATACTTTAGTTGCAATATTGCAACTAGAACTTATAATTAGCGCTCGCCCTGGCAGCTCAGGAACAAGCCCTGAGCACCAGAGCGATAGAGGCTCAGCTCCATCACACCAAACAAAACCCAAGGTGTAGGCTGTGCAAAGAGGCGCCTGGAACAATCCAGCACATAACTGCAGCATGTAAGATGCTGGTCAGGAAAGTACTGTATACATGGAGCACCACAACCAAGTGGCTGGAATAGTGTACAGTAATGTGTGAACAATATGGACAGTCAAAGTCAAAATGAGAAACACCTCTGAAAGAGGTAGAGAATGAGAGATTGAAAAAAGTAAAAAAAAAAAAAGAATATAAAAAGTGTTAATATTTATGTCAAATCCAGTAAAATACTTACGAGCTTCTTCTGTGCTGATGGTGAGTTCCTTGCTGGCTTCACTCTTTCCTATAGCGTTGTATGAGTACATCCGAATGCTATAAACAGAGGCAGGATGAAGGTCCACTATGTTGGCCTGATTGTTTGTGGGAGAGATGTTTCGAGTGGCATGCTTAAGCTCCCAGGTATCTAAAGACAAAAACAAAACTTCATCAGATACAGATGGTAAATCTTTATTGAGAAGGGGAAAAGTAGAGGGCCTAATAAGGAGCCTTGTGTTACTTCTATATAACAGTTTCTTGACAAACGTGTGTCCAAGATGAATACATCAAGAGAAACCTACAAATTAAAATGATTTTATTCAAAGAGTTATTTTTGAGGTGTATCATTACCAGAAGGGAGTTTAAGATGGAACCTACAAAGATCCCCTTGTCTTTATTCTTTTCTGTTTAAGTGAAAAAAAACAAAAAAAAAAACAAGCTCTTTCTGTGGAATTACGTATATTTCAAGGACCAAACTGAATAGGATGAAACAAGTGAGCAGATCCAAGATGTTCAAAATGAAGTTTGTTCCTAAATATATCTTTAAATAATAAGTCCTGAAGATGTCTGTTGAGATTTAAATAAGATCCTGGTTAAAACAATTTTGTGAATGTTCAAAACTTTGAGAAAAAAAAAACACACACACACACTGGGCTTTCTATATTATAGCCATCGTGACACAAAGGAAGAAACCTCCCTCTCAAGAAAATCCAAATATGACATCACTAACTTTTCTAAAAGGAAAATAAATTTTGCATTTTTATGTCCATAGAGATATTGTCTTCATATGATTGAGAAACGCTGACACAAAAACCTCAGAATCACTTACCTGTCTTGTTTTTGTATTCAATATCATAAGAGGTAATGATGCTATTTCCATCAAATCTTTGGGTCCACCTAAGATTCATACTTCGATCCTTCACTTCTCGTACCTCCAGCTCTGGGGGGTCTGGAGGCTCTGAGGATTTGAAAGATACATTTTTAAGTACAGAATAGCAATGAAGAAAAGAGAAACACTAAGGTAGACATTACATTGGAAGTATTTTTCAAAATATATTCATAATTTAAAGATCAGATATGCTGTTACTTTATTGTGGACAGAAAGAATACCTTGAACAGTAAGTTGAATAAGGCCCCGTCCTTCTCCATAAGAATTGATAGCATGACAGGAGAAGAAAACAGAATCCTCACGCTCTGCTGGCTTTAGCTACAGAGGGAAAAGTAAAAAATATATCAGCAACGAACAACTCTATTTTTGCTCTGATAAACAGTACAAAAAAACAACTGATGTAGGCTGCAGTGATTGTAAACTCTGCACTGCAAGAAAAGGTTCGATTAATGGAAGCCCGACTGGATGTTCACATTTGTCTTGACAAAAGCATTGACAGTTAACCTGCTGAGTTTCAATTTATACTCAGAAACATCCAAAATCTTTACTTTTTAACATCGAAAGTTTAAATTTGAAATACTACAAATATTAAGTCATGGATAAACAAAAAATATACTTTAAAACTCTTAATTTCTTTGACAAAAACAGTTAGGGGTGCAACAACGAATTTACTTAATTGATGAATTAATCTATGTTCCTAGGATCCAAGATTGATCTGTAATAAATCAATTATATTGATCTTGGAAAATATAATTTGCATTGAGGCACGACGTAAAACATAAAAATAAACAAATATATACTTGATATCAATTAAACAGTGGCCCCTGAATCTATTTTCGATGACAGTTTATACTGGTCACTGAACATGTCGGTCTATTTTCTGAGCACATCCTATTTTGGTCAAGAAGCAGAATGCTGCTTAGTGTTAAAGCAGCATGATGTTCATGGCATGAAAATGGTCACACTGGTTTCTAATTACAAAACAGCTTTGCACTACTTTGCCATGTGCCATCTGCCGGTCACAGGGCATGGCTTAAGGTGGTTTCATATGGATGGTGCAAATGAACCTCGAGGTTTGGTACTGCTAGAAATTCCAGGTGAAATTAGACAAGAAGCACAGCTGTTAAAAAAAAAAAAAAAAAAAACAGAATTTGAATCATTTAGCAAAACAGAAAGTGAATCTAAAGAAAACTAAAGATGTACATAATGCATTAAGGTTAGTTTTATTGTGTTTAGTGATCTGTTACGTTTCGTTCATCCCTAGTAACAGCACACCATGTTTAGGTATTCAGTTTTTGAAAACCTTTTTGAAATTGTTTCTGACAGTTTCAGATTATTACTCTTAAGTGTATTCAACAAGTTGTCACTGTCAAGTTTCTGCTTGTACTCCAGGATTATTTTTTATGATTATTTTGGTCATTTGTCACTTTGCCCGATAAAAAATATCAAAATGCTTCAACATTTTAGGTTTTCTACCATTTTCAATTTCTACCATTGAATGAACCAGGAATTACCTTTTTTGTGCTGTATTTCTCAAAAACACATGATATGGTCTAATTGCAAAGTCTATTGAATCAAATTACAAAAAATGTTTAATCAAAGGAAAGTATTTGAAAGGATTTCTAACACTGAGCTTCATTTAGACTACTGTCTAATTTGAATAATTACATATTCTACTGTATGTTAGTGTTTTTACCTTTAGTGTAGACAGCACTTCATCTGTCTTTTCATTCGGACTAGTGGTTATGGAGTATCGTGGGTTGCGGTCAGGGTCAATAACAGTGTCCCCTCTTTCCCAGCGAATGATGATGGGCCATTCTCCCCTGGCTGTGCAGTTCAACTCCTTCACATGACCCTTCTTAGCCATGGTAGTGTTGGGGTGACTAGTGATCATTGCTGGGACTGAAACGAGAAAGCAAATGGACTGTTAGATGAATAAGAGTTGAGGACAAATGGGTTGTAGCAGATAGAAATGGTAAACAGATTGATGACAGAGATGTTTGATAACAGAGACAGATAAAGGAGGCGTGGGAGAGGAGAAGAAAGAGCAATTGGATAATAAGCATAATTTAATAGAAAAGAGACAAAAAAAAAAAGGAAAAGGCTAGGATATCGCCGGTTTTCAAAGGTGGAGCTCTGAGTAGCCAAGTTTTGTTGCAGTAGAGTAATGAAGAGCTGTGGTCAATGAGGTAAAATCAATAAACCTCCTTTCTCATTCTCCAATAGTTAACGCTGGAGTCTAGGTGAATGAAGAGGCAAAAACGATACACTCTACCTTTCGTGTACACTCGATACACAAATCCCTCACACACTTAATCTTCTCCGTCCAACAAACACACAAAAGTGCATTTGTGCACACAGACTCACACATAATATTGACCTGAGGGTTCTGCTGTTTTGTTTTCATCACTTATTCATCTCACCCTCCCACCCCCCACCCCCCTCTCTTCACTGAGCAAAACAGACAGAATTGAGGGCGGGAGAAGAGAGGAACGGTTCAATCAATAACACTAACTCAAGAAGGAAAAAGAGAAAAGGCACCAGAGAGGGCCAACCCTCTGATAGAAACTCATTGTGAGAATAGCATTTACATTAATAAGCACTATGTTCTACGTGTTTGCATGCAGAAGGATAAAAAGGTGTCAGAAATTAAGCCCTAACATTTGTCTTGTGATTTGAGCCAAATTGCAAAATCGATGTCTCTGGTTTCTGGTGATGATTTACTTGATGTTGATGATACTTGTGCTTGCATTTATGTGTGTGAATACATGGCATTACCTGAGGTGTTACCTACAAGGAGGACAGGATAGTAATATTGATTTCAGATAATGATTAACCTCAGTCTAAGTCTTCTTTTGATTGTCTCTAGACGAATCCCAAAAGTCCAGGAATCAATTGCTTACTTGCCTTCTCACCAACTGTCACCAGTGCACTCAAACACACACACACATTGGTTTTCTTGCCGTCTGCTCCTTGGGATATTTCTCTCATGTTAATGCTGACCTTTGCTCGACTGATTTACCTTTGTGTGTACAAAACACAAGATACTTCACCAAAGAGAATATTGTGAGTTGGCTCATTGGTTTCAGACTATTAGTGTGTGAAAGCTAATAACGTTGGGGCACTAGAGCGTTCTGGATAGCCAATCTGCTGTCATTTATGCATTGTAAAGCTCATACCCTTCTAAGTAAGCCTATATTTATGCACTCACTCTTAACTGTGAGGACCATGCTCTTGCTAATGTCTGAGACCACTCCATTGGAGGCCTGACAGAGGTAGAAGCCACGATCTTCTTCCAAGACATGTCTTATTAGTAGAGAGCCATTATTCATGATCTGAATCCGGCCTGTCAGGGGCACGGGGTGGTACTGCTGGGGGTTTCCAATTCCCGCTAAAGAAAAAAAAAAACAAAAAAACATCACAGTAAATGCAATTATTTGTTATTTTGCCCAAATTGATCAGGTAATCTAGGTAATAATAGCAAAGAAAAGCTAAGTATAACATGCGTACCTAGTGCCCCCTTGGCATGCTTCCACATCACCTTAGGTGGAGGGTAGCCATCAACAGAACAGTTCAGGATTGCTGCCTTGCCGTATATCCCATCCTGATTGTTGGGCTGCACAACAAACCGCGGAGGCACTGGGAAGATAGAAGAGAAAATCCAACATATTTATGGTCATTTCAGGCATGTTTGAGTGCTTGGGACTGGGGTGAACATTTTTTGGGTATTTGTATAAATGCCAGTATAAATAATGTTACCGGTTCTTTACATAACTCCCAGCAACACGATAAGGTTTTTGAAAGACACTTCAAAACTGTAAAATATGCTACTGAGTTCTAAATTTAGACATAAAGGATCACATTCAAATCACCCTCAATTGCCATAGTTTTGATCATTATTTATTTAACAGTTTCTTTTAACTTGAGAGGCAATATTCTTATGAATTCCGTTCGCTTGCTTTCCATGTCCAAATATAATTTGTGTCATTTTCTGCTCAGTAAAACTTCTTTCCTTACCTGTAACTGTGAGCTGCCTCTCTGTGCTCACAGTGGCAGCATCGTTTCTGGCTATGCAGGTGTAGTTGCCGTTGTGTTTGAGTGACACCTTGGATATCTGGAGGGAGCTCATGAACTCCTTTGTATCAATAGTGATGCCTGAGGAGGGCACGATCTCCTGGCCATCTTTGCGCCACGTAATGTGTATGGGCATGTCTCCAGACGACACCACGCAGGCAATGTACATCAATGTACCAATGGAGGTCGGCGGAAAGTCAAATGGCTGGATCAGTGGAGGAACTAAAGAAGCAAAAAGGAGTAGGAAGAAGCAGAAATAAACAACAGCATTGTTAATAAGGTGGAGATAAAGCGAGAACGAAATGCTGACCAAATTATATGGAAAAAATTCCCTCAAAAAACAAACAAGGGTAAAAATAGAAGCTGATTTGTTTTAAATATGTAAATGAGACTTGGAGAGTAAAAGTCCCACTCCAATCATATTTTAATCTATTGTAAAATCGCTCCCAGTGGTCTTTTAATTATGAGTATGCAATTTTTAGCCAAAATCAAAAATCCTGTGTCATTTTTTTAAACAACAGTAAAACCTAAAGCATGTCTGCAGAGTAGCATTAGAATTGTGGGCAGGACTGTTGGCCTGGAAGTAACCCTCCGCTGATATCCCATCATCCCTTTGTTTACACTCTATAACAGATTAAAAACCCACAAAGTAGGCTAGTGAATACGTAAATAAATATATTCATTATATTGTGTTAGGGTCAAAACTGATCTGTTTTCAAGTGAGAAGATGAGTCAATTTTGACCCAAACACTGTATACAGGTTAAAAGGTATTTATAAACCACTTGTTAACAATTTGTTTTATTACCTTAAAACCGTCGTTTATTGTATTTATTTATTTTTTTATTTATTTATTTTTTTTGTGTAACGCATCGTATGTGTTCAAAGAAGACAGAAAAGCCAGAACATCATAAAACTCAGTTTAAATATTCAATTTATCTGACATACAGAGGAATAAAATTTGTTTTGACCACATTGGACCAAAAACAAAATGTACCTCAAGTTTTCTATCGGGGCCTTGATTCCTAGAGCTCAAAATATCTCTGCAGTGTGGCCTACTAGCCCACTACCGATTCTGCGGCCACCTGTGCCCCTTACCAACCCGCCCACTTCACTCCAACCCACCCTGCCCTGCTGAAGCCAACCCATAATAGCTGCTCTAATTAGAGCCCCATCCACAGGGGGACGAAGATGTTGCCATGGCTACCAACTGAGGTGATGTTGGTGGTAGGAGAGGGGGATAAGCAAAGGATGCTGTACAGTCTTGGGTGGAGTGTGTGTTTGGGATGTGTGTAGGAGGGTATCACATTTGAAACATGTTTCACATTGGGTTTCAATGTGAAAATAACGTAAAATTTTACTAGTTAAATTTGAGTCAAAACAAGAAATATACCTGTACCCTCAAACAAGAATGTCTGCGTCTGCAAACATGCATGTGCAAACTTCACAGTCCTATGCACACGTATGCATGCACAGAGAAAGATTGTACAAAGGCCACTGAGCAGCACGAGATTCACACATTGTGATGATATCTGACAGAAACACACCCACCCCACACTCTTACTTGACAACTTCTGCAGCAGCTGAGAACAGTGTGCAAAACCATCATATGCAAAATATATACTCAAGCACACACTTGTCATTCACACAGATCTGCTGGAGCATGACATATGAACCCACAACACAAGTCTTAAACAGTAACACTACTGTTATATGTAATTACTGAGTGGTTGAGGCCACTCCGCCCCTTAATCAGAGGTTATTAGAGGCAATGCAAAGAGCTTTGTTCAATGTATCACTCACACTAAATCCTGCTTCTCGTATTGTTAATGAACACCTTAACACAGTAGAAAAAGCTTGATTCTAAAATTAAATTCACCTTTAGCACATTCTTGCATTATTTTGCATTAGATGGTAGGTCTAAAAACTACTGATGACATTAAAAAAACAAAAAAAAAAGTTGCATTCCTTAAATAAAAGAGCAAGGTAAATGGGAAAACCAAAATTGGCTCAAACTGATTTAAATCAATGCATTCAAGAAAAGACAGCAGAACAGCACTGAATGCCATTTAAGATACTCACTTATGTGAAAAAAGATGGACATTCAGCAAATAAAGCACAAAACCGGCTCAAATAGATCATTTTTTAACCACACATATCTCTTTTTCAGAAAGAATAAATTCAATACTCTTAAAGCATTATGTATTGTAGTCGGACTCCACCCACTAACGGTTTGATTAAGCTCTAAAGAATCAAAATCATCACTGATAGAATGGAAGTGACAACAGTCCTTAAGGAAAGAAAAAAAAGGAAATTTCACTTCTCACAAGCACATCCAACAAGTGAGCAAATGACCTTTAAAAGTCAACTGCAGTTCCCCTGACACTTATACTTTATACTCATACCGAGCTCTCAAAGCACATTCAAGCAATCACTGCCAATGACAAGTTTATGTAAAGGCGCGTATATTTAATTTTCTGGCTTCCACGTTTAAAACTCTTGCGTTTTTGCATCGCTTTGAAAGTGTTAAAGAAATTAATAATTGAGGTATGTGCCCATCTGTAATTATATGACCCAAAGTCTTTGATATATTGCAACAGAGCTGTGAAAGGAACCGCGTTGAAATTTTGTTGCAAGCATTTTCTAACCGTCGGTACATGCGCTAGTATCCGATAGCAACAGTGAATATTTAACACCATATGCTAAAACCGCGTTCAAGAACCCACAATCAATCAACCTAGAAGAAATGTATACAAACATAATTTACATAAATGAAATTTAGCCTCAGATACAGAAGGGGTTTATACAAATATACACCTCGTGTTTTAGAAGATTCATTACCCCCTGTTGTAACAGTAAAATTGGTTCAACACAAGAGGCCTTCAACTCTTGTTTGACCAGATGCTGATAAATACAAATAAAAAAAAAGAGCAACCCGCAATCAGCACGTTTTTGAATGCACACTACCTGCCCAGGACAAAGCATATAGACAAGGACATCTGGATAAATTATAGCTCCATCCAAAACTGTCACAACTTTCTTTTAAAATTCACAATTTTCATTAAATAGATTCATTTTACACGAGAAAAACAAGTTTAAAACTATACATTTCGATGTTTCATGAAATATACAAAAATAATGACCATAGAAATCATTAAATGCTACCAAAAATACTACCATTATCAGAGACACACTGTGTCATGCACTGGCTAAATAATTATTCCAAAACCTCTACAAAGGTTTCCTGTGCCTTTAAAAGTCAGTCTGGATCAAAAGGCTGCATAATCATGATGAAGACTTTGGAAGTCCCAATTGTCTAGAAGACAATCAGTGACACCACACAAGGAGGGTAAGACACAAAAGGTCATCGCTAATAAAGTGGCTGTCCACAAAACGCTGCATTGATTCACATTAAAGGCAATTGAAGGAAGGGAAAAATGGGGAAAGAAGTGCTAAAGCAACAGAGAATGTCACAGCCTTGAGAAGCTTTTGAAAAAACACTCAAAATTTTGGGGAAAAGTCACTAGAAGTGTGGAGTCAAGTTGAAAAATCATCACACACAACTATCTTGAGCATAAGCGTTTATCATCATTTATCATGCCATGTTGCTGTGTCAAGCCACTTGTGGCCCACAAAACAAAGGGTCTTATTTAGACCAAGGTCAAACCGAACTAGACTCTTCTGTGTGTGCGTGTGTGTGTTTTTTTTTTAAATAAATGTAGCACTATCTCAAGATGAAGTTATGGATTATGCTGAAAATAAAGAACGCACATGCTCCAAATTGCATGAGGTCCAGTTTAAAGCTTCCCCCGTCAGTGGTGGGTTGTGGATCCATGTCATCTGTTAGTGATGGTCTACAGCACTGTTTCCCAACCCAGGTCCTCAGGTAACAATGTCCTGCATCTTTTCAATCTAATCCTGTTCAAACACATGTACCTTTGCTGACTGTCAGGCTTCTTCAGAGCCTGATGATGAGCAGAATCAGGTGTGCATACCGTAAGCAGGACAACATGGAAAACACGCAGGACAGTGTGCACCGAGACCAGGCTTGGGAAACACTGTTCTACAGTCCTTTAGCATGTCTAAGTTCAGCTCTAGAAGTCTCAATGGATTGCACACTTTAATCTTCTGATCAGTTTTAATGAGATGCCAATTTTATTTTACAACAGGACTTGGTACCTGCCCACACTGCAAGTACAGATTCCTTGGTAAAGACCACGATTGGTAGCCCCAAGTCAATTTGCCTGAACACTATAGTGAATCTTTCAATTACTTTGCAGAGAAAGATATAACAACTCAAAAGAGCTAAAGTCCTTTCTCAGTAGAGTGATTGCATCCAGGACATGGTGGTTTTGCTGCAGTAACTCATTCAAAGGGGGTATAAAGAAAGTTTTGAGTGGATTATATATTTATGCTTTACAGTTGTCTAAATTTCTACATAATAAATTTTGGTTCTTTGGTCCTAATTAACTGAGAGCTTAGGAAGAATGGAGAGCAACGCCAGTGACATGCACCTGTTTGTAGTCTAACTGGAACAAGCAATTGTCCTAATGCAGTAAAACGGTCTTAGTCTTGTGGTGAACAAGTTGGAAAGGCTTTGAAATAAAGCTTATCCAAGCATAAAAAGCCAACCACCCTTTGCAGAGCATTTGGTTGAGAAGCAAGTGTTTGTGGAACAAAAGACACCCATAAACATTTTGTCAAACAGCTCCACATGTTGTTGATCGAGCAAAACAACAATCTGAGTTAGAAAGAGCATGTTACTCTCCACACATAACTTAGAGTTTTATAAATGCAAAACTGAATTACTCTAGTGAACATATTAGACGCTGAACATGAAAAGATGCCAGTTTGAAACATTCACGCGTAGACAAAAAACATGTTAAACATTTATGAGTTTATGGATAACTGACCTTTGACTGTGACATAGACAGTCTGCGTGATGAATAGCTGCGGTTGAATCAGCACACTGCATACATAGGCTCCCTCATCCATGCCTTTCTGAACATCGCTGAGCTTCAGAGTCCCATTCTCAAACACCACCTGAACACACATTAATATAGAGGTTATACATGTCTCCTAATGCTTTTTCTGACATACAAGTAAACATAAGTAATCTAACTCAGCTGAGGACTTTTTACTTTCTATTGGATAGATGTTTATATACAGTAATTTCCTTCCGTTAACCAGGTTAAAGTTTGATCATCTACTGTTGTTTCCGTTTAGTTTGAAATCCTTGGTATATTTTAATTCCATAGCTTCCACTTGCTCATTGGCAGGGCCTCTTTGCCCCACCTTTGTTGTCCCTTTTTTCAAATGTGACAATGTTTTGTTTTGATCGTAACGCTAATTTTAAAATTTCTTTTTAAATTTACCAATTGAATCATTGGAAGTTCTCTTCATTCAGTTGTTTCTAGTTGCCTTTCTTGAGTCCTCCATCACCACCTCGCCCCAAAAACTGGTCAATCATACATAGCTTAAAGAAAATATCTCAAACAAAACCAAAGAAAAACAAATCCAGAACTGTCTAAATACATTATATTCTTGATATTTAGGCTGAAAAGAGAACCTCACCTGGCGATGGTTGTCGGGCAACAGAAGCCCATCTTTGTACCAGTTAATTGAGTAGTAAGGATACCCAATTACACGGCAGTTTATAAAAGTGTTTCTCCCTGCCACTGCGGTGATGTTCTTCATAGGCCTAATCCTTGGTGGACCTGATTGAGAGTGAAAGAAAAACGGGAAATAGATGGAGAGAAAGAGAGAAAGTGATCAGAGGAAGAATGAAAGAAGGAAAAGAAGATCATTAGTTAATGTTGTCACAAGCAAGTCATGGAATTTTAGGAATAAGAAAGACGGTTGGCAGGGAGGGGAGTTGGGAAGTGGGTAGACAGAAGTGAAAAAAAAAAAAGCATGGAATGTGTAAAAAGAAATACACGCCAGATTTTTTTTCTTTAAGTTAATTTGAAGTTTATATCATACTGTATACATTTAATGGAAAACATTACAAAAATAGCTTATTTGATGATTTACTTTGTAGCTTAAACTAACTGAATGAAAAAAAGAATGCCAAACAATAGGGCTTGTAATTCTCAGACTGGAGTTATTAATGACGATGTAAATAACTGCGTGACAAGTCTGCATAAAGTGAAAATTAGTTGACCTTGTTCTGTACTTCATTAAGAGGGAATGTTTTTTTTAGGGTCTCTAGGAAAATGAGACCAGAAAAAAAGACAGTTTAACTGCTTCACTGTGTGCTGGCATGCTTCTGCTTTAAAGAAGTTGAAGCTTCTTTACGTTGGTCTGTATTATTGACTATTGACTGTCTGACTGTGACTTACATTGCAGAAAAGCCAGGTTTTGTGTAAGTTAGTGAAGTAAAGAATCAAAAGTCAATTCAATACCTTTTTCAAAACTATGATCACTGAAAGTTTTGGATAGTAGTAGACCCTAAAAGAGTGTCAGAAGCCAGGCGTCTGTTTCCTCTTTTCTGACCTTCTCACCATTGTTCATCTTGTATTTTTGTTTCTTTCTTCAGCCCTCCCACCCCCACTCCTCCTGGTGTCTTTCTCTCTTCACTGTCTCTCAGCATGTGCTGCACTTTGAAGTCACAGCTCTGACGAGTCAAAGATGTATTATTCAGTAGAGCCGTCCACCACACACACACATGCAGTCAAATACATGAGTGCAGACAGTGCAAACACGCGTGTTGGACTATGACTGTCTGGCTCAGTGTACTTGCTGGTGGCCCCACAGTGAATGAGATAAGTCGAATCTATCACATTTCAGTGTGTGGATATGCAAGCTATGAGATTACCCTTTTTTGGTGTATGACTATGATGGTGTGTGTCTGTTTGGTAATGCGTTGGTAGTATTTGTGACAGTTTGGGTTGCATGTCGAGCTGAAACTCTCTGGCAATGGTGCTCATTCTCACTCCAATGATCATTCTGGCATGTCTGCTTCAAGCAGACTCACATGTCACAACTACACATCTTACCAAACGACAAAGTAAGGAGAAAGAGAAAACTAGATGGAGAAATGGAGATGGTGATGCAGCTCTGTCCGCCAGTGTCACTTTTCATCTTTGTCATTTAGACGACAGTGACATCACCAGCTCTGTCACGAGAGTTTACCATCAGTCCCTTAACAGACACAGCCAACTCTCTTGCTTCCATGTGTCTGTCCAATGCATGTATCTTTGGATATACTGAAATAGCTTCTGTTTCTTACTAAGTTAAGATTTTTGAACAGGTCTCTGTAGCACATCTCAACTTGATGAGGTTAGCTCCTCAAATCATGAGAATGAGTGGATGTGTTTTATATGTTTTGTATTTAATGTGTGGCACTTCTTTATATCTACAGTATGTAGCTTAAATCTTGAAGATCCAGTAATATGTAGATGCTTGACATACATATGTAAAAATATACAGACTAAAAATAAATAATGAACAATGTATGATACATATAAACATAAACAAAAAAATGGTCTAGACAGAAACAGAGGTGAAGACACGGGAAAATGTAGCAGAGGGTACTGGTCGGGGTGGGGAAAGGGGTCAGGCTATAAGAAGCCTGTGTATGACTGATATTGAAAAGTAGACAGGCACCTCTTACGTTTATGCGCGCTTGGTACTCGGCACTACCAGCCGAGTTTCGTGCGGCGCACCGATACACTCCTCCATCGCGAATTTGAGGGCTGCTGACATTGACGTGGCTCACAGTGCTGCCGTCAGAAAGTGTGTACTGGCTGGTCCGGACACGGGACAGATCCCGAGCCACGGGTTCGTCGTCCAGGGTCCATGTGATGGTTGGTGGAGGTGCTCCCTTGGCAGCACACATCAGGGAAAATGGTTCGCCTGGGACCACTACACGTTCACTGAACGAGGCAACAATACGGGGAGTGCCATCTGATAAATAATCACAAGTCAAAAGACAGAGATATGAGCAAGCAAGTTGAAATATTTTTTTCATTCTGTACTTTGGACTATCATTTTTAGTCAACTTTGTCAAACATTTCATGAGCTAAGCTTTACTAGCTAACAAATCCATCTCTCTGGTTTTGCTCAACATATGCAACATATAGAAGCATCTAAAAAAAAAAGTACTTTAAAGTTATTTGTTTTTAAAATAAATGTCTTTATTGTCAGCAAGCAGGAGATGTTCTCTAAGTGCCCTACCCTCCAATTTTAACTGCACCGTAGATATTTAGGGCCCATTGGTGAGAGGGCGTTTGGACATCACTGTGAGCAATCAGGAGATGTCCTCTCAGTGCCCTCTTCGCCTATTTTAACTGCACCCGTTACTACACACACCCTTTACGCCTCAACAAATACACCCCAACACACATACATTGCACAAGGTAGGTGGGACCTCTATTCCTTACTCCATCCCTGGCAGAGGGAACAAGGCCCTCAGCAACGGCAGCTGTGGCTCTTGGGTGTGGGCCCTTCTGTGCCCGCCAGCCCTCTCCCCACGCAGGGATCCTATCTGAGCTTGGGGGTGTCCGTCTTTCTATGGTATGGGTTCTGGTCCTTGCCTTCGGGCGCTGGGCCTGGTCAGGCTATGTTTACAACACAATTCACGGACCCCCACTTGTCTTGGTCGTCTGTCTCCTAGGTGGGGGTGCTGTGCTCTCTCCTAGATCTCCCACGGGGCAGGTGGGTGGTTGCCTGGAGCTTGAAGTTGGGTCTCCATGGAGGGCCCTGGCTCGTACCTGGGGCTGGTGTATGGGGATGCTTGGAACTCAGGCAGCTCTTCTGGCGGATGTAGGGCTTGCACCCTCTGTGCTACCGTGCCTCACTGCTCTCAGGAGTTGGGGACCCATGGGGTGGTCCTACAGGCCCTGGTCTAGGCGCAAGGCGAGATTGCCCGGCATGCGGATTTCCTCCATTGGCCCTACAGTATGGGTGTGGGGGTGTCCTGACTGCCGCATCTGCTTCAGCAGGGGTCTTGGTGTGGGGGTGACCAGGAACTCTCCCTCATTTTTTCCTTTTTACAAGTTTGTATGTGAGGACTCTTGGAGCCATTTTAGGCAAACATTCATACCTGACTGTAATGATTATAAACTTCCAGCATCTTGTTGACTGTTGATTTTCATTTATGATTATACCCCCCAACCACCACCACCGTTATCATCCTTCAATATAAAGTTCTGCGTAAATCACAAAGGGGGTTTATACAAATAAACACCTTGTGTGTCAAAAGAGTTTTAACCCCAGATTGTAACAGTAAAATCTACCCAACTAAAAGGGCTCTCAGCTCATATCTGTTTGCTCAGCTGTTGGACAGGACAAGTTGAGAACAAAAAACTTCTTTATTACATACAGTATGTGAGCAGATATCCATAGAATTTCACATAAAAAGCATGACTTTAGCCCTCCTGGCGGGTGAACATATGTACAGTAAAATGATATGTATGTTTTATTAAGTCTAAAAAAAACAAGTTACCACTCAGACTTAATAGATGTGATAACTAATTTTTTGTTACATATTCATGAAAAAACACCAATGCTAAATGGATTTCTTAACTCTCACCTTCCAGCAGTATGATGGAGAAGTCCTGGGCAGTCTGTCCTTTTCGTGTGGCAAAGCACTGGTAAGCTCCAGAGTGTCTCTTTTGTGCCGCGGAAATAAACAGTGTCTCATTGTGAGCCCCTTGGATGGAAAAATGCTGATCGGGCAGGACTGACTCTGTGTTTCGGTACCAGGAGACAGTAAAGTGGGGGGAACCTTGAACAGCACAGGAGAGGATGACTGTACTGCTGATCCCGGTCTTCAGATTTTTAGGAGACAAGGTCACTCTGAGTGGTTCTGCAGTTAAAACAAGATGGTGAGGAGTGTTACACAACAGAAGATGCTAATATAGACAGAGCAAGTTAAAAATTTAAGAGGCAAATCTACAGGAGTTGGTATATTTCAGCTTTAGAATATACTGGATGCTGTTTTTTTTTTTTTTTTTGCTGTGATACAGGCACTTGGTTAGGCACCAATAATAATACTCTAGTGTGTGAATTTCTTCTGTGTGACAATTCCTCTGACATTATGATTGAATGTGTGTGCTAAGCAGCAAGGAAAAACCGAGACAGAAAGGAGAGAAAATGTCAGCGAGCAATAAAGCAGCTGGTGTAAAATGCTGGAGGCTGCTGAATGTGTTTGAGCAAGTGTGTGTGACAGTGCATGTGCCAGTGTAAGGCTTCCTTCATGGACATCGAGTTCATGTACGGCATAAATGGGTTCAAACATGTGTGTCCTGCCGTACATGCTCTGTCACAGGAGATTTGGGGGTTGCACAGTGATGTGCCCTCTAGCCAGTCTGCCCAGCGTACACTAACAGTTGACTTCTTCCAAACCAACTCCAAATTCCACTTCCTCTACACATGACTTCAACTCCCATACTTTTCACAAGTGTGCAATTATCTCCATGTGTTTCACCATCTCTTATTAATTCAATGAATACACATGACAACAAAGGTGTGGTCTATCTCTCTGGTTTGTACTTTCTTCACAACTTCAACTGTCGATTGCTATGACCAAAGGAAAAACCTTTAAGGTTTGAGAACATAGGAACATTTAAGAGATCACATTGTAGCATCAAGTGCAGATTTGTCCCAGACGAGGTACAGATAATAAAACTTTAAAGATTTCTTTTGTTCCTGTCTATGTGTTTTTTCTTAGAACTCAGGAAACGGCGCAAACTGTGGTCGTAGTGTAAATTATCCTATCTAACAACTCACCAATAACATTGAGGTGACCTGCCACCTCCTTGGACCCAAAGCTGTTGGTAACCTCACAGATGTAATTGCCACTGTCCTCAAGTCTCAAGTCAGAGATGGTGAGGCCAGTGATGCGGCGTGTCCAGCGGGAGTCTGTTGGTAATGGTCGACCATCTTTTAACCATCGGATGGTAGGGTTTGGATATCCAGAGGCAATGCAGGGTAGCTCCACGTTGTGACCGATCTGCACCTCACCAGACTGGAAACTGTCCAACACGGACGGGGTGGACTCCGTAGGGTCTTGAAAGGATCAATAGACAGGTGTTCTGATTGACATCATATCGTTTAAACATCAAAGATATAGATATTTTCTAATGAAAAACATATTTCTTACCCATAACGGAAAGTCTGGCTCCATTGCTTTGGCGAGTCTCTCCACTGTACTTGTGCTTTGTGATGCAGCGGTATGTGGAAAGAGCATCTTCCTTTTGCACTTCTGAGATATACAAAGCGCCATATAAAGTCAGGAAGAAACGATTACCTATGAGGGACAAGAGGGAGGGAGACAGATTGAAAGCGTCAGAATCACAGGATAATCATGCAAAAGATGTTCAGTTTTGACAGATACATTCATGTAATGAAATAAAATGCTTGAAACGTCATTATTTATCACTTCTGACCATGTAGAAAGTTTGTACATTTTGTATTATATTCCATAAACATTTGTTTTTTTTAAAGACTTTAAATTGTCTTTTTTTTCCGAGTGGTTTCCTAATCTTTCTTTATATTAGCTACAGATACACATTACCACACAGTTTTTGATGATCACATCACAGTTCATCTTATCCTCATGATCTAATAGCACATTTTTCTGGCTTTTCTTGCATTATGTGTTTGCTTAAACCAGCTTGGTAATGAAAAACATTTACTCTTCATTTCAGCCCTTTCATTTTGTTCTGTTTTAATGTCAGTTATTCCGTTCAATAGCTCCATTCCAGGATTTGTATCATCCCTGCTCCAACCTTTTTAACTCTGCTGTCCACTAATCTGGCAGAAAAAATCCACTCTTTAAATCACCTTATTTTACACGACTAAGTTGCATTTCAACAAACCTTCACACATTATTCCTCACTGTAGGATGTTGGCTCCAATTACTTATCATTTCTAAAAAAAGGCCTAACCTAGAAACTTAAAAGAAAACATAGGAGCTCCAAATAGATTGTTATAGGAAGATCTGACCCATCCATCTTGTGAATTTTACTCAATAAAGAAAGAGAGATGAGATGAAAAAGGCTGAATGAGGAAAAATAGGATCTTTGTAAGTATCAATAATTCATGTGTGCGTGTGTGACGGCAGATTGTCTTCTTTTTTGACCTTGACTTCGTTTGTCTCTAGTTGATCTAAAAGTCAATGAGGAGTGTACAGTTTGTGTACACATGTAAAACAGAAAGAAAGAGATACAAGTCGTGTTTTTGTGAGTGTATTTCTTTCACCTCACTGGTTCATTTTACAAAATATGACCCCCGAGAGGGTTGTTTATAGAGTGTACACTTTGTGAGTGCAAACTGCTAATGCCACCTCAGTGTGTGTGCGCATCTGCACATGTCTGCTGTTGTTTGCCATCACAAACTTTCAGTGTCTTTGCAATACTGACACCAGGAGCTGAAACACAGTAACTCCAAACTGAAGCCGTATACCACATATGTTATACAAACTGTTGCACACAAAGCTCCAAGCAATAGGTCAGGATCTAGTCACAGTGCAGGAGTTTTATTCTGTCACACTTTAGGTGCAGCCTGTTTGAGGAATTCAACTTAAAAAGTGCTTTTCTTGTGAACACATTTCAACAAAAGCTACAGTTCAGCTTTATCATCATTTGCAAGATTTCAGCTTGCTATTTAATAGCATAGTAATAGTAAGAGCAAGAAATGATGAAGCTAAATCTTTAGAATCATAGACCTTGTTTCGATTATGTTCTGAAGTTTGTCAAACCTTGGATTTTTGAGTCTTTCTTCTCCTGTGCTTACATGCTTACTTAATGCAGCTCAAACTTTTACCTGAGTTGGCCAAAGTTTATTAACTCTAATGAGGAACTTTCAGGAGCTCTTTCACCTAAACATGGAAAACACCACAGCATTTCTGTGTTTTTCACTTGCAGCTGCATTATATGTGCATCTGCCCACGTACTAAGGAGTTTCTGTTTTAACTTGTTGCACCAGGTGTGCTTTTAGATTTTTTAGATGTTTATTAGCTTAATGCCTGGCTGTAGTTTTTAACCAAAAGGCTGACTTCATTTGGAGTTTGGTCAGATGGGGACCGGCACACATTCAAACTGTAAGTAGTCAGAGACCACCTTTTTAGATGGATGTTAGTTCAGACCACAGTTTGCACTGGTATATACAGACTTCCTCACTTGGTCCAAAATAAATGAAGTACCTGTGGGTGTGGATATATTCCCACACTTGCACATGAAGATCAACACGACTGTGCCAGAATCTTTGATTTCCACAAGTTTTAGGAGATAAACTGGCCTTATGACTGTTAAAGATAATAAAACTAAATATGAGTTTATACTTCTGGGAGACTCGAAAACAAAACAGGGGAAATTCTGTTTTATGTGTGGGTTGTCTGAGGACACAAACTTTGGTACATCAACAGGATAAAAAACATAATTTGTTCTTATGCGTGTTTTTAAAAAAAACAATTATTGGAATGATTGCAGCATGTGAATCCAACTACATCATTATATTTCTTGATATGTAGAAATATATAAGTGTCACCCAGAGTATTTGCAGGCATAAAGTTTACATGTGTTTTCATCTGAGTCAGACTGTTGTGTTGAGTATCAGAGAATGTAATCTGTAATTTCAAAGCCTGCCCTTTTGTTCCAACCTGGGTATTACCCTTTACAGGATAATATGCACTTGGTGAGTGGAACCCTGTGAAACAAACTGCCACACTCTGTCACAACATGTCTTGAGTGAAAAGACAAACCAGAAGGAGGTGGGGTAATGGGAGTAAGGCGTACACAGACTGTTAGGAATGTAGATAAGGAATTTAGAGCAGGAGGCATCACTAAGAAGAAGTTAATAAATAGTGGATTTACAGAAAAGTCACTTCATTATTATTTTGCCTTTATGTCATTGTTGTCATCATCATCAAGTTTATTTATGAAGCACTTTAGCACAATTGAAAATTGAACAAAGCGCTGTACATTTCAAAAAAATAAACAATAAAACCAGATTTAATGAAATCTGATTTTAGATCAGATTAGCAGATCCAGTTCTGGATTTTCTGTGTACTTTATCTATATTTTGTCTTTATTGTTGATTTATTTGACAATTATCTCAAAACATATTATGTGGAAAATGAATATGCATGTATTAATCCTATAGTACGGAAAAAGAGCACTACTCAAAAAGTTTATGTAAATGTTCTTTTAGATCTTTTCCAGATCCAAAAAATGTTCAAAATGTGTTTTTGGTATGTTTTTCTTCAGCAGATGAAAAAAACAAATTATCTTTTAAAAGTAAGTAAGTGACATTTATTTATATAGCAGCTTTCACAGACAGCAGTCACTCAGTGCTTCACAAAAGGAAAGAAACACATAAAATAAAGTACGGTTAAAAATGCACCAAATTATAAAATACTGTCAGACAGCTAATGGCCCATTCAAGTGGGCTGGAAAGCTTGAGAATAAGAAGCATTTTTGCACATTTTTGAAGAAAAAACACACAAAATCAATAACATTTGTATTTTTTTTGTTAAAAAAATACAATTTATGTAGTCATAAAACAAAAAAGTCTTAAACAAAGTGCATTCCAATTTGAGTTGTAGTTGGTATCTGCAAAAATATGAAAAAAATCTGACATGAGTAGGCTAAATTCATTTTAGATGCAGCTGATTTGCTAAGACTAGTTTGTGTCACATTAATCTGTTAGCATAACAGCTTGAAGGTGAACTGGATTTGTTTTTTTTTTCTTTTTGTTTCATTTTGATGTAATGCAACAACATGATCACAATTAAGGTTAGTGCCTTAAAACAATAAAAATATATAGCGTTGATGTAATATTAATATCAAACGTTTTCACATCTGCTTATGAAAATTTTGTTTAAAATTATATATATAGTATATATAACCAGAGAACAATACAAAAATGTAAGTGTTAATTTTGAATTTAACAACAAAATGAAAAAGTTGATGTTTTATGTTGAGATGGTATTGCATTGTTTGAATGGATTTATGAGTGTAAGGTATTTATACTCAAATCTGATCTTCTCTTGTTTGTTCATTATTGTGACCTGAGCTTTCAGCCGTTGTTGCCCTTTCCTTGCTCTTCCACTGCTGATATTTAATTTCTAGCCCCTGCCTGCCCTCCTGCTGATAAAGGGAAGCAGTAGTGTAGAGGAAGTGTTTGGCCCTACCCGGAGCAGAACAGCAGATGGAGATTGATGGAGGGAGAGATGGGGAGATAAAGAGAAACATGCCGTTGGGAGCGACAGAGGAGGGAGTGAGAGTGATGAGGGGCCTACAGGCCTGAGAGCCATACATGGGTAAAAACAATTCTGTGTCTTTCTCCATCTCTCTCCTTGCAAGCCTCTACTCATGGGAGAGAAGATCAATTCTAGTCTAGTCTGCCTACGCCTCCAGGAGTTTGTTGTTGTTGCTCTTGAATGTATTTTAGTTTGTGCTTTTTTTTCTGTATTTCTTCCTTTTTGTCGTAGGCAGGATGAAAATCTGAAATCTATCCTACGCTCCAGGGTGAGCAATCCAGTCACTTCCCCCTTATTTTCCAACCTTTTTGTCCCCGCCTTCAGTTCTTAATTTGTGTCTGCAGTGTATATATCCTCTGTTTTAAACCTCTGTCCCTCTGCCCTCTACCCCTTTCTGTCCTCACTTAGTCTGTGCTACTCTTCCCATCTTTCAGGGGGGTCTATAAGTAATGGAATCAGTTCAGCTGATCAGCCTGAGGCAGGAAGTCAAGCCAAGTGCACAAGCTCTGCTGGATCTACATGTGAGTGGATGTGCATATATGCCGGAAATCCACAGACACGTACATGCAAATAACGAGACAGGGAGACAGAAAAGGAAGGAGAAACATAATGAAAAAAGGATTAGGGGGCCCTGGAGCATCACTTGTCTTCCACAAAGTTCCCCCAGAGAGACGACACCCCTCTTCCAAAAGGAAGGGGCGAGAGAGTGGAGGAATAAAACTGCATAGCAAAGGTGCAGCCAAAAATGGCTGGGATGTAAATGGCTGCTATTTTGATTAAATTACTGTCAAATCAATTAAATAGCGGGGGATATGGGGTAAAAAAAATGGAATTAAACAATTTTACTGCAGAAGTAATGCAATATGCAGAAAACACCAATTAAATCAAACAGAAGATAAATTAATTTGTGAAAAATACATCTATTTCTTCATTTGGAAGAAAAAGAGATGAAGAAAATGCCCCCCCCAAAAAAGAAACTGAGCGAAAGCGACAAAAAAATGTCTCTGAGAGAAACAGCAGGAAAGGAAATGGCGTAAGTAAGAGGGTTTGTTCTTGGTGCTGCCATGCAAATGAAAGCGGTGCTGCAGCAATGCTAACTAACAGCAATTCACACTGTTGGACTCATCACTTATTAATGCTCCATGGCTCTTCCCTCCCTCCAATCTCTTTCTCTTTACCCATTCCCCTCTCCTCTGCTCTCGCCAGGATTTCTCTTTTTTGTTCGCTCTCTTGCTCGCTGTTGCTAGGGCCCGGGCACTCACGTGACAGCAGCTGGGTAGGGGGCGCTGCGGTGGCACACTGCAACACGAGCAAGTGCGTGTTTTCATGTGGCTTTGCACATGTGTTTGTGAGACTGGTTAGCCTTCATGGGTGGTTAAAAAAATATGACAAACGAAGGCAAAGACATTCAGAGGGGAAGGACCACTGAATGGATCTGTACTCGATTCAGAAGTCTGGGCTATGGGCCACAGAAACACTACCAACATCATTTAGTGCATCATGTCACTTCATTCTAATCTCTATGTTTATTACCAAAGACGTGGACTGCTGTTAAGGTTTGTTTTTCAAGGTTTAAGGCTAGACGCAACTGACCAGTAAATGCACACATAGACTTCTCACATAGAATGTACTTAGAAAAAAACACACTCACGCAAAGCTTCACAATCTGTCTCACAAGCTACACATTCTTACTCCCACCGTCTCACAGTCCACCCTTTCAGAGGTCTCCCAGCAAACCAGAAGAATTGTGTGTGTGTTTTTCCTGAGCATCCTCACTACAGGAAGCCACAAAAAAGTGCAGACAGTGGTACACACCTACATACTTACTATTTATTCTCCTAATTCTAAGTTTACTTTTCAAATCTGTCTGCTCTCTTTTGCACTTTTCTTTTTTTGTCAGAACTTTCCCTTTAATGCATTCCCATGCACTGACAATAATTGAGATGCTAAGTTTATTTAATACAGTTTCTTAAACACTGATGCACATAACTCATTCTGCGGGATGATGAGAGAATGTATGCATTGCATTTAACTCTTAGTTAAAGAATGCTCAAAATACAATAAAAGACATGGCAAACATACAGTAAAGGTAGATTTTTGTGAATTAAAACCACAAATTGCTAAAGTTTTTATTGTTATTAAATCATGATAAAAACCAAACAGACAACAGACTTAGGAACTGGTGCAAAAATCCACATTATATGTATTGCATAAAGGCCGCTCTGTATTTGCAAGTCCAGTAAACGGTTCAGCAAGGATGATTTTTTTATTCTGATGTTAGCTGCCTTTAGTTCTGCCTTGAATGACCTTGAATGAGGTGATTTTGTTTCGGAGGTTAAATGTACATTAAAGCTACTGCAGCACATGTGTGAAACATTTACTCTGTAAAATTCAGAGAAAATCCTGTCACCATGATTCCAAAAAATCAGCCGTTTCTGTAAATAAGAACAAGAAATGTTTGACTTGTCATGCTTCAAAGGGAAAAGGTGTTTAATGACCTTTGAAGGATTTGCTTTTTCTTATTATTACTGTTACTTGGAGGGAAAACAGGCACATTTTTTTTTCTTTTCATCCAGAAAAACCTGTCTTTCTGACCATCTGCAGAAGCATATTTAGAACATTTGACTAACTGGTGCAAAACAGACTGTGCACTCCTGAGAAAATCTTCAAGGACAACGACTCCATGCACAGCATACTTTCCACATGCTTTGAATGCTAGGTGAAGTAGCACCATGGACAGCTCTGCTGCTGTAGCACGATAAAGGGGAAGAGGATTGTCCTAATTTTTGTGATCTCTGCAGATTATGTGCTGGGCCCTTTTTTCAGGTTATCCTAGCTATTTGTCAGTGTGATAAAATAGTAATGTGGCATGTGGCAAAACATCACAGCCAAGTCTGGCATCCTCCAGTGAGCACCCCACCACACAGAACAAAAGAACTTTAAAAGTAGTTAAATATTTGTGATACAGTCAGTTGTTGTGTTTTTTTTAAACAACTCTTGATAGTTTTGAAGTGGTATTACATTTATGCACATTTAACAAGATATTTTTTGGCAATAATATCAGTTTATTTGCCACAATCCACTGTTGAAAAAAGTTGTTCAAAATGTTCACAGAAAACTTCAGATTTTTTTTTTATATTTTGCAATAAACCTAAAAAAAAGTTAGAAAAGTCCACACTTTTTTGTGTCACACAAGCAAGTCTTTAAAACATGGCTATGTCCAAATTCCCTCCCTAATTTCTTAAAAAGTATATAGTGGAAAACTATCTATCTATCCCCTCACTGCTTTTTTTTAATTTTATTTTTTTTTTATTTTTATTTATTTTTATGGCAAATATGATGTCACTAATTTCCTAAAGTAAAACCCTATTAAATATGAGCATTTCATGAAGACTAGTTATGAATCCACTGTTTTCTGATTATGAAAACTTAAATGTTTTTTTTTTTTTTTTTTTTTTAATAAAAGAACATTGTTTTTCACTGAAACTGTTCAAACGCAATGCATTGTGGTCTATATTTGACAGTCTAGTGAGCATCGACGCACTAGTTTTTGTGCAGAGACTTCTGAGAAATTTCTAATGCACTTGATTTTGGAATTGTAGATTTGGACAGCTGTATACAATGGCTAAAGCACTATAGTGCCCTACATAGTAAGTAGTGAAGGAATTCAGGCACAACCCATGTCTCTAAAAAAAAAGCATAGATTTTTTAACCAAGAATGGTTGAAGTGAATCAGTCCCAAATTCTTTCCTTCACAGCTTCTTCCTCCTTGATCTCTTTCTTTTTTATTCTTTCGCTTGGCCAATTTATTTTATAATTACCAAGGGCCTATTATGCCTGATTTTAAGGAGGCACTAGGAAGCCCTACTAAAAGCTATTTCATTTGAGCAGCTCATCCAGTCTCTGAGCTCCCACCTTTCTTCGTGATTAAGAAAAAAACACTTTTAGGCACTCTTGTCGACACAGTGTAAATCCTAATCTTATTCTTTCTATTTTAAATCCACAAGTATTTCAAAAGCCAAATCATTGTGAGATGATAGTCGGTAGATTTAAGATTTGTTTTCCAGTTGATGTGTTATTTTTGCTTTCAGATTTTCAGTTTAAATCTATTACATCAAACATTACTGGTCACTCTTACCAAGAGTGCAGTTAGATTACTTTTCTTTCTTTCCTTTTACATTCTGCAGATCCATGAAAACGTAAAGTCTTGAGATTTATAAAATAAACTGTTGGCCCACCTGCTCTAACTAACACTTCTGACACAAATTTTAGAGCTAAACTCTCAAATTGTTCCTTAATGATATTTAAAAAATAAAGACCAAACAAAAAGGTTCCTAATTTCATTAAGGTTTTCCATTCTGAAAGTGGAAAATGCAATTATATACATATAACTGTCAGTCTATTAAGGCCCATATAGAATAGCTAACATTTTAAACATCTCATTGAACATGACTGCACGTCTAAAGCATGCAAACAAATGATTGCATCAAAGATTCACTCCAATGAAAATAGTGTTTTTGGTGTTTTAAATATGTTCTTGTAGCATTTTTTGCATGATTTAGGATATATTTATAATAATTGAAAATTAAAACTTCGTTTCTGAGTACTTCTTTATTCAAATTGTGATGCATCACATAAAAAAACCCAGTTGGAAAAAGTCCTCAGTTGTGACGCAGCAACTGAGATGGGCAGGTGAAAGTCTTTCTGCTCCATTCTGCTTGCCAGTTTTGTTGCACCAATAATGTTAGTTTGGGGTTGTGAGGGGTCGTAAGCTAGCGGGAAAAAGTGTAAATAAAGGGATGATGAGATATCAGTAGAGAGTTACTTTCGCCCCAACAATCCCGCCCACAACGCAGAGGCAAATTTCTGATGAAATCCTGCAGGTCTGCAAAAAATATGTCTTAAAAAACAAAACAGACTTTTTCATTTTGACTAAAAACTGCATAAGTATAATTAAAAGACCACAATAAATACAAATATACCTGGGGTAGGACTTTAAGAGCTATACATTTGGGATTCTAATAAAATGCTCCAAACTCCTTACACAAGTCGACAAAATTGTTGATACACAACTAATAAGAAAAGAAAAAGCATGTTTTACATGACTTTTGTTAATTTTTCTTTTTTATTTTCTGTGAGTATTGCTTTTTTCCATCATTAACAGAGGGGCACCAATAATTTTGTCCATGCCTCTGAATCCCCTGCATGCCTTCTCCCCCTACCTGCCACATTAACACACCAATTACAAGGGCAGATGAATGAAAATGAACAAAGCTGTGGCATGATTCCCCAAGTGTCAAATCAATATCGTTCCCCTCCCCTTGCCTCCTTTGCAGCCTCCCAGCCCACCCTCTCTTCCTTCATCTTTTTTCCCAGCTGCTATCATTTTCCTATTCTCCTGTCCTCTGTTGGGTCGGAAGAACGAGCATGTGTTTGACAAAGGGGAATCAACACCAAGTGACAATGGGCTCTCTCTATAAGTCCCCACAGCACCACCACCACCACCCTGGCTTTCTCTCTCTAGGATGAAATGAACTATGTTTGCCCCTATTTCCTCTCTATTCACATTCAAAGCAGCTTGAAATAGTGAAGTGCTTCTGAGAACAAACCAGATATGGAAAGAATGACAAGGATCTCATTCTGCCACTTTCTCTGACTCAATCAGACAGAAATGTGCAGACTGGGAAGAGTTTATGTCAAAATTATAAAAGCAGAATAATACTGAGGACTTCAGCAATTTTTCACAACTCTCTCTGCCCCTCATTGAGTGAAGGACATGCAGTTATCACAGCCAGAATAATTACAGATGAGACACACTGAATATCAGTTTTTCAAGTGTTAGGGTTTTCAGCAGGAACCCTTGACCTTCTCGCCTCCTTCCTTTCATGGGTTCCACCTGTTTTACAGATTTAGTGTAAAGCAGAGATCTGAGAATGGGTATGTGGAGGGCTAAGACTATTAAAAAGACATGCTTCACTGTCAAATGCCAGCTGCTCCCCTCACCAGTGCCACAACCAGATCTACTGACTTCTTTGTCTCTTTCCTCTGCCTTCTGCACTGCTCTGCACCTCCTTCCTTCCCTCCCCTGCTGCTGTCTCTTTACTTTTTCTCTGTTTATCAGTTGTTAGAAGGTGACACCCCACTCACCCACACACACCCTCACCCTCTCTAAGGAGTTCATGCTTTGGAAAATGACTGAATGCAGCAAAACAAAGAAAAAAAGGAGAACAAAATGAAATAGAATTGAATTGTTGTATCCTCTGTTCACCAACTGCATCCTCTTCTCAGATCCCGCTTTCCGTGGTGTAACGGTGAAGGCCACCATCACACATAAGCAACCTTAATTAGGATGGCAATGAGTATGCAAGCTGCAAGATGGAGGTTGTGGCATGTGTCTGCATGAGTGGAATTAATATAGAAAACTTAGGGAAAAAATACAATTTATTAACCCTCAAATACATCTTTCTGCAAAAACTGCTTCTTTTGAAGTGTTAAAGCGCACAATAAGCAGAAATAAAGCAAGAGACCACACTCACTTGCAATTCCCTTTGATCACTGACAGTGACTCCCAAAGAAATACAGACTTGAGAGCTGTCAACATGTGGTGCATTGTGTCTCTATTGTCTTTAATTATTTATCTTCATGGATAATAGATACAGACATGCTCACCAGTCATGAGAAGGCTAACAGGACACACTCAGTGCATTATAAACACTGCAGACATAAAGTGAACTCTGCTGAAGCGTGACCTTATTTCTGCTGCGGAAAACACAAAAACAACAGTGTGTGACTGCTCTAATTTTACACACGGGCCTGTTTTGTTTGATCGTCATCCATTATGGAGGAGAAGTGGTGGAAAACAGGAAAAAGACAAATCAGAGATTCTCCGAAAGCAACACTTCTGACTTGCTCCTATGGTTTTGAACTATCAGATCAGCAGCAGGGCACTGATTGTGTGTGGCGTTCTGCTCACATGTAGCCCCCCACCCCCACCCCCCACCCCCAATATACCCGGGTAGAGAGATCCGGAGCGTGTGTCGACAGATGTGCGATAAACTCTCACACAAATCAATAAAGCCTGACCCTTTGTAAAGCCATCTATTCTTTGGTGAGAGCACTGAGGTCCCACAGCATGTAAACAGCACTGCTGTGACTTACACTGAATCTCAGGGAGCAGGGGGTCACCGGAGAGCAAAACCTAAGAGCGTTTGACTGCACCTTGCGTGGCACGGCAGATTTGAAAAGCCATGGAAGGAGGGGGAGCATGGAGAAGGAACCAAGAAAGCCATGTTCTTTCTGAAACCCCTCTGTATTACTGTGCCACCGTGATGACGCAGTCTTACCACTGTTGCTGGGCATCCTGGCGACAGAGACCCAAAAGAGGATGAGGAGGAGCTGGAGCGCAAGAAACAAATGAGGACTAATGGAAGAGCTAAAGAGACAGATGTTGCAGATTGGAGGTAAGACGTGATGACGTGCTAAACTCAGGTCTACTAGACATTGTGATGAAACATGATGGAGCAGCAAAGCTTCAGTAAAACTCTCATGGAAAATGAAAGGATGGTGAGGGTCAGCTGGGGTGTGGTGGTCTGAAGAGATCATTACAGCAGAGCGGCAGCTCCCTGTGCTTCCACCCCTGCATGGCTGTCTCTCTGTCTCTTCTGCCTCAGTGCCCCCCTACACTCTGTCCCACTTTAGCCCAATGTCACTGCAGAGCAAGGGGGAGGGGGCCTGAGAGACACTGAATCAAGGGAAAAGGCAGAAAAAAGGAAAAACAAAGAGGAAGTCAGAGCAAGAGAAAAAGAAAACTGAACAGCTGAAGAAAGAAACGGATGGAATAAAAGAAAACATGGAGTTCAATAAAAGCTTCAAGTGTGTTTCAAGAATTCAAATTATCCGTTTCCAGCACATTCATTATTCCTTAACTGGGAATTCTTGTTGTCCTTTTGTCAAACAAACAATCCACCCTCAGCATATGTAGGTTTGGCATGTGAACCCAACAGTCCCAATGCAAATAATGTTTCAGTTTCAGCAGGAACCAGCTATTTGCTGGAAATGATTAGAAAATGATTCTTTCTCATGTTTTCCTGCTTTAAAAAATTGTATGCATGTTCTCCAAGCATGATAATGTGTGAATATTGCAAAAATTAACACAAAAAAACCCGCCACATAAAACACAATCCACAAGTGCTGTAAGCAACTGGTTCAATAAACACTCTGTTTCTTTGACTGAAGTACTTTTGCTTTCATTGACTGTCGCATTGCTTAATGCGGATAGTTAAAACATTCTGAAGACAAACTATAACTCTGTAGTTGTTGTAGTTGAAGAAATAAAACTCAACTTTTGGTAACAGCGCTGATATTTAAGTGATGATTTCAAATCACAGGGAGGTAGAGAACCCTCCAAAAATGGTTCTCAAGGAAAAGTATCATTTATTCCAAAAAAATATCACTCATATGGAGTTGGTTGGTCATTCAAGTATTTACTTAATGAATGTGAAAAAGTAGCTGGTTACAAATGCATCCAAGCACCAAGTAACAGTTTAAACTGATGGGGATCAGTTTAAAACTCATGAACCTTCCTCTTGGTGCTTCAGCTGTCCAGATGACGAAGCAAAAGTTTATTAAAAAAAAAACATATTCCAAAGTCTAAATAGTTCACATCCTCGGTGGTGTTTCATTTCTTTCTTCTTAGATTCTCTTTCTAATTCTTTTCAACTTCATTCTAGTTTTTAAAATGAGGAAATTCATCCAAACAGGTTAAAGGAAACTGTAAAATCCCTTTCATGTCTTTTCTACTGTCTTGCTGTTATAGTAAACTGCGGAATAAAGTGTCTCAACATTTGAATAATGGTATTAAAAACAAATTTGTGTTCAATATTATTTGGTTTGCTCAGAAAAATGTTCCTACAGTTTTTTCATATTAGAGAACTTTGGAACCTGTGTTTTTTTTGTTTTGTTTTTTGTTTTAGTTGTTGTTGCTGTTAATTGTTCTAGACTGAAAAAAATTACCTTCGGTCAAAGTAAAGGTTAAAAGTCTTTTATGATAAAAAAACTTTATAAAGCAACCTTTTTAGTTTTATTTTGATCTTATACTGCTCCACAATGTCACAAATTTAAATCAAATACTTTCAAATTAAGCTTTACCCATCAATTATTAGATAAAAATCATTGCGATTAAAATCAATTAGATGAATTAAATTGTAACATCTGTGCTGGCAACATTTCCTGTTTCTTTTTGGGTTAGCAGCCTGTAAGTTGGTTTACCCACAGTAGCTGTTGTTTGCCTTTAGGGTTTTGAATTTTGATCTTTAACTTGAAATAAATGAGTCAATCAAACATAAATCCAAGACTTCTAAATTGTTTTGCTCATTTATGTCAATGCCAAAGTTCTTCAGCTGAAACAATTGTAGTTTGATCTCAAGCAGCCATTAACAAAATGACCTAATCATGTCATTTGAAACCAATGGGTGCTTTGGCCATAACTGTAAGCTATAAATTAAATCAAAGTATCAGCACACACACACAAAAAAAAAAAATCAATATTTGTTGTCAGCACAGCTTCAGAATCTCATTTGGTAACCGTAAGATAATTTCTGGCCTTTTTATTGTCATCTATCTAGAGAGATATGGGGATGTCTGCTGTTATTATATATTAAAGAGTGTTGCTTTTTAGTACATAAGCACAAAGCACTGTAGAAATCAGAAGAACAGCACAAAATATAGGTTGGCCCCTGTCCATATTTCCAACCTTTTAACCATATCTGGGTTTTACAGCAGAGCTCTCTTCCCGATCCCCTTTGATCCCTGTTGAGCCCAACATCAACATGTAGGAGTGGGAGGTCTCATCAAGGTCTGGCACTGCATCATTTGGCAAAAGGTGGCCTCTGCCAAGGTCATGCAACATGTCAGTGTGTGCCAGTATCTCTGATGTCTTCCAGAAATTTCACAGGTTATATCTGAACAGCCTACAGGCAGGAGGACATTTTCATATTTTACTTTGGGAAGGAAGTATGCAAAGCAGAAGACATTGCCTGCAGGATACAGCACTGAAAGGCAGGGCTTGCCACCGCTGCTCCTTGATTTTTAATTGGTCAGCAACTAAAGCTAAACTTTGAATCATCCTAATGAGAAACAATGACGTCTATGTGCAAAAAATAGAAAGCAAGAAGAGAGGAAAGAAGAGCAGTTTAAGATCCATAGGCAGCAAAGTTAGAGGGGGAGTTAAGGGGGAGGAATAAAAAGGAGAGATTCCTCTGCATCTCTGATTTGCTTGGGTGATATTCATCAGAGCAACAGAGCATAGGGGAGGAGTACATGGAGTGAGGCAGCAACCAGGGTGAAAGAAAAAAGGGGAAAAATATAATTTTAAAATTATTTCTATAAGCCATTTGTTTTTATTAGCCGTTCCTGCCTGTTCATGTAGTCACTTTCTACACTCTCAGCTGGGGTCTTCAGTGTGTGAACATTTAATGAATTACATGGGCAAATAGTGGTGTTTCTATTGCAGTTTTAATGTTTCATTTTTTAGCTAGTTTGTATGACAACAGAGTAGAGAAAGTGGGGACAAAATTGTCATCAAAATTTAAACAAATATATGAATATTTTCTTTTGATGTTCAAAACAGAACAAAGAGTTGCAGTTTCATTAAGTAATCAGCACATAAAACTAAGCATGTCAATGCAGTGGGTCATTGTGTTCATTTTGTACTCATTGTGTGTGAGTGTGTGTGTGGAGGAGACTGATAATCACCATAAAAACAAGCCAAATTAGTTAAAACTTTTACTAAAATTCTATTTTTATATCTCAATTTCCAGCTATAATAAAAAAATAAAGGGTAGGTGTCACAGAAAAAAATCTTATAAGCAGCGTCTACTTTCAATATTTTGAAATTCAAAAAATCGAAAGAAAAGATTAACAAATCTGATGGCAAATAACACGAAAAAACATGACCCAAAAAAGATGTGTGCGGTGTTTAAAAACCTGAGGGACATTAAGAAACTGTGAGGAGGAGAGTGAGGAAGAGGAAGCTGGAGGAGGATGAGGGATGCAGGGATGCAAAAGAAGGAGGGAAGTAGGGGGAGGGTGTGTGACAGAGTGATGACAAAGAGAGAGGGAGAGAACGCTGTGTGTCAGGACTGTGTGTGTCTGTGCTCGAGTCCCGAGGCGCAGGCAAACATTAGCTGCATTAAGTGAGCTGACAGGTCCCTCCCCATTACCACTACTGGTGGCCCAGGGAGGAAGAGAGACAGAAAGGGGAAAGAAATGGAAGACTCTGCAGTTCTTACCAACTCTGTAGAACTTTGAGCTCAGGTGTCCTCTTTCAATGCACATACCGACTTCATACCACATATCCTTTGAAAAAGATTTGTTTGATTGCTGGCCACAGTTGTGTAAAACGTACACTGCAACCCTGAGGTAACGAACGCTCCTTTAACATGTTCAACAGGAGATGGTAACCTTGTTACAGTTTTCACATATTAGGATGCCCCTTGGTGTTCGGCAAAAGAAACTCTATCCATCACCAAAACTGACAGCCATGCACTATTTCCCTATTCATGCACTGTAAATCTGCAACTCTGTGTGTGCATGAGTGTTGTAGTTTATCATTCACTTTCCCCCTAAATATTGATTGCTGTCTTGTCCGCGGGTTCAGGGTTAAAGACCATCTGCTTCCTTCACCCTGCAATTATTCAATCACAGCATCACCATCGTACATATACATGCTCACATAAACTAGTCTCTGGAGGTGCATTTTCTTTTTCAGTGCCTTTAATAGCCTAATACAACACCGGTTCGTGTAAAATGGATGAGTTATGCCTTACTCTCACTCAGACAGGGCGTCATATGAGAACTTAATTTGAAATGAGAGCTTGCATGAACACCGAGGAGAACATCTCACTGGGGTTAGGCCAACCGCTCTGCCTCCACAATGAGACTTTACTGAGGTGAAGGATGAAGGTGAATAAAATAAGCTGTGCAACAGGATGAAGGAGGGAGATAAAGTTAGAAAAAGGAGTCTAGTAGTTAAGAGAGACCAGCTGTGTGGAAAAGAGAAAAGAGGCAAAGAAGTGAAAGACTGTGAGAGAAGGGGAGGTTGTTAGCCTCTGGCTAAAAAGCAAATCACTATAGTGCAGTTTGGGAGAGGGAGGGGGGCAGTGGCCGTTTGTTAGTAAAGATGTTTTTTCCTCAAATGCAGCGTCTCCGCACTGAATTCTTGCACAAATCTGTGTTTGTGTGTAATCTCCCCAGGCAAATCCCTCTTCAGCCAAAGCAGGGAAGAGCAGAGAAGAAAAGGAAAAGCCATCTTTATCCAAATCCAATTGCAGCTGGAAGGGGAGAGTGAAGAGGGAGGTAGAGGAGGAGAAAAGAAAGAGGAGGAGAAGACGTTGTAATTCGTCTGAGGGATTACAAGAGGTGCTGGCAGAGCATGACTGCTGCCTGTGTGAGAGCAAATTCATATGTCGGTATGCCATGACCTAACCCTGCAAATTTAGTGCATAACAACATCAGAGACCACATTTTCGTAATAGAGCCACAGCAAAAAAGTAAATGTGGATTTGCAGCTATGCAAGCTTTGACAAGGATTAGACCAAAGAATTTTGACCTAATAGCACAAAACTGTCATCTTTTTTTTTTTTACCCAAAAAGTCTTCCAGACAAATAATAAAAGAGAGACAACATATGATAAAATGTTTTGCAGGGGTTTTTTGGGTTGTTGGTGCCTGTAGACGATTGTAGAGAGGACTGGATCTTAAGGGAAGCACAGATGTGTCTTGCAGTTCCCATGTGGCTCATGGGGCCACCTCAAGGAATATCATGAAAATGGAATGTAAATTTGCTGTGCGTGTGGTAAGTGTATAGTGAAGTATTAGTAAAAGTTACTTGTGATATATGGATGATGCTGTGGTCTGCTTACGTCACAATGGTTGTTAGTAGGGTATGGTAGGGTACAAGTACTACAGTACATGCCTACGTCTCACCTTCTTCACTCTTACTTACCTGGGTGGTATGAATATTCACAACTGCCAGTGGCTTAAAGCATACGAGTAGAAAAAAATGTTAATGAACTTTTTCCGTACAAATTCATTGAGTGGCCTACGACCTTCCTTTGTTGTGTGGGGCACGTGCATGACCAATAAAGGCTTGCCCAAATTTTCACCCCTGACAGCCTGTATCCACACAAAAATAGGTGGTCACATAAAACTGACAAGTATCAAAAAAATCCATTGCATATATGTATATATATATATATATATATATTAATTTTTGCAGACACTAACTGTTGCCACAAACAAACACTTCAATATATATATATATATATATATATATATATGGTAATGGAGACATGGAAGGAAAACTTTAATGTTGAGGTAAATCAGTACCAGTGCTTTTTGGTTGATGGTGGATCTCACAGGAGACAGAGGGAGAACATCACTTAAATCAAAACATTAATCATCAAAATCAGCAATCATCAAAACTGAAGTCAAAGTCAAATTTGCCACAACCCACTGTAACAAGCCCCAAAGCTTCTGGGAATTTTCTTTTGGTTAAATTGAAGCTTTAGTTAAATGAAAATGTTGTTCTCTCTGACACAAAAATGAAGCATATCAAGAAGAGAAAGGTGGAATGAAGGAAGCTTGGTGAGGCGGTATTTAGAATCTGCTCTGGCTATGACAGCATACAGTAAAATTTCAAAATTTTGAAAGAAATTTTACGCATATAATGCTGCCTGGTCTATATTGACATCAGTTGCAGAACATTTAGTAGGTGTCTTAACAAGATAATACCACCAAATGCAAACAGCTAAAACCTGGTGCTGTTAATCGATTAAAAAAAAAAATCAGAATAACTTTACATTTTTGCGTTGAGATTAATCCCGATTAATCATGTTTTACGAGTTCAATTTTATACAACAATATACAGCTTTTGAACAAAAACTGGCCAGAATGAAAATGTTTCATTCATCATCTTTAATGTCTGAAATGTTTATTTTTACAAAGTGTTAACTCAGAAGTTTAATTTGTGTGCACAAAACACATCAACAGTCGGATAAGCAGAACTGTAAAGACTTTTATGTCTGCAGTATTACTCCAAGAAAACAAAAGAGGCTTTTGCACAACCATTAAAAACAAACATTGTGGTTCTGCACTTTAAATGGTAAATACTTTTCCTTCATGGTGTGGACAAAAACAAGTGGTTAGAGGTGAACTTCTTCTCTTAAGTGATGCTTTACTGAACCTATCATGACGATCAGCGCATTTATAGCTTTCCTTTGCCGCTGCAATTCAAGGTTGCTGATAGATCAGCAACGCATTGTCGTGTTTCCATGACAACGGGCCGCATTACATATCAAATAGTCTACCTTTTGTGAAAAAGCAATCTCATAGCAATCTAAAGAATAAATTACTAAAAATTAATTGAATATTTAATTATTTTGTAAGTGATCATGGTATAAGAGGGATTGTGCTCAACAAAGTGTGTATTTTCAGTAATTGATGCACGCTGTGAAAGCCTGAACAGTCGGAAGACAGATGCTTCACAGAGTGGAATTATTTAGTGTTAATAAAAACTAACGCGTTATTTTCTTTTAAAGTAATCGCTTGCGTTAACGGATTATCGTTGACAGCCCTACTAAAAACAAAACATTATACTGTCCTAAAGTAGCCTTGTTTGAACTCTGATCTCAGTTGGTCTGAGGCGAACTATTTGATGCGTAATGCGGCCACTCATCACTGTAGCATGTCAACTTGAATGGCAAAAAGGGAAAGCGGTGTATGCTGATTGTCACGATAGGTTGGAAAAGTATAATTTCGTATAGAAAGTTCACCTCTTACTGCTTGTTTTTGTCCACATCATGAAGGAAAAGTAACATTTTCTCTCTGGTCTGTTTTTTGTTTTAAAGTCTCATATTGTCATATAAAATTTATTGCATAAAACATTGTGAGTAATCGAGATAAATTGGAATATATATTTATTTATAAACACACAAACAACTTTTGTTGCAACTTTTCTCAAAAACTCCTACAAAATCAGATGCAAGGCTGCAACAATCATAAATAACTGCTACGTAATCCTGGAAAGTCTGTAATTAGCTTTGGGTATCATCCTTATTGCTCAGGCCTGCTATTTTCTCCAAAAAGATGGATGGATGGATGGATGGATGGATGGATGGATGGATAGATGGATAGATGGATAGATGGATAGATGGATAGATAGATAGATAGCTTTCTCACTCACCTCTGACAACCTGCAGGTTTGATTTAAATTTCAGCTTTTCTTCCAACTTCTTTTCATATATTTTGAACCAAAATAAAGCTACAATTTCTTATGAATGTGTTTTTTATCTGGACAGTTTTTTTTGTCAAAATATGTCTCATTGCCTGTACAAAGAATGTTAAATCTTATCAATAAAAGGATCAAACAGACTCAATCAAAACTAAATGACTAAATAAAGGTCAGCCTTAGTAGACTGAAAGCTGTAAAATGATTGTGCTGGAGACAAATGGGCTTTAGGCCAGAGCTTGGGTGTCAGTTTGACTTGATATGACTATAAGACTTACAGGAACACATTTATCTGCCTGGAGCGGAGTAAGAGTTAAGGGCAGTGGAGTCAGATGAGTGTCAGTGTAAAACAGTTTCAGTGTCCCTCTCTGTGCACGGAAGTGACAGTGAAACAAGGCAGGCTGCCCCAAGATAGGCATGCATCCAGTACAACAACGCAAACATGCACACACTCAGGTGCCTGGCGGCTCTGTGCAGGAAAAGCCGTTTTGCTGTGACATACAGCATACACAACACATCACATCAGATACACAACAGCTCTCGACTACTTCTGGACCACCATGATAGCTTGCCTTACCTTCTTTCAGGCAATTCATACTGTCAGTTATAATGTAGACATCTGTGTGGGTCAGTCCCAGTCTTCTGAAAAGATCTACAGTAAATCACTGCATCTTCCATTGAAACTCAAGGGACTGAAGCTTTAAACAGTTTTTGGTAAAAAAAAATGTTTAAAAAAAACTTGCGTGCACACTATATATATATAAATACACACGTGGACAAAATTGTTGGTACCCCTCAGTTAAAGAAGGAAAAACCCACAATTCTCACTGAAATCACTTGAAACTTACAAAAGTAACAATAAATAAAAATGTATTGAAAATTAAATAATCAAAATCAGCCATCACTTTTGAATTGCTGATTAACATAATTTAAAAAAAAACAAACTAATGAAACAGGCCTGGCAAAAAATGATGGTACCTCTATAAACGATTGAAAACTATTTGACCAGACTGACATGATTAACTCAGGTGTGTCCTTTAATTGACATCACAGGTGTTACCAAACTCATAATCAGTCAGTCTGCCTATTTAAAGGGAGACAAGTAGTCACTCTGCTGTTTGGTGAAAAGGTGTGTACCACACTGAACATGGACAACAGAAAGCCAAGGAGAGAATTGTCCCAGGACATCCGAAAAAACATTATAGATAAACATCTTAAAGGTAAAGGCTATAAGACCATCTCTAAACAGCTTGAACTTCCTGTGACAACAGTGGCTCATATTATTCAGAAGTTCAAGACCCACGGGACAGTAGCCAACCTCTCTGGACGTGGCCGCAAGAGGAAAATTAATGACAAATTGAAGAGACGGATCGTTCGAATTGTATCCGAAGAGCCCAGAACAACCTCCAAAGAAATTAAAGGTGAACTCCAAGGCCAAGGTACATCAGTGTCAGATCGCACCATTCGTCGTTGTTTGAGCCAAAGTGGACTTCATGGGAGACGACCAAGGAGGACACCACTGCTGAAAAACAATCATAAAAAAGCCAGACTGGAATTTGCAAAAATGCATGTTGACAAGCCCCAAAGCTTCTGGGAGAATGTCCTTTGGACAGATGAGACCAAACTGGAGCTTTTTGGTAAGGCACATCAACTCTATGTTCATAGACTCAAAAACCAAGCATACGAAGAAAAGAACACTGTCCCTACGGTGAAACATGGAGGAGGCTCAGTCATGTTTTGGGGCTGCTTTGCTGCATCTGGCACAGGGTGTCTTGAATGTGTGCAAGGTACAATGAAATCTGTAGACTATCAAGGCATTCTGGAGAGAAATGTGCTGCCTTGTGTCAGAAAGCTTGGTCTCAGTCGCAGGTCATGGGTCTTCCAACAAGACAACGATCCAAAACACACAGCCAAAAACACCCAAGAATGGCTGAGAGAAAAGCGTTGGACTATTCTAAAGTGGCCTTCCATGAGCCCAGATCTGAATCCCATTGAACATCTGTGGAAGGAGCTGAAACATGCCATTTGGAGAAGACACCCATCAAACCTGAGACAACTGGAGCAGTTTTCTCATGAGGAGTGGGCCAAAATACCTGTTGACAGCTGCAGAACGCTCATTGACAAACACAGAAATCGCTTCATTGCAGTGATTGCCTCAAAAGGTTGTGCAACAAAATATTAAGTTATGGGTACCATCATTTTTGTCCAGGCCTGTTTCATTAGTTTTTTTTTTTTAATAATTATGTTAATCAGCAATTCAAAAGTGATGGCTGATTTTGATTATTTAATTTTCAATACATTTTTATTTACTGTTACTTTTGTAAGTTTCAAGTGATTTCAGTGAGAATTGTAGGTTTTTCCTTCTTTAACTGAGGGGTACCAACAATTTTGTCCACATATATATATATATATATATATATATATATATATATATATATATATATATATATATATATATATATATATATATATATATATATATATATAAAGGTAATTTCACATACTTTTAATTTACTTTTTTAAATGAAAAAAATGTTAAAAGACCAAATTAAAATAGAAAGAAAATCAGCTTTGTCTTATTGTATCTGTAGATGATACATGATCTGATTTTTATATGGAAGTTTCTACTGTGAAAGAGTCTACTCTGAAATCAAGATTTAGGTGATAGATTGTAGTCTCTGTTTTCTACATGTTAAGAGTTTAAGTACCGCAAAGTACATCTTATAATTACTAAAAAAAAAAAAACAATTAACCTTATTTTACAACCCAGTACTTAAGTAAATTGCCATAGCTCTACAACATTATTAACAATAAAATGACATTTGTACCTTGTGTTGCCATGAGTTGACTCCAATATTCATTTTGAATTGAGTTTTCCAATAAAGAAAAGGGACTTCACTAAGCAATATGTTGTTTTTATTTATTTATTTATTTAAACTATATCTTTGTAAATTTATGAAAGAAGCAGACTAATAAGTTACCCTTTTAGCTGCTCTGTTATTAGCTCAAAGCAACAGTTTGTACCAAAAGTTAATTAAGTGAGTGTTTTGATTCAGTTGGCCTTGTAGATCAGGAAAAAAAAATGTTGCATCAAGGTTTTTTTTTCATAGTCTATTTTAACACTGAAGTGTTTACATGTGAAAAGCTGCAGAGCGGCTGTTTAACGTTTTTATTCTCTGCACACCAAAGTCATTTTTATTCACATTTTCTTCTAACCTGGCGTAACAAAGGAATCCAGGCACAGAAGACATGTTTTATGTTTTGCACATCCTTTCAGCAGGTACATTATGTGTCATTGCCTTGTCACCAATATGGTGATGCACAAAGAGATTAAAACTCCAAACAGCCACTGGAAAAGTTTGAAAATGTTGGTCAAAAGCAGACAGCTGTATGTTCCAAAGGTCATAGTGTAGTGTTGGAATAAATATTTTCATTTAGGAGAAAAATAACTGAAGACAGAGGAGTTGAATTAAAAGGGAAGGTATTTAGAGTGTGAAAATATTGATGTTGGTATTGTAATTATGTGAAAGCCTTGTGCATTCTCACTGCAGTAAAAGTGTATTTTTTTTCTCCCTCCCTCCCTTCTCTTCTGATCCCTCACCCCGACAAGGTAAAGATGAGCAAGAGAGAGCTGAGAAGCAGCGAAAAACAAAGGGGAAAAAGACAAAAGATGTAACCCCCACAGCAGCACTTAAAGACAGGCTGCATTATTGATGAGAAGACAAAGTGAAACATTTATTTATCATCACAGCTGTGTAAAATCTAAGTTGATCCCTGCAGAGCTAGAGGAAGGCTAGCGTAAAGAGAAGGAGTGAGGTCAAGAGGCAGAAAGAGAGTCTATGGAGGCTTCACTGTATTTTGTGTTTGAATGGTTAAGTCAAAGATTTGTCCTAGGCTTTTTCAATGTTCTGCAGAGGAATTTCACTAATGCTGAACGATAAAGACCAGGCCAGACAATAGTTTTTTTTTTCTTTTAAACAGACTTCCATACCATACTGTGTTAATCCCTTTATATTACTTAGAATGATGTCTCAAGTTCATTCCAATTCAAGGTAGCTGTAGCTGTAACCATGGAAGTATAGTCTTTATAAAAGTGTAAATAGTTTCTATTTCTTTTTAAATCACAATTTATTTTTTACAACTCATTGAAGATTAAATAACTTGCAAATAAATACAAAACCACTCTTGGGGTCAGAGGTCATAGTCAAAAACGTGTATACAGATTCTCTCTGATGCCACCCACTGAATTCTGCACAATAAAAATGAAGCCTAATGTGAGATGGAGATGTTAGCTGGAGTTTACTTCACATTTCTAAACATCGTGGCAGTTGGGTGGGACAAAATACAAAGTAAAGCTTTATTGTGTCTACCTACTTTCCAGTTAAAAAACACAATCCCAAGAATGTCAAAACTAGAGCTCTAAAACATCTAAACTCATTTAGAAAAATTAAACCAACCAA
The DNA here is from genome assembly GCA_014656515.1 of Oryzias celebensis. Taxonomy (NCBI): domain Eukaryota; kingdom Metazoa; phylum Chordata; class Actinopteri; order Beloniformes; family Adrianichthyidae; genus Oryzias; species Oryzias celebensis. The sequence goes on along the minus strand of BNCR01000012.1, from coordinate 65,691,805 downwards.
GAGTTGCCATGAATTGGACACAATAAAATAAAAAAAGTTAGAGGCTATGAATTCATTAATGTTATATAAAGACCCACAATGATGAAAATTTTGCTTTTGGTGTTTTAACATTTTCTTGTTGCATTTTTCTCATGAACATATACAAATTGCATTTCTGAGTATTTCTTTATTCAAATCTTTGGGAGTCAGAAGCAGAATATGCAAAAATGCTGTTAGAAAAAACTTAAACTCTACTACAGCAAGCTACAAGCTCCCTGCTCTGCTCCATTACGATGCATCCGCTTGTACATGACTTGATCCATGTATGTCTTCATTTTCCTCGTCTGAGCTGGCACCTGGCTCAAAGATGTACGGTTGGATAGCTTCAATATTGCTCGCCAAGGCGAATTCCTACTGAACAACTAATGCCCTGAAAAAAACTATGTCCCTGAAAAAGACACAACAGAGAACTTTGCCTAAAAACATTATAGTCAAAATTAAAAGACTTCTGGGAAAGCTTTTTATATTGGTAAAAAGATGATCAGAGTGGGACTTTAACCCTTTAACACCAGAGATTTAGTTTCAGAGTTTACATTCTTTTGGCTACGGTGACTTTTTAACCATTTATGCAATCAAATTTTAGATTGTAATTTTGTAATTGTAATTTTAGATCGGAGAGCAGAACGGTGAAGTGCTTACGCAATCCACGCAAATCAGCTCATTCTGAAAAGCAGCTTTGTACTTGGCAACACTTTGCAGTGGTAAAGTTTTGCATAGCAGCGCAAAGCCGATGTGAAAAGCTGCTATTCTCCACATCAGAATCGGCTGATTCACAGTGATCGACCAAAGAATTACAGTATATCAAAGAGCGTGTGTTACTTAGACGTCATCGCCGATAGCTCTGGTGTGAAAGTTTTAAAAGTGCCTTTTCTTTAATATAGGAGTCAATTAGAAAGTGCTCCTGACACCAGCCTCTGTAGCTTGAGGAACTGCAACCTTTGGTACTTCCTAGTTTCTGTCAAATTTGGCAATGGAGGACGTTGGATTAGTTGAAGTTAAAAAATGATCCCATTAAAACTATATTAAGCAGGATTTTCTGTACAGTGTGACATCAGATTGTCACTTGTGACAAGTATTTGGAAACCTTCTCTACATGTCAATGGACGTGTTATGTTTGTTTAACATAATACACATTGTTTAGCTGGAACTGATGGATTTGCGGGGAAGCAAGATGGGAGAGAGCATGAATGAAAGACTGAATACTAACATTTTATCAGCACGGCTGTACTTTGTGTGCACGCGTGTTGGTGTGAAAGGGAGGCTGTGAGGGGATAAGCACTCAATAACAGCTGACACTGAGCTGCCCTCTGCTCTCGCTCTCACAAAGGACTATGATTATATTACTGTTTGACTGCCTGTCACCCCCCACCCCACCCCTCCATCAGACCTTATACTGCCAAGCCCTCCGTGCACTCAGCAGCTAAGATAATTACCACTATTGTGTGTCACATACATACACATACTCCAATGCAGCGAGCCACGTGCTTGCCAGCTACTCCATCTGTCCCCTGCTCTCAGCACCCCTTTTTTATTCCCACCTTCCACGCTCTCCTTTATTAATATTTGTTTTTGTTTTGGTATTATGTCCTGTTTGGCAGGTGAGGAGAAGTCCTTCTCTTAATGTAAAAACCTATTTAATGTCTAAATAACTTCAAAAAATCTTCAAGTTTCCTGCAGGTGTGCAGAAAAAATGCACAAACAGAATAATAAAGTAAGAAGCAATTTTAAATATTTTTTTCCAGTGCCTAATCCCTTCTCACAACTTTTCCATTCAAAAAAAAACAAAAAAAAAAACAAAAGTAAAGAACAGACTCGTAGCAGGTATTGAGTGGTGAATGGTGTGCTGATGCCGTCCCCTTTCTTTATACAATCTCCCTTTTTTCGTCCCTGCACCTGTTAAACTTTAATGTGTTTTCCCACTCAAGTACTCAGGGAAACTCTTTAGAAATGGCTTTGGTTGCAGAAACACCAAAGTGGTTTTTGTGTGGCTTTTGCCTGCATACGTGTGGTGACATTGTGGAAGAAAGAGATTTAAGAGGATTGCCGTTGTAAACACGTGTGTAGTGATGTGTGGGTCACAAAATGATGTTGGAGTGGTGCTTACACAAAGTAACAAAGCTGACAACAAATGTGACCATTAATAGCATTTCAGTTCTTTTTTGACCCTTCTCATCCCTCCATGCACTTTTTTACTTTTTTACCTGCAGCCACAAACGTCAACCTGGAAAATGTAAATATGCACATTTTTTATGTCACGCTTTACACTAAGATGCCTTGAGGTCACCACCTTGAGTGTGTGTGTTTGTTTAAAAGCAAAAAGTTCCCATTTCTTCTCCATGTCCACCTTTCCTTCTGAAGATTAGGAATTTTCTTTAACAAATAAAGCTGACCATTAATGTCTCGTTGAATCTCCAAGCAAATATTTCTATGCAGATTCAAACATTCTTCACTTTGATTTTATATTGTTGTGGAAATAAAACAGCTGTATTTATCATTTTCCAGCCTAAATAATGTATGATATTATTGAAAGAAGCTCAATATATATTGTTAGAAACAGTTGGTTGACCACCTTTTCTAATCATAAATAGCTGCATAACCTCCCATGACCCCATTTAAGATAAAGAGAGTATTGATGGCGGTTCAGTCTGACCTGATGGAGAACTAGAGTTCCTTTTTAAGGCCTTATTTATTTATTTAACAGTAATAAATCAGCTTCTTTTGTTCCAAAACCCTAACATCTCTCTGACATGTGTCCTTGAAAATCCTTCAGAAATTACATTTTGTAATTCACCTCGTTTTTCTTTCCCCTTGTTATCGTAGTTTGATCTTATGTGTAAAAGAGTAAAGATTTTGCTGTGCATGTGTCTTCTAGCCTTTTAACCTGATTAGGTAAAGTTAGAAAGTGGTATTTGCTTAGGTCCTCTCACTTGAGAAGCAACCTCGAGTGTGGCTGGAAAAATGGATAATTGAAAGAAGAAGAGAAAAATATGTAGGTAGGGTTAGGAAGCATTATTCTTAGCAGCTGTCATGTGGCTATTTTTATTAGTTTTTACTCATTGCTAATTTGACTAATTTTGCACTGTTATCCATCTCTTTAGGTGTAGGTGCACCTAAATGAAACACATCCCCATTTAACAGTGACCCATAAACCTTTGTGAAAAAAACATGTCTTGACTCAGACAAGAATGAGTCTAGAGATTGTTCACTTCAAGGATCTACTGTGAAAGGAAAAGAAGAAATGCATATTCAACTGAGGTGATCATGCTTAAAATCTCAAGCCTGGTAATGTCAAATGATGAGATGGGATGAAGCCAGTTGAAACTTTAAGGGAAAAGATCCAGCTTTAAACACGAGATAAACAGGAGTTGTTCGACAAATTTAGTTTTAAATCCCCTTTACTGATTGTGAGCAGAAATGTTTCTCTTTTTAAGACGTCATATGTAAAATGGTAAATGGCGTATACTTCTATATTGCTTTTCCACATTCCTTGAAGGCCCAAAGCGCTTTACAGTCACAGTTCCATTCACCCATTCACACACCAATGGTGGCTCCACTGCCGAACACTGGCGCCTATAACAATCAGAGGCAAAGTGGGGTTCAGTCTCTTGCCCAAGGACACTTTGACACATGGGAGGGCAAGGCAGGAACTAAAGCTGCAATCTTCCAACTTAGTCAACCAATCTACCTGGTTGCAACATGGATTGTAACTGTACAACCTCTTCCTTAAGTAGTTTGACTATAGAGACATTCCAAACAAATCTCTAATATGAGACATTAACAAAACAATTAACTCTTTCACTGCAAAAATGTTCAAAATTAAAAAAAAATAATAAGTTGTTTGTGCAGATAAAAACATAACCAGATTTTACAGTGCATACAATGATATGGCCTGTAAAACATCAAGTGAATTTTTTTACACTGGATACTTGAGTCAAAAACCCTTCTAACACATTTTTACAATCCAAGATAGCTTCTGTGACCTCATCCAAAAAATGTCTAACAGCATTTTTCATTTAGTAATGTGTTAAAAATAATTTATCAAATATTTCATCAAAAAATAATGCATAAAAGTAAACAAAAAATCTTTATAGTACCATTGAGTAATTTTAGAATTCACTTTTCCTGCACAACTGTCCATTTTTTTTACAACCTGTTGCACAAAAAAGAGAGGTCATAGTGGATAAAATCAAAACACACATCTCTTTTTAATCTCATGTTTGGCCAATTTTGTATTCTTATTCTGAGAGTTTTTTTTACATGCAAAAGATAAAAATGTGAAGTTTAAAACTAATGTTAACCATGATGATGGCCTTGTGAACCCACTCTAAAACTGTTTGTTCACACTTGAATGTAAACCCTAAATAAACAAAAATAAAAAAAGGGCAACATCCTCCACAAAATTTCAGTGTTGACACTAAGCAGACGAGCTGTTCTAGCTTTTCATTTAGACACACCTTCTCACTCTTCACCCTTCCCTGCCTTGTTCTCCCTTGCTTCATCTGCCCTCTTATCCCAGTTCCCGCTCTCTTCTTTGGGGAGGGCTCTGTTCCACCACAGACACGACAGATGGGGCTCAACATCATCCAGAGAGGGAAAGAGGTGGAGACGGAGAGAAAGAATGGGGAAGGCTGCATTCATTATTTACATCACTTGGTATTGGAATATTAATGCTAAAAGCAATCGGGGAAGCTTCATTAAATTAACTGGATATGTAGGGAAAGAGGGAAGAGTGTGAGAGGGAAGAATGGGAGGAATGGAGGCAGAGACAGTGGGAGATAAAAAAGGAACTTTCTGTTAAATGGGCCCTAAAATTAGTGAAGCAAAAACACCTCCATTAAAAAAGGCAGCCTCTCTTATTCCCTTCCTTTCCTGCACTCTATGACTCTTCTCTCCTCACTCTGCCTTTCTAAACACCTTTTTGTCCCTCATACTTTGAAAAATCACTGCTTTGCCCACAAGTGCCTGCTCAGAGAAATATGCATCCATGTGCTGTCCCTCTTAAGTGCCTGTTCAAAATTTAAACATGCTTATGGTGGCAGAATGTGTCTTTGGTCTGCATGAGCATCTCTCCAGAGAGTACTCCTCGCTCTTTCATCCTGAATATCAGTCCTTCCTTGGCAACAGTTTTTTTTTGTCTTTATGCTCTACCTCCCTTATCACTTATCATTTCCCTTCCAATATCTCTATCTATCTCAGTCTATTTGTGTTTTCTTCTTATCTTTTATCTCTCATCAGAGCACAATTCTGTTCACACATGTATGTGTGCAACGGTTATAGATGCATACCCATACGCTGTATGAGGGTGCATGAAAATGCAGATTGACAGTGGCTGGTTGCTTCCTGCACAACAAAACATTGCGTATATGTAGAGGCACTCCTCTCATTAGTGGAGCACAGTGATGCGCTGTTGACTTGTGAAGAGAAAAATATTCAACCATGTCCAAAGTTACTGATCCAACTATGAAACGCCCCTCTACTGGCACCAGAGATTTCTCAAAGTGTGTGCTTTGTAGGCTGCATAGGTATATGAATTTCATTTGTAAAACTTTAATGATTTCACTGGAACTGAAAATTAGGTCATTTATTGTCAGTGGAGGAAAATCAGAACATAGGCCTCCACTTGCATTTATAGTCTAAGTGACTTTGGGCAAGAGCATACCAGAAAGGATTTACCTATGTAACTTGATGGTGTTTCTTTTTTATTTACAGATTTACATTTTTATCACAACAAATGTATTGTATAAAGAAACAAAAAAAAATTGCAAGCCTTATCAGAGCCATCCAGCCGTACAGTTTAGAGCCAGATGGCAAGTCAGATGAGGAAAATTAAGACATTAAGGGATTTCTTTTTCTACAAATAGATGCATAAGAACTGTCACAGACAGGGAAGACTTTGGCCCGCCTATGGCAATCGTTGTGTCAAAAACCCAAACTTTCAAAAAGCCGGTTTTCATCTGCTCTTGATCCAACACAATTTGAAAAAAAAAAGAAAACTCAGAAATGCTGTTTTAGTCATAAATCCCTTCATGCAAATGCATGAAGATAAATGCATAAGATAAATGCTAAAAGAACATGTTAAAAAAGTTCAATTTTCATTGAAGTGGGTCTTTAACCAAATAGCTGTTTATTATCAAATTTCTAAGAACGAGCAAAAACATATGAAATGATATACAATATTTCATGTAAAACTACCAATTTCATATCAATATTTTCTAAAAATGATAAACTTTTAATCAGAAATACCTAGATTATTCCGTAAATATAATTCGGTGAATTGAATTTGGAATAAACATGAAGTTTTTTCAGCCTTCACTTTTTCTTTTATTTTTCTGGGGCGGCCGTGGTCAGCGGAAGGGCAGTCGGTCTCTGATCGAAAGATTGCAGGTTTGATTACAGCCTTGCCTGCCCATGTGTCAAAGTGTCCTTGGGCAAGACACTGAACCCCACATTGCCTCTGAAGGAAGGTTGGTGCCAGTGTTCGGCAGCAAAGCCACCATCGGTGTGTGAATGTGTGTGTGAATGGAACTGTGACTGTAAAGCGCTTTGGGCCTTCAAGGAAGGTAGAAAAGCACTATACAAGTACATGCCATATGTTTCTTGTTTTGTTTTCATTTCATATTTTTGTTGTTATTCATCATTTCTTGAACCAAATTTAATTCTTATTGGCACTAAGGATATCTGGTGATTACTTACACATTCCAGTTGTCATAGATAATTTTTCTTTTGCATTTGTGTTCATGCATGTTTATGGTTTATTATTTTTGCCTCTTTGACTAAGGTATACTTTTCTATGAAAACTCAAGTCATGTTTGTTTTGTCAAATCCACTCTGTTGATCAGCTTTGAACTTGAAACTGCCATGGATTTTTTTTATTTATAATGCTAGTTCCTACAGAAGTGAGTACATCAATAGAGTCTATCATGTTTTACGCATGTATCCTTTTTATAAGGTTGTAGCTTAATGTTAGTATGAAGCCACCTGCTGTTCTCAAAAGCACAAACAAGACTTTGGCAAGCTAATAAAGACAGACCTTGCACTTGAGAGCCCTCTAAAACCAATATAATTGCAATACACTGCAACAATAATCAAAGCTTCAACTTTATAGCTATTAGCTTTTTGCATTATGATTTCATTTGATTGATTTATTCAGCATTGTATGACCATTTTCTGCTCATATGCATAATAATAAAGATAGAGAAGACATTTACAATTGCAATTATTCAGTTCCATTCAATTTCAGCCTGAACTGGAATTGATAAAACTATTAAAGTATAACAGCAAAGTAAGGAAGTGCAGAGATAATAAACATATTCAACACTGAGCGCAACAAATGAATATAAAATCTGCAGCCATACTTAAGATCTTAAATTTAGATTTCATACATCACCTTAAATCAGGAGGAACTGTGATAGTTTATGCCGTTTCCATAACAACACACTCCGACCTGTCAGACATCAGTGCAGCTTTGACGGTGAATCAGATTACAAACTAGACTGGAACGTGTTTAAAATGCACACATAATAACTAGTGAAATAGAAGGGAAAATGTACTGAATAATTATGTAAACAGATTTTTCGCATTAAAAAGATAAAACAAAGAACAAAATCTTTAATTTTGAAGATTTCATTTTTTACATATTTTGAAAGGTCATGACAGAGGTGACCACATCAACTAACAATAAATATATAATCTAGTACATCGGAAAGGACAAAAATGTGTTAAACAGCTGCACTTGACTGTGAATTTTTACCTAAAGGAATATTGACTCGCAAAAAGAAGAGCAAATAAAAAAATGGAGGTAGAGGAGCAGCAGCATAAACACCCATTTGTGTTCCCCTTAACAGAAATAAACAAGGCGTTCCCTTGTCAGCCTGCAGTGGAGGGGCACACTGTTTGTGTAGAGGATGAGAAGCACACAAAGATGCACACTTGAAAAAAGGAGATCTCGAGATGGGTGCTGCTGATAGTCAAGGAGCACTCTGTCACTAGCACCTGATGTGTGGCAACAGCCCTCATACACATATGGATATGGTAATGAAAGAACCAATGACACCTTTTAGATCATCTAGATTAGGGGTCAGCAACCTCTTACTCTCAAAAGCCCTTTAAACAAATTTAAAAAAGCATACACAAGGAGCTAAAAAACACTACAAAGTTTAGAAATGACTGTTTTACATAATGTATTTATAAAAACTGCCACGTATTGTTTTTGTGAAATTAATTGCTCCAGAGTCAAGTTTCGAACATTTATTTCTGCATGCAACTAAACCATTTTAACATTTAAAAAAGAGCATTTAGCTGAATCCCAGCTGGGACCTTTTTGTGTGGAGTTTGCATGTTCTCCTCGTTAATGCATGGATTTTCACTCTAATGTCCAAAACTTCATATACACCCACACAGTAGAAGTTGTGGGCCAAGAAAAAGACTGCTAACTTGTCCAGGGTATACCCCATCTTCACCCAAGAGTAGCTAGGACAGCCAAATAACCCCGGAAGGGATTCCGTGGGTTCAGAAAATGGATGGATGGATGGCTCTTTGTTAAAAAAAACAAAAAAAACAAATAGATGAATTAGTCAAATGATTAGATTAAAGGCTCCTAACCAGAAATTCTGGTTTTAGCAATGCTAAAAACCAAGAAATAACGTGTTTTTGAACTGGCAAACTTAGCTTTAAGATTTAACACTATTGTACTTCAAGGAGGTTTCCTCATGCGGATGTTAAAATGAAAAGTACTGCTTTTCCGACCAAACAAAAACAGAAATATGTAGAGGAATTTAACTTAAACAAATCAATCCAGCCTTCAGGTTCTTTTTTTCTCCTCTTTCCTTATTCACTCCAGCTTTTTACATTACAGTTGGTATAGGTAAGCAGGCAAGCAATTGCAGCTAGCATAATAAATTGTATTTTGTTGAGAGGCTGTATCTGACACACCGTGTATTTTCAACTTGGCTGCAGAGACACAGTCAACAAGGATGAATGAGCTGTAGTGCAAACACTCAACTGTCAATCTGTGCACATACACAAGGGCTTTGTCCACAAGAGCGAGTGGGGGAAGTGAGCGTGCGCCCGTTTGTGTGTCAGACCCACTGCAGGAGAATGTTTCAAGGCTAGGAGGACGTTAAACTGAAATGTATATGAGATTCAAATTACTTTGTTCTTTTTGTTCCGATACTCTCTCTTTATACCCCCCTCCCTTTTTCTTTGTTATCTCGGAGCTTTAGTCAGTGAAGCTCAGATGTAAAAAGATTTACTTCTCTCTATCTCTCTCGCTTTCCTCAGACACACATAAAACAAAAGTGATCACATTGTCTGTTTAAAGCCATCTGGTTGCAGGTACAAAGTCAAATGCTAAACTTGGAAGCTAATCTCTCAGAGCAGAAGAAGCCTCCTGATAATTTGGTTTAAGAGGTGAACATATATCCTTAACTAGTGTGTGACTTTAAAAAACAAGGTATAATGTTATGGTTAGATACTTTTTACCCAAAAAGTGGGGTAATAGTTACCTGTGGTAAACTCAAATGGAGTATTTTTACTTTAGCTCTCGAGTTAAGATATTTTTTACTCAAAATTTTGAAAGGCCCCTGGTTCAAGTCCCAGCTGAGGGTCTTAAAACAGCATCACCAATGGGGGACTTTTCTGTGTGGAGTTTGCATGCTCTCCTTGTGCATGCGTGGATTTTTTCCGGGGACTCCAACTTCCTCCCACAAAACATACTTTTTAGGATAATTGTCCCTAGGTGTAAATGCGAGTGAATGGCCAGTTTCTTCTCATTGCTTTACGATGGCATAATGAATTTGAGAGACAAGCACTTTGGCAGTCATAAATTTAAAATGAATAAAAGTCATAACTTTGTAATTTAAATGGTCTTTACAAGAAGACAAAAAGCCAATATATATAGCTTTGGTAATATGCCAAGATTTTTCAAGAATCAAAGCTTAATCTAGTTTAAAACACACATATGTTTTCCTTTTTTGAGCACATCTTTCATGGAGTTCAGTGTTATGATAGTTAAAAAACATTTTAGGCCTAAAGAAGTCAGAAATAATATCAAAACTGGAATTGTACTGGTTCTCTCTAGTGAATTTTTTGTTCCATGTTTTTTGTTTTTTTTTTGTTTGTTTTTTTTATTTTTAACATTCTATAGGGGTTTTCAAAGAACCAAGGACAATGACCTCTTCACCTCTTAAGAGAGATCTGAGCATGACTTGCTAAACTTTAGATTGGTTATTATTGATTGTTGAGTTTAACCAGCAGTGTTATTGATTGTCATGTGTTTGTGCTGAGCTTTGACAGTGTGTAGCATTACATTTAAACAGGGTTGACAGCTTGGCCCTATTTACTGCAAGACTTTGAGTTCCTGTGTTGAAGGGCACCTGCCAAACTCTGCACTGGTTATAAAAGGCTGCATGTATTTAAAGACCCACTCAAATGAAAATTGTGCTTTTAATGGTGTATTTAACATGTTAGCATTTTCTCATGATGGAAAATGCATAAAATAATTAAAGCCGTGAGCAATGTTTAATGGAGGGCACTACCCGCCTTCCCCCTCGCCGCAACACCTCTACACACCACCGCCGCCCTCACCGCCCATCTTTGACCTGACCCCACTTGCAAAGCAGACGCTACACACGCCTGACCCCACTCTCTTTCTGTAAGGATAGTCTGAGCTGTATGTGAGAAATAAATGTAAAAGCCCTTTTTTTTTTCAAAATGGTGGCTTTACTGTTGGTTTTTTCTCCATAGCAACCATTTTATGTTTTGGTTGTCTGGGGATACTTAAAAGATCTATGTATGTTTGAGGAGAATTGGTAAAAGTAAAATTTTGGATTTCCTTAGTAACAGAAGTTATTTGCTAACCACGCCCACATTCATAATATGCTCATATCCTGTGTTTTTTTTTTTTTATTTTGCTCAGCTCTAGTAAGGGATAAACATAAAAATGTTTTCCCTATATTACGTAAAAAAATGTGGGAGTAATAAAAGCGAGCTCGCTACACATATGCCATTCAAAATCTACAACTTTTAATTTCAAACATTTTTGCAGTTTGTTCACAATGATGCTCGAAAAGTTACAGAATTATTGATGAAAATTCCTAGTTTTTCGAGTTTTATTGGCAAGTTTTATTAACGACCTTTCATTTGTAGTTGGTACTAAAGGTGTATTTCTTTCTTTCAAATTCAAGATAGCAGCCTCTTGCCCAGGTCAAAGGTCAACAAAATTTCTGAGGTGGTTGTAGACTTAAGATGGCTTGTGTATGAAATTTTGTGAAAATTGGACAAACAAAAGTTTCCTTTTCCCATATTGTGTGACAACATGAAATTCACTAAGTCTCACACTTTACCACAAAATGGCCACCAAACCGTAGGTTGTGTGGCCATCTCATAATAGTTTCAAAAGTTTTCCTGGACATCCCCAATTCATGTGTTGGCTTCGTTTGTGTATTTTGAAAAAAAAATGTATTTGTTGTAATTTTGTTTTACTGCGTAAGTGACTTTCGGTCAGTTCTTTTTTTTAACAGTTTTGCCTGCCGTGATGTCACTGACTTGGGCAGGTGTGTTGTTCACTATGCCCAAAATCCATTTTCGTCAGGTACGACGTATGTGCACATTTTTGTGACTTTTCTCGCATGTGGCAGGGGTCAAACTTTTGCTCAAAGACTCAGAAAGTTTTCCTTAATCAAAAACTATATGGTTCTTGACTGCAAGGACCATATTGTTATCACTCAGAGATGTGTTGTGCCTGATCATCAAGTAAAATCGGGTCAAAGTAGGGAGTCGAAGGTGGCGGTGGTGCGTCGAGGTGAGCAGTGAGGGCAGCGGTGGCGTGCAGAGGAGGACAGCGAGGGCAGGTAGCGTCTCTGGGCCATCCAATGCCACTTGCCGCTTTAATTTAAGATTAAAACTGTGTTTCTGAGTATTTCTTTTTTCAAATTATGATGAATCAGGAACAAATTTGAAAAAGCTCATATTTGTGGTACAGCAACTGAGGTAGCCGGGCCAAAGTCTTTCTGCTCTGCTCTATTCTGATGCATCAACAAACAGACAATAGATCCTTACAAGTGCAGAATTTCTATTTTGTTTTATGTTTACATGAGAGTTCAATTGTCATTTGTGTAATATGCATATAATATTAAAGGTGCATAAAAATATTGGGAAATGCCCATATGAAGAAAAGTGCAATAAATTAAGCGTATAGCACAGTTGCATTTCAGACATGGCTCCATAATCTGTTTGTTTATTATTTTCTGTGCATACAATGTCATTAAAGGCAATAATGACTATTAATAATAACTATTAATATTAATAATATTAATAATAATCAATTGTCAATAAGAAAGTCACAGTAAACGTAAACAAACAGAAATAGGATAAAATGTACAAAATGAATTCTAAAAAGTTTAAGCTAAAAAAATGTTCTGAAATTTCTAAAAATAAAGCATTTGCTATTTAAACTAAATCTCAAGTGGTTGAAACTGAGAGGAAAAGAAAACGCACCTTTGCCGTGGGCCTTAAAAACAATGGCTGTGCACATGAGAAAAAGAAGGGGGAAATAAAAGAAAAATAAAGCAAACACAGAAACCACTGAGAAAGAGAGAAGCAGACAGCAGAGGGGAGCAAATATGCAGGTGAAGAAAGATTAGGTGGAGGGCACACATGCTGGAAATAGCTGAATGGGGGGAAAAATAATGATGCAAAACATGAGACAACCGAGTGGGCTTTATAAGCTCTTGAGAGGAACAAGAGTCAAGCCAGCCAAGTAAGAGAACCCTAGGATGCCAGAAAAGAAAGTGAAAATAAAGAGTGCATTTAAAGCACAAAAGAAACCACATATGGGAAAAACAAGCAGCCAATTTGAAGCTGTCCACAATGGATAAGACCTGCCTGCACCATTTCCCTGCTGTGTAGACATTAACAAAATAAAAATAGGAATTATCTTTTTTATATTAGTTTAATGCTATAAATTATATTTGACTATTCTAGATGGCATTCTGCTAAATTATACCGCATGCTTTTTTTATGTAATCAAAATGCAGTATAACATTAGAAGGTGTAAAAAGAAACTGTGAATGTGTAAACTCTACTACATTATTGATGTGTCTGTTGAGATGCCAGCAAATGTCTTGTGGGAGTACTCAAGCCATAACATACATCCCAGAGAGCTCATTGATCAGCAATTAATAAAGTCCAGAGATGCCATGCTTTAACTAGCATGATGATATGTTGCGAAGAACAAGATAGAGTGGGATAAAAGTACTCTAAAGCTGGCCTGTCTAAAAACAATACCACAGGTTGGAAATACAGAACATGAAAGATAAAGAGTACTAGAAGACGATTATATGAGAAAATAAAAATAAAACGTTTTACAGATGCTTTTGTTTTTTCTTTGCTCTCATTTGTCACTTCTTTTGATTGGTGAGGCAACCAAACCAAACTTTTCATTTAGGATAGCTCACTTTTTCAAAGTTGTGACCCACTTTTATCTCCAAGCACACATACAGACAAGTCACGGGATGGTAATTGTTGCAAAGTCATACCCTTAGAGGACAGAAAAACAGGCTCTATTTGGACAAAGTGACTGATTTCAGTCACTATTTTAGTTTTATTCATGTTTTTTAAAGACCCACCCATTCCAGTGAAAACTGTGTTTTTGGTCTTTTTAGCATGTTGAGACCATATGCAAAAAAAAAAAAAAAACAAGATTAAAACTGCATTTCTGAATATTTCTTTACACATTATTGTAATTAATTATGCAAATCGTTGTGAATCCGAAGCAGATGAAAAAATTCAGTTTGAAAAAGCTCATTGTTTTGACGTAGATACGACAATCGACTGGCCATAAGCTCTCTGCTCTGCTCCATTCTGATGTATCCACCTGCAGACAAAAGGATCATTGCTCGTCTTTGTTTTCCGAGCTGGATAGCTCCAATAGGCTACTGCTCGCCGTTTTTTTTTTTTTTTGCACCTCTAATTTTAGGTTGGCGTTTTGAGGTTAGTAGCGAGAGATTGTAAAGTTCGGGATGATGTCAAATGAAGACAGGCTCACGCCCTGCCAACAGTCCTGCCCAGAACTCAGAGGCAAATTTCAAATGAACTACTGCTGTTCTGCAGAATCTATGTTCTAGAAAACAACACACATTTTGATTTTTCTTAAAAATGACATTTTTATCATTAAAAGACCACTGGGGATGCTCTTACATTAGATCAAACTGGGATTGGAGAGGGATTTTAACATTAACATGTTCTCCTCTGTCAGCTGTTTCCACTGTGTTCTGTATGTCAGAGCTCAATTCAATATAGAATGTTTTACAACTTAAAGAAATAAATGAGGGTGCCACAAACAGGTATGAGAAGAGGATCAATGGCAATGGTTCTCTAGAGATGCATTTAAATCAAATGCAAAGAAAAAATGGGAAAAATATGGTCATGATGAATCAGACAGGTTATATGTTTATCTTTAGTTTTATTTGTTGTATTATTTTTTTAATTTTTCTTCTTATCCATCCCCAACAATGTGCTCCTGTTTTTCCTCCTCCTCATTTTCTGTCCCCCTTCAACTACCCAGCCACGTTCTCGCTTTCTCTAGCATGTACATCTTCAGGTCACGGGTCATTAAGTTAGCTCCAGCGGGGATGTGTTGGAACAGGATGTCTCTCATATTGCCCTGCCCCCACAGAGCTACTAAAACACAAATATGCATACATATCTTTGACCAGGCTTGCACAAACAAATGCTCCATTCTCTCTTTTCTGCCATTTTTGTATTTACTTATGATAAAAAATGTTTTGAACCTGTTATCCACTTTCTTTTTGCATGACATAAACAAAGTTGAACAGTGCATCTGTTACCAAGTACATTTTTTTTCTAGAATTTGAACAGAAAGCTAAACATTAAGGTTAAATTAATTATTAGGCTAATAAAATCATTCAGAAAACAGTTTGAATTTTTTGTACTTAACATTTTAAAAACTGTAAAACCAGAATGCTATGGTGTATTCATATCAGACCTCACAATGTCAAACCTTCATTTTGGTAGTTAACAATAAGTGATATTGATTTTAGAAAGGTCTCCCACTGTATTTTCTAAAAAAAAATAACCAACTTGAGCTGTGAACCACACATCCCAAATAATCCCAATTTCCGATTAAAGTCTAAATAATCAGTGAGCTCTTTTTAATACAACATTGTCATACAGAGTAAGCTCAGAGGGCTGCATGCAGCAGAAATACAGATATTTTTTTGGGTGTATGCTACAACACATCAACTGATGGAAAGGTCAAACAAAGCAAATTCGCATTTCAGCTCAAGCACATGTGACAAACACTATCAGACTCTGGCAATTGCCTGGTTGCACACCGATACACACTCGCAATGCACATACATACAAATGTGCATATGAGTGCACTTCACCGCCGCGTTTTCCATGCACTGTCAAACAATATTAGATTGCGGCGAGGTGTCAGTGGGATAATTAGAATAACACATCCACTACATTCTTCATTATCTTTGTCATCTTCACTTACTGGCTGGTCTTTCTCTTCTCAGAAACATCACCTTGATCCCCCACATCCCCAACGCAAACACAACACAATTTCACCCCACCCACAAGTGACATACTTTTGCAGAGAAGTCATGGTCCCTATTAGATATGGCCTCAAGAATAAATCTAATTGCCTGAACTTACATTTTGATTTTTCCTCCCTAATTAGTTCCTGGGGAGGGAGCAGAAGGGGGAGGAGGACAGTAGTGATGCACAAAGTTAAAGAGCAGCGTCAGTGTGTCCGAAGAAGGGTGTTAGGTTGAAATCATGAGTGAGGCACCAATGTTGGTTCTGCATTTCGCAAAAAAATAAATAAATAAACTGACGGCAGTCTGCTGACATGTTCCCCCCCATTTCTGTGAGCAGTGCATAGCATCAAGGCATGTATAGACTATAGCGGCACAGATCCAGCACCAAGCTGCAGTCATGGCGAGCAATGATCTCAGGCACAAAAGATGAAGTCCTGTACAGGAAAGGTGTGCTGGTCAGTGAGGTCGCAAAGAATCATAAGCACACCGGCAAATATGCACAAAAGCCCCATGCGCACACCTTGTGGTTAATGAATAACTAACTAGCAAAGAGGAAAGGGAGCCATCTTCTCTGAGTGAGGCCAAATGAATTCGCAGAAGCGCTATGCAAATGTTGCCTGGGCTAACGAGACTGCCTGCATGATTGGAGTGCCATTGAAATTCTCCTCGTGCACAGCCCTCCCTCACTTCCTATCTGCCTCCCACCCTCCTTCAATCTCCCTCCATCTCTTCCGCCATTTCAATCTTGACACAGAACATCCATGTTCCTGAGCAGTCACTGTCTGTCTATACGTACAGGCCTAAAACTGACGTCCACATCTTCCTAAAATCCACCAATCGTCAACTCTTTTTAACATTTAAACTGGTGTTATCGATGCAGAGAAAGAGTGCAGCTCTGTCAGCACCTGGACAGCAGTGAATGCCCTTGTGTCCGAGTCTTTCTGTCTGTCTCACTAACACAAAACCACAGAGTCCGCTCAAACAGAGCGCGCTCAGAGTCGCTTTGCACCTGTTCTCTCTGTAAAACATCCAAACACGAGTCCTGAATAAATAACCCAACCTAACATGCATCACTGCCAGGTTTGTACACACACAAATACACACAGACCGCAGCCCATAAACACACACATTAATAAGTAAACACCACCCATTTCCCTAGCACAGTTACACCCTGCTTGCCCTCTTTCTCCACTTTTTTCACGAGGTACGAATAGCTGCCATCCTAAGGACAAATACACATCGATGCTAGAAAGTGTGCAACGGTTAATGGTCAGACACTAACAGGATATAACAAAAGGAAAAGTAGAGATGGGGGCACTTTAAGATGTATCTTTAATAGTAGAATCCCTAATGGCTGGATACAGCCTTTAGAGCTCTGGGCCTTCTTCTCCCTGGGGTGCTGGGGACAGCAAAAAAAAAAAAAAAAAAAAAAAAAAAAAATTCAGCATACATGGATATACACCTCTCTCTTTGTCCATCTCACCAGCCACTCTTATGTCTTCATGTACCTCATTCCATCATGCTTCAGCTATACCATTTTGCTATCTGCATAATTTAGCATGCTGTGTTTTTGTGCTACTTTGTCTTTCCATTTCTGCTTATTCTGCTGTGTCTGTCGTTCACTTTAAGGTCTGATGGATTAGAGTGAGAATCCCAGGCATTGTCGCCCCCCTATCTCCCAATATGTACATTAGAAAAGAAGGGAGGGATGGAGTTAAGAGTGGATAGATGGAGGATCACCAAGAGTTTAGGGCTTCTGCAGAGAGGCAACAAAATGGAGACTGGTACAAAAACAGCAGCAGCTGTGGTGATGCCGTACAGGTATAAGGGGCAGTCATGATGAAGGATTTCATCACTTCATAAAGAGGCTGTGTTCACACTGTAGAGATGTCTACCTTATACTTTGCCCTCAGTCAAATTCTTTATTTCCAACTTACAATCAACTTGATCAGCATACATCACCCACATTTTAGCATTTCTTTTGCATTTGAAGAATTCCTGAGGAGCACAAGTATTCTTTTGTGCTCCGTTCACACTAGATGCGATTTGAGCGGCACGTCGGTCTGGCAGCAGCGCAACTTGGGCAGCACGATTTGAAATGCTAAAACATATTTAAATTTCATCAGTCAAAATAACTAAATACATCTACAGGTTAAAATAAATTGAATAAAAGTTCCCTTTTTTTTATTCTTATATTTTTTTATTTATAATATTTATTATTATATTATTATATATTATTATATATTATTTATTTAGTCAACAAAACATGAACTTTATGTTAAACCCAGGTTGAAGCAATGACCAGTGAAACTTCAGGGAAGTTTTGGTAGATAATTTGTCAGGTCATCTTAAATCACAAATGGGCCAAAGAAATTTTACAAGATATCCCAATATGTTTACTCTTTAATATGTGTAAAAATGCACTTCTGCAGATAAAACGGACTAGTGACTGCAAGAAATGTGTCATCTTTTTTTTCCTGTGTAAGGAATTAGGTCAAACATAACACTTCTAAGGGTTAATTTTAATCAAACATTTTACCATCAAAACTTGTTTCATTATAAAAATGTTGTGGTACAGCTACAAAGCAATTTGGTTAAATTATAATTGCAGATATTTTGGGTCACCTGAGAAAATGATTATACCTTTGAGTTAAGGAGAACACTTGTAATTTAAATTAAATAAATAAATAAAAATGATCATACCGAACTTCCATATGTACCTATTTCTTTGCAAATACTTTCTAAAGTGCCTTCACCAGATGAAAGTGTTTTTTTGGTTAATAAACTAACATTTTAATAAAAAATGTGCAAGAAACCTGCCAAAACACTGACTACGTGTTGGCTGTTCATAAATATGGACAAACTGTGACTTAAAGATGATGCATTCCATCATATTGCACTTTGCAAAACAGTAAATTGATATCTTTAAGACATGAAAAAAAGAAGAATAACAGGGAAAAACAAGGGAAGAAAAAGAGACATATATGTAGTCATATCCTGTGTGTTTGTGCATATGAATGTAGTGGGGCTGAGCCGTGGTGATGCACTAATAAAACTCAAGCAGCGATGCATCCTCACACCTTCCTCATTCTGCCTGCCAGTTTGCAACTATTACCATGGTGACCAGATATAACTCGAACTGTTTTAAGCTCCAACTAGAGGAGGAGATGGATACTAGCAAAGTGACACACACACATGTTCACGCACAGCAAAAACACAGATGAAGTTCCTTCACCTACATATGTCAGCATGTCCTTTTTTAGCTTCCTGACTGACAACCGAACAACAGACAGCAACACCAGCAAACTATTAATTAAATATAGAGACAAAACTAAATACAGAGGTACCATAAGTATGTAAGGTTTAACAGCTGAGTAAAAACCACAAGAGCCAGTCAACACAGAAAGCCCTTTTTTAGGTTGGATGTCTGCACGTCTGTCCCTCTATCCTCTCCTCCCACATCGCTCTGTGAAAAGTCCACAAAAGTAAACAGATTTGGCGGCAAAATAATGACACAACACTCAGGCAGGGTCTACTCACAGTGAGACCAGCTGTCAGCAAAGACCCTCTTTTTCAAAGAGCATTGAAACTCAGCTTTATTGACCAGCACAGCTCTCTGCGGGACATGTGTCATTTTGTCAAACCATTATCACAGCATAACCTAGAAAATGTAAACCACCAGAGCCTCTCAATAGATATCAAGAGACTGAAAAATACTCATGCTAAGTGTTACCCACTGGATGTTTTGCGGATAGATGTGTCATTAATGCATGCATAGATGTTTCTATGTGTGTCTGTGCTTTTGTATGTATTTATGCTGATGATGTATGTATGTTTGATGTATGTATATATGTACTGTATGTATGTATTCATGTATGTTCACACGAACATGCATATGCATGCACACACGCACTTACGTATGAAAGCACATACGTACATATACATTTATGCATCTGTGTATGCTCAGATGGATGGATTGATTTATGTTTCATGAATTGAAGAAACTTTAGATTAATAAATCAATTGATCAACAAATCCATCAAGCCAGGTGGAGCCTTGGACATCCAGCATGTGCATGTGTGTGTGCATTTGTTTGCATGAGTGTTGGTCATGATGTTGACACAGGGCACCAGTTTGTACCAGGGAGGGAAAGACATAAGAAGAGCTTTTGAGTCAAAGATGGGCAGAAAGAAAAAGAGAAGCTCTGTGTTACTAGTAAAAGCTATTCATCAACTGTGAAGAGAGCCGGCCTGGGAGAAAACAACTGAAAATTAAAAAAAAAAAAAAAGCCTCCAAGTCTTTTTAAAAGTAAATTCTGTGGGTCCTGAATTATTATTTTTTAAGGAGATCTTCCTCCCCCTTGGCCACATTCGAAACTGAAATGTAATTACTCATATTTACCTAAATAAACAATAAGAAATGAGTAATTTATACTTGTCATTTAGCAAATCCCAAATTTATCCAGACCTCCTAATTTCTGCCTTCTGTTACTTTGCATATAACTTTTTTTTAGAATATATTTACACCAAAATATGTTTTTAGTCATAAAATCATGATTACGTTTTAGCATTAAATTAATGAACACAGAAAAAAATGATTTATCTAACATAAATAGATGAAAAGCTTTACAAATATAAAGTGTCTGATGTTGATAGGGTAAAATAATAAGTTTACTAAAAAAAAAAAGAGGACATTGCATTGCTTTTTCATGTGTCATGTGTTTAAGAGCACAACTGAGCGCAAAACATTGATGAATTTGGTCAAAAAACGTATTTAGATGTATTTGTTCCATGAAAAGAAATGAAAAGTATGCTAATGAATTACATCGATCATGAAATATTTAGTTTAAATTATAAAAGTAGTTAAAATAATGCTGGCTGAATGGTTGTCCCTCACACATTTCCACCAAACCAACTTTAGCTCTCTTTGTAAAGTTTGAACACCCCTAGTGAAGCTTTTTCAAACAAATTATGATATTTTGCCTGAGTGTTATACCATCAGAATCTATGATTGACCTTATGTGTAATAGTTCAATATGCTGTCATTTCCAACAAAAAGAACTCACAAAATATATTGTTAAGCAACACAAAAAAGTAATTAGGGCAATTTTTCAAATACCTCTTGAGGTGCTTTCCAAAAAGTTTATTTGGTTTAAAATAAGCTACAGCGTGATAGGGACACATTTGATTAAATACACGGATCCAAAGAACCTCTGGTCATTCAGATGTGTGCGTTTGTCTTTATGTGTGTTTACATATTTATACACCTTTGCTAGTTTGAATGTGCATGTTTCACCAAGAGATCGATAGCATACTCCCACTGAGCTCTTACTACACAGCCACGATACAGTGGCTTTCACAAACACCCAGACAGCTTCACACAAACACACATGCACACACACAGCTATGAGTCAAACAGACTTGCCCGGTCTCACCACTCTCACACTGAGGCATCCGTGACAAGAGAGAAGGGAATCCAACAACAGGCTTTATTGATCCAGACTGGAAACCCCCCCCACAGGCCACACACACAAGCACACCCAAGCACATACAACAAACACACATACCGCTGTTGTAATGGATCAGTTAGAACTTCTATGTGAAGGACAGAGCCATACAAAGAGAGAAAGAGAAACACATCTTTTACACACACACTGCTGAGACATGAAGCGCATACTTCATATCGAAGATCAAGATAAGGGGCAGAGGGAGCAAAACGTATCATCTGACCTAAACAGTCTCATCTGACATCCTGCAATTTACCATTGCTCCATTGAGCAGATGTTAACTGTGACACACACGCCTGAAGACACGCGTGCACACACAGACACAAATGTCAGCACATTGATAGTGTAGAAAGCAGCAGGCTCAGTTTCCGACTGAAATGAGAACTACTCATTTAAGCACTGACTAATTCAAACTGAGACTCAGATGAAGAAGCGAGCGAGTCCAAGACAAAAGGTGTGGCTGCTCTCTTCTGTGTGCCTGGCGTGAGCAGCTAAACAGAATAATCACTCATCAAAATAAAAATAAAAACACTGTTCATACAATCCATCTGTCCATTATTCCCAGGTAGGCAAACATAATTTGCATGCTAAAGTCAATTGTAAAAAAAAATGTAAAGACCCAGTCCAATGAAAATCATGTTTTTGGTGTTTTTAAGTATGTTATCAGAGCATTTTCCTAATGATGGAGGACATATAAATTAAGCTTAAAATTGTGTTTCTGAGTAGGAGAATAATGCTTGCCATTTTTGTTGCATCACTAATATTGTGTTGGGTGTTAGAGGAGTTGTAAGCTAGCAGAAGAGCGTAAACAATGGGATGATGGGAAATTAAGTACTGCTCCCTCTGTAGAAGTTTTGTACTAAAACAACAGTTTTTTTGGGGAGGATAAAGATGACATAACCATATTAAAGGACCACTGGGAACCTTTTTGAAACAGATTGAAAGATGATTGTAGTGGGACTTTAACATTTTTTTAGTGTCAGTCAACTCAAAATAAAGCCAGGAATGTACCAAGCAGAGTATTTTTTGTGAAATGACTAGAGCACTCTGTCAAACTGCAACAGATGCCAGTGAAAGAAGAAATGTATCTGTATTGACTAAGGGCTGTTAGTAGAAACAAAATGGCAAGCAAGGAGTAAATCTTTATGCCATGTACATTGAGAAACAATCGAGGTGTTTTGGTTTCCTGACCTGAGCTGATATTAGATTGCCCTGCTTCTGTAATTAACCATCAAATGTCCAAGAAGAACCATAAGAGTCTTGTTGCCCTGAAGAACTGAATCCTGAGATAACCTGATCTGTATGACTTCTAATCTCCAGCCGTGTCAAATGACTAACTTGTTAATGTTAATGTGTTGTTTTGTGCTGTTGACGAGTCACCAGTGACTGAATCTCCTACCGGGGACGATGGAAACAGTGTCTTTCTCCCAGGACACCACACTGACGTACTCCTGGACGGCGGAGGGGATGAGGCACTTGAACACGGCAACATTACCCCGCATGGAGCGCTGGTCGGCCACACGGACTGTGTAGGGCTCCCTAAACACTGGATTGTAAAAAAAAAAAAAAAAGAACTGATAAGAAAGCAACAAATTTCATTTGATAGAAAAGTAATTTAAAATGATATATTTCTATTGAAAAAAACAGGCAATTAATTAATAAAGACAAAACTTTAACTGGAAAATAATACAGACATTTATTATTAACATCTAGTTAGGTTAAGTGTGCTTCATCAGTTCCTTTCATTCCACTGGTTTCCATTAATTAATTACTTTTATTAATTAGCAAATTATTATTTTTCTTGCACCATTAAAGATTTTTTTAAATGCTCCTGCAAAAGATAAAATACATGCTAGTCTCCAAGAAACAAACACCCTGTGCTAAAGTTTTTCCCATGCCGCCACACATTTTTTGTTAGTTGCTTTGGCAGAAAGTAGCATTTAAAAGGATGTGCGCACAAGTAAATACTGTAACACTTAAAATTATTTTTTTCTGCCACTACATTTATTTTCAATTTGATTTTTTTTCACCGTATCTCTTCAACTTCTAATAATTTCAGTGTCTCACTCTAAAAGCCTGGAATTTTAATGTCACAATTTGAGTGTAAGGGAGGATGACTATGAACCACTGTATGTTGAAGGGGATGCACAGTGATAGGCTGCTGGCCTTTTAAAAAACAACGCTTCAGATGCTATGAGACGGCGAGGAGTGGAACTGTCACATGCAGGCGCCAGGCACCAAAAACACACCCTCTGCACATGGCATGCAGAACACTAGCCTGTGAATCTGTGCCAGTGTACAGAAAGGATGGAGGTTATTAAGACAAGCTTAATGATGAAAACAGTAGCCTGTAGCTAACCGTATTATCACTCCAGCTATCTGTCACATTTAGACTATTGAGGAATGTGAAATGCTGAATCAGATCATACATTTTCATTAAACAAATTAAGTGAAGTGAAAAAATCAATTGATTATCTTAGTGAATGGAAGAGATGGGTAGTTCAAGGGCATGTCAGCTAGAGTGAACAAACAGGATTATTTTCAAAATTCAACTGTGCTGGTTTATCCCATTTTTTGGGGGGTAAACATTTTTTTCTAATAATATATTAGACGATTCAACAAAATGAAACAAAGACGTGAAAAATAAACAAACTGATGGGTGATTCTGGAAACGTAAAAACCAGGCTTCTTGCAAAAAATCCAAACAGTAATGGTGTAACAGTGTTAAAAATAAAAACAAATTCTCACACATCACACTAAAGGTGGCCCCACCCTCTCGTGAGCTTGCTCTTTCTCCCAGCTCTCCAGTGATATAATTAACGCCTAGCCTGAAGGCCGGTTTCCTTGGTCATTAATAATGCTTTACTCCATCAGCCACAGTGACTAGAACCCAGCAGAACCAAAAGCTGATGTCCTTGTCCAAATTCTGGAGAGTCTTTCACCTAACAGTTCAAAGTTTAATCCGTTGAGCCTTTTTCTATCATTTTTACCTTTTCCTTCCACTGTTCTACTTTGCTCATCTAAATCGGAGGAGATTTTTTCTGCTAATTTGTGAAGGACGATATTCTTTTCTCCTGAAACAGGTGAACCTAACACACAATGATGTGATGAGAGACCATATCACCTCACAAACGTGCTGCTAGTGTTGGCTGAGGCTTAATCTGTAAACAAATCAAAGCTTAAGTACACATTCATTCTAATCAGGTCTTCATTTTAATTCTTCATCCAAACAACCCCAGCTTTTCATCGACACCATCTATCTGCAGATCAATAGCGTGGATCGACGGAAAGGCCTCGGCTGTGGTGGCCAAGCCAATCTTTACAATCATTTATTTACTCTCTGACTGACCCTGATGCCTTCTGTCAATAACAAGTAAGATCCCCAATGACCATTGAGCCTTTCATAGAGTGCTTTAAATCAGTTTGACAGCTTGTAAATATTTACTGCTGATGTCAGTCACACATTACGCTCCATCAGAAGTTCAAAGCCAGTCAAGGTCATTTTAGGTCAACCAGTCATCTTAGCTTGTCTTGCTATCTGAAATTATTTCGAAATGAATGACAAGAAATTCCTACACCAATTAACATTGGTTAAAAAAAATAAAAATAAAAGCTCAGGACAGAAGCGTGCTCTTGTACACGCCCCATAAAACTAGCCCAAAATGAGGCAGCTGTTTTAGTGGCACCATCATTAATCATGATTCCCTTCCAGATATGGCAAACACAGAAAAAAAGCATCAGATATTCATCTGCTTAAGCCTTGCAACATGATGAAAATGCTAGCTCAACTGATTTGTGTGTAAATTGCACTCCCCCTCATCACACGTGCAGCAGGATTGTTAGAATGTTACTGATGCCTGACTATATGCAGCCTGGTTGCCTGGAAACCAGCTAAAACATGGGTCTGGGTTACTGGGAACACTGGGAGGCAAGTCTTGTATAACTGTCGCTTTAATAATTAACGATGGGGAAACCAAATACGGCATTTGCTTATTCATAAAGCAAGCGGCTAAAAACACTGAAAATGAGAGAGATGAAGGAAAAGTGTACTGCAACACAGAAAAATGTTCTCAAGTAGGTTTTATTGTAACATTAATTTGAAAACAAAAGGAACAAAGTTGGTTCAATGACCCACTGAATTACAATCAAAATGTTGATAAAATACAGATAGAGAAAGAACATTTTTAGTAAGGAAAAGAGAAAGATAAGAGAGCAGTAAATATTTCTGCATTTGGCTTTAATTCATTTGTATTACGTTAGTATTAAGAAGTGTTGGGTAATTTTCTATCTTTATTTTATTGTTTTTTTTACAGAGACATCTTAAGACAATCAATTACATTAGTCTAAACAGTCGTCATGTTTCAGCACCACCAACACAGACTCCTACATTTGAAACCTTTTATCTGTATCAAAAGATATATATTTTTCCCAGAAAAGGAGTGTCAATAAGTATAAGAGGAAAGGCTTTTGGGGAAAGTTTTTTAAATTGAATCGCCAATCGATTCGGGTAAAAAACTGAAAAAGTAAAATGGCGTTTTGCGAATTCTACTTGAATTAGAACATATTGGCTGTGCCCCAATTCTCAACAACAACAAAAAAAGTTTGAATTACTTATTGTGTGTTGCCTTTGTACTGATAGATAAATAAAACATATGTGAATTAACATATCATCTCTAGGAGTGAATTCTTTTGACCTTTTTTTTTGTCTTTGGGTCATAAATTACCTGTTTTCAAGTGGAAAAATTGGTCCATTTTGTCTCAACTCTATAAAGGCTTGCTAAGTTCTAAGACCCATTCTTTGGAATAGGATCTAAAATATAAAAGAAATTGGCGAATTTATTATTAAGCAGGTATGCAATCTTAAAAACCTACTCCAACGAAAATTGTGTTTTCAGTGTTAGTGTTTAACGTGTTCTTGTAGCATTTTGCTTATGATGGAGAACGTCATATAACAAAATTTAGATTACAACTGAGTTTCTTTTCTCAAATCATTGTAAATCAGAAGCAGATAAAAATATGCAGTTTTACAAAGCTTGTAATTGTTATGTGCAAATTACAATTGGCAGGCCACAAGCTCCTTGATGAGCTCTATTCTGACACATCCACTTAGAGACAAAGAAGATCCATGTATGTCTTTGTTCCTCGTGTGAATTGCCATCAGGCTTAAAACTCTACAGCTCCATAGCTCCGATACTGTTCACCATTTTTGTTGGACTAGTAATGTTAGTTTAGGTTGTGAGGGGCTGTAAGCTATAGCGGAAGAGAGTGCAAACAAAGGGATGATGGGATATGAATACAGGCTTACTCTGCACAGTCCCATTCACAATTCAGAGGCGAATGTCTCCTAGAAAATCCCGTTTATTTTTTTATTTTACCTAAAAACACCCTTATCATCATTGACCACTAGGAAACCTATTACAATAGATCAAAATTATTGGATTAGACCTTTAATTTTTTTATGGCTTATCAGCAACTATTTGCCCCTGTTAAAAAAAAAAAAACTGTTCTGTTTTGAGATGGAATTCGGTCAAAATAAGGATAAATTAGGAGATCAAGTAATATTGAAGCTCTAATGTCTTTCATTTATTGATAGACTACTAATTAGTTCAAATTCAGAAATGTATTGGTAAGACTAATACCTAAAAACATGAAACACAGTGAGAAGGAAATAGAGGAGGTATAGAGAAAGATGTGATGTAAAAAGGGGGTAAGAGGGAGTGAAACATGAGGAGGAGGAGGTTGGGTAGACATTCCAGTGATGTCTATCTGGAAACTGTCAGCTGTCATTCCCCTACACCACCTGAGATGCCACGCCTTATCACTCACCCCTGTGTCGCCCATGGCAACCACAGACACGCACGGGATTGATCTTCTGTGTCGGGTTAAGGGTAATGAGGTGCGCTCACACGCACATGAGCTGTGAAGCAGTGGAGTTGTGATTGCTTCGGCATTTAATTGATTAATTGTTGTAATTATTTACAAGGGAAGGTCACTGCAACACCCATGCTTGTTGAAAGGTCACTCTCACGCTGGAGGGATTGTCCACCATATGGGTGTGTTTGTTTGAAGCAAAGAATTTAGCATCATCTTCCAGAAAAGTTTCTCCGTTGCGCATGAGTGAGGTGTGGAACTGCTGACTTTTCATGTGGGTATAACAGTCAGTCAAAATATCTGCCTTTCTTTCAGCGTAACCTGAAAATCAACTTTCTTCATGATTCTTTTCACATCTTTTCTTGTCTGCGGCTCCCTTATTTCTGCCAAACACCCTGACAAAGAGCTGGCAAACCAACATCGGGAGCCAGCTTGAGGAAAATGGATGTGTGTGTGCGTCTGCATAAATGTGTATACGTGTTTGCATGTGTGTGTAGTTAGGGGACTTTCCAGTCCATGGACAGATGGAGAGACTGGGAGACAGGAGGCTTGCTGGCATGAGATGCGCGCATGCTGTTGTGCGTGTTCGTATGAGCCTTTGCGGTGTCTGCGTGCTTTGAGAAAGTGCGTGCATTTGCATGTGAACACACACAGTGTTGGTTTTGAACCTGTGTGCCCAGTTTGTACACCACCTCAGGTCACATGCACATGTTCAGGACTTTTTGTGTGTCTGTGAATGTGAGACAGGGTAGCAACACCTTCTCACAGTGTGTTCAGCAACACTCTCCAGCTTTGACCTTGCCAGGAAGTGCGGACAGGTCACCAAACCAACTGGCTGTGTGCAGACTGTGTATGTCTTCTAAAATGTTTTTAATCCTCAGAGTCACAACATGGCTTTCCAAGACACTTCACTGTGAGAAGCTGTGGCTATGAGACACCAACGTGACTGCTGCTAGAGTGAAAATATGTAAAGGTAAATGAGCACCTATGTATGAGTATGTATTTCAATCTCATACCGAGGTACTGCATTTTCTGCACTATAATGTGCACTTAAAAGCCTTAATTTCTTCACAAAAATAACTGCTCCTTTTAATCCGAAGCACCGATTAATTCTGGTTGTGTTTACTGATGTCAAAGTGATTTTGAGAGATATACTGTGCTTTGTCAAAATGTCCCTCTTTTCTTTACGAGTTGCAAGCAAGGTTGGGTGTTAATGCAAAGACGCCAAAGCGTCGGATAACATGCAGCAGTGACAGACTGTGTTTGACATTAATAACAAGGTTGGGAGTTAGCTTAGTCATGGTAATATTTTTGCTTTAGCAGTATCAGTTTTATTTATTTTTTCATGTTGCAAATAAGGTAGAGAGTTGCAGGTTTTGTGAATTTGCTAACATAGCTAAAGTGTCACAAACAAGTTCTAGAGTGACTGTGAACACAGTAAATTAGGTCTGAATGACTGATAGGCTTATCTCTAACTCTTTCAGCTTATTCAGCTTGTTGCGTCTTAAAGTTTGGTGTGCCTTAAACATGACAAAAGTTAAAAAATAGACCATTCATTGAGGCTGCACCTTATATTCAGTTCGCCCTGTATTGTAAAAAACATGCTAATCATTGTTGCAGCAGGCATTCTGGATGTCAATCATGATTTAAACAAAAAAAATATACAGTAGTTTGTTTAAGCTACCCTTTCACACAACAATAGAAAACCTGAACTTTTCCTAACGTAAACTGACATAGTAATTATACAGCACAAAAGTAAGTTGTGTGCACGTGAAAGAAGCATATGCGCTGGTTTATACCGTTGTGCCGAAACAAACCACATAACTTTAGATCTCATTTTAGGTGACATTCAGATTAAAGTTAACATAACTCGATAAGCTCACATAATGGCATTTTCCGGTAACTCACTCTGAAAATATTTCCTGTGTACAAATTACTTAGTTTCCCCTGTGCATCAGTTGGTTTCTTGTGCACGACAAATGTTTTCACCGGTGCACCAGTTTATTTCTTGTGTGCACCATTTTGATCACGAGAAACAAACTGGTGAATCCCGATTCCCGATTACAGGTGGATCGTCTGAGCTCCTGTCTTTGGTCGTGAACCTTACCTCTGGCTCATTTCGTGCCCCCAGCTGTCCCCCAGTTTCATCTGCATGATGTTCACCTGCTATGCTATTCAAACATGTTGTAGAGTTAGATAATCTAATTGCTCTTTAACAGTCCTGGTACATCACCTGTCCACCCTGGGAGAATATCTCCCTTTCATGTAGACTTATCTGAAGTTTCTTTTTCTTTCCCCAAAATCTGTTTTTTTAAGGAATTTTTCTTCACCGAGAAGGAGGGTCTAAGAGCAAAGATGCCATTTTAGCTTAATCTGTTTAGTTTAGTTTAGCAACCAGCTATTGTTTATATTTTATGACTGACTTTATGTTTTTGTAAAATTACCGGTGTGAAGCCCATTGAGACAACTACTGTATGTTGTGATATTGGGCTATATAAATAAAATCAAAAATAATTTGAATTTGTGCACACAAAAGATCTATAAGCTTCTAATTTTATTTTACTTCTATGTCTCATTAGTGACTCCACAGAATTAGGCTAAAGTTAGGTAATGCTTCTAAATATTTCACCTGAATTCACACAGACTAAACATTGTAAAATATTTGCAAAATTCCTTCAGTTTTAATCTGAAAGGTTTATGGTTTGCTCAGCTATCTTGAGGTGTAAGTCAAAATCTCACCTGCTTTGATATGGATGCTGGGGCTTCGAATCTTGCCTGCTTGGTTCTCAGCAGTGCAGAAGTATTCGTTGTCGTGGATGATGCTGTTATAGGCTGAGGGTGAGAAAGGGTATAGCTGGAGGGTGC
Source organism: Oryzias celebensis (assembly GCA_014656515.1). Taxonomy (NCBI): domain Eukaryota; kingdom Metazoa; phylum Chordata; class Actinopteri; order Beloniformes; family Adrianichthyidae; genus Oryzias; species Oryzias celebensis. The sequence continues at coordinate 65,661,958 of BNCR01000012.1, read as the reverse complement.
CATTGGCATGCACATGGCGGATATGGGGCACATCGTAAATGTCGTCTCCGGTGGCCAGGTACCAGCGCAGGGCGGCATGGGGGGCACCGCCCGCAGGGCAGGGCAGGGACACCCCCACCGAGCTGGAGAAGGTCACCCGCTGCAGGGAGGCATTCACAAAGTACAGCCGCGTAGAGACAACATCTTCACTGTTGACTGTTGGCATGACAGAAAGAAAGAGAGGTACAGGGTTAAAGGCAGTTTTCATTAAGCAGTCAAAATGCATTTCTGAATGACAACTTTTCTAATTCCTGAAGGACAATTCTATGTCCTTGAGGGGAAAAGAGTTAAGCATGGAGGTTTATTATGTTTCTACAGACAAACAATGTGCCTAACAATTAGTGCTGTCAATCGATTAAAAAATTAATCAGATTAATCACATTTTTGGATTAACGAATAATCACAATGTTTTACAAGGTAAATTTTATACAACAGTAAGCGATTTTTGAGAAAAAAATGGCCAGAGAGAGCATTTTTTCTTCATTTTTATTGCCTAAAATGTTTTAATTTGTAAAGTGTTGCCTTAGATATCCCAGAAATGTAATTTGTGTGCACAAAACACATCAACAGTAAGATAAGCAGAACTCTAAAGAACTGATAAGACTTCAATGTTTGCAGTATTAGTCCAACAAATCAAAGATGCTGATATACAGCCATAAGAAACTACATTTGTTTTAGTTTTGACATACTCAAATGTGATTGGCTGCTGTGTATTCACGCTCACAAAAAGAAGTTCCGGCCACATATCCCAAATGTTCTATATTACTGTGCAGGCTTGTTTAAAACAAACTTTTTGTTTCGTCTTCTGGACAAAATCAAGTGGTAAGAGGTGAACTTTTTCTCTGAACTGATGCTTGATCAAACCTATTGTGACAATCAGCATGTATATCGCTTTCCTTTGCGGCTGCAGCAACGCTTTGTGTGTTACCATGACAACGGGCCGCATCACCAATCAAGTAGTCCACTTTTTGTGAGAAAGCGATCTAAACTGACAAAATAACAAAAATAAAGTACTAAAAATCAATTGAATATTTATTTCTTTTGTAAGTGACAATGTCATAAGCGAGATAGTTCCCAATCAAGTGTGTATTTTCAGAAACTGACATACCATAGAAGCCTGCCTTGAGCTGTCCGATGCAAAGTGGAAGATTCTTTGCTTGTGACGTGTAATTAATATCCATTAATAAATAATAACATTAATATATACACGTTTTTTTTAATCAATCGCATGAATTTCTGTTGACATCCCCACCAACAATATATAACTATATATATAAAACGCCCCTTTCACCCTCCGTGGGTGGTACCTCATTCCAAGCTTGGGTCCTTTACCAGAGGCTTGGAAGCTTGAGGGTCCTGTGTAGTATCTTAGCTGTTCCTATTACTGCGCTTTTCTGGACTGAGATGTCTGAGGTTTTTCCAGGGATCTGCTGTAGCCACTCCTCCAGTTTGGGGTTACAGCCCCGAGTGCTCCAATTACCACGGGCACCACTGTCACCTTCACCTTCCTAGCCTTCTCCAGTTCCTCTCTGAGCCCATGGTATTTCTGCAGTTTCTTATGTTCTTCTTGTTGATGTTACCATTGCTTGCTACTGCCACATCCACCACAACAGCTTTCCTCTGTTCTTTATCCACCACTACAATGCCTGGTTGGTTTGCCATTACCATCCTGCCCATCTGTATTTGGAAGTCCCATAGGATCTTTGCTCTCCCATTCTCTGGTGTTTCTCATTTTTACTTTGGGGTTTCCATTGCATATTCTGCAAACATGTTCCTGTATACTATCCCAGTCACCTGGTTGTGGAGCTCCACGTATGCTTTCCTGGCCAGCATCTTAAACCCCACAGTTATGTGCTGGTTGTTTTTAGTGCCTCTTTGCACAGCCTACACCTTGTGTCTTGTCTTGTTGCCCCATTCCTGAGTCCATATCCATAACCAGTCTTGTTGATTATTTGGCTGAGGGGGCTCAGACCTACGCAGAACAGCAGTGGGGACAGAGCATTTTGTTGGTATATGCCACAATTGGTGGACACTTGTGCAAGTGGCTTGTCATTTGTTTCAAGTAGGATTTTCCACAATTTCATTGAGTTTCCCTTAAAGGCTTTTAGATTCCTGTTGATGTTGTACAGAGCATTCAGTGCATCAAGCATCCATCATAGGCTTTCTTGTAATTAATCCAGGCTGTGCACAGGTTGGTGTGTCGTGACCTGCAGTCTTGAACGACTGTTCTGTCAACCAGGAGTTGGTGTTTGGCTCCTCTGGAATCTCTATCAATTCACTTCTGTGTGTTGCTCATGAATTGATCCATGTGCCAATGCATTTTGGTTGAAATGATGCCTGACATGAGCTGACATGTTGTGGAGAGACAGGTTATTGGCTGTTAGTTGGATGGGACTTCACCCTTTGAGGGATCCTTCTGGATCAGGAGCTTTCACCCTTCCATTAGCCATGCAGGGTTAGTCCCATCTCTTAGCAGCTGGTTCATTTGTGCTGCCAGGCCCTCATGGAGGGCAGTGAGTTTCATAAGCCAGTCTGCATGTATCAGGTCAGGGCTCGGTGCTGTCCAGTTTTTCATGCCATAGGCTGTTTTTTGGATGTCTTCCACTGTGATGGTTACTGGTTTCTGTTCAGGGAGATTGCTGTACTCTTTTCTCAGAGAGACCAGCCATTGAGTACTGCTGTTATGTGCTGTCTCTTTCTCCCATATAGCTTTCCAGTAAATGGTAAATGCTGTGTACTTGTATAGCGTTTTTTTACCTTCCTTGAAAGCCAAAGCACTTCACAGTCACAGTCCCATTCACAAACACATTCACACACTGATGGCGGCTCCGCTGCCGGCGCCAACCTTCCATCGGAGGCAATGTACAGTTCAGTATCTTGCCCAAGGACACTTCGACACATAGCGGGCAAGGCGGGAATCGAACCCCCAATATTCCGATTAGAAGACAACCACCGTATCACTGCACCACAGCCACCCCAGTACTGTTCAGTTTCCAGCCTTGGTGGGTCTGCTCTGCTGTTTTGTTTTCTGAGCTTACACTTTTGCAGGTTGAGTTGCTTACAGCCTATGTATCCGTCTGGCTTCATTGTTTCTTGTGTCTTTGGAGGAGTGTTTCCTGGAGCATTTTAGGTGGTACTTCACTCAACCGTTGTAGCTGGTGTCAGGGTTTCCTGGTGTTCATTCTAGACAGGATCTTGTCTTTCAGGTCAGTTGCTGCCTCGCTCAGTGTAACGGTGGTCATTGGGGATGTGTTTCCAAGTTCTGCTTGAGAGTGTGGTATAGCGTCCTCTCTGTTATGATGTTGTGGCTTTCCTGTAGTGTTACAATTGTGTTGTACTTTATTAATCTGAAGTTGTGATAGCAGTTGCCTTTTGTGGATGCTAGAAAATTGAGCTACTAGTTGTTTTGCAGTTAGCCTTGATTGCAGGCTACGGAGCATCCATTCACTACACAGTTTCTACATGTAACTTCTCTGAGTAGGATTACTTGAGTAGTAGCATTCCAAAAGAACCCTGTTCGCACATCTAGTCCATTTCCCTATTTTTAATTTCCATCTTATTCCAGTAGCCCACTTTCCATCAAGGTACTCTGGTTCCCCAGCACCTGATGTAGACCTTGTTTGGCTGGGTAACGATTAAGGTGGTATGACATGTGTTTCATTGACTCTCATGGGTTATGTGGTATATGTATACAAGTATATATATGTTTAAAAATTTTTATCATAGCTCAAAAAAGGGACAAACTCAGAGGAGAAAGGAGATTTTGGCCCAGCCATCACAGTTGTCGCATCATAAACCTGATCTCTTTTAATCCGAAGTTTTTTTATCTGCTCCTGATCCATCTCAATTTGAATAAAAAAATAATCAAAAATTATTTTTTAATCTTAAAATTATTTTAAATATGTTATCCATCATTAGAAAAGGCCAGAACATGATAAAAACACAATTTTCACTGGAGTGGGTCTTTAAAGTATGAGCCCAATGTCTTGGTAAAGTGCAACTTCCATTCATTTTTATCCAAATCATGAAGTGAATGTGCAGCCACTCAGGTCACCTTAGCTCAACAACTTCCCACCTAAAGTATCTGCCAAACCGCTGTGATTCATCTCATCCAATATGCATTATACTAATATGACTAATCTAATAAAATGTATACAGCAAGCCCTTTTGGATGCCTTCAAATCTGTAGAGGAGAGACTATGGGCAAAAAACTCATCCCCCTCTGTTGCAAATGCCCCACATTGTTAAAAAAAAACTATGAGAGGAGTTAAGAAAGCATTTAAAAAAAAATGGCCATGGATGACACAGGTGGACAGAGTCTGGCGAGTCGCTGTGAAAAAAAATCCCACATCTGTTGCTGTTGAAGTCCAATGAAAGTGCAATGATCTTGAAAAAAATGTTGCCATGGTAAAAATGAAGAAATTTTAATGGACATTCTATCCTGAGAAGAACCGACCCGCCAAACACCTTCTGAAACAAAACGTCTTTGTTCACATTACAGTGGAGTATTGAGCCATCCTTTAACACCAGTATGTTTTGTGTGTGTTTGCTGGGACAGGCGGGGGGGGGTGGGGATGGGGGGTAGAGGAGTGTAAGGAATTGCTGAGCTCAGCTTGGCCGGAAGCCAGAAGAAGATGCCGTTCCTCGAGCCAGACAATTTTCTTCTCAGACAATAATATGTAATTAATCCACTTTTTTCCTGGTTTGTGTCAACAATGCATGGATCAGCTATGTGTATGTAATATTTAGCATTAAGCAAGAAAAAGGAGATCTGTCAATGAAAGAAAAAAGACTCAATTAATTGGGATTTCATCCTGAATTTTTTATAGAGTGTAAACATTGTTTTGTATTGAACACGGGCAGCTACATAATGAAAGATGGCCCCGGGAGTTTTCTATTATAGGATTTAGAAAAAGCTTGGATAAATAATTTATTTAAAATTGTATTTTTAGGTTTTTTTTGTCAACTACTAACTGGGATCTCAAGCTATGGTAATAAAATTCAATAAGGGAGAAAAGACAAGTTGAAATCTGGCAAACAGATATTTTTTGTCTCCTCTTTTATTATTTACTATCTATCCCTGATCCATCCATTTCATCCTATGCGTAACACTTAGCTTTTTTTCTGTTTAGACTGAAACACATCGGTAAGACAACTTTAAACTGTTGTATTCATACTTTGTTTTCAACTTTGTCATTATGCATATGTTTCTTTTTGACAGTTGCCTTACTCCATACTCATCTACTTTTGTTTTCTCCAGCCATAGTATAGACAACCAATCCGACATGATCGGAAGTTTTTAAAAGCATTGACTAAAGTCCATGTGATCTACTTTTAGATCTCACACATAGACAATCCACTTTGTACACATGCTGCTGTAGGAGGCTGGTGTCTGACTTCTCTGGTCTTTATGCATGTGTGGGTGTGGAGCTGAATGAGACATCAAGGATCCCAGTAGGAGTACAAGTATTGCAGACAGGACATGGGTGGCTGGTTGAGGGGAGGGGGATGGGGAACGGCTGTCCTCAGGTGCAAAGGTGTTTGAATTTAGCTGAAGAGGTGAGTGCAAATGTTTAGACATCCATGAGTGGTGAGTAAAAGGGGCAAAACAGGTTAAAGCTGAACAGTTGGCCTTGTTTTTAGAGTCAAACTGAGCAACCGACAACAGAGGAGAGCAGCAAAAGAGAGTGCAGGCTGTGAATGTATTTGTGCAGAGGCAAGGTAAAGATGTCAAGGGGGTAAAAACATAACGCTGAAGCAGACATTCTACTCAAAATTGGAATTTAGGTCAACTTCATTCCTACCCACTATTTGATTTTGTGTCACTCCCTCTCAAAGTCTACGAGGCTGTCTGATTTCAGCACCATGGAGAGCATCACAACACACTGCTGAGCTACACATTAGTTTAGTAAGGAACCAGAAAAGCTGCCATAGTGTTTGAATAAGGAATGGATTAGCATCCATATTAGTGAGCAAAATAAATAATTGATGGTATATTATTCCCAGTACAACTACAAAAATGAAAATTAGATATAATTAAGTCACTGTTATTCTTATTAGAATAACAATTTTGTGTGTCATGAAATGAGGTCATTTAACAAAAAATATTCTAAAACGCTAAAATAAGGTGTGAAAAACTATGTTCAGTCAAGGACAAACATCAGAGCTAATCCATTTGAAAATCATAAAGTAACAGACCCACTCCAATGAAAATGGTGTCTTTGCCATTTTTAACATGTAGCATTTTTCTCATGAGGGAGGTCATAATTTAGAAAAAATGATTAATTTGATTGCATTTTTGAGTATTTCTTTTTTAAATTTATGAGAAACTGGAGAAGACAAAACATGCTGTTGGAAAAAGCCTGTAATTGTTGCGTAGAACCATAAGATCCCTTCTCCGCTCCATTCTGATGCATCCACTTGTAGACAAATAGATTGGGGTTGGAATGGGCTGTTGGGCTATTAAAATAAATCAACTGATGATCGGAGTGGTACTTTAAGACATTTGCCAATTATGGCACAGTAGAAGTCCCCTCAAGGTCAGAGCAGTCAGAAAACTCATGAGCTACAGTTCAGATGCTTCTACTTGCAACTTCATTCCTCAAGACTTCAGTGTTAACCGCAAATGGCAATTCCAAGAATAAACAAATACAAATATAGCGTCCAAATTCCCCCAAAAAGCAATAGTTTTAGAGGTTTTGTCTGCTCTCTTTGTCATGCAATAGAAATTCAGATCACTGGGATTACACACACATAAACACGCATTGATACAGAGACGGGGAACAAATGCAGAGAAGCACTCTTTGCTCTACACTGCACAAATTGCAGACTCCTGCAGCACAGGCTGGTATGATCATGTTGACTCACTTTGGACAATGATAAATTTAATGCTAGCTTGAACACATAAAAAAGGAAAGTTGAAAGAATCAATGTGGTCATTTGATCCTGCAAGTTAATCACAAAATGTACTTTAAATAGCTTATCAAGTGCCATCAGCAAAAAAAAAAAAAAAACTTTTTTTGTTGTTTGCTTTTCTGGTCAAAAGGACCAAAAAAAAACATATGTAACAGTAGAAAACTAAAATCTGTGTTTCTTTTAATTTGTGCAACATCTAACCTTTGGTTTAGCCTTTTTGTTGCCCCAGGTCTCCTTTCCTTCTTTTCTCCAGCAGAAAAACAAGGAGAAAATGAGCAGCACTCATTCATACATGAACTGTATTTTGATTCCCTTCTTCAAGGCTGGATGCACTGATTACAATTAAGAAGGTCAAAGTGATTTAATCATACTTCCTGTCGGGTAAAGTCGTTCCTAATTTTCGGAATTTCTTCTTATATTTTTTACTTTTACTTTTGGTATTTTCTACCAGTTTGTTTTTTAAGGTAAACCTTTCTCTTACCCAAGTACATTTGTACAGTTTCCTTGTTTTTAGAGTGGATATGAAAATGGTGCATGAATATGGATGGTGGCGAAAAAAGGATATTGCCAGTGCTGAGCCACTGTGCATAATGCAGCCTTTTCTGTCTCTTCTAGATCCATTCACATTCAGACATTTACACAGAGAGATTCACTGTATGCAGTGATTAAAAAACAGGGCCATGAATCCTCCCTCCTCCAAAAAGTAGACTTCTTCTCCTTTAAATAGTTATAAAATGGACTTTAAAATTCTGTTAATATAATATTACCTGTTTTGTTTGTGGCACCTTAAGTGGACAAAGCACATTCAAACTTAATAGAGTTTAACCTTCATAATACATTTGCTTACAAATGAAACAATTCAAGAAATTCTCAACAGAAAGAGAATTTCATGTCTCCTTCTACAAAGCCTGGGTTATGCAAAATGACTAACTGTATTTCTGGTTGTTAAAAATGATTAGCCTAGATTTTTATCCCATCAGTTTTAAGGATATATGACATGAATGAAATCAATAACAAGTACAAGGAATAAGAAAAACGACTGAAACACTCAGCTGGTTCAGTGTCAGTAACTTATCAGGCAGCCATTTCAGCGTCTGAAAATCCCCATCTCCCTCTTCAAAGGGATGATCTCTGCTGTTGAAGTGAGCGCCAGAATTGTGGAGGTTTTGCTCTCGCTCGGAGAGGGAGCCATAAATTGTTTGACGCTAAGCGGGACGGGGGAGAGGAAAAAGAAAGACGAGTGACTGCGGATGGCAATTTCTTTGCTCTTGTTTGCTCCGTTTTTTTCCTTTTTTCTTGTGCGTAAAGTAAGGAGAGCGCACGCACCTTTCCATCCACCAGACCACACGGTTGCGTGTTGGACCTGTTGAGGGCTCTCAAGTTCCCCGTTTTTGTAGCAGCTGTACAACGTAGCGGGTTACAAATGATCTACATCTCACTGATAAAAAGGAAATATGAGACAACAGAGAACTGGCCTGGTGTAGGCTCTTCCTCGTTCTTCGTAAGGCAGTCCAATTTGGTTCATGGAAAAAAGGAAGAAAAAAGTTCCGCTCCTATTGAGTGAGACTTGTTTGTCTTTCACAATAAAAGCGTGGTGCGTTCACTTCCCCATCACAAGAACTGAAGTCGTAACTTCACACCAACTGGCCAATGAAGTGGACGTGTTTCAAAACAAACAAAATGTTCACACAGAATGTGAGACGGAATGACTTGTTCGTGTCTGTGCTGTACCTTCAACTGACAGCAGGAAAAACAGGCTTCTCTCACTAACCCACATGAAGGAAAGAAAATTCACATCAGAATGACAAGTGGCAGGAAAAGCACCTGGATTGGAGAAGTCGGACTTTTTGTGTCAAATTTGGGGAAATACGCACAATGAGACATTTAATAGAAATGGAAAAGGAACTCTTCGCATTTCCATGAACTCACAAGATTATTGTTTAAAATAAAACCCCACATAGAACAGGAAGAAAGTATACTGCACAAGCTGCTCCAAATCTGCAGCTACAAAGGTGTTTCCAATATTCCTCATCCACTTGTGTCAGTTTTCCAAACCCTAACTAACATCCGAAAGCCTGCTTTGTGAGCGTCTCCAAAAAAAAAACACCAGTCTGAGTCATACTTAGTCACTGGGCTCCCCCTCCAAGCCCCTCTCTGGTCTCAAAATATGTCGGTTCCAAATTTACCGCATCCTTCCATGCGCACATCAGAAACCGCAGGTCAGTTTCAGAATTGTGCCACTTTATTCAAAAGGTAGCAAATAAGAAATAAAAAAAAATTTTTTTTGTTTTTATATGTAAAATGTTCACCAAAGTATAGTTAAAAGTCATGAATGTCTAAATGAGAATGTATTAAAAGACGATGCATCTTCTGGGGAAACACCAAAGAACATAAAGTAACACAGTTAATGTCATCATGCTGTACAGCAATTACGGTGTGGAGTTTGCAGGTTAAAGCCCATCTCTTGCAGAAGCCATGTCGACCGAAACTGGTTAAAACCGGAATCACATTAATTGATTAAATAATTATAGAAAGAGCTCTCACTCCATCTCCTCACCACATGGTGTTTTTCTTTGAAATCGGCACAAATGCGCTCCTAAATTCCTAAAAATGACATTCTAAAAGGCGCTCTTACTCCCCAAATGATCTAAAATTGCACGAAATGTTTTGATCATTTAGGTCTTTTTTTATTTCCCAGGCCTTGTTCTGGCCTGTCAGGCCTGGAAGAGAAAGATTCCCACACAGCCCTCAACTGAGTTAATCTCCATTTTATTTTCCTAAAATGACAGACAACCTCCCAAATCATGACAAAGAGGAATGAGTCCCCCCCCTTCACACGCACACACCTCCCCAGCAGGAAATCATCCATCTGAACCCCCCACCATCACCACCTCACTCCAACCATACACACACACACGCACGTACAGAAGCTTCCCTCTCTGCATTAATGGGTGCAGATGTGCTGATATGCAGCCAAATTCAAGCCAGCAATGACCTCATGAATATTTAATTGATGGCACATAACAAATCCAAATAAAGAATAATAATAATGAACTTAAATAAAAGTGTTGGAGGAAATATCATGCACTGAAAATAAGCAGACAACTGTGCGCTGTTCTAGGAGGCGCAGCCGAGCAAAGAAAATACGCAGTACTGATGCATATGCATGTATGATAATAGATTTTCCCCTCCCTCAAAATTCTCATATATATATCTATCTATATATAGATATAGATAGATATATATATGTATAAAACACAAAATCAGTAAGACAGCAAACAACAGAAACTCTTCTTTGCAGTTGATTTGTGCAAAATGAGGGATGTTGTTGCCCGTTTGAAAGCAACGGAAAATTGAAGTTTGTTTCCCACCGCGTTATCTACATCTCTCCCATCTCAAGCACTCTTTCCGCTCCAGTGCCTGTTTGTAGCATCCCCTCTTCCTCTCTCTCTCTCTCTCTCACACACACACACACACATTAACCCCCCTCCCCTTCATCCACCACAAAAACACACGTGCACACACACGCACACACATACGACAGATCTCGTTCATTCACGAGAAGGGGCGATGTACAGTGCGTATAATTGAAATAGACCCTGTAATCCAATTACATACAACAAAACAACTCAGACGTCCCTGCCGCAGCTACAGCCTGCATGGCAGAGGGCACTGCCAAGGCCAGTGATGGCAAACATCAAGCAGCTTCTAACCCCAGAAAGGAGAGCTCGAAACTACAAAAGACAATTAGGGGAAACAAAGATGCATCTGCAACTTCAAGCCTCTCTAAAACAACAAAACATGCAATTCATTAATAGAATAAATAAAACAGGCAAAGTCCTGTTGGTGTTCTTTTAATCAACTAACTATAAGTCCTTGCAAAGTGACTGAAAAGGCGTTAAAGGCAAATGAGTCATTATCTCGCATCTGCAGTATTGAGAGCAAAGCCAATCAGTAGAATCTGGTGGCAGAGAAAATGGTGGATGAATAATTAGAGCCGGGATGATAAGAACTCGGTCTGCACACGAGCTCTCCTCTATTTATCTGAAACAATACTGTATGCAAAACACCCCTTTTTCATATGAAATGTTATATTAATATTGTGCGTAAGCATCGGTTTTCATCTCTATATAAAATTGTTAACCTGTGTTGCAGTTCTGTGCCATGCATTCCACGGACACAAAATATATTTATTTGAACACAATCTTGAAAGAAAAGAGCAAAAAACTGCATGTTTTAATTTGTTTTATCCATATCAAGACACCCCATCACCCCCCTTCCCCTAGCGTGCACACACGCACAAACACACTGTTGTCTTTGTGGTGCAACAGGACAGAAAAAAAAGTCTGCAAATACTTCAAACTTTTCTCCCTTTTTTTCAGGACCTCAAACGAGTAAGCAGTCCACAAATGTGACCAGCCAGCATCGATTTGTCCTTTATCGGTGCGCAAGATTCTTATCAGCCTCATCTCTTATTCAACAGCCTCCATATTCATGACACCTCCACATATTCAACATGCAAAAGGCAAATGCAGATGCGATTTTTATCGCAGCAAAAACGTTATTTTGTGCCCATTTCAAAGATCTTTGAGGATTGTGGTCAGCCTTTTAACATGATTCTTGCATAAAATGCGGACCACGAACCTGTGCTTTTAATGTTATTGATCTGATCAGATAATGAGGGGTTGGAAAGGTAGGATTAACCTGGGCGCTCGCTCTGGAAGCGAGGGTTGGAAAAGTATCTTTTCAAAACATTAAGGCAAAGTTCAAAAGAACAAGATTTGCAGTTTATTTGGGCACCCGCGCATCTCATTTTCACTTAGTTGTGTTTTTTGGCTTTTTTTTTTTTTTTTTTTTTTTGGTGCCACAGACATCATCACCCATGCGTTATGATGATGACAACACGCAACTTCAGAACTGAGAAGAAAAAAAGACAAACATGCATGCCATACTTGAAACACTCAAATGACACCTACCTTCTTGCAAAGAATACAGCAGAAGTAAAGTTACAAGCCACATGCCATTAAAAGCTGTAATATTTCATAGGAATGTTGTGCAGTCCCCAAACAAGAGTGCACGGCGCAGCGGTCAAGTGAGGTCCGTGCTGGACTGGTTCTGCTCCTTCTCCCCGGGGGTGTCGCCAGCCCTGGTCCCGCACTCTCCAGCGCTCAGAAACGAGCAGCCGCGCAAGAACCGCCTTAGTTGCCTGTTCTCTCCTCCCCTCACCGGGACAGACTGCTGTCGCCCCACCCCCGGTCTCCTAATAATGCGCTGTAGTGGAGAGATGAGACCCACGTACTAATGAGAAAATCAAATTTTCCGTTTTACGCACACAACGATCCAAGTTCCACATTCAAGCGAAAACATATTTCTCTCGTGGGTTTTCCTTAGGTGCAAAAGAAGAAGCTTGCGCTTGCTTATTCAGCGTTCAAGCAACTTAAAAACGTTTTTTCAGACTCTTTACAGCGGTGCGTAAAGAGGGAGCTGAACTTCCCCAAGCACAGTGTGGCAGCGAAGGCAGCAAACCAGGTGAGGCTTTTGGAGTGAACAGTGAGACGCATTGCTTAGTGCGCATGGAAACTACGGACTCCGTTTCATTCAAGAAGAAAGTGATGTGCGCTGCGCTGCACCCGCGTCTAGCTGCAACCAGCGGGCGCGCTCCGGTGACGTTTGCTTTCATACTGGTTTAAAAGTATGTATCACATGTATTTCAATGTAGTCGCATCAAAACAATCATCCAATGATCTTGTGAATATAAATGTTCACAAATCATTCTAAGTCTGAGACATAAAATCAACTGCCCAGATGTCATTAAACAAAGCTCCATTTTATTTGATTCATGCCAATTAGTTTAACAACAAAAATTACAACAATACAATTTGCACAAACATAAACACAAATAATTGGATTTTGTTTCTTGAACAGACAATTCAACTTGAAAAGTTATTCAATGAATCTTGTCCTAAAAAGTACATTTAACAATTTCTAACTCCAATATACCTTTTTTGAACAAAAACTTTGCGACACCCTTTCCTTAATGTTTACCAAATGGTCAACAGACATTCAAATATTTTGTTAAATACAACTTTAAGTCATCAAAAAGTCATAAACTGTCGATCTGACGGGAAATGTGATCTCAATCTTGCTCCCTATTTTCATTGCATTCAGTTCATCACTTTAATGGCAAAGACACATAAGGATGGTTGCCTTCAAAGATATATTCTCTACCTGATAAAACCCCACTGACACGTCATTTCTCAATTCTTATAGAACCACTCCAATGAAAATGCTTTTGACATGTTCTTGTGAGTTTTTTTCATAAAAGAAAACCAAGCTTAAAGTTGTGTTTTTGAGGTTTTTTTTTTTTTTTCAAATAGTCGTGAATGGACCAAACCAAAGAAAATGTCGTTTGCAAAACCCTGTGGTGACGTAGGCGCTACAATAGGCAGCTCACAAGCTCCCTCCTCCACTCCATTCTGATGCATCCACTTACAGATAAATAGATCCATTAATGTCTTCTCTTTCCTCGTCCAAGCTTGCATCTGGTTCAAAATGTAAGGCTGAATAGCGCCAATATTGCTCTCCATCTTTGATGCTCTGCTAATATTACATTGGGGGTGTTAGAGGCTGTAACCTTCCAGGAGAGAGTGTCAACAGAAGGATGTTGGGAAGCAGGAGCGTGCTTTCGTTTTTGCCAACAGTCCCGACCACAAATTAGAAGCAAATTTCTAATGAACTTCCGCCACTCTTCAGAAGCTATATTCTAGAAAACAATGCATTTGTTTTCTATCCTTTTGGCTAAAATCGGCATAATCACAACTAAAAGACCACTGGGAACAATATTACAATCGATCAAAGATGATTGGAGTGGGACTTAAATGGTCCTAGTTGTGGAATGGAGCAACATTTTGTAACGGGAGCTCTAGAAAACCCTTCTGCTGTCTGTCACAAGAATCACAGATAAAGAACAGACAACCAGAGTAAAATATACCAGATCAGATGCAGTTCAAAAGCAAGTTTTTACCTGGAATCAGACTGAATTGTTAATCCACAGACGTAAGTTTCTTAGAGATGTATGATAATTGAAAACAACTTTGTGATGGAATTAAAAGAATTATTTATGAAATTATTTTTACATCCCTTAAGAGAAGGGCAATCTTCTCGCAGCAATCGAAGAACCCACACAAATGTCCCAAGACAGTTTTGTAACCTTTCTTGTTGATGGTGTTGGCAATTTGTAAGACTGAACTCTTCTTATAGTAAACAATATTTTTCAGAAGTGTGTGTTATGCAGATCAATAGAAGCATCAATACATTTTACGTTCAGTTGGCAATCTGTGAGCGCATGAAGAGTTAGGAGGGCAGTGTGGTCAGAGGCTAGCATCATTTTATCTGCATCTCAGTTCCTTCCTTTCTTCTCCAGTGATAAACTGGTTTTTGAGCAGGACCCAACACATTAAAGCTCTATGTGCGCAGCAGCATCACCCATCTGCCTTGTATGATAACACAGGAAGTCTGTCTTCAAAAGGCGATGTGGTGAGCCAGTTAGGGGGCTGATGTGAGCTGGCCTGACAGCACCAAGCAGGTTATGCTGTATGTCAGCCAGTGATCATCATGAGGGCTGACAGGCTGAGCTGGGCCAGCCAGGCCACAGAATATATATATTTATATATATAAAGCAGCTCCCAGACAGTTGCAGTAACAGTCAACAAGGACTGGGCCAGGACAAGCCACCATGTCGCTAAAAACCTCAGCAGCGCGTGACTCATCTCCATCACTCGCTACATCACTCTATTGTTACCCAGAGATAGTGAAGTGGACAGGAAGTGAAAGTGGCAGAAGTCACAGGTGAGTGTTTACTCAATGTGCACCTCAGAAAAAAACAGGAGAAAGTAAAGGGTGGATATAGGACGACAAAAGTGATGAGGCGGATAAGTTCATGTGGATGTTTGTGTTAATGCTCTGACAATCAGAGCACCCCTCAGGCCACGACTCCATGCTAGGATCATATTAGTGCTAATGTATCCAGTATTAAAGCACTGCCCCACTCCCACTGAAACCTCTGCAAGGTTAGAATTAGGAGAGGAAGAGGGCACATGGCACTGCTGCTGAGCTCTGCACAAGGTCACATGGAATCAAAACAAGGGTGAAGAGAGATGAGATGCAAAAACAGGATTGATAATTGTCTGTGATTGGATGAGCAGGCGAATACCCTTGATTGGCCAAGCTATGTGGTTATGATCCTCAACGTATCAAATCTGTATAAGAAAACGTATCTTTAAAACACAATTTAAGCAAAGCATCAGCCCTCTGCATGATCAAGTGTGTCTGTGTGCCGCACAACCCTCTTCTCCAGCCTCTACAGCATGCCATTTTGTTCCAACGAGCCCCTGCATTAGGCAAATATGAATTACACACAACCATGCTGCAGCACATTAACAGGAAGCTGCCAGCCAATCGACTGTTTGCCTTGAACCAAGCATGCACGATTGCAGAAAGTATATTAGCACATCTGAGAGCATGATGGCAAAGACGGGACATATTCCTTTTCTGTTCCTCGTTAGAGATGTGTTTACGATTCCGCGTTTGCTCCAGTGTGGGTGTGTTTGCACATGCATGCTCGTGCATGGCAGCTGTGCACATAAGAACATCATGGGGTGTTAATTTATTCAAATGAGCTGCAGAGGATAACGAAAAGGATGGGGTGAGGGGCAAGGGGGGTGTATTTCCTGTAACAGGGGAGGAGGGGGGACACCTTCAGCTGGAGGTTTATGTCTCCATTTTTCTTCCTTTTCCCCCTGTACTTGTTTTCTCATCTGTTTAAACAAATGAAAGCATTTGCAAGGTTGAGAGAGCGAGGGAGACAATGAGGCTGAAAAGGGAGAAAACATGGAAGATGGGGAT
This sequence comes from Oryzias celebensis, assembly GCA_014656515.1. NCBI lineage: Eukaryota > Metazoa > Chordata > Actinopteri > Beloniformes > Adrianichthyidae > Oryzias > Oryzias celebensis. The sequence continues at coordinate 65,646,100 of BNCR01000012.1, read as the reverse complement.
TGATGAGATTCTGAAGCAGACACAACGCCTTGAGTCAAAAAAAAACACACCGCACTTGGGCGATACCAACACTTTCAAGATGGCTGCCAGTGGTGGCGTCCTGATAGGACCAATACCGAGGTCTTGTGTACCCTACTCAGGTGAGCACACCAACCGATTTTGTTCACTCAAATGCATTTTTTAAGCGTTACGGAGAGTTTCAGCGCAGCCTCAATAAAGATTCCGCTTTTTCATTTGAATATGTTAAATACATCACAAGCACACCTTGTACAGAGATATTGATCAGAGATACATAGTGACACCTGGTGGCCACAACTAAAGATGTTGTCTCAGATAATGCGAGCAACACTTTGCAGCATCTACTGAATAGATCTTGATCCTGAGATCAGTACTGCTAATATTAAGGCCTTTTGATAAATGTCAAAGCAGTTTGAATCACTCAAAGTATTAAGGCCATATTGTTATAAAGGAGAACCTAATTGCCATTATTAAAGTGATTATAAAATATTGCAATAGCTTGATTGTTAATTTTAAATTCAACTAAATTTTTAAATTCCTTTTGTGGTCAATTTCAAGTAATGAATTTTCAGATTATATGATGATCAAAGGAACACAACAAGAATATTGAAATTCAAAATAAAAGCATTGACATATTTATGTGCTGAAGAGTTCCAGAGGTCAAACTGTATGAACAATGTTTAAACAAACGACATGGCTGTTCATTTTTCCTTATAATGGAAGTGCTATATTTTAAAACACATTTCATGATTGTGTTAGTTTAAATGTAGTTCAGAACAAAACAAAACTGACATTTGCTACACAATAATTTAGGTGTATAGCAAAACAACCTCTAAATATTGGTTCCTTGAATCAGTATAAATGTTTTAATGGCATAATCATACATTTAAACTGTTTTTAAAACCCAAAAAGTGGACAATGACATATTGCCATTCACAGTGAAACTATCCATCCATTTTCAAAACTCCCTTAATCTCTGCAGAGGTCACAGGTCACTTTTGTCACTGTTGGGTTAAGGAAGGGTGAACCCTGTATGGTTTGCCAGTCCACCACATGGTACAATCAACTACTTTGATCGAACTAATTCATTAAAGTTGGTTAATCTGTATATATTGTCTAAGTGTAATCCATAAATGATATAGAAACATACAATAAGGATAATTTTTAAGACTGTAGTTCATCAAATCAGAGAGAATTGAAGAAAAAATGAGGTGTTTTCCATTTTCGGACAATAACTATATCTTCTGTGTACTGATGAATACATGTATCAATAAATCTGGAAAAAAATGTTATCAGTTTTCCAGTTTTTCATTTTTACTTTTTAACATTTTAAAACAAATCACAATTACCAGAAAAATAACACTGTCCAGTAAATCGTGTTGCTGATTCGGCAACTGTGACGACTCTCAGGTTACCTGAAGTTTGTATAAATAAGGGTCTAACAAACATAAATACAATTTTGCCTACAACACCTAATTGTGTTGCTGTAGTGTTTTTTTTACATAACATTAAATCAGCAGTAAACCGATGAAGTCAAGAGATGAGAAGAGACAAGTACAGATGGCAGGTGTTGAAGGACGTTGGGAACAGGTGAGCTCTTGTTTTCTGCTTTGCCAGGCTTTAGTCCCTTTGGCTGTCTTTTGCCCTGCATCACATAACCTCACTGGTTGAATGAATCAGTGACTAATGACACTTAGGAATGTGCATTACTTTTTTTCTACCCTCTTCTTTAGGGAAAAAAGGAAGAATTGAAACTTTAAGTTGTGTTTTTTTTCTAGCATTTTTTAACAAAACACCTCCAAGCAGGTCAATTGCATGTTTGTAAAATTAAAACAACATTTCCCTATTGTTTTGAGATTATTACCACTATCTGAACTTATGAGACAGTTTCTCTGAGTTTTTAAATGCACTCACAAAGGTTACACCTCCTAAACTGTTTGTTTTTCTGTGTTTTTTTTTTTTTTTTTCTTCTTCCCAGTAGCAAGTCCTGCCGCCCGCCTGTGAGTATCTGATCAGGCCTTCATGCTTGTTTCTGTTTCCCTCCAAACCTCCTTCTGGAGCAGTGATGTTATCAGGTGTAGTCAACACTGTGACAAATGGCTTCTCACACTTAACTCAACTGAAACCCTTATGGAAAAAAAGCTGACCCAAACCCTTGGGGATCCAAGCGGGCTAACTGCTTGCTTCACAGCTGTGCTAACTTTTACTGCTTGATTTTTCTTTTTTTTTCCGTGAAGTCTGAAGGTTGGATGGAGAAGAGAAGGAAGGAGAGCAGGGGATTCATCCATACTGACAGCTCCCTTCTCTCCCTGTAAGGACTTATTTATTCAGGAATAATTAATCAAGCTAGAGTTTTCTGGTGCCATGATTAATGAGTTTTGTCGTTCGCGCTGTGACCATGAAAATACTGGAGTCCGCGATGCAACATGACCAGCCTGGAGTGACTAACAGTAATATAACTTGAAGTGTCTATGTGGCATTTCAGTGGCACAGTCAGCTATAAGCTATAGCTCACAGAGAGCCAAGACCCCCTCATCTCCCTGCAAAGAATCAGAGGTGCTGAAAGGACAGTGTTACTCATTCTTTCTAGGAATTTTATCATTATTTAGGCCAGGGATAGGCAACTCCAGGGCCACAGTGTCTGCATGATTTCCAGATATCCAAGCTCTCGAGGTCTAGAGTTGCCAATCCCTGAATTAGACCTATTTGTAAAAGTTTAATTTGAAAACTCTTTGTGAGGTTTTCAAGACTCCTTCAGGTCAAAATGAATTTTCAATTCATTTTAGCAAACATAAAACCTGCAGTCAGATGTCTTTTTTCAGTTTGGCAAGTGCTTTCTGAACAGCCTCTCAACTGTTCCAGGCCGGGCTGGGCTTGGTCATGATTGCCCTTTGGCTCCATCTCGTGGTAAGTTTGTGTCTGCAGTCTAAGATTTTAAAAGCAAGATAACAAGATCATGGTGATTGCTTTCCCTACTTTTTGTTCTTTTTTTTTGCTTGTCTTGTTTTTGTTGTTTATTAATCTTTATCTCTCTTCACCCTCTGTTTATTAAGCTTTATTGAAGTTGAATGCAGTTTACATGACCTGTTCTAAGTAGCTTCACATACAGGTAAAGTTGTCCATGTATTTGCATTTTTATCTGTTAGATTATATTGATGGATTTTAATGGATTTGCCATTTACTTATTCTTGTTTTTTTTTGTGCCAGTAATGGTTTTTAATCTAAATAATTTACCATTAGTTTTTTTTTGTGTTCTTGATTTTCAATAAATACTGCGTTTATATATTCTTTAAAGTAATAAATGAAAAGCTGTCCTTTTGAAAAAAAGGCTTATTTATCCCAAAGAATATTAAATATAAACATATTTAATTTTTTTTTTTTTTTATGTTGATACAAAACTCCTGTTTTTTCATGAATCTAAATTTGGGATGAAGTAATAAAACTTTACTGAAATGAATTGAAAAGCACTATGAAGCCTAAAAAGTCTTGGAAAGATCACAGTAGCACAATAAAGTACTTTTTTAACTCAGTATTGTATCTCTTAAAGCTAATAATAGGGGTGTAACAATTCATTTGAATAACAATTCAATTTATATCATAACTTGTGGTTGCTAGTACAATTCATCAGTACATTTTGAACGATCCAATTCACTAACCTAAAATGGATCCAGGACATCTATATAAAAATGTAACCAGTGTAACTCAAAGATACATACCTGATACTGAACAGTGCAGGCGATTCCTTGTTTTTCCACATCAAGATAAAACAAATAGAACATAATAAGAACATTCTACCACACTGTATGCTCACGTCATTGTAAAATCCAAAGTGTTTCCACACATTGGATTGTAACGATGGTTGATCGCCTTCTGCTGCCATCATGTCTGATGTCCTCTGTGATGGCATTTGGTCATTGCTCGTTTTAGTAAAATAAATCTATTGTGCCTCAATCTAAATAGTATTTACCAATATCAATATAATCCATTTTTTTCATTTTGAAACACTTTTATAATAGGTATAGGTCAATTTTGATGAACAACAAGCCTCAGACCGATCGATCTGGTTGAAACCTAGGAATAGAAATCAGTTAATCAATTAAGTTGATTAGTCATTACCCCCTAGCTAGCTAATATTGAATCATTAGTACCCAGTGAAACACTTGGGATTCATCACAGCAGGTCAAATGCTTTTTTTTACATACTGTTTTAAATAAAGTATAGTGTTGTGTATTTAATACCAATTTATTTAGTATTTACATTGTCAACGCTATAAATATCCTTGTGATTGTATAAAAAATAAGAAGAAATGTGTGAGTAACTTTTTAAAAGCAGTCAGGATTGTGATTTTATTTCAACCATTCATGCCAATCATAGTTGTCTCAATATCAAAAATTCTCCTGATTCTTTTAGTCATTTATCTTTATTTCAAGTAGTGTTTTAGTTAGAAATTTCCTCCAGATGTGTACAGAGATTCAGCACATCATGCAGTGTTGTCAGATACACTTTATTTGTACAAGGGCCCTAGTTAATCACACACAACATTTAAGATTGTAGCAGTTCATTTTTGGGTCTTCATTTTGATCAGCGCAGCTCAGTCATCATCTTCAAGGATTGGTTTTGGCTGCAGGTTCAGACATAATTTGACATTAGTAAAGGCAAAAGTCAGTAAACTTTCTCTACATTTAGTGAAATACACAGTTAGAGAGGTGTGTAATCTAAACAGAAACTGTAAAGTCTTGGTCAAAGCCTTGATCTGATTTGATGATTTAAAATGTCACTAAAAATCTGTCCACGTTTAGACATTACTAGTCTTACCTTGGGTTTGCCACATCTTCTGATCTTGTTGCCTTAAAAAATAAAAAAGTGCAAATTCAACCGCCAATTTTAAGGATAGTTTCAAGCCAACAAATACAAAGCATGTATTGTTGCAAGAGATGCACTCTCATAGTCATGATAGCACCATAACCTTTCTATTTTCTATTGTGTTCTTGGTTTGTTGTTAAAGTCTAACAACTCATTCAAGCCAAACAAAACATGTTGCTGAGGACTTACCAACCAACAATACGAAGGATAGGAACACAACAACGCCGGAAAAAATCAGACCCCCAACACGTAGTGTTTCATAATCTGCAAAGTCATAAAGAATCAGGTTCAATTCAATGTCAATTAATGAAAATGATGTTAAAGTTTGTTCTCTGATCTGATTTCATTTCTCCTTCTAGAGTGCTTTAACTGTCTACACTTAAAGTTCATTCCCCAGTTGAAAATGAGGTACTTTTCAAACGAAATGGCTACTTACCATAGTAAAAGTCTGAGTCCAGCTCTGGATCTATACCGGAAACTAGACAATGAACAGAACATTCATTTACAGATTGTAGCCGGATCCCCAAGATGATCATTTGTAAAGACGTGAACATTACTTTGATTTTTTTTTTTTTTACTCAAATTATTTTGTTTTTTAAGGATCCCAAAATATTTATTTTATGAATCAATTCTTTGTTTATATATATTCATGTGAATTTTGTAATCAGTAGCCAGCGTTGGGGGTAATGAATTACAAATAAGCGAATTACTGTAATTTAATTACTTTATTCAATAACGGAGTAAAGCAACAAATTACAGTTTATATTTTGGTAATTAAATTACAATTACTAGACTACAGAAACCCTCATTACTTCATTACTCACATTCTGGTGCAGTGAAACCATAGGTGACTAATAAAACAACTTAATTTGTGTAAACAGTTGCCTCTGACATTGTCTCTTGGTTAAATCAAACAAAACTGTCACTAATAAACGAAACAGAGTTACTGAGCAATGCACGCTAATGCAGAGTTGGAGATTGGTCAAAGTAAGATGAAGAGAGTGAAATGTGGACGTGGGCCAATTTGTAAGAGCAAATTGAAAGGAGCAAAATTCAGCAATTGGAGATATTTAGACTTTTTCCAAGTTGTTGAAAAATAATGACAAAGAAATTTTAGTTAAATGCAATGTATGTTCTGGAGATTAATTGCTTTGCATTGTGTCAATAAGCAACCTGTCTTTTCACTATGTAGGCTGCTATACAATGTAAATTTTCTTATGTTCAATTATAGTGAAAAGAATGGGGTGGTGCTAAAAATGTGATTGCCCTTGTGAAGCTTCTATGTTTTTATTTATTTATTGTGAGTGTTTTTTTTAAGGGTGTAATTGTGATAGTTTTATTCCCTTGGGATTTTATATGTGAGTAGAAAAAAAGGTAAAGTAACAAGTAGTGAATTACCTTTTAAATTGGGGAACAAGTACAGTAATTTAAATGGAATTTCATCCAGTAAATGAAGTAAAATATTAAATTAATCTTTTAAAGTAATTTAACCAACACTGTTTGAAAATATACATTATTTTGTTTACTCTTGCAAAAGCACTCTAATAAAAGTTTTGTATCTAAAATATTTAGATAATATTAATTTTGATGGCATTAATTTGGAGAAACACCTTTCAGTGCAGAAGCAGCCTTAAAAAGAAAAACAAGAACAAAAAAAATGTGAAACATTGCTTGCCACTCAGAACACTGGGAAATGGCGCCATCTATTGGAAAATCATACACATTTCGAGTAATCTGTACAAGAGGTTCTTTCAAATTTAGAAAAATATCAAACAAAACATGTTTTCAAATATTTTGAAATAGTATTTATATCCTTAGTTAATTTTGGGGGCTAGACTCCCAAAAAATAGTTGAATTAATCATTAAATGAGCAGAAATAAATATCCACAAACAAAAGTCTCTGACTTTTGATTTTGGTTTATGCACTTACTGAGCATATGTCAAACAACAATAATCCTCATTACTGGTATGTTCTTACTAGTTGAGTTATCAGCATTCAGGATTGAAACGTTTTGTGCCTACAGAGAAGTCATTGACCTCCATTATCCTTCATGTCTCTCTGATACATTAGCAGCAGTAAAAGCAGTAAGCACACATTTCAGCTCCAGATGATTTAAATGAAAACTTTCTGTTTGATTCTCTGATTGAGCATGAAAAAAAGACTTGAATGTTATTGTGTTTTGTTTTGTATAAGTAGATTAACTTACCTTTGGTTAATGAAGGCATGCTGCTTTGTCTGTTTGTGTGTTCAGAGAGGAAAACTGAAAGGATGAAGAAAAGTTTTTTTTTTCTCATCACAGATAGCAATCCACCAGAATGCCATGTTTCAAAGAACTGAGTACACGTTTTTAATTCTATTTGTTGTTTTATGTTGGTAGACCACAACAACATCAGCATACTCTAAACTTCTTGACCTTTAATCATTACTTTCCATAGATTAAGAGATTAAAAGAGCCCATTTCTGTCTTAGCTTTGTTTAAACACTCTCATTTTGGCACTTTAGTTCTTCCATTAACCATGTTTCCTAGCTTGTTTGAATGCTCTACCAGACATAAGGGCATAGCGGGCAGTTACTCATTAATGTGTGAAAGCTCCAATATTCATTAACCTTACACCTTGAGCTGTCAGATAGAGGTCATGGACTGAACAAGCGAGACTGACACCCATTTTAACGTGCATTTTTTTTCCCCTTATAATTTGGATAAACAAGTACAGCAGCAGGTTCCAATAAACTAATGCAACTCTGTGATTTTCAGACACACGACACAAATGGTATATATGAAAATAGAGAGAGAAAAAGAGAAATGTAACTATAAAAAGCAATACCAAATTAAAGAATTTGAGTTTACACACACACACAAAAGCTTTCAGCATATAAAAGAGTTATCACTGACTGTTTTTTAGAATTGATTGCAAGAACTCACCTGAACTGCTAAAGGCTCCCTGTCTGGAAGTGTGTGCAGGTGGTTTTGTCTATAACCTAAATCAGCTTCTACAGGGATCAACCCCTTAACTCTCTTTCTCTCCCTCCCTCACACACACACACAAATGGCTACTTCTCCACACCGTCACGCACATTTTTGCCACTAAGTTACATATTTACAGCCTTATAAAGGTACCACCAATAAAGTGTTGATTTTCCAACCTTTGGAGCCTAAGTAGGAACTTCTTCTGAAAGGTACACACATGGATTCAAATCACAGCATTAACCTTGACTAAAAATGGTAACATACTCCCACTGATCCACACCTGCAGGAGGGTTGCCTGAGAAACAATTCCTTTTGCCTTTAATGCACGCAGGCGAGAAAGACTAAAAAAAAAGCACTCTGATTTATTTTTCTGTCTAAATGAACACAACAAACACACCTTGTGTTTGAACAAGCGCTCATTTATTGATTGACTGATGCCAAAAGCACAACAGGTTGCTACACAACAAGGCCACATGCATAGAATAAACACACAGGATTTACTTCCACAGAAAGGTTTCTTGAAGCAGAATAAATTAATCTCATAGAAGCCTGATCTTAAAGATTCAAAGCAAACATTATTTGTTTGTTTTTACTTTGAGATTTGGCTTACAATAGGCTACTATTAATGTAGTCTAGAAAATACATGTGAGTTATATAGATAACTTTGTTCAAGTTCATTATTCTGACCATGTCTGACTTTCTTTCAGACTAAGTCTTAAAAACATTATAACAAAAAAAAAAAAAAACAAAGGCTTATATTTGCAACAAGTGGTAAAGTCAAAAGAGAAATACCCTGGCTTCACAGATTTGTGGCACTAATGAGTGAGAGACGGGAAGCTAATCATAGTCTACTGGAGACTATTTATCCTGAAGGAGGGCAGTAGTGGATCAGATATGTGAAGAAGGCAGTGAGACAGCTGATGTACGGAATCTCCTCACTTCGATGTGGTGGAGAAGTCCATGCAGATCCCTGCAAATCACTCATGCGCTCACTCATAGAGAAGTGAAAGTTGAGATTGTCTCGTGTAAGGCTCATCACATCTACACTTAGTGACATACACACTTGTAATGGAAGCACAATAACACAAAGAGTAGACGTGCATGAATGAATGTGCACGCAAACACAGGACCATTCAAACATAAACAAAGATTGCCTCATATCAGAAATGTAAACCATCTATGCTTATATCCGCACAATACTTATATGAATGGACTTTCCAATTGTGAGAAACATCATCCAAGACAACTGACAAAACAAACAACAGATTTACAAACTCCTTTAACTACGGAAGCCGAAAGCAACCTACCCTACTTTTTTCCCCGTTTTCTCATTAAAACAAGATCATGTCGTCATCACCGGAAAGCAAGATTTTTACCATGATAAAAGACCAAGTCTCGAGTGACACGTAGTCTTTCCAGTCTGTCCCTCTCATGCATCGCTCTGTAACTATTTAGACAGTCTGATTCATTCATCTGGTCACTGAAGAAATTGACAACAACTGCAGGATCACTGAACTGCAGCCACCTGCGCAGTTGTAGCAGTGTTAACCTTCTCCCCAAATAAGGATGACTGACTTGAATGTTGTTTATGACCAAAAACATCAGCACAATCTCCACCTCAGTTAGACCATTATTAAAATGATCAATTAGAATTTCTTTTTTTCTGGTTTTTGACATTTTCTGACATACTGCTTTGGTTTGCTGCAGATTGTAAAAAAATGAAAAAAAGCAGTATCGGGGCTGTTTGGGTTTTGCTAATATTCAAAGATCGGTGAACGCACCACGCAGAGTCATTTGCTGGCTCTGGGTTATGTCTTTCAACTTGATGTCGGGGGGTTTGGGTGTTTAAGGTTGAGTTATTGGCTGAATACGGGAAATAAAGGGAGGAGGCTGGTGCATCTGAGGGAATTTAGGCATTTGAGGAGAGTAGCTCCGATAACAAATCAAAAATTAACTAAAAAACAATGTTATGTTAGGGAGGAAGCATTTCCTTTGCTGTTCTTGAGAGTTGTTGGTGTAAGGAATTGATTGTTGCCCATAGTAACCACAAAACACAGAACTTACACATTACGTCTTGCTGTCTCAGTGCAGGAAAATAATCTTATATTGCTATCATGACAAAGTGACATTTGTTTATTTGTGAAACAATAGATGTTGTTATCACAAGAAAATGGTTAAAAAAAAAAGAGGGTAAGGCGTTTTCGGCTTCGGTACTTGCGTCACTAAGACAGCATACTGGAATGGGTGACCGTCACACAAGGCACAGAAATAGACAAGAGCACTGAGGAACTGGCAGTCGCAAAAAACAACATGGCGGTAAACTTATGTACATATTACACCTTTAATTGAATACTTTCCTTTCTTTCCCTGACATGAATTCACTGATAATGGTTTTCAATTCCTTCATTGTTTTTGTGGTTAAACAGGAGTGAAAACAGCATTTCGGACGGTAGTTGAGGTCCGGCTGTGGTGCCTCAGTTCTCTGCTGGAGTCTCTTTGGCAGCAGCTGTTTCACAAAAGAAAGAACAGTTTAAACATAAATAAAAAAAAAACTGCTTAAGACAATTCCTGCCGTCCTCCATGATCTGAAATATCCTATCTCAAGTCAATTTTCTTGACATGATAAAACACACGAGGTAGATGAATTTTGTTTATTAGGTAAGGTCACAGAAAAATGACTTCTACTATTTTAAGATACAATAAATGTTTCTAAATTCATCAGGAAATGGCTTTTTCAAAATAAAATTATATGCTGGCATGTATGATGAGAATGCAAGATAAGAACTCTTATCTCAAAATTTTGCTGATATTCTCAAAAGTTTGCTAATCACGGCTCAGTTTTTTGACAAAAAAAATGTGTGATTTGGATTTCTTACATGCTAAACAAAAAACATTTCTCTAAAGGAGCTGTCTTTTCCAGTTTTGTAACTGATACTTAACTTGACCATATTAGTCCTATCTTCAAAAAAAGTTGGTGAAACATTAAAAAAAAACATATAAACATGCAGTCCCTGATTTCCCAGCTCTCTTAATTTGCATAAATTGCAGAAAATTACATTGACACATGTTTAATATAAAGGTAATAATTAATTTTGAACAAAATCAATTATTATGATTACTATAGAAGGTTCTGCTAAATACAAGCCCAAACAAGACATGGTTTCATCACTGATTGTTTTAGGTTTATTTTTTGGAATAAAGTGTTTTGCAGCTATTGATATGGACCCAAACAATCGCTATTACCCAGTTTTTCAAACATAATCCTAAAGGGTTAAACCTCCAGGAATGGATTCTGATCTGAAACTTGAATAATTTATACCACATTTTATCCTGAGAATTGGGATACTGATTTTGTGATCTAATCCTGTCTTTAATCCATATTAAAGACCTCTATTGGGTATTTTAAAACTTTGGATTGAATCCTGGATGAGTTTGATTCAGAAAAGGATTATTCTGATCCCAGCTCAGAGCAGAGCATTATGCTGATCCAGTGTTTTTTTTCTCCTTTTAATATGTGTTTATTTCCCCAAAAAAGTTAATTTAGTAAACCCTTATTAAAACTTAATTCTCATTAACTTTAAAATGTTACATAAACACATATAAAACCTATTGACAAACGGAAAACACATTATCACAAAATTCTAGTTAGGTTTTCATTTTTTACGTCATTTCTTTTACAGTATAGTAGTAATAGGATCAATAAGCCAGAAGATTGAAGGAAAACCCCAGTGCCTTTAAACAACCCACAAACTTAAAAGATCCAAGGAATCTGACCAATAATTAGAAAGATTTAATCTAATCACTATCCAAATGCCTGCAAAGATGAAAAAATAAGTTGTGTATTCACACTTCATAGAATGCCCCATTGCACACAGCCTGACCAAAGATGAGAAAACCGCTCAAACCTGTCTCACCTCAGAGTTCAGGTGAGAGCCTTTCAGTGGAAAAATACTACAATGATTAATAAGGTTTAGCCGGCAACACGTTGCATCAGCTGACTACTTGGTCACACTAAATGAGCACATTTTTCCACTTGAAAATGTTTCCTAATCACAGAGATTATCCAAGGTGAAAATGCCACCATTTTTACTGTTGAAAATATGAAAATAGGTTATGGTAGTGTGACATAATTTATACCAGTGAATTGGTGACAAATGTTAGATTTTAGGGCCACTGAGCAAATTTTGGTTATGCAAGAAAAGCCACTGAAATCCCCTCTCTCCATCATCAAAACCAAGAAAACATTAAAAAAAAAACCTTCTGGGATAGTGATACTGGGATAGTATTTACAATAGTCACAGATTTGACAAAATCTTAGGAGATTAAATCACAGAAATACCTTTGACACAACCCACATCCATACTGTGTTTAATCTTTTCCCACAACTTCTGTTCTGGTGTCTCTCAAAGGTAAAACTCAATTATAGATTTATGTCAAGATGTGAACCTGAGGTGAAAAGGACTTTCAGAGAGCTGAAAAACTCATCTCACTCTTAGAGACAATGACGTTCTCCTCTTGTGCCTCCTCATCCCCAGGGGCCCTACAGAGAGAAGTGATGGGTTGTCATGGAAACTAAATCATGTTGAAACATTTTTAAAAGCTTCCCCATCTAAGCTACTTTCTTCCTATACATGACAGCACATCAACTTACCTGGGCTTCTGGTTGGCACCGCAGTGGCATCGCCGACCTACAAATGTAAAAAATCATTAGTTGTGTTGAAAAAAGGTATAAGGCATCATCACTCAATCAGCAATTCAGATGTGGAACTTTTGAGAAAACCAAGTAGCAACAACTGTATACAGGAACAATGAAATCAGAGAAGGAAACTTACTAAGAATAAGAAGAATACCCAGAGTGAACAGCACCACAGCAAAGGCCAGTCCTCCAATTCGCAAACTTTCATAATCTATTAATAAGAAATAAAAAAATATATATATTTAAAAAAGAGGGAAAGAAACACACTTTTTAAGTTCTCAGGAGGTTAAAGTAGCCGACTGTAATTTCTTTGAAGTATAAAACTTTCTAATGGTTGATGCTTTCTTTAAGTTTTTTTTGTTTTACTTACCATAAATAAAAGGGTTTTCAACTTTCTTTTTGTTGTCTGTAAGGATAAAAGAAACATGCACAGAAACCATCAGAATTAATTTTTGATTAGGTAAACTGCAATCCAAGTATTTGCCAAAATTATTTAATTTATTTATTTTCTCTGTAAACATGTCAAACTTACTATTAAGTACTTTTACATCAGATCATAAACATACCAAAAGCAATTGCTTAACATGTAAATGAAGAGCTTATCTGGTGTTTGGGGTTCAATGTCCACTTTTGTCTTATTCAATTCTATTTTGTCATGTTTATTTGATCTATTTATTAATGGCTGTTAACAGGCCGCTGTCCTAGATTTATGTTCTCTACAACTTCTATTCCCTGAAAAAACAGTAAACAGACCTTCTATGTTAGATCTGACTATAATGCATTGCGTAGAATAGAATAGAATAGAATAGAATAGAATAGAATAGAATAGAATAGAATAGAATAGCACTGATTCCACAATAGGGGAAATTACCTTGTTACCATAGCTCCATTAAAAACAGCAGACAGATAGTAAGTAACATTATAAGTAAACGTAGAATTTCCTACAGAACCATATTACTGTACTTTATGAGTACAGGTTTTGTGTCAAACATCTGGTATACGAGCACATATTGGACTTCAGGACAGAAATATTTGAACCATTTTTAATATAATCTATATTCCATTCCTCAACTTGCTATATCTCTCTTTTGGGATGGGTCACAAGAGCCTGACCCAGCTACTGTTGGAGGAAGGCAGGATACACCCTGGACAGGGCACTCAAACATTCCTACACACACATAGAGTCACTTTAGAGTAACCAATTAACCTATGAAGCATGTTTTTTGGCTGTGGAAGCCAATTGAATGCCCAGAGAAAACAAACGCATGCATGGGAATAACATGAAAACTCCACACAGAAAGGTCCCAGCCGGAATTCGAACCAGGGCCTTTTCACTGTGAGGAGAGAGTGCTGACCATTGCGCCATCATGCAGCCCTAATCTGTATTGATTTAGAAAATAAAATTCTGTCATTCTATTAATATAAATCTTTTCTATTTCTTTTCTATTTCTAAATCTTGCTCTTGTTCTACTTTGTCAATTTTGGACAAAACATGCCACTTTTTTTTTACTGTGGTATGACAATCCCTGCAGGGCGGATCAAAAAAACAACACTTCTGGATTAAATCTGTTGGAGACAATACAGAAAACTCACCGTTTTCACTTGAATCAGCAACAGCTGGGAGTTAAAAAAAAGACAGAGTGTGAAAAATATGATGTTTGTAGGAAAAGTCTGTTCTTCATACAACATTTATTAACTTGAGTCACAAAAATGTACTTTTTTTTTCATCATAGGAGTAAGCTGTCATTTGTATTTTGTTTTACTTCACAGAAACAGTGCAATCATTAAAAAAAAAAATCTCACAGAACCTTGAAGCTATAATTGTTTTGCCATTAGTCACACATCCTTCCTATTAATCATTTCTCTCCTCAACAACTGCCCTCTGGTGGGCAATATGTGAAACTCATAGGACTCTATTTGTGTTTTTTGATGATTGGTACTTACCCGACATGCATACCAGGAGTGAGGAAAAGAAGAGCAAAACCATTTCCATGACAACTGTTGGCACAAATTAATGAAAAAAATTGAAAACAATAGGAGTTTAAAAAAAAAAACATTGAAAAAAAACTTCTGGTCTAAACATAGTCAACAACGAAAAAAACAGCATAACCTCAAAAAATGTTTTGGTATGAAAGGAAATCCCTGGAATTGTTCTACTTTAAGTGTTGTTTTGTGTATATTTTCTGATACATAAAAAGTACTTGATATAATGATTTCCAAAAAGGGGGTTTGCTTTGCAAGTCATTTTAGACATCTTTTTAACATTAAAAGTTTAGATTTCCATCACTTTTCCATTTTCTAACCATCACTTTTATTCCAATGAGGTACTTTTTTCAGTCTGGTTAGATCACATCAGATGTGATGCTTGCCCATAAACAATCCACTGATATCAGCAACAATTTTACATATTCACCGCTCTGCTCTATTTTATGCCCTAATTATTTTGTTCTTGTTTTTCTATGTTTCCAAGTGGAATTACCTTCTTTAGTTTCTTGTGTTCTTCATGAGCTTGCTTTCCATCTTTTCCTACTTACTTTATTTATTCCATCTGTATGGCTCAATGGCTCAGGGTTTAATTGTAGTTTTTTTCTGTTGAAAACATTTTTCTTACATTCTGTTCTTAAGAGGTATTAAATTTGAGCATTTCTATTTATCATCAGGCACTCTTTCTGTCACTCATTTGCCCCTGAATAAAGTATTTTTAGGTTTAGACGGTTAGTTTCCTCTTTGCAGATTTTGTCAGAAGCAGCAGGGGAAGAATTTGTTCATTTACAATTGTTGAGCAGATCAGCTGTGCTTATTCTATGGAAAATATTTGTCTAAATAACATTTGCTGCTGGGAGGACACGTGTCATAAAAATCTGGGGATGCTTCTTTCAATGGTAGCAACAGCTACTCATAATTTGATTGCCCTTTAGTACGTGTTCCCTTCTTGTGCCATAAATCACCTGCATTAAATGTTGTCTATCAAGAACAGAAAAGATCATGGAAATGCAACTAATGAAAAACCTGCTCACTAATTTTATTAGAAGTACATTTATTATGAGCTTTTAAATATTTATACACAAGAATCAACAGAAAGAAAGTGTGTTAAGAGAAACAGGATGGAGGCTTAAGAGGAGCATGAAAAAAGCTCTGGTGGTCTTTTGTGCCTCCACTCGAGACACCTGTTAATGGCAGAAAGTGCTTTGAGTCAGTAGTGACTTGGACTAATGCCTTACATTTCTGTTGAAAAATTTAAACAGGGTTCAAAAGCAATAGATGTGAGCTCACACTGTAAAACCAGAACAGAGCAGTACCATTTGTTTGTATCGTTCTTTTTTACATTTATTTTTGAATAAGAACAAAAAAACAACACAAATAAAAAATAAAAAAAAAATAAAAACAGACAAGCAAACAAAAAGAAACCATGCAGGTTATCCCAAAAACAATCACAAACAAACAAAATTTTTCTTCATTTTTCTTCTTCTAAGCATTAATAATGCCCTTAGTTAGCCACGGTTTACTTTTAGATTTACTATTTATTATTTTTGTTACAAGAGGACAATACTTTTCATATAGGCTTGTTATTGCTGGTATAAAAGCATGAGAAGCTCCATCAACATCTTCCACATAGACTCCGCTCCAGTCATATTTCACTAATTTGGTTTTAAGTTCACTGACTGAATGTTCATTAATTTGTCTTGTTGCTACATGTTTTGGCTGGAGTTATTCTTTTTCTATTGATATTTGCATTATTGCAAAGACTGGAGGTGGTCACTAGTGTCATTAATTATTAACCCACAATCAATTTTTTGTCAGCCACATTTGTAAAAATGTTATCTATTAGTGTAACACCATTAGTTGTTATTAGCTGATTGTCAGATGCAAAGACAAGCTTTACATTGCATCAATGAAGTCATCTGTAGTCTTGAGTTCTCCAGGGTTTAACAGATCAATGTTAAAATCCCCACAAAGAAAATATATTTTAAATATATTTTCTTTTATTTTGTTATACATTCCCACTATTGCATCTCTCAATGTATCAATGCAGGACCCAGGTGTTCTATACACACAGCTTATAATTATCTCTTTAAAATTTCCAACTTCAATTTTTACAGTAAAACATTTCATAATACCATCCACTACTAATGATAAGTTTTTATCTTTTTATTTGTGGGTGACTTGTTATTATCTTTTTGCCCTTTCCTTAACTTTGTTGTCATATTTCAAGTGCTGTGGTGCAAAGTCTCCATTTTTATTTTGAACCTAATGCCCCAACATCAATTTATTATTCGAGAAATCGAGAAAATAGAGAAGCGGTTTGCTAATTAGGAAAGTATGCCCTAATTTCAGAGGTTTCTCATATTTTAACTTGCCATGTTTTTGCACCAGATTAAGATTTCCAGCTGCCGGCTAAACTGCAATCAATTAAAAAGACTCAAATTCCGTGGGGAAAATGACAAAAATAGAAAGCAAGATGAAAGTTTCCCTGAACAAGAAAAGGGCAAGCTTTCAGACGGTGAGGGTTGGAGACAGGCAGACAGGAAAATATACTGTCTGGTGAGGAAGTACAGGGGAAGGTCATACAGAGGAGACACTGTCTGAGCTGAGAAAGACTAGTAAAAGCACGGTTGCTGCATAAAGATGAACTGCTTGTAGAAAATGCATAAATGTAAAACTATATATATATATATATATATATATATATATAGTACAACTCCAAGTATTCAGTGATCCAAAGGTGTGTGGCATTGAGTATAGGGCTTTCTTGTAATCAATCCAGGCTGTGCACATGCAGGTTGGTGTGACCTGCAGTCTTGGGAAACTGTTCTGTCATCCAGGAGTTGGTGTTTGGCTCCTCTGGAATCTCTACCAATGCCCTTCTGTGCGTTGCTCATGAACTGATCCATGTGCCCATGCATTTTGGTTTCAATGATGCCCTACATGAGCTTACATGTTGTGGAGAGACAGATTATTGGCCAGTAGTTGGATAGGACTGTACTCTTTGAAGGGTCTTTCTGGATCAGGATCGTTTGCCCTTCTGTTAGCCAGGAGGCCAGGAGCCTTTGTTCGTCAGTTTGCAGTGCTTCAAATATGGACATCTGGCTGTATCTCTTAGGCACTTGCTTTTTTATTGCACCTCTTAGGGGCCTCTGTCATCTGACTTACTTCCCTCCAAGCTGTCTTGATCTTAGCCTCAAACCGTTGCTTCCATGGTGGGCAGTGTTTTCTCCCATGGTTGCACTTATAGCCAAGAATTTCAAGGATCATTGCTGCTGAAGTGTAAACCAGTTCATTGGTTTCTGTGATTGTGGTGGTAGGAATTGCCCACAATGGTTCATTCAGTTTCCAGGAGACTTTCAGGGGGTATTTTACTCAAGCGTTGTAGATACTTTTGGGGTTACCTGGTGTTCATTCTAGACATGATCTTGTCTTTCAGGTCAGTTGTTGCCTCACTCAAACAGTGGGTTTTACATTTTTTTACAATTGTGCTGTATTTAATCGATCTCAAGTTGTGATAGCAGCTGCCGTTTGTGCATGTTTGAGCATTGAGTTACTAGTCGCTTGGCAGTTAGCCTTGATTGTGGGTTTTGAAGCATTCATTTACTCCACATTCTCTGCATGTAACCCTACCGAGTAGGATTAACGTCTTGTTCATATATATATATATATATACATACAAACTAGTAAAATGTATATGAAAAGGATTATGACAAATAAAGAATTACGCAACTGCAGGAGCATTAAAAACAGCCTCAGAATATGCATTGAACTGCATTGAATTTTATAGGAAAACGGAAAAAGCAAATGAGGTCATTAGGAAAAAAAATGAAATAGTTGCAGCATTTGCTCTAACTGCATATGTTTTATGAAAAGCATGACCTTAAAAAAAACTTCAGCTGCTTTTTGATGCTGCTTTCAGCCCTATACAGTCCATGTGCAGACACAAATGAATCACAACAGGCTACTTTTCATGTGATTTACTCTCCCATTTGCAGATACTACTGCAAATATGACAGTGGTGTATTGTGCCTGGTCCTTATTTCACATCAACAAAATGTAGGGCTGCTAAATGGGTCTTCATAACCTATATTAAATATCGTGGCCCACATATCTGCCATCAGAGTGATGCTACATCCCCATGACAACAACGTGCGTTGGTCCATAGTGTCCTCTTATCTCCTTGGTAACTGTCTCTTGCTAAAAAGTCTGGTGCTGAATGAAAATAATCTTAGAGGGCTCATATGAGAATTTGGAAAGTCTTCATATAAACAATAAAAAAGAAGCATCTAAGGCTGGGATCTATTGAAAAAACACTTTTTTTTTAACATATGTATATATTTATACAGCAGATATACTATTTTTACACTAAATTTCTAATAAGATTACATCAGTAAACAGATGGTTGTGAATCTAAACAAAGCTTCGACATTTCATGTCCTCCTCGCTGGGTGTATTTGGCAGACGGTCTCATTACGCAAAGGCAGGCGCCACACATCAACATCCGAATTGTGACGTGTGCACGTTCTCTCCTCGCGCGCCCCTCAACCTGTGGATTTTCTTTCCTCCTTTATCTGTCGGGAAGCCGCCTTAATTGTCCGCGTGCACAGTATCATTTTCCACAAACCCGTAAACCGCAGCCTCTCTTTCCGTCAGATGTTTTGGTCTTTGTCCTTCTGAATGACAAATCTGACCCGTATTTGCATCACAACCGACACGCCCTACTACCGTATTTCAGATTTGGTAAACAACAAAAGCCATCACTGACAGCGAGTCTGTGTCTTATTATCTAACCTTACCCCAAAGCATTTGCTCTCAATTGAATGGTCAAAAAATAGCACTCCTTGTTAATAAATGTAATAATATTTGTATCTGTATGAATATAAACAAGCGTGACAGTAATGATTTAGACACCATAATTTGCGAAATAAAAGTGGGATCAACTTACCGATTGTTTCTCCAGGTGACCGTTTTTAAACAAACTCTTCAGTCAGCTTTTCTCACTTAAATGTTGTCTTAAGGATTCTCATCTGTCAATATATGTACACAGGGCTCATTGAGTGTGTTTCATGTGACTCCTGCAGCGACTGCCCGCTCCGAGGGTTGAATCCTCCCTGCGCCTCCTGCTCCTCTTCCCTTTCTCTCCCTCCTACCACACACGTCAAGCCCCTTTATGTCGAAGTCAACAAGGAGATCCTGTTCACTCATAATGGAAAGTGTGTAAATAATCTCCTATACCTTCTATTAAAAAGTTGTCTAACCCTTCACTACCTAGGAAGAAATTGAAATATTGCCCTTAAACTTCTATTCCAACTATATGTTTTCAATTGTAAAATTGTTAACAGAGGCAGTTTTTAGCCAAAATTAAAAAAACATTTTTAAGACACATTTTCTAGAGCACAGTAAGAGTTTATTTGAAATTCGGGGTGGAGGGTGGGACTGGAAGTTAGCCCTAGCTGATGTCCCATCAGACCTTTGTTCATACTCTCCATTCAAAGCCCCTCACAAGCCCAAGTTAACATTACCAAAAAAACAAAAGGCAATCAATATTGGAACTATTCAGCCGTACAGCTTTGAGGTGGATGGATCAGACGATGAAAATTAAGAGTTTAACGGATCTATTTGTCTGCAAGTGGATGCATGCAATTTTTTTTTGGAGAAGGGAGACTTTGGCCTTCCAGTGGCAGTGGCTGCATCACAAACCTGAGCTTTTTCAAACTGCAGGGTTTTCTTCAGCTCCTGATCCATCACGATTTAAAGAAAGAAATACTCAGAAATGCAGTTTTATTCTGAAATTATTTTATAAACGCTATATTACCAAAGGTATTTGCTCACCTGCCTTAGCTCAAATGAACTGAAGAGCCATCCCATTTCTAACTCATAGCGTTCAATATGATGTTGGTCCACCCTTTGCAGCTATTACAGTATTTCCTCAAAGTCCACAAGGTTGAGGAGTTTGTTTATAGGAATTTTGGATAATTCTTGCAAAAGCTACATTGGTGAGGTTATACACTGATGGAGAAGACCTGGATCTCAGTCTCTGATCAAAGGTGTTCTTTTAGGTTCAGGTCAGGACTTTGTGCAGCCAGTCAAGTTCATCCACACCAGACTGTCATCCATGTTTTAATGGACTTTGCTTTGTGCACTGGTGCGCAGTCATGTTGAGGAAAGGGTCCACTCTAAACTGTTTTCCCACAATATTGGGAGCATGGAATTTTACAAAATGCTTTAGTATCCTGAAGCCTTCAGAGTTCCTTTAACTGGAACTAAGAGACCAAGCCTAAGTCCTGAAAAACCACACCATCAGTCCTCCTCTGCCATATTTCGCACTCAGCACAAAGCAGTGTGAAATGTACCGTTCTCCTGGCAACCTCCAAACTCAAACTCTGGACAGAGCAGAAAGTTGCGAACTCTTTGCACTATGAGCTTCAAAATGTGCTGACCCCTCTCTGTCAGTTTATGTGTCCTACCACTTCATGATTGAGTTGCTGTTGTTCCCAAACTCTTTCATTTTGTCATGATAGAGCTGACAGTTGACTGTGGAATATTTGGGAGCGAGGACATTTCTCAACTGGATCTGTTGCACAGGTGGCTGGAGTTATTGAGAGTGGCCCATTCTTTCACAAATGTTTGTGAAGGCTTGTTTTTTACACCTGTGGCCAGGCCAAGTGATTAGGACACCGAATTCTGATCATTTAGATGGGTGAAGCAATACTTTTGGTAATATAGTGCATGTTTTCCATTATGAGGAAAATGCTACAAGAACATGTTAAAAACACCAAAATAATTATTTTTATCAGAGTGAGTATTTAAGTTAAAAAAAGGAAAAACATAAGAAGTCACAGATTGTCGTTCCTCAAAAGAAGTTATAATATCATTTTATTGGATACAATAAACAAGTTATCAGTGAAGTGAATTATCCCAGAGAAAATGCCCCAAGTTATTCTTTTTTAGAAGGATTTTCAGATTCACAAGATCACAGTTGATTGTGTTACTTCAACAAATTTAGTCCACTTTTAATCAGCAAAGCACCAATTCATAGTTTAAGGTAAAGTGCAATATTTGAATGAAAATGTAGAATCCCCATTATGTTTTGTACATAAAATGAATCATATTTATGCTGTAACTTGTCCAAATTGTCATTTTTGAGAGGAAAAAGCAGTTTTTCTGACTGTAACAGGCTCAATGCATTCTTCAGTGCATTCAGCTGTCATGTAATGACAACCTAGATGTCTCGATGGTCAAAATGTTAAGAATCAGCATGGCTTAAGGTGACATTATGATGCCACTTCCTGCAAAATAAATGGGAAGGAGGTTAATGTGGCTACAAGCGTGCATTATAAAATTAGTTCCTTTACTACTTTTGTATGAACATTTTGTATCAAGATTTACCTTCATTGTGCCATAGATCCAAGGTAGAAATCTGTTGACATTGGTGTACACACCAGGCTTGTTTTCTCTACCACAGCCAGCACCCCAGCTGGTGAGCCCCACCACATGCCAGCGGCTCTGACCCTGACACACCAACGGACCTCCACTGTCACCCTGAAAATTCACATTTTTGTTGGTTTGAGATGAATAATTTCTGTAAAAATTACAGATGAAAGCAGATGCTCACCTGACAAGAATCTTTGCCTCCGCTCAGGTTTCCAGCACAGATCATGTTTTTGGTCACTGCACCTCCATACACTGCACGCGTGTTACACACATCATTGCTGATGATGTCCACATTCACTTCCATTAGGTTAGTGGAAACAGCACCTTCATGAGCAAAATAAAAAATACATTTGGTCACAAATATGTCCTCAGGGAACTTTTTTAATGTCAGTATCCTGGCTAAATCCATCTACTTTTGGATTTAGTTGCTGTGTCATCAAATTAGTTAGTAAAATAAATCTCTGAATTATAAAATATTGCAAAATTAAGTAGAGACAGCTAAGCTTTGCAATGCTTTTTATCCGTTTAACTTTAATCTGGTCTTTAAAATATAAATTGTTTACTAATGTCATTTGAGAAACTGTCTCAACACTGTATTTGATCTAAATAGGGTTTGAGAGACATGCATTTCTGTGTAATTTAGGGCACAACATCTCTTATTATTGGAAAGAAAAAAAAATGTAAAAAATACTTGATGGTTTTTCACATGTAAAAACACAGTCTGCATGTGATTTTACCTGAACCTTCAGAAGTGCTGCCAAAACCTGTTGTCCAACAGCTGCTTGTCGGAATATCAGAAAGTGGGAGGCAAGCTGGTTGAACGTAATCTGGAGATTATCAAAATTATGCAGTTATGTTATTATAAACTAAACTTCAGTCTTGCATTGGAATCAGTCTGTACAAAAACACAGAGCAGGGTTTACCAAACTTTTTCTTACAACAGTGTATAGGTGCATAGAGATTTTAAATAAGAATGAGCATTTTTTTTCTGTTTTCTTTTTTTTTTCCAAGTTCTATGTTTAAGATGCAAATGTCTTGTGAAATAAGAACTCATGATGACAAGATATTTGTCCTTGTCATCATATTTTTGAACTATTAAAATAAATTAAAATGTAAAATAAAATAGATTAAATGTTTCATTACTTAAAAATGAATGTAAATTGAGAACAAAAATCTTTTTGCTGTCAACTATGTCTTACATATTTTTTCCTGTTCAAAGGAAACACTTTTTTTGAATTATTTACTTATGGGGCTTTGTTGGTTTCAGCAATGCTAAAGCAACACTAAAGCATTTTTCTTATGTTTATTAATTTTTCGGTCCGTTATTGAGACCTTAAATTTATAAGCAAAAATCTCAAGTCCTCTCTGACAAAAACTAGTATGAGGACAGGGGCATATAATAATATAGTCATTCATTCAGTCATTTTCTGAACCGCTTAATCCCTTTCGGGGTCACGGGGCTGCCGGAGCCTAATCCGACTACTCATGGGCGAAGGCCGGGGACACCCCTGGACTGGTCACCAGTCTGTCACAGGGGCTAATATAGTCATTTTGCTTATGTAATTGTTGTTAAAATAGCCTTACAAAATAAAAAAAGCAACTCTCAAAATAATAAAAAAAAAAACTTTGCATTCTGATTTGTCCTTGTACTAACAGTCATGTCTGTCAAATTTAATAATTTCTACATTCTTTTCCATTCATGACTAGAATTTAGTCTCTTTTCACCTTGAAAACTACCAAATACAAGTGAATTTACCAAGTAAATATATATATATATATATATATATATACATATATTTATTCTTTTTTACCTACCAGTGAGAGTAACTGGTGATGTGAGTTGGATTAAAGCTATGTCTTGGTCATTAGTGTTAGTGTCGTAATTTTTGTTGAGTATGATTTTTTTAACCAAGTAAGGAGAAGAAAGCTGGTTTAACGACACAATTCCACCGTACACTTTCCAGTTGCCAGGAGAGGTACCCATAGAGCTGCAATAGCAACAAGAACAAATTAATGTACCACTACTACTCAGTCATGAGTTTTTTTCACATAACAGAAACGGTCACAAATTAAAATTTTGTATTGGTTGCTCTTGTTAAGTTCATCTTACTTTTACAGTCAGAAGGTGAAAAAACATACAGTATACAGGAATGGAAAAATGTTATATTAGTTTGTGATTTGTATTCTGTTTTATTTACCTTGGGAAGCAGTGGGCTGCTGTCAAGACAAACTCAGATGAGATCAGAACCGCCCCACAAACATGGGATCCTTTGTAATGCAGCGATAACTGCCATGGCCACTGTCCTGCCTTAGCAATGTTGCCCCCAATAATCTTGGATGTTGCAGGCCGCATACCACAATCTGGGAATAAAGGGGTGTCACATCAAAAAGTAATCAAAATAAACATTAGTTGATAGAGTGGGTTTCAATAACAATGACAAAGGACATGACAACAAAACAGGGATCATGTTGATTTGAGAACTTAGTGTTCTGATGGCACTTTAGTTTTGAAAATTCAATATGCAAATAAAAATACCAGTAACATTGGCTCTGATAAATGGTTTCAGGCAGCATCATGCCAAACAGTGCAAAACTGGAGTTAAACATTTTCAGCATTTTAGCTTAGTGAATTCATCCAGTGAATTCATATTTAGAAGGCAAATGAAATAGAGACACAGTGTAAAAAGTAAAGTCTCTACATAACAAGTGACTGTAAGATCCTTACCAATACAACTCAGGGAAACAATTTCTGAAGTGGGGCAGGATGAACTGTGTAAGACAGAAAAAAAGTTAGAATAAAAATAACTTACAGTATGTGCACACAAATATTTAACAGATTTCAAATAATGTTGTATACCTAACATTGACCCGGCTCTGGATAAGTTGAGCAGAATTGCTAGTCACTTCTAAAGCATTAGTTTTCTCTGAAGAAAGTGGCTTGCTCTCAAAAGACCTGGAAAAAGGAAGAAGGACAACAGAAAAGCTCACACAGTGTTTCATCAAATATTTGCTTCACTGGGTTTAAAATCTAAGATTAACTGTGACAGCGGTGAAAAATCAGTTTGACCATAAACGCACAGGAGCAGTAAAGAAGAATTAAATTTATTATTGTGGATTTGTTTTAGGTGGCCGAGAGATTTTCTCAGTCTCACAGGTTTCCAAAAATCTGAGTTTGGTTAAATGTCTCAGAAGACTAAGCTACTAAGAAAACCCCACTTCTCACCAGTACAGTCCATAATCTGATCATTAAGACCTTGCTAAAAAACTTTACTATCTGCAACCCAAGTCCTGATCTAGTATTTTAAGATGTTGTGGTTCAAGGTAGTATTTAACCTTGTGTGTCAATAGAATATTTTATATTCCAACTTCAGAAAGGATCTTTAGCTCCTGACAAAGCTCTAGTGGTCCCAGGTAAAAAAAAAACAACAAACTCCACGACAAGATGGATCCATCATTTTCTTAAAGCTCTTATTTTGGAATTGGATTTTATGAGCGATGCAGTGAGTTACCTGTGGAATCCGATCTGTCGGCAGACCTTATCTGCATTGTCCTTGCTCCAGCCACTGTAACACACTGGTAAAAAGGCACTGTTTTGTGCTGTCTTGACCAGCAGCCTGTTGTCATTACTAAACTTCACTGGAATGACAAACAGAGAATAATTCACTTCGAGTGCCTCATTTTTAGTGACAAACAAATACATTCAATGTTACCTTAGAATAAAAGAAGGCTTTTTTTGTCCTTTTTGCTCAGGTTACACACAGGCCTGATCATGAAAATCCCCCAAAAATTTAAATTTGTACTTGACTCCATATATTTCAAAGTATGTCATTAGTACATTCTCTCACAATTTATTTTCAAGGAGACTGATGTCTTCATATGCATTGCAAACAAATGCTGTGTTATCAAAATAATTCCAGAAGTGAACAGCAGTTAAGAAGTTTGCCAATTTTTATCTTTAAATAAAAACTTTTCCCACTTTTTTATAATCATGTATATGGACTAAGGCAATTATTCTGACAAGAACTAGGGCTGTGTGTGTGCACTTACCGCATTTAGTTTCATCAGAGCCCAGTGTGCAGTCATTTATGCCGTCACACTCAACAGTAGTGTTGGGGCAGTTGTCACTCACTGACACAGATGGATTGTCCAGCGGATTATTTTTGTCATCTTCGTAGTGGGAACTTTCTACTGACCTCATACCAAAATGAACTGTGGGTGGGGAGGTGACAATGGTAAACAAAGAGTGGGAAGTTTTTACGTAAAAAAATAGTCCAGTAGAGTGATGTAGTTAATAATTTATGTACATAAGTAAAATATTACAGTAGTTTAAGACTTTTTGCTGTAAATAAGTAAAGTAAGGCATTATTGATATTTTTTTTAAATAATTGACCCATGTGTTCAGTAACTTGAGTGTTGCAACAGATAAATTGCCCAAAATCTAATTGTTCTTGGTAGCCAGACTAAAATAATTAACCAGATGAAAACTAATGTCACAAACCATGTTGGTTGTAGCTCATGGCTGATCTATTTAACATTTTAAGGGTGGATTCAGACTGGAAAAGTCTGAACCAAGTCTGTTTAATTTGTCAGGGATCGAGTTCTGAACCTTGCATTTTCTGTATTTAGAATGACATTAAACTGACATTTCTGTTTTGAACTAAAGCTTGTAACCAAAACCACAAGACTAAAGATCTCTTCGGTCATTGGCCAGAGATTACCCTGATGTGTTTATGACAAACAGATTGTTGTGAAAACAGTGTGAGAAGCAATGCGTTTCCCTTTAAAAGTTGTTTTAATGAGCCTGCATTCATCTGACCAAATTTCACTGAATTGCTGTTGCATCAGTTGTGTTGTTCCTACTCTGTTTACATCCTGTAATTCCGGGCCATGGCGGTCGTTTTGGTCCGGTGGTTTGCTCTGAGCACAGAGCCTATTCAGACTGAGGAAACTTAGAGTGAACCGAAGCTCAGTTTAACTGGAAACAAAAAAAACATAGACCACCTCAAAAGATGGGTCAGAGAGCAGTTCCCGGCGCCGGCCAAAGTCCGCTTGGGTGTTTTCAGACTGAAAATTTGTTCTGGTCTATCGGGCAAAACAAACTCTGATTCACTTTAAGCTTACCTAATGTGTCCAGTCTGAATACAAACTAAAATTAATTTTTACTGTCAGGTGTAACAAATACGAAACCTTTCATTTTGTTTTCCTAATAAGTGCGTTTAGGTCTGTTTGTTCTAAGAGACCATTTCTGTCTACTTTTCCATTCCATATAGGCTAAATGTAGTGATTTCTAATCTGAGTTTATAAGGCAGAAATATTGTTTTAGTCTTTTTGAGGCACACAAGCCTCAAGTTCACCCTTTGCTTTTATGTATTTATTTTAAGGTTGTTTCTTCAATCATATATCTCAAACTTTATATTCTTTTTATGGACTTTACTAATTAAAGCTGTGGTTTGGTTGTCCAATTGTGGTTTCTTAGATATTACTCTGACAAAAATAAGGTAGGTAATTTTTTATTAAATTTCATGGCCCCTCATCTTAGTCTGAAATGCTTTGCAGTACATTTGCTAATTTAGAGTGTTATTTTTTACTTCTGTTTTTACAAAGAAAGAAACTAAAAGTATTACAGGAGTTATGCAGGGCGAGGACAGTCAATTCCAGAGGGTAAAGATTATTTTTTGAACAGTAATGACAAGTAATTTGTAAGGTGTGCTAGTTTTGAAGTAAAATGCACAGAACTGTTAAATTCCTATTATAATCGTGGAGAGATAACTCCAGAAACTTTATTTATCATTTCCTGAAAGCTTTAAAACTAGAAGTTGAGGTAATTCCTTTTCTGTGTTTAAGGATTTCCTTACCGTCTCGTTATTTGAGACTTGAGCAAAAGTGACTGACATGGGACATTTTGGGACAAAAGCAAGAGGTTTGCCATCGAGTAAAATACCAATAAATAATAAATAAAAATACCAATAAAAACACTTATACAAACAAAAAAAGATTTTCAGTTTCTTAGACAGAAGACAAAATAAATAAGTTGCATCAGAAAATCTAAAAAAACAGCTAACATTAACTGAAATTTAAGACTCAGAGCACATCATTAAAATAATCATTGCTGGAATCTGACCTAAAAACCACACCTTCGTTTTTACAGAATGAAAAAAAGTTGTGGAATGGCTTCCTTCATACCAGTACCCTCAAAGTGTTCAAGTAAGGATTTTTAAATGGGAAATATTTTAAAAATGTGCTTCAAAGCTTAAACCTGATCATATTTAATTGCTAATGTAAAGGGACAAAATGACAACGTAGCGTGAGCTTTATGATTAAAAAATGTACCTCCAAGCCAGATGCCAACTCCCAGCACAATGAGCACCACTGCAGCTGCAGCCCATGCCTTGTAACACTGTGATGAATTCTCGCAAGCGTTCTTCTTGTTTTTGGGAGCTGAATATGATGAAAAAATGGTAACATGAACTACAAAAGCTTTTGACCTGATCAGAAATTGAGAAAGATGAAGGTATAACTCACGTATAGACTCCAATATTACTTGTTGGCTGACCACAGCTGGTGGATACTGGGGAATGTAGCGTGGCTGATTCAGCCCATCATAAGGCTTAAAGGGTGGCTGATTATTGATAGAATCATAAGGAGGAGGGGGTGATCCCTAAAAACAAGCAAAACAAAAAAGAAATCATGGTTGGACTACTTTTTCTATTTTTGTACCACATGATTATATCCAACAATAGAACAATTTCCAACAAGAAAAGCAACTCACCCTCTTGTTTATAAAAACTAATAGCATAATCTGTTGTTTTTTCTAAAAATAGCATGTATATCGTCTTTCACATCTAGATTTAAAGTCCACACTGATCTGGTTAGCTTAGTTCACAAAGCATTGGTGTTTCCTGGCAACAATTTTAAAGGAGGATATTTAAGGTCACTTCCTTAATATCTTTCTATTCCTCACACTAAAAGACCACGGAGACAAAGATATCTGAAATAAATGCCAGGCAAGAAAAGGATCTGTTTGTCCTATGCTGATGTTCGCTGTCAGGTTGTGTAGTTTATGCACTTGATAACAATCTGCAGCTTCAGATAAGGAGTCAAATTTCATTTGCATAGTAAGGGAGTGCAGTTTTTTAAAGTTAAATACTTGAATGCAAATGTTTTTTGTTTTTTTCTGGACTGTTTCTCTAGCAAACATTGTACCTTGTTAAAGATTGTAAAAACATGAACAAGGGACAAATTATATCAACTATGGTGAGCCAGAGCTCTTCAGAAATGTTGTGAATGTATTTAAATATGTGGTCACACTGGCTTGATCACTGGCTATTATTTTTAGAAAGGGAAATTAGAGAAAACAAGTTTGTAATCTCTGTGTTTTTCTCCTCTTATAAGCTAAACTATCACATTTATGTTGGTCTTCAGAACACTTTTGACAAAAAATTTGTTGCAATAGTTTGAAATGAACAATTGTTTGTGTACTCTGTACAGGTCAAATTTCAAACACAAAAAAGGTTGAACAGAAAGAGCTGGTGAACAAAAGAAGTCACTAGTGTATACCATGTTTTCATTGCAGAACATAATTGATTATGTTTACTCTTTTTTTCAGTTTGCTGTTTCCATGATAACATAGCAAACACCAGAATAAGAAAAAAACCAAGGTTAATCTTAAACTTGACAAAAAAAAAATGACCCTTGACATTAACAAATAATCAACTTCTTGCTTAGACTTTCAGTTATACAAGTTCATAACCAACAAAATACTGAGGATCCCATCAGGGCAAACACAATAAAGGAAAAAAAAGCATAAAACTGTTCTACATAAAAAACCCTATAATAACAGGTGTCTAACCAGAATCAGGTAGAAATCAAATACAGATTTATAACTTAAGATTGCCTTGTTTTTTTGTTGTTTTTGTTTTACAAAATAAATACAAACAATAACTTACCTTGTCGTAGTTCTCCATCTGAATAAGTTCCGCAAGCGAGAGCAGGTGAGAGAACAGGTGGGTGAGACCTTTTTAAGGTCTAATTTTATTCTTTCACAAGTGACAGTCAGAACATGGCAGAGTCCAATACTTATTCTTTCTTTTTCTGTCTGTTTTACTTGACTAAGTTTGAATTCAGCTGCTTCAATAAAACAATCATAGGAAGGTCTGCTTTCTCTCCTCCTCCTCCTTACGACATCTCCCTTCAACCTCACACTGTTCTTTATTGCTGAGATCACAGGGCGTGCCGAGTGCTAGCTCCCCACCTGTTAGACCGGTTTTGCCATTGCTGGAAACTGTAACTAATGCATCCACTATGCCAGCACTCTAAAGAATGTATTTGTAGATAAAACGGGAAGACTTTTTTGGGTTTTACTTGTTTAATTCCCAAGCACTTCATAGTTTCCCTTAATTGGGTTGTGTCCCCAAGCAAATGTGTGTGCTTAAAGGGCTAAAGAAGAGAGGATCCATTAAGAACCAAACTTAGACAACCCATACCAGTCAGTTCCAGCTCTCACATTGCTTTTGTTTGTAGGTCATCTGTGACATGACTAAGCAAACCTTGAAACCTGAAAATCATCACTTCTAGTCACGAGGTACTTTTTGATTATTTCGCATAATCACAGTTCATACAAGCCAATGGAAAAATCACAACACTTAGAAGTGTTACAGAAGAAGCAGACAGTTGAATGAATCAAGAATGAAAAGGAAAAAACATCCTTACATATCCGTTTTCTCTAAGTGAATTTGTTTTTTTTGTTTGTTTGTTTGTTTTTTGGATGAATGACTGGGATCTAGTGAACAGTTGCCCACTCTATTACATAGCTAAAAATATAAAAAGAGCTAAAAAAAAAAAAAAAAAAAAAAACTTAGAACCAGTAAATCTGAGATAAAAATTGTAGTTTTTTTATTAGAATTTTCTCAGGAAAAATATATTTAAAATTCAAAAACATACAAATGAATTAAAATACAAATGTAAGTACATGAAGCTGAACTTTATGAGTTGAGAATCATCTGCTTGATGGGGCACATTTCAACCTAAAGTCAATTGTTTAGACGTGAATTGAGGTTCTACGTTGTGAATTGACTGGCCGGTGCGGCTGACCAGAAAAAAAAAAATCAGAACTCTGAGGAGGTGGCTGCGTCTCCTCAACCAATCATGGACTTAACTTCGGACTTTTTCAGTGACAGCGGGAAGAAAACATCCAATTTGGTGGATCAATCCATAGTTCTCCTGAACTTCCATTCATTTTCTTAACCCGCTGTATCCCTTTCTGGGCAGAGTGAAAAAGCAGGTAGGTTGAATGAATGTGTGCTTCCTAGAGTGTACCTTGATCACACACTGAATGGAAAGGCACAAGGTCCCTCATACCCAGAGCCTTAAACAGACAACACAACAACCTAGAGAGCTTTGCCATCCTGGTAGCTCGGGGGCTAGGCTTCTCATTGCTGTGTCAGGGAAATCCAGAAGAAGAAACCAGCGCAAGTGGATACATGTGAAATGTAGGCTATGGTAAACAATTGATATCATAAGTTGGCAGGACAAATTGTTGTATAAAACTGAAATTTGGCCGTCAAAATTGCAGTTTTTTTTTTATTACACACATTTAAAAGTAGCACAAACTTTTGTGTTCTCCAAAGATGGGTGTAAAAAGCAGTGTTTACTTGCGTGTAAAACAGAACAGAATACCCTAGCCCTAACCCATACTGCGTAGGAAACACAGTTGTGTTTTAATTAAAGGGCTAAGACTATGTTTTAGTTGGCTGCCATAGCTGAGGAGTGTGCAGTACAACCTGTTTGCAGTAGCAGACCCAAACAAGAACCCATTACAAAACAGCTTCTATGATCACTCAAGCCCTCAAACCCCTCCACCATGGTAAGGTGGCAGTTCACTGAGTGGAAAACTGCTTCAACTGCTTACTTGTTAGAACATTTATTTTTCGCTCAACAAGCTTCTCCTGAAAGACTGTGTGAAGCTGCACGGCACCCGCCTGTGCCATGTGCCCTTGTAGTCCTTTAACAGAAACAACTAAAAATAATACCTTAACACCACATCTCTGCTGTAAATCAAAGTATTGCTCACATCCATCGCCATGTTTTCGAATGACTTGATGTGTGGGTTGGTACGTGTTTATTTGCATAATTATTATTTAATGTATCAGTGTTATTGCGGAATTGGGGTTTTTTTTTTTACATTTCTAGAATTTGGATAAAGTTTTGCGCATATGTGCACTTTCGTCAATCTATTACTGAAGCTGCTTTCAGGGCCAGACAGGGTCTCCTGCTCTGGGTGGGATATATGGTCAAGCATAAATACTGGTTTAGCCCAGCTCCCTCTGTCTCCCACCACCCTGAATGATTCCAGGGGGCAGCCCAGGACAGCGCTGGACTTCTTGATAACTTTGTCCAGCTTCTCCCTTTGCCTCCCAGTGATACAGCTCCACTACATGTTTTATATGTATTCCTAAATGTAAATTAGGTAGGCCTATGCAGTTAAAACTTCTACTTAGCAAAGAAAAACTTCCAGTTTGACCATTTTTTATAAATGGCTTATATTCTAACTGTCTTCACCCAACATTAGGCGGGTTATGCTCCGGCAGCTCCATGACCCCATAAAGGATACAACGTGTTTGGAAAATGGATGGATGGACTGTCAATGACTGAATACTGAATGTACTTCACAAAAGGATTGCACTGCATCAATCATGGAGTGTGCTCTATTGCACCAGCAGTGGGCGATGTTGCACACAATCTGGCCCTTTCAACATGCGTTCATGTGACACTTTTCAGAAAAGTCCCTTGTTTTAACCGCAGCAGATGATCTACACTTTGACATTTACTCAGCAGTCTTCTGTCCATGTTCAAGACCGAAAATAAAAAAAATTATTTAAAAAAAGAAAAAAATGAGGGGACTTGTTCTGCAATGAGCGCAAATACCAGGAACCAAAACTTAAAAAGTCACATGTTAAAGAAGAGGTGAGATAGCTGTGAGTTACATTTGGTTGCAATTAAAGGAACAGCACTTTCTTAGAATTGAGAATGTGTTTTTTTTTTTCTTTTTGTGTTTTTGCTACATGCAGTATTAGAATGAACCAGAGAAAGTTCTGTTTTCAAAGAAAAAAAAAACAGAAATAGGCTCCTGGTATTAAACAAATGAACATTTAACTTTATTTGCTCATTTCATTTTGACTGTAGCAGGTTTTTTACAATCTCAGTTAAAAGTGTCTGGTATTTCTTTAATCAAACTCCACTTTTATGATAGATGTTTGCACTGCAAATAATTAAAAAACATAGAAATTTAAAACTTGAGTAAAATGAAGCTGTAAATGAAAATAAAGGAGATTATGTGCTCAGAAGTAACCATAGCAAAACCTTTACATTGTACATGTAACACAACAGTAAATCAACTTTTTTGGCTGTTTACCTGTACAAATGGGGCTTTAAAAGTGCTAACTGTTGATGCTTGCAAAATGTTTGACAATTTAGAATAAACTTGTTTAATTCCTGAAATTATAGTCTAAAATCAACTGTGTGCTGTCCCCTAAAGATTAAAAACAAGGTGGTGAAGTTGTATTCCATGATTGGTCAACTGGTGTAAGTCCCACGTCATTTCAGAAGTTTCATGTCATCATGGTCTGAAGCTTCAGTATAAAAGTTCTCTCCATCTTGGAGCGCTCCCAAGGGTGGTGGCGTTCGGTCTGGGACACTAAGAGCGGCAATGTTGCCCTGATACCCCAAGAGAGGTGGAGCTAGCCCCGCTACGGCAAAAGCGGCGGGGCTCACCCTTCCACGCAGAGAGTGGTGGGGAGCCCGCTTGTTCGCTAAACCTACCCCTGGCCAGCAGACATAGAGCCGCTGCGTGATGGGGAAGCAGCCTGGTTGGGCCTCCTAAACCGTATAATTTTTTTCCTATTTTCATCGAGATAAAACTAAAAAGATCCTCTAGTTACCTCAAGCTAACATCTCTGTCACTGTCAATTATACATCCAGACCACACCTCCCCTGCTCAGCCTGACTCCTCTAGCCCCCCCCCCATTTTTGCTTTTTTCAAATCTGGGTTGAGAGTGGAGTCAGCCTCCAATTGTCCTGTTGTACCCTTTAAGGTGATTGTAAAACTTTGTATTTATATTCCCTTCAAAAAGATAAGTGTGAAATCTTTACAAAACCAACTTTCATGTTAAGTAAATGTATTTGAATTTGCTCAATGGGAATACGTCAACCTCCTGGTTCAGTTCCCACCTTTCTCGACCATGTGTCAAAGTGTCCTTGGGCAAGACACGTGACCACAAGTTGCTTGTGGTCAGTGGAGGTTGGCATCTTAAATGGCAGCAAGTATAAGTATTTGCCATTAACCATAACAGTATTTTTCTTTTTAAAAAGCTTGTTTGTGTTCATTATTTATATTTTTTTGTATTTTGGGGGTCAAGTATTTTTGACCCCAAAATTAAACTCCTTCAGCTGGGGAAGGAGCACTCCACCAACCCAGAGAGGGCAAACCACCTTTCTCCAGTTGAGAACCATGGCCTCAGACTTAGCGGAGCTGACCCTCATCCCAGCCGCTTCATATTCGGCTGCAAAGCTCTGAGCTCTGGGTCATGACCGAAAGAACGAGGTCCCGGATACAAGCGGCTGAAATGAGCTTCCTCCGTAGGGTGGCTGGGTGAAAAGCTCGGTCATCCGAGAGGAGCTTGGAGTAGAGCCGCTGCTCCTCCACATCGAGAGGAGCCAGTTGAGGTGGCTCGGGCATCTGGACTGAATACCCCCTGGATGCCTCCCTGGAGAGGTGTTCCAGGCATGTCCCACTGGGCGAGAAGTTCTGGGAAAACCCAGGACTCGCCGGAGATACTATGTCTCTTAACTTGCTTGGGAAGGCCTCAGGGTCCCCCCAGAGGAGCTGGAGGAAGTGGCATGGGAGAGGAAAGTCTGGGCATCTTTGCTTAGACTGCTGCCCCCGTGACCCGATCCCAGATGAGCGGAAGAAAATGGATGGATGGATGCATGGAAAATGTGCAGGAAATTACAAAGGTAATCTAAATTAATAAAAGAGGTATATAAATATTGAAATCTTTTCAATTGCATACTGTACTTTCCATATTTTGACCCAAAAAGTAACACATGAAAACTATTCATGCAAAACAAACTAGATTTACGTTTTTTTCAAAACTACTAAACTCCAAAGGGAAGTACCTGAAAGGTGCTACTTCCTTATTTTTGGCACACCTATCAGATGGTCTAACCTCTCTTAATAGCAAACTAAAAACAAATGGAGACATGCATGAAAAAAGCAAATGGAGAACAATGAGTTAGTTGAGAGAGAGGGAGAGAGGAGTGAAACCAGCCATTGCATCACAGATGGTGTCACAGCAGGAAATGCAACATCTGAGAGGGAGGGGACAGTTCTTGTTCAAATATGTTTTCTTGTAGGTGTATTCCTCACATGGAAAATCATCTCAATGTCAGAAAGTGAACAGTTGTGTTCTTAGCTGATAGTGTAACCTGAAGATTAGGATGTTTTCTTGAACCTTTGTAATGAGGGGCTTCGTATCTTGTAGCTGACTGGATTTTCAACAAACAGCACCGTCTTTCCCAGCTCTGACAATGGAGAAGAAAATCAAAATGCCAATCTTCGTCTTTATTCTTTTTCTAAGCCTTGTTTCAGGTATTGTCAAAGATGAAATACTTTATATGTTTTGAATATTGTTGCTAATGTGTTTGTTTAGACTTTTGTTTTTCGTCAGAATTTATTTAGAACTGAATTAGGTGTTCTGCTAATTCTTCAAAGCTGCAAACTGTGCGTGATCTCTTATGATTAAGATATTGTCATATGAAAGAGTAGTAAAGATTCTCAACATAGTGACAACATAGAAGATTTTTTTCAGTGTTTCCGTTTAGTCAAAAATCTGAAAACAGTTTTCTCTGGAAATGCGTAAAGGTCATCTTCCTGTACACAAACGAAATTGCGTCATTCCAGGCAAACATATTTTATAAGTGCTTTTTTCACCATAGTTTTGCTGCACTTATCTCAACCACAATTTGCATATTAGAAAGTTTCTGTTTTTTTACAGTTCTGTTACAAAATATTGTTGTCGAAATGTTGGACTTTACAATTTACCATTGATTTCTAAAATAAGAAAATGAATAGATGCACTGTATTCTAAAAAGAAAATGTTGATTTTTTTTCTGATGGTTATAGGAAATCAAGTCCTTCAGCCTGAAAAACTGGATGTGAACATTTGGGATGGGGAAGTAACAGTAACTTGGGAACATCCTGTGAATCCCCCTTCGAACTACTGGTACAACGTGCAAATGGGAAAGTATGTCTAATTTACAAATTTTTGCAACTGCATTTTTATTCTGCTTTGCATGTTGGTGTTCCTTGTTTTAACCTTTTTGAATGATTTCCAAAGATTGCTTTCCCCTCTTAATAAAAAGTGACAATTCTGTTTTCAGATATGGAGCAGAGTGGAAAAACGTTTCTGACTGCACGAGAATCAAAAAGACTTTCTGTGATATCACCGTTCTCATAAAAAACTATGTTGATGCCTACAAGGTCAGAGTGAGGCTGGTCACACCACACCATCAGTCGGAATGGACAAAAGCAAAATTTTACCCAAACAAAAGTAAATTTCTAGTTTGTTAATTCAATGATTCATGGTTTAACCACACAGTATTGTTGTAAATAAAACTCTTTGTCTTTTGTCTGGTTTTAGGTGCTTTGCTTCCTCCCTCTTTTACATTGTGGGCTACTTCCAGCACCCTCACTGTCTATATTCATGAAAAACCCATCCTAAAAAAAGTTTTTCCATACGGAGTCACCTTCACTGTCTACTTGGATGAATTAGGGCCCCAAAATAAGGTAGGAAAACAAGCTTCCAGTGCTCAATATGAGGAAAAAAATTGTTATGAATTCCATAAATATAAAAAAGTGATTTGTAGTTATTCATACATGTAATAAAATCCATGGAGTAAACTTGATTTTTCCTCCACTACAGACTACCACAGCTCAACTGGAAGACAGTTCACTGATGGATCAGAGAACTAAAGTTTTCACAGGTCTTCAATGGGGCAGAAAATATTGTATCAGTGCCATGGTTGAAGGCAAAGGAGCTCTCTCCTACAGTGGCAAATCTGAGCCTCAATGCCTGGACCTTCCAGAGCGAGGTAAGAACAACACTAAAAATAAAACAAAAATATGCTATAATGTTAATTGCACTGTCTCTTTTTATGTAAAAAAACATTTCACCATTATTATTTACTTATTTACTATTTGTTTCTTTGATTTAGATACAAGTAATGTTTAATTTACCAACTGGAGAGACATTTCAAGGAGGTCAAACCTGTTAAATTTGATTTCTTTTTTCCCTTTTTTTCAGAATTGTTCATTCTTGCTGTTTCATCATTATCCAGTCTTGGTTTTCTGGCAGTAGTTGTCATTATAGCAATCGTTATCCTGTGTTACGTGAGACTTCCTGCAAAAACTCCAGCTGCACTGGTTAGTACATTGATACACTGATTCACTGTTAGAAGCCTTGTAGGTATACAAAGCAAAATCAAAAACGTTTTGAAAAGTGGAAAACAACTATTTTGTTGATACATTTTACTAATGTAATGCTTTTTTTTTAAATTTCTTCTCTTCCCACATTAGAAATCCACTAAAAGTGGCTGGCTTCCCCTGTCTGTGGCAGAAGGACCTGCAGAGGTGGTAACAGACAAAGGATGGTTCCTGTCCAGATACAGAGGAGAAAACGGTGTTAATCACCCTGTGAGACATGCGACAGCAACAGAAGAAACGACAGACAGCAAAAGGACCAGTGTGAACAGTTGGGTCAGCATGGAGACAAACTCTGCTGCCGACAGCGGAGGGAGTTCACCCTCAAGACAGGAAGACAGTGGCTGTGGGAGCTTGATGGAATCAGAGAACTCCACCAGCAGTCAGTATCCATTGAAGGATGACAGGACCCCAGCAGATCCGGTTAGACAGAGAGAGGACAGTGGGGTGGGAATGGACAGCCGGCTTGATCTGTCTTCAGTTAACCTTGGTGGTCCAGACAACGCACATCTCTCAGAGACTTGCACTTACCTAAGCCAGCGTCCCTCCATTTCCCAGAGCACAGTTTCCAATGAAGATAACAAATTAAGGGAGGTACCAACAGAGTCCATCTTAGCAGAAGTGGTGACTGGATACAGAGCTGGACCACAATCGTGTATCTGTTCAGGAGCAGGTCAATGCAGCTGGTGTCTTAAGTTTAGCCACTTTGTGAAGGAGGTATCTAAACACAGAGCTGTGAGCAGTGAAAACACACAACTGGACAACCAAAGTGACTTGATGGATTCCTACAATGGAAAACTAGTGTTTTCCAGTTATGCAAGTAAGCCACAAATGGAAACTGTCATCATACATGAGGGAGAGCCAACTATTTTACACATGAATGACACATTTCCCCTGTTAGCATCTCTGCCACTAATGAGCTGTGGACAGGACTTCAACATGAACAATGTGCCACTCGCTCTGTGTGATGTGCAGATGACAAATGACTGACGTCAAGAGAGACACTGTGCTGATTCACCTTGACCTACATCATGCCAGAAGAAAACTGGAGCACAAACATCAGAGCATACAAAGATACCTAAGGAATAAGTGGGGAAATTCAACTGAGAAGGAAAAAAAAACTTGTTGTTGAACACAGGAAGGAAGTCGATAAATGATGTTCGGCTGTGCAGCTGCTCCCTGCAACTGTTATTATAAGCTCATTGAAGCTTGTAAAGGAAGAATACGTGCTAAAGCTGCCTTGCTTGCCTTAGATACAACTGACTAACTGTTATATTCCGGAAGTGAAACTCGTGTGGGGAGCTTAGAGGAGAAACTGTTTGACAGCTCAACACTGCTGGAGATTTCAGAGTTTCACCCTCATCAGCCATGATACTGCCCACTCTTTGGTGATCATAGATTGACTCATTTATTTGTGTTAATACAAGAAGAGGGACGTTTGTCCAACAGAACGCACACATGAGCAACATTTCTTGTCGTAATAAGCATACTTTGTCTTTAATGCTATTTGGTTATCTTGACTCAAAAGAAACTTCCATTTCAAATAATTGAAATTTCAGAAATGTATTGGTGTTTTTACTATTGAAAATATTTATTTAAAGATAAAAATATAATGTATTCATAGCAAGCTCTATCTGTGTCATGGTACTTTTCTCACCTTTTTTAGTTGCACACAGTTGAAAGGTGTAGCTTTGGATTTTTCTCTGAAATTTTTTAAACTGTACAAACTAGCACACCTATGAGTAAACCTAACTTTGGCCTGAAAGAGAAAACATGACTGGAGAAAACACAAGAGAAACCCTAAGAGAGCAAACAGATACTCAGTGGAACAAAAATTATAAAGATGACATAAATATGTTTTGGGATCCCCGCATGCAGATTATGTACAGGAACAGGGCCGTGGTTTCAGTGCTAAACGAAGAAGCAAACACTTCCTCTGTCACACTTCCACCCAGTTTAAAAAAAGTCCCACATTTCAACACCTCATAAATGAATTAACAGCATATTAAATGTTAATGATTTGACATTAAGTATTTGATTGCAATCTGTAGGGTTAAAATGTTTTTGTTGTTTTTGCTCACATATATCTCAAATTTGATTATTCTCCTTTTTATTACTCATTTTCTTTACATTCGATGAATCTTATACATAAAGGTTCATATTAACAAATCCAGAGGCTTTGAATTCGCAGTTATAAAAGTATTTTGGTCTACTTAGAATCAAGATCAGAAGTATCATTTTAATATATAAAAAGAGAAAAACCTTGAATAAGGGAGATAATTTGTGCTGGTTTTTTACACTAATACACCCCAACATTATGGATGACGCAGTAAAGTATAAATACTGCGGTTGGCTATTTGTGCTCGGATGAAATCAAATGTTTTACTTTGAAATGTTTTCAACAAATTCAGGCACAGCAATTAGCTGATCATATTCCGAATCTAAAATCATTTGTTGGATGGACAACTTTGAACCATTCAACCAGTAAGAAACAAAGTACACAAGGTCTATTTGAATAAGCTGATAATGAGTTTCTACTGTTACACCTACATTTTGCATTACTGTGTGTTCAACATTTTTATTTAAAGAGTTTTAAATATAACTTTATCGTCATAACTTCATCCTATGAAAAAAAGGTCTGCATGAGTTAGCACAGACTACATAAGCTTGCATTTCTGGAGTTGTGCACTCCGGCACATTTCCATGTATCTGACTCAAGAGCAGAGCTACAGGGGGGTAAGGAGGAGCGCACCCCCACACACACACTTTTTGAGTCAATATTAGTATCATTACTGACAAAGATCAATAAATCACCAATACAAGCTTCTTTAAGCATTAGAAACAGCACCTCAGCTAAAAAAATTGCTGTTTTTCATATTAATTAGAATAACAACATGTTTTAAAGCTGTTTAAAATATGTACTTTTCATATTTTTATTTGTAATAGCCTTCCACTC
This sequence comes from Oryzias celebensis, assembly GCA_014656515.1. Lineage (NCBI taxonomy): Eukaryota > Metazoa > Chordata > Actinopteri > Beloniformes > Adrianichthyidae > Oryzias > Oryzias celebensis. The sequence goes on along the minus strand of BNCR01000012.1, from coordinate 65,605,643 downwards.
TGCTGATCTCATTTGCCACCCTTCCAAATTCTTTTGTCCCCCTTCCGCCCCCAAATGTAAAATTTTGATTTGACTGCAGAACATTTTCATTAGTGGGAAAACACAGTTGCGATGGTATTGCAATTTAATCCTCATAAAACATTATCTAAAATGTAAAATTAAACAGTTGTTGTTCATGCTACTATCAACACAGAGACAAAAAAAAAAATTAAAACCTTAAAAATTAAGCATCACACATGACAAAGAAATGCTCAGAGATGATGGGGAAAATTCCCTGTGATAATTTCTCACTTAAAAGCATCAGTTACAGATTATTCATAGGTGAAATAAATGTACACAGAGACAAACATGTACTTTCCTGAAAGAGAAAACAATGAGACATTCAAGTAAGGCCAACCAGAAAGTGTAGGAAAGAAAGAAGTTCCAGAACTTGGAAAGAAGTCACCTGTAGTTTACAAGAAAACTGCGTTGGTTGGGACTGATCTCTGGCGATACTCTGCCTCTACATAAAAGGAAGAAGAAAAAAAATTGCAAAAGCAAGAACATCTACCTGCTTTCATGTATCTGCGTGTGTGTGCACTTTCACATTTATATTACTCGATACCACAAGACGTTAGTTTCTCATGACATATTGCAACACTTGGAGTGAAACTTGAGAGAAATTTTTGTTTACACATTTAATCATCAATTTCAAAATATTACATTTAAAAATATATATACATATATTTAGACAGTCTGATGCAATGTAGTTTTTTTTCTGTTTAAAGAAAGAGTACATAAGGGATACACAACCAAAATCAACTTTGCCAAGTAAAGTGTGTTGTTTAGTGTGAGATCATCCAGCAAAAAAAAAGAAATAAGGAACTAAGAAGTATTAAGTTTAAACATCAAAATTAAGTAAAGCTACAACACTAAAATATACATATTATGGAAACAACTGTTTAGCAGAAGTGATACATGTGATAGTCAACACTGTTATTTTATGGAGCCGCTGATCGAGAAAGGAGGAGGTGACTTTTTCACGGCAACTTTTCTGTAAAAGCAAACAGAGGTTACTGGAAAACACTGACAGAGCTTCACAAGAGGAAATAAAACTTGCAGTACTGCACTTAAAATGAAAAATAGACTTACGTGAGGATTTTGTCTTTAAACTCTATCTCTATTAACATAAGAAAAGACAGGCAAATGAATAAATGCTTCTTGCAGAAACCTTTAGGTAATGATACATACTATCAACTTTTTTTAGAATATATTTCCATCAGATTTGGACCTGATTTCCAAATGTTATAGTTCAAATGGCGGTGAATATTAAGATTAATAAAGGGAAATTAGAAGATGTTTATAGTAAATATATCATTATTATATTATTATTATTATATATATTATATATTTATAGTTTGCTCCACAGTGACTCACTCTTCTTCTTCTTCTTTTTCTTCTTGCAGCACTTTTTTAACTTTTTGCATTTGTACTTGCAGCAGAACTGCACAATTCCAATGGTGAAGAGAATGATCAGGATCCCAAAACCCACAGCTATCCCAACAGCTGTTGAGTTTACCCTGCTGCCTGTAACACACAAACACAGGAGTGAGAGAAGTCAAAGGTTATATTTTACATATTACAGTTTTATATTAAGACTCGTACATATAGACGTAGCATTATATACCACAATATTGGTACCCTGAAAGGACGCTGGATGTCTTAGGAGGGTAAGGTGAATTTATCAGGAAAAATAAGCCTAATCAAGTGTGATTCAACTTGCTTTTAATTTGACAGTTTGTAGAAAGCTGCAATTTTTATGTTACATCCTTAAAGCAGAGCCATTTCTGAAGTACAAATGTGCGAAACATGTCAGAGTTTAACTATGCTAACTAAAAGAGCTAAAGAGAACAAAAAAACAGAATGCCATGTTTATGAAACCACGTAGGGAACCCAGTAAAAACTAATGAAGAAGAATAAGAGTACATTTATAAAATTTTAAAATAAAGCAATGTCAAACATTCAAGAGTAAAACTTCCCTTTTGTTGCTTGTGGCTAATGTCACACTGAACAAGGAAGTCAAAGTAGCTCAGCCAAAAGAATCCTACCATTACTCCCCATTGCTGGCCAGCCCGTGTGGTGACTGCTGTTTCCGTCCTTTAAATCTCCTCTTGTACTTCAGCTTTTGGTCTCAATTTTTTCTGAATTTAAATTTAGCTTTCAAGAATTGAAGGCCTCGAGTGCACAGATCCAAAGTGTGGTGCTCACTGGTTTCGTCTTTGCTTCGATGACTTGCCTTCATACCAGTCATTCTTTAAAACCAGTCTGTCTCCTTCGCTGGTCCTGCCCGCTTTTACCTGAGAACTCTGATGGCTTTTTTGTTCTTTTTTCATGCCTAACACCTCAGTGAAGTACAATGATTCTGTGACCACACCAGTTAACAGTGTGAGTGGAAACTTGCCCAACGTAGGCTCAGACAGAAAAGGCTTGGAGACACTGGAGTCTTACATGTAACAGAACTGTGTTTTAAAATAAAACAGCCAAGTCATTTTCAACAGAATGCGTCATTTTGTTTTTCTTTTAAGGACACATACAAAGCTGTAGACAAGTATGCAGCAAAACCTGATTCTCATCACGTGCATGGACTCCTACTGAAAGGCAGAATCATCTCACTGTTCACATGGCAGGTAAAACTGTTTAAAAAAGTGGCTTAGTTAAGCTTCAATGTAAAGGCCTTAGAATAGTATAGTCAAACAGTATATGTTCAATTTTCCTCAAATGTTGAGGAGTAGGCCTAAGCTAAAATTGTTTTTAGAAACTCAAAGATAAATGGTAAAATGGTAAATGGCGTATACTTATATAGCGCTTTTCTACCTTCATTGAAGGCCCAAAGCGCTTTACAGTCACAGACCCACTCACCCATTCACACACACGTTCATACACTGATGGTGGCTCTTTGAACACATCATATATTTGTTTATGAACCATATGAACTACTCTGTATCTGCCAACCAACACTGATTCACACGATAATGAGAAAGTGATCTTTTGAACAATTAAATATGACATGCAGTTTTTGTTACCTAATAAAAAGTAGTACTAACTCCAGAAACCTCATCCAGGCCTTGAAGTAGTGCTCTGGCCGGCACTCCTGGGTTGAGAGTGGTGGCAACCCCGAACAGCTTAGTAAAACCTAAACCTCACCCACACTTGTGCTTAAGATCACAACATCATTATATTTTGCACTTATTCAGGTTCATGCAGGAAACTCACATGATCTCCTACACAGTCAGTAAACTTTCTCAAAGAGGAACATGTTATACTTCCCTCCATGTATTAAGTTCTTCATACCCCTTGTCAGCTTGTGTTTTTTGAAGTGCTGGGCTCATATGCACAGGCTTGTCAGCAAAGAATTCAGTGTTTGAATTGATTTAACCCTTTTACATCTGAGCTTGGGCTCTTGAGTTGACATTCTTTTGACCACTATAAGGCTGGTCTTTGACTAAGAGAGTGTGTTAATTCAGGTATTGCCAGTAACATCTCCAGAGTTAAAGGGTTAACTCACTTGTCAGAGATGTAATTCAGTGATTTTAGTGGCCTACCAACCTTTTAGAATGTTACTTCAAAGTGAATCAAGTTTAATCTCTCTGCTGTTTTAGTGCCAGGACTGAACTGTGACATTGTGGTTAGCGCTTTCGCCTCACTGTGAAAAAGTCCTAGTACAAATGGCCTTCCTTTTTGCACGCACAGGTTTTCTCTAGGCACTCCGGTTTCCTCCCAGTGTCCAACTACATGCCTCATAGGTTAATTGACATCTCTAAATTGTGCTTAGGTGTGCATGTGAGGCCCTGCAACAGACTGGCCCTCTGCAGTGTACAACACTCAACAACAGCTGAGTTTGACACAGCAGAAGATGGATTTTAGAGCTAAATTTGTCATCTTCACTATCAAACGGACCAAATGTGAAAAAAAACATTTGAGAGTCACTGACTTTACAAGGTGTCCCCCTTAATAAGAAAGGAAAGGTCTATAATTCTCACCATACTGTGTTTTTATGGGTTTATTTGAAATTGACTGGAAAAATATTTAGAATTTTTATTAAATAACACTGAACATTTTTGCTAAAAATGATTTTTAAAGTAGATTCACCGCTTTTCAAGCCCACTTTTAGGTTTTGAAGAGCATCCTGTTTTTATGAGTCACACATACATCACGGGTACAGCCTCAAAATATTACCGCACCACTGTGGCTGCTTGAGCTACCACAGATGGCTCAATACATACTCAGAGCACGTCAAAGTTAAGAAGTGATGCAAAAACAGGCAGCAATTAGATTTTATTTACTTTTGTGAGTATGTTCTCACAAAAGACCATTTTAATTCAAGGGATCCAGGATTCACAAAACTTTAATGCCACCATTATTTACCAAATCAAACATGGAGCAAAAAGAAATTTAGGGATTCCTAGACTAGTAGATTTAAGTGAGTTATTACTTTTGTTTAGGGCACACATATATTCACACATCTCATTATTTCAAGCCAAAGCTTTTTATATTCCATAACCTTACTTCTATTCAAATGCTTAGCTTTTGATCCTCTGTAGATCATTACCTTTAGTTGGAGTTGGACAACAGGCAAAAGTTTAGCCATGGGAAAAAAATGAATGTAAACAAATCAAATTCTCCTTTTTTTTCTTGGTTTTTGTGGTTATATTGGTGAAGCCGTCTTCATGTCTGTGTTCATGCGTTGCAAGAAATCAAGTTTAGGAACAAGAACGCTAAAATGAAAAGTAAACAGGACTAGATCAAACCCTAAAACATGAAAAACGAAAACAAGAAGCTTGACAGACATAAAAAACGGAGAAGAGCAAAAAGATGATAAGACGTGCAACCAGAAGAGGAATTATCCCAACAACTGCAAACTGTCATGTAAGAAAGGAGAGGTTACTTCCTCCAAATATTGGGGAAGAGGGGCATACTGTGGGTCTCCTCAAAGGAAGTAAACAGTATAGGTTTTAGATTCCATAGTGAACTGGCATGTGCTGTTGAGTACTCTAATGGCCATGGATGGTACCACTGCAGATGAGTCTTCTGCTGGGTCAACAGTGACCAGGCCACTGTCAAAAAAGGATTATTCCATATGCATGCAAGAGGACACATGGAAAACAGAAGCTTAACTTGACTTAAACCAAAGCTTGACTTCAAACATGATTACAATGATACGAAAAACATAGGAATTAAATGCATGACATGAATGTGACCCAACAGTGTATATCTAGAACACAAACACAAACTAAAGGTAGTACTGACTGAAATAGAAACAGCTCTGAGTCACAAAGTGAAAACTGAGGCATCTGCAGGAAGCAGAAACAAAAATCCTGAAATATAAATACAACTGAAAAGTACAAAATACAAGAAACCAAGCATGATCAAAATTCAATGTTATTTGGTCCCCACTGTCATTTTCCAGATCCAAAGCCAACCAAGAAGTAATACATGTTTCAGTTCCTGAAATGACCACTGAGGTCTGGTGGCAAAAGCGTAGCACGTTCTTCTGTGATGGCAGTGTCCACCGCCACACACCCTCCACAACCTTTTCATGTTTTACTTTAAGTTACAGCATCATTATAGCATGCACACTATCTGTTTTATTTTGTTTATTTAACCCAACAAAGATCACTTTAAATAGCACACACATGTGGTTCATGTTGTTCTTTCATATTCAGTTTTGTTCATTTCTTCATTTTTTTACTGTCTGAGTTATTTGTAGTTACTTCCAGGTGGAGCTCTTCCTAGTCCAAAGAGGCAGCAGAGGGTGAAGCTGCTTTTTATGCTATGGCTCATTGGGAGGGTCTAGAGACAGGAAGAGGGGGAACTAGGATTATTCATTTCTGCTTTTTGTTTATTTACTAAGTTAAGTAATTATTTGTTAAGACTATTCTGAGTGAGCATGAGTTTTATTAAACTACTTTAATCGTGACTTTGTGTAAAACAATAATGTATTGTGCAGTCTCCCGTCTATTGTTTCATGGTCTGATCAGCCACTCTTTAAGCCTCCTGATGTGTCTTGTCTTCAGGTCAGTTTTGTTTGTTTCATTGTTAAGTCAGTTGAGTTCTGTTTAAGCTTGTGTTTGCTGTTAAGTAATGATTTTTAGCCCCTGAACCAAAAGGAATCAGTTAGTATTGAAGTGGTTAAGGGTTGGACAGCATTTGACATACTTAAATTAGTGACATCTACTGGCCAGACTACAAAATTGCACCAGCATGGAACAAAAAAGACCAGTGTGTCATGAAAGAGTCATGTGTGTTAAGTCATGTGTAGCGATCTAACTTTTATAGTTTCCAAAATCGTTTTCTTTTATAGATAATGACAAGGTATTTGTGTCACATATTGACATTTCATGTCTAAATTGTAAAGTAAATAGAAAGAAACATTTTTTTTTTAATTTCCACAGGAGTTTTGGATTTATTCCAGAGACTTAATCTTTTTTCTCTTTTTGGTATCTTACTTTAAGGGTTGCCACAGCGAATCATTCTACAACAGGAAGACAAGGTCTTATTTTCAGAGAACAGCAGGGGTCCTGGATGTTTTTTGAGGCCTAAACAAAACAAGCCATTTTCCAAGACGTCTCTATGCCTGATGTGACTTCATCTCATTACCATTAGTATACGCAGCAGGACAGTCATTTGTAATAATCCCCAGAAATGTCAAAAACCATCATCCCACCCTGCCTTTTTGTGACCATCCACTCACCAAAAAGCTACTTAGCTTTTGTTTTTTTTTTCACTGGATTTGCTGCATGTTTGTTATTTAGAGGGTTGTTCAACAGGAAACAAATGTTCTTCTGCTGAAAGCATACACACAATAAACTGGAAGCAAAACAGTAAGACTGAGAAACATCACACAATAGTTTAATGAAAATGAAACAAAAATCAAAACAAATATGACTTTCTCTCTACCACCTATCTTCATTCCAGCCAGTGGCTTGAGCTTATGATCTAAAGAGCAAAATGATACACATTAGCTGTCACTGTATGATGACAAACCTAAGAGAGTAACCTCAAGCAGGGTGATGTTGGTGGAGATGAGAAAGATTTGTATTCAATGTTGTCATATGTTATTTTAATCTATACACATAATTCTTTTATTTTCATGAAGGCTCACTGTTCAGCATACTAATCTAAAGAACAAAACCAGAGAAAAACAAGAGCACCGATCCTCATAAATCTATCAAAGGCAACGATTAAACTTGGAACTATACACTTTCACAGATGTATAGGATCCCTTGTATTAAAATGGCATAAAAGGAAGCAGAAAAGCTTTCCTTTTTTCTTTTTACCTTGATAACACCTGCCTCCTAATGACTGAAAAAATCCTATGAATTCAAGAAATTCAAGACTGTATTTAATCCAAGCTAGGGACAGACACAGGGGTCACATAGTTAGGCAGAAGTGCAAAAGATCCCGCCCAAGGACCTGCACTGGAGGAAACTCACTATAGTTGAACCCTGACTTCCCATGTGCCAGTCCTGCACTTAACCAACCATCTGAGCTATAAGGTAAAAATGTCGTTTGTTCCCAGAAAAAATCTCTGGAGAGTGAATCTGCTCAAAAATAACTGGTGTCCAAAAGATTACTGTACGCAACAACAATATAGTCAATTGAACAGATGAACTTATCAAACTCATAAAATTTGAAATCAGGATTTTTTTGTAGATCCCTTGAATAGAATAAGATGATAGGTCACAGGGGTCAGCAAGTATAGACATGGTCTTTTTGACATGATCTTGTCCTGCTGTTCTGTAATTGTTGCCATTGATATTCAACATTTAATTAACTTTTTTTCAAATGAAAATAATCCATGCCAACAGATAAATGAAAATATGAGAATGTTTCCTTTTGGCTGCTCCCTTCAAAGACGTCTACAGTCTTTGTCAGCAACTTCTAAATCGTTTGTTTTAAATTGAATGCCTCCTTAACTGAATTTCCCTTGATTCAGGAAAGATTTGTACATCCACTGGATTGTGACTCCTTGTGGTTGCATTAAGAAAGAGTAAAAACACAGAAAAATACAATAATCAAAAGTCATCTCAATAATGTACAAAGTAAAACAACGAATACATTAACAATAAAATGGTCTCATTTGCATCAACTTTACAAGCCTTTGCTTGTTTTTTACTTGTTCAGTTGCTGTTTTTAACAGGCAGCTAGAAGTGACTCCAACATCTGCTTTTGTACAGGGCAAAAAGAAAAGATGCTGCTGAAGACAAAAGCACATCGAACGACAACCCGACTCAGAGAAAGGTTTGATTGAATCAAATAAAATCAAGAAAAAAGCAAACTGACCTGAATCTTGGTCACTTCAAAAATCAATTAATAAAGTTTTTAGTTTTTTTTTGCTTTCATTTAAATTTACTCACAAATTGGAACTCCTCGCTTTTGTTGCTTTTTTAAGATCAAATATCATTACAGTTTTGATAAATCTGGGCAGACTTCATTCAGGTAGTTTTGTTTGAGACATTTTTTAGAGCAACTTTAAGGAGAACTAGTTTAAAAGAAGGATAGGGCATGTGTGAAGGAGATTTTTTTTAAACCAAACCATTTTTTTCAATCAGTTTATACAATTTAAATGGAGTTTAACATACTATAACATAACTAACATACTCAACTCTGCTGCTTTTACCATAAATGCATTTTCTTTGAAAATATGACAAAAAAAGAAAATTAACAGGCTTTTCCAGCTCTAGGATGGCTATGGATTTATTTCCAAGAATCCTTAAAAAAATGATCCACAATACCCAATTAACCTAGTTTTTGTGGAAATTTCCTTATACGTCCATTTCCTTGTGACTGAATTGTCATCATGACCAGTAAACGCAATTAAGTATATTCGTTTCGGGAAAATATTTTAATATGTATTTAAGGGTTTTAGATAACATCTCAGCAATTTTCCAGTAAAGGATATTAAGTTATCACTACACCATAGAAGAAAACGTCTCCAATCCTATTTACAGTAACATGGACAATAACAGTTTACAAACCTGGAACCTTTCCTCGGCTATCATTTATCAGTCTACCATGAGTCAGATACAGACGCAGCCAATGTGGGTTGTGTAACAAACCTGTGTGCTTTATATATTTGAGCAGTTCCTGTATGCTTCACACTTCTGAGCAGTCCTCTTGAAAACTTCCCTATACTGTAAACCATTCTGTTTATACGGTGCCATTTGAAAAGTGATACAAGAGAATTTCAAAGAACAACCCCTTAGGCTAATCTCAGTGTATTTGTGTTGGGGTTTTTTCTGTTATCTTCACAAATATCATCTTTACATCCTTCTTTATTTGACTACAGCCTGATCATAGTGCATTATTTTCTCATTTTTAAATGAAAAAAAAGTCTTGTATGACAGAGCACTATAGCCAGCTTACAAACCAAAAAAATGTTTGAAATTATGACTGAAGTCATACATTTACAAGAAAATAGTCCTAACAGTTAAATTATGAAAATAAAGCAAATGTATGTCTTTTTTTCACATAAATTTATGTGTTTAAAAATTGTAAATATGTCACTTTAAATTTAGCAAATGTGTCACTTTAAAACACATCTATTTACTTTATAATTCTGAGGTACTAATCTTGTAAATCTACAATAAAAAAGTCATAAATTTATTTGATATTTTTGGGTAAATGCAAGACTTGAATCTCATAATATAACTGATTTTTTTACCTTCCCATAAATCTCCGTCGTAGTTTGGAGTATAAAAACTTCCCAGAAGTTATCGGACCGATGCTCTTGGTTGTGGTAGCTGTCCAAAATCTAATCTTTACAAATACATTTTAGAAATTAATTCATTCATGCAGTTGAAATAACTTCTGAAAATAAAGTATTGGATCCTGACTTAATTTTTTTGTTAAGGATCTTGATTATTTATGTTTCAATTATTATTGAATCTTAAAAACGACAACAACAAAACCCTGCTTATTCCACTTCTAGGACAGCTGTGTAAAACTGGGTAAAACACTGCAACACTGGCAAATCAAGGGATGGTAAAATGTGAAATATTTACTCATTTTTTTACACAGCAATTAACTCTGATTGTTGATCTTATCAAGTTTAACTGAACACACATAAGCACACAAAGGATGGTTTGAACAACTGGGGGAGGTTCCAAAGATAAGGTACCTTGAAGCTGAGGTTTTGTTGCAAATCTGTGTGTAAGGTGGAATTGTAGAAGCAAAGAGGAGGGATGACAAAACTCGGGAGGGTGGTTCCTACTGAAGCAATAAATATTGGTTCACCTAATTTCCAATCAAACCAAGTAGTCTCACACACTGGGATTTTTCTATCAGTTAAACCTCAGATGCTTGACATGCTACTTTCCAGGTAAGAAAGATGAGCTTTTGGTATTTTAGAGTCAAAATGATCACTTTGCTTTTGCTTTGTGTGTTTCAAACTAACTGATTTATCATTTTTATTACAAAAAATCAGGGCTTTGTTTGTGTGTAAAAAGGCAAAAATGTATTCCTATTGTGTATATTGTGTGCAAACACTGAAAAAAAAAGCAAACTAGCAGGTTTCATAAAATAAAACAGTTTAAAAAAACTGGGTAATAAAAAATAAACATTGTTTTTAAAGTTTATTGTTACAATTTTAAATGCTAAAGAAAAAAAAAGATTTCAGGGTTGGGTTGTGGGATGATTCAGATGCAAGTGAGCAGATTAAATGGTACATTTATGTGACCGGGGAAAGAAATGAACTATGACACACCAGAAACATAGTCTCAACATGGACAACAGAAATGAGGACGGGAACTAAAGGAACTGAACTACATAAGATAAATCTGAGAAAAATGAAGCCAAAAAACAAAATGAACTGACATGAAAAATGGCTCTTAGTCACAGACACACCAGGAACAAAAATGCAGTCCACATTAGCAAAAGGCACTGACAGATGCTCATTTAAAGAGGAAAAGACCAAGAGAAACTAAACAAATGCAGACCCAGAAAACAAACAAATAGGCCATGGCATGCACCAATAATCAGATAATTTTGATATAGAGAAGCAAAATGTTAATGCAAAATATGGATGAAATTTTACATTTGTGTCCTTTGACACAGATTTACCTTTCAAATATTTTTGAAGTAGATCACAAGCTTTGAAATTAGGTCATATCTCCACTTGCCTCACCCATCCTTAAGATTAAGTTCAAAGACGTAAATGCCCGGATGCTGTCAAGAGGACATTAAGTGAGTTTATCCCAGTCTTAGGCGTATTGTTTGATTAGTCATGGTGTTGTGCCAGACGGTACTCTGACAAACAGCAACCGACTTTCCATCAAGCTGCCAAAACAAGGTGTTTAAAGTCCTGTCTCAGCCACAAAATGCACTGCTGCATGCACACCAAAAGGCTTTGTTGTTGGACTTTCTTGATCCATCACAGGCTTGCTTTTTTGTAACACTCTTAAATGTAACCAATGTGATATGAAACACGTGTTTAAAGTCCTGATGGGGATTTGGAATTGTCTTGAACTAATTTTGACCTAATTCTAAGAAGTTTAATAGCAAAATTTGTACTTTTTCTGTTGTTGTTGATATGGTCAGACACTATATCTGTGTATATAATGGAATAGTTCATAAATAATCTTAAAAAGAAAATAAAAAATAATAATAATTATTAGAAATTAGAACAACATAGAGTATCTGTGGCATGTGATCAAAAGCTCGAAAAAACTGACAGAAGAATGTAAGCGAGACACAGTGGATGACACACACACACACATGTAAGAAGAGGGATATAACAAAACAGGTAGGAGGGTTTAGGAGTCAGGTTGCCAGAACTTTAGTTTTGGTTTTGACAGAAGGGCTTGGCCACTCAAAAACAAGTTCCAGTATATCAGCTCTGTCCCTCATTCTGTCGGAACACAACAATAGAGGTTTTGGTGATCCGTTGAAAGAATAGGAAAGGGAGATCACGTTGGGTTTTGCAGTTGGAGCAGAAAGCAGAAAAAGCAGAGGACAAACAGGATTTTCAGTGTCTGTAAAGTTTCACCTAAACTTACTTTGATCTCCAAAACAACTGAGGCTCTTCCAGCTGGAGCAAGCAAATCATGTCGGTAAGTAACAACCAACCAACCCAGGACAAAGTAGGAAATTCAGCTCATTGATTTGCATAGAAGACATTTAAATAACTCAAAGTAGCCCAAGTGTAGTCCATGCATTTCTACTTTTAAAATGATAATTCAAAGCTCTTGAACTTTTATGGTTAAAGTCTTGGAAAGCTTTCAAATCAGTGTTTTTGAAGGAGGTTGCTGTCCAAAACTACAAAATCTACAAAGTAAAGACGAAGGTAGTAAACCATGAAAAGTTTTATTTTTCATAGACTGTATAGTTAAAATAACAGTTTTGCTTTTGTCAATAAAAACACGTTTTTTTTAAGGGGAAGTGTGTTTAGTCATATATACTTAAAAGCAAATCTGTTTAAGGTATCGTTAGGCTAAACCAGTATTTTAACAAAAGGTGTGAGTTATATTTTCCAAAGGTTGAGGTAGATTTTCAAAAATGACTAATTGGATCATTGAAATGTGCTGTGTCTCTTAATTTTTTTCCATAAAGTAAATTAGAAGTAAAGTAAATTTCATCATGTAGTGTCTGACATAAGTTCATTTTTTGTGTTAATAAATGCAAGCGAAATAAGTTAACGTGGCTGGATCCCTAGATAAATCTAGACATTCTCCTATTTCTGCCTAAAGGTAAAACCTGTGTGGATCTCAAAATATCTGCTCCCTTTAAAAGATTTTTCCGCCATTCATCCAAGGTTCTCTCGTCCACATGTGAGTGAAGGATAACACAATCTAATTGTTTAGACACAGCAAAAACTACGTTTTTTTAAACAAACTATACATTTACCTGATCTAAAAGCCCAATCAAACTTGACTGAAGCTGCCAACAGCAGTGCTAAACTATCTGAACTAATAATAACAAGTTGATGATATTTGGAAAAGACATAAAACTTTAATAAATAGTCAGTTATTACACATTATATTATACAAATTACTGAATAAAAGGCTGCATCCTTGTCACTAAGTCAGTTTTAGTTGTTGATCAAGATGTGAAACAGCACAACTAGCCTTGCATAACAACCTGACTTGAATGACTTGGACTCTTTAGCTACGGTTGACTGTTTTCTTCCTAACAAATGATTTGTCTCTAAGTAACAACAATAGCTGGTTTCTGCTTCCCATTATCCTCTGTGAATTAATGGGCTCAGTATCTGTTTACGAGGGTGTCTTTCAAATGTTTTGTTTAACAAAAGCTATTTATCTATCTTCACAAAAATGCTAGTTTTTGTCTTTTTGGCATAACTGGAAAGTAGTTTTGGAGTCTGAATAAAAACTAGTGTGTTTTTCACAAATTAGCAGCTATGACTCATTAAAAAGAAGTAACATACATTTTTTTTTTATTTAGATCAGAAAAATTACAAAGGTTACAAAACGTAATAAATTAGCACAAATTACAATTTGTACAATTAGTACAAAGCAGAGGGCTTAATATTTATTTTTAACATTTTCAACTAGAATTAAGTGAAATATTTCTTGCAAAAAGACAAAGCAGGAAAAATGTTTGTACTGCTACATATTGTTCAGTTGCTGACTTGCCCCAGAGCAATAGCTGCTTGCCATGGAAAAACGAAAAACCAGTCAAACAACATTCTGTCAGCAGTTTCTGTGAACAAGGCTCTGTAATTCAGTTTTGATCAAATACATGTTTTTTTTTTTTACTGCATGCTTAGTTTGCTTTATTGCAAGTCTGGAAATGAACGATTATGACAATCTGGTGTTTGTAGATATGTTTGGGTTTCAAACTGTCACACTAGTGTGTTGTGAGGACAGAGAAGTGGGGCTGATAACCTCTTACCTGCAGCTATTTCTCTTTTATGAAAAACTCACTTCTCACAAAAGATTAAGTATTTATACTATGAAAAGATAAATCAAATTTGACACTAGAATTCAGAAACCTCTGTAATCCCCCCTAAAACAACTGTGTAGCTATATATCTAGCTTGGTAAATGGCATATACTCATGTAGAGCATTACTACCTTCTTTGAAGGTCCATAGTGCTGTTCCAGTTCCATTCACCCAGACACAGACTGATGGCGGCTCCACTGCCAACCCATAGCCACCCTGAGCATTGTGGGGTTCAGTGTCTTGCCCAAGGACAAAATAGGCGTTCAGGGCAGGAACCAAACCTGCAGTCCTCCAACCAGAGGTCAGATGTTCTAGCTCTGCACCATGGCTGCCCCCAGGCCAAAATACAATCTTCTGTTGTGATTTATTGTGGTTAAACATAAAAGGGATACTTTTTTTATTACTCCTACACTACCAATGCATTTATGTTCATTTTAAAAGCTTTAAAATGAATGGGTCTCAACCTCTGAACAGAAGTTGCAGCAGCATATTGTTTTGGTTTTGACATTAGACGATCTGATTGTAGAGGTAAAACCAGTCAGTCTGCTTTTTGTGTGACGCCCTTCGTCATAAAAGTCAGCTCCTGTTACAGCTACAACACATCTACCAAACAAGGGACTCTGTGATTCTTTCTGAATATCCATGACTATTTGCTTATACTTACAGTTATCAGTTTCCTCACTGGAGATAAGTCACGTAAAAAAAACAGTGGTGGAAAATAACACTGAAAATGACAAAAGAGTAAAATGGTTTTACGTGTAAAGTGTTTCTTGTAAGTGGATTTTCTTTTTTTTTGTTTTGAAGTGTGCCATTAGATGCCTAAAATATAAGGGAACAGTTAAACTTGCTTTTGTCCTGGACCAAGAAATTTTGCCTGCTTAATCATTTTGTGACTCAAAGATGAATCAATTTGCCCAAAATTAGATGTTTCAAATGAAGCATTATTTTATTTTAAAAATTTAGAAAAAATTCTTAGCCAAAGATTTTCCACCTTGTGGAAAAGTATTTGTCACCTCATAGTTGGGTCATTGGATGATTAAAAGCTTGAGTTTGGATTTCTTTTTTTTTTTCAAAGTACTAATAAAGTTTCATTTGGTTGATAAGATTTTCTTTAAAATGTTTGTGCTTGTGTGTGTGGTATCCATAAAGATGCACTTTGAATTAATTTAAAAACAAAGTTAAATTGTTTAAATTGAACAAAAACCTGATAAAGTTTTAATGATGAGTATTTAAAACATCAACAGTTTTTTGTTGTTAGGTGTGTTTAAGAAAAAAAAAATGTCGTTAGTTAACATGCATGGAAACTGTAACACCTTGGAAAAAAAGCTACAGATGATCAAAATGTTGGCTGACAAAACCAAAATCTCTTTTCTGACGTCCATTCATGAAAAGAAACTGTTTTGTAAATTTTTTGTTCTTCTGTCCTCAGTTTTCTAACTCCACACCTGAAGAAAGCTCAGAGCCCTTAAATTCAAGGAGAAGAGGTAGTTCCTTAGACTTTTCCGATTTTACTTGGCTAATTTTTGATTTTTGTGTAGTGATACATTTTAAAATTAAACTTTCATAAAATAACTTTTTTGCTGTTGCTTTTGATTGTTTTTTTCTGTGATTTTATCCATAATTTATTTGGTGCATTTCTTCTTTTTTTGGTCTACTCCCAGCCAACAAGAAAAGGTCCATGAAGCTCCCAGCAGATCTTAAAAAAAGGATATTAAATAAGAAGAAATTATTGCTGAGTATTCTATTAGCCGTGATGATCTTAGTGGTACTGGGTGTTACAGGATATTATGGTAGGTAACAATGCCTGTCTTTTGTTTCTTCTTTTAAAGACATGCATGTCACTGAACTAGAATTTTAAACAATTCTTTCCCCAATAGTCCTGTTTGCTACTGAAAACTTATAAAAATGCTTTTGTGCCTTGCGTCTCAAATGTCCCACCCCTTCTTCTCCCCAGTTTGGAGGCTAATAAACAGCAAGTATTACTTCTGCAGTCGCTCAGTCAAGTTTATTCCACTAGAAAAAGCATGTGACAACAACAAAGACTGCTCTAATGGAGAGGATGAAAACGATTGTGTCTTAAAAATTGAAGTCAACACTACATTCCCAGGTAAGAAATAAGCAAATGATGCAGAAATCGGCAATGTCCTCAGATGAAAGTAAAGTCTCAAACAAAGTTTCTTTTAAATGTATTCTTCTAAACAGTGCGTCTGACTTCAAGTGAAAATATCCTCCAAGTATACAGTGAGAGCTCAGGGTGGAGTAGTGTGTGCAGCAACGAATGGACCCAGCAGCACACCGAGACAGCTTGTAAACAACTGGGATACACAAAGTCAGTCAACAGCCTGCAAACCCCAAAATCACAGTTTGTTTTGATGTTTCTTCATGTCCTTTTTGTTCAACAATCAAGCCTAACATTGTTTAAATTCTGCTCCAACAGTGCACCTACAAGCTCTTACGTCACAGTGTCAAGTCTAACCTCATCACTGAAAAATGGGAAATTCTCATCTGTCAGGCCTGTACCTTCTTCCACACCGATTCATCAGGCAACCAGTGCAAGGTGAAGTAGAGACACTTCTACCAACAAGATTGTGAAGTCATGCTTCACAGACAATTAAAAAAAAAAAAACTATATGAGATTATGTTTCAGATGTGGTTTTAAGGAAAGATGTTTAAAACTGTCAGATAGTTTGACTTTAAGTCAAAACAAAGGAAACTTTCTGCTTCAATTAAAACCAGCATGACAAATCATTTAACAACAACACTACTAATCTCTGAGCTTGTTTCATTTTCGCGGTGCAAATAACAAACGGCTGCTGGTTCTGTTGGTTCTCTGGAGGGAAAGAATGAGAAGTGAGTAAAAGCTGTTGCAGCTGCTCCTGTTAACCTCAGCTGCATCAGATGGCTAGAAAACTGTTAAACTGCCATCATGTGAGAGGAGTCGTCAGGAAAATAACTTCAATATAACTGCGCCTTTTCAAAATCTATCCATGAAACTTATTTTCTAAAAACTGTCAGTATATGAGCTCATGCCTGTTTTAAAAACTAGCACGATACATTAAACATCGTATAAATACTTGATTTTAAAAAATATAATACTTTTGCGTCATTACTATTTTGCAAGTCCTATTTTATATGAATTTGTCAAAAAAGTAATTTCAGCCTCTCCAGGTGACATTCTAAAGTTAGGCCGGCTTTAAAGTGTTAGAAACTGCTACACGTTGTTCTAGTATCGAACATCTTTAATTATACAAATGCAATTATGTTTTGAGGCAAAGAACACTTATTTATGCCCTGCAAATTCAAAGAAGGTTTTTTTGTTTCGCTTTGGTTTCTTCGAAAATTTCCTCGTCAGCTGCTATTTGCTCTGAAGTTCCCCTCACTGATCTTCTGTAAACTTTGTGCTTTTTCTCAGTTTCTGTTCCTAAAAGACAAAAACTTGCTTGTTTTGCTTCCCATTGTAAGTCATCACTGTGAAAGTGAACCTAGCAGGTGTTTCACCGAATCAAGGTCAAAGCAGAACACAAAGGAAAGCACAGTTCATTAGGGGTGATGGAAGGTCAAAATTACTCACTTAGAAAATGGATGTCCAAACTCTTCTGTAAAAAATAACGCCAGACTTGGTGAGGTGAAACGTGTGAGGGCCAACTATTCAGTTAGCACTCTTTGAGTTAGCCCTTTTAATAACATTAAATGCAAATTCACTATTTTAAAAAAAATGTTTTTATGGGATACTTTTCTTTTTTTTTACATAAAACAGAAATGTATACATTTTTACTAAATTACTGTAAAATTTCATGTTTGAAGACTGGGAAAAAAGATAACTTTTGTACACAAAGTTCTTAGAAAGTTCTGAGGGCCGCATATTTTTGATTTTATGACAATCACCTGCGGAACGGTGGAAATTTCAATGCGGGTGGCATTTGGCCCACCGGCCAGGCTTTGAACATGCCTGACCTAAATTGTTTGTTTTAGCCACGTGTTTGACCCATTTTATGTGAGACTCATTTTGTTTTTCACCTTGCAGCTCAGTGTGCCGTTCTGGATCAGTGGTATCTTTGACTTGCTCAGGTGAGTTGGTTTTAAAACATCAGTATACAGTAGTCTCCAGCATTGATATAGGTTATATTCCAGAAGAGAGGCTGAAGGTGGTGGATAGAAGACAGTGAAGATCTTCCTTGTTTTATACTGAAAGGTCTTTTCAAGTATAAAGCAAACAATAAATTCTCTTAATTTTCCAAACAAGTTAACAGTTTGGTGGATTGACAATTTTTGAATGTATTTTATTTTAGGATTAAAGTCCTACTCCAACTAATTTTTTTTCTGTTTTAAAATTGTTTCCAGTGGTCTTTTATTTACGATTATATCAGTTTTCAGCTTAATTCAAACATCCTGAGTCCTTTTTTAAGACCTATTTTCTGCAGAGCAGCGGAAGCTCATTAGAAATTTCGCCTCAGAGTTGTCAGCGGGACTGCTGGCGCAGAAGTTAGCCTCCGGGTATTTTTGCCATCAACCCTTTGTTTACACTCTCTCCTGCTAGCTTATAGCACCTCACGACCCCAAGCAAACAGAAACATGGCAAAAAAACATGGCAAGCAATGTCGGAGCTATCCAGCTATTCAGTTTTGAGCCTGATAGCAGCTTAGACAAGGAAAATAAAGATGCTTAACTATTTGTATAATAAATAGAAATAAATTATTTCATATATGTCCTCCATCATGAGAAAAATGCTACAAGAACGTGTAAAAAACATCAAAAACACAATTGTCATTGGAGTGGGTCTTTGATAGAATGGGGAAAAAATGAAATGTAAGAAGTTCAACAAAAAAAAAATCTATAAATAAACATAAATTACTTTTTCTCAACCAGACTGTGGCATGTCCAAGCATTATCCAAATGCTCGTGTAATTGGGGGTAATGAGACTGACATTAAAGACTACCCTTGGCAAGTCAGTCTGCAGGTTAACGGTCAACACACATGCGGGGGTTCCCTGGTGTCGCCCCGCTGGGTCGTCACAGCCGCCCACTGCTTTAATGGGTTAGTACTGCTACTTTGTAGTCATTTTTTTGCAACAATTTCTTTTAATTCTGCTTTGCTATTTTATTCTGACTTTTCATTTTCCTGCCTTTTGGTGTTGCAGGAATAACAAAGTAGCAAGTCGGTGGACTGTAATGTCAGGGTACTCATACCTGACCACAGCTGGAGCTTCCTATGTGGACAAAATCCTGGTTAATAAAGACTATAAAGTCAGTAAACAAGACTATGATATTGCACTGATGAGGCTCAGCAGCCCTATAACAGTAGGAGGTAAGACGATATACTACTGCACGTGACATATTAGAAAACCGATGTAAGTCACATTTATGATCAGAATAAACTTATATAAGTGGGCTTCACTCTACTGTTCTCTTGTGGTTGTATTTTAAACTGCACATTCTCCATTAAAAATCCAAAACTTGTCTCTGTCATGTTAGAATGATTTTGCTGTTTCACTTAAACACTAAAGTGTATATTTTTTAGAAAAATTACAGCTTTAGGTTAATTAAAGCTTTTCTTTCAATGCTTTAAATGCTTGTCTTTACAGATTACCGGAAGCCAGTTTGTCTACCTCCTAAAGACCTGGCTCTTGCTAGCCAATCCCAATTATTTGTTACTGGCTGGGGTTACCTGAAAGAAGAAGGTGAGAAAAAATCTATGCTTGTTGCTGGATTGAAAACTTAACAATATAATACATCCAACATTTTTGAGGTTGCATGCTAATTTGAACTAATCCTATTCTGCCTGCAGGTACAGTTTCTTCTACCCTTCAGGAGGCTACTGTTCCACTGATAGATTGGACAACATGCTCAAGTCCATCCGTTTATGGAGCTTTTTTGACACAAAGAATGATGTGTGCAGGTTACATGCAAGGGAAAGTGGACGCTTGTAAGGTAATAAACTACTAACTCCATGTCCTGATAAACTGCATAATCTACTATCCATGTTGTGGGTTTTTTTGGCTGAAGCTGTTGTTGTGCTTTGATCTTCAGGGGGATAGCGGAGGACCTTTAGTGCATTTCTTGTTAAATAAATGGACCCTTGTAGGAGTGGTGAGTTGGGGGATCGGCTGTGCGCGGACAAATAAGCCTGGTGTCTATACCAATGTGGATGAGATGCTCAACTGGATTCACACCACCATTGAGGTATCTTACTAGTCTTTAACCCTGTAAAGCTCACAACATTGAAGAATTGACAGAAAAGAAAACGTTTTAGAATGAAGATGTTTTTTAAATCCTTTGATAAAATCCACAAAAACAATTTAGCAGTATCAGTTTTTTAATTTGATACAGATAGAATCAGTTATGATACGTTTGGGTGGTTTGGTAAGTTTTTGTTCATAACAGTGTTAGTTTAAGATGCAAAAATAGTGACACGATTGTTCAGGAGAAAATAAACCATAGTTAGCCATCGTTCCAAATTGTATCCACAAATTTTAACATGGTGTCACTGTATTATAAAAAAACATATTATCAACAAATGTTGCATTCTTTCAATACAGGAAGTAGTCATTTCAAAAAGTGAATAACAATAGATGAGGTTTCCTCACCATAAAGTCTTGAAAATCAGCAAAACTTTTTCCCACCAAAGTATTTGAGATTTTACAGAAGCAGGCATTTTGAAATGAGCAGAAAAAGCCTCTCTACTGCCTCTAGTGGAATGATAAAGCACTACAGGCCAGAAAAAAAGGACCAAATTAAAAGCAATGGGTTTTATGGAAAGTTTGCATCATGAGACATAGATCTTTGAAATGCGTGTATTAAATATGACACAAATAGTATTTGGTTAAGTTAGCTCAGATTCTTGACAAAAATTAGAGTGAGTGTAACGTAAACAAAAACAGCAAATTAAACAGTTTAGTTTTTTGCACCTTCTGTTTAAAAGAGCTACCACCATGGCAAAAGTTAAACAATTTGGACCTCAGACAACATTTCTTACTCAGAAAGTTAAATTAACATTTTAAAAAAAAAGTTGTCTGTGGAAGAGCAGTATGAAGAGATCTATTCTGGGAGACTGAATCCTATTTAGAGAGTAGAGGCTTGATGATTGAAAATAAAATATTATGTACTTGTTTTTGCTTTTTTCTTTGAACATTTGCAAACCTTCACTTACGATTTTTTTTTCTCTTTTTTACCTTTTTTAGAGAAACTCTTGATGCTGTCTGCTGTGACCAAAGTTACAACAAATCCTCTCAGACAAAAACTGACACTACAGGAGAAGGAGACAAGTTTCTGTTTTAGTGAGCTATTGTTAAATCAACAGAACTACCAAAGGACCACCAACGGGAAGTCCACAATACAACAGAGGGAAAAGAAGTGCAATAGTCCCAAATTTACATAATGCAAGCACAAACATTTAATATAAACTAAAAATCAAATGTCTTTGTGCCATTGACTAATGCTTACCTCAGGGGAGATGTGCCTTTGTAAGATGTCTTTCTTGCTTAATATACATTCATTAAGCTGTTCAAAACATATTTTTAACATGAACACTACTTTTATTTTTAATTACCAACTGTGTTTTTACAAATAGGAATTATCTAAAGCCATATAGTGACAAAAATATTGTAAGATATTGTCTTGTTCTATAGATAGATACAATCTTCAATCTTCCTGGTACACGTATGTTATTTTAGCTTAGGGTTCATTCATATTATGCTCTATAAAGACTCAAAGGCATTGTAAGGTGTCAACATCGGCAGTGTTGTAATAGGTAGCCGCGCTTTAGCAATTAATTAAATTTGAACGAAAGCTTTGGAAAGAACTTTAATTTATGCACTGAAACATTTGTGTGCCTTTGGAAAAATAGCTTTAATGATTTAAATGCAAAGTGCTGGTCACTGAGTTTTTTTTGTTTTTTTTAATCGTTATATTTGAATAAGTGTTCATTCGATAAATCCAAGGTTTTCAGTCACCTGTGCGCCTTTAACCAGTAATCTTTTTTCACGTGTTTTTATTTGACTTTCGATCTTTCTTTTTGCAAAATAGAATAGATTGGTGTTTTATCATTAAACTGATAAAATCTTTCTTTTGAAATATTTGTGTGAATTATGTCATTGTTTTTAAAGTGAAAATGTACGTAGTGTTGTGTGATTTCCAATATTGGACTAATGTGATATAAAAGCTATGAATTATATTTTGGTATGTGGTTGATTTTTATGTCAAAACAGTCTGTATATAAAATGAATTAAAAAATAAAAACTGTTTTACCATTGTTCCGTTTTGATCTGTAACATTTGCTTTGTCCAATAACATGAAAAGCCCTAGAAGTTGTTTAGAATGTCACAGGATCTTCCCCAGTTCCGCTTGCGCTCATCTTCTCAGACGATCTGAATCTTCAAACAGTACTAAAGTTAACGCTAAAAGCACGAGAGATAAAAGGTTATGTAAAGCATTCCATAGAAATGATGAACAAAAAAACAACCCAAAGGACTGTGCTCATATTTCATTCACAAACTAGTGACAAAGAACAAAAGTTTATGTCTTTTTATGGCATTGGCAGGGTCTGAGATTACTGCATGCAGGGTGGAGTGCAAAGAACATCCATTTAAAAAAAGAAAAAGGGCTACCGGTGAACTCAAAACAGTTGTTTTATGTTTTACCGGTAAAAGCATAAAAATTCTTTTACAGAGATTGTAGAGTTGTTTTGGCATCTATTAGCTTCCAGTACCACCTCAATAAGATGTTTTGCATGGGAAGTAAAAGTCTTACAAATAGTGCAAACACATCACAAAAAGTGAAAAAAAATCTTTGTTTTCTTTGCACTTTCCTAAAACATTTTTTGGGTACGTTTTTCATTTTTCTCTGTATATTCTAAACAATTTAGTAAAATAATGAAAAAAAACACAAAAAAATATTTCAATGCTTTACCACTAATGGATACACAAACAACCAGAGCCTTGGAGTTAAACATTCTAACAGAAGCTAATCAGCAAGTAAAAAAAAACCTTTATTATCTTCATTAAGAACAAGTAAACATGTGAAGTCCCAGAAATGTCTTCATCTGTTGTTATAAGAGACATATCTCAGACATTTCACATACATGGAAATCTCAGAACACTTAAGATCATTCAGAACAGAATTGGTGCAGCTTTGGTTACAGAATGTATTTATCCTTAGAAAAAGAGCATTTGTACCATCTTGGGCAAACTTATCTTCCTGAACGATGGCTGGGCCCTTTAAATGGGTTGTCCTGAATTTAAAAAAAAGAAGAAAAAAAATTAAAAGCAATAGGCTGAATTTATTCTGTTTGATTTTTTTAGAACTTTTAATGACTTTTGCGCTTATTTTAAGTACCTTAGTTCACAAGATACTGTGGTTTTTCTAATATATTTGTACTCTTGATATTTGAAAAATGATATAATTTTTTCCTTTTATCTCATTTTACCTCCTCGTCATCACTGTCGTCGAATGCGACTCCTCGACTGGACTGGCTCTGGCTTTGAGAGCTGTACTTGAAGAAGGAAGCAGATGAGGATGATGATCTGTGTCGAATAATAAAAGCGAACAAAAAAATACACATATTTTTTATTCATGATTAATAGATTGAATGCTACCTTTAAAAGATTAATCTCTCTTTTGTTTTGTAAAACAAACAAACCTTGAAGATGGCTTAGTAGCTTTCATTTTCGGTATTTCTTCATCCGAGTCATCAATGGTTATCTAAAGATTAAAAAAATATGACATGAGATCCAAAATAGAAAAAAAAACAATTAATAAAAGTTAATTTTTGACCTACTTCTTCAGCTACTGAAGATGTCGAGACTTTACTAATACATCTCTGGGATGAAGGTTGAAATACTGAAAAATGATATGCAATTACCAAAAAGAAAAAAAGGTATAAAAGAGAAGATTGTTGGGAGAACAAAAAAAAATTAGATCATGACTGTGAAAGTATTGTATCATATAAAATGACTTGCAGTCAGAAATCACACTCTATTACTCTGCATGATGGTCTTGCTTTGACTTGCTGCTGTAGTTTTCCGGGAACCGGCTCGACCAGCTGGTTTTGGCTCAGAAGCAGTTGTGCCTGAAGAGAAATAATACCAACTCTGTAAGTTTATCAAAAAAGTTTGCTGCACCACAGTTTATTTCATCCTATGCAAGTGTACAAGTAGAATTGCCATTAATTAAATATATGTACCTGAACATTTAGTGAAAAGCTTTTTGGGAAAAAAATAAAAACATAAAAATCATGGAAACAAAAACTGTAGTGTAAAATGTATTTTATTTTTTAAAATCTTTTGCCACTCTAAACCTTTCTTTTTCGATTTAAGGTACAATAGCTTACATTATTTTTCTGATATTTAGGTTAATCTGCAAGATCTCTGCAATATTAAATATAATGTTGGCTAGTTTTTAAAGGAACTTCTACTAGTTTACCTAATAAGTCATGTGTTTGTGATATATATATATATAATATGTAATATATAACTCATATAATAAGTGCTCTGACAATCAATACATGCTTTAATGACATTTTTTCTATAATAGCTCAAAAAATGTTAGTATGCTGCTAAAAAGAAAAAAAAATAGATTAAAGGGGTAGAATTATGTCTGGATCAGAAGAGAACACATTAAGTATAGAAACTGTTCTTTTAAAATACCTTATTTTCTTTATTTTTCTCTAAAAGGCTATTTCTTTGGCATAGCTTCACCAAACATTATTTATTGATTTTATCCTTATATTGAAGCATGATTCAACATAACTCCAGTATATTTGTTCAATCTTTGCTGAAGCATGCACCCATTCGGCTAAACTTTCATTTTAAAAAATAAAAATTTGAAGTAACTGCTTTCATGAGTTGCCTGGTAGTTGAGCTTGATGACCCATAGAGGTTCAGGCTGGTTGGAATCGTTTGATTTGTTAAAACAATAATCAACTTTATTATAAAATGGAATATGAACTAAAACACAACTTTAAGTGTGTCAACTGGGACAAAATGCAACTCAGTACATGGGAAGGCGTTAACCACACAAGCTGAAATAAAACAAAACCAAAGTAACTAGGCGTTCCTCCAGTTGTACGATCCGGAAGTTTAGCTGACGTTGAGGGAAAGTTATATGAAATCTTAGCACTCTTTGGCAACTGTATAACCACGAAAGGATTAAGTATGGAGAAAAACCTTTTCTTTGGTCATTTCTTCACCATACAATCAACTTTTAGCTGTGTTCAAGTAGATTTTATTTAATGTCTTTGCAATATAAAAGAGATCCAGGTATTTTTGAATGTGTACCTTTCTTTGTGGCTTTGCGAATCCCTCCTAAATTGTTATATGGCAGAACAGGCTTTTCTTCCATGGATACTCTTTTATTATAAAACATTGAAAAACTATAACTCAAAACACAACTGCAAAACGGTTGCAATTTAGCAATGAACTTTTTATTTTAGAAAAAATCTGAACAAGATTAAGGAGTTGTCTCAATAGTCTAAATAGGTCTCAAGGCATGATGGCTGAGTGAAAGTAATACAGTCAAAAATGTGAGACTCCTAAATAAGTACCTGGAGTCTGTAACATGACAGCCCTATCAAACTGATTTCAGTTCCCAGCGATGACTCACCCCTGCCCCTTCCTCTGCCACCTCGTCCTCGGCCTCCTCGACCACGTGTGGGAGCCGGGAATGGAACTGAACCTTCATCAGAGTCCAAAGCAACAAGTTCATCTGATACACTACGATCCTCAGGATCCTCACCGCGTTCTATTCTGTGAGCTTTGGCTCTGTTTATAGCCTGAGACAAGCAGAGAACAAACATCATCAGGAATTAGGATGTTTGACTTTTATGACGTCATTACTTACTTCTCTGATCTCGTTTTCTTCCTCTGTGGTGTTCTTTTTGGAGTCTCGAAATCGCTGAACCTGAAGATAGATATAAATTCACTCTTTATGAAAACCCACACAGCATCATCCCCAACATCCTCTTACCTCCAAATCAATGTCCTGCTCTGTAGTTACTCCTCTGGACTGAAGATGGCGTTGAGTCTTCTCTAACTGGTACCTGATCAGCTCCTCGATGGCATCTTTCTCATCTTTGTCTACAAACTCCTGGATGGCTTTTCCCATGCCTTGTTCAGTCAGCAGGGAGAGCTGTACCTTCTATGAAGACAAAATCACCATAAACAGTTGTTAAAAACAAGATTTCCAATTTCATTATTCTGTGGACATGTATAAAGTACCTGCTCAGCTGCTTCAAAGTACTGTTTAACCAGGTCCTCCACCCTCAGTCCTTCAACTGCAACTGTCTTTACAAGCTTGCTATAATCTACATTCATCTCATCTGATATGTACAGACAAAACAAAAAAATCATGTGGAACACAAAATACTCATTTTGAATTACAGAAGTGTATAACAACAATGTGGTTTTCTGCTACATTTGCTTTAAATTTAGAAAAAGTCAGCTTTTCTGAAATTCAAGCAACCCAAATTTTTTAAAAGATGTTTATTTGTCAAACCTTTGCAGTCCACCTTTTGCTCACGTCGTCTCACAAAGTGAATAATGTCTTTTGGGTTTGCTACGTGGTCCACAAACTTCTGACTGAAGCGAGACGTGTTGAACGCCTCAAAACCCCCACTGTAGTCCACCTGGAGAAGACAACGGAAGCCGGCTTCAATGGAGCGCAAACTTAAACGCCCAGTTATAATGTAATAATTAGTTATAATGATGTTGTTTTTAGCCACATTTTTAAAAAAAAACAAAAATAATTGTTTTCTAGGATGGTTTTCTAGGATAGTTTCATGAGAAACTTGCCTCTGAATCGTGGGAAGGACTGTTAGCATAGAGTAAGCCTTTCCTCATTTCCCATTATCTCTTTGCTTACACTCTGTCACTAGCTTACAGCCCTTCACGCCCTCAACCTAACATTAGTGGTACAACAAAAATGGTGAGGAATATTGGAGCTATCCAGCCGTACAGTTTTGAGCCAGATGTAGGGCTGGGAGATAAATTAATTTACTCCATAAATTCAAATTTGTCGTTTAAGAAGATTTATTATTAGAAATATCTAGATTTTTATTTTTTTTACAAGCATCCAGCTTTCTTGAGCTTCCATTGTTCAGAGTAAGGTCATTCCACTGTTTCTAGCTACATGCAGATGTTGAAATGGCAACTAATAAAGAGGAGGTTGTTCTCAAAACAGCAACACTTTCTGCTGCCTGCTGCAACACCTGCTGCATTGCTTTACAAGCATTTTTACAAATTATGTTTATTTGCACTTTGTTTTCAGGACAATTCCCAAAGGAGATGTTAATTACACATATTTTTTTGTTAAATATATTGTGTTATTTGTATTTTTTGTTGACAGAGTAATAGGGTCACCAAAAAAAAAAGAAGTAATAATACGAGATTAAAGTTGTAAATCTATGAGAAAAATTTTGTAAATTTACAACTTCAAAACATGTAAATGTACAAGAAAAAATAATACATTTAGCATATAATTTTTAAAAGTTAAAAATATAACTTTATTGTAGTAATTTAACAGTTACAACATTTTTCTCAGTAAATGTACTAATTTAAAGACTTTAAAAAAAGTGTTTATAAACTGGCCCTAATACTAGTAATAAAGAAAGTAAAGGGAGCGAGAAAGTAATAAATGAAAATTGGAAATTGAATTTGGTATTAAAAAAACCCAACAAAAAATCTTTTACTTTTGCAAATTTTTGCCCAGCTCAAGCCAGAGGCCATCTTAGGTGAGAAAGATGAAGTCATAGACAACAGAAAGTGAATGCATCAGAATGGAGAAGGGAGCATGTGGCCTGCCTTGTACATCACAACTGCAAGCTTTTCCAAACTGCATGTTTTTGTCTGCTCTTGATTCACAAAAATTTGAATAAAGAAATACTCAGAAATGCTATATTAAGCTTAATTCTTTTTAATTTGTCCTCCATAATAGAAAAATGCTACAAAAAAATGTTAAAAACACCAAAAACAACATTTTCATTGTAGTGGATCTTTAAGGGGAGAGCAGAACTGTGTGTGCTGAACTCACTCTAAGACGGATTAAAGGTTTCTCTGGTGTGAGCGGACACCCAAGCCTCTCCCTCTCAGCTTCTTCTAACATCTCTGTGACCTGTGGAAGGACATCAAAAGAAGACAGATGATATGTGGATGAACTATCTGTATGAATAATCAGAGCTTTAGAGCGCTACCTTTGCATAGCACAAATCCTCCACCTTCTTTGTAACCTGGTGTGTGTCAGGAGTGAAGAGGTCCTCGTAGTCAGCCAACACCACATCCTGAATGATGAACTGACGCACAGTTTTTAAGAGGATCTTCTGCAGGTTCATCTTACGCCCCTTCACTCTGAGCAGGCCTATATGTCTGTATGTCAACAGGATGGAGGTACATTTGCAGTCCTTTCAAACATTTTGCTAGCTGGACACCATAAAGGTGCTTGCTTACTTTTTGGTGGCCTCTCCAGGTGACAGGGAAGTAGCCACAGAGCTACCAGGCTGAGTAACATAGAAGAGCTGTTGCTCATTTCTGGTTGGTGTTATCAAACATTCGTGCTCGTGACCCCACACCACCAGGTCGAGGAAGTCATCCAAGAACTGCTCAGGAATGTAATTTGTTGGACCGTGCTTGCTCCTACACAGCAAAAAAACAGGAAAAATAAAGTTCAAAATTCAGAATTATGTTGCTTGATTCTCAGAAGTTTCTTCAGTTGAAGAAGTGAACAGGAATTTGTGATTGTGAATCAAACATTTCAAAATGGATTGCCATTGCTCAAGCCTACTTGTGCAAATCTGCAAGCTCAAAAGCTTTGACTGGATCACACCAATTTTTCTAATAATGGATGTGTACACTCACCTGTTCTGGTGGATTGTGAAAAGATTAAACCAGTCATCCTGGTCTTCTTTGGGGCGAAGCATGGAAACCTGGTTGTTGACAAACATCCTGTACAGTCGCTCATCTGGAATTGAACCTTATTGTCCAAAATGTGAGGAGAGCACTTGTGTTATTTTCAGGAATGAACTAAAGTGCTTGTCGTGGAACACAAACTCACCGAGACCAAATAAAGCCAGTTTGGTGTTGCCTTTCTGCATCAGGATGGGACTGATTTCTATCCTCTCTACTGATTTTGAGTGACCAAAGTGGTTCACGAGACCAGCAGCACTGAGCAGATCCAGAGCACACAGACTTTCAGCCTGAAGAGAAAAAAAGACAACGTTCCTGCACAGGTACATACATACGAATGTGTATAATCTTCTAAACACTAGAAACAACTCACGCCAGTTGGGTCATCGTGATTGCCATGAATGCTGAAGACAGGGATGGATATGTTCAGGTTTTCATCCTGATAGTTCACCCAGGGGAACCTACAGAGCACCAAGAAATATCTGGTAAAAATCACAAAAGTTTTTACAGTAGAAAACACAGAACAGGACAAAATTCAAATTTACTTGGTGGTGTTAAAGTTGGTAGCCTGGTCACTAAGAATATTAAAGGTCACAGGCGAATCTCCCATGCAGTATTTTCTCAGCAGTGTGGTGCAGGTGTGGAGGCTTCGGCGTGACGGCTTGTTGTCGTGAAACAAATCTCCGCCCAGCAGGATGAAATCAACTTTATTGTCTCTTGCACACTGAAGGATTTCCTCAAATGTCTGGTAGGTGTCATTGCCCCGAACTGCATTTTTCTCTAGGTAACCCAGATGAATATCTGTAGCAATCAGGATCTTAAAGGTATCCTCATCATCCCTAAAAAAAACCGAAAAAAATAAAGTATAATTCAAAGCAGTCTGTTAGAAATGTGTTACGATTGCAAGATCATTTACATTCATCTCTTCATCTTTATTTACATTTTAAATAAGTCAAATATTTAAAATAAACTCACAGTGTGTTTTCTGAGGACATGATGATGTTGGAAGTTGAGGAGTCGGGTCCAAGGGAGCTGTCAGTAAAATATCACCTCTGCAGAAAATAAAACATTGAGGAGAGCTTAACCTGGAGAACAAACATCACTGTGCAGCTGAAAAACACCCAACAGAGACTGTACTTCCTGAGAATAGGCAGAAAATAAAACATCAACTAAAGACCTTTAACCATACCAACATTGAATGTATATTAACATATAATAACATATGCATTTGGTTCAGCAGCTTTACAGTGGCTCAGAGGAAGAGAAAGGGTTTTTTCTGAGTTTTTCTTCAAAGAGAAGGAGGGTATAAGGGCAGAGATGATTGTTCAGCTTAGTCAGTAACCAGCTATTGTTTACGTTTTCTATGATTGACTTTATGTTCTTGCAAAAACCGGTGTAAGTCCAACGAGACGGCTATGGTTGTGATATTGGGCACTATAAATATAACTGAATGAATCTGAACTGAATTGAAGGAGAGCGCTCCAGCGGACCTGCTGCCCTCTTCTCACTCTCAAGAACTAGCACAGCTCCCACTGCCTTAACAATGCAAAGCATCATCAAATACATTTCACACCCCAGATGGTATCTGGGGCGTTCTGTTATCTTCAGGCAAACGCTGCAGGCTAAAACAAAATAAGGCCAGAAAAACTTCAGAATAGCTTATGCCCCACTGCAATGAACATTTTAAACATGGTTAGGAAACGTTAAAAATAAATCTGAAGTTGAACTGTACAACAATGTTTTTTTTTTTTTTTTTTTTTTTTATTACAGTAATGAGGCCATGTAGTGTGTTTTTGTATATATTTTTTAGATTTTTTTCTGATTTAAACCAATTTAATTGTGTATTGCTGTTTTTTCTTAATGCCAAATGCACTTTTATTCTGTTTTTAGTGACCGAATGAAAACACTTTCTGGATTTTTATGTGTTATTTATTATTTTTAGTTGTAAGTCTTTTTCCATGGGTGTTAAAATGATGGGTATTGCACGGACCAGGAAGTAGTTTTTATAATTCATTATACTTTTGACAACAACAATAAAGAGCTACCTATTTATAATGGGAAAGGGTAGCTTGGAAAACGGTAAATAATAAGAATAATACTGCACACAAGTATGTGTAGCTTAATATTCAAAATATATGCAACAGAAAAAAAATTGTCCACCTTTAAAGAGAAACTTTGTTTCAGAGAACTAGCTTGCACAGCGATTTTTCAAAAAGCCTATCTTGTTTTAAGCCTGACTGTAAACTAGCCCATAGAACATATAACAAGTGAAAGCTAAAAGCAACGTAACCGAGAGGTCACTAAGTCAGACTGGTTAGTTAACGTTAACTTCTGACTAAATCGAAGAAGAAGAAGCATGCTATTCCTTAAATCTGCACAACTCTCGTGTTTACGGTCACTGTGTTTAACTAGCTTCATACATAAACAGTAATTAGCTTCTCATATTCATCTTAATTAACAAGTGGATGTAAAAACACGCTTTTGTAACCCACCTTTGCTGCACATATTTTACAACCTCATTTCGCTCTAAAACTCCCAGCAACTCTTGCAAGTAGCTAACCCGCCCCTTTGTGAGGGATTCTGGGAAATGTAGTCAAATCAAGACCTGAACGTGGAAACGAGAAGGATCTAACTACATTTCCTGTGTGTCTATGGTGTACGTTTGTTTTAATCACCTTTGAGCACCGTACCTGTCCAAACCTTTCAATTTGACGGAGTCTCATCCATTGAGTGGCAAACGGGCTGGCCTCGAATTAAAATGATTCACATACTCAAAAAGCCCTTGTTGCCTCTGTGCTTTGGGAAGACTAGAGGATTTTTTTGTGTTTACAAAACCAATTTCGTGTATCTGCGCCGCATGCACAAGACAAACTTTAGCTAGCAATCTAAACTCGACGCTGTTAAAGTGAAATTTCGGCTTTCCTTCGCTTCTCTGGAAGAGTTTTTACAGTCGGAGCGCAGTTTAAAGCTGGCAATTTTTTTTTTAATGGAGACGCTTTCAAAAAACCTTGCAGCTGATCCCACCCGAGAAAAGGTACCAACTAAAAACACAAACAAAAAACAAACTAGCTCAGTACTGCAGCAGCTTCTGTTACATACAACTGATGATGCAGATCTGATGATAAAGCTGAGATGGAAAAACAAGCCATAGCATGCATTGAATGTTTGAGTTTATATGTTTTAGAGTTTTTATTCCATTATGAAGATATTTTTTGATTTTGTTTATGTGTAATCATCTACTCCCAGTCAGCTTTCAGTGTTGTATAGCAGGCTGTTGATATGGATCCTGTTGTTTCTGTGCAGGACTTGCGCCCACCTCCATCACAGAGTGAAGCTCTGGCTGACAGCATGTCCATGTCTTCCTACAGAGGCTGTCCTGCTCACTGTCCCTTTGTCAGCACACTGCATCATATCCCCCAAACATGTATTCAATGCTCGCGTTGTCCAGTATCGCCCAGCAAAGCCTTCCCTGAAACAAAAAGTGCAGGTAAGCTTCATTTGCTTATTTTACACCGTGTGTGCTGCTTGCATGACACCACCAATGTTCCATTCAAAGTTTGTGGTGTGTCAAAGCTCCATGGTTACACAGGAAACATGATGCTGTACAACCTGAATGTCTCAGTTGCAGTGTTACTTACTCGTTCCTCCACACATCATCTTCTGTCCTCCCCATCTCTTCCAAGTCGACTAAAGCCAAGTTACACTTGTCTGTGTCCACTTTGCCAAAATTTGAAGCCTCTGTGGATGTGTGAAATGATACAATTCTTTTCACATTCTTGCATGGTGCTCAACCATTTAATGTCTGGATCACACAGCAATCTTATCTGCCCTGAGAAACCTCCAGGAGAAGATTAGGAGGTTGGAGTTGGACAAAAGTGAAACAGCGCTCGGACTTCATGTTGAAGAAAATGATGCATCACACAGAGTTCTGCCAAGCGAGCAGGTTTCACAGAGACTCCTAAATGGTCAGACAGACACAACAAGTAGGGGGAACAGCCAGTCTCATAACAATCAAGGTGAGTATATAAAAAACATATGTAAAGCTCTTACTTTTGAGCTTTTTTTCCTTTTTTTTTGTTTCTCATTTACTTTTATCTCATTGGTAGCCTTGATCACCCACCTTGCTGCAGCGGAGTCTCGCTGTGCAAAGCTGGAGCGACAGCTGGAGCACATGAGGAGGATACTGCGCGGTGACAGAATACAGGGGACCAGTCTGCAAAGTCAGGTGGTTCACTGAACCACTGAACACAAAATTTTAAATCGTAAAATTGAAAGAGAATGTTTATAGAACATTTCTGATTTGTTTTCTTTTGACACAGGAATTCACAAAGATTTCAGATGCTGATAAACAGTCTCATGCAGTGTCTGACCAAGCCCGGATGGAAAAGCTGGAGAAACTGGAGGAGGAGTATTTGAAGCTGAGATGTGCACAGAAAAATGCAGAGGTGCATCAAGTAAATATTAAAAAATATTTCTGCAACTGTCTATGCCAGGGGTCTGCAAATTTAATGCTAAAATAGCCATTTGGTCCAGTTTCTTACCGACTAAAACCCAGCAAAAGCCATGTTTAGAAAAATAAACTGTATTTATGTTTTTGTGGCTATTAAATCATTCATTTCCACAATGTAGCTTTTAAATATTTACAATAATTATGTTATAACAGGGTTATATTTTTCTACAAATTACAACTTTAACTTTTTTTGCTTTCACCAGCAGCGCATCCAAATTCTTTTCAAAATAAAATCTACCTTGTTTCAAATAAGATCTTCCAGCTAAAGCAGATTTACTTGAATAAAAATGAAAAAAAAAGTCAAGCATAACATTTTCTGTCATTATGGCTGGCTGGTTGGATGGACAGTAGATTAAACTTTTTAGGCCACAATTTTGCTCAGTTATCTGACATGATAAAAATCTAAACATATATGATAACACTTAAGGAGATTAAACAAAACTATAACTCCATTGTTTAATCAAAAGGTTTGCATTTTCTTTCAAAGAGCCAGATGGAGGGATCTAAGAGCCCCATGTGGCTCCGGAGCCTCAGGTTGCAGACCCCTGGTCTATGCTAATGTAGGAAAACTTAACTACTTTTGTTGTAAAACACAAACAGTTTTTTTCTTGTATTTGTTGAGACTACTTAGTTGTTTACTATGAAATAGTTTGTGTTTTACCAGTTTATGCAACAGAAGTATTTAATAGATTTAGCAAAAAAAAAACTGATGAATCTGTTCTTGATGACATATTTTCACTTTTACACATCACTTTAAATTTTCCATAACTCACAATCCTTAATTTTCACTCTATCTTCGCATAGAAATTATTTATTGCAATAATACAACATAGTATTGTTTTTATAAATGCTTAAAATCAAAATATATTAATCTCAACATGAACAAATTAACTTTGGTTACTTTTGTTATGTCAGACAAAAATCCTTGAATTGGAGGGGAAAGTACAGGAAGAGGAACACCAGAGGAAGATTATGCAGGATAAAGCTAGACTGGTAAAAACAAATACTATTTACCTTTATTTTTATCCACTTTTATATATTTGAAATACATGTATTTTTATTTTAAGCTTCAGAAAGGAATGGAAGCTAATAGGATCTTGCTTCAGTCAGCTGCTCCGTCCAAATGGTCTAAAGGGAAAATGTTGAATTCAGAGGTAAGAAGTTTTGGATGAGGAGCATTCAAACATTTTGAGCACCTCCAAAAAGATATAATCTGTCTTAATGTGAATTTTCTGTCATTTATTTGTTTATACATTTTAAGAAAATCTTTAGTTTAAGATTATACAGAGGTCTTGTGATTGCATTAGTTTGCGTAGTTCCTGAATTCAGTTAAAGAATAATATTTAAATTCAAACAGAAAGTTTCTCACAATTTTAGCTATTTCTGAAAGAGAAACATTTTCATAGGGTTTTGGATCTAAAAAAAAACAATCATTTGTACTTAATGATAAAATACAAATGTTATATAAATTTTTTTCTAACCTTATTTATAATAGCAAAAGTCAAGATTTGTTTTACTAGTTAACATTCAATGGCAGATATGCTTAATACCCAGTTTGAAGAAAGCATACCTTACATTGATTTAACTCTTTTCAGAAACCCACTCCACGGCAGGTGACCCACCCGGAGCCACACTACAGACTGAATCTCAGAGATGTGCCTTTTGTTGCTGGAACGGTACCGTTGACATTTATAATTTGTTGCCACAGCACAGAATTAAAATCATTTAACGAAGGACAACTTTTGTCCCAACCTTCTACCTCTTACTCTACCTCCCCGCGTTGTTGGTTTTCAGTCAGCTGGCAGCAGCCACTCAGTCAGAGCTAATGTCCAGGCAGTGCTGTCCCTCCTCAAACAACACCAGCCAC
Organism: Oryzias celebensis; assembly: GCA_014656515.1. Taxonomy (NCBI): domain Eukaryota; kingdom Metazoa; phylum Chordata; class Actinopteri; order Beloniformes; family Adrianichthyidae; genus Oryzias; species Oryzias celebensis. The sequence continues at coordinate 65,570,438 of BNCR01000012.1, read as the reverse complement.
ACCTCTGCAACAGCTGCGTCCTGCTTTCCAACTCAAACTCCTCCAGGACGGGTCTCCAGAAGCGCTCAGACTGCTCTTCCTCCTCGTGTGCCAGTGAGGAGGAACTCTCTGAGCTTCAGAAAGCTCTCCAGGATGAGCTGAGACTGATGAGTGTGTAAGGAAAATCATAATCCCATTTTTTTTTCTTTTGAGGGGCATTTGGACATTTCTCTAAGTTTTCGACTTTGTCCAACAGGGAGCAGGACAAGTTGATGTGGCAGTTGGAGAACAGTGTGTCTGAAGAGAAGAGGAAAGAACTTCTAAAAGAGCAGGAGAGGCTTCTACTTAAAATGGAGAGGAAGGGAGAACAGATTCATAAGCTCCACAAATACAAATCACAGGTAAGTTATTGTCAAATCTGTTTCTACTTAGTAATTCATCTGGTTTCATTTCAAGTCTTTTACCTTTTTCTTTTCTTTTTTTTTACTTAGGTAAAAAAGTCACAAAAAGCTTATTCCTGGCGGAAAAGTGGGAAGGAAGGGGCATTTTCCAGCAGAGGGTGCACCACAGCCACCATAAAAATTCCACCAGGAGAGGGTAGTAAGAAGAATCTCAGGCTGCTGAGGGATATGAAGGTTCTGCAGGCTTCATTACAGACCTGAAAGCCATCAGTGCAAAAGCCAGAAACGTCAGGCTTTCTCTTGGTGCTGTACACCTATTTCTGATTAATATCTTACTATGAAAACTGCCACACACTAGGGGAAAAATATATTTTTTAGGAATTCTTGCTTTGTTTTGTTTTTGCTGTAAGTTCATCATATAACAAGCCAAGATGTTTTTATATATTTTTTTCTTCTTCTTTTTTTTTTGGTAACTGGAAGCTCGTCATGGTTAAAATATTTACAAGTACTTCTACAATGATTGTGTTTTTTGTCTTGTTCAACAGGTTGTCTTTTGCAGTCTAGTTTTTCACCACCAGGGGGAAGCCGGTGTGCTTTTGAATCCCATAAATTCTGCTCATTTAACCACCACTCAAACGGTGGTAAATTTAAACTGCTTGAGTTTCAGCACAATATTAAGACCTGTTGAAACAATCCAATTTGAAATAAACCAATTAATCAATAAAACAATATTTGAAATCCCAGGATTTTTTTTCAAAGAAACAACATCATGCGGTACTAATAGGTTGCTGGGCTGTTATAAATTTTGATTCAAATGATTTCTCTGTCTTTTATAGTGTTTGAGTACCAATGAGATGAAAGGATGCATTTAATGTATTCCGCTCTGCTTTTAGCTATGCAAATCAAAACTATTGTGATTTGCAGTTAATGCTATACAAATATCTGCTGCACAGAAACAATGTTTACAGTCACACTAAAAAGAAATTCGATTTATTATTTAAAAGAATTTTTTTGTATGTTTACTATTTATTCCTCATGCCCACACATGCAGATTTGCAACAGCTCAAAATGAAGTTTTCAAAGTTTTTGACACTGGGTTGTGATTGTTTTGAACAAAATAATTGTGTTAATATTTGTCCAATGAACACAAAATAAAATCAGTGGTTTTGAAAGTTAAGATTTAAGAGTGAGGATCATTTTTTGTTGTTGTTTTATATTAAAATGTAGTCTTTGAAGATTTTACAAGCTGTGTTTTAAATTGAGAACATATCCTTTCAAGGCATAATAATTCAACTTGCTACTGACTTGTATTTCCTTAAACAAAGCTGATATTAATACAGACTTACTACTAATAAATACATGTTTTATTTGGAAATGTCTTGCAGTCACACACTTTGTAGAGCTAATGAGAGAAAACATAATTTTGTCCCAACAGCTACATATATGTGTAAGAAAAAAAATAGTTTTTATAATTATGGCAGTAAAGCCTATAATTACATTAAATGACTTTTGGTAAAGCAAAGTGATGCACATCTTTTTAAAAAATCGTCACTGTAGCTGTTTTTGAAAAGACTAAGAGAATGGAACATTTCACCCTCCTGCACACAGCACCCATCTGAATGAAATCACTTAGTTCTGTGAGGTCAGCAATGAAACTTTAAACACAACCAGTATCACAGAGGTCAGATTACTTCAGCAGCTCAAACTACAAACTGTAACTTTGTGTGGCCCCATTTAAAGGAAACAAAATGGAGATATTTGTTTGTATTCAATGGTTCGACAGGACTAAATCAACAAAGATCTTGCATGAAAGGAGTCACTTTGAGATCATTAAAGGTTTGGTTTACAATGGAAAATGTGCTACAGATGTAAACATAGTAAAGATTATTTGTTTTTTGTCTAAGATTTTCTGGTTTAGGGTATCAAATGTAGATGAAAACTGATATTTAGCAAAGCAACAAATGTTCTCCAATTCTGATTGCAGTAAATACTGTCATGGGAAAGCTAAAAAAAAATTAGTAGCAATTTTCTGTAAAGTAAAATTCACTGTGTGATGCGGAAAGAAGTTATTTTGACTTCAGAAAGAAATACATTCATATGCAAGAACCAGGTCAAATAGCCTATTAATCACATTGTATTTTGAACTGTGATGAAAAAATAATGAAGATGAGGTAGCTCAGCAGGCCTTAGTCAGCCGTAATTGTCTATGAGAGAATTGTCACCTGTGGGTTTGTGTGTCACCCTGAAAAAGCAATGACTCGAGTTAAGAGGGGAGTCCAGACACCTGATCATAGCTGTCCTCGGCTGGATCTGGGAGTTGTCTCAACTGAAAAAACCTGGACTGCTACAAAGCAACACTGATCCTCTCTGATAAACTCTTTTTATCATCTTAAACATGATTTAAACTGTGTACAGTTTAACTCATGTATTATGATGTGTATCATGGCTCTGACATGACTCTGATGAAGAGTTTGTTTATGTTTACAACAGTCTTTAAAAGTTATCTCAAGAATCTGTCTCAGTTATAGAAGCCAGGTCTGTCACTTTGGGTTCCTCCTGGTGTTTGATCAGAGCAGGCCGGCTGGTGTAAATGTCATCAACAGGTAGAAGAAAAGTCACAGTTTTTACTTTTGCCCTGGAAAAAGCAAGCAAAGCAAAGGAATTACAATAATCCCAACCTGTCAAAGTATAAACAGATTCCCTCAAAGATGCTGCAAATCAAGAAGCAGAGGTCCTTCACCTGTTTTTATGAACATATTCCTGGAGGGAGTGTCGGGTGTTCACTTTCTGGTCTTCTGCTTTGGCAGAGGTGGTAAACACATCCACTCCCTCCTGAATTTCTTCCTGCAGTCTTCTCCATGCAGAGCCATTGTGGCCAGCTGTGTCAATCCTCGCCCCTCTTGTTGTCACCCCAGAGAGATTTGAGCTTGTAGAGTATCTTCTGACGGTCATGACCGCGTTCTCTGTCATCCATCATAAAAAACAAGTGGTGCCAAAAGTATACAGGGTTTATAATGTTCTTTTATGGTGTTAAGTCCTTATCTATGTCATTCAGCACACAATGTCAATATGTTCATAATTTTAGGGGGGACATGTAAAAATACTTAATGTGACAACAACTGAAAAGCTTGATGATTCCTCATGAAGTTGATTTTAAATTAACTCATTGTTTGGTGTTTTAACTGAAATATTACATAGAGATAGAAAGCCTAAAAGATTTGTGGTGGTGAATTCTTTTTTCCTTTACCTTTAAATTTTCCTTCCAGGACTGGCGCAGACGCATTCCGTCTAAGGTTCAAATAAGGGTTTTCCACTATTTCTAACGGCTCCTTTTCCTCGGAGTCCTCTTCTGGCGTGGGCCCAACAGGGCGCCATGCGTGGCCCCCGCGCAGCTCCCGGTTCTCAGTCTCCAACTTCTTGATTTCGTCCCGCATTTCCATGATGACCCGCGCCAGGCCGCGGGTGCTCTCCATGGTGCTGCTGCTGCGCTGCCAGTACCAAGGCTTCCCAAAAACCGGCGGAGATGCGTGCACCAAAAAGTCGGCGTGACCCTGCGGTTTTAACATGCTGCCCCTGATGTGGTCCTCCTGCTGCGCGCCTGTCAGGCGTCTTCGCGTCTCTCAATCTCAGTCCAGATCTGGCTGTGGGAACATTATGTCGCCTTTCACCACTTACGCAGCTGAAAGGGCTCTGGTGATCTGCCAGCAGCACCTGGAGGATGTTTTATTAATCAGCCCTCAGGTCCAGTTTCAGGAAAGATAAGCAGGGATCGGAAATGAAATGCTCAAGAGCCTTCTATAAAGTTGAAGACCTGCTGAACCTGTCTCTGATCCAATTGTGTATCAAATGTAACCAGACAAAAACAAGCTTGAGGTTTTATTTGCTGTAGAGAACAGTTGAATGCTGTTTTAAGGTCAATTTATAAGGTAAGGAGATGTTCCAAGTACTTTAACCCACCCACCCACCCAAAAAAAAGAAGAAAAAAAAAACGAGTAACTAGTTGCATATGCATCACTCTCAGGTTTTATTATCTGTGAGTGGGACTCCACGATCCTGGCTGAGAGCAACCTGACCCTGTCAAAGTCTAGGCCACAGGGAGCGAAAGAGACACACGTGTCAGTAAAGAAGAGAAACCCAATCAGGCCTCCAATTCTGGCTCACAAAACAAGCTCAGGAGGGAGAGGAGGAAAGAATTACCAACTAGATGGAAGCACAAAACTCTGAAAGGTCAGTGCAACTCTATATGCTTCACCTCAGGTACATAAATGAGTGAGAGTGAAGAGACAGATCTAAATGTGCCAGCTGTCTTGTCAGACAGAGGGAAACAGACTCGCATAACCACATGCGGTCTTTTACCACAAGCTGTGTGTATGCAGGGACACTTAACCTCTTCATGTGACCCAAACCCAAAGCTCAGAATTAATAACTAAATACCCTGTATTTGCTGTCTATCTCTCTGTGTGGTTCGTAATCATCCACTGTCCCAAGGTTGCACTAAAAGTTATATATGTCAGAGTTAAAGTTTGTTGAGTCATACATTTTTTTTTTGCTTAGTTGAATGCTGGAGATGGATGGAGTTTTACAGTCATACAGGACATACTGTGAAATGAGCAAGAAATTCTTGAAAAATATCATCCAGATTTGATGTTATCTTGTTTTTGAACTCTTGGCAAACACTGTTGTAATAAAGACCTTAAAAATTAAATGAAATTTCTGTCCAGAGCCATAGAAATTACATTTTGCCTTTTAGGAACATAACTTTGATCTCCATTTACACTCATTAAACTAAAGATGCTAGGGAAGTACTGTAACCAAAACCATGTACAAATGTCTTTGAAAATTATTGACAAAATATCCAATTTTGAAACCTTAATCTCTGTTCACCCTCTAGTCAGAAGAGCAAAACCCTTCTTACACATTCTTACACAAAGCAACATCGCAAGAATCTTATCAGTCAAAATTCTTGAACAAAAGTCTCAGATTAAAGAGGCTAGGCATTGAAAACAAAACTGTAAGTGCCTCTCCTTTTAAACAAGAGTAGACAAACCACTTATCTTTCATTCATTCATTCATTTTCTGAATCGCTTTATGCCTTTCGGGGTCACGGGGCTGCCGGAGCCTAACCCGGCTACTCATGGGCGAAAGCAGGGGACACCTCTGGACTGGTCGCCAGTCTGTCGCAGGGGCCACACTTATCTTTGTTTCCTGTAATTACTTGTTGCTGTTTTGTCTAAAGTTCATGTGTCTAACAATATACTGCAGCTCAGTGTCATTTTAGAATGCTAATTTGTCTTCGATTACAATAAAGCATTTATGAACAGGAACACTTCTGCTGTAATGCTGAGCAGCAAGTTCTGATTTGAGAAGAGTGTTGTGCCTTTAGCAACAACTAAACAACCAAATGTTAGCACTTGTGGGTGTCCGTCATGCTAACAGTTTTGTCCTGTTGCAGTTACTGTAGCATAGAAGCCCGTAGGTGTTTTGTTGCCTGTGAATGCTGGAGATGTTGGGCAAGAAAGAGGAAAAAAGCGACTGTCCACTGACTCATATTCATAACAAAATGTATATCAAGTATACTCTGTTATTTTGGTGGCAGCTACTGACTACTGACAAAGAACGGGATCGTGTGACATCACCCATAGAAAATGACTTGCCTCTGATTCCAACAAATTAAAGTCAGTAAAGTCGCCATTTTTCAGCGATACGGCCATTGCAATGTTGGAACCAGACATCCTCTGCAAGCCGTGATTGGTCCGTGTTGGTCTGAGACCACATTTGAACCACTCTCTAATCAGTAGTGAGCATAGAAGACCACATTCCTTTCACTCAAAGTGGGATCAGACGAAACTTTCAGTCAAATGCTTTGAACGTTCGACGCAAGGCCACTTACTTTTATTGAGGCATTGGCCTGTTTACAACTTGAATAACTTGCACTACAACAAAGAACATGCTAATAAAGTGTATCAGAGCAAGAATGGTTGCTCTGACAAATAGAAGGATATCGTTTAATAGAATAGCTATTTATTTCTCAATAGAAGTCTATCAGATTTGGGCTTTTTAGGACAAGTGTGTACTTCCTGTTTGGAACAGGGGAGGGCTCACTCAGTTCAGTTTTCTTATACAGTCAATGGTTGCAGCACTGGAAAAACCAAAACAAAAAAAAAACTTTCTATGCATTACCAAAGCCAAGGAGAATTTCACGGAGCATTTACTACACAACTTTTTTTCTTTCCTGTACATCACTTCCAGCCTTCACGTGTTTTGAGTGTAGCACACTCTGCTGTGCTACAGCAACTGCAACAGGATAAAATACTGAAGTTTTGAGTTTCATGTACAGTAATGAGAACTAATTAGTTTTGTTACAATGGATGTCCTAAACCAAAACCAGCATCACAACCAAAGTGTAAGAACATCGTCACAAAAAAAGAGAATAGAGATAAATCATGAATCTAAATGAATGAACATTACCAAATTTTTTTTATTTCAATGTTATACATAAAACTTTTGATTTTTTTCAGCTAAACAAATATTTCTATATTGCATATTTGATAAAAAACAAAACAAAAAAAAGTTTCAAACATTTTTTAAATATTATTATTCTTATTTACAGTTCAAAACAGTACAGGAAATAATAACAGTAACAATGCAATTTCCAATATAAAAATGTTACAAAACATCTTTCTTTTTGTGTTTGTTTTGTAAGTTTGCTTCTGTTGGAAAATTGACAAAATGACATTTCCAGAATGTTAACAAGGATAAAAAGTAGCAATGAGAAGCTGATCTACATTCAAGCAAGATCCAGAGGTGTGTTCAACTTCTTTTAAGTAGGGTACTCTGACTGATTCATGCCAAGTATTATGTGAGATAACTTTTAAATTGCTTGAAAAATGTTTTATATGTACAGAAAAAAGTGTAAAAACTGTCATCAAAATGCACCAGAAAGTTCTAAGTTACAAACACAGCTGAACACACCTCAAGGTCATTAAGGTCACTGTTCTCTAAAGGGTCAGGGTTGTAGAAAGAAGGCGCATGTTGTGTGTGCACGTCTATTAAACAGTATTTGCTGGCGAGTGTCTGTCAATATGTACATGTATGAATTAGCTTGCTGGGCTTGGAAATCGAAATCGCACATGGGTCGAGCCTCAAAACAAACAATATCTAACAGTCCAGCAGTCTGGCCTCTATTGAAGACGGTCAACAACAACAGGACAAAAGACTACCACAACCACAGTCTACACACTTCCCCCCTTCTTTATACATGTCATTAGTCACAGTCCACGATCCCATCACTCAGTGCAGCAGGAAAACACCACAATTCCAAAACAAGCAAGTCGACCATGTTAAGGCTCAGATGGACACAAAGGTTTTCTGATGAGCCAATTGGCCACTCAGTAGGTGCTGTTCCGATCCGTTCCTGGTTGTCTTGTGTGAGGAATCTGAACAGTTATAAAACACAGTTGTTAGAAAAGGATGATGATGACGGTTAAAAAAACACACCTATTTCTCTTTTAAATGTGCTGATGAATGGAAAAGAAAGCATGAAAAGCAAGTATGGAAGTGATAAGACATATTTTGAAAAAGAAATCACTGACATGACATACCAGTCTTAGAAAGAGAGCTGTTAGACAAAGAGGATGTACTGAAGGCAAGAAAACATGTTTCAAGCTGTAATGAGAGAAAAATGTGAGAAAAGAAGTAGATAGTTGCAAAATAAAATACTGATTGCCATAAAAAAAGCAACATGGAAAGTTTTAACATTAGTATGCTATGCAAATGAAACCAATGCAGAAAATGCAAAAAGGTGGTAAATCGGTAGAGTAAAATGGCCTGTTATTTTCCTTAGACCTGTTCATTCATGATGCCAGAGAGCTCAATCAGCATGTCTCGGTAATGAGCTTTCATCTCCTCCTGGTACTCCAGCTGGTCCTCCTTGATGAGACGCTCATTCACATCCAAAGCTTGACCACAAGCTTCTGCAAACTGCCTGCAGAAGGAATAGAATCCCATTTGACTTCTATTTAAGATATAAAATAAAGGCAAATTTTACTAACAAATAATCATTAGAACTCTTTTTTGGGTATTCTAAACTACCTGAAGATTTCCTTAAGAAGTTTGACCTGGTTATCTGGATACTTCTTTGCATTCGTCTCCTCTAAAAATGCCCTGGCGTAAGCCATAGGCCCGGCATTCACCTGAGCAAGAAGAATCAGGTAATAGAAAGCTACACACCTGCTGTCAGAGACATTCACCTGCACACCGATGGAGACCTCACCTTGACACTAACACTGCCCTGGAGTTTTAGCTGCAGGCGAATCATGTCCACCTCCTCCATGTTGCAGAGCTGGTTGAGCTCAGAAACTTTACGCGACATCTCATCAATTGCTACTTCGATCGGATTCATCTCTGTGCTTTGCTGCTCCACCACCTCAATTCTCTTTTTTAAATAAGGGAAGCTGGAACTTGCTGGAGAGAAAGAAAACAAACACATGCAGCTAAGAGCGAAACATTCTTACAGTTTTTCTAAAAGTTTGCTGCTGAACAGTAAATAGGAAAGCTGTAATTTCTACATATTCTTTCAAGAACTATTCAGTTTTACCTTCAGTCTGTTAAAAGTAAAAAAAAACAGTTTGGCCCTGATCATTTTACTGTCATCTACAAACAATTTATGGTTTTACCTACATACATGATTACATACATGTAATCATTTTTGCACTTTTTCGATGTAATTTGTCAAAAAACTACAACTCCTGTTATCCGATTTCAGGTCGAACTGAAGCAGTTTTGAACTTTTAGGAACGCCGAGCATTTCACTATTATGGTCATCTTTAGTGGCACGGCTTGGCAGTGTGCGCACAGAAACCACACACATTGTTACACTGATTGGAAGCGAACCACCTCAAAAGATGGGTCAGAGAGCAGTTCCTGGTCCTGGACCAGGGTCCAGTTTGATGTATTCAGATTGAAAATTTGTTCCGGGCTATTGGGGGCAATGAACTCTGGTTCACTTTAAGCAAATTATGACTAGACAAATTAGGTGTTGCACGTTTGCAATCCCGTTAAAAATGAAGGGAAAGCAAAGTTTTAGATGCAGCGGGACATTTTGGATAGTCTTCTATGTAGTTGAAAGCCCAATTATGTACCCACAATTTCATTGTCATTTAGAATGCTGCCAATCAAATGGATTGGAATGGTTTAGAACTGATGAAGAAAAATTGCAAGCATGGTGGTTATGCATCATTGATGATCACAAATAATCTCAAGATAAAATCCAACACTCACTGGTCAGTATGGTGCGTCTCTTACACTGCTCCTCAACATCTCCATGTTTTTTTCCTGAAAGCGTGAACGGAGTCTCGAACACAAAGCGGCTGATGTTGTGGTGTCTTTCAAAGTCTGTCCTTTTGTCGTGTTGCTCTTTCTCATCAAAGTAGGGAACCACATATGTCACCTGGATGTAGGCAAACTTGGGGTCCAGGTCTTTAGGATTCACCTTCACATCAAGCACATCGTTATGATTTTATTAGTAAATGATCCATTTGGTTAAAAATGGAAATGGTGTTACCTTATTGGAGTCCTGGATCATCTTGACGTTATCAGCTCCAAACTTGTCTGAGTAGAGCTTGAGTAATCTCTGGGAGACTTCTGACAATCCTGTCAGCTTTGGCTCTTTATAGATGAACTCTTTACTTTCTTCCTCATCAAAGAAGCCCTGACAGAACACACAAACACAAGATTTAAACAAGTTGGGTAACCGAAACAAAACCAAAACTTGGTAAGGTCTAGAACAGTTTAAAGAGGTGAACTTATTCACATTTTTATCAACAGTACAATACATTTTGTTCTTCTGTTAGGGGGTTAACCAATAAAATCAGGGTGTTTGTGTGCTTTGGGTGTAAGGTGGTTTTAAAAGCAACACAGAATTTGGAAGCATTTGATGATGAGGGTCCCTTTATTACCATTAATTGTTGCATAATTAAGTGTTATTTAACTATTAAATAATGTGTTAACAGACACTTTTATGCATTACTTTGCATTACTAAATACATTATTTCATGCAAAAATGTATGTTGACACGTTATGTAACATTTAAATTAGACTTAATTATGCATCAACTAACACTTATAAAGTGTTACCCTGAATTCAAAGGTGAATAGGATCTTCTTGTCCGACGCAAGTGTGTGATGTCACAAAAGGGGAAACAACTTCATCAATGGGTTTATTAGAAAGTCAGATGGACCACGATAAGCCTGACTCAGGCTAATTAAAGGGCAACAGAGGCAGATGTTAATATCAGTCAAAGGAGAAGAGAGGTAAAAGCAGTTAGAGTGGTAGGAAATGAAAAGCCAAGACTTGCCAAGACTTACCACAATCTTTATAAAGAAAATAGAAAAGGAAGAAAAGAATAAACAAAACATTACACACTTTGAACTTTATTTTGAATAATGCTTAGGTTTTAAAATTGGGGAAATTATAAAAAGAAAAACCATAAAAGAAGACATGTTTGATTCCTAAAATCAGTTTTAAAATTGTCTTCTTCTCAAAGTAAAATCCTGGTGTGACAACATGTTTTTACTATATTTTTTAGAGGTAGGAAATCCAAATTCTACAACAAAATACCTCTTTAGTTTCCATATTTTGGAAGTAACACATAAATATGAGCTAGATTTTGTGTTTTTATCAGAGAAATCACAGACTGACGAGGTTTTTGCATCTTAAATTTGTATCTATAGGCGACAGGTTACTGTCGATAAATGATATGCTGGTCGTCATTACTTTTGTAATAGCTGATGCTCACCTGACCGTAGAAAGCTACACGATAGTAGCGACCGAAAAGACGTTTTTCTGCATCCACCACCTCTGTCACCTTCAGATAGGAGCGATGAATGTCATAGTACAGCTCTGAAAGTCTCTGCAGACGTACACAGGGAAGAATACATTCAGAATGGAATAGCTTCATCCAATGCATTTGTACATTTTTGTAGAAGAAAGGGCGACCTTAAAGTCCCTTCTCTTCTCAAACACAGCAATCACAGGTTTGTTAATGTCTGCGATGAGTTCGTATCTCTCAGATTTCCACAGATAATCCACACACTGCTCCAGCTGTTCCACTAGAGTGTCCTACACACAACAGAGAGAGCACCAAGAATGAAACAGGGTCAATGACTCTCTTTCTGCTTGTTTAGGGTCAGAAGCTAACACTGACCTCAGTGTATGGAGTGTCTTGTGTACCGGTGTCTTCCTTCATGGCACCCTCTTCCTGAACGTTAGGACTGATGCACAAAAACGCAGCCCAACCCATGGAAAACGATGCTGGGGTTTTAAACAAGACAGAGTTTTTTTAGGGTCCCATCCCGGATACTTCTCACAAAAACCCAACATCGATGCTGATGGAACTTTCAGTCTGATGCATAAAATGACATAACTGGCCTTGTGTCAAATATAATATTTCTTTACAGTCAAGCATTTTGCTATAAAAGTGAAAAACTGAAAATATGATTGCACTTTATTCAAAACTGAAGTGAACCACAGTAATGAAAACATTACATTTTAAAGAACAGGACAAAAAAACGGAGCCAACAAGAACCATCAGAATGCTCCTTCAAGAAAAAAAACACCTCACCCTCTAATTCCAACTATTTCCACAAATGTACAAGATGATTAGTGAAAACTTATAATCTCCAATGCTGTAAAGTCTGTACCCCCACCCTCCACAACGCCCCAGGCGCACACACTCACTGTCTTGATCTCGGGAGGTAGTTAGTAAGGAGCTACATTTAAAGACAGGGTTTTCTTCAGGAGACACAATGGACATCCTCGACTTGTCGGCTCTCCAGTAGCCTGTTTGGTAGGAGGAGGAGGAGCAGTAGGTTTACAAAGTTTCTGCCCATTTTAAATTGGACTTTCATGCTGAAGGACAAGGCTAATGTCTAATGAGCTCTAAAAGAGAGTTGAAACCATGCACATCAAGCAAAACGTGCTGTAAACAAGCACAAGCACTTAGAAAGCTGAAACAAATAGACACACAGAATCACATTCAGCACACTAAAAGGCATTAGTGTCTACTTCTACTGGACGCTGGGAAGGTATGTTATTGACGTGAAACAACACAACTACTATTACTAAAGTAAAATCTCTTTCTCATTCCATTTGTGAGATTTTGATTCCACTACCATGTTTATATGAAGAACCGATGTCTGAAGATGTCAATGTTAGAAGTAAAACTTTCATGACTTGAGTCATGAAAGCGAGCAGTGATAAGCTGACTGAAATGGTGTCTGAAAAGATGCAAAGCAGTGTTTTATATACTGTTTTTGTGCACACGTATGCTCTCAAGCAATGCTACAGAAAGTTTGTGCAAGTGCAAGTATCAGCAAGTGTGGTCCAACCTCTCCTCTTCAGCGATTCAGCTATCAGGGCTGAGATGTGGATGTAGCACATTGCAGCCTGTGGAGGTTGGAAATAAACATGTCAAGAAGTTTGAAGATTTACTGAAAGAATTCCAAATGAGTGTAACCAATCTGACCTCTGACAAATCACCGTTGCGCACGTGAATCTTGGCCATGCTCTCCAGCCAGGTACGTCTCAGCTCAGGCGTGCTGGCATAGGAGTTTGCCAGACTGTACTGCAGATCTACCAGCATCTCTGGATCCTTCTCATGCTCCTTCATTTGGGCTGTTGCCATCAGAACCGTCCGAATCCGCTTGGTCAGGTCTTTCACCTCAGCAGGGAACGAAGTGTTCTGAGGAAAACACAATAAAAGCACTTACTAAGTAACCTGCCATTATCTTTATTAGGAAATTGACCAAAAAACCTTTTGGTACCTTGAGTGGCGTATCTCCATTTGCAAAGTTATTGATGATGGCTAAGGACTGTTGAAATCGTGAGCCACCAATCCCAGCATCGGCTATCAACTGGCTCACTGCTTTGATAACCTGAAGTAGAGATAAGAGTTAAGGCTCAGCATGGTTGAAGAAGCAATAATAACATTCTGAAATTATGTTTCTGCCATTAGTATATATCAAAACTCACTGACCTGCAAATGTGAACGAACTATTGATTTGCCCTTTGTAAACTCAAAGTTTTGTCTCATGAAAAAGTAGAGCAGGGCGGCCGCCTCTGTCTGAGTGGAGCTGGATCGATGGTTGCAACATTTAAGGATCTCAGAGCAAAGGCACCCACACAAGTCTGCTTTACCCTGGAAGAATGCGCTGGGGAACTGTGAGAAGTCATAGAGGACAAACTACACATGAGAAAAGCATTCTCCCATTGATGTTTTATGCTTGTATTTGGTTTTCTGGACCTTCTGTACAAAGAGTCTGAGCGCAGAAAAGACGTGGCGGAGGGTGGCGGTTGACTGGTTGATTTGGAAGAACAGCAAGTATGTGTCCAGGACCTTCTTCATCAGTGTGTTCTGTCCATCATCCAGCAACAGTTGCTTCTATAGACATTTAAACACAGAAAGCAAAAAAAAAGTGTTATTTTAAATGTATATATTTATTACTGTTTCAACAAGAATGCATTTTGTTTGTGCTTAAAAAAAAGTCTTGCCACCAGGTGGCAGTGCAGTATAACATGGCTGAGTTTTAAAACGTGGTAAATATGCCATAACTGTCAACACAGGTACCCCTGCAGCCAACACACACACACACACACACACACAAAATAAAGTTGAACAAAATCATTTCAGAAATTGTTTGGTCTTTCATACGTTTTAGTATTTCTTAAAACATAAATTTCCAACAGTGGTCAAACATGGTTCAAAACTTTAACATAATGTAAATAATAGAAAGGCTACGCAAACAAGAACATTCAAAATAAAAGCTTAATTTAGGAAAAAAATGGTGCATTCACTTACTGCAAATTTTCACACAGGCATCACATACATGTAACCAATAAAAATGAAAAACCTTAACTAAAACATGTACAAAATAAAGATAGAGCACTAACTGTAGTCCTACTTGTATTATGTGAAACAATTACAAACCTTGTGGTGGTGAACAAAAAGTTCAAGTACATCTAGAACAGTGAGGGCCACTTCTGTCGACAAATTGGCTTCAATGTCTGTGGGACTCAATGTATCTCCCTCCTGAACACTCCCATCTAGAGAGAAAACGAATAACTGAAATAATGAAATAACACAACATTCCTCCCATCTATTGGGTATTACCTGTGTCCATCATGTGCAGCAGCTTTGGGTTGGTGAGTGCGTTTTTGCCTCTAATTATTGGCATGGTTTGAGATCGAGCATGCCGATGGCCTTCGCCTCCAGATGCCATCCTGAACACAAAAGATGTGTCTTTAGCTCATAATAATTTCAACTTGCTTGACTTTTTAGCATTTGTTGTTCAATAAACCTTTGAAACGTTCGACCGTAATGAGCTTTAACAAATATAAGTCACATCTGCTAACATGAGACACTAAAACACCAAACACTGCGGGTATGAGGAGGGGCATGCTGAGAACACAATTACAGTCTGTAGCATGGAAACAGGATGGTTACAAAAATGAAGAATACACACAGGAAAGAAAATCCAATTGTTATAGCATATCTAGGTGTTCACAGCTATGTGTAGGTTGGATCTGCATTTGAATAGACACAATCTTTTGATATTAAGAGCAAATATTAAACAATATAAGCATTAAAAATGCTTCCAGCAAGCAAAGATTCAGCTTTCTCAGTTTAAGTCAGTCGTGGGTTCTGAGGTGAACGGTTATTACCATTGTGAGAAGATGCTTGAGGACTGAGAGGACTGGGAGGGGTGGTTAGAGCCCTTCAGGGTACCATTGGCATGGGTTGACTGGGCCAGCTTAACTGCCGCTGCTAGCTTCCTGTTCACAAGCCAACCCCATCAAAGGTAGTATAAGTTAGTTTAGTCAAGAAATCCATTGTTTTAGTGTCCTTTGTGGCCAGTCACTGTAACTGCAGCTGTAGGTGGCATGCTAGCAGCTGCTTGAGCATGCGATCATCCGTTAACATTAGTGGTTAGCTGGTTTATTACTGTTGTGGTGCCACCCATTAAGAGCAGCTAAATTACATGTTATCCAAGCAGTCAGAAGAAAATGCCAAAAGCAGACAGCTCTTCAATTTGATTTTGTCATGATGGGAGCAGCTGGAGTCAGGAGGAAAAATTCTGCAGAGTGCAGGGTCAGCCCGGTGGAGCCAATGAAGAGTCAATGGTTTTATGCTGCTATTTGTGTGTTAGTGTTTGAATTCTTTTGCTTATGAATGGAAATCAATAACATGTATTGATGGGATCAAAAATAACATGGATGGTAACATATTTTCATGTGATGGCCAAATATAGTCGAAGTCTGAGTAAAGCCAATGGTGTGATAGACAGAAAAAAAATCTGTTTGATTTGATAGGAAGATCTTTTCCTTTTTTTTTTTTTTTTTTTTTACATTCATGTTTGGATATTTAAAACAATCGTTTCATATAATTTGTGGTTTAAACTAAACAAAGTAAAACTTCCAGATATAAAACTAAGAATTCTTTCAAAATAAAATATATAAAAGCAGATTTTAGCCTCCCAAAAATCTAAAACAATTACATTTGATTAATAGTTTTAATTAGTTAAAGTTGCATTTTCTAAAAAGATCAATACAATATATATCAATTGATTTTTTTTTCTTTAAATCTAGCCCTAGTTCAGACAATGGCAAAGCAAAGTGAGGGGTACATGCAACATCAATGAAGACAGAAAATAGCAGCTTGATGCAACACAACATCAATAAACATCCAGTCCCACTGACGGTCAATTAACAGCAGCACCATGCACAGAGGGGGAGGAAAAAGGCATGCACGGTGATGGAAGCTACATTACAAAAGCAAGGTTGAAAACAGAAAAAGCATTATAGTACATTCTTGAATGTAGTGTAAGACACAATACATTGCGCTAATATGTCTGCAAATGAAACATTATAATGTGTTAAAAAATTACACTAGTACTAGTACTAGTATAAAAAAGGGGGAAAAAACATTTTTATTACATTACTCTTTAATAGTTTTCCTTATTAGAAATGGGTGGGGTTAATTTTCAAAGCTATTATTGTATAAGCCCAAATACCATTTACTGTATAAGTGAACTGGTCTCAGCAAGTGTGATGTCACCCATAGAAAGTCCTTGCTTCTGTCTCCAACCAACTGAAGCCAATTCAGTCAATATTTTTCCAAAATATGTCCATCACCATCTTGGAACCAGACGTCCTCATCTATTGGTTGGTGTTGGTCTACATTTCTATAGCAACCCCTCTCTCTAATCAAGAGTGAGCATGTTAAAAGGCCACACCCCTTCCACTGAAAGAAGGCAATCTGTCAAATGCTTCAAATGTTTGACGCAAGGCCACATGCTTTTATTGAGGTATTTGATTGGTTAGTTTATAACTTGAATAACTTGTTACAGAACACCTCCAAGTGCTTTACAATAAATAAATAATAGAAATGATGGTAAAAATAGTATAATATAAGTGACAGACAGACCTTGGAGCTAAAACAGAAGTAGACAGTAAAGTTGCCCATGGCTTGATATTACACATGAATTTCAAGTAGCCAGCCACCTTATAAGCTTAATTACATCCAGAAAACCCTGGCTTGGCTTTCAGCTATCTTTGTCAATTAATGTCTCCACACACAAAGCAGTGTGTTAACTCAGCATTTTGTTGGGTTATTTGTAAGAATCCTGTTGCTGAAAAGCAAAGCAAAGGCTGATTTGATTAGCTAGGGGGAACCAGACGATGAAGGAGCCTTCTAAAAACCAAAGGCAGTGCTTTGTAAGCGTGTGCACGATAACAACCCCCATCCTATGCTTGCCAGTACAATATCCAGCAGTGATTCCTTCATCACAGAAGGATCCAGGAGTTTCACCTCCCCCTTCTCTTTCCCTCTCATAGCTCCTCTCCTCTTGAAGTTCATCCAGCAGTGTGCAAACGCACACAGAATACATATTAGTATCTCTGCTTCACCGTGACTGACTCATTTATTTGTGTGTTCTCACATGTCTATGTTTGCTTGCTTTTACGCTTGTGTGATCCCATGTATAAGCATGCTTATATGAATTATTTATCAGTAGGTGTGGATAGCTCAACCTTTGGCGGAAGCACATACAGTATGTTGGGTTAATAAGGAATTTCTATGTCTGTTAGTAGCATTTATTTTAGTATTAGTTAGTAGCACGTCAGACAAAAAAAAAATCAAAGGAGCACAGACATACCGGGCTATATGGCGTTTTCCAAGGAACCTGAAGTGCTGAAGACAAAGCCTGGGGAACAGACCATTAAATACACATCTTAAGCATTATTTTGTTCCTGTGCTTTGTAAGCATAAACCAAGTTCATGGAATCAAACTGCAGCAATTGAACATTTAATTCAAAGCACTCCTTGGCAGAAAGAGGGCTCACACTTGAATTACGGGCTGTTTTTCTTTTCTTTCTGTGCTGTTTTTTTCTCATTTGATCTGTTTTGGAACAGCGCCTCGGTTTCCTCAAATGTCTGTACCCATCTCTATAGCTGTCTGACATGTTTTTCTTTTCTGATCCATTGCGACTACTGAATTTTCTAAATGGACCTGTTGCAACACTTTAAGCTGAAGTTAAGCAACGTTCTTACTCCAGAATGTTGAAGAAGTCCGAAATTTCCTGATGAATGGCCCTATGCCAATAGGACACCAGCACATCTGGAAACACAACAAAATTATGAAAAACATTTTTTCACACTGTCATCTGTAAAGACCATAAAGACATGGAGACAGAAGAGATGCAGTAGCCCAAAAGAATCAAATAGAGCTTTAACTTATATCAAGGCTACCCCTTTGGGCCTTGTATGAGTATAAGTTGTTATTTTGATCATTGAAGTTTGGTTTTGGGAAAAACACCCTAAACTGTGTTTTCAGTAGGATACAACTTAAAAGTTCAGCTGCTAATTCTTTTATTTTTTTCTTTGTAAATCCTCTTTTTTTAGATCACTGTTAAAATTTAAACTCTCACCTTCAGATAAAGTTTTCATGATGTGCAAAAAGCACATGAGGAGACTTCGAGTCTCTGCCTGGTCCAGCTTGTCACAGCGAGAGCCATAGCCAATCAGAGACTGGGGGCGGGCAAACTAAGAACAGACATTGAGTCAGACATGCAGTCACAAACAAAGATTCATTTTTTATTGTGGACATTCAATACTTGATTTTTTTTAGTGAATTTTGGTGCAACTTTAAGCTCCTGGGACTAAACCAGACATTTAACTGTAAGTCCAAGTGCTCAAATTTGGTTGTATCCTCAATTCAGCTTTCTGGAATTAACTGATATCCACGTGGATTATGAGAATTTATTTCTGAGAGCTACCCAAACAATTCAAAAAGTAGAAGTTTTGGAACTTTAATCAATTCATTCATTCTCACTTGGCAATAAGCACAAAAGTTTGAAAGCATTTTATTTATAAGAAGCAACATTGTCGTCCAGCATTGACAGACATGTACATCGATGTTAAAAAAATGACTTGTTTAAGTCTTTAATATCAGCTAATTTATCTTGACTGCTGCATGCTGCTTCAGAAACGTATAATATCAAATCAGATGTATCATCAAACTGGGTATGAAAATTTGTCAAATTTGTTTTTACTGTCACACCTTTTCACAGCCATCCATTTTCTCACTGTTTCTGTCGCTGTTGCTAGGATTGGAGTCCACACTGATCAGAGAACCTCGAGAGTCGGCCTGGTTACCCATAGCAACTGCCAAGGATGAAAAGGCTGGTGGAAGAGGGGTTCGGTGTTGGCATTAATTTCCCTATTCACAATTTATTGTTTCATATAGACTGTTATGGTAGAAAAAAATAAACAAAAAAATTCTACCTGTAATGGAATTGAGCACTTCTTTGGAAAAAGAGGCATCCACAGAGTTGCCATGGCGAATGACAGTAGTCAGTCCTCCTGCCACTCCCCCTCCCATGCTGACGTCATCTCGGGAGCCCTGGTGAGGAGACAGACGGGGAGCAAATACTTTGTCAGCTTGCAGAACATTTGAGAAGTCTGTACCATTTATATCATACCACTGCAGAGATTCTGGTATTTATTTGAAAATTTAAACCAGCATTTTTCCTGTTTACTTCAATTTTGCTTAATTTTGTTTTTGAAGCAAATTCTAATGCCAAAATGCAAGTTAGCTGTTGAAAAAAAACACAACCAGTCACTGCAAAATGAAATTAAGAAATAATATTTCAGAATTTCATGTGTCAGAACTACACTTTTTAGGAAATGCTTTGCAAGGTGGCATATATCTTTGCCTCCTTCAACACGTTCCTTTGAGAAAACATGTTTGATCACTTTTCAAGGTTTCGACCTTTCAAATGCATGGTGGCATATTTTTATTTTTTTTTTAACGACGAAGGCCTGCCTGTGGTTGTTACTTGAATGGCCATAAAAAGAGAGAAGATGAAATATCTTGATTCCATTCATTTTATGTTCCACTATTATTTCAAACTTCACCATCTTTTCCCATTAAGAGGGAGGACGCATGAACAAGAATAACTGTTCTTTTCTTACCCACTCCCTCACCATGGTCAGTGGAGTTCACAGACCAAAGCTTACATTTGCGAAAGTAAATTAGAGAAAAAAATTGCAACAAAGAAGTTTCTTGTATATGGTTTAGTTAAGATATTTTCTGATTTTGGCACTTACTTGGTTACTTGATGTGAAGTAAATGGGAAAGAGGTCCCTTAGAAAGAACCGGGGCATGTTGTCCAGGATCAAACCATACAGAGGCAGGTAGAGGGATGCGATCCTTGCCTGCTTTTCCTAGAAGACCAGAAAATCACTTTATTTGGCAGGCATTTTATTATTAATATCATTAAAATGAATTTCTCTTCAACTCAAAAAGATAGATAGATATGGCTTAAGACCCACTCAAGTAAAATTGTGTTTTTAGAGTTTTGTAACATGTCCTTGGGAATTTTTTTTTTTTAAGATAGGAGAAGAATTAGGAATCGGTCATACAGACTCGTCCACAATTTAAGAGGGAAATTTCTCCAGCCGCTCTGCTAAAACTATGTTCTAGAAAACAACAGGTTTTGGGATTTTGCCTAAAAACTGCAGAATCATAGTTAAAAGACTACCAGGTACACTTTTACGATAGATCAAAAAGGACTGGAGTGAGACTATATCTTGCACAGGTTTGCACAGCATTTCGTTTCAAATACAATATCATATTTTCATCTAGTGCGAGAAAACTCTTAATGTTAACTTCTAGAAAATTCTTAATTGAAAAAAAATGTGATCCATATGCTATGAAAAATAACTACAAAGCCTTAACATCATTCCCCAGACGACTGTGGACTTTCAAGGATCGGTATTCAACACTTTTTTTACCTCTATTTTACTCTCAAAGAAACATTTGGGTTTGATTAAGGCTCAAGCGCACCAGTCTGGTTTTTGATTACAGATTTGCTTTTGTGATGTGGTTGGAAGTACTTTGCATGGGGCAGTTCCCAATCCCTACCCAGCATTCACTAGAAGGTCTGCAAAGCTTGCAGCTGCTGTGAAAAATCATATTGGTTTGTACGTGTTTATGAAGATGAGTCACAGTGGAAGAACTTCAGCTGTGACTCACTGTCATTCCCTCTAGTTTTCTTCCATAAAAAAAATAAAACAAAAAAAACATGTCTACCTTGGTGGCATAGCGTGCATCCAGAGAGTGCTTGGCCATCAAATTTTTTAGGGTGGCCAAGGCGAGATGCCGTAGGTCTTGTTCGTCCTGGAGCGCTAATCCCAGCTCCCGTAGCAACAGACCAGTCAGAAAGTGCTTTCTGCAGAACTCTCCAGTCAGATTGTACTCAGGCACTGACACTAAAACGGAAGGGGGCATGGAAACTGAATCAGTCATGCAGAATTTAGATAAAGCTGATGTTTGCTTTCCATTACAAAGTGAATCCACTTGTAGACAGAAATCTGGTAACAGTGGCTGAATATTGTGACAAGACAAACAGCACTGGGCTGCACAAAACCTCGTAGAGAATGGATGAACATATTTACCATGAGTGCATTGTGGTTCTGGGGATGCATGGTCTGACATGGACAAAGAAGATGAGAAAAATAATTACAGCAAGAGGGAAAAAAGGAAAAAAAAAGATTGACACAGTTATTAAAGTAATGGAGGTGGTTGTGTGATTGTTACCACATTTAACACTGGAGGGGAGAGCTTCAAATTGGGGCTCAGCTTACCTGTGATGCGAGCTGAGGGTAAGGGCAGGCTGAGGGGAATGTAGTGCTCGTGGTTGCACACGTCTCTCAGGAAGTCAAATTTCAGCTCACACAAGACCTTTAAACCACGCAAACAGCATGCATGTTTCTATTTGGCTGAAAACGGCTTATTTTAAACATTTCTTTACATATTTGTTTTAATGCCTCATTTGCAAACCTTGTTGTCAGCAGCAGTAATCATGTTAATGTAGTTGCTTATGAGTTTGAATGTGAAGCCTCTGTCCATCAGAGTGAAGCAGCGCTGGAAGGAGACAGACAGATACATCAGGCAGGAAATCGGTTTCGGCATCAGCTAATGCGTGCGAGAGACATGATTAATCACAGATAAAGAAATAAAAGCTTTTTTTTTTAAATCTCTGTAAACTGTTTATAGAGTTTGCATTGATCCTTCTCAAAAGCAAAACCAATACAATATGAATGTTTTTATAGACTTGAATGTTTATTTTTTAAAATGTTTTATTTAAAAAAATAATAAAAAAATCACTTGAAAATATTGGTTTCTACCTTTACAAAAGCTGCCACGGCCATATTGGCACTGCGTGTTTCTTCTACCAGCTCTTTGTACTTCCAGAAGATATGTTCAGACACAGTCTCCACCAAGGTTTCCACGCGGCTCAGGTAGGAGGATGGAAAACGCTGTGGCCTCGGTAGCTGCAGGGCGTGCAAAGCAAATGTGCTAAATGTACAAGAATTTGTGAGCAGGAGCATTTATTATAGCAGATTAAAGCAGATCTTACCTTAGACTTTTCGGAATCAACCAGATGTTGAGCCATGGATTTAACTATAAGCTCAAAGAAGAACCAGGAGTACTAGAACAATGAAGAGATGAAGTTGTTTTACTTAGCAGTTAGAATTATGCAGCAGTTTCCCCGAAGCTTTGAGATAAATGGAAAATCTAACAAATCAATCTAAACAGATTGCAAAAATTCTCTGTACTACTTTGAAAACATGGATGTGAAGACGGACAGACCTTGAGAATGTTCCTCACTGCTGCTAGCTCGTTGCTTTTCAGATCGAAGGTCATCCCTTTAGCCAACTCTTCGTGAACCGTCCGAAAGCCATGAGCCTCTGATTTAAACACATACTGCAGTCCACAAGAAAACAAAAAAAATTAATCTAAGCAAAAAAAAAAAAAAAAAAAAAGGCTGCGGCCTTTGCTGCAAACCTGCTGTATCTCATACATTATACTGCACACACAGCACATGTACCTTGATGTAGGAGTGAAGATAATGATCCAGATTTTCTTCGTGGCATTTGCCAACAATGTGGACCAACACTCTGCAGACACATCACCAAAAAGTTGAATCCCCTACCTGGTTTATTACAAAACACATCTGTCCTTGTTGCCTTTCTTTATCATGACCAAAAAACCTATAGTAACATTTGTTTTATCTGTTAACATTAAAAGGAGTAAAATTCAGTAGCAGTGTGTGAAGAAGGTTTGCAGTACCACTGCCTACCTGGTGGTGACAGTGGTGACTTCATCGTTGTCGTTCAGAGTAAGAACCTTGAACAGCTGGTTAAAGAGCACTGGAAGGAACCGAACTATCACTGGGATTCTCTCCATGCTTAGAAGACCCTGGAGAAGGATCAAGAGAAGGTGAAAATGATTTAGTGAAACTCGTAAAGAGCCTTTTTAAAAAAGTCTGACATGGTATTGCATTCGTGCCATAACATTTGGTAGCCAATGGCCTGGCTTCTGTCACAATCTCTGGGGTTTAAGGAGCCTTTTTCCTGACCTTCAAGCAGTTGAGAAAATTAGAGGTAGGAGGCTGAGAGAGGTCCAGCTCTCTCTTCTGGCACTGCTGGAAGAATCGGTTCAAGTGGGGGTCCTGGCACAAAGACAAAGGTATTCAGGAAAATCTGCAGCCTGCAGTTAAACTACTATCTCTTTAAAGTGAAATATAAGGCCAAATTGTCAAATTCAGAACCTCATTATTTATTGTGTTCTTAAATGAATCATAACTCCAAAGACCCAAAGAGCATTTCACGTCTTTTCAAACATCCAAAAATAACAATAAAATTGATGGTTGGTTTCCTATATTTGCTTTGTGGAATCCTTAATTTGTTTTTTTTAAACCCTTAAAATTACACAAGAAAATATTGCTTGATCATTTGTTATTGTAAAAATATAACATTTAAAAAACGAGCCTTTAAAAAATAGCTTACCTATTCTCAAAAAGAGAACAATCGTCCCATTCTCTAGTGACTTTATTTCACTTTTATTCCCACACATTATGCCATCTGTGCACAATTTGCAAGTTTATAATCAACATCTGACTACTTGGCATGCTGCACCAATACTGAGCTTCAACTGTAACCAAAATCATATTTTTATGAAAATAAATACTATCTATCATACAAGCAAATATTGTTACTTTTCGTTGAGTATAAACATTTGATTTATTTGACACATTTGCCTAGAAATATGTGATACTAAGGAGTTTACAGATTTAGCAATAATGCAATTTTTTTTACCTGAGTGTACACAGTTGAGACGACATTTGTGGAAACTTTAAAGATTGATTTCCCTCCATCCACCCATTTCACATCTGCTCCACTCTGTTAAAAAAAAAACATTGGTGTCATTAGTGTCATGATTGTGTAAAACTTAATTTAGTTTTTAATGCAAAGCTTCAAAACAGTCCAACTAAAAT
This sequence comes from Oryzias celebensis, assembly GCA_014656515.1. Lineage (NCBI taxonomy): Eukaryota > Metazoa > Chordata > Actinopteri > Beloniformes > Adrianichthyidae > Oryzias > Oryzias celebensis. The sequence continues at coordinate 65,546,160 of BNCR01000012.1, read as the reverse complement.
GAAAAAAAAGCTTTTTGATGCAACTATACTATCACTGCAATCCTATTTTTCTCTCTTTTCATTCGTGGTCTTGTCTTACCTTGGTGTTGCTAGACTCTTTTATGGTCAGGTAACCAGGTGGTAGGTTGCAGGAAACAGGAATATTGAAATCTTGTGAGGACATGCGACCTTCTTTGAGAATCGGCAGCCATGAATATCCCACTAAAATACAAAAACATGTTTTAATAAGCGCAAGTGGAAACCCATAACAGTACAACAGTAAGCTTGGTTTGAAACCTCCCATAACTTACCTGGGGTTTCTAGAGCCTCTTTCCTCTTTGCATTTGTCTTAGCATTGATGTCACAAGTGATGTGGTAAAAAGAGAAAAGTAGATGGTGCTTTTCATGGAGTTGAGTGGGAAGCTCGATCTTCACCTGAAGTCACAAAAACAAATAATGGAAAATGTATGTGTAGTTATGTATCAATTTAGTTTTTTTTTTTTTTAGAAATAATAAACACATTATTCTGTTCATTGTGGTCTGTACTTCCGGCACTGTCAATGGGATAAGAAATTTTCTTCCAGTCATTATCCTACTGATGTTGCCCATGCCGGGAGGGGCATGGACACTTGTAAAAACTTGAATTAAAGTCAACTGTGACTTATAATACCTTGGACTTGGCTAGAGTTTTGTAATGCTGTTCATTAATAAAACTTTACTGAATAAAATCGGCTCATTCTTTTTAATAACCCTGTAAATTGCAGTGCTAAAATGTATGTTTAATAAAAAAATGTTTGTCTTTTTATGTAATTTCTTCAAAAGTCCATCTGTGCTTCCATACCTCATCATAGAAGTCAGGGTTCTGAGAATGATGAAGGACTGTGGAAAAGGCAGCTGTGGTGAAGACTGATCCTCCTGGTTTGCCATAGATGCACTACAAACACATTTGATAGAGAATAAATTAGATTTGACAATAGTTATACAACAATACACTCTGGACAATGTCCTACCTTCAAGGGTTTGGCGACTTCTTCGTCTGAGCTGCGAAATTCCACACAGACGGTTATGTTCCGAGCCTGTGAATAGGGGAGCCATTTTGGGACTAATGAGTCAACGTGCACGATCCAATTTTGCAGCCAAGTTTTTTCCCCTTTACAAACTCACCTTTGCAAAACTCTTCTGACTGTCGTACTTGAGGTGTTTAGGGTAGACATAAATCTGGTTTTTGTAGACACGGTATGGTTGGGTGAACTTGGTGGTGTCCTGGACAAACTCCTCTACTTCTACTGTTGGCTGACGTGTGCTTGCCTCTTCAAAAGGTTTTATGGGTACATACGAGGATGTCACACAGTCTGTTGGAGAAATTTTAAGAATGAGTCAAAAAAATCAATGTTAGGCTGACTCAATTGAAACTTGAGCTTGGTAGGAGACATACTTGGATGCTCAAGTGGGACGTTGTCCATTGCTATATCCAGTGTCCCAGGCACCGTCTGCAGTTTGCTGGTCTTCTCAGCTCTGCAGAGACAGAAGTCAAAGTAAATGTTTTAAACAAATATTCATTGGAGCATTCATTTCGTTATTTAGGCCATCTAACCTTTTGTACTCAGTCACCAACTTTATCAGGTCATCTGTGGAAATTTTGTTGCTTTCCTGTTTAAAAAGAGGTGAGAAACGAGACTCCCTGTCCAGAGTTCCGTGGTTGTCCTTAAACACGTATCTAAAATTTAATTAAAAGAAAGAGGCATGAGGGGTCAGGTGTAGGAAAGACAAAAACCCTCAAGAAAAGTGGGAGGAAACATTTTTGCCCGGTGGCTTAAGCATCGTTACTAACCTGACAGACCAGGCAAAAGGCATCCTGTACTTCCCCAGTTTGCTGCAAAACTGCTTGTTGGATTTTATAATCTTCTGAACAGTCTGTCAAAGATGCAAATACAAGTTAACGACAAAGCAGTGCTAACAAGACAGCACAGCTGACATTCTTGAACACAAAAGGAAGTGACCAGATTTAAATTCCAGCTGACCCTGGCAAAGTGACAGACTAAATGAGGGGTTGTTCAACACAGTAACCCTGGCAGCAGGTTGAATGCCTGTTGTTTCACTTAGCCATTTTAACAGGGGCCACATGGAACGCTGCCAGCTGGGAAAGCCAGAAAAGGTCTTGGAAGAGATCTTGGAAAAACATACTTTCAGAACTATGCTGTTGTGCAGTGGTGAGGATAGACCCCAGCTTTACAGGAAAATCATTTAGCAAATTTCAAACTAAACTATTTTAATCAATAAAGTCTAGTTTCCATACAAAAACATCTCAGTTGGGTATTTCATTCAACAAATAAAATACGTTCAACAATATTGAACTTGGAGAACACAGGCGATTACATTTTGTAATGTACAGAACCTTTTCTGACCTTGCAGGAGTCTGTATTCTTGATATAAGGTTCTGTTCCACAAGTAATATTTCCCATCAGCACCTTTTCTACTTTAGCCACCATGACTATATCGGTATGAGGGTTGGTCACAGAGAAAATGGCCTGCATAGAAACAATTGAAAAGCATTTGTTGGTCAGTTTGTACGAGCAAAGGCCTAGTAATGGGAAGGGGTTACTACAGTACCTGTTTTGGATAGCAAAGCCAGTGTTCCAGCTCCAGTCCGAGATGACAGTCACCAGGTTTCTTCTCTGCTGGAGAACACAATCCATTCTCCTGACTTCCCACCCCTGGACCAGAACTTCCTGTTGCACTGTTGCAGCCTCCAATCATCTGCCGCACTGCTTCATGGTTGAGGTCGACATGAAAATCTGCAGAAACCCTTCTGCCTTCTCGCACATCCAGCAGAGCCAGCGACACAAAGAAGGGCTCAATCTGGTACAGTGAAATGAGAAATTGTCATTATTTCACTTTCCTGCTGATGTGGTATCAGATGATGGGAGTCATCTAGATTGTGTTAATTAAATGCTTTTACTTATATTGTTTCAAATATGAGAAACAAAAAAAAAAAATGGGGACTGCCACCAGACCTTTTGAAATAAAAAAAAAAAGTTGTGTGTTCGCTTTGCTTACGTTGGTTACTGGTCCGTTTTCAGTCTCAGTGACACAGCCTTGTAGCATGAGGTTTAGTGATTTGCATGTTATCATGAACCTTCTGCCCAGCTTCTCCTCAAATGGGCCAACTGGTTTGTTGTCAGATGATGAATGCTCATTCCGTGGACTCCTCAGGACCTGCAGCAGGAAAAGCACAGGTTTTTCCATAAGGGGAATACAAGCTTTTAAATAAAAACAGAGAAGTACAGCAATTACTCAAGTCCAAGTTTCAGATCGTAATGGATTTAATGTAAAAGGAATTCTTACAGGAGTGTCAGGATCAAGAGAAAAGAGATTCAAGCGCTCCTCTCTTCTGGCAGAGCGAAGTTTGTCATCTGTCTCTGAGATATACTGTGAAAGGACAGGGAGCAGAAGAAAATAGGAACAGACCGTTAAGTTCGAGAAAAACTTGGGAAAATATAATGGCGTTTATGTGTACGATCATAATGTGCTTTGATTTTCTTTAAGTGTTGTCCTACTTCTACTTAATATTTCACTATTTATTAGATACATTTGCCCTGTCAATTGATAAAATAAACAAGGAATATTTTAAACTTTTAAATGAATTTCGAACACCTGCAATTCTACCACATTTACCTATATTTGCAGCAACTCACAAACATGTCTGTAGTTGTTTTTGAAAAAATTACTCACATTGTGATTCAAAACTATTGCAAAAGCAAAGCTACCACTACTGTTAAAACTACTAAAAGAGATGCCCTGTAGTGCCCATTTATCATTCCCCTATAACACATGTAATAAACAAGTTTGCCCTTTTTGTAAAATAAAGTTTAAATTCAAGGACTCTATCGAATTAAATATCTTGTAGGTGTATTAAAGTAGCCGAGCAGAGGATTTGAAATGCCCCCTAGACAAGTCGCCAGTCTGTCGCAGGGGTCACAAGCACTCACACATGCACACCTAGGGACACTTTAGGGTGACCAATTAACTTATGAAGCACGTTTTATCTTCAATTATCAAAAGTATATCAAAATATGGAAATAAACAGCAATAGTTGCAGTGCACCTTTGCCAGCTCCGGGTTTATCCCGTTCTCCGTGGTTTCTTCATTGTCCTGCAAACTGCAGTCATTCAATGATAGGTCAAACACATCTGCAGATAGAACAAACACAAATGTAGCTGTGAGCCTTCTTCATAAGGAATGACTGCCATTAATTGAGGCAAGAGAGTGTATCTAAGCAATTTATTTCATATTATGGTCTATGCGTTTTTTTGAATAGGTTAAGAAGTACATTAGGTGCACACTAAACAGAATCTGCAGAAGAAATATTCATCTAAGAGTAAAATATTCCTGCATTTGTGGGCTCCATGGATAATAATAAAGACAGGCTTTTGCAGAAACATTCCCTTCATGGTGCCTAAAGCTATTCTTCCCAAAGGCCATAGTGGACAAAATGGCTAATTAATGGTATGCCACTCGACACTGCAACTTGATTTATGGGTGCTAACAGACCACAGATCCATGACTGCTGAAGCTATTACATCATTCCTTCACTTCTCACTGATTCAATAGTCTGTAAGTGTGTTATGTTTGGTTACAGAGTGAGGATTAATGCCCAGACTAACAAAGCTGCCACATGAGACTTCTAGATTAAGAAAAAAAAATGGGTGAATGTGCCAAAGCCAAAGAAGAAGCAGATTTAATGCAGAGTCTGGCTTTTTGAGATTATGTTGATCACCACCTCCAAACCAAGCAGAAATTCCTAATTAAAACATGGAGCAAGAGAGGTATTGTTTTGTTATAGTGAGTCAGACAGAAAATAACAGATTTTTTTCATTTGACGGGATATAACAGAAAAAAAAATAATCTCCTTGTGGGATTCATAATTTATCCTCATGTAACAAAAAAAAATGTCCATCAAATCTCTATTTAAATGCTGCTTTCTCTATAAAACGAGCTTTGATGTGGGAATCCGCTTTACTTTTTTTCACCAGTTATTCAGCTTAACCCACGCCATAGGTAATTACTGTAGATTACTGGCTAGGGCAAAATATGGCAAATCTCACCCTGCCGATGATCAGTGATTTCCAGGCTCTTGCGGTCTGGAGCAGGCCCGTCAGGGGGGCTGATCTGCAGGATGCGAGTTAAAGTGCTGATCCACTCCTCCATGTCCTGCTCACTTTCTGCTGCCAGCACAAAGTATGTAACTTCATTCATCTTCAGCTCAAAGGCATGCTTCCTCAGGCGGTTGTTCTTTTGGAGATGAACAGAAAAACACAAAAGCCCAATCACCTCTTCAGTTCATTAAAATGAATGCAGTTTTTACAGTATAAAATAGTTGTAATACGTAAAGGAAGATTATTTTTCAATGAAGCAACTAGGAAAGCATAACGGTGTCTCAATATTAAAGATAAGATGCTTTATTTGTCGGAGTAAAAACCAAGTGACAAGTTCCTACAGTGTCATTGGAACCCACCTGTACAACATCAGTGCATGAGTCAAGAAAGATGCATCCTTTGGGTTCCTTTGAGATCTTTTCATCTTTGTAGAAGTTCATGATGTAGGAGTTATCTGTCAGCTGAGTGAGCTGGAAATATCTCCTCTTGAATGACTGCACAAACAAAAATATGTTAGAACTATAAAACTTGGCTGTGAGATAGAGCCTAGAAATGATTTGGGCAATGCAATAAAAGCCCCAAAAGGAGGTTTTCTGGCTAACTTTAAGTGAATTGAAACGAAGGAAAATGCACTGGGGTAATTTCTAGAAAATCTGAAAATACATGATAAAACGTGCCGTAAACATCAGCCATTTTTTATGGAGCTGTCTGCTGGTGTAGCAGCATTTCACAGGAAGAAATTGGAGAAGCTGGTCTTGATACAGAGCAGGAGGTGGGAGAAAGGAGGATGGTAGCCAAGCTATCATCCTTGGTGGAGAACAACGCCCACAGTGTTAGCTCTAAGAAGCTCTTTCAGTGACAGACTGATACACCCTAAGTGTCTGAATGAGCAGCATCGTAGGTCGTTTCTACCTGCTGCCGTGAGGCTCTATAATCAGAGCTGTTCACAGTGAAAATGTGTTAATTTATCTTTTTAGTCACTTTACTCATTGCTCTAGTCACTTTTAAATTTTTTGTGCAATTTTAGCAACTCTGCATTATTGTTTCCCCTTTTTTCTTTCTTTGTAAGATTTTGTATATATGCAAAATATTTCTTTCTTTGTTGAACTGTACATACTTATCCCATTCTATTCTATCTGTAATGCTGCAACAAATAAATCTCCTCATTGCGGTATGAATAAAGGGTTATCGTCATATTTTATCTTATCTTAAACTGTCAGATCTCAGGTCAGAGCAGAGTTTATCCCCAACTTAGTCATTTGAGATTGGAAACCATTGGGCACCTCATTATCAGAATAAAAATATTAATTTTACAATGACATTAGGGGATGTTTACTCACCCGAACAGTGATGCTGTTGTTGATAGTGCTGTTGAAGTTCCCTTTGTACAACCACCCTGATCTAAAGACGCCAATTCCTCCTCCTCCTCCTCCTCCTCCTCCACCTCCTCCACCACCTCCTCCACTCCCTCCACCACCTCCACCCTTGGATGAGGACAGTGAGGTGGTGTCCTGTAAAACAGATGCAATCAGCACAAAAATGCAATGAATTTGTAATAATGAATTTATCACCAAGGAACCAAACAACAGAAATAAACACTTTCAAAACCTTAAGCTAGACTTCCTTTTTTTAGAAATTATGTTTATGTTCTGATAGATCTGATCTAATCTGACCAAAAACTCAAAAAAAAAACAAAAATAGAGGATCAAGATTTATTCTGAACATAAGAAACTTTTGATATTAAATCACACTTTACTGCACCATTACTGACCTCATCTTTATCCACATCTTCATAGTCAATCTCAAAAGAATGGGATGGTAGCTTCTCTGCTTTGTACAGTTTTCTACAAAAAACGTGGAGTACGAACAAGAACATGTGTGAATCACAAAATCAATTAAAATGCTTCTTTTCACAGAAGGCCCAAGAACTAAATTTTTAAATTTAAGTAGAACAAATAACTATAGGCGGGTGACTCAGCTCCATCGCTCTCTGTCGGGAGTCAACAATAGGTGGTCCTTGGTCCATCCCGCTTCACTGATAATACGAGCAGACTCGTTTTTGTGTTTGAGCTGTCAGGTGAAACGTCTTTGTCCATGTGCTGTGAGGTGCAGACAGCAAGGCTGCAGTCTTCACAGGGTAACACTTGAACCACCCAGTGCTTAAAGTCACAGTGACATTCAAGCTGACAAACACAATGATTTGTTGGAACTCTTCAAAAAATTGTGGCTATGGGGCGGCGACCTGAAAGAAGGCCTTTACTGTCCTACACAAACAGAGGTCTTTCTGCTCAAACCGAAGCAGAAAAATAGATGTAAGTTCCCACTGTGATAAGAAGAGTTTTTGTACTTTGTTATTTTATCTGCAGGGAGATCCTTTAACACTTGGACCTCTACAACTACTAAAATAACTTTGACAGTCATTTTGAATGCTTAGACATTATTTGTACATAATTTGGATTATATTGAAAAGACCTTACAGCATGGGGGAGAATAGGTAAAAACACATCAGAACACAATGAAAACTAACAAGAAAAATTGATTGATCCACTGTCACCAAAGCATTATGACCTGACTAGTTAAATCTTGACTAAGATTATACCCTGATATAGGATTATATCCTTATACCATTATATCCTGACTGTCATGGAATATTCACCTCATCAGACCTTTTCCAATTCATGGCAATCTCCATAACTGTCATTCTCTTCTACTAGTCACTATAGTCTTTCTTTGGTTTAAAACACAGCTATAACAAGGTTTTAGCTTAAGAGTATAAAAAACAAAAAGACAATAGAGCAGGAAAAAGATAAGGAACATATAGCAAATGTAAAGACAAACAATAAACCTTTAACAGATCAATTACAAATTAAAGATAACCAAAAATCAGCTGAATTAAATTGTGCTTTAACCCTTTTTTCAGCATTGTTTTATTGTATCCTTATCATTACTTCAACTGAAGTTCATGTGAACTAACTGGAAAAATACACTGACCAGCAGAGGCAACCCAATCTGATTCCAAAATGTGCAATACCTATGTTTGTCCACATGGCAAAACTTTTGTATTCTACAAAAAGGGTTCGCAGAGGGGCATTCTTGTGGTTTCTGCGAGATGCACTGTGGTAGTCTCACTGAGACTCAGTAAAACTCTATATGACCATCCATCCATTTTCTTAACCTGCCAGATCCTTTTCAGGGTCATGGGGTTGCTGGAGCCTGTCCCGACTACTGTTGGGCTATAGTTGACGAACTAGTTTTGATTTGCTGCAAGTCACAGGCTGACCTATAAAGAGATTTCTAGATGAATGTCATCAAAACGATAGAGTTCTACAAGATGAAGAGAATTTAGAGAAGTTGCATTTTGCATTTTGTATAATTGTAAAGTATATTAAAGCATAACTACTGTTAGCAGCTACTTAAAGTAATCACAAGTTATTCATGGAACAACATAACTAATATGTTTGTAGACCTTTGGTTTGGAAGCTGGATGCCCTTCTTGACACAACCCTGTATTTTTATATATGAAATAAAAACTGTTTTTGGTACAATTAAACTGATGGATCAGAAAATTATTGTCTGCCAGGTAAAGAAATACATGTACAAACATACAAAGGTTGGCATCAGTTTTTTTGCTTTAATGATCATGGCAGGAACCAAAGACTTAATTTTGATTTTATTAGAGACATCAAGAGTTTATTTATGAGTTTTTCTCGACCGAAAAGGAGGGTCTAAGGGCAAGGATTTCCAATTTAGCTTAGGCTGTTTAGTTTAGCTTAGCAACCAGCTATTATTTAAATTTTATAACTGGCTTTATGTGTTCTGTACAAATACCAATGTAAAGCGCATTGAGACGACTGTTCTGTAATATTGGGCAATATAAATAAAATGTAATTGAATCTAAAGGAGTTCCACCAGGCACTGTACTATAGCCTGCTTTATTCTCTTCACTTAATTATTCAGTCATTCTGCAGAGAACTGCAGCACAGTGACATGAGTTTTTCCCATCTCTTTTTGTTTAGTTTCATTTAAAAATAAAATTGAATCTCTTTGCTATTTACAGTCTGGGATGGATGTATTCAAGTTTTTGTGAATTCCATTTACAGTACTAACATTTTTGCAGCAAAACTACTTGAATGACAGTAAAGGGTTTGGAGATGTAATCTTGCTGCCAGCTCTGATGTCAGCCCTTTTTTTAACTGCTTAGCAAGATAAATTCATACACTAAAAGTAAATATATATATATATATATATATATATATATATATTTACTATATATATATATATATATAGATAGATAGATATGTAGTCGGCCTACTACAGTTTAGAAAGAAAAAAACACACAGACATATTGACACACTTTAAAAATAACTAAAGACAAGTGTATTACCTTGGCAACAGACGGTAATCTCCAGCATAGTCATCATACTTAAACTGAACAACATTTAGTTCAGAGTTGTAGTATTTGCAGGCCTAAAAGAAAGATAAACAAAAAAAAAAAAAACAAGTACTGTTATAAACAATTATTTTAAAATATTTGGAGGGGTAAAAACAGAGTAATTGAAATAATATATGTCGTGGAAAACTGAATTTTAGAGAAAAGGATAACTACAATCTGGAAACCTTTTTTCATCTCACCAGCATCTATTACTAAGTAACAGGAGTTGTTTCATATGGTCCAGCTTTGTCTATAGTGTAGGAACATGTAAGGTTCAAGGACATTTCAAATTGTTTAGACTTCAGATGTTCAGAAGGTGAAGAATTGATATAGGTAAAATATAGACTGAGCTGAATGTGAAGACGAGAATTGTTTAAGTTTGTTGGAGTTCCACACGGTACACAAAGGAAACAGTCTGTATCCCTCAAACTCACAAATTAAAACATCTGCAAATGCTATTGAGGTGAACATATAGAGAGATTTATTTCTTGAAAACAATTTAGTGTACACATTCATCCACTGTGGTTGTTCACTTTTAATTTACACTTTGCACCTGGAGCAGTTTCACTATGAGGAGAACGTTTAAAAAGCAGCTACTGTGAATGTACAGCACCCACCAAAACTGGAATACATTAAATATAAAAGGAACTGAATTAAAGCTTTGTCTCTTGGGGACCCATAAATATACATATTTTTATGTCTCCAGGGATTGCTTGTGCTGGTTAAAACACAGCACCCAGACATCGTGTGCAGTACAGTGGAACTCACAAAGACTGCAGGGTAGTTTCACATCCTGTTTGCTCAATGACGTCTGAGGATTCGGTTTTATCTGTTCAATTTTATCAAACGAGATACAGCCGTGAGAGCATGTACACAAAATGAAACAAACTGCAAACAACTCATGCACATTATGTCTCGCCTCCAATGAGCTGTGACTGGCTGGGGAGAAGAGGAGGTTGGGGGATTCCTCAGCCATAACTTCTCAGTTGAACCTTTAAGCTGGTCGGTCGGAATGAGGCCTTACACGCACACACTTGGCTCATTTCAGGCGTTCAGTGAAACCACGTAGAGTATCCAGTATCAGGAAATCCCATGTTGGGTGAAACAACTGCCTAAACTGGCCAGTAACCACCAACTGAAGCTAATTCCACTTCAAACCACATGAACTTCGCTTACATCAAGTCTAGCGCATAAGAAGAAACACGTGTCAAACACACGCACGCACCATACCTGTCTGACCAGCAGACACTCAGCCTGTTCTGCCCCCTCAGGAACAGAGGACTTGAGAGTTCGTCTCTCCTGAGGCACGGTGGATACCTGAAACATTGCAGGAAAAGAGTTCATAACATATCTCAAAAGAGAGATTTACCAAAATTCAGCTGGTGGCATAAAACATATATATATTTATCTGAAAAGTTTAATATTTGATTTTAAACATCAGTTTAAGCAGTTACTTTTTTATTTCTAGTGGGTTTTTTTTTTTTTTTTTCAAATTTAGTTATGTATGTGGGAATTGCATTATTCTTGCAATATCATCTAATAGTATTTCTGTTTATTTAGGTTTGAAACACCAATTAGGGCCTAAATCCTCACCAATTATTCATAAAATGCTGATGGAGAGATATTTCTAACTGAAAGTGTGACAAAAACTTGTACAAATAAAATGAGCAACTTTGAAAGGTTGACATAAGTTTGAACCCTCTAATAATGTTTGGTCTTTTCTTGCTCTGAGGTTTTACGCATCCAAATCAGGATTTTGGTATAAAGTTGCAAAAAAATACTGTCTAATTTTCTGTTTGTTTTATTTCTGAGTTTAACTATTTCTGAGTTCAACTGTTGCTTTTCTGATCTTGTTCTGATTTAACATGTTTCATCTGAACTCCCAGACTTGAATAAGTCAACCAGACCATTGAGAGGTTGCTTGTCTCAGCATCTAATTATCAACCAATTATCTGGAGAAATGTGTAAGTGTGTCTGTTGAAAAACAAAAAAAAGCAGTTTCATGTTGCACTCAGGGCTGGACAACCCTGGTCCTCAAGAGCCACAACACTGCCTGGTTTCCAGCTCTCCTTGCGCTGCTTGCTGGTGAAAATCTTAATTAGCTGTGTTCAGTCAATCAGAATCACCTGAGTCAGCTGATCATTGACAAGCTGAGCAGGCAAAGCTGGAATGTAAGCAATGTTTTAGCTCTTGAAGACCGAGTAGCCCTGGACAGCTCTACAGCTCTCCTCGGTTTGTAATGCTAGTCATGCAGAGGGCCGATTGTGTTTATATTACCCTCAATCTGTCTGTTTTAGTAAATTCTACACCAACATTTAAAAGGCCTGTACCATGCAATTTTTTTGAGCTTTTAAGATCATTATAACAACCCCAAAAGGGTTTACGCATCTCTGAGCATTCCTCTAAACCACTGCTCCCTGAGCATCAGCCATTCCCAATCCACAAAAACAAGTGGGTCCTCACATTGTCACCAATGAAAGTGGAGAACAGCCCCTTCCGGGTAGAGTCTCCACTGCCACCACTGCTCCCGGACTAACACAGAAACACACCCACTTTCTCCGCAGGGCTTGCAGTGATTGGCAAAACGCTTTCATTTTAAATGCACAATATTGTGCAGATAAAAATCTATTTTTTAAATCAGTTTGAAAATAAAACTAGGAGTCAAATAAATACAACTTTAACAATATGAAAAAGTATTGACCGTTCTGTGTTGTTATTCCTGAACACTGAATACTTTTAGCACATCATTTTAACTTTTAAGTGTAACACCTGGCAGTAGCTTTCAGGCATAAAGGACTACATTAAACACTTTGCTGCCAGGTTATCACAAAAAAACTACAGTCTCATTCAGCTTTGTGATGAACACTAAAATAAGCTTTTATCACATACAACCAACTGGGTCGTTCTCATGTAAAGCAATGCACAGAAAGCAAACCATAAGGGTTCTGCAAGCCAAAGGGACCTAGAGAGAATTGAAAGATGTTTACATGCTTAAACATAAACAATTTAACAATCTTAAACAATTCTTAAACAGAACATGAATGTATCAGTGTTGTCCATCAATGACATGTGAGATGGATTCTTTTTAAAAAGAAATACTCTACCGTTTGCATTAGAAAAACAGTTAATTATTTTTTTTAAAGTAAGATTTATTTTGTTAATCTGCAGCCTTAAATTTCAGAACATTGATAAAACATGATATTTTGAAAGCTTGCTGTTAACACTGGGCCAAGGAGTAAAAGAGTTAGCAATGATTCTCCAGATGCAATTTTGCACTAAGCCATTTCCAAGCTATTTGAAATCCATAACTCTACAATTAGACATATCATTCCCAGTTGAACACATTTCAGGAAAGAATCCAGTCTTCTCAGGAGTGTAAATTGATTATGGATATAGCTGGCATTTAGAAAAAACGTGAGCCACAATAGTCTGTTTGGAGTTGTAGACAATTCTGCTTTAGGTAGTTGTTAAAAAGTGAAATTAACAGATGTTTAGTAAATTAATGATTAGAGATTTTTCCCCATGTTTTGTTAAAAACAACAAAAATGTACTTACTGAGAAATCATTGTCAGGAAACAAATACAAGTCCCTTACAGGGTCCTCCTTCAACTCATCCCCGAGTTCAGAGATGACAGCTTCATAGTCGAGAGGATCGATAACCTTAGGCTTCTCTTGCTGCAAATCAAAATACAAAGACTTGTTTAGTATTCAAGTAGGCTGTGTCAACAGCTGTTTCAAAAATGATCCAGTGCAGTAAGTCACAGTACAACATTACATTTATTGTACTATGGTTTAAAAAAAAGCTAAAGTGTTGTGCCTTTGACAAAATAACAGAACAGGGTAATGCTTTAAAACGCAACAAAATGTCTTGTCAACACAAGCACATATTGTAAAGGAAAGAGTAGAATCATCAAGAATTAGTAATACAAGATGCAATATTATTATATTGCTCTATGTTGCAATATTAAATATCCATAGTATGTGCAACAATTATTAACAAGTTTGTATCTGTCATTTGTAGAAAACAAATGTACATACACATTTATAACCTTCATAAACTTGGTTAATATTGCATAATTTCACATAACATCTTTACATTTAAAAGTGTGCTGGGCCAAATGATCAACAAGAAAATTGTATGAACTTATACTTCCCCATAACGCAAGAATTTTAGACAAAAATACCAAATTAGTTAGAATATATTTTTATCACAAACTATCATGCTGCTGTTCTGTTAAAATAAGGACATTTCTTGTGCATTTCATGACATCATTAGGAACTAAGTAAGAAGTGGAGGAAGTACTGTTGCAGCAGCTAAAGTGCAGCTCTAGTAAGCTCTATTAAACATTATAAGGTTTAAAGCAAATGATCTTGCTACAATCAGACAATAATGTGGAGAAATGCTTCACTAAAACCATATTTGCGTTAAAATGTAAAGAGATAAAATTCAAAGTTATAGTTCATGCCTTTTGCTGTATACTAGACCACCACTTATTGACCCTAAGGGTTTTAAACAATGTTAAACATGAAGTTAATATTTTTACTTACAAAATGAGTACAACTACTTACGTACAAAATATCTACCATTATCTTAATAACTGTGGTATTTAAAAATATTTTGGAGAGATGAGAACAGTAAACTGTTGTAGTTGGAGCAGGTTGTGGTCATTAACAGGAAGCAAATATCTTTTTTAGTTCCCACCTCACCTTGCTCACACAACCAAGTTTCCTTTCACGTTTGACCTTTCGAAAGGGGCTTTTGAAAAACACCAAAATGGGAGTTCAGAGAGCCCAGACAAGAACTTTCCCGTTAAAGAGAAGCAGTGGCCATGATTCAACAACTATAGCCTCTTTTTTTCCCACTGATATCTGAAAAAAGAAAAACTCAGCAAAGGCTACTTTCCACGTTGATTCTATATCCTGATTTCCATCAGATTGTTGCAAACCTGTAACCATCGTTCTAAAAACAACCCATTTAAAAAGTAGGATTCTTTGAAAACAACCCAGAACCTGACTGATTTCAAATGTCTTATGAACTTAGTTCAACACATGGAAAAAAAACAGAACATGACTGATCAGGAACAGTATTAACATTTTCCGGCAATGGAAACAAATGAGACTGTTAAACGTCAGTCAAGTCATCTGCAGATGAGTATATTACAGTTTCTAAAACTGTAATATACTCATCTTACTTACTTAATATCTTAACTGGTTCAACAAAAACACACCTTACAGAAAGGGAATATAAATATACCTTAAACGTAATAAGTACAAGTGAGTACTGAGACCACAGGAAAAGCGTTTGTTAAGGTTCTGAGAGTTAAAAATCACAATACGGCAACTGACATCAAATTTTAAGCAAACAGTAACAGACAGAATAGATTTGACAAATACGTACAATACTGATCCGGTTGATGTTTGAGCGAACTCGTTTGCTCTTTATTTTCTTCCTGAAGGTGATTTTGCTCCTGAAGCTCATTGCACAGGTTACAGTCCTGCCCCGAAGGAAAAAACGTACTTAAATCTGAACTACACCAAAATACACAGAGCGGACATGTGCTCTGTCAGAAGCAGAACTAACATTGTATGGGTTTTTTGTCAGCACACGTGGAAAGAGAGGAAGTCGTGTGGTTTTCAAGCTCACTCACCACAGACTCACAAGAGCTACAGCGAAAATCCAACATCCAGCACATTCATTTAACACTGTTGATGCTGTTTGAGACAGTTTAGATTGGCAGCTTTAACTTCTAATTTCAGTAAGACAGTTATAAAAACTGTGATAGGTCAATCTTTTTCTATTTTATCAAAACAATACAGAGCAGCACTGAAAAAGAGAAAAACTGTGAATATATCATCTTTTTTTTGGCCTAAATGTTGTTCAACATCAGATGGTTTTACTGTGTGACAGAAGCCCAACCCTAAACAAACCATTAACTTCCTGTTTTACATCCCTAAATAAGGCTATCTGAAAACCATATGTGTACGCACAAAAAAAGCTTCAGTATTCACACATAATCAATGCTGCAAAAATAACATTTTTAGTAATCCAAAGAGGGTGTATACGCTACAAGCATAAGTGTATTTGCAGCTGAATGGTGGCTCTATCTGATAAACAGTTAAACTGATTCCACTCAACAGAAAAACAGATGCATGCAAAGGGGAAGACAGTTTTGATGATACAACAAAAATGGCAATCATTTAAAACCAGGTCATATGGTTTCAACTTGTTCTATGACACAAATGACCTCATAAGCAAAACTGTCATAAAATTAAAATATACCATAATCTATGTAGAGAATGTGGAAGTAAATACCCCAATGCAGTATTTGCAAGTGGACAGCTAAAACAAGAAGTGCAGGTAAATCAAAACTAGACAGACCAGACAGAGAATTACTTTCAACTGGATTTTCAAAACTTTAAATGGTAGAAGGGCAAAAAATATATATATATATTTTGTTTCTTTCAACTCTATAATTTGACTTAAACTGCTAGTCCAGTACGGGGATAAGACAGGAAATCCTTTTTTGTGACTGTTGGTAGGTTATACATAAAGACTCTAGGGGGAGCAGCTGTGCTGCAAAGGTAGAGCAGTGGACGGCCAATCAGAAGGTCGCTGGCTTGGTTCACGCTCTGCATATTTATGTATGAAAGTGTCTTTTTCAAACTTCACTTTACTCCTTATAGCCTGATTAGTACCTTGAATGACATATCTGCTGCCATTTCTGCATGAAAGGACACATGAATTGCAAAGCACTTTACATCTGAAGAAGGTGAAAAGGGGTTTTACACGTAGACTATTTGGTTTCATCAGAGTACAGATTAGGATCATCTGTTCCTATTAGAAGGATCACGACTGAATTTGGCTACTAGTCTCAAACAATTTTAAATGAATTAGGTTTTTTTGTACGTTTTTTGTGAGTAGGCACTTCACAATTCAATCCAAAGTAGATTTTGATCATTGTGGTATAGAGAGTCAAAGCTCAAAAATTTCAGTGTAATTCCTCATACTGATGACTTATAAACTAGAAACTAATTTAAATTGACCTTACTTTAATGGAAGGCATAATAAACCTGGCAAAAGTTTAGATGCATATTTCTATAACAGTAAGGTTTCACTGCATCTTTAACCAAAAGAGTAATGTGTATTGGGTCTGGCACTAAAAATTCAACATAATTTAAAGTAAACTAAAAAAAAAGGGTTTAAAGAGTTTAAAAAGCTTGTCCTTTTTTGCTTCCATTTTTGAGATGTTGAGAAGTTGAATACTATTGGTCTTTTGTATGGCTAATTGACATATAAAATGAGCTGACATCAAATCATA
This sequence comes from Oryzias celebensis, assembly GCA_014656515.1. Classification (NCBI taxonomy): domain Eukaryota; kingdom Metazoa; phylum Chordata; class Actinopteri; order Beloniformes; family Adrianichthyidae; genus Oryzias; species Oryzias celebensis. The sequence goes on along the minus strand of BNCR01000012.1, from coordinate 65,529,274 downwards.
CTAATACAGTAAAACTGCATCATTTCACACATGGATATTGCACAATTGAACTCCACTTGTACTTTACGAGTGTTCAGATCTACTTAAACTGCTTTGGCACACGCATGCACATTCAGATTTTTGTATTAGCCCTGCATTTAGACTGAAAAGGTCAGCGATCGAACCACCAACCTTTAGATCAAGTTAACTATCATACTACCTGAGTTACGACTACTCTGCGTCAGACAGGATAGGGACCTGCAAAGTGCTAAAACCATAGCTAAAAAAAAGATATTTCACAAAGTATTATAAAATATTTACACAGATCCAAAAGCAACTTGTGTTTGCTTCTTTTTATTATAGTCAAAAATATGCTTCTTATTTTATAACGCTACACTCTGTTTAAACCTTAAAACGCTTTTGAGGTTTTTGAATGTAGCTGGATTTTTTTTTTTTAAAAGACGTTAATTGAGAAGTAAACTTAACTTCCTAAATATCAACGTATCACACACGTACTTCCTAATCATAGACCCTTTATTTTTAGCATGTTTATGTATGATTTTTAAAATCATGATTGATTTTATTTAAAACCAAGTTCACAAATCTACTAATTTTTTCTGGTATGCAGTATATCATTCTCAGTAATAGGTCAAATGCATTTTCTTATATGCATTTGAAGTGGGTTTCAAGAGCTATAACCCCGATTTATGTAAAAATAAACAAATAAATACTTGAAATCAATTAAGCAGAGTGCCATATTTCATATTGCACCCCCCACATGAAATGTGGGGGGTGCAAATGTTCTATAAATAAATGTTCTATAAATATATGAAAAATTCATAGAATTTTTTTGTGATATTGTAATTTTTTTGGAAATGAACACGTTAGGACAATTTGTAAATGTAGTTAAAATTAGACTTCTGCCTTCTCACAAACATTAAAAAGCCCAGAGGACATCTTTCATATCGACAGAAGTCTACACAGGATATGCCGTGTAGGTGACAGATCTTTAATAAATGTGAAAAATGTCACATCTATATCTATTTTCTATTGCGTTGGTGTTTTTTTTTTTTTTACTTTTACTGTTTTACCCCTTTACTTTTCATGCAGCCCTATAGTTTGCTCTCTCGCTCACTCTGTTCATCTGCTATTACTCTTTCTCTCCTTAACATTGTTTTATCCTTTCAAAAATTGCAGTAACCTTCACAGCTTTTTATCATCTCTGTCTCTCCTCCTTATTCCGCTAAAAGTCCCCCTTTAACATATTTCCGTTAGTCACCAATCTTTTTGTTTCTCTGTCCCCCATACTCAGCAGGGATGAGGAAAAGTGGGTGTTAATGTTGGTAAACTACTGCTGTATGGAGGGCACAAATATAGAACCCTTAATTACTTTGTTGTGCTCCAACATAATGGGGAGCAAGTAATTCTGTTCGAAATTAGTCCTGGAAAATACAAGAGGGATCACAGCAAACCAAACGAAGGATTAATATAAAAGCGAAAATGTTTATGTGTTACAGAAGCTTGTAGATCTCATCTGATTCATGAGGTTAAAAGAAAGGGTAAGAAAAAAATAGAGGGAGTGAAGACAGTCAGAACTTGTACCAGAGATTAAAGTGTGGACGGAGACAGCTGCTGAGACGACAAGCTCAGACAGAAACCATCTGCTTTATATTGTTACATCAGTACACTGGGACTAATGGGGATTCATGCCTACAGGAGAAGTCACTCTGATCTGACGAACTGTTCCTTTTTTGAAGATAACTTTATGTGTTGATTCACCACAGAGTCACTGGTCCAATGAAGCTGAAAATAGGAAGCTGGTTGAAATTTTAAATCTGATGCCTGGAGGGTTTGAATAACGTGGAAAAAATGAGATCAAAGTGAAAAAGTTGGCAAACAAAAAAAAAAAAAAACAAAAAGCAACGAATGTTCAATGTTATCGAATACATTTTGAGTCACAAGTTAATATGATATACAACTCAGTACAATTAGATAGATTTTTCAGACCGTAAGTTGCAATGTCAATTAACGAAAAATGAACAATCTATTTTTATACATTAGGTGCAACAGATTTTAATGCACAAGAAAGGAAAACACACATAATGCACACAACTACATCTCACAGAATGCCTGGAGGGACTCATGGGAAGATGAAAAGTCATTGGTGTTGATGGGAAGTTTTTCAATCAAAATGTTGTTTTCCACGTGCACCTCTTTTCATTTGCATTATTTACGCCATATGTCCTGGAAGATATTGAGATACTGAATAAACCAGTTCTTATAACAGTCGGGATTCAAATTAAAGAAGAGTATCTTTCATAAATAAAATCTGGAATTCTGACAAGATAAACTAACTGAAAGTAGTTTTTTGCAATAGATAAAAGAAAAAAATGATTTGATGAAGTGATATGCATTTTCTAAGTAAAGATGAATTAAATCAGTTGTTTAAAACAGAAAACATTGAAGATGTGATCTGACAGATTAAACAATCTCATGAAGGGTTAGCATGAAATGTATATTGGCTGAAAAATGCACTAGCCTTTATTTATGCAAACACATTGTTTTGACATCACCATGTCATGAGCAGATGACATGTTTTATGCTGCAGCCTCCTTTTATTCTCAGGTCTGCTGTTCTCCGGCAGAGAGGAAACTCAGTCAATCAAGGCTGCAATATCGATGTAGGACAGAGGCTGCATGGTAGTGTGGGCATTAACACAGCTGAGTCGTTACAAAAATACATCTATACTCGCTGGTGAATAAAAAGGGACTGTATTCGTCATTCTTCTGTTAGCAAATGCATCGTGTCCATCTCAGCTTGTGACAGGAAGACTACACTACATGTTCACAATGCCCAAATAGGCTCAAGCATTTCACTGCCCTATTACAGGTGGGTATACAAAACTGAGTTTTGCATCTACAGCTATTTTGAAAGAGCATTTAAGGTTGACTCTTTTGTTACAAAGCCTCCCTACTGTCTAGTGTTTTGGCAAGTACACAAACATTCAGACCTCCACCAACCTTGAAAAGTCAACCTCATTCCACCGTCCAAAACTTACTTCTAAAATAGCTTCATAGTTGATTCTTTGAGGAGAAAATGCTAACTTATGGTGCAAATAGCTTCCATCCAAAAGGAACTCACAGATGTACTGCAAACCAATCAAATAAACTGGAATCTGCAAAATAATTAGTGCAAATTTCATTTTCACTCTTTTATTTATATGTATTTATTTATTGCATTTTGTAGGTAATTTAAGATTGGAAAGATATGCTTTTTCTAATACCTGATTTATATTCTTTCACTCACTGTGCAATAGGTTTCTTTATATTTATGTTTTTGCAAAGTTCTCTGCATAGATCTATTTCATAGTCTGTGAAGGATATAATTCATTCTATGGGGAGAGAGAAAAATGTAGCATTAGTGCACTAGCTTCAAGCACTGCTGATGTTTTTTGATGGCTTATAATTTTAGATAATTTTAAAGCATAACTTTTGCATAAAAACATTTTTAAGGAAGTAACATAAATTGAACAAAGAAAAAAAAAGAAATGTCTAATTATCAAATATGCGTGTTGCATATTTGCTATTTTGCAGTTACAAATATTCACAAATAGCAGTGCGACAACATAAAGATCATAAATAAATGATAACTTTAAAAACCCATTCAGATCAAAATTGTGTTTTTAGCATGTTTTTTAAGCATTTTTCTCATAATGGAGGACATGTATGTAGGAAAAAAAAGCATAAAATTGCATTTCTGAGGATTTCTCTGGTCAATTATCTATGAATCAGGAGCAGAAAGTAGTTCTTGGAAAAAGCAAGTCGGTGTGATGTAGAGGCTACTACGACAACCCACTAGCTCCCTGCTCCGCTCCATTCTGATGCATCCACTTGTAGACAAATAAATCCATGTGCGTCTTCCTTTTCCTCGTCTGAGGTGACATCTGGCTCAAAACTGTACAGGCCAATATCTCCGATTAGAGAGGAATTTCTAAAGAACTACTACTGCTCTGCAGAAATGATGTCCTAGAAAAAAAACTGCCTTTTGGATTTTGGCTAAAAACAACATAATCGTAGTTAAGATCATGCTGAGAATGCTTCTACAATAGATCAAACGAGAGTGGCACTTTAAAGAATATTACTTTATTAGATCCTTTAAGTGTATTCATTCAAACCATTCTGACGCTGGTTCTCTTTAAATAGCTATTTTTATCATCTTCTCTACTCTGCATGCACAGAAAGCAGATTTTTCCCACAGACATGAAATTCCTCATGTCTGACCCCGCATCCCCCCCCCCCCCCCCCCCCCCCCCCCCCCCCCCCCCCCCCCCCCTCCACTCTCCTCCCTCCATTTCCGTCCATCTGCATATCAGCTGTAAGGGCAAAGGGCCCAAACCGTATGATTGATCATACGTCAACCCTAGTAATAAAAGTGAAAGTTCAACAAGGAAAACAGAGTTGGTGCAGAAAGCCACACAGTAGAAGGTTAAGAAGTAAATGTCATTTTTACTACCTATTTCTATTTTGGTTAAAATAGCACAGGAACTAAGGTTAAAGCACATTAGGAGATGACTGCATCCAACATTAGCTGCCCACACATGCATTTGCTCAATAGTATAGCATTGGAGGTGCAATTGTGCTGGTTACCATTATAATGATGGCAAGAGGTGAGTTGGTGGTCGTGTAACCTTCTAATGTGGGTGTTGCAGCTTCCACTGACATCTGGTCCTGCCGTGTACACATGTGACTGCAGTCGGCTCCACCCACTGACCGTAGAAGCAGAACCACACTGGCAGAGCAGCCCATTTTCCTCTTGCTTTAGTGTTCAAGTCCAGCCGGATCCCGTCCAGCAGTGCAGGCTTCAATTCCAAGTGTCCTTGTTGATGAAAGTTCAGGTGCGCTCCCAGCTCAGCCACAGGTGAGGCAGTCACCTCAAGGCCAATCCAATCAATAACTATGTCTCCAGCCGACCCCGTCTCACCCTGACAGCCATTACTTTTGCCAGTCCAACTTTGCACTCTTTAGCTATTTTCCCTGAGCTGCTCTGTTCAAGGCTCCTGCTCCTAATGTTACTGTTGCAGCGCTGACACACTGGCATGTCTCTCTCTCCCTTTTTTCAACCTCCCCCCTCCATCACACAGACGCTGATTGCAGCTGTGTGTGGTTCAGCCCAGCCTGGTTAACTCCAACAAATCACACTTAGCAATGCATGTCAGCTGACCAGAACCAGCAGCTTCTTCAGGAAAGAGTTCTGCTGGCTGTGCTTGTGCTGTTGTGGCTCTGTCACTGGAGACCTTACAAGAACTTTATGCAGTTTTGCTCATCATGCAACTGTCAAATTAGCAAAGGTTCTGAAGAAAGGAGATCAAAATTCATGGAGTATTTACATGCATGTTCTTCTCTTTGTTTTAATTATGTTACAGAAAGTAGTCGGAGAGACTGTTAGGCTCTGGGGAAAGTGAGAGGCTGTTAAATGGAAGTGGGTGGAAAGTGGGAGTGAGTGGCTTAACAAACGAACCATTCAAGCTGTGCTTTAGAGCCAAAAAGACAGATTAAAACCTCCCTTAACTTATTTTTTAACATACAGACAGCCAGAAGTGCACGAACCTCATGTGCCAAATGTCATTCCATTGCTCTTAATGTCTTTAGGTCAAAGATTCACTTCTACCACTCTTTGTCTGTCTTGTTTAACCAAAACATCTGGTGTTGCTTTATTCTTTCCCCTCTCTGTTTTTCTCTAAGCATTACCGAATTGAAATATAAGGCGAAAAAAACATTCTCAGAACAAAATTGCTTTCACATGTTCTACCTCAATTTAAAATCCTCATTGCTGTCAAAGCTAGCAGGAAGCAGACATAAAAATTGCAAAGGAGCAAGATACTAAATACTTCCCAAATTCAGTGTAAACGTGAGTTATTTTGTTTTCTATTTAAATTATAGTGGTCTTTTTGTGTCTTCCATACAGTGGGGATCAAAAGTTTGGGCACCCCAGGTAAAATGTTATTTTATTGTGCATAAAGAACCTGAAGAAAGATTGAAAAATCTCCTAAAGGCATCCGTTTACAGATAAGACATGTTTTACCATGTTAGAAAAATAGGCTTTTTTCCATCATTTACCCTTTCAAATTTCAAAACAGAAGATAAAATAATGGCGTGTGCAAAAGTTTGGGCACTCTTCAGACTAAACCTTCAGTTTATGCCTCTTACTGTACGACTGCATCTATTTTGAGGTGTATTTAGGATCATTATTCATTTGTTGAAGCCATCCACATCCCCCACATTTTGTTCTGTTATTTTGAAAGGGTAAATGTTGGAAATAAAGGTGGGAACTGAACTTGCAATCTTCCGATTGGAGATTGACCACTGTACCACAGCTGCCCAAGAATGCACAATAACAGAACATTTTACATGGGGGGCCCAACTTTCTATCCCCACTGTATGTTTTTTTTGGCACCAACATTTTCATACTTCCATGTAAACAGTTCTGATATTAAACTGTTTACCTGTTTCAGGACATTCCAATTTTTACTGTCAGTTTTAGTGTTGTGTATTTGTTTTCTAAAAAGCGGAACGGTGAGGTTACAGGGAGCAGAGGGGAAGAAAGTGGTAGTATTTGGGGTCAACAGTCCAGAGAGCAATGGAAAGTGTGGGAAAGAGGAGAAGAGTTGAGTTGAAACAGACCGGAACAGGTCAAAAAAGGTGTCATGGGTGACCAAGAATGCTGACAGTGGCTCTTTTAGTAAGAACGAGGCACTGTGTGGAGAGATAGGATCAGGAAACAATACATCAGAAGGACACTTCCTATTAGATGTCTTGGAGATAAAATGAAGCCAGATTGAGTTGGTTTGGATGCTGATCATTTAAAAAAAATATGAAAAAAAATTCATTTAAAGTATTAATTTGTAAAGACAATGCTACATGTTTAAAAATAAAATATAATAATAAATTTATACCAAATGAGAAATTAGTTTACTTAATTTTGTAATGAACACACCAATTTGGCTCTAACCAAATGTCATTTATGTATGTAGGCAAAAAAAAGTACATTGTCTGAGTTTTTTCACTCCCATTCGTCCCTATAGAAATCAAGAAGCAGCCATGGAGATTTTAGGTCACGACTAAGGTCATTAGTGTCTATGTCACTGCAGCATCAAAATGCCACCCACCACCCACACTTGGGTTTGTTATTATGGTACTTTACATGGCTAATTATAAACAGTGTGACACACACAGAAAGAAAGAAAAAAAAAGAAAGAAGGGCAGAAACACAAAAGCGTTTTAATGAAGAGATGGAATCTCCCTCCCACACAACACAAATATTAGCACGTGCCACTCAGTGGGAATGACAGAACATATGTCCACTGTCGAGAAAAAAGGGAGAGAAAAAAGGGAAATATTAACCACACCCACTACCGCCCCCCACCCCCTGCTTCCAGATAAACTGCCTCTCACTGTTGGTGTCTCAATGCAACATGCCTTATAGCAGCAGCTATTACACACAAGACACAGAGATGGGCTTTGTTAGAATGCCAGGCATCCACAATGGCCCTATCATGCAAATAATCCCACACAAACATGCCCTGTAGTTCGAAGTAAAGCATTATGTTTTAGTAGTTGTCTTGATCTCGCACTTTCCTTCACTGCCTTTGCACCATCTCCAAAACCAGTCTGTAGTGGACTCAGGCATCTGATTTAGTTAGACATTGAGTTGCAAGGATGACCAACGAGATATCTATTTTTGGTAATGGTCATTTTATAAGGACAGAACAACAACGTCAGCCATTTGTTCACCACAAGACATATTTTAACTCCAAATAACCATTTGGCTCATATTTGATGCAGAGATTTCTGAGACCTCTGTCTCATTAGCATGATCCAAACTTCCCTTAAAACCCATTGTAAACAACTTGGTCCATGTTTTCTGTAGCTCATCATCATTTCACTAGTAGAAGGGTTTTTCCTGCTCAGTTCAAAATGGCTGCTTCCATGAAATCTCAAAAACACTTTTGGCGGGAACAATTTGGTTAATTTTCAAGACTTTGTGGAAAGAAAACCTCATAGAATGTTTTTCACTTTTTTAAAATAGATACTTGGTGTATGAAAGAATATAACATTTGTTGATAATCAATTCTTTTTATTACAGTTATACCGTGTTAAAAGTGTGTGAATTCAATTTGAGACAGTGGGTAAGTTGGGTGCTTCCTGAACTCACATGTTAATATTTTTACATCTTTAACTAACATTGATGGGGGCAAAAACATATCAAATCACCTGTATCATAATTGATATTATCTATAGCTAATAAAAACAATGATCTTGCAAAATTGCTTTTGTGGATTTCACTAAAGGATTTAAAAAACACAGATAACACATTATAAAAAGTATAAACCTAAACAAATCATTGTTAAACTGTTAGTTATTGAATTATAAATGACTTGTTAAAAAATAGTTAACAGTTTGTTAAGGATTTATAAATGTAGGGTTAGAATTAAGGTTAGGGTTAGTAGGAAATGTTCCTCATTTAATAGCAGTTTTTTAATAAGAAATAGGTACAACTTTAAAAAAAAGTCCCAGTAACATGTATAAAACATTAACTGAGTCTTAACAAGTCATTATTAAGTAATTCAATAACAACTTCTACATGATATATTACTAAACAATAAGGTTCAGTTAGAAATCATTAATATACACGTAACAGGTCATATTTAACTCATTAACTAAAAGCTTGTAAGTTATCTGCTCTTTATCTAGAAGGAACATATACATCTTTAACAAACTGTAAACTGTTATTTAACAAGTCATTTATAACTTAAGAACTAACAGTTTAATAATGACTTGTTAACTTGCTATCACGAGTAGTTATTAGTTAGTATTACCGAAACATCTTAATTCCAACAAATTGAACATTTCTGTCAATTATTCAATGTAGTAGACTTTACAGATTTCATTTGTTGTAGCCAGTAAGATAATAACCTTTTATTCCTTTGTGAAGTTTTAATTATCTTTTAATAATTTTTTAATGTCAAATATGTGCACAAACCTTAACCTGAAACCTTAAAGAATGAAAAGTTCAGTTAGTACCTGCTATTTTGGATATTATAGGCGAGTATATGTAAATGTGTACATTTTCAGATAGTTTCTCTGACAAATAAAGACTGTTCTGTGAATCACTGAACACTGTGTATGGGGAAGTGTACTTTTTCCTTTTTACTCTGTTTCTCCCCCTTTGAGATCATTGTTCTTCTGGGGAAATCCCGGTGGAAATTTACAAATAGTCCAAACATCTGTCATTCATCTGTCAGTCAGGGAGCTGTCCAGTATTTGAGAATATCAATTTGGCACCGACCATGAAAAGCTAAGAAGGGTGGCCAAGAAGAAGGAAGTCTGGGAATCTGTTCCCAGATTTTCTTTGCCCTTGTCAGCTCGACCCCAGATGAGAAGCAATGAATGTATCCATGGGTGGATGTGTGTAGTTTTGCTTTACCTTAAACATGAACCGTGTTTGAGAACATATGCTTCTGCTCTCTAGCTTTTGACTAGGTTAAACTGTGCAAACCTGAGTCTCCATAAGAAATGACATCACTGGGGAGTGCGTGGCAGAGTGCTCTCATCATTTATGGAGTTAATGTATTCCAGCTGTGGCGCCTCAGTCACTCCAAGCTCCCCCCCTTTTCAAAAACTGAATCTTTTACAAACTGAGTAAAAGTATAACATTGCACCAGTTTAACTGTGAATGTTGAATAATGTTTGCTACTTATTTAAATGAATGGAGATAAGCTGTTTTCCCGACTTAAAAAAGCGTTAGCCAAGTAAAAAAAACCCAGTCCAATAAAATTCCTGTACGCTGCCTTGTAACCAGCTAGCTCTGCTTTAGTTGGGAGCCCTGTAGAGCTGCAGGCTGAATCTTGGAAGCAGTATTTGATGAGGTATGGAGCTCCACTGGGCTTACTTAGGAAAACAATCTCCTGTTCCCAGGGTAACCATAACAGGAAGGATGCTGTCACTGCAGACTGCTGGGATCTCAGCAAACCACAGTTTGGCCCCTGGCATCCACAGAGCAACAACAAGGGACACAGGGTCAAACTTGTTCAGGCTCTTTAATTCCTGTACTCCTGCAAAAACACACACGTGTGTGCGTGCACGCATACACACAGACACTCACCGACTTGTTGCAAAGATGGAGCAGTTTTAGCAGCTCTGTTTCTAAAATAAATTCAAAAATCTTAGCCTATAAAAGCATATTTTGGTGTTTGTCTCTATAATTATTAGTGTATTACATCTATATTTTTAAGGGTGATTTGGTGCAGACAGAAAACAAAACATAACAAATTAGAACAGCAGGATGCAGAATTAAGAAGTCAACAACACCACAAACTTTTGAAAACTATCCAACAACAAGCACGGTTATTGTGATCTCAAAAAGTCGTTATGATGTGCTTTTCTCTGTAAAACCCTGGCACACAGATGCTTCACCACACCACACTATTTCTCACAAACAGGAAGATAGATGAGGTGTAAACCAAGAAGGTTTTTTACTTTCTTTCTCCTTTGTTGTGCTTTTCTGTTTCAGGATTAGTAATACATATAGGGGTCGTCCCATCTATGTTGAGTTTTTCCACATATTTTTTGTGACTGCTCTTTATTTTTTACTTTAAATGTTGAACTGATCATTTAAAATGTGTTCCTAAACACTCTGGCATGTCAGGAGGTATATCCCTTGTGTTTGATAGGTTTCTTTTACAGAGAAATCATCTGCATGTGTGAACGTAAGTTTCCTGAAGGACAGATTAATCGTAATACTGCGATTTTTCTGTGGATTACATTGAGGAAACAAGTAAGAAGTGGAGTTTACTTTCGGTCTCCGATTCTGTGTTGAGCTCCTTCCTGGCGGCAGTAATAAGAAGAAGGCCAAGGATGCAGCAAACTGCCAATGCCATCTAGTGCTGAGGACTTAACACAGCAGCAGAGTGTACACTGGGAGTTCTGTGTTTGTATGGCAGGCTACTCACATCTATGTTAGTGCTGTTAAAGATATTAAATGAATGACCTCTGGGAGGCGCTGTGTGCCACAGAGACTATTTGGTCCACCATCTGGTTTGTTTAGAAAAAGGAAGCTATTAGAATGTCTTTAACTAGAGTCCTGAGGCAGGATAAGTCTTTTGTTGGAGGTAGCAAGGCAGCAGATATGAGATGTAGATTCTGGAAAAAGGAGGTTATTAATAGACATTTTAAATATAAAACATTCACTCAGGCCATTTACTAATAACAGAAACCTTTAAACATGAAAAGTCCTCTGACTATAATAGTAGACAACAGCAATCTTAGGTTGCTAATTAACCTGTGGGTTTTAAAGTGTAGAACGAAGTAAAGTTTTACATTCTTCACTGAAAAGTAGAGGGTCAAATTACAGCTCAAATATTGCATACACATGCCAAAGCTGCCAAAGCAGATGCGAAAATAGCAGGATTTTAATTAAAAAAAAAGAATTAACAACTTAAAAAGTCTTATGAAAGGAATAATCTTCAAAGTTCAGTTGTTTTTATCAGCAACAACAAATACATGCAAATAATTTAAATGTATAAAGAAAACCATAGTAACAAAGAAAACAAAAACTTTAGGCTAAATTCAATTTTTAGTGAAAAATTGAATTGAAAATAGAGTTTTACTAAGGAGTCATGCACAGACTATCAAAGCCACACAGCTACAGTAAAAAAAGTAAATGTTTTTTTTTTTGTTACTCCCCCCATCTTGCGTCTCTAACTTTTTTTTTTCTCTGCCAACAAAATTTATGAGGTCATTACCTTAAATCCACAAAAAACATATGCAATAGCAATCTTTTACCCAAAGTTGGATTATTTTCAATTTTATTAGGTAACAGACTTACTCAAAACAGGCAAATTGCCAAAAAAGAATGAAAACTTTAGGTTACAGGGAGAGAGAAATAGTATGATTTCACATGCAACAGAAAGAATATTACCAAAACAGAAAATGCAAGTCACTGCTGGGAGAAAAAGGTTTCACTATGAATGTGTTTCAAAGAACTTGATCTTACCGGAATCACTGCTAAACTAACATAAACCACAGCAGCTCAATATCCACAATTCTTCTCTCAGAACTGATACTCATACACTGTGTTTTGGTAAACAGATGTGTCTTTTACACAGCTGGAAGGACTGTGATGGAGCTTTTTGTGCAAAATTAAACCGTTATGTGCACTAATAGCTTACTCTAATTTTATATTTATATATTGACATATGTATATATTTTTCTTCATTTGTCTCTCATAGTTGAGGTATACCTGTAAAGGAAAATTACATCTCTCATCATTTTAAGTGGGAGAACTTCCACATTTGGTGGCTATCAAAATACTTTTTGCCCCACTGCAGTGTGTAAATGTATCACCTGAAATACATGTTTGAAAAAATTGTTGTCTCACTTTTGAGATAAATTTATTAGACAAAATACAGAAACTAGAAAGGACATTTGATGTTGAAAGGCAAATCATAATAGACTGACTATAAGCACGCTTGACGTTTTTATTTAGCTTCATAAATCAAGTATATTAGAGCAACCTTTGAACAATTATTCAGATAAGCATATCATAAAGAAAATGCTAATAAGACAACTGAACTCTTTATATTTCTTTAAATTACTAAATCCATTGAATTCTTCATTCTCTGTGTCGCTTTGGAACAAGTCTGCCAAACACCGTCAAACGTGTCGCTTCTTCTTCTACGTTGCTATCAGTAGCAAACAAGCGGCTGTTGCTAATTATTTTTTTAAGTCACATATTAGTCGCACCTAAGTATAAGTTGACCATAAAATGCAAAATAAAAAAGCTGATTTAAATAAAATATGGCAGTAATGTGTTAGCTTGATTCTCTCTCCAACCACAATCACTGAATTAAAAAGGCCTCCATTTTTTGCAGTTTAAAATTCAGTTATGACACCCACACAAGACATACACAAAGCCTGCATGCAACCTCTGCGTGACCTCCACACCAGTGCTCACAATCTACCAGACGCCCACTCAGCACTGCTCCCTCTCCCTGATATTCTAGCTTAGTTCAAGGATGGAGCTAATCTGAAGACTTTTCTTGTCTTTTTATGAGTAGCGAAACAACCTCTTTTTTACTCATTTTCTACTTATATCCCATGCTACCTCTCATCCTCCTCAGAGCGCCCTAATGTTTTTTTTTTTTACTTCTTTTGCAGACCAACTTCTTTTCTTCAAGGAGGTACAAGGTTTTAGCATTTTATCAACAAACACATAAAATGGTGATAAAGGTAAAATACAGCAAGAAAAGTACTTTTGTTAATATTTTAAACTATTACAAAATAAAATTCCAAAATAGGTGCGTAATTATGTGCATTTGTGGCTTAACAGCCATTGTCCCTCCCAGAGTGATTACTCTTTTAAAAGACACGGTTGATTGAAGAGAGATGAGCATGTGCTGTACAGGCAAACATACTATTATTAACCTGAATGTAAAATCAGCTGAGTGACAGCTGTTTAGGAATGAAGAGCAATGTATTTCAGTGATCCACCTCGCCCGTTTACAAAGCAAACTGTTACATCGAATGATGGCATAGGGATGTCACAGACAAAAAAAGGCAAAAGCATACCATTCTGCAGTCGTGCAAATCATACAGATGAGTGGCAAGGCTGAACGTGACACTTCTTTGTGTTTGGCAGTTGGAGTACCACATTTTATGATACCTAAAAACACTTTCCAGTGAATTATAACTGACAAATGATACATCTATTTTATTTTTTTCAAAGGAACGTCGATACGTTTCATTAACTTTAAAGTGAGCTTTAACTAAGGGTAACTAAAATTACTAAAAACAGACTGATAGCGCTAAAAGAAATGTTAGTCTGTGACTACGCTAACTCCCAACCTAGTTAGTTGCACATAAAAAAACAAAAAACAGTCTGACTCTGCTACACCCTATCCACGCTAGTTTATCAACAGGTACACCCAATCAAACGTTTTGACAGAGCGCCACATACCTCTCAAAATCTCTTTGACATCAGTAAGCACAACCACAATAAATCCATATATAAGGTGCTCTGGATTAAAGGACACACTGTAATTTCATTTTTTTTTAAATAACGCCTTTTAGGTGCACCTTATAAAGCAGAAAATACAGTGGTTAATGCAGTCTGTCTCTTCTTGTCATCTCCAAGAACTCAAGAAACAAAAGTATAGTGTAGAACTACATACTGTACAAATTCAAAAGCCACAGTTAGCTGTACTGTCAAAAAAAAGTTCCCTTTGTTTTATAACACTGAACCACCAAAAGTAAACAAGGATTTACATCAAAATTTACAATGATGCAAAGCGTAAAAGATCAGTCTCTGGATAACCTGAATGGGAGTATTTCTGGTTTAGTTCCCATTAAAAACATGAGCTTGCAATTGAAAAATGCCAAGTCAGTTAGGTTAACCATGTTTGTTTATACTCAACTTTGAGAGACCTTTGCTTGGTCAGAGACGCACATTCTCATGCCAGAACTATTTGTCGTGTTTATGTATTTACAGGATGGCTCCAACATGTATGTAAAATCTTGTTTCCATCAAGATTATCCCAGTTAATGTTAAACATTTTGGCACTCTGTACTTTAAAAACTATCATTAAGGGTTTCAAGATTAATGTAAAGGGCTCACAGGAGTTGAATACAAAACTCAGTGTACTTGAAAAATCCATCACTGGTTTGGGAACAGGAAAAGAAAGTTTTATTAGCATATCATATATCCAGGCTCCACCAAACCACACAAGAGCTTAGGCAGATTTCTGATCTTTAAGCTCCTATTTAAAAAAGAATTCACCCAAACCAAAGAATCAGGACACACATGTTCACAATTCTATGCAGTCTATCTACTATATAGTAAAGACCTACATGTAAAATGTCATTCAATGTTTCATCTTTAAAGTGTAATTTCTCTCTCTTCTTCTGTCTCTAATTCTTTTTTCTTCCAGCAGATTTGACCATTTGGATCAGTTTTTTTAACCAAGCTTAGCTAAAAAAAAGGAGCATTCTTTAGTCACTACATGTAGTGGGAGGTGGTTCCTTAAACCATTATGCTTTTATGCATATAGTATGTTATAAGTCTTCATAGATTAACTTAATTGTGCGAAGCAAAGATTTTTTGCAAAATTGTTTTAGCACTTTCAGCCCAGTGTCAATTCGGATGTCAAAATACAGTATAATACTAAAAAAAATCATAGAATGAGATTTAAAAGTCAATCCCTGTCTGAAGCTAGTAGTAAACTGCATCCAGAAGAGACTTAAAGCTGCATCAATACCAAAGTGTCAAACTCATGTAGAACATTTCACTAACATTAGACAAGAATGTTTAACATCAGCTAGAAATTTGAAGCAAACAGAATAGCGTATACTTTTATAGTGCTTTTCTACCTTGCTTTAAGGGCCACTTTACGGTCACAGTCCCTTTCACTCATTCACACACACATGCAGATCTTATGGCAGATCTGCTGCCTTACACTGGCCTTAACCTCAACCACTATAAAGAATGTGGGGTTCAGTGTCTTTTCTACATAAACACAACACAAACAGAACACTATTAGAACATTAAACCACACGGTACGGCCACGTCTGTGCAAAATTCAGTGTTTCCACCCACTAGACTGTAATGATGGCTTGATTATTTTTTGCTGTCATTTTGTGTGTTGTTTGCTGTGATGACACTTGGTCATTTTACCTACTAGTTAAATAAAGCTGCCTGAATCCTAAAACTACCAAGGTCCTACTTACTGCTTACTAGTTGGGTAATGTCATAGTCCATGTGGCTCCGCAGTACAGTTCTTTTGGTGACTTTGATCACTGCAGAGGTGTGCATGAACTCAAGAAGAATCTCACAACCAATAAAGAAATAATGTCATGTAATAATGTCACACCCTAATATTGCAGTGTGTAATAGCTTGGCATTGATGGTTAAAAGGAGTTTGCGAACAGAGCAAGAAATGTCCAGCAATCTACCCCCTGTGATTTTGTCTGCATAGCAGAGCTCAACTGATGTACTATGAGAGAACTCTGAGGGGAAAGAAAGAAAAAAACAGGTGACGAAAACAATAGTGTTAATGGTAATACGGCTTGCAGCTCTGTAACCATAAACAATTTTGTTTTTGTCATGTTTACCTCGTGGAGAAAAATGATGGTTTATGTTTCACTTTTGTGTACAGTGTCAAAGTAGAACAAACAAGTAATAATATGGGAATATAGGTCAGAGTGTGAATACAAGAGTAAAATACTTATTACTTACTTAGGATTTGACTGTGTAGTTCAAACATCAGATGGTTAAAAGTGTCTCACAAATTGTATTAGGGTCCCATATTAATACATTGTTTTAGATTAGAGTGTCATCCCACATTGTCATGAGAACAACCTTGATTACAGTCAATGAAAAAAAGTCAGCATCTTGTTCCACGATGGACATAAGAGTGCTTTTGAGGGTCAGTCAGTCATGGCAGTAACACATTCAGGCCTCCTACTCTGGAATGCAATATGAAGGAGAGGGACAAGACTGCAATTCACCAGCAGAGTCACTGAACTATTCTTAGTTCAGTATGTTAAGTAGACCCCCACCACCATCACATCACCCAATTGACTAGGACAGTGAAAAGTCTGAAAATTGACCATTGAATCCATTAAAGTAAAATCTTACGGTAGCCCTGGATGCAAGGACTGGAGGAAAAAGATTGTGAATGGTAAAAAATTCTGCTTCAGTAATGTGAATCCAGAAACGACTAAATAGGGGCATTAAGTGGCTGTGAAGCCTAAGCAAAAGAATGTATTGTGATTGTACATTAGCACAAAACCTGGAGCCCCCGGGACGTCTTTCACTTCGTCATTCTTCTCATGTGATCTCTGGCAAACACTACCATTCAAACACAGACTTTTTTTTCTCTCTGCTTAGTTTTTCTGCTTATCAGACTCAACTCAATTGACAGCAGTGAGAAACTACAATGAAACAGTTGAACAGAGAGAGATTTCAGTGCTCACCCTCAGCCTGCACACTACTGAGATCACTGTGCAGTGTATCAGAGCTTAAACAGTAGGGGAATTCAACAGGAAACAGTGTAGAGATTGAGTGTTACAGGCAAAGATTATCCTTTTAATTTATTCTTTTTTTTCCAACAACTTTAATTTCTCTGTCCTTTTTGAAGACTTGCACACAGCTAGCAAAAGAAGTACAACGTTCTTGTGTTACTACACAACCATGCCTATGCTGTTTGTCCACAGTTCATTTTAATTTTACTGGGTGATATTTTTTTGGGTTAATTGTTAAATTACCTTTATCCTTTAAAACCACTTGGAAAGTTTTTTTTTTTTTATTGTGATGGAGGGAATATAAAAATAATTTAAGATTAAAGCTGCATTTCAGAACATATCTTTATTTGAATCGTGATGAAACAGAAGCAGATGAAAAAAATTGTCGTTGAAAATGCTCTCTTTTGTGACGCTTCAAGTGAAATGTGTTGGCCAAAGTATCCCTCGATTCTGATGTATTCATTTGCAGATAAATAGATACATTAACGTCTTCTTTTTCCTCGTCCGAGCTGGCTGTATCTGTATCTGTATGTCTGCACAGCTTAAATATCCCCAAGTAGGTTGGGGTTGTAAGGGGCTGGAAGCTAGCAAGAGCGAAAGAAAACTAAGGGATGATGGGATATGAGTGGAGGCTTACTTCCGCACCAACAATCCTACCCACAACAGAGGTGAATTTCTGAAGTACTCTTGCCGCTCTGCACAAACTTTGTACTAGAAAATTGCACCGTTTTTTTAAACACTTTTACAACAAATCAAAATATGATTAGAGTGGGACTTCAACATGCGTATTATTTTCCACATAGACTCCATTTGTTAAGAACATGCCATTGTGTTTGTTTTGTTTGATTTCTTGGTTTTTGTCATTTTTTGTGTCTTCCTTCTGGTACACCAGGTTCAAGATGTTAATCATCCACTGCTGTCTTCATTTATGTTTTAGTCTCTTTAATTGTACATAATGTGCGCACAGTCTAGTCGTGCTGTATGAAGTAGCATCACACCAGCCTACATAAACCTCAAGTTTCAGTTTGTACTGTAAGTTGCACCGAAGGGACGTTGGAAACACACAGACGTAAATAAGTGACGGAAACATCATTGCAAAAACAAATCTCTAAATTTGCCGTCATGACAATGTGACCACAGAAAGATCCCACGGTAAACTCCCATAGGAGGGGTGATAAAGAAAGATATTAACAACCTTTCCGCTCCCTTCTTTTTCTTCCTGTTCCCACCCAAAATCCTACATTCATCACTCTGGATTTTCCAGCTTCTGGGTCTAGCATCCTAAACAAGCAATGTTCAACCATATGAAAGACTATTTGTACCTTTGTCTCATCATTTCCTGTCCCACTGCAATAATCGGAAGAAAAGCATATACTAGAATCATATCTTCAGGATTATGCTTACAATAACACAAACATGTTGTCACCTAAAATGAAATGTTTCTGAAAAGAAAATAGAATCAAAACGGCAAAAAAGGGCAAAATTCTTGGGTTTGCTAAACTGCTGTCAGAGGCAACCACATACAAACCTAAATATTTGTCTTTTGTAGAAAGCTTCTAATCATTCTAAAAATATAAATCTGGATAAGTATTGCAGAATGTAGTTGGCATATATCAGAAGACGAATGACAAACAGGGAAAAAAACTAAACGAGAGGAAGATAGGAGTGTTTCCTGTTAGAATTCCACCCTAATTGACCTTTCTTGGTTACCAAGGAAACAGAAACCTTGGCAGTACAAGAGTAATTACTGGTAATCTGACCAGTTTCTTTCCTTGAGTTGCTTGTAGTTAATCAACATAATTTGGACTGTTATTGAAACAGAGAAACACACAGTGGTTAACGAAGTATGACTGATTTAAGCAAATGAAAACAAGATTATTCTAGGTTTACTTTTTTGACTTTTATCACTAGCTGTCTGTTAGTGTATATGTGCACCCAACACATACGCACACAAACTCCAACACAAAGGCACAAGCTCACAGCTACATGTGCTTGACAAAAAGGCAAGTCAGCAATTACGCACAATGCTCTCCAGGCAGTCGCCATGATGTGTTAGAAGAAAGCAAACCCAGACTGACATCATGTCACTTTAAAACAAAGATCAGCCACAACATGTCAGTGGGACATAAATCTAAAAAAAAGAGGCCGCCCCCACTGACAAATGCACTCTTCACATGGACTAACACACATTTTAGCTCAACATATAGTAAGTCTGTGCTCTTTTGTGTTGCATGTAGTTGAAGGGATCAGATGTCTGCAACAATTCTTTGACTGTATTTCAGGATTGAATAAGATTTTAAATAAATGAAAATGTACAGTTTTTTTGAATGTAGATGGAAAAAGAATTGAAGTCACGAGTTATTTCCTGCATAAACAAATGTTCCAGAAACGAGAAGAAAGTTTATTGGGATGACCCAGAAACTTTACGAATTCCATAAATGCTACTATCAATTTAATTCCAACTTGTCTCCAGTAAAAACAATAAGTGACAAAAGGTTTGGGATTCAATTGAAAAGGTCTTAGAAAGTAAATGGTGGGTAAAGAAATCCTATACTCTTACATGGGGATTTATAGTTTATGGGTAGAGATGATTGCTGTAATTAGATGCATCAGATTGGAGTCTTTTCTACACGTGAACATAAAATAATTAAAAAAAAAAACATTTTCCAATGGTCAAAGACCAAATTAGGTTAATAAAAAAGATTAATCTGAGTCAAATAAATCTTTATCAAAAAATAAATTAAAATCCCTCAAATGAATAAACCAATTATCCTTTGAAGCATTTTGTTGACAAAATACAGCTTGAATGATAGATTCAGATTTTTTTTTATTATTTATAATGTTTTTTAGTGAAAGTTTCACCTATTCTTTTTAAAGTCAATCGCTAGTAGCAAACACCTTTTATATGGCAAAGTGTTATGTGTATATATAAGTGTATATGGCAAGTTCCAGATTGTTTCTAGTGGGCTTCCTGGCACCATACAAGACAGCTCTGCCACCATCACTGTATGAATATGTGTGAGAATGGGTTACTGGAAGTCTGAAGTATTCATAAGGAGTTTAGGTAAAAAGTGTTGTTTAATTACACACATTTACTATTTTCATCTTCGTTTTTACTTTGTAGCTGCTCCTTTTAGGGGTTGCTACAGGGAATCATCTGCCTCCATCTAATCCTATCCTCTCCATCTTCTTCCCTCACACCAACCACCCTCATGTGACTACTTTCACAAACCTCCTGTTTGGATTTCCCCAATGCTCCTCTTCCTGATAGCTCTAATATCAGCATCCTTTTATCAACATAATCACTGTCCCACCTCTCATTGTGTCCAAATCAAATCTGACTTCACTGCATTTATCTCCAAAACATCTAACATGAGCTGTCCCTCTGATGTATTCATTCCTGATCTTATCTATTCTCATCACTCCCAAAGAGAACCTCAACATCTTCAGCGCTGCTACTTCCAGCTCTGCTTCCTGTCTTTTTCTCAGAGTCACTGTTTCTAAATGTACTTTTGTATTTTCTTGCTAAATGTATGCTAGGATAGAAATTTGACAAATAAATAAATCAATCCTAAATTTAATCAGTATTGATTTCTAAACAGCTTTGTTATTAACTAAATACAATCATGCAGGATACATTTTGAAACAGTCAATCAAAATTTTGTTAATGCTGTATTTTTTGGTCAGTGTTACTGTGCCCTTAGCACCACTGAAAGTCTGCATGTGATCAAAATAAAGCCAGTTTGATCATAGGGACAGTTAGAAAGTCAAGAGCAACACAGTGGTCTGCCAACAAGGAGACTGCACAAAAACTGGAAATCATATACTGTAAGTAGGCATGATGTCACATATGACTTCAAGAGTTATACCAATTGCACACAAGCAAGCCTATGCAGCCATACTGGGCAAACAAACTCTGAGCTACAGTAATGCCAAGTTGGGCGTGTTGGCATCCAATCCCTGGCTGTGCGCTTGGTGTAGCTGGCATCAAAAAGGCATGAAACAACATTTGGTTATTCCCAGGAGGCAGCCGAAGTCACAATAGGAATGACACTTGTGTACAATATGATGCTGTTCTCTTCTGCTCAGAGCTGTGACTAAAGCTCTCAAGGGTCTAAATGACAGATATGTATGATTTTAATTTGTTCAAATTTATGTTCTGATCATCTAAACAAGACAGACCGACATTAGCATCTCAGTACCAGATGGAAGTCTAAAAGGACAGAAGAGAACACCCACTGGATACAGAAGGAATGAGATATTGAGAATAGGCCCAATCCAAATTCTTCCTTATTATTCACCTTACCACTTCTCCCTTCTCTACACTTAGTCCTCCAAACGGAGAGTTATGGAAAAATAGTGTCTCAAATTTGGACATCACCACCCGATGATGTCACCAATAGTTGCAGGTCAGCTTTGTTAGAAACTATTTTTGGACACCACTTTCACTACAAACGCCCCTACAAATGGAGTGGTAGGGAGAAGGGGTAGGGCGAACGGAATAATTTGGAATGGGCCTAGGATTTATCTGATAGACACCTGTTAGTTAATGTAAATGGACATTACTTTCATTGCGCTCAAGTTAGTTACGGAGTCTCACAGGGCTAGGTTCTAGGACCCATACTGTTTATGCTTTGCATGCTGCCCTTATGAAGTATAATCAGGAAACAGTATTAACATTCACTGGCTTGCGGATGATACACAGTCATATTTAACCAATAAACCTGCCCGGAATGACCACATAGAGAAATGTAAAAATGTAATTCCTGCATTAGAGACATCACGACCTGGATGCCCAGAAAAAACTGAGGTCATTATACTAGGTCCTAAATACCTGAGAGATGCTCTATCTGATCATAGTATCCCTGGATGGCGCAAATATAGCCACCAATTCCACAGTTTGAAACCTAGGGGATTTATCAATTAAGGCTCAATTATCACAGGCTTGTAAGACTGGATTTTTTCACCAACAAAAAGTATATAGGATTAGAAATATATTATCGAGAAGTGATGCTGAAAACTCATCCATGCATTTGTTAGGTCTCAGCTGGATTACTGTAACGCTTTGCTAGCAGCGTGTAATAAAAGTTCTCTAAAAAGTCTTCATCTTCTTCAAAATGCAGCAGCTACATTGCTAGCAGGAACCAGCAGAAAAGAACACATTAATACCTGTGTTAGCTTCATTTCACTGGCTCCCAGTTGAATCTAGAATCAAGTTCAAAATCCTCCAGCTAACCCATAAGGCCTTGAATGGTATGGCCCCATCCTATATTAAAGATCTCATAGTGGCTTACCAACCAAACAGAACACTTTGTTCACAAAATGCAGGACTGCTTGTGGTTTGTAGAATTTCTAAAGGCATAGTTGGAGGCAGAGCCTTTAGTCACCAAGCCCTTGTTTTATAGAATAAGCTCCCAGCTCATGTAAGAGAGGCCGACACAGATTCTACATTTCAAGTTAGACTTAAAACATTCCTCTTTGGACAGGCTTATTACCAGGCTAGATAGCAATCAGAGAATATCTACCTTACTGCTCCCCTACACCACCTACTGTAATGAAGTTTGGGGAATAATTATGATTTTCATTACATCCATTATACATACTTCTTCGTGGAGCTAAGCAAAGGGACGATGGTTTGATAAAGGCCATGGGCGTCCCATTCCCTTTGCTTAATGGGCTTACGCGGACTTACATTAGATTAATAATATATTTATATTGACATGCTAAAACAGCAGATTTTCTAATATTATTATTAGTACCATACGCTATCTGTGCCGTATTCATAGAACTTACCATCAACATGATGAATCAAATTTCAGTACTAGTTGGTTGCTAGAAGGCTACTAGAAGTTGGAAGCTGGGGAAAGTATGGTGCACTGGGGTTCTGTCTTCTATTACTTCTCTCCTATTATTTATCATTTACCCATATTTTATTTAGTTCCTCATACCTCTGTTTGGTGCAGTGCAATTCATATGTTGTTCCTGTTTCCCACTCCCCTCTGGGGGAGCGGGAGAGATTTCAGGTGGATCGTCTGCTCATGTCTACGGCTGTGGACCTCGCCTCTGGCTGGTCTCGCACCCCCAGCTGCCCAACAGTTCCACCTGGATGAAGCCCATCTGCTACACTATCCAAACATGTAGTTGTTTTTCCTCACAGAGAAGGAGGGTCTAAGGGCAGGGATGACAGTTTAGCTTAGTCTGTTCATTTTAGTTTAGCAACCAGCTATTATTTATATTTTTATGATTGAGTTTATGCTCTTTGCATAAATACTGGTGTGAAGCACCATTGAGACAGCTATGGCTGTGATATTGGGCCATATATATAAAATTGAATTGAAATTATGTGTTTCACTAAAAAAGGGCAGTATTACTAACCCTCAATCCTGTATTTATTTACTCTTCACGTTTTCGGCATATTTAAAGATGGGTGGGCTGACCGCTCTGACAGGAGCAATTGCTTTACCAGATTTGCTCATCAGAGAAAAAAAAATCCAGCATGTACAAAGGGGTTTTAACAAGGTATAATGAATGCTATCCACTCCACTGCACAGACTTAAGGCAACTACTCTAACCTCAACAGGGAAACAGATTGGAAAAAAATACTGCATGCAGTTTATGAAAGAGTTAGACACGGGGTTAGAAAGGGGTGGAAAAGTCACTGAAGAGAGGGGTGACATTGAATGAATGAATAAAAGTGCAACTAGGAGAGACAGGGTCAGTGTGAGGGAGAGCGTTAACGCTTCACTGCTCGTTATGCCATAGGGCCTGTTTCTGCTGACCCGCTTTCTTTCACCGACACAGGCCGGACATGACCACGCTCACAAAAACCTCTGAGCATGAACACTTACCAAGTAAGAACATTATTCACCCATTTTACTTCAGCCAGTGACCACACACATTCGCATGAACGCCTTTTAAAATGTACACATTCCTCTACTTCAAGCTGCTTCTTTTTTTAACAATAAGTGATAGTCACGTTTAATAAACAAATCATAGTTTTTACCATGTTGTTATTAATGATTTTAGAAAATATAAATACTCCAGACAAATACATGCATTAAAAATACAAAGTCAGATAGGAAGGGGTTAAAGGACAGCAGCAGTCTGTTTAACTCTTCTATCCCCATATTTTGCAATGCTATTTTTGCAGTACCTCAACTGTAAGAGACAAAATGAGAAAAAAAATCAGAAAATCACATTGCTTTTTTAATGAATTTCTTTGCAAATGGTGATGAAAGATAAATACGGTAGTTGATAAATAACAGAAGTTCACCTAAAAACTTTGCGAATGCCCATTTTTAGCCAGGACCGAGTTCAAATGTTTACTGTATTTTTTCACACACTGTTGCTAATATTTTGGTCCATTCCTCCATGCCGATCTCCTCTGAAGCTGTGATCTTTAGGCAACATGGACTTTCAACTCCCTCTGGGATTGAGATCTGGAGACTGGCTAGGTCACTCCAGAGCCTTGAAATACTTTTTATGAAGCCTCTTTCTCATTGTCCAGGTGCTGTGTTTGGTATCAATGTCCTTCTGAAAGATCTAGCCATGTTTAATCTTCAATGTTCTCACTATTGGAAGTAGTTTTTTACTAAAATCTCACCATACATGGCCCATCCATTCTTTCCTTTACAAAACAACAGCCCAAAACATCCACCTCCATGCTTCACAGTAGGTATGGTATTCTTTGGATGCAACTCAGTATTCTTTTTCTATCGAACACTATAAGTAAGACAACCTAGATGGAAGCCTTTTAAGTACACAAAGAAAGTGATGTTCAAGAATTATTAAATGTGTTTAACAAATGCATCTGGGAGGTTGTCTGATTTCCTCAGGTTAAGTGTGTCCAAAACTGTAAATCTAAAGCCTCTTGTAGCAGAGGGAATTCTAAAGAAACAAAGTCCTGGTCTGTTAACTTATCCTTTGATGTATCCCATGATACAGTTATGTTGAAGACATATCCATATGCAATTTTACTTCTATATATTTGAATCATCAAATCAGTTTTGGTTATAAGCCAACTATACCAAACTATTTTAGTTAATTGTAAAGACTAGCTTCAAGTTCTAAAAACAGAAGAACATTATTTTATTTTTGTTTAAAACCCAAACAAAAATATAAATGCAACACTTTTGTTTTTGCTCCCATTTGCAATGAGATGAACTCAAAGATCAGAAACATTTTCTAAATACCAAAATAACCATTTCTCTCAAATACTGTTCACAAATCTTTCTGTCCTTTGCTGAGATAATCCATCCCACCTCACAGGTGTGCCATATCAAGATGCTGATTAAACAGCATGATTATTGCACAGGTGTGCCTTAGACTGGCCATAATAAAATGCATTTTTTTTGGGGGGGTCTGGGGACCATTCAGTATCTGGTGTGACCGCCATTTGCCTCTTGCAGTGCAACACATCTCCTTCACAGATTGATCAGGTTTTAGATTGTGAGCTGTAAACATTTGCCATCTGCCCTGAATAGTGTAAACTGGGATTTTTTTTCTGAAAAGAACACCTCTTCAACGTGCCAGACGCAGCTGAATCTCAGCATTTGCCAAGTCGGTTCCGAGAATAAACTGGAGTCAGATCGAGACCCAGATCTTTCTTTCAGATCTTTGAGTTCATCACATGACAAACGGGAGCAAAACAAATACAGTGTAAACGTTGCATTTACATTTCTGTTGAGTGTATACAGATCTGGTGATCTTAAGTATTAATCAAAAAAGTCTTTTGTAAGCTGTGTTCTTGTATTGAATTTTAATACCTAGTCTTCCCTGTGACTTTATATAGTTTGTAGGGCTTTTCTAACATATTACCAGTTTTTTTGTCACTCATTTTCCCTGCATCTCATCATTTCCAGAGGATTTTTTTCTTGGTGATCCATATATCCAATTTATTGTAGTTTAAAGAGATTAGATCACAGACAACTTACGTTTCTTACTTTTTAAAGACGTATCTCCTTGCAAAGAATGTTCATTTTCAAACTAAAGAGCACAAAGACTTCCAAAGAATTTACATTCTTGTACAGTATTCTTGCCTTTGTAATGGCACCACAACCAAATCGTAACTCAACCAGGAATTGGAAATCTGGTTTAGTGGGGCAAGTTTTAAATCTGATTTTTATAATCCTGCTTTTTTTAGTACATCTGTGCTTTCTTAAAGACTATCCTTTTATACCTAGGGTTGTAACATCTTAATAACAGCCATTTCTTTAATCTGATGTTCATGCCAGTGATTCCCTGAATCTTCCTCTTTCTCCTCTTCTTCTGTGGGCTTCTGCTGCTGCACTACGTCACCAGGCGACACCTTTTTTATATCAATAAAAATACAACTGACTTCTTTGAGTTTACGTGAAAACCAAATAATGCAACCATTCTTAGGTTTTAGTTCTGAGATTTATGGATTGTTATCAATAAATAAAAACACTATTTGAAAAAAAAAAAACAAATACTAATATCTAGCTGCCTTCAAATTAATTATGGTCAAATATTTTTTCTGACCAAGTGCCACACGATTGGACACCATTCCACTTCATTTTCAGCCACTTCTCTATAGTGCCCCACTGACACACTAACACCAAAGCAAAGAGGATGGAGAGATGGATGATGAACAAAAACAAGAGCAATTACCTTTATTAATGAAAAAAGAGAGATATCCATTTCAGAAAGGACTCGTGGACAAAAACAGCACATCTCTTCATGCAAAACAACAATAAAAGCATAAATTATTTATCCTTGAGTGTAATGATAGCTGTCACTGCTTGCGCCACATTTCTCTATGGATTCCCCCCTCTTTCTTCAATGTTATCTGTCAATCAGAGACCCTTACTATAAGGCGTGACACACCCACTGGATCATATATTTTTTTCACTGACATTTCACAAACCCTCAGTAGCTTGGTGGTATAATTTCCCATAAATCAAGCTCGGTGCTCAAATTCGTGTCAGTATTTGAATGTTTTCCCGTCCTTTCACCTTGTTTGCGGCTCGTGGACAGATGAAAAACCGCTGCTTCAAATTCCCTTCATTCAGCTTTTGAAATAAACTCACTCCCCTGGTATCATGGCGCCTCGATGGACGCACTTTAACCAATAAAGCTGCTTATGGGATGCAGTTGCATGTGAGATTCATCAGATTTAGTCAGATTGAATTGTTCAGACTGCGTGATCAATGGAGCTGAGGCGCACAGCTGCACTGGTGCCTGCGCTCACCGCTGCACGGGGAGATGCAGCATGAATGTCAATGCCGGATGATCGTAAAGCCTCACTCTGATCTGCAAACGAAAAATGAGCTGCAGGTCTTCTGCAAGCTCGGATGGTCCGGAACTTGATCAGACAGGTGGGTGGTGCGTTTTACACCCGTTTTTTTTTTTTTTTAAACAGTCCACGCAGGTTCACTCACCGTCACTGCGGACTGTCTGACTGCGCTGCAGGCTGTCTGCCGGATCTCCGCCGCGCTCCCCGGTTTCAGCAGGTTCTTGGTGAATCTCCGGGTGGATTCGGCTGCCATCTCCTCATCTGAGCGATTTCTGAGCACAGATTCACCGCAGCAGCGAGTCCCTGGGCTCCGCTCTTAAAATGAGCCACTGTTTACAGACGCGCGCGCACACACACAGACACACACGCACGCACCAGTCTGCACACACTCACACGCCCGCCAGGAGCACGGCAGCCTTCACTGTGGTAAC
This sequence comes from Oryzias celebensis, assembly GCA_014656515.1. Classification (NCBI taxonomy): domain Eukaryota; kingdom Metazoa; phylum Chordata; class Actinopteri; order Beloniformes; family Adrianichthyidae; genus Oryzias; species Oryzias celebensis. Next base: position 65,501,534 of record BNCR01000012.1, on the reverse strand, counting down.
GTCAAGTGAGTTTCTTTGAAAAGTAGTACGCTTGAAAAGACTTTCAAAATAAAATGGTTTTAACGGGGAAAACAAGAAATCAGTCTTTTATTTTGGAGAGGCTTTTATTTTGAAGCTAACACATCTTTTCCGGTCACATTTTTCTGGCACATTTCTATTTTTAAAAAATAGCAGTTTTTTGTACTTATAAATATGTAGGGTTTTTTTGTTTGTTTGTTTAGTTGTTTGTTTTACTACAAAAGGTTAGATTATGGTTGTTTGATTTTAGAGTTTTTATTCAATTAGGATTCCGCAACAGAGAATAAATATTTAACTGTATTTGATATTTAACTGTATTTCGCGTGCAAAAAGCATAAAAAAAGAACCACATTTCAAAACTCAAATGTCATTCAGTCATTAGTAACCAAGTCACGATCCAAAGAAGGTTGGAGCTGTTTTACAGTTACAGACAATTGGATGAAGACAAACAAAAACCAGGCAACACTGACCCCTAGCGGTGAGACTCTGATAAGCGCTGCATCCTAAAATAAACCCTCAAATTTCAGAAGTTTTAGGCCTTTTATTGCGGTAACTTTTCCGACGACGCATTCAGCTATGAACTTCAGCAGAACTGAGGCTGTTCTGCAAATCCAAAAATGGCATGGCATGAATCCTGATATAGATAGATGCTGTGTAATAATATGGCAATGCATCATCGCCTTGGCAACTGTGTGGTGCAGTGCTGAAGAGTTTGACTCTAGATCAGATAAGGTAGTAGGGCTGATCTTTTTTTCTTCCACATCTTAAACACCATTTACTGATGTTCCTGAAATATCTCTGTCCTGCATATTTGACTTTCTTATCTTGTTTCACATACTCTCTACACATCACATTTGAATACATGATGATTCAGCTACTGTATATCATGTGACGTGTTAGACAAAAGAAATGACTAAAATATAAGATATAAATGTTGGAAACACTGCCACTTGCTGCTTTGTGAAGTCATTAAGTGTGTTGATAATTTTTCAACTCCCTGATCATGTAAATCAATTAATCAATGTATATATATTAATCACTTATACAAGCAGAAGCAACCAAAATGCTGAACATAAAATCATTAAACAATCATTAAACAATAAAATACAATACAAAGAGAAACTGTAAAAATCAATAAAATAATGAAAGCAATTGAAAAATAGCAATAAAAAATATCTACACTAAATCTGCACACTGGAGTTAAAAGCCTTGTTAAAAAGATATGTTTTCAAAAGTGACTTAAAATCACTGACAGATCTGGCAAAACTCATGGAAAGGGGGAGAGCATTCCAGAGTTTAAGTACTGGGAACCATTAAAAGCATTTGATCTTCAGATTTTAGGACTCGACGTGAATGATAAAAATGTAAACGTTTAGAAAGATACTGAGGTGCCAGTCCATTCAAACGTTTAAAAATCAAAATTAATATCTTGAAAATAATTCTAAAAGACACAGGTAGCCAGTGAATTGAGCATATAATATAGGAGTGATGTACGCACATCTTCTGGTCCCCATTAACAGACGGGCAGTTGATATTTGGACCAGCTGGAGAAGGCGGAGCAGATACTGGTACCACTGTAGAAAGAGTTGCAGTAGTCACGTGTGGAAAAGATTAAAGCATGTAGCACTTGTTCCAAAGCACAAAAAGGAAGATATGCCTTGACTTTGCTGATTTTCCTCAAGTGATAAAAACTAGACTGGAATACTGCCCTGACCTGTTTGTCAAATTTAAAAAGCTTGTGGAGATTTACCCCAAGATTCCTAATAAAAGGAGCATTAGAAGGGTCCAGGAGCCAAAACCCCTACAGCAACTTGTCAATAAGTCAATTTTTCCAAAGACGAAAACTTCTGTCTTGTTTTCATTCAGGCAAAGGATGTTCAGCTCCATCCAAGATTTTATGTCTGCTAAGCACTTCTGTAGATTGTCAAGACATCCAGCTCCACCAGATTTAAGATCTGGATGTCGTCTGCATAGCAGTGGAATAACACATTGTACTTCCTAAAAATTGACCCCAGTGACAACAGGTAAAGTGAGACTAGAAGAGGGCCAAAACTGAGCCCTGAGGTACACCATGTTTGAATGAAACCTCTGAAGAAGAAAACTGCCCCAGTTGGACAGAAAAATTCCTTCCACGTAAATAAGACTTCATCCAATTCAAAGACATAATAAAAAACCCTGTAGGTAATTTTTCAGAGCTTTCAGTCCATTCATGGCTGCAGTGGGAAATATTTTTAGCTCTGTTGTTTATCTTCAACATGCTTACGTCTTTTAATTAGTAAAAAGGCTAAACATCAACAGCTACTTGTCTTGTTTTTATATTTGTAACACCAACCCCATCTATTAAAAACAGTGAACAGTGGGATTACATGCTTCAAATGTAGGGAAATGTTGCCATCTGGTGGACACATGAAAAAACTACAAATAATGTTTAAAACTAAAATTAAATGTTTAATGATAAAAAAAAGACCTTTGTTTATTACCACAAGACTAACAGGACACCAAATAATCACATAAATATTATCTTTAGTAATAAATAGTTCTAGGCACAAATCATCAAATACTTACAACAAGTTTATGTCTGGCAATGTTGAAGTCTTTGCATATCATTTCCTCAAGCATAAGCAATCACACGGAAGTAAAACATATCCAAAGGGGAGATAAAAAAAAACAAAACAATCCAGACCTTAGTGAATGAACAAATGAACAAATGCACAGGCCCCAAAAGTCAACTCTCGAGGGTGAATATAGTGAGTTGGCATTAGCATGACACTTACAATTGATTATCAGGATTAGGGATGAAGTCACGGTGAAGGGTCATTGCCACCACAGGTGGAGAAACAAACCCACTTATTTTCCAGGTGGATCGTCTGTGCTCCTGTCTTTGGCTGTGGACTCGCCTTTGCCTCGTCTCACACCCCCAGCTGCCACACAGTTTCTTTTGAATGAAGCCCATCTCCTACACCTTTCAAAGGAGAACCTTTCATTTGTGGTTATCCCTCCTTGGGATAAAATCACACTCATGCTCACAAATGCTTAGTTCTGGCCACACTCCAGCTTTCACTACTCTTTCTTATAACTTTATTGTGCGACTCTTTGTCTTTGTTCCTCTGTAGTTTCGATAACTGCACACTTCTCTCTCATTCCTCAAGCCTCTCATTCTCCAAGAACTTGTTAAACAACTCCTAAGCACTTCCATATCTCCACAGGTATGTGGTCAGGGCCAACTGCCTTTGCACTCTTCATCCTCTTCAATGTCTTCCTTACTTCATCCTGATTGAGCTTTACCCCTTTCTGCTCCACATCACCCACCTCTTCTGCTCTGTGCTAACATTTCCTTCTTTCATCAGCTCTTCAAAGTTCTTCAACATCTTTCTAGCACATTTATGGAACCTGTCAGCATTTTTCATCTTTGTCCTTTATCCCCCTAACTTGCTGTATGTCCTTCCATCTCTGTTTCTCTCCTTTGTTGACCTTTGCACCTCCTCCTCCTCCTCACACTACCTCCTCCTTTGTGTCTAACCTGTCATCCAAGTCCTCATACGCACTATATTTAGCCTTTGCCACATCCACCTGCACCTTGTGCTGCATCTCCCTACTCCTGTCTTCTCAGTGTCCCACGTTTTCCAGGCCAACCTTTTTGTCTTAACACACATGAAAGTTAGGAGAATACTAACAATAAAATTGTAGTGTTTTAGTGTTACCAAAGGAAGCAGCAACACCTATGACCCCCTGACATTTGAAAGCTACCTGTGCACTACCAGCTGAAGGGTTTTATGGATTCCATAGTGGCATCAGTATTTGGTTCAAATCTATGCCACAGTGCCATAAAAAAGGAATTAGCCATAACCCAACACCTTTACAAATCTAAACAAAGAACAATTATGGCTCATCCAGTAATTCTTATTCAAACATTAGAATATTGAAACCTTAGTTACAATGAAGACAAATGAAACAGTTATTTAGGAATAAATTGACAACCTTTTTTTAAATAGAGAAACTACAGTATTTGTGGTTTTTCTGTTGGCATCACGTGCAGATAAAAAAAAGCTGTTCTTAGTTTAAATTACTAAAGGGGTTTATATGAATATACACCTTGTGTGTCCAATAATCTATAACCCTGATTGTAACAGTAAAGTTTGTCTAACACAAGAGGCTCTCAGCTCATTTCTGTTTGCTCAGCTGTTGGAAAGGACATGTAAAATAAATAAATAAATAAACAAATAAAAGAAAAATAAATAAATTAAATTAAATTAAAAGAAATGTTAATTAAGTGAGAATCTTGGTAATCTTGGATAAAGTAGAAGCTTGCATTCCCTCAAAAATTAAACCACCTTCTACTTTATGAGTAAGACATTCTATTTGTTGGTGAGTTATTTTCTAATAAACACAAAACTTTTAAAAATAGGCTTGTGTTTAAATAATTAAAATTGTGGTCTTTTATTCAAGAATTGTGTTGGAAATGAAAGTGATGTAAAAGCAATCATATTTAATCATCTTATTTAATTTTTCAAAAGGCAACTTGTGCCTTCCAGTTGTTCTATTGCCATTAGTTATTTTGAATTTACAAGTACTTTATTATTTCTATAAATATCTATAAATATCTATAAATATCTTGAATATCTTGAGGCGCTGAATCTAGCACACCACCTTTAACCTCTGGGTGGCAGTATCACTCCATATTTTGCTCTGAAAGCTGCTTTTGATGTCTGAAAACCAGCCTTGAAAATATACAAAAGTAAACTTTTTTCATAGAATGATTCAGTGACAGATATACATTATTTGGATGGGTGGAGTGTGGTCCATTCTCTTTTTTTTTCCTTTTGTAAAGACTTAAGCTTTTTCCTAAAGTTATCTTGAGCAAAAATTCATTTACACTTTATAGGACATTTAGCGACTCTTTTGAAAGACTTCTGCTGCTCCTAGGTGTGCCCCACCTTTGCCCGACAGTAGGCTTTAGCATCCCAAAGGGAATGGGAAAGAGAAAGAGAATGACATTTCTAAAGGAATAACTGGGTTTATATTGGATGGATGTTTGTGCCCTGACAGATTAAAATGTTTGCTCATGTTTCCTGCATTACAGTATTATACTTTCAATACAAGTCACCAAAAACATCCCGTACAGAACTGCCTTTTTGCCCTAGAAAAGCTCTGAACGTGCTGCATCAGGGTGGGTCTTCGGTGAGCTAAATCTCCTTAAAAAGATTGTAAAGACAAGGAGTCGGAACAGCTTTTCACATAGCTCTTCTTTTGTTAGAGCAATGTACATTAATGTGTTGACTTCTGCTGTCTACTTTTCAGGGAAATGTTTTTGTCTTTGCACAAATCAATTATATATTTTGGAAGCAGATGCTGTGTAACAGCTTCATCTGTCTTCCGTCTTCACTAGATATGCAATAGCCCTTTTCTTCTGGTACAATAGTTACTTTTCATCCATTTATTGTAGCTCAATGTCATAACACTTATCGTATCAAGCTGAAAAAAAATTATTGATAGGAATTCATACCATTAGTTGGTGTATCAATTAAAACACTTCCTCCACTGCAAGGCAATTATACTTAAATGTGCAAATGTTTTACAGAAGAAAAACTGTTTTGAACTGTTATGTTCTTCGTAACTTTCAGTATGCATTACTCTATAATTCTGTTACGTGCAGTGCTTAAACATGAAGAAAGAAGCATTCCAGCACTGCAAAAAGAACAATTTTTCGTAACAATTTTTTGCATTTTTGGATGAAACCAATTCTCACTGGTTGTTTGGTTGTCACAATCTTGTCTGTTCTAAGTTTTATTAGTTGTTTTTAACACATTTTCCTTTTTTTCACCTTATTTCCTTAACTTTTTTCCATGCGTGTCTCAATTCGGTTGTAGGTTTTAACTCAAATGTCTTTTTACAAGCAAAGCTGCTTTTGTGGATGTATTTTGCAACTTCCAAAGCAGTTTTGCAGCATACTTGACTTTTGATAAATAGAAAAATAAATAGAATTAAAAGGGCCTAAAAAAGAACCAGTTTAATAAACAAAATCTTTGTAACTGGTGTTTCCACATCACTGAGTAATACACAGGTTTGCTAGATAGAGTGAAATTATAACTGTCTGAAGTGTTTTCACATGTACACCAAAGTCATTGTTATTTTTGTTTTGACAAAGTAATACAAATATTTAATATAAAACACTTTTACTGTGAAAATATTAAATGAGATACACCATTAAACTCTATTTCTTTTACATTTAGATTTTTTTTCATATGAACTTCAATGCTAGTTGATTAAATGAAACCACTTTTTTGGACATATTTAATTCCATTTTTTTTCTAAACTAATTTACATCTGTCATTTATTTACATAATTTATTGAAATAGGTGCTGAATTTCAAACGATGCAAGAAAAAATCTAAATCAGCATTCACCTCAAGGTCAAGATGTAGTTGATAGAGGCAGATGTAGATGGGAGTTGAAACTGAAAGCTGTGTTGTTGTAATACTGTTGTACATTTCTAAAATGAAGAAGATACAAAGAGCAAACTAGAAATTCTTTCAAATTATAAATAACGAAATGTAGTATCCAGACTTCTGTATTTGCACTGGGAATTTGACTCAAATCCCAGTCTTGAATAGATGGCAGTGAGAGTTAACTTACAGGTGAAAAGGAAGCAGGGGAATTGGGGGGGGAAAGGGGAAAAAAGGAGTTGAAGAGGGTTTGGAGAAATGTTGGGTCTCTCCAGGCTGGAGTTGGACAGAGTGCAGCTTTAGGCAGCCTATATTTCTTGTCAAGTCCCCAGATTCAATAACAAGATAGCACTCTATAACAGCCACAGGTTTCTCAATTCAACACTATCTTGAGGACAGAAGAAAGAAGGAGCCCATTCAAAGCCTAAAGAGAGAGCTATGCGATCGCATTTCTGCAGGCCAAGCTTTGCCCAAGTGTATAATTCTAATTTCCCTTTTCACAAGCTAACACATGGGGAGTCCATGTCCATCTGTAGTTGCACACTCTCCTGTGGGAGGAACAGAGAGGAACAGTGATTCTTGGAGTGTGTATGGGAGATTATTAGAGAGTCATGGATAAAATATGAAGAGAGTGAGAAACTGGACTTGTCTTAGAGAATGGGGAATAGGAGCTTTCTGCCGGAGAGGACAAGCTGATGGTAGATATACAACCAGAGGCTGTCATGGAGGGAGAATTGTTTTGTTATTGAGTAATAGGATGAGAGAAAAATGTATAAAACATCAAATAACACATGTACAGCTAAGCATTTTTGAATGTATAGTTCTCAAACAGCCAATGACCAGTGAATGTCAAGGGTAAAACCGTATTTAGACATGAAGCTGAGTTTCATTCTTATGTAACTTGTCAGACAACTATGTCAATAAACTCAAATAAGCCTTTTCTCAACACAAAAAGAAGAAAAAAAATGCTTTAACAACAGACTGCATGTGTGTGTGTGTTTTTTATTTTTTATTCTATGAAACACCATCTGTTTAACATGATTTCCGCCTGCTTTATTGTTTGCACAACATCAGTTATTCCTTTATTTGCCGAGTTACATCAGAGCATCACAACCAGTATTTAAAACATAGGAATTGTGCACTCTCTTGACATTTGAGTAATTATGTTTATCACTGCTCCTCTTGAAGTGCAGATGCAGTAAACAGAAAGCTGATACGGTTGATGTTTATGTCAGAGATGAATTTGTTCCTTAAAAACATCTTATAACAGCACGCCGTAACAAATGGACAGGTCAGAATTCATGTCAAACCTCAGTGGTTTCAGAAAAGACGTAGACTTGAAGCAGCAATCGGCACATCTCTCAGCAAGCGAACAAAGACGTAAATGTTCATTTGGTTATTTGTGTTTTAACACTTTTCTTTCTACACTTTCGCAACAAATGTTTTCCTATAAGATCCTGACCACCTTTAATTCAAAAGAAATTATTTTTCCTTTACAACTATAAAAAAAGGTTTTTAAGTTTTTCAAACAATCAATAATTTGCTCAAAATTTTACACAGATGGGAAGAGTTATTGAAAATGAAAGCCACATGTTTTGCATTGCTTTGATATGAATGTGCTTGGACTCTGACAAAGCATTAAACAACAGTAAGGTGTCTTCTTTTATCTGTCAAACTCAAAGTCACGCACATATGTGAAGCATCACTGTGAGGGCAGACATACATGAGATGCTCTTTTTATTTGTTTTGTGCTTCTACTTTCTGCATCTCCTTTTGTTCTTTTATAAATGAAAAGTGATCGTCCCGTCTTGCTTGTCTTTCATTCCCCCTCTGCACGTGTGTGTGCATTGCCGTTTGAGAAGAGCGCCTGGCGCCTGGGGTGAAATCAGCCAGATAAAAGGCAGTGATGAGGTCTGGATCCTCGGTATCATGACAGCTGTAGATTAAATTAACAAACTTCTGACAAATCAAACAGTTTTTTTAATGTCTCCCTCTCTATTTCTCTCTTTATCCCTCCTTACCCATTGAGCCTTCATCAGACAAGCTGGGCGCGCTTAAAACAAAATGGATTTCATCTTTAAGGGCTTGAAGAGGCTTTGAAACGGCACCAGCTGCCTAGCCTCGTTGGCTCTTTCTCTTTTTTTTCCTTCTCTTCTTAGACTTGTTGGCTCAAAAAAATACTTCAACAAACTTGAGCCGTATTGTGACAGGTAAAGGTAGAGTATCAGTGCTTCAAAACCCGACAGTAATTGAGAGATAAAACAGACACATTTAGCTGGTTCTGAGAGACCCGCTCCATTCAGCACATCAAACGTTTGTACTAAAAACTCCCAGGAATGACAGAGAGCAGAGCTCTGCTTCTGCAGGATTTAAACTTTGCTGTAATAACTTGTTAGCACAGGCTAAAGTGCTCAAGTTGAGCAATGTCAATGTGAAAATGTACTGCATGTCAGATCCACTCCGGGTGAAAAAGGTGACACACACATGCACTGTTTTACTAATGAATTAATAAAGACCTGTAGCAAAAAAAAAGTGATTCTTTGAAGACGATTAACCATATTGCCTTTATTTAGGCTTTTAACTTTGGATTTTAGCTGCAGCAATTAGTGGACGGATGTAAAAATGTTTTAATTACAACTACCAGTAGTTTTAAAAGTAGGACTAGATCTTCTAAAACTGAAGCTGATCACTTTTTTTTAATGTTTTGCCTGTACAGAAACATTTATAAAGTGAAAATGAAATGGGAAATGGTGTTTACAAACTGTTCATACCTTCTTTAAAGGTCCAAAGCGCTCTACATTCACAGAACATTCACCCATGCACACACAAATTCACATGCTCTGCTGCCAAACACTGGCGCAAACCTTTATTCACTTGGAGAAATGTGGTGCTCAGTGTCTTGCTCTACAACACTTTGACACATAGAAGCGCAGAGCAGGAACCAAACCTGCTATCCTCTAATTAGAGGTTGACCGCTCTACCTCCACACCACGGCTGCCTGAAAATCTGTTATCTTGTCAATGCTTCTCATTCTGGTTATTAAGTATAACTGCAGAATTTTCTAATTTCCATAATTGTTAAAAGTCCTTGTTTTTTCTAGCCTTCCATTTAGAAAATGAATAAATTATTGCAGATTTATTGAACTGATTTAAAACTAGAACGCAATCACATTTATTGTGGTTACAAAAACAATCAATTTTTCAGCAATCATTTTACTTCATTTTCAAAAAAAAAGTTTTTGAGATTAAATTAACTGTGTAAAACTCGAATTATAAGACCAAACACCTTGTCACTAGAGAGCAGTGTTGGGTAGTTTGGACGCTCCCTACAGTGGGTGTGTGCATAGGAGAGAAAAACAGGGACTATAGTAGAATAAACTTACTCAGAAAGCCAAAGCTACAGCAGCTGGCCAAACAGACTGAGCAGGGGATCAAACTGGTGCTGCGTGTGTGACTGTGTGTGCGGTGCTGAGAGAAGGAGAGGAGTGGTGCATGCTCCTAAGGAGAGTCCTTCTTCTCGCCTGACTCCTCAGCCCCTTTGCTCAAACCAACAGAATTAATAAGCTCGTTTGCCAAGAAAAACACTCTAATCAGTGGGTTTCCTCTCATTAAAAGTTAATTAGTTTGACACAAGTTTCCTGCAGAAGAAAGTATTGGCCACTTAGAACTCATTAGAGCCAAAGGAAAACATCAAACTGAGGAAAGGAGGACGAAAGGGTTGAGAAAGGAGGAATGAAGCAAATACACACATTTAAACTCCTTAACATGCAGCACACACCGAGAGGCTCATGCAAGCTGGCACCTTTACAAACATGTGCGTTACTTTGTCATTTCAAAATGTTAGTGACATATGTAAACACACATGCCAGAGCATATATACAGAGGGCTGCACATGAGTACAACACGCATATACACATATGCATTCACATGCACTGGTATGTAGGATTGCCACGCAACTTAGAAATTATGCCAGGGATGGTTAAACTTTTGTGATTTAAAGGAAAAGACTGTCATGGCGCTGTCTTTGTGTTTTGCATAAAGCTGATACAAATACTTTTATTAATCTTATGGACTTGTCAGAAAGAATATCGAATGGAGGGTTAGGACAAATTGCACCTTACTGTAATCTCCCATTGAGCCACACTATGTCAAGTACTGTATAAAATGAAGCTTAAACTCATTTTATACAATATGCTTTTTGATACCAAATGGAATATTGATCATTTTCATGTCTGGCTCAAAATGACCACTGTTAAAGTTAGGGTCAGAGCAAAAGCCTTTTATAGCATTGAGTGTTGTCAATAACAATTCTAAGTTTGACGCAAAAATTGGGGGGCCAACTGTGGGGCAAGCTTTTGCCACACACCTTTGTGGTGTGTGTGTGTGTGTGTGCCAAATTCCCATATTTCATGGAATACTCTGTGTGTGGGGGGTAGGGGATGGGCAGGAAGTGTATCAATTGTATTTTATGAATTTCCACATAATGTGCTTCATCTGCAATTTAGCTCATAGGGGGTTGAGCCACCGCACGTGCATCCGTATGGACTTTGATGCTTAAGAACAGCAAATCTTAAACTTTGTTTTTCAGCTGTGGGTGAACAATGGTTTGGGCACCATCATCAATTCCAAGATGGGTTCAGAAAAATAAAAGGCAGCATTTAAAATGCAATACAACTAAAATAAAAATAATACAAAATTGAAAAAACATTAAAGAATTTGTTGGTTGTAAAAAAATAAAAATAAAAACATTAAACAGTGTATAGAGGAAAAATACTATTGAAATTCTATTGAAAAAAATCTGAAGATATTTCATTTGTCTTGCTAGTGTCCCCAGAGGTACATGTTACTCTGAGAAAACAATGTTCCAGAATACCTTCAAATAAACTCACAGAGATGGAAAAACATGTAAAAGGATTTACACTAACTCCTAAATAAGAAGGGCTTAATTAAAATGAAGATTTATCCATCAAACCATAATGCTGCAATGCAATAACTTTGCTGTAATGTGTGTGTTTTATGCTGCAACAGCAAAGCAGGTGGGGAGAGATTTCTCACATTCGGTTCAATTTTTCAGTCAACACTCTGCTAAAGGAAATTAAGACTCATTTTACAGACATAGAAGAAAGGAGTTATGAAGTATGTGGAAGTGGTTTGGAAAATGCAAACAGTTCCCCAAAAAAAGACAATTGCAGGTTATTCTACAGATGCCAAAACAAACAAAAAAATACCACTCTGGTGCTGACAATTCTCTAAATTACATGTGGTGAATCCAACTCCCTCGACTGAATGTGTGTTTTGTCTCCTTACAAAGTGAGCCACCCACACCCTCCCCATTTCCTCCCTCGCTCCATCCATCCACTGCTCAACAGTCTCACTGATCTGTCCAGTCTGCTCAGACTTCCTCTCGTTAATGAATCATGAAGTTTGACTTTTACTCCTTAATAAGCAGTGTTTTGCAAAGAGCAAGTGGAAGGTCTGGTGTTTGTTTTTGTTTAATTAAGAGAGCAGGTTCTGTGGGCTCAGTGAGGGAGATGTCCCACGGCCCAGAGACCAGCATCGAGGCAAGGAAATGCTGAGAGGCAGCCTGCGCTGCCAGGTGGCTATAAGACGAATGGGTGCAGGCACAGACTAAGACGGGTCAGGAAATATAGTGGCATGCTGCTGTGAAGTGATGAACAATGACGGGAAATGTTCTGGAGAAAACACACCGGCTAGTGGTGAAAGAAGACTGGAAAGATAGAGGGAGAGGAGGCAAAGAGTAAGTAAAGAGGGAGGGAGGGCTGTTAGACAAAGACTAAAGAAAAGTATGTAAAGATTTATAGAAAGGGTGGAAAATGGAAAAATTGACTTGAGAAAGAACATGCTTTGGAGAAATATGAACTTTGGTCTAGTATATGATCTGCAGAGGAAAAGTGGATTCTTTATGACCCAAAGGCTCTGTGTTGCACATTGAAGTCTACTTTTCAAAGTGTGACTGGAAAAGATATAAAGTTGCACACTTTAGAGAGTCTGTAACTTTTACTACCATGCAGATTACAGGTTTGAAACAGCTACAAGTCAGACAAAAAGGTAATGCACATTTCTGAGATGAGCTACAGTGTGTCAGTTTGTCCTGTTGCAATTATCCATCCATCCATCCATGCTACCATGCACACATCCAGGCTTATGTGCATTCATCCATCCATCCATCTTCTTCTGCTCTTCAGGGATCGGGTTGCAAGGGCAGCAGTCTAAGCAAAGATGCCCAGACTTCCCTCTCCCTGCTTACTTCCTCCAGCTCCTCTGGGGGGACCCAAAGGTGTTTCCAGGCCACCTGAGAGACGTAGTCTCCCCAGCATGTCCTGGGTCTTCGCCGGGCCCTCCACCCAGTGGGAAAACCTCCCCAAGAAGGCGTCCATGAGACATCTGGACCAGATGCCTGAGCCACTTTATCTGGCTCCTTTTGATGTGGAGAAGCAGCGGCTCTACTCTGAGCTCCTCTCGGGTGACCAAGCTTCTCACCTTATCTCTAAAGGAGCACCCACCCACCCTATGAAGGAAGCTCATTTCAGCTGCTTGTATTTAGGACCTCATTATTTTGATAATGACCCAGAGCTCGTGACCATGGATGAGTATTGGAACGATGATCGACTGGTAAATTGAGAGGTTTCCTTTTGGCTCAACTCTGTCTTCACCACAATGGACTGGTACAGTGACCGCATAACGGCAGACGCTGCTCCTTTCCGCCTGTCAATCTCACACTCCGATCTTCCCTCACTCGTAAGAAAGACCCCAAGATACTTAAACCCCCCCACTTGGGGCAGGAGCACTCAATCCACCGAGAGAGGGCAAACTACTTTTCTCTGGTCAAGACTTAGTGGTGGCAGATGGACGGTTCCACGTGCAGCAGGTTTTTTAAAAATGTGAAAAATTAATATGAAGTCAAATATATTTCAAATATTTAAATAAGGTAAACCTTCCATGGCCAGAAAATAAAGTAAAGCAGTCACGGGGAAGACAGTGCAACAAACACAAAGAGAAGCAAAAAAATAATTAATTTCATAGTTAAAGGTGCTTGAAGGTAAAAGACATTTAAAGAAGTAATTTCCATCTCCAAAAGATGCTTTGCCTGTTGTGGTTTTAACCTGAAGTTTTACCAACTGCTTCTTACAGGTTTCAATGGTCTTAATACCAGAAATGAGATCTATCATGTGATGTGAACTGATGTGGTCAGCATTTTCTGACACCAGTTAAAAGTCTGGCTGTGACATTTTGAATGAGCTGCGATTGTCTAACAGCATATTTAGAAAGGCCAAACAAAAATCTGTACATGTGACCTCAGAGTGCTGCCATTTAATTAGGTTGTACGTGAAAATAAGAAGTTGAGCTCTATAATTAACAACGTCTCTGACCCTTCGTCTTGGAAACAGATGAGACTCACATTATTAGCAGTTGGTATTTAAAAAACTTTTCTACTTGAATCTGCTGAGTTGAGCCGTGCTGGATGAGTTAACCTCAGCAACCATGAAGATAATGTCATTGTGTCATTCCTTAACAATCGGGCAGCAGCTGATTTAAGAGAGTCAACTGACAGTAAGACAACACAATAAAGCTATGATCTGTTTTCATTAAAACATCAGGAAATCAATTTACATTCTGCACAGTCGGGTCCTACCCTGAATGATTAGGCTTCACGTGCACTAATTAAACAATGAGCGATCATTATTTTTCTAGAGCATATTACAAAAACGGCTGCTGCCAGTATGATGGAGCTAGGCCAACACCATGCACTGTATATTATTGCCTTACCTGGTAACGTTGTGTTTTTGTGTGAAGTGAGATGCCAAGATGAGGCGTCAGAACCCATCTGAGTCTCCTGAAGACAGCCGTCTGAGCACGCCTGCCAAGCTCCCTGCCTCACCTGTGTTTGTAACCCAGTGGTGCATTACAGCTCTGCATGTGTAAAGCATTTGGGAGAATCAAAGAAAAGTCCTGTGCAACACCACTATGTAAGAGAAAAGGGAATAAGGAGAAGGCTCAAAACGGCAGAGAAGGCCAACGGTGCCAACTGTTGCTCCTTTTGGGAATTTTATGTCCACCATTCATTTGCATGTGTTTCTTGCACTGCATGTTCAACACTTCATGGTATTATATGACTTGTAGAGACATATTTCTATTTTTGAGGCATGTATGTGACATGTATTCTTTATCAAGTAAACAAAGTGCGGGCCCTCACTCCAACATTTCATAGCACCAGAATTATTATTATTATTTTTTTTTTTTTTACGGAGCAAATACACATTATATACGACATTTACATTTTAGAGACACAAAATACTATAAGTGATGATGTACAAAAAATATAAGATGTCATTAATATTTCAGTTTTTAGCACCGTGTGAGTGTGTTTCTTATGCTGCATTTTAATTAAAAAAATACAAGAAAAGCACATTTCGTGTGACTGCAGGGGTTTGACTTGTTATAGCAAAGACGTGCAGAACTGTGAGTATCTGATGACAACCCAAGGCACTTTAACGATCTGATAGCAAACACGCCAGCATCTCCAACCTGTGGACACTGAATGGAATCCAGCTGTTATTCCTTTATGCATTTGAACTTGCAGTTTATCAACGTTTTGCATGTAAAAATACGGGCAGAGAGGAGAGCTTTTGTGTTCATTAAGATGTCTGAAGCACCACTGACTTTTCTCTGCCACTTGTTCACTTTATTCTATTCAACTTTTCAAAAGTGCAATTTGGAAAGATAATGCCAGTAAACTCCACCTTTATCATTAGATATATGTGGATGATAAATGTGCTATTTTTTAGAAGAAATGAGAGAATACCTACGTGTTTTGTGATTTATAATCAGTGTCATTCTCAAGTACAAGCAGTGCCCAATGTATATTTAAACCCCTCAAAGTAAACATGGTGAGAAAAAAGTAATATCCATAGCAGGGAAATTATTGTTAACTAATCTGTAAAAGACATATGAGCTCACTATTGGTTTACTTGAGAGGAGCTCTGAGGGCTTTGGATCAATACTAGCTGGGAGCACATTGAGACAACAGAGACATTTACATTGTTTGATTGTGGATAAAGCAGGTTTACATGTTAGCCCGAAGCACAGTCATTCCTCGGGCGTGTGCGTATCTGTGTGTTTTTATTGCAAATAAATTCTTCTACACTTTTTTCTCTTGGCAAAATGATGTTATACTTGGAGTGATTAATATTCTTTATTTATATATTGAAATTCATTAACTAAACAAGAAGTCCCTGGCTCTGCATTTGGAGGCTAAGAGAGTGTCTGGAGTTAAATGGGATCAGAATAACCTCAGCTTTAACCCCACGTATGAGCACTTATTGATTCATTTACTTTGAAGAGGTCTTTGAATTTTTTTTTCGATGAGGAACGATTGTCAGTCTGTTGGGGCATCCAAGGCACCAGTCCAAATGAGAATGTCTCCAAGCTGGAGACACATGAACAGACGGAATCATAAAGATGCAAATAAAGAGAGACACAGACAAACAGACAAAAAAAATGTAAAAAGGGGGAAAAAGAGTAAAGGAGCTATAAAAAAATCTACAAAGAAGTCCTTGTTTCAGAAATAATGACTTTCCTGCCAATAGAAAGTGATGGCTAAGCTGTTGCTATATCCACGTCCCTGACAGAACTCAGAGCGGATCAGGCTTATTGCATTACCTGAAAAAAGGGAAAGGGTAGAAATAATCAAAAATGCATCAGAAATAATGCACTTTTCAGACTCTATCCATCATTGTTTCAGCACCCTCAATCCTTTACGAGAAGTGAGTGAGCAGTGGGAGGGGGTGAGGCGCTGGCTCCCGCTCCCACCGCCAAAGAGCAGGATGGGTAATTAAATTGCGTGTCACTCTCTAAGAAGTAAAATGAATGAAATAGATGAATGCTATTGCATTATGCCACAATCGTGACCTGCACCAAAAATAATGGTAGAATAATAGTTTTAGGGTACGGGCTTGGTTTCTCTGACAGACACTTGAGTGAATATGCAACAGCACTCGCAGTCAGAAGGGTGCGTCCTACACTTTGACTGTGTAATGGTCCTAGCAGTCTTTCAGTCTGTTAGACTATTTGTGTCATTACTTCTTTCACAGCTCTGGCTCGATCCATCTTGCCATCCATTCGCTCACCTTGCCCTCCTGAGCTCTCACGCGCGTTTCGGCCCATTTTCCAGGCCAACATGGAGTCCGGAGTAGCTGAACCGATTTAGCTGTTTTTGTTGTTTTTTTTTTTCTCTGAAGCAAGCAGCAAAAGCAGCGGCCTTTTTCTCTATTCAACATGCCTCCCAGACACGGGCGCCTTGCTTTGTAGTTTGTTGACTGTAAAAAGCTGAGAAAATTGTTCTGAAATCCTGAGCAAAAAGGAGTGTAAATAAAAGATCAAACCAGGCCTCTGAGCAGAACCAGCGGCCTGGTACTCAGCGCAATAACTCACCATGCGTCGCCATGCATTAGCTTGACGTGTTCACTCCGGGGTGGAGAGAGGTAGCCAGGAGCATTTCTCTGCTTCTGCCCTGTTTACTGTACAATCACCTGAGGACATACAGTCTTTACTGCACTGAAGTAATATATTTCATTGGACATTTAAATTTTCATAAGACACTCATTAGGGACCATTTTTCAGTCTAAGATTAAAGAATTAGTGTACTCACATACTGAAGGTGTTTTCTGCTTGAAGATGGGAAGAAAGTCTTGAAATTAATTCACAGGCTGCAAGCACCTGGGATATTTGATGAAAAAGTTCTTTTTCTTTTTTTTTTATTATTTATTTATTTTTTTTACTGAAAGTGGTTTTGTGAGGGTTTAAAATGTGGATTTTTATTGAAAAACGGATGTGTTTGTGCATTTGTTTGCCCCCCTGACCAGAAGATGGCAGCACCCAGCTGTGCATCAGCCTACTCTGATTTCTTTCTGAGCCTGGACATGCTGTGCCCAGTGATTGATAGAGATGTCTTGTGGCTGCGCTCGCTACACAGTGTTAGGTCACTGGGCTGACTGGAGGCCTGGCTCCCCTTACTGCTCTCCACATTTAAAACATGCTGAACCAGTTAACTGCGGCTTTCTTGGATCGGCTCACAAATCACCAGCTGATCAACAGAATCACTCCAGACACATCCTGGCAGTGAATACTAAACAGAACTTAACAAATAGCTGTCTGGGGAAATAAATGAGAAGACGCCAGGCATCTCTGAATACACAAGAAAACAAATGTAGACAAACCTATAAATGACTGCTGAAACTTTGCATAGCTTTGTATAAAAGTTGTTCTACTATTGTTAGATATAGGCAGCTTTGGATTATTTCTGTTTGTATATGCTGGAGGGGATTGGAGATCTGCTCCCGTTGGCCCTGTTATTTGATTTCCTCTTTTACAAAGGGCACAGTCAGTGCTCATGTCAAAAGAATGCATGCAATAACAAAACAAGCTTGACTGATAAATACCCACTTTTTGCTTCATGTGTGTGTTTTAATGTCTGCGTATCTTCAGGGCTGCGCTGTCAGTGATCTTCCTGGAGTGCGTCTGACAAAAACAGACTCACACAACTGAAGCAGCTTGAGACTCCTCAAACCCTCTAATGATGTGTAATGATACCTACCACTGATGGAGTACACACACACACACTCGCAGACGCACCTTCCAAACCCCTCCAGGAGCAGCAGCACCTTGCCGACTGTGGAATTACACACAGGCGATAATCAGGTCAGCCTGCACGTCTTCAGGGATCGGAGGCGTTCATAAACATTCCTGCTGCTTTTCTGTGTTACTTCCTGCGGTAAAACAATGAGGCGCTCCAGTCGAGCCGACACAGGCCTGCCCGCCCCTGGGTTCACCATCCCCGTGTCTACAAGGAGGAAGGCACACACAGATATATACACACACTTTCTCAGACATATTAACACACAGCCATATCATCAGCATATTAACGGCCCTATTAGCATGGAAAACCCTCCCAGTCATCTACATCTGATTTGACATTTGGCATTGAAATCACTACCTCCACTTAAAATAATATCTAAAAGCATTCTACATTTCTTTTAAAGACCGAACACGTGTGTGTGTGTGTGTGATAATACTTGAGACTGAAACAGGGAGCCAACTCCCTCCTCCTCTACAAACCTTCTACAAACAAAGACCAGAAGAATACAAAGACGTGGGATCTGTGTATGCCTCATGTTTTTTAAGAATGTCAGCAAATGCTTTTCAAAAGGGTTGACTCCCGCTCTGCAGTCAAATAAAACCCTTTTTCTAAATTGATTACGCTCTCCAAACTTTTCAGGTTTTTGATGCAACTCAAAGTGAAACGTTCAATATTTTGCTCGCTCGCTCTGGAAGTGCAATAGCTGCCTCGATGGCAGCTGGAAGTTTACAAAACAGGCGCCGTCTTTCTTTTCTCCAGTCAGAGACCCGGGGCCATCTACAGGAGCAGGTGCAGAGATGAGCAGGGAAATAGATGCTTATGTGACAACTCAACTTCTGTGCTCTCTGATGTTCAACTTTTTTCCCCCCAACTTGCTGCGGTTGTACATTTTTGTTCCGTTTCATTTTCTGTCTTTTAAGGATACTTTTGCCAAAATGAAACCGGCAAGTAAAATCAAAGCTAATACAACACCTCCTAAGCCCCAAAGAAATCTCCGGTCCATTTTCCTCCTTTAAAATTTGCTGCTCTTGCATTTACTCTCCTTGTCATTGTAACTGGAGTGAGAGCCAAAGTTAGGAACATCTCAGCAATTTGCTTTAAAGAGAAATGGAAAGCAGGCAGAATCCTGTCAGTGGAAATGATACTTTAGTGATTTGCGTCAACCTTCTGATCTCTTTATGCTCAATTAATTAATTGACTTTTACAGCATTTTTTGATAGAAACATGTCACTAAAACATTTCACCTTAAAAAGAATCAAAGGAAAACTGGGCAAACAAAGACAAGTTCTTATGAATTTGTCTTTTAGCACCTGATTTACTCTCTGTCCCTGCCCTTACATGCTTGACCCTCCACAGCCTGTGCTGTCCCACAAACAGACCCAACTACTGTCCAGGCCCTGAGAGTTTTCTTCATCTCCACCTCAGTGTCAACATGTCTCCAGCAGAGCTATGTAAACAGCTTAGCCACAGCACAGGGCCTACTGTTAGAGCTTGATTACCCCATAGCAGCCCCCAATCAAATGGAAGCATGAAATAAATCACTAGTGATTAGCTTTACTTTGAGAGTCGGTACTCGGCCGCTGTGGCCAAATCTGAGGGTCAGGTTTAATGCATCAAAATAAACAAGTCAGACCAACTTTGTTTGCTGTAAGCACCAGACTATACAGTACAGGTTTTTGTACTCTGCTCTTTTGATGATGAATCAGAGAGAGGACAGATGCCAGAAGTGCATGGTTACTTTAACAAATGGTTCAAAGCAATAATGCATGCAGTAGGCTCCATCACAGCTCAAAACATGCCGTTTAGACATAAAAACACAAAATGCATAGATTTATTTACATGCTTTCTATGTTGTGGTGTTTATATCATGAATTCGGAGAAACTTTTGAATTTCTGCTCAAGAAGTCCAGATGGAAAATAGCATTTTTGGCATTACTGCTGAATTAACAGAAATACTTATTGTTGTACAAATGTCTCTGCAAAAGTAACGCATATAGGAATAATAAATGAGAAAAAATATTGCAGATTAGGTACAATTCACTGAAGATGTGTGCAACACAAAAACTATTAAAGCAGGAATCATTTAGAAACACACTAGTTTTGTTCAGTTCTTTTTTTTTTCAATGTCCATTTTTCCACGTATCAACAAAAGCAAAATGTTGGTTAAAATATCTCAGACACTGGCAATTTTTGTCTTATTTCTAATTTTCTGTTTTCTATGTCGTACACAACAAATGAATTAGGCAACAAATTCATTTGTTGTGTTTTTGAATCATGTTTTTGTTTTTACAAGTTTGATGAAGATGATTTGTCATTTGGTTTCTTCAACTGATTGTTTTAGATCGCTCCATGTCTTGACTACTTGAATGGAAACACATCTTTCTTTTGTTTTTGTTCTGAATTTTGACAAAGAGAAAATGTTGCTGTTCTTGTTGTTTTAAAAAGAGGCAAAAATTACAGAAAAGTCTGCCTAAAAGTACAGAGTAAAGTGCAAAATGAAGAAGATTAGGGTCTAAAGCTGATACACTCTACTGTGTGGCAGCGGTTATGGTGCTAACACGACGCTGTAAGTGTGATAGCTGTGTAATAGCATGTCATTAAACTGTTATGGTTACACAGCTGAGTGAAACAGAACTGTGGGTGTAAAACCTTGAACAGGGCAAGGCTCTTCTAGCTCCAGCCAAAGCAGCCATCTATAGGGCAGAGGGGAATGTGCAGGTTTGTGTGAACTTACGCACGCTTGCATTTGTGTGTGTGTGTGTGTCATCTCATCAGCACCCGTCTGATTTGTGTATTCCACATCACAGTTTAAATAAGCACAGCAACCTTGTGCCACTTTTCAAGTATTTGATCAAAATCCAATATATCTAAGTAAAGCAGAGTTATTGCCCACAACCCAAAGAAAATACACGGATAAGCGAGTTTGAGCTGCGAGCCGAAGCGCAGAGTTCAAGCACGAACGCAGACGTGGCATCTGTATCAAGGGGAATTCTTGACTTGCCGTTGCACATTTGTTTTCTGAGGGTTATTTTCTTGCTGTTGCTGCATGTTTACCGCCATGACTCAGAATGCTTTTATTATTTTACCTCAAATGACCACTGAAAACATGAAGATATTCTCAAATTGTTGACTGAGCCTGCCATGTATAACAAAAGTCTAACATCTTGATTTGAAGAGTGTTTATAGAGCGCGACCTTGCAGGGATCATTCTCATCTCAGTCCAAATGTGGTCGGACTCCCGTCCTCTGTGCCAAATTCTGTCTCCCTCTCCTCTCACCACAGCTGGGCTTCAAGCCCTTAAAAGTAAAAACATCTTAATTAAAAATCTCTGTTCTGACCAATGTTATTACGATCTTTAACATGCCAGTAAACACTGATGAAGGCGAGCAGTAATGCGACCTGCATGTGGATTTAAACAGCCCTTTAAAGGCAGCCTGGCTGCTGGGTGTGTTGGTGGTGCGGAGAAACAGTTCTGTTGTCAGCCTCAACTCAAGCCCTCTGATCTCTCCCTCTTTTCTACTAACAAATACTTTCATTTGCTCTGTGGAAAATCTGTTCTTCATAATATTGCACACACGGAGCTGGAGTGGTAAAGTGAGAAGATGCCAAGAGAAGAAACAGGGAGTTAAATTTAGGAAAACGTCCAGACAAAAAGGCTCAAGATTTAACATATTCCCCCTTCTGCGTAGATGTGGCTGCATTCCAATATGAAGGACAGGTTCAGTGTTCTTGCCAAAGATATAATGGAAAGTTGACTTAGCCTGTTGATGTAGAGATGGTAAACGGTACAGGCAAAGATGGGATTACACACACAGAAGCTGCGGGGTATGGATGAGCTTTGTGTAGCACCAACACAAGTACAATACACTAAATACATAAAACATGACACACTTTACTTGTTCATCACAGCATGGTTGCATGTGGAGAAGGGTCAAAGAAAGCCTGCCAAGGATGTTTAAAGTTAAGGGGTGGTTAAAGTAAGATCAAGTACAGATTTTTTTCCTATTTAAAAACCCAATGAAAACTGTGTTTTTGACGTTTTAACATGTTCTTGTAGCATTTTTCTCACAATGGTTGACATATATAAAGAAAATTAAGATAAAACTGTATTTCTGAATAGTTCTTTATTCAATGTAATAATGGGAGTATTGATTCCAAGGTATTGAAGTATCAATTACCCAACATCACCAATTTTGGTAACAAGTACTTTTTTAAAGTCTTAGTTACAAATTAATAAATAAGAAAATAAAAATGTGTGTCATGTCTGGGTATTTTTGAAAACCGTGTTTTGGTGTTCTTGTAGCATTTTTCTCAAAATGGAGAACATGTATAAAAAAATTAAGCTTAAAACTAAATTTCTGAATATTGTTTTATTCAACTTGTTGTGAATCAGGAATTAATTAAAAACGCCATTTGAAAAATCTCTCTGTTGTGACCCAAACTGAAATCAGTGGGCCAAAGTCTCCCTGTTCTGCTCCATTCTGATCCACTTGTAAACAAATAGATCCACTGACATCTTCAGGGGTGTGTAAGCCAACAGGAGAGAGTGTAAACAAAGGTATGATGGGATATCAGCAAAGGCAACTGTCCCACCCACACCTCAGAGGCAAATTTCCGATGAACTCCTGCTGCACTGCACAAACCTGGCCCTAGAAAACGACACAAGTTTTTGAATTTTGGCTAAGAATGGTGTCATCATAATTAAAATAAATTAAAAAAAAACACTGGGAAGGATTTTACAATAGATCAAATAAAATTGGAATGGTATTTTAATGCAATACCTGTTGAAGTCTCTTTGCTGTTTTATCATATAACTTTCACAGCCTCTAAAAATAAACTGTTCCGATAGCACAGGCATTCCGTAACCTTTTATCAACATGGCCAAAGTCTGGATGAGATAAAACAATTTCTGTCATTTAGTAAAAAGCTTGTTGACCAAGTTTTGTTGAATAAAATGGTGTTTCAGTATGCCCTGTTTTTGTAGACATTGGGTTTGAGGTAAGTTAAAGGGGAAATTCTTTAAAGAAAGCAAAAAATGTCAGATTTGTGAAAGTGAATGCCATGCTTTAAATCATTTTTATTCCTTCAAAGCTCACTAACTATTGTTATATGTTTTGTGTTACACCATGTCATTACCTATACTTCATCTCTTTGAGGGTCTTCCAACAAACTCATCAATGGGCTGAATGCTGAAAAACAAGAACTTAGCACTAACATTTTTATCCAAAAACATTAGCTGCACAACCTTGGCAGATGGGCTCCATGCTTGGCTGGCTAAAATGGTACTTTTGAGTAGGAAAACTCTTGAGCCGAGTGTATCCACTGGAAAAAGGGGGCAGGATTAACGATGAGATGAATGACAAGTTTTGTAATGTCAGGAGGCAGCAGTAACTTAGTATAGAGACCAGCATTCAGCTTGACCCTCGCTGATCTCTCCTGTCTATTGCACTCAACGCTGAAGAAAGCTGATTCACTTTCAAAAAACACATCACTTGTCAAAAGGAGCTGTCAGACTCTAAGGCAGGAAGGCACTTCAATTAGAAGATACAAAAGTAAGGCCCCTTCCCTGGTTGTGACATTTCTGTTGATCTGGCATTTTTCTCTGAAAAGGAATAGGAGACGAAAAAGCTGAAAGAGGAAAAGAAACAGAAAGGCAGGAAAGTAAGCACAAACTGAAGAAAGTGCAGCTTGTTAAACATTTAAATCAAAACTCAAAGCTTCCAAATGCAGAGGAAACTTCACATTTTAGACTGCATTTTCATACTGCATACAGCTGTTTTTTTGAAGCTGATCACCAAAGCTGAATCCTATCAAAGTCCCCACTTTTTTAAAGTATAAAGAAAGCTCAAAAGTAATAAAAGGCGCAGTTTCCTCAAAGACCACAGGAGGTTGGTTTTAGGTGAGAGCAATTTACCTGAGTCCTATGGTTAGACCGTTTTAAAGCCCCACTCAACTCAAGAATAGTGTTTTTGTTTTTAACATGTTGTGGCATTATTTTGATAATGTTGGACAAATATAAAGAAAATTATGCTTGAAATTTCTTTGTTTAAATATTTATTCAAATCATTGTGAATCAGAAGCAGATTAGAAATGCTGTTTGAAAAAAAAATGTGATACAGAAGCTACAATCACCAAACCACAAGCTCCACTTCATTCTGACACATTCGCTTGTAGATAACTAGATCCATGTACGTCTTTGTTTTTTCTCATTTATACTGGTGTCTGGCTCAAAACTGTACACCTGGATAGCTCTAACATCGCTCGCCATTTTTGCTGCAATAGTAATGTCAGGCTGGGGCTGTAAGATGGCAGGAAAGCATCTAAATAGCTCAGTTATGGGGGGAGTTTTGCTCCGGATCACAACACAAAGCCCAATTTCTAATTAACTACTGCCACTCTGCAGAAACTATGTCCTAGAAAACAACAAGGTTTTTTACAATTAAAAGACCACTTGGAACGCTTATTTTTTAATAGCTATGGGGTGTCAAAGCCTCGAGGGCTGGCTTCCAGAAAACCTTTAGTTTAGTTTCATAAATCATCAAATCTACTTTGTTTTGGTTCCCATTCCAGGGTTCATTTTTGCCATTCAGAACCTTAATGGGTCCTTAATTAGCCCTATATTATGGGAAGGTTTTTCCACTCTTAATTCAAGCTAAAATGCAATTCTTAATTTGCAATTAAATTTGCAATTGAATCATGCAATTTGAAAATGTTGTTTGCCATTTAGAGTTCAAAATGAAAAATTACAATTCAATCTTACACTTTTAAAACTGAAATGTTGGATAAGAGCAAAATCAATTGTCTTTTAAATTATCATGTTTTTTTGGAACCATAATTCAAATGAAAATGCATTTCACAATTTATAATTCAATGTTGAATTTTGCAATGCATTGAGGAAATGCAGTTTGCAATTTACAATTCAGTCAATGCACATTTGCCTGTAGACTATCCAATTTGAAATTTTAAACTGTAAATTTTGCTGTGCAGTTTGTCAAACCTTTTGAGGAAGTTTTTATTTATTTATTTATTTAATTATACATGTGAAACTACAAAAAGTTATGTGTCTGTTTTTTCTATAAAGTAGAACTAAGTAAAAAAGGAAAAACATTAGTTAAAGGTATATGAAGTGAAATAGATCATCTGAGAATTGTTAGTTATGGGATTAAAAATTACAGGGAATCCAAACAATCGTAGTAGATTTTTTTTTAAGAATATGTGAAGTTTTTTTAGTAAATAAAAAAACGGAATGATATTTTACCAAATCGGCTATAGTAAGATATAAATGACACAGAAAAACATAAATGTTGCATTAATATTAATAATATTATAGAATATTTCAGTCTTATAATTAATTGGGATAAAGGAAGGCCATCAATGAAGAAAAAAAACATTTCCTTTTTTATCTGGTATCTCCCTTCTTTGTTATAAACTTACTCCACTCATCCAAACGTCTTTCTTTCCTTTTCTCATTTCCATTATTTGTTTCTTATGCCATTTTAACTTCCTATCTCATTTTTCTTGGATTTTCTCATTTCTCTGTCCTTTTTCACGGGTTGCCTTCATCTCATTTTTCCTTTCCCCTTTTATTTCTCTCCACTTTCCCTTCCCTCCTCTCCCATGAGGTCGGTGTTGAGAGCACAACAGCAGAATTTGTTTTGCTGCCTCTCATCAAATTAGTGTTGATTTTTCTGCCGCCAAACCGCAGATTAGCCGAGTGGATGAACTTCTTTAACTGTTTATCAGAGGCGCATTTACACGGCACTGTTCAGCGACCTCCATCTACAACAAGATAAAAATCGATGGAAGTTGAAATGTCATTTTCTGATTTGTTGTTTTTTAGACCAGTGGTGATTTCCTGCTTACCAGCATAGTGAATGTCAGCTCTATGGGGTTTCTTAGTTTTTGTGGCAAGGGGTCACATCTGAAGTTTTAAATTTGTTCCCTGAATGTAAGAGAACTTTTCAGCTGTTAGTTGACTCATATCCCATGTTTTGATCCCTGTGGAGACATTTGTAGTTCAATTTTAAAGTAATGTTACTGGTTGAATCTTTTCTTGCCTCTCTATCTTTCACAATGGAAGCCTGCCCTGAAACCAGCATGTAACTCGATGCCCCTTCCACTCAAGCTAGAGCTGTCAGACAATGATGACACGGTGTCCTGTCAGAGCAGTAATGACTAAGATTTACGCTCTATTATTAGAAATGGGTCCATGTGAGCGGCCGCCGTAGACCCCATCCAGATCTGGTGAGAGGGAGAACGCAGCTAATGCACCAAATTACCATCCACGAGATAATATGTAGTAAAATTACAGTGTTCACTGTGCCCTATGTGTCCTCATCCTCACAGTGCTTTTAAATGACCAAAGACCAGATGCTAGATTACAAGCTGTATTTCTTCAACTTTGGGCCAATAGGTAAGAATGAAATGGAGTAAGTCACCGCAGATGATGAAAGGTTTCCTCAACATCTGCTACAATATATTAAACACAGAATTAAACCCTTTCAGGTTGATATTTTTTTCTTCTTTGTTGACTTTTGTGAATTATTTTGTTTGGACTGAGGAGAATAAATTATGAGACATGGGGTGTGCTCAAAAAGTCAAAAGTCTCAATGTTTTTTCAAAAAAACTTTTTGAGTTGAGTTTAAAGCAGGGGTCCCCAAATTCCAGCCCGCGGGCCAGATCAGGCCGGCCTCAACAATACCAGAGAGAGACATGATTTTTTTTTCAATTCTGTGTCCTGATTTGCTGGAGATCTTGTCAATCAATCTCCCCCGTGCTATGTCTACCTGTGCAGAAATGCGCAGCTCTCTCGATCTCCATAAATCTTTGATTGTGTTTAGATCTTTGTCTTCATTCTATAATCCTGGAATTGTTTTTCTACAAAGGTTTGAACTTTGAAAGTTTAAGCAAGAGACAAAAGCGTGAAAATGTTCACGTCTGTCTGAGAAAAGTGGAGAAAGTGTGTAGTGAGGAGTTTAACATTTGTAATCCTAATTCACAGATTTCACCTTCACAAGTAATTTTTAGGACGTAACTCTAACGGTGGATGTGGGAATAATGTACTGGTTAAAAAGTAATGGATATATGTCCATCTGCAGCAGAATTGGACTTCATTTTCCCCATTACTTCAGGACACAGCGCAGCCTCTCATTTTTATTTAGTGTTGTGAATCCTCGCTTGCTTTTTGTCTCTTCAAGCTGCAAGTGACTGATCAATACATGTCTGCACAGAGCCATCATACCGTCAAAGTGCTGAGTGCACAGTGTGTGTGTGTGTGGGTGTGGGTGTGTGTGTGTGTGTGCAAAGATTGTTACCATTCTATATAAAGAGAAATAAGTATCGCTTCGATTTGTGCGTGCGTAACTCTTGATTTGGAGTAACTTTGGATTTGTGCGTGCGTAATTCTTGACTTGTAATTCATACAATACTTTTTGTGCATAAGGACAAAATTACAAAATTTTAAAAAATACTAAATATAACTTACACTTGCACAATAAGATATCAACAGCTTGAAACTAACTACACGCACAAATCACTTGTTACCCACACACAAAACCACATTTACACACAAATCTGATGTGAGACTCTTTTCACACAAATCTTTCCAAGATTTGTGTTGTGTTTAAATGCTGCTAGAATGCTGGGTCATCAGAGTTTTCTTATCAGACGCTTTGAACTTAGATTGATATTGAATGATATCTGGTGAAACTTGACATTTCCCCACTTTCTTAAACAGATATGTCGGCTAATTAAAACAAAAAGTCTAAAAAAGCTTTTTTACAACACTTGTCCCTTTAAAAATAAAAGTATTTTCCAGAACTGATTGTTTCCTCTCTGCAGCCCCTCCCCTGACAGCTCCTCAGACACAGGACTCGTTCCCAGGCGCTGGTTGGGTAAACCAGACCAGAGCAAGGTGTTTGCTGCAAAGTTTCCCCACAGCGAATGCGAACCCACAAAGCGGAGAGGGTTGATCAGTCCACCGACCCACTCCGATCTGCAACTTTTTACAATGGTCCAGTGGGCAGTGACACCTGCTATCCCCGTGAGTGGTGACCATTACATCAAATATTATATAATTTTAAGCTGCATCCAAATTTGCGGCTGGTAAAATAAGCCATTTCACCGGTGTCGATACCCAGAGGGCGTAATGAGCAACTGATGTGGCAACTAACATAACAATGGTAAGTTAATTAACATGATCCAGTGAGTGTCCTTGGGCAAGACCCTTAACGCTATTGCCTACCTCAAAATATATGAGAGACAATGAAACACCTGACATCAGACGTCACCCGGCCAAACAAGGTCTACGTCAGGTGCTGGGGAACTAGAGCACTTTGATGGAAAGTGGGCTACTGGAACAAGACGGAAATGGACTAGATGTGAGAGCAAGATGCTGTTGGAATGCTACTACTCAAGTAATCCTACTGAGAGAGGTTACATGCAGAGAATATTGAGTGAATGGAAGCTTGGAAACCCACAATCAAACAACTATTCAAATGGCAGCTGCTATCACAACTTGAGATAGACGAAGTACAACACAATTGTAACACAACAGGGGAACCACAACATCAGGTCAGAGAGGAGGCTATACAACACTTCCAACCAGAACTTGGGAACACAGCCCCAAATACCACCGTTACATGGCAGCAACTGACCTGAAAGACAAGATCATGTCTAATGAACACCAGGCAACCCTGACACCAACTACAACAGTTGAGTGATGTACCACCTGAAAGTCTCCTGGAAACTGTGAATGAAGCATTGAGGGCAATTACTACAACAACAGTCACAGAAACCAATGAACTGGTTTACGCTTCAGCAGCAGTGATCCTTGAGATGCTTGGCTATAAAAGCAACCATGGAAGAAAACAATGCCCACCATGGAAGTAATGCTTGGAGGCTAAGATCAAGACATCTCGGAGGGAAGTGAGTAAGATGACAGAGGCCCAAAGAAGTGCAATGAAAAAGCAAGTGCTTAGGAAATACAGCCAGATGCCCATACCTGAAGCACTGGAAATTGCCAAACAAAGACTCCTGGCCTTGAGCAGCCGATTAAGGAGGTACACAAGAGACAATGAAGTCAGATGGATTAAAAGGCTGTATGCAACTCAACCTGCGAAAGTATACGCTCAGTGGCAATACACCAGGCAAGACCCAATGTGTAGGCTGTGTAAAGAGCCACCTGAAATAATCCAGCACATAACTGCAAGGTGTAAGGTGCTGGCTGAGAAAGCATACATGGAGCGCCACAACCAAGTGGCTGGAATAGTCTACAGGAACATCTGTGCAGAATATGGAATGGAAGGAATGGAAACCCCAAAGTCAAAATGAGAAACACCTCACAAATGGTAGAAAATGAGAGGGCAAAGATCCTGTGGGACTTCCAGATACAGGACAGGATGGTAATGGCGAATCAACCAGACATTGTAGTGGTGGATAAAGAACAGAGGAAAGCTGTTGTGGTGGATGTAGTTGTACCAAGCAATTGTAACATCAAGAAGAAGGAACATAAGAAACTGCAGGGTCTCAGGGGCTCAGAGAGGAACTGACAAAAGCTTGGAAGGTGAAGGTGACAGTGGTGACCGTGGTAATTGACACACTCGTGGGTGTAACCCCCAAACTGCAGGAGGGGCTACAGCAGATCCCTGGAAAGACCTCATATATATATATATATATATATATATATATATATATATATTCAATATACAAATTGTCAATTTTTGTATTTGTTAATATTTTCAGAAATAAATGTTTTTTCCATAATTGTTACAAACTATTCAGCATGATTAAACCAGAAAAGGAGTCCCAAAAAGAAAGAAGTCAAAAAGCTTGCATAACTGGACTTTAACTACCTGCTAAATTTTAACTCAAAGTAATAACAAAAGCCCTGCGACAGATTGACAACCTGTGCAGTGTGTACCCTACCTTTGTCCAAAAGAAGCCGTATTAGGCTCCGGCACCCCCATGACCCCAAAAGGGACAAAGCGGGTTTGGAAAACGGATGGATAGATTGTAACAATAATCAAGCAAAAAAAAATATGCACATCAACAGATGTCAATTTCTTGATTTGCACACACATTTTTTTTATGCCCAGAATGTTTAAAGCAACAAATTGACACTGATGCTGGTTCACACAGTGATTTCTTTTTTGTTTTGCATAAGTAAGGAGGGTTTCACACACAAGCAGAAAAGGTTAATGCTGATGCTCTATGGCTCAAAGAGTTTAAAGTTCCGGGAGCTGCTGCCCAAAAAGGAGCAGAACAGACGCAAAAGGACGGTCAAAGAGGAAGACGTGGGGATGAGCATGGTGTGAGGAGGAGAGGGACAGGGCCCCTGTCTCAGCAGGCGACTCTGAGCTGCCTGGCAATGTCACCATGTCATCGCCATGGGAACCACCAGCCTGCAGAGTCTTTTGGACTAATAGGCAGTTGTCAAGGCAATGATAAGATAAATGTTGTGTTTGATGGAAACATAGTGCGATGGGCCTGATAGGCACCAAGAAGCACCCAAGCAATCAGGAGAGAGCTGCCGAGAGGGGAAAACCACAGAGAGGGGGTTGGTACAGCAGGGGCTAAAAAGAAAAGGCTGAGGGGAGAAACAGAGGATGGACTCTCATCGGAAAGTCAACATCAAGCCTTTCCTCTTCCCCTTTGTCTCCTGAGACGGTTAGCTTTCTTCCCTCATGATTCCTGACTCATTACCCCTTTGCCATGAAGCCTGCACACCAATAGATGACTGAAGAAACAATCTAAACCTGCTGCCATGTGAGGAACATGTACATACACACATGCACATGGAGGGGAGGGATATGTGCTTATTTAATGTTGTGGATTGAATTCAGTTAGCCCCAGTGGGATTGGGTTTGGAGATGTCAGAAAGATAGATGGGCATCACTGTGCAACACCCCAGCACTGCAACTTTCCTTAAATTGTTTTTGCATGCATGTGTTTATCATGCAGACAACGTGCACACATATATATAAATCAAAAAATATTGTGCAGGTAATACTTGTTAAACACACTGCAAAGAAAAGAAAGTTCAAACCAGCAAAAAAGGAATATGATTTTCTTCCATATATCTACTTGTACTGCAGCAAATATTTGCAGAATTACAGAATGTCTATCAATACAATGGTAAAATATGGTGGTACTGAAGTGCAAATCACATCAACAAATCATTCAACGCAAACCATTTTAAAGATTACAATAACAATTTAAAAATACAGAACCTCTACATTGAAGTAAAAAAAATGTATTTGTTTCTTGTGCGCACCAGATATAATGAATGTGTTCATTCTATTTCTTATTTTGGTTATATTTTTTAACATTTCATTTTGATTTCTGTAAATTACTTTGAGTTTTTTCTTTTTTTACAGAAAGCGGAACAGGTAGGCACCATTGGACATCACCTGATTGGATGATGACCTTTGTCCATGAGATCCTGGATGTCATCATCCAATCAGCGACGCCCCATAGTACCTACCTTTTCCGGCTTCTTGTTATGTTTATTTTTGCTTTCTGAAATGTTATTTATTTTGATTTGTTTTTTCCTTTTTTTTTGTTTCCTAAAAAGTAATGCTGTTTTTATTTAACTTTTTTTTTATTATCATTGGGATTTTTTAATGTTATTGTGACAAGTGATTTGATGATGTGATTTACACATCATGGCAATTGTCTAAATCCCACTTCTATAGCTTTATAAGGACATGAGCACTCTGTTAATTACATCCCTACAGTTTTTGTCCAAACTCTGTCCATTCATCACATAATCACAACTCTGGCTTTGCTGAAAGCTAAAAACATTTCTTCCAGCTTCTAATGTATTATCAACATTATATAAACCAGAGACATGAAGAGAAAAGTGTGATTCAGTGTAAATGTGCAGATACACAATAAAGCCATTTCCACAACATTTTGGCCTCAGATTAGAGCCTTCTGGTAGTGTTGTGGTCATGTATTGATTTACAGATTCTTGTACTGAATCCGACTTTTCTTTAGGCTACTGATTCTTATTGTTCTATCCACACACAATACCGAGTCACTTCATTCACATCAAACAAATCACTTCAACAAGAAAATAACCCAAGTTCAAATACCAGAGATCCTTTAAAAGTTTATTTAGCGGTGTGCTGGTGCAGTCATTCCTGCTGCCTTTGTCGCACGCTCCCACACACACAAATACACAAATCTTACCTATATGAATGTGAATGGACCCTTAGGATCTAGTCTCTGGAGAGCCTTGAAGGTTCTGATGCCCTGAAGTAATGGCTATCCATACCTGGCCATAGCTGCCTTCTCATGGCCTTAGGCAACTACTCAGGAATTCCACTCTGAATACAATAGGCTCCAGGCATGTACACACACACACAAACACACACACACATATATCCAGCTGACCTCTTTCAAAGCTTCTATCTAGTAATGAATTTCCAGACCTTGGATGGCTCCTTCTGATTCACTTCAAACAGGTACCAAGAAAAAAAAATATCTTCCTTCATCTTGCCCTCGCTCTTCTGTCTGCATCAGTATCACCTTATCAAGCCCAGACAAAGTGCATTTATGGATCAGACCACCAAAAAAAGAAAGAAAGTTAAGTTGAGTTGAGTGTACTTAAATATGATCTATAACAGTAAGAACAAGAAAATCTTCATAATCTTTCACAAGAATGTCAACCTTGGTGAGAGAATATCTGCATATTTTCTCTTTAGCGTGTCTCCTTTTCTTGTCCTTGGCTTCAAGATGGATTTGTTGTTTGACACTGGTAAGCTGTGCAAAGGAGCGAATCACAGAAAGAACAGGATCCACATATGGAGAGGTGCCAATCACTCGCTCAGAGAAGGCATAGAAGAGAGAGGGCAAGAGTTGTGCTACAGCAGCCTCTCCAGCCAGCTTTTGAAAAGAGAATACATTTCTGTCACACTCGCTTCCCGTCTGCAAGATCTGCCTGTTAGTGAAGCCACACAGAGACCCACTCAGAAACACGCACTGGATTTCCAGAAAAGTGCTGGGCTCAAAGCAAGCAACCCAACACATACTGTCTGATAATGGCAAATGAATGCCTGCTAAAATGGATTTTTAAAATTAGTTTTTCTCTTATTCCAATGTTCAGGTATGAGGTACTTTATTCATAAGTGTCTCAGTGTTGGCGTTAGCCTGGCTTCATAGAGATTCATCAATTCCCCATGACATTTTCACACTACATTGTATGATGTTGGCAAACAGTGTATTAAAATTTGTAGAATAACACATTGAAAACACTTTACAGAGAAGACCAGAGACTTACCTCATTCAAACCAGGTAATGGACTCCTTTATTTTTTCTGTATTTTTCTCAGGTAACATATGCCTTAAAAGGCAAAAATTGTTTTTTGGTGTTTTTAACATGTTCTTATTGCATTTTTTTCAAAATGGAGTACATGTATATACAAAATAAAAACTAAAACTGCATTTTTGAGAATTTCTTTATTTAGGAATAAGGAACAAACGAAAAAAGGCCATTTGAAAAAGTGCTAATTGGGATGTAGAAAATACCATGGGCGAGCCATTAGTTCACTGCTTTAAGCAATGAGGAGGAAAATAGCGGTGGAGTTGCTCTGCGCCAACAGTCCAGCACACAACTTAGAGTCGAATTTCTACTGAACTGCTGCTGCTCTGGAGAAGTTATGTCCTTGAAAACAACACAAGTTTTTATTCTTTTTATTTTTTCTAAAATAATAAAAATTAAAAGACGACTGCAAACAATTTTACAATAAGTCAAAAGATGATTGGAGTGTTTTCACAGGAAGGCTGATGTAAATAAGTGATGATGTAAAATCCTGGCTTCCTGTTGTCTCTTCTGTTATGGAGGCCACAGAAACAAAATCTGCCCAAGCGGTACAGATGTCTCTCAGCCCGCCACCCCCCACCCTCACCCCTGCATTGATTTCCTCGTCTTCGATTCTCTCTCTTAACGTCTTCCATCACTTTTTTCTTACAATTTTTCTCACAATATCTGTCTTTTCAATGTTTTGTTTCAAATGCAACCATAGCTTTTATGTCTTCTCGTTTACATAAATATTACATTAATGCTTTCTATTGCAACAGACAGACTGACCCAGAGAAGAGACAAGTTTAAGATAGAAGACATTAATGGAGGAGTGCATTGGACCACATTTATTTTCTATTGTTGCTGTTAGTCCTGTGTGATTATCTAAATTCCTCTCCTTTGCTCCTTCTTTCTTTTTTTTTACCTTGACCTTGCGTTTGGAGGGTATTTTCCTGTCAGCAGAACGCTTTATCTCTGAGAGCAACAATCAATAAGGATAATTAATGATGCCCGCTGCAATGATAGCCTCAGCAGTCATTACCAGGCATTAATCCATGCAGTCAGAGGAGGGTCAAGGCCAGCCGCATCGCTCACCTAGAGGCGTGGCACAAATTAAAATAATCTACACACCGGCCGTTCTGTCAGGCCTTTTCTGATGCATTCACCTCCGTCGGGCCATAATTAAAGATGGCCCATTGCTAGGTGTTGGGGCGCTGGGGTGACAATCCACTGCGTTGTCTCTTTAATATACAACACTTAGCCCGGAGGATGACACTAACAGCAATCTGTAGGAACTCATCTCACCTGCAAGCGTAGGAGGTGGATTCCTTTTTTTTTTCTTCCTCTAGATATGCTGAGACATAAATCAAACGCACAACATGCAATTTTCTAATAACGCGGCGCCATCAGAAATGGGATTTAGAAGTAAATATAATTTGGTCTGGGTGTGAAACACATCAAGTGAACGCCTTATCTTTGCAGTAACGCCCGTGCATAGAGAATGAGATATTAAAAAGGCATGTTTTAACCGCTGATTTTAGGATTACTCTGAACACTGGAGACTCCAAATATAATTTAAAGAAATTACATACAGAGATGAATTATGCTGAATGCATGATCTATTCGCAAGCGATCAGTTCAGCAGTTTGCTCTGAGAATGTATCTTAAGCCTTATGTTACAAAAGAGCGAATAACACTCTTCAACAGTCTTTCATTTGTCAAAAGCAGAACACCTCTCTGAAAAACTGTATCATACTCTTGGCTCCCTTCCTTCCTGTGATAGGCTGCAGCACTGCATTAGAAGAAGGTGGAGGCAGATCCTCCAAGTGCCCGTCATGTCAAGGACATTTACAGTTTACAAATTTGATTAAAAAAAAAGAAAAAAAAACTCTAGATGCCTTCATCACAGGGAAAATTTCCACTGTAATTGCATTTAGGGTAATAATTGGAAATGTGAGATTTTCTATTTTTTCCTGAAACATTTAAATTACTTTCCTCTTGGATGCCATCCAAGAGTGGGGAAGTGCCGAAGGGCAGAGAGGAGATGTTTAAGCAGAGGTTGCTCTGCCAACAGAGAAGAATCTATAATAATGAAATATGCATTCATCTTCAGCTAGCATTCCTCCCTCTCTCCTTTCAGAGGAACACACTGCAGCCAAGATCCAAGTTTGTTTGTGAGACAAAATAAGGTTTGTGTCACATTTAACACGTACAAGCAAAGAGAAAACCCTCAAAATGATTATGTGGAAACAAAAAAAAAGGTTGTAATATAATGATCTGGAATTTATCTTAAATGATAAGTCAAACTATCAGCAAGAAGAAGGACACTTGATGATGATTGACAAGCATTGGTAGTATCTCACTCCCACGCTGGCTTCTAGCATCCTCTGCTATTCTCCAGCAGCTTCCTTCACCCTCCGCTCTGTTTGGTTAAAGTGAAGAGGCGTGCAGACGCAGCGCTAGATGTTTGTATGATTGCTCTACAGTCATTCTCATAAATTTTCCCTTTTTCTCCGCTTTAAATGTTTATCTTATTGAAGTCCTTACCGGTCAGGGTGGGGCGGGGCGGCGTTGTCTACAAGCAGCAAACCAGAAACAGGAGGAGAGCGTCAAAGAGAAAGATTGTGTGCGGTTTAAATAGTAAAATGCTGTCCGTCAGTTAAAGATTCTCCTCAGTAAGATTCTACTTAATCATCTTCATGAAATCTGCTCCAAAGATGAAGGTTTTCCATGCCAGTGTAAATGCTGCCAGCAGGCCTCAACAACATGGCAGTCATGTTAAACATTTCCCAGAAGGCACTCCTGTCACTGTGACGTTTATGTTTTGGGTTGCTCTCATATCGTATTACCTTTGAATTAGACCAGCAAACTAAACACAAGAGAAGACATAAATCTTATAGCTGCTGAGCTACATATGTGAAAACCTCTGTTTATTGTACAGTACACTGCAAAAAAAAAAAAAAAAGAAAAGATTGACTAACTTCTTATTTTTTATGTTTTGCCTCCATGGAACGAAGGATTCTTCTCATATTTTTAAAATGTTTATGAGTTTATGTTTATGTTTATGAAAAACATAAACCTTTTTGGGGGGAACACCTTATTTTGGTTTAAAAAAAATACTTTTCAGACAGATTCTAAAAAGTAGCTTATGGTAGCAAATTACATAATTAGAATCTTAAAGCAAAAAAGGCATTTAGGTAAATAAAAAACCCGTCAAGATTTGATTACTCAGTATGATTCACCTGAGGTGATGCAAATAATTCAGAGATTTGGGTGCATTAAAATCCCACTTGCCTGCTTATTACTGTTTGGGGCCATTTAAGAAATACAACATTGTTAGTTCAAAAATGAAATGACTTAGCTGGCATAAATGCTGGGAAAGATCATCATTTATTTTTGCTTGTGTACATGTCCATTATCCTGTATTTTCCTGGATGTGTCTCCGTGCCCCTGGGCACTCCCCGGCTCTGTCATCAGGTCGGTCGGTAGGATTCCTGATACCGCCGCAGCCTGCCAGCCTGTTAATTAGAGCCAGCATCCAGCCGCCCTGGCTTCATTTGACTATCAGCCACCAAGCCACTTACTCCATAATTTCCTGCCTGGATTGGAGGGCTTTACTATCACTCAGATCGGAAGTTTCCCTTTATCCCCTACATAAAACCAGCAAGCTGCACCTCAGCAAAACAGCCCCAGCACCTGAATACATGCCATAATGATTACAGGTTGAGCTACAGGACGGCTTCAAACCCACAGCGGACAGTAAATGGGTTATTTTGTTGGTGGTATGCGTGATTGGTAGAGACTGTTTTTTCAAGCTTTTTTTGTTTTTTTTTTGCTTTTTGTATATATTTACTATTTGTCATTACGGATTTGGAATTTGTGTGTACCTGTGTGCTCGTGTCTGAATGTGTGGAAGCACTGTCGTCTGCTTTGTCGCAGCGGCTTTTAACTTTTTATGGTTTTCTCTTCATTAATTGAAAACATGACGGGGTGCTCTCGGGGCCTGATGGATGGAGCAGGAGAATTGAGAAAGCCATTAGCTTCACTGAAATCACAGCCTGTCAAGCAGTCAATACACACTGCTTTGTGTGTCTGGAAGCAAAGATGGAACAATTATCCCTTTTATTAGGCAGACGCGCACGTGTGCGCACACACGCTTGGCGCATCGCAAGCAAGAGGAGGGCAGCAATAACGATCAGCCAAAATCAGTCATTCATTACTGTCAAGTACACCTGACTTTCAGCTTATTAAAAAGTGGTTTAATAGGAGTAAAGAGAACAAAAAACTTTATTAGTAATCAATTGTGATTACAAACCTTTAATATAAATAGATATTTTTTGATTTGACTGCATTAGTTTACTGAGAACGTTTAATTAGTTTGAAGCTAAAACTCTAAGGAGTTTGGCAGCTGTACAAAACTTTCCACTTTGTTTCCTATTGTTCTCCTGAACGCAAAATTATGTGTATCACCAAGCCATCTTCCGTTTGTGAGATATTTTTAATAAGTGTTAATGCATGATAAACACATGCAAACAGATGAGGATCGGGGAGCTTTGCGGGGCGTAAAAGCATTCCCTGAGTGTTACGGGCCTCTAAGCCTCTTGTGGGGGGTCATGCTCCCCTCAAAGAGGGGTGCTGAGCAATAGGAGGTCAAAAGTTCACAACCCAGGGGCTGGTTTAGTAATAGCAGGACACTGCAGGCTGTCTGCGAGGTGATGGCCAGGGCTGCAATCAATAAAACAGGTAGAGGAGCAGCAGAGAACAGCTCACTGGGGAGATCAGCATGATCACAATGTACATCGTGAAGAACAAGCGCATTTGTTCAGAACAAAGCAACCTCAGTGTGGTTTGGCAAACAGAGTTCAGATTAACGACAAGGATTATTGCAAATATTTGACGGTTCTTCGTGTTTGGTATTTGTGTTTTATGGAGAGCCTGCTAGAATGAAAAGAAAGGGAAAACTGGAAAAGTGGAAAAAAGGTGCGTGTGTTCTTTTTACCACCTCTCTGCCATTCATATAAGCAGTGGAACACTTTACATAAGATTTATTACATCCAAGCAGAAATATTATCTTCTGCGGGTGCCATTCATCACCTAGGCCAAGAGACACTGTGAATGATACCACAAAATTATGTAGATCAGTTGTGTCTGAGGAGGGATTCAATTTGGTAACCTTGGTAACCCCAGGTACTCTGAACCACCAGACTTCCCATCACATTCCCATTTTTGGCACGTCACTTAGGCAGTGCAATATGAAAACACACATGTTCACAAACACCTCACTGACTGTGTCTTTCCGCACACATTTAAACACAGATTTAAATATTCAAAACTCACGAGATGAGTTTGAAAATAAAACTAATATGGAGGGCTGCGGATTTGATTTTAGGGCAGGATAAAAAAGAAAGAAAATGCGTGATGATCAAAAGTTGTTTTGCCCTTGAATCATCAGACTGAAAAATCTCTATGGTTTTGTTGGTTAAACATCTGTGACAAGTGTTGAACAGAAACAGGACCTGACAAAGGCATTTCCTAACACTGTTTGACATAAAAGACACCTAGATGATATAAAAATAAAAATAAACAAAAATGCAGAAATAAAACAGGCTTAAGTTGTTGTTCAGGTTGGAACATTGGTGTTGCAAGACAACGTGAGGTTAGCACTAACATTTAGCTGGCTACAATAAATGAAGGCTTGGATGTCTGCAAGTTTATTGACTTGTAGAATTGACTCTAAGTACTGTATGCAGTTGTTAAATACAGAATGCATGAGTGGGTATCCAAAACAAAGAAATAATTACTTGGCTAACAAGTCCACAACCTTTTGTCAATGATTCAACTGTCCTCAAGAGACGCTCAAAGGTCTAATAGGATATTTTATTTAAACAACTAAAATAAACGAGGTTTGGAAAAAAAGGAAGGACACAATCATAAGGTACTCTAGGTACCGCTTATACAAGTTAAACAAAATGGCTAAACTGTAGGCTAGCTAAATAACATTAAAACACAAATAACATTTTAAAAGGTAAAAAAAAAAATATAATGTATATATATAATATATAATTGTATTAATGTGTACTGTATGTATAAGTGCTAAGAGTAATTATATTGAATTATTGACATGTGCTTTTGGATGCATGCAAGTGTTTTTTTTTTATTTTCCAAATAATTTTTAACTAATTTCTTAAAATTTGATCTATGTTTAAATATATCTTTATTTTTGTCTTTATTCTTTTCTTTTTTGTTTTGATTGCTTGAAGTAAACCAGTTCCAAATCCAGAAGAATCTTGTTAACAGCACTCAACTGATTTTTTTAAATGTATATATATATATATATATATATATATATATATATATATATATATATATATATATATATATATATATTTGTCTTTAAGTCACTGAGAGTAACTAAAAAGAAAAAATATGCAATTTTAGTTTTCACCACATCCATTTTTAGCTCATTTGCAAAAAAGGAGTTTTCAGAATTTATGCCCACAACTTAGAAGTTATGTTGTTGGAAACTTTTAACCCCTTCATGCCTGACTTTATTTGCAATCTGAAAAATATATATATTTTGTTTTTCTCTGTAATGCAAAATAACCAGAGGCCCTTACACACCTGGACAAAATTGTTGGTACCCCTCAGTAAAAGAAGGAAAAACCCACAATTCTCACTGAAATCACTTGAAACTTACAAAAGTAACAATAAATAAAAATGTATTGAAAATTAAATAATCAAAATAGCCATCACTTTTGAATTGCTGATTAACATAATTATTTAAAAAAACAAACTAATGAAACAGGCCTGGACAAAAATGATGGTACCCATAACTTAATATTTTGTTGCACAACCTTTTGAGGCAATCACTGCAATGAAGCGATTTCTGTATTTGTCAATGAGCATTCTGCAGCTGTCAACAGGTATTTTGGCCCACTCCATTAGTTTTTTGTAAGTTTCAAGTGATTTCAGTGAGAATGTGGGTTTTTCCTTCTTTAACTGAGGGGTACCAACAATTTTGTCCACGTGTGTATTTAATGGCGCTTACTTGTATAGTGCTTTAGGCCCAAAGTGCTTTACAGTCATGGTCCATACATTCACAAACTGATGGCAGTTCTGCTGCTGAACACTGGCACCAACCTTCCACAGGTGGCGGTATCTTGCCCAAGGAAACATCAGCACATGGGTGGGCAAGG
Source organism: Oryzias celebensis (assembly GCA_014656515.1). NCBI lineage: Eukaryota > Metazoa > Chordata > Actinopteri > Beloniformes > Adrianichthyidae > Oryzias > Oryzias celebensis. Next base: position 65,460,920 of record BNCR01000012.1, on the reverse strand, counting down.
TGGGATTTGAACCTGCAATCTTCCAATCTGAGGTCAACCACTCTTCCTCTGCACCACAGTCAACTCATACATGGTGCATTTGTTTGACAAAAAGATATTTTGATTTTGATTTTTTATGTCCCATCGCACAGCCTGAATCTGCACAACACCAAGCGCAATTTACGTCTCTAACTGAATCTGTCAGATTTTAGATTTATGCATCAGACTCCAATTTGTTTATGTCTTAGCTCATCTATATTGTTGGCCTGTTGATATCATTTCTTTCAATTTCTTCATCAGCAGTTGTTCTCTAACTAAAATGAATGCAGCTTCCACATTTTATTGGTGCAGTTTGTCCTCATATGTTAACACACGTTTACCACACAGTCGTTTTGACTCATACAGTAAAGAAAATGTTACATCTGTCATTCAAATACATGCATGGACAGAGAGGATAATACGACATATTCTGCATCGTAATTGCCGGTAATCTCTGAAAGTGTTCAGAAAGCAGCATCTTTACAGCACACTTACGGCTGTGTATCCAAAGTTGACTTAATTATATTGCAAATGGTGTTTTTGAAAAGCCTGGCTCATTTCTAATTAAGCCACACACGCATACCTATTTGTAGCTCATGTCCTGACATAATGCAAATGCTATGTAAATTAACTGCACTGATCTCCCTCAAGCTCCACTCTCAGAGTTCCTCAGAGACGAGCGGGGCATTTAGTCATACTTTAGACTAGTTTAGTGTCTCATTGGCTAAAACACTGGAATAGACAGATATGCAGAGGGTTTATGAGTAGAAAGACATCACAGAAGCATGCAATTAATTTGTCTAATTGTTTTCCATCTTGGTCTCGTTCCTCCTCCCTCTCTCTGTTTGTCAGCATTTTCATCAGTAATGGCTGCTTGAGTCATCCTCCCTGTTTATTTATCCTGTAGATTCCTCATACTCCACTCTTCCACCCTGCAGTGCAACCAGAGGCCCCGAGCCTCCTCCCCTTTGCTGTCAGCCCCCTCCAGCTGAGACTGTTTAGAAAGCCCATTACCATGCTCACTCTGCTGTCACTAAACTGTTGTACAACGGCTGGTTAGGCAGCCGACTGACCATGACTGACAGATCATGGCCCTATCTGCGGCTCATCCATGGCGGGGGGCCCCCTGTGATTACACTGTAGCTGCACTATATGATAACAGTCTGGCTTGACAACATCAGAGTAGTGTTTATGCTTTTTTTTTGTTTTTTAGACACTTTGATATGCATACTGAAGGTGCATCTAAAAGGACTTTTCAAAAAAAAAAGTTTTGGTCCACTCCAATCATATTTTGATCTATTGTAAAATTGTTCCCAGTAAGAAAAATTTTACATTTTTTTTAAATGTAAAATATAATGTTTAATGTTAAATAAAATCTTAATTAAAAAAAATGTTTTCTTGGACACATTTTCAGCAGAGCACCAGGAGTTCTTTGGAAACTCGCCTCTGAGTTGTGGGTTGGACTGTTGGGACAGGGTAAGCCTGCACTGACTTCCCATCATCCATGTGTTTACACTCTCTTCCACTAGCTTACAGTCACTCACACTTCTAACCTCACATTACATGTGCAATTACCTGAGGAAAACAAAGGCAAAGATCTATTTGTCTATTTGCCAGCAGATAGGAATCGAGCTTTTTTTGTGCATTTTGTGCTCCTGCTTTAGAAAATGTAAAAATTACAAAAAACAAAGGTTTTATTGCAGTGGGTCTTCAATTACATCCTCTTTTTTTAATAATCAGATACACTCATCTTGTCATTTCTGGTATTTCTTCAGAAAGAACAACCACTTTGATGCTAAACTGAACAAAGCAGTTGTAAAACTTCACATTCAGTGGGCTCAAGTTGATTTATGAAACAAATAGGAGCTTTTTTTGTAAACTCTTTTTTTCACTAAGGGGGAACAAAAAAAAGCTGGAAGATCTGTTCTTCAACCCTGCACTGTTCCTCTGTGGACGACTGTAGGCAAACATCTGCAGTGTTTGAGATCATTTTAAATATTTGAAGAGGCAGCTCTAACATCTTCAACTCAAAGTTACTAAAACTAAGAAAAAGATAGAAAGGCAATAAAACAGATCATTGTAGATAAACTACACTTTTCTTGATGTCACCTCATCTCTTCCCCGTTTTTTTTCATCTTTTGTCTTTCACTCTCTCTGTGTCTATGCTCAAGCCATTAATTGTCCCCGAACAGTGCCACATGCCTCAATGAAAATAAATTGCTTTTAATTTAGGCTCTCCTTTTTGCCACGGCCGGCATCACTTAATTTCATTAGCTCTGAACCTGTAGAGCGCTTTTTCCAAAGCGTCGTCTCATGGACGCACTTGAAAATGAAAAGGAGCGCCTCTTTTTTCTCTGTCTCTCTTTCCTCCTCTCTGCCTGCTCCCTCTCTCTGCGCTCCTCAATTAACAGAATCGTTTCCTTTCAACTAAAATGAATGTTATTGAAACCAATTAGCATGGACTGGAAAATCTCTCGTTAATGAGGGGAGTGTGGGTGAGTAAACAGGAATGAAAAGATGAAATTAGAGAAGAGGCTCTTCTTGTTGGCCTGGAATAATGACATGCTTAGTCGCCTAATTGTCTGGTGAAAAGCACCGCTGCGATAGTAACAGATTGCAGTGTTCATTAGGCAGCAATGGGCCACCTGCTGCTGGGGCATCGAGCCCGCAGTCCCTGTACACGTGTTTATCCCAGGGGGCACTGTTTTTTTCTTTCCTTTTTTCTTTTTTTTGGACACCACACTTACTATGAAAAGCAAATGAGCCTGCCAATATGCTGCAATGTTGTGTCCTTATTGCCAAAGCACAGAAGCATGATATGTCAAAACAAATGGAATGAATAAAACCCAATAAGCTGGAGGGGTTTCCTTGCTTTTTTTTTATTTTGGTGGGAAATGACCTATAAAAATACGCAGGTTTGTAAAACTATGATTTTTTTTTTTTCATTAGAAAACCCGGGGAGAAGTATTCTATTCATCATCTCTGTGGTCATATCCCATCACACAAGTCTTTGTTGCTGCTTTTGAGCCCCAGTTTGTAAAGAGTGTGAGGGTTGAGAGAGGGATAATGGGCCTCTAATTGCAGTGTGGATCAGGTGGGGAGGAGGGCGGTGGTGTTCTTCCAACGTTTAAACCCCCCCCCCATCCATCCTCCATGAAATATTTAATGGCTCGCCGGGAGAAACAAACTCCATACACATTTTCTAATTCATAACCTGGAGATAGTTTTAGACGTTAGAGCATAATGCATCCATATCTCGATCCATCCCATGTTTCTTCTGGGCTCTCTCTATCGCTTCCATTATCTGTAACCATGCAAAAAAGAAGTTTAAAAACAGAAAAGAAAGGCAGGGAAAGATATGAAAGTAACCACTCTTTAGTGCGATGCTAATTAATTCATAATTAATTCTCACATTAGGACGAAAATGAAGAGCACATATTCTCGAGCTCAGTGGGTTTCTCTGTTGCTTCGAGGCAGATCGGAGAGTTTGAAAAGAGCCGTGACCTCTTGACGTTGGAAAAAATATAACAAAAGTCATCACTGAAGCGTGTTCTCAAGCCCTTTTTCCATTCATTTCAAAGCAGGAGAATGCTTCAATGTCTCAGTACAGGTCACATGTATGTTTATGCCTCTTTTGCAAGTGTGTACATAGTTGTGCGTTCATGTCAACGCTGTGTCATCCATGTGAGCTGGCACTCTCTGACAGACCTCCAACAGCATGCTAATGAGTCCCATTGTTGCATGTTGCAACATCTACAGCTGTTGGCTATAATTATCATGCGGAGAACTTAAAGGGTGTCAATTAAAATGCTGCTCTTTTTGCTGCCCTCATCTATCGCCTGCATCCCACCCTTGCACCCCTCCCTCTGCCTCTCAGAGACTAAAGGTGAAGGTTTAGAGTGAAGATGGATCTGGGAGAGCAGCAGGGCACAGAGTCGCCTGCACCAAGATGCTGTTATGGTTTAATTTGGGTAAAACATAGACATCTAATTAGAGTCTGATTTGTTTTTGTGCGGTCTCACAGGTTAAGCGCAAAAGGTTCAAGATTCATTGGAAAATTGAATTCGTGGAAGAAAATAAAAGCAAAAAGGGTTACTTTTGTCCCTGCGGGGCTTCCTTTGAGGATCAGAGTTTAGCCTGGATGGTAGCACCTCCTTCACACACCTAACCCCGCTCCCATTTCCCTCTAGGACCTTCCACCCTCTGGGCTTTGGCTGTGCAACCTCTGAACAGCATGTCTATGATACTCATTGTCCCTCATTATGTTTTTCCCCCTTAATTTGTTTTTTGGGTTTTTTCACCAATTAGCAATGTAAATAAATAACCCAGAAGACAACAATGTGCCCTAGACTGCAGGAATCTAAGTGTGCTGTAGTTGTTCAACATTTAGCTGATTCACTGCCGTGCTGGGACGATTTAACATTTTTCTGTTTGACTAAAATTAAAACAATTAATAGTTATTATGTTTATTGGCAAGACAATTCACAGAGTTTAATACATATTTCTTTTTGTGGGTTTTGTGAGGAGAGACACACATTGCGAACAGGGGTTTTTGTATTGGAAATGCAGATTACGTTTTCATTTAAATGTGTACTTTAAAGGTCTGCTGGGAGTTGAGGACAGCAAATAACACTCCCTCTGTGCTCCTCTGAGATCCCCTCTGCTTAATTGATTTACTTTGTGCACAATGACACGCCCATTAGCGTGTTTATCCAGTCACGCGTCAGTGCCACGTGCTGGGGTCCTCGCTGTGAAACTGACAGGTTATCAGGGTCATCAACGGAGGACTACTGGGGGGTTCGTACGACACACTGTCAATCTTCAGGTGATTTAAAAATACAACATCATTACTTATGAAGGCGTAACTTTTTGAAAAAGAAAGATTATCTGTATTATAAAATAGCAGCGTGTGTTCAACTTCTACAAAAGATAAGAAATATAAGTTGTTTGCCTCTAAATTGTGGGACAGAAATAGAGGATGTTACTATTGGAAAATGTTTCCGTCAACACTTCCTTCTGATTTTTTCCTTCTCATATAGCTCTTCTATTCATAGGCCATTCCTGGTTTGAATTAAAACATTTCTTTTGTTAACAAACTCTATCGTAAATCAGAATTGAAAAAGAATCTTTTGTTTAGCTCAAACTTTTGTTTTGGCACATTGTTTGTTTGTCCGGCCTGCAGATGTCTGAAAATTATACTGCAAATTCAGACTGAGTGGAGCGAGAGTAAAGCAGAATGCTAAATAAACCTGGGGGGATGGATGTATGGATAAAAAAACATCAAATCATACTCCTTAGTACACAGAAATAAAGCTTTGGAATCTTTTAATGTTTTTAAACTTTCTTTTCCCTTTTGATTTGATAATCTAACTCTTGCTTCCTGGTTTTATAATCTGACGTTTCCTGTTTGGCTCTGCATTTCCTCCAGCTGGAGCGAGCAGAGTGTAGAGAAGGAAACAGGGAACCCTTGTACTGTATTTGATTAGAGGGAAGTTTATCTTTATATACTCTGTTTTTGACCCCAGGAAAACAATTATTGTCTCCCTTCAGCTCTCGACCCTTTATCACTTTCCTCTATGTGGTCAGTGTAGTAACCTTTTAAATGGGCCTCTGCAGATCTGAATGTGTTTTAGATCATGTTAGAATTTGAGTTTAAGTCAATCCAAAAATTTATTTATATTTATAGCAATTTTATTAAAAAAAAAAAAAAAAACTTTTTCCCAAGGAAAAAAAAAAAACCTTTAAAAACACTCCAATAAAAATTGTGCGTTTGGTGTTTTTAATATGTTCTTGTAGCATTTTTCTCGTCATAAAGGATATATTATAGAAAACATTCAAGATTAAAACTGTGTTTCTGAGTATTTATTCAGTTCGCGATGTATCAGCTAGATGGCTTCGATCTTGCTTGCTCTTTTTTTTTGGGGTGTAAACAAAGGTATGCTGGGATATCAGTGGAGGTAACAACATTCCCACCACAACTCAGAGAAGAATTTTTGATGAACTCCTGCTGCTCAGCAAAAGATATGTCTTAGAAAAATGACAAAAGTTTTGATTTTAGCATGACAATTTTAACAAAATAATAATATAGTTAGAGTTGGAATTTAGGCGCTTTTGCTTCTTCCTTTGACAAATATAACACTTTGGTTTTCTTAGGTCTTGAAGTGACCGTTTGACATTTCAGTTGAATGCCAGATAACAAATTAGCTTATTGTTACTGTTGCCTACTGTTGAAGAATAACATGGCAGGAAATTGGGCATTTTCTATTCTTGGTTGATTAAAATGTTTAGTTCTCCCAAAACTGATCCAAGTGGCTTGGAGACAACATTAAATTTTCTCCTAAAACAACTGGCACCGTTTCATTTGATCTTTAATTTACCAATTCTGCCTTTAAACAGACTCTGTAATGAATGATGCATCTTCAACAATATGTTTTTTCCTTTTCATATTCAATTAAAATGCAGCTTTAGTGTATCATGGTCTATTTCTGAGCCGTAATCCAGACCAAACACACTTTAACTCTGCTTTAACCACAAACTCGATTTAGAAAAATAACATTTTGATTAATGCATGCTAACTACATAATAGAACTTGGAAATGTAATTAACAGAAATTGCCTGCGCCTAATTGCTGAATCTCTGTTATTCATTAGATTCCACAGAGAACAAAATACAGAATAATAGATGCATATTAGTTGCATTACTTTTTGATGTTGGGAACACAGTTTAAAGAGAAGCATTTATTATTTATTGTCTGTTTTGTTTTCACTGAGGATCACAGCTATGAAAATGACACTAAAGATTTACGATGGGTTTCCAAAAAAGCTGCGGCGTTTGAAAGCAAGTGAGTTGCCCCCGCAGCAGAAGCTAAGTTGACAGATTTACATATCTATGCCTTTCTGGTTCTTTTTCAGAGTACAGTAACAAATACCGTCTGAGATAAAAAAAAAAAAAAAAGGTCTGCAAAGTATTGGAAACTTCGATTTTGTTTACAACGAGTTGCTGTAAATTACATTCCTCTCCAAAGATTTTCTACTCTCTTCCTATCATTTCAAACAAACACATGCTGTGGTTTGAGCCTAAAGTCTGTTTAAACTAAATAATAACAAGAATTATGACATGGAACTCAGCTATAGTAGATTATAGTAGATTACAAAATCAACATTTCTGTGTATCCAGTGATTTGTAATCATGCCTTGACACAAATGAAAAAGTGACATTAGATTAAAATAGGCTACATGTGCAAAAAAGCTACAGCTTGCTACAAAAGTACAAATTTTGAATGCTGGTTGTTATTTTACATTTGAGAAATTTTAAAAAAGCTCTAGCTTATTTTTGGTTCTGTTTCTTGTTTAAGAACTATTCAAATGAAAATTGTGTTTTTAGATATTTTAAAATGTCCTTGTTGCATTTTTCCCATGGTGGAGAACATATCTAAAAAAAATTAGGTTTAACTGCTTTTCTGAGCATTTCTTTATTCAGATTGTGGTGAATGAGGAGCAGAAGCTAAGCAGGTCACAATGTCCCCTCTCAGCTGTATTCTAATGTATCCACAGAAATAGACCATCTGAGATGACATCTGGCTTAAAACTGTACGACTGGATAGCTCCAAAGTCTTTTCCCATTTTTGTTGCATTGCTACTGTTCGCTTGTGGTTGTGAGGGCAAAACAATCCTGCCCACACCTCAATGGCAAATTTCTAATGAACTACTTCTTCTCTGCACAAACTATACCCTATAGAAAAGGAAACGTTTTTGGATTTTGCCTAAAAGCGGCATAAGATCACTGGGAATGCTTTTACAATAGATCAAACAATGATTGGTGTGAGACTTTAAGTCATTTGGTGTGTTAAACTTGTATTTTTATTTTCTGTATGATTGTTTGTCTCCACAATGTTAACCCAAACTGCAAGTTTTTGTAATCAATGCCTTTTAAAACTGTTGATTCATCAATTTGGCAAACATCTAATTTAAGTTGCTTTACTGCTGTAAGTTTACTAATATTTTTGTCCCATCTGTGCTCCACTAGTTTGGATTACAACTAGCGCTCTCTAAACTGCTTGTCATATGGGTATCTTTGTTACTGCAGGAGCTCTGCAGAGAGGGTGGCAGGGCTTTTAATGGAGAAAAGCTAAACAAAACAGTGCGTGTACAGGTCACGAAGACAGATTGACCACACGCTGGGGAAAGAAACAAGAAAAACAACAAGATGAAACATAGGTGACAGAAGGACGCCAGCTTTAAGGTCATGATGGTCAAAAAGAAAACCCTGGTCTCAGTGCTCCTTATGTATCTCTTTATTCAGTCACCACCTACTATTATTACAATAGTAATTTTTAAAAGGTTGCCCCACACAGTGTGGAAAATCTACAGCCACCTGTTATGAGACGTGTTGTGTTACTTCTAAATGTTCCTACATGGGGTTTCTTTACAGTAACAAAATGTTTAAATCATAAATAAAAGTTGATTTAAATGAAAAAAAGTCAAAAATGCAAAAAATATCAAGTTAAAAATCATTAAATGCGCATTTGGAATATTAAGTATTATACAGTCTGTTCTCCCACGTTATCAAAGCTAGAAGGCACGAGGTCATAACACACATGGCACACACACGCTATCGCACTTCCTACAATCTTTTGTCACCTGCTGCAACTAATGCCCACTGCAGGGCGAGGGCAGGACAGTGGCCTGATGGGAAAATGGGAAATGGGCTATTATCAAGCTAACGGGACACCACGGCCCGCTAATCAGATCAGGAAACAGGGTGTGCGTGTCCCACACAGCAAAAAACCTGTGTGTTTCTGTATGTGTGCTAGACAGGGGTGACATGTCAACTCAGCACAGCACTAATGGCAATCAAGTTTTAGGGAGGCAGCGAGCTGTGGTGTTTTAGGCATCACTTGGACCCATGGACGGGCCTTTCCGGATCCGTGTATGTGCTGCTGACTGAGCATGAGTCAATGAGTCAGCTGCCCGTGGAGGAGAGTAAATATTTGGGTCCAGGAAAGGAAACATGTATTTCCTTTCTCCAACTACAGAACAATAATTGCCTCCTTCTCCTGCTTTCTGTGTCTGCTTCTCAGAATAGCAGTAATTATCACACTTCCCTGCATTCATCCAAAACCTTCATTGTCTAAGACAGCGGACTGAAAAGAAAAGGGTGGTGATGGGTTCATGCTTGTGTGTCTGTGTTTCTTGTACATGCTTGCGCTGTATTGCTAACATGTAAAACAATTTGTTAAATTGGGATATAAACATTACCTGGGTAGTGGTGTGATTAGATGTACCGGATTTAGCAAACTTTCTTGCCTGACAATGGGCCTTAATCATGAGACAATCTTGAAAATACAGCAAAAATGTGTATCAAGAAGCTAATGGGACTTTTAGAATCAAAACCTGTGGAATCCCACACTAATTTTATCCAAATATAAAAGTAAGAAATTGACCTCTATAGTTTGTAGAATGTTTCTCCTCTACTTCCTCAATATCCTTTGACTTATTTATTCATACTATTCTAAGATATTTTACAGAGGTAAAGGGGTAATTGGTTAAAAACATTGTTTTGTGGTTGCAATGTTTGGTGCTTTTTTTTTTTTTTGGATAAATCAAGAGGTCCTTGATGGTGATACAAAAACAGTTTTTAACATCCCTCTAAAAAATGTAAATGACCATGTCTAAACTTGAAAAGGGTGAGAATAACAAGTTTTTAAAGAAGAATGTTCACTGTTAGAGAAACCCTGTAGATGTTTGTTTTTTTTGTTTTGTAGCCGTGCTTAAGACCTCCTGTTTCCTGATCTGGCATCTATTTGGAATCAAAATGCATATAAAATTGTGGTTTCCCCTAAATTAAAATAAAGACATTGTACTCATCTATCCACCAAACAATGAATATATTTACAGCAGATTCCTTTCTTTATTTTTTTCCACTGAATTGAACTAAAACATTGCATTTAATTATTCTTTCTAAACAAAGCTGTTATTGATTGTCGCTATTTCGACCAAACTGGTGGGATGTGTAAATGTGTGTAACAAGTGAATGGTTAGAATCATAAAACACCAATGTTTCCTTTAATTTATTTTATCATGTCAACAATATCAGGCACAAAGGTGGCACACCACAAATGTGTTAATATAAAACTTTTTTTTTTGGCACCCAATCACAAAGAGAATTAATTCAAAAGTGGAGCAACTTCTGTAAATGGCACAAAATTATTCCCAGCTAAACTGTTTTCGGATATGTTTCAGGAACAAAAAACAAAAAAAAAAGAACAGCACAGTTCAAGCATGGTTGATATCATTTTCTATAAAAACAGTTTATTGCTTGTGTAAGAAGAAACTTAATGGTTTCTTGTGAAGAATACAAAATCAATAGCTTGTGCTATTAGGGGAAGTTGTAAAGACAGTAAAAGCATTCAGTTTTTTAATAAATAACACACACACAACATTTACTCCATAAGACTGAACACATTGATTGGAAAGCCAATACTACTCAGAAGGGCGACCAACTGGAGAGTTGAGAGAGTAGCCAATAAATAAGAGAATTATGGCTGGTTTGATGTGACTGAACCAATCAACACTAGCTGATAGGGAGCCTCGACAGGCTGTGAGACTTTGACAGAATCACATTGAATGTGGGATGCTTGAATATTAGGTGCTGTCACTCAGACACACACAAACACACACAGACCCACATATACAAACGCACATGTGAATTAGTGTCTAAAGAATACTCGATTTTGACAAGCTGATAAATCGACATTATAAAGCTGCACTCGTGCAAACACGTATGCATGCACGCACACACACTTCAGAAAAATATCATCTTATTTACAATAACCTGGCACTCTACTGTGGTGAAATTGGTATTAGATTCCAGATGACAAATAAAGAAAGTGAAAAAGAGAGGAGAGGAGAACGGTGGGAAAGTTGGGATGGGGGGTTTTCAGGGGAAGCTGCATTTCTTAGTATGCATGTTGATCCTGTTAGGCTGAAATGTAATAACAGAAAACGTAGGTCCCCTCCACAGGAGGAAGGACCCGTTCAACTCCTTCTGACTACCTTCTATTTATCATCCATGCATAGACTGTCACTGGAAAGAATATATTGCTTTAAAAAGTCGCTTCTGTAATAGGTTTGATCTAATTTCCATAAATTTTCATCGGGAATTTGATATTTTCTTCATCAGAGAACAACATAAACTATTTAAAGAGGATGCTGGTGTGGCAAACTTTCCCTTCTATCCCTAAATCTGCTTTTGGATATTCTGTTTTGATGGATACTTTAGGAGTCAATGTGGGAGGGATACAAATATTGGGCAGCTACTCCACCATACACTGATACGCAAACATAAACAAAGCCACATACAGCATTGTATAGCTTTATTGCTGAATTTAAGGTCTTTGTTATTTTCTTCATAAACCAGTGATTGTTTACCATAAACAATGCAAAGGCCTCCGTTGACCTCAGTGATCTGTTTATTTGTCAGGAGTTTATGCTCATGAGATGAAACACGCGGTAAATGGACAATGCAGGAGACACAGCAAAAATATAAATGAAGAAATGTTTATTAATGTAATTTTTGTCCTGAAGACGAGAACGGCCATGTTTGCTAAGATTTATTTTCAACTCAATATCTTGAGAGAAAGACTTAATTACTCATTATCACAAGTTAACATCAGTTTTTCATAAAATTATACCATATTTTTTCAAGAAAATGACTAATAAGCTGTAAACTTGAGAAGAAGATTTTCTTTTTAATAAATTATAAAAAAAATGATAACAGCTCATTAGAGAAATGAGCCAAAATGGCAAACCAGGATAATCCTGACCTGATGGACTTATCGTAGGATGATTTAGTCAAGGTCTAATCAAGTCCTGCATATTTTGGTAGACCAGGGTTTCCTGGTATGGTCATGAAACAAGTTTAACTTTCATCCAAGCCAAACATTTGATTATCCGAGGAAACAAAAAAAAAATGATGAAGTCTGCGCTCAATCCAGACTAACAATGAAGACCACTGGTCTTTGCTGATGGGAAAACACCCTAAGAAAAAATACATGGTTTCATTTGTGGATTTATCTGTGGACTCCGGGTCTTCCTAATGTTGTAGTGTTCTATTGGTTTGTTCTATTAGAAAAAAAACATTTATAAAAAAGTAGCCATTCAGACTAACAAGTTTTTAAAAAATCAGATTATACAAATTAGTTACAATTACCAACAAAAAAGCAGTTTCCACACATTTTACTGTATACACTCCTTAGTTCATTCACACTTGTTGGACAAGGAGGGTGGTTGTCATGGATCCTCTGTCCACCACCCTTCATTTTTCTTTTCATTGGGGTTTTAACAAATTGGCACATTTGAATCCAGAGAGTACACAACTTGAGTTGTAAAATTAAAATATGTCCAGCACAAGAGGGTCTCAGTTTTTCTAACCATTTGCTCACCTGCTTGTCGGGACGTGAAAAGCTTTTAAAGTACAAGCAAAACAACTTGTAAATATATCCATTTGCTTTATCATCATCAAAGGTTTCAGTCTTTTAAAAGTCATTAGCTCTGGATGTCTAAAAGTTCCCCTCATTCTGGATACCACACATGAATGATCACACTGTCTGTACTGTGGACAAAGACTGTTCTCAGTCATGATTTTTCTCTCTGACTTTTGTTTGAAAAAAAAGTTTAGCCATAGATTTTTAGTAAGAAAAAAAAAAGAAAAAATGCATTAAATTCAACTCTTAATTTATCTCTGTTTCAATTTAAAGTTCATCTGTTTCAAAACACTGTGACTATATTGGGATTTCTGTATTGCTATAATTTTCCTTGTTTTGGCTGAAAGGGTTTTGTCGACACTACATTTGTTTTTTTAATTCTAAAGTTTGTGCTTTTATTGAAAATTCATTCAAAGAAAAATTTGAAGAACTAAGCATTTCTTTAACATTTATAAACAAGGAAAGAGAGCTGATGTTTCATGTAAAAAAAAATCTTCCTACATTAAATATATATATATATATGTACTGATTCAATGCTTTTATGTGTTGGCATGAAGTCCAGATGAGTGCAAGAAATTCTACCAAAGATAAACTATGAATAATCACAAATTTCAAGGTAGAAATAAAGATTAAGAGTTTTACTAAAATAAAAGATTTTTTGAGCATTGAAGAGGTTTAAAGCAGAAGGTCGTTCATTACCTCTGCACAACCTGAGTGGACTTTATTGGAAAAGTTGGGGTGCTTGGAGAATAAAGGTTACAAACCAGGCAAAGGGAGATCTGAAGGGTCTGACTGAGTGTGAGGTGGCAGGTTCAAGCAGTGGGTGAGTATTTGCCACCAGGGGGATTCGTGTGTCCTGGGTTTAGGCAGGGCATCATTAGTGTGCAGTGAATTACACTCCAGACACGTCTTTATGTAGACTAATCATATTACAGCAAGCGCACTCAGCCTTAGCCTGGGGGAGTCTGAGGAAGGCGAGGGGTGGAGAGAGGTTGCCGAACTTTACAATCTGATTTGTCCAGGAGAACTCAATGTAATCTAGCGCCTCCGACCGACACCGTTTTATCTATCCGTCCACATGCAGCTTCACATGGCTCCTCCCCTGTTCACCTGCTCGCTCCATCTCGCTTTCAGCCTCCTCAGCACACGTCTGCCCTGCACACTCTTTCTCATCCCTCCTTCTTGTTTCGCCAATCCCTCCGCACACCTACTTCTCCCACCTCTCTCAAACCAGCCATGCTCACCCTGCAGCCAGCACATCCCTGCCCCCACCTTGTCAGTTCTGACAACCTGCTTTAATGGGCGATGTGGCGCGTGCCTCTGACCACTGAGCACAGTCATTAACCTTCACTGGCATAATTGAATTCAAGGTTGATTGCTCGTGACCCTCCCCCCTGCCGAGGTCCCTCTCAATGTACATATTCATTACAAGACCCCAGCTCTAAATGGATTGCACAGGGAAAGCTGTAGCAATCATCCAGGCCGCTCGGAGGGGGCAGAGGCACGCTGCTTGGGGGGGCCGCAAGGGGACCGAGGACAGAGCAATGGGAAGACGGACAGAAGGGGAGGGGCACTAATTGCATGCTAGAGGAAGAGGATGAGATTATGAAAAGAGTAAGAGAATGAAGATGGATCCCTGTGACACTGTCAAATTAGGGGCAGGCCTCGTAACACGGAGAGACACTGAAATGTACAGTGTCACCCGCTGTGCCGGAGGAAGAGGAGAGATTGGGAGGGAAGAGAAATGGAGGGGGGTGAGAGATGAGAGAGAGGCCGTTGAGGCTAAGAGAGAATTGAATGTCGAAGAATGAAGTAATATAGACACACACAGACAGAAATGCAGACACACACACACACACAGGCTCTCAGGCCGCTTTCAGTGTGAAGGAGAGCATATATCACATCACCCCAAAACTCCACCACCCGCCACCCCAAGCCAGCAGGTCTGTGACTCTCCTCTCTCTAATAGCTGTCAGATTACTATCAGCCAAACAAGACATCCAGCAACTCCCCCTCCTCACCCTGTCCTCACTGCCATCCTCCTCATTACCCTTCAACCCTCCTCATCTTCCTCTGCTTTCCCTTCTTCCATCCAGCACAACCTGCTCTCCTCTTGTCTTCTCCTACGTTAGGTTTTCTACGTATCACATCCTTCTGCTGAGCCACAGGTGTCTTCCTCCCATTCGAGAGCTCAACCTCAGCTGTGAAGGTGGAAAGGGGTCTTGAAGAACAAGAAGTAAACTAAGCGAGTCGAGAAAATCCACATCATTTTCTGTAGCTGCTTTTTTGGGCAAAGAAAAACAACTTCTGAGGTCTTTGTTTGTTTGATCCTAATGTATGAACTGCTCATCAATCTTTTGAAAAGATCAGTAAAGGGGGTTCATTTCATCCATTTCATCTGTATTTTAAACTTTTATAGAAGTTGGTTCATTAAAAATAATTTGAAATGCTCTTATGATGAGTAAGAAGTTCATGTTTTTGTACTTCTCTTAGACATATTCATCAAATGACTGATACTTCATTACACTCAGGGGTAAACTACCTGCTAAAGTCATTTTGTCCTGTTAATGTCATTACAAAGCAGCACTAAGCAGTGCTCTGATACAACAGCTGCACCACAAGCCCAGCTAATGGTCTAAACTGGTGGGTTAGTTGTGGTATTTCATGATTGCATTGTGTCTCAGATGCTGTAACTTCAGCTATGACCTAAAATCTTGTTCTATTATGTTTTTAAAATTGTGTATTTCAACTTGGATGAGAACATGACCCTACAGGGAAGAAATTCTTTTCTCCTTCATCTTTCCTTTTAAAGTATATTTCCAAAATAGAAGTATTATCATCATCACCATCATCACAGGCTCAAAGACACCTTTGCTTATGTTTCTGTGAGAATTTTATACATAGAGAAAAATCACTTGGATTGGTTTCCTCCTGTGGTCCTGTCTATTTCAGGGTGTCAGTTTGCACTCGCTGGAGGGTTCTGCTACTGGAAGATCAAAGTAGATGGAAAGCTAACCTCCTTGTGCTTCTTGTGCTTATGTTATAAATTGGTCAAATATTAGAGGATGGTGTCATAAAAATGGGTTGGTTATTTATGAATTCACATGTAGCCATAATTGACTCAACTAGATGCTATCTTCTTAGAAAGTCAGGTGTTCTTCATGCAATGTCAACTTTCAGGACTTGCCTTTTTGTCGACCTTGCACTGCTACTGTCGCCTGGCCGGAAACGTCTCTGCCGCTGCAGACAGCCAGCGGTCCACAGAGAGCTATCCGGCTGTCAGTGCTGTGCACTGCTCCAGCTTTGTGTCAGCTCCATGTGTGAGCTGTGTCTGTGTGTGCTCATGCACGTGTGACCGTCTTTTATCCCCCTCATCAACACTAACGGGGTTTCCCAGGCTCTGGTCAGGAGAGTGTGGGTCACAGGGCAGGAATCAAACAGCAGAACAATGGAGAGCTTCCTCCACTTAACCTCCTAATGGGCTCTCAATGGCTCCCCTGGCTCCCTCAAAACTATCAGCCACTAGATTCACTTACCTCACTGGACCGAGCAAGGGTGTGTGTGGGGGGTCTGCATGCTCTTATCGTGGCATGCTGCAAAAACAGAGTTGCGTATGTGTGTGTGTGAGATTGACAGAGTGTGGGTGTACAGGAGGAAAGCCAGGCCACTGACAGACAAACAGACAGAAACACTGCAGAGACACAACTGTTTCTGATGAGTGGTTTTTTTCTGGTTGCAGGGATGAATGGGGGCAAAACTGTAAATTCTTTCAGCCACCTTTTCAGCAATCTCAGTCAAACCCCCTCCAGTTCCACTGACCAGTATAGATGTCAGCATATGTGAGTGCATAATACTTTGCGTCAAGGCGCATTGCTTCACTAGTTCCACTTCAATAATTACTTTGAAAGTGCACTCCATCCCTGAGCACCTCGCAGCCCCCGAATCTGCAAAGACAAGTGGCCTCATTTATTTCCATGGAGGGAAATAATTTAGCTGTGTCGGGTGCTAACGAGCAAGAGCGGAGGGACTCCTAATTAGATTCACTTTGTTTGTGTCATTTTAATTACATTGTGGTCCCCAACAGTAGAGCCTCCAATGAACCTTCAATCTCTTAGCTTTGCTACCGTGTGTACTACTGGCACCAGGTCCCAGCAGAGCGTCACTGAAAAGCAGCAATCTAAACTGTCCTTTCCGTGTCAAATAGTGCTGTGATAGACCGGGGTTTATGTTAATTTGTTGATTTGGAGCATGTTTGTCAGCTGTGTTACTTTAATCTCCGAACAACAATCCAAAAGGTCACCATCTTCTGATGTAAACAAATACACGCTTGCTAAACTTTTCTGGTGATGAATCATTATTTATTGCCGTAAATTAAAGGCATGGGAGACAGTTTCCTCATCTCTGTAGTCCTAAGCGGTTTGTTTATGTTCTGCGTTTGAAGGGAGAGCTTCACTAAACCGAACCCCTTTTGAGTTTCCTTTTGAAGTATTCCCCTAAGACACTGTCACTAATTATTCTGTGTTTCATGATGAATTCCGCTCAGTTCATTAGACCGTTTTAACTGATATACCCGTCTTGGATCCTAAATGGTTTAGTGCGTACGTCAAGGTAAACACGTGAACCTTTTATATAATTGAGTGATTAATTGATACTTAATGATTAGCACAGACCTTATGTTCTACTTTCATTTCAACCTTGACAATATAATACGAAGTTATTATTTGCAGCTTGCACCTGTTTGAAGAAGAAAATGAAGTATTCTGCTGAGTTTTTAAGCAGTCACCTTCTGCATGTTTTGATATTCGCCCTGCTTCAGTCTGAAGGCCTCTATAAATTCATAGCATGAAGTGATGTGTAGGAATAAATGTAAAAATAAACTAAAACATCAACATATCGCGTGAAATAGAATTCAAGAAGACCCTTTAAAAGAAAAAGTCAAAGGAAAAGAGGACGCCTCAGGGTGTTGCGGTGTCCCTTCTGTGGTGTCGTTCGTGATGGTTTCATCCCATCTGTCCCATGTCGTGTGATAGTGATCAGTCTACAGGGACCCACCTCCACAGATGAGGTCAGCCTTACCTGTCAATCACACTGCTACAGGCCACGACAGGGTCCACCAGGGTCATCTCAAACAGGGAATCCCATATCCTCAGAACTTTAAATTGGAAGTTTTCTCAGGAGAAGATGATCCAAAATGGGAATTTGGCACAGCACTGTTAGCAAAAAAGATCATGCTATTAATTAATTGTTATTTGGTTTGGCCTCAGACAAATTCCCCACAGCCCTATTATCAAATAACACATTTGTGTTAAACATTTATTGGCAGGCAGCATGAAATGTGATCGTGCAGTGAAGATAGTATTAACACAAATGTGTAAAGGTATACCTGTCACAAGCAAAGGCTGCTCTACACAATTTAATAAAGGCAGTAAGGATTTCATCAAGAGAACACGTTTTCTTATTTTTTCGGTTTTGAAAACTAATTTAAGGTTTTTTTAAGCAAACTTTCTTTGTTGTAAGTTTTTAAATAAGATCCAGTCCAATCATTTTTAGATCTATTCTAAAATTCTACAAGTGTTCCAAGTGGTTTTTTTTAATCATTAATATGCTATTTTTGCCCTAAAAAAAGGGTCATTTTTTTTTGTTTATTAGTTTATAGAAATTCGCCTCTGGGTTGTGGATGAGACAGCTGACATGGAGCAACCATGGCACCCCTTTCCCTCCCCTTTTGCTGGGGGCTCTCTGTTTACATTCTCTCCCGCTGGCTTACAGCCCCTCACTCTCATACCTCACATTACCGGTGCAACAAAAATGGCAAACAATATTGGAACCATCCAGCCGTACAGTTTTGAGCCAGATGCTAGCTCAGACGAGGTAAATAAAGATGTATATGAATCAAGATATCCTTCAGGTTGATGCATCTGAATGAAAAAGGGCCGGTAGCTTGTGGCCAGCGTATTTTCTATTTCACTAAAACACTCTTTTTCAAATTGAGTAAAGAAATACTTAGAAATGCAATTTTGAGCTTAAGTTTTATAATAAATGTCCTCTATCATTAGAAAAATGACACTAGAACATGTTAAAAAATACAAAAAAAAAACAAACGCTTTCAGTGGTGGGTCTTTAATTGTCTACTTTCTTGAAAATTAGCCGGATGAAGATCTTTGGTATACTTATAAAAACCCATTAAGATACATTCCTGTCGCTGCTTATCAATTTGGTAACAGGATAAAACAACTAGCTCTTTAATATCAACATTTTAAAACCATATTTTTAATCTGAGTAGTCTGCAAAATGGAGTGTTTGCATGATATTCAGTTATCCAAGCCCTACTCATGACTGATTACCTGGTAGACGTGTATTCACCCAATTAGAAAGTGCCAGAGCATGGTACGATGGAAAACATGCAGCAATGCAGCCCTCGAGTTGCCTATTCCTGGTTTAGATATTCATTTTTTGTCACAAAAATCAAATCTTTAAGTTTGTGCCACAAAGCCTGGTTTTCTGCATTTTGGGTCATACACCACTCGTTCATCACATAATCTGTGCAAAACGATCAATTTTTACTTCAAAACTTAAGTCTCTTAACTGAAGATCTTGTCAGAGTCACCTGCTCTCTGAGCTGTCTGTGTGTGCTAGTAAAGCTAACACAGCTGATGAGCTCCACAGACATGTGAGCTGATCAGCTTTTTGTCCAGGAACAACATTTGACTCTGTAAGACAATGCCTGCACAGAGGCTACACAGCTGTGTGTACACGCACACAGAGACCCAGCTACAGGGTCATCATACTCCAAACACAACTCGCGCCGACCAGAAACAGACCAGAACAGAGAGACAGTAGGTCGGCTCTAGGGAGATGTTAACGTTCCTGCTGTTTTGAAAACAACTTCTTTTCTCGTGCTGTCATGGTTTTCCGTTCTGGGAAAAGTCACACAGCAGCTCCAGTGAATTTCTCCCAGGAAAATATAATAGCAATTTAAATGGAATGGGTTCATGTCGGTATTGATTTCAGTGATGCCTAATGCTAAGATTTAAAGACCCACTCTGATCATCTTTTGAGCTTTTTTTAAAAGCGTTCCAAGTGGTCTTTTTTATCTACAAATTTTAGCCAAAATCAAAAAACCTGTGTCATTCTCTAGGACATTTCTGCAGAGTAGCAGTGGTTCATTATAAAACCCTGCTTCCCCTTCCCATCCCTACTGCTTAGAGCTCTCTATTTGGAGAAAAGGGATCTGCTGCCCACCCAGCGTTTTTTCTATATCACAAATAAGCTTTTTTTTAAAGCAATTTTTAATTGTCTGCTCCTGATTCAGAACAATTTACACAAAGAAATACTCAGAAATGCAATTTTAAGCGTATTTGTCTTTATATATGTCGTCCATCATCAGAAAAATGCCACAAGAACATGTTAAAAACACCAAAAACACGATTTTCATCTGTATGGGTCTTTAAGCATCTTCCCTGAAAGTGTATTCCAAATAAATAAACAATTAAGAAGAGTTACCATACAAAAAATGACAATTTCTTGTGTAAATTGACCGTTTCAGAAGTTGTTCATTAGTGAAAAGCTTGAAGTGATTCCTTTTTGTTCTCTTACATTTAAGCCAGCATTGTGTCCATCTGTATTATTCTCATCTAAATTACTTTTCCTCCTTGCCTTCCTATGACTTAGCCTTTCTTTTTTTATACAAATGACTGCAAACACTACAAAAATGTAACCACTCATTTCAATATTTACAATGCTGGTTCTCTCGTGTTTTTTGATGGCTTTTTTTTCAGCCAGTTTCCACATTGAATCTTGATTTGTTTTGTTCAGGTCTGTCCCTGCTTTTTGTCTTAAATACTGTTTGCTTATGTTTTGTCTTGACTGGCCCTCAGCTGTCAATTTTTTCTTAAACCAGCTGAATATTTGTCATCTGAGTACTCACAGCGGTGAAGTATCTTTCACTTTAATTTGGCTGCACAAATATGATCTTTGAAGCCCATTTAAAATGATGTGAAGACATCTAATGCTCATATGAAAACTATTACTGTTTTTTTAATAATAGAATATTATATAATATAATACTTTATAAGAATATAGTGAGGCTTAAATACATTAGGAATTTCCTATTTCATTAACCAAAACACACTTATGTATTGTAGAACACAGCTGAAGTGGACTGCACTCATGCAGACATTATTGATTATCTTTTAGAAGCTGGTATAAGTCTGGTCTTACTGAGAGCTTAATGGTGCTTTTGAATAAATCACACTGAATGGATGAGTAGATATCATTTGAGACTGTTTTCTCTGTTAATAGTTGAATATTAATAATAAATCTGACTGGCAAATACAAAAATAACAGCTTCTGAAACGATTCTACTTACAAACAGTGTTGCAGTTTAATCAAAACCTCCCAGAGGAATAGAGGCGTTGAAGGATCTAAATGTCTGAAAATCCGTCATTTTGACGACAGTGATATTTGTATAATTAAAAAGGAGAGGGTATTGTCTGGCCCATATATGATATGACTCCTGCATTGATGAAATTATCTATCTTGAAATAAATTAATATGTTTATCAGGTACAGAGGACACTTTAATAACTCAGCTGTCAAAAGTACCCGATTATGTCTGGCAAACTGGCAGCTGATAATTACCCACAATTCATGCCAGAGGTTTAAATCTTTGCACAAGAAAATTGATGAAACACAATCTAAATTAGTTACAGTAATCCGTTCCAAGTTCTGATGAAAAAAGACTTGTGTGTAAGGGGAATAAATAAAGAGGATTTTCAGGTTAGAATCACAAAGCCACAGGAGACCGTGCAGGCTCTTTTTATTCACTCTGAGGTTATTTGGTTACCCCGATTATAGAATCTATTCCACCACAGGATAAACTGACACACAGAAGGAACTGTCTCATTTTCAAACTGCCTGGATGTGGATGTGCTGTCCACTTCTTTCTTGGCCACACACTAAATGTAGCTTCAGGTCTTCAAATCTTTCTGTCATCCCACTATCAGTTAACACAGGCTTGTCCTAATAGGTCTCACTAAATGGATCCTGTGGTTGTTTGTGGAAAGGTAAAGGGCTGTCCAAACCCACTGCTACTGGCTCAGGTACTCAAACATGGGCACGCACACAGCCAGCAAACAATAATTCAAAGTGACAGCAGTCTTCATATTGCAAGTAAATCATGCTCTTTGTTGAATATTAAAGTAATGCATTGTAATGATGATACAGATAAGGTTTCTGCTATCCTTGCCTTACTTGTTTCACTGGCGACCTTTGGCTCCAACTTTTGTGATTCATTCATTGTGTTTTCATTAATAAAATATCAAGCAGAAATAGACCATTTCAATAAACTAAAATAATGGATAATTCCTGCTAATTTCACAGTTCAAAGTCCTTTATATACACCTTGGTTAGTGAAAATGTGGTGACATGTCATAACAAGTGTTTCAACTTTATAAACACTGCTCAAAAGAATAAACAGGACACTATGAAAACACATCCTATACCTGAATGAAGGAAATCTTCTTTTAAATGCTTTATTCTTTGCATGTGGTGACAACACAACCACACAAAAATGATTAAAGGAAATTAAATGTATTAGCCCATGGAGGTCTGGATGTGGAATTATGTTCAAAATGAAAGTGTAAAAACACACTACAGGCTGATCCAGCTTCAATGTAATGTGTTTGAAACAAGTCAAATTGAGGCTCAGTAGTGTGCGTGGCCTCCACGGGCCTGTTTGACTTCCCTGCAAGGCATGGATATGCTTCTGATGAGGAGGCTGATGGTCCCTCGCGGGATCTCCTCCCACACCTGGACCAAAGCATCGGCCAACTCCTGGACAGTTTGTAGTGCAACCTGTTGTTGGTGGATGGACAGAGACATGACGTCCCAAATGTGCTCAGTTGGATTCAGGTCTGGGGAACAGGCAAGCCAGTCCATTACATCAATACCTTCGTTTAAAAAAAAAGCAGAAACTTCTGACCCTCTCCAGCCACATGAGGTCTAGCATTGTCTTGCATTAGGAGGAACCCAGGGCCAATCGTACAAGTGTATGGTCTCACAAGGAGCCTGAGAATCTCTTCTCAGTACTTATTGGCGGTCAGGCTACCTCTGTTGAGCACACAGAGAGCTGTGCGGCTCTCCAAAGAAATGCCACCCCAAACCATTACTGACCCACTGGCAAACCAGTCATGTTGAACGATGTTGCAGGCAAGCAGAATGTTCTCCACGGCGTCTCCAGATTCTGCCACATCTGTCACATGTGCTCAGTGTGAACTTGTGAAGAGCACAGGGCACCAGAGGCGAATTTGTCAATCTTAGTGTTCTCTAGCAAATGCCAAAAGTCTTGCACGGTGTTGGACTGTAAGCACAACTCCCACCTGTGGACATTGGGCCCCCATACCAGCAGTTTATTTCCAACAGTTTAAGCAGATGTGCACATTTGTGGCCTGCTTGAAGTATTTCTGCATGGCTCTGGCAGTGCTCCTCCTGTTTCTCTTTGCTCAAAGGAGGAGGCAGTGGTTCTGATGCAGGGTTGTTGCCCTCCTTTAGCCTCCTCCACATCTGCTGATGTCTCTTGTCTCCTGGTTTCACTTCCATGCTATGCTGACAGACACAGCAAACCTTCTTTCCACAGTTCACATTGATGTGCCGTCCTGGATGAACTGCACTATCTGGACCACTTGTGTGGGTTGTACTGCTGTACTAGCACTGCTGGAGTGACAACTCTGTCGGAATTCAAAAGTCACCAAAACATAAGCCAGCAGACATAAGGATGGAGATGTTGTCTGTGGTCACCACATGCAGAACCTCTTCTTTATTGGAGGTGTCTTGCTGATCATCTATTATTGTCCCTTGTTGTTTACTCCACTTGCACAAAAACATGTGAAATTGATTGTCAGTCGGTGTTGCTTCTGAATTGGACAGTTTGATTACACAGAATTGTGATTAACTTGGAGTAACATTGAGTTGTTTAGGTGTTCCCCAGTATCTTTTGAGAAGTATTTTGCACATGACCTCAGGGTTTTTTTCTTCATGGTCTGAATTCTCCTGTTGTAAGCAGGCTCTTATATTTCATGTACCAATCTCATTTGTTGCTTTTAGGTCAAAGTCTAAATATAATCATTTCAGCACAAGATCCATGTCTTTTATTTCATCTTGGAGGAATATATTACATCTATGTTAAAAACCATGTTAGATGCTGCTGAAATAAACTTCCAGTTTTATTTATAATGTGAGTCTGATGGGAAAATGGGCATAAACTCAGGAAAAAATATGATCATTTAAGATGCAGTCTTTGGGAACTTTCCAGGGTTGTCAACATTAACATGTTAAAGCACTCGACTATCTACAAAAATTAACACGTTAATATTTAATGATGCTGATTAATTACACTCCACGAAGCAACCATCTTCCGCCAGTTCAGGCGTCCATGGCGTGCGTCAATTTCTAATAATTCACTCATCGTCAGGCACAATCCCGCTTATAACATGGTCACTTATGAAAAAAACGAATATTCAATCAATTTTTAGTACTTTATTCTTGTTTTTTTTTAGGTTTTGATCGCTTTTTCACAAAAGGTGGAGTATTTGATAAGTATTGCGGCCCATTGTCACTGTAACAAGACAATGCGTCGCTGAGCCAACAGACCTCGACTGCAGCGGCAAAGTCTGTACTTATCATCACGATAGGTTCAATAAAGCATCAGTTCAGAGAGAAAATTCACCTCTTACCGCTTGTTTTTGTCCAGATCATGAAGGAAAGTTTCTTTTGAAGAAGCCTGCAGAACATTGTGATGGGAACTTCTTTTTTAGGTGTGCCCCCACACCCAGCAGCAAATCAGAACAGAGTATTCACCCGGACCATTTAAGGTATTTTCAGGTCTTTTTCTCTCTTGCCTTTTTGTTCAAAAGCAGCAAATTGTCTAATAAAATTGAACTTGTAAAACATGGTGATTAATTGCGATTAATCACAACCCAAAAGTAAAATTAATCTGATTAACTTTTTAATTGATTGACAGCACTAGTAGTTTCCCTTTGCACCCACAGAAGTCACTGTTTTTTAAAGATGGCATCTGGCTTTGAAAGAAGCTCCACCCCCTCAATCAATAGAAGTGTCATCACATCATAAAGCAGCCACTTCACATAGAAGGTTTGCAATACGGGCCGGGAAAGCCGAGTCCAGGGCTGTCCATATGGTGGACATCTGGATGTTTGGCTGCAGAGGAGAAGCATGGCCATTGGTGGAGTTTTTATCTGTCTGTCTGTGTCTCCTCTCTATCATTAACCTCATGCCCTGACAGTGTGCTCTCTGTGACACTGACCTGCTTCACCTAATGAGCTACCAATTACTACAAATTAGGCGAGAGAGAGGCCACTTCTAACATCCACTCCTGTTTTATCAACACTTCTGTGCGATGTAGTGGGTAGCTTGTGTGGAATAAATTATGATGGGTACATACATCTTGGATTTTGGTATGTGTGATGTTTAGAAAGCATGCTTTTGTTATGTTGGATGTGTTGCTGAGGCGCTTAGCTTCAGCGCTTTGGCCAGGCATCCCAGAGATCATTTTCTTTGCACCTGCTGTGCAGTGTGAATGTGAGCGTGTACACCCACATATTTGATCTTTAACCTTACACACCTGGCTACTCTGAGAGACCAGCTTCTTTCTGACCCATCTCAATGTTTATTCATTTATTTATGGAAAGCATGGAAATCATCGCCCTTGTCCGGGTCTCCTGTGGCAGCGAGAAAAAGCTGCCCAAATTTATGCATGGCAGCAGAAATTAATTAGGCATCAATTAACTCATGCTAATGCTTGTGCATTGAATTTTTTTTTCAAGATTCCGCCTGTTAACTAATTTGTAAAAATTGTTTTGCTGAAACGTCAACAGGCGGTAACAGACAGTCTTGTTGTTTTGTGTTTTGTTTGTTTTTTTTTCTCATGCACAGAGAAAAATGTGAAATCAGAGAGGAATAGAAATAAAGCCTTGAGATGTTAATAAACAAAGCTGGAGGAGGAGAAAAATGTGGCCTGCAGGGGTCACAGCACCAGATCCCGCTTCTCCTCTTCATTTAACTGTGTCCCTGGCCAAGAATAGCCTGCAAGTTACCCACATACACACATGCACCGATTCATAGAAAGACAGAGGGAGTGAGAAAGGGAGAACGAGGGAGAGGAAAGGGAAGTGAGGCATTTATTTGTTGTTTCACACTTTGCGGGCTGCTGGTTTGGCAGGCAACCCCCAAAGGTAGAGTTCAGAGAAAGAGTGTGCATTTGTGTGTGCATGTGTATGTTTTGAGCCATCTGCCTTGATGCCTCCTATCGCCGGGAGGTTTCCAACACCACTTGCGTTAATAGTAGGCTAGCTGTTCAACGGGAAGGAGCACTGGATATCCAGTTTATAAATAATTAGAATAATGATAATAATAAACTCAGGGGTCAAATGACCTGCATAATATGCATATATTTACAATGTAAATGAAGCATAAAGAGACATTCAACATCCTTATACAAATAAAGGGGTAATATTAGATTTAGTTCACTTAAATAATTTGTTGTTGGGCTAAAAATGAAGCTCACCTTTTTTACAAAATGTCATCTGAAATAAAATCCAACATCAAGCATCAGGTAACATACCCTGTGTCATCCGACTGCTGGTGTATATGATGGTTATCTTGGTATCTTGCTGTGTTCTGTTAACCTCAGCGTGCTCGCTGAGGACTCTTAGCAGCATACCGACAGCTTGATCAATAGGTCAGTGTGCTGACAGCAGTCCTCGGGGTCTTTGCAGAAGGAGAGACTGGGTGGATTGAGGAAGGGGGTAGTTAAGAGTGATCATGTATCCTGAAGACATTAGAAGCAACTAAGCAGGTAGAACAAAACCCACAAAACACTCACTTAACAGATGACCCTTACCCCAACCACCAACTCCATTGTAGTACTTTAACACAAACCATGAAATCCACAAAGATAAAATACTTTTTAAATACTCATGAGCTATATTTATTTTGCTGAAATCAGTTTATCTTCTGTAATCTACGTGTGTTGCTGCATGTAAACGATACACCACTTTGAATTATTCCTACTTGTCTCTTTTTACATGGCTATTTGTTCCAACACTGTTCTTCATGGCATCCAAGTAAAATATGTCAGGCAGATAGGGGATGAAGGCGGAGAATACCATGCCTTTACATTTAAGCTGGGCTTTTGGCAAAGCCCCTGAAAGAGGTTCTTTAATCAGCTGGCTAGCTACAGCTCCCTGGCCTGCTTTCACCTTTCCTCAGTTTACAGCCATGATCTTGAGAAGGAGCTTTAAATTGGAAATTATTACACATTAAGCCCTCTGCGCGTAGGCCAAGATCGAACTGAATCAATATCTTGCCCGGCACAATAAATCAGACGCTTTCTCTCTCCGTCTCTTTCCCCCTTTGCTTGTTCAAGTGGCTATAGGCCACTGCTCAACTGGAACATATTTAAATTTTCTTGTAACAAATTAATTCCAACATTTTCTTGTGATTGAATTAGGACAAGTGCTGCTGCTGTCACAAGTGTTTGGGCGGCTCCTGGGGAGAGACAAATTGCTGGGCCTGGACACGGATAACAAGCAGTGGTGTTGAGTCGCTGATAATCTCCCCACTAATTCTCCATTACAGCAAAATGAGGCCATAAATCTTCCTGACAGCTGATCGATGTAAACATTGTTTCCCCCATGATTGCCAGCTCTCCCAGCGGAGCTACTGTCCGCTCACAATCCGCTGAAATTACTCCCACATCAGCCCTCCCTCCCTTCCTCTCCTGCTAGCAGAAACCGGTGTGTGTGTATTAGACCGGCCCAACAGGGAAACCAAAGTCACTCCTGTCCTGTAGAGGGAAGAGGTGGCCGTTTAATTTTAGCTCAAAGCTCGCTAAACAAAAGGAAAATAAGAATCAAAATGTCTTCAGTTTAACCACTGGTGCAGGCGATCCTTTTGCAAAGGAATGACTGGTCCACCAGCATGCTGTTTAGCAGGATAAACCTCAGTGAAAGATTGAGTCGTCAAGCAGTCAGAGACCCACTATCACCATGTTCACTGTCTGATAATGTTCTGCACTATTATTAAAATCCAATATGCATGCAATTCCAGTGCTAGGAAATGCAGTTAAAACAGGATGTCATGCTGTAATTACCGACAGAAAAATCATTTTAAGACATGTCAGCAACAATCTGTTTAATGCATTTGGAGAATATATTTGTAAGTATAGCAATAAACAAATGGGGTATTTTAAATCATTATCGGAAAATTTAATTTGTGCAGATAGGAAAAAATAGCTCTTTGGTAGCATTTATCTTTTCATTAACTGTAATTTGTCTAAATATCCTGCTCTCTGAATTCTTCCCTCTGGCACAACTCTGTTTGTTTACTACTAATAGGTTGGTTATGTGCTGCACGTACTGACTGGGGGTTACCACTCCATACAGAGAACACACAGCTGCTAAATAGCTTTCTTCCAAGTTTCACGCACAGGTGTTTGTGCTAAAACTCATGTCAAAGTGCGACTTTTTTTCCTGCACTGTGTGGGACAAAATTCCTCCTTTTTTGGTATCAAAAATGGGAAGTTCCTGCAGTTTGTTCTTGCCACATTTTTACTGTTTGTTTTACACTGCTTAGGGCATGTAAAGTGTGGTGTACTGAACAGCCCACTTGAGGACTTCACAGGAGTGGTGCTCTTGAGGACAGATTTGAGCTCAGTTTTCTTCTCTTTTCTAAACTTTTAAGTTCCTATGCCATTCAGATTTTAATCTTTGAAAAACGTTTACAATTTTTATAGCTTAAATAGTGTTTTAAACAGTTTTGTATTTCTAAATGTATCGAACTAATCATTTAAATTGTTGCAAGCTTTCAACCTGCTTCATTCTGTTGAAAGGTGAGATGTGTCCATGCCAGTTTTAATAGAGTAAGAAGCAGAGTGAATATACCATCAGTCCATCACTGGACTACACATGCTGGATAGTAATTAACATGCACACACAGCCAATTTGGAATCATCCATCAACCTAGCTTGCACGGTTTTGAACTGAGTGGAAGCCGCACCCTAAAAAGCTCATTCAGAAAGGTGGGAGCATTCATCTCTACACTACAATAAGAAAAAGAAGAAAGAATATTTTCACAGATACACACGCTACTGTAACTCAATGAAACACTCAAAACTACTGCAAACGCGTTGATGAAGAGACAGAACAAAAAATGTATCTGCTTCTTTCTCCTTCACTTTAAGTAAGTAGCTGACATTAGCTTGGTAAATCCCATGCAAGCCGGAAGTTAAATCCCAGGCAAGCCGGAAGTTAAATCTCAGGCAAGCCATGAAGCGTGGCCCCGGCAACCCTCCTCAAGAACTGGCATGAAGAGGAGCGGCCCCAGCGAGTCGGTGAATGGAACAGGAAACATTAAAAGAGCGGTCTGGGTGTAGGTACCATATGTGTTCAGCATGTCAGATCAGCACGGAGGCTTGCGACTAGTGATGACGTTGCAATGTTTGATTGGCTGTACAATTGCCCGATGACGTGTAAGATTGCGATTGGACAAATGACTGTCCGGTTGGCCAGAGCAGATCTCCACACTAAAAGGCTATTTTAAATTCCCTAACTACTCTTTAGCTAATAAGAAACTATATAACGCAGATCAATCTACTGCCCTGGATTTTGAAAGCAATTCAGATACCATGCTCACTACTTTTTTTTAACAGCAAATATAAAGTCACCGAATTCACAAAGTGAAAACGTAATCCATACAAGCATTTTACGAAGACTATTTATGAGTCCACTGTGTTCTGATGATGAAAAAGTTGATGGATTACTAAAAAAATACATTAAAATACTTTTTTTCGCTGAAATGGTTCAAGCGCAAACCATTGTGGTCTATGTTCCCCAATCTAGTGAGCTTCGATGCACACTGGTTTTTTGCAGAGAATTCTGGGAAATTTATAGGGCAAATGCACTAAATAGTAGTGAGTAGTGAAAGAATTCGAACATAGCTTAAGTAGTTAGTCTAAGTAGTGTCTAAGTGGTGTTACCAGGAATTCGGACATAGTTTGTCTAAGTTGTGTTAGTGTGAAGCCTCTGTATCAATCTGACAGATATATGGCACATATGGCACCTACACCGGTGACCCTCCTCAGGGACAGACACACGTAGAGTAGCAGCACCTGTGACCCTCCACAGGAACAGGAAACTTTAAGGATGGCGCCGGCAATCCCCCTCAGGACTGGATAGGCTAGACGTGGAATGACATAAGAAGAACATGGAGGCAGGAAAGCCCATCTAATGTGGCATGGCATGGTGTAGACTACAGTGGCAAAAAATCCTGCCACTGCAGCAAAAATTTCCCTGCTGGGTCCAAGGTCATTCTGTCAGGAAGTGATGGTTGAGGACCCAAAAAGCAGGATGCCTGGCTTGGTGAAAGAAAATTGAAACTTTTAATAAATAGACTGAAACATGATAAAACCATGGGAGTAACAAAAAGGTGGCAAAGTAAAGTGGATGACTTGACAAGGAAGAACTGAAAAACAGACCCTGAAATAGACTGAGAGTTAATAACTGAAATGAAGACTTGGATCATGACAAACCCGAAACTGGTGTGACTGAGGGACAGCTCAAAACAGAACATGACCTAAAAAACATAACATAAATGGCAAAAACCAAACCAAGGATCATAATCATCTCAGAAGGCTGAGGTCGGTGTGGAAGCAGCTAGAGGGAGGGGTTCTTGCAGTAACAAAACGGGTCTGATCATCAACCCTCCACTGTCGGGTTTGATAGTGGCTATTATGCATTAATTTCTAAATGTTGTGTTTCACCATCTGTAATTCAGGTCTTTTTCAACAGGAAAGTTTTATTTTTTTCACTTTCAAACAGAGCATAATTTTTTAGTTACTCTCACATTGAGCATATACTTCAAAAGCAAGCTCAGTAAGGCGTATAGAGTCTGGGTACAGTTCAAGTTGTTCTGATAACTGATCAATTCCTGGTTGACGGTACAACAACAAATACCACAGATATGACGTCATCAGAGGTTCCTGAATCATGTCTATTAGTAAACAACTGTAATTTCCCGTTTTAAATGTTTCAAAAATAGAAATGAGGAAAGTTTGTCTCGTTTTTAAATACATATTTGTAAAAGGAAAAACAACACAGTACTGTGATGTGTGTCTGGACTGATTAAATAAGAGCTCATCACTATCAAAGATATTGAGAGTAACAGAATATTGATGTAACTTTACAAACCTTTAGACCACTGTCCCCTGGGTTTTAGTTTGAGCTAATTCTCGTTTCGAATTGCTTAAATGAAATAAAGAAGCTGTTAAGTGATACACGCATCAGTTTGTAAATATCCTTTCCTTTAATGCAAAATCAATAAAACTAACAACAATTTTTTTTTTGAGTGTTAGATCATTTTTAAGACTAATGTCAGTTAGATTACATGTTTGTAATAATGAGAATTACAAGTCTTTTAAGACTCCAATGAAAAATGCTTTTTGTTGTAAGATGTTCTTGTAGCGTTTTTCTCATGACAGAGGACACATATGAAGAAAACTAAGTTTAAAAATGTTTTTCTGAATATTTCTGTAATCAAATTGCTGTGAATCACAAGCAGATGCAGCAGGTAATGTTAGTGTGGGGCTGTGAGGGGCTGTAAGCTAGCTGGAGAGAGTGTAAACAAAGGGATAATGGGAAACAGAGGCAGGCTTACTCCACGCCAACAGTTCCCCCCACAATTCAGAAACAAATTTCTGATTAACAACTGCTGCTCTGCAGAAAATATATCTTTGAAAATGACGCTTTTTTTTTACTTAGCCTATGGCATAATCATATTTAAAAGACCACTGGGAATACTTTTAAAATAACTCAAAAGATGATCTGCGTGGGACTTCTTCATCCCACAAACGTTTGCACTCCTTAAAAGAAAAGGGTAGAAATAGGTGATACAATTTTTGTTCTAAGCTTTAAACTTGAAGTGGCATCTTAGAAATTGTAAAAATGCTTTCAGCTGTTTGTCTGCCATACTTGATATCTAACAGCAATCCAGAACCCTTTAGCTGCTCCATTGTTTGCTTTCCTAGACTAATAAGAACTGTAACTGTTTCTGTCTGCTACTGAGTGCTTAGATTTGGTGCAGGTATTTTTCTTTGTTTATTTTATGTATTATTTTGTTTTAAATACACTTTTCAGGAATCCATTAAAATGTTCCTATCTATTACTCAATTGTTTGCCTTGATATGATCTGAACTCAAATTTATACATATTTACATGACAACACAACATCATGACAGTACTAACAACCTCTGCTAAGTTTTACAGTTAACTTTTAACATTACTTTGCCTTCACAAATGATACAAATTCTCCTTTCTATGTTCATTTGCGTCCCTTTCCTGTCTATTCAGGCTGCCCTTACAGGAGAAAATATGAGTCCTGTGACCAGGACACACCCAGGGGGTTACATGTGACACTCCGGCAGACATCCTGCTCTGGCTCTAAAGGTTAGTCGAGCCAGCGCTCCTCTGCAGTTGGTCCCTGTCTGGCTCTGTCGCAAGCATTATGACTTCATCACCCCCAAGAGGAGAGAAAGCAAGAGAAAGAAAAACAGTTTGCACTCATCCGTCAATGTCCATCTCAAATTACAGCTCAACCAATCACTGGTGAGGATCAATAGGGAGCGGCTGGACAGGTTTAAGGGGTGGCTGGATTTAGAGATGGAAGGGAAAAGGAGGGTCTGAAGATGCTTGCTGAAAGACAGAAGAATAACTGATCAATAAGAATGGATTTTGTCATTTTGAAAGGAGCTGTCAGAGGGGTGTTAACTCCCACCTGCTCAAAGCTATTTCCTCCAGACTTGGTCCTTGATGACACGTTGCTTCATCACACTGCACCAGCCCAGTTCTTCTTCCCCACTTTGTTTACTGCCAATGAGCACTTATTATTTTCTTTGGCTATCAATTTGCATAGTTCATTTGTGCTCTTTCAAAGGCCAATCTGACACAATAATCTGTCTCCACACGGTTGTAATTGCCAAGCATCCTCGTGATACTGCATCCTACGCCTCCTCCCTACTCCAAGTTGCAGTGCGCGTTAAACCTGACCCCTGCACTCCTCCTCACTCGAGGACAAGCGCTTACACTGCCAGTGTCAGTCTGATCAGAGCTGTGTGTGTGCGCTGGCTGATTAACTCAATAAGAAACAAAGATCTTCTTTATTGGGATGCTCTCTGCTGTAATGGTTGTTTGATTGGAAGCCAGTGGCTGTATTGACAGGTGAAGTGGACTGATTAATGGGGGTTTAACCCAGTAAGGATAACAGTCCTTCACATGGATTATTTAACTCTAAAAGAGTGACTGATGATCCACACCAAGCACGTCGTCCAAGTCATTCTTCTCTAATCCTTCTTAGCACAGTAATGGAGGCATTTATCTGGTGATTTTTGAACATCTCCCAGTGTACATCTTGACATATATATTTTTTTATAGCTGTTGTGTCAAGTTTGTTATATTTGTTTAACATATTTAATTTCTAATTTGGGTAAAACGTTCTATTCCTGCTGTGTATGCATCAGGAGATGTATGTAAAAAGGCTTCAAAAATGCAGATTATTTAAGATTTTTTTTTCGTCTTTTAATACTTACTGTCTGGGTGGTATTTAATATGCTGAGTGAAGGTTAGGAATGCGTTGATAGATTTTATTAATTAAAAGAAAGTCAGCTAAAGGATTACATAGTGGCAGCAAAGCATTTTAAATGTATACACAGGACCTTCCAGCCAGTAGTAAGCTGTCTATTTCAGTTTTCCTTATGCTAATGCATTGGCCTAAAGTGCAAAGTTGTAAAGTAAAGAGTAGATCAGCAAAGGGAAAACATTTTTTTATGAAGAAAAAGCGTGTGGAGGAATTGGAAGAATATAGAGTATCAGTATTGTGTCTGTCATGAGGGTCAAAGGTGATATGTTTAGGGCTTGGTTGAAGCTCTGGTTTCAATTCTGTGGATCAGAACAGCTTAAATTGACACCAAGACCCATCTGCCCACTGAATTAATCCTGCACTCTCTTCCATTTGGCAGGGTTTTTTTTGTTTCCTGCATCAGCTCCATCCATTTCTTTATTCATTCAGTTGACTTTTGAAAGGGGAGAGGTGACACATCCCGGGGCTGATATAAAGAAAAAAAAAATCCAATGATTTCATAACATTTACAGACTAGGGTCATCAGCAGTTATATTTTACTTCTCCCTCCTCTTCCTCTCTTTCCCTCTGTCTTTTTTTGTTGCAGAATCGATCGTCTGTTTGTAAGGAGCTCAAACAGAGCAGGATAAGGATTCAGAGCTCTGCTGGCAGAGCAGAAATGCTGCTGGGGAAAGAGACAGGCAAAATGCAAGAGCTGTTTTCCACACTCGCAGTGAGTGTGCATGACCTCAGGGCCAGAGAGAGATATCAGGGAATCAGGCAGAGCAACCTCCCCCCCGACAAAAAATGGAATATGAAAAGCAGGATGGCACTCGGGTCTGTGATTTCAAGCTCAAATGAGTGCAAATTAATTAAAATAAAAACTTTAAAAGTCAAGAAAATATTTCTTTTTTTTTATGTTAAACCTGAAGTTTTTTCAGTGTGACGTTTTTCTGGATTTTGTGATATTTTTTGTTACAGCTGTGCTATGCGTACATCATTTTTGCTGCAAAGCATAAAGAGTTAGACAACAGGTGATGGGCCTGCATGCGCTCTTACCCTGGCAGAGACTGAAGCAAAACAACAGTTGACAGTATATGACACTGGCCATCAAAAAAATGGCACAGCAAAACTGTCTGCCAACGAAAATCCCGCTGATGAGGAACACAGAATGAGAGAAAAGAGGAAGACCTTAGAAATGGTAAGAGAAGATGACAGAATGACACATATGGGACAAAAATGTCTGGATGTCTGTTCCCCGGAGCTTGCTCGAGCCCACATTGGATGCCTACCTCTTCCTCTTGCTCTGGCATAGGCGTCTGCAGTGGCGACTGAGGAAGTGGAGCCCCACGGGGGTCAGCCATGTAAGGAACATAAAAGGCCAATTTAATTTAGCACGTCCGTGGCTACAAAGTATTTTAATTCCGACAGCTGTGACTGAGGAGTTAATATTTGACTTGTCAGAAGTGGGGGCGAGGCCAGTGAATCATTGTAATTCTCATTAAGAGGCTCTCCCCCAGCAGCACCCTAATGCAGAATAATGAAAGTCAAGACAGAGTGAGCTTCTAATGCCAGTTGAGGCCTATCTTTTAATATTCCCCTCTTGATGGATTAGGGAAGCGGGAAATTCATCTTGGATCATAGGGCCTAATTTAATAAGGGATCATTCCAGGAGTATTGCATTTTATAATAATGTCATTTAATGTGTCGTCTTCCATTTTTACTGTCCCATATGTATGCTTATATAATGGCGCCAGAGGGATGTGTTTTTACAGTGCTCAGATCTCTTCTGTGTCCACATTCGCCCTGCAGACTAGCCTGCACCGTCTTTCTGTGGTCTCCAGCCCCACAACTCGGGTTTTTATTTCATATTTTGGTGATAAAGTCAATTGAGTGAGCACTTATGAGAAGTTGAGTTACTCTGGTATGTTGCTGCTGCTCCAAATTATTTCTGATAGTATTTAGAGAAAATCCCTGTGATATGAGTGTTGGGATTGTAAATATCACCCAAAGGAAATATGATAAAGATACATTGTATTTGCTTCATCATGAGCTCAGAAAACCTCCCTCAGCCAGGCTGAGCTATATTTATCCAACCAGTCAACGGAAGGAAAACCACTTTTAGAAATAAAATAAGACAATTGCAGCTTTTTAGAAAAAAAAAACTGCAGTATTAGTAGATGTAAACACTGTATTCTTGTAGCTGAATTTGTGTTACAATAGAAAATATATAACTTTTATTTTGGAATATCAAAGATCAGCAAGGTTTTCTGCTCTCGTGATTGCCCATATGGACATTATAATGCAAAATCTTTACTTTTTTTTGTATTGACTGTTGTGTAGGTCAATGTGTAACCGCTCTCCATGTTGTGCTTAAATTTACATAGCATATTATACAGTGTATAATTCCAAAGACAGCAGGCACAAACATTTAAATATCAATTCCACTTTTACAAGTTTATTTTAAAAGTAACATATAGCTTTTTTTGAGGAAAAAAATGTTTTACATTTGTTTCCAGAATATTGTCTTTGCTTGATTAAAAAAAAAAAAAAAAAAGAAATACCCACATTTGTATTTAAGTTTAAAAAACTGTATCAATGTAACAACGTTACTAACCTCACATTTTCTTTTTTGTCCACAAACCCATAATTGTTTTTTTATAAATAATATTGCCTCTTTCATACTGTATACTTTTACACTTTTATAGTTGCAACAAAGACATAAACATTATACAACAACTAAAAAATGTTGGCTTTTGCACAAAAATTAGTGCCAGTCTTTATTGTGTTTTTTTTTTGTTTGTTTGTTTGTTTTTTCTTTTTATAAAACAAGTTTTAAAATTATAAGAGTTTTTATGTCCACTTTAAAAGAAATATATGTCATCTTTAAAAAAAAGGAAGCAGCTTTAGGTGGTCCCATAAGAGCACTTCCAGCACACAGTTTATTACCCATGACTCTTTGACTCTTTAAAAGAAGGATCCCTGTCATCGTTAAGATAAGTAGCAGTCTCTCAAACGTGCTTTAGCCCAACAAAGTGTTTTATCTTTGGCGCACTCATATCTTCAGCACCTCCGCCTGCCTCCTCCAACATTCTCTTCTCTCTATCTATTCAGCACATATCACTGACCTTGTTCTCCCAACTCCGTTGTCTCTTGCAGTGGACCTTTCTCTCTTTCTCTCCCACTTTCACATTCCACTATCTTTAGTCACTGAAAGTCAGAATTCATTCACAGCACCACAACCAAACTTTTCAAAAAGGCATCCAAGCCCAATCTTAAAGCTAGGTGGCAAGTATCGGCTGAGAGATATACTTGTTTTCAATCAGTTGGCTTCCTTCCTTTCTATAACAACCAGTTATCTGCAACAGCAAGTGTTAGCTATTTTGGGCTGCTTGCTATATTCGTTCTTGATACGTGTCATTTCCCTGGAATTTGTTCCTCTTCAAAAACAAAAGCGAGAAGGGAAAGTTTTGTGCACATCACTGATTGCCCTCCAGTTGTTTGAGACTTTCTGAAAATTCTGCAAAAGCAAAATCCTATTTTTACCAATGTTTGCATAAGAAGTCACCCTGACTCTTCTGAATTAACGGGACTTGATTTTGAACTGAATGGATGCATCTGCTACACTAACACTTTCTTTAAGTTTTTGGATGATCACACACAGTGCTGCTAAATGAAGGAGGCCTGACACTGTTCATTTGTGAGCTTGATTTTTGCATCCTATTTAAGAATGAGACAAACAAAACCTAGGAACATAATGCAGGTGTGTTGAAGTCCCACTCCAATCATTTTTTGATCTATTTTAAAATCATTTTCCAGTGTTATTTTAATTATGATTGTATCATTTTTCGTTCTGTTTACACTCTCTCCCACTAGCTTACAGTACACCTCCTTAATAACCCCAACATTACAGATGCGACAAAATTGGCTAGCAATATTGGAGCTCTCCAGTCGTGCAGTTTTGAGCCAGACGCCAGCTAGAATGAGGAAAATAAAGACGCACAATGCTCTGTTGGTCTGCAAGTGGATGCATGGTAACTGAGTGCACCAATGAGCTTGTGGCCCACCAACTGGAGCACCAACATCACAGCTTCAAGTTTTTTCCAACTGCATTTTTTTCATCTTTTCCTGATTTACAATGATTTCAATAAGGAAAAAACTAATTTTTAAGCTTAATTTTCTTTGAATATGTCCTCCATCATAAGAAAAACACTACAAGAACACGTTCAAACACCAAAACACATTTTTAATTGAAGTGAGTATTTAAACAAGATAACAGATTATTCAGCAAACACTTAAACACTTGAATCCAATGAAAATGATGTTTCTTGTGTTTTTAACATCTTGTAGCCTTTTTCTCATGAAGGAGGATATAAAAAATAATGTATGCTTAAAACTGAGTTTCTGAGTATTAGTTTGTTCAAATTGTGGTGATTTAGAAGCAGATAAAAACCTATCATTTATAAAAGCTTTCCATTGTGATGCAGCAACTGGAATGGGTGGGCCAAAGTCTCCTAGCTCTGCTCGATTCCGATACATTCACTTGCCTACAAATTGATACATAAACATAACATTAAAATGGATGCATTTTCCTCTATTTCCTGGCATCTGGGTCAAAACTTTACAGCTGGATAACTCCAGAATTGCTCGCCGTTTCTATTGTTCCACTAATGTTAGCTTGGACTTGTGAAGGGCTGGAAGCTGGCAAGAGTATAAATAAAGAGTTGATGAGATATCAGTAGAGGGTAACTTCCGTGCCACAACCTGGAGATTAATTTCTAATGAACTCCTGCCGCACTGCAGAAAATATGTCCCAAAAACCAACACAGACTTTTTGATTTTGGCTAAGAATGGCATAATCAGAATGAAAAGACCACAGGGAGCAGTTTTACAATAGATCAAAATATCGTTGGAGTGGGACTTTATTTCAAATGAAAGCATTGTGCCGTAGGCTTCTGTCGCCTCTTTGACATCTGCTGATCCAGCTCGCACAAGCAGCTCTTCTCTTTTGTGTCTTAGAATACCCCATCACTTCCTGTTAGGCTGTACTCCAACTCGATGACTTCCTCCAACTCACGGTTGTAGCTGACAGGAGCTTCCACCTTCAGAACATAGTGTTCATGCTTCTGTTATTAGCCTATAATGAGGTACATGTGCGCATATTTGTGCACGGCACTTGCATTTTTCTTGTACTGAGGTTGAACAACCCACATGCTCTGGCCTAAGGAGTAAATTACCATGGTAATATAGATGTCGATACTGCTGTACCAGTGAGGGGACGCAAGTGGCAGGATCAATGAAAACATGTGAATAAGATACCCTGGATGACAGCTGCCATCCTACTTTAAGATTCTGTTGCTTCTAAAGCACTTGACCTATTGCTCTCATATTCCTCTGCCCCAAAGACTTTTAAATATACAAAAAGCAGTTTAGCCCACGATGGACTATATGTTTCATAGGAAATTCATTTACCAAAGTAAAAGTCTGAATTGTTATTACAACAGTTTCAGGCAGTGCAGTATAGTTACAGACGCTCATATTAAATAAGCACACAAAGTTGTTTTTTAACTACTGTTATTTCTTCAAAGTTAAATGGAAAATGTGATGAATATTTTCTGTCCCTTCAGTGGACTTGAACAGAGTCACAAAGTTCCTGCCAAGACACATTTAAGAGGTTCAGTTCTCCTTTCTGACTCATCTTAAGATGAGTCATAAAACAAAGTACAGCCAAAACACATTAATGGGGAGATGATGACAATGCTGAAACCACACAAGGGATATTAGATTTCGCGCAAGAAATGTGACAAATCAGTTTTATTTATAACCAACAATGATTATCTGTATAAATATCATTAGTTATATGTAAGTCTAATCATGAGATACTGTATTTATCCTTCACTTAAATATTGCTGTTGGGCACAATTTTATCAATATACTTCAGCTTGTTGGACTGAAATTGCACATATTTTTTTCCTAAATAACTTGTATTAGTGCAGCTTCATTTCTGATCCAGTGTACACATGCAGATACTTAAATGTATCTTTCAGACAGTTACAAGTTTGTTTCCTGCCATGTGAGTCTCCTTACCCCTTATGTACTTAGAGAGTATCAGCTAACAGAGTAATGGTTTGTGCATGAAGGCGCCAGAAACTTGAAATGACTCCTTCTGTTGCTCCTTTAGCCCAAAGAACCCGTGACTCATTGACAGGGTTGCTAATTTTATATTTTTCGAAACATTAACATTTTCCTGAGCTTAAAATATATAATTGTATCTTGTTTAATGCATCAGGACCTTGTTTAAGCACTCTTTTGAGAGTATTTTCTTTTTTCCCACCTTTTTTGATATTCTTAAAATGAGGTTGTTGGTTTTGTTCCCATCCTACCCCCCATGTGTCCAAGTACCCTTGGGTAAGACACTGAACCTCACATTGCCTCTGGTGGTTAAAGGTAGGTGCTAGTGTTCCACAGTGGAGCCGCCATAAGAGTGTGAATGTGAGCGTGGATGAGTGAATGGGACTGTGACTGTAACGCACTTTGAGACTTTCTAAGAAGGTAGTAAAGCACTATATAAGTATATTTACTATTTAGTCTTATTTATAATAAATTGATCTGTTGATTGTTAAAAATTGTCTATATTAAGTTATAAAAGCACTTGGATAGACATTTGAGCAATGGAACACACTGGATTTTTACTAAAAAAATAATGGAGAAAAAAAAGACTACAAATATTGTTACTCTTCTCTAATTCTTTTTTTATAATGAAGATTTTGGAGTGAAAAAATGTGCATGAAGAAACAAAAACAAATGAGATTGTATGAGGGCGTTATGTTAGCTTTCTCCTAGTTTTTTGTTGAATCCGACTGTGTCCAAGACTATGATTTTATTGGGCATGCCTTCTTCCACAAAAAACATTTTTTTATACATTTGCAGCAATTAAAGGCAGAATTTGATGGACTAAAAGCAAAATATTGGTAATGTTTATAGATGTTTAGGTCACATTTTCCCAAGATTAGTTTGCAGGCAACTACAGAACCAAATGGAAAACTGTAAGAAAAATACAACCAGACTATTAATCATGTGGTTGTATGTTTTTAACATCAGTAAGGCATATTAATTTTTGTGCAGCACGCAGATTTATGGTTACGTGAAAGCGGCTAACAGCTTCATGAGTTGAACATTTACAGTGCACAGGTGATTAATGTGGGTACTGAAAACCAGGGGCCATTTCCCCTCACATCTAAACTCAGCCATGGCTACACGTGTCTCTCACCAGTTCAGAGAACATTTGAATGCAGCTGACAGATATATAAATGGTCATAAATGGTTCTCTGGACAGAATGTTGAAAAAGCACTTAACCCCAGAATGAATGACCGTAGACCTCCCTGAATTTAGCCACATTAAAAAGGCACTCCAGCATCGTGGTACAAATACTGAAAGATTTGTCGACTCTTTTTTTGCAATTTCATGACATTTCAAAATGGCATTTCGTAAACTTCAAACGGCGTAAACACAATCAATAAGAGATGGGTCAGGCCTGTTTTTCCAAAAGCTTTTTTGTAATTTAAGAGTCTGTGTACAAACATTTGATGATTGAAAAGCAAGTGCTCCACTTTACTCACACACAGATGGGTGGATCTTACCAACTTGTAAATACTGAGCAGCATGGGCCAAATGTTTAACATTTACTTTGTGCCCCTCGTCACTCTCCCTCTCTCCTCTCTCCGTTTCATTTTGTTCTCACACTCGTTTCCCTCTGACCACAATGTATGCATGAAAGTATGCTCACAAATTTGCACACAAAGTCACACACACACACACAAAAAAGCTGCATCTACCAAAGCCAAATGTCACCTTTTTTTGAGTGAAAACAAAAAAAAAAAAATCCCCACAAGGTCATTAATGCCATAGGTCCCAACACATGAAGCCTTGTTTTGTCTTCTTCTTGGAGCAGGGAGGTATACATTATGATATCTCTCTAATCTGCAAACTATCTGCAGATGGATATGAATTAATAACAAATAAAATGCACCCTGTACATAAAAATGTGTAGATTGCCCCGGGGCACCTAAACAGGAAACAGTGAAACAATTAGACTTCTTGTTTAGCTCTGACCTCTGTTTTGTTTTGTTCTACTCAGCAGCTGAATAGGGGGAGCTGCAGATAGAGATTGTAGTTTTGTTTTGTTTTTTTTCCAAGTGTGCAATCACCACGGTTAAGCCTCTCTGGTCATAGCAAGGGTCAAATCTGTGTGAACACCCACTTTTCATCCTACAGTGAAATGAAATACAGTGTTACCGTCAGGCTTTATACATGCTGTATCTCTCTGCTGACTGCAGCCCACACTAAGTGCTGCGGTTAGCCACCCGGGCCTGTACAGTGGACACATGCGATAACAGGCAGCGATACAGTGTCGTAATTGTTGGCCTGAGTGCTATTGGAGGGTGTTTTCAGCAGTTTTTTTTTTCACACTCACGCTCCATTTGATGTCTCTGAAGTTGGGCTTTTATCTGCCTTTGCTCCTGATGGCTGTTGTCTTTGGTGTAGTGTTGTGCGCGCCCTGCTCTTTGAGCGCTCCTAACATGTAACAAAGGCAAACCCTTGGAGAGGAAAGCAAAAGAAAGGGAGCTCACTCTCATATCTCCTCGCGCAAATTCATACACTCACAAACACTTTCAAGAACATATTGCATTCAGCGACCAAAAAAAAAAAAAAAAAACTCCCTCCGTTATCAACACAAAAATGCTTTGTGTGATAGTTTAACATGCCTTTAATTTGATAAAGAGCCAAGTGTGGGAAATAAGAGTAGAGCATTTGTCTCAGGGGTTGTTGTGGGGTAAATATAGCAACAAGACAACTCCAGTTGATATGAAGGATTCCACTGTGTCGAGTGTTGTTGTGACTCACCAGGCTGTGATGATCTGAGTGTGTGTGTAGGTGTGCCAGCTCGCATGCACATGGATTCATGCATCCTCTCCACTTTTTGACTTTAGCATGACTGCCTTGTCTTGCCTCAGCCAGCCCAGAGCGTAACAATCCTTGTGTGAGACTGCAGGTTGGTGAGACCACAGGATAACACAAGTGGAACAGACTTTGAGAAGAATCTGTGCGGCTGGCTCCTGGCTGGCTGTGCAGGGGAAACGTGTCATAAGAGTGTGTTGAGAGGAGTGTGCGAGCTCTCGTAATCTCCTTGTGTTATCCGAACACTTGTATGTTCCCGTCTTTTTGTCTCCTAGGGCCCCTTGGAGCAAAGACCCTCCACTCCGACACCACATCTCAGGACATCCTGATAACTGATGGGCCACTTATGAAACCCATGTTTTCACTTCTCTTAAAAAAAAAACAAATATAGACAGGAGATTTTAATCTCATGCCACTTAAAATAAAGTTGTATTAACAAATTGCATCATCGTTAGAGTTTTTCCAAATTGTTAGTAAAGATAACAGAAGAATTTGTTGTTACAAATGAAAGAATGTTTTGTTTTTTTTTTTTATGGAACAGTCTGGGACGTGCGCGCACCCGACCCAGTGTCTCTATTCCAACTCAGGACAGCATGCGCGCTCCCGCTCTGCAGTTTCCCCACTCACTTCCATGCCCTCCATTACTGGCGAGGCTCCGAATCAATAATTCAATACTTTTGGCGTCTAAATCCTGCCCCAAACGCTGAGGTGCGCAAACACTGTGGACCCGTCTGCAGTCTCGGTGAAATCAGTATTAATTAATAGCTTAAGACATTATGTTTGTGGAAAGATCGGAACGCTAATGCGAGCTGGATTCCAATAACTATAGGCTCTTGTGTCAGGTGTTTATTAAATGTTCAATAGAGGCGGTTAACGTGTCAGGAAGCGAATTGGATCATTTTTAGATGCAGAAAAAAACATTAACGTTATTTTACAGAGTATCCGGGTGATTAACTTTACATAAAAGTAGGTGTTTTTCCACTTTCTAAATTAAAGTAATACAAAAAGCAACAAACAAATCAATTAGAGCACTTTTTTCATAATTATTGACATTTTGCACATTTTTGTTCAAAAATGCGCATTGAAAATGTGCAAAATGTATTTGTTTTGGGGCTATTATTACTGCAGATATTATAAATATACTGCATTTATTTTAACTAAATATGAGGTTGCAGTTGTTAATTGTGCATGGCTCAATGATGTAATTTTCTGTAACATTTGTTTGAAGTAATCAAAAATGCCAAAAAAACGGTTTTAATTAACGCTTTCTCAATTAACATATTTTGAAAGCTTCCAATTTGTATATTTTTGATTGATTTATTGATTGATTGAATGATCATCCGGTATATTTGTCCTTTCTCTGGCCGTTTAGTTGGCATTAGGAACGATCAGCCCTCCAGTACAAGCTCTCCAAACCGAACAATGAATAATGCATCGGTTTTTGGCGCAGCAACAGACAGCAATGTTCGCGACTAAACGGGCCTGTCACAACAGTGACGTTATCAAAAGAGCTCCAGCGAAAGTCATGAATTATTTAAGATCGTTTTCTCTCGATGGTATAATGACAACATCAGCAATAACAACAATAATCATAATCATAATAATTGCCTAAAAATATATTTGCTGATTTTTTTGTTGTTAAAAAATAAAAAAAAAAAGTCAACTCGTTTAAGAAACTTTAGTTGATTTATTATGGGAACGAAAGACATTTCGTTTATTCACGTCTCACATGTTATGGAAAAAAAACAATTTCATGAATACTCTTTTTTTTTTAAAGAAACCCCTGCCTCAGATGAGCTTTTTCCTTCTTATAAAAACATCAAAATTACATCGGCTAAGCACGTGAATTTATTACACAGAAACAAAGTTTTAAAAAATTGATCAAATTTCCCACAAGGCATTCATAAAGCCACTAAATAATAAAAAATAATGCATGTTTCTTGTGTATAAACATATCATACAGGTGCCCGTACCGGTTTGCGTAAACCCAATGTGTTTTGTTGTTGTCGGCTGTGACTCTTTCAAAAGGGAAACAGTTTATGGAAGTATGAAGTTGAACAAAGCCTGTGCGCGTCTAATAACCTCACGTCTGCTGCACATAAAGGTCCAAGGAGAAGGTCACGCAGGTCAGACGTTCACGTGCGCGTCACCGCACGGCTTTGCCAGGAAAAGAAATGCGTAAAAAAGGGGAGGAGGGGGGGCAGAGGAGACAGGACCAAACATGCAAACACCGCAGAGGCTTTTTTTTTTAAACTTTCCTCCAAACTGGACAAGAAACAGAAGAAGAAGGAACAGCTCCTAAGTAGTTTTTT
Source organism: Oryzias celebensis (assembly GCA_014656515.1). Lineage (NCBI taxonomy): Eukaryota > Metazoa > Chordata > Actinopteri > Beloniformes > Adrianichthyidae > Oryzias > Oryzias celebensis. Next base: position 65,416,463 of record BNCR01000012.1, on the reverse strand, counting down.
ATTATTATTATTATCTTGCCAAAGATTTCCCTCTCTGTCCTTTTGCAGAGAAAGTCTCTTTTTATGGGGGTGGGGGGGTTGTATGATGAGGCCAGCCTCTGTTTATGAACGAAATAGAGTCAGAGCAACAATAATATCACGTTAAAACCGAACACGAACAGAACAACTGCAGAGTGGTTCGCTTTGTTTGACAAAGTATCGACCGTGCCAGCTGCTTCCTCCTCCTCCTCCTCCTCCTTCATGCGCCTCCTCGGGGTGTCCCGCCGGCCTCCTCAGCCATGTGTCTGCAGAGGAGGGTCCTCCAGATGCATTGAAGCCACTTTTTTTTCGGCTTGAAATAATAATAATAAAAAAAGTGTTGGCTATTTTTGTCATTGTCTTTTCTCTATTTCATAAATAGCCTATATTTACTTTATTTTCATCCTCCTTCGTTTGAAAAACATAAATTACGTCCATGGCTAATGGAGTTTATTCAGTTTGTCCCAGGATTATTTGTGGGGAAGAGTGGAGGGGCTCACTTTGTGAGAGTTTTTTTTTTTTTTTTTTGTTCAGTGCCGGACGGTGTCCACGCCTCGTGTCCTGGCGTCTCCGTGGCGTCACAGTCCCAAGGCGGCCGTGTGCTTTTTGGCCTTCAGTCTCAGGTCGGCGATGCTGGAGTTCTTGCTGGTGTTTTTGGCCGCCGCCGCGGCGGCGACTACGGAGGCGGCGGAGGCGGACTCCGCCGCCAGCGTGGCCAGCGGGAGTCCGAACGGCGGCGCGGGGAACATCATGTAGGGCGCATGCGCAGCCAGGTGTGAGTGCAGGTGATGCTGCGCGTGGGCCACGGCGCTGTCCAGTTGCAGCTGCGCCTGCACCTGAAAGGAGAAGGGCGGCACGTTGCAATGACTATCCTACGGGACGGGACGCACGGATGGGGAGGGAGAGAAGGGGGAGAACATGCGTTAACTTTGCAGTGGGTTGCTTGAAGGGTCATTTCACTAATGAGACTGGATCTTTCATTCACATTTAACTACAATATGATAATGATGAAGTACAAGGGTTGCCTTGGAGAGGCTGTTTCTCTTTGGTGAAACCACCACCTATGCGCAGGGATCAATATATGATTTGGGAGAAAAATGCAAACAAAAAAAGAAAGAAAAACACAGAACTGCGGAAAAACAGAAGTGTTTTTATCATTAAAAGTTAATAAAATACATCCGTATTGTAATGTCCTGCATTACAGAGACTTGTATTGTTAGATGCTGTTCTTCTGTACTTTTTGTGGAATGTATTGTGTTATGCAGAGCTTCCTGTGAATATTAGCATGATCCTTTTTTCAAAAACATATCTCAAAAATAAAACTGTTAAGGGTGACATAATATGTGTTGCACTTCCAAAGTCTAAATAATAAATCTTAGTTCCTGTTTGCATAGTAAGTTTTCCATCCAAAGTTAAGGCTTCTGCGAGCAGTTGAAGCAACATTACTTTGCTGTTCTGTCCATACTTGTACTGACCTCCACACTCTGCTGTTTATTATGAAACTGAGACAACACCTTGGGGCTTTGCGCCACAAAATCAATTTTATACCTTTTTGGACCTATAAACTTTCCACTCATGCACACTATATCCCTTTATCCCAGAAAAAGTCTGCAATTAGCTTATTTCCCCTCAAATTAAACATTGAGTTTCTGCAGCACTTGAGCCACAACCTGTGCCAAGGCCAAGACAACAGATGTGCACAGGCAAAGATGGGGAGTAGAGGGGCTATGGAGCGAGATGTGCATTTAGGGGGCTATGGGGGACCCTTTAAAGTAACTTGCCTGTTGGAATGGCATCCGTAAAGCCCCGACGTTGACATATGGTGCTACACGACAAGCTTCAAACTGATTCGCTGCTCCAATCAGGACTCCTGCAAAGACGCGCAAAGGGGAGACAAAAAAACGATGTTCCACCTTAGTTTGGGGTGAAATGTTCACCATATCATGAAGCAAACAGGAAGACTGATCATTCTTGGACAAAATTGAATAGAAAAAATCTACCAAATTATTTCAGGTTGGAAAATGTAAGCATCATTTAGCTGGAAATGACGCAACAGCGCACAAGGAGGTATGATGCAATAGAATAGAATAGAATAGAATAGAATAGAATAGAATAGAATAGAATAGAATAGAATAGAATAGAATAGAATAGAATGTTGGAGGTACCTTTGTGCAACTGGTTCTCCTGCTTTCTACATTTGGCTCTTCTATTCTGGAACCAAACCTACGGGGACAGAAATTAATTAGAGACCCACTGATTGGCAGCTGCTTGTGAGGCCGTGTGTAGTGACAACAACCGCAGAAAAACAATATCCCCGAGGAGCACTGAAATATTAATGACGCTGCTTAACCCCGGATTTTAATTATTACATTTAGTCTACAACAAGGCGGAGTGGGGGTTGGAGCAGAGAGAACAGAGAGAGAAACAGCAGGGCTAAAAGGGAATGTGAGCAAGTCTGATATGAAACTCTTATTAGGAGAAAAGAGGCGCTCTTGTTGGAAATGTGTGGGACTATTGGGCTATAATAAATATCCTTGTCAGCGCCGGTTTCATCTTTCTATAGATGAGGGTCCCCGAAGGGTTGGATAGACTGTTGGATATCGAATTGCAGCCGTGCCATTACGGGTTTTGGACATCACAGCAGAGCGATCTGAGAGCATCTCGCTCCTTTTCTTTCCGTCTCATTAAATGACCGGTGAAATTAATTACATTATCTGCCGCAAAATTGAAGAGGGAAAAAAAAGGCGCGTCAGAGAAGCGCTTAAATGTCTGACAGCTCTGTCTGATCGCCGCCACAGCACTTACTCTGCACAAAGGGGACAGAAAAAAAAAATCAAACACATCTGACGGCTCTTTTCTCCTTCTGTTGAAATTGACAAGCGTCAATTTTCAGAGAAGCGCCTCGGAACACAGATTAAACGATTTATTGCCACGATAATCTCCTTTGAATCTCCCTAAACTCGCGCTAAATCAGCGCACAATGCAACGTGTCAGTCTCCGGGCTCCATTACATTTAGGGCCCACAAACACACAGTGAAAGCATGATTGAAATATCATATTGATCTGGCTGTCAGCTGGCTTCGTTTATTGATCACGGTGTATGTCACTCGGAAGTCCTTTTTTTCCTGCGCACGCTTCAGGTCATAATTTATGGCGATGATAAAAGCAAATGCAGTGCTGTTATCGATTGAAGCACAATCTAAGTGAAAACTAAATGTGTGGCCTTCACGCACAATTGTTTAAAAAATAAAAAGAAACATAACATGGGGGTAAAAGGAGGCAGAGGGAGAGCTGGTCTTGATTTGGGTTGAAAATAATACATAATGTATGCAAATCCCCGAGCTGTGCTCCTTGTTCGGGGCACAATGCGCCTTAATAGTAAGATTCCAGTTCAGGCTTGTGGAGCCCTGCAAAAAGCAGGTTTTAACTTTTTTTTTCTTTCTTTTTTGGGGGGTGGGGGCTGAGGATGTGTGTATGGAGTTCTCTCCCCCAAGCAAATACTCTGTCCACCTCTGAGCTTTGGTCATGAAGGCGCACAAGGAATACATCCAAATGTGAATTTAGGAGTTGTCTATATATTTCCTTGTGCCTCTATTCGCTTTATGAAGGAGATGTCTGAGACCCCCCCACCCCCCCCACCCCTCCTCCCGGCGTCCTCGTGTCCCAAAGCTCCGACTGGGTTTGTGCACAGATGGTCCATCCCCTTGAAAAACTACAGCAGCGCTGGCAAACATGGCCTCGTTATCATGCACCCCGGAAATACAGACTATAATAATTATAAACCCTTTTTTTTCTATTTATGTGGGCAAAAAAAATTTGTTGTGACGCAAAACAACAACAACACAAGAATAAAGGAATAATTTAACAATTACAACGAATTTTATTTCTGCAAAAAAATCTATAGGGGTGCATTTTCATAAATGCAGGTCTTTATGCTGTCAGTTGTGTTTTTCAAAGTAAAATGACAATTTTCTTTTTTTTTAATCCCTTTTATTAAAAAAACTGTTTTCATCAAGAAATGCAAAATATTCTAGCATGAAAAGAGGAGTGGAGGAGAAGTGTGTCATATTTTTCTTATTATTGTTGTTTGTTAACATCCCACTCAGCACATCACCTTCCAATAATAATCAGAATGATAAATGTTAATGCAATATTATCTCTTCATTCAGTTGCAGGGGATTTCTTGCTCCTAAAACACAACTTTTTAAAGACAACATTTTTTGCGTGAAAGAAGATGCATATTTGTATTCGTTGTATGCGTAAAGCTTTTTGTTGTTGTTGTCGGTGCATTGTTTTTGCGCATCTGAAGGAGCCACATCCTTACCTGCACTCGGGCCTCCGACAGTCCCAGTCGCTGGCTTAGCTCCTCCCGCATAAAGGCATCCGGGTAGTGGGTTTCATCGAAGAGCCGCTCCAGCTCATTGAGCTGCTCTAACGTGAAGTTAGTCCGACTTCTTCTCTGTTTGATCTTTGTTTGTGCCTCATCCTCTAAGGGCTTGGAGTCCTCTTTCCTGTCTTTCACGTCCGTGGTGCCTGTGTGGCAGACGAAGAAGGGTGTCAGCACCGGTGACCCTCACCAGACTCCCTCCCAGCCTGACCTTGATGGTCACACACGTTTGGAATATTTTTTTTTCTTGATCTTTTGATAATTTGTTGCTGCCACTAGAAAAAGTCACAAATGTTGACATATTATATGTCTAATAATTATTCGTTTTTTAAAATCCGAAATAAAGCTTGAAAAAAGAGGAAAAAGACGTGCCCTCAAATATCACAGAGCCATCACTCCTCGGATGTTTTGTAAAGCCAGATAAAGCTCTTTAATTATTAACTGCTTATAAATATGTAAGGCCGTGCCCACTGCTGAATGAATGCCTCTTACGCGCGCGCGTCTTGGGCTCGCGCATAACCACGCTGCCCCGTGACGAACAGATGTCACTTTCAAGTCCGCCAACTCGGAGGCATCTCTTCCAGTGTTGTCACATTTTGTTCACATTTCTAATGCGCTATGAACTCACTCCACAGAGCAGGAACGGCCTGGAAATGTCAAAGAAGCCGCTGAGTTATTTTGACTTTGACATTAGCACTTTCCACTCTAATAAATTAATCTTTATTCAACGGTTTTTACCAGATAAATTGTTATATTTGTCATATAAAATATGACTGTTTCACGTTTTCTGTTACATGGATTTTTTTTGTCCTGACTTTGGACATTACAAGTTTTTATTTTTGTCTTTCATGTGAAACAATTTCAAGAGTTGCAACTGTCACAATTAAAAAAAAAATAAAGGCAAACAATACAACAGGTAAGAATTGGGAGCAAATTGTAAACAAAAATATAAAGTAGACTGCCAAATTAGATTTAAAGATATCAAAGCGCAACGTTTGGGATTTGTTCAAAAGTATCGTTTGTTTTTCTAGTCTTCTAAAACTGTTCAAAACTCTTGTTATTCAACACAAACTGTCTTTAAACTGCACATTTCTTCGCGAAATTAATTCTTTTCCTTATCATGTTATAAAAGTAGTTTTGACGGTGCGTAAAAGGGAAAAATATCAGAATTTGAATTATTGAAAAATAAAAGCAGTTTTTTGCAAACAGCCGGAAGTGTGTTCATATTTCTTTAAATCGAAAACTCCAATATGAAAAAAAAAGAAAAGTTTTGGACATTTTCTTTGAATTAGAGCGCATTGGTGGGTTTGCTCCCAGTCCTGATTTTTCTGGACCTCCACTTTTTCGTGCTCGAACACAGTGCGCAGTCCTACCGTCAATGACTTTGGGGCTCCCGCTGTCCCTGATCCTGTCCGGGCCGAGCATGTCCGTTTCCCTGCCCGGCGACAGCGCAACGTTCCGCGTAACGGCGGCCGCTTCCTCTCGGCTTCCCGGTTCCGCGGATAAAGACTCCCTGCTTCCTGCGCGCATTGCTCCGGTTTCCAACACCTCCCTGTACGTTATCACTTCCTTCTTCTCCTTCACTTTCTGATCGAAAGACTTGGACACGAAAGCAGTGAGCTCTTCCATCACTGTTTCCTCTCCTCTTAGAGGAAAAAAAAGGGGGGAAAATCACACATTCACACACTCTTACACACACGCGCGCACATACACATACACTCTCCCTGTGCTCCTCGACAGCTTAAGACATCAATGATGTGGCTCGTTTTAAAGTCAGCCCCTTGAAAATGATACAAGGTGATGCAGCCAACTGTGAATGAAAAAAAAAATATACGAAGATATATCTTCTCAGCCAATTCCTCCTCCTTTGGTAGCGGAGTTGGGAACCTGCTGGTGATCCTCTATTGAAGTCACAGTATTTATACTTTGCGGCGCCTTGCCCCCTTGATCCGTGCAAATTACCTCCCCTCAGGATGCCGGGATGAGCCCCCCCTCCCCTCCTCTCCTTTACTGATACGAGAGGGAGAGAGAGAAGTAAAAACATTAAGCAGCACGGTCGCTATTGGCCATTAATCCCGGATTGACAAGACGGACTAATTAATTTAATTAAGCGCCCATTCGCTGCTATTGTCCTGAGTTAGTTTTTTAAACACCCAGGAGATGGTCATGGATCTGTCTCTTTTTTTTCCCCTGCTACTCTCTCTCTCTCTCCTTCTCCTTCTCGCTCTCTCTGCAGGGGTGTGGCTTAAAAAAAATCGCAAAATGACAGGAGAAGGGGAAGCACACGGACGAGGAGTCCGTCCTCAGTATCTTCTGTGTGATCTGGGCGGATGGGAAAGCGGAGACGCAGCGCTGACACGAGGAGAGAGGAGGCGAAAGCGGACCAGCTGGGATGCCAAGAGGAGCGGCATCGACCTATAAGCGAGGAGCTTTAGATCAAGTTCAAGTGAACGCATCTGGTTTTTGGCTCTTTACCCAGTCACAAACAGTTGGCCTCGCGGGCCTGGCATCAGAGTTTTTGCGCGTGCGTCGCAGAGTTTCCACGTTTTCACTTATTTCCAAAACGCCAGAGAATAAAGGGTTAGGCCCCCAAATATTATAATACACTGTACATTATTATTATTGTTAAATATTCACTTTTTGCAATCCCATTACTAATTAGTGAGATGTATTTTGCAGTAACATCATTAACATAACTATACTGTTTAATGTTAATCCTCTGTGGACTTTTTTTTTCAGTCATTAAGAGCCTAAATAGCATCTAAACGATTAATTATGGTACTTTTGCCATTGGGCTCTCTAATTAAAGTTTTTAACTGGATGTTTTTTTTCCTTTCCCCTTGCTGATAGCTTTGCCTATATTTAAAAAATAAATAAATAAACAATTGCTCTCTTGCCGGGGAAGATTTAGACCACGGAGCGCAAAAAAGAGGGGCAATTAGATGAAGAGACGGTAGCCTATACAGTCAGAAACGAAACAGGATATAGCGGGAGTTTGAACACGTCGGGATGATTTTAATGCAAAATTAAGCATGTTTATTGATAATCCATATAAAGCCCTATTTCCACACAGGAGCTCTAACGGTTCACCTAGTTAAATATTTACGACGTTTCAGTTTGAACCCAAGGCATCAATTGCTCTTTATCCTGCCGCATTTGGAATAGGATTAGGCTTCTTGTATATCAATTTAGAGGGAATTTTCTGACAAACCCATAGCCTGTTTGTTTAAATATATTTTTTAAATTAAACATTCAAATCCTTATAAGTCAAAGAGTAAGATAATATTTTAGTTTCCCCGCCACGTGCTGTATTTGAGTTAGGAGCTAAATTTTGCGTTTAATTTACCAGCACGTGAACTCACTGATTGACAGGTGCTCACTGATACTTCAAAAGTCACAATTTTTATCCCAATTGACCCCCTAAGTATTTTTTTCATAAAGACCATTATCGATTGGCAATTAATACTAAATAAAGAACAGGAGAAAAAAATCAATTATTCCATTGTGCTTGTCCACCCTGCTGTTACTCGTATTTTGGACTTTTAATGAGTTTTTAATAGAAAATAACAGTATTTAAGCTTGTTGAAATCCCTTGAGAGAAACATTAGAGATGGGGTGGATGTGCTTCAATCGATTGCTCTGTGTTCTTTAACAAGTCTGGAATGATCGATGGTTCCTCGTTCGACTAGCAGAGTCTGCTGCGCAGCGGATAGCTGTGTTGTGGTTTAAAGGTGAGTAGCGGGACTTGAATTCCTTAACATATCTACTGTTTGTACCTTTTATGTTTTGTATAAACGGTGCTAGTAAAAACGAAACGCATTTCGACCCTTTAAAGGCGTGAACCCTTTGGCTGATACACGCTCCATGTGAGATCGTAGCCTGTTAAAACTGGCGCTGTTAGCATGCTAGCTTCAACTTAAATGAAATGTTTATCATTTCGGCACATTTACATACTGCTTATAGATGCACACGTGGATGTATGTTAACCAGGTGCTTTACAATAAGCAGAATAATCTTTATTTACATTAGGAACTATGTTTCTTTAAGCAGTCTGTGACCATCTTCTAACAAATGCTCAGGACAGTGAAGAGGCTGGTAAAAATCATTCGTGTTATCATTCGTGTTTTGGCCACTTGACAGTCCACCAGAATGGGTCGACGTTCGTCTGACAGCGAGGGTGATAGCAGGAGCAGGAGGAAGAGAAAGCAGCGCCGCCGCTCCTCCTCTTCCTCGTCGTCTTCGTCGTCCTCATCATCCTCCGGCAGCAGGGTGAGGAGCAGCCGCAGCCGGAGGTCTTCCCGCCGGAGCCGCTCTCGAGACAGAAGGTGAGACAGCAACACCTTGATGATGAAGGTTGTTGTGAATTATCCACCATCAGAAACTTCTTCAAATGTGTGCCAGATAAGTTGGTAAGGGGTTCGAATCCCAGGCTTAAGTCATTGAGTTTTACACATCCCCAAGTAGAGGGATATTGAGAGAAAGAGATGGTAATGATACAAGAGAAAAGGTCCTCAAGCTGTAAATGTTTTCCTAATAGTTTTTGGACATTAGTTGTTTTTTAATCGTGCATTCTTAGTTTTAATGGCTTTACTATTTCTGAATTTATTGCATTCTTTCTGAAAGTTTTAATGGGCTGCTGCCTCTTTGCCAGGATGCTTGAAAATATTTTTCATCTGCCAGAGACAATTTTCTGGTCAAACCGAGACTTTTGCAAGATTTTTCCTACATTATAAATGCTTATTGTTCTACCTCATTATTCAGAATACTTGCATTTAAATAAGCAGTTAAACAGTTTGGTAGTAAAAAAAGCATAGACATGGGTTTTTACCATGTTACTGTAGCATTTTGATTTGAGAACATTAATTAAGCTTAAAATTGTATTTCTAATTATTTATTTTTTCAAATCGTGGTGAATCAGGAGCAGACGAAAATAATGCTGTTTGAAAAAACTTGTAATTCTTACGTAAAGACTACTGAAGCTCCCTGCTCCACTCCATTCCAAAGCATCCACCTGCAATAGATCCATTTGTGTTTTCATTATCCTTGTCTGAGCTGGTTTAAAGCTGTACAGCTGGGTAGCTCCAAAATAGTTCGCTGTTTTTGTTTCACCAGTAATGTTAAGTGGGGGATGTAAGTGTCTGTAAGCTAACGGGAGAGAGTGTAAACAAAGGGATGATGGGAAGCTAGTCTAGGTTTACTCCCTACCAACCCATGACTGAGAGGTGAATTTCTGATTTACTCCTACAGAAACTATGACCTAGAGAATAACACACTTTTTTTCTTCTTTTTTTTTTGCTTAACCGTAGTATAAAGGCCACTGGGAGTGCTTTTACAATAGATCAAAAGTTGATTGGAGTGTGACTTTAAAAAGGTGAGCGAGGTCCTCACCACAGAGAAAACGTTTCTCTCCGCTGTGGTTGCACCTGCCCCAATCTCCTCACTAAAAACAGTTTCAGTTTCAAATTGCCTCTGCCTGTCCGAGGTTAACCAACCAGTGCAGTGGACGGGACAATGCTGAAGACAGAGGCGCGGCTGCTTCCAAGCTAAAAACAGCTAATTGAATATCGGCCGTGGGATTTAAAAAAAGGCAGATATCGATAAGTGTCAAAATAGCCAATATCGGCTATAGGCACAAGGCTGGGGAAGGGTCCAGAAACATTTCTGCTGCTTTGAAGGTTCCAATGAGCTTAGTGGCCTTCAACATCCATAAGTGGAAGAAGTTTGGAACCACCAGAACTCTTCCAAGATCTGGAGGCCATCAAAGCTGAGTGATAGCTGGAGAAGGGTTCTGGTCAGGGTGGTGACCAATAACCTAATGGTCACTCTGTCAGAGCTCCAGTGTTCCTCCGTTGAAAGAGGAGAACCTTCCAGAAGGACAACCGTCTCTGCAGCACTACACCAATCAGGCCTGTATGGTAGAGTGGCCAGATGGAAGCCCCTTCTTTCTAAAAAGCACATGGAAGCCTGTCTGGAGTTTGCCAAAACGACCGTGAGAAAAACAATTTTCTGTGTTCTGACCAGACCAAAATAGACATTTTTGGAGTGAATGGAAGGCATTATGCTTGGAGAAAACCAGGCACCACTCATCACCAGGACACCAATCCTACAGTGAAGCGTGGTGGTGGCAGAATCATGCTGTGGGATGTTTTTCGGCAGCAGGAACTGGAAGACTCGTCAGGATAGAGGGAAAGCTGACTGCATCAATGAGACATCCTGGATGAAAATCTGCTCCAGAACGCTCTTGACCTCAGACTGGAGCGATGGTTCATCTTTCAGCAGGACAATGATCCAAAGAACACCACCAAGATATCAAAGGAGTGGCTTCAGAACAACTCTGTCAATGTCCTTGAGTGGTCCAGCCAGAGCCCAGACCTGAATCCAATTGAACATCTATAGAGAGATCTGAAAATAGCCATGAACCAACGCTTCCTATCCAACCTGATGGAGCTTCAGCGGCACTGCTAAAAGGAATGTACCAAACTGTCAATCGATTTTTATTACTTTATTCTTGTTATTATTTAGGTTTAGAGGGCTTTTTCACAAAACGTGGACGCTTTGATATGTATTGTGGTGCGTTGTCACAGTAACACAATGCATCACTAAACCGGCAGACCTCGACTGCAGCGACAAAGGAAAACGATAAATGTGCTGATTGTCACGATAGATTAAATAAAGCATTAGTTAAGAGAGAAAGTTCACCTTTGACCACTTGTTTTTGTCCAGATCATGAAGGAAAAGTTTGTTTTGAAGAAGCCTGCACATATAGAACATTTAGACTGGAACTTAATCCGGAACACCCAGCAGCCAATCAGAATAGAGTATTCACCTGGACCATTCAAAGTGCAGAAACACAGTGGTAGTTCCATATAGTTGTTTGTCAGCATCTTTGTTTTCTTGGAGTAATGGTGCGAACGTGTAAGTCTTTAGAGTTCTGCTTATCTTACTGTTGATGCGTTTTGTGCACATTTCTGGGATACCTGAGTTAACACTTTACAAAATAAAACATTTCAGACAAATAAAAAAGAAGAAAAAATGCTCTCTCTAGCCTGTTTTTTTTGTGCAAATGCCCCGTATGTTTGTATAAATTTTAACTCGTAACACATTGTGATTAATCACAACCCAAAAATGTAATTAATCTGAATAATTTTCTTTAATCGATTGACAGCACTAATTGAAACACTGTATATTATTTCTATACAAAGGAGTAGTTTTAGTATTTAATAATGTGAGTGATGATTTAACTGGGTCTGCTGCTGGCCCCCTACACACACACTACCTCCAACATTCGCTGTGTGTGGCTATTCAGAGAAGGCCAGTTGACAGTAATTATTTATGAGACTTGGTCAAGGTCCATTATTGCTGATGGGAAGTCATCGCTTACCTGCACAGAGTGGGGCTGGCTGGGCAGTGTAAGCTCCAGTTTGATCAATTGACCAAAACAGCCAGTGTTTGTTTAAATGAGTTGTTTTTTTAAATTGGCCGATTTAAAAGCCAGTGCATGTTATCCGGCACTTTCCGCTGACATGCACACAAATGTTCTAAGTTGGTTTCACCAGTGGTAAAACAAAGGAGGGATTATGTTCTAGGTGGGTGACACCTGACCACATAATTAGCATGTAGATGCAGGGAAAGAAACTGCAAATTTGAGGTAAAAAGTTACTGAGTAAAGCTACTTAAATTGAGTTTGTCTCTTCTTTTAACAGTCTTTACTTTTTGTCTCACATTTTTATTGAAGTTTATGTTCTTTTTTTTAAATAAAATTTTGTTTGAGGGTATTTCTGTGAAAATATGTGCAGTAACAAAACAAAAAAAAAAGAATACCATATCAGTGTGCATTTCCTCCATGTAATGTGTTCAGTGATGCTGTGGAGTGATCTTTTTCCCTTAGACTCCACTTTTAGAATCCAGCATTTAGAATACTAATAGATCTTTGCTGTGCTTTTCTAAGTTGTACAAATCTGCTTTGATAGTTCAAGCTTTGTGCTATTTGTGATTCTTGCATTTTCTTTTCCTCAATCAGAAGTCCCAAAGGACAGTTTTTTATTTATGATTTTTTTTTCGTAAAGATTTTTGCTATTTTGGGCTTTGGTTAAACAAAAGAAGAGCGTTTAAATAATGAATATTGCACAAACTAAGCTGTAGAGGAAAAAGGGGGTTGGTAGATTCTTCATTTACATTCACCCTCATAAACATTCACCCCTGCTTCATGATATCAATGGGAACATGGTGTGAGTGGTGTTTGGAAAATAGACGCTACACGCTTTGCTGTAGCCGCATTAAAGAGCAGCAGAACACCAAAGGGCCCCTGTGGAGGAACTGTAGGGCAGCTTGCATGGTGTGCAGCTTTGAGCCACAGACGAGAACGTTCACTTATGCAAAGTTGTCAACAGTGCTGCTGATAATGTGCTTTACATGTTTGTGCTTAAAATTAACAACAGACTATAAATGTAACATTCAGTTTTACAGGTTTTTTTGGTACAGAAAAGCCAAAAATTACAATCTTTTTTTTTTTGCTTGTGCATTACAGGAGAAGAAGACGCTCCAGCAGTACTTCATCCCACAGTTCAACTCGCAGGAGGAGAAGTCGCAGTGCAGAGAGAAATAAAGGGAGGAGTCACCGGTCACATAGGTCACGCAGCCGGGACAAAAGGTAGAAAATCTGCCCTCTTATTCAGGAATCGCAGAACTATGTGCATGGTGTATCTTCATTTAAATAAAAATACATTCACTTTGAAAACATTTAGCTTATTAAGTTAAAAACCAGTATGTGGAGTGCACACTTTTTTTTTTTCCAGCGCTCATTGTTGCATATACACATCATTTTGTATTTATGCCTTATGTCATCAGATGTAAGCACAAGTAAACTTGGATCCTAAATCTAGATTACAGTGTTGCATGTGCAGCCATGCCTCAGTTTGCCCCTGATGTTGGTTTTATTGTGTGTGTTGGCATCTATACACACAGAGGAAGTACATGTTTCCAAATGTTTTTCCTAACTCCACTCTCTTTTCACTCATTCCAGCAATTAAAACATCATTAGCTCTGAGCACTTATTTAAAATATTACTGTTATTTATGCAATGACTCATTTTTATTTATATTTTGCAGATAGCAAAGTTATTCATGCAAGAATAATGTGTACACACCTGCACCACACTGTGCACACACGCAAACACGTGCGCGCTCTGCCACAGAGAGTTCTGCATCCCTCTCAGAAATATAAAGAGAAAGTCTCTGTGTGTGGTGATCCATGTCATTAGCATAGATAATCTGCCGCTAATGAACCAGTAAACTGTGCTGCTTTAACACCCCCCCCCACACACACACACACACATTCACACAGTCTCAAACCCATAAAAACATGCACAGATGTACAATTGAAGAAAAGGCTGTCATAATATATGCACCAGCAAGGCCCCTTTGTTTACTTCTGTATGGCTGCGGGGGGGAGCAGAGATCATTTTAATTACAAAGCAAAAAGTGTTTTAATATCTTCATTACAGAGGTTTCAAGATGAAGGGATAATGCAATACAAGCCTCGACACGCGTGGCTGATTGTGCCACAAGAAGACGCCACACGTCCTTTCTCCAACCCCAAGCTCTGGAACTTGCTTCAAAATGCAAACACATCACTGTATTCTGACACCATTTAGCGAGAGGATTTCACACACCGTCTTCTTCCTTTGTGAAGCACATTACCAATAGCAGAGCCACCAGTGATTAAAACTTCAGTGGAGGATGACATTGCTGGTGTGTGATGGGATTAAAGGTGGCGGAGATTTGGAATATAGTCAGTGACATCAGTGTTTACAAACCCTGCCACTGTGATTAGGAGGGTGGCATTGTGTAATCGGCTTAGTGGTAAGCGAGAAGCAGGTGTTAGTGGGAGGGTCTTGCGGAGGCGGTTCAGGAGTTAGGGATGTGCATAAAATGATACTGTTGATGACAATGTGAATTCAGTTGACAACAACATCTGCGGTCTGTGTCTGTAAAACTTTTGTCCTCGACACATTTCCTCATGTCTTTGGAAGACGATCCAACAGGAATTTATTGACATTCAATTACCAGTACTTCGATTTTGTAGAAGTAAACTATGTTTCTACTTCTGGCTAAGAATTACAAATGAGAATGACCTGGTCCTTATGAACCTCCCTTGAGGTTTGAGCAGCCACCACAAGCACACTTGCCCCTTGTCTGCAAGATTTGGGGGTTGGATAAAAGAAAAAGTCCTTAACCTTTACCCTTGTGTGCTGTATAAGTGCTCCCTACAACCTGTTGCTCGCAGCATACTTGTAGAAAAAATGTGAATGAACATACTGAACGGTCTACAACTTTGATATTTTATGCGGGCCACCTGTAGGCCCCGGACAGGTTTACCCATTTTTCACCTGCAGACAGCCCAACTCCACCTGTGGGCAGCTTCTGCTCTGGAATTATGCCGAATGAATGAGTCTTCATACATATTTTCAGATTATGATTTTCAAAACTTTTTTTACCAGAGATATTCTAAAAGTCACACAGTTCTGCAAATATAATAAGTGAAAATTGTTAAACATTTTCCTAATTTAATATTAATAAAGTAATAACATAATAATCAAGCTAACTTGGTGTCACTAAGCATAAAAGGTTGGACCAATTTTGCAAAGTAATGTGAATTATTTGATGTCTTTCAGTTATTAGGTTTAACCTCATTCCTCTTGGAATTGCATATGTCCTTTAGGTGCAGTGAATGGGCAACACTCTGTGGAGTTGTTAAATTAAAGCAGGTTGGTGTGCCATGTGCACGAATGCCAAGATTGCCATTAGTCAGTTCTTTGTGAGAGTGTGTGGATGAGGCTGCCTGAGCTGGCTGAGAGGCTTGCTGATGGATCAGAGGAGGATTGAGTGGACAGGACCTCATGATTGATACCCAGATAGGATATGAGGTTCCGCCTGCCACCTCCAGCCTGGCCACACCAGCCCCGGCACTACCTGCGGAATATGAAAAAGGTGGCACTACTGTGGAGGATAACGATTGGAGATGGGAAATAAAGGGGAGTTGGGAAGTTAAAGGAGAATAGAAAAAGTGTAAGTAGAGCGGAATGAGCAGAGGTGATCCCGCAAGGGTAAGGTGAGGAGTGAGCACCAATATGGAGAGCAGGTAGACTTGAAAAGGAAATTATTTAAAGGAAAGGAGAATAAGAAAGTCCACATCAGAATATTTGCAGGAGTTAAGAAGATCAGCACCATAGTAGCTTGCAAAGGCCTATCATTGTATTATTTTTTTATATTTAATGTATAAATGAAAAATAAAGAGGTTCCCAATAAAAAATACACTTTCATCTGTTCATCATCTTTTGCCGCTTCCTTCTTCTCTTGTTCCATTTTTCCCCCTTACACTTAATCAGAGAAGGGCCCGGTCCCTCAGAGGCAGTCAATCTTACCCTGAAATGTAAAACAGACAAGAGGAGCAGATTACCTATTTGCCATTAATGTTTATTCTCTTTGATGTGAGCAGGCATAGTAGGCAGCGTGTGTATGTGTGTGTGTCTTTTGCTTACATGCGTGCACACTGTCAAGTGAGAATTTATTAGGGTGATTGAGCGTATGCATGCGTGTGCAGCCTCGCGTGAATGCATGTTCGAGGGGGGAATGTCACGTCTTGGTACACTTGGGGGGGTGAGTGGAGTTGAGCATGGCAGCAGGAATCGTACAGTTATTTGATGTGAACCCAGTCCAACAAAGACGACAAGGCCCTTTCATCGCAGCCGGATCACACACTCATCTTTAGGTGAGCTCAGTGTAGTGGTGCGATGCTCCGATTTTATTGGCGGTCTCAGCAGGAGGTAAATGTGTGTGGCTCAGTCAGTCATTCTGTCAGTACTTCATTCACAACAGTTTAAGAGCGCCATTGGAGGGTAAGGGGGAAGTGTGGAGGCAATAAATCCCCCTCTTGTCCAGTTTAAAAGGTCATTGTACCATTTGTTGTTACACACACTTGAAACCATTCTCTTATTTCATGCCTGAAATGTTTGTGTGCTGTGCATTAAACACAAAGACTAAAAACTTGCTCATTAATATTTCAGGGCTATGCTGAGTTATCTGGACAGAGTGCTTGCATCAGGCTTTATCTCAAATAAGACCAAGGTAACTTCATAGTCCAGTTTTGATCTTAAACTCTAAAGAGAACAATCTCTTCAATTATCCTTTATTTTACCTATCCCTTAAGGACACAGAAAACGTCTTCTAGCATGACAGGTTAATTGAATATATTAGTCAAAGTGATCACTGAGACACGTTTGTCAAGATAAGCTCAGAACTAATGCTTAGAAATCTGGACTGGAAACGTGATATTACAAGACTGATGGAAACTGAAGGTTAAGTCTCATCTGTATCAGGTAAAAGCTGTGTTTTGAATAGTATTTTATGGAGCAGGAGGGTTTCTTTCTTCAAGCATGGGATTCAAAAACTACAGTGAGCAGAAACTTTACTGTAAAGGTTGCTTTGTTCCTAAATCTATAGAGAACTCCTTTGTAAATTAAAGTTTTCAAAGTGTGGTATTTTTTAAATTTGTCAATGTTATACAAGTCTGAGCTAGTGTTTTACACTTATTGTCTCATCATTTAAGTATAAAATCATGTTAGATTTAAGATTTACATTTAGATGTAAGATTTACATGCTGACTTTGCTCTAAGCAGTAGAAGTCGTGCCTTTTGCAAGTTTGGGCTTGCTCAGAGTTTAGGGTCACAAATCCATCCAAGTTCCTAAAATGCATAGAAAACCATGATATATCCGTTTATCTATCCCTATTTCTATCTTCTCCTTTGATCTGTTTGAAATGTCTTATAGGTTTTGTGTCGAATGCTCTTCCTGACACCACTCTGCATTTACCAGGCTTTACCAGGTGCCCTGATGAGGGTGCATTCATCTTTTTTTTTATGTCGGCATGTCTCTTTGTCTTTCTTTCTGTCCATCCTTGTGTTTTTTTAAATTTTCTTTTTGTTGTAGTTTGTCATTTTTGTTTCTTAAGTTAAATGTGGATTTTTGCGGGCCATCACATTATAGGGATAGTCATGGCATTTAGAGGGGCATTGCTCTAATGACTTGGTAGAACTCATTTACATCTAGTAGCCTGATGTACAGTGATCACTCATTTATTAGGGGGATACTTTCTAAAAATAACCCTCAATAGGTGAAATCCTCAAAGTAGGATTCACCAGGCTTTCACAAAGTAGAATAGATATTTTCATTCAAAGATTTATGAAGATTTGGCAAACTGAACATATTCTGTACAGGAGACTTGGCACAGAGGAGGGTGATTGACAAGGTCTAGCCAATCAGGACACAGTACACAACGCTCTGTTAAAAAAAGCGAGGGATCACTGTAAAAGACACTATAATTTGTGAGACACTTTGATTCTTGATAGATACTTGATTAGGGGTCAGAGTTACTAGAAGAAACCTCCTGAGTGCATCTACTGTACCTTTAGTGCTTTTGTTAGAGATACGGTAGCAGGACTGTCTGTGTTGCAGTGACTTACAAAGTTATCAGATCTTTTAGTATCTGCAAGATATAGATAATGCTGTAGTTCTGGACTGTGAAGTCTGCTTCATGCGCTGTAGATCACAAAAGTACTACAGGCCTGTGAGTGTGTGTGCAATCCTGGGCACATACTTGCAGAGGCTAAGGGACGATGTGTTATTTATTGGACAGCAATTTTCCATGTTTGAGATGAGGTGTCGTTCATCAGGTGGATAGCTTTTGCTGTTTTGCTTCAACATGGAGTGTGCACAAGGTCACCTAGACTGCTTGGGAATGAGAGGAGCTGAGGTGAGAAACTGAAGAGAGAAGTATAAAGAAGGGAAAGGGTGGTGGAGTGCAATTGGAGTGGCACAGTTAAAATCAACAACTTTATGGCCCGTCAGTTACGTAGTCTGTAGGTTTTTCTTTAAAAAATCTAGTTCAGGAGTTCTCCTTAGGTGACAGGCTGGATGTGTGATGTGCATATGTGTTCATTGTGTATTAGATCACACAGTTTGGTTGCAGGTGGTTTGGGGTGTTGCTAACTTTCTGAGAAAGGCCCCAAGTGTCCTCTGACAGCATGACAGGTGACATCTGCAAGATTTTCCTCTGAAGTATAAGTCAGGAGTCATTGAAGAAAGTGCTGAAAGATTCTAAATAAACTGTGGAGGAGTGGCAAAAACCCTTACAAAAACAGAGCAATTTAGAACAAAAAAGTTTTTTCATTTGGTACTGTACAGCAATATTATTAGCAATAATAGTAAAAATACAAGAATTTGATTAAAAGGTATTGGAGTTCTAAATTTAAGTTTTTATTTCTCAAAAAATAAAACACGTTCTGTCACTGTTTTTATCTCAAATAAATTTACCGTATTGCACAATAGTTTTAGCCATGTGTTAAAAATTCTGTAATCAAAGAATGTTTTCAAAAAGGAAGTCATTCACTTCTTTTCATTGATCAGCAATATTAAATTAATGAATGAACTAAAGAGAAAGCTAAATCAAATAAATAATGTCAATCAAGTTTTGATTGATTTTAAAAGTGTTCCCATCGTCTTTTAATTATGATGATGCCACTTTTAGGCAAAATAATAAAACCTGTGTAGTTTTCTAGGTTTTAGTTTCTGCAGATCAGCAGGAGTTCATCAGAAATGTGCGTTTAAACATTTTTGGGTGAATCTGTTGATGCGGAGTAAGCCTGCCCGGACTTCCCAGTCGAATGTAGGACATACGTCACAGCTAAAGGTTTTTTCCAAATTTTTGTCTGCTCCTGATTTACAACAATTTTTTAACAAATACTTAAAATGGCGGGTTTTTTTACGCCTAATTTTCTTTATACACATCCTTCATCATAAGAAAAATGCTATTATAGCATGCTAAAAACACCAAAAACATGATTTACATTGGAGTGGGTCTTTAGTTGGTGTGACGAAATCTGAGCATCCTGAGACTTAGACCTGCAGTTTAGACCCCAGAAAAGTGGAGGTTTATGGGGGAATGGCTATCTCCATCTACAAACACAAGGATATTTGAGACCAGACCGTTACCCATAGAAAGGCCTATAACCTGCTTTTCTTAAGCCTCTCAGAGTAAACTAAATCCATATGATTATATATTACCTTTGGCACACAAAATAACAATTTTTTTAAATGAAATAGGAGTTATTTTGTGAACTTATTTCATACTTGGAGGTAAGACGAGTTGATCTCTGAGGCACTCCCTTTCGCTCCTTGTAGGTGGCGCCCATTTCGTGATGCCAACCTAGCCGAGCCAGCCTCGGCAATGTGTCTGCGTTTATCGCACAAAAACAAACGTCCACATTTTTACAATAACAGTTGTACATATTTTATGTCTGCTTTTAGTAACCCGGGCGTTAAATCCAAAAATGTAGCAAGTGGCTCGGCCCTTATTAAAGACAGGCGTCTGTTCCATCACAGACAGGAAGGTGAGATGGTTAATGAGTTTATTTTGCTGTGAAATTTGATCACAAAATGCGACAACACCAGATGAACATTTCAGGATTTGTTTAAATGATATGAATATTGAATTTTGTTATGATTAGCACTGACTGTGAGCATTTCTTTTTTTCTTTGAAGCATCATCAATCCTCCATATCAAAAATCCTCTTCGCTTTCATGCCAATCATTTTCCTGGAGACGCACACCTTCCATCTTCAAAACAGTTCTTCTAATTTATCGCTCGCTTGCTTTGCACCTCCACCACAAAATCGTATGCCTTTTTTCTGCAGCGTCTTCTCAATACCACTCATCTGCTTGAGCCATTTGTCCTGATTCCTCAACAGAAGTTTCATTGACCTATGTTACCACACGAAGTTTTAATGCTAAATTGAAGGAACGTTTCTTGGTCTTCACTACACAACACAAACACCACAGACAGCCACCGTTTGCAGGACTGTGCACGGCATGGTTGGGTGTGTGTGTGTCTTAAAGGAGCCCGGCCACAAAAAAAAATCTGCGTCCAACAGTAACGAACACCTGTTCAACCCGGCAGATATTGGAGACGGGAGACAATTGGAAGATATACGGTATTGGGCATATAAAATGAAAGGGTTTCGCTAAGCACCACTAGCTTCACAGATAATGTGGATGTGTGTGTTAGCCTGGGGGGCGGTGCCGGCATCACAGACTCTTCCTGAAGGGGGCTGTTCTTACTGTGTGATGTTAGCTCGTGAGAACCCGCTCATTTTGTGGGTTGGAAGGGACTGGTGCTTAGAAAACTACTCAGAAATGCGTGAAAGGATCAAAATACCACTTTGGGGTTGTTTATAGTGAGAAATGAACATTATAACACACCCAAAAGTTGATTTTTCATGGTGTAGGCCCTTTGTGGAGCAAGCAATGCACATCACCCAAAAACTACTATGAGTCGAGGTTGAATCATTTTAGGACTGTATTCATCTTTTTGAGTGTCATTATTAATTCAAAAACAACAACAACAAAAAAACGCTTACTGTTTTATTTTCATAGAAAACAGCAACAATTGTGAAGAATCAGAAGTTTTTCTTTCTTCAAACCTAACTTTACGTTATTCTCATGGGTTCTTACCTTCTCTTCTCCTCCCTTATCCTCATGAAGACATACAACCCTTCTTTCCTTCCACCCCAATTACCAGACTAGTAGAGTGTTGATTTAAACTGAAAGATGGCCTGTTTTAGTTCAGCCACCTTTTCTCTATTCTATAAAAATCAACATGCTTCCAGTTGTGAGATCTAAACGTGTTTATTGTTGCTTCTCTCTTTTCCTTATTCTTTCTGTCTTATCCCTTTTCAGTGTTGTCTTTTTTATTTATCTGCTGTAAAGGCCAGTCAAGCGCCGCTCAGCTTTGTTGTCAGAAACCCTTATTTACCAAAGGGAGGAATAAGTGACTGACACAGACAACCTCTTTCATCCCTGCCTCGCTGCAAGCAGTGTTCTCCTCTACCCCATAACACCCCTTCATGCTGCAGTCTACTCGCAGCGTTCAAACCCACTCCCTTGGGTAGCTTTCTAGGTGGAGAGTCTGCTCTAAGTAGCACACACAAAAGCCAAAAACTCACTCCTTTTACCAAAGGAGTCAAATTAAAAAGTTGATTTAGATTTTCCAAAATGCAGGAAAAAGTCAACAAACAAATATCCAATGTTCTAACTCATATATTCAAATGTTTTTGGCAGGAAAAAATGCCAAAAACAAAGAATTCTTTCAGAAATAAAGGTAATGATTTTTTTATTTTTTTTTATTTACATTTTTTAATACAAAGTGAGCGGGAAAAACAAGTCTAAATCTGATCCAAATTGTATGTTCCTACCTTTTGCTTTCAAATCAGTATCCATTGTTATAGATACATTTGCACAAAGTCAGGGATTTAAAATGATCATATTTGGGTGGATGATCAACCACGTATAGGTGCTAATGATCAATAATGTCACACAGATTGAAACGAAGACATGAACTGAAAAAGAAACAGCTATGTAGGAGGCTTAAAAACTGGGAAAACCTACAAAATCAGCAATGGATCAAGGAAGTTAGATTAAGGAGCTTGTAACTTTTTGTTTCCAGAATGGCTTTTCATGAAATAAAAGGAACTAAAATTCTTCTTGGAAGGCGCATCTTCCCTCATTTTTGCAACTAAACCTCTGTAACTCCATAGCACTAAAAACACTTGATTGGTCCGTATTGTAAGCAGTTAACACATTAGTTTTGTGAAAGCCTCATCTATTTGTCAGACCATGGGAAAAAGAAGTAGCACCAAATGTATCTTTCTCTCTCCTCCCTGCATTTCCTATCTCCCTCTCTTGTATTTAAGCTTCTTGAAGTTCTTCCAAATTGGGTTTTAAATGCCAATTAGGAGGTTGAATGTAGTAAAATAAAAGCAAATGCAGGCAGGATGGCCTCACCTTCTGGCTGGTTAGGCTTCAGAGAGAGCTGAGCCGGACCTTTGGCTCCCAGCGAGGCTTTGAGAGAAATATCCTGCCTAATGAACACATTAATTAGAACCATAACTATTTATAAGATGATAATTAGAAACGAAGGGAGGTAAACTGGGCTTTTCCTGCAATTAATGGAGGATTAATTACGGGAGCTAATGAAGTGGATTTTTGAAACGCGTGGAGGTGAAGTACAGAGATGTGCAGCCCGCTTTGTGATCACTGGCATAATTATTTTCTCCAGCACCAAAGCGTTTTAGGCCCTGGTCCTCGCTGGCTCAGGCCGGCTAATAAGCATCATTGCATCGTTATATATGCACTTAAAAAGACTTGCCACTGAAATGACTGTCTAATTATTTCTAATTGGCAGGCCCTGTGTGTTGTCATTGAGCTGTTTGGAGCCGCAGCACAGCCCTGGGTCTAATAGAGCTTGGGGCGGAGAGGGAGGGGAGTGAGAACTAGAAAGGCAGTGATGCATAGAGGGGAAGAGAGTAAAGAGGAGGGGGAGTTTTACTAGTCGCCTGCTGCACATAGCCATAGCTGCACATTGGCCCCTCGTGTCACTCCCCCAGCAGGGCAGCAGGTCCTGGAATGATGGCCGACATACTCGCAGGTCACCTTGCCAAGTAGCCGATTAGCAAAGTTATATCTTATCTGTGCTCGCTTTCCCCCCCTTTTAATTAACAGCTTCTGCTCTTAATTTATGCACAAATAAACACTGCCGTCTGTCCGCAGTTCTTGTTTTCACTGAAACATGCAGCACACAAGGATGGGAGGGGGGAGGCGCATTTAAGTGCTGTGTGTGATTCGGTGGCCAGGTTTTGAGCCAATCCTCAGAGACCTGAGCTAAAGGAGCATGCATGGACAATCCTCAGTCAGCTGTGAGTACCTTGTACTCTACTTATGCTATGGTTTAAACCATATGGGTATGGGAACTTGGGGAATATGCTGGCTCATACACCAACACTTTGGCTTAGGGGTTATTTTCTAATTTGCCAATAATTTATTAGAGCACACAAAAATATCTAAGTAAACAATATTCTAAAATACGGAAAGTCTTGTTTAAAATGGCATGTGTGAATCGGTGGTTTAGAAACTGTGTTAGCACCCCTGTTCCCTTGGCCTAAGCAGAGCCATGTGTGTTGTTTTGCAAAATAAATGCCCTTCGCCATCCTAGCTTCCACACCAGACAACTCGACAGAAAATTGCTAGCTAATGGAACCACTTCATGCACTTGTCTATTCACTTTGGATAAGTAAAGCAGCAACACAAGCGCACACCCACATGTGGTTTTACTCTTTACATAGGGTACTGTATTAGTGGAAAAAGAGGAGAAAAATGAGAGAAAAGCAGGGGAACTGAAACGAGTATCATGTGCGCCTTGACTGAAACCTTGAGAATCTTTTTGAAAGTAATGAAACACTTTCTCAGCATGTGTGTGAGGTTTTCTATTTGAAATTTGTCTTCATTTTTGCTCTATCCACTCAGATTTTGGCAGGGCAGAGGACATGATGAGGAAGCAGAGATTGATGGATCAGCCAAAAGATACGTGGCCAACTGTTGAGTGATTGGCTTGACAAAGAGCATAAAGCCTCTGTGACTGGCTGAATAGAGAATTTAATGCGATGTTGGCTTCAGATGTAACAAGAAAAATGTAGTTCTTTGGAATCCAGTCAATGTTGTTTTTTTTTTTTTTTTTTTATTTCATGTGGATATATGCCAGATATTCCTAACACTCATTAGGATAAACTCATTTGAAAACTGATGACAAAGTATTTTCCCACGCACTTCTGCAGATGTGATATCAATCACACAGCTATTGCAGTATGGGCTTTAGATTCTGCTTCTTTCAGTGTGAATCCATGTTTTAAATGTTGATTTAATACAAAATAAAAGTTACTATCAAGTCAAACAGAAAGGTTGGATAAAAAAGATCCTTCAAAAAGTTGGAAGCTTCATTTGTGTGTGTGTGTGTGTGTGTGTGCTCATGTGAACACTGATTTGTCTCTGTAGACATAAGCAATGTTCGAATGAAGCTGAAGTGTACTGGTAATGTATAAAGATTTCTGGTTTCATGCATTCTTCAGTCATAAGTCATCCAATTAGCTGAGGATTTAAACACCCACTCCAATGAAAATCATGTTTTTGCTGTTTTTAACATGTCCTTCTTACATTTTTTTTTTCATAATGAAGGACATGTATAAAATAATTTAAATTTAAACTTTGTTTTTTTGAATATTTCTTTAATCAAACCGTGTTTGATCAGGAGCAGAAGAAAACTCACAGTTTGACAATCTCTGGTTTGTGATGCAGCAGCAGGTTTGTGATGCTGCCATGGTTGGGCCAAAGTCTTTCTTCTCTGCTACATTTCTGAAGCATCTACTAGCACACACATAGATGCATTGACATAAATTTTCCTCGTCTGAACTGTCATTTGGCTCTAAACTGCACGCTGATGGCTCCATTTTTGCTTTCCTTTTTTTTTTTTTTTTTTTTTTTTGCTTAGCTTATGTTAGCTGGGGCTTATGGGGTGCTATAAGCTAGCGGAAGAGAGTATAAACAAAGGAATGCTGGGAAATTTGTGCAGCTAACTTCCGTCCCTACAGTGTGACCCACAAATCAGAATCGAATTCCTAATGAATTCCTGTCTTAAAAATGACACAGGCTTATTAATATTGGCCAAAACATGCATAACCATAATTAAAAGATCATTTGGAATGCTTTTACAATTGAAAAAATGTTTAGTTGGAGTGGGTCTTTAAGATTTTAATTTAAGCATTTAAGCACTCTGTTTATTCATTACTTGAGTGTTCTGTTTATTTCTCACCTTCTTCTTTCTCAATCAACCTAAAAGCGTTTCATAAAAAAGTATTGCTAAGCCGTTTTTGAGATAAACTTCTATTCTGTTAGAAAACGACTTCAACAAGGGATGAAACTAAAAGCATGATATTTTTACAGGGTGCTGCTCGAATTGCCTCTTTAATTAAGTGTAGTTTCCCTTTAGTAAGGAAGTGCGTGTCTGCTTTTTGTCCACCCTTTCTGGAGTGCCTTTTACAGTCTCCCCACATGGTTTGTTTCAGCGTTTATGATTTTTCTTATACCAGAGTTGTGAGGTTCCTAAATCACTTAAGCACACGCGGCTGAGCTGTCCACATTTAAACAATAAAAGGCTGTTATTTCTAAGGACTCTCAGATCTCCTACCACTTCATAAATACATGCATATAAAAGACAGAAAAATACATCTCTCCCTGATGGGGGTATGCTGGCGGGTTTTAAGCTAGTGTCTTTGGGCACACCTGCTTATTGAAGCCAGCTTGATGTCCGGTACTGTTGTTTGCCCCGTTCATGCATCCACAATTCTTTTTCATTTCCTTTCTTATTTTAGTCACCCAGTTTTTCCTAAGCGTGTTTCTTTGTTTCATCCCCTCTCTCTGCTTCACCTCCAACTTTCCTTCACCATTTTTTTTCCTTGTGTAGTAGTTACCCCACATTCTTTTTCCTCCTGTGGAAATATGACAGCCAAAAGAACTTGCCCTCAACTCTGTAAAGTGTTAGTTTCTCGTCGCGGTGGAAGGAACCTGGGTACGAAAAGCAGGTTTCAGATGTTGGAGCGGCTGTGAGCGAGTTTGCAAGTTAGCACCTAGTTGAAGTGAGACCTTCACTTGACCCCACGTCTGGACTGAGTGGGTGAGCTGGCCAACCCCCCCAAACCTCCCCAGACATACAGCCCTCTTTACTCCAGCTGCTAATGGGTGTCATGTCAAGCTGCGGCTGCACGGAGGTCAAAGGTCGTGGGTGCACACCAGACGGCCAAGTTTAGGATTGCGATGAAGAAGCTGAGTGACACTAGGCATATGAGCCACTAAGGAAGGGGTATTCAACACATACAGCATTAAGTGATACACACATGCATGCAAGCACATGGAACGTGTATCTGACTGAAAGTCATCTTTTCTCTCATTATGGGCTGGCCGTCATGGGTTCAGATAGATCTGAGGGGACTTTGAAGGCCTTTGAACTCTGCTAAATGACTTGACCTTGTGGCTTGTGGCTGAATTTGTGTGGATGTGTTTGGGGTGGGTATGGGGAGGTAGCGAGTGGGTGGCCTGCATGGGGTCTCATTTCTGCTTCACAGCCAAGGCGGGTATTGCAGACGTTTGTGTTGACGGCTGCTAAATTAAAAGCAAACTGAATATTATGACAAATCTAAACATTTCTTTTATGAGGCGGAGGGGAGGGAAGAAAAAAAAGCAACATTCTCTGAATCTTTCACGTTCTATCTTTGCTGTGTTAATTGTGCTCACATTCAACCACTTCGCAGGATTCCTTGTGTGTTATTTAGAGCGTGTATGTATATTTATGTTTCTGTGTGGGCGTTCATGGTAGATGACGTAGTTTAAGTGTGTGTGTGTTTGTGTGTGTGCGTGTGTGTGCGTGTGTGTGTGTGTTCTGTGAACTGAGGGAACAGATAATGTGGCTGCTTGGAGGGAGTAAGCAGCTTGGGAAATGATTTCAACAGCTCTCATAATTAGAGGAATATCATAAATTAAACTTGTGTCTGCCGTTGCGTTTGAAGAGCACTCAAAAGTAATAAATTCTGGATGGTTAACATATTTGCATTCCAATTCAGCAGGCAGCATCGGGCAGGAACAGCTGTTTTCCACGTCTTTTGGCAGCAGGAGCTGCACGTTGCTCACTCAAGGTGCTTTTAGTCACATTGAAATGGCAGAAAGTGACTTTTAACTGGAACATGAAGTTGCTTATGTGTGCTTCTGTCATTGAAAATAACTCGACAGGAAACATTGCATTAATGAAATTCTTCATTAATGTCATTGATGTCTTATTTTCATTAGGCCCCCTTCCTTTTCAGCGTATCAGTGGGAAGAAAAATTGATTGGCAAGCTTTTTTGTATGTTGCATCTACAAATACTGGAGAATGGGCAATGCATACATAGTATTTTTATTTCTGATATCTGTGTTGCCTTTTCTTATGAAAAACACTAGACAGTCAAAGAAAAAACATAATGTGTGGTGCTATTCCTAAAATTATTTTTTTTTGTCAGAAACTGTAAAAAAACTGTGTTCTAGTTTCATCTTGTGCTTAACCTTTTGATTGAAGTTGAAATATAAATAGCTTTCAGACCCTCATTTTATTGATTCAGCTTTATGCTTTCTAAATAGGTTTATGTCCTACATTGTCTGTAAAAATCTATGAAAGGGGTAATATATATATATATATATATATATATATATATATATATATTTTTTTTTTTCTTGTTTTTAGTTGAATTGATTGTGAAGGATATCATGTCTGCTTCTGTAGTTCTCACTGTACTTTGCCACATTTGCTAAATTAAATGAACTACTACAAAATATTTATCTAAAATACACACAATTTTAACAATTTGTTTGCTGAATATTTCGTTTGCACACATGCTGGTTTTACCATCATGAATGTTCAAGAAGGATAAATTATAACAAAAGACTTGCACACACACTACTGATGAATATACAGCAGTTTAGTCAAGTTAAAATAATAGTCATTCATCCATTTTCTCCCACTTACGTCTGTGGTTGTGGCCGTGGGCGCCTCAGTCACAGAAGCGATGCCCCTAACCTCCCTAACTCCTAATTGAGAGGATGGCGAGGTGTCCCCAGACCAGCCAAGAGATGCGAACTTTCTAGAATGCCATGGGTCTACTACCACCAAGGAGCACCACCCAGTTAGATATGTCTATAATGCCTCTAAGGCATTCTGACCACAAGTCCAAACCATCTCAACTGAGGATTCTCACATTAAGAAAAGGCAAAAACCATAAAAACAAAAGATTTTTACGTCAGTTTTTTAGGTCTGATGGGTTTTTTTTTTGTTATCTTGGCAGGAAGTCTGGACAATAATTTTAACAGTGTCTACTAAAACAGGCTTAAAACTGCAGAGCTTTTACTCAATCATCGGTCTCATTTGGCCTAATTAATCTACTTGGTTGTCCGCCCTGAGGAGATTACATCCCTGTGGCCGTCACTGCAGCTCATATGGTAAAATAAAGGTAAAGCAACAGTTCCTAAGATGGGTCTTTTTTGTGTGTTGTTTTTTTTTTTTTTTTTTTTTTTTTTTTTTTGCAGGCGCCCCCTGTCCCTACACAGTCTAATACAAAAAAATGATTTTTCTGGGGGGGTCAGGAGACGCTCACCTGTATCTGACACAAGTTGATATCTTTCAGCTGCCATTAATGTCCAATTTTCAATGAAAGCAGAAATAGAATATAGATAAAGGTAACACACCATCCTGCTTCACACCCGTGCACATAATTACCCCAATGGGCTGTGGTGAGGGATCATATCCTAGCACGCACTGGGGGGGTCAGTGGCGATAAGCTTCAGCCCAGCTCCCAACATGGAGCATAATTACTCTATTGATAATTCTCCCGGAAAATGGTCCCAACCAATTGCAAAGCTCCGATTTAATGGATCGGATGATGAAACGAGGAATGAATGGAGAGGTGTTTGTGTGTGTGCAGGTGGGGGTGGGGAGCATGGCACGTGGGGGCAACCAGGAGCCTTTTATTAGAAATGAAAATATGTTTAGGTCATGGGGGGACCTATTTTCCCTTGAGATAATAAGGCCAATAAAATGTAAAGCAGGGGAAGAGCTTGGAATGGGGTCCAACTGTGGCTGTTTATCTGTGTGTCCTGCATTAGCCCATTTATCCCCAGCCTCAAATTAGCTAATCATTCTCCAAGGGGAAGGACTTGGTCAGGAAATTGACATTTAGCAGCATAGGCTCACTCTATTAACTACAGTAAATTTAATTTGTTGCACACCCCAGAAGTGGACTGTTTTCTCTGCCATCAGAGGGGGAAAGGAAAAGGAGACTAAAAACTAGAGAGCGGATAGTGAAATTGTGTATTTTTCATCTGCTGTTTTTGGCCACAGCTGGCCAAGCTATAAATATAGAACTTATGGTTGTAACATTGCTGCACAGTTGCCTTTTTTTCTCATGTATTGCTGATTACAAACACACGCAGGCGTTGTCAACACGTAGACTCATTTGTTCCTGGGTCTGTTAGGGCTATTGATGGATTATCTTGCCTGGTTGCTTCATGCCTTGAAAATGCCAATGATTTTCTCGTTCTTTTTTTCTATTCAAAGTTATTTTTTGACCTGCCAAATTGTCGCTCCAATAAGCACTGTATTAAACAATATAAATCAAATGTTCTACAAAGACCTTTAACTCAATGTCTGAATCAGATGTGGGACTGTGATTGTATTTGAAAATCTCTCCAATAGGCCACTGCTTTTTGATTTGTTTGCAGAATGTAACTAGGCTGTATCTGAAAAAAAAAGAACCTAATACTGGCTCAAAAAAAAAACAAGTTTATTGCATCAAGTTTTTGAGAATTTTAGTTTAAAAAGTTTATTACACAAGGGGTGCAATGATTCACTTTACCACTATTTGGTTCAAACCTTGTTTTTTGGGTTACGGTTTTGTTTCAGTTCAGTATATAATTTGTGTATTACAAAACAACACAAAATTAAATTCAGATTTTTTTAAATTAGCTAATAAACAAGTAACAATGAAGAAAATCCTTTCATTTGGCTTATGCTAAGTTACCATATCATGTCACGCGTTTGTTGAATTGTCGGACTTTATTGACAGCATTTAAGTGTTAGGGATATCAAAAGTTCTTTTGAAATTGTTGCAGATTTATAAAACATATAAAAGCGGAAAAATTATTTTTTTTTTTTTAATACATTTACAACAATTTCAAAATAACTTTTTCAACATTGTTGTTATGGGGCGTTTTTCAAAGAATTTTTCAGGAAGAAAACTGATTTAATCAATTTTGAAATAAGGCTGTGACATAATAAAATGTGGAAGAAGTGAGGTGATGTGAATAATTGAACCAAGTCAGTTGAAATTTTCAACCTTTAGAGGTGCACATTTATTATCTCAGCTCTTAAAAAGTGGTCATTTTATGGCTTGGAGTTTGTGAAGTTTATTTACCTCCATAGCTGATATCTCTTTGCAGACCTTTAAAAGTGGACTCCGGTGACTCTAGTTCATTGAGATTCCATTCCGTGAAACAGTGACTCTCTAGTGATCAGGACTGCCACAGCCTAATTGGTTGCAACAGTTGTCAGAGTGTTGTCTGTTTGGTAGGTGACAGGCGTCTGAAGGAAATGATTAGTTTTCTATTGGGAAAAAGACAGCTCTGGATGTCCCAAACTGCAAACTAATAAAAGGGGGGAAAGCAATAAAGCTCCTGGACGGTAGGTTTGACTGTTTTTATAGACAAATCAATAAAATGATAGATGATGGAAAATAACGGCATCTTAGCTGCCGATTTCTTCTGGGGCCTCAGATCATACCCCCCCCCTTACACACATGCGCACGCACACACACTATAAGTTGAATGCTCCGCACACACCATTGTGGACATGTCTGCATTATTACGGTCGTATGTTGTGACAGGTAAATAAGTTGACAAGATGAGTAGAGCACATTGAGTTGTAAGTTACACTTTGAATTTTCTTTTTGCAGGTGTTTAAATCAGAGAGTTAATGTTTGTGTGTCACAGCTAACAAAGTAATCTCCCTCTCTAAATCTTTTAGAGACCAGAGGGTCATTGTCAGAATCAATACAAAGGACAGGTGTTCCTTTGAGTCTCCCTCTAATTGGCTCAATTTCTGTACTGTCTCTGCGTGTATGTGTGTTTTATGGTGTATTGGTTTGTATATAACCATTATTGAACCTGTCCAATGAAGGATGTATCGGTCCAATCTTTGAGAATTTAATCCCAGTGAGTTTCATCCTGTGGATGCAAGCCACATTTTGTAATTTAAAGTCAGAATCTTTTTGTTTGACTTTTGTAGCAGTGGAAGTTCCAACTGCTTGTAACATTGGACCATTATCTCTTTAGGAAAAATATTAATTATCTAAATCAAAAAATAAAACACCAGATTTAACCTAGAAAGGTTCGTGACTGGTTTGACCTTTTAAGTTATTGATTCTTTTATTATTTCAGAAGAAAAAATAACTATCAAAATGTACCACTGCTTTAGTGAATCTTTGATAAACCATCTTGCCTCTTTTAATCTGTTTAAGGTCTCATTCTCGCCACCGAAGATCTCATAGTAGGAGCGACAGCCGTAGAGTGGGACAAAGCCGCAAAAGAAGCCGCAGTCGCAGCAGAGAGAAGGACAGAAGTAGACGAAAGGGCCGGGACCGCGAGAAGGAGAAAGACAAGTACCGGGATAGAGGACGAGATCGGGACAAGGACAAGGAGAAAGAGAAGGACAAGAGTCAGGACAAAACGGAGAAAAAGGGGTAAGTAGGGTGTTTTTTTATTTTTAAACAAACATGCCTATTGCAGAGCTCAATCTAAAATCCACATGGAAATATAACTTGTCGATTATTGTTTTTTGAATGTTAAAATGGCGCCTAATGTCCTCTTCTCTGGCCCATCATCCATCACTCCATCTTTACATCCATCAGTCCACCATTTCCTTTCTTCCTCTTTTTCCACAGCAATCAAGCATTGTGGTCCCTGGGCCTTGTAATGTGATGCAATGCCCTCCCATAAGAGAAAATTTTATAGTGAGATAGAAATAGATGATAGGTAAGAGTGCTGTGCAGGTTCTGTTCATAAAGAATGTTTTGGTCAGTAGATGATGTCTGATTTCCTTTCACCCTCTGGGCCCTGCTGCAATAAGTCTAGAAACGTAACTAGATCATGGGAACCACTGGTGTCTTTGTTGCCCATGCCAAGATAAAAAAAAAATGGAAAAATGCAGTGTGGTCGATCACCTTATAGAAAGGATTTTGCAGATTACAGTGTAGTCTAGTATCAGATTAAGAATGATAGATTTTTTTTTAACATTGAGGGATTTTGCTTCAAATTCTTCAGAGGACTCCAACACTCTACTGTTGTTATGCAGACCTTTATTATTACTGGTACCAAGATGTAGTCTGTCATACTTACTATAACATACAGTTTGGTTCAAGAGGTCATTTACCCTTTTCCACTTTTACTCTTTTGTCAGATCACGAAATAACAACATTTTTCTTGCAAAGATGAGTTCTTTTGTTTTTTTTTTTTTGTGTCTTTTTTCATCACGTTACGTGCAGGCACAGAATCTGTCTACAAAGATCTCAAATATCACACATCTAAAGAGTCAGAAGAACAGTTGTGAAATAAAAGTATTGGCATTTATCAATCTGGAAAGGGTTACAAAGCCATAACCACCTTTTACAGCTCCAGTGAACTGCTGTGAGAAACTCTGTCTACAACAAGAAAAGCACTACAAGGATAAAGCTAAACTATTTTAGGGGTGACTGGCCCACTGATATAATTCCACTAGACGAACTTGATCAAGGAAGTCTTAAACGAACCTTTAACACCTGCAGATCCCAACCACTTCGTTTAAGGTGCCTTCAAAAATGGAGGTTGCAGTGTGGAGTTTTGGGTTGCCTTACATCCTTTGTGACCTTTTATGACCTGCTAAAAGTGATATAACTCTGAAAACAGAACTTTTAGAGTAAAAAATTACATCCATCAGTTCATTACCTAAAGCACATTTGTGTCCTACAGCAGAACAACGATCGTAAACACAAAGAGAAGTTCAACTGTTGACGCCCATAACTCCCTAATTGCTCTTTTATTACATAATGGTCTGCTATTATACTGTATGTATGTTTGAAAAAAAAAAACATATTTTATGTATTCTTCAATTAGGACAATGTTATAATAAATGTTACGCAGCTCCTTCTGGATTAAAACACCTTTTACTTATCTAAAATTGATTAAACAAATAGCACATTAAATGATTACTTAAATATCCATTGTGTTGATTTTTAATACATTTTTAAAGATGAAGTTTAAAAATATTGTGATCAGGTCATGACTTTTTATGGTAATATCAGAATATTGTAATTTCATACACTGTGAATCATTAGGCAGCTGCTTTAAGTGCTTTAGTTTAAAATATGCACTAAAATCCTCTTACAATTCAGTCTTAAGATCTACTATGACCTCTTCTTTTCAGATGTGTTGTGCTCTAGTTTGAGTAAATATTGTGAATGAACAAAATGATAGATTTCCTAGAAAACACATAGATTATTTTACTTTAATTTATTCATAAACAAGATGAGTAAACTGAAAGCAATAAATAGTTGAGGTTTTGCTCTTTAAAATAATGTTGTTTTTTTAAATTGCATAACCTGTAAATATTTTCATGCACTTTACGAGTGGAGAGGATGGAGCAGGTTTGTGGGCTGTATTATAATAACTTTTTTTACTGCCAGTTATGAAAAAATCAACATAATTTCTATTTTTTGATCTACTCCTGTGCAGCTTAAGCTCCCTCTGTACAAATACAGTTTAGGGATTTGCTTCTAAAGCAAATGTTCTGTTTATTTTAAGCTATCTCATATAGCCTTTCTTAGATTAGCATCAGTAAAACAAATAAAGCCAACACTGAGATGTAAGGCCAGCAGACTTATATCTATTTTCTTATTAAGGCTTCAATATCCTTCAGCGTTGATATGAATCTCTTTCTTCATCTCTGACCTCGCTTTAACTTATCAGTGTGTAAGTTTGTTTGTTGGGTTGTTCTTATGTGTGTGCTTGCATCTTTAACTGTAAGTGTTAATATATATCACACTTATATTTTCCCTCCTGGCTAGCTTTAGTCTGTGAAGTCCTAATTATTCTGAACCATCTACATGCACCTGACCCACTATGTAAGGTGACACACTTCTTTAACCACAACCTCTGAGCACATGAAAACACGGGTATCAGGGTACTGGCATGGGACATCTAGGTTTTCATTTTTGGGTCAAGCTCATGCTTCCACTTGTGATCTTTATGATGGATCTTCAAAAAGGAAGCACAGATGCTTCCTTTTTGAAGAATTTAGGGTTGATACCCTTTTCAATACATTAAGCTTTGTAAAGTTGTTCCTGAACATCTTTTTGGGATATAAAGCAAAAAATATCAAAGTGGGCTGTTGTTAAAATCCAAGTCATTCTAAACATTCTAGATTATCCTAATCCAATTCAGACCAGATCATCTCATTTAGACCCAATTGTTTTATACTTATTGCCTCAATAAGTGACCAACAGATTACACTGAAGAGTTTTTGGTTTAATCTCTGCACAGGACAAGCAACAGGCTAGAGTCCCTCTAAACAAAAGATTAGAATAAAACCTCCAGCAGAACCAGACTCAGGAAAGGCAACCATCTGCCACGACTGATTGGAGTCTGAGAGGACAGGAAGGAAGGAGACAAACACCTAGCACTGGAACATCTGTCATAAGACAAAAGAATTAAGCTGTAAACTGTAGCAGTTAGACAATAAAGCAGATGAATACTGAACAGTGGAACATGAGACATGGTTGTGTTCAGATCTTGGGACTGGCCAACCCTAGTTCTCAAGACCAACCACCCTGCTTGTTTTCCTGCTTTCTCTAATTAGTAATAAAAAGCAAATGATATAGAGAATGCTGGAAAGCGAGTAGGGTGGTTGATCTTGAGGTTTAGGGTTGAACTGTCCTAGGTCAATGTTTCTTAAGAAAAAACCCAAGTCCTTTGCCAAAACTACCCTTACGAGCGCCTGTATGGAGCATGCAGGTGGTCCACAGGAAATATCAGTCATAGACCACTCGGTGAGCCTGTGGAGCAAAAAATTTCCTGCACATTTTTTTTGTAAGGGGAGGCTGTGGGCGACAGGTCTTAGCGAAAACCAAAAACAACGAGCACGGGTAAGTAATGGTAAGGTAGATGAGACACCTCGTATGAATTTTTTACCTTTTTTTAACCACTTCAAATCTATCACACTACACAAGGAGCCTGTTGGTGCTATTCAAGTAATACGTGTGTGCTCCTGGCATGCAGTCTGACTGTTAAAATTTAGAAAGTTAGATAATCAGTGCGCAAGCGCAGTATTTGCATGTGTCAAGAACCAATGTGTGCACCTTATTACCGAGTAGAGTGTGGCATAAAAGCGCCGTACAACAGCACCACCTGTACTTCATTACTGGGGAAGCTGAAATAAGCCTTACAAATGCTTCACCATCTACCTGCCACACACACACACACACAACAATCACATGTTCCATTTTCATGACGTCCCTTAACGTGGCTGTGCAAGCCTCAAGGGAGCTGCAAGATTCACCTGCGCTCCCCTTAAGATGCAGCCACACTTCTCTACGACCCTCCATGAGCCAGAACAACCCAAAATCTCACAGAACCCATATGGGGGTTAACCCGTACAGGTCCATGTCATTAAGGCTTTATTCACCTGCAATGGATGTGGCTTAATATGACTAACTATCCTCTCTTTAGCATATATAAACAATCCCCTGTTTAAGTTGGACCTTTGATAAATTGAAAAATAAAAAGAGTTTATGTACCTCTTAGAGGGTATATGTCATTCAATTCTCACAAAGTTATATCTAATGACTTTTGATTTGAATAGATATGTCTGGATGACTGCTGCTCTATATTTGGACCTTGACAGAATTGTATTATAGTTAAAAACGTATAGGGTTGCTTTTGTCATAGAGGCAGAATTTTGTAGGAAAAAAAATGTCGAAACACTGTCTTAGGAATATGTTAAACCCTAAATCTTTTTTAAACTTTATTTCCTCTTTGACAGGATACTTTTTTTGCCAGAGTCCTTGTCATTCTTCTTTTTCTCTTAATAGGGATGGGGGCAGGGTCTATGTGAGGCCCTGATCTTCACCATTTTACCACACGCTCACATACATACTATGACACTCCAACCTCATTTGCATCTAGGATTCTTTGCTGAGTGATGGGAGGTGAGTGCAGCGGTGTGATGCTGATGGCAGGGCGGGTTGGAAAAGAGGCTCAGGAGCTTTATAGTGTCTGTCAGGATGAAAGAGGGGCCCCTCAGAGCTGCACCCTGACACTGACTCTGAGTGTGCGCACATGTGTTTGGTGTTGTTGTCATTAAACATTTAAGACTCCTCTAGTGTGACAGCATGCAAGTTGGTGCTCCAGCGGCATGTTTTCATGCAAAATTTATTGAAAAAGACGAGCTGTTGTTAAGAGATCTTGTTGCCTTTCACTGGTGGCAAAGGGTAAGTGGGTGATTGTGGGATTCTGTGCTTGTGTACAGAGATTGTATCTGACTTGTGAGAAAGGTCAGTAGATTGTTTTTTCCTAGAATAAAAATCTTATTTTATTTGTATATTGACAAAAACAAGTCTTTTAAAAATAAAGAAGCCACAAACTTTTTTTCCTTCCAAGATTTTTAACAAAATATGTATTTCTATACAAAATATTGGTTCACAACCACAGTAATTCTAAAAGTATTACCACATTTTTGAAAGTTTTACTCCTCTGTTTGAACAGCAGATATAATACTGGATGAAAAACATATTTTTAACTGCTTTTAAAGACCAAATCTGACGATTTAGGACGTGTAAAAAAAAGTTCTACATTGCATTTCTGAATATTTCTTTATCAAATGGTTGTGAATCAGTAGCAGATAAAAAATACTGTTTGAAAAAGAGTTTATTCGTGATGTAGAAAATATGCTGTATGGGCCACAATCTCCCTAATCTGAGCTTTTGGCATTGGAAAGGGGAAGGGGGGCCGGGGTTGCTTCTCGCAAACCGTCGTACCTGCAACTCAGTGGTAAATTTTTCAGAAAAAATGTCTTAAAAAATAGGGTTTTTTTTTTAATGGCAAAAAACAGCATAATCATAATCAGAAGACCACTGGGAATGCTTTTACAACAGATCAAAAGAGGATTGGAGTGGGTCTTTAATAGTTTCAAGTACCTAGATGATCCGCTTTCATTATGAGCTGTGTAAGATAAGGTATACTTATGAAACGACAAATCAAGATAAAGCAAAAATTAAGAACCAGCTTAGTGGCCTTGTGGAAGAGTGTCCACTCTGAGATTGGAAGGTTGTGAGTTCAAATCCATAACTTAGTCATACCAAAGACTCTAAAAACGAGACCCAATGCTTCTCTGCTTGACATTCAGCCTTATGGTGTTGGATTGGGGGGGTAAAACAACCAAATGGTTCCTGAGCCTGGCTGTGTCTGCTGCTCACTGCCCCCCCTCAGGGAAGGGGTGATATGCGGTGAGCAAATTTACTCACATCGATGCGTGACAGCTATTGAGTCTTTAACTTGGGAAATATTGTAAGACAAAGAGTAAGAAGAGAAAGTGCTCTATTTGCTGCTATTTTAAATTTGTATGTGCTATTCCTTCTACTTGGACTGGTTTTTTCTTCTTATCCAAAGTGTTGCTAGAATAGCACTTTTATATATGGACAAGTAATTTCTTTGATAGAATAGATTAGCCGTTTTACAATATAATTTGATGATATATTTTGATTCTTAGAATCTTCTCCTGACATGCTTAAAAACCTACATTGCAGTTATATTCCTTCCGAAGCGTGGAAAACTCCTCATTACCGTCTCTCTACACTGATGAGCTAAAGAGAGGCCAGCCTCGATGCAGGAGTTCCAGGAGGACCTGCAGGCCTCAGCATGGTTAGCTTTGCTCCATTGCTTCGTTTTAACCTCTACAAGCTCAGATGCTGTGAGGCAGAAAGAAAAATAAAACAAAGCCCAACACACAAACACGCACACATTTGCACTTAGGTCTTTTCATTTTCTTTTGCTTTGCCTCACTCAGAGGAAATGATTGTCTGCTTCTTTGTCCCTGTTGAACATCTATCAGCTCATTAGTTTTGATAATACACAGGGAAAGCAAGTATGTTTTTGTGTGAGTTGATGCATAGTCTTTGTAGCCCCTGCCGGCGGCGGCATCTTTGCCTTTTGGGAGCATGTGGATGGGTGGTGTGGATGGGACCACTGGCTGCTGTGTTGTGTTGTGTGTGCTACTGCAAGACTTAAGGCTGTGTCTGGCTCTGGGAGTGGGTCTGGGGAGGTAAGAGAGACTTCAAACACCGTCCTTGGTAGGTTAGGATACGCTCATATTGACTTAAATCAATGAGCTGAAAGTGTGTTTTTTATTTGTTTGCGCATCAAGGGGGGAGCTTTGTGGCCAGGAGCAAGAATAGATGTGGGTGAGACTGAACCAGTGCGAATGTGTGTGTTTGTGTTTTACTGCAGATGAGAATCCGGACGGTAGAAATGAGAGTGATGTCTGTACACAAACAGTGGACAATGCACACACTTGCGCTCAACTCTCAGTAGACAACTGAAACACATGCATGCCTTGACAGGGGTGCAGCTGCAGTGTTTGTAAGCTTGTGGCTGTATGGAGTCATTCTGTTATTTTGTTTTTCCTATCTCAAAAATGATCTTTGAAAAAGAATTTGAGAAATAAATTACCCTTGCTCTTCAAGAGATGCATGTTAAAAAAGTTATATTTGCATATACAGACAAACTAGCTTAAAAAATAGAAGGTATCATAAGTTCATGTTTTTTGAAAACTTTTTGATACAAAACCTTTATTGAATATCTTTGTGATACATTTTTATCTCAAAACCAATACTTTTTTTAACAAAAGGAAATTAATTCAAAGTTATGCACAGAGTTTTTTCTTATTAAAAAGTAATATTCAACTGAATTAATAAATGATTGTTTACCAAAGTAATTTGTTATGCTTAATATTACAAAAGGAAGCCACAAACAATTCTTTTTGTTAGAGGAAAACTTATTTTGCAAAAGTTTTATGTGTTATATATGTTTTTTTTTTCAATGGGATGGTATTGCTGTCACAGGATTTCTTTCATCTTGATTATAGCATTTAAAAGTGACTTAAAACGCATGCCTGACAGTAAGATTTGAAAACATTTGTTGTCAAGTCCTGAATGAATTGAGGGTTTAGAAATCCCTTTTTGAAAGTGAAGCTTTTTGCTGCAAGTTGCAGAGATTAATAAACAACTGCTGTCCTGACTATTACTATTGTTTAGAGAGATTAGCCATATAAAAGGGCTAATATAACTGCCAAACAGGAAACATAAACGTAGCAATACCATCTTTATGGCAACTAAACTACTAGAAAAAATGAAAGGATTGGGCGCACAGTATTACTCTTTCTTTTGTTACCTTTTTAGTTTATGAGAAAAGCGATGAATAGCTAGATATTATAAACAAACGTCGTTAGTTTTTTTTCTTAGGTGTGAGGAAAAGCTGATCACTTAGAATCACAGGGGATACACTCTGAGTGAGTGACAGAAAGCTGTGACAATCCACTTACTCAGCTCTGTAATCTGTTTAACCATTTAGAGAGTTGTTAGGAGAATATGCAAACACTCACACACAAGAGAGTAAAAACACCCTGCAGGCTGTAGCTGTGCACAGGAGAATCTCTCCCCTGAAGTGGCTAGCAAGTCAGTGCAGTTGCTCATTTGGAGCAGTGCGTGTCTATTTGGCGGCGTGAATGTCAGTGCGGTGATGTGTTTGAGACCTGCTGGAGGCACTGAGAGACGCCAGCCCTGGAGCGTGATGACAGAGACCAGGCCCGGCCAAATAGAAGATCCCCCAATCCAATTACCCCGTTCCTCTCTTTTATTTCTCCTCTGCTCTTTTTTTCCCCCTTTCTCCTCTCCTCTTTTTACAATCCTGTCTTTGCAGACACTGTTGTAGGCGATTGCGGCGGCTGCTGAAGTGGCTGGCTGCTCTAATTTATAGATCAGAGGAGGTTGTAGACAAGATTTTATGCACCAGGTTATAAGCAGCCAACATGACAGGCAAGCTCAGGTTTAGGAAGAGTTAAATGAATGTGATTGCTGACAATATATGCTTTGAATATTGTGCGCTTTCCTTTCTATATCTCTAAACAACTTTGTTTTTGAGGAGGCAAAATAGCTTGTAAAGAAAAGATTTTATGAAAATCCCGAACCCCATGTGTATTATTTTGCTCCAGATGCACAGGAAAGAGTTGACAAAAGTCTTTATAGGAAGGACTTGGACTGGAAACACATCACAGATGGACACTTTTGGGTTTTATTAAAAAAAAAAACCACACTAAATAGAAACTAGAATTTTCTGTTCACCAAGAAAAACCTTTTGTCAGGAATTTGACCCCTGCTGCTCAGAAACAGAAATATAGCTCTCCACATTCCCCCCGCCCCATGGCAATCATTACAAGAATGCCTCTCTCAAACTGGGTAAACTAGAGTGAGGAGCCATGACTCACTTGTAGAAGTAAACATTGCCTAGGAAGTGCATAAAACAATCATTCTCAGTGGAGCTTTGAAATCGACAAACATTTGTAGAGTTTCCTCTTATCCTAGAAATGAGGCAAAGCCAAAAGAGTTATGACGCATGTAGGAGTTTCTCAAATTTATGTTTGACCAGAGAGATCTCATTTGTGTCACTGTAAGAGTTTGCACACGTACTTGCTCAGCTACAGTTATATCTGCCTCCTTTCTGCTCCGTCTTCTTCTATAATTTTAAGTGAATTGTAATACTCTGAAGTAACATTTTGTTCATTTTACACCAATTTTTTGCCCACCTATGCTCATTTCTATGTTGCATCCCACTGCTCTATCGTTGCAGTGATGCTGTACTTTGAGTCACTCTGGATTCCCCTGGTTCAACCACACAGACCCAAACTCACACAACCTCAATCACTGCTAGCTTCCTGTTTTGTCACTTATTTTCTATAAAACTACCTCTGACTTAGACACCTTCAATAAAATAGCTGTTTTTGTGGTTGGGCTTTAAAGTAAAAATAATATTTTTTGTTCATCACATTAAGCTAAAAAAAAGCCAGTACAAATATTTTTTAAAAAATTCAAATACTACTCTTCACCAATATTAGTAAAATCAAATCAGTATGAGAATTAATGTTGAAGTCGCTGGAAATTTGGCTTGTTTGAATTGCTGTTAGGATATTTACATTGAAAAGATTTCTCTGTTTCAACAAAGTTAAAAAAATCCCTCCAGTTGTCTAGATAAGTAAATTTATATCTCGAAATGCAAGATAAATGTGAGGCGTCACATATTTGGATTACCGGTATATGACAAATGTACAAATGTGTCACAAAGTTTTTAATTGCCTAAAGCTTGTTATCTCCTTTAATGTTTGCATTCTGATGAACAAATTAAGACATATCTCTACAAAAGCTATAGAAAACATCTAGGTTTCTCTCTTTTTGTTCACTTTCCTAACAAGTTTTTGAGAACAGCAGTTTGTTCATATCATATGAGAAAATGGTGTTATTTTTTTCCCCCCAAAAATAACACTATTTCTTTAAAATATATAAATAAATTACTAAATTGACTTACTACATGGTATTTTACGTTTTTTTTTTCTCACTTTTCATATAAAACTTGTACTAAGTTTATTACCCATTGTTTTGCTTTGTTTTAGATAAGCAGTGTTTCAGTCTCTTGTGACCATATTCAGCTTTTGTACAAAAATCCAAAACATAGATATCCAGTAGCATTCTGTTGTTTCCTCAAAGCTCGCAGCAAGTTTTTTGGCTATTTTAAAGTTTTTAAGCTGTCAAATTATTGCAGAAGAGGTAAGAAGGATAATTTGTTTTCTCTTTTTGTGTGTGTGTTTTTTTTAAACAAAACCAGTAAATTTCTATCTGCTTCTGCATTTTTCATGGATTTATCCTCTGTGTTTTTTTAATCTCATCATTTTAATGTAGTCCTTCATATCTGCTTTATTTAATTTACAGTTCCTAATACACTGGATCTTTGCCCAAATCGAAATATTGTGAACAATGGTATCTAATCAGCAGAGAAAAAAATAACTTTTCTGCTCCATACTTATTGAAGGACCCCAACTCTTATTGAGAAAAATTATCATAGAAAATTTGTTTTTGGGAGAAGTTGTGGACTTCTTGATACAAAAAAACATGTCAACTTTTCAAAAAGATATTATTTAGATTGAATAATGCTCGGGGATGCAGTGTTATAGCACACAGATTTTTAGGCAATGAGAGATGTTTATATGTGATCAAACAGGATGTTAGAATTTCTAATATACATAATTACAAGTGTTTGAATGCGCTTAGCTCCACTTGATATCATTTAAAATCGGTTTGCCTTTGCCAATAAAATACTTGTTTTATTAGAACATTTATAGTTGAGTAATTTGTGGCTGTAACATTTAGTGTTTCTGAAACAATCAATCAATCAAAAAAAAAACTGCGAAAATTGTTTTTAGATGTGTATGTTCACAGTAGAACTGTTAATCAGAGGTGAGCTGCATTTTATACATGTCAAACTTGCAATGTTTGGCATTTTTCGATAGAAAGAATGAGATTTTGCTTTTGCGGTACATTTGGCACTTTTTTTTTTTCCCTTTTTCTAGGGATCAGCCAAAAAGGCATGTCACACATGTACACAGAATTGCACACTCTTGACGTTTGTCCCTTAAGGCCAGACTGCAAAAGTGCTTGGGGCCTTGTTTTGTTTTCTGATGGATGAACAGAAAAAAGAAAGTAGGAAAAAAAACTGACTTACGCTTATCAGTGATTATGCAATTTTGATACCTTGGGAAGGAAAAAAGTGAGAACTGCACACAAGCAAACTGTGTGTCATTGATATGAATAACAATGTGTGCAGTGTGTCTCCCTGGACCCTGATAACCTGCAGCCCACAGCCTGGTGCGTTTGACAGGCTGGCCTTTGTGGCCA
Organism: Oryzias celebensis; assembly: GCA_014656515.1. Lineage (NCBI taxonomy): Eukaryota > Metazoa > Chordata > Actinopteri > Beloniformes > Adrianichthyidae > Oryzias > Oryzias celebensis. The sequence continues at coordinate 65,373,518 of BNCR01000012.1, read as the reverse complement.
GTTTATCCCGCCTGTACACTTGTAAGGTAGAGCCGGGATAATCGCATCTAATCTAATTAAGGCTAAAGAGGGCCATGACTGAGGCTGGCCACGAGCAGACCGGGCACCCAACGCATACACACTCATCAACAAATAAAGCTCAACAGTAAAATCCTGTTTGCATCAGAAAAATAAGGTTGTCATATTGATTATGCAAATGAGGGACTAACGGGGACTAACTGCCTCTCAGGCCAGCCGGTTACAGCTGACACAGGCTAAAGAGACGGATGCAAAGAGGAAGAGAGGATTAGAACAGGTTTTTGCTCTGCTTTTTTTTTTTTTTTTTTCTACCGCTTTGCATGTACCACTTTCAGATTCACACTATTGTACCTGCTGCTTCCATCTCATTTTGTTATGTGGAAGAGAGGCTAATGAGGAGAGTAAAGAAGGAAATCTAAGTACAATATTTCGCCAGTCTTTTGAATTATTAGAGTTTGCACTGTCATGCTCGTTATTATAGGACTCAGTTTAGTAAATAATGCACATTATTAGCGACCTTTAAATGTTTAATAATTAATCAAAAATGACCATTTTTATAAGATAAATAAAAAAAAATGTTCACCTCTTTCTAAATGTTATTAATGTTAATATCAATGGCTCATTTAACTGATTATGTCTATGTAAAGTCAAGACCTTAAGAAAATATCTTTAGGTGTGTGTGCGAGTGTTCTGTGTGTTCTGCCAGCAAAGAGCCAGATTGATATTTCCCTCCTCTGCTCGTATAGAAAGGCCGTGTATTCTCTGGATGAGAGTGTGATGTACAATTGAAGGGCAGGATTGAAACTGATTACCTTGTTAACTCCTGGCACCCACTGGCAGCTTGAAATAGACCTGAGCACCAGGGCCTGATTTGCAAATGAATTACCCAATCGCCTGGCCCTCCTCTTCCCCTCCCTTCCATTCAGCCGCCTTCCTCTCTCCTGCATTCTCTTTCTTTTTTTGTGTGCATGTCCATTTGGTGCCAAGATCATCTTTTTATATTGTGCCATGACAGATGCTGTGCCGGGCTGCCATTGTTCCCCATCAGTTTTGCTGGGGCCGCGAACAGAGCCAAAAGATTTCCACATGTGATTTTAACACAAGCGTCCCTTCTGCCTTATAGCGCAGGGCTTCATTCTTTGTGTGCCACTACTGCAATCTGCATAGTTCTGAAGCCGACAGAAATGTTGGGGAGTGTCATTGTCTCAGTTTCAATTACGGAGAGGTATTTCTCTGATTAGGAGAGCTTACAATTGGGGAATATGAAAAAGATCGCTGGCTATTGAAGGGAGCCGTTGGGAAATTGATTGCTCCCCGTGTCTCCCTTTAGCTTTTCTCTTTCTGCCTTTGTCCTGCTCTCACTCAGTGTTTCACACTGAAATTAAGTCAGGTTTCTTTAAAACTTGGCCCTTGCATTCTGTTAACATCAGCAGTGAGCTGGGGTGTATAATTAGGACACAGCTGTGAGTGTTTGTACTTATGCTCAGTTTTCTTAAATGAATATTATGGGACTCAACAGGGTGACTGTTTCGTTAAAAAATATTTTAGCTTACAATTAGTAAGCATGTTGTTAGCTTTATTAAAATGTGTTTATGTTAATGCAGTCAGTGTTTAAACTTACTAATAATGCCCTTTATCTGTTTAAGCTTTACACTGAAAGGCCATTTTGCACAGGAAGTGACAAAAGATGAACTGAGAAAAAAATGAAAGTGTGTCTCTTTGTTTAGCTTTTTATATAGTTCTTTAAAATAGGTTTCTTTATCAAAGAAGACAACTGCATAATTGATGGATAGGGCAAAATTGTGAAAGAGTGTAATTTTGACTTTTGCTATTATTATCTGTCTGTTTTTGCATGTCAGAATAAACATTAAGATAATCCTAAAGATAAAATTCAGATTCTTGAAAAAAAAGTTATTACTATATTATTAAAATCACAAATCTAGTATTGGAACAATTTGCCCACTTTGGCATAGTTAAATATGTACACTCACAATCAGTGCTTACAATTAGCACTTATTCTGTGGAATCAGTGTAAAACAGCAGGGAGGTTTGATAAAAATAATTTTTGCCATTTACGATTGAATTTTAAAAAATCAGGTAATCTAATTTGGCTGTCACTCATGTTCAGGAGCCAGACATGGGCCTCGTATGAACAGGTGTCTGTGTGAGTCTATTTCAGTGAGCAGAAGGAGCAAGCATAAGCTCTTCTTTCTCTTTTATTTCTGCTCTCCCAACTTTTTTTCTTTTTATTAACTGCACTTCACCCTTCCTCAGAGAAACAAATCATTCAGAATTTATTGGTCCCTTTTTTAATGGACTGCCTTGCCCTTATACCATTTTGGGATTAAGCCAAAGTAGTTCCCCCTTTTCCAAAAAAAGAGGGGCTTTCCTAAATGTACGCCTCCTTGTGTGTGCGTGCACGCTTGTGTGTGAAATTACATAGAAAGCATGGAATGATAAGTCTACGTTTTGTTCCCTCTTATGTGTTTTGCATGCAAGAGTGACAGCCCCTGACTTACCCCTGTATTATCCCTTCCTGTCAGTCTAAGTGTGCATGTGTTTGTGTCTCCCCTCAACCTCCTTAGCTGGATAAAACCCAGAGAGGTGGCTCTGATAGCACATACAAGAATACAATTTCAATTTCAATTGGCAGCCGTATTAAAACGGGCTATGGAGATGGCAATCAGGCCTGGGGGGAAAGCTACGCTACCTGTTTTATTATGCATGTGTATGTGCGTGCTGTGTGTGTGTGTCTATTCTCAGAAATCAAGCTTTCACCCTCTAACAGTTAAACAGGCAGATGTCACTGATGTGGGTTGTGCATTAGTGCTTTGTGTACTGTATTTGAGTGTGTGCGCGTGCGTGTGTGTCCAAAGCAAGTTGACTTTTTAATAACATAGCTGCCATTCTATTACATTCAAAGAAAATATGAATGCTCAATGACACAGTTGACAAGGCATGCAATTGGGGCACACACCAACACAGGCTCGCACACGAACTGATAAATGATGTCTTTTTCACATCATTGCAGTGTCATGTCCGTCCTTTTCTGCTGCATTCTGGTTCCTCTCAACTCTGAAAGATTTCATTAAAGGCCAATGTGAGTCTTTAATAAGGAAGGTAACTTTTTTTTTTTACCCTCTTTTGTTATGAGTATTTATACTGATACGGTTCGTATAAAGCCATATTCAGACAATACTGCACATGTGAAGTTGTAATGTACTTTTGATTTATAAGTAACTTTACTTTTATAGTCCAGTAAATGGCCTTGCTGCAACAGGATGGTTTCTTTATTGCAGTAACCTGTGTGAGACAATATCCAGAGGACAGAAAGCCACTAAAGCCTGCTATTGCACGGTAAAACTGGTGAGTAGTGGTGGACAGGGAAAGGGTTAAAGCTTTCACTTTCAGGACACCAGGTCTGAGAGGTAATGCATGGCTGATGAGAGCCGGTCTAATGGGCAGCTCTGTTAGCTGGAAATCAAATGACTACCTCTGCATTTTAAGTCCCTCTGTCGCCTCTATTGACTGACTAAAGTTATTCATCTCCACTGTGTCAAGGGCTGGGGGGTGAGGTGGTTCAACTAAAGAGAGTAACAAAAATGGGAGGGCGAAGACTTAATGCGATTATTAGAAACTTGACCACAGATGACAACTCATCTGGTGCTGGTTTCTATAATTAATTGTCTGCTAGCAAGATTTTCTTTTGGGGGGGGCACAGCTTGCAAGGGTAAGGGGTTGTGAACAGAGAGGAGAAGGACAGACAAGCTTGTGATTGGGAGATCACAATTTGACAGGTGAGGAGTGATGCACTAAAAGGGATGAGAAAGGCTGAAGCTTAAAAATCTCCATTAGAGAACAAGACGCAGAAAAGGCCTTGGGCACTGGCAATCCAATGTGGCTCAGTGAGGAGAACAGCTGGGATTGGTGGGAAAAATGTTGGAAAACACAAGGAAGGTTCAAAAAGAAGCTAGGATAAAACAGTCAGTGTGATGGATCCAGCAACCATGTTAAATTGGTTGGTATTGATCTTGCCAGGGCTTACTTTAACACTTGCACTTGTTTGTCCAGTTTTACGTAATTGACCACGGATAACTAATTACCGTTTCCTGGAACAACAGTACATTACTCTCTGTCTCTGGCCTGCCTTGCTCACTCACCAGTCTTTGTCAGGCTCTCTGTCTTCCTGGCTCATAGCTCTTTCAAAGGGAAGAGAGAGGTAGGCATTAAACATGAGATCAAATCCTGAAGTTAATCACGCAAATTCTCTGCCTTAAAGGTCCTTGTCATGCAAGCCAATTATGATTAATCGTGCCCTTTGAGAATGTTTGAAAACTTAACATCTGTAGTTCGCTCTATTAGAAGTTCAAGCTTTGAAGCTCATTTTAGTCATTTACCACTTGGACTTCTCTACTAAACCCTGTATATCCTCAGCTCCATCAATCTATCATGTACATATCCCTTTTTGCTTTGCAACTCTTTATTTCTAAGAATGTTTACAGATGGTTGGAAGAGGAAGTGCACATTTTCATGTGGTCTAATAAACTTCCTTTATGTACTACATTTAAAGTGTAAAAAACTGATTGTGTTTTAAACTTTTGAGTTTCATAGATAATTTATTCTTGAGTAGTATGCTACAGGTTTGTATCATTTGATGTCTTCCATTTTTGCACTGGAACAATGCAGGTTGATAAAGTGCACACTTGTTGAACTGACATCTGAACATGTTCCCAGCAATCTTTGTTGTCATTTGGGAATATAGAATGCATAGACGTTGTTGGGAGGGTCATTGGATCTTTTTATAAGCAGAGGAGCTTGGTTCACAAGTCCAGCTATAACTTTGACTAGTTTCCAATGAGTCTTTGACCACACCAGGTTTGCCCTTTGTCAGAGTTCTATATCTGTTTACCAAATATTTATTGGTTTGAGTGAGTGATTGGCACAACATCTATAGCATTTTGCTCTGTTGCATCTAAAACTACAAAAGTGCCGGTTAAGGTGGTTATTACTTTGCAAGATTGCTGGCACATCTAACCAAGAATAGGCTTCATAATAAATCCCAGGCACACTGGAGAGATTACGTCCTTTACTTGGCTTGGAAACAACTTCAGTTTAGATTTTTAAGCACTTTCTGAGCCTGTTATTTGGAGAAGGCCATCTGTGTGGACTAGGGCTGCAACATATATAAAAAAGAAACCTGTGAATGTGTGATATTAGTGATCAAAATTGCAATGATGATATGACATGGAATACATAAACAAATGGCAAGACGAAAAACAACTAATACATCATTTTAATGTCACTCCAACTTATTTATTTGAATATAAGTTAACATAGCTTAAATTTTAGCATGCCAGTACAATTACCAACATAGTTTTTTGGTTTTCTTCTAATTGCCATTAAAGTTAAAAACATAATGTTTTTATAAAAGCAAGTTTAAAAATAAGGCTTTTAACAGCCATGTTGGATTTAAAAGAATTAAAAAGGCACCTGGTAAATCTTTTGTCACACCCAATTGAGGTTATACTAGAAAAGAACAAGACTCTAGCATAAGTGTAAAACAAATACAAAAATGGTGCTCAAATTACACAAAACTAATAGCTTTTTTTTCTTTAGTTTTGATTGTGATCCAACAAAAATATATATCTTGCAACTGTAATGGGTCTTACACATGCCAAATTTGTCCCATGTTGACATTGATCAGAGTGCTGTGTCATCCATGTCTTGTCTGCTCTTCATCTCTCTCTTTCCATCGCTTAGCTCCATCCCCCGTGGTGTGAGCCTGCGCTATAATGTGCTCTTCTGGTTGTTGTAAGCAGGCCATAGTGTCTCTGAGGCCTTGTGTTACACCGCCATTACTATCTGGCCTGCATCCACTACAAATTGGAAGAACAGACACTGACACATTTTCAATATTATTACATTAAACCAAGTGGATTTTGATTGATAACCTAATATTGGCCTAATGCAAAACATCAATCATGGCAAGTATATTAATTATTTAAAATTGTGGCGTAATTCAGAAATCGATGCTGCTTCTGTGTTGAAGGCACACTGTACAGAGGGAGGGAAGACAGAGAAGACAGAAAAGGAAAACTCACTCCCTGAAGACCTGAGCAGATTATATGATGTTTCGGGGGGGGAAAAAAAAAGATGAGGATGTAAAGTGATGTGTGTGTTTGTCTGAAAGTGTGTGTGAGCTGTGCTTGTCTAATGGATGGAGCGATCCCTTCGGGCCTGGTGTGGACAGTGCCGGACAGCTTGCCCTTGATGAAGTCAGTACAACAGATGAAAGAGCAGGAGATTAAATACATGTGAAGAGCTTAATAAAGGTTCAGTCGGAAGAATGAAAGAGAGGAAAAACGATGCGGGTGTAAAACGAAGAGGAGAGAGGGGGAAGGAAATGAGTGGAGGAGGGATTGAGCACTGCATCTCCCTTGTGTTAGATTGTTTCTCACTAATTGCGCTTCATTAGTGGATTACACACACTGTCACCACGGTAACAAATGTCTTGCTGTCTGGTTGCCGGGCGCCCATCATGTGTAATGAATGTGGCGGGGTGTTTGTCAGAATGTAATGTAATTACAGCTAGATGAAGTTTGCCTTAAGTGGTTGCCTTGTCTGCATGCGGCTCTGTGAAAGAGCACAGAATAAACAAACCAGCACGCTTTCTTTGTCCTTTTTCACTCTTGTAGCAACTAAGTTTTTTCTTTTAACTACTTTGGTCAGGTATTCCTTTTTATTTCTTCATACCGCTGCTTGATGGAACGAGTACAGGAGAGAAGTTTGTGGGAACACCACATATTGGACACGGCCTGATAGATGGATAGGTGAACGGATGCATACAAGAATAGAGGGAGAGGGAGCTGAAAAGCAGGACAGATTAAACAGTATGTAATTTTAGAGATGGTGTAGATTTACACTGTAATTCTGTCAGCTGCATTAGCAACTGAAGCCTGTCGATAAACCTTCTTCCCTCTTAGTATGCACACCCGCGCGCACACGCACACACATCACACTGTAAAACGCCACTGCCCGGGTGGAGTTGTCAGTAATGGAGGCCAGAGTTGGTCGAGGGGGTGCTGGGATCGGAGACCGAGGCTGTTTGTGTTTCCCTTGATCTTTTGATTTTTCACTGCTGCAAATTTGAGATGTGCCAAAATTGCATCTATTATTTACTGCCAATTTGCTCTTTTTTTTTTTTTTTTTTTTCTTTTCTATTTAAGCAGACTGCTGCCCACTCCTCCTCCACTTCCTCGGCTCGCCGCTCTGCTGTTGTCACCCTGATAATCATAACACGCATTTTTTATTAATTCATAGATAATAAGCTCCCAGTTTTTTCTTTGTAGTTGAAAATTATTTTTGTGACTGCCAGCAGTGTGGCGACAGCCTTAGTTAACCTCTGTCTGGTTTTGATGTAAAAGCATGGACATGCAAACTGTGTTTCTTTCTAACAGGTTATCAGTTGAAAAAAAATCCTTTTCTTTTGTTTTGGCAAACCAAAACACTTTCATATCGACGAAATCTATTTGGGGAATTACAATTAATATTAATCTTTTGGTCATAGCACTCACTAAAAGTATACCAGCTTATCTCAGTATGGGGTTTGTAAAAATTATCGGCAAAAAAAACCTTTGGCTAAATTAAAGATCTCCTTTTTTAATCATTTTGTTGTGAGAACTTTGATAGCAATACAACATTTGCCATGCTTTTGCCCAATATACAGCACTATAAATTTAAACAAATAAAAAAGAAAATCTTCAATTGCGGTCCTTTTGTGAAAACTTAAAATAAGTTATTTCTGGTTTTTAGCTTTATTATAAACAATATTTTAAATACAAACAAAACATATACAAAATAAGCTGAGAGTGTCTTTGTGTATGTGTATATTGTCAAAAGGCTTTTATTTCTTAGACTTTTGTAATTTAGTAATTTGCAGTGAGCAAAATGTTTTTGTCTTTCAGGGACATCGGAAGCCTCATGATTGGATTAGAACATCTGGTAAGTTCTACTACACATACGCACGCCCACCACTCACACACACACACACTTTATTATCTGCATTCCTAATGAAAGCTGTACATTTGGGTGTGAATACATGCAGCTTTCAGCCAAAGAGAAACAGTAAGAGACAATGTGACAGATTAAGGATAGTGTGGCCCCACATTGAGCTTTCGCTCAGCTTTTACATTATCATTTATTTATACTCAACTCTGCCCTGAACACACTCACCTTCGTTTTTAACTGATACATCTAAGTGTTGGTGTGTTTCTCGTCTTCGGCATCTATGTGTTTAAATCTTTTTCTACATTTTTATATGAAAGAAAGGAAAATGTTTTAAACTCGGACGTGCCCCCCCCCAGTGTGTCTTTTCCTCTATTACTCTGTCAGCATGGACTTTACCTCATTCTTGTCCTATCCCTGACGCCTGGACCTGCAGGAAAAGCTCTCTTGGGACGGTTCTGAAAATTTAATGATCAACGTTTCCTTGGTCTCTCGTGCTACTTTCTTTAATATGGGGTCAAGGTGCCATGCAACAAAGTGAAAAGGTTTCTTCACCTCTTTTTGGGTGGGAAAAAACCCAGGTTTGATGTGCGCCATATTCCATGGGATAAATTATAGAAGGGGTCAGTGAGGGTCCTGGATCTCCATGGATGTCATAAGCCCTCCATCCCTTGCCTCCATGCATACTAAACTGCAGATGCCACCACCCAACGAAAATGACCCCCTTTCTGATACTGGTAACGCAAATTACCCTGGATATAATGACTGATCCCAAAATTCAGTTCACTGGAGCTCTTTGCTTTTGGAGATCTCATGAAGTGAAAATAGGATTCCAACACATTTAAGCACGTTGGCAAAATGGATTCTTTAACTCAAAGTATTTAGAAATTTCATTAGAGTTAGAAAGACTCAAGAAGCTTCTCTGATGAGTCAGTTTTGCGTTTATAAAGTTGACATATAAGTCTTCACCGGTTAAACATATTTAAGAGTTACTTTATTGGTTCCCCTGGGTTACTGTTTTAGCACTTCACTTTGCCCCACAGAGAAAAATATATTTTGTAAGTGGCAACATCCTTTGTCACTTACATTTTTCTGCACGTAATGGAACTATTATGCTTTTTAGATTCAACTGCCAGTTTTCTAGGAGCCATCTAATGATGTGGCAAAAAAAGAGGCATTAAATATATAAATATTTCTAATATGAAAACAGTGATGGCCTACACTGCATTTTGAGCTGTCTGAAGGTAGGACTATGGGTTTGATTGATGCACTCCTAGAAATATTGTTTGAATTATTCAAGAGTCTGTTAGTGCATAAACAGCATTAATCAATACGTTTATGGGCAGGTAAACATTATGAGAGCCTGTATGTCATGCTGAGATGAGTCCACCTCTTATGGCTTTTCAGGATAGCTATTTTAAATTAGACCAAAGTGACTCTGAATCAGTACACACTTAAGACATATATCTACAAGTACTTTATTGAATATGCATTATGCTGTATGTATAAGCAAAACCACAAGTAATGTCGTGTCTTCAATGTACTTGTTTTCCTACAGGCAACTTAAAAAGCTTAGAAAAACAAAGCATTTTCTCTGGACTTTACCCAGTTCAGTGGATGTAACAAGTATGAGTGGATTCAGCACAATTTCTGTGGTTGATTTTTGTGCAATTTTGCTGACAAATGTGTACATAAACACCAGTGAAAACGTACCAAAATATGCATTGAAAATGTTATTTTAGATATATAACAGTTATGAATTTATTAAAACATCCCACCATTACCTTAAGAGGGGATCCTTAAAAATTAACCAGTTAACTAGACTTTCAAGGGATCAAGTTTACTTTCCCGTTCAGGTTAATGTGTGGTCCAAAATAAAAGAAATAGTGCAAACTGTGATTTTTTTTTTCAATCAGTAGTTTATTTTATTCCAAATAAAAAGACAGTGTGTACAAAAGTCCTAAATAACCGGATGTTTTTCCATGTAGATGTGTCAATCACCTAAGAAACATACTGCTCTTCTTTTCATATTTCACCAAGGTATTTAACCTTTCATTGTACATTTTTCAAGAAGGAAATAAATATACTAAAACATTTCTCCCATTTTCTTATTTTATAGTAGTTATTAGACCTCGCTTTGTCTAAATTCAGAAATGAAATGCCTTGAAATTTAAATACCACTTAGAGACGCATACACAAATAGAACTGTATTTGCCAGCTCAGTTTTTGTACGCATCTTTCAGGGAATTTGAATCTTTGAATACCAAGTGTTTAAATTTATGGCTGTGTTTATGGGGAGATTGCACCACAGTAAGCAGCTGCCTAGGGAGTGCAAGTCTCTGATTAGGATTCGGGACAGAGAGCTGTAAATAATGGAGCTCATCTCCCTCTGAGTCGGAGTTGCAGGATGTTGGAAATGCTGTTTCTCTCTCAGTACCTCACTCTGTAGATTTCTAAACAGCAGTTTATGACTCTCAGTTGATCTACTGCTGTTAAGATTGGTGCATCAAGCATGTTGACGCTTTACCATGGTGTCACTGGCTAAAACTACATTTATCCTGTCAGCCAATTGCCTTGAACCTGGCCAGTGTCAGAGGGATTTCTATTTTCATTCCATTCTTTCAAAAAAAGTCATCATACTTGATATCATTTTCATTCATTGCCAGTTTTCCAACACAAGTGGTTGGTACTTTTAAAAAAAAAAAAGAAAATTCAAGTACTTTCCTTTGCTGATGCATTATATAGCTAGCAAAGTAACTAGGAAAGCAGTTAAGCTCTGTTTGGTCTGGCATTTGTTGTTCTTTGTGTTTTGTTTTCCAATTTGAGCACGCTTACGAAAGATGTTCAGTGGCAAGTCTAGAGGGAAAAACTGAAGTTAATTACTCCCAGTGTTCTGATTTACTTTTTCTGTTTTTACACACAGAGACACACCATAGATGCAAAAACATACACCAACTAGAACCAGTTGTGTACAAGTGGTGGTACAGTTATAGAAAGAAGTGTCCAACAGTAGTTGATCAGTTTCCATGCAGAGCTTTCTGGAGCAAAAAAAGAAAAAAAACTCTACAGCTCAATAAATGAGGAATCAACTTCATCGCAACTGTTGGCTTCTACACTCACAGTTCTACCAGACACACATGGTGCACAATAATGGAAAATGAAACAATAGAACGATAAAGAACTGGGGAGAGAAGAATTTTGTCATTACTCTACAGAGTAGACAGGTACATAGACCATGAAGGCCAGTTACAGATCAGTTTAAGATGAGGCCAAGTTAAGTGTGTGATTCTCAGAGAGATCAAATTGCAGATCTGGTGTCATTGTGGAAATGACATGAGTTTTAAATCGACTATTGCATTGTGAGTTTTAGAAAAAGAGACAGTTTTAGTGTAAAAAGGGGTTTGAATATGCATCCTGTTGATACAAATAGCTTAGCAAATGTAGAAAATTGAGCATACACAATACTTAAGACATAAGCGGAGCAAATAGTTTATTTATTTTAGCCTCGTAGCATCACTCTGCTTTTTCCAATATGTCACCAGACTGCTCTTCACACATGTTACTTCAGGGATGGCTGATGTCTGAGTGTCCCACAGTGAGTTGAGGAGTTTACTCAGGCAAATAGCCTGCTTGGCCTACTGACAGATAAAGACCAACAGCTGTAGCTGTCGCAGTACATACACACATCAACAGGGCAACTGGGCGTCACTCAATATGGTCATTATGTGTCCTCATGACAACTTCATGTAGAAGTGTTCAGACACATTTTTACTTGTCTGGTGCTGGATTCTTTGTGTTTTGCTTTCTCATCAAGCACTTTTTGTTCATTTTTTTTACATTTTATTACTTTTGTCTGACTTCAGACAAAAGATTCCCAAAAGTGTGAAGAGAAAAAAAACTTCTCAAATGAAGAAACTTCAGACACGAAGGAAGTAGCCGAGGGTGGAAAGGTTTGGGAGTCTACAAACAGATTTGCATGCTTATTACACTAATGATTTCATGATATTTGATGTGGCGGCTGTTTTGAAAGACATAAGAGCAAGAAAAAAGGGCGTGTGGGAAGGTGGGGGTGGGGTCTGTGTGTGTTGGGGGGGGGTCAGTCTCTCTCATCTTGACAGTGCTGCTAAATGATGGAGTAATTTGGGTGACCTCTGACTTTAGGAAGGCCCAGATATAATTGAATGTCATTTCTGCACGCAACAAGATGTGTCTGTATATGGGGGTTTAGTGGGGGATGGGGGGGCAGCATACAACATACAAAATATCCCCTATTTTGACCCTCCCGTCTCACACATCTCACTTGTCTAATATTCATGCACTCCTTCTCTCTGGATGTCCATGCCACTGTGGCCGGCTCCTTGAATGTTTCCCAAAGATCAAGCTCCCCTAACAAAATAAATATTGCATTAATTTTCAAATAATGATGTTACATTAATCGTGGCGATCTCATATTTCAAAACGTGAGAACTACTCCCTTACTGTATGTGCTTCATCTTAATGGTATCGCTGGATGTCAAGGGCATGGAGGAAATTAAATCGGAAAGTGCAGATAGACCAAAGAAGATATTATCTCTGGATGATTGCAGTTTTGATAGGTATTCCAGTGAATTTCATTTTCTCCGGATGGGGAGAAGATGAGTTAGCCTGCACATTTGCTCATTTTTCTTCTACATGATTTATGTGGGTTGAGTATAAAACTCTCTCTTTCTCTCCCACCCCTTTTGCTCCCTCCACCTCCCCCTTTATCAGCAACACATACACGCATGCACACACGTACACGTGGCGCACTAAATGACTGCCTTTGAGGTGTATCTGGTCCGGGGCACTTTATGAGTGTGCACATGCGTGGTTTTTGGATGTGAGCAGAGCAGAAGTGCGTACAGCTTTCGGAGTTCATCTGCATGTGCGTGTGTCAGTGTGCGCTCGCACTGTTGTGTTTGCACAAACGCGCACCAGCCCGAGATAGCAGCAGAGCCATCAGCGGGAATGATTCCAGGGAGACGGGGGAGTGTCATTACTCAGACTTGTTTACATTCTAAATACGTAATGAAATCTTGTTGGTAATAATGACGGGAATAAAAGTTTAGGAAATTGTAAAAGTGGTGAAGTTTGAGAAATGAGCCCCGGCCTGTGAAATAGCATTTGGGGGCAGGAAACGACATTATTATGCAGTGCTCCTGCCTGCCTGAGACATGAAGATGAACTGCTGGCGGGTCATAAAATGCTGTTAGCCTTAGCCTGAAGTATGGCACATTGTAAAAGAGCCCTGATCGCATATTGCCATTATATATAAAAGCATAGCCATACAAAACATTATTTTTCATATAAGATGAGCTGGGATACAGTGGCTCAGGCCCCCAAAAATACATACACTGATAGGCAGAATTTTTTCTCCCCCTTCTTCTTCTTAAAAAATATCTAAATAAACATATTGCCATGGAACCCATCTCTGCCCTGATCTTATAGACCTCGATATTAAAAACAGAAATATTGCATTTTCTAGGGGCTCTGTTTTCTTCCCGTCCTCTTTTGGGTATGGGATATATCTTGGTGTTGTTTAGACGGGTGAGGGAGAGGCACCGAGCAAAAAGAGGAGATGCAGAGGGAGCCTGAGTGGAATTCAACAAATGAAAGAAAATGGAAACAGATGACGACTTTAAAAATATAATGAGATGAATATTGAGCATATCAGCTGCAGGATAACGAGAGTTAGTTTGGGCGGCTGGTGTTTATTTGTGTGTATATTGAAGCTGCATATTGACAGAAAATGATGGTTACAGTGGCACTATTAGGATTAATGTTAATGGTAGATGGACTGATGATGTCACAAATAACTTTTTTTTCCTTCTTCACAGTAGTTTTACTACATTTTACTGTATGTTGTTATTCACATTCCCGTCTTTCTCATTTAAAAATAGGAATTCGAGTGGAGGAGTCTCACAGACTTTTCTGAAACTTTATCTTTGTTCCTATGTATTCAACTAGTCGTCTGGTGTTGCGCCCCTTTTTGTTCAGGGGGTGGAGCATAACATAGAAGTATAAGAAATAAACATGTTTACCAAAACTCCAAACAATTGTCTCCATAAAATGATACATTTATTTGCAAAAAAGTGAAGCAAGAGGCTTCAAGGTGAACCAAGGCCAAAATAGCAAACAAAACCCCCAAAAACATCTTACCTGTTTATGAAAGAAAAGTGAAAACATTGACTTGCCTCCCTAGTCTAACATAAACGGGGAAAAATGTGCACTAAAGAAAATGGCTTCACTTTAAACATAACTAACCAAACAAAAGACAGAGTGGATCTCAGCTGTATTACTTAGTTTATTACTACCATGAATCTCAGTTTTAAAAAATACAATTTGAGCATTATGAGGTGTCATTACTTAATGATACCATATGCATAAATATACATCTCTTTTTGTTTGACTTCATTCTGGTAACTTATTCACTGGTGAACAAAGAGTCATTTGGTTCTTCATTATGGTGAGTATTAATTTTATTATTCCTTTTTGATTGAGATTTTTCTCATCTTATCTCATCCTGGCATTCTTCTTTTTTTATCCTTAGATAAAAAGATAGCAGTTTCTTTAATTGTTAGGCTTTTTAGACATCTTGGCTTCTTCAGAAGTGAATGAAAGCTATGTTAAGCAGTTTGCAAACATACGTATTGAAATGCATTAAATATAGCAGTTGACATGTTTTTCATTGTTTTTTTTATTTTTCTTCCTCATCTTCCAATCCCAAAGAAGAAATGAATTATTGTGACAGCGTTGTTGCTACTTGTCTTCACTCTAAGGATGGTCCTTTTTTTGTTCAATTGTCCACGTTTTGACCATCAATTGGTTGACCAAGCTTCCATCAAACAAAGTAGATGAAATTTCCTGTATGGTCATTATAAGCAGACTTGTATTGTCTTCAACAAGCAGAGTGAAAGGTATTTATTTTTTGAATGAGACGTGTTTATTTAATGACTAATGGGACAGAGAGCGGGCACTTATCTCTGCAAAGCATGTCCCAGCATGTCTTTCATCACTGTGATAAGGTAAGCGAAGGGGTTCACCGTGAGCATGCTCAGCACAACTTCCTGTCATGTCTACAGCAAGAATTACTATAATTTAAGCTGCTGTGGGCACCCGCTTCTGGCTACTCTCATCTATTTAAAGTACATTTCTAATGGGATTGTTTTTCATTTTAGGTGGTGGGAGCAACCTGCTCCCAACCTGTTTTTTTGCACTCAAATATTGTAGATTTTTAAAGTACTTCACTATAAAAAGGCAAAGCAACAACAAAGTTTTTTTTTTCCAGCTGAAATCCTTAAAATATTGAAATGACTAGAATTTTGAGTAAAATGGTTAAAAAAAATGATTGCGGATTCCTCAGGTTATTTCATTTTATTTTATTTTTGTCGATATGAAATATTAGTCTCAATTGATTACTTCATTTTTTTTAAATATTTTCCTTCTCTAACTAAGTAACGGAATTAGCTATTGAGACCGATATTTTATGTAAACAACAGATAAAAAATAAAATATCCTAAGGAATCCGCAATCTTTTTTTTCAGTTAAAGGAAGTTTAAAGGAGTTTTAGTGCCAAATAGTTGAGTTTTAAATTTAATTGTAAAATTGCTGAGGGAATGTTTGTTTAGGATGCCATTTAAAAAAAAAACAGCATAAAATCCAACTATTTGCACCAACATTGCCATAATTAATATAAACTCACTCTCCCTATTTCTTTAGTTTCTTTAGACTTTACAGGAGCTGGGAAGGTGTTATTTGGTCACAAGAAAGTTGGAGAAACTTTTTTGTATTCTCAAAAGTTCTCTAAGTAGATATTAGAAAGCGATATAAGTTAGATCCAACTTTTTTAGTGCTTGTTTGCTTTTTGTTTTCTTACACGTTAGTTTTCTTTCAACAAACAAAATGTAATTCAGTAATTTAGTAGTATAGGCTCCTGAAATAGTTGACCTACATGGAGAAAGATACCATGAAAAACTGTAAATTATCCTTTGACTTAAAATATGTTAATAAATTATAGATTTAATTCTTTTCATTTCACTTCATTTGTGTAAACACATAATAATTATTTCTATACATTTTGTATTTGAAATCATTCTAATGCTATAGGACACACTCCAAATAATAAATAGCTAAAAAAAAAAACAAGGTAACTTTAAATGGGACTTTTCCATTAACACCCAAGGGCCATCCTTGTAATTTGTTCTTATTTTCAGTCTCTTGCTGAAATAATAAATTGACAGTTTTTTCTTGTACACATCAGGGTTTATTGGAGAAACAGAAGTACTGAAAACGATCCTGTCGTCATTTTACCAGGTCCGCAACAGAATTAGTGACGCCTGTTTACTCCATGAATTGCTTTGTAACATAACTTCATTAAACAGAAGAAGTCTGTTAATCATTTATTGTTTCCTGTCAAAGTCTCTGCCTCTCTACACACAATAAATGCAGGCAAATCCTTTCTCCTAGTGTCTGATGTTTGCTCCTGTTTGTTCACACACCGACTGAGCAAAGCTTCTTTCTTTGCGGCGAGTTCGTGCCTCTCTCTCAGTAGGGGGTCATAAATCTGTCTCGAGGGAGCACAATTAATGCCTTTTAATTGTTTGCTAACAAACGACACAAAGAAAGGCGCTGGTGTGCGATTACGTGCGTGTCAATTACAAGGAGAAAAAAACTTGTTTTGAAAGTAAAAAAACATCTGATGTTCCGTGTGGTTTTGGGGAGTTATGTGAAAAGCTTCATATTTGTGAAATGACTTTTTGGTACTTCACATACTTGTGTTGTTAATTCAATATATCTAAGACTAAAATCAGTAACGTAGTCTAGAGCCTGTGTTTTTCCTTGCAGCTAGGAATAAAGCAACCGTTTTTTTGACTTGAACTTTCAGGAATTCGGTTTTTGCCACTGTCATCCTTTGTGGTTGACTTTAAGTTGCTTGAGTATCTCGCCAGACAGGTAAAATGTTTTTGAACTGCCATGGCAGACTGTTCTGCAGCAAATGTCACCCAGGACAATTCTTCTGTGTGTATCCGTGGCTTCAAATTACACGGATTTGCATTCGCCTCAAGGTAAATTTAAACAAATGCTAATTTAATTACAGAGTGGGCGTTGTAATAAATAGTAACTAAGCTGATTGCTTAGAACACATATGAAGCGTTCCTGCTTGAAGTGACTGATAACACATAACACAGATGATTTCAGAGTCATTGGAATTGGTCTTCGGGTTAATCTCAAGACCATAAAAGTGGGTTTTGCTGTAAATAAATACATTTCCTTAATAAACTGGTTCTGGAGAAGGGTGGAGAGAAAAATGTGTGCGCATTTTTATGAGAATGATCCTCCTCCTGTGGAATATTATCAGTTGGTAGTTTAGTATGTGGAGCTCTACCTTTCGATGTGGGTGTGATCTGCTGTCACTTGCTGCTGTCACGCATCCACACACAATTGCACCTATGTTGCATTAAGTATGCCTCAGTCACTGTCGGTGCTGTACCCCGGCGTGTGTTCCGTCTAGAATGCGGCACCCTGACATAACTACATTAAAGAGGGTCATTATATTTCCCCTGCCGCCATCGAAAAGTGACATTTTTACAAAGTGACAAGTTTACAGTTTGATAAATCCGATTTTTCCTGCGAGTGATGTAGGTAGTCAAGAGATGGAATAGCGAGGAGAAGAGCCAGGCGAGTAGGAAGAGGCGGAGGAGGGAAGAAGCGCTGCCTGTCAGCTACGCCCCGGCCTCGTCGTCTAAATGATGCTCCCAGGCAGCAGATTCAAATCCCATCCCCATTAGCATTTAATTTCTCTCTAATCTTACACACAGTCTCTGCTGCTGCATGGTAACAAGGGCCGCCTTTCCACAGTAGCTGGGAAAAGAAAAAAAAAAAACCCTCCATGAGCAATCTGCAGCGTACTTGGCTTTTATAGCTCCATGTCCTGTCGTAGCCATCATTCTTTCTTGACAATTAAGACCCTCAAATCTAATAGCAATGATATTAGAATTACAGCTAGGACCTTTTGAAGGCACGTCAGGAAAAGGGGCCATGCCTCCCAATACAGCTGTCAGAGCATACGGCCCTCTCCCAGTCACGCCTGCTAAATGTTACTGATGAGCGCACACACGTGCACGCAGGCACAAAAGAAAGGGGAATATGTTGAGTCTTTGGCTGTGATCTTTTTAAAATGTGCTCTCTGTGCCCTCTTATCCAACTCTCCAAAGACTTGTTACAGCAGCTTTTGTTTTCTCTCTTCCCTTTTTACTTCTCCCTCTCTTGTTCTTTGTCTCTAAATTTCTCTTCATCTCTTCCTCATTGATTCTCCCTGGTGTGTCAGAGATGCTGCCTTCCCCAACAGCAGTTTTTTTTAGTTTTTACAGATGACGATTCTAGTTGCTCGCTGAAGTTGTCCCTTGGTACTCCAAGGACATTTTGCGAGTACAGTCGCTTTAATGGCTCCAGTTAAAGATTATCATGGGCAAAATATATTTTAGCCTGAGGGACACAGCTGTTTTAGTGTGAGATTACATAGATGAAGGTGTGGAAGTGTGGTGGCTGTCTGATTGGGCTTTATGATCTCTCAGTCTTTCAGACAGCTGTGTGGTAATGTAAATGAGAAGGTCATCCCTAAGGAACGACTTCCTGTCTGGCTCAGGGAACAAAAATAAAGCTCAAATCACACACAAACAAAACAAAAAAACATGCAGATGTGAATGGGTTGCTTAGTTGTTTACAGGTATCTCAAAATAAATGATAAAATTATGGATGCCAACATTACAAGATCATGCCAGGAAGGACTAGGGCTTGTTTTCACTGCCAAATTACTGAATTGCTTTGATTTTTGGATTCACAATTTTACTCCTTTCAAATCAATTTATTTGGAAATTAAAAGGAAAAAAATTACAGTAATGGTTTGAATTGAACTAAGGTTGAACTGACATAAAAACAATTTTTATTTCTTATATTAGCAGTTTTTGTCTAACAAATACAAGAATTGCTAAAAAGGAAAATATTTTCAAAGATGAAATTGATTAATTTATATCAATTTAAATGAGGTTTAAGTTAAGATTAATTTGATATTGATCAACCGTTTACATTTTAAAATCCCACTCTGATCAACTTTTGATCTATTTCAAGAGTTCTCAGTGGTCTTTTAGATATGATTATTCTGTTTTTAGCCTAAATCAAATAACTTGTGTCGTTTTCTAGAACACAGTTTCTTTGGAGCGGCAGGAGTTTATCAGAAATTCACCTCTAATTTGTAGCCATGGACTGTTGATGCAGAGTAAGCCTTCCCTGACACCCTTCATCCCTTTGTTTACACTCTTTCCAGCTAGCTTACAGCCCCTCACAACCCCAGCCTAACATTACCAGTGTAACTAAAATATATCTGAGCTGTCCAGTCATATAGTTTTGAGCCAGGTGCCAGCTCAGACAAGGAAAACAAATGTTAGTGTCTCTATTTGTCCACAAGTACATGCATCGGAATGGAGCAGAGCAGGGATCTTGTGGCCCGTCGATTGTAGGACCTACATTACTTCGATAGGCTTTTTCCAACAGCATTTTGTTGTCTGCTCCTGATTTACAATGATTTGAATAAAAAAAATACACAAACCCAATTTTAATCTTAATTTTGCTATATATATCCTCCATCATAAAAAATGCCACAAGAACACAATAAAACCACCAAAAACATGATTTTCTTTGGAGTGGGTCTTTAAAGCACTACCCTACTACTGATTGACCCACCCAACAGCATGAAGATTCCTGACACCCTTATCTACTAACTGTGCATTATTAGGTTAGCTTGAGATTTCCAGATGACTGGGATCTGCCTGTTTTAATATTTCTTCTTCTGAAAATTTCAAAAAGACCCTGTACAATGTTTAGCTGTTGCATTCACAGATAGCAATTTAGATTCAGTGGTATACCCATTCAAAAAAATTATAAGGCTAGAGATGCTGTCATCTGATCCATTTGTGAAAGTGCATATGTTATTTTTTTGTATGTTATTGGTTTATTTCTGAGAAAAACTTTTGAGTCCACTATTTATCTTTGAGAACACAAACGCTTTTGACCTGGCCTTTATTAAATAGACTTCCTTTTATGTAGGTCACAGAAGCTTTCAGCCCTCTCCTCGACAATATTTAAATATCAGACTTTTTTTAAGGTTCAAGATCATAAGCAGTACATAAGAGAGATGGTTATCCTGACATTAAAGCCTTGTGTTGTAATCATAAGAGGGAAACATTTTCAACTTAATGAGCCATCAAGGATGTCTGCAGAAGGTTACTATTCTACAAAATAATAGGGGATAGCAGATGGTTTCTAAAAAAAAAACTGCGACCAGACCTTGTTATCACAACTTGATTGTTTTTGTAGCCAATTGTCATCTATGGGAGCCATAAACCATTATAAAATAAAGGAAAGCAAAAAGGAATATTTTAATGTTTACTAGTGTTTCATCCTGTCTTAATTTTATGAAAGATATTAAGACATCAGAAATCAAAAGAAGCAAAAAAGTAAAAATGATCTGATTCATTGATTCCCAGATTTATCAAGCTTTGAATAAATCATTGAGACGTGATTGGAACATTTTAAAGTTAAAAACAAAAGAAGATTCTTTTATGAATAAATAATTGCCTCTTTCTGTTCTCTGTAGACTCCAGCAGAGCAGGCCAAAGTCCGCATGCATATGGTCTTGCAAGCTGCAGGTAAGTGAGAATGATGGTTATACGTCTTGCAAAAATGTACTTAGTTCCAATTGGGTCTGAATGTTAAAACATTGTATAGGTTATCAATGTTTTTGTAAATCACACCCTAAAGACGTTTAAGACTAAAAGTAAACATGATTTCAATCATAAAAACCTTATTTAATTGTATTCCCGTCCTTGATATGTTGTTGTATGTCTGACCCTGTAGCCTCCATTTAGAGTGGTCGATGAATTGTTTTCCCACACACACTGACAACTGAACTCATGCACGCGTTCTGCCTAGAGTGCTCGTAGGCCCATATTCACTGCAGCTTAATTTCAAACACTCCGCCCAGTACATAAGTCATAGATGTCACCATGCACACGGTGTATATATTCCAGTGTGTATTCCAGGGCTGGAGTTGCGAGCCAGATGTGACAGGTAGAGATTGACTGTGGAGAAAGATGTCTTCATGTTTACAGTCATGCACACACATACAGAAAAAAAAGAGGGAGCACTTCAGAACAGGGCTCTAATTTCACCAGAGGAAATATATGAAAGGACCAGGCGTCTATACATCATCTATAAAGCACCCGCCTGCTTTGTATTTACCTAACTTAAGACTTTCCTCAGCTTTCTGTTAGGCCAAAGAGCAACACTGCCATCCCTTGATGTGATTTTAATGAGTTGAACTTATGGAGGCATGTTTGACTCACAGCATCATTTCGAATTACTCAAAGCTTTTTTTTTTTAAGTTTTAGGGTAAATTGAACATCTTTGTTGAAATAAAGTTTTATTTGACTTTTTTTTGGTTTTATTGCTTATGAGACACCCTACACTCCTTCAGTGATAATGACAGGGAAGCTTTGTGAATTTGAGCATGTGTCTTTGAGTGCATCGGAGCGGTCTAGACTAAGGACTGAAAGAGAAGCTTTAATGGGACGGACTTGTTTCTGGTTTTTCTCCATCTCAAAGAGACTTTCACAAGAGCAGGTTTATGGCTCAGTCAAAGACCGTCACCTCACAGCCCAGACTGGATTGTTTCAGACCTTCTGGTGCTCATGATCATGCCTGCTATGAAGATTTACAGTAAAGTGAAAAGGGGTAACGAGTTTGAACTTTTTAAACGAGTTTGTAACTGATGCTTTATCTTTTTAGTATCTACTGCTGTCCTTCAGTCTTGGGTCCTTGCATTTTTATGGAAAACATTGCCTTTTTTTAGTACTTGCAGCTGCTAAGTGCCTTTGCTGCCAAATTTCAACTTGATCACTCGTTTCCTTACAGTACTCCTACTTGTCCTGTTTCTCTCCTATCAGTCTGCACTTTTTTCTTTTGTTTTACGGTTTTTGTTCCAATCTTGTTAGCGGGCAGGGCAAGATATGGATGGAGGCCGAGAAGGAAGCAGCAGATGTTGGGAGGTTGTGTGAATGTTAATGTCCTGACGTAGCTGTGTGGCTTAAGCCTTCTTTCTCCTCCTCCCTCTCCCTCTTTCCCTCCGTTCCTCTCTGAGAGCCCGCCAGGCTTTCTCTCTCGGGGTCTCCTGACATCCTTGAAGCCCGCGGCTCTTCTTTCCTCTTCTCCACTCTCCTGCATCTCTTTCCCTCCCTGCCCCTCCCTCCCCTCCATTCTTTTGTCCATCTATGGACTCTCTCTAGTCAGTAGAGAGCAGATCATCCTATGGCTAAAGCGGCTCAGGCTTTTGTGTTGGGGGGCTCTGTGGACCTGTAATGA
This sequence comes from Oryzias celebensis, assembly GCA_014656515.1. Lineage (NCBI taxonomy): Eukaryota > Metazoa > Chordata > Actinopteri > Beloniformes > Adrianichthyidae > Oryzias > Oryzias celebensis. The sequence continues at coordinate 65,351,063 of BNCR01000012.1, read as the reverse complement.
GCCCCTTCGGCTGGCCCGCTGGCCTGCTTAGCACTCACTGGGGGCTTTAAGTGTGTGTTTGTGTTTGTGTGTGTGAAAAAGAGAGAGAGAAGGAGAGAGAGACATTAGAGTCGGATGGGGAGGGATGAGAAGCGCAGCGCTGGCCCCCAATGAAAGGGCTGGATGGATATGTTTATGGGTCACTTCCTGCTTGGCCTACATATTGCATTCACACAAACACACGCTCACTCAAAGTGCACTTGTCTGTAAACGTATCTATAAATTATTTCACAAGATCATTCCACCCTTTTTGTATTTATAATTTGAATCAAGCAGGATTGATTTATTATCAATCATAGTCATAAAGAACACAGTTCTGCTTGTTATACACAGTACAGTACATCACTGCTTTGTAATGTCTACTCAAGGTTTCTAGTTCCAATAAATTGATTGCTGAAACCCCTTTTCCCTAGTATGCATTAAAGTTATTTCAAAAATGAACTGTTAAATGTTGCCTCTTGACGTGCATGCTGTTGTATTTTGTTCTTTATCCAGCTTTTTTTGCGCATTTTTGTTGCTGGAATTACCTGCCCAGCTCCTCAAACAATAAATCTTCAAGGCAACAGTGTACTAGACTCTTTCTTTGCAGCTCTCTGCCTGGGTTTAGGCTCTTTTCACAACCTTGTCCATTTCCACTCAAATGAGCACAAATACTGTGCACGGCAACGGGCATCTACTTATTCACTTGTCAATAGGGAGTGTTTTCAGAACACCCACTTAGGACCTGAGGGCCAGAGGTCATCAAAACTTTCTTCTTTTCCCTTATTAAGCCTTTGACGGCAGGAAAACAAACAATTCTTAAGATCTCATGAAAGGCTTGAACTTGGAAGTGCATTTCTGCCATGAATTATTCCTTTTCTTTTGGTTTGACAGGTAGCAGCAGGCGGTTAAAATGAAATTTCAAATTCTCTTTTCTAAATTTGATGTTTTGTACAATGAAGGTTGAGATGGCTCTAGCTGCTTTGGGGTGTCAATCTTTAACAGTCTTTAATGTGGATGGGTCAAATAGGAATTTTTAAAAGTGTTTTCCCTTCTACAATTGGACAAAATTTAAAAACTTAAAAAAGTACTTTAAATTAAAACAAATTAATTTGTTGGGATACTAAGTATTAAGAAGCGTGTGTATTTATGAACTTATCTAAGGTGTCAATTACAGACCATGAATTAATAATTTAAAAAAGTATCATAAAAGAAGAAATATGTATTATTCTAAGTGTCAAAATAGATAAATCAGTCTTTAAACCCAATATTATTTCAGTAATTTCTTAATTAAAAAGTTAATAAGCAATATTAAAGCAGGTCTCAGTGTTAAATTCTGAAGTTTAATCTTTTAAGTGCTTTTCGATAATTTTCAATGATAAAATCATGTTGTTAACATATATATGTATATATATATATATATATATACATATATATAGTAAAAAACATGCCAACAATCCTGTAGAATCTTGTAGAAGTTTAAAAATTACTTGACTAGAGCAAAAAAAATGGTCATGAATTGTCTTTAGCGTTCATTTTTGTATATTTTTTAAGATTTTTTTTTAAGTAATAAAAAAGCAAGGCAATGCTGGATTGGTCATTGCTTGATAGCACCCTATTGTAGCATTACATTGTATAGTAAACCTAGTGTTGGATTTTCCTGCTGTAATAGAATACTTCAAAAAGTTGACACTTTTTCTCTAACACTTTATTTTTTTTTCCTTCTATGTATTCCTTATGCATCTTCGTCCCACTGTCCCTCCCACCACCCCAGCCCTTAAGGTCTGACAGATGTGGGCTGAACAGACCACATACATGGAGGGTGTCTCCTTACCCCCTCTGGAACTAAAGAACTAATGCGCCACATTTAGGTGGCTACCACTCTTTGTTCTGTGACAGTGAGGGGTGACGGACACAGTGAGCCAAGGACAAGATCAATGTCTGTAAATTATGTGTTAAGATCAATTTAGGGATTCTGAATTTTTGTATAAAGCAAATAATTTACATTTTATTATTTTTCACATTCATTTCAAACATCTAAGCATTATTTTAAAGCAAAATGTCTAAGCTTTTCAATTTAATCTTGCTAAATGAATTGTAAAGAGCTACAATATTTAGTTTTTATTGCAAACTATTATCTACAAAGTACAGACAGATTTCAAATGTAAGGTGCTGCAAAAAAATTCCCTAAACTTTGTGTCAATCAAATAATTCAAGCCGTATTCTTTAAGAGACAAAATAATTATTCATATTCATATCCTTTATTCATAATTATCCTTTAGGGATCAGTGACTTTTATTTTAATAGAAATGTGAAGCATTTAAATTATAGTTTTTAGTAAAGCTGTTAAAATAACCGAAAGTTACACTTTTTTTAATCCAATAGGTTTTTTTTTTTGTCCAGTTTTTATTTATTTCTAGTTTTGAATTCACTAATTAAATTAAAAAAGAATGGTTTAGTTATAGATGAAGTCTGTGTATAGACAAGATTATACATCTTGCTCTTATTAAAACTAAACAACATTTTTAAAGCTTGTAATATCAATGAAAGCATTTCAAATTAGCAGTGTTGATGGATATATAAATTATTATTTTTTTCTTCAACCCTAAAAAAAAAACCAAATCCAACTTTGCCTCTTTTTTCTTTGATTTCTGCCTTCAGAAGTCCCTGTTGCTTCTGTTCAGGAATGCTTCCCCTGTTGTCCTTTGGGAGGATAATGACTCAGGGTTGTCCTGTAATTTAGTCTCTGTAACCATTGATCAGTTAGATTTATGTGCCATTACCTCACAGTTCCAGTCAACACTCGTAATTATGTCTCGGATAGAGAAAGAGACGGAGAAGTGGGCCTTGCACTTACACAAGACCAAAATACCTGAGAAATTTTTCAACAAACACTCTCCAATGCTCACCTTGTAGCAGAGTGACTCACTGGCCTCCAGGTTACCGGGTTTGCTTGTAGAACAACAGTTAAATATATAAATTCAGGAAAAACATTTCATTTAAAAATGTTTTTTTTCATCTTTTTTTTTGTTTTTCAAGACACCTGTGCTTTAAAAGATCACATGCATTTAAAGATAGGACTCAAACCTGTTCCGTGTGATCAGACACACCGTTTCTGGTCAGAGAAAATCCATCAGTTCAGAGACATGAGCAGGTTGCACGCAGAACCGAGTGACCTAAGAGCTGAAAGGTTCAGAGGTTTATGTACAATTGATTTTTTTGGTTTGTTTTATGGGTATAATAAACACGGGTCCGTTTTGTGCCCTTTCTCTGTAAGTAAGCTTGTGTTTCCACAGCCCCCACCTCCTCTGTTTGTGCATGGGCAAAGAGGAAGCACCAACCTTAGAAGCAGTTTCATGTACTTTACAGTAACATGGAGGGTCTGGTCAATAACCCCACCCAAAAATTAAAATATTTTAAAAACATCATGTCAGCTTATTTCATCAGTTAGTTATTTAGGATGTTATAAATGTTAAGAACTTTTACCAGTGGTGTGAGCCATGCCTTTAAGTACTGATAATACATACATGTTCATCTATTCAAGTCTGATTTTTAATTTTAAAAAAATTATTACACTTAGCATATTACATAGACAACAGGTAAATGAAGTTTCACTGCTCTATAAAGTTTCTTTAGGAAAAAAGTACATGTAAAAAAATAAGATCTACTAATAGATCTAGTGAAACTTTATTTAGGATTTATTTTTTAAAAACAAGTTATTCCGTCTTGTTTAATGTTCTAACTATAACAGACCGTTTTTGTTTCCAAGTATTTTATTCAGAGCAAAAAAAAAAAGAATAAAGTGGATCTAAAACCAGATCCAGAACTGTCTGACTAAAAGCTTCTTCAGAGTCTTGACCCCCTTCCACTTGTGTTTTTGTTTTCAAGTAAGGTAAGATTGGAGCACAAATGATTTGATTTATATTTGTGTCAGTTGGCGTCAAAAAACTGCTCATTTGATTTTTGGCTTATTATTTTTATGGAAAAAGCCAGTGCTTGCTGATAAACCTTTATCTCCTGGTTATCTGTATTTAATTTAGACACATAATTGTAATAAATGTATTTTAGCATTATTCATTATATTTTATTATCTGTTGTTTTTTTGAGCTTTGGCAACAAATCAGTTTTCCCGTTGTGTGATCAAGTTCTATTCTAGTCCTATTTCTGTTCCATTTTCTATTCGTACACGCTTCATTTATGGGTAAAACCCCTTTTTCTTATTATAGTGTGGGCCCACACTTCGCTGACTTTTCCACAATGCTGCAGCATGAACAACCAAAATATTGGAAAATGTTGCTTAAGCCTTAAAACTATAATAAAAAAATGTTTTTTTCTAGTATCCATAAAAAATATATTTTTTCTTGTTCTTGATTTTGATCCAACTATTGTTATTATTATTTTGATATATAAATCATTGCTTTTCCTGACGTAATAAGTGAAATAAACTTTATTATAAAGACCAGTGTTACTTGTTTCACAGAAAGCAGTTTATGTTTTATAAACTGAACTGCATGGCTGCTCTGAATCTGTGCACGTGTGTGCATAAAAGCCAGAAAGAAAGAGATTAAGGGAAAAAATGTGCTTTTCTTCTACATGTGGGCAGATTTCAAACAGCATCTGGTGAGCTTGGGAGAAAGGCTGCTACAAGTATGTTCAAATCCAAATGCATCATCATTAATGCCCCCCCACCCCCTACTCTCCTCACCCATTTAACTCGCCTCCCTGTTGGTGGTCAGAGACACATGCTGAGTTTTCCCTCCTCCCCCTTTCTGGCTTTTCTCTCAACATGAAGACATTTCCATAACAGATAAAGAACCATTTTAATTTGCTGCTTCCCATGATTTTGGAACATATGGTTTAAATAATTTTGATGCAAATGCATGCAACTAATTATTTGCAGATGAGCAATGCAACAATTGAAGATGAATGATTAAGCTAATTTGCAGCCACCTTAAATGTTACTAGTCAGTTACAGTTAAGTAAACTTAACAAAGAAATCTAATTACAAAAGTTCTTGTTTTGAAGTGTTTTTAAAGGTTTTTGTGTTTCTTTTTAAGAAGAAAGCTTAAATTAAGAACAAGTCAAATACATGCATTTTGTCAAATTATAACCTACAGTATATTGCTGCAACTAATGTTACAGCTGGTTAATTTTTTCGGGGTTAAAGAGAAAAGAAATGTGAATTCTTTAACCATAGGTGCGCTAAGATTTTTTTGTTGTTGATGTAAAAGATTGAACTGTCTCCGCAGCTTGCGCTTGTAAATATTTCTACAAGGTTTTAATTGATGTGACAGCCCAATTGGCCTTGGATTAAACATAAATGGATTGCAGCCAAGTGTTCCATTGCACTTTCCTGCCTCCATGATTTGGAGTAATTTCTTCCCTCTGACATACTATTCTTCATTGTCGGTGCTGGGCAATTATGCCAGGAATGTAATCGCATTTCTCCTATTACTGTGGTCAAAGTTGTTAATCATGATTGTTGTAAATTTATGCAGCGAGAAAGCGCTCTTGTGGCTGCGTAACTGCATACGTCCAGTCTCTTTGAAAAAGTATTTTACCTCCCAAGTAGTCGTCATTCCCTAACTTCAACACAGAACAGCTTAACATCAAAAGAAAAACTCATATTATAAGTGCATTATCATCCTAAAATAGTAAATATAATTATTTTGCTCTTCCACTGATTACTTTGGAAAACTAAATACATGTCTTACTGAGATTAAAAAAGTCATGCACTTGTCCTTGAAGATGGTCTTTTTTCATATATATATAAACAAATTAAGGATCTCTGTGTCAGCAAATCAGCTTGCTAGCTTCCCACTGCTATTCCCACTGCTGTGGTAGCAACCACCAAAAGATAAAGTTACATATTTGTAAAATCATACATAATTTTACACACTGATTAGAATGTTCATGGTTTGCAGTTCAACACCTCTTTGCCTAATGGACTACTTTTATGCTTTTTTTTCCTCCTGTATTTTTACATGGAGTTTAACAGTGTTTCATATTTATACCTGCTGAAAACTTTTTTTTTTGTTGTTAAACTAGCAATCGAACTTAGCAAGTCGTTTTCTTGAGACAAATCATAAACATTTTTTTATTTCTCTCAAAAGCACAAGAGAAAAAAAAAGCACATGCCAAACTTTCATTTGCCTTTTATGAAACTTTCTTTCAATTTTGTCAAATACTACTTAATAAAAAGACAGGTTACCAGTATAAACTGAGTTTCATAAAACTCTATGTAATAAATAATCTTTCAACTCATGTACAGATCAACAATAACACATCATGGCGCTCACTTTTAAATGGTGAAAAGAATAATTATTACTTCCTAACTCAATGGATTTGATCAGACAAAAGGAATTATGAGAAAACCCAACTTACTCAGATGGTCATGGTTTAGTTGCTTTTAAATCCTATTTAGAACCAACCAAAATATTTTTATTTGTAGTAACTCTGAAAAAAAATGAGCCAGTTCTGCATCTTTTCTGTTGAACTGCATTAACAGACCTCAAATACCCTGATTAGTTTTTTTAAGCTTAGCCTGAATAAAAAAAAAAAAGCAACTTTGGTGTTAGTTTTTCATCTTTATCAGCTTCTATGAGGGATGTTTGTTGTTACATGTGCACTCCACTGCTTGTGTATAATGTGGTAGAGATTTCATGCTCGTAGGTAAATGGATTATATGTGTTTTTCTGTGTGTTATTCTCATAGGTTTAGCTGGGTCAGTGGCAAGCTCACCCACTGATTTCAATTAAAAAATGTAATCGCTGGCTGCTTTTTGCCCATAAATACTTTTTTTTCCAGTCATACACAACCATCATTTCAAAGCACGCAAAAGTTTTTTCATTTTTATCCATTCCTTTCTGTTTTTTCTTTTTAATATGTCTTCCTCTAGTGGTAAAACTGAAACAGTTTCTTCTCTCTTTTCACACCAGTGGGGCTTCTCAGAAACTCACAGGCTGGGACGGATTTGAAGTAATAAAAACCCCTTTGTTTTAGTTTCTATTGAACCATTCATCATCACTTTATTTAATATGAGGCTGTAATTGTGCCATCCCCAACCCTCACTAATGGCTGTGTTCGTCTGTGTTTGCTTTGTTGATGGAAATGAATGAAATTAGGATAAACAACCGCAGAGTCGCATGTAATCAAGCCCTGATTAATGTACCAGCTATTCAGCGCCGTTTCTCATTCCACAACACCTGATATCTTTCCCATAAACAAATTGTGTTTGTCTAAATGAAGAAATTAAATGACGCATTTGATGAGTTTATGATTGACCCGGTCCGACTCGTGGCTCATTATTCTCTGTCTTTGAGGCCAAGAGGTATGTTACTAATGCCCTGTCACTTCCCACACAAGGATTTATCACCGCCCCTGATTAATGGCAGCCAAACAGCATTTTAATAATTTTATGATTGTGGTTTGTGGCAGGCACAGGGAAAGATCCTGAGAGGGAGAGAGTGAGGGAGGAAGATGCAGGGTAACAGGAGGGAGGAAGGAGAAGAGTGTCCAAAGAGCGATAGAAAGCAACAGAAAGTGTTCTTTCCAGATTAAATGTTTCTTTCTTTTTTTGTTGTTGGTGTTGGTCTAGCGGACGTGATTATTCGCGGCATGAACATCCCCATGAATCTTCCTCTTGCAAGTGAAAGCATTTTGTACATAGTTAATGAATTTCTTCCCCCTCCTCATTATTACATTTACTTTTCCATTGGAAAGTAACAAATTGGGCAGCAAATCTGTGTAAAATACCTCAACTGTGAGTGACAACACCCCCAGGGGGTGAAATGTGGAGGCGGATCAAGCCATAAAGCTGGTTTTCCAGGTTAGCAAAAGGTAGGAGTTAACAGTCAAAATAAAGATGAATATCATGATTTAGCCACTAAATTTGATGTCATGCCACCATGTGAAAACAGATTTAAAGAGACTATCGAATAGACAGATAAGAAGATTGTTATGTGTACTGATGTTTAAGTTCAGACTCAGGACCAATTTTAATGATGTCAGCGTTAGCTGAACTTTTTTTTCCCTCTTGGTGTCAAGCATATTTGCCATCTTGTTTCAGTGTCCAGCAATAGCCCTATTCTGCCATCACTCTAGGAAAACAAACTCGTCTGACTTGTTGCTGATCCACTGAACTTTTGTGCAGTTCCAAAGCAAATGTTTTACAAACCTGTTCGAGGATTAACGTAGTTATTAGTAGCCCTGTGATGTGAGAGGCAGATAAACACAGACAATAACCATATAAGGATCATTGTTCCCATGCAGAACCCAATAACAGATGAGTGTTAGATCTTCTGTCATGGTCTCTGGCCCTTCAGTTTTAATGTTTCAATAGTTTTTTATGTTATTGTGTGGGAATAATTATTGGTGGAAAAGAGAATCAACTGCAACTATATTTTAAAGTATATGCTGGCAGCTTCTTTGTTGCTGAAATTGAGTATGGAAAATTATATGGCTAAACCTAATTTATTTATTGGTTTATTTTTTTGTAGGTTTTTTTTTTTCAAGAAAAGAAGGATAACAATAAATATAAAACACTGATTTATCAAACCAAGTTAAGATCCTAAGTCATAAAATGATTGGAAAATGAAGAAAATTAAAGATTATGCCATCTAATTACCATTATAGCTCTTTTTCATAAACATATTTTCACTTTTACATACAGTATACACACACAACAGAAATCCATTAAATATAATGACTGTGAATTACATAAAATGAGTGTCAAAGAGTGTTTGATTAATTTTTGCTTGGAATGGATTGGTAAGGAGTCAATTAATCTAATCCCATCACTTCTATGTTTTACTTTACTTTTTCAAACATAACAATTATAATCTGGTTCTTAGCATCCATTTAGAGCTATTTATACCTTTCAGTTAAAGTGCAGATAATTAATTATGTTTTATTTATCATGACGGTATTTGAAAAGCTAATATTTTTCCAGAACTAATTATTTTTGCATTGCCACTCGAAACTTGTTTTCTTAAGTAAAACTTGACCAACCAAAAGGGCACCCACATCCTCTAAAGCCTGGTTTCCACTGAGCCCTGCGGTACGGTGCGGTCCGTTAAGAAGTGGTACGGTATTGTTCAGTTAATTCTGGTGAGCGTTTTCACTCAGTTAACCCTCGCTTCCACTGAGCGGTTTGTTTTCACGGCGCATGCATGATGTAGACCGCAAGCGTGTTTGCGTCATTGTAATACGACTACAAAAGCAACAAAAATGGAGATCATCCAGCAGCTCGTCTTTTTATTTCTTTACCTCTGGTACATCATGTATAGCAGGAATTTCATGCTGTTTGAAAGACAATTCCGGATGGCTAAGAGGAATACTGCCGTAAAGAGGGAAAAACTCTACCTTATGAGTGCTATATTGGCGCTTTCTATAAGTCGTCATCACTTTCTAGTTTTCATTACGTTCTGCTAATCAACGGGTAGCTATAGCAGCTCCTCCCCCAACTGTTCTGTTCCACTTTTGTATGGATCGGTTAGGTACTGTTCAATGGTTCTATTTTACAATGGAAACGCTCAATATACCAGACCATACCGTAATGGACCGCTCAATGGAGACGAGGCTTAAGACTTCACAACTGCTAGAGAAAACCAAAATAACCAAGACAAAGATAAGATAAATAAAAAAGTAGGCATGAAGCAGCAAAGAGTAAAAAAAATACTTTACAAGAAAAAAGTACCCAATAAAAAAAAGTTACATTTATCCTAATCTCTAAAACTTCCTGCTCTTCTCTAAAAATCAATCTTTATTAATCAATCTTGCGTGCAAAAGTTTGGGCACCCTGCAGAGTTAGTACCTTCCACTGCCCCCTTTGGTAAGTATCACAGCTTGTAATAATATAACATTTTATCTGGGGTTCCCAATTTTTCGATCCCCACTGTGTGCTGTAGTTACTGTTCAAGATTTTCTAGTGTTTTTCTAGTGACATTTTAAAAATGTAATGTTTTCTCAACTGACAAATCACTGAAACTGAACCTCCATTAGTTAAAAATAGCATTTTCCTTCAAGTGTTATACATCTAGACTGCCAATAATGGACGTCTCTGGGCAAAAGAAAAAAACCTGTTTATTTATATGACTTATTGAAATCAGCACACTTGTATTAATTCACTATTTGGAATTATTAGGACTTCAACATAGTTTATCACGCTGCCTATTTGAAGTGTTAGCTGTTTAATCTCCTTTTGTAAGGCAATGCCTGTGCTTATGTACATGCACATGCCTAATTTTTTATTTACTCTCTTGGGAATGAAGAGTTCAAATCTACATGCCAAGACCCATACTACACTGTCTCCAGTGGTTTTGAACAGTGTTTTACTTTTGCCACATCAGCAACCTTTCAAAGTGAATGTTAGTTTGAATTAGATTAGTGTAGGTCATTTTTCTGTCTACCTCAGAGACACAGGAATAAATGCAACATGGCTGATAAACATTTAGACACCTGTCGTCTCCAATCTTATGTTTCCAGCCTCAGGAACAGATGGCAGGCATGAGTTGTTTTAAACTTCTAATGGACTTCTAATTGTGTACAGGCTGGGCTGTTACTCCATCCCCGACTGACAAAGCTTATTATTTCTCTTCCTCGTCCTTTTACACATTTCTCATATTTCTAATCAGGTCTAAATGCTGATAGTCAAATCTTTCTTGGACATTCATTCATTGGTCCTCTTTTATATACTTATTTCTCCATTGACTTTGTTTATCTTCACCATTCTACTCTGAGTTCTAGATGCTATTCTCTCATGTATTGGTTTTGTGGTCTTGACATTCCTCATCAAATCATACACCAACCAAACAGGGTTCACTTTTATTTAGATTTGTGAAGACAAAATTTATTAGTAGTTTACATTTACGCACAAAAAGCACACATCCTCACACGCTTACTACTGAATTGTACAAGATGCTGCCAAATACTGTTGGTTTCGGGAGAGAAGTAAAAAGATATACGTCTATTATTTTTTAAAAGTATCGTTTCGCATGTGTATACTTACTTACCAAACCAGACTATAGGGAGCCCCTGATTACCTGTATTTCTCAGATTAAAGCCCCCATCTACAAAAAGCAGAACTACAGCTGTGTTTTTAAAGAGACATAAATATCAGAAAGTATATTTCTGTGCTTTCATCTTGTCATGTTGGAAAAGAAGGAATTTTTTTGTGGGTGGAAGCTAATGTTCATTTAATTTCCCTTCTTTCTGCCCCTCATATATTTGCATTCTTCAGGTATTTTTTGTCTCTGTTTCACTCACTTGCTTTCTCTCTCTGCTTCTCCTTATATATATATATATATATATATATATATATATATATATATATATATATATATATATATATATATATATATATATATATACATATACATTGAGAACAGGGGCTTTTTCATAGCTAACGACATCTGCAGGACACATGTTTTGCAAATGTATGTGTGTGACTATCTGCAGGACCATGAATCAGTTCGTGTTAGTTTAAAAGTAAGCTGGCTGGACTTATGTCCTATGATCGTAAAAGATCTGTTTTATTTCTATTTTTTCCCATTCTGATGTCTCAAACATTGGTCTGTGGTATCATAGGCCACACTCTGAGGCTTTACACTCCAGGGTAGAAATCGATTAAATAAGCTCTATTCATGCTCAAAGTAAAGTTATACTGAGGGAAGATTCATGTTTATACAATTTAGCAAGCATTTGTCTTCATTTGAAATCTAAAGTTTGCATTTTCATATATAGTTGTCCAGATGTTTTGGCTTTGCCTTCATCTTATTCATCTTTTCCAGCTCTTTTATCAACCTTTAAGTCCCATTCCTACTATATATTTTTCTATTGTAAAATCGTTCCCAGTCATCTTTTAATTATAGTTATGCAGTTTTTAGCTAAAATCAAAAAGCCTTTGTTGTTTTTTTAAGACATATTTTCTGTTTTGTGGCAGGAGTTCATCAGAAAGTTTAATCTGCTAATTTTCCCATCAGTCCCTTGTTTATACTCTCCCTCTAGCTCTTAGCATGTCATAAGCCCAAGCTAACATTAGGGAACAAAAAGAAAAGAAAACATTGAACTATATCAGAGCTATCCAGCTGCACAGTTTTAGCCAGATGGCAAGTCAGAGGAGGAAAACTAAGACAGTAATGGATCAATATGTCTGCAAGAGGATGCTTCAGAATTGGAGCGGAGAAGGGAGACTCTGGCCTGTCTATGCCAGTTGCTGCTCCACAAATCTGAGCTTTTTCTAACATCACGTGGGATTGCTACATCCATTCATGTGACCTTTTTCAGCTGGTTGCCATCGCCATTGTGTTGGTTTGTATCTAAAAGTTCCACATGTTCTTGGCACTACTTGAATGCCCTGACTGCTGGCGTCTCAGTAGCATCATTGCACTACCTGCTCCTAGGATCCTGTTTGTTTGGTAGACCCAAGCCTCCATTGATTTCGCACTCAAGAGCATGTACTTGAGCAGACATGATCAATACCTATGTGCTGTCCTTCACTCCAGCCATTTCAAGACATTGGCTGGATTTTCCTTGCATCGGCCAACTCTTGTACCTTCTCATAATGTGCCATTGTTGAGGCTTGTTCATTCATGATCTTCCATACTCCTGTTACATTCCTACTATTTTTGCTGCTACCCTCACTTCCAGCAGTTTTTCCAATATAATAGGGAATGTGGATAATGACTCTGACACTTAATTGTCATATTCTTCCTTCCTTTCACCCAATTGGGTGCTAAACTTATGGAACTGCATCATGTCGAGCTTCCTGCTCCTAAGCCTAATGATTTTGTCCTCTTTTTGGACAGTTACAGTCCAAGTTCCTAATACACTAAAGCCTCATTTCCACTGAGGGGTCTAGTACAGTCCAGTCCGCTATTTTGGGCATTTCTCTTGTAAAGTGGACCCATTAAACAGTACTGATCCATACTTCTTGAGGACCCCCTTTGGTCGTAGGTCCATAGAAGGGTGGAACAGAACAGTTGGGGGGGTATAGCCACCCGTTGATTGGTAGAAAGTGAGGATGACTTGTATAGTTTACGCTTTTTAAAGTTTGTTAGATGCTCATCACGTATTTTGTTAGTCACTGGCTTACAAATGGGCATCCCTGAATTGTTTTTTGCTGACTTTGTTAACCTAGACATTACTACTTTAAAGCATAGAAACAACCTAGCTACATTTTGCATATTCTGTTATTGTCAGCTGATATACTCTGATTAGTGTGCAGGCTCCATGAGATCAGGTACCAGCAAGTGTGGGCTGACCAAGTCTTGGAGCAGACAAGAGGGTCATTAATTATTACAAAACCCTCCTTTACAGCTGTTCATCATTTTTTAAACCTAATCGTCATCCATTTTAAAAAAGGGAAAGTACTTTAAAATCAGGTGCAACAAATCTAAACCACATTTTAAACACAATTTGTGCTTTCATTTAAGATCTCTTTTAGCCTTTGCTCAAAAGAGAAACTTGTCTGTCAAAGCAGCGTCTCCCATCTACTGGTTAAAACATGTTTACTTGGAACAGCTGATAGCAAAAGGTAAAGACTTTAACAGCAAACAGCAAGAATTCAAAGAGATTTGCTGGACAGACACCACAGACTTTGTGTGACTCACCTTCACAACCCTCTGATCTCCTTCAACCTCCTGCGCATTTCAGCTAATGTTTTTGGAATTGACTTTACCACTTACACATTCTGGTTCAAACTGGGGCCAAACAGAAATCCTGTTTATCTCATTGTAGGGTGCAGAGATAAGGGGTATTCTGACAAACTTTCTTTTTTTTTTTTTTTTATTGTCATCCTTAGCACATTGTCACAGAAAAAGTGAAGGTGGCTGATATACGCAAAAACCTCTTGTAATAATAAAAAAAATAATGTTTTCTTTTATTAAATGCCACATTTTATAGCAGTCGTAAAAACAGAATACAGCTAATTTTAGGGTAAGAAAGAATGTTTTTTTTTTTATTATTTATATATAAGTTCTACTTAACTCTACATCTGAAGGACAACTGTGAAATAAACCTCTCGAATTTTAACACTACAATATCAAATTTGCAATTTAGGTCTTTTAGTGCAGGAAAAGATTCAATGTGTTGCCTGTATGTACAATGGAGCAAAATAAGTATTTGGCTGCCATTGATTCTGCAGAGTTATTTCACCTAAAAGGATTAAATTGGTTTGTAATGTTCACTTACATATATACATAGATGCATTTTAACTCAACAATGTAGGAAAACAATGTAGGAAAACAATGTAGAAAAACAATGTAGAAAAACAAAAAACCAATAAATCCCATTGTATAATTTTTAAAGTTTTGTATAAAAGTTCCAAAGATAAGTATTTTGCTAAAAAAAAAAACAAAAAAAAAACACAAATTCTGTTGCCTGACCTGTTGCTTCTTTTAAGACGCTCTTCTATCTTCCACTTGTTACTTGTTATTAATGGCACCTGATTGAATTCATTATCTCTCCGCCTGCAGCATGTGCACCAAAACCAAGACCAAAGACAAAAGGAAAAAGTTTTCTACAATATTTAACTGACAAGAGACAAAAGGATAAAATAATGTTCTTACAGGTGTTAACTGTCACAACTATTGTGGCGGGTTTACAGTAAACGTAAGAAATTGTTAATTTGGGTGAAAGTAAAACTGCAGCTCAAAAATTACACAATACTATAGCCATGTTGGGATCACTAATGTTTTTTTTTTAAATTACTTATTTTTGCACATTTTAACTGCTTTCACACATTTTAAAGTCTTAACCCTTCATAGTTTTATTTTGTGTCAGGATTGTTGAATTTAGGTTTAAATCTATTAAATGAATTAGCTGCAGTGTAAAGGATGTATTGTGGAATTTTGACTAGCGGTTTACCTGTCTTCAGCCTGCCATCGTTGTCTTTATATCTTAATATGAAACACTAAGCTCTGCTTTGTACGGCCAACACCAATACTCTCAACCTCCTCTTTTCAGGTCCCCTTTACCTTGTGTGTATTTGTGTGTTTGCACGAAAGAAAGCAAGCGTATTTTTGATCTGTGCAATCTTTATATCCGGGATTAGTTTTACTGCGCAGCTGAGTTACAGCTGTAATTGTGTAGCAAAAAAAAAATCCACCTATGACATTTGACCTTTACTTGATAGAGATCAGAATTTGATTAGGATTAAGGGAGTCCTGATTACTGTTGCTGGAATGAGTTTACTTATGGTTTGAAATACATGAGTTGAAAGAGTGTGATGGACATTCAACAACATGGGGATCCTCAGTTTTGGGGGGAAAATGCAGGTTGCTGACAAATGGTTTTAGGTGAAGGGGGAGTGTGTTGACGGTAGTCTACAAATCAGGGCTAATCGGTGGGATCAGCTGAAGTGAATAGGCTAGTTGTTATTCTGAATTGGCCAAGATATGTGGTTGTATGATAGAGAGCTGGGGATTAAATTCCTCTGACGGCATATCTGGGCTTTCTGCACAGGATGGCTTTTCTTCCGTCTGATACATACAAGCAGACAACAATATGAGAGCAGGAATGAGCACTGATGATAAATGTGTAATCCCCACACACATTCACATTAAACCCCATGGATTACAGTTTAGGGATTTCTGTTGTCTTTTCGTCTGTCTTGGTCTTTCCTCCTCTGCTTCCCTGCCCTCGCTCGTCAACAGCTCCACTTGGCCCGAACTGCCAATCCAAAGCTTTGATGAGGCAGTGTCAGCTATTTGTTTGGCCGAGCACAAATGAAGCTCTAAATAGCAGGAGTCCAAAAGAACTAGATGGAGAAATGGAAGAACTGATGGCGATGGAGAATGACCATTCTAATCTGCCACCTTCTTCCTCCACTTTTTCTTTCTTTCTATTATCTCTCTCATAGCTGTATCTCTCTCCCTCTTTTCTTAATGCTGCCTCTCGCCCTTTATCTCTTAAGCACAGCCTGTGCCAGTGTGGGCTTGCAGATGATTACTGGTGTAATCACTCACATTTTAGATGATCTGATAGGAGAAAAAGGCCCACAAATCATCTTAGCGCCTCCTAAATCCCCAGGATTCTGTCTCCTGAAAACAGTGGCCAACTTTTATTTTCGTTTTCAATGTTGTCTTTTTTGAACAGCAGGTCAGAAAATTCCCTCAGAAAAGCCCACTTAAAACAATGTCTTGTTAAGCCCATTCTGACAATATCCTATGCTTGTTTCTGTGTAATGTAAGCACTGGATTTGTCAAGTGTAAGCAGATTGGGGTACAATGTTAGTACAAGTAGACTTGATGCTACAAACTTATTTAATCTGTAAGTTTTAACTTTGTCTTAATAAGAGTCCCTTTTTGTCATAGTGGAGTTTTTAAAACTTCAGTAAGAAACATCCAATCTATTATGTTTTCCCTCATTTTCACTATGCTTTGAAGTGCTGGTTGTTGAGCATGGATGCTGATTTTGTAAAGTTAAATTTATGCTTTATCAGAGTACACTTCACAAATGTACTTCCTAAACACACTATTAGCTGAGGTACTTTACCACCGGAAGAATTCTCATCTGTTTAAATTCAAACAGAGATTTGACTTAAAGAAATGTATCAAAACAGCAAACTTAAAAACATGCATGCAGTCTTCTAAATTATTGGGCTATTGTGTTTAAGTTAGTTGACTAAGGTTTTGCTTCAAGTCCTGAATGAGGTCAATTTAAGATGTTTGTTCATCGATCCCAAATGTAAATATTCTGCCTTGAGTCGGCTTACCATTATAACACCATTAGCTTTTGAAGCTATAAATAATATATATATATATATATATATATATATATATAACAAACTGCTAAAATAAAAACTTGTTTTATATATATATATATATATATATATATATATATAAAACAAGTTTTTATTTTAGCAGTTTGTTTCCCTAAATCACAAACAGTATCACATGAGATATTACACTATGATTTTATTTGATCAACTGCAGCATGTAAAAAAAAAACAATTTTTTGATTTCCACAATGCAAAGTTTTTGCACTTGAACTATTGAATTAATTTTATCTATCTACTTTGTGTCAAGCAAGAAAGATTTTAGTAATGACCCCAAAGCCATTATTGCTGCCTTAGATTTAGATAGGGTTTTAAACCATTTGTAGTCAAATACTTATATTGTAAGTAATATATTGCAGTAGAAATCATTTATAACATTCTTCAATCTGCTAAGTAGTGTTTCACAAAAATGTCAACTGAAGGTCATACCTTGAAATGAAAATGAATTAAATAAAATCTTTGTAATTACCTTTTCAGACTCTCCAGACCTCAAATAACTTGTTAAATGTTGAAGTCCATGCATTGGCACCAGTATACATCTATTTATTTGTTAACCTATCTGCAGGAGTTTCTTTTTTGATGTAGTCACAACTGTAACATTTCTAAACAAACTGATCCTTTATTCACTCTTCTTTTGACTGGACTCTTAGGACCAGGGATGGTGGCGTGTCTTCCTCTTACCTCCTTAAATTCTCAACAACCAGTGACTGCAGCACATACTGTTCTTTGCATTGCTTTAATTCAGACAGGGATAATGTATGGGTAGACTTAACTTTCCAAAGCTCTGCACCCTGTAAACAAAAAAAAAGGAAAATTCTATACAGCGTTCCTGCATCTCACCTACTTCACTCTTACTTACCCTTGCATGTTGTTTAAGTGCTATGACTTGTCATGCACAGCATGCCTATAAAAACATTTGCTCAATTGGCTCAGGGGGTACAATCTTGATATTTTGTGCTGGCCTCCTATGTACAGGTTTGCCCCTTTTTTCACCCATATCCACCCTTAAGGGCAGTTGTAACTAATGCCTTACTTGCTAGCTTACTACAGAGAGCCTCCTTAATTAAATATGCGCACAAACAAACAAGTAAACAAGAATTAATGTCAAATCCATTCACATTTTAGTTATATAGAATTCAGCCCACTATTGTTTTTCCACATCAAAAAAATACAAAGGAAACATTATTAGAACATTATACTACATTGTATGGTCTTGTCTTTCAGTGTTTCCACATATTGGACTGTAATGATGGCTTGATCATTTTTTACTGTCATCGCATGTGTGCTGTCCGCTGTGTTGATACTTGGTCATTTTTAAGTTATAGCAAAATAGACCTACCAAACCTCAATCCAAATAGTATTTTTCAAGTTAGATTCTAATGGATTTATTTCATTTTTAAAAAAATATTTACTGGTACAGGGCAATCCGTTAACAACTCAAGCAATCTGGTTGGTTTGTAGGTTTATAAGTTGATTAAAAAATTAAGTCTAATAATCGTTATACCCCTATAAAGAACCCCTCTAGTCTTAATGCTAGAACTCCATTTAGACATGCTAATATTTAGATTATTGATCAGGGTACACATATGAGTCCAACTACAACTGCTGTAATTAGACCAAAGTAGCAATTAGTTGAACCTCAGTATGGACCTGAATCTTGAAATTTTCTCTCAATGGTGCTAATTTCTGAAAACCGCAGGCCATGTAAATTAATCAGTGCTCTGAAAAGCACCATCATTTTTTTTAACAGCTTGGTAACTGTTTGTTACATGTAAAGGTGTCCCTTAACAGCAGGCAGACTGGCCTAAGGGGCCGGTGGTAAGGCTAGTAGGAAAAAGAAAACAGATTATTTTGGTCTCGGGGCACCAATAGATGGCCAGATGAACCAGCAGGGGCCCCTTTCTTTTATTCATCCTCCCAGTGGACTTTGCTACAGGTCTGGAAAAAGCCCCGCCTTTTAAAACTGTTACTTTTATCAAGACCATTTTGATTTACATCACTGCTGTGACTTAAGTGCATTGATGGCTTTTCAATTGAGTGATGAAGCATTAAATGTAAGCAAATTTTTCTTTGTACAAATATGTCAATGATGGAAAAGTACAAATATTACATGTACATCATATAACTGTAGTGAGAAGTGAATCTGTGTGTGTGCTGCATTTGTGCGTGTGTGTGTGTGCGCGCGCACTAGTAATAATCCTGTTCCCCATCTGTAAAGCCTGGATGAAACCCCACTAAGCCACTTCGTTCACTTTGATCCAGTTTTGGGGGCTAGTTTAATTTCCCATAATGCCGTGGATCAATGATTTACTTTCAGCACCGATGTAATTAGGGATTTTAAGCCAATTTTGGGCTCCTCTGTGACAGCAGTTTAGGGAAACTGGAATTTATTATCAGTGAGGTTAAAAAAAAAAGATCAATATCAGCTCATGTCTTGGGTTGCATGAACATGTGAGAAAAAGAGGGAAGTCAGTGTGTGTGAAGAGGCAGAAACAGTTGGGTGGACCTGACAAAGACATTTTTCAGATGGTAATGCTGTCTCTCTTTGAATGCATCAATTTATTATGTCAATTCTGCAAAGTTATAAAACTTAACAATCGTTATTTTAAAAAATCCTTCTCAAAAGTTTAAACCTATGGTATATCCACATAATTCATGTTGGTGAGGTTTAGTGTTTTTATTTTATTTTTGACAAACTTCTTTTGTTTGAAGCTGGATCTAGTTTCTATTGTTTGTGGACTGTGTTTTCTGTAATCAACCATACCAACATCACTGGAAAAGTGTCCAGTATTGCATTCTGGATGGGCTTGATGTACAAGTTTTCATCTTTTTTTCTGTCTGATAAAGCAGGCCTCCATTTTACAGCCTCCGAAAGATGTGAAAGTTATAATTTTGTACTTTTACTTTTAATATAGTACTAGCCTTCAGCACCACTAATCTAGTATATTTAGATGTTTATTTATACTATTTCTAGTTTTTATAAAAATGTTTAGGCTTAAAAGTAAGACAAAAACATTGTGAAAGGCTAAACTGTAAAACTTTAATTTTTTTTATTATTTTTTGTTTATGTTTAAAACAGTTTAATAGATAAAATTGATTCAAATGCACAATTCACCCATAAACCAATAATTGAAACAAACCACATTGTTCTTCTTAGAAGAGTATCAAGATGAAGTGGCTTGTGCTTGGGTGGCCTGATTAAAAATGGTAACATAATCAGAGCAAATATTGGATTGTTTTCACAGATGATAAAGTTGTATTTAGTTCTCAGAACAGCATCCATTTCCTGACCACGAGACCAATCTCTAATACAGCGAGAAGAATTGTTTCAAGTATTGTGGTTTTCATCTGGCAGTTAGACAAACAGTTGGGATACCCGTGTCTGTGGGTGTTAGAGGTCAACCTAATTAGCTTGGATTGTAGTCTGCAATGCAACAGGGGAAAATGGTGCTCAAATGTCTTTTTATGGATCCTGATGAGAAGTCTAAACTACGGTATTCTGTGCAATACTTAATTCTGTCTTCCTTTTCTGTTGTTTACTGGAAGAAGCTCTTTGCCTCAAAGACAGATGAACTTGCTGTCCTTTTTTTCTCTTCATGGCTGTTCTGTAGAGTATTTTACTGTGTGAATTATAGAGCTGTCTCCAACTTGTGAAAAGTATGAGCTTCCCAACTGTTATTAAGTGGGCCGGGTCAACACTCTGTCCACTTTGCAATTAAGACCATGGCCGATGGCGAAACACAGGTCTACGGGTGTTTGCTGTCTTTAGCCACATGTAGGCTTCAGTGTTTCAAGAAAAATGACATGAAACAAGGGAAATACTTGACCTGATACATGAGGACCTCAGGTTCAGATCTTTTCTGTTTTGTTTATGGTATATGCTGAACCTGTTCAAGCTTTAAGAAGAAAGCTTCATAAGTTTCAGTGGTATTGGGAATAAAGTGGCAAAGATTTGGAAAAGATAAGGCTTTAGCTCATGGTTGTTTCTGACATCTGTACCCTGCAAAACCAGCCCCCCAAATAGTTAGTAAAAATTTCCTAAAAGCAAAAGAAATTGTAATTAAATAAGACACAAAAAAATGCCAGTGGGGTAAGGAAAATGGTCTCACCAAATATCTTGTTTTAAGAAAGAATTCTAGTAACTAAGGCAGATTATCTGAAACTAATATTATTTTTGCTGTTGAAGGACTTTCTAGATACGATTACTTTTCTTGCAAGACATACAATAAGACAATTTTTCTTGAAACAAGGGTCTTTTTACTTTAAGATTCCGGTTTTGCAGTGGATGATGGGAATAATCCCTTAAAATTTAGTTCACATTTCCTAAGACCCTGCTGCTTTGATGTTTTCTCTAACCAAACTCTAGATAAACAAAACAAAAAAAAATTTGGAAGCTCCTGTCTACAAACAATGCAAATACTCAGAAAACAAGTAAAAATTATACATTTAGTTTAAAAATTAAGTTTACTGGTCACGCAGAATTCTGAAATTCAGTTTTTTTATTTATTTATTGGTATTTAAGAAATCCTTCAAGATCTAAATGTTGATTCATTAGAATTTGTATCATTTATTCTATTTTATTAGCTCTATATAAATTACATTAAACATTCCTGTTACCCATTCATAGTGGCCCAATGGACACGACTGACCAGCATCCTCCTCTCTCATTTACCTGGCTTCCCTTTGAACTGATCTCATCCTACAGGACTAACACGCTGTTGTGGAGAGCCACAGCCTGAAATTAGCTCCAGACCTTTTGTCAAGTCTAACTAAGTTGTTATTATTGGCGAAAAAAAAACTATGAGTTGTTTAACTCTTTTGAAGTGTGTCGTACCTAAATAGCAGCGCCCCTTAACCTTGTTCAGCCTTTCAGCTATGGTTTTGTGTGTGTGTTTGTGTGAGTGTGTGTGTAGAATTTACTGTTTCCATTCAACTAGCCAATCTTTAAAGTTGCTCACTGGTCTGTTTGCTGCCAGGGGGTGAGGCATAGCATTAAGTACTTTCAAATGG
The DNA here is from genome assembly GCA_014656515.1 of Oryzias celebensis. NCBI lineage: Eukaryota > Metazoa > Chordata > Actinopteri > Beloniformes > Adrianichthyidae > Oryzias > Oryzias celebensis. The sequence goes on along the minus strand of BNCR01000012.1, from coordinate 65,329,258 downwards.
GACCAAACTAAGCCTATATGCAAACAAAACCCAGGGAATTAGGGGAACTAAGCTGGCCTGTTCACAGTAACTCCTCAGCCAACTCTGAACCACAGAGGAGGACAGAGGGAAGCAGAGAAGGGAGACGGGCAGTTCTCTCAGTTCTCATGAATGGCCTGCTCTTTTAATTGTGTTGAACAAAACAACAGTGGCTAAGTAATGGGGTTTTAAAGCGAAGCACATTTGGATGGATTGTGTAACACCCTGTGTGGGTGTGAGGCAGGGAGCAGCGAGGCAGAGAGACACGAAGGGCGAGTGGGCGGCATTGTGAGGCGGTAACAAAAGGCAGAAGCTTGCAAACGGAGGCATGCATGGTAAAGCCTGGATTCAAACTGGCCGGCTAATTACTGACATGCATTGTCAAGGAGGAGTAAACACAACAAAAACGGGATAAAGATTAATTTTACACCTCATCCTTCTCACTGTCAGATGCAGAAAGAAATCATGTAAATTAAAAACAGAAGAAGAAGAAGAAGCAGGCAGATGAAGGCAGAGGGGATCAGAGGAATGAAGCTATGGAGAGTGCAACCACACAAAGCAGTGCTCATGAAGCATGATTTTCTTCTGTCAATCCTAGCTCTTAAATGCATCCTCTGTACTCTTCATGCATCTCTGCTAAAGAGTTAGTGGAGAGTAATGTTTACGAAACCACAGGAAGGAATTAAATAGGCATGGACTACTCTTACAGGTGCTGACATTCTTCATATTTTTAGGTTGGTTATAAAAGAAACAAAAGCTTTGAAGGTTGCACAGGTGGTTAGAGTCATGAAGGCGGCAGTTAGGAAAGCCAGAGGCCTCTATCTTGAGTGGGTTGTTATGCGATAATATCTTGTGGAATAATTTACAAAGGGAAAAAATGGAGGCGGAGAGAGAAAAAGTAGGCAGAAATGCTAGAATTATTAATACTGGTGTTTTAGTGGAAAAACGCTAACATGTACTGACATGTTTGTTCTTCATCCAGCTCTTTCAGACTTTGGTCTGCCATTTTCCTCATTCTTACCCCTTCTGTTGTATTTTGACAAGTGTTTAAAAAAAATCTTTTGTTATTCCCAAACCATGCCAGGCTGATTTTCTTCTTTTTTCTTTTTTTTGTAACATGGAGGTTTCACAAGCGTACGCCGGCGATTTAGAGATGAAAGGAATGGAATCATCCTGATTCCTGCCCTGCCACTGAGCTGCTCAAACTCCCTGACAAATCTGTCAGACTCCATTTTGACTCTAGCTGCCAGAGTAAACTTGCTCTGCCATTTACAATCAACAAGAGGCATTGTAAAGTCCCACTCTAGCCTGTGTCAGAAGCCTCAAACTACTCCACTTTTTAGAAATATTTAACATAATTTTTTGCTCCCTTTTTTTTTTGGTCTTCTTTGGTTTTTGATCCCCTCCTTGTAAGTTTGTATCTTTGATAAAGGAATAAGCAGTGTGGGTCAGTTAAAGAATCTTAGCATTAAAGTAAAATGTCATTATAGGCAGAAAAAAAGTTTTGTTTTTGTGTATTTCATTTTGTCATATTTTACCGTTCATTTCAAGCTAATCTTTTAGCTCATTGCTAAAGTTTTATTAGTTTGTTTGCTAAGCTTGTCAAATAAATCAAATGCTTGATCCTGATTCACAACAATTTGAAAAGTAAATTACGCTGATTCATTTTCTTAATATATGTTCTCAGAAAAACATAAGAACATGTTAAAAAACACCAAAAACACAATTTTAATCGAAGTGGGTCTTTAAAGTGCCTTTAGTCTTTGAAATTGTATTAAAAGTTTTTTGTTGACTCTATGTGCTCTGAGGAAGAGAAGAAAGATCAGCCAAAGGGGTCACAGTGGAAATGTTTTAAATTATTGATAAATTTAGAATTTAAAGCAGTTTTTTGTTTCACTTTAATGCATGTTTTCATTTTTTTAACTTTTGTCTTCCATTTTTTTTACTTTATAATTGTTCAAATGACAGAAAATAGAAAAGCATATCAAAAGCATTTAGTAAAATTCAATGAACAATACTGTGTTTTGCTGTTTTTTTAAATATACTTTTTATGGTTTTTCATATATTTTCATGTGTTTATATTAAACTGGTGTGCATAGGCTAAAGAGAAGAAGTCAAAATTGTTAGTGATTACATTTATCTACACTTTCATTTGATTAAAAAAATATGTTTAGGCCCACTCTTTATATCACATTTCGATTTAAACACTTATATGTTTACATTTGCAAATATTTTTTTTTCTGGCTCCTGGAGCTTCTGCAGTGTGTTTGTTAGGAGACCATGAGAGGACCACGGACAGAGCACAAACATAAGAGAGTAGGAAGATACTTAGGTTTTTCTCTGGCAGTGGTACTCCTGGTGTGAGAGAGGAAGCCTCTCTGACTGAGCTTTCATGTGGTGATACTCAGGGGAGAATCGAAGAAAGAGATGTACAAAGGTGAGACGGTGCTATAAGATGTTTATTAGGCAGCTTTTGAGCTTTGACCCAGCTTTTCTTTGGCTTTTGATAGAGCGGTAGCTGTTGTTTAACTTAATTAAGCTGCCATTAATATATTTGTTGTTGTTTTTTTTTTAGTTCAGAATTTGCAAAAATATGAGGATCTGTCTGACTGTGACGAACACGGCATTACAAATCACCACTTTGTCCTCTGACCTTTGGTTTATTGATCAAACTGGTGGTTTTGGTACATCTACCAATTACATTTGACTTAATTCTCATTCTTGAAGTAACTAACAAAAAGCTTCCCTCTGAAGTGACTGCAGAGTTGTTTGTTCTGGTCAGTTACAACAAGCTCCCAAGCTTTCTTCTGATTGAAATGAAAATATCATTTAAATAACTTGATTGTGCCATGACATAAAGACCAAGTTCCTTAGCCATTCATTCTTCCATGCTCCGCCATCAGCCTGGCGAGTCTCAGCATGGCCCAGCTCAGCTCTGAATGAATCGGTGCGTCCACAATCACTGTGCCGGTATGTTAATTTTCGAGTCAAAGGGGCAGCTCCCTTTTCATCACGGCAGCGGCTGTGGAATATTCAGAGCTGCAGATGTTCATGAATAATGTCTGTGGCCAAACCCCTGGCTGAGGCTGGGGGAGGAATAGAGGGATGAGTAAGAGGAGGAGGAGGAGGGAGGCAGTGAGGCCAGATGAATTACACGTAGGGGGGATCTGACAGGCGGCGTGAAGCTTTGTGATCATTCCAAAGTTCTAATAATCTCTCTCACCTTCTCCATCTCCCCAGTAATGAAAGAGAATAGGTGATTGCACCCCGGGCTATGTTCCTCGCGTAATGACTCCTCCAAAGGCACAGAGCCGCTAAGGAAAAATGAACTTTGAATGAGTGGCGAATTGGCTCTGACAGAGTGATAGACCGTGACACAGATTCTGTAGCAAAACAGACGTAGAGCTAATTGATTATCAATATTTTAAGCAAAGTGATGAAAATAAGCATTAAGAGATGATAAAGAGGGAGAAGACGAGGGAGTGCTCAAGCCTACCTTGAACAGAGGCTGGTATTTGTCCAAAGCCTCTCGTTATTTCCTCTCCACTGCAACAGTCAGGCAGGGCTTTAACTCTCCACCCCATTCGCAACTGCCTCTTCATTCATAACACCCAAACTCATACGTGTATTCATGGTTTGTATGTTCTAAAACATGTTGGGATTTTGTAAATCTTTAGTTTAAACAATTCTGTAATGTTTCTCTTTGACTTTCAATGGAATCTTATAAGGCTAGTATTTGACCCTTTGACACTGTAAGTGTAATAGCTTATTATGTCTTTTTTTTTTTTTTGTTTCAGGAAAGGTTGACACCCCTGAGTTAATTTTACTGGAGCAAATCTTTACAGGAATCTAAATGTGAAATCAAAGTAACACCTAACCTGAACAAGTGTTTCGTCCACTTTAAAGTTCCACTCCAATCATCTTTTGATCTTTTGTGAAAGCGTTCCGGGAGGTCTTTTTATTTTGATTATACTGTTTTTAGGCAAGATTTTAAAATAAATCTCTGCTTTTCTTGGACAAAGTTTCTGCAGAGTGGCAATAGTTCATTAGAAATTAGTAGTGGGCTGGACCATGGGTGTCGAGTAAACCTGTCCCCGCTTCCCATCATCCCTTTGTTTACACTCTCCTGCTAGCTTACAGCCCCTCACAAATCCAAGGTTACATTACCAGTGCAAAAAAAATGGCGTGTAATATTGGAGCTATCTAGGTGTACAGTTTTAAGCCAGATTTCAAGTCAGACTTGGAAAACAAAGACTACATGGATCTAGTCTTCTTCAAGCGAATGTATAAGAATGGAGCGGAGCAGGCACTTATGGTTTGCCTTTGAAGGTTCTATGTCACACCAACAAGCATTTTCTAATGGCATTTTTTTCTGCTCCTGATTCACAATGATGTGAATGAAGAAATACTCAGAAATGTAAATGTGAGCCTAATTTTCTTTACCAATGCCCCTCATCATGAGAAAAATGCCACAAGAACATGTTAAAAGCACCCAAAACACAATTTTCTATCAGAGTGGGTCTTCAAAAGCAGACATTCAGACACTCACTCGAGCTCAAGGTTCCACTAGCTTCAGGACCACCAAGTTTGCATGGCGGTTCTTCAGTGTGTATTTGTTCCTGTAATGTTGTCAGTGCGTCTCTGCCCCACTGATGCTGCCCGGGTCTCTGCACTTCTGCCTTTCTTTTCAAAGTGGCTGCCCTTTTGAACCTCCTTGTGCCGGTGCCGCGATTAGCGGCTCCAGTTTACCTTTCATGTGCGGGGGTCCTGATAGATTTAGTCCCATTTAGCCCCTTTTGCAACCAGCAACGTCCCAGCTACATGTATGGAACACACACTCAGCGGTGTGCCATTACAATGGCATCCAACAGGCTTTCAGCGGGAGAACCAGAAGCTTTTGTCCACAATTCAACAGCTTGTTCAAGTGTATTCAAAAAAGAAAGAAAAATGTTATAAAAGCAGAAACCAAGTGCACACTCACTCCAGATATTGTTGCAATACAATTACAACTCAACTTTTTTCATATTTTCAAGGAAAATTGTCTAATGTATAGTTTTTCATTTTGGAGTTGATATGGTAAAAATAAAATATGAAAGACTTTCCAGGACATCTGTAAGGTGGATTAAAAAAAAAACAAATTACATTTAAAGATAGCAAGGTCTTCTTACAGAGTTGTTAGTGTTGCACATTCATGTTGACTATTGCACACAAAAAGACCTTTTGTAACCTCAGCATAATCAGTTAAACAAAATGAACTCAAGGATTTTAGAAACTTAAGATTAAAGGTTAAAAGCTAAAGAAATATAAAATAAACTAGCAATTTATTGAAAAAAAGACAACATTGTAAAAGACAAGTTTAAAGAAGATTAAAGCAAGCAAAAAAGAGATAAAAAAGAGACACTGGCATGTTGAGATGTAGCAGGGTTGAAGCCAAGGGTGAGATGTCATTCAGAGGCCCCAGAATGCTTAATATTTTACCAAGTGATCCTTGCATTATGGATTTGGTCTGATTGCCCTCTCAAGACCTTTATGATACACATACTCACAGATGTTAGTGAAGTTTTTACAACAGAATTTTAGAGGTAATTTAAAAGGCACATTCACTCTCCTCATAACTGGATTTAAATTTAGGGGGAAACATAGTGAAGTTGTTTTTTCCAGTTTGCATAATATGAATATTATATATTTTTTTATATATCAAACTATTTTTGAGTCTTTTAATGTTTTGATCAATATGTGCACATCCTGTAATGGTGTGTGGTTCCTTTTAATCCTCTGGCTGCTGTAGGCTTTGCATTCAACCCCAGTCTTCATAACTTTTTCTCTGCAATCCAGGACTTGTGTGTCTCTTTGGGCAGGTTGTAGGTGCAGAAACTTGGAAGATTGTTTTACCCTCTGCTCTAAAATCTTACGACGGGTATGAACTTCTCAGGGCTGCTTTTTTTTTTTTTTTTTACCTGGTTCACCTCTTGCTTCCTTGGTCCAAGTGAAACTTGATCTTAATCAGAGACTTCCGACACATTTTTCCTAAAGGCTCAAAAAGATTCTGGTGTGATGTAGACTAGGTTTCCAGAGCATTATCTGATTATTGGTCTCAAGGTTTTGATAAGGAAGCTGGTCATAATAAAAAAACCTGCGCAATTCTGTCACAAAATGTAATAATTAAAGAGAGAAATGATGGTGACAAGTGCTTCTCTTAGGGATCAAATATATTAGAATAGCCTTTAACATCTAAAGGAGGTGCTTGATACAATGAGATTTTCAATTATATCAAAGCTTTTCTTATAAGTACATTCTGCAAAAAAAAAAACTCACTACAGATTATTTTTTTTTAAGATTAAAATCTTTAATCTCAAGTATCCTTTCTAGAAATGTGAACGAGAACATTATGAGACATGGTTGAAAATTGGGGCTGCTTTGAAATTGAGCAAAACAATCACATTTAGATTTTAATTTACTGTTTGTAATAATACTGACATTTCTTCACACACTGACCTCAAAGACGTAAATGGTTCAGGGACTCGCGTTTTGGCGTTTTGCTTATCATTCAGTTACAGCTCAGTAGCAGTAGAATCAGCGTCTCACGCTCGCATCTTCATTCATTTAGGCAGTAATTTCACTCTGAAGCATCAATTACATCTCAGCATTAGTGGACCTAATTGATGCAACCAACCCCCAACATCACAAAATACTCCTGAAACATAAGAGAGCTCTTCATGTGGTAACAAATGAATAATATATTAATTTTGTAAGATATATCTGTCTAATTGCTTAGTTTGTGAATATTTCATGGGTGTCATTAATTCCGCTTTATGACAGAAAAAATGTAAGACGGTGATAAGGATAAATGAAGTGTCCTGCCTTAATGAATTCTGCCTTTTACTGAAGGAATAAACTTTTGTTGTGTATGTATGATACATTTTTTTAAACACATGTTTTATTTTTTTACAAGTAAATTTACCATGTCAATCAAGATGTATTTGTCAACTTTTAGGTATTTGTTTATGTGATTTAAAAAAAACAGTTTTGAGGAAATATTTAAATTAAAAATGTCGTTGGTTAACTTTTTACAACTGTATTCTTTATATCCAAAGCAACGTTATGAAAAGAAAAGTTTTAATAGAATTGTTTGTAGGTCAAATGGAAAATGCATGTAAATAAACACAGTTACATGGTCTGGGTGCAACTTCCAGCTTGTGTTGTCTGTGCATTGTGCCACCTAGTGGTTTATGAGGATATTACGTCTGCCCTTGATCTATTTAACCTCTATACCTGCTGGAGGTGGAGGATCACACCGCATTAGCAGACAAAAGGGCTCGTTCTTTAACAAAAAAAAAGCACTTTTTGTCACATTAGAGACAACAAAGCTAGCATTTCATCTTTGGAAATAAATAGGAGCAGGAACGGTCTGCATTCAAGCATTCTCTGTCACTTAGAGTAAAAGTTGCTGGTCGATTAATAGATTTACATGGAGTTGCAGTTCTGCATTAGTCTTTATTGCTGTGCATGCCTAGAAATTCTGTGAGGACATTTTATTTGTTAACAGAAGGGACTTTGCATTTGCGTGTAGTCTGTTTTCCAGTAGTTTTGACTCTACATATGATGTTGAGTATCACATTATTGCTGTCCAGCAGCCTCTTTGCTCATTTAACTCAGGTAATTTGTAAATCAACATTGTTGTTTGTTCATCACCTAGCCCAACCATTTTATTTATTTGTTTTCATGGTCATAACCGCGTCCCTGATATTCTATGCCGGATAGAGGCCCAGCTGCCGAGCTTCACTGTAAAGTGGCCGAGTGATTGGAGGGGACAGCTTTCCAATGGCGCTGCGCTGCCTCTAATATTCTGTTTGTCGTTGGGTGTGAGGCTGATTTATCACGCCTCCTCTCCCGCTGACATTCAGATTCACTTTGATTGGCAGCTGGACAGCATGACAGCCAGCACCACCGGCGCTGCTAGCGTCACCCCAGCTTTTCGCACATGCATTGTGTCACGCAGTCAAATTTGATGCTTTTCAGAGTCTGCATCTTGTGAATGTCCTCATATTCTGAGTGTAAAATGCACACTCACTCATGAACAGGTCTGTGGGGGGAACTAATTAATTAAGCTGTGTGCTTTTGGCCAGTTTGCTATTTGCTTTCTCTATTACCTTCTGAACAATATAAGAGCTTTTCTCACTTGAAATACTTACTGTGCCCAGCCTTAGGCTTGAGCTGCTGCACTTTCACATTGACTACCCCCCCCCCCCCCCCCCCCCCCCATCCCTCCTTAATAACTCTATAACTCACCTCAGCCTTAGATTTAATTGCTTATCTGTGTGTAAATGTATTAACCCTCTGCTGTATCTGTTTTGCTGCCGTCCCAGGGGCCTGACAAGTCTCTGTGACTGCCGTGCCTTACATCCAATGAATAGTCCTTCTCTGAGCAGTAATAGGGAATCAGCATCGTAGCAGCAAGCATTGGCGGCGTGTAAGAGATAAATCAGATTGGGGGTCTTGCTTTGCCAGTTTATTGAATCTAAATTGCGTGCGCGCTTGGCCCCCGCCGGCCCTACACAGCCCATCCATCTCCCGGCTGATAATGGAGCAGGCCCGATTCCACCTGGTGGGAGCATTATTACATTTCCCCTCTAACGAGACCCAGCTAATCCTGCCAAGGGAGGAGGACAGGAGGAAAAGAAGAGAGGAGGAAAGAGAATAGGAGAGAGCAAAAGAGGAGTGAAATGTTGGTGGATAAAGGGAAGAGAAGGGAGGACCGAAGCGATAAAAAGGAGATTCAGCAAGGAAAAAATGATCCATACTGGCAGCCTGTCTCTACCTCCCACTCTTCCTCTTTTTTTCCCTCCTTATTCTCACTTTCCTCCTCTATGTTGTTGCCCATAAAACATCTTCCAGCACCATCAGAGCTACATGGCCCCTGGGCCCCTGAGTTGCAATTACACTCATAATCACAATGCGATTTCACTGACACTCTGCCCCTTCCTTCTGCCATCCCTCCTTCTTCCCTCCACCCCTGAAGCCAAGACAGAACGAAGTCTAAATGAAGTGAAAGGCTTCTCCTCTCCCCACCACATGGCCGTTTATTACCCACTTTAATAAAAGTCCATCACAAATTATCTTACAATGAGCCGGAGTCACTATGTTGCCAAGAAACCTTCAGTGTCGTTAGCTCACAGACACGTCCTGGTGGTTATTGAATCTTTTCATCTGCTTTTTAAGCCTTCACATTCACACAGGCTCTTCATGGACGTTAACCAAATGGCTCAGTCCATTTTTTTTAAAAAGTTTTTTTTTTTTTTTTTTTTTTTTGTCAAACATAGCTTCTTATTGATTTAATTAAATCATATCCCTGGACTCAGTGCTCAGGCCCACTTTCATTGTTTTGAGGGGGCAGAAGCCCCGTGAGGCAGCACACTGATGAGAGATGGATAAACAGTTTGATTTGCTGCTATCGCCCCCAGGCAAAAGTGTACTGGAGAGATGAGCAAGAGAAGGAAGAGAAAGCATTAAAAAAAAAAAAAAAAAAAAAAAACGAGGAGGGGTGGAATAGGGCAAAATAGAGAAAGAGCAGCGAGTGCGGGGATGAGAGAACCTGTTGGGGGAGGGATGAAAGGATAGAGGAAGAGGATAAACATGCAAAGAAAAAGCAGCGACAAATCACTCCTGTTGTTTGGGCACCCTTTTTTTTGGTGCATGCTGGCATTGTTTTCTCTCTCATTTTCACTTGTTTTGTTTGTTTCCCCCGCTGTCTTAGCTCTTCCTTTATACTACATGGCCCCCATCTATCTGCCTGTCTCCCTTTTCCTCATCCCACCCCTCCACTATCCCCCCTCAGCTACATCATATCTACGATTTTGCTTCGTCTTCTTGCTGCCTCTCGCTAGCCCCGAGCAAAAAGTGAACTCAAAAGGGTACACACCGAGGCACACACGGGGTACCCAGACAGGTGTTTACACATAAATGTTCACCTATGCATACAAAGCAGTAAAAAAAGAAACATGTTTGCAAAGACAAGCCTGTGGTTTGGTGGCACAAACCATATCTTGGTGCATTCTAACTAAAACTCAACAGAGAATGACAGTTTGAAGATGTATCTACACTGAAAACACAAACTCAAAAATCACACAAAATTAAAGTTAAAAAAATGAGAAGTTGAGCTCTTATTTTCTGTTCAATTCAATTGTTGAACAAAAAAAAAAAACATTGGATGAGTAGAACAGGAAGTGTATCCAAAGTTGATTGTATGTTTTGAAGACATTAAAAAGTAACTGACACTAAATGAGAAATGTTCTGAGAGCAAAAGTGCATGTAGATGAGAGTGGCGCAAAGCCCATTTGCACTCCCACAGCTTTGCCCTAACACAAACACCCTTCGAGCACTCACAAACACTAACACCCACTTCTATATTGTGTTAACCACAACAATTCAGTTCTCTGCTTCTCTTCCTCCCCCTTCTCTGTCTCTACTTCTCCCTTTCAAGCCTTCCTCCCACCTTTTTTTTTTCTCAAAGTTTAAACTCATTAAGTGTAATGATATTGGAGACTCAATTTTACATAGCTCACTCATCAACCAAGTGAGATAGCAATAAAGGCAAATGGCTCCGCCGAGGACCCTAACGCTGCGGAATAAATGATGCGCCGCAACGGAAATGTAATTAATTTAGAGACAGTATTGATAGTCCTGCCATACACGGCATTATATTTTTTAATGCGGCTTAAAGTCTTGATTATTCAGGGGGTTAGGTGGGGGTGTGTGAGGGGGGCTGAGACAACACAGTTCATGACAAGACACGCTTAAGATGCCCTGACGAGTGTTTACTCCCTCTACCTCGCTTTCTCTTAAGCTTTTCATTACGCCAAGACGATAAACACCTCTCAGGAAGAAACGCTGACTTAACAGGAGTATGAAGGAGAAGCAGAAAAAGGTGCTGCCTGGTACAGAGTGGAAGATGAGGCATCACACGTGTTCTTTTTTTGTATTTGTAACTTAGTGTTTATATAAAGAGAAGTCACTAGATATTTCTGTTAAGCTATTTCATAACTTAATTTTTTCAAAATACAAAATGTGTCTTCGAAAGGAAAAAAAGTATTAAATGTTAGCAAAGCTGTAATTACATACAGAAATAGTCATGCTAAGTTGACTGTGGATACTTTAACATATTCTAAAAATGTTAATAATGTTGCATAGAGTTAAATTTGAATGTCAATGTATTTATGTAAGTCTATGCTTTCTGATCTTTGTCTTTTCAGCAAAGACAGATGAGGTTCTGAAGGCCAAAGTTGCTCAGAGAGAGGAAGAGGCCCGAAAGAAGATTGAGGAAGGTAAGTGAACATTGGGTGGTTTTGTAGGTCCAATTTATACATGAGAACATGTTTAATGCATTAGTCACAACTGCCCTTATCGGTTGACATGGGCTGTCTGCAGGCGAACAATAGGCAAACCTGTACGGGGCACACAGGTGGCCCGCACAAAATATCAAAGTAGTAGAGCGCTCAGTCAGCCTGTAGAATAAAAATGTTTATGCACATTTTTATTCTACAGGCATGCTTTAGGCAACAGGTTGTAGAGAACACTTGTACAACACACAGGGTGAGGATGAAGTAGGTGAAACGCAGGCATGTCGTAACGATGTTACCTCCCCTCACCCACCAGCCTTATGCAAGGAGCCGTTTGTGTTGTTCACGTGAAAGGTGCACGTTTCCTATGCGCCCCTTGTGTGCAGCTTGGCTCTTTGAAATGAAGAAATTAGACAAACGGAGCGTAGTTTGTGTGGGCGTCCTACATGCCCTTACAAGTCACCTACACATCCTGTGTGTGCAGCATTTGCGTGTGGTCAAAACGACTGGAATGTTGCATAAAGGGCACCGTAAAACAGCATCACTCTTATGTCTTAAGTGCATTTAACTTGCATTATCCTTACAAATACTTGACGATGCACTCACCACACGCACAACAGTCATGAGTTCCATTTTCATGACGTCCCTTAAGATGGCCACAGAGCCCCAAGAGAACTGCAAGACACACCAGGATTCCCTTTTAAGATGCCTCCATGGGCCCGGACAACCTAAAACCCACAGCATCCCTTACAGGGGTTGACTTGTACGGGTGCTTGTGACTAAGGCATAAGCAAAATTTCACTGTACCAATTAGGAAATGCTGCTATTAGAAAATATCGAAATGTATTCTCTGTGCTGTATTTACTGCTTTTACTCAAAAAGTGCACATATATTATTTGATTTCAGTTTAAATACAAAAAAACAATAAATCCGTTGCAGACTTTCATACTGTCTTAAGCATATGATCAAAACATCTGCTTGATCGGATTTGTCTAATTAAAATCAAATATCTTCTATTTCAAGCAACATCAGTAGAGTAAAGAGCAGGAACATAGAGTATGCCCTTGTTTCTTGCATGAGATCATCGCTGCATGTTCCACTAATCTAATACATATATGTTTGGAATAACAGACCAATGTCTTGTGCATGACAATTCTGGTCCAATGTTGCATCTTCACTTTGCATATTATGAACCCGGAGATGCTGATATTGCACCATAGATTTTATTAAACAGGTATAATCTGCATAAAAATGCAGACAGAAAGGTAGGAATGTGCTTAGCATTGCAGACGATAAATCCAGCAGAAACACTCTACCACCACCAGCATTGGAAGGGCTTACACACCCACCCACACACACACATACTCACCGATTATCTTGATGCACATTCAAATAAAGTCAAGAGTAATTTGCAGTGGATATGCTAACAGTAATAAAAGTCCTTAGATAGAGTAATGACCTGGGTCCCTTGCTGACCAGAGCAAGATATAAATGAGAATATCAAATGTGCTGTGTGTGTCTGTATGCACGCACACTATCACATGTTGTCACTTTATTTGTTCTACCGTGTATGTGTGCTTTTTGTAACTTCTTGTGTTGGTGCGGACGATGCACAGCGGGGTGACCTTTAAAGTTAGGTGACCTTTTAGCCAAATGAAAGTCCAGCCATCAGAAACTAATTAGCCTTGCACTTTTTTTTTGTCACCCAGTTCCGGAAAAATTGATTTCTTGCTCCTCTCTGTTTTACCATGTTTTGTTTGTCTTTTCTTGGCCTTTTCACAGTTCACATTATTTTCTAAAAAAATTCTTGTTTTCTGGTTTTTCCTTTTTGGCTCAGCTTTTAGTTTTGCACCTTTTTTCCCTTCATTATCGTTATTATTATTATTATTAATAATGCAAATTAATACATTGAAACTATAGTTAATGAAAATAGTTCTAAAAGTGCCATTTAATGGTCTTCCTCGTTGGCTTTTAGCAAATTTTCTGTTTTCTGTCAAATTGTTCTAAATGTCAAGGTTGACAGTGAGGTAATATCTGTTTTACGTATTCCTTTTTGCTCATAGCTCTGAACAAAAAAACGGTGTACCTTTTTTTACTTCGTTTTACTATTTGGTGCTTTTTCCTGATGACAGATGCATAAAATCATAAAGGCACAACAGAGGTCTAATGGTTTCCCATTGTCTAATTATCAGAGGATAGTGGTGCTATCATGAAAACACATCTCCAAGCAGAATCAGCTGGCTCCATGCTCTTCAGCCTTTTCCTCTGGTGTAGCTAACATGGAGGAGGTGAACTGCTGCTGCTGTTAAACAGCAGAACGGCAGAGGTCTTCTTATTCTCTGCAGGGCCCTCTCTCAGGTCAACACAATTGCAAAGTTTGCGCTTGAACCACTAAGTCAACAGAAATGAGAAAGCCTTTGAAAGCCAACGAAGGGCGAAGCGAAGAACAACACCACCTACACAGCCTCGTTCACAAATAGATCTACATCCCAGACAGGCAGCATGTTTGAGTTAGTTTAGCACTAATCGAAACCATGGAGATCTGATTCATGTGGATGCTGTGATATGCAAGCTATTATTGTAGCAAACTGTGGCCATGTACTGCAGAGTGCTGAGAGAGGAGAGGAGGGGTTATCAACAAGGTTTACTTAGAGAGAGGAAAGAGGATCAATAACAGGCCCTGTGGTCCTCTGTTAACAAAGTAGTATCCGCTTAAAAGGAGTGTTTGGCTCCCTGGTTAAAGGAAGCCAGATGATGCTAGTAGTTGAAAAAGGAAACATATGATCCAAAACCTGTAAGAATAATAGAGGTGGAGGTTTCCATTGTTAGTTGCAAGGCTTGTTTATACTACTACATCTTAGAATTCCTACTTGTTTGCCTTGAGGGCCTTCAGCTTACACGGTGAGTCAAGCTGTAATGGTGCAGACAGATTTGTGTTGACTGAACTATCAACTGGCACTTCACTGAAGGCTCAACAGTCCCTGTGAATGGATGCACTGCACGCAAAGCTGGATAATCTTTGTAGAAATAAAGGAAAACTTTTTGAGACTGCAAGGTTTTATGCACACGGACAAAATCATTGCTGTTCCCCTGCTAAAAAAAGAAAACCCACAATGTTCAAAGAAGAAAACATGAAACTGACAAACTAGTAAAAAGTTAATATTTGCTGCAAATCAGCCACTGAAAATTAGACATTGTTTTTAAGTTGCTCAATTGTATTGTGTTGAAAAACAAAGGCCTAAACTGAAATAATGGTATTCCTAGAAATCCTCTAAGTTCTGTCCTCTAAAGGCCCTGTCACACTGCCGCTACGTACAATTTGAGCATTGTCCACAAATCTGATTTCTGTCTTTTGTGATACATGCGTGATATACGTAATTCAGAAGTGTTTCTTGCGTTCTTCATTCGTCAATGTAAGCAGATGTTCGTCCAGGGTCTTGACTCACAGGTCTTTATGCCGGGAATCCCCTGTCTCAGCAGGGGTCAGCCCCGGCGAGCTGCCTTGGCTAGTGCCTAGTATCTGACTTAGAACCAGTGTAGACCAGGGTAATCTGACTGTTTAATTAAGATAAAGCATCGCAAGAGCCCTCTGCGGGTGCTGATGCGACATGATTTCTGCCCAGTGCTCCAAATGTCAAAGCGAAGAAATTCAATGAAGCACATTTTTACGTGTTCTAGGTTTATTTGTACTTCTTCCATGGTTTTAACTTGGTTCATTTGTGATACATCTGTGAGAATTTCAGGTAAAGATCACAACTTTTTTCCACTTTTTCAACGTATATTCACCTATGACCAATTGTTATCCATGCAATATGTGCAAAATGTTTGTAGCGTCAGTGTTACAGATATGGGGTAAGATAGCTGTCAATAAGAAACGTATTCACAAAGAGAAAGTTGTATGCTTAAAGACAAAGTTGTGTTCATAAAGAAAAATTTGTGCACAACTTTGCAGAAAAAATCTAAAAACAACATTTGGTTTTATATTTAACTCTCTTTTGAATACGGCTTTTCTTTGTCTTGAATGCGAATTTCTCCTTTTAACAAACTGTTAAAAACACGTCACGGGATCACAGTTATATAAGTATGTGTAGGTATGCAAACCTACCTAGACATGATCATTCACCCTAACTAACAGGCCAAACAAGGAGAGCACTGATCCTTGATGAATGAACTGCAGAGATCTACAGCTCAGGTGGAGGAATCTGTCCATGGGGCAATGATCAGTCGGGCACTGCACAAATCTGGACTTTTTGGAAGAGAAGCAATAAGAAAGCTAATGTTAAAAGAAAACCACAAGAAGTCCTGTTTGCAGTTTGTCATGAGTCATGTGAGTGACCAGCAAATGTGTGGAAGAAGGTGTTCTGGTCAGATGAGAACAAAATGGAACTTTTTGGCCTAAATGTAAAGTGCTATGTGTGGAGGAAATCTAACACTGCACATCACTCTGAACACACCATACCCACTATCAAACATGGTGGTGGCAGCATCATGTTCTGGGGCTGCTTCTCTTCAGCAGGGACAGGGAATCTGGTTAGAGTTGATGGGAAGATGGATGGAGCCAAATACAGATCAATATTGGAGGAAAACCTATTGAAGTCTGTACAACACTTAAGACTGGAGCGGAGATTCACCTTCCAACAGGACAACAACCCTAAATATTAAGCCAAAGCTACAATGGAATAGTTTCAAATGAAACGTATTCATGTGTTGGAATGTCCCAGTCAAAGTCCAGACCTAAATCCAATGGAGAATCTGTGGCAAGATCTGAAAACTGCTGTTCACAAACGCTCTCCATCTAATCTGACTCAGAATTAATTGTTTTGCAAGGAAGAATGGACAAATATTTCAGTCTCTAGGTGTACAAAGCCGGTAGAGACAAACCCCAAAAGATATGCAGCTGTAATTGCAGCAAAAGGGGGTTCCACAAAGTTTGAAAATGCTTGTGGCAGTGACTTAGAATCTATGATTGGCAGGCCACAAGCTCCCTGCCCAGTTCCATTCCGATTCATCCACTTGCAGACAACTAGAGCCATGTATGTCTTCATTTTTCTCGTCCGAGCTGACATCTGGTTCCAAATTTACAGCTAGTAGTAATTGCTGTCCATTTTTGTTGTACAGGTAATGTTTGATTGGAGTGTGAGTGGAATGTAAGCTGGAGAGAGTGTAAAACAGATGGATGATGGGCCGCTCTGCAGAAACTATGTCCTAGAAAATGATGCAGGTTTTTAGATTATGGCTAAAAACAGCATAATATGAGTTAAAAGTCCCCTGGGAGTGCCCTTTCATCAAAAGATGATTGGAGTGGGAATTTAACCCATAACTGTGTAAGTGAAAGCTAAAAAGACCGGATGCCAACTTTAGCTTCACCCGACTTTTATGGTGTGATGGATAAATGCAAAAAGAAAAACTGTCACTGTTATTTTCTAAATATAATAAACATGTATCCACCCTTAGAGAAGCTTTATTAGCAGAATCCTCATAACATTAGACAGCTGGTTGCTGAATATTATGCATTATTATTATGGTGTGTGGGAACAACTGACACCACTGAGACTTCATATTTTCTAGACTTAAAGACTCCTGAGTTTTGTCTGGTAAATGCAGATTTTCTTTTATTATTATTTTAACTTGAAGGCTTTTCTTCTGTTTTCTCACTGGATCTTTTCAGCAAAAAGAAACTTTTCAAACTGTCAACTTTGCTACCATAAGGATTTAGATTTAGTGGTCAGCGCAGTCGCTTTAAGAAAGGAGCGGATGTATTTTTGACATGTGACTGCGCAGCTTGACGTGCATCGAGATTGAGTCGGATGTGAAGGGGAGAATCCAAACATTTTTCTAAATACAAGTTTTTTTCAGAATCAAATTATAAGTAAAACAGGAAAAATGTAGGTTCTTTAAATGCAAAGTAACCAAATCTCAAAGTTGGATGGAGGCTTTAAAAAAAAATCGTGCACATGGTGCTTTCTTTGTGTATTCATTCTGTGAAGCCTAAACCTGGTATGTCATTGATGATGCTGTCAGAATCTTTTCATTTGGGCATTAAAAACTATGTAGCCAAGGACCGAAGACCAGCCTATAGCATGCAGATGATATCTCAACCCCCCCCCAATCTGCTCTGTCCCAATTACCTCAAACCGGCACCAGATTGGGAGATCATATATTTTAATGAGACGTATAATAGCTCTTTAACCCGTATCATTAGGGAAATATAGTATATCTACCGTTTGCTCTTTGGGCTGTTAAACGGAGGACTGTTTCCCTAATTATGTGGTGTGTAGGACAGGTCACGGGTTGGGTGTGTTCCAGTATGTGTGTGTGTCTGTATTCAGAAATTATTTGACCATTAAATATTCAGCCACAAGCCTCCCTCCCCAGCCCCCTCCTCAGCCCAGCAACCATTAACGCCTCATCACCGTTTAACTAGCACTGTTGTCAATCACCCCCAAGGTCCGGGCTAAAACAGAAAATGTCTAGATTTTTGGTTTCCTTTGAGACTGAGAATGCGCAACATTGCTCCCCAAGGGGGGCACCTTTTGTCAGGAAAAACTACAACAATAATTAGGACTTACACCAGCACTTGTTTGAAATGATATTTATCTGTTTGTCATGATTGAATGCTCTGCTAAACAAGAGTAGGCTAAAATTTCACCTCCGTGTGCACATTGTAGCAGTGTGAGTGTGTGTGTCCGCAATAAATGATGTGATCCCTTTTCTAATTGAAAATAATAGCTAATCCATGGATAACAAGCTCTTTTATAATCCAAAGCCGTATCCCTTTAGTTCTGGCCTATCTCAGTTGTAATAAAGGACAGGAAATGAGAGGCAAGTGAGAGTGGTGGCTTGGACATTGACGCTCAGTGTAATCTGCCTTGAAATCAAATTATTTGACCTGGAAAGCCTAACAATACAAAACTCCTGCCAGCCTGCTGTTAAATATTTAGCACATGCCTGTCATGAATACAAATGGGGCACAAATTAGAATCTACAGGCGCGTGACCCCCATATCACACCTGGGGAGCACGGGGCGCTGGCTCTGTTTTAAATGTTTTAATTACAAAGGCCACAGTGTGGCGTGCTACGTTACCTCATCGAGCAGCACCGCTTGAAGGACAAGGGATGAAATTCAACCGCTGGTAAACATGAGCAATCCCGTGTCCGTGATCTAATCACATTAACTAAGACATGAGGTTTCTGGAGGAAGTCTCTGAATCCTACCAAGTTCTCATTACAGTTCTCAACATCCTCACTTAAGGTAGACACTGAAGTTTGTTTTGTTTTTTTCCTTTCAACTTTGTCGTTTTTGTTGGCTATATGATCTATGGTAGGACTCGAGGGAGGCCCTTTATTGCTCTTGTGCACTCAACGCTGAAGAAAGATCTGTCTCAGTGATTTTGATGTAAGGAAATCTGGTTTGTAACGATCAGGTATTGATTAGATGAGGTGGCCCCATCTCCTGTCGTTACTTCAGATAAATGGTCTTATTTGTTGTGTTATTATGTTCAACACAATCATGCCAGGAACAGTCAGAGGGAGTATTGAACCGACACTTCATTGGCTTCATGGTATCTTTTTGTTCCAGGAATTAAAGGATCTCTTCCACCAGTTCGGCTCTCTGTGGAAAGTTGTCAAGAAAGCAAACTGGCAGTCAATTGAAGAGTGTTTACTCAACCTTAATCTTCCAAAACAACTTTTCACATTAATACGTGACTTTAGTCAAGTAACGTCTGATTTAGTGAAGAGAAGTGCCCCATATTCATCTTAACTGTGTCTGTTTTATTCTCTCCTTTCTCTTCCTCATTCATTCAGGCTTGTGGTTCCATCACATTGAAGTGATTAGTTATGCAGAGCTTGTAAGCACTGAATCAGAGTTCTGGTCCCCAGGGAAATAAATTTGGCAGAAAATCAGTGCGAGAAGATTTAATTATCACGAGGAGACCTTTTTTCCTTGTCTTGGCCCACTGAAGCCCAAACTCCTCTCCTCTCTTTCTCTCTTCCATGCCATGCTCAGCTCTGCAGTTTGCAGCCAAAGAAGCCTTGGCGTCCGCGCTGCACACCAACTCTCGCTTTGCCTTCCTTTGCCTTCCCAATTTGGTTCATTGCATAGTGATAAGCCAAGCAATTACCGTTTTATTGATTTTTAATCACTGCAAATTTATAACAGTTTTCCCCCTCATACCTCTAACTTCCTGTTTTTACACCAGAGAGAGCACCAAGGTGGCTTGGTGACCCCCTGTCGTAGCTGCGTCACTGGTTGCTGTTGGTCCCAGCAACCAGTCATAGCATACGCTGATTTCTGCTGACCCAGGTTGACCTTGTCGTCCTAGAGTAATGAAATGCTGATGGTGCCTGGTGTGGCTGTCACTTCTATGGCTATGGAGCCTATAGCTTAATATTCCTGTAAAGATATCTATGGAATAGCACGTTTGAATTGATAGCAGCCGGGCTGTCTCTTGCTATAGGATAGATTACAGGAAAATTGACTGTTCAAGTTTTTACACCATGCCTGTTCAGGTCAAGCAGAAAGATGATTGACAGCACTTTTTTACGCCCTGTGATTGGTAATCGTTTTGGGTGACCCTTATCAATTAACCTGCTGACACTAAACCAATGTGAGCTCAGCACCTTCTAATCAAGTCATGAGATGGGTTTGTTTTTTTCAAATTTTTACATCTGTCATTTGAGGTCGTTGTAATTTGATTTTTGTTTTATATCAGATGTTATTTATTTTAGTCATACAAATTTGTATTAGTAAATTACTAGGTTTGATGTGCGAATTTGGATGTAAAAATGTGAATATTTTTAGAATTCAGTAGGTGGAAATTACTAAATTTCAAAGCCTTTTTTGGAAACGTGGTCTGCAAGTGAAAGGGGTTGGTCTCACACACACATACAGATGCATATCTGGACATGATCAAGGACAGCAGCAGCTTGCTGGGTGCAGTCTAACAGGGTGGTCAGACCACTGTGATTAGACACACCCTCAGACTGCTGCGGGTCAAAGTGCTGGCATTTCTGGGTGGCTCTGGCCATGTGGTCGCCTCCACAAGATTTGTCATTAGACATCAGAGGTCGCTTAAGAGTGTGTGTTTTAGTGAGATTGCAGCATGCGCCGGTGTGTCTCCGCTTTAAAATGCTGCGTGTCTGACTGGTTGCTTATAATGTAATCATAAAGGAGTTCATCTCCATTCTTTCTTGTTTTTTAGGTTTGTCTTACGGTCAACAAAAAAGCATTATTTACTGCAAAACAAAAGAAAATCATTTTCAGAAAACTTAACTGTCATTTTATTTAAACTAAACTATCTCTGAAGAGTTTTTCTTAATTCTATAAAGAAATTGGTTTCTCATTTTGTATTACCTTTCTTACATTTAAATGTTATTTCAAGTTTTTTTGTGTTCTACTGCCTCTATTTCATACTTTCAAAGTGGGCAATACCATGTAATGATTTTAAATTGTGTTAAAAGAAAAGCACATCAAAGTATTTATATAGATGAGATAGTCACACAGCTTTTATGCTGACTTGTTACTTTTTACAGTGCTACTTA
This sequence comes from Oryzias celebensis, assembly GCA_014656515.1. Lineage (NCBI taxonomy): Eukaryota > Metazoa > Chordata > Actinopteri > Beloniformes > Adrianichthyidae > Oryzias > Oryzias celebensis. The sequence continues at coordinate 65,308,361 of BNCR01000012.1, read as the reverse complement.
TCCTCCGTTTAAATAAAAATATCTTCTATTTATGTTTTAAAATCAATATTTATGCAATAGCTCTAAAACAAAATGTTTCCAATTGCATAGTTAGTAGCTTTGATGTTGTTGCTCAGTGACAAATTGATTTAGCAATTTATATGCAATAAAATTATTTTTACATAGTTATATTTTGTATTATTTAGTTTAATTTGCTAATATAAAACATTCAAAGGTCTGTTATTAATGCAGAAACACTTTGGGCACCTGACCTGGATATAATAAAAAAGGAAATATCGTGACTAAAAAAAGAGCTGCTAATAGAAGTTGATCATTTAGGAATGTCGGGACATTGCCTATCTATTCACTCTATAGAGAAATAAGGATTTCCATGTCTTTTAGATTGTGAATGAAACGTATTTACAAGAAAACTTGCTGATAAAAATCTTATCAGTAGTGTTGATGCTGTTTTATGTATTATGTATTCCAGTTAGGGTGAACAAAGAAATATTTCTCACAGTGCCAAGGTTATTAGTCTATAGCTGAGGTCAGAGGAAGAGGAGGTGGGGGACAATTACCTAATTAATTACTAGTCCTGTACACACACACACACACACACACACACACACACACACACACGCACACACAGTCGTGACCTTTACTAATACAGTTGCAGCCGACCGCATAAACAGGACTCACCCTTCCTCTCTGTCCCTTTCCCTATATTGCAAATACACACACACTCAGACACAGAGCAGAGGCCGTCAGGAGCCAGAAGAGTTAAAGGGAAAATCAATTACAACTCAGCTAAAGGGAAAGAGTTGGTTGCTTGATGGCTGCATGTCAAGACAACTGTAGGTCACAAAGTGTGTGTGCTTGTGTGCAGGGCGATGTTCGTGCATTAGTGCCTATTCAAACCACCACCACCCCTCCCCTCCTGCCAGGATTCTGATGACATCATTTTCATTTTAAAGACCTTTCTCCAATTAAGTAATTAGCTGCTTGGTGTTTCTCTAATTATAGAGTTGTTCATAAAAGGGATGCTGACCAGTCTGAGCTCTAAAAACCAAGTACAATGCACTTTTTTTTGCGTACGCACACACACACACACACACACAGTCGACACACACAAACACACAGCCTGGTTCAAAATCAAGTTAATGCAGTCAAATGCTTGTTATTTCTGGTAAAGGGCAGGGCAGGACGCCATATTTCTAATCACACTAAAACAGGACTGTGCTTAATAAAGAAGTCTTTGAGTGTCACAGACAGGCCCAGTCATCCGCAGTGAATATATTTGTACTGAAAAATCAGTTTATCCTCATTTCCTAAAACTTTTTAGGTAATTGTTGCTCTTGCTGCAGTATTCTAAGAGCTGAAAACGTCTGAAGCAAATGGGAAGCAAAATACAATAATGTCAGGAATGCTGCCAATATCCATTTAAAGACAGTCAACACAGAAAGTGGCTGTGATCTTGAATATCTCACCACTCAGCCTGTGAAAGTGTCACTATTTAATGAGATTCTGTGATGTTGCCCAGACTCGGGACATCGGCTAACACTCGTACTACTCTCTCTTTTTTTTTTTTTTACACGCACACACACAGATGGCAAGAGAAGCTCACCCAGCTGGTTTGGGTTTGCTCTGTTTCTGTTGTCGCTATGCAGTCAGGTCAGCGGAGACGGTCAGGATTTAACATGGATTTCAAATAAACCGGCTCATATTCAGGAAAAAAAAAAAGCCTATTCAGGTTTGTACTTGTGATATTTTTCTCATAAGATTATTTTAGGAGAACAGTTGGGAACAGATCAGCAGAAAAAGACTGAACAGCAGAAGTGAAAAAAATGGCGAGCGGAGAGAGTGGGCAGAGATGTAAGTGAAGATAGCTGAGCATGGCGCGTGGCTGCCGTGTCATCCCGTCATTAGCAAGTTGTTTGGGTCTTTAATTCATCATTCAGACCTTTATTGACTAGTGAGTGGGAGATCACTATCAGTAGGAGACAAAAGTGGCTTTGAAAAACACTCATTCACCAGCTGCTCCTCAAAACCAAACAGATATCCTATAAGATCATATGCATACAGGGCAAATCACACAGAAAAGCAATATTTTAGGCCTTTTCTTCTCATCTTTTGTTTAGGTACGCCTTCTAAAATCAATTTGAGGGATCCTATAAGTGATGCATGACAAGGTATGCAGATTGTGCTGTTCAGTGCATACTGGTGTAACTTTCCCTGTAACAGCATGCTGCATTTTTGAGGAAGTCAGATATAGGAGTCACTTTGTATATTATGTGTTTGTGTTTTGGGAGGGGGGTCTCATGGGAACATGCTTAGCCACCTGTCTGTCATTGGAAATGTCTCTGCTCATATTCCCACTCACAAACACATGCAGGCACGCTCATACGCATGCTCCTCCGGGACATGCTTGGGCCATCTGGCTCAGCCTGTTCAGATTTTCATTCATTTTGTGTGACCCGGTGACCCCCAGACTTCCACGGGGTTCAGCATAGCGGCACCACACCATGTCATTGCAGTGACAACACGGTTTGAGGTTTGTCACTTTATGTGGTGAACATAAGCAAAGGTGTTAGAGTTCAAGCTTAAAGTAACATTTCCAACCATCTCGTTGCTTCAGTCTTTCTGTGGATCAATCTGGAAATGTTGATCTGCATTACTCCATCTCTGCCATGCTTTTACTTTACTCAAAATACAAATATGATTTATGTAATTCTATTTGTTAAAAGTTACTTAAACACCATGTATATAGCCTTTAAAATGTGTGTTCTCTTGCATGTGTTGGATAAGTCTAATCTTGTGCATTTCCTTCTGAAGTCATCATCTTTCAATCTCTTTTATTACCTGTGACTCTTGGCACTTTACACATGTATTTTCAGCTGCTCCACGTGGCTCTGGAAGATGAGGGTTAATAGATTTCTGGTGACTACATTTTTTATAACAATTTTTCAATTTGATCTGCTTTGGCTTTGTTTTACCATTGAAACATTTGGTTACATCAAAGCATTGATTATTGTTTACCAATTAAATCATTTTTTCTTCATTGCACATATGTGAAAATGACCATGAAATGATCATATTCTGAAATATGTGTGTCCTCCGTATTGATAAAGGCTATGGAGAAAATAAAAATCTGATTTGGTTGTGTTTCCTCTCTTTAACTTGTTATTTACTCTTTTACAAATTAGCATTTTCTTTCTCTCAACTTTTTTTGAATGCTTCCAATACTTTCACTTTCCTTTTTTTTCTAAATCTAAAACATCTCAAATATTGGCATGCAGCTTTGCCCTGCTAGCTATCAATTGAAATCAGCAAATCAATGAGCCTAATAGCTTCTCATTAGCCACTTGATACATTTCCAGGGCTAACATCAGAACCTGTCAGCACTTCCTAATCAATACAGTCTAAAAGCATTATTCAAGCAGGGCCCACACTGAACACCTCTTGAACAGTAGACGTTGACTGTATATTTCTGCATGGAGTTGAAGGTCCAACTGTCAGTTTGTGGTCTGAAGCGGTGCCTGCTTCAGGTTTTCTGATATGCTAACAAAAATCTCATTAGTGGCAATGTCCAAGCTCTCCAAACAAGCGGCAATCTTCTTCCCAGCCGCACAATGTCCTGCAGACGGTCATTTGGTGCTGATAACGAAACCTCATTAGAAGGATTTTAATAAGTAACCTATTTTTTTTCTGTGTCCGGTCTCCAGTCATTCATTACAGCAGCCTGTTGTTTGGGCCTGGAGAGTCATCCTGCGAGGTCTTTGATCGGGCCAGGATGCTGCTGCTAAGAACAGGGCCAGACCCACTATCGCCCTCAGCACACAGCCATGCTAAGCTTAACTCTGCTTTTTGATGCCAAGCTCTGTGAGTGTGGGCATGTGTGTGTCTGAGCTGATTTTCTTCAGCTCAGAGGTTACACAAACACCATCCAGCCTTCAGGTAAGGCCTACAAGAGATCAGCCAAGACCAGGAGAAGGAGATCCACAACCAGCCTCCTAAGCGGACATTCCCCTGGTATTGTCACCACAGCTGGTATTTACTAACGAAGATGAAAAATGGATAGAAAGAAAGACAGAATGTCAGCACATTCACACTTAATGAATCGACTAGTGTGCTTGCAATAGCCTCTGTGCATGTGATGCGAGTTTCCCAAACAAATCAGGTGCTGTTGTAAGGAAGGGATTGGGGATACGTTCAGGAGGCTGAAGGTGGAGGCTGGCAGCGGAGCCGTTGGCCACTGAAGCAGATGGAGAGAGAGGGAGCGTGGATGGTGGAGGACAGGGCAGCGGAGATAAATCATTAGAGAGCAGGTTATTGGAAATGCGGGGAGATAAAAGAGTGAAGAAGCCAGTAATTGCCTTAAAGATCAGACTACAAAGCATTACTTTGGATTTTACAAGGCCAGCCAACAACAAAAGAGCAGTAATTTATGAGCTCAGTGTAAAAGAATAGCATAATTACATTAAAAATTAATGCTAATGAGGGCTAAAACGGGAAAGGTGGTTATTATGAAAGTTTGTATTCATCTTCTCTGGGTTGAATGATGGCTAGTGGCTTGATTAATGGCTTAATTTCTATCAATTAGCAGGCAAAAAAAATCTCCACTGAGACAAGCCTAAATTGAGCATTGAATTACACATCTTTACCACAGTGCAGGGAAAGGCGGAGGGGGGAGACACATTACTGAAACCTGGAAAACGATGGATGCTGCCACACAAGTAAAAAAAAGTAAGGTTTGGGTCGTACACAGTTTTGGAACTTTGGCTTTATATTTACCAGACTTCTGTTTTTGTTTGTTTTAAATCAACAAATCTGGCAACTTTTTCTGATATTTGAGACGTTTGCTGCCTGACATGGAGGATTTTGTTTTCCCCACACTTCTGTGGCAGGTGTAGCTTCTCCTGTATCCTTGAAGGGCACAGCGGTAGTAGTCCTCAGTTTGTAGCATTACCTCACAGCTGCATAAATCCAGAGTGGCGTCTAAAATGTTTGTGCAACTTAATATTTTAAAAATCTACAATCCTAATTGTTGCTATGGCAAAACTAAAGATGCTAAGTTTTGTTTAACATGAAGTTAAATGTCTTATTTATTAAAATAATAAATGCAATAGGTTACAGAGAGGTATTTACTGAAGGATTATCCCTAGATGTAAAAACAGAAACCAAAAGTGTTTATTCCCACTTATTCAAAGGTGTGTGATTGATTATGTTTACATTTTGGTCAGTACATTAACAGATTGTTTTAAAATATATGGGGAAAATTTTCATTTTACCTTAAAACTTTTTTCTTCCCCACAAAAAAAAAACATTTTTTATAATTGAATTAGAAAATTAAAAAGAATCTTTTTTCTACATGGAGCTTTCTTGATCATGTTGTTGTCATTTCATGACATTCACTAAAGGCTTTTGCTAAATAACTAGAAAAACAATTTTAGGAAAAGCTCAACAAACGTTTGTTTATGTTCTGATTTTCTTGATCAAGAAAAGTGCTGCGCAAATTTAGTCGGCACACCGCTGCAGTCAATTACTGAAATTACTCAGCGGCCACAGCTCATGCAGCTGCACTGATCTTGATTGACGAACTGTAGGCCAGAGTCAAGTCTTAAGACAACATAGCCATGGCCCACAGGCTGAACACACGTGGCTATGTGTTGTGGAACAGCACCCTCTTCTGGCCGAGACATGTAGTTGCTGTGTGACGGTGCTGTCTCCACAGCTAAAGAGACGAGCTGAAATCCTTTTCTATTGGCTACTTTGATTTTCTCCCCTCATCTTTGGTTCTTAATCAATGAAGTGGACAAACAGCTATTAAGAGAAAACAATAGTCTATTGATCTTGAGACGCTCATCAGCACCGCTGTCTATCCAACTAATTTCGGTAATGAGAGGGCAGGCGAGTTTTCTGAGTACGTCTTTGTACAAGAGACCAGACATGCATTGATTTAATCACATAGTGACACAAACACACATTGTCACACCCTGCTTGGTCACTGTCCCTCATTCAGATCTGAATAAACAAGCTAAGAGATTCTTAGCTTACATTCTTTTCACTTCCTGATAACAGTATTAAACTTACAGGATTGTGAAATAAATAAAAATTGATTCAAATCATGCTGTACGTTTTATTAACACTTTTTCCCCTCCTCTGGTTTGTTTTCGGATATCTTTCTCAGCTTTCACTTATCGTCTCTCTCTGAAAGATAAGCATTCCTAATGCGGTGACAATTGAGTCGACCCGTTAAATTAATTTGCCAGATAATGTGTCAATATTAAATATCCACTTTGACCTCTCCGAGCTGGAGAGTCCGCTCACCCACCGAGAGTATTGATTTTTGGCTGCCTCGGAGCTTGCCGGGCCAGCACTCAAAGTCCATTATTTTTGATTTTCTCATGAAATACATATCTTTTGCCGCTGACATCTGACAAACAGCATATGGAAGTCATTTTTATCTACCAATAATGTGCTTGTCAAAAAGTCTGAGGCCTTAATGGATCCCTGTATGGCACACGGGCGCACATGGGCTCGCCATGGAGATGCTGGGAGATAACAGGGTGGGTGGGTGGCTCTACACGCGGAGTGCGAGGTCGCTGTTTATGTAGGGCGTTCCTATTCGAATTACAGCAAATACGAGATAATTGGAAAAAAAATTAAATTTGCTGAACTAATTGAAAGGGCCACAGTGTTAAATCAGTCTCTTCCAGAGACACACATATTCAGCACATCCGCACAGTTTACAGATAACGGTGTGAAGGACAGGCCACAGTCTACAGGAGGATATTGGGCCAGTGTTCAGACTTCATCAAGCAGCCCAGTCAAGGTAATGGCTATTTTTGGAGCTGCCAGGCAATCGGTCTCTGCTCACATCTTCTCACGCCGGATGACAAGCTGATCATCTGTCAGATAAGGAAGGCAAAATTTTTCTCGTCACTCAGTTGTCTGGTTCTGTGCGACATTAAAATCAAAAGCGGGTTTGTTGAAGTGCTATTATGAACTATAATGCCTTTGATCGCATGTGACATTTTTGCTGTGAAAGCGGAAACAAATATGATTTACTCATTTGACACCAAGGCTAGGAGGATGAGCTGCGACACCGCTTTCTATAGCTGCTATTAATTGTTATTATCCCAACTGGATGATGTGTTGTTTCCAGCTTTGTCCAGTGAACATTGTGAAAGCTGAGATTTGGCGTGTTTGGCGGCACGTGTTCCCCAGTTCCTCTCTGTGTATGTGTTTTCATGACAGCCTACATCAGTGCGGCAGAGAAACGTGGATGTCTGCCGGATTGACAGATAGAAAGATGGGAGAGTGCAGGAGAGGACGGATGGATGGGAACGAGAAGGATGAATATTGACTGATCAGTGGAGAGATTGACAGCTAGAGAATAATGAGAGTATTCAGCCTTTTTTTTTTTTTTTTCCTGTCGCTAACTTTCCTGGATCTTTTGCCTTCCCACGCGACAAAGACCGCTCTTGAATTCTCGAAATGATTTGTTATCTGATATGCAGAATCCTGATGTGTTTATAACCAGGAGTGATTTCTTGGAAACCCTTTGTGTCTCTTTTTGGGGAGATTGGACAAGCTGGAGTGGAATACTTTCTGATACATGAATGCTGTATGAAACTTAATCACATTTAGTCTCTGTAATGAAATTCCACTGCAGTGAGTTTGTGTTCATATTTTGATTATTTTACAATGCCATTATCTGAGTGTAATTCACTGTCTGGCTATTACCTTGTTAGTATGTTTTTTTCTTTGCCTTTTGTAAGAATGCCATGTCCTTGGCCAAGCAGGAGAGCTTTTTCTCTGAGGCCAAGATTAAAATAGGAGACTATCATATCTCATCTTGTATGTGTCAAATAGCATTATATAGGAGAGAGCTCCCAACCCAGATGAAATCGGGTGTCTTTCATAACATGACAAGGCATAGCTGGCACTCCCTTTGAGTCTTTCTAGATGTTTGTGCTTTTGTTTATGTGGGTTTTTTTTCCTCTGTGGAACATGTGTTTCAGAGGGAACTTCTCTGGAGGAGCAAGTGAGAAGGATAAAGGACATCGAGGCCATCGAGAGTGATTCTTTTGTTCCTCAGGCTTTCAAATCATCCCGGGACGTTGTAAAGGTGCGTTCCGTCTCTCTTTCTCTCAAAAACCTTCACTCTGTTGCTTTTTACTCTGTCTCTTATTGAATTTCCCCCCCTTGTCTGCAATGCTGTGCCGTCTGTCCAGAGACAGCCCAGACAAAATCAAGCACTTCCATTCAGCACCATTTGTTCAGACCCCCATTCGCCACCTCTGAAGCCCCAGCAGCGGACTTTTCCCCGTGTCTCGCCTCTGTGGCGTTCTACCCCCTCTGTGGCGTTCAACCCCCTCTGGTTGTGCAGATGCAGACAAAATGCTGGGCTCATTATGGAAATGTTCCAGTCTCTGAAGAAACAAGAATTAAATTTGTTGGGGCTCATGTTAGCTTTAAAAGAAAAAAGGGGGAGAGCATTCAACAGCATAAGACTTCTACTTATCTCATGATAAGTTTGACAAAGATTTAAGACTCGAGTAGCTCATGATTTAGCAGGATTAAGCCAAATTCAGATCTTGACTTGGTATAAATATATATTTTTGAGAATACTGAAATTCCATGTGATTATACTGCAGAATAGTTCTTAGGTCAATTTATATTCTCGTCTGTTAGAAACAGATGCGCATCTGTTATAGCAGATAATGTTTAATTAAGAAGAAAGTTATCTACATATTATTAAAATTATTATTTATCAAGTAAAAAACAAATAAAAACGAGATAATTTTGCCCTAACTTCTTATTTGATCTGGCTGTCAGTCATACATTACTCCCTTTTAACATTCAGAAAAAGTGATCAACTTCTTAATATGTATTTTTCTTCCATTTTATTTTTTTCCTTTTTATTTTTATAAAACTTAATTATGGATGTCATTAATTTGTAAAATAAAAGCAGAAAATTTGTAGTCGATGGACCATGTAAGTTTGGCTCCAGTAAAAGTACAGTAAATTTGCAGTAAATACTATATAAATGTTTGTAATTCATTACGTTCAGAACATGTTGAAAGTTATTGCCGAAAACGACATGAAACTAAACCGACCAAAATAATGTCTTTGCAAGCAACTTGTATATGTTTTGAGGTTATAGGGTCATAGAAGAGAACTTGTGTCTGACACTTATTAGGAAGGCGGCAGATTTTATCCACACAGTTTTTAGCCAACATCCAATTTAAAACAACATTACTGTATCCTGCATGCTTCTCCTTACTTGTTGGCCCGCGTGGATAAAAGTGTCTAGAAAATTAAAGCCAAAAAGTGTTTCGTATTTTTAGACTGATGTTAATATATGTCTTTTTTTAACCAATGAATGGTATGTATAAGTGATTATCATTTGACACCCAAGGGAAACTTTCTGAATATATTTAAGAAACTAAAAAAGAAACCCAAAAACAAACGCTTCCTTTAAAGCCAGCTGCATTCATTAAAAATGGATATTCAGCATATCAGTCCACAGACATATAATGAGTAGTTTTACTGTCTGATATTTGGCTCAGCGTCGTCTTTCTTGGGCTGTATGTTTCACTTCCTTCTCACTTTTAGTATGGTGCCAAATAAACCTCAAAAAACTACTTCCAGCTTGGTAAACATTTGCTCTAAAGCTGCTGTTAAGATTCGTTAACATTCACAGTCTCCACAGAGTTTATTTTGATATTTCTTCTTTACTATGAGCAAAAAACCAAACAGACCTTTTATTAAATATGGAGTTTATGACAGTTTAAAGCAAATTTTCCAAAAAGTCATAAAAATGCCTTTTTTAGATATAAGATTTAAAGCATCATCAATCTTTGTAAACAAAATCTATTTTTTTTCCAACGTTTTTCCCTGTCTTTATTCAGATTTACTTGTAGGATGCATATAGAATTTATTATTTCTAAAAAAGTTTTCTAACATTTTTTTCTTTATGGTAGTAAAACACCAGATCTGGACCTAAATGAAATAGAACTTGTTGTTGTGTGTGCACACGTGCGTGCATGTGACAGCTCACCAAAAATCATAACAGTCAGGTAGACACAATCGTATGTAAATATCTATTTAAATTACAATGTACTTTCAATGTGTTTAAATCCTCTCTCTATTTGCAAGTAATTCCAACAAACTGTTATAAACGCTAACGTTAATCTAAAAAAACGAGCCTTGTAAAAGGCTCTCAATACTGTAGTATTTCACAGTTACTTGAAGTGAAACGATCTTTACTGATGACCATAAATGATAGATCGGTGAATCTCTATATTCAAACTGGTCTTTGTAATTTGTTCTTAACTGAGTAGGCTGCTCGGTCACTGCCATCTGCTGGACAAAAATCAGATGACAATAAATTTTGTGTATGTGTGTTAAAATTCAACATCTTGTGCTTTTAAAATAACCTCTGTCTACATTCACTTTTTAAGAAATGTGTTTAAAATAAACACTTTACATTTTTAGGATTGACTTTATGTTCTTTGCACATACCGGTGTAAGCCCAATGAGACGGCTATGGTTGTGATGTTGTACTATATAAATAAAATTTAATTGAATTGTACATAACAACTTTACATAATACATAAGTACATAATAACTTTAGAGCATTTTACTTCATTGCAATGTGTTCAAACTCCATATTAAGTAGCATTATGTGCACATATTTTATTTCTATTGTACAACACTTTTTAATTCTGCCCTATTTAATTGGGATTTTTTTAAATAAGTGTTTATTCAACGCTCAAATTCAGCTCTAGACAGTGTTTGTTTCAGATTAAAAGTCACAAATGTGTTGTTTTTTTGTGTTTTTGGAAGCACAGACTGAGCCAGCTGAAGTGAAATTGGAGTCAGAGAGGGCCTTTTCTCAGGACATCTCTCTTCCTACATCTATAATCTACAATGACAATGACACGCTTGCCCATCCCAGCGTAAGTTCTCCACAGACAAACCCTTTCTCTTTTGTCTTCTTTTGTGTCACCCCAAGGCATCAACCAGCTTTCTAGAGTTTTCTATAAAGCCTTGGTTCCAATAAATGCCTAATTGGCAAGCTTGGATAAGTCGATCTCATTTCTTTGCCACATTTTTTATTTGTATATAGTGTTAGAGTTTACAGATTCATAGACAAAGTTGGTAAACTTTTTTTTTTGCTTTTTAGAACTGCAAATCCTGCTACCCAAACTGCCACAGTATTCACTTCATTGTGAAGTGTACAAAGTCAGTGCATCAAATTGTACACGACATTGCAGTATAGCAGTTTATAGCTTTCTAACATCACCTCTTCCTCTGACTGCAAACCAATCATGAAAAACAAGGAGGAAAACTTTAAACTCCAATAACACTCCCTGGGGCTTCGCACTCATCTATCTCCACTGGGAAAACTAAGTTATGCCCTGATGTATGCAGATAACCCACTCACATACAAGCACAATGCCCCCCAGCCCAACACACACAGGCAAAGACTCTCAGACAGGCTGATGTATGGTTGCAATATGCCCCAGGCGGGCCCTGGCCCCAGCTCCAGCTTCAGCTCCACATCCCATTAGAACAGATGAGTCCCATTAGCCCAGCTCAGATACTGTCATCCCACACACACAGCCTCATTAGCACCATGACACTCGCACCGAGCCGACAGACAGAACCCTACTGGTGTTGAATCTTACACGGAGATAACATGCACTGCAGCTGTAAAGCAGCTCAGGTTGGAAATGAAAGATTGACACGCTCGAGGCGGGGGGCCAGCCATCTGCATAATGCCGGTCTTATCAACACATCGATGTACAGTATATACACACTGCCAGCATGTCAATGTTGTTCCTCATCCTCAGATAAATACATGCAACGACTATCAAAAAAACCCTCCTCTCCGCCTCAGTGCTTTACTTCTCAGTCATTTATGTTACTCCCTAATAAACAGATGCCTTCATTAATCAGACACTTGCAGCAGCCATTTTATAGCCCCTTTACAATCAATATCACCTCTACTTGCAATGCTCCACAATAAATAAAGCCCACACGAGGTTCAGATTATGAGTTATACGTTGAAATTTCTCATTTGAAATTGGAACTGAGCAGATATGACCAGAAAGACCCATGAAAAGACTGCAATACATTATAACATTGTCTCTGTGCCAGTAACTACACTGAGGTCACATGGCTGTCAGTGAGAAATACTGATAACTGTGTCATAAACTTGCATGGGATCAAAACCCATTTGTTTCTGTCAGAGCTCGAGATGATAAGGAGATCAGCCTGAACACACACATGCACACACAATACGCACTGACTTGTGGTGTACTGACATGCACACGCATCTGCACAGGCTGTAAATACACCTCACTAAATATGTTTTTGCCATGTTTAATGTTGGCAAAACATACATAATCACTTTGAGAATGAAATGTAAAACACAAAGCTTCCAAACTACAGCATTAAAACATGTTGTCTTCACACACAATATAAAATGCAATTGTTTTATGTTTTGTTCCAGGATGTTCACCAAAGTATGACTCCATATTCTTCAAATGTGAAGGCTGTGATTTTGTGGGACGTTTTTCTGCTTAGTAACATGTCCTCTCTGCACTGTCCTGCAGCTGTTCATGGACAAGGAGCAGGCGGAGGAGCTTTGGCTGAACAGGCTGGTCTCACTGCGGCAAGAGAGACTGATGGGAAGTCCCGTCACTTGAAGACAAGAAGACAGTGATTTCTATTGCATCTCAATCTGTGTGATATTTTGTTGTGGGGTTTTTTCCCACTCAATTCTGTGATCTTTTAAGTCTGTTCTTTGAGGAGAAAGTTTTTGGTCCTGATATGCCTACTTTACTAAAACAAATAAAAAGAACGAGCTGTTGTTCTATATATGTGTTCACTATTTGGCTGTTATGTAAAGGATAAATGCCTCGTGTTGATGTTTTCTCGGTGTTATGTTTCTGTTTAAATAAAGATAAATTCTTGGCAGTGAGGTAACTCGCAAGTCCACATGTGGAACTGCCACTCTGTAAATCTACACCGAGCCTTCAAATAGTCAGTGCCGTAATAGAATTATAATTTAAAAAGGTATAAACACTTGAACAAATGCACCCTTGATACTTTAGCTGCTTGAATACTTGTTTTGGAGGGTGCTTTTGACTGCATTTTACCTGCAAGTAGATGCTCTGTATGGCTTTACAGTCTAGATGAATCAAGCTATTAATGTTTTCACAACCAATGGTTGAATATTTTATCTTTTAATTGTATTAATCATCTCAAGAACAAAATAATCTTTTCTGTTTTGGATGTAAGTAAATGCAGTTAAATTGACCTCGTAACTACGGATAATTGACAAAACCTCCCTCGTGGGAAGCTGCTCTATTTAGATAAGAAAAGGCCTCTTTTTCAAGAATTTTCTCGACTGCTGTTGTCATAGTAGCGTCTTGACAACATCAAGCGAGTAGGAGTGACCCGGTCGGAACTTCCGGTGAGTAGCCAATACCATAACTGGATTCCTACCTCGTGATCTGCGTGAGACGCTCAGAACGATTGGGTTCTCGGAGGTATTCAGCCGCAGAGAGGCTACGGGCGCGCGCGCAGACTGAGGGACTATTTTCTCTAAACTTTCCTCCGTTTAAATCTTCGAAAGTTGAATAAAATGTTCAACGGCATGCTTAGGGACTTTGAAGACGACCCGTTTTTCTCGTAAGTAACCAAACCGTTTTAAAATGTTGACATGTATTTTGATGTGTCTTTGGTTTGGTATAAACAGACCTGCGTTATTTTATTGTTTTTCTAGCTATGAATCGGTTAGCAAAGAGTGCATTCTGGCAAACATTACGTCAATATCATTCAAAGCTTTATATTCTCGCCGTTTACATTAAATGTAGGGTCTATAAACAAATAATTGCCTCAAGAGACAAATAAGTCGACTGTTTTATTTTTAAAAAATCTTTTTTTTTCCGGTTTACTATATTTTAATTAAATCACACAACTTTTGGAAATGGAATTGTTGCCTAGTAGGTTCTGTACTTCATTTTTTTTTTTTTTTACGGTTAGAAAAACGTCCCAAATAAGGACGCTAAATAACCGGTCATTTCCTCTTGACCTGTTTGTGTTTAAACGTGTCTGTCCTTCAGTCACTGGCATGGGTCAGCGCGTTAGCCGCACTTGACCCAACTTCGAAGTCAAGTAGCTGAAATTATTTTAGGACGGCAGCTCCTGGACCAGTGCTGCATTCATCTGAGACAGGGGCGGAGCTACGGGGGGGCCACACTTGCGGCGCCCTCCCCCATTTTTAAGTCAAGATTGGTATCATTATTGACAAAGATTAAGAAATTATTACAAGCTCCCTCAAGCATTCAAAAACTAACAAAAGAGATACTTTTAGATTATATAAAAACCAAAATAAAAAAACTGTTATGCAGCATTCACAACAGATGGAATTCTGTATTAAATTTATGTCTGCTGTCTCTCTTCTGACGTCCGTCAAATTTACTATTTGACGCCTACCTTATGTCCTTGACGCCCCAGTGCGGAGCAACCGCCAAAAATATAAAAATAAAACTGGCAGCGGAGCTCGCTTCGCGCGAATTGCATCCTGTGTAAAACTAGCTTAAGAAACACATATTTGTGTTAAGAAAAACATATTTGCCTGAGACTTGATTTTATTTATTTATTTTTAGTACTAAGCTGATAGATGAAATGGGAGTCATAAATTACATACACCACCATCAACTTCCCTGCTTGTTTGTTAAGATATTTGTTTTCTTGTCCCACAGAGATCCTTTTCATGCTCATAGGGAGCACGTCCACTGTATGATGCGCAGCTTTTCGGAGCCATTCGGTGCTTCCTTAATGCCCGGTGTTACAAATGGAAGGAACGGTGGACGAGATTTGGCAGATCCTTTCACATCATCCTCCCTGACCCTGAGAAATGAACACAGGGTGAGAACATGAATGAAAAAGTTAGAGAAAACTTTAGGGGTAATTGGCAACTTTAAAACTCAAATGTTTGATGAGAAAACCCACTTGTAAGCCCTTTGACTAACTCAAATATTAGGACTTGATAACAATTGTGGTCTTCATAATCTTATAGGTGTGGTGCTGGCTGGAAGGACTCACTAATATCACGCTGGACGCAGGCCAGTGGCCATTAATCTGTTGGAGAGTTTCTGATTTTGTGGAAGGGCAACCCTGTTGGCCTTGCCGGACAGTTATATCTAACCGTTCAAAGACCTATTTATAGAGCATTGTTCCACTGACACTGTTTTCTTGCAAATACCCGCACAGACTTCTTTGACACTCGCAGCAATAAACCCCCTGCGAGCTCTGCTCAGCTGGAAATAGCTCCGTCTTTGATATTACTCACTTTGGTCATGGGTGCCCTGTTGATGTTCTTCCCATCTATGATGGTGAGAGATTGCAGTTAATGGTCATGGCACGAAGGGCTGGAGAAGTCTGGGACTCTAATGTGTTCTGGTACATTTTGATACCAACTTTGCCGGCTTGTAGTTAGAAGACAGCTTCCAATCTGCTTAGCAGCACCCACAAGTTTTATCTGAAAACTCACTTTCTCCCTGCTAAATCAAACATCACCTTCTGTAAAACCAGGAACCCTAGAGATTACAACAGATTCCTTGATGATGACTTACATCAGAAGTGTTGCCTCAGACACCGCCAGTCTGCTTTCTCATCAGTAGAATTCATTTGCAGCAGAAGAGCACAAAGTAATGAACAGTGACCTACTTGACAGCAGATGACATGACTCCAAAAGTTTATTCTAATGTCAGTGAGGAGTAGCATTAGGATGAAATGTTTTGTTCATACTTTGTTAATGAATTATTAATGTCTTTGCTGTTTGAATAAAGAGTG
Organism: Oryzias celebensis; assembly: GCA_014656515.1. Taxonomy (NCBI): domain Eukaryota; kingdom Metazoa; phylum Chordata; class Actinopteri; order Beloniformes; family Adrianichthyidae; genus Oryzias; species Oryzias celebensis. Next base: position 65,292,503 of record BNCR01000012.1, on the reverse strand, counting down.
AAACTTGTGAATAGTCCATCGAATACATTTCAAATATATATTTTTTAAAAACTAGTCTATTGTCACTTGCTGGGGTTTTCTAAGCACCAGGAGAAGTTGAGTCTAGTTGTTCAGCTGTGTGTTTGGCTTTCACACCGTGTGTGCTGTACATTCAGATGTTATGAGCCCTCTTGCTTTCTCCTTGTTGCTCTGTTTGTCCATCTGCTTCCACAGAACTTGGCATCATGGGCACATTAGCAGCTTGATGACAGACGGCTCACTCTCGAGCTGCTCCCTGTATCACAGACACAAATGTGCACACAAAGATGCATTCAGACACAGCATTAAAAAATGTTTACAGACACGGTTTAGAGACACATATACACTCATTTGCTACATGATAGTGAAAGGTTGTGCTTCTAACATGAGCTTACTTACTGTGAGCTTCCCAGTTGGAAAATACGCCCGCCGACTACTTCTGCTGTCTTCTCACATTTCCCTCCCTTAAACCAGCGCCAGCTGCTTGGATTAAGTTACTTTTCGAAGCATCAATATTTATGCCCGCTCAATTTAAACGTTCTCTTTAGTAGCTGCTTTTGACATTTCAGGGACATTTCTTCAGGTTTTACTAATAGGATACGTTTTTTTTTCAATTTTAAAATGAAAAGAAGTTTGTTTTTCATGCTCATTTTGATATAAAGAGATGATTATGTAAATATGATCATGTTCTTTTTGGAAAAGACACAAAATTTCTCACATATACTCGTTTGTATTGCAAAGGATTTCAATTTAGTTTATTTTGTTTTTTTCTGTGCAACATAGCTGCATCACTGCTTAGAACCCCACAGTATTGAACAAATCTTCTACATGCTAAGACTGTTTGGACCACTTCCATTTGTACATTTCAGTCTGCCAGATGGCCTGAAATAATGTGTAATGTAGAACAGCAGGTCTGCACTCTTTATTTTCCACCTTAAGCTTCTCCTCTCCTGTTAGCCTGACCTAAATATAATGTTTGCAGAACTAGAACGGGTATTTATTGGTGCATAGATACGGTTGTGGTCAGGAGCATTTCACATCTGCTTGACCTTTAAAAGAGCTGAGAGAGCAGCCTTTGGTTCTTCACCCAGCCCCCCCAGACCTCCACCTACCCACTTTAGCTTTCCTAGAACTGAGCTCAGTTTCAGTGTTAAAACCCGAACTAATCTCTGGCCATGCGACCCAATTACACATGGAACACAGGTCATTCAACACCCTACTGATTACACACAATAACTCTGGACATAACCCACAACCTCCCACCCCCAAAGAAAGTGCTGGTGCACACATAGTGATAGCAGTTGAGATGCTTATCCAGGCCCATGGGATGCTTATCCGGGCTACACCTGTGGTCTGTAGCCCGGGGAGTACAGATTCAGAATGCTCTCCCGGGGCTCCTTCCCCTCCATACTTGCACCTCTTTTCTCTCTGCTCATAACCCCAGAAGCCGTATGGCCTTGAACAGCACTCTGTGTGTGGGGGGGGGGCTTCAAAACCAAAGAACATCAACGTTGCAGCTCTCAGACAACAGTCTAACTCTAGGGACCTGCATAAACGACAGATTAAGTTTGCAAAACAAGCATACGTGATAGCAGGAATTTCAGAAAATCAAATTGCAGAGAGGTTGTTTCAGTCCTAACTGTATTCATGTGGTTCTGGTGTTTTGCCAACTTATAGATTGGCAAATATTTACAAGAAAATGATCTTTGCCAACATATTTAAAAACATCTGCAACAATCTGACTGTTAGAAAATCAAATAAAAAATAGACAATCAAATACAATACTGTGTTTTGACACTAATGGGACGTTGCTTGGTCCCCTAGGACAGCAGCCACTCATTATTACTCTTGGGCAGTATTGGCAGTATAGTCAGTTTAGCCGTTTGCTGTTCATTTACACGCATCCTACTAAGTCCATGTAGATGTTTATAAATGACTGTGTGCATTATTATTTGTTGAATAGAAAACAACTTGCAGCAGCACTGTTGTCTCTGCATTTGCCCTGCAGCTAAGCAGTGATCTATGTGCACAATGTTTCCTCATCTTATTAAATTAGTTGTAAGACTTTAGCAGCATTGCATCAACTATCCTGCAATATGTTGTAGAATAGGTAGTTACTTGGAAGGTTTTTAAACAACTTAGGAATTATCTGCAAACCATCAGTAAAGGTGTTGGCGCACATTCTTTTTAAACCACTTAAAGCATTTCTAACTGCTTACAGATTTTTAGAGTTGGACTTTTATTTGGACATTTGATCTAAATATTATGAATTCATCAAAATTACTAGCAAAGTTTGAAAATGTATTTTTTATTTATAACACATTTTATTGCAGCTTATGACTTCAGAGTGAGCTCATACTAACTGCCACAAGTAACAATAAATATTACTTAAGGAGCGTGTCTAAAAATTCAGGACTGAAATAACTTTGTCACTTAAATACTTTGCTGGAAGAATCTTCAGACAGAAGTCACGATTGAGAGTTTATTCTGAGTTTTCTATTACTAATACTATTAGATAAGAGGTCTGTTTTCTCTTTATACGGATCCAGGATCTGATGAGGAATCCTTTTGGGATGTTTGACAGCATGATGACCAACATAAGAAACAGGATGGAAGGAATGCACAGAAACTTGGTATGTTGACTGACACACACACCCCCCCCCCCCCCCCCCCCCCCCCCGATCTTTTTTTTTTTTTCGCTGCATAAATCATGTAAATTGTGTGCATTCCAGGAAAACCCGTCAACAGATTCAAACACCCACTCGTTCAGCTCCTCATCAATTATGACATACTCAAAAGTGGGTGAAGAACCTCCAAAGGTTTTTCAGGCCTCCTCCTCAACTCGCCATGCCCCTGGAGGAGTAAGTACCCTAAGAAGACATCACAACACAATTTACGGCTGTGGATCTTTTAAAAACAAATTTTCTTTCTAAACTCATTTTTTTTCCCAAAATGCACCTCGTTTGTAGCATCAACTGACAGTTCTTATTAATAGAAACATTGACAGTTGTTATCTTGTTAACAAATATGGTTCTGTCTGAAATGCTTACCTGGGTTTTCTTTCTTAGATCAAGGAGACTCGGCGGGCACTGAAAGATTCTGACAGTGGACTGGAGCAGATGAGCATCGGTCACTACATCCAAGACAGAGGACATGTCGTTGAAAAGAAATACAACAAGAAAACAGGGCAAAAGGAGTTCAACCAGGACTTTCAGAACCTGGATGAGTGTATGTCAAAGCACTCAACTATGAAAACTGCTCAGCTGTAAAGTAAGATCCACTCTCACTAGCTTTTAATTCCAACCTGCAGCCGAAGCGCAGTGTTTTGATGAGGAGTGGCAGCAAGAGTTGTCCAAGTTTCAGCCATCGCGCTCCAGGCAAAGTATAAGGGAACCGGAACCTCGTACTGTTTACCGGGCAGCGCTTCCTGGTCCTGAGCATGGCAAAAGGTTTGTATTCACAGGTACCCTGTAAAATATCTAGTGTCTGTGACCTTATGAATCATTTTATTTAACTTGTGCTTGATGCTCCTTGCAGAGACAAACAAAGACAGTCATCTGGGAGTAGAGACAAACCCCAAGGTTCAGTAAAGACAAATCCCTAAAAGCATCCTCTGGTTTATTCTGTCTTTCTGCTGAAGTGTTTCAGGAATCTCACTGCTTCCCTCACACATTTGCACATGCGGCTGTTGATTTTTTATCAATCAGATTGCTGTAGATGTTTTTTAATTATTGGAAAACATCATTTTCTTCAAGATTCTTTACAGTATGAATTGTTGGAAAGAATGATCACAGACTACTAAAAAACATAGTAAAATAAAGAAATGCTGTTTTAGAATTGTTTTACCTTTGTGTTTTTCAGTTGTAAAACTATTAAATAAAACCTGGCTAATGTGTTTTTGAATTTGCATCAGGAAATGCAAACATAAAACATTTCAGCTGTTTTGTTCATTATTTCTCACAATTCAGAAAAAAGGGTTGTTAATTTTTACATAAAGATTGTGGAAGATGGTGAAAGCCCCCCAGTTATTAGAAACCCACACATATGTCTACAATTTACCGTTGTGATCGTTCATGACAAGGTTTAGTTTTACAAATGAATTCTTTTTTAAATCACAACACTTGATGCATTCATTTTATTTCTTTCTTTTGGTTTGTTTTTCCCCTCTGATGAAATCTGTGCTATGAAGCTCAGACTCATGGGTTGTTGTCCAACAATAAAAATGTTTTTTTTTTCCTCTATGATTGAACTTTAATACGGACCTAAAGCAACAGTTGCTAGACCTTGTTTTGTTAAGAGTTCATTAAAAATGCTGGGAAGAGGTTGTGCTGTGATGAACGTTCCTGGAACTTTGGTGATATTTTTGGAAGTGAGCCCTTGTCAGTCGCTGTGTAGTCTGAGATGTTTCACAGCTGCAGTCCCTACAACCCCCTCTCATTTATTAGTTCAAATGTTCAATCTACTATAAATATTCCTTAGTTGTATATAAGTGTGTATTTATTTATTCAACTTGCGAGAACAGCAAAAGTTGGTTGGTGTAAATATGATGTAACAACATCATAAACAAGTCTCAGTTAAATCTCTTCCTCAAGTTTTAAAACGACTAGTTCTGAAACCTATGCTCAATATTTTTTTTCCTTTTGTAGTAACACTCAATCGTAAGATTTAAAATATTTGCAATTTTACACCAAAAGGAAAGGCAAAAGTATCAAAAGGAAGTTTAATATTTAATACAAAAATCTTGCAAACAAAAAATGCACTTGTATCTCTACTGCCACCTGTTGGTTGTTACAAACTGCTGACTGTCAGGAGAATGTACAACACTCAGACAATAAATGTAACTGTTAAAGCCTTGATGGCACATGAAATTACATTTTCCAAAAATGACAGAGTCTATAAAGGTCTACATCATTCCCTGAGGCTGTCCTTTTCCTGCAATCTTCTTGGAGCACTCCAGCAAAGCATTGTGGATATCTTTCGCGCATGAGATCTGAGATTTTATCATGGTAAGGTATTGTGCATAGGACATGGACTCTGTCTGCACCGTGTCAGGCTTGGTGGCAGTCGGGACCAGATTGGGTGAATGTTTGGCGCTGTCGATGCTCTGAGACAGACACTCGTATGCCAGTCGCTGTATGAAGGAGAGAAAAATGTCAGGTTTATTGGCAAATCCTGTTAACATCAAATAAAACAAACATTGCGTTGTTACAGGGCACAATTTTACTGTCTGGATGTTTACATTTAAAACTATTTAAAGCCCTTAAAAACTTAAAATGTGACTTTGATGATCAGTTTTCATTCATTTAAAACATATTACTGGGTCTCAGATATTTTTAAGGGTAAGCACCGATCTCCTGAAGACATGTTGAATGTTTTGGTACATAAATGGCTGAATGCTTGATTATTAGTCACTATAATAATTCTTATTCCCTCTTGGATCTTTTAATATTTTCAATGTTTTTTCGCCTGAAATAGTGGTTTTAAGCCCATGCGAACATTAGTTTTTGACAAAAAGGCTAAAAATGTAATGTCATTACAAACTAAAAGCCTCAGAAGTTTTTGTGCATAACGAGAAAAAGAAATCCAATAAAATTAAACTAATGTTAAGGAAATGTACAGCCACTGGTGGTTATTGTGATTTTTATAAGTGTAAAAAAAAACTGTGATGGAGAATATCTTACCAAACACAGCTCCAGTTGATCACAAAGCGCATAAAACTCCTCCAAACTTTTGTCAAAACGCTGGATTGAAGTGTCACTACTTTTACTTGAAGGAACAAACAAACACAAGACACACAGGAAAGGGGGCCAATTGTTATTTCTGAACATTCGTTGCTGCTAACTCAACCCAAGCACCACAAAGTTAAGGACTCACATGCCATTGTCAATTGAGGTGTTGTAGCTCAGGTTCATAGATGCGATCTTCATTAGATTCTAAACATCAGATAAACATAAAAATAAATGCGAATACGCTGACAGTTCGTTTCCTTTATAAATTAGCCGGTTGGTATCCAGTTTACCATTTAGCTATATCAGTTTGCCATAATTACCTGTAAACTCTCCTTAAGCTGTGGAATAAGCATCTTAAACTTGTGAACGGGGTCGACATCTTGTTGACTGAGCTGCTGCTGCTGCTGCTGCTGCTGCTGCTGTTGTTGTTGTTGAATTGAAGTGGGCTGCTGTAAACCGGGCTGAGACATCGTCAGACCAGCTTGCTGCTGTTGTTGTAGCTGCTGCTGAGACGCCATCTTTAACTTCCTTCTGTGCCTGCAAAACATTTCCTGTTTTGAACCTTTCAAATTAAAACCAATGTTTTCCGGATCGTTTGAAACCTTTTTCTGATTTAAAAAAAATGAAGTTGACATTCAAAATGATTAAATATTGCATAAAAATAAGGACATCTGTGTTTATTTATCTATTTTTTATTTATTAATTTTATCTCAACACTCTCAGCTCTGCAGTTCAACCCACATATCTTAATTAAAAATAATAAGAAAAGTATTATTTATTAGCAGGGATCATTATAACCACGAAGAAATCGCGTGCCGATGCAACCCTTTCTTATTTTCCCCCAAACAAATCCCTGTATTTCAGTGGTTCTTTGCATGCAGCAGAGGAGCCGCCGGGTAGGGAGGGCTGTGCTGTTGTTCTGGGGCAGAAACCCCGTAGTGCCGCACAACAGCGCCATTCGATAACTGCAACCGTGTCCAAAATGGCTGGAGCTGATGGAGACGATTCTCTTTACCCCATTGCTGTTCTCATCGACGAGTTGAGAAATGAGGACGTCCAGGTAGTACTATGAAACTATTTTCTAAATGTCATAAATTTAATGCTGACATATGGCATCGAAAATTTCGTAATCCGGGCGTTTCGATTGCTAGCCAGTTAGCAAATATGCTAACTAACATTCCCGGCAAAGCCAAGGCCTGTAGGTCGCACCCTGCTCATTTAAATCATTTTTCTTGTCATGATTTATAATGTTGTTGTTTTTTTTTTTTACTAAAACAACGTTTGAAACTACTTGTGGTCACTGAACGGTAACACATCCGTGTTTTCTTTTCTTTTTAATTTAGTTTGGTTCTTTTAATCAAATTGGGTTATTGGTGTAGCCGTTAGCTTACCATGTTTAGTAAATGTCAAAATAGTAGCTGGCTAGCTACAACAACAGATTGAATTTGCGTTTTAATGGATTTCAACGACATTATATTCGTATTAATTCGTTTTATATTCGTGTTTAATTATGTATTTCTGACTTAACTACAAACATATGTTTTTCAATCATAAACACTCGAGTGATTCAACTCGGGCAGGAGAAAAAAAAAAACTGGTACTTCTACATTATAAAAAAACGAAGAAACCTTTGCTTCCCAACACTTGTTTTTAATATATATATTTTTTGTTGGTTTCAGTTGCGTCTCAACAGCATCAAGAAGCTGTCCACCATTGCACTAGCTCTCGGTGTGGAGAGGACTCGCACAGAGCTTCTTCCTTTCCTCACAGGTAATGTCATGAGCTGTCGTTGTATTCCCACAGGGTCTTATACGGTCTGATTTTCCTAAATCCACTATTTAGCCTTAAATGTCTTTACATTATTTAAGTGTAATGTATGGAGCCTTCGTGTTTTTAAGTGAACATGTTCACAGTTTAAATGCAAAACATAACTGTACAAGAAACTGTCTGTTTGCAACAAGTCTAAGAAAAAAAGAACCAGCCTCTTAAGTTTCTTCTATTCATCCCTACATATATTCCCACTTTTGAATCCCTAGTGTGATAACAAAACAAAAATATGTTCTGCTGCCGCATGATCTGCACATGGAGCGGAAACTTGAGTTTGCCCTGAATGCGAGCATTTAATTTGATTCTTGTGGAGGAGAATGTGTTTGGAAAGGAGAATATGTTTGGAACTTGTGCCTTTGTCAGTCCTCTTTGATTATAAAATTGATACTAAATTCTTTTTTTTTTTTTATCTGAAATGTTATTGGTACACATTTAAAGAAACTTTTTAAAAAATCATAATGAAACTCACTTGCATATTCTTTAAATGTATAGTATTATATACATTTTTACAGTCTATTTTGGAAATGTTCTTAAATTTTCTTTTAAAAAATCATATAATTTTCAGACACCATCTATGATGAAGATGAAGTGCTTTTGGCATTGGCTGAGCAGCTTGGCAATTTTACTATGTTGGTGGGGGGACCAGAGTACGTTCACTGCCTCCTGGTAAGTTTCTTGTTGAAGTGGCTAAAACGTTTTAGTAAAAACGATGTTGTTGTGGACCAGGAACAAAATCTCATGCAATTTTATTTCCTCTTTAACTTCAGCCTCCTCTGGAGAGTCTTGCAACAGTGGAAGAAACAGTTGTCAGAGACAAAGCTGTGGAATCTCTGCGAAAGATCTCTCAAGAGCACTCTCCAGTTGACCTGGAGGTTCACTTTGAGCCTTTGGTGAAGCGGCTGGCCAGTGGTGACTGGTTCACCTCTCGCACTTCAGCATGTGGCCTCTTCAGTGTCTGTTATCCTCGGGTATCCAGCACTGTCAAGGCTGAAATTCGTCAGTAAGTCGATTCTGTTGCTTTTAAATGTTTTAAAGATTGAACTGGGTGTGTTGCTTTATTGTATTTTAAAGAAAGTCACAATTTTTTATTTATAATGTTTTGCTTTCTGTCAGGCATTTTCGCACCTTGTGTTCAGATGACACTCCAATGGTGCGTCGAGCTGCAGCATCTAAGCTGGGGGAGTTTGCCAAAGTTCTGGAGCCTGAATATGTAAAAAGTGACATTATTTCCCTCTTCACTGCTTTGGCTTCCGATGAGCAGGTATTATTGCTTCTCTTTTGTTGTCACACAAACCAGCAATTTAACAATTCAGATCGTGTGCATTTTACTGTTTTGTCCCCCAACTGCTACCTAACTGATTTCATGTACAATTTCTCTCAGGACTCTGTGCGGTTGCTTGCAGTGGAGGCTTGCGTAAGCATTGCCACTCTGCTGCCACAAGAGGACTTGGAAACATTGGTGATGCCTACCCTTCGCCAGGCTGCAGAAGACAAGTCTTGGAGAGTTCGCTACATGGTGGCTGACAAGTTCTCTGAGGTAGAGGGACTAGCTTCTTGCCATTACCAAAGTGATTTAAGTGCTGGTTTTATATTCATAGCTACATTACAACCTTCAGTAGAGGAATTATTTGTTGGAACCTTGTTAAGAGGCACCACTATGATACAGCAAGTTTTAATCTTGTCTGTACTAGCTCTCGCACCAATGACCCTCTTATTCGCATGTCCCAAAATGCCACTGCGCAGAAACCTAAATGCCCGTTTTTAAGCAAATTTGGCTGGTGGCTGTGCAGCGGCATTTTTAATTGGGAGACAGTAGTTCAGTTGCATTTTTACACGCCGCGTGGTGGCATCTGAGGTTTTAAGAAAAGGTTAACATTTTACGGCGAGCAAGGTTTTTTTTATTTATTTGTTTTTTTTATTTTTTGCACTGGCCAGTAGTTTTCCGGGCAACTGTGATCTGATTGTATTTTTCACTGCAATTGGATTAGTCCACAGACTTAAATGGCATTGTCCAGACGTGCATTTTCATTCTCATGGTGTTTGGTAATATGGCTGCAAAAGAGGAGCTATTAACAGTGCTGCACGTGAAATAACAAACATGAGGTGAAGACATATTTAATTTTTTTTTTGCTAGTATTTTTACCCGATCTGACAAACATGCTGAATGACCTTAATCTAGAGCTGCAAAGAAAAGACAAAACCGAAATTGACATGATTAGCTCAGTTAATGCTTTCAAACGAAAAATGCAACTTTACTCCTCAAAGCTTCACTGCAATGACTTGGGGAATTTAAAAAAAAATTGTCATCAGAGGTCCAAGGGAGGACCTGTGCACAACTTAACGGTGCACGCTACACAGAGCAGCTTGACAGTGATTTGTCAGAGTTTGACAAACACATTTAAGACTTTCTTTGCTGGAGCCAGTCACCACATTTATGTGGTTAAGATGCTGACGTTGAGTCACTTGCATCAAAAATAACCTTACTGCATTTTTTGGCTACACTTATTTATGCAAGTCAGCCTTTTCCCACATGAAGATCATCAAGTCCAAGTACCGTTCCACTATGAATGACGACCATTTGGAAGTCTGCTTAACACTGGCAATCAGCAGCTACTTCCCAAACTACGCATCCCTGGTTGATTCCATTCAGTTCAAATCAGCAAAGCAGTAATCACAAACATGTAAAAAGTGAAATTGTTGTTCACCTTTTAGCTTGACGTTATGCAAATTAAATTAAATGCATTGTACATGCAAGAATTTATAGTATATTTACAAATGAATATATGTTTAACATTTTTGTATTTGGTGATAGATCTTTTAGACACAATCATTTCAAAAGTAGCTCACATACTTAAAAAGTCTTAGTACCTCTGCTCTAGGTGGTGCTCTTACTTCAACTTGAATGTGTTTCACAATTCAATTTTACTGTAATATAAGTGTTACTTTATTGCTAAATAAACATTCCAGACAATTTTGTTGTTACTTGTGAAAAGGGTAAACTGTTAGATATCATAATGACTATACCTATTAATGTTTAACAAAATGTCATTGTGCCACCATTATTACCTTGTTTATCTTCTCCCTTTTGAAAATTACACGTAACTTTTCTTTTGCTACTTTTTTCTGTTTCTTCCCTTTACAGCTCCAGAAAGCAGTTGGGTCCGAAATCACCAAAAATGACCTGGTCCCTGCCTTCCAGAATCTTCTTAAAGACTGTGAAGCTGAGGTCCGTGCTGCTGCGGCAAACAAAGTCAAAGGTATGAGGGACTTGACAAAACGATGGGTTTGGTTTTCCTTCTTTCCAGTCTGTTTCCAAGCTGTGATTAATTATTTTCTTTATGGTAGAATTCTGCGAGAACCTCCCAGAGGACAATCGTGAGCAAATCATCATGACTCACATTCTGCCCTGTGTGAAGGTAAGAGTTATATTTAACTGTTACGTTATGAGATTGTTCCCACGTCTTTATTTCCACTTAAATTTACCTCCAAACTGCTTTATCATAATCCTTAGGAGTCTAAATCAGGGGTGTTTCTATTATTAGTCTTTCTCAAAGCTTTCATGTTGATACGGTCTATTGTCATTAATATTTTAGGTTTTTGCATGCAACACAAATCTCTTCTGTCAAAGTATGGTACTTCATTTAGTTCAAAACCTCTGCCGAAAAGGATATTTTGTAGTAATTCATTTAATGCTACTATATTAAAAAAAGGATAAAATATCTAAATAAGTACTTAAAGTATTTTTCCAGAAGAAATGTACCAATCTAATTTACACTCTATTGGTTTAAAATCTATATTTATTTTGTGTTACCTGTATTTTCTCATTATAGTTGTTATTTTCCCTTTTGGCAATTTTTAAAAACGGTTTCGTAGTTTATTTGGTGTGTGAGTCTAGCTCATCATAATGTAATGTCACTTAGAATAATTGTAAAACAAAGTTTTCACATGGAAATAGCAGGTTCTGCTCTTTTTGGTCTTCTACAGACTTTTTAGGTAAGACCAGTTGGCTTTAATAAAATTGATTATTGTCTGATTGTTAATATAAACTGACTCTTGGAGTCAAAAAAAACTTTTATTTTGATTGCCTTGAAATAAAGAATTTAACTCCATGAAGCTTTTGGTTAGAACTGAACACAAGGTGGCACTATTGCTTTTGGGGAGGAGTAACCTGCATTATAATGGTTATTTAAAGTCGCTAGTGTGTTACCAGTTTAAATCAGTTTGATTTTTGACCTAACTAAATTTCCTTTTAAGGAGTGTTAGGAGAGGATTATCTTAGATCTTAAATTCCTCATTATACATGTATATAATTTTTTTATAAACTGGACCATGTCAGAAAGATACACTCCACTGATCCTGTCAACAAACAAAGAGAACCTCAAAGCTGTGTGCGTAAAAACAACTCCACAGTCTTGGTAAAACAAAAACCATAACAACTGTGGAAGATATTGCTCATGCTTCCAAGTTCCACCATAGTAAGTGTGATTTTGTAGAATTTAAACGTATGGTATAACTTTTTAAAATTTAATTTATTTTTATTCATTCAGCTAAAATGTATTTATTCATGAAAATTGTATAACATTGGGCCATCCTTTTGTCAATAGTTGCAGAACAGATGAATGTTCGCCCTGTTGTTTCCTGCTAGCTATTCTGCAGTTGGTCTTTCAGAAGTTTAAGTGAATGATCTTTTAGGCGCATACATGTGCACAGTTTGCATCCCATTGGTCCTTTTGTTGTTGCAGCTTCTGTCAAAGCACAGCTTGACCATGACCAGATAGCGTGTGGCTTTTTTGTTTTGTTGTTGGCTTCCAGCTAACCAAGGCGCCCTCAAAGGTCCCTTAGTGTCCTGGCCTGTCACAGTTCCGAAGGCTTTCTCTGTACACCATATCTTTCTCCAGTACTCCATGATCTAAACTTTTAGTCTTGTTATGTAATCATGATTTGAACTTTTGTAGCTTTTTTTTTTATTATTATTATTATTTTTACAGTATTTAAAAGTAGAACTTGCTATTCATTCTAAAATACAGAATCCATTTGATTTTGATTCACTGGAAAGATTTTATTTTTGATATCCATTTTAAAATATTCTCTTTTTTTGGTTGTGAAAACTCTTGTACCATCACTATTGGGACAAATGTGGTCTGACCAGAAGGTCGCAGGTTTGGTTTCTTTGAAGAAAAAACAACCCTGATTTTTGCATGCGTAATTCTTGATTTGTAAGTCATACAATACCTTTTGTGCATAAGTACAAAAATTAGAAAATTCAAAATACAAGTTTTACACATGTACAACTTAAAATTACAACAGTTTGAAACCAACTATACACAAGTCGCTTGTTATGCACACACAAAACTGCTTTTACGCACAAATCTGATGTGAAACTCTTCACATCTCCAAGATTCGTGCATAAGTGATGTGTTGAAATGCTGCTAAAATGCTGGGTCATCAGTTTTCTTGTTAGCTGATTTGTACTTACATTGTGAATAAAATCTGGTGAAAAATTTACCACGTTCTTTAACAGATATGCCCGCTAAATAATACAATTTTTGTACTTATGCACAAAATGTATTTTATGAGTTACAAATACGAATTCTGCACGCATAAATCCAAAGTTACACGCAAATCAAAAATAACTTGAAAGACATGGTTTATTGTAGTCATTAGCACTAGCATCACTTCCTGTTCTGTTTTCTTCTTCTACTTAAAGTATTGTTCTTGTTTTAGTTTGACATTCTGATGTAACTATAGAATATTGGTTAAGATGTTTATTTTATGAACTAACTTAAGTGTGTGCTTTATCCTTATGTTTTATGTGTCATGTCTCTGTTCAGGAACTTGTCTCAGACACCAACCAGCATGTGAAGTCTGCTCTGGCCTCGGTCATAATGGGCCTTTCCACCATACTGGGCAAGGACAACACAATTGAGCACTTGCTTCCTCTCTTCCTGGCTCAGCTTAAAGATGAGGTAAAGGAAATACAATTTAAAGTTGTGAGCTGTAGCTTTAACCCAAACATAAAGCATTACATTCTGTTTCTAAGTGGCTTTGAGTATTGTCCACATTGTTTTTGGTTTGGCATAATTTATTAGGAATGCCTCATTTTGAAGCATTGGCTTTCAGTCGTTTTCCTGAAGTGTCTGAAGCAAAACGCTGGATCACAGCTCACAAATCTATATGAATGAACACGAACAAGACTTTCTCACTGTGTGATTATCTGTCTGGTGGCAGTAAAGCTAGAGTAAAAGTTTGAAAAAAAAAAGTCAGGTGTTTTTTTTCTCCCCCAGAGCAATTTGTTTATATTTGTTGTACTGAGAATTACAATTTTCTGTTCCTGTATGGAAAGCATGACAGCCCGCCCACGACTGAGAATTGTTGTGTATAGTCCTGACTTGATACACATCAATCTTCTAAGTGAAACCGCCGCCTATTTTCCTGATTTTGACACTTCTCACACTAGAATTTTTGTTTCTTTTTGGACAGTTAGGCCACCATAACATCTGAACATGAGATTTATATCAAGAGATTTAGTCACAAGTCTTTGGACTGACTTTTTGCCCTTGTTTTCCCTATTTCTTTTTCTTACAACTTTCTTTTACAACTACATTGCATTAAGCAACACAACAGTCACTTTTTGCACTTTTGTCCATTTTCTGCTGCCTGCCACTGAAAGGAAGAAGGCACACTTGAACGATGCATTTATTGCTGCATGAAATATGTTTTATATTTCCAGTCTCAACTTAAAATGCACTAAAACCAGTCACTACTGCATTATATGCAGCCATTGTCTTCCCACAGTCTTTAAAACAAATATGGCATGAGCCGAAGAAACCAGTAGAGCCACTCTTTTCAACATGTATTAACTGACATATTTAGGTTTGTGTTTAATATGTTAAATTTATAGTCAAGATGAAATATTGGTAGTAATGGGGAGAATAAAAATGTTTAAAAGATGGATTTAATATAGATACAAAATTGGAAAGTGCTGATTTTTTTTTTTAATTCTTTACTAGCCGTTTCAAATATGTTTTCCTCCAATCTTAACAGGAAAAATGTGTAATAATTGTGTGGAGGAAAAATGATTATTTATGGATTTGTTTGTTTCTTTAGAGGCAGAGACTCTTGATTACTCTGCTGTCTTTTCTTTTAGTACTATTAAAAGCTGGCCCATTTTCCTCCTTCTACAAATGCCACCAAAAGGGTTCATCAGATTAAGTCAAACTGACAGATTTGATTTCCAAGTTTCTGTTGAATGTGCATTTCCTTTAGACTGTTTGAAATGTTTCAAGATGAGAAATGTTTGGCTGACATGACCATTTATTTTCTCTTTTTTCCATCTCAGTTTTAATTATTCTTAATGCAACTTTTTCATCATATTGGTTGTCTTAGTTTGTGTGTTTGTGTGTTTTCTCAGTCTTTCTTTTTGTTTGTTTTTTTTAGTTATTTGAAGGTCAAGTTTGTCTAAGCAGATAAAGTGAATTGGCATAACTGAGTCAAAAAATTGTACTTGTTTAGATTCAAAACAACTTTATTGGGTTTTAAATGCATTCATTTGTACTATTTAGAGGATCGTTTACAGGATCGTTCTGGTCTCGCTTATGTGTTGACAAACTTATTTCTTTTTTTCTTTAGTGCCCTGAGGTGCGTCTGAACATCATCTCCAATCTGGACTGTGTGAATGAGGTGATTGGTATACGGCAGCTGTCACAGTCACTGCTGCCCGCCATTGTGGAGTTGGCTGAGGATGCCAAGTGGAGGGTTCGTCTCGCCATCATAGAGTACATGCCCTTGTTGGCAGGGCAACTGGTGAGTCACATGGGCTAGATAAAGGAGTTTTTCTAATTCACATCTCTTCAAGAAAATAAAAACATTGTCATTGTGTGCCAAGAGCAGGAAAGTTGTTTTCAAATGTTTGTAGAAATCACTCAAATGTTTCTGTTCCCACGTTTCCTCAGGGGGTGGAGTTCTTTGATGAAAAGCTCAACACACTGTGCATGGCCTGGCTAATTGATCATGGTAAGAAACATGTGAGCTCATATTGAGCATTAGCTCTTGAAGATGTTCTAACTCTTTTTCAAATCCCTCAAATATGTACTTCAACACTTTTGCATTGAACAGATCTTTAGTTCAGGAGCTGTCCACAGCCTGTAGCTGGAGAGCTGTTCATTTTAACGTTGTTATTTATTGTTCTGAAAGCACACGTTTAAATATAGTTGTGGTAAAGTAGTTTGCATTTTTTCTAAGCAATGGTGTCGCCTGAAACCGTATAGTTTATCCTCTGGTTTCTTATTGGGTAGATTAACCTTGAACTTAAATAAGTATTTAAAAATCCGCCCTATATTGGTATGGAGACCTGCAAACAGACCAGCGCTCAGTATCGACTAATTAAAATAGATGTTGCCTGCATGTAATGTTGTTCTCTTGACATTGGGGTTTCCAATTAGAGAGGCACACACTCAGCAGTGAGGACAAAGGGCCAGCTGGGTTACATCATTGGAATGCGGCTGGTGTGAGTCCGTGTGTGAATGGTTTGGGTTAAGGCTGTGCCAGCCTTACGTAAGCCTTTCAAAGAAAGACAGGGCTGCAGATATCTGTCTGGAATTTTTCCCATACCAGCTTGTTCCAAAAGAGCGCTTTGTCTCTGTATGGAATTTTATACAGCATATCAATGCTTTGATGTTTGGCAATTTTTCACACTGATATTTTCCAGCTTCTCCTGTAACTTCAGTTCTTATATTTTGAAAGAAGGCGCCATGTATTTGGGTGACGTTCTTTTGTAATTAGTTTTTTATGCATTTGTTCTTTCACTCTACTTTTACCGTTTGTCTTTATTTTGAATTGTTTGTAAAGTTTTGTCTCCAGTGGTTGAAGTTTGAAAATAATTGAGGCCAAAAGCTGTTGAACATTGAAACCTTTGCTGAAAAAAACAAGCTCCCCAGCCAGGACTAAACTATCAAAATAGTTTGTTTTTATGGTGTTATGAAACTTGATGAAACTTTTTGATTTAGGACCTGAGTTTGTTTGTTTGATTCACTTTTTAGAATTTGCATGTTTTTTTTTTGTTAGTTTTTTTTTTTTGTCAGAGCAAACAGATATGAAACTTTGTTACAACGCTGTTTGTTTCTATGGCAACCACTCTAGCTAATCAGGAGTGAGCTTGTTGGAAAGGAACATCCCTTCCACTGAAAGCGGGCTTGAGAGAATCTGTCAAAAGTTTGAGGTGGGGCCAACGGGTACCACATGCTTTTATTGAGTAACCAGATTCTGATTAACCAGTTTATGACTTGAATAACTTGCGATAAAAAAAAAAAATCAGGGTTAGCAAAAAAGAGTTTTAAAAAAAAAAAAAAGTACCAGAGCAAGAATGGTTATTCTGCCATATGTAATGGCTGTTACAGGTAATACTTTAGACCGTTCACGACTTCACCCTGACAGATGAGCAGTCTGTCTTAAGAGAATCTTTATGGCTTTATTTTTGCCTTGAAAGTTGCTGATCTTTGTATTGATTCCTTTTGCCACTTCCAGTCAACCAGCTTGTACTAAAATGGCGCACCAGCTCTGTGCACCACTGAAGTGTTGAGTTAGTTTCATAACTGCTGCATTGTGGTATTTGGACCATGTGACACGCAGGTGTGTTTAATCTTGCACTCATGAGTCCTGATAAATCCAACCGATTCAGTGTTTTGGCACCATCACCCTGTCCTATTGGTTTCAGAAAAAACGCTATCAAAGGAGCCTCAGGTTATTTAATAGAAAGGGATTTTACATGCACAGGCCTGAGTTTGCAGATGAAGAGTAGAGCTTGAGAGCTCATGTGGAAAAAATTCCTACCAGTTTGGAACAAATCTCCTGTATTTTCTAGTGTATGCCATCCGTGAGGCGGCCACTTGCAACCTTATGAAGCTTGTGGAGAAGTTCGGGGCAGAGTGGGCTCAGAACACCATTGTGCCCAAAGTCATTGGAATGGCCAATGACCCCAATTACCTCCACAGGATGACTACTCTGTTCTGCATCAATGTGAGTAAATGCTATTTTCATGTGTGCAAACATTCAACAGCTCAGCTGCTTGACTAACTGTTACAACATATTTAAAACACACCATTCTTTTGTGTGTTTGTCTTAGGCTTTGTCAGAAGCATGTGGTCAGGAGATCACCACAAAGCAGATGCTGCCTGTTGTCCTTAAGATGTCCAACGACCAGGTGGCTAATGTCCGCTTCAATGTGGCCAAGTCCCTGCAGAAGATTGGCCCGGTCCTTGACAGCAAGTATGTCGACCTGAGTGTTTTCTTGATAATAAAGTATAAAGGTGTATTCACACTGGAAACACTTGGTTTGCTGATAGTGAACCACGGTTTGTTTCCCCCCGAAAATCTGGAACATATTTTCAGTGTGAATGCTCCTAATCAAACCCTGATCCGGGACCAGGACCTGCTGTCAGATCCATCTTTCGTGCTAGTTTTGGTTTGTTTCCAATCAGACTGAGCTTCAATTTGCTCTGAGTTTCATCCGTCTGAATACGTCCTGTTCTCGGAGTGGAAAAGCTGAACCAAAACGGCCGTTGTAGCCGGGCATTATGGGTTGTGTAGTCAGACAGGCGCTGACTAACATGAAGCAGCAATGCAACAGCAACTCATTGAAATGTCTTCATTGAATGCAGGCTCATGAAAACAACTTTTTCTGAGAGCCACAATATTTCTCAAAATGTCCCAACTATCTAAATCATAGTAACCTCCTTAGTAACCGCCTTGCAGCATGTCTCCATCGTACCGAAGTAACAAGTAAAAAGTGTTGTACCTGCCATTGATACAGATGTTCAAAATTGCTTATTGAAATATGTATGAATTAATAAACAAACTACCCCAACAACAATTGCACACCATAGGACTTCTTTCTCTTGTTGCTTTGTCCCGTCCTTATAATTCCTGTCCAATGACTGAAGAAATCTTTTGTCACATGGTTTTGTTTACAGGCTTTAGTTCAAAACAAAAATCTCAGGACTCGATCCAGACCAAATAAGGCGGGCTCAGTCCGGTCCAATGGACTCTTCTAGTCTGAATACACCCTAAGTGAAAAACAATGCTCTTTTTGTCGTTTCAGTGCTCTTCAGACAGAAGTGAAGCCGGTGCTGGAGAAGCTGGCCACTGACTCTGACATGGATGTCAAGTATTTTGCCCAGGAGGCTATTAGTGGTATGTTTTGTTTTGATCTCCCCAGCACTGAGTTGCTCAACTTGAATTAGCTAAGCTTGATGTTTCTGTTCTTCCTCTGCAGTTCTGGCCCTAGCATAACCATCCCAAATCAACGGCTCAAAGCAGAGATTTCATGCAAGCAAAATTACACTTTTACAGGATATTTATTGATGTTCAGGAACAATTGGTGATGTATAGAAAAGCTGTTATCAATTTTTTTTAACTGTTAAATGGTAGTCCATGTTCAGGCATTCTTTGCTGTAAATGAGTGCTTTTAGACAGACGGGGTTTGATGACATTGAGTTAAGTGGTGCACGCTGACTATGTGCTACTGTACTCGCTACACCAAACCCCTCCCATTCCTCCCTTTATTCCTCCATACTGTCGTACTTTAGCCAGTTACTGCAAGATGTTTGTTTTGGTTTGCTCTTACCCTGAAAGGCTGGCACAGCTCTTCAAAGACAGGATTGAAAGGTCTGTGCAGGTTCAGCAAGATGCTCCACCACCAACTCCAGACCAGAACCTGCTCTTTAGCTTCACAGAGGTGTCATTACAACACCCTGACATAGAAATAACAGGGGGCAGGGGGTCTGCCACTGCACATAATCTAATCTAACCCTCAAGGTGATTGCATGTCTTATCAGCTTCACACCTTACTCCTCTTTGTGCTTTGTGGCAAAAAATAACTGAATTGGTCAGAGGACGAAGCTGCTGTGGCTCAGTGTAATGGGGACCAGCCCGATTGTAGCTTGTTGCTTATTATCTCTCCTTCAAATCCTAAGTGGTTTTTGTTAATAAGCCTGCAGGAGGAGAAGCAGGAGTCAGCTTTGATTTGTGCTTGCTCATCCCAGTTATGTTAATGCTTTTCAAAATGCCAAGATAAACAGTTTGTTCCATACAGACAATGTTCTTGTCTCTAAAGGACATTTAATTTGTCCACCTTTCATAGGATGTGGAAATAAAATAGCTGATTTCAATACAAAATTGTCTTCTTTTATCACCAAAGTTCACTGAACCAGAGCTCTGAGAAATCCCTCAAACCATCCATTAAAACCCAGGACTCAGCATGTGTGTCTAAAGCTGCAGAATATTTTATTATAGGATGGGAATGGGCAGGAAGAGCCGTTGTCCAGTTTTTTTCTTTACGGCTACCCTCCCCCCACTTCCTGGTTTTTCCAGAATAAACCTGATTATTGATTGTCTTGTCTTAAGATTACTGGTTTTTATTTTGGTTTTGTTTTTTTGGTCACAGTTGGGATGATGTACTACTGTATCTTGATCTGAATAAAGTAACACAAATCAGCTTAAGCTTCCTTTTTTTTTATTGCCAGTTAATCAGTGTCAACATCAATACTTGTCCTATCAGGGCAGGGAAATCTGAGTCTTGTGCAGTTTCTAAACCCGTCCTGAAGTGTGGTTCATTCAGTGGAGACTTCAGACAGTGGATGTTCTTCATTCTTGGTGTTTACAATCTTGTGAACATTCAGAGAACATGTGACTGACTTACAGTGAATCCAGAAAGTATTAATGCCTCACTTCTTCCACATTTATGTCACAGCCTCATTTCAAAATGGATTAAATCAGTTTTCTTTCTGAAACATTCTTTGAAAAACACCCCATAATGACAACGTTAAAAACATTCTTTTGAAATTGTAAATGTATAAAAAAAAATTTAAAAAGCCTTTGCTCAATACTTAGTTGCTGAACTATTGGCAGCAATTACAGCCTCAAGTTATTTTGAATATGACGCCAGAATCTTGGCCCACCTTAATTTGGACAGTTTGGTACATTCCTCTTTGCAGTACCGCTGAAGCTCCATTAGGTTGAAAGGGAAGCGTTGGTTCATGGCTATTTTCAGATCTCTCCATAGATGTTCAATTAGATTCAGGTCTGGGCTCTGGCTGAGCCACTCAAGGACATTGACAGAGTTGTTCTGAAGCCACTCCTTTGATATCTTGGTGGTGTTCTTTGGATCATTGTCCTGCTGAAAGATGAACCATCGCTCCAGTCTGAGGTCAAGAGCGTTCTGGAGCAGATTTTCATCCAGGATGTCTCATTGATGCAGTCAGCTTTCCCTCTATCCTGACGAGTCTTCCAGTTCCTGCTGCTGAAAACCTTCCCACAGCATGATTCTGCCACCACCATGCTTCACTGTAGGATTGGTGTCCTGGTGATGAGCGGTGCCTGGTTTTCTCCAAGCATAACGCCTTCCATTCACTCCAAAAATATCTATTTTGGTCTGGTCAGAACACAAAATTTGGTTTCTCGCAGTCCTTTTGGCAAATTCCAGATGGGCTTCCATGTACTTTTTAGTAAGAAGAGGCTTCCGTTTGGCCACTCTGCCATACAGGCCTGATTGGTGTAGTGCTGCAGAGACGGTTGTCCTTCTGGAAGGTTCTCCTCTTTCCACAGAGGAACACTGGAGCTCTGACAGAGTGCCCATTGGGTTGTTGGTCACCACCCTGACCAGAACCCTTCTCCCCTGATCATTCAGCTTAGATGGCCGGCCAGATCTAGGAAGAGTCCTGGTGGTTCCAAACTTCTTCCACTTATGGATGTTGAAGGCCACTGAGCACATTGGAACCTTCAAGGCAGCAAAAATGTTTCTGTTTCCCCAGCCTTGTGCCTCAAGACAATCCTTTCACAGAGGTCTACAGACAATTCCTTTTCTTTCATGCTGGGTTTGGGCTTTAATATGCACCATCAACCCTGGGACCTTTCCAAATCATGTCCAATCCACTGGATTTACCACAGGTTGGCTTCAATGAAGCAGATGAAGCATCTCAAGACTCATCAGTAGAAGCAGAATAAACCTCAGCTCACTTTGGAGCTTCAAAGCAAACTGAATCCTTATGTACATTGTTCAGGTTTTTCATCTTTAATACATTTCAAAAGAACTTTTTCAACATTGTCATTATGGGATGTTTTTCAAAGAATTTTTCAGTAAGAAAACTGATTTAATCCATTTTGAAATGAGGTTGTGACATCCTAAAACGTGGAAGAAGTGAGGCGCTGTGAATACTTTCCGGATGCACTGTAAGGAGTCTTCAGCTTCCTGTTTGTTCAGCTCCAGTTCAATGGGCAGCTGATGAACAGATAAAAGCGAAGGTCCATGGGGGAGTGTGCAGAGTGGGACGGAATCTGACCCATCGCACTTGTTCACTCCCTCTTGCTACTGAAGCAAAAAAAAAAAAAAAAAAAATGGGGCTGAGTGTTTCATAAACCAATTTACCAGTCTTAAAAAATGATTAAAATAAAGTTCTATCCTTGTTAATTCCAGAAGAGCAGTCCAAGTTGAGGATTAGGTCAATAAAAAAATCTTTCCAGAGAACCTTAAAGTTCCTTAATCTCTTCAAATCTCCCATCATGCTTCGTTGGTGTCCAGTTTTGCAATCCTCACCATAGAGATTTCTGTTTGCTTTTTTGACTTATCCCTGTCAGTATTCAGCACAGCGTCCTGTGATACCCAGGTGGGTGTGGCCTCTGTGTACCAGCATCTGCTCCTAAACTGTGACTTAACTAAAAAACAAGCTTTTTAATACACATCGACTTAGATTTTCTTCACAGGCCACACCATGGACTTTTTAAGCTCGTGGTTCAAGGCAAAGCCAAATATCATCATTAAAACGTAATTATTGGGAAAGAGCACTAATCCGCCCCCTAAATCCAGCAGAGTTCACCAGGCAGTAATGAACCGGCTCCACTTTTTCTTTTTCGATCCAGTTATTTGTGGGGATTTTCTGCTGCTCCAGCTTCTGACAGAACCCAGGGGCTTGACGTCAATGCAGCTGCCTCCCAGGACTGTGTCATTTATAATGAAAGGAGTCAAGCAAAGCCCCCACGCAGCATGACACTCACAGAGGTCAGGGTGACAAATGACAAACATCACTTTCGTGAGGAGGGAAAAAGGCAACTTAGCCTCCATTTCCTCAAGTCACCTTGTCGGATCTGCTCCTTCTCCTCCTCGTTGCGTCATCCTTCAGAGAAGGTTGAGCAAACTTTTTTTTTCTCCTCCTCCTGCTGGAATCAGAGGATCACCCTGGTGCTGCGTGTTTGACTTTTGTCTCGCATTGCACATCCAGCTCACAGCCTTCTCCAGGCTCTACTGGGTCATGTGTGCTGGGATTTTTTTTTTTTTTGACTCTGTCCATCTGCTGTCCAGCGTGTGCTTAGAGACCAGGAGTGCAGCATGACCTTCTGTGGAGATGTAATTAGAGGAAAATCTTTAGTGATCCATGCACACACGATGCAGAAACGATGTCGCTTCTTCAGAAGCTGCACTTCACCTTCCAGAACTTTGGTGGCATAAATTAGGAAGAAAAACAATGGAAAAATGTCAATTTTTATGAATACCATCTCTGTAATGATGGGATCTGCTCTAAAACACGCAGTAGGATGTTGTCATCTGCCCTCTTCTGGTTGCTATGACAACCACTGATGTCATTAAGTAGGTTTGGGCTTATCAAGGGAGGAGGTCTTCGATATTGTGATATTTTTCAGACAAAAACAGATTTCTATTGTCTGTCAGCTTTCTCCTTTTTGTCACAAAGGAGTGTCTGCAGCAGGCCGTCTGCTGGAGGTCTCTCAGGCATTCAGGGCCAGTGAACATGCACTATAAATACCCACACCGAGCTGGAATACGCTGGTGTCTTGTTCACTTTTAATTTAGCACGAGCCTTTCACTGAAGTGGATGATTTTGTCATCTGAAAGCAGAAGTCATAATGTGGGAAAAAAGAACAACTACTAAATTCCTCTTTTGTTTCAGCAGTGATCATCCTCTCTTAGCCACATGTGTCAAATGTAAAAGAGATGAAATCTGATCGAGTGGGAGGGTGGGGAGGTTTGTGCGGTCATGGATAAGAGTGACCCATCCCGTGTTTCAGACCGCGGGGCGGACACATGCCCCTTATCCCAGGAAAAGACCCGTGTTTCCATGAACAGACTGACCCCACCCCTCTTCAGCAAACCCCTGGTGCTGTATTAGTGGGATTAGCTGTTCTCCGTCTGTGTGGGCCGGATGGATTGACATGTTCTCTCACATTGGAAGCAAGCCTCGGCCTGGATGTTCGCAGCGATTGTAAACTAGAGCTCTACAGACTCACGCCTGCTTGGACAAGAAGAAATCTGCAGGCTGCACACTCACTGTCTTTTGCTTGTGATTGCAGATTTAAAGGATTATGGGATGTCTACAGAGCCTACAAAGAAGTCACAATGCACGTTTTTATATCTTTCCACAACATCACAATGTGATCAACCCTGTGTGACCGTGAGTGTCTAACAGAGTCGAAGAGCCAACCTTTCACTGTAAAGGAAAAGCAGGAGATCGACCTCCAGTTTCTCATGTCCACTGCAGAGCGGGTCACTCAGTTAGGGCTAATCTGATTAATTAAAAAGCGGCTGAAGGATATGCATCACAAAGCAGAACTGACATAATGAGCAGTCTTATATAAACAGGCCCATCACAAACAGCTGCATGCCCTTTATGCCCTCAGAAGGCAGATTACACACAGTGGATACCAGAAAGGGGATGCATTTGTGGGAGAAAGGATTTGAAGTTTCGGTCTACAGTGGAGTTCTTGGCATGATCAATTTTTCTGGGTCAGTAACCCTTCAGAACCCTACAGCCGTGTGAGGTTACAAGTCTGGAAAGATGAACTGAAATGTGAACCAATTTAAAAAAAAAAATGCAAAGAGACATTTTTCTGTTCAATAAACCTTTTTTTAATCTCAACAGCAAATTAGCTTATGTGTGGTCAACATCAATGAAGGTAGATATAAAACTGGATTTCTATTGATTGGATTGTTGCTGTTTTATCAGCAGGTAGTGAAATTATGATACCTGGAAACACATCCACTAGAATCTCGACTTAAGTCTTCAACTAGAGAAATATTGCTATAATACTTTTAAATGGCATACACTGATTGACCGACCAGAAGAAAGCACAGAAAGAGAAGCTGATGGAGAAGCTCCACAAACTCCACATGGTGGGTGGTACAGGGAAACTTCTGAGGGGACTTTGGTTTTGTACCTTTGAAAAACCATGCTAAACTCAACTTCCAGAAAGAAAAAAAAAAAACAAAACAAGAAGAATAAAGAAATGGAAGAAAGTAATTAGAAAATAAAATGACAAAAAGGGTCCAATCAGGAATAATGATGCTATTCAGAGTCTTTAAGTATGAAAAGTAAAAAGGCACACTGAACACTACTCAACACAAATTGCCTCAGTGGAGCGTGAGGATCCACTACAATCTGTACAAAGAACACTCATCATAATAAACTGAAAAGTGTTACTTTACCTTGGATTCAAATAATCAAATAAAATGAAACTGTCTGGTCTTTCTTTGAAAGAAATCTGCTTTGTGTCCATTATTGGTGAGGAAGAGGGGGGTGGGTGAAAGGGGTTTTCCTAAAACGCTGCAGTCCGTTTGATCCGCCAGGAAATAGGCAGAGGCACAAACCCGTCCCGCCTTTCTCCACCGCCGCCTCCTCTTCCGCTACATCTCTTCTTCCCCGTTTTGTCAAAGTGCTCCAGTATTAAACTTCCACAGCTCGTCCTGCAAATGCTCCTGCGCCATCGGTCTCGCCTTCCACCGTCTGACCGTGTCAACGTCGCCAGTTCAGATGAGGAGATTGGAAACGGAAAAGGTGGAAGTATTGATGCAACCACAAGGCCTTGCAGGCTCTCAGTTACAGAGGCTCGTGTTGAAGTTTAGCACCAACATCAGTGAAAACGATAAAAGGTACACGAGAAGCCAACTGTGTTGATGCGGTTTAAAGAGGATTTGACTGATTATGGAACTGATGGCGTCCTCTGGATTCGAGCCGCACACTTGGTCCACATTTCCTTTTTGTCCAATAAAAGGTGATTGTGTGGGCTCAGTCTCTACAACCACCTCCACCCCACGAACTTCAGTTTAAACACTGCAGACCCATCAGACTACACACTTTAACCCCTGACTACAGCAGGTCAAACTTATTATTTTCAGGCCATCATTCATACTGGGTGCATTTATATATATATATTAAACGAGACATTTTCTCTGTGTGCTTTGAGCAGCTTTTACACAGTCTAAGTGCTGTTAAAAGAAGAGGAGGAAGGAAAAAAAAAACAAAAAAAAAAAACTCTTCTGGTTGCTGCCTTGCTGTCACAACAGAGAAATTCGTTAAGATCCAGTGTATGGTGTTCTGGTGTCCTGCCGTCTTCACGTCACGGCAGCCCAAAAGTCCCAGAGAAAACGACCTCTCACCAAATCTAATGCTGGGAGTCCCTACTCTGTTAAAAAAACAACAAACGTCTGCAACGCAGGGACATGACTGGAGCGCTGACGATGTAAACAAGAAATAAAATGCAAAATTGCAGTTCGTGATTTTCATATTTAGAAAAAAGTAGTGTTTTTTTTTTTTTATTTTCAATCAAAAAACAGGTGATTTTATGAGGAAAAAAAGTGCAAACACACTTCTCCACACACAATACTGTGCAAAAGTGATTTGTAGAGAAGTGCTTGAGGGCATTCAATAGGCATCTAAAGTGACTAACAATACAAGCCTTCCCTTTTTTATTTCCCCTCCTGCTCTGACATGTGACCCAATGGTTCAGGTTTGGAGGCGACATCACAACCCCAGAATTGTCCGTCTCCCTAAACTGTTCCCACCACACACTTCCTGCTGTATTTGCTGTACCATAAAGCTGTGACTGCAGAGGCTCACCACGTCCCACATCTAAGCAGTATTTCTTTTTAATCTTACTTTCATTTATGCTGATGGAAAGTCAGTCTTGTTGCTGTGTTGTCTTTTTAATTTGAAATTCTAACAACTAAAATCAGAGTGTCACAATTTCAGTCCTTTCGTAGCGTTGACCTCCGAGGAAAGTTCCGAAACAAGAAGCAGCTGTGACGGCAAAGATTTACTAAAGGAAAAACTTCGTACCCTAAAAGCAAAAAATTAGAGGTGATGCTGCTCAAAACCCAAAGAATGCTCACATCGGGTTCAACTTCCATGTAAGTATCAGTGGTTTCCTGAACTTCCTCTGAATAAATAGAAATGTTTTTGAAATATTTTTGAGAAACAAACAAAAAAAAATTAAATACAAAGTACTTTTGCACAGTACTGTCCATACAGATGTCTCCAAGCTCATCTCTGCACTTTCCAGGCAGATTATCTCCCAGTTACATCATCAGCTCAAGTGATGTCACTGCTGGCGACTCGGCGTCCCCTGAGGACCAATCAGGAGCCCGCTGTACAGGTTATACTTTCATTCACGATCCTGGCACGTAAAGGATTAATATTGCTTCAGTATTGCCACAGAAACAGCATGACAAACTGTTAAACCACAACTTCTCACCCATTTAAAGAATTAAAAAAAAACTGTCACATCAGCCCTCATTTATGAGGTAAACATGAACCACACGGGTTAACATGCCTGCAGGCGTTTCCATTCCAAAAAAAAAAATAAAATAAAGATGTGCATTGGTCAGCAAACCTGGTAGGTGTGCCATCAGTAGTGTAGGAAATCAGTCGTGATCAGTAGTTGGGTTTATAAGAGTGAAAAGAGTCAGACAGACAGCAATTATACTGCTGTCGATCTGGAAACCATCTTAGAAAGTATGACTGTTGTGGAAAAACATGTAGCTGTTTAGGTTTTTGCATCAGCAAAAAAGGACCTTACTTGTGTGTTTAAAGCAAAAGTGTTGTGCAGGACTATAGTATAACCGCTTTATAGTGCATTTCTTTCAAAAGCAACATTTGAATGTGTGATGTTCATGGTACCGTGATAAATGAGGGACATTTTCTCTCCATTCTTTCTCCTCTGTACTTCCTGGTGGTGTCCTTCTCACAAACTGGAAAAGCGAAGCCAGACTTTGTGCTTTTTTTTTTTTTTGTTTTCCACTCAGTAAATAAGTTCATTTTAAAACTATTTCTATGTGCAGCGCTGTGCTCCAGCAGCCTCTGGGAGGTGCGTCCTCACTGTGGCGCAGGAGCCACCGGCAGCGCCGCTGCGAACAGGACAGAAGCAGCTTCGTCAAATCAGCACAGCTTAGATCACATTGTGCAAAAGCGTCGGAACTGTCCCGTACTGCATGGCAGATGAGAACAAGGTTAGAGGAGAGGGAGACAGCGAGGTATATCACGGGAGGATTTGGAGGGGAAAGAAGGTTTTTCACAACTGAGAAATGAAGTCTGTAGAAGTTGTACAAAAAAACAACACCTTCTTTCCCGTTGCTACGCCTGAGGTCTCCGCCTCTACCTCCGCTCCCTCTGCTGTCCGTGCTGTTTGGGTTCTCATTGCTTAATACTGCTGGATTAACCCCCTGAGCTGGCTTTAGTTGACCAGGACGAAGCCATGCTGCGAGTCCACGGTCTCCATCATTTCACTGTCCAGGAGGGAAGCCTGCAGTTTAGGCGTGCCTAAGCTGTCTGTCTGCCCCGCCACCGGACCACCAGTGTCCGTCTCTCCTGGACCAGGCTGAGGCAGCAGGCTGGCATCCATGGAGAACTCGTATTGCTCTGGCAGAAAAGCCTCAGCAGAAGGGCCTGGAGAAAGCGGATCACAGGGGTAGCTGAAGCCCAAACCGCCAGCAGAAGCCTCCAGAGACGGCTGATGGTGAATTGGGTGGTGCATGAGGTGGGCTCCGGGCGGCAGCTGTTGGGTGTAGGGGTGGTGGCTCATGTATGGGTTGTAACCCAGACCTTCACCTGGCTCCATTAAAGGGCTCAAGCTGTGGGTGTGGCTGAAAGGGGGCGAGGCTTGGGGACTGCCTTGCTGCTGGGACTGGGGCTGGTGTGGCGGTGACATGGAGGATGCCTGGGGGGAGCTCTGGGAGGCTGATGGATCCAGAACGGGGCTCCCTGGGGGGTAGGAGCCCTCAGCTATCTGCATCTGGTTGAAGTAGGCCTGGAGTCCCATGCCCTGTGACTGCTGCTGCTGCTGCTGCAGATACATCCTCTTCTGGTGCAGCCTGCAGAGAGAAAACCCTTTGAACAAACAGCAGTGAGAAGGAAAAACCGTTCACGTGACACCGGAGGGCGAAAACAGCTGACAATACAAACAATGAGACAAGAAAAATGGTGGAAAAAGACGGTGAGAATTGCGCAAACTGTCTGCTTAAGGCTCTACAACCACCTGCAGACATGATAGAACTGCGTTGCTGACTCCTGCAGTTCCATCAGAACACATCACTTAGTAAACATCTGCATGGGGGGGGCTTTACCTGTGTTCCTGTAGCTGCTGCTCTAAACTTCTCGGCGTCTCCTTGCAGAAAAGTTGGCAGCTCGCAGGGCTGTTAGCCAGGATGTTAGCCTTCTGGGCGAAAAGAGAGATTGGATCTAATAAGTACTGCTTCATTTTTACCGTCCCTCCCCAGTGAATTCAGTATAGGCTTGTATGAGCCTGTGGATCAGTTCATATCATGACGGTGGGTGGTGTTGGCTGTACCTGAAGTCTGTGGGTGAGGTACTGTGTTTCCAAACTTTGTCTGCGGGAGAGAAGGGGTGGCTGCAGCCCACCGTGATATAAAGCTAGGCCCTCCTGCTGCTTGCACGCCTCGCCCTTCAAGTCAAAAACAAAGCATTGGAACAAAAAGCTCACCAGATCCTCGTCTGTTAGTAAATAAAGCTGCGGCGAGGCTGGTGTGGACTAACAGAATTATCCTTACTCCCGTGTGGCGGCTGATCAGCCAGATGCTTTTCCCCTAAATGGTGTTTACCGCAGGGATCACACATTAGACAAATGGAATGAAAGCTAATTAATAGGCTGACGGTGCTTCCAGCATCAAAGCCAACAGTGATGATGTGACTAATAAAAAGCGTTTAAAAGTGACCCAAAAAAGAGGGGAAACCTTGGTTTGTTTATTGATTTTTGTTTGCAGGAAAGCACAAACCGTTCTTTCTTTAAAAATCTCCCCTGGTAGTGCATCTCTGCACGCACATTTCCTTGTGTCCTTGTGCAAGTCTGATTGATTTCAACAATGGCTGTATTCATTTTAGTCAAGACTCTGAGTTCCAGAGGGACAGCAGACAGTAAACAAGCCACAGTTGGCAGCCTCTCCTGGGGTTATTCAACTCCCTGACTGCCGGATTTTTTTTCTTTTTCATCCGTCAAATAAGTTAGTCAGCAAACTGGGCCTGAAATGGGACTTTGGGAGAAGAAGGCCTTGCGAGTGAGTGTGTGTCATCATGCGGCTGGACTAACCTCCAGGAGGTTGTGTAAGTGTTGCTGTGTTCCCAGAGGGCCCATGCTGGCCCCTTCCACAGAGCCCATCTGCTCCACCAGCATCTGGACTTTGTTGAGGTCCAGGATGCCTTTGGTCCTTGCCAAGTTTTGGAGGTGCTGCCGAAACGCCACCAGGCCTGAGAGCACAAACCAGAGCAATTTAGACCGCTTAACAGACCCGGTTAGTAACGGAATATGAAATGTTTCATCCCTTCAGATAAACAGGCTTAATCCTGGCTGACGTTAAACCGGCGCTCTTTGATCACCTCCGCCGACACTGTGGCTGAATGTACGTCATCTGTATGTGCGTGTGTGATGCCTGTGCTTGTGTGCACAACAGCCAGCGCTTTGATAAGACCCGTCCAGTGGTAAGGAGCTGTGAACGATAGCACCTGACTCACTGAGATGGTGGGAGTTATTTAAAACCAAAGTCAGGAGTGTGACGCAAAAGGATCCAAAGAGGATTATGAAAAATCAAATCTGAAAGGAAAAAAATAAAAAAAACATCCCGAGAGAACAAACTAACGTTTAGCCAGAAAAGCACACACTTTCATGCTAAAATGAAAGCTTTACTGGTTATAGCTGGACTTTAGATTCCAACGAGCAGGTACAAATGTAAGGGTTCAACATTAATCCTTGCGTTTCGTCTGTTCCTTCACTCAGATGTGGGGAACAACGCTGCTCGACTTTTAAAAGGGATAGGAAAAAACAAGACTTATGAAAGCTGTGCAGAGGGAGAAGGAGAGTGAAAAGGAGGGGGGGGTAGAAGGGGAAATATTGTGAAAGGGAGACGTGTGGGCTGAAAGCTTCAAATATATGCTTGATTCACAAGGTGAATCATCATTGCCGTAATCGCCTGAGACATTAAGAGGATGAGACGCCAGGAGAACAGGAAAAGATGGAAAAAGTAGGAAGGGATGGGATTGAAAATGTGGCAACAACTGAAGCAACAAACGTGAACGCAAAAGTAAAACGTCCAAACCCCACCTGCACTTACGAGTAGGTAAATATAACCACAAATGGTCAACAGACCATAATTCATCATCTGGTTCAGAAACACAAAAAAAAACCAGACTGAACATAGGAAAAGTTCTACACACTGCAGGCTCACCTTGGGTGAGGGAGGTGTCAGAGGCGCGGCGTCCTTCTCTGAAGCTTATCGGGGATCGGTTGTGCGCCTCCCTGTGCTGAGAAGTCAGGGCAGCCATTGCTGGATTGGGTGGCCTGGCGTTCAAGAAAGGTGCAGTGATGCCAGGAGCAGAGCTGTTGGATGGAACCACCTCACTGAGGGAGGGGGCATCCTCCAGGAGACTGAGGTCGCTGTGCATGGAGCCCATATCGTACCCAATGTCCGAGTCCACGCTCCCCATGGAGGTATTGTGGCCCATAGTGAAAAATTTACCTGGACGTAAATTCAGGCAGTGAGCAATAAAGTTCTAACTTTACTTTGAAATGTTTTACCTAAAAAGCAGAGTTCAGACCTTGACTTGAAGGCCCAGGCGGGTTGGAAACCTCAGATAAGGTGTGCCGCCTCTTGCCGAATCGAGCCGTCTGATAGGCTGTGAGAAGGTGGGGAGTGTCATCCTCCGTGTCGGGCTCCTCAGTCTCGATGCCCTCGTCAATCGATGTCTCCATCATGTTGCTAGGCGACGAAGTGGAGGACTTGCGGAGGACAGTGGAGGGAGGAAGGGGGTCTAGAAGGCAGCCGTTCACCTAGAAGAGGAACGGGACAAAGAAACAGAAAAAGTCAACAATAATCCACATTTAAAGCTTATCGTGAACAATGGAGAAGAGCTGGACCCACATGAGAGCTTACATAAAAACATAAAATTGTAGGACTGGATTTCATTTGTTATTTGACTTTTTTTCCTCCCATTAGAGTTGTGTGTTACTCCTGAAGAGCACATGTGTGTCCGTGAAAGCATAAACACACTTGCAGGGCACATCGAGTGGTAGAGGAAGGAATGCTTAAAGACATAAGATGACAGAGACGTTAAAGAATCCGGGGGGGTGGGGGCATGAAGAGGGTCGAAACAGGAGCAGAGATTTAAAAAAAAAAAAAAATAGAAGTCCTGGGCTGCTGGCCGGGGAATGAGGGGACGGGGGGAGTCTGGGCTGCGTGATTGCTTTAGCAGCACAGCAGCTTTCTGTCCATGTGTGTTCGCTCAGCTCTCCATTGGGTCACATCATCATCACAGGACCGCTTACATAACCAGACTTCATTCACGCAGATCACACTCATCCTGACTTGCACGCACACACACACACACATACACACACACAAATCATTCTTTATTGGAGCTAGGAGGGAAAATAAAGCTTACATTGAGAATGCCTTAAAGTGTGTGTGGAAATCTGAATGTGTGTTTGTGCGAGACTGCAGGTGTGTCACTTAGTGAACTCAGACCAAAATTGCTTCTATTAGAAGATCAGCCCAAGAACTAGCCTGGAGAAACAGGTCCACAGCTGACACAGATAAAGAACAGCAGCGTGTCTGTGCTTGTGTGTTCAGAAACCTTGCCGGACCGGCAGCTGCCTGTCTGATGTGAGTGCTGAGTGAATGGTTACATAAGAGGACAAGTCAAGAGCGCTCTGTCAGGTTGACACCCCAAACCTCTGCTGTGTACAGAGACACTCACACACCTCCACACCAACAGAGGTATGGGAATGACACATTACCTACAATGACTGTGCGTACAGCTGTAAATCACTGTAATTCCATGTTTCCTTTGTAGGTTTGGTGCCAAGAGAACAACAATGTGTTTTGTCCTCTCATCCCACCCGTCCACGCCGGCGTCAGACTCACTTTGGGTGTGCTGACATCCTCCACAATGAAATTCTGCTCCAGGGGACATGCAGTCTGGGGGAAGGTAAAAGCATCGGAGGAGGCCTGAGGGACCGCGGGGGAACGCAACAGACGAATGCCCTGCGGAAGCAAACCCACCTGGGTTGAGCCGCTGGTTGACTGAAGTGAAAACAGACAGGAAAGAAAAAAACACAGACAAGAGGGAGTTCAATTATCATCCAGTTCTGAATCATGAGACTCTGCAAGTATTTATGCGCTCCAATAGGCACTGATAGGAGCAAGAATCTGAGCGCACACGCATTTTCATGCGGTAATGAAAGCAGTTACACGAACACATGTGGTACCAGCAATGCTTCACAGACACAAGAGATGCAATGTTTGAAATCATCTAGCAGCTTGCACTCCATCCTACTCTGCAGGGTTCAACTCTAACATGACAGTGGGTTTTTTTTTGTAAGCTGACCAACCATAGTCTGCAGGATAATACCTTCGCTTTAGTACTAAATAATGAGCTTGGCATAGATGTACCAGCAGTTTTAAGGATGCAACTGGGTGTTTGGGGAAGGATTAGAAATGCTCCTGAGAAATGGTGCAATTATAACTAAAGACAGGCTGCATTGGGTTTATAATCCCAAGTACAAAGATCTCAGGAAAATGAAAGGAAACTACACAAGAATGGCATCAAGAAGCAGAGTGCAAAAAAAAAAAAAGAAAAACGAAATAATGTAAGCAAAGGAAATACACGTAGATCAAGGCTGGATGGGAAGGGCCGCACATAAGACACGGACAAATAAACAAATCGGCCCCTTCTGTCCGCTTGTTTGCTCGGCAGTCCAGGTGTGAATAGCAGAGCTTTGATCACCAGGGTCAGTTTAGTAGCCCCTACACACTACTCAGGAGGCTTTTAGCTGCTCTGGAGATGCGTGGTTACCTTGATGACTGTCTGCTCTGCGATGGTGCTGGGGCGCCGCTGGCGGGCATCGAGCCTCTGTTCCACAGGGAAGCTGCATCGATGGGCCTTCAGCCGCTCGACCAGCAGATAGTAGATCGCAGCAAAGTGGTTGTAGCTTTTATTCTGAAGAGACTAAACAATAACAACAGAAACGAAACATTTTGTAACAAACGCTGGTAAAGTTGAATTATTGCTTCCGATTTATATGCTGTGGAAAGCTGAAACTTGGCAGCAGATTTATTTTTAAGAAGCCCGGCATAAAACTGGGGTACTGCAGAGGATGGAGAGCGTTGTAATCCATGCCCCAAAACTCAAACGCTTTCTAGGTTCCTCCCTGCTGAGTTTGAAGGAGCAGGGCAGATTTGATGGGTATAACCTAGTTTTTTCAATCAGAGTCAATCTGTGCTACACAGCTGCCAAAATGAAACTGATATGAACTGAACTGTGACTAGAGAATCTCCAGTTTTTTCTGCTTTGGTTTGTCAACTTCTAGCCAAGATTTGAGTGAAGGCAGCAGTGGCTTCAGAAAGACAACTTGTTTTTTTGGATTTTTGGTGACTGTATCTTAATACTATTTTCTGTTTCGTGTGCATAGTCTCTCTCTCCCATGCTGAGCAGACAACAGCTGTGAAGTTTGACCCATTTCTTTTAGGTTTCATCTACATGAACAAGAATTTTGCTCCAGAACTGGTCTGTCATTGTAGTCTGATTTCACATTTCTCTTTGCTTACAGATAGATTTTACAATAATGCAAACTTTGCGTTCACTAAAGCTTCTTAATGATGTCCTCCAAACGCCCTCTTGACTCAGCTAAGAGTCAGAAGAATGAAAGAATGAGTTGAAGAATAAACTAAACTGTTGATTTTTCAGTTGGAGAAAGGCCTCTTTTGCCTTTTGCGCATTTTTCAACCAAATGTCAAGAGATTCCATAAACATCCCGAAAACTATAATTTAATATTCTCAATCCAAAGATCCTTTATCTTCCTAATTTAACTTTGAAATATGAAGCAAAACGGACAGATACTGCCATGAAATCACTTATCAGTCATGCAATACAATTCTTCTGAGCTTGTGAAAACAAAATGAAATGAGATTAAATGGCAGACCGATGTTTACTTAAACCTCTAATTGCCCTTTGGAAACACGTTTGCACTGTTGTGAAATGGTAACATTCTCGCCAAGTAATTTCCTAAAATATAACTGTTTATTAAACAAAGTCAAAACGCAGACATGTGTGTGAAAAATCACACTGTAATTTACCAGATTGTAGAATCACAGTTAGCAGAAATTACTCCAGGGGACTGTTTTCATAAAGTTATACCTATCTAAAGAAATACTTTACCTTGTTGACATTTAAAGTTATTTTTAAAAGACTAACTAAAAAGGAGTTTGAAAAAACATCATTTTCAGTGTAATCAGACGTTGGGATTTCTCTAGATAAGTTCCACATTTTGAAGGTGTCCACCTTTTTTAATTGAAGGTTTGAAAGCAAACTTCAACAGTTCAGACAGTTTGTAGCTGTCAGACCTGTCTAACTACACCTGATTTCTACCAACAAAGATCAGCACTTACGGTATGATGATTTTTAATCTACAAACAACTGTTCTCATAAGAAAAAAAACAAAATCAAGATGCTTGTTAAAGTTCCACTCCAGTTATCTTTGAATCGTTCCCAGTGGTCTTTTAATTATGATTATGCCGTTATCAGCCAAAATGTAAAAACAAAACAAAAAAAACAAAACAAAACAAACAACTCGACATTTTCTAGGAAATTGTTTCTGCAGAGCGCAAGTGATTCATTAGAAAGTCACCCGAGTTGTGGGTGGGGCTGTTGGCATGAAGTAAACCAGCCCCATTTCCCATCACCTGTCCGTTTACATGCTCTCCTGCTAGCTCATAGCGCCTTACATCCCCCACCATAACATCACCGGTGCAACAAAAACACAAGAAAATGTTAAAAGCACCAAGAACACAACTTTCATTGGAGTGGGTCTTTAAGTATTTACACATAGGGATGAACTCCAGCTTAAGTGAGAGTGTTTTTGAAATTTCTGCAACCTTAAGGGTAAAACCCATTTACCTTTACTGCTTTGTAAATATGAACATACGTAAGTATATAAAGTAACTCGCAATTTACGCCCATTGCCCTTTGGAGTCAAGTGCCTTGATGGTTACATTCATTACTAGTTTTTGCAGTTGAAGCTGTTTGCTTTTTAAAACTTACCTCTATAGTCTTGTGTTGGTCAATGCCAAGGCTGTGCATCAGGCGAAGGACCTGTTCACTGTATTCTCCTACAACTGTCTCACCCTCAGCTGACAGTGGCTGTTGGTACAGGACAGGCCTCTGTGCTGGGATGTCCAAAGCCATCCATTTGTGCTCCTTAATCTGTGCCACGGACAGACGTTTGGAAGGGTCCAGGACCAACATCCTACGGATCAAGTGTTCACAGTCTGCCAGAATGGAAAAGGAGCAAACAGAAGGGATGCAATTATTTTTAAGAGTCTTTTGGTCTACACATAAGTAAACCTGAGAACTTCTCCTCAGATAAGCTGGATCATAAGTGTAGTTTCAACGGTTCTAGAAGTCTCAGTGAAAAATTGGTTGGTTTCACAAGTCAGTTTTTCTTGTCAGTTTCCAGTTGCATTCTGACCACTGAGGAAAAAGTCTCTTTTTAGGATTCATGAGGCTGTGCAGCTTGTAATGAAAGAGAAAAGGTTAACCTCAAAACCTATTAGCTGGTAAACCCACCGGTTCTGTTGTACAGGTAGTTCCTCATGGGTGACACGCTGCTCTATTTTACAGTCAAACTACTTGCTCAATTAGCTTTAACATATGTTCTGTTTAACTCGATGCATGTTTGACAAGGCCCGCAAAGAACGTGAAGGCAGCAGCTCATTTGAGTTTTCCCTGCAGCCACTTCCACACAGCATGAATACATTCTTTTCCACTTTCCAACCCTCCCCATGAGAACTCTTCACCTCTAGTTAGGGGCGAGATGAGTTTGACGTCAGACACAGCTGGGTTCTTAACAGGATTACAGTTCCCTTGGCTGTGTTGCTCAGGCCTGTATGCCCTCCTGCTGCCTGCACTGCATTCCCGCCTGCCACATCCTCACCGTTTTCTTAAAGTGCTATTGACTTGAAGCAAAAGAAAGGTGTCTATTGAAGAAATGACCCAAGCCATCAGTTAGCATCCTTAATTTTTCAAATGTCAATGCAATTTTAAAACAACCCCTACTAATGGTTTGCCTCTCAAAACTAAAAAGGTTCCACTTAAAATTGTTGAAGTCAGTTAAAAAATAGACTGTTTTCTATTTCTTGAGTTGACTTTAAACTACAGCATAACAAACCCAATTAAATTGGTGAAGCTGTTACAGAAAGAAGCAGACAAGAGGAGTTCACTTCATGCTGTTGGTAACCTACTTGCCTTGTTCTCCTGAGAGCTCGAAGACCTGTCTGCCAACATTAACTCCCTGCTGCTTCGCAGCCTCCCCCAACCCTAATCTACCAACATCTGCTTGCATCACGGTTTGATTCCCAACTCATGCTTTGTAGTTCAGCCAGCTCAGTCTTTTCCCCAATTATGTGGTTAACCCATGTGTGCCCTTCGTCGCATTCTTCCTGCATGCCAAGGCCTCTTTGCAGGAGCACCGTTATCTGCATTCAACTGTATACAAAACGGTGAACTGTTTTAAGGCTCTGCTACAAGGAGTGGCTTTTAGAAGCCTGAGGTGCTAGTGGGTCCCGTCATGTCTGACACTCCATTGCGAGACAACAAACATGCTAAAGTCCATTTTGTTATTCTAATATATTCTTAAACATATGAACAAATGTAGTGCCTTCCTTATCTCACATATGGGTGTAGTAGCATGTGAACTCGAGCATATGTAGTAGTAAAGGAGTTAGCATAAGAATTACAGAGAAAAAAAAAGCTAGCCGAGCTTCTCTCTCCTCCTTCAGTGCTGGTGAGCAGGCACCCATTTATAAAACAGGTTTTGCTTAAGAGACCCCGTGTGACCGAAGCACCACGTTATTGTGACAACCCAATGAATGCAACAAATAACATACAACAAACTTTTACTGATCATAAGAAACAGTTTGGCCAAGTCATTTGTTCACACTACTTAAGTGTGACAGACATGCTGCTTTTAGCTAGATAGCATTACACCAGCATGACTAAGAGGAAAAATATAACCAACTTAACTTTTATAACACTGGAGTACTGACTAATCAGTAAGTAATGATATAAAATCTACTACATAGTTAAACCGATTTCAGGCCTTGGAAAATGATAAAATAAGGTTCGAGATATTAACTTGTTTGATGGGTTGGCTGATGAAAAGAAACTGAAATGATTTCTCTTTAAGCAGCTGGTGTTTTTAGGACAACAATTTGTTGCTTTACTGTCTTTATCTGTGCAGGATTGTCAAGGAGTAATGCAAACATACCAAGTGAACACTAATGTTTTTTTCACACATTTTACTCTTCCAGACCAACAAACTTTCACAGCACATCTGTTGATACACCGATTAAAAGCTAGTTATTTGCAGCACTAAAATCTAGCCTCCTGTTTTGAAGCACAGAAGTTTACATTTATAAGTAAGTACTTTGTTAATCAATGGGACACCTAAATGAGTTTGTGTATTTGCATGACATTTTAAAGTTATAAAACCGATGTTCTGTATTTTCCGAGCACCCGGCAGCTACACACTAATGTAGATGACCTGCAACTATTGATGATGTCATTAAGCGGTATCATGTCCAAATTTGAAGACACTATTTTTCCCATATCTCTCTGCTTGGAGGGATAAATGTAGAAATAGGGAGAAGCCGTAGGGGTACGGGCCACAGAGTTGACCAGAGAGAGCAACGGGAGGAAATGAGGTCTGTTTCTAGTAGAAGAAATGAGAACACTCTGTTCTTTGCGTTTGGGGGAAGCAGGGGCAGGAGTGAGGGTGGAAAGGCGGGTTGGAGTGTCAGTCTAGGCCAAGAATTGACATTACACTCTTACATTCCGCCTCTCCTAATTGTTTCAAGGCTTGGAACAAAAGAAGAAGAAATGACATGAATCCTAACCACACTCCCGCTAAGGAGAGTTCTGTCATGTGGAGCTGATAGACAAACAGAAAGACATTTCATAGACAGAGGGAGTCAAAGAGACATAAAGAGGGTCCTGAAAGAGACTGCTGGAGGGCTTTGCTGGCTTGTCCCCCAGATTACATAAACAGCTCGTGCTCTGGACTTAATCTCCAGCCTGCAAGCTAGCACAATCGCTAACAGCAGGACTGCTGTGAGACAATCATATGACCTGACTCACTCCTGCATGCAACGCATGACCCCTGCAAAGTTTAGCAGACAGTGACAGAGTGCCCCATGCTATACCATCCTAAAGTATACTATTCTGTCTGTAATCAAACATCCTGCTGGCTGTTTTAGCCATGATAGACGCTGCCAGTAAAAAATTAATCAGTACAGTGACTAAAGGCGAAAAACACGTACTTTGAGTCATGCCCTTTTTTAAACTCATTTAACATGAAAAGGCCGAATGATTCACAAACACTTTGGCTTTTTATAGAAAAGTCAAAGAAGTGACTGTAAACCTGGGGTGCCATACTGTAAAGTTTGCTATTTTTAGGGAGACCTAAATGTAAAAATGAACAATAATATTTACGAATGTATAAATATTTATTCATAAAATATTAATATTTATGATCCAAACAATATATATATATATAGATATACATATATATATTTCTTTTTTTTAAACTAACAATACCTGAAATAGCATTTGCCTGCTATATATAGTTATGAGAGAGGTCAGAGATTAGGGAAACAAGGGGACAGAAATTCGTGCGAGTATCTAAGCTAATAGCCATTCAGAACATTGCCTGCACAAAGGTCAGATATTGAACCGAAAGATGAATGGGACATTTTCATGCATCATCAATCTACATCTGTCATCAAATCAATTAACATCTATTTTGCGGCATGATGTTGCAACACAACCTCATTGTAGTTAGAAAAATACAGTGAGAAATCAAAAGCTGTGATGTGAAAGTGAGATTGTATAAAAATCCAAAACCTATGCATGAAAAGCTATGTGTTTCAACTGGCTAAAACCTGCACTTCTAGTGATGCTTACTAATTGATCAGAAATTATTTTTTAAATGACATGGACTTGACCACCCATCTTTCAAATCTTCAACAATTACTGGAATTTTTCACACTAATCTAGTTCTTAGCATCGTTTTCTCCACTGGTTTTGCTCATAACTTACCACAAATCATAGCTTAAAGTGTATTTTTGCTTAATTGCTTTAAGCAAAATATGTTTTTTAAAGGAGTATGGGTTCCAGTTAAAACATGTGATGCCTACACCCGGACAAATTTTACTTTGATCCTTTTAATAGATCTGGCCAGAGTAAATTTGTGTCTTCTCACCTTCAGTCATGAAGTATGGGATACGAAACCTTCCTTCTAGGACTCTCTGTCGGAGGACAGGCAGACTGGGCCCGTCAAAGGGCAACGCTCCACACACCAGCACATAAAGCACCACTCCCATACTCTAGAAACAGATGCACACAGGGAACAGGGTCATGGCTCCAGCAATCAATAGACCAATCACAGACGGCATGAAAAATGCTACCAATTACTTTTCACACATTCACCCAAGCTAACATTTTGTGTGTCAGATCAGAAAGTCCAACTGGTCTTGTAATGTTACAAACAGTTACAAAACAGCCATTACTTACTAAAAGGAAATCATTTTCTTAGCTAAAAAAACATTGACATTGTTTTTTCCATGATACAAATGCCTTTTGCCTTAACCTTTGTGTCACATGGTTGTTTATCTTTCAATTTGGTACAACTTGGTAAGATTTATTTTTTTTAAAACACAAAACATTTAAACCACCAGGGTTTTAATTTTCTTTCATGATCGCTACAGTAAAGACACAAATAAGATAGATGATCCTTCATCATTATCTTGTTAATAAAATCCCATTAATTAACTTCATGTAGCTTTAATAAATGGATCCAACTGTAATCTACCTCTAATAAAGGAAAGGAAATTAAGCACAGGAATGTGAAGGAGCGGTCTTTTTGGTTAAAATAAGTCATCTTACCCAGATGTCCAGCTGTGGGCCCTCATACTGTTGTCCTTCAAAGACCTCTGGAGCAGCATATGGCGGGCTGCCACACCATGTAGCCAAAGGCTCCCCTGGTTTAAAGAAGTTTCCAAATCCAAAATCTACAAGGAACGACACACCAATAGTAAGTAGGCTGAAGACAGTTTTAGGTGTCACATAACTCCCCGCAGACGTTTATTCAGGAAGTGTCTGCAAAAAAAAAAAAAAAAAAAAAAAAACGAACATTGGCACTTTAATATGCTCTATAAAGATGGGTTACCCAATACGTTTAAGTGTTTCCCTTTACACATACACAGAAACGAGAGTGGATTGAGACAGAACATTTTCTGGCACCTTTTACATAATGTACTATGAAAGTCACATTTTTGCACAGTGAGGAAATGGGCCTCATGTATGAGGCAACTGCCCCTGGTGACTGATATGAGGTAATCCATGCTAGCCTGTGAATGACTGCACGCAGAATGACTAAAACTTTCATTTTCATCTGTAGAGAGGGGAGAACTTTTAAACATGCAATAAATGTTGAATGTTCAGGCCTGGCTTTCATTAAAGTGCATTTCAAGTCCATGCAAAAGCTGAGACAATTCACATTTTCTCCCTCAAATCACATGTTTTTATGGCAATAATTTATCAAATGATTTTGTTTTGTCTTCACATCAAATTGTATCTGCATTTGATGATTTTTCTTAAAAAATAAAAACATTAGAGATGAATAACTGTTTTCATAGTTAGCCCATCATCAATTGCATGGTGTCATGGGATCAGGCAGATGCTCTACTCTCAGCTCCCACCCTTTCTCCATAATTTGAAGCAGTTATATAAACAGAAAAAATGTTTTGCAAAACAGATAATGGATAAAAGAAAAAAAAAAGCTTATGTAATGGGGCTGGAGGTGATGTTATTTCGTACACACAAACACTGGCTCACACTCTAGATAGCCCGACAGATTTTATTTACGAAATTGTGTCTTTCCTCTACATAATCCTTTAAAATATGCTCAATTTTTAGACTAATTTTGATCTAACACATTCTCCAAAAATACTAAGACTTGTGCACAGTGACAAGAGCAAATCTTTTAGTAGTTTAATATGCACTCTTGTATCTGTTGCATCAGTCAATCAGGTTTTCAAAGTTTTTTTTCCTGCACTGACAGGATAAGTAAGCCGTAGCCAACTTGAGCTTTCCAGCTTTTTTTTGCGATTAATGAGAACTTGTGTGCAATGTTTTTGTGTGCGAGTGTGTTTATGTTCAGTTGGCATCTCTGAAGCCGAAAGACAGATAATTTCTTGCACATCCTTTATTCATCTTTTTACCAGCTATTGTCTACTTTAACTAAAGCAAAGTAAAAGAAGGATATGGACGATGAAGAAATTCTCCAGAATGCAGTTGGTTTATTTCTCAGAAATATTGCAAGAGATTAAATACAGAAGTTTCTATTCAGGGAAGAGATTTTAGGGATTAATCAATGCAAGAGTTGAAGAACAGACAGCAGATGTAACACATGGTTATTGCACCAGAGAAGTCATTAAGGCAAAGCAGCTAGAAACCTTTGGGTTTCTAAAAAAATAGCTGCTGGTTGTTGCAAAGGTGAGATGCGAGACGCAGGCAGAGCCGTGGTTCCTCATCAGAAGCTGTGACCCATTTCATGGAGCTGAATACTGATCAGACATCTTGACGTCAAACCCGCCTTAAAGCTGCAGTCTAATAACAGCAGTCGGAGCTCTTCAGGAAGGGTGGAGTGGTGGGGTCGTGTACAACTGCATTAGCATAATATCAAACATTTTGCTTGGAAATACTATTCACCTACAATGTTTTGTGCATAGAGACACACGTTTGAGCAGTTTTCCAGGTCAAAATCCCGATATCTGGAAAATTAGATTATCCAAAGAGATTTTCTCTTTGGTTTTGTAAGGATGCATATAACAAATGTCATCACAGCAACATCATTTAATTTAGGTTCTATTTTTTTCCCCCACATCTGAACTTACAATTGAAAAAACTGAAGTTGCAAAACCTAAAAATATAGCTATCCTCGTATATTTGACTTTGAATGCTGCATGTTTCATTTATAGGTGCAGTTAGGCATAATATAAAATAATCCTGCTGCGAACACTGGAGTTTCAAATGTAAATATATATATAATGAATATATATATATATATAATATATAATGAAATATATTTCAAAAAATTATGAATAGCTGAAAGTAAAAATGAAAAAACAAAACAAGATATTTTAAAAGGTAGAAATAAATTAACCACACTTATTTAACATCGGTGCGTGAGCCCCCCCTTAAAAAATGCATCTTTGGTCTTTTTGGATCGAATTTTTTAATCCTTGTTAGAAAAGAACTGAATGTCTAGACTTGTTTCGAGATAACTTTTAAAGAGTAAAAAGCCAACAATAAATGTGATACTACTTAACATGGAAGTATGGCTTTTAACAAATGATCTTTTTCACAGAGGACTAAGATAAACATCTGCATGTACAATTGTAATCTCTCTGGTGTGCTGAAAGCATGATGATCTGGACAAAGAACATGCAATTTTCGAACCTTATTGCCTTGCTTTTAAAGTTAAAAGTTCCTATTTTGGACGTTGATGCAACAC
Source organism: Oryzias celebensis (assembly GCA_014656515.1). NCBI lineage: Eukaryota > Metazoa > Chordata > Actinopteri > Beloniformes > Adrianichthyidae > Oryzias > Oryzias celebensis. Next base: position 65,249,018 of record BNCR01000012.1, on the reverse strand, counting down.
ATCTACAACAAGGAAGATGTACAGAAAGAAGGTGTTGCAAAGTTCCAGTCTAAAATGGTGCCATTAGTAAATGCTCAAAAAAGCTTAATAAAATACAGCAACACTGCAGTGGAAAGTGGAGCAACAAGCTGAATGAGAGCAGAAACAAAAAGACAAAAATAACTGCGTCAAATGAAACTACAGGTGTTCCTACAAACTGCAGAGTCATTGTCTACACGCAACTGCGCACAGTGATTAAAACAGTTCTGAAAAATATTTTTTTCTAAAATTCAGATGTTTGTCAGGTTGCATTTAACTTGTTTTAGATTTAAAAATAAGATTTTTTGACAACTAATGACTCTGAATCCCTGCAGTTGGAACCAATTTCCACGTCTCTGTCAAATGTGAAATAAAACGATAAGTCAGTTTCATCAGCTTTAATTTTGAAATGTTCTTAGTGTCAACATCATTTAGTGGACCTTTATAACTGCTGTACATGCTGCAAACAATCATGTACATTTTAATCATGTAAAAGACAATTTAAATGTGAACCAAACCCAATCCAAAACTTCTGCAAAACTCTTTGAAAAGAAAGAACTTCCTCTCTTTCTTTAATCAGGCAACCTGCTTTTGTTTTTTGTTATTCCTTCTTCTCTCGATACTCTTAAATCCACCTTATCGACCCTAAAAGGAGCTGTTTGAAGTGAAAGCATTATGGACACTCCCCATTGCTACCATGGTGCTCTCCTCTGCAGCCACCGTGAGTCTGACCTTTCTTTCAATTACTCCGAGTTAAGCTTCATACAGACTGACCAGAGGAGGTCTTTGGAAAGTTAAAAGGCATGGCTCGTTGAGGAAAAATCAGAAGCATCCACACAGTGTGGACCTGCGGAATTCCAAATGATAGTGAATTTAAACATGTCTGAAAAAAAAAAAAAACAAGTTAAATTATTTGACTCCGTGCCCATTGGGCACCCCTGGTAAAATGCTATATTATTGTGCATAAAGAACCCAAGGAAAGATGGAAAAAGTTTCTTAAGGCATTATTATTAAGGCAATATAACATTTTACCTGTGGTGCAGAACTTTCAATCCCCATTTTGGCATAGTGGAAATTTGAGTCATTGTCATATCAAGTGACTCTTTACTTTTGGAACAGCTTCTCATATAAAAAAAGACCATTTGGATATTTACAAGTTTTTAGAAATAATAAAATGGTCAGATGCAAAATTCCCTTGTTTCTACGACCTTACCTATCTTTTCTTACATTATCTGTGCATAAAATGTTGAATTTTTGTCAAATAAGGGTCAACAAAACTACTTTTGTGATGACAGTATTTCTGTTCTATTTTCCTGGCAGGAGCAAGCAAATTATGACCACTAGTCAACACGGTGTAAACAAAAAACACCCTGGGCAGGTAGTTAAGACATTTTTGAGCTTTATCAGCAATGATCTCATTGCAAGCAATGGATCAAAATCGTCATGAGAACATCCTGTACTTATCATCCCACAGCAAGCTTGCAGACCTCCCAGAACTATGTTTACAGTACCTGCAATCTTGATGTTCATATGACCATCCAATAGCAAATTCTCCGCCTTCAGGTCTCTGTGGACAATGTTCCGGTTGTGACAGTACTCGACTGCAGACAGAATCTGCCAAAACTTCCTCCTGGCCTCCAGCTCACTGAGACGCCCGTGCTTTGCCAGATAGTCTGCAACCAGAGCGACAGACATTGTAAAGAGGAGATGCATTATGTTTGAGTTATATGCAGACTTCCAAGTTGATTATACTATTTCAGAAGCGCAGACACTTCAAACACAACTTAAGAAATAACACTGAAAATGTATTTTTATTCTGCTGATTGTTGGTACTTGAGCAGAACAAATTTTTTTTTTGATGAGGTGCAGGTTTGGTGCAAATAGTGGCCTACAGCTGTTCCACTGTATAAAGTGTGCTTTGTGAACTGATTCGGTGGGAGACTTCTGTTGTTTTTCTTTAGAAACTCTTATTCTAACCCTGTAAGCGGGCAGTTGTGAGTAGGCAGAGAGTGTTATAGTGCTGAAAGCACCCTGCTGACACAGCTATGGAGAGGGAAAGGAGGAATTGGAAGGAAAAAGTCTTGCAAAGTAACATTCTGCTATGGAACATATTGTTCACATTAGCACAAGCTGGATTCGTGTCTGCTGGATATGATACCATGTTTAGCTGTGGAAGGTTGCAGCATGCACATAAACATAATCAAATTAACACAGTGATCCAAGTATGAACTTAAATTCTTGTCCAGTGAGTAATACAAACATTGAACATTTTTGTTTATCTGCTGAGCACAGAGCAGTACAAAATACTGCCTTGCATTTGTTTGGGGAAAAAGGACAAACCCAATCTCAGTGCAATTGCTAAAAAGGGTTACTTTTAAAATTGTATTTTTCCCAGCTTTTAGGTTGCTGCAAGTCTTTGCCATTTTGAAAAAAACATGTTTGAGTTATTGATTTCTTTTTAAGGAAGGTTTTTTCCCCTTTTTTCTTGTCTTTTTTTTGTTTTTAAGTCAGCAAGGGCCCCTTCACACTTCATTGTCTAGATAGCTTGCTAGCTTTTCAATTCACACTCAGTGGCAAACAAGAGGACACTTTGCACTTGCTTTGCTTCCAGCTGGCATGAACGCAGACCACCGACCAAACCTGACAAAACAGCAAAACTACAACAACTGAACATGCAACAACAAAATGCGTCTGTGCTTTTCTGAGTCATTTTTTAGAAAACTTGATCTGCAAAGATTAAGTAGCAAAAAGCTTTTTTCTTGCAAGTTATTACGTTGCTGCCATTTCTTTCTGTGCATGCTTACAAAAAGGCCAGGATAAGATCATTGACGGAATTCCAAACCAGCCCCTCTGTCAAAATCCACAGGGAAATCACCCTAATCCACTTCCACAGGTCAGTACCATCAAAACATTGTGTAACCATCTGAACATTTAAAGTGGTGCAAGGTTTTTCCTGGAGTTTAAAGCCGTTATGACACACTGACTGCAGCTCCACAGCTCCTGGTTGCCCAAAAGCTCGGCTGTGTCTTTGGAAATAGATGGGAAAAAAAATCCTTTACAGTATGACATTAAGGAATTCAATTTAATTTCTCAATGAATTTAATGGTATATGGTAAACATCTGACAGAATAAGAAACGCTGATTAGAAAGTAGCTTTCAAATTCCTCTTGGACATGAGGGCATCTTTCAAGCATCTCTGCTAATCAAATAACACAGAGATATGGGGAATCTGTCAAGAACATCCAAATTTGCATCCATTACAACAACACAATTTCAGAGTATTAATTATTATTGAACACTGACTGTTTAAGAGAACTGGACTGAGCGTGGGTGACGTCACCCATAGAAAATGTCTTACTTCTGGCTCCAGCAAAATGAAGCCAATTTTTTCACAATACGTCTCAGTCAACATTTCTTTGGAAAGTACCGTCTCCAATCGGGAGTACGATTGTTCAAAGCCCACACTACTTCCGCTGAAAGTGGGATTGGGAGAATCTACAAAACATTCAAGCCAGCGAGCACCACATATTTTTACTGAGACATCTGATTGGTCAGTTTATAACCTGAATAACTTGCGATAAAGAAAAAACATCCTTAAAAAAAGCAGGCTTAGCAAGATCATGTCAAAAATATGTATCAGAGCAAGAATGGTTACTCTTCGAACTATGACTGACTAATAGCTATGAAATGACAAAATTGCTATGTCATGTTGTAGTAATTTTGGGGTGGCTGCGGTGCAGCGGTAGGGCGGTCGACCTCTGATCGGAAGATTGCAGGTTCAATTCCTGCCTTACCCTCCCATGTGTCAAAGTGTCTGTGGGCAAGACACTGAACCCCACATTGCCTCTGGTGGACGGTTGGAAGCAGTTTTTGGAAGCGTAGCCACCATCAGTGTATGAATGTGTGTGTGAAAGGGACTGTGACTGTAAAGCGCTTCAAGGAAGGTAGAAAAGCGTTATACAGGTATACACCATTTATCGTTTAATAGCTGTTCATTTCTCATTAGAAGTCTAAGGGATTTTGGCTTCTTAAAACCAGCAGGTACTTCCTATTTGGAATGCGAGGAGGGAGGGCTTGCTCAGTCCTATTCACATCTACAGTAATTGCTATTGAATGAAACGTGGTATTTTTAAAGTGGGCCACAATCACCCAGGGTGTCCAACAACTTCTGGGTTTGACACGACACAAAACTCATTTTGTCAGATTACATTTCCTTCCAAAAAGTAATCCGTCATCCTAAAGGAAAGATCCAAGACAATCCTTCCAGTACAGAAAAGGTTCGTACTTTTAGAAAGTTTTAACCACAGAAGTCTAATGATTGATAATTTCAACAAAAAGGAAATCACTTCTCTGTATGTACTTGAATTAACATTTTGTAATGAACTTTATTCAAGCACTTACATTTGCCAATTAATTTTTTCCACAATTTCTTTTTACTAAATTTGGTAAAAAACTGATCAATTTCACATTTGTGTGTTTTTTGTTTTTTTTTGTTTTTTTACAGAAAACAGATTTTATACTTTAGAATCTGGAAAGTTCAACTCTAGTAGGTGGGTTCTTTTTGCACAAGCAAAAGTATTGTGTGCCTGCTGGGTACTTGAACAACAAGCCATTATCTGGTGTTCTAAATGCAGTGTACATACAATGCTGTACAGCATGTTGCCAAAGCTGAATGATGAGTAATCCACTGACAGTGTTGGTTTGCTTTAGGATCTCGGCACACTGAGGTACGCAGAGATGCATTCTGGGAAAGTGAGCAAGAATGAGTCACTGGGATCTGGGTAGAAGTGGAACACAGTGGCTTGTTGAGATTTTCCTCTAAGAGCTGGGTGGGGAGCTAAATCTCTCTGCAGCTGCTAGGGTTTTAAAAGGAAAAGTCTCAAAGATACAAACCAGCTTGTTGGACAGAGCTACTGCTGAACTTTAGGCAACCCTGCAGGGCAGGCAAGTGTGTGTGTGCGTGCGTGCGCATATGTCTTGACAGAAGGTGCAAATGCAGTCTGTCACTTGCTCTGTTAACGCTTCAGAAACTGATACCCAAACCACTTAATAACTTTAATCAAGTTTAATTTATGTGCAGGCTGATGGATGCTGGTGCAGACTCTGTTGGCACATCAAGGGGTGTTCCTTGAGCTTCTCTCAAGCTGCCCTTACTGGGTGCAACAGGGATATGTTCTGCAAAGTTCACATTCACACACTCTGAATCCACAAAAATCGGACAAAAGTGGTTGGGTGACCATCCATTTCTGCTGCACCAAAATCCTCAAGCGCAAAGATTTTACTTTTCAGATGAAGACGGTGAACACAGCTAGTATAGAGAGGTGTTCAGTAAAACGACGCCTGAGAAATCACTTCAGACTTCTAAATAAAACCTGAAGGCAGCTAGCATTAAAATTAGACTGCAAATGTTATATAAGGTAAAAGCAGCATTAAAAAAGCTAATAGCGGAGAGTCACTATCTTTTTTTAAACTGTATTTTAACTTGAAAAGGGGATAATTGTCCAATTTTTTATATAACATAGAAAAAACATTTATCTCTTTTTTAATGAGAATCATCCGAGTCATTTTCCTAAGAAACAGATTAAGTCTTGTCAGAAATTTTCATACAAAAAAAAAAAAAAAAAAAAAAAAAAAAGAAAAAAGTCCTTTATTCTGTAATTATTCATTGCAGGCTTCCTGCTTATGTCAGTAAAACAAAAGTTATACAATCCACTGCAACATCTCCATAAAACTGACTGATGAAGATCTGAGCTTCTAGCCAAACGCAAATAAAAATGGCTCTTAAAAATAGCCTGAGACTTCCTCTCACATTAACACTCGTTTGAGCTTCATCTTCCTTTCAGTCAGACAGGAGATCTGGATGAGTAATTTTGCTCACTGTCAACTAATACTCTCCCTCTCACTTCAGCATTGCTTTCTTAAATATGCATGTCCTACATTCCCCCCCACCCTCCGCCCTCCGCCCCTCCGCCTCCTAAAATCAAAAGGATGTCCCCTGCTTTTGCCTCCGTTTTCTACTGTCTTTTCCTACCTTCTGCCTCTGTTCTCTGCAACTATTTGGGGTTGACCCAGTTTTCGGGCTTGATAAATCCTGCAGTGTTGAATCAGACTGCTAAGCAACAGACTGACAGCCACAGAGGCATATCAACGAGCTGCAACTGATGCCTCTGCTGTGCTCAATATTGTGCCCACCCATCCTTTTGCAGGAATGAACCCATCATTCTGCCTTCTGGCTCTAAACCAAGATTCGGTCTTTGTCTTTACAGCTTCAGACACACATTAAGCCTGCTGCTCCTCCACAATCCTTAACCGAAAGAATATTGGTTTTGCTTTAACTTGAAGGGGCTGCCAGGCGCCACCAGCTCTGCCATAGATCACACCTTGCACTCTTCTAAACCGATGGCAGACCGGAGGTATTAATCATGTCAAAAAAGTGGAGACAACTCCCTGGAGGGCAATAATGGAGGAAGAGAGCGCAGGTCAGCTTCTGCAGCTTGCACGACTGAGTGCATCATGACTCAATCTACCTCTCCAAAGTGTGTTAGGAAAAATCAGAAGAACTGCTTAATTTAATGTGACAGAAACCGCCAGCACACAACTAATGCAGCAGTTACCAGTCAGTATCTGCCTGGTTGAGGCAAAGTTGCTGATGCTGTAGCTGATGTTGACAAATAAACGTCTTACATAACTGCATTACATTGTGCAACCGCAGGAGAGGGGTCTGAAGAACGAGGAGACAATAGTTTTATAAAATCCAGCAATGACCCATGGAGGGTGGGGTCTGGATTATAAGGCATAAAAAGATTGTTCAATCTCAAGGGTTAGTTCAAGGGACAAATAATGTATAAAGAAATTTACAAACTATTATAAAAACTGATAAAAAATTTTAATGCGGCGTTTGGACACACGTGGTAAAGCAAGCATTTTTTCTAATCCAGTTTTAAACAAAGAAAAACGTAAATACGCCATCTTCCTTAGCATTTACATTTGAATTTTCCCCTCATTCACATCTTCAGAGCTGCTTTCCAGTTCTCTGGTGGTCAAAAGAACAGCAGTTGATGCTGAGTCAGCATCACAAGTCGCACAGTGGTCTCACACACAGACATAAGATGTAACACAACACAACAGGCAAAGCCTCTTGTTTGAGTAATCATTGAGTCGTGTGGGTGAAGTACACACATTACAGTACACACATTTGCAGGCTACCCAATAGATGATGCTAATAATCTATATTGCTGAAAAGAAAACACTAAGCTTGAGTGCACAGAAGTGTTGCCATTGCAACAGTGTTCTATTACTTGCCAAGTCATTTTAGTATTAGGGATTTGGTGTTTAAACTGATTTTACAATCCAGAAAAATGTTTTATTTAAATGCATCGGGTAAATAAAACTTTTTTAATGGATTCATGTCCAGTAAATTTCAACCTAAGTCTGCAGTCTGGATAAACTGCTGTAAATGGGTAATAGAGCTCATGGTACACTGAGATGTATTCTTATCTTTATGTGTTATTCTTGCTGGGACTTTGCTGTCCTTGCTTACGTCAGTGACTCCAATTGTTCCCAGTACACATATTTGAGGGCATAATGAAATACTTCAGCATTGTTTTGCTTAAGATCAAACTGTGAACTTTTTTTTATCCATTTGCATGGAAACATCGAGTACTTCCTTACAGACCATTTTGCTACAGCTTTACAAATTGCCTGTAAAAAAAACGTGTTTCTCAAAAAAGAAGAAACTTTGACTTCTGTCCCTCTGATGCAAGCATAACAGCCCCCACCTTAATCTGCTTATGTCATCTGTATAATGAGAAGAGACTGTTACATCTGCCTTTTTCATCAATTTGAAATCCATAAAGCGCTCATCCTGGCAGGATAAATACTGTTTATTATTCATCTTGTATGCATTTCTCCCTGTTGATGTTCTTAACATTTGATTGGCAATCTCTGACACATGGACATGTAGAGAAGTTCACAACGGCAGCTTTAACTTGTTCAATGCCATTTTTCTCAAACCAAACTTTCTGGTAAGACACATTGTCACAGCAAATGATATAACTGATACTACATAGAAGATGAACACATGTTAAATTTCCTCAGTCCAGCTTGAGAGAAAGAACAAATTCTAGAGAAGGGGCTCCATGATCGTATTAAGTCATTGCATGACTTTAGTAGCATGGAAAAATTTGCCAAACTTCAGACATTTTTATTTACTTCAACTGACAGCTTTTTAATCTTGAAAAGGTTTAGCAGTAAAGTCATCAGGTGTGGGGAAACCTGCAGCACGTATGGCAGAAAAACACATTTTGTTTTCTTTTAAAGCTCCCCGGCTCAGGCTTTTACAAGCTGCTTGTGATGTCATTGTGTATGATAAGAAAAACAGCCTTGGTACAATTGGAGCCAAATTACTGGCAAGACATGACAAGAGTCAAATGTTTCATACAAGATTTTCCTGAACCATGTGACCTTTGAGAACAGTGTTAGAATTAAAAGGTACAAAAGAACACTCTGCTGCAGGATTGTATTTGTTAAAAATTAAATATTCAAAGAAGTGTTTTGTTTATATGGGACCATCATTTTCAACCAAAACCAAATACTAAAAAAAAGAGGCAAATAAGCATTACAAAAGAGTAATAAATATTACATACTTTGGTCTTTTAGTACCCCTGCCCTGCATTTTTTTATTTTTTCAACTTTTTTGTAATAAATCAGCTCATCAGCTCCTCAAAAAAACCTAAAAATGAGTCACAGTTATTTGAACCAAGAAAGACATACAAGGCAGAGGTAGCTTAGGATAAAGGGTAAGGTTTAATGGAGAAAATTGCAGAAATGTTACCTTACTTTCATTATTTATGATCTAGAAAGTGTAATTAATTATCACGGTTTTAGTGAGCTAAATAAACAAGAGTTTCTATTTAGAATAAGGGTTTTATTTAGGAAAGATTGTTTTCCAGTTTTCAACAATTTTCATTACAGCTTTTTTAATAACATTTAACCCGTATAAATTCTACCGACTGGAAAAAAGTTTTTTGTCATTTTTCTTAATAATGATTCATCTTACATTTAATGCATAATAAAAGGTAACCTTAAAAATATATGAATGACAAGGCAAAGCATTAAGAACAGCTCATGAAAAGCAAGGGGGGGTGGGTTTGAGGGGTAAACATTTTTTTTAACTGAGAAACATATGCTTTGTTTATGTTTTAGGCAGCTAAATTTTAAAATCTAAATAAATAAATAAATAAATAAATCAAAAAACTTAAAAAGAGAGTGAGAGAAAAAGAAATTGTCCAGAGATGTATAGTTACATGCATTGATGCATGGTAATGATTTTTAAATTACTTTAAAATGAATGTGATATGCTGTGTATGCAACAAATTAAAAAAAACTTTTAATAATTTGTCTTTGATTTTTGCAGAAAACTTCTTCTGATAGTTTTTTTCTGGTGAATAATGAAAATTGGAGGAAAGTTTCAGCTGCAGAACAGAATGCATAGCTATTAAATTGTGTATGAATCAATTCAAATAATGTCAACTGACATAATGAAAAATAAAATACAGCATTTATTGAACACATGAATTCATTTAAGTCTTTGTGCGGCACTACATGAAGGTATCTCTGACCTTCCTCTAGAAAATTTCACTCACCAAAGATCTCCCCGCTCTTGGCATACTCCGTGACTAAGTAAAGCATGTTCTTTGTTTCCATCACCTGGAGAAGGAGAGACAAAGAAATGTGGCAGAGTGAGGGGGAAAATAGAAAGATGCATTAATAAAAAAAAAAAGAAACCCGTTCTATAAATCATTAGGTAGTCGAAATAAAAAAAAAAAAAACTACAAATCGGAAAAATCTGGTTGCAAAGACCTCACTATTTCACAACTGCTGTGCTCACTCTGAAACTGCAGAGCACAGCATTCACAAACTCACAAATAAATCAAAATCCATGAATGGCAACGAATCTAAATGTGGCATAGGTGTAAGAGAATGGAGGTGGACGATTGCTGCTGCACGCTGCATTTGAGCGGCACTTAAACCTTTCAGCCCTGACACGCTGCTGTGTTGTGTGGGAGGAGGAGACCAATTTAGAAGCAGAAACACTCGGAAGATGAAAAGAATTAAATGTAGAGAGGAGAATCACACTGAGAGGGGAGGATGAATCAGGCTCGGCGAGCCAGACACTGGCAGGAGAAATCCCACGCTCTTTGTTAGCGTTCTATTTTCCATCTGTTCCACTGACCGGTTCATGGATGGAAGGCACGAAGTAGTGCAGAAAAAACATTTGTATGAATGCGATTATGCAATGGACTGATTGTTTATTCCTGAGTAGTGAGACTGTAACTTCGTACAGCAGCTTCTCTGTTCAATAAAGTTTGCTCAAAAGCACAGGTGAAACTCATAACATTAACTGTAGTTTTGCTCAATCGCTGTGTGCCAGTGGGAACAAAAGCAGGGGCTTGGTTGGCATGCCCCTTCGGAATGCAGTCATAATTTAAGGGATTCCTCACACCTGAGCCTGAAGCCATGCATTTTTCACTGACAGAGAGCTTTGTTTTTCTAACTACCATTTTTCTGTTGCCGTGTCAGCTGCCATTAATTAGTCCACAAAAAAAATATAGATGATTTGTTTTGCCACCACGAGCTTATCTATTATTTCATTTTCGATGAAAGCAGTGAGTCAAAGTTGAATTTGATGTTTTTAACAGCAAGATTTTCTATGAAAAACAGTCATGAAGAAACTAGAAAAAAGGAAGGACGTTACAAAAGTCTGAACTTTATTCCATAAAGAAAACAGTGTGAAACACTAAAAACAGTTCAACTTTAGTATTCTTTTAGAACTCTTTTGGAAGCAGTTGTAGGCTCAATAGAGAATCATGTGGGTTTTTTTCTGTCTGCACTATAACACATTTCTTACTTTGAAAAGGTAATATTGGTAAAATGCCGATAAATAGTAGTTTTTACTCTTTTACCCGTTTTAACACTCCTAATTTTGTTACAGAGACCTCCCTAGACAGAGTCACTGCCAGAGACTGTATATCATCAGGTATAGATAGAGGCAAGTATGTGGAGAAACTAATGACTTTATCTAAGACTTTACATCAGATCTTTGAAAAGACTAACTCTAATGAAAAATTATTTTTTTTAACATGTTCTTGTAGCAGTTTTCTCATGGACAAATATTTAAAAAAAATTAAGATCAAATCACATTTCTGAATATTAACTTTTGTCAAACATTTTACTTGCAGAAAGTCATGCCAACCTACAGAGAAAACCGAAAGCTGTAAACAACAATAAAGTCAGAGGGCTGCAAGTCATTAAAAAAAACAGAGATAATGAGAATGAATAGACTGGGGTCACCAAAGAGGTCACGGAGGACATGACAAACAAGACTGAGGTCTACAGGTAATTTGTGTCTTTGTGTGTCTTCATTAGATAGAGATGTCCTTTTTGGGCTAAAGGGTCAATCCCAGTTTATGAGACAAAAAGGGACTAACTAATTGAACAAAGCTGATTGGATGGGAAATTTTCCAGTCAGAACAAAACAAATAAAAAAAGCACAGTAAAATTCTACTACCACTGGGAAGATTTTTGTTATTGAATCATTTTCCTGAGGTTACTTCAATGCACTTGTTTTTCTGAACTTGAAATATTTCCACATATGAATTTTCTTTGGCAAACTATTTGCATCTAACTAGGTCACAATGCAGCAAGCACTGTTTATCAGTTTAAACTATTTGAACTAAAAAAAAACCCTAACTCATTAAGAAAACCCTTCTTTGGTAACGTTTTAAACCTTAAAACAATAACTTCAGTTGTGCTCACTGTCACAAGTGTTGTGAACATACATCTGTGCATGAGAGCGAGTTGTATCCTGCTGTCAATTAATCGCGATTGACTTGTGACTGTGATGGCAAACAATCGAAACTGTGATAAGACTTACAATATAACAAAAAACTAAATGTTATAAAACGTTTCCAATTTTGAGCTCTTTAATGAATCTAAAACGTCAGTGGTTCACTAAGAAAATTATTAGTGATTCAACAAACATTTGTATTTATTCCAAAAACAAGAAAAAAAGTGCTGCAGTTGAGTGTTGCCAAGCTACAAAACCAAACAATTGCTGCTTTGTTGGATGCCACTGCTCTAAACTGATTCATTTTATTATTGGTAAAGAAATGTACTAATAAATGCCACTTTTTTTAATATTAGCATGAATTAATCTTCAGGTTTTAATTTGAGTAAAGCTCAAAGAACTCATTAAACAGGCGATTAATTTGCTTAATAGCTGTTATAAGAAAGGTGAAGGGTATCTGTGTGAAATTGATTTTAAATAGTATTTATTTAAAAATATCCTTACTTTTTATAAGTCATATCACTATTTATTACAAATCCTTTAAGCTACTAATAATAAAAATGATAAATTGATGGGCTCTTCGCAGAGACGTAACGAGAGCAATCATGCAAACAGAGCAGGGAGTCAGTCAGCTACTAACAAAGCGTCCATATTTTTACACCCTCAGTAGTGCAGGTTGAGCTCAGGAGCAGTTGTTTGCTTATGCATTAGAAGACAACCTGGTTTCCTGCACTTCAACTGTCGTAGATCTGCAGAAACAAAGAATAAGGAGTGCTGCACTCTGCTCACACGAAAACTCAAATTTGATTTTTTAAGAGATTGCTGAGTAAGACTGACATTCAAAAAGGACAGACTTTGGCTTTTACTCCAATCTAATAATTAGATCAGAGCTACCAAACTATTTGTCTTAAGTTAGGACTAATTAGTAGTTTGCTTCAACAAAGATTAAAGCACCTTGTTTTGACTAAACTGATTTTCTTGGCACCCAAAGTAAATCTGTAAAAAATTTAAACCAGTGTAGCCATTTAATGCTTTTTATAAGTTACATTTAGATATATAACAAGTGAATACAGCCAAATTTAGCAGGCGTGTCAACTGAGGATTGTATCATTTGGTCATTTAAAAGGCCACATTTTATACTCTCTTTATTACAAAGTTCTAATGCATCATTCTAATGAAGATTTTGTCTGACCTCGAGTGCTTCACAATATTTCGCTTGTTATCATAAAACTAATGTCTGTGCTATTTTGTCACTTAATATCACTAGTTAGTTTAATGGAAAAGAATATTTACTGAAACCCAATGGAATGGGGAAAACTTAAAATCAAACTGTTTTTTGTAAAGTTTAAAAGTTTATTACCATAATTTCCTGGGTTTGTCTTTTTAAAGGAGATGTTATTCTCGCAAAAGCCTTAATCTTTTTAGCTTTAAGTATTGTTTAACTAAAGTATAGATAGGAGAAAAGGGGGTAAGGTTGAAGAGATTGCTCTGTATAATAGACCATGCCAGACTCCTTATGAAATCAAAAGCGTTAACAGGTCAAACTTCTCATTTAGATTAGCCAAACTGTCGTTAATGATCCACCAATAGTGACTTCCTCATCTTATTTTTAAGTGGAACACACCACGCCCAACCTAATTATGGTTTACAAGTACATTTAAAAATCAACTGCATTGTGATAAAAAAAAAAGAAATATTTGAATTTGGAGATAATGAAGCAAATGCGCAAAGACATCAGATGAGAACCCAAAGATGGGGTATACAGGGTTTTCCAGTTTACAATGACCCCAAGCATACCATGGAATTAAATCAGAATGGTCCATCACAAATCCCTGATCTCAATCCAGCCGACAATTAGGGGACGGCACTGAAAAGGCGAGTGTAAGCAGGCATAACCACAAACCTCTGCCAAGAGTAAAGGACAAAGTTCTTGTGAGCTATTTTCCTACAAAAACAATTCTGTGTTTTAGTCTTCTAAAGATTGAGTTTGGAGCTTGGGGGAGATCTCAAACAATCTGAACAGTAGAAAACCAACATTTTCAAGACATACAAAACAGAAAAGCTATTTTTTAAAGTTTGTACATGCTTGGTGTGAAAATTAAAGCGCTTTTCACAAATGCTGATGAGAGCTGAACTTGCCAACTCACCTGGTAAAGCTTAATGATGTGAGGGTGGTCCAACATCTTCATGATTTGAACTTCCCTGTAGATCTTCTCCAGGTTCACAGCATCTAGTTGGGTCTTGTCAATGATCTTAATGGCCACCTGCAGTGTGGGCAGCAATACAAACAATTTAGTTTCCTGATAACTAACTAAAGTAAACGTCTTGCTTTACTCACAAAAGTCCAGGTAACAATTGAACAACGTATGAATATTGCATTGAAAATGTTTTGTTTTTTTTACATTCAAAGAACTTTTTTAGAAAAACAAGTTTAAAACTAGTGCTAGGGCTTATACAAGTTGTTTATAATGTGTGATCCATGATGAGCTGTTAAAAGAATTTTCCAACTTCATCCCTTCCACACATCCAAAAGGCAAGGCTACGTGCAAACTGCACTCAGAATATAAACAGTTTTTAATAAAGACATCTGAAAGGTGAAACAGCTTTAACATATTTGCTTGTGTTTCATAAACAAGGAGCCGTCAGAAGCCTCCAAGTCTCTGTGAGCCAAACTCCAGAGGCCAACAACAAGAAACACCAGTTCTAGGCAAACACACCACTTAGTAAAAACCAAACAAGTAATTCAAAAGCTTGCTTCAAGTCTTAACTTGTCAAATAGTCAACAACAAATTTGACTAGCAAAAAAAAAAAAAAAAAAAGAAAAAGACATTTAAATATTTTGGATAAAATCGATTTAAAAAAAGTCTACTTTCATTATTTGACTTTGAAAAAATTGATAAGTTGTTGGATTTTATATTATTTAAGTAACAGGGAGGAAATTCAAGCTGCATTTTGGGAAACCTCCTTAAACACTGAAAGGCTAAACTTTGACAAATTGAAGTGACCGACAGATGATGAGAGTACATGTATGCTTTTCTATGCTTAAATAAACATCTGACATCACAAAACAACATTTGCAAAAGGAGAGGTGGATTGTCGGGGGGAAAAAAGATGATCTGCTAGTGCACCCCTGCTGTTGCAACATGAACACAGTAATTACCTAATTGTAAGGATGACCTTATAGTTGCTCCCAATCTCTATGGGAAATCTCTGATACCTATTTTAAGCTGATTTATGGAATATTTGCAGTTCATCCTTCAGATGAGCAGCCGTGAGTGTTTTAACAGGTCAAATATTTAGCTATCATCGCCATCCCTAACAAGTAGGTAGATATGTGACGCAGAATTACAGCCTATGAAAAAAAATAATAAATTGAAGACTTTTGAAAACCCTTACCAATAAATTAGTCACGAAACACTTGATTTAAATGTAAATACATTTCAAAAATGAACTGGTGGACTGAAACTAAAAGGGAATAATGACCTGAGGGTTATGTAAACCACAACCTCTATTAAGGGTATTTGCTAATACACAGAAGCCACATGCAGAGAAAGTAGGTTAAGCACACAGACACCCATACCTACAAAATAAATAAATAAATAAATAAATACTAACATAGATCTATCCTGCTGCGGTTATTCACTGTACTGACCAGCACTGTGATCCCCTTTACTAAACAAGTGCCTTAAATGACAAAAGCAAGCATGATCACTTTCAAAATAATGAATTTGTTAGAGCAGATGTGCAAACATCAACTGGGCGGCAAAACTATTATTTTTTCACATTAAAAATGTATTTGATCCAGTTAGGGCTACACAAATCCTCTGACTTTATTAACCAGATTAAATCAATAGGAGCTCCTATCTTGCCTGGTTATTTATTAAGCGTACTAAGGGCCCATGTCTGGATGACATAGATCGGAGTTTTTCTTGCACAAGATTACCACTCACGTTCAGCTACAATGGGTTGGAAGCTGCGCAGTTCAAAGATTAAAGTGCACAAGGGTTTTTGTTTGTTTGTTTTTAGAATTTGTCCTAACTTGTACTCCAATCACAATTACGTTCAATACGAGTGTTTTTACTGGGAGTGTAACGATTTGTTTGAACAACGATTCGATTCATATCATAATTTGTGGTTGCTGATATAATTCATAATCGATCTGGGTTAAGTTTGAATGATCCGATTAACTCACCTAAAATTGATCCAGGACATCTTTAGCCAAAAAATTCAACCAGTGTGACTCAGGTAAATACCTGGTACTGAACAATGCAAGTGAAGTTTTCCCAGATTCCTTGCATTTCTTGTAGGATAATCAAGTATAAATTAATTGCATGTACAAGACAAACAAGTAAACAAGAATAAGTGGCAAATCTGTTCAGTTTAGTTTAATAAAGTTCAGTCCACTATTGGTTTTCCACATAAAAAAACATTACAAACGGAACATTATACCACACTTTAGGGTCACATGTCTGCAAAATTCAGTTTCCACGCATTGGACTATAATGATGGCTTGATCATGTTTGCTGCAATCACATGTGTGTTGTCCTTTATGATGGAACTTTTTGACATTGTAGAAGTCAGTCTTGACATAGTGTGGTACAGGTTGACGAAAACGTTTACATCACACTGAGTTAACTCAGACAAACCCAAGATCTGCTCTTTGTGGTAATGCATCTTCACACAAAAGTGTGTGCGATATCAAACTCTATCGAAAGTTCTGTGAAGGCCCCACAGCAAGTGTCCGTGGGGCTGCATGAGTGCAGAACGCCATGCTCTCCAAACAGATCCAGCTATTAACGTCCTTCAAAGATAATACAGACACGATTCACAATCAATACGAAGGTCTGATTACATCATGGGAACGCCGTATACGTGCGCCGCATGCACAGCAACTTTGCAAGTTCACGCTGCACTACTCTTCAGTGAAGGAAGTATCTGGTTGTGGATTGAATGCAAAAAAGAAAGCGTTGATGTGTCTGGCAGTGAGGTGGAGGGCGGCCGTGCACGACTGGGTTTTTCTACCTGCTGGGTTCGAACCCTCAAAAGCCAGCAGCAATGACGGCTACTTTCCAACTTTGTCTACAAGTGCTTGATGCAGACCAGCAGGACAGCTTTATCTCACGTCCAGAGGTGTCACCTACCTAGACTGTAAAAGTTATATAACTCAACAGTAGCCTAAGTTAGCTCTCCGGCTAACAAGTTCACCGAAACTCACCTCGGTCTTGGTTATTCGGTGTCTCGCCAATTTCACCACAGCGAAATTGCCCTTCCCTAAAGTGCGTTCGATGTCGTAGAAGCCCACTCGGACCGGACCCCGGGTCAGCGGCTTTTGGACACCGTCAGCCATGACCATGCTGTTCTAAATGGGACTGTGGGGTGAAAGAGCCGGAGGAAGCCAGACGGCCAGCGACACGCGAGGAACCCACACGGGTTTTCTTGGGCAGCTAGAGATAAAGACCAAAGGAAAGCAAACCGCCCGCTGCTGCTGCTGCCGCCGCCGCCGCCGCTCCGAACATGTCCATTAAATACAGACAAAGTTGATTTCTGTGTCGCCCTGGCAGCTTGAACGCCGATGTGGCGACACTCTCCGTCAGTGCGGCGGTGCGAGGCAGGCCATTTGCTGAGCCAGACGGCTGTCACGCCACGTTCTCCTGTACAATGGAGCTATAATGTTTCAGCTGGAGGCGCCGCTATCAGCTACACAACACACGAGTTGACTTGCAAAGAGGCATCATGTTCTCCGGTTGACGTGCATTGACGTCAAAGCCATGGGGGTATTTGTACAGTAGGCGGGGCTACGGAGCAGCTCCACACTTCAGTGCCAATTGGTTGCCAAGACAACCAGACCCACCTCTTACGTCAACCGGTGAAATTGCTATTCTGAAATCTGTTTGCTCGCCTGCTCTCCTTGATTGCACGCATAGGTGACTTTAAAGTTTCGCCCTGCAGGTGTTCAATAAGCTGAGCTAAACGCATTCCAGACCAATTGCAAATGTTTTGTTGATAGACAAAAATGATTGCCTAAGCAGTGAAATAAGTAAGAAAAACTATTTGATTTAAATGCACGCATAATGTGCACAAACTGTGCACATTCAAATAATAAAAAAAGAAATATATATAGCACATATTTAAATTATGCCATATGGCTTGCGCGGTTTATGAGCATTTAACGTCTCCACAACTTCAAATGCACTTTGTTTCTTTACACGACTGCGCCATCTGTCGGTAAAAGCGCGAAGTTGTCACTGTGAATGTTTTTAATTTGATTTATGCAATAAACTAAGGAGCTACATTGATTTCACTGAAAAGAATGATAGATGAATGTATGCAGATTTTTAGACTAACAGATGTTGCATTGATGTGTTGTGGTAAAATAAAAGGGGTCCTTTTTATGGGAGAGACACGTCCCACACAAACACTGTGCTGGGAATTTTGGGGAGTGACAGTGAAACAGAGAACAGTGGGCTGCACGGCAGGCAGAGCAGCACTTCGAAGACCTCTGTTGTCACGCACAGACTTCCTGAATGTAAGACTTCCAGATGTGCTTTTGGCATTTCCTGTTGAACATTCTCCAAAAACACACTCCGCTTCTTCTGACTGAGCCTACTGCTTCTTTTAAAAATCACCAAGCAAAAATGCATTCTGTGCAATCTCAGAAAGGACTATTTACAGGAAGATCAAAACTGATTCTTTCTATATTGTAACTAAAGTCCCACTAAAAACTCTCTCTGATGTGTGCTCAGTGGGATGATTTAGTTGGAAATAAGATGAGACAGGAAACTTCGGTTTTCGGGTTTACTGTAGTCAGCAGAGTTGCCATCAGACCTTCCGCACGTACTGTCCTGCTCTCTGACACCAGGGTGCAAACAGGAAGCTTCACGCAGGGATGACAACTTGCTTCAGGCTTAGACAAAAGGTCAAACCTGTCTTGCACACATCATGGCAAAGAAAAAATAGGATTCCATTTTCTTTTTTTGCCTCAAGTAAACAGGGAAAGTTTACACTAAATAGGCCTACTGGAAAAATTACCCGGAAAGACTTCTCAAAATTTGTGCTTGATCATCATTTTCTTTTTAAAATGCGTTCATATTAAAAAAAAGAAACAAAACACAGCTAATACTGGGTGAAATTAAAGTACAAAAATATAGTTTTTAGCAAACTTGTTTATTCACAGATCATAAACCCTGGAGCAAAAACCAAAAACCATGTTCAGATTGGAACAAAAATCGTATTACCAAATGACATTACTCTGTAAGATTACTTGAGACATGCTTGCAACTTTAACTTATTCACACACATATTTCCACAAATATAATGCAATGGATTATCTTTAAAATGTGTAGAGTTGTAGACACTTAATGCCAATCAGAGTAAAATTAACACAAATAAAGTCTGGGAATTAATAGGACCTTTAATTAATAAGACTTGCAAAAAAATATAAATTTTTAGGACCTAAATGTTGGGTCACAGCAGACAAGGATGTAAAATGTTCCAGATGTGACACCTCAAGTACAATTGGTTAACATATTTCTGCTTAGTAAACCACAGTCTATTTAAGTCCCAATGAACACGTATGTTATTCCTCCACTTCTGGGTGTCCAGCTGAATGTGCAGCAAAAACAGGAGTGGGAAGATTTTGAGTTCTTCATCCAGCGTGCAAAATGTTCCTTTCCAGGAATGCATTGAATCACAACATCAGAACGATGAGTATTGGCGGAATCATCCATATATTTCATTTTCCACCCATCCAGTCTGGCTGTGGCACTGCTGTCTTTGAGCCCTGCAGCTCTCATAGATGTCATTGGACACGAAGCCGCTTTCCCTGTCCACACTTGTTACATTCTCATAATCTTCACAAAAGGAATTAAGTGAAGGAGAACAAGAATACTCAGTCCTCTTTGCTGGCTTCCTGCTCTCCAGGACAGTGTGGTGGAGTCTAGTAATGTCACTGAAGGCGTAAGGTCCTTGAACGGGGCAAGGTGAAGTTACTGTTGTCGTCCCTTGCTTTGATCTGCCAGAAAACCTTTTTGTCGCTGTCTTCCTCCTAAACAAAAAAGACATGTTACCGATCCTCACTGTATAGTTAAGAAGTTGCTCAGTTCTGAGAAAAGTCTTTTTTGTATTTCTTGTAAAAAAAAAAAAAAATACAAACCACTGTAAAATATCCATACATTGTCCAGGTTTAGATGTACTTTAAAAAAGTGTTAAAGTCAAATCAAAAACCGGTTTCTGCCGAATGCCACACATGTTCAACTTGCCTCTGAGTTGCAGGAAGAACTATTGGTGCAGAGTAAACCCGCTCCCATTTCCCATCATCCATCTTTTTCCACACTCTTGCACTATTTACAGCCCCTCACTACCCCAATCTAACATTACCGGTGCAACAAACATGGCGACGAACATTGGAGCTATCCAGCCGTACAGTTGCCAGCTGTCGGAGCCAGATGCCAGCTCGGACGAGGATTAAAAAAGACATATATGGATCTATTTGTCTGCAAAGGGATACATCAGAATGGAACAGAGCAAGGAGCTTGTGGCCAGCCGACAGTAGCACCTGCGTTGTGACTGAAAGCTTTTTCCAACAGCATTTTTTTGTTCACACCTAATTCACAATGATTTGAATAAAGAAATACAATTTAATCTAACTTCTCCCTCCATCATGAGAAAAATGCTACAAGAACATCTTAAAAACACCACAAACACAGTTGTTTTTAATCAAAGTGGGTCTTTAAATGCTTGTATTCGTTTTTAGATAAAAAATATTGCAAATCTCTTAACATTTCTTTTTTTTTTTTTACTTTGAACATCTTGTTTTTTACCTTTTCCCATGTTGTTTGTAGCAGAGGAACCCAGTGACTGCAAACAGCAGCAGGAGAGCAGGGATGGTGGCACAGAGGATGTAGGAAACATTGACAGAGTTGTCTAGGAAAGATACTACAACAAAAGACTTGCTTTTAGATGTTAGTGCATTTGAACATGACTGCAAAGAGTTAAATAGGAAAACCACTTTACATAGAGCTTCCCAAAAGGGTACAATATGACCCGTTTTAGCTCTTACCTGATGAGCCATGCACTATCCCCATGCTTTCATCTTCTTCTGTCGTTGACACTACATTTGGCCTTTGAGATGGAGCTGAACAACAACCAAAAAACCGTTGATTTGAAGTGCTTTCAAGTTTGAAAGTTATTCTTCAGATCATATGGGTTAACCATGCTATCACATGCACCTCTAAATTAAATAAAAGCAGCAAAACGCAGTGACATGTGTGTCTAGGAATGCTTCGCATGTGACCTTCAGAAAACACAAGTAAACAAACTTTGTTTGCATTTTCACCACTAGAGGTCTTTTTCAAGCTTTTAAAGCTGTATTTTTCAATCTTTTTGATCCAAGGTAGACTTTTTCCTTCATGAAAATCACTATGAACACCACCAACTGAAAATGTAAAAAATGGGTAACACTTTACAATAAGAAACCCTTTGCTAATGTTTATTAATGCATAATAAATTATGAATTAACTATAAAGGAACCTCTATACTGTCTTGACAATTCATTCCTATCAAAGTGTCTGAAATAAGAATCAATTGAATGCAAAGATAATGGTATTTTATCATTTTTCATATTTCTATCTGCTCAGTAGGCCTGTTTGGAAGAACACAAAGCTGATACTCTATGGCAAATGTTTTTTTTTATCCCATTTTCATCTAATTGGGACACCTGAGCATCTGTCTCATGACACACTAAAGTAGTGACACACTGGTTGAAAACTGTTTTAAATGTAACTGATGTTGTTTGTGCTTCATGAAAGAGTAGTCTGCACTTTTTACAAGGAGGCAGAAGCAAATATGTAGCTAGTTAATTTCTGCAGCACATCATACAGCATTGTGTCTTGATGTCCCATCGTCTCTTACCCGTAAATACCAGCAGTTTTTCTAGAAGAGAAAAGGCAGAAGTGCCAGTTAATAAGATGCAAAAGAAAAATGGCTAAAACCAAAACAATGACTAAAAACTTTCAGATGGGCAAAAAAGATTGATAAAAAAGTTGTTTTTTTATTACATAAAATATTTTATTTAAAATTATTTCTTAAACTATTTATACTACAATAGAAGTGCAATACTCATGCAAACATTCTTTGGGACATAGAATTTTATAGGCACTAATAGAAAATAGAAGTTTCAGAGGTGAGAGCAAAGACAGCATTTTCTCACCGTCCTGGTATTTGCAGAGAAAATTGTTCTTGAGGCTGCAGTTGTCATCAATCCACTGGAAAGGAAAACGGCCGTCTTCACCAAGTGGTGCAGAGGGCTGGTGATTATGGAAAGCCTTTTTAACATTTATTAGATATCCTTGATATCAGATGTTTTAAACCTTACTAGTAATGCCAAAATTACAACTAGTTAACTAGTAACAGCCAAAAATGTGAACTAGTAAACTAGTAATCATTAAAAGTGTGCACTAGCTCACTAGTGGGCACTATTTGTGCTCACTAGTGAGCTAGTGTCAATCTAAAAAGGCCACTAGTTAACTAGTTACTTGTAAATGTTCTACTAGTTTACTAGTTAAGGTCCTGTAAAGCTCACTAGTTAACTAGTGTCACCAAAATGTTGTACTAGTTCACTAGTGACATGACAAATGTTAACTAGTTGACTAGTGAGGCATATTGAAGTCTTACTAGTTAACTAGTGGGACAGAAAATGGCACTAGTTAACTAGTGTACTGCAAAAAGACCACTAGTTAACTAGTTGGCACAATTTCTTCTCACTAGTTAACTAGTTCATCCTTGTAAGAGTCACTAGCTAACTAGTGAAAAGTGACATGGTAGCTAGTTAACTAGTGTTTCAGTATGCTAATGTGGAGGAGTGCTGGAATTCAGAAAAAGTCCTCCTATTGGCTCTGCAGCAAAGCTCCAACCCTCTCAACCCAGGATTAACCCTTTCAGCCCCAGTGTACTTTTACTGTTGATAACTGAAGACATGTGGTTTTTATTATTCTTTCAGAACAAAGAGAAATATGTGAACATTGCATTGTCAATGTAAAAACATTAAACATAAATGTCAATATGATTTTACTTTTTCCATTATTATGTTTTTTTAGGGACCATTGTGGGGTTTTATGTCATAAATAGAAAGGTACTAACAACATTCTACACATGCCTTAATAGAGGAATTATTGAGCCAATGTTGTGATGCATTCTGGTGGTAATTCTTGAAATCATGATACACTGACCTCACCTGTCCATCATGCGAGAGGATCCCTCCTTCATGTGGACATCACAGAGGTTTGTTTTTTCTTGGCTTTTCCTTACTAAGAAGGAGGGTCGGATGGCAGGTATGCCCATCTTAATTTAGTCTGTTTACTATAGTTTAACAATCAGCTACTGTTCAAATTTTATAACTGTGTTGACATTTTTCTGTATAAATATCGATATGAAGATAATAATAAATTATGGTGTAAGATTGGTCAATACAAATGAAATTCAATGAAATTCAACTTAATTGAATTCATTTAAATTGTATTTGAGTGTCTGTTTTTGTTCTCATATGCAATAGCAGTCAGATGGTCATTGGTTAAAAAAAAAAAAAAAAAAAATCACATAAAAATAGCAATTACCTACCTCACACAGTGGCTATTAGGCTACTACAGTGATTGGACAAACTGTGACACATTTTTGACTGTTATCCAGTTAGGATTGTTGTCTCCCGCCCTTAATGAAAATGTTTTCTTTGCAGTATAAATGACAAAATAAAATGAATAAACAATGTAATACTGGGGGGTTTACCGTATCTGCATTTACCTATGAAATATTTTACCATAATCATAAGATTGACGCTAACATTTGACTGAATGCATAAAGAAACCACAAAATAAAACCCCTAACTGTCTCTTTGTTTCTGTTGTTGAAAAACATATTCATGTTAAGTTTGTAATAAATATACTGCTATGCCATGAAACCATGTTTATTTTTATATCCATTATAACACTCATGTCAGCATTCCGTTTTACCAGCAAGAAGAGACATTTCTAAACAGCTTTGAAAATGTCAACATTAACTGTTTTAATAAAGCTTTAAACTTCAAATGGTAAACGTGGAGCCAGTAAACACCAAGTCCTAAATAAAACAAGTCCAATATGATGCAGTCCTTTTGGATGTTGTTTTCCAGCTCATCAGCCCGACACTTTCAGCAGGAATCACGACTCCTCTTCCCCAAGACATCGTTAACAACCAATCAGACTCATGTAGCAGGTCAAGAAAAAATGGCTTTTCCAATGACCTGCAGTTTAGAAAAATGTAAAGATTAGAGTCAAATAATTAATAATTGTATTGCATATAAATCAGAGAAATCCATCATAGTGATTTGTCTGTATGCTATATAGCATGGTGAAATTACTTTTGTCTTCTTTTTATTCCCTTGTAGAGCTGTCCTCTGTTTTTCTGGTTCTGCACAAACTTTTCTGGAACTTTGCTTCTAGAAACTTGACCTGCAGAAATCACACATTTTAACTCAACATCGTATTTTATGCTTTATTGGAGTTTACTGTTGGTGTCAGTTTATGTAGATGTTCAAATGTCATTTTCAATATAGTTTAATATAGTAATATATATAATAATATAGTTTTACTTATTTACTGATTTAACTGTTATATATAAATTAAGCAACTTTGATCCCATATAATTACTGTATGAATCACAGAATCATCCAGGCTGGCTGGGGCTGTTTCTAGTCTTATGCGGGGCCCTAGAGTAGATGCTGGTTAAGGGCCTCCATTTTGTAAACTGTAGTGAAGAGATTCCTTACCCCTTTGGTCTACTAAGACAGCTCTATTTAAGAAAAGAAACCACTATAAATCACTACAAGGGGAAAAAAAACAAATCCTCTTCATCTCAATAAATAGAAGAGATTCAATAAACTAACAATTGAAATTAAAACAGCAAATGTACACTTAAAATAGTGCTTGACTGTCGTAGTCTCACATTTATTATACCTAATAATAACACTGTGTTTTTTGTAACAGTCATGGTGCTTTGTCCTCAAAACGTCGGCTTTCTGGCTTTTCTATTATTTGCAAAGTCATCCAGCTAAGTCTGTTTTATCTTTTCCTCACTAGTTCTTTAAAGAAAGTGATGCTAAAAGCTTCTATTATCTCCTTTTTTGGAGGAAGGGGAAATGATCTGAATTGTCTCTCTGCCTACTTCATCAGTCCTGAATAAATTAAAGAATACATTAGCCAGTCATCTGCATCTACTGGTTTAGCAAAAACAGGCCAATATCCATGTACATGTGCAGATGATACCTTTATGTCAGGGAGATCCTCAGAAACCTGATAGTCCTGGAGCTTTTTGATCAGGATGTTCCTCAAATCCCTCTGGCTTAATGTCTTATCTCCAGATATTTCAGAATTGCTCCTGCAGAGAAAAAGCTCATTAGATTATTGGAAAAAAAAAAACATAATGAGTGCATATTCCTATTTTTTTATTGGTGATGTTGCAGTAATGCAGAAAAAAAATAAATTATTTAGTTTTAATAAATCTATTTTAGGGTTTTTCTAAACACAAGTTTACACACAGTACTGATTACAATCAAAATAATTAAGATAAATGATCCACTGCCACAATCAAAAACAATTCCTTTTAGAATATTTCCAGAATAATTCTGTGAATTTTTAAAATAAGAAGAAAACTTTCACTGAATCAGTGCTCTGTCATTGCTAAAGATCACAACAACATGTCATGTTAGAATCTGAAGAAATGGCTCTGGATACTTTCTGGATTTTCTCCGCTACAGCTGTTAGCGGATAGTTTCCCCTGCGAGAATTTATATCCACATTTCTGACAATAGTTATTACTTGTCGGTTGAAAAATTATTCCACAACAACGGTTTCATAAATTTCACATTTCTTATCCTAAATTAATCAAACAAAGCTCTGTTTGTGTCACTGATCCCTGGAACTACACCAGTGTCTGACGCTAGCTCTAGCTAGCTAGCAGCACATTCCACACTTTGGAGACGCTGCAGCAACATTAACTTGTGTGGTTCAAAAGAGATGAGACACAGCTGATTATTGCATTTTATTGTATTTACAGTCAATATTTTTTCATATATAATTACATAATGGGTTTAATAAACTCAAGAAATAGCTACATGTAAAATCGGACATTTTAATTCTCCTCATGAGAAAGTTGATGAACATGCAACTTTAATGCCTCCTTGTTGCTTGGTGGCCCTTAACAACGTTATTACCAACAACAGGAACGGTTTTCGGGTTCCTTTAGTGCATCCCCGAGTTTCAGTTCACAACAGTTACTTGTCAAAGCAAAACGTCTAACAAAGTAACATCGTCAGAGAAGTGACGGAAAAAAGGTAATTAAAAGGATTCTTACCTGGAAAGTGAAGGAATTATTTTCAGTTATCATATCTTGGGTCTCTGGGTTTCCTTTTACGGTTGCAAAACAACAATATAAAATATTTTCCCTTTGCTGAAAGACAACTGATAGCACGAGCAGTGGATCAACTTTCAAAATAAAACTCCACGCAAACTACTTCCGGTTGACCCAGACTTTTCAGACGAAATTGCGAGAAAGGAAACTGAACGTTCGTTATTCCGTTTGTTCCATTTTCGATTTAATATACAAATCAGAACACGAAAAAAAAAACTATTCGTTGTTAGAGCAATAATCTTTGAATTTAAAGAGTATTTTAATTTTTAGACCACCTAAGTTCAGTTAAAGGTCATCAGAAGTACTTCCTGTTTCTCCACTAGCATAGTACGTCTAGAAAGCACGTTCAAAGTTGTCCCGACAAAATTTAAAAGGAGCAAAATTGAGAAGGTTGTTTTTTGTGTGTGTTATAAATCCACATATAAAATGAATTAAATGAACTAACGTTCATTAGCAGGCCAAAGTGGTATTTATGTATGTCTATTATTTGTGTAAATGATTTGTGAAATTCACGTTTTATTTTTAAAGTATTACCTTTTTGTCTGTTAGTTCTACGGTGTTGGCGTGGTGTGAAGTTGAAGAAAAGAATACCACATTAAACAGCACTGCATGGAACTCTAGTGCCTCTCCTGTGTGTGACAATGAACAGGCTGTCATTGTGACAAACTTTATCATACACCTTGTTCCTTTCTGTCATTCCTTTTGCCCTTCATCTCAGCTGCTTTACTCTCTCAAAGTAAAATTCATATTATAATAAACCACATCTTTGTCTCAATTTCTGTTAATTCCCTGAGCAAAATCAGCAAAATGCCTGCTGAAGTGATAAAAACAGACTGCTCTTCCTTGGAAGCAAAAACAAAAAGATCACTGCCCCTTTAAAAGCCTCAAGTCCAGTGCTTTGGAACAGACCAATCAGGATTACAGCCCCGCCCCTTCATTTGCATACAAAGTGCCACTAGTTAACTAGTGGGCATAATTGTGCCCACTAGTTAACTAGTTAGGTTTGTAAATTGCCACAGGTTAGCTAGCTGACTTCGAAAATGCTCACTAGTGAACATGAATGAGCCAGAATGGCAGCTAGTATACTAGTTGGCCCTAAAGACTGCTACTAGTCAACTAGTAAGTGCTAAAAAGCCTTCTAGTGAACATGTTCAGATACATTTGTGTCACTAGTTAGCTAGTGAGACCTAAAAATCTTACTAGTTAACTAGTCATTTGAAAAAATGTGTACTAGTTTACTAGTGAACGCATTTTGAGCTCTACATGTAAACATGTAAGGCCAAAAAAGCATACAAGATAACATGTCGCAGTAAAAAATGTGAACTAGTTAACTAGTGAAGCTTAAAACTGTGAACTAGTTCACTAGTGAGCGCTATTTGTGCTCACTAGTAAACTAGTAACAATCTAAAAGGGCCACTAGTTAACTAGTTGCATGCTGACAGCCCTACATGTTTTCTAGTAAAATAATTGTTAATGCAACTAGTTAACTAGTGGCCCTTTTAGATTGTTACTAGTTTACTAGTGAGCACAAATAGCGCTCACTAGTGAACTAGTTCACAGTTTTAAGCTTCACTAGTTAACTAGTTCACATTTTTTACTGCGACATGTTATCTTGTATGCTTTTTTGGCCTTACATGTTTACATGTAGAGCTCAAAATGCGTTCACTAGTAAACTAGTACACATTTTTTCAAATGACTAGTTAACTAGTAAGATTTTTAGGTCTCACTAGCTAACTAGTGACACAAATGTATCTGAACATGTTCACTAGAAGGCTTTTTAGCACTTACTAGTTGACTAGTAGCAGTCTTTAGGGCCAACTAGTATACTAGCTGCCATTCTGGCTCATTCATGTTCACTAGTGAGCATTTTCGAAGTCAGCTAGCTAACCTGTGGCAATTTACAAACCTAACTAGTTAACTAGTGGGCACAATTATGCCCACTAGTTAACTAGTGGCACTTTGTATGCAAATGAAGGGGCGGGGCTGTAATCCTGATTGGTCTGTTCCAAAGCACTGGACTTGAGGCTTTTAAAGGGGCAGTGATCTTTTTGTTTTTGCTTCCAAGGAAGAGCAGTCTGTTTTTATCACTTCAGCAGGCATTTTGCTGATTTTGCTCAGGGAATTAACAGAAATTGAGACAAAGATGTGGTTTATTATAATATGAATTTTACTTTGAGAGAGTAAAGCAGCTGAGATGAAGGGCAAAAGGAATGACAGAAAGGAACAAGGTGTATGATAAAGTTTGTCACAATGACAGCCTGTTCATTGTCACACACAGGAGAGGCACTAGAGTTCCATGCAGTGCTGTTTAATGTGGTATTCTTTTCTTCAACTTCACACCACGCCAACACCGTAGAACTAACAGACAAAAAGGTAATACTTTAAAAATAAAACGTGAATTTCACAAATCATTTACACAAATAATAGACATACATAAATACCACTTTGGCCTGCTAATGAACGTTAGTTCATTTAATTCATTTTATATGTGGATTTATAACACACACAAAAAACAACCTTCTCAATTTTGCTCCTTTTAAATTTTGTCGGGACAACTTTGAACGTGCTTTCTAGACGTACTATGCTAGTGGAGAAACAGGAAGTACTTCTGATGACCTTTAACTGAACTTAGGTGGTCTAAAAATTAAAATACTCTTTAAATTCAAAGATTATTGCTCTAACAACGAATAGTTTTTTTTTCCGTGTTCTGATTTGTATATTAAATCGAAAATGGAACAAACGGAATAACGAACGTTCAGTTTCCTTTCTCGCAATTTCGTCTGAAAAGTCTGGGTCAACCGGAAGTAGTTTGCGTGGAGTTTTATTTTGAAAGTTGATCCACTGCTCGTGCTATCAGTTGTCTTTCAGCAAAGGGAAAATATTTTATATTGTTGTTTTGCAACCGTAAAAGGAAACCCAGAGACCCAAGATATGATAACTGAAAATAATTCCTTCACTTTCCAGGTAAGAATCCTTTTAATTACCTTTTTTCCGTCACTTCTCTGACGATGTTACTTTGTTAGACGTTTTGCTTTGACAAGTAACTGTTGTGAACTGAAACTCGGGGATGCACTAAAGGAACCTGAAAACCGTTCCTGTTGTTGGTAATAACGTTGTAAAGGGCCCCCACGAAACAAGGAGGCATTAAAGTTACATGTTCATCAACTTTCTCATGAGGAGAATTAAAATGTTCGATTTTACATGTAGCTATTTCTTGAGTTTATTAAACCCCTTATGTAATTATATATGACAAAATATTGACTGTAAATAAAATAAAATGCAATAATCAGCTGTGTCTCATCTCTTTTGAACCACACAAGTTAACGTAGCTGCAGCGTCTCGTAGCTGCAGCGTCTCCAAAGTGTGGAATGTGCTGCTAGCTAGCTAGAGCTAGCGTCAGACACCGGTGTAGTTCCAGGAGTCAGTAACACGAACAGAGCTTTGTTTGATTAATTTAGGATAAGAAATGTGAAATTTATGAAACCGTTGTTGTGGAATAATTTTTCAACCGACAAGTAATAACTATTGTCAGAAATGTGGATATAAATTCTCGCAGGGGAAACTATCCGCTAACAGCTGTAGCGGAGAAAATCCAGAAAGTATCCAGAGCCATTTCTTCAGATTCTAACATGACATGTTGTTATGATCTTTAGCAATGACAGAGCACTGATTCAGTGAAAGTTTTCTTCTTATTTTAAAAATTCACAGAATTATTCTGGAAATATTCTAAAAGGAATTGTTTTTGATTGTGGCAGTGGATCATTTATCTTAATTATTTTGATTGTAATCAGTACTGTGTGTAAACTTGTGTTTAGAAAAACCCTAAAATAGATTTATTAAAACTAAATAATTTAATTTTTTTCTGCATTACTGCAACATCACCAATAAAAAAATAGGAATATGCACTCATTATGTTTTTTTTCCAATAATCTAATGAGCTTTTTCTCTGCAGGAGCAATTCTAAAATATTTGGAGATAAGACATTAAGCCAGAGGGATTTTAGGAACATCCTGATCAAAAAGCTCCAGGACTATCAGGTTTCTGAGGATTTCTCTGACATAAAGGTATCATCTGCACATGTGCATGTACATGGACATTGGCCTGTTTTTGCTAAACCAGTAGATGCAGATGACTGGCTAATTTATTCTTTAATTTATTCAGGACTGATGAAGTAGGCAGAGAGACAATTCAGATCATTTCCCCTTCCTCCAAAAAAAGGAGATAATAGAAGCTTTTAGCATCACTTTCTTTAAAGAACTAGTGAGGAAAAGATAAAACAGACTTAGCTGGATGACTTTGCAAATAATAGAAAAGCCAGAAAGCCGACGTTTTGAGGACAAAGCACCATGACTGTTACAAAAAACACAGTGTTATTATTAGGTATAATAAATGTGAGACTACGACAGTCAAGCACTATTTTAAGTGTACATTTGCTGTTTTAATTTCAATTGTTAGTTTATTGAATCTCTTCTATTTATTGAGATGAAGAGGATTTGTTTTTTTTTCCCCTTGTAGTGATTTATAGTGGTTTCTTTTCTTAAATAGAGCTGTCTTAGTAGACCAAAGGGGTAAGGAATCTCTTCACTACAGTTTACAAAATGGAGGCCCTTAACCAGCATCTACTCTAGGGCCCCGCATAAGACTAGAAACGGCCCCAGCCAGCCTGGATGATTCTGTGATTCATACAGTAATTATATGGGATCAAAGTTGCTTAATTTATATATAACAGTTAAATTAGTAAATAAGTTAATATGTAAAAAAAACATTAAACTATATTGAAAATGACATTTGAACATCTACATAAACTGACACCAACAGTAAACTCCAATAAAGCATAAAATACGATGTTGAGTTAAAATGTGTGATTTCTGCAGGTCAAGTTTCTAGAAGCAAAGTTCCAGAAAAGTTTGTGCAGAACCAGAAGAACAGAGGACAGCTCTACAAGGGAATAAAAAGAAGACAAAAGTAATTTCACCATGCTATATAGCATACAGACAAATCACTATGATGGATTTCTCTGATTTATATGCAATACAATTATTAATTATTTGACTCTAATCTTTACATTTTTCTAAACTGCAGGTCATTGGAAAAGCCATTTTTTCTTGACCTGCTACATGAGTCTGATTGGTTGTTAACGATGTCTTGGGGAAGAGGAGTCGTGATTCCTGCTGAAAGTGTCGGGCTGATGAGCTGGAAAACAACATCCAAAAGGACTGCATCATATTGGACTTGTTTTATTTAGGACTTGGTGTTTACTGGCTCCACGTTTACCATTTGAAGTTTAAAGCTTTATTAAAACAGTTAATGTTGACATTTTCAAAGCTGTTTAGAAATGTCTCTTCTTGCTGGTAAAACGGAATGCTGACATGAGTGTTATAATGGATATAAAAATAAACATGGTTTCATGGCATAGCAGTATATTTATTACAAACTTAACATGAATATGTTTTTCAACAACAGAAACAAAGAGACAGTTAGGGGTTTTATTTTGTGGCTTCTTTATGCATTCAGTCAAATGTTAGCGTCAATCTTATGATTATGGTAAAATATTTCATAGGTAAATGCAGATACGGTAAACCCCCCAGTATTACATTGTTTATTCATTTTATTTTGTCATTTATACTGCAAAGAAAACATTTTCATTAAGGGCGGGAGACAACAATCCTAACTGGATAACAGTCAAAAATGTGTCACAGTTTGTCCAATCACTGTAGTAGCCTAATAGCCACTGTGTGAGGTAGGTAATTGCTATTTTTATGTGATTTTTTTTTTTTTTTTTAACCAATGACCATCTGACTGCTATTGCATATGAGAACAAAAACAGACACTCAAATACAATTTAAATGAATTCAATTAAGTTGAATTTCATTGAATTTCATTTGTATTGACCAATCTTACACCATAATTTATTATTATCTTCATATCGATATTTATACAGAAAAATGTCAACACAGTTATAAAATTTGAACAGTAGCTGATTGTTAAACTATAGTAAACAGACTAAATTAAGATGGGCATACCTGCCATCCGACCCTCCTTCTTAGTAAGGAAAAGCCAAGAAAAAACAAACCTCTGTGATGTCCACATGAAGGAGGGATCCTCTCGCATGATGGACAGGTGAGGTCAGTGTATCATGATTTCAAGAATTACCACCAGAATGCATCACAACATTGGCTCAATAATTCCTCTATTAAGGCATGTGTAGAATGTTGTTAGTACCTTTCTATTTATGACATAAAACCCCACAATGGTCCCTAAAAAAACATAATAATGGAAAAAGTAAAATCATATTGACATTTATGTTTAATGTTTTTACATTGACAATGCAATGTTCACATATTTCTCTTTGTTCTGAAAGAATAATAAAAACCACATGTCTTCAGTTATCAACAGTAAAAGTACACTGGGGCTGAAAGGGTTAATCCTGGGTTGAGAGGGTTGGAGCTTTGCTGCAGAGCCAATAGGAGGACTTTTTCTGAATTCCAGCACTCCTCCACATTAGCATACTGAAACACTAGTTAACTAGCTACCATGTCACTTTTCACTAGTTAGCTAGTGACTCTTACAAGGATGAACTAGTTAACTAGTGAGAAGAAATTGTGCCAACTAGTTAACTAGTGGTCTTTTTGCAGTACACTAGTTAACTAGTGCAATTTTTCTGTCCCACTAGTTAACTAGTAAGACTTCAATATGCCTCACTAGTCAACTAGTTAACATTTGTCATGTCACTAGTGAACTAGTACACTATTTTGGTGACACTAGTTAACTAGTGAGCTTTACAGGACCTTTACTAGTGAACTAGTAGTAAATTTGCAAGTAACTAGTTAACTAGTGACCTTTTTAGATTGACACTAGCTCACTAGTGAGCACAAATAGTGCCCACTAGTGAGCTAGTGCACACTTTTAATGATTACTAGTTTACTAGTTCACATTTTTGGCTGTTACTAGTTAACTAGTTGTAATTTTGGCATTACTAGTAAGGTTTAAAACATCTGATATCAAGGATATCTAATAAATGTTAAAAAGGCTTTCCATAGGTGATACAAAACCACGCACCTTTCTTTGCCACATGAAGGCTCATCCCAGTGCCAGTTCCTAGACGCAAACAGGATTTATACCGTAAGCAAAGGAGGGTCTACATCCACTTTAGCTGCTTACCTAAGTAACAGTTTATTTCTTCTCAAATCATTTTCTTCAACTCACTGCATACAAAGTTTTGATGTATAAAATGCCAAAAGAAAAACCTGTACTTTGTCTTGCTTCCATCCAGCCAATAATACTGTGAGGGGCAAGTGGGGATAGTGCCGCCTCGCCTTGGATGCTGGGGACTGCGATGGAGCCCAATCCAGAAGTCCCCATTTCCAAAATGTAACTGCCTTAAGAACGTCTCCATCAGCCGTTGTTCGCTCTCGGTCTCAATGCTGAGCAGCTCACCTCCATCCATCCTGCAGGCCTGAGCCGCATCCTCAAAGGTCAGCCGCCTCCTGCTGTCCTGGATGTAGAAGGCCTTGTAGCACGGGCGCTCTGTCCCAAGCCGACAAATTCTCTCCTCTGCAAACAAAACGTAGGAAATCACAAACGTTTTAAGGTGGCTGCATGGTGACGCAGTGGTCAGCGCCCTTGCCTCACTGCAAGGCTTCATCAATGAGAAGCAGCCAAACTGACCCTTTAAGTATTAAAGTATTAAAAAAACTGCTTAGTGACCTTGTGCAGAGTGTCCGCCCTGAGACTGGAAAGTCGTGTGTTCAAATCCAGGCTGATTCATACCATCAACTAAAACTAGGACCCAATGACTTTCACCTTGACAGAATAAATGGAGTGGACTGGGGTGGTTAAACTACTAAATGGTTGTGTCTGCACCTCACTGCAGTCCCCTAAAGGGACTTTAAGAGATGCAAACCCCTGGGTAAAACCACCAAAACGTTTGCATTTGTCCCTGTAAATTTTGGCTTTATCACTACATGTATGCCAGTCAAAGTATATTTTGATACCAAAAGTTTATCAAGGTTCTATTTAGAAAAACATCAGATTTTCACTTTCATTTTTAGTTGGTTTTTAACAGTTTTGAAGTGAAATACTATAAATAAACTTGCTGGACTTATGCTCAGCTACAGTAAATGGGTGTTATGCAACTCTGAAATCACTAAAAGGGACTATAGGCAGAATATAACAAAATTGAAGCAAATTATGCTTAAAATAAATCAAAATATTAAATATTCCAAGACAGTCACTTGAATCATAATCCCGATTTTGCGCGTGATTACATTTTGCACAATTTGCAGCAAATCTGCGGCTGAAACAAGGACTAAACAGACACATACAAAGAAAGGATGTGCTTCGGTGATGCAAGGGGTTGGAATTTCCAGATTTCCTTAAAATAAAACCTTTTGGGATAGAGGCGACTTTTAAAACTCGGTGGCCCCCTCCAAATAAAACGAAAAGGGTTCTGTCCTGACGTCTTACCGTGGAATTTCGAAGCGGATCCAGGGTGGAACCAGACTGCGACTACCGCGCCAAACACTTTGATCAGATCCATTTCTACATGTTCCCTCGGCTTGCTGCACCACTCCGAGTTTGCGAACTTCTTGGGAGTAAACAGTTTCTATTAGAGCAAATGACCCCCACCCTTCCCCAAAAAAGAGAGAGAAAAGTGGGTCGGCGGCTGCAGTCGTGCGTGGGTACAGACAGGCTGAGGAAGGAAAACAAGAGTGAGGAGGTCCAAGATTTTTTCCCTTTTTTCCCCCTTGGTTGAAAGAAAAAACACAAAAGTGATCCGCATTGCAGTAATGAAGCCCCTCCTGCAGCATTTAGTGTGTTAAAAATAATGTCGTTATTGCATGAATGGAGCCTTTTGTGTGAGTGCACTTTCTGACCTGTCATGCGCACAGTGTTAACGTTCCGTGGACGCGCCACCCGCCTCACACGACTTGATGTGGTCAGGAAAGATGAAAGACTGCCTCCAAAACAGTTCTTTTTTCTGTTTTACTGACCTGATTAAACTTTTGAAAGCGTCAGGCAACTAGAAGAAAGTCCCAGGAGGATTGCTTATAAGAAAACTGAGTCAGAAGAACAGGCTCATTTGTGGAATAAAGACACCAGGAATGGAAAATAATGGAATCTAAAAGGGAAACAAGCTGGGGGAGGAAAAGGAAAGTTCCGTTTTTCTTGTTTCTGCAAGGCCACACTTCCTGTTCATTATTTTATGGCTCATTTCCTGGTCATTTTCTGCCTTTATTTCAGTGTCAGCTTCCAGCTGGGGAGAACTGCTGTAAAGTTCAACAAGTTGTGGAAAAGGTAGCTTTTGTATCCACTCCAAAAAATGTATTATATAATATTTTATATAATATATAGTATATTTAATATATATATACCATTTTTAAATATTTAATATTACCCCTGCAACAGACTGGTGACTTGTCCAGAGGTGTCCTGCCTTCGTCTGGCGGAGCCCAAGAGGCTCCATCCATCCATCCATCCATCCATCCATCCATCCATCCATCCATCCATCCATCCATCCATCCATCCATCCATCCATCCATCCATCCATCTGTATACCCGCCAGGGCCTATTCCAGCCCCTGGTTGGGCAAAGGTGGGATACATTATCCGCCCTATTAAAATCTAATTTTTTTACAAAGAAAAGTTTCAGTGTCAGTGTTTTGTACTACACTTTGAGTTTCAGCAATGAGCTTAAACAATGTTAAAATATCCATAAAGTCAAGAAAATGTATAGACAAACTTTAGTTTCACAATATGGAGATAAAAGGAATTAGAGATAAACGGGCGTTTGAACAAATTACAAATATGTAGATGTTTTTTTTAACTTGAACCCTGTGAACCTCTCCACTCTCTGGGTGTCGAGAAGGAACTGCCACTGCCTGCTATTGGGGACCAGAGTAGTGCTGCCAAGCGGGAGCATTGAGTTCTGCAAAACTGAAAAAAAAGGTATGTTTTAAAAATGTGTATTAAGACTTTTTTAAATGTTAGTTATCGGAGTATATTTGTAAAAGAAAGTGGAAAAAATAGCAAGGCTTCTCTAGATATTATTCCAAATCCAAGCTCAAAGGGACTGATAGCAAAGCTCAAATGACCCAGCATTCTAGCAGCAATTAAATATATCATCTATGCACAAATCTGAAGACTTGAAAGGAGTCCCACAACCCTTCCTTTACTTGTAACTCTGATCTGTGCGTAAATGTGGTTGTCTGTCAGGCGATTGGTGCACACTATTTAAAGATTTGCATGCGTAGGAGCCGTTTTGAATTCGTAGTTATTTTAAGCGAGTGTCATTTAACTTGTGCGTGCATAAATTGTGTTATGTATTTGTAAGTTTTTTTTTTTTATTCAAATGGGTACATGTGAAGACACAATCACATGCACACACAAGATGTATTGTATAAATTACAAATCAAGAATTACGCACACGCAAATCCAGTGAGTCTATTTTTTATTTTTATTTTTTTGCATATATTTTACTGTTAATAATTACAAAAGTGGTCTGTTGCCATCTTGTGGTTACTTATAGAACACAAACTCGGAAAAATACTTCTTAAACATGTTTTTGTGCAAACACAGTTATAATAGAACTTCAGACTTTTTTGTGGAACTAGTATGGCTTTAAATAAGTTGTAAATAGAGACAAGACACATAAAATGTTAATTCTTTTAAAAGATTTAACTTTTTTCTTTTAAATAAGGGAGCAGATTTTTCTTTTCATTCAGTACACTGTTCTAATTTTGGGGGATTGTAAGAAAAGCATTCCCTGATGGAGTGTAGAATGTTTTATTTGTCATGTTTTTTTTTCTTTTTGCAAGACTTCAAAATCAAATAAACATACCTATAATATTCAAATCCTCTAAATGATTCTTTGATTCTTTATCAGCTTTGTCCATTTGGAAATTCTGAACAGAGAGCACCTGAAAAAAATACTGGAGTTCTTTTTAGCACAGGTTTAAATGCATATATATATATATATATATTTAACTCTTTGCTATTTATACGTCTTCCTTATCAGAATAGAGCAAACGCATGGCTCTCAATGCCTGAGTTTCAAGTCTGTCAGAACCTGTCAACAACATATTCGATCAACTGTTTTGTCCAGCAGAGGACAGCAAATGACTCCCATGATGGAAGCCACTCTTTAGAACTAAATCAAGTTTTCCCATACACAACAAATTTTTAACAATTAAATACATTTTGTTTTGTACTTAAAATACTCCAATCGGGATATTTCCAGGTTTATTGACAAACTTTCAAAAAGCTTTTTTTTTTTTTTTTACTTAATTAAATGATGTAACAATTTTATCTTTTGTCTTTAAGCTGATGTTTTCAGGGTAACCAACAAAGTGAATCTCACTGCTCAGTTTGCTCAATCAGACTTGTAAACCACTGATTAGTACAGGCATAGTCTCACAAAAATTAATGAAATAATGTCAGAATGTCTAAAATAATTTGAGATGGGGATAAGGAAATACTGTTAGTTTTTCCATAGCCTTGTATCTCTGTATAGAAAATAAAAAGGGTTCCCCAACTCAAGCTGAGGTTAACAGAGACACAAACAAGCAGTCGTTTTAACAAGAAATTCATTTCCCCAAGTTGTACCAATCAAATGAACATGTAGATTTTAGGACTGTGAAGCTGGAGTGCTTTGGTCAAATTACAGAGCCAGGATGGAAAAAGACTCAGAAAATAAAGAGATGAACCAGAATCCACTTTTACTTTGAAGAGACAACAGCACACTTGTGTACAGCCCAAGATCGTAAAGACACCTCAAATATTCCAGTACCAACTTTGCATTTTACTACCCTAATCCAGGGGAAGTAAAAGAGAAAGCATTTGAAAATTGTTCATTTAACTCTCATGTTTCTGGTATTTTTCCGAAACACAAGGATTTTCTTGAATATGTCCCCTTTTAATGTTTGTGTATCATTTGGAATAAAAATCTGCAAACAAGTGTACTTACGCTGGGTAGGATTTCATACATTAATTTTGCAGGGGTGAACCTGTCAGGGCTCAAAGAAGCAATGCTCGTTTTTTCACTCTGATTTTGTCCTGCTTTTCTTGTGTCTTAAAACAACTGCTGCTGCTACACTTTGAGTCATCCCTTTTCACTTTTTCCCCTTTTTGTGTTCATAGTACATTATTAATTCATACTTAATATGCC
Organism: Oryzias celebensis; assembly: GCA_014656515.1. Lineage (NCBI taxonomy): Eukaryota > Metazoa > Chordata > Actinopteri > Beloniformes > Adrianichthyidae > Oryzias > Oryzias celebensis. The sequence goes on along the minus strand of BNCR01000012.1, from coordinate 65,210,551 downwards.
TACTGGTAATAACAGCAACGAGGCCAAACTTGCTTTGTAATTTTAGTAACACACTAATACAGTGCTGTAGATTTTTATTTTTTTTGTTATTTTTTTCCTCAACATTCCTAAAATTTAGTTTTGCTTATCCTCCACTTAAAAAGAAGTTCTTTCTGTCTTGGTTAAGATTTTTTTTAATTATAACACTTCACGCTTTGTGTTGTTTATGAGATTTTTGCTTGTTTTGTTCCTCATTTGTTAGTCGCATTAAAGTGTGAATTTAAAATTAAATTATTTTTTTAAAACTTTTTGATTTTATGATGACCTGAGAATTGACACAGACAACACTTGTATTATTAGGCCAGTTCAATTTCACATGCTTATCAAGAAAATTCATAACGGCCTGTGCAAGATTACCTCCTGTTCATCTAATCCTAGATTAAAATTAGAGAAAAAAACATTATTTCACAGTTTGTACTTTCAACAACTTAAATTGATTTAAGCAGTTTGTAAAACTTTCAGCATGGCCAGTACTGTCATTCTGGAGTCTCAGATTTTTATTTTTTTGGCTTTAGGATTGCCCTGCACCTGACCTGTTAGGGTGTACATTGTTTTAACTCAACAGTAGTGGGTGGAAATGGATGAAATGGGATTTGAACCATGGTCTTCATGAGATAACAAACTGAGAGAGCTAACCAGGACCCTACCATGAAGCCCCACTAATAACAATAAAAAACAGTAGTTACATTAATTTTAACATTACTGCTTTACATTCAAAATAGGATTTTTTTTAATTGCATTTGTTGGAAACAATTGATGTCCTCATTTGCTTGTTTTTTAAGTATCTTAACTTTCTACCATAAATGACCTACATCAGAGGGCATGTTTGCTATCTGTAGGAATTGAACATTACTTTATAAAAGACAAAAAGCTTTTCTGCAGGTTTAAAGGGTGGTGCATAATACATGAACACATGAACCTCTCAATTATTTGTCAGTGATACACTTGGAAAGCTGATGCATCTTTATCTGTTTTAATGATCTGCTTTACATACCCTAGATGCCTGCTGCATCCTACTATCTTCCCAGTGTATCCTCTTTCTCCAACATTCAAATCAGTACCTCCTTCAGGCCTTGTTTGCATTGTTTCTTGATATAATTGCTGGAAACCATTGTCTCGTTTAGATATGAAGAACATGTCAAGTTCTGCACAAGGTGCTGTTGTCGCACTTCAACCAGTCAGTTAACATTGGGACCTTTTGTTGAAAATAATTGTTGTGGCACAGTTATCTTCTGGAATGTGTTTTCTTGCAAGTGGTGGAATTGAAGTGTATTTGTCTGTAAGCCGACACTTAATCATAAGCCTAATCATTTTCATAGAACATCCACATTTTCTTTTTCACCTGTGGTTAATTGTTTGTCAATCCTTAGAAATAAAAATATATTCTTGATTTTATAAAGAAACTATGAAAGACTATTGCATTCAATTAAAAAAAAATGTTTTTTTTTTTTGTCCTAATTTTTTTTTTGTTTTTCAGTCTAACATTTTTTAGGAACTAAAAAAAAACCCCAAGAACTAAAAACAGGCTGAGCGCTGACATCTTCTGCTCATAAAAACTTTGAGATGACCTGCAATTAAAATTTGAAAAGCAACAATGTGTCCGTGTCATAGACATGCCTCTTTCAGTTAATGTGCTCGTCGCAATGTCGCCAGTCTGTCTTGTTCTTTCTGCTTACTTCATTCACAAACATTACAAAGCAAAGGATTGAGGAAGAATTATATATTGACCAGTATAAATTGTTTATAGTTGATTGTGAGTCAAAATGGGCAACAATGTTGGGCACAAAGCTGTGGGTGATGAGGACGCTCATGTTGTTGGTGTGGTAAACTTTGTTACAGTCTGTTTTTTACATTATTTGGAATTTATTTTGATATAATTTTCCTGTTTTTTGACATACGTTTTTCAAACTTTTGACATTTCTTTTATTTTTCGATCTAAAAGTTTTTTGTTTTTTTCACATTTTTTTTGTTTCGATCTAATTTTTTCTTGTTTTTTTTTCTATTTTTTTTTTTTTAGGACAACAGTTGTATTCCTAAATCGAGAAGATAAGGACATGTCCACAACTTGCATTAATCAAACATGCTGGTTCACACCAGAATGAGAAATTATATTAGGAATTTCTGTTGAGTTTGTTAAATCAATATTGAGGTTTTTGACATTATTTATGGTGATTTACTGAGAAAGTGATGATATTTTTTTGGCTACTTTATTGATGGTTTCTGCCTTCCCTTTTATTCTTTTATACACAAAAGAATTAGAATGAAGATTACGTAATTTATTTTTTTAATGCAATATGCTTTCAAAGAAAACAGTCATTTATGTATAGAATTTAATCCCTAACAAATAAAAGATTTAGAGAGATATGGTTTCCAAAAAACAGTTTATCAAATTTCTGGTTCTTGATACTAGTAAATATCACACCCAAACTGCTTTGATTTCCACCTAGAAACCAACATGAGTTTGAATCTGATATTGTTGCCAAAGTGTCTAAATAAAAAAAACAGCCTGTTACCAAAACAAGAAGCACTGGAGGTTAAATTGAGAGAGACTGAAGAGCTTGGAAAGAATGAATCATCTGTAGATTGTGTGACAAATGTCTTGTCTCACCACAGGACATTAGGAAAACCACCTGTGCTGTCTCTCCTTATACATTTCTAAAAGACAATGGATGTACTTTTCTGAGTGGTGACAGTTGTTGCCCACAGGTGTGTGAAATATTTGGTTTGCATCTCCAGGTAGACAATAAAGGAGAAGCTTGGCATTCAGGAAAGATCAACAAAGGTTGTTCTTGCTTGTGGCCATTAAGATACCTCTCAAAGCATTAAAGAGTTTCCACTCTAACTACCGAAATACATACAGCAAATATGTTGTTTAGTTATTTAAAATCTTTTGTGCTTTTTACTGTTTGCTGTGTGCATGTAGTTTGTTTAAAATCCAGATAAATTGTTAGGTTCTCTAATTAAAAAAATCCATGATGGTAATAAATGTTTGGATAATTGTATGTTTTTAGATTTGTTCCATTATTCTATACTATAATGATTAAGTGCTTTAGACATTTACTCAACCAGTAACATTGTCTCATAGATGTGCTTCATAGAAATGGCTTTTTAAATTTGAACTTGAAATTTTAACAGCTGAAGTTAATCTTTGACACTTGAATCTGCTGCGTGAGGATCAGGCAAAAAAAACGAAAACTGTGCCAGAAGCGTTTGCTGTCTACATGACAAGCTAGTGAACAACATGTGAGCTGTGTGTGTGTGTGTGTGTGTGAGGAGGGGAGGGCTTGAGAGTCATATTGATATGGTTTTAGGTGCACTGTGTGCTATAAAAGCTTCCACTTTCAACTGTGATGGTTTCAAACACACGCTCAGGTGCCATTAAGGTAAGATTCACATCACATCATTGACAAAACACATTTGTGCCTGCAAAATGCATTGAGATTTATATATATATATATATATATATATATATATATATATATATATATATATATATATATATATATATATATATATATATATGTATATATATGTATATATATGTATAAATATATATGTATCCGTTGACTTTTTTTTTTTTTTGAAAAAAATTGATTGAAATTCTGACAAAAACTCTGCATCTTGGTACCATCAGCAACCAAGGCCTCATCCAACCAGCATGGCTCTCTACTTTTGTGTCCTTCTCCTGGCTGTTCTGCTGCAGCCCGCTCTGTCTCTCTACAACTGCTCGGCTCAGTATGAAAGAAACCCAAGTAGGTTTTATCAGTTTTGGAAATCCAAAACTGTCGTAATTCCAGTTGAATTTAGTTGTCTTTGTAAAATGTTTAACCCTGCTGGAGTGCTGAACCTCTTCTTTTTATTCACAGTCAACTCAGACATGTTGGTTAAGTGTGGCCCCAGTATAATAACCTTGGAGATTAATCTGTGCACAGCTCAGTGGGCAGGTTTTAACAACACCAACCTGGCTCTCAATGGAAACCACAACAACTCACAATGCTTGGGTACTGTTCATACCAGTGTAGACCCTCCAATTGTCCGTTACCAGCTTCCTGTCAATGACACTCAAAATAATCCTTGTCGACAGTCTCTGCAGGTTAGAAGGAATGCACAGAATCATACATGTGGAACCTTCTTTTGCTTGACAACGCATAGAAACCGTTTCTACCATTTGTGTGAATTTCTGTGTCGTTCAGATTGTGGATGAAAAGCCAGACACTGCAGGTCCCTTCAGTAGCTTCTCATCTATCCAATCAGTCATCATAACAGGATACATTGATACCCCTAGAGCTGACCAAGGGATGATCAGCTATGCTACAGACCTGTATTATCACTTCTCTTGTCGCTATCCACTGGAATATCTCATTAACAACACAGAGATTGTTGCGTGAGTAGAAAACATTTATTACTTTTCCTTTGGTGCATTATCCTTTGGGAAAAGAAAACAATGTTTTGCCTTTTCTATATTAACGTCATTCTTTTTTAAGGTCCTCGGTCTCAGTGGCGACCAGTGAGAATAATGGCACTTTCATTGACTCCCTAAAAATGTCTGTTTTTAGTGTAAGTACAGTTGGGATTCAGCTCAGTTAAGTCTGTCACACAATTTCTGATTTAAACTATTGTTTCTCTTTTTTAAATATTTATCCAGGACTCTAATTATTCCTACCCATTAGTCCCACCATCAACAGGGCTGATGCTGCGAACTAAAGTCTATGTGGAGGTGAAGGCTATCAACCTAACAGGAAAGTAAGGAAACATTACAAGGCTCAGTTGACATTTTTTCCAAGCTGATTTGGATCACAACCCATAAAGAAAAAGGAAAGACGTTAATATACAATAAAAAAAACGTTAAACTCTCTAATTGTACTCTTTTCAGCTTCAACTTGCTACTGGATCACTGTTTTGCAACACCGAGTGCTTACAACATGTCTCAGACTGAGCAGTACAACTTTTTCATGGGGTGGGAAACTGGACACCATTGAAAAAAAATATCAGTTAATGTTTGCCACTTTACATTTTTCAAACGGACAATCTTGTTTTCTACTAGCTGCACGGTGGAACAAAGGACGAATGTGACGGCCAACGGCATTTCAAGTGCTGCCCGATTCAATTTCGAGGCCTTCCGCTTTGTTCAGCACCGGGACTTGGCAAAGTCCACCAGCTACCTGCACTGCATACTGAGACTCTGTGAGCCAAGCAAATGCCAGGACCTGCTGTCTGTAAGTCAAAAAGTTGTCAAAAAAGTCTAACTTGCCACTAAAAAAAGATTTGAGAATATTACTTGAGCAAAAATTTAAACCACTATTTAAGACATTATTGTTTCCATAAAACTCTACAAGAACAATAAAGAAATTCTCAAAATTAGCTAGCTTCTAAAATTCAATATGTGAAAGGCTTTAAAACAACAAAAATAACCTCTAATGTGTGTATGGAGGCTTCCTTCTTTAGACTCACTGCCGTGATGTTGTACTAGAGTGACGACAGTTAAAGCCTTAGTTATAACTGCTTCTACAGTTGGATACAAGAACTCTTAACATTGTAGACAACCTTGTGAGCCAAGACCATAATGTTCATACACAATGCAGGTGTGTCCTACAGGTTTTTCATTTTTTGACCCCCCCCAAACCCTGTTCTCTATGCATGAAGTCCATTAGTGCTGTCCACATGAAATTTACACTCCTCGCATGTCTCTTGCGTGCAGCCTGGCTGTTAGAAATGAGGAAATTAGACGATCAGAGCATAGTTTGTGTGGGTATCTTTCAAGCACCTACATATCAGCTGCACACATTGTAACATTGTGCATGATCAGCAAGGAGCAAGTGCATACATTTGAGTAATGACTGGAGTTCTGCATAAAGACATAGATTCTACATTATACTTTCTTGAGGCGGACGCCAGGCCTCAAGACAAGTGCAAGACACACCTTGCACTCCTCTTAAGATGAAGCCCCTCTTCTCAACAACCCTGGACTACCAAAACCCAAACAGCGGTTGACCCGTGCAGATGAATGTGACCTAGGCTTTATACCACAGCAAAGTTGAGAGCTAGAGTAACAGTTAAAGTGCATGTAAAATGTTTGGAGTGGTTGTTGCTGAAACTTTTGGACAAATTTTACTAATTCATTAACACGGTAATTACATGAATGATGTTTTTCAGAACTGCAATAATAGAAGAAAACGCTCTGTTTCTCCTTTTGGAGAAGAAAGCAATGATTCAGCCACCGTCACCGTTGGACCTCTATATACTGCTCAAGAAGGTGCAAAAAACTCCTTTAAAATTTAAGTTTTGTCCTACAATTTTCACAATATTTGGACATTATGACGACTTGTTTCACTCATTGGTAATTTTTTTTTTTTTACTATTCAAAGACACTCCCACTGCAGCTGGACAAGGTGAGTGTTCTTTTGTTGAATTAATTCACACTGAATTCGCATACGGGTGGAACGTTTTAGAATGAAATTTCTTATCTCTCTGTTTGTATCAGCTAACAATGCGGCTTCAGGAACGGAAAATGTGAACACGGCTGGCCTGGTGGTTGGGGTAGTGTTTGGATCAGCTGCTGCAGTCATGATGGTTCTTGGTGGTTGGTTTGCTCTTAAGAAATTTTACTTGATTTAAGGATTACTGAATGTCTTGCACTTGACACATTTAGTCTCTTAGGTAAAGTACATTGAAATCTTACCAAATAGAAACATCAACTGACATTTAAAATCACACTACTGCTTTAGGGGCCTTTGGGTCTTTGTGTATCTGCACTTTTGCATTTAGTATTCACTTACGGGTTATGAAGAAATAGAGCGTCGTAGTTTTGCAAAATAGCTTTATTCTTTGCACTGTTTTAAAAAGTACAAATAACATCAGTAAAGCTTGTATTTGTCAAACTTCTTATTTACAATAATATGTACAGATATTCAGATTTTACTGAACGAAATTCTGATCTAATATAAACATTTGATGCCTGTCTATAATAAAGATGAATAAAAACCATTCTTTCAGTTTTGCATTGTTGTCTTGCTTATATAAAATAATGCACATTCTTGGAAGTAAATTCATGTAAAATGGCTTCATCAAAATGACAACCCTTTAGAAGGTAGCACCGTTGTAACATTGAAACATTCACAAATCCTCAATCATTCACATGCAGACGGAAAAAAAAAACATTCAGAAAAATCTTTCACACATGTATAAATATTTACACTCAGCTTGCTCTGATGGTAAAGAAATAAAAAAGCAGAATTCAAGAATTCAGGTAAAATGAGTCAATAAGTGATTTGACAGGAGTTGAAACTTCATTTTTTTCAATGTGTGTTTTGTCACTGCACAGAGTGCAGAATGTCCTGGATCAGAGCAGACAGCTTCACTGAAAAGTCCTCCTGCAAAGAGCTGTCGTGTTGCATGGGCAACGAAAAAGACATACTTGAGGTTGCATGGAGTTCCTCCTCCAATGCTTTAAACAGTCTCTCCATCCAGGCCTGAAGCTCTTGACTCTGCTGGGTTGTGTTCTCGCAGAATTGTTCCACAGTACCTTTCACTTCAGCTGAATAGGGCTTAACAGATTCCTGCAGTGCTGCAAGCTGTGCGTTTAGAATCTCCACTTTTTTCTGTGCCTCCTCCTTCAGGGAACTCACTTCCTGTCCTAAACGAGAGGTCATGTCTTGCCACATCTTTGAATTCTCTACGTCTTCCTCAGAACCACCTCCTTGTTTCAAATCCTCCATCATGCCACTGGCAGCTGCATGAAATTTACTTATCATGTTGGCCAAATGAAGGCTGTTGTGATTCAAGGTTTGGCTGAGCCACTGGAAAGCTTCCTGATGGAGAGTTGGGCTGGCCTCTGCTTGAGTCTCCATCTTTTCCAGACCCTGTAGATACAAACTGAGCTGGCTGCACAGATCTTGAGCGTTGCTGCTGAGAGAGCTTTGCAGCTGTTGAGTCAGAGGAGTTAAGCGCTCCCTTATGCTTGCCAGCGTGGCGCTGAGATGAGCTGGAGAAGGGGACAATCTTTCCCGCAACTCAGCCAGCTCTTGGCGGAGACGAGCTCGGAGGCGCTCTGACTCCATGGTCAGTTTGTGCTGCATTTCCTCTGCCACAGGATTTTTGGCGTCATCTCCTTCATGGTTGTAAAGAGCACTGCTGTCAATGATGCTCTTGTAGATCTTACTGCAAACAAAGAGAAACATTCCATTTAAAATGTATTCAGTAACCAACTTTAGCTTCTGATTTGATTTTTTTTATTCAACTTACTCCATGTCTTTAGTCAGGTCGGCCTTGTCATGAGCCTGGTTGGTTTTTATATCAGCCCAGGCTGCTCCTCTGGACCCATTTTGTAAAGGGTATGCTATAAAAAAGGAAAAACATACATTAGAAAAACAAACAGTAATTCTCTGCAAAAGACAAAAATTAAAACTCAGAATGAATGGATACCTAAAGTTGTTGAGAGCGATAAGGTGAAGATCACAACTTTGAAATTCATGTTTTTTTCTCTGTGAAAGGATAAATGAGACAGATTACTGAGGATTCAAGATATTTAAAAAATCTCATAACATAACTACTTTTTCACAATCTTTTCTCAAGAGGGAGATCAGAATGTGAGAGAGTGGCAGGCCTTTACCTGGAGATCAGGGGTCTACAGAGTTGCTGCTCATCTTCTGTGACTTATGAAGGACCTCCTTATCACATGACCCGCCCCCAAAGCTCGCTTGTGTCAACATTCAACACGTGGAGGGTCACACTGATAGACGTAACACAACAGACACACACAAAGCTGCACACACTCAGTGAGCTCTTGTCAAAAGCATCCACGCTGTAGCTGCCATAAAACTTCACTATCTCACCTCAATAAAGATTCTTCTTTTACAGAATACAACAGAGAAAATGACCTATCTTCAGTCTTATGTCAAAATAATATTGAACTGAGATAAACTGTTTATGAAAAAGATAAAAAAAAACAGGTAAAAGGTTAAATTGAAGTGGAAGTTGTGTGAAGTGAAGATGGTTAGAGAAATTCACTTTTGAATGTTGAGAATCAGACATAGGGATGGTGGCAGTACTTCTAGATTGTTGTTTTTTTCCCAAGAAACTACAAACGCCTTGATATTTACGCACTTTTTTGTTCCAGAATACTGCTTGTTGTCTCCCAAACATGTCTGAACGGATTAAGTTCATTTTTGATTATATTTTTGGAGTTGCGCAAAGGCTGACTTGCAGTTCAATGACTTGTTTTGTACAACTGTCAATAAAATATTTACACATAAGTTTTGATCTGGCAAAGTTTGCCAGTAAACATCTTATTTAACAAAACCAGCGATGACGTTCAGCCTCTTAGAGCTATTTTTGTACAAGAAATGAATCCAACAAAGTTTGACTAATTTCTGTATTTCACTTTCTGCTTATTGTAATTGCTAAAAAAATAAGTCTTGTGGGTGAAAGTTGAACACTATTGAATTAGATAAGTTCGTCATTGCAGGCCAAAGGCCATGGCTACCATGATGAAATGGTCTATGTAGGTTATTCTGCAGATCCAAAGTCCAGCATTTATTTCACTACAATAACAGTGAAGTAAGACCTTGACTATTGAACATGAAAACAGCACCGATGACGCCTTTTTGAACTCACAAGTTGTTAGGACGACAGTTTGTGCTAACGTGAGCACCTTTTATATGTGCCCACCCGGTATAGAATTTAATGTTGAAGGAAAAGCATTACATCATGTTGGTCATTACATAAGTGTTGTGCGGTCAGTTCATTATACAGCATATCAATAAGTCTGGGCTTTCTATGTCATTTTAAAGTGGAGCAAAGGGGACAGGATGACAGTGGAGACGGCAAACACGCACAGGGGTTAGTGGAGGCACCATCAACCAAAGGCTAATTGATTTTGCATAAAGATAAAGGCAGGAAATTCATGTCAGGATATTAGTTTGTATACAGATTTTGTAAAATTTGAGATTAGACTTTAAATTTTCAATTTACGGCAAGTCATTTTAAGCAACTACATCAAACCGCACAGGAAAAATATGTGAAAGTTAAAGTAGAAGTTCTAAATCATTTGAGTTTGGAGCTTAAAGTAACTGATAACAGTCCTTCTCCAGACACTTGCAGGGACATATTGACATTCAGAAACTGCAAACATTTGTAAGATAAAGTACTGATTAAATGTCATCTTCAGCCTCTCCAGGACCCCTAAGAGGGGAAATTCCTGAGTTAATGCAGACAGAAAGAGTCAAGCACAAGATTCAGGTAGAAGACACGTAAGTGAATATGAAAGCCGATATTTCTGCTCATGTGGCGCTTGTGGGGCTCTGTGGGCTTCCTCAAGCAAAGTGCCGCTGATGTCGAGTGAAAGCCAAATCATTAATCAGTGTCACGGTAGGACTGAGAAAAACAAATGGTGTAAGATGATCTCCCAGAGTCTATGAACCTTTTCCTGTGCCCCTGCTGCTCTCCAGTAGTCTCTTCACTTTCATTCTCATCTAACCTTACCGGTCTCATAAATTAATCAGCAGCCCATTTAAAGTTACTCAGACTGACACAAGCCTGGAGGCTTTGCTTAGCCAGTCTGTACCATGTATCCAGACAGGACAGACACTTTGATCAAACAAAGGAGCACATGGAAATTTTAAGATTTTGATTTTTATTGCAACCTCCAACTGACCATATGGAGATGAATTTAGGAATTTCAACCAGCTTTAAAGCGTATGTGCTTTTTGTTCTTTCAAAATAACCAAAAATGCAAGTATTTGTGTTCTGTCTGTTAGCTTCATTGAAGCTAAACTTGGGAATGAAATCAGTTAACATGACAAAGGACAGGCCACCCTGCCAGCCAGGTAGGTTTTAACATGTCCAGGTTTGTGTTATTCGTGGCAACACTACAGCAGCAGCAAAACTGGAAGAACACTTAGAAGTTTGTGACATTGCATGCCACTCTTGCGCACTAGGTTTCTATTGTCCACCGGGCAGCTTCAGTCCAGTCCCCTGTCCTAGAGGAACATATGGACCAACAGTTGGAGCTGATTCCATGGAAAGCTGTTTGAAGTGTCCTGCTCACCACTACTGCCCTCGACCAGGGTTGTCAACCTTCCTGTCCTGTGAGCCGGTTGCTCAGCAGCCGCTTTCTGGCCAGGACACATGCATTTGTCCAGCAGAGGGACAAATTTTTCAGGTGATAATAAGTTTTTGGAGCTACAGAGTTTGTCACAGAACCATTATATCTTTTCTACCATTTTTGCAGCAGTGATTACAGGGTAACTGATGCCTTCATTTAATATAGATTTTATCATCTTTTCATCAATGCAAGTAAGTTCCTTTCTCAGCCCATGATTTCTTTGTGTAATGCCAGCAAGCAGAGCCACAGAAGTAGGCTCCTGACAGAAACTATAGACCCAGTAATCTGTTGCTTGCAACTGACAGAGCTGTGGATAAAGTTACCTCACGGCAGCGACTAGTTTTTCAGGCTACTGCAGTTCCATAAGTGCTGAAGTATCCTCTTATCAGCTCAGGAAAAAGAAAACGAGATTTTCTTTCTGTCTAAAGCAAGAGTTTTTATGGGAGAGCTAATTTTTTTTCTATGATAATGGATAAATTAATAAAAGAAGATATGCATACAAGTGGTAAACCACAACACTATATCATAATTGATTGAAAAACTGAACCAAATGCATCATGTCATTGTTTTTGCAGCCCAGTGATGGCAGATGCCTCTGCACTATTGGCTATCAACCCACTAGCAATGGAGAATTGTGCTCCCAGCAGCTGTACAATGTCTGCAGAGACGGAACATCTCGGACACAATACGGAGACTGTTTTGACAAATCTCAGTGGTCACTTCACTGCAGCCATGAGGTTAGACCTAAATCAACTTTCTCACCCTGAGAGGCACTCGTTAGAAATGGGGCAATTACAAAGGTAATTCATCCGAAAGATATGTGTGACAACGACGGACTGTTTACAGAACGCACTGACTAAACACAATCTACAATCATCAAGGGTAATGAGTACAACCTAGATGTCTTTGCCCTTTACTCTATGAACTCGACTAACGTAGGCTTCATCATTGGTTGAATATTTAACCGCAAACAGCTTCCTGTGACTATTGCTTGACAAATATGTCATAGTTTTAATTGTTTAAGAGTTATTTCATGAAACTTCAGCTGAGATCGTTTGCTCTCTCACAGGTGTGCCAAAGTGCAGATGACTATTATGGTTACGATGGAGAGTTGGGCTTGTGCATTTGTAAAGAACTTCCCAGCAGAACTGCATGTGGAGGCCTTTGCAAGAGAAAACCAGCTGCTGATCTAAAGCTAAAGTGTCTTTTCAATGGAGACATGGAACTGGTGTGGAGCTTTGATAACCAGGTGAACAATGAAGGAAGTATCTGATAGGTTTACAGCGTATAAAGACTCTCAGGGTCTTTTGTACTGTTTGCAATCCCACAAACATCCTAATTAGTTTTCTGTTCTGCATTTGAAAACACAGGTTTGGGTTAGGGTTAGGGTTAGACTAAAGGTTTCCAGGCATGCATGGGTTTTCCAGATGATTTCAAATTCAGCATTTAAAATAAAAAATACAAAAATGTTATGTTTACTCTCAATTCCTGTCTGGGTGATCAGGAATGGTTGTTTTTCTGTTTGTGACCATGTTCGACCTATCCGAGGTGAACCTCGCATTTTATCAGCTGGGAAGGGGTCCAACAAAACCTGCTGACCTTAAACAGGATGAACACAATCTTACCCTGACAACCCACTACACTTCAACCTTCTGAATGTTCCCTTAATCTGATCTACATTCCCCAACCTCACTTTGTACACCTGTTAAAATGTCTATACTTTTACATTTATTACTATTGGATAGTAGGGTTGAATAATTTGTACTCTGAAAATAAAGCACAAAACAATAAGATAACTGAATTCACTTATTTATAGATCAAAAATACTCTAAACCTTAGACCAATTGGAGATGTCACCTTTTAACAGGTGTAAAATCTGAGAACAATGTGGCATTCTTTCCCCAACTCTGTTCCAGAAGTTGCAGTGTATGACGTTTGCTCTTCTTTCACTTTTCCACTTGGATCATTTTAAATGAGTTAAATAAGTATACATTCTGGACATTCAAAGTCTTCAAGCTTGATCTATGTTGTTCCTATGTTTATGTGTAGTTTGGACGTATCATTGGGCTGGAATTTAAACTTCTGCAGTTGACATTACCTGTCAGTTTGCAAAAGCAACACAACCCATAGGTTTGAGAGTTAATGTCGCACACTTTGATCTCCGAAAATGTCCTTCTTGTTACTTTTTTGTGTGGTTTATTTGCAATCCATCTTTTTAAAATTCCATTTCAGGTATTCATAAAGAAACGTAAATATTTGCACCAGTTAAATCTATTTGTGAGACTTTAAGTAATTTTCTTTAAGTAAAAAAAATTTAACCTTTTGAAGCTGAATGCATCATATTTGATACATGAGTCTGTCAGCCCTCCACAAGAGCAATGGCAAAATACAAATTTCTTGTACTTTTTTGGGTCTCAGAATGTTTTTGTTATCTTAGGAAAAAATATATATTTTAGCTGTGTGACCTGTTGTATCAAATATGATACAAATTGAAATTTATAAAAAAATGTTCAGAAGGACCGATAAAGGCTCCAAATTCAAACATTTTGTTTTTCAATCAATTATTTAATGGCTCAGGACTTACAGGAGTTAAAAAGATTTTTTTTTATATATAATTATGATTAATACTGTAACTTTGGTTAATTATCTTTTTTGATTTTAGTAAAATTTTCTTTTTTTGTATTTTCTGGTGTAATTCCACTTTATAGAATTTGGGTTCATTATTGAACTACTGAGTATCTAATTGGTAGGTAAACACATATTGTATAATTAAGTTGTAGTGCTACATTTGATCTATTGCTGCAGATTTCAAGAGTCTCTGGCAGAGTCCTGGAGATGATTTTCAACAAGTGGGACTTCCAAGGTAATCTGCAGTGCAGCAGCCAAAACAACTCCTCACATCCTGTCTATGTCATTCAGACAACAGGTGAAAAACAAACTCTTTCTCTTCCATACAGACAATCACATACAAATGCACACATCATTTCCCAGAGCAGCAGGTTTATTAATTTCTATTTGCAGAGGCAGGATTTGTTGCACCAGTCAGCGGCCTCCCAAAAGAACTTCTGCAACTGTTTCCTAAATACACCAATGGGGGCTTTCAGAGCTCAGCTGGTTTGTATTACCAGTTGATAAACACATGGAAAATGCAAATTGTTTTTGGTTTTTTTTGCAGATGGAGTTTTGTTTTTAACTATAATGAAGTTCCCATGTTGCTGTTTTATCTAGAGGAAGATTATGAAATTGCTGGAAACAGCAGCCATGAAGCCAGTGAAAGTGATTTTCTAAAGTGGAGAAGTAATCGGAGTAGAAGTATAGAGGAAGAAGGGGTTTCAGGTGTGACAGCACTTCTGAACCCAACAATATGTCTCCATTTGGATAATATTTTACTGTTTACTGTAAACACACGCCAGTACCCTCAATATGATACGTAAGTAAACATGAACATTCACCCTGCAGTCATTTTTAGCGGTGACTTTCTTGATCACTGGTTTTAAATGTTTCTTGTCTTTCAGAAACAACTTGTACAACACAAACGGCAACTTTGACTGGGGTGCATTCAGACAGCTACAAGAAGACTTGACCTTATCCTGGACTCCGCCCAACTTATTTTCTGCGATTTTTAGTCAACCTGGAGTTTACGTTATCAGACTGAGCAGTAATCAGCACAAATGTATGGTAAATTGGTTTTAAATAATCAAAATGAGAGTTAACTCCATAACAGTTACAAATTTATGGTAAGACTTAGCAGAAAATTCTAGATTAAAATAGCTGCTGGTGGTAAACTAACAATATTCGTTTATTTTTTGCATCTGGCTGTTATATACAGGATTAGCAAATAAATGTGCTTCTCTATCACTTTAGGTTTTCTTAAAACAGAAAAAAACCTACATTTTCTAGGTGTTTAATCATTTTTTATATTTTAGAAATGTACTTTGTAAGTTACTGCTGCTCTCAGATTACTCAAATTTTATGTTCTTTGATTGTACACATATGCATGAATGCTACTCACTTTCAACAGCAGTTACTTGAATTTCTTCTCAGTATGTTAAAGTGATGCCTGCGGGTGGCCAGTGTTATGAGCCTGGCACTTTCTTCCCCACCATCCCTCGACAAGTGATCAGGTTAGGAATCAACAAAAGGCGAGATCTGCTTCTTAGACCAGACTGGCTTGTGACAGGAGGACTGCTGTTTGGAGCTGTGGTCATCCTCTGTGCATGCTTTATAGTTCTGGTATGTTTACAAACTCCTGCAGTGACTTTAGATTATGAAAGGATTCTTCTTTTTTTTTTTTTTTTAATTAGTACTCAATTAGTACTCATTACTTGTGTGTGTAGATCTTGTTCCGTGAATATGGGTGGCCGGAAAAAGAGTCAGTCAAAGTTCGGTATCGAATATTGCAGCTCGCATACCAAATGGATGACTACTCATCGAAAGGATCAAGGGTGATCTCATTCAGGAAAACTCACAGAAAGCAGCACGCTAGCATGACACAAGACTCCATTCAGCCAGGTAACGTGTCCTGGCCTACATCAAATACAAATAAGCACACACCCAAGCTCATTCACAAAAAAAAAAAAAAAAAAGCCTAAAGGCCAATACATTGCACAACTTAGACTCTAACGTGACATCCGACATGTCTGCAAATGCACCTGCTGAATGCATAGATAACACAAAGTGCCTAAACACATGGGAACCTCAAAGACCCCTGTGGCTTATTGCGTAACACTGACAGTGATCTTATGGGTGGGCCTTCCACCCAACCAATTGCTGAAAAAAAGCTTACGTCCAAGAGCTGAAATCACGTGTGGAGTCTGGCAGAAAACAGTTTAAGTGTCACATCAGAGGTCAGCTTCCAGGGACTGTTATTATTCAGTCCCTGAAGTGCACACATGCATTATCAAACGCTAAGCAAATCGATTTTAACCTTGCAAGCGTTCGTCAAACACATGTCCTTCTCGAGGTTTCCTCTACAGGAGACATTCAAGTTTTATGCATATTCTAAAATCTCCCATTGTGTGCTGCTTTATTTTTTTGCCTGTAGCCTGCCCAGGGGGCTTGGAGGAGTTCTGGGATTATGAACACCAAGTGGACCTGGAGGCCTTTAACAGTAACACATTTTACTGCCTCCTACTCAAGCAGAGCCTTTCTGTCACGTCACGGCTGGAGCAGCTCACCACTGAGGTCGGCGGCATTCCTGCTTGTCTTCTTTTCACTTTTCCTAAAAGACAATAGACTGAGAAAGAGTTTTCTCACCTTATAAGTATTAAAAATCAAAAGTTACATTTCTATAAAAGAGCTTACAACTAAGTAAGATGACTTCAAACAACAATTCACAAGAAGAATGGGGAAAATTTGATGTTATTTGTGCTATAATCAAAAAAAGTTTTCATATAATTATTTTTTACTTTTAGACTTTTTTTTTTTATTCGAACAAAAAAAAAAAACATCTGCCAAGGAATTTCAAAAGTCCTAATCAAAGACTTTTTTTCTTTTTGCTGGTCTAAAATCCATGAAAATCTTAACTATAACCTGCAATAGGAACTTCTTCAGACAAAATATTGATTTAACTCCAAAAGAAAAAAACAAAAAATCAATTTGCCTGATCCATTCATTGAATTCTTCCTTTCACTCATTTCCATTAAATCGGCTTGAGGTCAGAGTCCAGAAGCTCATTCATTCCTCTGCTCCAATCGTTATCAATGTTTTGTCTTTTCCTTTCATAGCTTCATCCTGTGCTTCATATATAGTTCACTGTTAAGTCTATTGAGGCATATTAAATATCACAAGTGATTAAATCTATCTTTTTTCGCCTTTGCAGTCCTCTATGCAGCATGTTCTTACTGTAATGTTACCAGGTGCTGTATGGAAGTCAGATTGTTATTACAGCCCTGAAGGCAGCCTGAGTGTACAGAAGTAAGAGGAGATGGTCTCCCACAAACATGCATGTCTCGGGGGTGTTGGTTAGATGACATATCAACTTATTAGCTGGATTAGAGATACCATTCAATTAGCATGTTCCTGAGAGGACTTTTGCCCAAACATACATTTGTGTATCCAGGTGAAGGAGCTCCATCGAGGCGTTGTTGGGAAACTACAGCTTCTCCACCCACGTATGATGGCAGAGGAGAGGGTGGAGGAGCGCTATGAAAGGATGAGGAGAGAAGTGGAAAGAGAAGTGGTGCGAAGGAAGACTTTGGGCTCACAGCTGAGGAGTCTGCTCGACAGTCAGTTGCAGGTTTATCCAAAGCAGCACAAAGGCATACAAAAAAACGTCTTAAAAACCCAAGAAATAAAAACATGTCTTTGTCTTAAATGACTTCTTTGACCCTGATGTGTTTGCAATAAAAGCAAGGAATCCACCAAAACCACACAAACAGATTTGCTGTGACTGATTTTCTTTCAGGTTCTGATGAGAGAGCTGCAGGCCAAGAGGAGGGCTTACACCGTGTTTATGTCTCAGCTCAAAGAGTGCAGCAGGCTTCTAGCCAAGTCTCATAACACCCACTCATCCACCTGTGAGCTGCACCACAAAATGTGAGAATGTGTCTGTGTTTTTTTTTTTTTTTTTGTTTATTTTACTAGCATAAAGCACAAAACTATTTCATTACCTGTCATTGTTGCTTTTTTCCTCTCTCTTCATTTTCAGTTTGGTCCAAAAGCTCGCAGCCCTCGTAGATGAAATGGGAGAGCTGGTGTCAACAGAGTGCCACCGCCAAGGGGCGTGGGGCTTGCTGGCTGAAGGCACTGGAGCTAGATTGCTGTGTCCTGACTCTGGAGGTGTCCTGACCAAAGATGACCTCTTTGGTGAGTTGAAAGCAGCTGGAGGGGAAAGCAGACATGCGTGAACGCGATCCTTGCACAACAGCACCATCTATTGTTAAATATATATACTGCAACGACTAGACTGCTTGAAGTTGTTCACTTTTCAGCACATCCCATCAGGGTTTGCCACAGCAAATCAGCTTTCACTGATTGGCACAGATGGTTGGGCAGAGAGGTTTTATGCTGGATGCCCTTCCTGATGCCACCCTGTATTTTCAAGCCAGAGGGAGACCCAGATAGGCTGCAACACACATTTTTTTTTTTTAAATTGCAATGACTGTCATGCACTTTTGGTGATACATGCAAGGAAATCATTAGTCTTTTTTTTGTTGGTTTTCTTTTTTGTCTTTACACCACAGCACAATAATTCTTTGCATATTTGCACACGTTAATTTTCTTTCTCCCTTTCCTCCAGGTCCGGATGGGTCCCCACGAGCCTCTCCGGCAATTTACCACGATGCAGTCACGGGCCTCATAAGACCAAATACTCACAGCCACATGCTGTTAAACAGTGGCCACACCATGGCAGTGCCACCCAGCTTCTTCCTTCACCCACAAACCGCCAGAGTTATGCCAATCATTGGAAATGTGGCCTATGATCCAGCCAGCTCTACATTAGTAGTTACAACTGATCTCTGCAGAGGTAATGAAAAAGAGGCGTTACATGCAAAACACAAACATTTGTGACTAATGAGGTGGAGATGAGGGCCAGAGTGTATGACATTTTCTTTAGGCACCCACACAGCGAGTGGAGTGGTGAGAAAAGCAGCTCAAGGAGAGTCTATGGTTTGATTCCCAAGAAGTCAGTCTCTCCAGCTAAATAAAAGATACCTGCACACCTCAATTCTCTGTCCCATATTGTACCAGCTGTAACTGGTAAAATGAATCGAGTGAAGGAGCAGGACGTGATTGGTCAGCTGTAAGAGACAAAGCCTGCTACAACAGGGACTTTAAACATGGAGAAGCAACAGAGGAAAATATAATTTCTTAAAGCAAAACATTTTAAAGCAGAAAAAGTTAGATTAATGAATCTCATATTCGCTGTGTGGAGTGCACTGTCAACGTTAACAGATGCTACCTTTCCCTTCTCACATTCATCTTCCTGTCTACATTTGCACGAGTCTTTTTAAATGACTGGAATAAAACAAATACACTGTAGCTGCAAGAATCTGTGGCACCTCAATATTTCTTTGAACAGGAAATGTCCAACATTTCCTTTGTCAAAGAGGCAAGAAATTCTTCTAGCCCTTCTCCTTGGTATTTACTTTTTTTATATATTCCTTTTTTGTTCCTTCTTGATCTATCTTTTAAAACAAAATGCAATCTTCCTATGAGGTACAAGCTTGAAGGATTATTAGTGTGAACTGTTCTTTGTGTATTTTTTTTTTACTTGCACACAAATAAGACCTTTTTGAGACGGAAATTAAAAACTAAAAAGAACTGTACTGTCCAAAAGTTGAATATCATCCAAGGGATTGATCAGGCTGGAAGACAGAGAGACAACTAGAATCAGAAAGCAGGAAGAAACCAGAGGAATCTTTTAACGGATGTGGGATCAATACTACAATATGTTTGTTGACAGACTCAAACAAAGTGTAGGTGGGTTGCAGGTGTGTCAGGAGTCCCCACCAGTACTCCAGCACTGTTTTGAAGACAAAACATAAAACAACAAAAGATGCTTTAGGACAGTAGTAAATGAAACAACCAAAAGAGGGAGACAGAGGGACAGGGATATGCCAAACCATAATCGTATTGTCCATAAAACACTAATGACATGTAACAGTATGACAAAATTATGCTTGACAAAAAATCTATTCTACTGATCAAGGTAACACAAGCAGTTAATACATAAATTACTATATAGTTTGTGTTAAAATACGAAAAGATGAGATGGGCTTCTATCAAAGGAAAAAGTAAGTTTGTAAAAATTTAACTGAGGTTGTTTTTAGACAAAATATTTGATGGATCATATTATCATTAAGTTATAGAGTTCAAAGCATAGTAATAAAATAAATTGATGACACTGATGGGATGCAATTTTTAGTAGGTGGCCTCTCCATTAGAAAGGTAATATCTGCTATCTTTTATATTTCAGGTGACAATAGAAAGTGGGACAGCCCCCTTCTTCCTTTCATTCCTTACCCAACTTCCTGCCGATCCGATCGGCCTCTTCCCAGCACTCCGATGAAACCCCTTAGACTGGGACAGAAGTTACATTTAGGCATGCCCATGGCAGATCCTGACACTGGCATCCCAGTACCTACTTTGGCTGTAACCATCCACCCACAAACTGGATCAGTATACCCACTGGGAAGGCTGCATGCCTGCCCACTGACGCACCTGCCACAACCCATACAAATAGGCTTTCCCATGCTGGACTCCAGGACAGGGAACATTGTACTCACTGCTGGGGTGACTTTGGATCCAGTAACTGGTAAGTACTGCTGGCAAAAGGCGACCTGTGCGTGCCACGCCTTCAACCCCTCAGATTTGTTTTGTGTGTTTGTGCAGGAGATGTGCTGCCAGTGGGAGGAGTGATGCTGGCTGAGACCTTCTCTGAACCTCTGAGTGGGCGAATGGTGAGAGTTGGGGGAGGCAGCATGAGAGCTGGACAGGTGGTGCCGACCACAGGAGGATATCAAACACTCCTGGACAGCAAGGTACTTCCTTTGTTTAAGAAAGAATCACATATTCAAAGAACATGACTCAGTCTACTTTTGAGTTAATCAGAATTACGTGGTAAAGATGAGCATTTATGCCAAGTTAAGATCAAAGAACATTCATATCTTTGTATTCTCCTTTACACAGAGTATCTTACTTTAAAAAAAGTTTATATTAGATAAAGTAGCACAAGATAAGAAAACTGAGACACCAAAAGTGCATCCAGGAACATTTGAACTCAAGAGTTGAAGAGAAATGATTAAAGTATGATGTACATGTTCTTTTTAAAGTATATTATGAGAATATTATAAGAATATTATGAGTTTAATCACATAACATTCTGCCACAATTTAAAAAATAGAAAATGGCTGGTTATTTTTCTTGTCTTTTTTTTCTCAGGTTCTAGCAGAAATGTTGATGGTTTTGGATCACATGAGGCCTCTAATTGAGGAGTTTGCTTTAGGTCCAACTGTACCTCTTCCACAACCCTATCCAGGCAATGAGAAAGCGACCGGTGAACAAGATCATCTTGTGTCTGCTACCAAAGAGCTGGAGCAAGCCTGGGGGAGGAGCTTGCACTGTCAGCTGCAGTTTCAGACCAGGCTGGAGATGCTGCTAGAGTGCGCTGTCGGTCTTCAGCAGGATGGAGGGGCTCTTGGTAAGAGAGGAAGATTGACACATATGATAGATTTTATATTGTTTCAAAAGAAAATCTAGTACAATGTTTGCCTCCTTTTCATTTTTGCAAGCTTCATGGTTTCTGTTTGTTGTTGCTGCAAATGAAGTTCCTATTGTGTATTTACATGGTACTTGTGTTGTTCCTAAGTGTAATATACCTACTGAGTTTTTATGAGGAGCTTGCTAATGGTGGTTGGTATTTATGTGATACTTTTGTGGTTCCTTATCACGTGTTTCGTCTTTCTTACTTAAGTAAGAAAAAAGCAAGTACACAGAAAGTACCTTTTGAGTACTTTGAATTCATGTGCTAAGTTTATGTGTGTTTAATGGTACCTTCCATGTGTAAGAAGACAGTAGGTACACAGAAAGTACCTTTTTAGTAAGGATAAACTGGACTGTAAAAGAAAGACTTCCCTATTTCAACTGTATTACATGGTACGTAATCCTATGTCATAAAAAAGTTCTTTCCGCAGAAAAAAACAGAAAACTAATTAGTCAAGAGAGTAGTAAAATAGATGATAAAGAAAGCACAATCTTTTGTTTAATAAAAGCAACCAAACAAACAAAATAACTGACAAATCAGGAGCATTCCAATATTCAGAATTGAAAAAATCAATTTGCATTTTTAGAACCTCGGAAAACATCTGATAAGCAAAGCAGTGCGTTTTCCAATAAGGGCATTAGTCAATTGAACATAGACTCAAAGTCAGCTATTGGCAATTTTAACAGTATACATTTGTCAGAGTAAGTAAGCAGATCCCAGAGCAGAGTCAGATGCAAGGAAAACATGGGCACAAAACAACAAAAGCACAACAAGGAAAGAGAAGAGAAACCAAACCATAACAACATTTGCATAATTGCACACCCAGACTTAGCAGGAAAAATACGCAAACCATTAAAAACACCAACACACTGCTTTTTGTCCTTTTAAAAGGAGACGCATAAAAGAAAAGAATGAGGTCTGCTTAAATGAAAGTCTTTTGGGTCATTACTTTAGGCTTCCTCTCTGTTGAAAGGAGAAAGAAAAAGGGTCATAGGAAAGAGGAAAACTGTATGATTGCGCTGTAAAATACATTTACACAAATTTAGCCAAAGGAACATCTTTTAATGTCTCTTTTTTTCTACCTTAAAACACTTTTTCTGTTATTCAAATCAGGAGAAATGTCTATGCCAGGTTCGGATGTGTGTGTGCCAGCTTTGTTGGGGATGGAATACCCTGACCCTTTGGGATCAGGTCTCAGTGTGCCTGTGCTTGGGTGTCACACTGATCCCGTCTCTGGATATACAATGCCTTTGGTCGGTACCATGGAAGATCCTGGAGGAAAAGGTACCACTAAGAATTAAGCAATGGGATTTTTTAGCACTATGTACTTGTACTTTGTAACCATCTGTTCTACACCTGACAGGCATGGTGGCGATTCACTATGGGTCCCAAACCATTGATCCAGTCACTGGGCTCATGGCCACAGTTGTTGGGATAAGACTGGATGTTTTAAAAAAGACGACTGTTCCTGTTACAGCCGCATACTGGCTTATGATGGCTGAACAAACCAACACTGTCCAGGTATGAAGACAAATAGACATTTTTGGGGCAAACTTTTACCTTAAAACCCCCTTTTTTTGACATTGTTTGATTTTTTTTATTTTTAGTCAAGTTGTGCATTTTGTTTTTATTTTTCTCCACCAGGTTGAAGTACTGCATAGAGAGGTTTGTGCGAGAAACACTTACTGGCAGAAACAAAGGCATCGGGAGGAAGAAATCCTTATTGATCTGGACTCAGCTCTTTACCCGTGTCTCTGCGGAGTTACAGATGCAGGCAGTTATCAGGTTAGTATGGGGTAGCATGCCTGAAAAGAGGCATTTTGATTTGCAAATATGTATTTTATTCATTTCCTTATTTATTATTCATTTCAAACAAAACAATAAAACAGGAGAAGTAACAGAAAAAATCCTCAAGTGTTCTATGTGAACCTTTTGATTCATTTATCTTCTATACCGTTTTGTCCCTTTCGGTGTCGCCAGAGCCTAACCCGGGCCACTCATGGGCGAGTGTAAGGGACACCCCTTGACAGGTCGCCAGTCTGTTGCGGTGGCCACAATCACACACATGCACACTCACATCCACACCTAGGGACAATTTAGATTAACCAATGAACCTATGAAGCATGTTTTTGGATGGTGGGAGGAAGCCAGAGTCCCTGGAGAAAACCCTTGTATGCACGGGGAGAACATGCTAACTCCACACAGAAAGGTCCCCCATTGGTGACACTGTTTCAAGTCCCCAGCTGGGACTTATTTGTCACAATAACCATTTTTGTTCTACTACCTGTTTTTTTACTACATGTTTTCAACATGCTCTTAATCCAAAGTTTTTTCATTTTATTTTTTTCTTTATTGCAAAATATTCAAGTTATAAACTGACCAATCAGGTGCCTTAAAAAAGTACATGGTGCTCGCTGGCCCCCCCATTCCTAATGCTTGAAATGTTTTATTGACCGCTTTCAGTGGTAGTGGTGTGGGCTTACAAGTTCACTCCTGATTGGCAAGAGTAGTTGCCATATAAATGTTGACTCAGACCAGCTTGGACCAATCCCTGCTAACTGAAGTTGCATGGTGGCATCTGTATTGCGAAAATAATGGCAACTGAATCGGCTTCCTCTTTTTGTAGCCAGATGTACACCGTTTACATTATACATTGTAATATTATACTCACTTTTTCCAATTCTCATATTTAGTCAATATTTGAAATCGTTGGAATGGTCCACATGTGTATAAGGATTGTTCAAAGGCTTTTGCAAAACTGATGTCCCTCCAGTTTTGTACCTAGGAATTTCTCTAATACACAGAGTTTATTATTTGTGTATCCTTAGGTGTCTCCTTAGTAATTTGAGGTGTTTTGGGTTTCAGGATGCAACCGCTTGCTGTAAATTTCTTACTCTGTAGTTTCAGTGGTCAGGGAGGCAGCTGAGGGAAGCAACTGGGGAGCTGCAGGATGCGGCACACACTGAAGCCCAGAGAAGAGCAGCTCAGCGCTCCAACTTGGCTCTTGTTTTACCCCAACACGTGCTACACATCGTCTCTTGGGGTAAACTGCATGAAAATATGGCAGAATAGAAAAAAATCAAGAGGGAAAATGACAGAAATAAGCACACTTCAAACATTTCACACTCTCAGAATGACAGACCTGGTGTGCCAGTGCCTCTTATTGTGTGTAGCTCTCAGTTAGGTGATTTACATTATACCAATGTTCAGCCATGGATTTGGGTTGGAAGCAAGCGACAGTATTTACAATCATCTATGTTGCAGGTGATCGGGAAGAATGGGACCAGGATTGTGCTTGGCACTCAGAGCTCATTTCATGCCTAGATAAGATTGACATTTGTATGGAACAACTGCAACAAGACCTGGAAAAATGGATGATTCAGGCAGGAGAACGATCTACAAAGCTTCAAACCATGGTCAGAACACCTTCATAGTTTGCTTTTGAATAGCAATAAAGTGTGGAGCTGGTAAAGTAGATAGTTCAGACAAATCGTGCATTTTGTGGTAAAAGCACGACATTTGGAATGGATGTACCTTAGTGTAGCCTTGAGAACTGATGTTGCTTCACAGGACACAAGAACTGGAATTTTATACATCAATTTATTGTTTTTTTTTCAAACAAAACCAAATATATTAAGACTTGCTTTCAGTAGGTAAAACAAAACAAACAAACAAACAAAAAAAACATAGGTTGTCCTTTGGCAACTGGTTGATGTATTTTGGCGAAAGATTTGTTCATACAAACATTTTGAAAAAAGCAACATAAAATACAGCAGTGAACTCTGACCACAGAGAATTGAACATAAAAATCACAATTCCTTACAATATACTAAGTAAGCACTGGAAAAGCTACAAATAAATATTCAAACAAAAACTCACAGTTTTAGCTGTAACACACACTCAGGAACACTGGAAATAGCGCCTTTTTCGTACACGCTACACAACTGTCATGGCTTCATAAATGCTAACAAATAACTTCAAACAAAGTAACAGCAAAATACATGTTTTACATGTTTTGTGTAATATACCTTACAACTTCACGAAAAGTATTTCTTTCACGCCAATCAATTTGCAGTGGAGTCAAAAAAGCTTGTCAGGAAGACGACTGCCTTATGGTTTTTCAAAGTAAATGTCAAGCGAAAACCTCCGCAACACTGCCCTCTACTGGTTAAACACAATCACATTTAAAGCAACTGCACATTCGCAGTTATTTTGATAACTAAAACGTTCAGTAGTTATCGGAGGAAAACCATTATTATATTATAGAACTGTAACAAATAGACTTGTAATCTAATAGTGTTTCAGAATCAAACAGGGAATTAGATAGCCATTTACCACTCTACTGAATTAGGATCCCCTCTTTCAGGAAAGCATATTAGCTGCAAGAAAAACTCAAAATGGTGGCTATTTGTAAAGATGGTGGCCATACACTCAGTTGTTACAAAGATATTGAATGTGTATTTTTCACAGTCTCAACAATATGGGCACAAAATGCAGTCTTTAAATGTAACCATGTTTACTTGTAAACATCATTTATGCATGCGAACTTTGGTGCAAATCTGTAACAGATTCACTTTGACAAAAAAAAAATGTTAAGCGAATGCGAATAAAAAGCCTGTTGATATTTGTCTTCCAGGACAGAGAAGTGTGTCAAAGAGAGTTGTTGGAGCTGTGCAGCTCCAGACAGACAGACTTGGACACTGCTCTCAGTTTGCTGCAGTATGTGAGACAATTTTCCAGTCTGCGTGCTGATACTGCCCAGGTAAAAAAAGATCACAAAAAAATGTCACCCCACTTAGTGACACCAAAGGAATCTATCACTAATAGTAACACAATGAAAATACACTTATTTACTGAAAATTTATACGAATGTGAATCTGATTTGATCACTCAGAGTCAAATTTAATTTGATTTAAATATGATTACAAATGAGAGATTTGTTTACCCACACTGGATGAAGCTCAGTGCACTCCCTGGGAAGCAAACCCAGGTTTCCTGCACATCAGTTCTACACCCATCCAACTTGTTGGGCTTTTTATTTTTTATTTTGCTATGTTGTCTTAAATGCCTACCTTTCACAGGAGCTTTGTGCTTGAGCTTCCCTCTAAGTCTGAAATGTTCTGGCCAGACAGACCAAGGGTCTAGTTTAGCCATGCATGTGTGACCTATTATCTCACCCCAGACAGAGTAAGATCCTGCCTTCATTCTCCCTGTCTAAGATGCATGGCATTGTTTTTCTCCATTTGTCTGTCTAGGCTGTATTGTGTGGGACGTTTTGGTTCAGGGAATATGGCTTGCCTCTGTGCAGAAGACAGGAGCCAAACATGAAGCCTCTAAGTCTGTTCCAACAGAAAGCTTTCCCTCTGTTGGTGCGGCTGAACCAGCTTCTGGAAGAGAAGAAACCAACCAGGTCTTCCCCCGAAACCTGCAATCAACATATTTCTGGCTCAGAGGCAATGCCAGACAGCGGTACAGAATTTACTCTGCTTCACAGACAATACACATGAAGTAGTAGTTTAGATCACTACTTTTTTTGGTAACAATCCTCTATTAGGTTTAATAAAAGTCATTTCTAGGGCAGGGTGTTTGTTCAAACCAGTCCTTGGACCATTGATTGACTACAGTAGTTGTATTGTTCAAGGTTCACACTGCATTTAACAAAATGGCTTTAAAATCATTAATCAAATTTAGTTTGATTCCACAGCTGTCGGGAATGGTCTCAAACAATTGTCCAAGTTGTTATTAATTAAAAAAAAGCATATAATAATCAGTACAGTAAATGGGTGAGTAAATAGCATTTTTTTGCAGCACAGAAGTATTGTCACTGCACCAACTCATCACCCTTACCATCAAACTTGACAACCTGCTGAGAACCCACTGGCTACGCAACGCACTCTCAGTGAGCACCATGGCTGTCTCATCACTTACCCTTAAGGGGCCTCTGGTTCAGCCCGTGCAACTCTGCTCCACCCAGCTGTCTCCAGGGGAAAGAGCGAGACCCTTCCGGTAGAACCTCTGTCTTTACTGCGGTTAGCCTGCCACACTTTTCCCAACTGCCACCCACGACGCTCTGCAAAACTGGTATTCGCACCTTCACTCTGCCAATTTCCCTGCGTTTTAAAAACACGTGTGGAAACACAAGCTATGATTGACTCTGGGGGGCCCGGCCTGTCATCTTCAGTCTGTCTTGGCTGGAGAGGTACAATCCCACTATAAACTGGTCAGAGCACAAACTCTTGTTCACCTTCGCTCACTGCCAGTGCCACTGCCTTCAGGGTTTGGGGTGTCCATTGAACGTGCTCCATCGTGGGCGGTCGCGGCCACCACCCTCGCAGAGAGCAGTGCGATAGAGGAGGAGGAGGGGTTGCTGGTCCATTACTGGGATCGGTGGGAGGCTTTCAATAAGCAGCGTGCCACACAACTTCCTCCGCAACTGTGCCATCGACCTCCTACCTGGAGCTATGCCCATCCGAGGATGGTGTTCCTGCTGTCTGCCATGCAGTCATACATCTGGGAGGAGTTGGCAAAGGGCTTCATCTGACCGTCTAGATCCCCAGCCTCAGCAGAGAGATGGTGGCCTAAGACTGTATCCACTACCGCAGCCTCAATGAAGTGACTGTAAAGTATCATTACCCTCTGCCTCTTGTTCTCCCAGCTCTGGAGCAGCACAGCTCAGCCCGCTTTTTCACGGAACTGAATGTGAGGAGCACCTACAATCTCATCCACAAACAAGAACAGGATGAATAGAAGACAGATTTTTCTGCCACCTCCGGACATTATGAGCATCTGGTCATGCCCTTTGGTCTCTGTAACACCCCTTCTGTGTCCCAGGCTTTTGTCAACTACATTTCCGGGACATGCTACAATGCTATGTTGTTTGTGTGTACATCGACGACATCCTGCATTACTCGTTTGAGGAGCAGGTTGCACATGTCAGGCAAGTGTGACAGCGGCTGAAAAACACAAACTGCATGCCAAGGGGGAGAAATGCTAGCTCCACAAGACCTCCATCACATTTCTGATTGGTGACGAGGGCGCGGCAACGGAGCAAGGTAAGGTGGAGACGGTGTGACAGTGGCCCCAGCTGACCTCAGTAAGAGAGCTGCAACGGTTTCTCGGGTTTGCCAACTTCTACCAGTGATTCATCTGTGGCTTTAGTGCGGTGGCAGCTCCTCTCACTTTCGTCCTGAAAGGGGCTCCTAAGTGCCTGCTCTGGACTCCAGTGGTCACTGAGGGTTCTGGACACTGAAACAGAGCTTTAGCCAGGCATCCATTCTTCATCGCCTAGGCCCAGCTGTTCAATTTACTGTGGAAGTGGATACTTCTAACACAGGGGAAGGAGCTGTGCTTTCACAACGCCATCAGCCAGTCAAGACGTTTCTGTGTGCCTACTACTCAATAAAGCTTAACTACGCAGAGTGGAACTATGACGTGGGTGACCGCGAAATGCTGGCAATGAAGGAGGAATTCTCTGAGTGGAGGCACTGTCTTGAGGGGTTGGCTCTACCTCTCTTAATCCTAATTGACCTGAAGAACCTGGAGCATATCAAGACCCCCAAATGGTTAAACCCACTGCAGGCACATTGGTCTCTGTTCTCTTCCTGCTTTTGTTTCAAGATCCTGTATCGTCCAGGCTGGAAAGGCCAATGCTCTGTCTCGTCCCCATGACAACTCTGCGTAGGAATAATTTGCACCAGAACCCATTGTGCCCTTGTCGATGATCCTGGCTCCCACGCTACGGGACATAATGACCTAGATGGCGGAACTCAATGCTTCTGAGGCTCCACCACCGTCCTGCCCAGTAGATAGGTGTACGTTGATCCGTCCCATCGGCACAGAATTCTCCACTTTGTGCATGACTCACTGGCAGCCGGACACCTATGGCCAGAAAAACTCTTTCTGGTGGCCCACACTGCAGGCAGATGTAACCCAGTAAATCACACAGTGTACTTCCTGCTAAATGGCCAAGTAACCTCAGCTTCCTGCCGGCCTCCTGCAACTGCTGCCCATACCACGGCATCCCTGGTCACACTTCACAGTGGACTTCATCCCTTACCTACCCGTTTGAGAGGTAACACCCCCATCCTCTATGTCATTGATTTTTTTTTTTTCAAAATCGTGCCGGCTGATCCCATTGCCCAAGCTACCCATAGCTCTGGAAACTGTAGAACAGCTCCTCAATCACGTGTTCTGGCCATCATGTTGGACCATGGCCCCCAGTTCACCTCACGAGTGTGGGAAGCACTGCGCAAGGGTCTGGGCATAAATGAGTCTCACCTTCAGCTACCATTCCCAGTCTAATGGCCAAGTGGAACGCTTGAACCAGGAAATTATGTGATTCCTCCAAACTACTGCAGCCAGCATCAAGAGGACTGGAGTGGATTCCTGGTTTGGGCCAACTATGCCCAGAACTCCCTCAAAAAGGGAGTGTGTGCTGGGGGTTCAACCTCATTTCTTTCCCTGGTTGGGCGGATCTACAGAGAAGCCAGTTGTAAACAAGTGGTTCCGCCGCTTTGAGGAGATGTGGGAGGCAGCTCACTTTCAGCTCTGGCGCGCTGTCCACCAGACCCAAGAGAAGGCTGATTGGCACCGAAGTGAGGGGCCCAATCTGGTCAGTGGCCAGTGGATCTGGCTCTCTACTGGAAACCTCCAGCTGGGACTCCCCTGCAAAAAGTCTGATGTCAGCATGCCCCCCGTGATGGTGGAAGGCAAGGCGGCCTACCTCGTCAAGAAGGTCCTGGATTCCTGACGCCATGAGGGTTGGCTTGAATATCTGGTGGATTTGGAGGAGTACTAGCTGAAGAAGCGCCCCTGGGTTGCTGCTAATGACAGCCTTGACCCTTCCCTAGATAGCTACTTCCAATGATGCCACCGGCCCCATCCCTGTGGTCAACTCTGGCATTGGAGGGCCCCTCGCTTCCAAGGATGCATGGGGGTGGTTCCTTCAGAAGTCAATGTTCTGTCTCCCCTTCTGCTCACCGGCAGGAGCCATCTCCAGAGTACTGACTGCATTCAATCTCCCATCAACTCCAGCACAGAGTGTCTGAATGTGGCCCATCTGACTCTCATCTGCTAATCAGTCACTGGACACTTAAGCACTGCTCAGAGTCATGCTCAGTGTGAAGTATTGTTTGTGCCTTTCAGCATGCACACCAAGCATTATCAAACCTGGTCTTCTGTGTACCTGACCCCGCTTTGTCTCTCACTCTGCTTCTTTGCCGCTTGCCCTGACCCTTGCCTGGATTCTGACCCTGATTTCATTTTGTGGACTTTTAGTCTGTACTTATGCTACTGTCTGAACCTATAAACCTGCTGCATTTGGAACCAGCCGTCTGCCCTTTTTGTGAAAAACAGACTTATCTCTCTGTTGCTGTGTCAGCAGTGGAAAGCAGGCTGGCATTGTGAATTAATATTCATGCTGCAGGAAGAAGGAATCAGTTTACTTTGCTTATCTGAAAACCTTTCACTGTTGTAGTAGGCGGTGATAAACTCGGGAAGCAGACAAGAGGCTATTGCAAAAAACATGTGGGAATGTGAATGTGTTCTGCTGGATGGAACACATCCCCACTGAATGGAAGAGGAGCTTATGGTGGAAGAGGAGTATATGTTTATGAAAACAAATGTATTTTACTGCATTATCAACAATTTCTTTAAAAAAAAACCCATCAGTTATTGGATTTATATTCCAAATAGACAAAGGCAGGAGGAGGGTGAGGAAGCAAAAAAAGCCAAATTTACTGGTTAGTTTTTTATATTTAGTTTATCTCAGTCTACTGTTACATCTCTGTTACTGTTGAATACTTTCTGCAAAATACACTGTGGTTTTAAGTATCCCCTGTTAGTTTTCCAACTACCCCATGTTATGTTGAAGTGGAGCTGAAATTATGGTTAAATTTTTTTCTTTTATCTGCCTGTAAACCCAAATAAAAGAAAAACACAATGGTATAATATCTACTAGAGGAAGATAAGAAAATGTTTCAAGAGGATCCAGATTGAAAAAAGCTAGCATTGATCACAGTAACCTGAAACTTTCAATCTGTAACATAGCATGTGCTGCTTTACTTCACTATATGACCATTTTAAGCAATTTTAAAATAAATGGCATCAAGAACATTAACCCAAAGTAGGATTTTATATTCTCAATACTAGCCTCAATTAGCAGCACGCTGAACAGGCTGCCGTTCAAAGTAGCATACTGGCTGTAAATAAAATGTGTCAAACTTTAAATGTTCGTCAGCTCTAATTGAACAAAAATGTTTTACCTTAAAATTTTAACTATGTGAGGAAAAATGAGCCACTGTTTTTAAAGTGATCAAATTAAGTTAAGGATAACATCTTTTACAGAATCTAATTTCCTGTCAAGGGTCTTGCAGCTGGTGCACACAGTTTGTTTTGAAGATCATGAAGCAGTGAAACCTCATTGTGGGAAACATGACTGATTCTGAGAAACACACTGACGCCCATTTTTCTGAGCTATGTGTGTACACCTTCCCAGCACTGGGGCAGTTTCTTAAAATAAGCCTCAAAATAACCGTTTGGCAGGATCATTATATATGACTGTGTCCTAATCCAGAAGTTAATATATTTTAGTTTAATATATTAAATATTTTTCATCTTGTTGGATTGCATATAAATAGTTAAAAACCTTCCTTTTACTTGACATGAGTGCTGTTTTTATATAAAGGTTTTATTCATGTTACCAAATGAAACACCAAACATTCTTTGAAAGATCTGGTAAATGTCATTCAGTCTCACAATCCTCTTGACCAGCGAGTTGCCCACACACAGTGTTGGGCAAGTTACTTCTAAAAAGTAATTGATTACTCTACTCAGTTACTAGATCAACATTGTAATTAAGTTACTTTACTCATTACCTATTTAAAAAAGTAATTAACTACTCGTTAGTTTAGATTCATAGACATATTCTCAAGGGAATAACAGTTTAGCACAAACAAGATCCTCTTGTCTTTCATTTTACAGAGCTCCTCTGAAAAGGAGATTTTTAATCTCAATATGACTAATCTGGTTAAATAAAGGTAGAAATAAAATTAAATTAAACAAAATAATAAAAATGTATATTTTTAAAGCAATAACCTTGTGGAAGGTATTAACATGGTTCAAGACATAACCTGCTTCATTTGAATTCAGACAATAGGGCGAAAAATGACACAAAAACAATTTACTGTTGCAACATATGTGGTGTATGCTGCAGCTCAAAGTCAGATGTGGAAAATACTGTTACATAATATTCATCTCTATTAAATCTGCAACCAGACAGTTTTTGTAGACACAAAGAACTATTAAATGCCCCCATTTTCATTTTGGTCAACTTCAGTGCATTTCATTACAATGAGTTGATGCATCAGTATATCTTTCTACAAAGCCTTTTGTGAACAGTTCTGCACGGCTGCAAGTCTACCAAACTATGTACGCCACACCACCCCCACAGAGCGCGAGCTCCAAGTCAAATTGACCAGTCGCGAAAAGCTTGGAGAGAAAGGGTGAATTAATACAGAAAAAATTGTCTCCAAGTTCTCAGGTAGGAGGGGGCTCTTGTCTTTCACATCAAAGAGCGGCTTTAGAGTTGTTTCATTCGTAACAGACAGATCAGTACACAGGGCTGATCTCTGCTCTGCCGCTCAACTGCTGCTCTGCGGAGATGACAGGACTCCTCGCAGGGCAGCATCTCTTTTGGTCTCATCTTTGAGGCAGTTTGGAAAGCACCTTGACTCCAGCAATGAGGGCATGTTGGTACTTTGACCAATCCCCAACTCTGCACATGCGTGCATGTATGTACCAGTTACTCCGTTTTGTATTAAAGTAATATGCGTTTTCATTTCATCAAAATGTCAGAGCCTAAGTAAGTAACAAGGGTTTCTATAGTCCAGTAACTGTAATTACTTATGTAAATTTGAACTGTTATTTGTTACGTTACTTTGTTACCACCATCACTGCCCACATACAAGTCACACAGACATGCTGTTTCTTCTGGAGGGCACACAGGGTGAGATGAAGCACAGTGATTACACTCATAATAAACCACATCTACAATTTACAGTTCTTCAATACCGTCATGTGACAAAAGCTTTGATGTTGGCCTAAAAGGTGACAAAAACTTTTTCTAAAAAACAAAATTATGAGAAAAATACCACATCTCAAATTCCAGTTGTGCCATGCGAAATCCTTGTGAATTATCTAGAATCTTCAAAATTCAATATGTTTTTCTAGTTGTTGTCTTCATTTGCTTGCAGAGAGCCAACAGACACAGGAATCTGTTCAATGCACACACATTACTATTCCCGCAATTCCAGGTATTTTATTTTTAAACATACAATTAGATCATAGACATGCTTTTATCATCCCGTGCCTCATAAATTGGTTTATTCCCCAGAGGAGCAGTGGACAAAGCTGGTGAAGCTTTCTCCTCTATTCCAGCTGATGAAGGATATAGATCTACAGTTGAAAGACTCTGCCAAAAAAGCTGGTTTTCTTGGAAGAGAGCCTATTGGTAAGTAGGTTTGTTTGAGTGTTTTTTTTTTATTTTCTGTTGCTTTTGTACCAACTCCGTAAAGATGATTAGCTAAACGAAATGTGAGATATTTGTGAGCCTTACTTTTTTCAAAATTAACTGCCATAAAAATGACTTAATGGTGTGATTCTTTTCTGTGCTATGTCAAGACAGAAGCAAAGGTTTTGCAGATGTCCTTGATGCTCAGTGGGAGTGTGAGGGTGAGCTCATACCATTGGATCTGTCAGTCCTCAACCCCAGGGAGGTCCTGGTCTACCAACATGGTCTCTTTTTGATGCATTCGTTGCATGAAGCGAATCTGGTTGGTGCATTAACTCTTACTCTGTAGTCAATTTGCATTTCAAATGCATTAGTGCTGTTTTAGTGTTAAAACAGCAATTTAACAACCATGCAATTGTTGAGATATTTATGAAATGCATCTTTAGCAAAAAAAAAAGTCATTTTCACAGTCAAAATTTATTTTTCATGTAGATTTAACTTCAAAATATAGCCTGATATTTAAAAAAGACCAGACAATTTTTTGTGCTCAACAGACTCCAGCTATTTCTCTTCAAATAGCATCCAGCCTCCCAAACAACAACTACTTCAACAATGCTTTCAGAAATTCCTTCTTTTATCAGGTAAACTTGCACATTTTTGATAAAACTTTTTTTCTGTGTTTCCCAGCATCTTTAAAAAAAGCTGTTTTATCTTGATGCAAAGATCAGTTGCTGGTACAGAATCACATTCGGTACATTTTTGCCACTATGTGGAAACAAACTTAACAAAATTTGACACAAAAGTATAGCCCGAAGACAAATAAAAAAAAAGCCTACTGACACTGAGGCACAATAATCAAGTAGGCCTTTGAGGTTTAGACACAAATCATGCACATTTCTTTGTGGGCTGGAAAGAGATCAAACCACAAAGAGGTTTGACGTAGAATAAATCCTCTGCACTCAAACTCATGTGCCTAAAAACACGTAGGTTTGAACGGCTCAATGAAGCTACACTGTGTGAAACTTTTTTTACCTGCTGATGAATTCACAAAGCAATGTTTTATGCAATTAAATGTATGCAATTTAAAGAAAATAATTCCAGGATGATCGTTGACAGGAGGCAGAGGGAAAACTTTTTGTTCGTCGCCAAAGGCTCCAGTCTGTTGGAGGCTTCTCTCTTGTGCTACTTCACTGCCTGTCACATGTCAAAGTCAAAGACTTTTGCTCAGACACCAGCCCTTCTTTCCAGAGACTTTTCTTCAAGGTATGAGAGCAAATGAAGCATAATTTTGACAAACATGAATATCATATATGTTTGAACATCCTGAAGCTTCAGGTTTCAGGTAAAACCAATCTCTTCTGAAGTTCTTTTTGACTGGCTTTCTTTTAGTAAATTACATATATGTGATGTGAAATTGATTCACATTTAGTTTCCTTTGCATCCCAGACTCTACAAGAAATCCTGGGAGAGCTGTTCAGAATCAGACTGGACTTTCCCGTCTCTGAGGAGGATGCTTCCGCAGCTTCCACTGCGGGATTCCAGGAACGATTTCATAAACCAAGCTGAGGATTGCTGTCTAAAGATGTAAGGACTCAATAAAACTCTGTATCCATTGCTTAAGTTTAGAGTATTTGAGATGTAAGCAATAATTTTACTTTCCTAGAAATAAATAATAATGATAAAAAAGTAAAAACAGAAACAAAATTGGCATTTAGCAGATTTTCATTATCCTTTTCCATAACAATTGTTAGGATTTTATGAACAAGTGGGTAACCAGAGTTTACTCGCATCTCTTTTTTTTGTGTGTGTTTATTGATGAACAAATGAGCAGGAGATTATTTAAACATCAGGGAAAGGGCAAAGAACAAATCCTGATCTCCCATCCTGAAGGACTTTTGGAGGAGAGGGGTTGAGAGGCCACTGACGTTGCCTGAACAGATGTTTCCTCACATTCGGATGTGATACAAAACAAAAATCTTCATTTCATTCCTTTTCTAGTCAGAAATATGAACATTTAGCATGCAAAAGAATAATAAATTTAAATTACTATTGGAACATTATATGATTGAATGATTTTCAAACCAGCTTGTGAGATGACTGAGGATATTTGGAGTTAAATCCCACACAAAAAAGTACTACCAAATGTAACTATTGCATTTCATGGCATCGTACAGATTTGCTGTAAATGAATTCCTAAAGTTAACTAATGTTCTATTTCCAACTGATAAGCCAAATTGTTTTATTTTAGTCATATATGTTATTCCCTAAATCAAAACAAAAACTTTTTTAAGTGTATTTATGTTCACACTTAATTTCTTGGTCTATTCTTAAATATATATTTATATGTTCTTAAATGCAACATATTTTCTTGCTGTTGTTATTATTTCTAATATCATTTTTCCCTGAATTTGATTTCTGAGTCTTTTTTAGTCTTTAAAAACCCTCAAAACATTGGTTTTAATAGGTTTATTGCTTACAAACAGCAAAGCAAACAAAACTGCAAACCAGAAACAGATTCTCTTTTTTGAATCTCAAAAAATTTAGTTGAAATCATCTTAAAATGTTTGCAATATCAATATAACAATCTACTGTGCTGAAGAGATGGAAGTGCAGTGGAGCAAGTAAACGCAAAATCTGCCTTGGGTAGCTTATAGAGGATGGAGCAATGAGCTCCATGGATTTAGATTGTCTTTGTTGCAGACAAAAGAATGTATGTGACCTCCAAAGATGTTTAAGTTCCTTGCTATACGTGATGCATCCTCAGCTTCAACTCCATTCCCTGCAGCATCGGCAGCTTGTACCTTGAATAGAAAACAAGCAATTAACTTTAGAGACGTATATCTTTAAAAAAAAGTTCAGTTGTATGCCACTCCAAATTAGATGTTATTTCATGTTATAAGAATTATGATATTGCTGCCTCAAAAAAAAAAAAAAAACGAAACTAAATTATCGAATGTCTTAGTAACCAATTCAGTAAATTACTTTTTATGTGGTTGAATATTGAAAACAATGTATTTAAGTGTTTCCAGTTCCAATGCTCTTTGTTAAAAAGTGTGTCTCATACTAAAACGACAGACCTTCCCAACCTTTTTTTTAAAACAAAAGATTCTTAGAAAATTTCACAAACCTTGTTGGAGAAAATTATGGCAGCGATTCCCAAGGGAAGACAGCAGCACAAAGTGTTAAAAATGGAAAACCCGAGGTAGGTTGGGATTTCAGCTTGACCACGTTGTCCTTCCATAGTATCGCTTTGTTTTTAATTCAGTCACAAGTTGTTCGGCAATACCTGGGTGCAAAAGCTCATAGAAGTTATGATTGAAACATTTTATCCTTTGTGGGTGTGGTTTAAAACTCAGCCAAGTGACAACTAGGAAGTGAGGAAAACATGTATTATACATTTTCAGTTATCATTTTTTTTCTTCGTAAAGTTTTGCTTTTTATTCAGCAGAAATAGAAACTCATCAGACTCATCAACATTTATCCAATCTTCTTTTATCCAGTTTTGGTGAGCTTGTGTGAATTGTAGCCTCTGTTTCCTGTTTTTATTTGACAGGATTGGCAAACATGAGGTATTCTGCTACTGTAGCCCATGTGCCTCAAGGTTGGACGTGTTGTGTTTTCAGAGATGCTCTTCTGCATACCTTGGTTGTAACGAGTAGCTATTTGCGTTACTGTTGACCATATCTGCATGTCTAAATACATTGAGTTGCTGGCTTGTCATTAGACAGGTGTGCCTAAAGTGGCCAATGAGTGTACATGTATGCAGTTCAAGCACAAGTATTGCTCATCATCCCCACATCCATCCCCTAACTCACGTTATCATCCAGAATGAAAAAAAGTAAAAAAAAAAAGAAAGAAAAAAGATTTCCTGTTGTGGTTGTCCTTCCTCTCTCAAGTTTCTACATCTCATTTAACACAGCATGTGCTGCTTTACTTCACAATATGAACATTTTAAGTGGTTTTGAAATAAATATCATCAAGAACTTTAACCCAAAGTAGGGTTATATTTTTACAATCTTAATATTTCGAAATTATTTTTGTATTTTAAGCCTCAATTAGCAGCACACTGGCTGTAAATAAGAAGTGTCAAAATTTGAATGTTTGCCAGTTCTAATTGAATAAAAATGTTTTAGAATAACTGCTTGGCAGGATCACTACATAACTGTGTCCTAATCTTTAAGTTAATATACTTGTAGATGGTTATATGGAGGAGATGGCTAAGAAGGTGCGCTGATAGTGTTTTTGACAACATGTGTCATGTTAAAAGTTGTTTTAATGAGCCTGCATTCATCTGACCAAATTTCAACGAGTTGCTGTGTCTCATTGTTGCTCCTCAGCTTGCGGTTGCTTCCTTTCTACTCTAACCTCATCCCTTAATGCCCGGCAGTTTATTGTGTGGTCCAGCTGTTCCGGTCTGAGCCTATTTAGACTAAGAACAATACAGAGCAAACCTGAGCTCAGTCCGATTGGAAACAAACCGAGACCACCTCAAAATATTGGTCCAAAAGTTGTTCCTTATCCTGGTCTGCTTGAGTGTAATCTGACTGAAAATTTGTTCCAGAACAAACTGTGGTTCACTTTAAGTAAGTCAAAAGTGTCAAGTCTGAATACACCCTAAAATCACTATTTGGTGTAACCACCCTTTGCTTTCAAAAGAGCATCAGTTCTTTCAGTCATACTTGCCCAAAGCCATAGAAAGAACTTGTTTGGTAGGTTTCTCCAAACAACTTGGAGAACTAACCACTAGTCTGTGAATGCAGGCTTTCTTTAACCTTTTTGTGTTTTCATGTAGACACACTCTGGTATTGACATCAGAACGCTGTGGTCTCTGTGTCATCACTTCCAGTTCTTAATGACTTTGGATAGGGTCATTGTTCTGCTTCAGAATAAATGGGTGGTATCATCTGGCTCCCTGATGGTTTTGCATGATGGATAAATATACCTGTGCTTCTCAGTATTAAGAACACCATCCTTAAATGTTCAAGGAACCTCAGGTCTGCTTCCCTGTGGCCTCCAGACATTCATTATTGTCCGTCCTGGTCCTTTGACAGATAAACTGCCTTTTGATACAGACAAATATTTCACATTTTGCCTCATCAGTTCAGAGCAGCTGCTGTCTTTTATCTGTACATCAGTCCTTATGTTTTGTTCTGCATACTTGGTCGTGCTTTCATGATAGGAGAATGGCTGCAATTCTTTCTTGAATAAAATCTCTAGTCATACGATTAGAGTACTTGGGCCCACTAGTTTCTATCAATTCTGAGTTGGTGGCCTTGCTTAACATCTTTTGATTCTGAAGGGTAATAAGCTTAGTGAGTCAAACACAGCATCTATATTGCTCAATGTTTCCCATTTCTTTTTGTTGCTTCAGAAGAGCTTGAAAGTTAGTCTGCTTTGAAATCTTTGTCTGGGACTCTGGGAGGGACCTGCTGATGAAGTAGAGCTACCTTGTGTCTCCTTGCTGTTCTCAATCATGCCATGAAATGGTTCTTCACAACCCCCACTTTAGTAGTAGAATTTGGTTGTTTCTCACCTAGCATTAAGTGTTAAAACTGGTTGATCAAACACTCAACTATAAACTTACAAAATCTTGTAGCATTTTTTAAAAAACCTACAAAAACTTTTTTTTTAAATTGATCACTGATAACACTAACCCAAATCTATTATACTAAGCCCTTTTAGCCAAAACTGACAAAAATTACTTTTGTAATGACAAAAATAAATAAAAATAAGTGTAAGAATGAAGTACCTTGATCTATAGTGATATAATGACATGGAAATACGACCTTTTACTGACCTTTAAATGTTTCAGAGCATCAGTATTTTAAGACACTTTTGTTACAAGACTTCCTTCAGCTTTGATGTTTTTTTTTTTTTCTTGTTATTTCACAAAACCATAGGTTGTTTGCAGTACTCTAGCTTTAATAAGATCCAGTATGATGGGTTGTTGTTGTCTGTTATTCGATCAGTACATCTGCTTCAACTTCTTTTAATATTATAGTCCCTTTAGCCACATGGAGGCAGTATAGATCTTTCAAACAGAAAGGTAGACCTGAAGGTTTTTCTCACCATACTTACATGATATTTTCTAAGAAAAAATTTTTTTTCATTTGTTTAAATATCAATTAACATGTCATTTATTCTAGGAAAATTTTGAATTGTTTGTTGTTTTTGTTTAGGTTTTGCATCATTTGTTTTGTCGCTCAGCATCATGTCCTGTTTTTCAAAAGATGTTGATACATAAAAAACATGATCAATAGATTTACCAAAAAAATCTTTGAACCATCTCCTTACTGAATTTAAAGTTGAACGCCTTAAATGCAAAACAATAAACTTCAACTCTGATTTCACAGTTGGTTGTAAGAGTATTTTGCTCAAGTGCTTTCTGTATTTGGCCTGGAACTGTCTGTCCAAATCAAAATTATCCTCCTCATGGAAAATCTGTGCAACCATGCAGCAAAGATGTCATTCACCAAAATCCTGTCAAAGGCACCTTTATGATGTCGTCACCTCTACACCAGGACCAAACTGTTTTATTTCAAAGGCAGTCCTTTTTTTACATCCCAGGTGCAGATTTTGTGCCTGAAATAATCCTTATGACCTTTGGATGACTTCTTTACCTTAGAACATGATATATGATGACTTATGTTTCAATGGTTTTGCTGTTTTTTGAAGATCAGGATCCCTATGCGGTCTGACCAACATTGCAAGGTCAAAATTTAATCAAAATTGGTATTGGTAAAAATGATCAGAAATGAAATGTCCCTGTGGGTTAACAAAAACTGTGGCACCTAAATAAACTTAAGGAAAAAAAAAATCCGATTTTAGTTGTGTCAGCTCTACATCTAGCTCCACTTCCAACCAGCAGAGGGAGCCCTCGCCAGAGTACTGATCTGCTCTGCTCACTTCTTCCCTCCATCTCCCAGCAGTCACCACTCTCTCACACATGTCCTCACCAGCTGCTTCGCATCATCTTTATCAGCTTCACCATATATATTCCCCCTCTAGACTAGCTTTTACCCTTTGTATTACTTCTTCGTGTTTTTGACCACTGCCTGTTTCCTCAACTCTCCACGTGTTGACTCCTGCCTGGCTTTTGACCTCATCCTGATTTTGCCCTTGTCTGTTTTGGTTGTTATTAAACTTTGTTGCATTTGAATCCAAATGCTTCGGTGTCATAGTTACAAGTAGCTTGGCTTTTTTATGAGAATTTGATAAAATACCAGGCTAAAAAATATGTCGGGATACTTTTACTGCAGTTAAAAGTCAAAACAAGATAATTTTGACCCTAGCATTGTCAGGGAAAGATGGGGGATCATATACATTATTTTTCAGTACACTAGACTTGGTCAACTGTGGACAAACAGTAACCAAGTCCTAAATGAAGAATACATGCAAAATGAAATGCATTTATAAAGGCAGGAGTTTGTATGAATTCCTAAAGAATAAAACAAATGGAATTATCTAGGTTTAAAAGTTTTTTTTAAATTAAACTTTGTGTTTATTGACTTATTCTGAGATGAGCATGAGTGTGCTGCAGCCCTCCACACTGGCCAAATGTTAAACCACTGAACACAATTTTTTTTCTTTCTTTCTTTCTTTCTTTATTTGCACAGCGCCTTTCATTCATTTACAATCCCAAGGCGCTTTACATAAAAAAATGATAAAATCAAATAAAAATAAAAATAAAATAAAGGTTCAATAAAAGTATTGAACGTTTCAACTCTGTTTCTCTGCTTGAATGTTATAACCTCCCACTTGCATTCTCAATAAAACGAGCAAGGCGAGAAGCAGTCCGTTGAGAAAAAGTTTGGTGGCATTTTCCCACTTGCATACTTGTTTCTCCCTTTGCTTGTTGCTGTGTTTTCTTTGTGTTTCTCTTCAGTGTCTAGGTGAACTTACCCGACACATCTGAATGTCTCCTAAACCTAGAATGTTGTTTCTCCACAACATTTATATAGGTTTTAACATCTCCACGATAAAGCTGCTTTGATCATTATAATTTTATTATTATATATAATTTTATATATATATATATATATAAAGAGCTATCTCTCTTACACTGATGTGGAGTCTGCTCAATTACCTTTCTGACACCTGTCATCATCTATTGCAGTATGTCTGTTCCTAAGCTTATTTTATATGTCTATGACAAGTCCTTGAAGGTTTTTTTTATATGTTGGGTGCAAGTGTGAGTTTTCAGTTGTAGGCTACTCTTTTATAAGGGAACTTGCGTTGCCTAATTTGTTCCAGTTGTGAGAGCACCCTCTTGTGGTGTACACACACTTCCAGTCTTCCTCTTCTCATGGATTCTTGTCTGACGTGCTCTGTATGTGTGGCAATGGGCTTACCTTCAGCATCAGGCAGTAAAGCTCTCTTTCAGACTAGCAACACAAGTCGGTGATCCATTCAGCAGTGGTTGTGTAACCCTCCCCTTCATAGCAGGAGCTGTCTGTGGTCAGTGCTGCTGATGAAGTCTGAGACTTGAGGCTTTTTCCACTACTTTTTCAGATCTGCTGGGGACATCGGGGCATAAAAAATGGATTTGATAGAGAAATCTCAAAAGGATATCTGTCTTTTAGAAAGACAATTCACAGAGTACCTCATTGTTTGTTGAACCTTTAAATTAAGCTTCAATCATGCTTTGAAAGGCTCCTGTTTTAATTGCTCTGCTCCTGACTTGGATTTGCTTAAGTTTTGCTGTTGTTAATTCAGGATAATGCTTGGGTCAAGAGAATTACATTCTGAAACAGAGAACCAGATGTTCACACGTGCTTATCATATCATCTATATGTCCAGAAAGAAAATAATAGTTTTGTTTGTTTTAGCTTGTTTTACATCCGGGGAAAAATTGCGTTGAAAAAATATTTGCATAATTGAATGCCTCTTCAGTAATTAAAATGATATTACAAGGAAATACATTAAAATAATTTTTATAATTTTCTTTTTTCTTCTCACTTTAATGCTGATGTTCATTAAGATTTTTTCAATGATTTTTGGTTTCCATTTTTACTTGGACTTTAAGTTATTTAAAACCTTTAAACTTGTTATGAACTTGTAAAAGGCTAATGTTGTTTACTATAAAGTGCTTTGCAAAACGTTTATATAAGAAAATGGTTAATGTCTAATAGAGAAAAATCTGTATTTTGTTCTGTACATTGTTTTAGTAAATCTGGAGATTATATGAGGCTCTTTCTTTATACATCAAAATCATCAGAAGTGCATGCTCTGCAGTACATACAGCTCAAATGTATAAGAAAATTAATTGAGTCTGTTAGAGTAATGGTAAAACCAAAAATGTAACTAAACTTCATGAGCTTTCAAAATCATGTGATAATTTTTTTGTTTTTAAATTTCATTTACAGTTTTGTTTGCTGCCATGAATCTCATTATATTTGATTATCACTAAATGCAGCAGCCAAATGTCATATAGTAATTAAATTGAAGCATTGAAGACAGTTGTTGTCTTAGCTTTCATTTTAATTTCGCCCTGATAGCTCAGCAG
Source organism: Oryzias celebensis (assembly GCA_014656515.1). NCBI lineage: Eukaryota > Metazoa > Chordata > Actinopteri > Beloniformes > Adrianichthyidae > Oryzias > Oryzias celebensis. Next base: position 65,167,191 of record BNCR01000012.1, on the reverse strand, counting down.
TCCTTCTATCAGATTCTACGGTTTACTGAGTGAACCCCCAAAAGAAAAGAAAACAAAACAAAACAGTTTTTTTCAAGCAGAGAAAATGTTTATTGGGTGTTTATTATAAAGTGTATAAAAATGTATCCACAATTTAACTTAAAATAATCATTTAGTATACACACCGTGTATCGTGAAACTGTGCAAAATATCAATTGTGATTGCTATATCCATTTACATTTAAAACATCCCATATTTTGACAGGTACTACTCCCTGTAGTATAAGCAACCAAAATGTGTCAGTGTAAAAGAAAGATTTTGGAGTAGACCTTCAACAGAACTTGGTAAATGACTAGTTGGAAAAAGCAAAGAAATCTTACAAAATGATAAAGGAAAAACAAGCACGCAAAAAAAAAAAAAAAAAAAAAAAACTAAAATCCTGGAAGTACTGTTGTAAGACAAAAAAAGTTTGTCATGGCAGCAGATATAGACAAGTCATTTAACACCTGTTGTAAGAAAGTGATATTTCTGACTGCAATGGTAACAGAACATGATGAGAATGGACAAACTTACAATCCTGGAAACTTCTGCTATTGAGTGGAACAGAAAAGTTCGTAAATGTGGCAATGGCAGAACGGATAACAGACCACTAGCTGCACTGCACCACCAGGATTAGGATGAGGATCAGTAATTTCAACATCACTCAAAACTAAACATGGAGAATCTGCAATTTGCTTCTATGCTTCATAGATCTGGAACAGACCAGAAAGCCTTAGATCAGCTGAAACACTCAGTGTATTTAAATCCAGGTTAAAGATCCACCTGTTCTCAGCTGCATTTGATTCATTTGTATTCAAAAGTTTACATCTGCACTGTTTATCTATGCATGTTTCAAATTTACTTCTTTTTAACTTTTTTAAAATCTTATTTTAATGATTACACCTTTGATATTTCATTTGATTGTTTTCTTTCTTTCATTTTTTTATGTAAAGCACTTTGAATTGTCTTTGTACATGACATGTGCTATAAAAATAAACTTGCCTTAAGTCTATGGAGCAAAAGACAAGGAGAGAGGAAGAAGAAAATAGACAAACGCAAAAACTCTGGAAGATCATTTAAAAACTAGAGACACAATTTTGTGATGTACATACATGAGTAAGAATAGACAGATCAAAGATTTACAGTGAAAAGAAAAAGGCCCAGTCTATCCAGAAACGACCCCTGGCTTTATCAAAGAGGAGTTTAAAGTATTTTTCTTTTTTGTGGGATTTTCGGGTTTCAGACAGGTTGAAATCATGGATTATGGATGTTCAACCACAACTTTGCTGGAATAGGCATAACATTCCCTCTCCTCTAGTGCTTTAATTTGAGGGATGATGGGAGGAGTTTAAAGTCTGTCCGCATAAAATGACCTTTAGCAGTCTAAGCCTTGAGTAGAAAAACTGAAAAGATGGCTCAAGGCTACATGTGCCATCTTTAACAATAAGCTTTATCAAACAGTACGGTTTTGAGCTTCATCTTCTAGCTAAAGAAGCTGTCTGCCTCTAAAACTGAAATAGGGAGTCTATTCCTCAAAAGAGGATTGCTGCTGAAGGCTCTAATCAGGCCCTGCTCTGGCCTGCATGGCGCCCTAGGCAAAAAAGGATTTTTGCCCCTCCGTACGCAAACAAACACACATGCACACAACAAAAACGAGAGTATTCTTTAACCGAAATGCAGGGTACGGGGTGAATTTCCAAGCATCTGAATGTAAATAAAACAGACAAACCACTGGTTTAAGCCTGTTTTTAGTCCCCTTCCTTCCCTCTTTTCCCCTTAAAGCTGTCCCTGAAGGCTTGTTTTGCTGCTTTTTTTTCCCTTAAAGTTTTAAAGAAGAACTAACAGCAGCAACACTGCCCCCTCACCCCCCCCAGCTTAGACAGCAGCAGCTTCAGGTAAGGAGGGGCGCTGCACCAGGAAGTGTTATTGATAACATAAACCTTTTGAGTTATTTTATTTATGTTTTAAATGATTACTTTTTTGCTTTTAAACTAAATGAGTTGTGTGTCTAACTGTTATAAAATTGTAAAAAAAAAAAAAAAAAAGCCCATGCCCAGGGCCGGCCCTGGCTCTGATTTTCATAATAGTTCTAAAAGTTTAAGGCACAAAAAAATAATCATGTCTGCCTGACTGTGAACTACTTTATTTGTAAAATATGAAAAAATTAGTTATTTAGAATAAAATCAAGCTATCAATTTATTTGCTACCAAATAATTTGGATTTTTTTGTTTTTACAGCGAACTAATGAAGTGAGGTTTAAATTAATGAAAAATAATTATTTTCTGACCAGTTTCTTGCGGAAATAGGAAAAATTCAAACTCAGCCTTAGTTGTAATGTCAAAATAATATAGCAAAACAACAAAAACATCTTTAAAGACCCATTCCAAAGAAAATCCTGTTTTATTATTTAGCGTTTCAGCATTTCTGAGTATTTCTTTATTCAAATCATGATGGATCAGGAGCAAATGAAAAAATGATAAAAATGATAGGCTTTTTGAATTTGGCTTAAAACAACATAGCATAACTAAACAACCCCTTGGAACAATTTTACAATAGAAAAAAATATGGTTGGAGTGGGACTTTAAACGATTTTAAAAATATCGGTATCTATTATAAAAAGTTCAAGAATTTCTAAGAATAAAATGAACTTGTTAAAATTCAAAGATGTTATTGATATTTTTTATGAACAAAACATGCCACACAAACATACACATGAGTTTAATATTTGCTTCCTGTTGAGTGCTTTTTGTTTTTAAAATCAGAATACATAACTAAACTAAAAACCTAACCCTGTGTTCACAGTTGTATATTCAAAGCATATGTTTTACACACATTTCATAAATCTGGAAAAAGCAGGACAAAGAAATGCTTTTTTTTTTACAGATCAGCTGGTAGGTCAGCATTCTTCCAATGCTGAAGTGCAACAAAGAATGTTGGAAGAAGCTGACTGTAGCTGTGCTGCCTCAGATGAGACCTGCAGGACAATAGTCAACAAGGCTAGAATCAACACAAAGCCAGCACTCCAGTCAGAACACACAAGCAGGCAGAGTCAACAGCACACGGTTGAACTTTTGCTCTCTGTCCGTCTCACTTTTTGTTTCACTCATTGTGTCTCTTAGTGACTGTTTTTCTTTTTCTGGCTGCCCCTTTCCCCTCAAGCACAAACAGCCAAACAAAGTCTTGTTGTTTTAGGTTATCACTCCCCACTTTGAGAGGACAATGGCCTTCTCTACCAGCATTGGTTTCATGCCTTTTCCTGTGTTTTTCCTGTGTTTTGAGCAGCAAAGTCCAAATAAGAGAAGATGTGATACGGCACCGTGTTCATTTTAGCTGATGCTTTTGTACAAAGCAACTTCCATCAGAGGAACACAAACAAACTCTTCCCCACACAGTGACTAAAATCATTGTTTGAACAGACATATCCTTTGCACTAGCATAAAATGCTTTGTTTCGGGTAGATTATTATTGTAATTTTAAAAGTAAAGAGTAAAAAATGTTGTAAAGCAAAATGTTTTTTTTGGTTCACTTTAATTTTTTAAAAATCCACTAAAAAAGTTCATTTTTTCCATTAGGAACATCCACAGTGTGGAAGCAGAAGCCACAAACAGAAGAGCAAAGTGAAAAGAACAACCGCTTTGTGCATTTATGTTCCTCAAAGATGCTGCTGGAGTTGGTATTCCTGTTGCTTTGTTCAGTTGACAATAAAGAACTTTTAAATGTTTCAGCGTTTTAACACAAGTGGAATGAAGCTTAAGCCCAACATTACCATGAATCTGCTGTGAAGTGTCACAGCGATGACTTGGTGGAAATAAAGGACATGCAGCAGCTTTATGAGTAAATGTTCTCCTCCATATGCACTTTTGCAGACATATTCTATTTTTCATTGTTAACTCCAGTACTATAAATTATTATACATTCTTATTTTTGCTAATCTGTTTTATGCACATGAAATGTGCTGATTGGCTTTTGGTCATTCAGTGGAATGTCAGTTGAGATATTTACATCTAACATGTGTGCTCATAATGTGACAAAATACGATTTTTTATTAATCACGAATCGTCAAACTTATGTGTGCAATGATTTAAAAAAATGTAAACTTCCTTTTGCAAATGAAATGACCAGATTATAACAAGCCTTTTTTACGCTCCATGTTTGTATCAGTCACTGTTTCCTTTTTTTCAAATAAACTTATCAGAAACACCCTATCTTTACACATCAGAGTGCTCACACACAGAAATCCAGCATTTTATGATCAGCTAATTGACAGCATGACCACGGCTAAAAGTATTGTTTTTATTTTGCCTTTCCATTCACACATTAATCTTTTTGTTCTGGGATTTCCTTGTATATTGGAACAGAGGTAAAATGAAGGTCAAATGCAATTTTCTGATTTTCAACTTCTGTGCATTTCCCACAGCAGGTGGAATAAATCCTTGACAAAGGCGGAACAAATGTGCTCTATGAATGGTGGCTATTGATACAATCAACAGGGGTTTCCATTTGTCTTTTGTTTCATTAGATTGCTTTCTTTGAGAGACACAAGATAGTTTTGTGCCTCTGCTTCTTCTTGTGGCTGAGAGCTGTTTTCATACTTTTTGCAAGAGAAATTTGTATACATCAATATTTAACTGTTGGTGTGAAGACACATACACATAGCCTAATGTTAGATTTTAATAATTGTCAGTCTTATTAGCAAGATTTTTAAAAAAAGATATATTTTATGTTAATTTATGCATGAATGTATGTGTATCTAATTAGGTGTAATGGGGAAACTTATTGTAAATGTCAATTTTTACTCCTTCAGGACTGTTTTACAATCAACATTTATATAACCTAAATGTATACTATTTCAGTTTATTGGTTGAAATGTGATTGTTCGGCTACTTGCGTACAATAAGGAAAAACAACAAAACATTCCATGGATTTTACATTTTTTCCTGTTTAATGCCTCTGAAAACTCCAGAAGTCCTTTCCTCCTCCAAAGATGGTAGGAAGGTCGACTTTCATTGGGCTTTGAAAGGAAGGTCTGGCAGAAACCCAAACTCAGGTGAAACAGTTTGATTATTTAAACTAGAGAATCTGTTAGTAATATAAACACAAAAATGTACACATGGTTTTAACTGGTTTGGTGAAAAAAGTAACAAAAAAAAATTAAAAAAGGCTTAAAAAACACAGTCCAAAAGAGATTTTTGACTGAGTGCACCACATGATAAGATGCACAGATATGGGCATTTTTGGCTTTCCCTGTAGTTATTGCGTTATTATGAGGATGGATTTATAAAAGAGTAAACATTTCAATTAAATTTTTTTTATTTGCAAATCTTTTTCTCACTGATTTTTCGATAAAACAAAACAATTTAGATATAAAAAGAGGGTACAAGACATTTTTTTTCTGAGCAATCATTTTTTTGTTTTTTGTTTCTTTTTTATTTTTTCCCCCCAAAAACTGATAGATTATTCAAGATGTTCCTGTGTGACAATTTTTTGACAGTGTAGTGAGAAATGCATGAAGGCACACACATACACTGCGAATAATCATGTCTTGAATTGAAGAAATATACCGAGGTGAGTCTCATTACCTTTCATTACATTTGTATATGATGCTCTATTGAAAGCTTTATGTGACATTTCATATACCTATAATAAAAAGAAGGTTAATGAAGTAAAAATATATTCATTGAAATATCTGTCAAGGACTTTTAATTAATTAATTTTAATTTATTTAATTTTACTTATTTCATATGTATATAGTAGAACTGTCCTGTGTATTGTATTCATATCCACCTCATATGTGCATATTTAACTCCCTTTTGTTACATTTTTACATCCTGCTCTTTACTGCTTGTTTGAACTCCAGTTAGACACAAACTGCGTTTTGTTACCTTGTACCTGTACATGTGTAATGACTATAAAGTTGAATATAATTTCTTCTCATTTTATAACATGTAACTTTTGTTTAGTATTTTATAGTTTTAAAACCTAATGTGAAATTATTTTTTATTTGAGTTTTCTACATTGCTATGTTGTGAAAACTCCATATATTTAAAACAGTAAACAAGTAAAATGACCTTTTTAATTCTTTCACAGGATTCACAGAAGCTAGTGATGCACATTAAAGAACTGGTGATAAAAATCTCTTTTTTTTACAGGTAAGGACATTCTCTGAAAAGATACAGGAAATTGAACCTGGGAGGGGAAAGATGGTGAGAGGTAGTGACAGTTTTCATGTGGTGCATGAGGAAAAAGTCAAATGACCTCCCATCCTTTATGGAAGTCAATTGGACAACTCTGCTCCCTGAATAATTTTTAGCTCTCATCAAAGACGCTGTCTTATTTCTGAAGATTATTTGCGGTAAAATAAGGCATAGTGGAAACTGGGAATAGAAAATTCCCTGCCATTTGTCTAAGTGTTGGCACCAGGTTCTACAGACCAAGTAATGTTATTCTTTTATTTTAATTTCATGACCCATGTTATGTGGATGCCGATGTTCCACTCCATTCAACCCTCAAGGGAGAGGATTGGGTCATTGGAATGGTCAAACAGATAATCATCAATATTTGTGTTTTATAGGAGCAGATGAATTATCAGGATAATGTATTTAAATAAATAAATACATTTTTCTTAACATCAAAGATCGATTCGTTTTATCGCTTTGCCTGTTGCTGTGTGTCTTTCTGCAACTTGTGGGGTTATTTGAGGATTTTCTTCCTTATTTGAATTTTTTAGGGATTTTTGTTGCTTAAAAACATATTTTGGGCAAATGAAAAAATATAACTTTAAACCAGAGAAAATGGCAGACATTTTAATGAGGTTGGGAGTAGCCTTTTGAGTTTGTCAGACATGTAGGTGGCAAAAAATAAATATAGCCCATTTGACTAGCTTGTTAACTGGGTTAGCAGAAATTGTTATGCAGTGAGGAAAATGTAAACCCACATGCAAACAAAAAGAAGGGGAATCAAATATTTTTTGGGATAAAATAAAGTAAAAATCCATGACTTGATGTGCACCATTTGTTATTAGTCAATTTTAAAGTTCAAAGATCATTTAGCATGTTAGGGCTAGACACCACTATCTCTTTAAAACTTAGAAGGTTAAGCTATTTCTAACTCAAATCAAACTGGCTCAGTGTCTCACTCATTGTGAGGCGTTAACATGAAGTATCAAGTCACATGGATGAGTATGTGACAAAGAAAGAAAGGTGAAAAAGATTAAAGCCTTCCATTAGAACCAAGGCACACTTTTGAGGCCTAAATTACTGATATCAACAACTTATTTTAAGTGTAGGTGCACCTCCTTACTCCACTTTTTCATTTTTGAGACGAATAGATCATGTATGTCTTTGTTTTTTCTCTTCTGAGCTGGCATCTGGTTTAAAACTATATGGCTGGATAGCTCCAATATTGCTCTCCCTTTGTATCTCACCAGTAACGTTAGGTTGGTGTTGTGAGGGGTTGTAAACTAGTGGGAGAGAGTCTAGACCAGGGGTGTCCAAACCCAGGCCTCGAGGGCTGCTGTCTTACATGTTTTCCAACCAACACGCCATTTAAGCGCCTTATTTTCTAAACACACCTGATCCAGGTAATAAACAACAGAAAAAGCAGGGTTTCTGGAAAACTAGCAGGAGTCTGGCCCTTGGGGCCCTAAACAAAGGGATCATGAGAAATACTCATACAGGCTTATTCCACGGCAATGGTCCCAAACACAACTAATGAACTACTCTGCAGAAACAAATTCCTAGAAAATGACACAGATTTTTGATTTGGGATAATAATGGCACAATTGTAATGAAAAGACCACTGGGAACGCTTTGAAAATAGACCAAAAGATGGTTGGCGTGGCACTTTAACTGGAGAACTAGTTTAAATAATGTAGCCATCTGCATTTGTGTCGTGGATCTCTATGCTGTAGAGTTCAGCCACCCCTGGCTTAAATGGATGAAAGTGTCATGTTTGTCTTAAAGGTGCCACAGAAAAGAATCTGAGCTTTCTGTTGTAACAGATTGATGGTAAACCAGTGAACAAGGACAGCTTTGCAAAAAGAAAAGAAGTGTTATATTTTGTATGTGTGTGTGTGTGTGTGTGTGTGTGTGTGTGTGTGTGTGTGTGTGTGTGTGTGGGTGTGTGTGTGTGTGTGTGTGTGTGAAGCCTCTCTGCTCTAAGGTGATGATATAACGTTTTTTATCTTTTGGCTCTATCGGTTCTCTTCTAACAGTGACAGAGCAGACTCTTCAGATTGAACAATGGCTTTAGTATCATCTGCAGCAATGGCATAGAGAGGAGGTAAGGAGACCAGAGGGAACGGTAACAGTCAACCATCAGTAGAGCTTTGACAGATGAACCCAGAGACAAGGGGGACACACAGACAATCATGGCCTAAGCTACAAAGATCACTCAGCGCTTACTCGTCTTCCGTCCAGTTTGTGTGATAAGCTTAAGCAGGAAAAAAATGATCACTCCAGAGATTGAGTTGAGTGCCAGAGCAAGCAAAGGTACTTCCAGAAAAAAAGCCATATTGTTTGTGCATGACAGAAAACAAAAGAAAACTATTTTCTCCTGTCAGATTACAAAGGTTATGATTAACTTGTCACATCTTGTCATTATTAACAATGTCATGAATCAAGCTGCAACAGTGTCAGGAAAGTGCAGCACCGATGTCTAACAAAAGAAAAAAAAAACCAAAAGAAATGTAAGCAAGGGCAGCAAACAGACCTTTTTCTGAAAATTGAATAACATGAAAATTTGTTCAGACCTTAGGTACTCTCTTAGCTTCTAAATGTAAAACGATTATAATATCATAGATTCGTGCATATGACAGCAGGCTTTACATGTGCCTTTTTGTGATTATATTAAAACTTTAAAAAATATTGAAGTAATCTTTAACAGTCTCTCATTATTTTTAAAACAAACATTTTCAACATTTTGGGATCTAAATTTCCCTTTCTTTCCTTGAATATTTTGCTATTTTAGATACGATGACAAACTTATACAGGATCCTTCTGTCCCTGCTCATGACCATGTTTATTTTCACTGTCCCAGTTCAAGATGTGGGATTTAAAAAAACAATTTTTGGGGGGGTAATTCTTGACTTCCTTAAAATCATTTGTTTAATGCATGTTCTCAGGTTTATGTCATGTTTATGCAACCATACCCAAAAAGTTGATCAATCTCTTGGTAGAAAGTTGTGTCCTTGGTGTCCCACTGATCTGTTTTTAAAAAAAATTTTTTTTTTTTTTTTTGCTTTCAAATAATAATCAGAAAATGTTGTTGACATGTCCAGTTTCCATACAGGCTGTTGTTCAGTTGCAAATGCTGCCACATTTTACAGTCAGGAAGGAATGCCTGGTGATGCAATTTCATGGCAGATGCAATGGGTGAATTTATAGAAGTTAGTTTTTTTAAAAATACACATTATGACAAATAAGGAGTTAGACTTTAACACCACAATAACACAACAATCGTTGCTTTATAATTGTCTTCAGTTCATCCGTTGCATTATTCCTACTCTGTTTACATCATGTGACTACCGGCTACGGTGGCCTATTTGATCCAGTTTTTCTGCCTCAGACGCAAATTATGTTCAGACTGATTACTCTCAGACCAAACCAAAGTCTGATTGGAAACGAATCAAGACCACCTTGAAAGATGGGTCTGAGAGCTGTTTCTTGTACCGGACCAGGGTTCACTTGGGTATATTCAGACTGAAACTTTGTTCTGGATTATCGGAGGAAACGAACTCTGGTTCACTTTAAGTGGACCTAATGTGTCCAATCTGAATACAAGCTAAATTGCCAACAATTTTTCCTATTTTACCATTTTTAAGTAAAATACTTTCTTTGTTTTTTTTCTTTTTAAATTAGAGGCTTAAAAAATGTCTCACATATTCTTCCAATCATATTAAAAGCCTAATTTCCTGGAAGATCCCCACAGGAATAGAAAATGTGCTATCTTTATTAATAAATCAGCATGTGATATCTAGGTGTTAATATCACATGAGACACCACTCACAACCAGGTCCCTTTTACACCTTGTGAAAATTAACATAGAAAGACATTTTAGGCTTTTAATCCCAGAAGCCTGATGGGAAAATCAATACTTCTTGTTTTTTACTCAAAGAGTCTGTCTAGGAAATTGCATCGTCTCCTGTTTTGCTTTTATCTTCACAATAGATGCAGCGCTGGCTTATGCTTCGACTTTTTTATTGTATTTGTTTAACATTTGAAATCGTTAAAACTGTGTCATAATGGTATACTTAAAGAATCATTTCCAGTTTTTTAATCTATTGTCTATGTTTACATTTCATACTTCTAGTCTCCCCAGACTAAAGGAGCCAACCAACCTGAATGCTTTTGAATGAGTCTCACAAGAGTAACATTATTATTATTATTATTGTTATTGGCATGACTCAGAATTACAGAAATTACCCTCTTAAATTCTAAATGTTTTTTTGGGTGGAGGCAGGAGAATAAAGAAGCACATCATTCAGACTTTTGATAACACTGTATAATAAGTTTCCTTATGATCTTTTTCAACATTATTTTGAGTGTTTTGCAGCACCTTATCTAAAGTGTTACCAGACTTTTTAATGGTAGAAGTTGATATTTCATTACAAATCATTTCATAAATCCTCTATTGCATAAATAAACATTTTCTTTTCATGTGGGAAAAGTCAAAGCAAACATAATCATAAGGTGGTCTCCAATAAAAAATGTAAAAAAACATTTGGCAACACAATTGAAAACGGCAATTTTTGCCATTTGCATCACTTGTTTGCTCAGAAATAAGAATAAGAAAATAAAATTATTCTCTGCTAATCAAAATGGCTGTGGAAGACAAATAACTTTCTTTTGTGTCAAAGAATCTGTTAAATTATTCTTTACATTTTGAGGGTCAAAGATTTTAATAAAGGCTTTTGGTGACTGCAAACACTGTGGCAAGAAAGGAAGCAGTGCAGACGGGACACATGAACTGAAATGTGTGTGTAAAGGAAATATCTCATCTGCAAATCATGCATTGTTTATTAGAATTGTATTCAGCTGAGATATATGTTGGCAGATGACACACTTAATTCCATTTGCATCAACACTGGTAGGCTATTGTTTCATGTATCATGCAGGTATTTTTTTAATAATTCGTTTTTTTATGTAGACAAACATTTTTGACTTTTTTCTATTTCTTTTTGTGTAATATTCAAATATTAAATCAGCATGTACCTCCATCCCTGGTACCAACAGTTGGCTCTTTGGCTTAAGTCAATATTTTCTACCAACAACTGGCTTGTGATGTGAGTGTTGGAACGCCCATCTGGTTGCCCTTGTTTGCACTCGTGGCAGATTAAACCAAACGTGCAAGCAGCCGTTTATGTCATTGAGCTGGATGAAAGGAAACAGTGAGGAGCTAAAAAGGGTTCTTTTTTTCAGTTTTTTTTTTTTTCTTTTCTTTTCTTGTCATGAATAGAAATTAGCAGAAGTTGAAATAGAAATTCTTGGGTATAGAGACATTTATTTGGGTGAACTGTTTGCATGATACACCTTATTACAAACACTGCAAAGCACAAGGACTTCACAGATGCACACATTAAATTCACTGCTTCAAACAAAATATCTGGCCTGTTGCGACTACACTAATGACTTGGTTTGGTTGTAAACCTTTCACAATAGCATCTATATATAGATGCACAGATTTAAATGAAAGGCCTTTTTCACAACACTACTGAAGGTGAAGAATATTTGCCATTGATCGTGATCCATACAACTAAGACACTTATTTAGTTTGATGGACAGAAAACGATGACTGAAAAGTAAAAAATTACAAACTGTGTGTTTATAAAAGACTTTCTAAGAGTAATAAGCTGAGAAGGAAGGCGCACAAACAATGATGTAGTATTTGACCTTATTTGCGGTGCAATGTAAGTGAAAAATACCTTGGCCTCTTTATTACAATTTTTTACTACTTGACTTTGCAACTGCTGAAGGATGCTGATGGACAAATCATAAATGTGAGGGAAGCTTAGAGACACACAATATGAGATACAATAAAAAAAAGAAAGATTGGAAATCTTAATTTTTCTCTTTATCTTGCCAACTGTGTAAGTTTGCTTTTATCTTTCAAACTTTTGAGTCTCCAGAATTCTTTCTTATATCCAAAATAAAAAGCAAATTCCACAATGCTGTCTAAACAGGATTGTGCCTTGTCTGTTGCTTAGTTGCTTTTATCGATTTTTGTCTTTATTCAGAAAATAGCACTTTTAGCTCTTTCTTTCTTGGAAGATAGGTATCGAGTTGAAGTGGGGTAAAAACAGAGAGGGATCTTTTATTCCACCTTTTTTGCTTTTTCACTCCACACTTGCACTCTAAAGCATTTTGTTCAGCTGATTAACAGATGCCACTTTCATATTTAAAGTTTCAGGATTGTTGCTTTTGTGATTTGTGCTGCTGTGTTTCTTAAATTAAAAGAACATCTGCACTCATGAATGAAAGGAAATGCATTTCGAGGTATTAATCATAGCATCACTGTTTCCCTGAAGGTTTATTAAAAACCTTAAAAAACAGCATTGTGTTTGTGTCGTAATTGTTTATTTAAACAATAGCTTCAGGTGCTGTTCAATTTTAATGTGTGTGGTAATACAGCAGTTTCAGATCTCTTGAAATTCAGTTCCATAATCCTTCATCTGTTCACTTTGGTTTTGTTGTTCAATCACAATTTACATGGCTGTTTTTCCCTCATTTTGCTGTTATATCTGATTCATGTAGTTTTTAAGACATTTTACTCTACTTTCTTCACTGTGCAAAAAACATACATGGCCTTCTTCTTAACGATTCTATTTTAAGGCATGTTTAAAAATCCTAAAAATCATTTAGGAGGGACTGAAAAACATGCCTACAAAAGCCAAGACAGAATTAAAAGCTCATCCCTGTAGCATTTCAACCACCTGAAATGTTTCAAATTAAAGTCTTATGGCTTAGTCTCACGCTTTGATATCTTCCACAAATCAAAAGTGATAACTGCCCCAGAGAGAAAATTATGGACACAAGACAATCAAATATGTGTAACTGAAAGCATTTATTCAAAGGTACAAAGAAAACAAGACTTTACATAAATAGTAAAGTAGGTGAATATGAAAAGGTGACTACAAAATACATTTTATAAATTGTTGTTTTCTTCATTGTTTGTTCACTGTTTGCTTTTTGCCAGTCTACACTTTAAAAAACAGCAAAAAAAAAAAAGGAAAAATCCTCTTTTTGTAACACATGCATTTAGACGTGCATTCACTGGAAGGAAACATGCTACCTCTCGCTCACAGGTTAAAGGTGAAAAAACTTAAAGCAAAACAACAACAAAAACATACACAAACAGCAAGCTAAACCTAATCGAATTGGACCTAAGTGCTTTTTTTGTAAACCCAGGGGGGGGCAAACTACGGCCCAGGGGTCATATGTGGACCGTTATTAAATCTGGCCCACCAAACTGGAATAAATTATACTGATAAAAATATTTCATTTTCCCTGTTATTCTTGGTGCAATATCGATTGAACTGGTTTATTTCAAGCATAAATTGGACAATACGAGACAAAAAAATCACACAGAATTATCAAACTCAGAGAGACAATGAAAAGCATTGATTAAAAGATAGTTGGAAAAAAACCAAACAAAAACAGACTCACTAAGTCACATTTGAGCTTGATTGAAATATTAATTGATTGACTACAAATTCATTGACCTTTGTTTTGGTGCAGAAAGTCTTTCCTTCATTGGAAGGTTTTCATTGGAAGGTTTTGTTGTATTTTTGACTTTCATTTGCATTTTCCGAGTGAGACTGTCATGGATAATTTCAACACCTCATGAAATTTTTGGAAAAAACACAGAGTTTCTCCCGGAGGAACGTCAACCCATTGATGCAATTGGCACTACAATGGAAGCAAAAGCCACAATTTTGAAATAAAATCTCTGAAATGTTTTTTAAAAAACAAAATTAAAAAAAAAAACACACACACACATATTTACGTGTTTATGTATTTTTTAAACTTTTCAATGAAAATTAAAACGTGTTTTGTTTAGATTTCCTGTTATTTCATTCCCTGCTCCTGGTCCAGCCCTTCTGTCAGATTTTAAAACCCTTTGAGGCCCACAAGTCAAAAGGTTTGCTTACACCGTGCAAGTAAACCTGTGCTTTATAAAGCTATTGCAAACATACAGTATATCCAGAAAATATAAAAGTCTAAGCTGAAAGTACATAGAGAATAACTGATGCTGAGGCAAAAATCATTAAAAAAATACATTTAAGCAAAAGAATAAAACCAGAAAATACATTTTTGTGTTGTATTTTTTTTTTCTTTTTGAGATGCAAGCTAGTGCTTCATGTCCCCTGGAGAGCTAGAGATGTGTTGAGCACCATCCTCCACCAGTCCCCACAAGCCGTTTGACATGTTATTCAGGAAAGAGTGGTCCTGACAACACTCTAGCAGCTGAAGGTGAGTTACCGCATCTACAGCCAAGTGAAATAGATAAGACCCAGCAGTCTTCCTGCTCCTTCACATGCAGCCTCAAAGGATTCCTCTCTTCCCACAACTCCATATTGATTTGTGGCTCTGATGAGTTGAGATACCAGCAACTGTTGTAATTTATAACATGCAGAAAGAGATCTAAGAAAGGCCACATTTGTTCTATCTTTAATGTGCCTGTTTTGGGTCTCACTTGACTAATTATTTCGCTTTTTTTGTCTCATCACCTTGCTTGATGTCTTATTATTTTGTTCTTATGTACCCAGGGAGCACAGGCTGGCACTGAGTAGGCTAAAGACTCTGGTAGTTTTAGTGACTGCCAGTCACTTGACATGGACTGAGCTGCTGAAGTCTGATAAGAGTAAGACGCGATTGCTGTGTTAGCATTTGGAGTCCTCTCATTAGTCCTTGAATAAAATTTCAGTGTTGCCCCCTTGGGATAAATTTAAACAGTGTCTGTGTTTGCTTTATGTTTGCAAATGCAGTATGAAGAACACGAACGGTTCTTTGTGTTTGCCAAAATGTTTCATTTGCACTCACCTCCTGTTTTCTTTCATCTATTGTTTGACACAGGACTGTCGGTTTTATGTCATTTCTAATGAGGTGATTTCAGGAAACACAGCTCTGTGCTTGGGCCATTGCTTTGATATGGAGGTAGTTGCCCACCCGCCTGCTTGGTGCTGATGTTGTGCTTCTTCTGCTGCGACACGCTGCGGGAGATGTTCAGAGGGCAGCTGTGCAACGAAATGCAGCAATCGCTCTTAGGAAACTGGGAAGATCCAGGCCCAGGTGCCCATGCAGTCTGTTTCAACCGTAGGTCCAAACTGGCAATTGGCCTAAGTAGTTTTAAACTTGAAAAAGCATCACAAGCTGCTGAATGTAACTGTGGTTAAAAAGGTTAATCCACATGAAAATTATTAGCACTGAAGATTTACTTGGTTCTAAGTGTCGTTTTTAGCAAAAGAAGCTTTTATGTGGAGGCACATTATATTTCAATAGGAAATAAAACTTTAATGCTATGGTCACAAATACAACTGCCACTGTGAGATGGGGAGACATCAAGAGAATCTTCAAAATTTCATGCCACTGCCTGATTTTTTGAAAATTGTTGGCACGGTCATGAATGTAAACAGTGGGAGTCAGGCAGCTATCAGGCGTGCAGAATGGCCCACTTTTTTCTTACCCCCAGGCTACCGGGTGGCTGGCGGCTGGTGGTACTTAATATAGACAGCTGCCGTCCACAGACATTTACATATCGTCCAGTCAGAGTTGCTGCTGGCCGGCGATTTCAGCTGCCACCTCCCTGAGGTTGCCCAGCTCTTGATTTCATAAGGGCGTCATCCCCGCCTGTCACTGGACAGTCACCACGCAACCTCGAAATGTGACCGGGCAGCCACTGACCGATTTCAGCTTTCAGAGAAAAATCGTCCAGTTGTCTTAAAGGTTGAACTTTTTCTTAATACCTCCGTGGCCACCACACAGCGTATAAAAAATTTGATTGCCTCCTCCCGATAACAAATGCCGCAGTGTGGCCACCTGCTGGATTTGCTGCAAAACGTACATTTAGGTAACAGAGTGGTGTCATTTTGGGAGCAGCATTGAACAGATCTTGCAACTCTCTGTCCTGCCACCTCCTTAGCCCGTCCCCTCTTGAACCTGTGCTGTGTGACATCCTGGATCTGACCTGCACATCCATGCAATAAGCTCCAGCCCTAAGTGCTCTGCATCTCTCTACCAAGGTCAATCTCCCTCCGTTTATTTTACCCCTCCGGCATCAGCCTATCAAGTTTTGGCACGACTGTGATCCCAGTGAATTCTTCTCCCTTCACCAAGATGCCCATGAGAAACCCACACCCAGCATACTGAACAAATGACTTCGGGACCTCTTGTTTCAGCAATTTCTGTGACTTCATCAGTCATCAAAGCACAATGCCCCCTTGCAACCATGGCAACTAACTAGTTCTGGCAGGAAGTGAGCAAAAGGTTAGGGCAATACTCACACGAAGTTAAATAGTTACCTAATTAAAAAAGAGAAAGAAGCTCTGGTTAAAGGCCATAAAGGCTATTAGTGGATTACAAAAAGAAGGATTCTGGAGAAAAAAAACCTGGAGAATTTAAGCAAATCCTAACAACAAAACTATGAGCAGAGCAATTATAGTTTATTTGCTTTGATTATTTCCCAAATAAAGATGACAGTGGTGTTCACATTAGTTATATCTAAAATATGAAGATTGTGGGGTTAGCTGGGGTGCTAGATATGCAAACCAAAATGTTTCTTTGTCGTAAAGCTTTTGATTGAACAACCTTTTTAATGTGACTGATACAGGTACTACAGCAAGTACTGATATTACAAGGAGATGGGCCTGTTCCTATTTCAATTTCACATTTTAAAGAGAAGAGATGAAAGAAAAAGTCATTTTTGCTTTCATATTTTTCAAACTCAACCTGCTAGCCATTGTAGAGAGGACAGTCTACTTTGAAACTGTATCCATGTTATTCTCTAGTTTAGAGGACAGTAGTGATGACAGTGACCGGTTATATCTGCAGACAAGCGAATCCCTTGTGCTCAATGACACCAAGCCTTAGAGAGAAGAGTTGTTACCTCAGTTTTTAGCACCTGTAACAGCACTGAGGTGAAATGAAGAAGCTTTGCAGTTTCATGCTAGGATTGCTCCTGTTTTCTGGTAGGTAAATGTCTTTGCATTTATTTTTGTCGAGCTAGTGGTAGCACATTATTTAAAATTTTTACTGAAGTTTGATTTGTGAGAAAAAGATGCAAGTTTGTTGACTATTACTGACTCAAATTATTCTCCTTCATCTAAAAGATGAAGCTGTCTGTCTTTGCTATTTTTTTCTGATGAGATCTTTACACATCTGTAAAGATCTACATTTCCTTAAAAAACATTTTTTATGACTTTTGAATTATATCAATAAAGACCTTAAATGAAACAGGTTGTTGCCATTACCCTTATTTACAAGAACATGTAACATGATTAAACATCAAAATAACTAAATAAATTAATGTCCAATATGACATAATCTGAAAGGTACTTTTAAATTAAATTTAATTTAATTTAGATTAAATGTGTTACATATAGACAAGGTAAAAAAAACATGAAAATGTTCCTATTATTTTTTAAACCATAGAATATATGTGCTTCTGTTTATTTATACAAAAAGATCTTTAGTTGATTTTGTGACTCTCATTTGTGTCTATGCTGCCATGATTCTAATGCAAGCATGGGAGTCCTTGAAGATAAATAT
Source organism: Oryzias celebensis (assembly GCA_014656515.1). Classification (NCBI taxonomy): domain Eukaryota; kingdom Metazoa; phylum Chordata; class Actinopteri; order Beloniformes; family Adrianichthyidae; genus Oryzias; species Oryzias celebensis. The sequence goes on along the minus strand of BNCR01000012.1, from coordinate 65,149,411 downwards.
ACCTTTTGACACACTACTGTGAAAAAGACTCATGTGCAAAATCTTTAAAATAATTTGCCTCTTACATTGAAGCTAACTACTTGCCTTTTTTATTTTCAAGTTCTATGAATTGCAAAGAGTCTGAAAAGCTTTGAAAACTATTATAATGGATACGGTTGTTTTTATGGAGCTATATGTGTACTAACTGATTATGTTCTAAAATCAAATCTGTATGGATCCATATGGAGCACTCAATTGAAGACTGAGTGCTAAAATGTTTCACATTCTTATAAATTGTTTTACTTTGTTCTTATTTGTTTGCATATTTGTGACAAAAATAGTTTTAATGGAGAGAAACTGACTGATACACTTTTTTTTCTGCTTAGTTGAAGCAGAAAAGGGAGACTTCCAAAGGGATTTTAACCAGCAAACAAAAAGCACAACTGTCACAAAAGACCAGCTTTGGAAAAAGGAAAACACAATTAATCATGGCACAGATGCAACACTGATAGAGAAAACACATCAACTCTCTGCATTGTTGGTGACTGCCAAGATTTCTAGGGCAGTCTTGTTTGAGGCCAGAGCGACACATGCTTATGCTTACACAATGCAAACACTTAAAGGAGCTGAAAGCCCCGGGCATTTGATGTCCAGAAATGTTCACAACTTAACAACTTCAACAAAAAACAGTCCAGCAGTTGTGAGGACTGACCCCAAAGCTGAAGTCCAATTCAAGTCTGTTCACAAGAAGGAAGCCTTCTCTACTCAAGCTGCACTGGAATCAGTGATGAATGACGCCTCTGAGCTGCAGGTCCATTTGTCAGCAGAAGCAACAAAAGCCAATCCTCTGCTTCATGGACTGCGCGATAACAGGAATCCAAGAAACTCTTACACATCTGCTGATGGAGGGCAAGGAGTTCCAATCCTATCTGCATCTCATCCCCGAGTAATTGAGAACCTGACCGTGTTTCATAATGACAGCCATGACAAACGATCTCAAGGCAAAGGTATTGCAAACCTGGGGAAAGCTATGAAACTGTCCGCTACTGTGCCATCCATCTTCCAAAGTGATCCAGTAAATGATTCCTTGAGAGGAAACACTGTAGCGGACTTCTGTTTCACCTGCCGGAAAGATGTAACAGGGCCATCCACTGAAGAATCTGAAGCTCGAAATGCTCTGTCCTCCCATGGCTCCTCAGGCCATCCAGAAAAAGAGGTTCTTCTTCTAAATTTCAAGCATCTTACAACCTTATTACAAAATTTGCATCAGCAGACAAGTGGAAAACATGGAAAAGAACTGAACAAAGAGACCAGTGACAAAAACATTGGTGTCAATGACCAAAGTTCACCCATTTTCAATGAGACGTTGCTTCCTTTGTCACACAATAAACCTGTAAATCCTCGTACTGTGGATAATTCTCACATCTTTTCTCACACAGACTTAAAAAAGGTTGTGTTTGACACACCGTCTCATGCTGACATGTCATTAGTAACAGAAGAAAATACAAACGAACAGTCAAGGCCCACCTTTTTCGATGAAACATTTTTGGCAGAGAAACTCGGCTCAGCAACCACAACACTTTATCCCTCATCAAAGTCCTTTCATACTAATGGAAAGCTAGTGAGAAAGCAAAAGATTCTCGGAAAACAGCTGAGCATCGGGATCCATCCATTGAAACAGGTTTCTTTTACAAAGAGAGACAAAGCTTCATATGGTTTTAAAACACCCTTTGAGAGCCATCACATCAGCAGTAGTAGGTCAGTGCCTCTCTTTACTGTAACCCCATACAGCAGTCAGAAAAGTGTCCCCTCTGGAGGGACACATCACAGCACTGTATCCCATCCAACTGCAAAAATGAACTTGATTGAAGCTCGTAGGGCAATATCACCTTTGCTGACTGCTAGAGCTGATGCTTTCATCCCTGTATCAAGCAGCCAAATTGGATCAAAAGGGAGCTTTCAGACCAAAAAACCAATATCTACTTCGGTACCAAAGAGTTCTGCAATTAAGCTTCTATTGACAACAGCAAACAGAGCCTTTACAGACAGGCAGAATTCTCAGAAATCGACCGAAGAACACGGAATTATTAAACAGTCATATTTTGATCCCTTAGTGCCAGGGGATAAACAATTTATGAAACAACGGCTCACCTCAACTTTTGCCACAAGAACATTTTTCCCTGTGAAGTTCCTTACCACAGAATTAAGACAGAACTTTGGTGAGGATATGTCCACGTGGACACAGACAATTTTACCTGTTTCTTCCTTGTTTAATAAAGAGACACACACACCAATCATTCACAAGAGCACATCCGATTTCAGCAACAAAAGATTTTTGACAAAAACACAGCAGGTTTTCATCAGACCCAACGAAAATCCGTTTACAGAATCACAAAACGTCCACAGTCTGAAGCTGCAAGGCACAAATGATCCCATATCTGCAGAAAATCAGGGGGGCACACAGACAGAAGACATGCAGAAGTTTCAGAATCAAGAGAGCAGAAAGGATAGCAATTTAAAAAACAAAAGAGAGGAAGTTTTTAAAGTGCCAGAGACAGAAAGTGTGAAACTGAAAACAATAATTACCTCTGAAACAGAGATAATTCAAAACATTGCCGGGGAGGCAAAAGATGTGGAAGAAGACAATGCCGGGAAAAGGAGGGGAGAACATGAGACCTCAAGACCAGACAAAGATCTAGGACAAGGGGATGACAGCAGAGAGACGGACGCTGAAAGAGGAGGAGTAACAAAAATAAAAATAGAGAATTCTGCTTCAAAATTGGCTGAAAAGCAGAGAAAGGTTTTGGAGATGGCACAACCGGAAGCTGAAAACAAGAAAGGATGGAGTACTAAAGATATAAGGAGTTACAAGAAAGCAGAGAAGGACATGAAAAATGTTTTTCTGGAACATACAGCTAATTCAGAAGAACCTAAAAGAGACAAAGGGCACACTACTGCAAACCTGTCTCCTCTGCACAGTTTGACGAAAGACCTAGCCGCCTCCAAGCAGAAAGGCAGTCATCAGACCAAAAATGCTCCGCAACAAGAAGAAATCACAAGTATGCCGTTTTACTATACAGTGACAACTAATCACAAACCACCACGCTCAGCTTTGAGATCTCAGAGACCAAACCGATCAGACACATTTCCTTCCGGAGAGCCACGCACACGGATTAAACTGCATCTGCTTTCCCACAAGGATAAGCTTCAAAAGCATGCAGCTTCACTACCCCTTCATGCGAGAGATTTACAAAAGGAGGAAGTTACATTTTCTGCATCTGCTGCTGTCTTTGGTGTTAGCTCCTTGAAATTTACAGACCCAATAAAGCCAATTATTCCCCAGCAAAGGGATGTGACCACGTCGGATGAGTCTGTTTTACATAGTATCAGTAATAAGATGTCACTCACCCCTCATCCCCTGGCAATCACAGCTGGAATTCAGACAGCTCAGCCCCACTTTACAGTAAATAGTTTTCTCAGTTTATCAATTATTCACAGCCACACAGATCACAGACACAAACTCATTTCTTCAGTTTTGAGGGCCAGTTCAATTTCACACACAGAGAATGAAAGACAGCAGGAAAGATACATTACAACGGAGATGAATCCTGCTCGGCAGCAGCCACAGATGTCTAATGACTCATCTGCAAAGCCGCGCACAGTTGCTGCCTTGTCTTCCCAGGCCAGCTTCTCAACGGGCAAGTCACAGCCTCACCAGGGGCAGTCTGTCGCTCACAGAAGTCAGCCCTCCTTGTGCTCTGACATGATTTCAGTTCGGCCATGCTCATTTAAGCTGTCAGCTGTTGATGGTAACAAGCAGAGATTTGTAAAGACTCTAACACCATTAATGAACCCTGAAGCAGAAATTGATCAGTTTCCTCTAAGCAGAATGTCACCACTGCCAAATCTCAGGAAAGTTGGAGGGCTAACCGGATCACCCCAAGAGACAAAAACACCACAGGCCAGGGCTAATGGTGAATATGCAAACAACGAAAATGACAAGGTGGAGACATTTTTTGGAACCACCGCGGCGAAAAATCAAAGTGACGACAATGAAAGTGTGAAAATAATTTTTGTGTCAACAGCAAATTATTCAGATGAGGTCACAGAAGCAATGGTGACGGTGACACCAACAACTGCTAGAAGTAAATTGCACACAGAGGAGGAATTAAATCTTACTTCTGTAACACACACACAGACAGAAAATGATCTGGATAGTTTTCTGGGTACTGTCAGCAATTTTGTACATGTTAAAAGCGTTATTGCAATGCCAGAGTTTAGTAGCAAACATCAAACTGATGCCATTTTGTCGGTCACAAAGGAAAGTCGGCCACAAGGGTCTGAAATGCAGCTAAGCTCTGTAGGCAAAGAGAGGAGTTTAGAGTTAAAGTCCCACATGGAAAAAACAGAAGAAAAACTGTTAAAACAAAATATGAGTAACAACACTCCCTCAGTTTTCCATAGTTATGTCATTAGTGATCTGAGAATCCACAAAAAAATCACACAGCAGATCTCTGACCCTGAATTGAATGCTACCTCTCCGGTTCAGATAAACCCGGTCTCTTTTGCACCTACAGCCAGGAGAGGCAATAGAAATAAAACTAAAGTAAATTCCAGATTACGGCTAGCCTCTGTGGGTGAGAATATGGCAGTCACTAAACAGCAATCTAAGACTGCTATTGAACATACGGTGCATTCCCTTAATCATATGCCGTCTTTGTCAGGGACGCAGCCTTTCATTGCTGTCACTACAGGAAAAGTCACTCCTGCTGCGACAAGACAAAGCAGAACTGTAGCGCAGAGTGTGGAGGGTCGTCCGCATCCGATTTTTGCTCAAGCTACTGAACAAAGCCAGGACATCCTGCTCGATATGACGGCAGCATCATCTCCTGATAATGAAGCAGATGCAGACAGCACAGCAGGATCTTTGAAGACTGTCCACAGAGCTGGAAGGGCACATGCAGAAGCATCTGCTGCAGGTGAAATCCTGAACTTTTCTTTATTTCAAGATGTCAAACCCTTTCAGACATCATCAACGGCAGATGAAGCCAAGCATGGGTCACTTGAGAGGATTTTTGTTGATCCCATGCAGGATAAAAGAAAGCATAAGAATCATCTTTTGCCTAAAAAACCCACGCTAGAGAATGTGAATGCAATAACCGATACTGTTCGACCAGGAGGGCTCTCATCCACAGACATCATTAAAAAAGCTACAAAAACACCAAACACAGTAAGTGTGACTAATCAAACAAAGGACATGCATGAAATCCTCTATGAAATGACAGAAAGAAACCCTCTCATTGTGGTAAAGTGTACCTCTGGCTGTGCTGTAGATGGAAATTCAACAAGACAAACCAACAACTTCAAACTGTACCGTTCACCAGTCACCAGTAAATCTACACGTGGCCACTCCAGTGTTGATGAGACAATGTCAAAAAAGGCCATGGGTACATCAGATAACAACACTTATTTGGAAAGACACAGGTCACCTCCGTGGACACAGTTTGTGAAAAGAACAACTCAAAGACACTTTCCAACAGAGATCCCTGCAACAAAGGCCACTCTCACTGAACCTGAAACAACGACTGTGCAGACCCCAATCAAGTCTACTGAGCAGGCATTGCTGACGGAAAATCACAGCAAGAAACTATTGCACAGAGGAGCAGGCGGAGACGGGATATTTGAAGCACTGAGTGTCAGCAGGTCACCTAAAGCACAGAAAAAAAAACCACAGGCTCAGAACAGGTTCTTCCTGTCAGAGCTGACGCAGAGGAGTGAGATCTCGCCTCATCTATATCTTTCAGGGTAATTTCTTCACTCTACTTTGTTTATTCTTTATGTACAAAGAACCTTAAATTTAATTTTGTTCACAGTGTCATTTATTCGAATATCCTTAAACTGAAAGGCTGTGCAAACTCGTGTGCCATGTTTTTCTCTGAGAAAAAACCCATTGTGAATTGAAAATGGAGGTTTTAAAGCAAAATAATTAATTAGAATAAGGGCTAAAAAGATTTTCTGTAGAGCACTGAAGTGCTGACTGCTCTTGCTTTTTTATATTATGCATACAAGATAATTGTCTTGTCTACAAGTCATAATAGCTTGAGTGCCCAAGTTATTACGTTGGCCCCTTGAGAGAGTCGTCTTTTGTGTTCCGTAATGTTGTTAAGGAAAAACAAAATATCTTGTGTGCGCAAAAAAGGAACACAGCAACTCTGTTACTTTTCAGCTTCACAGGTTAAAGACAAGCAGTTACCTAACAATGAATTTGAAACATTCAAAACCATAATTAACTAATATTGATAGTGAAGTGATGCGTTTTATAAAAGGTAGGGGTGCGATGACTCGTTTCAACAATGATTTGATTCATATTATTGTTTATGTTTGAAAACATTCATAGTCAGTCTTGGTTTATTTTGAATGATCTGATTCACTGATCTAGAATCGATCCAGGACATCTTTAGCCACAAAAATATGACCAGTGTGACTAAGAGATAAGTGAAGTTTTCCAGATTCCTTGTACTTCTTGCAAGATAATCAAGTTTAAATTAAAAATGTGAACAAACCAACAAGTAAACAAGCATTAATATCAAATTCACTACATTTTAGTTTCATAAAAGATCAGCCGGCTGTTGTTTTTACATATCAAATAATACAAATGGAACATTATTAGATCATTATTCCATAGTGTATGGTGACGTCTTTGCATGTTTTCACACATTGGACTGTAATGGTGGCATGATCATTTTTGCCACCATTACTAGTGTGTTGTTTGCTGTGTTGGCAATTGATCACCTTTACATTAAGGTAAAATAAGCCCACTGTGCCTCAATCCAAATGGAATTTTCCAAGATTCCAAGATAATCAGTTTCTTTCATTTAGAAATTATTTTGAAATTGTTTAGGTCGATTTGTTTTGATTCAAAACGCACCTCAGGCAGATATACTTGATTGGACTGTAGAATCGATACATCGATTAAATGATTAGTTGATTAATTGTTACAACCCTAATAACATGATTTGTTTACTATTTCTCGACAACCACCAAGTAAGCCAAACTCAACCTAATTTCTGTCTTGTCAAGAAAGTTTTGTAAAAAATAATGCTGCAATGTCATTTTCATTTATCAGAGAATTGAGACGCTGCTCACAATTTAATAGAATCTCAGAAACCCATTTCAAGTCAAAGTGGAATAAAAATAAAAACCTCAAGTCTGAGTAATAATAAAAGTGTGAGGATTTATTTGGTTTTCAGTTGCACTACTGGTTTATTTAACTGGCTCCTGATGTCCATTCAAAAGGTCAACATTTCTTCATTCGGCTGGTTTACGAGCAAATAACCACAGAGCCAATAAAAACCACCTTAACATCAGGTATACACAGTGAGTGGGGTGCTAATGGTTACTTTTATGACCTGTCGAAAAGATTCACAGTTTGTCTCCAGAGATGCATCCTTCCGTCTCTTCAGCAAATTGTAATGCTGCTGCATATGGGACGGTTAAATTTAAACAGAAAAGTGACCTGCAGTTTGGCCAAATGTTTTTTTTTTCCTTTATTATCATAATAAATCACCCCAGTAAACTACATATGTCAAAAAGAAGAAAAACTTTGACATTTTCCCCACATCCTTCATAATGATACTCGAGTATCAAAATGAAAAATAGAAAAACGGAAATATTTATCTAATTTTGAATAATAAACTGGCATTTGGAACCACATACTGAGAAAATTCAAAGACACATAATTTTCCTCAAAATGTATGCCAAGTTCCTCATGACTGAACATTGATGACAGTCTACCATCCATCTGTCACTGATCTCGCTTTTATCTGCTGTATCAATCTCTCAAAGGAAAGCCCAAAAATTAGGCATTTAATGAGACAGTTAATGTTTTCAAAGAACTAACTGACAGTTCACAGAAAACTGCTACTGTAGGTTTATCACAACAAGGAGGCCCATACCTGCACTTTCACCTCCGGATGTTAAGGAGTGCACCACAGTTCATATAAAGTCTGATCTGGGCCAAACAAGCAAATCTATGTTTTGATAAGTAAAAGAAAAAAAATGAAGGATTAAAATATATCTCTTTCAGCCAAAATGATTCTGACAGATTTTGAGAACAAAAATCCTTTGCACAACAGAACTGAAGTATCTGCTGTGTGACACAATCCTCAGTCTACCTTTATTTATAAATAAACTATGATTTAGCCTATTCTTAGCTCATTTTCCCCAATGGTACATACACAGGATCCTCTAACATTGTAATCAAAGAATTGCATGTGCATTTCAAGTACAATATGAGACCAATTAACTATTTTTGGGCAAAGAGGAGCTTTTAACAGACATGACAAGGCAGGTAACCATAAAATTATTTGGTTCTGTTTGGGGATTGTATCCATTACTGAGTATAAAGTGCATTTTTTTTTAAAAAGTCTGAACATTTTTGTTTAGACCACAGTGAATTATATTTGAATTTAAGTTATTTCACAAAAACAACCACACATTAAAGTTTTTAAGATGGTTTTTGATTTAATCACAATGCCAACATTGGACAAAAAAAACCCCAAAAAGAACAAAAAAGCATTTCTGAAACTTTATTAGTTTAATGTTTTTTCAAATCCAACCATATGTTTTGTTATAAACCGCTGATTGATGCCGCATTGATTACTATTCATTTTAAAACAAACCAACACATTAATTTGTTTAAAACTTTCAGGTCAAAAGTTGTTGCATTCATTTTTTTGCTAGTGTTACAGACATCTCAGATGACTCATGTGGGACTGGAAACTACACCGCAGAAATGAGCCTGAACATGGGAAAGAGTGTTGATCCTGGTGATGCCCTCCCATCCCATGGCAGCCTGAAGGTGGTTATTAACCTGAAGACAAACGACAGTCAAATAAACCTTGCTGTCACCTCCTGCTGTCTGTCCCCGTCCGTTCATCCAGACCTCACCAACTCTACCTGTTGTCTTTTCTCCAGGTATGAAGTTCAAAACTATCTAATTGGTTCATTGTTGTGTTTCCATTCTTTACGTTAACAAGATTTATTATATTTCTGTTTACTTAATCATAGTGAAAAAGAAATTAATGAATTATAAAGATGTTTACTCTCTGCGATGACCTTTGTTGTTAAATTGAAAGTTATACGTGGAAGATGTTAGGACGTCCAGGAAAAGGCGTTCTTCTAATAGGTCAGGGTTTGTTGCTGTTGGGCGAATCTCTTAGTCACCAAGGTAATGCATTTTTCTGTAAGGTTCAAACACAAACTCAATGAAATACTGGATGTCGCAAATGTCTGTCAGATTAAAATTGTAAATACAGATTGCTAACACTGATGGCACACAATTTGAAAAACTGAAACATGTTATATGCCTGAAATTAGGAGAAATGAAAGCCCTGACTGCGCTGTACCCAAAGTATGAGTGATGATACTGAAAACTGGCCTTTCCCTAACATGATTTATTTTCGTTTAGGCCTTTACCTCATTTATTGAAAATGATCTACTTTGGCATTTCTGCCTTTATGTTTATTGATCAAAACTAGACTTGTATTTTAACCTGCAAAACATCTTGGTGGAAGCATAATGTATTAAGTGTTTCTAGAGGGTTGTACAATGTGTTTCCGCTTGTGCCTCAGGTTAGCATCACAGCCAGCGGGTATCACTCTGCTCCCCAGTGCCTTGTCGACGACTGCCGGCTTCACCATCAGTCTCTTTCAAATGATTAATTACTCTGTAGTGTACCTACACTGTGATCTCAGTGTCTGCCTGAGGAACCGCTCTGACTGTGAAAGGGTAAGACTGCCATGGGTTCACCGTGCAGGGAAGTGCAATGAATGCCAAAGAAAGAAAGAATGAGTGGCTGGGAGTGATTTAAGTGTAGTGAATGTGGATGTGACACTTTAAAAACATGAAGACAGATGAGGTGAGTGAACGGGCTCCTGTGAATGAAATGAAGAGCGCAAAAGAAGGGGTGAAGGTGAGTGATGTGTTGAAGACGAGGTGCATCTTAAATTTCATGGATTAATAAGCTTCCTGAATTACAAACGGAGGATGATGTGGTAGCTTTACAATATTTTGCCACAGTTTACAGAGCTGATGAAGCAATTAGATAGAAGCGTATGGGACAGCCTTAAATATGTAAAATATGTGAAATAGTACAAAGGTTTTCGGGGTCATCTCTGTAAAGTTTCATGAAAGCTCTTTTATGAGAGGCAACAACTGACGATGCACTGACACCAATTTCCGAATCCTGGTGCTGTTGGGATGACTTGTATGATTTAACAGAGAAAGTGAGTCATCTGACAGATGCGTACAAGAGGTCGGATGTGACATGGAGCATGAACTCTTGAGACTCACTCACATGTTTTTTTTTGGGGGGCACTACAGCAGTTCTCACTGTGGCATTACCTCTTGTGCTGCCAAGTTCTCAAACATCTATCCAGTTTCCATTCCATACTTGTCAAAGGATTGATGAAAGCCTTTGACTTCTTCGTGAATAGAATATTTTTCAAGCTTGCAATGCAGACACAAACTGGAAGACATGGATAGAAGTGGTCAGATTGTGTGACTTTTTTTTTCTTAGCGTCACCGTCCCAATGTTTGTTACCAGCACAGCATTAAATAAATTTAGAGCCTAAATGGTTTTAGCTCATGGTTTCTCAGTAACAAACACAAAACCAATATTTCTTCAAGCATGTCTCCTGAAAATTGAACTCTCAAAAGGTCTTCACTGGATGGCAATGAAGATCCTGATATTATTACTAAGTTAAAGAACGTTCCTAATGAAAAAAGTCACTTTACTCTATATTAAACATGAGTGTTTATTCAAATCCATAACAAGAAAATTACTTGAGAAATTGATTGGAGTTGGTGCTCCAAGTCAAAAAAAAAAGGAAAAACAGATCACATTTTCAATCCAAAGTTTAAAAACGCTGTCAAATATATAAAAAATATATTATTACAACAAATTGAAAAGTGACAATGAGTGCTTTGTACTTTAATGACTTGTGATGTTAAAGTCTTCAAGTGGAGACAGACTTAAAATTTGTTGCTCGCAATTTTAGTTTACTAAAATTGCTAAAATCACCTGCAAAACTCAAGGCCTGCATTTCAAACCATCAAAAGTTTTTGATTGATTTATTATTCTGTGTTCATACCAACTTAACTATGCATACAAGATATGCCAAAATAAAACTAGCTGTGAACAGTAGAAGTCAGAAGAAATTTGTCTGTTAATATCTCTTCATTCTGCATCAGAACATCAACACTAGATGACACCAACAAATAAAAAACTTAGGAATTTTAAACTACATTTTTCCGGACAAGGAGGCACCTACAGGAGATCAGACAGTCGTCATATGACAAAGGCAGAGGCAAGATGGAAAAAGGGTAAATGACAGACACACTTGAATAGGATAAAAACAGAAGGCTTATGGGAAACTGCTGTACTTTAATTTAAAAAGAGACTAAAGCGTATGAAGAGTTTATACACAGAGGAAGATAAAGAATGGGAGCACATAAGAAAAAAAAACACTGAACACATAGAGGAGATGACTGTGTTTGTTATTCGGAAAGAGGGAGAGGGTTTGATGGATACTCCTGAAGACATCGACATTGTCATTGAGAGAGTGGAAGTATTACATGACCTGCCTTCAGTTGGCTCAACTTTTGCCCTGCTTGTAGGTTTGATATATGCACTTAACTTGGCTTATCCAAAGCCTTTGAGCTTCACATTTGAAGTGTTACAGAAAATCTTAATGCAACTTGAACAACACAAGATGTCTCCTAAAGTGTTTGAAACATTTTCCAAACAAACATTTGTTTAGAAAACTTCATAGTTGTATAGTACTTGAGTAAATGGACTTTGTTATTTTACTTAAGTATAGTTTTCTATGGTTTTCTTACTTTGTACTTTTACTAAGTATCAAAAATATGATCAATTTTTACTCTCTCCTCGACTACATATTTTGATTGAATATTTGTGCTCTTTACTCCATTACATTTCAACGGAGACTCACATTTACTCATTACATTTACTTGAGTAATTTACTTGAGTAAATGTAAGTCTCCATTCAAATGGAGAAAAACCCTTAAATTTGAGTTGGAAAAATACATGAAATTGAGTTAGAAGAATGCATTATTTTGATTATTGATTGTTACATGAAAACTAAGTTAGATCAACATAATAAATTGAGTTGGATAGACAGAAGGACTTAAGTTGAATAAACTCAACTCAATTACGTGTTACCAATTGATTCAAGTGATTCCTCTAAGTTGGATCAACTATTTTCTTTTTACAGTGTATTCAAGTTGAAAGCTTTTCCTTCAAGCTAAAACTTTCAAGAGGAGTGTGAATTCTTTTTAAGGAGATTAAACAATATTAACAAAGAGAACTCCCCTGTTCAAAAATGTACTTACTTGTTAGCTTCTGTGTAATTTTCCACACACTCCATATAAATTTCAATGCCTTTTTTTTACAGCGATGCTTTGAACAGAGGAAGGCGTTTTCCTCCAAGGATCTCCGCGCTATTGTCACCAATTTCAGAAATCGCATATCTTTTGGGCCCATGTTGAAGCAAGCGAAGAATACTACCCTCCCAGAGGAGATAGGTAATTATTAGCCGGGCTTAAAAACAAAACAATCAGTCTGAGATAACAACGTGCAGGAGAGATGCTTTAGAATGGGAAATGAGAGATGACTGTACCATTTATCTTAAGATTGTATGAAAAACAGCCATACTGTTTTAAAGTCTGTCTTCGAAAATAGATAGAGATATGTATCTTTTTATGGGTTTGTTATAGAAAACTGCTCTACTTGGAGGGGGTTGGTTGGAAATTTCTTTCCTTCCTGTGCACTAACCAATTATGGTGAAAGCTTAAATTAGGTTACTTTTTTTTCCCATGTAATTTTTCAGACACATCAGAGCTGGAACTGGTTGTAGTCATTATCAGCCTGGTGGCTGGCTCCTCTCTTTTCACTGTGACGCTACTTCTGGTTTGGCTGGCCTATCGTCACAGAGCAATCTGGCCGCTCCACTCGGCGGCTCCACCTCCAGCCTGCTGTGGCTGTCTACACCCAGGAGGTGACTTGATCTCACCGTGACCAGGAAGGAACTGCTGCCAATTACCCTGATCAAGTCTCCACCAAAATAGCGGCAGACAATTACATTAGTCAACAGACAGTGGAGCAGTCAATCATATTTGCCAGTGAGCAGAAGCAGCCAGTTTGATCACCCGATTTAAGAAAGAATAGACAATGAGGAGCAATCCAATTGACACCTCCTCTCATAGGTGACACAGCTGTTGCAGTTAAATTTCACACTTAACCATGAGCAGTCTATTTTCATTCACTAGAAATAAACACCATCCCTAAATAGAAAGCATGTACTGATCCCTTTATTTCTTCCTCAGTAACACAAATCAATGTTTGCTATAAACCACTTTAATAAAGATTACTTGTTAATAACAGTTTGCTGACCTAATGCCATCATTGAGCTCCTGTGATTGAGCCTTGCATTGTTTATTATTGCATCAATATGTTGCATGATGTAATGCAGAAAGGAATATAAATGTGTATTGATTTTGTAACATAAGAAAATAAAAGACTATAGTTCTTCTATTGGGGCCCTCGTGTTGCTCTAATTTGAGGAATTCTTGAACATGCATCAACTAAGCACTGGATTAAAAAAAAAAAAACAAAAAAATTTTTTTTGTTTACCTGCATCTTCACGCCCAATGGTATCAGTGTAATAAAATTGTTTGAAACTAAACACATTTTCCCAGGAAAGGTGGAAGAAAATTGCCTAAATAAACTACATGTATAGTATTTGTATCACGGAGTTGTAGTGGAGAACTTAAAATGCAGGAGAGCAGGCTTGGTGGCAGAAAAGTACAACATTTAATAAATAAACTGAAACATAACAAAAACCCACAGAGAAACAAACCGGTGACAAGACAGAGCAGATGACCTGACAAGGATTAACTGAAAAACCAGACCCTTAAATAAGCTGAGGGTAATTAACAGAAATGAAGACAGCTGTGGATCATGAACCCGATGACAGAAGGAACAATTCAAAAACAGAACATGATCAACAAGTACAACAAAATCCAAACCAAAGTTCAATCCTGACAATTTGTACAAGAAACTAAGAATGTTTTGTTGGTTAGCAAAAATAGCAAGAAATGGCTGGTTACCCTTGGAAACTGGAAGTGATTGAAGTGAAATCCAAAATGAAATCAAATAATCTAAAGACTTCACACCATCCTTGCATGAATGATAAATCAAAGTCTGAACAAGACACAGTGTTTATCCAAAAACTTCTTTGGGAAAGGTAAATCAAAACAAGAAAACAAGTTCAGACTTATCTAAATTGCATGACACACCGATTGGAATCAGTGCACAAGGTGGAATGCATTACCATAAAAAGCATCACTCTCTGTGTAGCTCTAAACTGTCTCCTGTTACTCTGACTCAGTGTTACTTACTGCTCCTTCTCACACGCCTCTCAAGTTTTTAATTGTGTGTCAGTTTGAAAGGTAAAACATCACTTTAAGAATAGGAATCGGATTTAAAATACATTCAGTACTCTTGAGATGCACACATGAGCCAATTAATGTTCCAGTCTGAATTTCAAAGGGAAACAGATCACACCTTGCTCCTGACCATTTAATATCATTCAGGCTATATTGAGAGAAAATGGATGACAGAGGCTGGAGTTAAGCTATTGGAGGACATGAGAGGGCAACAGAGAAAGCCTTTTGCTCTAACCAGTGTGGTGGAGCCTGCTAATTTGATTGGCTGACTTGCAAGATGTGGCTGCCATCAGCAAAGACAGACTTCTCCCCGCAGGTAGTCCATCAGAAATCTGATCACGAGCACCTGGTTTTCACTGAACCATCAATCCACGAGTCTGTATCCAAATTATTGTGAGGGTTAGTGAACCATGAAACTATGGCTGTCAGTGAATGTTAATTTCCTCTCCCACCTCTTCTGCGTACTTATGAGGGGTTGGGAGGTTGAATGTTTGGAAAGTTGGGATGCAATGACCTAGCTCTCAAGTTAACACTATTAACCAATGTAATGTGAAGGTGAGTAAGCATGCTGAGAGTTTTGTTTATAATTGCAGGATATGGAGTTTAGAGTTTATTATTAGTATCCACAATCTGCGTATAAAAATCATGGATGAACCTTTTTTTTGTTTTCTGATGACAGCTAGGCATTTTCAGATATTTGGCATGCACTTTTCAGAGGTACTTTATCTGTTAAAGGTCATGCAACTTTCCCCTCACAGCTCTGCAAAACAAACCATGACTTAAAAGACACTTGAAGAAGAAGAAAAAAAAAACGCATTGACCTAATTTAGACACAAACAAGATAAAGGCCAGACATAGTCATGGCAAGAGGGGGCAATGCCCCCAAAATGCTGTAACTGCCCCCCAAATGTGATGGCCTGCAAAAATCCACATATACTAAAGAAATGAAAATACCCCCACCACACACAAACAAATACATAAATAAAAACAAAATAAGATTAAAAAAAAGACGAAGATATAATGATAGCATGGCTTTTTATGCATTTTAGGGTCTCAGAAGGATATTACACCCCTCAGCACACCCTGGATATGTCCAAAATCCCTCCCTACTCTAATTGCTAAAAAAAACCTGTAGTGTGAGAGTATCTAGTGCCAAGCAATTTGGACACCATGCTACATATCTTTTTAAATATAACATGATTCATTTCACGTATAAATACAATCATTTTATAAAGATTATTTCACTGTGCTCTGATGATGAAAAAAATGATGGATTATTAAAACAATTAAAAATAAAACTTTTTTTCACAAAAATTGTTCATTGTGGACTATATGCAACAGTCTGGTGAGCATCGATACAACTTCTATGGCACTTTTGCAATTGTAGATTCGGAAAGCACTAGAAAGTAGCAAACACTGTATAGTGCAAGATGTCTTGAGGAGTGAAGGAATTTGGTCATAGCCCCAGACTCACCATCCTGATATTCTGCTTGCATCAACATATTAGGGCTGGCTAATTTTGGTCCTGAAGGTAAACCTAAAATTGCATCTAAATATATAAGAAATACAAGCTGGACAAGGATAAATAGTTTTTGAATGATTGTTTATATGTGTTTTACACACAGTTGTGGGATTGTAGTGGAGTTTGGCCTCATGCTCACAGCAGGAAACATATTCAAACAAAATGTTGGAGTATGAGGGAGGAAGTCTAAACTGTCGTCACACAAATCTATATCTATAATATCTCTGTCTAAATCTATATTTTGTACGGGTGAGGTGCAATAAAAAACAGATCTATGTGGGAAAGAAAGTAAAGTATTTGTTGTGTCATTTTCTTGAAGAGGCTTCCAGGTAACATCATCTCCTCATAAAAAAATAAAACCCCCAAGCTCACACATCACAATCCATGCTCTGTAAAAGAAGAGGTTAGGTCCAAACATAGAACATTTCACATTTCATCTTTGTTCAATATTTTGCAATAGAAGTTAAAATAATTCTAGGACTGTTTCATTTTTCCAGCTGGGCTTTTTGATTTATCAAATGATGTTTTAAAGAGAGTTTACCTGGCTAAAGTGAAAGCAAATGTAATCCAAATAAAACTCAGCCTGTGTAGAAATTACAGCTATTTTCTGGCTTGACTCTGAAGAGAGTTTTTTTTTTTTTTATTATAGAAATTAACTTTTTTTACGGTCAAGTTTTAATTGTATGAATGTCTAGGTGTCTTTCTAGGTTGATCATTTTCAATAAAAACTTATTTTAATCACTTTGAGGAAAAACTACTATTATTTCTTAGAGGTTTAATGCTGACTGGAGCTTATTCAATGGCGTTGTGTTTTTAAACATGGGTAAACATGTTGTTCTAACACCTTAACAGCTGAGATGATTGAGTTCTCTTACTGGAGACACAGCAGGGATCAGGAATGCGGAACAAAACTTTTCAAGTTGTAAAAAAAGTTGTTCAAGTTCAAGTTGTTTGTCTTGCTGGACGAGTAGCGCAAGAAAGAAGAAGTGAGTCTGTGCTGAGTTCAGTGCAGACGAAGGTAAACCAGACGCAAAAGCCAGATATTGTACACTGAAGTACAGTTTCTTCAAAGCACATGATGCAACTTTTGCTTTTGATGTTCAAATCAACAGCAGCAACACACACACAACATGAGTACGAATTCACAAAATCCCTGAGAGGGTAACAAAATAACCATGTCCTCGACTTCAAATTGAGGCCCAGTGAGCCGTTCTGCAGGAGCTGTTGGGGGTTAAGTGCCTTGTTAAACCGCAGTTTGATTGAACTGAATGGTTCATTAGGCAGTTCCCTTACTGTTCATACAGACCTAAATCACAGCGGTTCCATTTCTCTTTATCAGATATCACAACATAGTCTGCAAATGTCTGAGGAAGTTGAACACGTATTAACTCTGGAAAGGAAAGATTGTGAGTCATGGTAAGCAAGACTGGAAGTTACATCAGCACTCCTGACAGCGAAAAACCGGTTGTGTGGGCTGCAGAGGCTCTGCGCCTCAACTCCTCCCCACAGATCAAGAGTGACAGAGATTACCCATTAACTGGCAGGCGATCATTTCACTGTGTGCCTTTGTTAGAAACACTCTGAGGCACAAGTTCATGCAGTGCTGCTGACTGGTATTGACCTGGAGGATAAGTCCTGTTTATGTGTAGGATTACAAAGTGTAGGTGTTGCGAGAATCTATTGAGCGAAGATACTCATGGATTGCCCGGACCAATCTCCTGGACAATTTACAGATTTCGAGAAGGGTGACTTCGAGGCTAATTGGATTAAGCTGGCAGAATCTAAATTTGGTCATGTGTACCAAGTCAAGCTCAAGCTTTTGAGGGAAAAATGCACATTGAAAACATTTGATACAATCTTATGTGCCAACAACTACAGGTAAGAAAAATAAGCTATCAAAGTTTCAGACTCATTATTATTCATGAGTTAGATTTTTGAAGGAGTTTTTTCCGAGTCCCTTTAAATGTGCCTCAATCCTTGGTTTCATTAGCCTCTGCTTCTCCATGTCAAAGTGAAAAAGAAAAAAAGAGAATGCGCCAACAATTTTTACTGTTTTTCTATCACAGGAAAATAATAGATGAAGTGTCCAAGATTGCCAAACTCAAATGCAAGTACATTATTTCCATCTATGGAATGTGCAGTGAAGCATCTGCTGTTGTGATGGAGTATATGATCAATGGATCCTTACACAGTCAGCTGGCCAGTTACTCTTTCATGTGGTCGAAGAAGTTTCAGATGATTCACGAGACTGCCATGGGAATGAACTTCCTTCACAACATGAAACCTCCCCTTCTCCATCTAAACCTAAAGACATCCAATATCCTTCTTGATGAACATCTTCATATCAAGGTCAATAAAACTTTGCCAACTTTCAGTGATTGTAGGTTTTGTCAAAGCTCCTCTGAGAATTGTTTGATAATTTGTTTCTTTTTTTTATCCTGAAAAAGATTGCAGATTTTGGTTTAATCCATTGGGAGGACAACACCAACAAGAATACATTTACAGAGTATCTCATAGCAAGAGGAAACATACGCTACAGTCCACCAGAGATATTTACTCAGTCCTCTGGACCACCAGGGACTGCCTTTGATGTTTACAGGTGACTTGCAGAGGCTAGTTATTATTTTATGTAGTAAGCATTAAATGTATCCTATTTTTGTGTCATTTAATCAATTCCTTATACATGTAACATCATTTTAATGTATACTCTAATTTCTCTTTGGAACATATTTTAGTGATGTGAAAGATGCATGAAGAGGGGATGGGGTACTTCTTGAGTTTGAAACAAAACTGTTAATTTTCTAGACACTAGCAACAAACTTAAATTACATTTTGAAGGAACTGTCTTCAGCAAACCCCAAGATACAGATAAAAATGTCAAAAAGCTGAAAACTTCCCATCTCACCTCAAAGGAATTCTCTTACTAAGAATTGAAGAGAAAAGTTACAGGATGTCAGGACTCAGCTGTCTCCTTCTGCTTTGATCCACAGCTTTGGGATTGTGATGTGGGAGATTTTATCACAGAAGAAACCATATCCAGGTGGGAATTGACTGAACTGAAATGTGGACGTTTATATTAATTAGATTTACAAAAGAGTGCATGGGGAGGTGTGGTTGTGACAACTACTGGCTCAAAATCTTTCCAAGTTTGCTCATTGCTTTTTTCCCCTATAAGACTGAGATAAAAATCTTAGAAAAAGACAAATAACTTGATATATACTGCTATATGTTTACAATATTTGACAGTAAAACTCATCTAGTGCATTTAGCTTTCCAATTTTTGTTCCTATACTCAAATGCAAATAAACATAAATAGCTTTATGTTGTGCTCATTAAATTCTTTAGTACAGATTATATTTTAAAGGAGAGCTTCAAACTATCAATTTTTCAAGATTGATAAAGAAAAACAGAAAGTTGAATTGCTTGGTATCCCAAACCTTTGTCTAAAAAAAGCTAATCCTGTCAGCTTTACCTCCTCAGGCTTATTTCTTAACCTTATGAAATTAGCAGTTAAAACCTCTGAATTCTTTATTTTTCTGCAAAAAAAATTCACCCCTCACTTGACACCATTTGGGTCTGCTCAAGGGATTAGTTTGACAGAGAGCAGTGCACAGAATTTAAAAAAAGAGTCAATAAAATAAACTTTTCAATGCAAAGCAAAGACAATCAGTTTCAACAAAAGCAATTATGTACATTTCAAAGTTAGCTTTTATGAATAAACAACACGTTTCATTTGTGGTAGTTTTTATTTTTTCAATGTGACAGATGTGCATTTGAAATGTAGCCATGCATTTCATTTACGATTGATTTGCAGCACAATTTGGAAGGCTCTAAAAAGAAGTCACCACAATGTTTTATTTAAATCTTACTTTTTCAGCTTTGTTACATAGACGAGCTTCATGTTTAATTTATTAGTGCAGAGCAGAATCTCCATCTGTTTCCTTAATGAGTTATTAATTCAGAGCTGTATGAATTTGGCTGTTCATTGTCCCAAGTTAAAAATGCCTGATCCTTAACTTTTTTGTCACTTTAATGTTGTAAAAATAGCCTCTAAAGAGAAATTTTGGCTGTCTGATTTTTTTTTTTTTTTGGCACCTTTATTTATTTTGAGATAAATAAATAGAATGCAAATTACTTTTCTTATTAAGTGAAAACATTTTTTAAAAAGTCAACTATGTTATTAAACCTACTTTTTTTAAGCAAAATACTGAGAGTGTAAGGATTCATTTTAGCAACGATTTAATTCAATTTGATATTTGTGGTAGCCGATTCTATTTACTTTTGGTTTTTGTTCATTTTGAACTGTTGATCCGATTCACTGACCTAAGATCAATCCAGGACATCGTTAGCCAAAAAAGTTAACCATTGTGAATCAGAGAAAAACGCCTGGATACTGAACAGTGCAGGTGAAGTTTTCCCGATTCCTTGTATATTTTGCAAGATAATCAAGTGTAATTTAAATATGTGTACAAACAAACAAGTAAGCAAGAATTAATGGCAAATCCATTAACATTTTAGTTTCATAAAGTTCAGCCACTGTTGTTTTTCCTCATCAAAATAATACAAAATATTATTAGAACATGTTACCACACTGTATGATCACATATCTTTGCAAAATTCAAATTGTTTCCACACATTGGACTGTAATGATGGCTTGATTATATTTTGCTGTGATCACATGTGTGTTGTCCTCTTTGATTGCACTTATAAAATAAACCTCATGTGCTTCAATCCAAATGATTATCTGATTATCGATATTCGTCTTTTTGAAACAATTTCTTTTAAGACATAGGTTGAGTCTCAATTCAAATCTGTTTCAAGCAGATTGATCTGGTTGGATTTTAGGAATAGAAATTGATTCATCGCTACACCCCTGCAAAGTATCTTTTTTTCCCACCACACTTTACCGCAAGTCCTGCCAGCCAGAGTTTATTTTTGTACACAGGTGCAACATGTATTTTTTGAAGATGACGAAAAAGCAAAGCTTTACTGCAGGTAGCTTTTTGTTTTAATGTGCAATAAGCTTTATCTGTGTCCTATTCCTTGATGATGTGTGCTGGAGTCCTGGTTTGAACGATCCATTTCCCTTACTTGACGTGGGCTTTGCAGCCTCAGAGAGTTAGTTGAAACACTACTCACAAACACTCAACTGGAAAAGAAAAATGAAGGAACTACTTTCTGCCTGCACAGACTATATCACAATAAACCACAGCTTTTCCATCAGTAGTTCAGCCAGCACAGCTTTTGTAGCTTATAATTTTACTGCCTTCTTTATGTAACCCTACAGTACTAAAAATACTTCATGTGCATTAATTTTAACTCATGCAAAGTGCTTCAATGAGCAAATACATGAATAAGGATTTTTAAAGCAATTTTATAAGGTTTTTCTATTGAGGAACATTTTCCATAAATTTCAAGTTCTCATTTTAAAATCTTATATAGCCTTATATAACAGATACTTGCTATGTGTAGCAGCAGATTGATGGTTTCACCAGAGTGCACAGCGTCTCTCCTCTTTTTCCCTCCTCATAAACTCGTCTTACTCCCGATATGCTCCAACAACGTCTGCAGCAAGGTGCACTAGAATGTACAAGCATGCATGCATATAACTCTTGTGCAGAGAATGGAGTTCAAGCAATTTCTTTTTTACCTAAAATCTCACAGTACCTCAACGACAAAATATATTGACTATGTAAGATATCTTTCAATGTCAAAGCAAAGATTGCTTATTCATTGATAAATTGGTAGTTGAGGAAATAGAGAGAAAATGACTTATTTTGCCCAGCAAATGTATCAGAAAGAGTTTGGCTGAATTTCTGCATGTCTTTATTTTCTCCGTCTTGTGGATGCAGGGTGCAGTGTGCCAGCAGTCATCCTGCAGGTGTCACAGGGCAAGAGACCTTGTTTGGATTTTCTGCCAGCTCCGAGACCCAGCGAGTGTGATGAGATGGTCAGCATTATGACACAGTGCTGGAACCAGGACCACAGCAAGAGACCACCGTTTTTAGGTACTGGTGTTGTAAAGTTATGACGGAAAAAAACAAAAAAAAAAAAAAAACCAAAAACAAAGTGACTGACAAAATAAAAGCATTAGTTGGATAAAAAAAGAAGATCCTGAATATTTTTTGGCTGGATATTTTTGTATTGCTTCCAGCCAGCTGGGACAAAGATCAAAAACAAAGGGCATCACTTTTGACCCAAATCTAACCTGATTATCTTTTGTGTATTAATTAGCTTGATGATTTAATAACCGCACACACTCTTTTCCACAAACTGTTTAATTTGCAGTTGGAGAAAAACTTTGAGTTATTCCTTTAGTAAATAGGAAAATAAAAACATTATGATCAATAAAAGTCTATTTTGACAGATAATCCAAAATAGAGTTTTTATGGTCATACAAGTAAAGGTTTTTACCCATCTGTACCAGTTCACTCTTCATTTGTTGAATTATGAGTTCCTGTGAATTTTTATTAAACTAGTATGACATTAAACTTGTTTTCAAGAAGCATACTATGAACAATCTGGCTTTTGATTTGTTTGCAGATACTGTGAGGAAAACTGAGCATTTGAATGAAGGCTTGAAGATGCCTGGTCCGATGGGCTGTCAAAACAATGGGGACGCCAAGCAGGAATCTTATTATTCATGGCTGATCTCTCCAGTGCACCAAGTCAGTTCTGCTTGATACACTGCTTAAATAATGCTGTACCACATCTAGTCTAGCAAGAAAAGCCTAAACTATGAGTTTTGTGAGGACAATTGCTGTGTAAAGAGAAAAATAGTTGCCCCATTGTGTTGCTTGATATAGAAATGTTTACAAGTTTACATAACCCCCCCCCCCCACTTATTTTAATACTTTTCGGCAAACACACTGGCACATTTTGCCATTGTTGGAGACAACTGTCTATGTTTTAGGACAGAAATTCATTCTTACATACTTTCCAAGAGTTCCAATTTGATAACGCAATATCCTTACATTATAGGAATTAGTGCATCTAGCTTTTACCTGGCACTCACTTTACCATCACAAGATTAAGATTTTACAAGATTTTTCATTTGATAAAGTTAGGACTACAAATATATAAGGCTATTTTGTGAAACAATTAGGGGCAATTTCTTTTTTGTTGTTGATTTTTGGGGGTGTAGTTTAAGTCAATTATAATGAAGAGTTTTAATTTTTGCAGCAGCACAGGAGCAGAATGATCAACATAATATTAATGACAAAAAACTTCTTGGTATGAACCTATTAACAACAAATCTGTATTTCGTGATTAATGACAAAGTGAATTTTCCCTTTCTGTCTTTTCTGCTTTAGGACCCTTTTGCTGAGAAGCTCAACTTCTCTTCAGGTAAACAAAACTGCCCATCCAGTTAGAATAAATTATAGTACCTTAACATTTGATAAAAATATTGTTTTTTTTAATGACTGCTTATTAAATAATTAATTTATTTTGGTCAAATGCATTCTAAAGTAAATTATACTTCTTTGGTGTGTTGGAAAAACATTTTAAATTTTAAAGACTACAAAAGCAACTTTATATTTGACTTTAAGAAAGCTCAGTCGTCTTATATGTAAACACATGAAAGAATTACATTTGTACAAGTTTTTTTTTTGGCTGAAAGTTTAATTGGATATGATGTCAATAAAAAAAATATATTTTTTTCTTTGTCAAACCGGTACTACTTAGTCTATAATTTTTACCTTCACTAAGGCTTTTTCCCCTTGATACAGTTTTGCCCCACATACTATTAGATGCTGCAACGCACCACACGTTTTGATTTTGAATCTAGCCTCAAAGTGGGCGGCTCACAGTTAGGCGGCCCAAATCTCCAAGAATATTGTCTTTGTTTATCAACTCTGACTCATTTATATTTTTCTCATCACATTAGAACATTGAGGCAATGGCAGTGCTGCTAGGGCGTGCTTTTCCAGCTTTTATTAAAGTTTTATAACATACAAAGACTGCACTCGAACTATGCTCCTGAGCTCATGTAAAATCCAGTTTAACCTGTAGGTTACAGAGAGTTTTATCTGGTGTAGATCTCATTGCTTAAGCGGGAAAAGTATCATTGAAAGACCATGCTAAAAAAATGTTGCCATAGCTGTTGAATAAATGATTTGTAACACCTTTTTATTTGCCCTTTAACTGACATATGATGTAAATGAACTCCACCATGCAGTCGGTTCCAAAACAAGCTCAAAATGTAAACATTTCACACCTTCAGAAGGTGTTGACTTACCTCTGCAGTCTTTGCACATCTTTTTCCTCTCTCAGTTTGTGAACAGCACTGCATGATGAAATGAGAAAAGAGCAGACTTGAACCACTTTATTCGCTCATTCATACAGTTCATTGCAGCGTACTGCTTGTGCGTGCAGTTCAATAAGCATTTCTGCTTTGATTTCACAGATGACCAGAATGTCGAGGATGGCGTCCTGTCTTTACTAACAAAAAAGGACTTTGATAGTTTTAGGCAATCTGTGAAACAAGAGCATGTTTGTATGCAGTTTTCAGGCCAGAAGAGCCTCCTTCACTTCGCTGTAGCCAGTGGTGATTTAGAAAGTGTCAAGCATGTCCTGAGTCTGGGAGCTGAGGTCAACTCTGCAACTGCCAAGGGATACACGCCTCTTATTATTGCTGTTCTGCAAAGGTCTGTAGAAAATACTGCAGTATTCACAAGTGACACAAGGAGGTCCTGTATTTTGCACACCACAATAAAAAAATAATGCTTTTTCAACAGATTTAATGACATCATTCCTTTGTTGCTCAAACATGGAGCCTCTGTGACCCAGGGAGATGAAGATCAGTGGACAGCACTCCATTTTGCTGCTCAAAACGGAGATGATAGGATTGTTAGGATTCTATTGGATAAAGGAGCTTTGCCAAATGCTCGGGAAAAGTCCGGTTGGATGCCACTTCATCTGGCCTCCCAGAATGGCCACGAATCTGTGGTGCGCCTGCTGATTTCACGATCCTCTGAAGAGGCTGTTGTAGAACGGGAGGAGGAAAATGGCAGGACGCCAATCCATTTAGCCTCTTTTTATGGACATCTGAATATTGTCAAGCTTCTTCTTACTCTTAAAGCAGATCCCAATTGCACTGACTCATCCTTCTCCACTGCACTTCACTTGTCAGCTGAGCGAGGCCACAACCGCGTAGTCAGACATCTGCTAAAGTTTGGGGCTAAAACTGATGCGACAGACAAGAGAGGATGTACACCTCTTCACCTCGCAGCTCTGTGGGGTCACGCGGGCATTTGCAGACAGCTGCTGGCAAGTGGAGCCAAACCAGAGTCCAAGAACCTCCAGGGCTGGACTCCTATTCACCTAGCTGCTTTAAAAGGAAATGACGCTGTGGTGGTCCAGTTGAGTCAGGGTGGCAATGTGAATTCCAAAGGTCTAAATGGATGGACCCCGTTACACTTAGCCTGCCACCAGAGCCAGCAGGATGTGGTGAAAAAGCTTCTGGAAGCCAAAGCCGACCCAAACATAGCTGAGGACAACAGTGGATGGACACCTCTTCACGTAGCCTGTAATAGAGTCAGCCTCCCCTGTGTCATGAACCTGATAGCACATGAACCAAATGTCAATGCAGTAAATTCAAGAAAAGAAACACCACTACACTTGGCTGCGCGGCATGGTTGTGAACCCATAGTAAAGATTCTGCTGATGAATGGAGCTGATGGAATGATGTTAGACTCTTCTGGCTCCACAGCTCTGGATGTGGCCCGGAAAAGTGAAAAATGGGAAATTGTGCACCTGTTGGAATGGGAATGCTCAGAATACCATACCTGAAGAAAGACTCATGAATGAAACAATGAAGACATCAATGAAACAGAAATCTTGTCGTCTTGCTAAATTAATACACTTACTTTATTACATTAGAAACAATATTGTGAACTGAAAAGACAGTGTTTCCTTATTTTTTCCTGTAGTATACAGTAAAACAAAAATACTTTTTTATGATGCATGGAACATTCTTGACAGCCCTTTGTTTGACTTTTTATTTTACCTCATTCAATCAGCATTTAAAAGTCTCTAATAAAATGTGTTTAAAAAAAAAAAAGATTTATTTTCATGCAAAATACCAAAATCTCTATAAACTCACAATAAGATTTGGTCAGAAAGCATAAGCGCAACCACAGATAAATAAAAAACAAATCCATTCCTTCAATTCTCCCCTTAAATTGTTAGTTTTTCCCGAAACTAATGTAAGTAGAATTAAGAAGTACAGGAAAGCTGTTAATTTCATATTTGTATAGTTCACAGCAAATAATCCAGCTAAATACTATATGACTGACAAGGCAATGACATCTTTAGGTGATATTCTGCAGCTATAGTAAATGCTTAGATCATATGCTTAATGAAAAGCCAAGATAATTATCTGCCAGCCTTAAAGAATGGAAGAAATGTTCAACTCGCATTTACCAATATGACATCTTATTAAAATGAAATAAAAATGCACGGATTGAGGAGAGGTATTGACCTACACTTTCAAAGGATTTTCCCTGCAACCACAGTAGAATGACTCTGAAAGAGAGGTGTAAGTTGAGTCCTATCGAATTAGAGTGAATGAAAAGTGCACAGTTAAAATTGGATTGAGACTGGGCTTCAATTTTTTTTTTTTTGTATTGCTCAAAAGAATAGGGATTTTAAGTGGTATTTTAATTATCCCCTCCAGGACTTAAGATAATTGCTGTTTTCGATTACCTTTTCATTTGTCTTAAAGGCTTTTCTCTTTCCTTTTTTCTGTTCAACTAAACACTGTTTAAACCAAACTACTACATATGTATGTGGGTATAACAATAAACTTTCAATTTAAAACAAAAAAAAAACATTAATAGGACAATAAAATAATGTAATACTTGTTTCTACACATGAAATCATACACCAGCAACGCCTGTCAACAGATGACTGCTATTCTTCTACAAGCAGAAAGTGTCCACATAAATCAATAGCTTGATTAGACTATACATTTTTAGATTTCAGGTGTATTTCTTTTTATTCTTTTGCAGATAGTTGAACACAAGTTGGCAGGTGTTGTGTAATATTCAAGCAGTTTTAGTTATTCTGATTTCAGAGGTTCCTTGAAAGGGTCATGTGATGAGTCCAAAGCATGCTTTCCTTTTCCAAATTCTCAAAAATGTACCTTTTTCCCTCATGAGTCAAAGAGAGGAAATGGGAGAAATTCAAACGTTGTTCACCTTCTGGCATTTCCCTTCAGGAGTCGCCACAGCAAATCAGCTCTCGTCGATCCGCACACTTGGTTCAACTGAAACTTTTGCACTCTTCCTGACAACCTGCATTTTGTCCGGGCTGGGGACCGGCAGAGGGAGACTCAGACTCAGGCCTCCAGCGGCAACATACTGAAGTTAGGCAGTAGTGTGAAGGGTCCTGCAAATGGAAGAACTTCAATGGAAACCAAAACAGGAAATTTGTGCATTTGACAATTTGGATATAATCGTTTCTATAGTAAAGTAAAATGCATCACGGCAGTAAAATATGATGCATTTCTACCCAGGTTGTACTGTCAATGTATGGATCACTTTTAGCCATGTGCAAAACCAAAACAAACCATTTTGGAAAACACAAACTACACATTGCTGCATCCAAAAAAGCTAAAAACAAGTAAGTTGGAAATCTTGTAATTTTGTGAGTTTAGTACTGGTATTACTGTTTTTGCACCAGGTATTTCTTTATAGTTCCCAGGTTGACACCCCTGGTGGTTTACGTGACATACATTTACAATCTACAGGCTTTTTAAAAATATGTCAGTGTGCCCTTGATGCTTCTGCGCTTATCGTCTTAATCATAAAAGAACAGTTATTGCTTCGCTTTCAAGGTTTCCACAAAAAATTGTGGGGTTGGATTATCGTCTCTTTTATAGAAAGTTTGGTGTATTCTCTGCTAAAGGAGACTTCCTTTTCAATTTGCTGAATTCAAACATCCTTTTCAAAGGAGACACTTGGTGACTACCGGGTCATTTTATTCAGAAAAGACCCTTCCTTTTAAAGGAGGGAGCATCTGGTTTCCCATCCTGTCAGTTGGCCAAATACAGAACTTTTGTGGTGTAATTTATTGGAGTTTTTCTTTATGGTCAGAGGGCAGAATCATCCTGAGTGTTTGGAAAAACGGTTAGTAAGCAACCATCCTTCTCCATCATAGAGGCTCAGTGATGAGCTCTCTTTTAGCCTTTGCATATGTGCCATCTATTTTATTCCATCTAGAAAAATTGCTCATGTTTCATTTATTAACTAAAAAGTTTAATTCTTTCTAGTAATGGCAATGTTTTGCATTAATTTTGTGTGCACAGAGGCTTTTTTTTGCCAGTTGTGGCCCATGATAATATTCTGAGTAAACAGAAAACAACAGCTATCAAATATAGAATGAGCTCTTGACATTATTTTATGAGTATGCAGTTTTTGGCGAAAATAGAGATAATAATAATGAAAATTAATAAAAAATAAAAGAAACGTAGGTTCCTAGAGCATAGTGTCTGCAGAGCAGCAGTAGTAGTCCACTTGATACCCACCTCTGAGTTGTGGGTGGGACCATTGGTGTGGAGTAACTCCGCCCACTCTCCCTTCCTGTTTGCTGATGAGCTCTCTGTTTAAGTGGAGCAGGGAACTTGTGGCCCGAACAGCATATTTTTTCGTCTGCCAACTTGAATAAAGAAACACTCAGACGTACAATTTTGAGCTTGAGTTTCATAATTTATATCCTCCATCATCAGAAAAACAAGACGACCTGGCCACAAAAAACAACAAGGCGCCAAAGCATCGTTAGTCCTTGACTGAAGTTCGACCAAAGTTCACGCTCTTCCCCTAGAAAAAGACCAAAACAGACTTAAACTTGGCAATAAAAACGTTTGTGTGTTTGTTTTCCGATGACTTTCTCTGCCCAGCTTTGTTGTACTGAAACCTAACAGCTAATCTCCATTGGAAAACAGTTTACCTCTTTTTCCCCCTCTTTCAACAATCTGCCCAACATTTGTTCCTGAAAAATAAAACTTTCTTATCGACCAGTGTCTAATCATTAAAATCATCAGTTATCTCAGCCTTTTCACACATACACTGAGACATTGAATACTTTCTGTCACATCCCATAATTGGGTTTGCAAGCGTCTAAACTAATTTAATTTTCTAATGGGGAGACAAGCAGGAAGAAGATAATGTCACACAAGTTGTTGATATCACAAACACTTGATACAAGAGGAAAAAAGCAAGCATTCACTTAACTGAAAGGCTCTTAAACGCTGTAATTCTCACTTTAATTAAGTATCGAAACTGTCATTTTTACCAAGTACAGATGTTATTTTAATTAGCTAAACATTATAGGAAAATTAAATTCCTTTTAACACTAATAACAATACATTGTTTTTACAGGTGCCTTTCTGTCACACAAGGAGACTGCACATTATACCAAAATGAAAAAAAACAAAATGCTTGTTTTTCATTAATAAAAATGAACACCAACAGTTTATGCTTCTGACATTCACAGCTCTGTTCTAAATGATTTGTAATCCGGTCTGTCATCGTCTCAGGTGAGAGTCATTACATGCACTGGGAGGCCAGTCCCAACTGGTAGAGTAAAGCTCCACCACTCAGCTGTTCCCTGTAGTGATAAGTTGATCCATCAGAGTGAATTCAGTTACGATGCAGCTGTGTCTTTTGGCCCAGGTGTGTATCCTCAGCAACAGCAAGCAGGCCTTTAGGTAGACGTCTCTGTTGTCACCACAGCTGACTGAGGCATCTATCATGCCTCTTCAGGGATGATTTGATGATAAGGACAGCAATCTAGAAACCCATCACTGCAATCTGATGCCGTGAAAACGCCCGCGGTCAGTCTTTTGTGCATCTCCTGTTGCCTGTGCACATTGTGGTTGTTTTTCTTCAGCGCTGAAAATGTATGTTACAGATTTGAGTATTTTGCCAAACACTGTAATTTAACTAAAATTAAATTCTTTCCACAACAGCACTTTGATAACTTGCCCAGTTTATTAATGACAAACCCTCTTTTTGTCCTGTGTTTACTTATTACCCTTTTAGCACTTGCTGCTCTGCGTTGTTGTTCTTTTGTGAAATGATTAATGGTGGACCTCACTATCTACAATTGAACAGAAAACACCATCCTTTAGCTACCTCGCATTTTTGAAATAGATGTAGTTTCAGGGTTATGTAAGAAATCAAGTATAGTCTTTTAAAAAACACACACTTTTGTCTACCAAAAAAAAACATTTCAAAAAATCCTATTTTCATGTAATATTTGGAATGCATGAATCTTTTTGATGAAGAAAATGTATTTTCTCTCCAACATTTTATTTATTCACCTTTTCCAAACACATTACAATGGCGCAAAGCCCCAGTTCACCAGCTAACCACAACTGAAACTATCAACAACTGAAATAGGATTTCCTTTTTGATTTGGGTCAATTACTAAATACATCAAATGAGATTTGTAAACAAAATGTCTTAAAAAGTGTCACTCAGCAGCCAATTGTAAGTAGAGCCAACCTCAGTGCTTTAAGATCTTTTGGCATACCACCCAGAAGCTTGTAGATCCTGTCAGTGGAAAAAGAGCTATCCCGAACCAACCACTGTGGACCATGAGAACAATTCCTCCTTTTCTTTAAGCACACAGCTCTCAAAGGGCATCCCAGACAAGATTGAAAGGCTTTTTCTCAGAGCACTAGACAGGCCATGTTATCTATTGCCCCCTCTCTCCCTTTGCATTAAGACGTTCACTGTAGCTGCCTCAGGTGATCTTGAAGTAGTTTCCCCTTAGACCTTTCTTGCATGCAGAAGCCAATTTTTTTCCCCAGGATGCCCTGATACATGACATTGCTGATGTTTCCATTCAGCACCCCCAATGCCATTATCCTAAATAATCAACATCATCATTGAATCCCCACCTTCTTAAGTGGTTGCGTGGGTGCAGTCATTGCGGAGGTTCACACCATGTAATTGTCACACCCTCTGTCTTCTCTCTATAGAGTCAAGGATAAAGAGGCTATCATCCATAAAAACTATGTCTCGTGTATCTGAGCTATAATCTTCTTTGCTCTCTAGCTCAATAAAGTCAGGGCTCTCTTTGTTGAATATTATGCAGGGACACTCACTCATTCATCTTCCTCAGTAATCATGCTTTGATTTACAGTTTGAATGCTAGTTTGAAAATTTGGATACACCTGTCTCTTCCACACGAACAAAAAAGGCGAAGTTGTTGGTAGTTTTTAGTTTCTCTTGCAGAGGTTAAACAGAAGGAAATAATCTTATTTAGTCAGTCCTGGAGATTTTAAGACTTCAACGACCTTCCTCTTAAGGATGTTTAAGGAGTTTAGGAACTCTACAATCTAGAAACTTTGGCTTGCTCTTGTCTGTCCTGTTGGACTGCCAAAACTCTTTGGGCTGTTGAGTTAAAGATCCCCTCCAATTAAAACTGTTTTTAAAACGTTCTTGTGGCATTTTTCTCTTGATGGAGGACATATATAAAAGAATGTAAGACTGAAACATTTCTGAGTATGTTTTTATTTAAATTGTGTTAGATCATGAGCAGACGAAAACCAGTTGTTTGAAAAATCTGGTTTTTGACGCAGCAACTGCCACAGGCGTAACAAAGTCTCCTCTTCCCGCAATTTGGAGGCATCCACTTGCAGACAAATAAATCCATTAACTTCTCCATTTTCCTTGTCTGAGCTGCCATCTGGTTTAAAACTGCATAGCTCTGATATTGCAGGTGAGTTTCAGAGTCAAATGTGTACTCGACAGAAGGACAACACAGCAAAATTCATGTCTTTCAGAAAGCTAATTTGTGAAACAGGAATTTGTTTCACCTGGTTACACACACAAGAGCACATGCATATTTGACAGGGGGAAAAAAGGAAGTAAAAAAAAAGCAATGTTCACACTTTAACAAAGACTGGGAGACAGGGCCGGGCGAGTTACTCCATTATATGTAAGTTTGCTGTTTACGCCTGGGTTCAGGTATCTTCTTTAGCTGTTGTATGAGCTTTTGCTAAAGTCGGCATCTTTGCTGAACAGCCACCTGGCAACGAGACTTACTCTGACAATGATGAGAGGGAACCCAGCATGCACGATTCTGAAATTGTGCAGCTCTTTAATCCTTGTCTTTAATTCAGACACTGAGATGAGGACTTTGATGAATTTGTGGTAGAAGAATGATTAATAATAATGTGGGTGGATTGTTAAATAATGTAATAAAGTTCAACTACACTCACTATTTTGCTTCCGTTACCTTTTTTTTTTTTTTTTTTCGCACCTTATCAACAGAGCGCTGTGTGTATGAGTTAAATGCAGAAATAGACCCCATTTTTGTGACTCTGCTAAATCAAATGAGCATTTTTTTGACCATCCCTTCACTGGCTCACA
The DNA here is from genome assembly GCA_014656515.1 of Oryzias celebensis. Taxonomy (NCBI): domain Eukaryota; kingdom Metazoa; phylum Chordata; class Actinopteri; order Beloniformes; family Adrianichthyidae; genus Oryzias; species Oryzias celebensis. The sequence continues at coordinate 65,116,996 of BNCR01000012.1, read as the reverse complement.
ATGCAAATACCCCAGACACCCAGAGTCTACAATTGTGCACGACCTGGGGAAGATGGGCGGTTTTTACTGGAGTCTGGTCTCTAAGAGTAAAAAACATCTGTTAGACCCGGCATTTATTGGAGATGGGCCATTATTGGAACATATACAGTAATAAAGAGTTTTTAATCCTTTAATTATTTACAGTGAACACTCTTTTATAAGTAAGTCCAATAATACTTTCATACAAGAATCTGGCTAGCACAATCATCTGGGTGCTCCACTGGAGCGACTGTTTATGCACCTTGCTCAAGGGCAAGGCAGTTGGGTTAACAACATTGCATCTGTCCAACTCAGGTTTGATCCCATTGATTCATGATTCTATTACTTTTCTCTCTCTTCCCTAGTACTACAATTCAGTACTTAAAATTTCCGGCATTTTTTTCAAAATAATGCAGCACTTAGCCTTTCTCTTAAAAATATGCAGCTTCCTGAAGGCCTTCTTAGGTTGCTCTCTTCCCCATCTACCTCTGTGTCAATGGTTCAGCGACTTAGCAATGTGCAGCAAGGTTTCTAGCAAATCAGCAAAACATTTCCCCACATAAATGCGCTCTCCCTGAATATTATTAAGGCAGCATTGTGTATATTGTTTTGAAAGCAAAAGAAACTGCATTTGTAGGTCTGTTTAATAAATAAATTTACTGACTCTACAGTCTGATCTAACTGCTTAAAAAACTCAAACAAAACCCCATTGGTCGCTGTATAACATTGCTGGAAATGGAATGTTGTTTTTTTTCCTTCAGGTTAGTAGAGTGCTTTTAAAGAACAAAGGAGCTCATAAGATTTTTTTTAAATTACACTTTCATCCTTTAGTATGTAGTTTTTTGACAGCCAAAACTCACTACTTAAGTTTTGTCCGTGTTTAAAATAAATACTGCTATTTTATTTTATTACCAAATATTCTGCAGGGAAATAAAGTTGTTAGTGAAATATTCCATTTTGACAGACTTTAACATCCAATAAACAACATTTCATAATAACAATCTGAACTGAATATGTAGATTAGGGGGAAGGTTTCCTCTCAAGAGTAATGTGATGATTCTATAAAATATTAAGACCTTCCAGCTGCTACATTATTATAACCTCAGTAAAGGTGTCAGTGAACACGTTATTTACCAGGATTACCAGGGGTGGGCAATACTGGGAATTTGGTTATTGATCCAATATTACAGGCACTGGTACTAATGCTTTTTACTTAAAATGTTGTGATAATTGAACAATGTTGCCATTTTATTGTTATTTATGTGCAAAATAAAAGAAAAGAAAGATACTTATGGCAAATAAAAATGTTTGTTAACCAATTACAACAATCTGAACTGATGATACATCAAATATAAAAAATAGGGAATTCCTTTTCCACCAATAAAGTAGGTCTACATCTATTGGAATTGGTTTCTTTTCTGTGCACCAGTGCATTTCAACAGTTGCATCAGTGCCAACTATTTGATGCTGCTGTGATTTGAGTGTCAAACTCTGTCCAAAGACTTTTGTTGTAGCTGACTGAGAAGCTCCTGCAAGGTAGTGTGATGTAGTAGCAAGGGCCACTGCTAAGGCCGAGTTGTTGGCAGAGATTGTTTTTCAGGTTGAGGATCTGATTCTTAATAGACAGAGGACGGAGATGCAGACACTGCATTCGCATGAACTCTGAGTAAATCTGAGTACTTTACTGTACGCATTGAAGAAAAACTGCAACGAAAGTATTAATATCATCACGCAAATATCAATACTCAAACTGGCATCGGTAGTGTTGATGCTCAGATCGATATTTCCGTCTATAAAGTTGCAGGTGACTTCATGCTGTTGACTAACTGTTCAGTGTCTCACAAGAAACCATTTGTTTTATTAAAAAGCATTTTAGGAAAAACTGCCATTCATCTGCATGAAAAATTCATTTTAGTTGAGACACATAGCATGCATAGAAGTGCTTGATTAAATTCACAGTTTCCTCGCCTAAGATCACAAAGTGATTATACAGCTTTCTATTCATAGTACTTCTGCCATAGTTAAACCAAAGCTTCTCATTTACGGGCACGTCATTTATATGCAGTGTGTTGGAAAGGTGAAGATGACAGAATTTTTCCTGCAAAGTCACTTTTAAAACAGGCATCGCCTTGGTAAAATTGCTTTATACATAAGGTTAAAGACATAACAACTTAGCTTTTTTTTTTTCTTGTGATTTTGGATTAAATGGTGCAAACAAAACTAAGGCTGGAAGAGTGGAAATTAAATCTGAATGTGGGAAAAAGTGTTGAAATAAACCCAAAGAAACAACATTGTGAAAGGATACATCGCCACACGTCTAACACATTAAAGTGAAAATCCAATAAGTTTAAGAGGAAATGCTCTCTGACCTTTCATCATGAGAAATGTTCTATGGATTTTTACCATGTGGTTTTCCTTCAGAAGACCCAAGTGTTAAATGCGTGCTTTGTGAGAGTGAGAGGGGTTAGTGGAGATGAGGAGAAAAATGTACTATTCTAACTTCAGAATAGGATGTAATCCTGCTAGAGCAGGAAAAGTAAAATATCAGTTTTGGAAAGCTTCAAGTACTGTGCTCCTGGCCAAATAAGAGACATGACTGTTGGATGGTTTTAAGAGTAATTACCTGAAAAAACAAGTTGCATGCAACTTTAGAAAGCCAGATGTTCACTTATGTTTTAAGTATTTACATTATGTACCACATAGTAATAAAAAAACTTGAAAAACCTCAATACAACTTTGCTTTTAGGCAGTTTACTAATGCAATTTAAAAAGTAACAACACTAAAATAAATATAAAACTATGCTACAGTGATAATAATGATCTAGCAGAGTTTTGGAAAAAAAGAACATTTCAGCTCAAAGGTATTTCTTACACCAAGTCCAACAGTTTGCAAGGTCATGAGGCAAATGAGTGTAGCTTTTAAGGACTGTTGCAGTGACTCCCAAATAAATGCACTGCTGTATATTAAAGCCACAGCCTTTCATGAGGAACATAGTTTCTATTCACTTGTAATTTTACAATAACATTAATGAAAGCAACCTTTTCTGGAGACTATTTGGTCAAATAAAAAGTGTGTCACTGTTTTACCATTAAAAAAATTCCCTGCTTTTATTTTTTTTGTTTTTTAATACAAGAGATGCAGGTGGACCCAAATTCAGAACACAGGTGGAAAAACTGAGGAAAACAACAACAAAAAGATCTGCAACAAAAATACATATTCAGTTCATATCGGTGGCATGGTTTATAGGCTTCTTGCTGAGGCAGAATTTGGAGAAAAAAAACTGCAAGAAAGGTAATTCCAAATAGCTGCAATAAAAGAAAAGAATTGCACAACAGAAAAAGAGTAGAAAGAACTGCAGACTGCATTACACAATTTAATAGTACAAATAAAAATAATTATAAAAGGGATTAAACCTAGAAAACAAGGTCATCTAATATATTATCTTTTCTTTTTTTTTTTTACTTTACTTGTATTTCCAGCCCTTTTTTTTAAGGAAATATCTCAAGAATTCTGAGATAATTGGAGGCTTTGTCTTCTTCTCTTGTCAGGATGTTGTACATTTTCTCAGTGGCATTTATGTCTTGGTGCATCATTCACCCTTAATAACTGTCAAGCTTTTCTTTTGATATTTAAACTCCAAGGACACTCATCTTGTCTCTTAGGTCAATGACTGACAAAAAAGCAAGACTTCCAGTCTGACAGGACATTTAAGGGTGAATGCAGACTGGATACATTTGGTTTGCTTAAAGTGAACCAGAGTTTGTTTCCCACAATAATCCAGAACAACTTTTCAGTCTAAATACACCCAAACGGACCCTGGCCAGTACCAGGAAGCTCTCTCTGATCCATCTTAAGCAGTGGTCTTGGTTTGCTTCCAATCAGATTGAGCTCCGGTTTGCTTTGAGTTTCCTCAGTCTGAAAAGGCTCCACTCCATGCTCCGAACAGAGCAACTGGACTAAAATGGCCACCTTAGCTGGCTTTTATTGGATGTATTTCAAGTAGTGGAACAACGATAAGACACAGCAACTCATTGAAATGTGGTCAGATAAAAACAGACTCATTAAAACTACTTTTAATGTGATACACATTGCTTTTTAAACAGTTTTTCCGACAATCAATATGTCATAAACATTTATCGTACAGCGTGCAATCTTAGCCGTCATTTCCTCAGTAACCTTCTTTCAGAATGCCTCAAACGTATCAAAGTAGCACTAAAAAGTGTTGTATCTGACATTGATACAGACATTCAAAATTTGTCCGTGAATTATAAAGTTTAAATTAGTGAATTATTCCGACAACAACTGCGACTGTAGGATTTCTGTTATCCTTACTCTTGTTGCTTTGTCCCGCCCTTGTAATTCCTGGCCAATGACTAAAGGAATCTTTAGTCTGCTTTTGTTTACAAGCTTTAGTTCAAAATAGAAATGTCCGGTTCACTGCAATCTTGATACAGACCAAATGCAAGGTTCAAGACTTGATTCAAACCAAATTAAGCAGACTTGATCCGGACCAATGAGACTTTCCAGTATGAATACACCCTAAGAATCCTTTAAAACATAGACCTGATGATTCTGACATTTGTAAACCATTAAAAATACGTTTTTAGCATTATGTATTATCTGGTAATAAAGATGACTGGATAAAAAGGCTGGACATAAAATGAAATTAGGTTATTTCTGCCTGGTTTACAATCTTAAAATACCTATTTTTCTTGAAAGCAGCTCTTCTTTTTCTGCTGGTCAGGCGGAGAGCAGTGAGACTTCTCTAGGGAACTAAGTAGAGTTAAAAAAAAATACAGAAAGTGGAGCACATTAAATAAATCCAAAGTGCATTCAAAGGGAAAGTTAAGTCAACTGATCTCCCCAAGAATGAGATTATCACTGTGCTGTACTGAGAGCTTTTTAGTCTTTTATTTTCACTTCCAGCACAATTAAAAACACTCATTCTACAATGCAAATTGACTTCAAGCTTTTGACTTGATGGCTTGCGATGAGATCTGATGACCTTTCATGCTAAATTGCAAAAAAAACAAAAAGGTGCCAAAATTGGAAACACATCCAATTATAGCTAGTCTATCGGAATATTTTTGTCTCTCAGGGGTTTCATACTGTAGTTTTGCAAAAAGTGATTAGCCTCAAAATTTTGATGATAAAAACACTAAAAAGAGCAAATAGAAGTTGGCTCGTTTAGTGAAGTCAAGGTAAGTGTTCTGAACAAATACTTCATGTGATCACGCAGAAAATGGATTTGACCTGTTGGGATTAAAAGGTATACTTTTTAATAACAGACGCACACTGTAGGGTGAAGGCCATAGACAGTGTTATTTCCCAGCAGTTATCATTCTGGTTGCGGTCTGACAAGCTGTAGATGTTTACTCTGGACAGAGAACCATATAGGTTTGCAGTGTAATTTTCAGGAGCTTTTACAGTCCAATGTTCTTCTCATAGATTTGTCAAACATATGTTGGTCTGTGATTACCCGTAGCTAAAACAGAGTGAATATGAGCTAAGTACCAGTAAAAGGATAACCAGTAAGCCTTTCTTCAACACATCCAGCTATAACTGGAAGGAAATACCTGTAACGCATTTTCTGCTTCTTTTTACTTACAACACTCCACATCAATCATGCACGGCTGTCAAGTCTCATGCCTTAAGCATAACAGTGACTCACATTACACTTCTTATGTCCTCACACCATTGATTTATTTCCTCATTCAGTTCACCATATATGGCATCGCAGTGAAACAAAGACATAAATTATGGGACAAATAGGGGCATGAGATTGGAAAGAAGCAGCAACCCTGATGTTATCAGAACAATAAGTAGAGCTTCATAACATAGAAAAAGGACCCTCTAAAAGCTGCTAAATGGTTTCATGTAATTTCATAGGAAGCTGTTTAATTTGTCTGTGTCAGCTGAAATTGCACGCAAAGACTGACAACAGCTTTTCTTCTGTATGTGTGTAAATGTGTGCACCACTAAAAACAGCTTTATATATCACTTCAATGGGCCTATTTTGCATCAATGCTGTGTTTACAATACATTCAGCAAAGCACTTCGAACAGCAGTTTCTTTATTTTACGGATTTCAGGTGCTCAGAATGCCCTTTTGTTTCCTGATAAAAGAAGACGTATGTTACATCTGTAAGTCCTTTGTCTGTTTTTGATTATGCCAAAGGATTCTGCAACCTCAAATATGTCATGATTTATAGCAAGGGTTGTTGCTGAGTTATCCTGTCGTTCTGCTCCAGTGCATCGCCTCCTATGCATGTGATTGTGTGTGTGTGTTCTGATGGTAATGTTTCTTTGTATCACCATCATTCTGAGCGTTCTTTTTCCGCATCTCTTTTGATTCTTGTAAAATCATGCTCTGAAGATGGCCTTGTGGATTTCTGAAAATGATCCATATCTTATTGTGATAAACTGCAGGTTTTTATTTACAAGTATTATCTGTCAACCAAAATAATCAACACATACCTTTCTGAGATGTGAAACAATCTTAGACTGCAAGATACCTCCATAAATTATCTTTACTACTTTTTTTTTTACTTTTCTTCACAGCCATATCAAATTTATAAAAACTAGTCATATCAAAAGTATCTATGTCCGTTTGTCCATTAGCCAATCTGTAATAGAACCTAATTACATATAATTCAGGGTGACTCCTCTCAAATGTACTAGTGTGTGGAAATTAAATGCAAATGAAAAAAAAGGCTTACAAATGAGGGAAGTTTGTGGTGGTCTAAAATACTGATATGTTTCAAAAAAGTGCTTTGAACTCAAGATTTGTTGTATTTAGATGAGCTTTTTTTAATGTTTGGACACTCATTGTTTACCCAGTTTACTGTTCTTTTGGATATATTGTTCAGTATGACTATAATGTTTGCTAACAACATTTTCTTTGTACACCGCAACTTACTGCACTCTGGATAAAAAAAAAAAAAAGCTTGTCTTCCTTTTGTCTAGTAGTTTATTATGAATGATTTGACCCAAAGGAAGGTCAGTTGACTTTGTTACCTAATGTGAGGAACAATGAAGAATTTCATTGGTGCCCATTGGTTACCACCAGCGAAAACAAAGAAATTGTGCACTGCTTTTCCTTGTCGGTAAACGTTCCTGTTCTCTGGTAACTTAATCAGATGTGAACCAGAAGCCTGATGACTGGACTGACTGCATTTTTTTCATTACAGGATGGTGCATTGAAACTTCTTGGAATTATTCAATTATGAGGAAGTACTCAGTTAAACTGGAAGATGTTTCCTTTCCAAAAAGAATTATATATATCAAGCAGGTTAAACAAGTTTGACACAGATTCAAAGTAATGTGAGGCAGCGGCTACGACAGTTTAAAAGACAAGGACAGTTTGTTGTTAAGCCTCTAGACCTGAGCTAATATTTGAGCTAATACTTGACTTTCTTCAAAGACCCACTCCAAAGACAATGCTTTTTTCAACATGTTCTTAAAAAATTTTAAACCATCTTAAAGCATTTTACTTATAACTTATTACTTAGGACATATAATGATATCATTTAAGAACAAAAATGCATGTCTGAGTATTTCTTTGTCCAAATGTGTTGGATAAATACATCCATTAACGTCTTCATTTTCCTCGTCTGAGCTGAGCCACAAAACTGAACCGCTGGATTTTCAGTAGTTGTTACAATGATGCCCTAAATGAGCTTCCATGTTGTGGAGTGACAGGTTATTTGCCAGTTGTTGGATGGGACTTCACTCTTTGAGGGATCTTTATGGATCAGGATCATTTGCCACGATCAGGATTGTTTCTGTAATTGTTGTGGTAGGGATTGCCCTCAATGCTTCATTCTTAGTTTCCAGGAAGCTTTTAGGTGGTACTTCACTCAACAGGCTTCCTATGTGCCATACCTATATATATATATAGATAGATAGATAGATAAGTGTAACTTAAATGAGTTGTCAATGCCTTCAAGGACAAAAAAGTCAATCTTTTATGTATGACATTTTTAGGATAAATCATCAAAGTATCATACCTCTAGGTCAGTCATTATTTTTAGTTAAATATAGGTAAAATTTAGAGGTAACATTTTACCCAAAAACATTTTTTCCTAAACAAGAAATGACAGAATGTAGTGCACTTAAATTGAGTAATTTTGTTAAAAAATATATTTAAAAAACCCCAACTTTTTGCAACAGGTCATTTTATGTAACAAGACTCAGTTTTTTCCATTTTGTCTGACTTTTATTTTGGTTTCACTTTGTTATCTCATCATGTTACAGGTAGAGTTCAAGAACCCAGAAGTAGAAAAGGCTTGGATGCAGACGGTTAAAGTTATCGCTGGTTTATTTAGCAGAACAAAAGATCACCTCACGAGAGGGGGAAAAAAAAAAAAAAGGGAAAGTAAATCAAACAACTAAGGAGCAGCATAAGAGTATAATGCCAGGGACAGACCAAAAAAAAAACCAAAACAAAACACAAAACGCTCCAATACATGGAACTGAAACACACAGACTTAAATAGACAAACACACAATCAACTAAACAGAATGCAGCTGTGAACACCTCCAGCAGGAGACACAGGTGAGTGGGAGGAGAAAAAGACCACAACAGACCTGCACAGAACAGGCAGTGAAAAACCAAAAACATAACAAGCAGAATATGTCACATCACTTTGCTTCTGTCTTTGGAATGTAATTTCCACAAAGCCTGGTAATGTGATTTCAGCAAAAAATGTGTTCAATTTTTGGATCCATCTTTGCTCAAAGTAACAACATTTAGTTCACTTCAGAAGTAAGTCTTTGCATTTCAATCACATTGTACTTAAAATTTCTTTGCATTCAAGTATGAGTGCTTTCACAATTACTTAAACTGCACAAAGACAAAGACTTAGACACTGCATGTCACTGGAATGTTGAATAACAGCTAAGACAGAAAAATTCCAGAAAGGAAGCTGACACCATGTGACCCATTAGCAACATTGTGTTTTTTTTTTGTTTTTTAATTTTTTTTTAAAAGTCTGTTGTTGCTGGCAAAGTGGTTTTAACAGATCACAATTTTATTGTTATTCAGTTCAGCTTCTTCTAATTACTGTATCCCTGTGTCCAACCTCCCTGGATGGTGTCACTGTGTTCTTCTGCATGTTACCAAATCTTTTATTGTTGCAGTGTTACATTGGGAAACTAACATGCGTCCTATTATTACCTTTTTTTTTGTCTTTTCTCATCTTCTTACTTGTGTCTGCATCTGCCTGCCAGTTTAAGCTTGTATTATTTCACCTGCCTGACTTTGATCTCTTAAGTTTGGCATGTTCACTTGCCTCGTACCTCACCCATACCAGTATTTTGGATTCAGGGTCCTCTGACCCTGACTATGATCTGCATGCTTGCTTTTTTTTTTTTTTTTTTGGTTTATTTTTTTTTTCAAACCTTCCGTCTCTGCTTGACAGTGAATCTGACTTGAGTGATTTTTTTTTTTTTAAATCTGTCATTTGGATATCAGATCATGTAGCTATATTTAGAACATTTTGATATCTTAAATTTGCTTGTTTGCTGCTGTTTCAACCACTTGGACCTCTGGTTTTACCTGATTCTAGGTTAGGTCACATGCCTGTTCTTTATGATAGTTATTGCACCCTCTAGTGTTCTGGAAGACTCTCCACTTGTTCCTCCTGTATTTTTGTTGTGGTATATTTCTGTGGTCTGGAGGAGAAAGGACAAAACTTAAAAAATAAACTTTGTACAAAGGGTTTATTGCATTAAAAGTAAAAGAAATAACAGAAGTGCATGCAGCACTACAGATTAAAGTTTTTGTTGGTTTTTCTTTTCTTAAATATGTTTCAACCACTGATCTGTGTCTTTTCAGAAAAGGAAGAGGACATTTGCGAATAAAAAAATATGAATTTGCTGCAAGAAATTAGGTCAAGATAGTTCACCTTAATAATTTACTTTTTTTTGTTTGCTTAATGCATAGACAAAATTGAAATATTGTGAAACAGAAAAAAACCTAAATAGCATGTTTCTCTTTACAATAAACATGAATGTACATATTTTGAATACTGATGCATTTGGGTCTGAAAAGATCATTGTAAGGTAAAACATGTTTTTTTTGTACATTTTACTCGAAAGAAAACTTTTTTGCATAAGAATATTTACAGTGAAATATAAGCTGCTAAATTAATCATTTATTTCAATAGAACACATTGTCTTATTTTTACCACAGGATACAATGTGTTTTTGAACCTCAATAACTGTCATTTTCTGACAGTGTTAGCCAAGGGGCATGTCAAATCAAAACCTTTAAATCTGGGTTGGTATTAGTGGTGTCAGCAGGTGTCACCTTTGGCATCAGCCAATGCCAAAAGGGACATGTGGAAGGCTGCCTATTCTGTTGTACATTAAAGAAAAAAAACATTTGACCTCATTCTGACATTTTGCAATTTAATTATAACATGGATTGTAAAGTAATGGCTTTCGACTTGAACAATGGGGTTATTATGATAACCGCATTTTCAAGTTCAACTGTTTACATTTATATAATACTTTTGCAAATTAATCTGTGTCCACCTTTATTAAGCTCAAGTCTTGGGTATTGTTAATTTTCTGTTTAATAATGTGTTGCACTATTTAATTTGCCATAATCCTCTCCCGCAATTACCATCTTCTCCTGGTGGAGGGGCTTTTGTCCCCGGTAAACCCCGGGAGCTTTTTTGTCACGGAAATTCGGTTAGCCCTTGGGAGCTTGGACCATCACCCTTAAGAAATACATTTGTAACTCTTTAGGACTCTATTTTTCTTCATACTAGAATAAAGGAAGGAGCTAAACTGCCATCTGTCATCATAAAATCATCATCTGGGATAAAGTGGATTGAAGTAGGAACTGTTACAACTTATGCGGTTCTACCACAACTGAAAGATGCTGCTGCATGCGGTTCCTCATTTCGGTGCTTTGTTTCAGTGAAAAGTCGATTTGTCTAAGCCGAGACATGTTAATCAATTCTACTCTGTTCAGTACTATGAAGTTATAGCCAATCCTTTTGTTGTTCCTGTAATAGTGAGCAGGCTCACATAAGATCAGTGACTGACAGGGCAAGCTTTCAAAATGCAGTCTTTCACTATCTGCGGGGGAAAAAAAGTGAAGTCACACTTGCTGCTAGCATATCCTCCGGAGCTAGCATGGACATTTTGGGCCCAGAAGAACCTGGTGAGAAGAACCCTGGGCCTGAAATACCAGCTGATGGAGACGACTGAGACAGCAACAGCAGTATTTCCATTCTGGGTGAGAAATATAATGTTATTTAGGTTGAGTAAACATGTTGCAAGATCAATGCATGTTCTGGCCACTAAAATTTGTTTGAGCTAACGTTCATGAACCGTATTCAGACCTGCATATTAAGAGGAGTCCACGAACATTTATGTATAACAGGAATAAGTGATGTTGAATGCCCCATGCTCCGACGTAAACAAAACTTGCCCACGTGGAATGAGGGCGCATCTGTAGACATACGTCTATGTGGCTTGGTAACTTCAATATCTTCGAAGAGTTTCTTGTTCCCAGTTTGTGAGTTTGTGGCGTTCATGCAATCCAAATGAAATGTGTTCTTTGGTCCCTGCAATGTATCTGAGTATTGAAATGGTTTGCATTTGGCACATTTGTTGAGATACCAAGCATCAAGAATTACTTTGCTCTATTTGTAACCTTCTACCTATGCTAGACAACCTTTTGGATTGGTACCTAACTAAACAGTATACAGACAGCAAAGCACAAATCTAAGATGAACATGAAGCATGAAGTAAGAGTCACCAGAAAGATTAAAAGATTCATGAATAAGAATCTGTTTTGCTAAAAACTTTTTTCCCCTCAAATTTTTATTGTTCTTGCTTTAAAAAGACTTGCAGTGCAAAATAGACTCCCTGCAGCCAAAAAAAAATTACAAGCTCCCACAAATGTCATGTTGTTTTGCTCTGAACAGATTGAACTTTATAGTTATTGCTTTAAACAGGTGATTGCACTTTAATTTTTATTTTTACCAAATGTGATGAAGCAGTTTGTTTACCACTATTGTTCTGCTCAAGTGCATCTTCTTTTAATTGTTTTTTTCATTTGTTTTGAAAAAGCCATTTGTTTTAATAGTCCAATATAGACAAATTCTCATCATAACTGGTTTGTAAAGTTAAATATGTTTCTAAAGTCAAAATATTTTAAAGATTTATCTTGGTCTGTATTGTTTTAGTTCATCAATATTAAATTTGACTTTAGTTGTTATTTCATAGAGAGTTAGAACTTGAAACTTCTTTGCTTCAGCAGGAAAGTGTGGTACAAAAAGTTCAAAAATAGGCAACAGTAAGATCTCAAGCATGTCAAAATACAAAAGTTTCTCTCATTAGGAGACTATGAAAATCAGAAAACTTTTATAATGCGTTAGTCTTTTCAGGGCATGTAAATAATAAAAGATTTTACTTTTGCTATTTCTAAAATTTCCATTTAAAGTCAAATTCATCACTTCAAATAATAAACATTATTTGCTATATCAATGCCTTAATCAAAGGTATTCCTTTTTTTTTTTTTTTTGCAAAGAACTTCATACATCTGAATGACAGAAAGCTGTCATGTTATTAGTTTGGTTCCAACAATTCCATTACAGAAATGTGCAGTTAATACTGACCAACACAGTCCACCAATTATATGGAGAAACACTGTAAATCCACCTAATTTAAATGAGTTATACATTGCCTTTTAGAGAAGCTTCATGAAACCAGGGTTTGTTTCCCATGGGGCGCATTAAGCTGTATCCATTGTGTCTTGTAGGCAAGACCCTCGACACTACTAATCACCTATTGGCCCAAGTCTGGGTCTCCCTGTGCTGGTCCCCAGCCAAGACAAAATACAGGGTTGTACTAAGAGGGTCGGGACTGGGGGGGGTGTCCAAGGGTGGGGCCCTGTGCTGAGTCCCCAGGCTCAACTTTCACTCTCTGTGCTCCCTGCTGTCTGGCGTTGGTGGCCCCTGTGCCTGCCCTGCTGGCTCTGGTTTGGGTGGCTGATGGGATTGCCCAGTGGGTGGATTTCCTCTTACTGCTACATCATGCGGGTGTCGAGGGAGCACTGGCTACCGATGCTGTCTTGGCGAGGGTCTCCCTCTTTTTTGCATTCCATCATGCACCTCAGAAGGACAGAAACACTCACCTAAGCACAGGTGTCAGCTCAGCTTTGAACAAATAGTATGTGTGACAGAATGAAATGTTTTACATGTGCTGGTTTATATGCATAAGTATGTGCGTGTCCACTGTATTGTGTATATGTTGACATGTTTTTATGTGAAGATTTTGGAACCAACAGGTATGTTTGTAACATTTGAGTATGTGTGGACAGGCCCTGTCCCTTTTAGACTAACATTTACACCTGACAGTAAAAATGATTCATTTCCAGCTTGTTGCTTGCTGCTTTATGATTCTCGCTCTGCGTTTTCTCAGTTTGAATAGACTCCATGCTCAGAGCAGAACAACTGGACCAACATGGCCACTGTGGCCTGACATCATATGATGTAGACAGAGTAGGAATGAAGCAACCCTTGAGCTAAGAACAACGATGAGACACAGCAACTCATTGAAATATGGTCAGATGAATGCAGGCCCATTAAAAAAAAACTCAAACACAGTGCTTTTCACACTGTTTTCCCGACAATCTATATTTCAAAAACACTTAGCATCTTAGCCATTTTCTAAGGAACCACCTTGCAACATTCCTTGTACCAAAGTAGCAGTAAAAAAAGTGCTACACCTGAAGAGATACAGATATTCAAAATTGGTTAGCAAAGCAAAACGTTTGAATAAGTGAATTGTCCCGACAAGGATTGCAAAGCTCAGGGGTTCCATTATTCCTTCTGTCTTTGCTATGCCCTGCCCTTGTAGTTCCTGGCTAATGACTAAAGATATCTTTCGTTACAAGCTGATGGAATTGCTTTCAAAATGAAACTAATATACTAGACCATAAGTAGTTATCTTAGTACGAGTCATATTTTTGTAGACATTGTTACTTTAATGATAAAGTCTCTTACTTTATTTTATTTAGTGTATGAGCTTGAATGCTTTAAACAGCAGACAACAGAATGCCCTGACACTCAACAACACTTTTCATGTAGTGCTTACTTCATCTTAACTTCATTTATTGTAGATCTTTTACTTGTTTCTTTCTTTTTTTTAAACATACATTTCAATAAAAGTCAGATAAAGGAGCAGTGTAGCATGCATCACATTGTCATTGCAGGCATATTATCACAGTCAATGTAAGAAAAACTATTTACAGTACAGGAAAGTATATAAATAATAATAATAATGATGATGGTATAGGTTTATTATTTTTATAAAATTGAAAAATGTACATATTGGCGTTGCTGCACTGTACAGCAAATAAATCTTCCCTTTGACACACATTCCTGTCAGTGATAAAGATTTTAATAGTAAGAGCTGACTCATCCTTTTTAACACTGTATGAAACACTGATGTCTGTAAGATTTGCAGAAAGTCTCCATCTTCAAAACATGAAATGCACACACTTTTAAATATCAGTTTGCATGTGTGTGATATACACAGATGGCTCCTTACATAACAAGCACAATGATTGTAAAGAACAAGGTTACTTTTTTTTTCTTTCCACAAGCAGGTCATTGTTACAGACTTTTCTTGTTTTACATTCAGTGATATGGAGAGAAATACTCCACAGCAAATCACATAAAGAGCAGATGTGCCTTTTCTAGAAGGAAAATCATCAGTGTTTTTTCAATCACTGTAATCCGTAACTTTGAAAAGCAGATTGCAGTTTCCCATGCGATGTGGCTTCCTTCACAGAATGAGGTATTTGCCAAAAGTCATGGCCTAACCCTTTATTTATCATTTTTCCTCATTCTTATCAGACAGGGATGTGAAGATTTAGCAGTGCAAGATCTTAATGAATGCCTTTCTGAATTCAACATTAAAGGTGGTGTATATGATGGGATTTACGGCACTGTTTACGTAGCCCAGCCAAGTGAAAGCATTGTACATCTCAGCAGGAACCTTGCATTTGGTGCAGTGGGTGTTCAAGATATGCGTGATGAAAAACGGCAACCAACATATGATGAATACACCTGAAAAGACAAAAGAAAAAAAAAAGGTTCACAAAAAGGGTAACAGGAGTTACAGAGAAGTGGGCCTCTAACTATGAAATCAATTTTCTAGAATATTTATGATTTTCTTGCATCACCATCTGGATTGTTTTAGGGCTCAGATTGAAATTATTTCAGGTTGAAAGACAAATAAGGGAAAACTATTCCAAAATGTGGAATTGGTGTTTACATGAATAACTTGCAGTTAAATAAGAAATTGTTTATTCTCGATTGATTTTAGATTAATTTCTTTCTTGTTTGATGATCTTATTCCTTATAGTGATCTATTTTGGCCTGGATTAGACGGCAACATCATTGGCTTTCAACAATTTAATGTACAGATTTAGGAAGCAGCATTTGATTGAACACAAAGAAAAACCTTTTTTAAGTATCTTACCAAGAACAATGGCTAACATCTGAGTAGCTTTTTTTTCCTTCTGCTGGGAGATTTTCCTCTTGCTCATGGTTTTGACAGACGTCTGAGTCTTGCCATTAGGTAAGGCTTGAGTCTGGAAGGCTTTGGCTACAATGGGTGCTGGGTCAGTCAGGACATCCGTAGTATCTTCATTCTTTTCTGCTTTCTGACCCTCCTCTGGGGGTGTGGGAGGTGTGGAAGTGGGACTGGCATTGGCCTTGCTAGGCATCAGTTGCTGGTGGCTGGTTGCCGGAGTGTTTCCAAGAACACTCTGTGTCAGCTGCTTCTGCTTCTGGCTGCTGCCACTGTTGTTCAGCTCATCCAGCTCCAGATCTTCCCCATCATTGGCCACGTCTTTGATGAAAATCTGAACAAGGTCAATAACAGGAGGGAAGCAGAACCCAGTCATTTCTCATTTTGATTTGAGGAGAAGTTTGAAAGAAATAACCTCCTAAAATTATGAATTATCACTTCCAATAGGAAAATTGTAAAATAAATGATTCATACAACAATTCTACATTTAAACATTGAACTTGTTCAAACAGCCACTCCAATGAAAAGTGCATGTTTGATGTTCTTTTTTTCTTTAAATGTTCATATAGCATTTTTCTCATGATAAGGGACATATCTAAAGGAAAGAATTTAAGATTAAAACTGTGTTTCTGAGTATTTTTTTATTCAAAATGTGATGGATCATGAGCAGGTTAAAAGATGCAGTTTGAAAACACTTGGGTTTGTGCAGCAACTGAACAGACAGGCCAAAGTCTCCTTGGTCCAATTCTGACGCTTCCACTTGCACACAACTAGATCCATTAACGTCTTCATTTTCCTAATCTAAGCTGCCATCCGGCTCTAACTGTACGGCTGGATAGCTCACTATTTTATTCATTTGTTTTTGCTACACTCATGTTAGTTTGGGGTTGTGAGGGGCTTTAAGTTAAAGAGGGAGAGAGTGAACAAAGGGATGCTGGGATATCAGGGTAAGATTACTTGTGGGCCAACAGTCCCTCAACCCAGAGCCGAATTTCAGATAAACTCCTGCCGAGCTGCAGAAAATATGTCTTTGAAAACCGGTACAGGCTTTTTGATTTGGCTAAAAAATACATGCTCATAAATAAAAGACCACTGGGAACAATTTTACAACAAATACAATATAGTTGGAATGGGAATTCAGGAGATGAATTCTGTTTTTTAATCTTTGTGTGACTAAAAGAAAAACCTGCTTAAAACAAACTAATACAAAAGAAGGACACGCACCACTTTCTTCTTGTTGACAGGAAAACTCCCATTAGATTTCACAATCATGGTGCACAGCCTGACATCCTCTGGATGAGTGCACTTATCCTGAAATGGAAACAGCTGTGTCAGGCAAGAAGAGAGTGCAATGTCAGAGCACCTGACAGAAGATGTGTAAGTGCAAGAGCACAGATCCCACTGTCCATGAGGTCAGATGGGATGACACAAAGAACTGTCAGTGTGTTTGGTGTAAGGTGACACTTAAACAAGAGTGATTTATATTGAATGATCAAGGAGATAACTTGGTCTATCATTCAAAACTCATTGAGTCTTACTATGACAGGAAAATCATTAGCCAGGAAGCCAAAGTTTACAAGAGGTTCATCGCATTAATAAAGCAAGCTGACTTGTTGGCATGAAATGTGCCAGGTAATGGACATCAAGATTAAGCAGCTGGGCAGTATTTCATTACCCACAGAGAGGGAAAAGAACTTGTCAAAAGGCCAAGTTTCACCAAGAATTACCCTTTTGACACAAAGTATTGAGTACCTGAATTGAGTCCAGAGTTTACAACGGAAATCGATTTTCTTTTGGGAACTTGTTCCCTTTATTGACTTGCTACAACGTAATACAATTTCTGATGGGTACCAATGATTCCTCTAAAGCTGACAAATATGCATTTATCTGGAAACATATTGATTGGAGAAGCAATGGTTTTCATGTTTTGATGCATGATTGCTTCAATGGCTCACCTTCAGTGAAGTGGCCCCGTCGGTGTCAACAGCCTGGCAGATGCGCTGTTTTGGCTTTGTGTTTACACGTTTCCTGCGCTTCCTCAGGACCACATAAATTTGCACATAAACCAGCAGAGTTATGATGAAGGGTACATAGAAGGACACGATAGAGGAGTACACCACAAAGGCCGGATTGGCAATCACACAGAGAGACTCATCACGGGTGGCTGTGAAGATAAGAACACGAGATGAATAAAAAGTTCTGATTACATTTTACACTTCAGCCAAAAGAGGAAGCTTAGTTTGGCTTGAACCAAACTCTGATTTTGATTATTTGAAATATTCATGAATTGTTTTGGTTTGTTTCTCACACCTCCACCCGGTTGTTACACCATATCAAAGCTGTCTCAGGTCAGTCATCCTTTTCTGCTTAATCCAGTGTGCTGCACTACAGTTTGTATTGATTCCACAATGCAACGATTATATCGTTTTAATTACACATTCTCTGTGATAAAGGTGGATCCTAAAGCTCTGTTACTGGGTAT
Organism: Oryzias celebensis; assembly: GCA_014656515.1. Taxonomy (NCBI): domain Eukaryota; kingdom Metazoa; phylum Chordata; class Actinopteri; order Beloniformes; family Adrianichthyidae; genus Oryzias; species Oryzias celebensis. The sequence continues at coordinate 65,098,936 of BNCR01000012.1, read as the reverse complement.
GGATTTGTTTTTTTTTCAAAACTTATAAAAAAAAAAAAAAAAATATATATATATATATATATGTATATATATATATATATATATATATATATATATATATATATATATATATATATATATATATATATATATATTAATTGTAGCAGACACTAACTGTTGCCACAAACACTTCAAAATCCATTTGCCTTCGTACTAAAGACTAATATTTTTTTCTCAAACGAGGCCCTTAAAACCAAGAATTGTTTTCTAATTGTTTTTACTTTAACCCCTGATTTTTTTAAGAACGTGTGTCAGTCTTCACATTCATATTAATTCAAAGAAATTGATTGCAAAGTTGTTTTTAAGCCTTTAAAACATTGTATTGTTTCTGATGTAAAAAAAGACAGCCATACATGTTTGATCTCTCAAAAGCTGCTAATAAAACTGTTCCCCAACATGTCAGAAGTAAGGCTAATTTTTTTAGGGGGGTTGATTTTTTTTCTTGACTCAATACACTGCCTTTTCTTTAGGGAAGAGCTTTTTATTTGGTTATTGAATGTGCCAGTGTTCAATGACTTAATAAATCTGAAAATTAAAAAAAGGCAAATAATTGGAAGAACATAAGTGTAGACAGCAATTGTTCAAATTAGAAAAACACATTTTTTGAATGAACATCCCTTTTAAAGACTTATGAACCATTTGACCTGTTCCATTAAGAAATAACAAATAGTTTAAGATACTGCAGTCTTCAGATCTGTTTATTTAATTCACTTTAAAACCACATTCCTTCATTTAGATTAAATAAATTGGGATGGTATCCCTGTGATTACATAATAAGCTACAATCTTTAGAAAACCTTTTTCATAGTAAAGTTTTTTCCACTTGTTTGTTTATTTATCATGCATATACACAGAAGAACACAAAGATGTGCATTGCCATTCTATTTTTTGTTATATGACTCAATATATTTTTGTTGAAAAATCAATTCAAAGAATGTCGTTTCTGTGATCTATGTATCATTTTTATTACACAGCGAGAGTGAGTGAGAGTGAGCTGGGCACTGTCTGCTTCAATGTAACTTCAATGCTTTACAAAGAATACGCACATTGAAAACAAAGCGACACGAGCTACAGGTGCACTTTATATACACACAAAAATCCCTTGTAGCCCGAGTAATCTTCCGTTGATGCTCCTGTTTTGCGGCATACCCAAAATAAAAGCTCTAGTCTGACTTGAAGGGGTACAAGCAGTGCAGAGGAAAACTGTCTCCTTTTTTCATCATTCATGTCTCACGAAAAAATAGTCTCAAAGATAGAACGGTGAATATATTCTCTTTTTTATGACACTCAACATCATCTTTCCTCGCCACATTTAGGTTTAATAATCCAGACAATTGTCCTTTAATTTCCAATTTATTGCAATGTCGGTTACAATTGCAAACATTTTTTGTTGACTAAGCCCAAATATGTAGTTTAACATGTGGATTACATGAAAGTCCTAGAAATGACAGAGGTTAGATATTGAATTCAAGTTACTGTACTTTCTTTAACTACAATGCTTATTAGTGACTGTCTAGAGACTATTTCAGGATGCAGAATGTGTTCTATACTGATGTTTTCTAAAATAATTCTTGCAGACAAGAAAACCTTCCCCTTTGTTAAAATTGTATCATCCTAAATTTAGATTTATATGAAAATCCTCTGAATTAGACATTTTACCTCTATTCAGATAGAAGCTTTGAAGAAGTGAGAGTTGAAAAAGAATGAAAGGTGTGTACATTTAACACACACTTACCTGTGTTATTAAGGCCAAACAACAAGGGGCATGATATGGCAAAAGACATTACCCACACCACAGAGATCATGACTGTGACTCTTCTTCTGGAACTATAGCGTGTGTTGTACAGCATTGGCATTGCAACTGCTGTGTATCTGAAAAAGGTGATATAAAAAAAACACATACATGAGACATATTTACTGGGGTTTAATCCGCCGGACTTAAAGTTTGAAAGCGAGTGATTAGGCAGAACAAAGTGAGGTCAACTTTAAGTCTACTTATTTCTCCACCCACCAGTAAAATAAGAAAATGAATAAACATGCTCCTAATTTTGCTATAATTTGAGCTCCTTTAAAATCCAAAATGCTCATTGAAAGTATTAAAAACTATAGCCCTCCCTAACAACATTTTTTTTTGTTTATTTTAGGTGTAAAGTTATATTAATTAATTTAGGGGTGAATGGGAACATGCCTCTACATTTAACCTGCCTCCTGTGGTCCTTTGAGGAACCTCTGGGTTGGCTTTAAACTTGAAAACAGAACGTGGGAACTTGGTTCCACCTCATTCCACATATTAATTTTGCTTCACATTAGTGTCTTCCTTAAAGTAAAAAGTAAATTAAATTGTCTGTTTTGCTTAAACCATATGACCAAGTGTTTTATTCTGGATGAGGATCAGATTATACATTACAGTTAAATTGTATTAAATGAAACCCAGGTCTGCCTATAGACCTGTTGATCTACATTATGTTGTGCCTTGTTGCTGATTATTTTTTGAATAAAATGGTAATATTTTATAGCATATGTACTATAAGTCGACCCAAAAAGTTGACAGTTGAAAGACTGCTTTGAGCCGTCATGCTGTTTAGTTTGGTCAATAAAAGCAGTTTTTAAATGGTAATCTGTGCTTTAATAAATGCTCACACGATTAATTGTTTCATTGATTTGTCTTAAGACATTAATCAACACAGCTTTAATTATCGATTTTTGACTGTATGTTGGATGGATTGTACACATTAATATGGTGGGGTTGTATGCTTCAGACATTTTCTTTGTCACTCGTATCTGCTCCTCTACAGCAGGGGACCCCAAACAGTTTTCTGTGAGAGCCACATGACCTTTTACTTATCTAATGCAGGGCAGGGGTCAGTTTGTAGGCTAACAACAAAAGTGTAACAATCTTAGGATGTGTCTAAGCATAAACATGTATGGTTTTCCAAAAAGTCACACATAACCAAATTTTAACAATCCATTTCTATAATCTTCACAGAAAAAGTGATACGAAAACATTTCAAAAGTGAAACCAATAAATAAGATATCCTCTCCCGTCTTAGTTCCATTTAGATTTTGGGGGGATGCAGTTCCTCACACATGTCCCAGTTTGTGCAAACTTCACAATTGTGATTGGAATTCTGGAATTCTTCTTAGCAATCTGACTTTTCAGCACCCAAGAGGCTCTTCAAGTAGTGTATTTCTGTTATCTAATTTACTTTCAATAACTATGTAAAATATGCACAAAATAAATAACTAAATGTTAAAACAAATGTTTTTTATACTTATAGGTGTATAAAATAAATAATTTTATTTTCCTTCCAAATAAAATGTATAAAACAAATTCCAAAAACAAAAAAAACCAGTTATTTACTAAGTAAACTGTGCAAAAAAAAACAAAAAGAAAATGCTTAATCATATGACGGATTGGCATTTAGGAATACCAAATGTCTCAGCTTTGTGAAGCTGATCTGGTTTGGAGAAGGTTGTTCTCAGATGCCTGTACAAGTACAGGTTCTGTATAAAATTCTTTTCTTGCAAACACTAAATTCTGCCTCCATATTATCAAAAAAAGTGAAAGGTTCTAGATTTTTCTTCTTTTTCCAGTGACACTCGTTTTCTTTATGTTTTTGTGTTGATGTTGTTTCTTGTTGCACTTGTGTACTCTATCATCTCTCCCTCAAGCTATGTTCATGTGTTGCTGTGCGTGTATCGGTGGACTTAGAAAAAGCTCACCCCTGATAAGCAAGAGTAGTTGCCACAGAAACAGTGACTGCTTATTGATATCCCCTGGTTCAAACATGTCAGCATCCGTATTGTGAAAAAATGGCGATTGATTTAAATTCAATTTGCTGGAGCCAGAAGTAAGCCATTTCCATGGTGATGTCACACTCACTAGGTCCAGATCCCATTTACAGTCAATGCTTAAACTTTTATTTTAACTTAACCTCTTTTACCGGTCAAGTGTTTAAGTGCAGTGTTTTGTTTTGTTTTTCTTTTCCTTTTTTTGGGGGTAAAAAAAAAACCTTATGACACATCCCTGTGTCCTACTTTCCTGCTTGGTCCCTTACAGTACTTAGCTGCTTTGTCTCTTGTATATACTGTAAGTGACAGGACAGTTGTTAACAAACATTATAAATCTGCTTCAATATTTGAACAGACAATTGTCTAGTCTGTAAACTTTTTTTGTATTTTTTTTGTAATTTGTAATCTGTTTAGGAAATGTTCTTTTAAAATTAAAAAAAAATGCTTGTGCATGTTTTTGGTTAAGAATGAGGAAAAAATAATTACCAACTAAGGATTTTCCATTAATAATTAGATATTTAGATATTTTTGAAAAAAAAACTGAAATAGAATGAATTTGTTTAGTAAATGAATAAATCAAAATCAACATGGGAGCGAAGGGAACGCGTGCAAAGGAAGGTGGCAGACTGAAGCTAATAAATTACTCATAATCAGTGTCTGGAAGCTCGGCAATGTGCCAGGCATCACCGTTATCCCATGGAGATGTACTTTCTAAATATATTGCAGATTTGCCCCAAAGGTACAGCACTGTGTATTTAATAAATGTAGAATTCTTTTATCTTAGTTTTTACATCGTTGGAAATAATGCTGCTGTTCACTGTACTTTTCTAGTTTGTGATAAGATCTGCTCCGTTACTGAAGCTAATAACTAGTAATGTACGAATTGATGCTAAGATCCATAACAATGCTGAGGTTTTATCTGCTAATTTAGACGATGTTAAAACTGATGAACTGATCAAAACATGAATGGAAACTGGATTTGGGTCAGCAGTGCAAATATTTTTGGCGCCATATGTTTTAGTTCTGCTTATTAACTTGAAAGCTTTGGTACTTTCTTACTTTTGTCTTAAAGAGTACACTGTTATTTTGAAATGGCAATAGGAAACAAGGGGATTACGGAAGGTTTACAAATAGGTCCATATCTGAAGGTAGCTATGTTTACTGAAGCAAATACAGTTTGTTTAACGCTCAGAGAGTTGGTGTTAATAATGCTGCAGCTGTTTACCGGATGGTTTAAAGCGTTGGCAAAGAAAATAATGCAGAGCTAATCATTTTCCCATGACATGTAAATACCTGCTACATTAGATGTAATTTTTCACTGTATTTTAACTTTGATGTTGTTATGTATGGTCCTTTATCATAATCCTTCTTGACTGACTGATTTAAAGCTTCCTATGCACCAGCCTGTTACCTGCTCTGGTTTTTGATCAATGTGAATTTTAGCCCAAAGCAACGAGGAACACGCAGCTCGTGTGTAAGACCAGAAATGTTGCCTGTCATTTCTGATCAGATCCTTTTTGATGTTGAACTGGCCCTCTGGAAACAGTTACGTGCTGTAGGCTTCAGTTCACATCAAAAGGAGATACTGTAAGTGAGGCACTGTTTTTCCCCTGGTCTTTTGCACAAAAGACCTTATCATTTAACCTTGCTACGCCGCTTGACCTTATTAGGGATTTTGTTGCAAATACTGTGAATTGCTGTGTGTTTCACAACATGCCTTTTATTTGCTCCTGCTTATCATTCTTGAAATGCACAAGACATCCGGCATGTATTACAGCCCATTTATTTGGAGAAAACAGGGGTCAAGTTAAGCCCTAGGATGGACTGGCGATCTGTCCAGGGTTTCACCCCGTCTCTGCCACTCTAGCTGGGTAGGCTCCAGAATCTCCAGCAATAAAGTGCATTTAGGAAATAAATGAATGCATGGGGTCAGGTTTATAGGATTAATTATGTAAACGTTCCTTTGCTTTCTTCTGTTTGTTTAGAGTCATATAGAACAGTGAGGTTACAGGGAGCAGAGGTGAAGGTGGGGGACTTTAGAGTTTGGGTCGGAAGTTCAGAGCTCCAGTAAGTGTGGTAAAGAGGTGAAAAGGTGTGGGAGAGTAAGTTGATTTGGGAGGAAGAAGGTTTCATCGTGTGATGTGTGACAAGAGTGTTGGCAAGAATGAAAGGAAAGGTGTAGAAGACTGTAGTGAGAGTAACCATGTTGTTAATTTATAAACAGCGACTCTGAGGAAAGACAAGAGGAAGAGCTGGAGGTAGCAGAGCTAAAGATGTTAACGTTCTTTTCGTGAGCAATGAGGATAGATAAGATCAGGAATGAATACATCAGAGGAACGGCTCACGTTAGATGCTTTGGTGATAAATGCAGGGAAGCAGATTGCGATGGTTTGGACTCATTGAGAAGAAGGACTGTTGGGATGTCAGCATAAAGATGCTAAGGTTGTAACAAAAATCCATGTTTATACACTTTATTTGGTTAATAAAGCTGATTCTGATCTGATTCTGAAAGAGGCCAAGAGGAAGACCAAGAGGAGGTTTGTGGATGTAGCAAAGAAGGGCAGGAGGGTGTTTGGTGTGAACTAGGAGGATGCGGAGGATAGGAATAGATGGTGAATGATTGAGTGTGGACACTCCGAAGGAAGCAGCAGAAAGAAAAGGACGAAGATTTCGGGTAAAAAAAATGCTAGGCACACAGGTAAGGATATTATTAAAGGCAGATTCCCAGTATTTAGACTCGTAGGTTTCAGTGAGTAACAAATTACTTAAAACTCTCACGGATGTTATACATGATTGATGTAACACAAGCATCCTCACATCGTCTTAAAGTTATTTTGATAAGAAAGTATTATGTAACTTTTTTTGATTAGTGTTTGGAAGAAGCATCTTCTTACGGCGTGCTCACTCTTTTATCGTGGGATAAGGCTTGTGTTTGCCCATCTTTGATAAAAAAAAGGCTTTAAAACTTAGGTCTGCACAACTCCCAATTAAGTCTGCATCGTTTAATAAGAACCAAAGTAGCAAAACCAAGAAACAGTCTCCTGATGCACAAATTACATTACTCTGTAGATGTGAAATGTGTCTGCGCCGGTTATCTGATCTCTTACAAATCAGTCTCATTTGGGAAGACATCAAAATGTTCTCAAGCCAGGGAATTCAATTCTAGATTATTCCACATTCATCTCCTTTCTGATTTGTATTCACAAATATGCAGCAGGCTGCTTCAGCTCAAATGAATAAAATCTGAATGTAAATGTGGATGTCATTTTTCTGCTGCATGCTTGGGACCTCAGTCTACAACACACACACACAATAAGGTTGTGGCTATTATTTTTTTCTAGATCCAGAACAGCAATCCGTACTCTAATTCAGTCACTTCAATAACAGCTACATATGGACTCAAAATAATAATAACAAAAAAAGAGTGGCCAAGCATAAAATAATGCAACATTAAATATGGAAGAATTCAATTCTTGAAGCAAGCATTAAATGATTGTTTCCTTCAAATTTATTTCTACGTCCTTAACCTTCAACGGCTCTTCAGAGAAAAAGCTTTCACTTGCAAAAGCCTCAGCAGTTTGTAATCTACTGTAATTGACTGTTATGTCGGCTGCTGGTGTGCGCCCTGACAAATGCAAAAATCATCAGTCCAGCAGCCTAATACCAGAATTTTCAGAATTTTGAACTTTTCATACAATGCACCTAAAAGTAACAATTCATTTTATCATTTCAACAATTTCTTATTAGATTTTCAATGCTTCCAATGAGGCTTCAAAGACTAAAAATAAAACCTACTTCATCAAAATCTTTTAACTTTACCTTTGTATTTTTATTTTGCAAGCTTTTATTATCTATCAGATGAAAAGGTTATACTTCAATTGTTTTTCCAATTCCTAAACATTGATCAGGTATTTAAATTGGATCAAAAGGATCAAATTAAAGCAATCATTTTTCAAAGTACGTCCCAAAAATGCATTATGGAACAACCTTGACCCATTTTGTGTTTTATTCTTCCAGGTTTAAGGGCTCTTTTTATGTACAGTGCCTTTCAAGGTTCTGCCAAACTATGTAAATGAAGCTTATGCTTTTAGTCAAAAGAACTGCTGCATTATTATAATTTCTTTCTTTTTAAGCATCTTCTCTGGACATTTGTTTGTATACTTGACATAACTGACCTGTTTCCTGACCTAGTTTCAGTCAAGCTATGGTTCTTGGACAAGTGGAGAATCATTCATGCATAGACTTTTTCCTTCACTCAATGTCTGCAGGGATCAGGTAGGAAGTTGTGTTGTTTGCTTTGAGTGGTTTTATAAGATGTGCATTATAGACAAAAGTTTGCACTTCCTTTTCAGCTGCGACAATTTTTTACTGTTGCAGAGAGCTGAGACATTTTTCGACCACACTTCTAGAGAAAGCATGACTGTGTTTCATGCTTTAGGATTACTGACTAAAGAGCTAATTGTAATTTTGTAGACAACAGTGGCGTGTTTGTGTCAAGGCTGTGAAATCTAAGCAGAGCAGATTAGAATACCAAAGGAGACATTTTTCTTCTTGTAAATGTTGTTACAAAAATAAATTCCACTATCGTTTTCTTCAATAACCTATTAAAAGACACGCTTTCAACTGTTGTTATTGTTTTTTTTTACAGTGTTGGTTTTGTTACTTTGCAAAAAAATGTCGATGTTATTAAAGGACAATATGTGAATAAAAAAAAAGCTTCATTAAAGATTTCTTAAAAACATAAAAGATCCTTGCAAATTTCAAAGACTGATTTTTACATAACGTAAAGCCATAGTTTTAATATTTATGCTGCAATAATGTTTTATATCTGGCTTGTGTTCATTTGTTGTTTTTTAAACTGTGCATCTTAAAAAAAACGTGCTATTGTTGCAAAATTAATGTGTACAAAATGAAATATCTCAGTGAAATATATATTTAAAAAATTTTAACATTTATTTATTTTTGTATTGTTTTTTTTTCAGTTAGAATGGCAATTTTCTTACAGTCTGTTAACTAAGAAAGCAATAATTATTCTGTTTATTATGCCTTTTGTGAAAGGTATTCAAATGTTTAAAATGTGATCAATTTAGAGTAAAGTGCTCTTCAGCATACATGTTTTTCAATTGCATTTTGTTTTCAAGGTGAATTGAAGTTGGAAAAAAACAAATGAAATCCTGAGAATAAAACATTGCTAATAAATTTTCAAGCATGTAATGGTATAAATGGGTTTTTATGAGGAGAATAGGCAGTTATCGTGTCTCAGTTTTAATCGCCTAGATCTAGAGAGAAGTTCAAGAAAAATGGGCAGACATGTACGGCACTCGCAGGTGACCCCCAGAAAACATTATAGCCTTAGACCACTTGACTCCACGTAGTGAAAATGTTCATGCACATTTTTTTCTTCAGGCACGTTGTGAACGACAGGTTGTAGCGAACACTTGACAAGGCACATGGGTAAGTGAGGGTGAAGTAGGTGAGACGCAGGTGTGTCATACAGATATTTCATTTGTATGCAGGATCCCCAGATCCTGCGACCTGTGCAAGGGGTTCATGTGTGCTGTGTACATGACAAGTGTGTGCTCCTTGTGGGCTCCTTACATGCAGCCTGACTGTTACAAATTAGGAATTCAGACAATCAAAGCATAGTTTGTGTGAGCATCCTAGTAACTCGAAAGACTGGACTTGACTGTGGCGTGAGGGCACTATACGACAGCATCAGCTATGCATAAATGCCTGCAACTCACAATGCTGGAAATATTTCATGATACATGTACCTTGAGGTGACCGCATGAGCCTCAAGGGAAACTGCATGACTTCTGTGCTTTCCTCAAGATGTTCCTTTCCCTGTCCACGACCCTCCATGGGCCCGGACAAAACAAAAACCCACAGCATGCGTATGGGTCAACTTCTAACAAGGATGCATGTGAGAAAAGATAAGTTCCCACCAGGCATGTGTTCACACTGGGTAAGCGCATTCTTTAATCCGGGTTTAGCCCATGATGTTTACATTGGACAAACAGGTAGGTGCTACTTCTTCTTGTTCTTTTGCTAGTATTTACTCCCACACGTTCTCCACCTACAGTTGGAAGAGGCTTGATGCAAAATGTCAAAGTAGTGCAAATCTCGTGAATCTTGCTCCAGGTTTTTTCTTTTACAGCCTTTTTCTTTTAAACAATTCTAGCCTGGCACAAACTGCAAATATTAGGTTCTCCTCCACGATCCATTTACAAATGGTGACACTGGTGCCACCTTCTTCTTCAAACGAGACTTGCAAAAATATTAGCTAAAGTGCTACATGCTGTTAAAACTGATTAGTTGATACATGAAAACAAAGTTCCCTTTTTTTCAATTTTGAATGTTTTTAGATTTTTAAGCAAAAAAACAGCTTTATTTTGCTGTTTACTTTACTACTCTATTACTAAAATTTGACTAAATGCTCTTCGGACAAAAGAAAGTCTTAAAATTATCAGCAGTTTGTCTATTACACACCTGTTTTACAAGTGTTCATTAGATTTATCACACCTTTAAGGTACAAATCTGCAGCAGTTGTTTTTTTTTTCATTCATAGCTTTATAACATCTGGTAGCACCTAATTATGGCTTGTGTCTTTCTTCCAAATGGTGCAGAATGTGAAATAGGTTGAGGTGTTGATGTTTCTGACTCAAAAAATAGCAGATCTCACTCGGTTAGGGTTGTTTTTCATTCACAGATTGTAAGCAGCACACACAGCAAACTCACCGATCAATGCTGATGGCACAAAGATTCAGGATACTGGCTGTACACATCATCACATCAAGAGTGACAAAGATGTCACAGTGGATCTTGCTGAAACGCCACTCTCCCACTACCTGGAAAACAAGAACATCAACTAAAACAGTTATAAAGAGCACTGGAAAAAGCAATTAAAATTCAATGGCAAATATTAGTGGAAAGAATATCAACTCACTTTACAGATAAAAGAAATAGAAAATGTCTAGCACTTTTTTTGTTTTTAATGCAAAGAAATGGATAAAAAACAACCATCAAAGGTAAAAAAGAGGTTCATTTAATTCAACAAAAAGCTACAAAAGTGTTATCAGCACAAATATAGGCAGGTTTTCTTTCACAGATGCAACAAAATTAGAATTTTTAACACTCCTGTTGTTATAGACAAGTTCATTCAAGCATTTATTTTTATCCCTCTGAAAACCTTTGAATTTAGTAGAAATGTTACACTCAGTCTTCTGAATTCTTGTCGTGCAGGTCATATAAAAATGCACTTTTCAGAACATTTATAGAGGAATTTATAAAAGGTGACTGCATAAAAGCATGAGCTTAACAATTCACATGCTGAAGGACACTGACAGTCAAACTGTGACAATAAAGGAAAAGTAAAATAGAAAAATACAATTGGACAGCTTGTTAAATAACAAATCAGCAGAAGTTCACACAGAGGGTGATGTGAATGTACTGCTCTTACATGAAAGTAATTTATAAAACTACCTAAATGAATTTTATAAATGTTTAATGTTTTTTTTTCTACATCATAAAACTCCCCATTGCTACTATTTCTATCTACAATAAAATGCATTACCTTAAAAAAGTAAACACAAGATGGATAGAAATGAGTCCAAAAATAAAAAGCGATAAAAGTTGAAATAAATGAATGAATTAAAAAAAATCAAACACATTTAAAGCTGTCTTTTTTGACACCTTTTCACATTAAATCAAAAATGGTTGTTTTTCACCACCCTTCAGTGGAATTGTATCCAGTCTTCTGATCATAACATCTTAACTCTCGAATGGAGATGTGGTTTCTTCAATGTAAATCTCTTTCAAGGCCATCCTCAAAGTTTCCGTTGGATTAAGGACAAGGCTTTTCATGACTACGCCAAAAACATGAACTTTATTCTTACATAACCATTCCTTGGTACTGAGCTTAGGGTCATTACTCTGCAGCATGACCCACTTTCACTTGAGATTAGGTTCACACATGGATGTCCTGACATTTTCCTTACTGGAATAATTCAGAAATCATCGCTGATTACATGTTTTGGTCCAGTTTTTTTAAACTCAAATAGAAAATTAAAAATCATGGTTCCGGAAATAATGCTATACCACTAGATCGTAAAACCTGTATTTTAAAGACTTTTTTTGGTGAAAATTACTCTCAAAGATATTTGTAATCCGCATTTAATCTTGTCTATCATTATTGTGTCATCAAAGAATCCCTATTTTATGTTATTCACAAATCACTGCCTTTCTGAAAGGACTCATTTTGCCCACTGGGGCTGAAACTAAATCCTACCTGTCTTTCCATTGCTGTGCTAAGTGTAACAGCAGAGGGTTACCTGCCTCTTTGTAGCTGGTTAATCTTTGCCAAAAAGGTGTGTCCTCAAATACTAAGCTTTGTCATTTAGAAGCATCATGCAGTGGCTTGTGTCTCTGTAGAGTGATTTAAGCTTGTAATTATTATTATTCCCTGTTTTAGCTCTACAATATCTCCTTTGCTATGCAGTTTTGGAATCTTTTGCTCACAGCCTTACCTCTTTTGTCATTTTTTTTAAAGTGCTTTCAGATCCCGCAAGCCACAACGATATTAAAGTTCAAGAACCTTATTTAAACTTTCAATCAATCACATATAGGAAAATATGTTATAAGCAAATTAATGTAAATATCAGCTAAGCAAATGCATTTGAACTCTCCCAAACAGCTTTTTTTAAAATGTTAAATGATGATCAAAATAACAAAATGAACTTTAAAAAGGACACAGCACATTATATGGGTTTTTTAGATTCAAATGTCCTGCTAAAATGTCATATGTTTACAATTAACATTGTCTAAAGGTCAAAATCTGAATCCACCATGTTTTTCAGTATGACTTTGCAGGAGTTACTCCCCCCCACCTCCTTCAAAACACCTTTGATGTGGCACGCTTCATTCAGAAGGACAATCAGTACCATGTCCCAGGTCCTTGAAATGTGACAGGACAAGTAGACCACATGGAGTTGAAATGTGAAATGTGGAGGGGCGGCTTTTACAGCATTCGCCTGAATACATGAAATGCACAAGTGTGCTTTACGGGCTGTTTTGAAGTTTCAATAACAGTGCTTGTTGGATTACTGACACAGGAATCATCGTTTCCAAAAGGATCTTTACCCTTGACAGCAGTGGATGCAGCTTTTTTTTGTTTTTGTTTTTTTAAATCAGAGTGAATCAAATAAAAACAACAGAATACACTGTCTGCCGCGGTGAACAGCCTCTTCAAAATGAGGCCGTAGAGGTTTGGCCAGTAACTGCTTCTTCATAATCAACAGCTTTATAAACATTTATCATTATGTAGCTAAATTACCCAAAAAGATTCTTTGTAAATCAGGAAATACCATAATTTTGTCAATATAAAAGCTTTGATTTAAAAAATAATAACAATTCAGAACGCCTTATACAGTATATGGATTAACTTAACTGATGTTAAGAGATTTTGAGAGGTAAAATGTCAAAACTGTTTGGTTGAGTGTAATTGTGAATATGCCAACGCATATTAGACACATTTTTTTTTTTTTTTTAATGTTACTAATAATGCTGAAACTTAGCTTAGGTAATGTTTGTTTTTTGGCGATTTGTTTGTTTTCTTTTATGTTTTGCAAACAAGTTTGGGAGTTACATGCATTGTGCTTATGCCAAAGGTTTAGTGTGTTACAGACACGTTCTAGGCAAGGAATAGGCAACTCCAGGCCTCGAGGGCTGCATACCTGCATGTTTTCAACATACCACGCTCTGGTATGTTCTAATTGGCTGAACACACCTGAACCAGGTAGTCAGTCATGAGTAGGGCTTGGATATCTGGAAATCATGTAGACACTGAGACCCTCGAGGCCTGGAGTTGCCTATCTTTTTTTCTAGGCTATGTCTGAATTACAAAAACATGCATTTTACAAGGGCTCAGTTAAGAAGGAGTGAGCATGAGGCCCGATTGCCAAAGTTTTGAATGTTGATTCTTGATGATGAGCAATGACGGCCGCGAGTGAAGAGAGTGGGGCGAACTACTCAGTAGGACAAACCACACCTCCTGAAGTGTGGACGGACTGGAAACAAAACAGAAACAATGTAAACTAAATGACGGCTGTGAAACAGAATCTCCACACAGTGCAAGGGAGACGCATCTCAGATGGATACGGTTCTATGTCAGGAGTTTATTGAAATACTGAAAAGTGTGTGTGCCATGTATGTGTTTGTAACTGTGTGCATTGAGCCATTAGTAATAAAGTGAAGAGAACGACAACATTTTTCTGTTAAACTAGTTAAATTTGCTTTCAAGCTTGGATGAAAAAATGGAATAGTACAAGTGTGATGTATACCATGCATCTTCCAGTGGTGGCCGGTTTCTAATAGACACCTCCGTTCCAATAAACACAGGTGTTTGTTACACTAGACGCCGGTCTCTAATGGCCGCCGTGGTCTTTTAAGGCCCCAAGATTTAGTGTTTCCGCTTTGTGCATGAGCAGATGGGTGATGCTGAGAAGACGGGAGCAGAAAAAGAGCAAAAGATTTCCTGTTGGAGCTTCAAAGAAAGCGAGCGACAAATTAGAAGAACTGGTTTGAACATGGATTATTGAGCAAAGACAGAATAGCAAGCGTGTGTTCAAGAAAATGATTGGTATGAAAGTGAAGAAGAATTCTGATACAAATATTGATGATACTTCAGAGAAAAGAAACATTCACAGCCAGTGCTAATCAGAACAGAACACAATGTACTTATCATTTCAATAAATCTTGAAATGTTCATCTGGTGTTGTGTGCATTTTGTGAACGGGTTTTACTGCAAAACAAACCCAACCATCGCCATTCTGTCTGTGATGACATAAAGCCCAAATCTAGGCAGTTTTTGTTCACAGATGCAACAAAATTAGAATTTTAAGACTCCAGTCGTTATAGACAAGTTCATTCAAGCATTTAGTTGAAGGTCTCTAATAAACGCAGGGCTGGCTGACAATTTTTTGGAATAAACATTGGGGCTACTTCTGGAAGTTTTCCTTGTTCAAGTTTCCTTGAAGTTATGTTTTAGAGAGAAATCAAAGTGTGTCACATCAGGATTGTTGAACCCTCATCTTACATGTTTTCCAGGCATCCCTGCCCTGCTCACTCCTGATCATTTGGATCTGTTTCCACTAATCATAACTGAGCAGGGCAGGATCCAGAGGTTACCCTTGATCCTGGATCTTTTGTTTGACTTTTTCTTTTAAGAATTTTCTTTAAAAAATTGTAAATAAAAGGAGCATGTAAATGTAAACTTAGACAATAGGTTCGTAATAGTATTAAAACGCTTAATAAACATCAACAGTCTGAGCAATGATGTGACATTAGAAACTGCATTTGCTAATTAGCTATCAGAAGTGCAACCCTACATCGAGAATGCTCTTTTCCAGGGTGAATGTGTGCTAGCCAGCAGGAAAAGACATGTTAATGAGACTTCAATAGGAAATCTATTCCAGCTCTGCAGTGCTAGTCTTGTACCGCAAGTTGCTAACTGGTGTGTGAACACTGAGGCTGCCTGACTGTGTTTGAACATTGATTTCACAACTTCGTTTAAAGCGTCAACTTTGTCTGCATTAATTTATCCTCCTTTCCTGTCACGATATGGGAAAAGGTTACAGAGAACGATGTATTCTCACTCTAGAGAAAATTGCACACCAGACTAATGAGGAAAAAAATGTATACAAGTTTTGTACTTGATGATCAGGTTGCTCATTGTGCAGCACAGATAATAGTCAGAGTAGTTTCTGTAAGCCTATTTTCATGGCGTCAGAGCCACAACTGGATCACATCCATTTAATATGAAATGTAACACTCCTTCCTTGAACACTGATGACAAAATTCTGACATATACCGAATAGATTATTCATCTAATTATTACTGAACTAAACCTGCAGGAAGAAAATGAAGCACAACTGAAATATTTATATTTACTTTCTCAAACCATATTCTAATGTTGATGGGTTAGATTTACAGACAGGCCAGGGCATTACTCTTTTCTTATCACAGCTATGAGTGCAGAATTAGACTCTGTCTACATTGTCATCTCGCCTTTTACAAACTTAAGGCAATAAGTGGCTGTAAAGTCTTAATGTGCCTTCGAGCTTCCTTGTTGTCTGAGTAGAAGTTGAAAATGCCTTTGCTGAGAAAACTGATCCAACAACAGCATCAGAGAACGTTTTATTTTAAAACATATCTTTTAACTAAAATGCACACTTCAGGAGATTTTCAAAGATGAATTCACATTCGTTTTCTGTGATACTTTAATTGACTAAAATAGTTCCACTAATAGTGTTCAGCGATGGTTCAAAAATTAAATGTTTTGCCAGTAATTTGATTTCAAAAGACTGAGAGGGATTTCTGCTGATCTATCGTAAAAATCCAACTTGTCATTATTCCAAACACAGTTTCCTCAAAAATGACAGTTTTCCAACAATTTAGACAATTGCTCAGATATTTACTGAAACTGTCCAGCTTTGCTCCTCAGGGACCGCAATCACTTTCAGAGACCACTGACATATAACAACAAAAATGGATTGCCTTGAAATACATCAGATTAAAAAAAAGGTCAACAAATTCTTGTTAACTTTTATCTTTTTCTTTCCACCTATATAACTCCTTGAGATGACTGAGTGTGCAGCTGGCCCTTTCGAAACAAACCGAATGAACTTAAATTGTACAAAAAACCTCAGGTGTCTAAATCTGGGATTACAGATAGATAATTTGTATGTCTAAACTATTGCAAAAAAAAGTCATTTTGTGATGAACAGTGTATAACTGACAATACAAACCTCAGGACAAAGTTATCAATTAGGTAAATCGGTGTGCAAATTCGCCTATTAATTGGCTTCAGCCTGTTAGCGAAAATGTAGAAACTGTAAAAATATTTCACAGCATGTTTTTTAGGATCTTAAATATTTCCTTTTTTCTTTGGAACAATTCTGTTTATATCAATAAAATACATTTCTGCACAGAACCAGTATTTGTTTGATCCACTGTCTCTTTTTCTTAAAGTAGAATTTTAGCACATCAACCGCCAAATAACACTTTTGCGAGGATAGGCTATAACAGGTGTTTACTTTTGCAGTTTTGCACAAAACAATTATAGCCTTCATAAAAACCCAGACTACGACCTGATCACTGAGGCTTACAGTCAGTTATGCACACTGAGCTGAGAAGCAGTCTGTAGTCTATAGTCTTGGGATAACGAGCACACTCCATTCATTACATTTGTGAGCCTGGCAGGATCAACTCAACTCTTTCTTTTTTTTCGCAGTTGGTTTTTCTGACACATGTTATGTGGAAATTCTATAAAGATGCGGAGGACAAGCACAACAGTAAAATATTCAAATAATCAGCCAAGCACCTTAAAGGTTAGATGTGTGTGCTGCAGCAGGCACGACATTTCATTTCCATATATTTCCACTTCCTTAAGCAGCACCCAGTTTTCCTTTCATATGTTCTGTGAATCAGTCACAGTTGGCAAAAAGCCACAACTGTGGTAATTCATTTAAATTTAGCATTTAATAGAAAAGGGCAGGTTCAATGTCCTGCTCTGTTAGTAGCCTTTCATTGTGGTTGATGCTAATACATCATTAACATGTGCACCTCAGTTGCTGATATGGTCACACCAGGAAAAGAAATAGACATGTAGATAAAGAACAGCAGTAAAAACAGAAAAGCATACATTTACAAAAACAAAGACTTAAAATTTTGAGAAAATAAGTCAGAGTTTTATGAGAATAATTGTAAATTCTTAAGACAAAGTAGTAATTTTACCAGAATAAAGTCATAGATTTATGAGGAAACAAAATACCTTATTTTACGAGAGAGGTGTGAAGTTATGAGAGGAAACTCGTAATTTTAGGAGAATAAAGTAACACATTTATGAGAAAAAAGTCAAAATTTTACAAGGAAAAAGACGTGCTTTACGCGCAACACAGTTGGTTGTGTAACCCTCTGTTGTCATTATCTAGCCTCCATCCACAATCTTTTTTATGAAGAGGCCTGCAAATTCTTTTCAGTGACTTTATAATAAAACAATATTAATTCGCTAAATTACTTAGTAGTTCTTTATTTGTGAAATCAATGCAGAAGTCACCGCTTCCAATGCACTCCATGTTTCTTGTACTAAAACACCACATTGGTTACTTCTTTGTTCGTATCATAATTCTGCCTCACAAATGTTTTACCTTAATCTCGTAAAATGATCATTTATACCTAATGTGAAATATAATTTTATAATCATGAAATACTGACTCTTTTATTAATAATTGTACAAGTTAAACCTAAAAAAACCTTTAACATGTGACTTTTTCCCTAATAATTTCATGACTTTGTCCTCATTCAATAATTACTTTTTCTCATAATTTTACAGTTTTTTTCTCAGAAAATTATTGTTTTTCCTTAATACTTTTGCAACTTCATCTTTGCAAAATCACGTTTTCCTGTTATTTTTATGACTTTATTCTCATAAAATTACTGCTTTTTCTCATATTTTAACGACTTTATCAGAAAATCACAACTTTTTCTCATAATTTTAGGACTTCATTCTCTTAAATGTATTTATTTATTCATGGTGGCCCTAATACTCTAATACTGGAGTCAAGAATGTAATTTTAAGCTTGAGTAAACGAGATCTAAACCCCATTTTTGTTTACCGAGCATGAACAATGTTTTATTTGTTAGAAAAAAGCACACACTGTATGAGAAGGAAAATACAAAAGGTAATCCTCAAAATATTTCAAACATTCTCCATGCAAAATGATGCAAATTCTAAAAATTAGAGGTCTGCTAGATTCCACTTCTGCTAAAATCATTTCATATTTCATGGATTTAAGCCAAATCCATCACAGTCATTTCATTTTTCTTCATATTAGCTGGAGGCCTGACAGGCTAAGAGAGACACACCAAAATCACATTACCACCCCTTTCTGAACACATGCTGGGTAATCCAGTTTGATTCTAACAAACAGCCAGTATTTAGATCACAGAATCTCTTTCCTAAATATATTTCATATAATTTCAAATTGATGTTACAAGACTGACTGGCTAACACTGGTCAAGAAAACTGGAGCAAGTTAATGTCTTTGCAGAAAGCTGCTTAACTGAGGATGTTTTCTGTTCGACTGTCGCAGAATGAGGCAGTTGAAGCAGGTAACAAGCAGAAATGAGAGCAGCTGAACTAGAAGGGCAGTTGGAGAGGACAGACCTCTGCTGAAGCTAACAGTCCACTCTTCAAATGACATGTTGACATGTCTGGTCCCTGGATGATCCCTGTTAAAGCAACCTGCAGTTGGTAAATGCCAGAAAATAATCTGCGCTTTCCCAGAAAAGAGCCAAACCCATGTTTACGGTAGAACATTCAAGGAAAAAAAAAGGAAGATAACATTGTGTCTCCACTGTAATGAGGAGGAGATGCTTCTGTATCTTATAACAAACCTGGCAATTTACTTGACAGGTTTTAATTGGTGTTTTTATAAAAATCCTTTAGATTAAATACAAAAAAACTGTATTCGGATAAGACTTTAATATAATTTGAAAGGCTGACCTAAAAAGAAACCCTAAAACATTAGTTATGTAAGCCAAATGTATTCTTTATTTCAAATATGGTTGAAAATCTGACAATATGTCTTTTTAAAGGTATAAGTCAATTTTAAAGCAGTGAATATTTTTTTTCTAAAAATATTGAGTTGTGGTTTCAGTTTTATGCCAAAGAGAAGATCCTTCTATAGCAAAACAAATACAAATAATTTTAGAACTAACAAAAATGTTCCAAGAAATATAGAATTAATTCTACGAATTACTGTACTCCAAGTGTGTGTGTCCCTTGACACCGGAAGGCACATGAGAAATCCAGTTCCTATACATGATCAAAGACTTGTGCTTTTGCCAAGCTATCTGGTTCTCTATTTTTTTGAGGAATACTGCAATTTATGCTGTAATTTAAGGCTTTGATATGTGTCTGATTGCAACTCAGCCCTTACTTTTACATTATGCTTTGATGTGCTCCCCCTCAGCCAGGATTCAGCAGCCCACTTCAACAGAAAGAGTAAAGAATTCTGATAAAAAGTAATGATGTGACACTATGTATCGAATCCTTAAAAAAAGTAAAAAAAAAAACTAAAACTGGCATTTTTCAGTTAATAGATGAAATGTTTTTTATGCATTTCATCCTACAATCACTGATGTGGTGACAGTTCTAATCATTCGTGAGAAAATCCCCTCCCAGCTGCAAAATTACCTCCCGCACCAGGACAACAGAGCTTCCACACCATAGAAACAGTCCCTCAGTGACATCAGAAAAGTAACCCAAGAGGTAAGGCTTGTGCTGGTGAAGAAAAGAGGACTGAGGGGTATTAATCTCACTGTTGACAAACAAATTTGCAGACAGGCCTGGACAACAACTTTCTATGGATGCAGTGTAATTTGATCAGAAAGATAATCATCATGAGTCACTGAGTGACAAAGGAGGATTAGAGTCCTTGTTTTAAATTGCCTTTTCTCCCCATCAGACAACACAGCCTGCAGCCTAATGGTCAGAAATAACACCGGGATGGAGAAGACGGGAACCAAAGACAAAATATATTTTTCAGACAGATAACTTCTGTCCTGGCTGCTATTGATTTGGTCAATTAGAGACGATTTTATGCTTGACCCAAGTCCGTTTTGCTCTTTTAGGTTGCAGTTCTCTGCAGGCACTGACGCATGCTGCAAAAGAAAAGGAAAAAACCCACACTTTACTTCAGCAGACTGAGCGCAAGATAATGCAACCCCGAAATAAGAAGTATTTTTCTGACACATCTGACCTCTGATAAAAAGAAGAGGTCTGACATGTAGGCATTGCTACATCGCCCTCTTCATTGTGGGCCTGCTGCTTACCAGACTGACATGAGCACATTAACCTTGAGCGGCTGTCTCAAAACTTCTCCACCGGTATTTCACTCACACCTTATTCCAGACTAATGTATATTAAATTCAGAACATGCAACAGAGTCTTGCCTTTGAAGTCAGTCATTTTCTTTCTTTACGGAGGAGAAACCAGAGCACACGCTTCTGTTTTGTAAATGACCTAAACTTGTTTGATAGGTGAGATACGGACAGTGGCTGCGGCGTTATTGCTTTCAGCAAGGCTAAAGATAATCTTTTCATCAACCACTATCCTCATCTTTTGTTTTCCACAGCTGCAATGCAAAAAGAGGTTTTTATGAAGTCAAAGCGTGCCATCTTAACATTTGTGGTATTGTCACTTTGTCAGATTTCTGCTTGCCTACCTCCAAGTAGACAACCCATGGCATCACCAGCGTGGCAACCAGAAGGTCAGCTACAGCAAGGCTGACGATCAGGTAGTTAGTGGTGGTCTGCAGAGCCTTCTCTCTGGACACAGCCATGCACACGAGCACGTTGCCAAAGACAATGACAAAGATGAGCAGCGTGAGAAGCATGGCATAGTAGTTGTAGGTGTGCCTCGGTGATGGTTCTGTGTTGTTGAAGCTCCATGTTCCGTTGTCGTAGAAACTGTCATTGTAGGCATAGTGGGTAAAGACATCCATTAGCTGAGGGAGTGACAGAGGCCAAGAATGGGCCCTGCAAAGCAAGCAAAGTAAGACGCAGCATTTGAAAGTTGTATTTATCAAAATGTTTACAAACAGAGGAGGAAAAAGAAAAAAAAAATACGTGGCAGAATATTGCATTGGGATAATCTTTAATCCCACAGTAATTGCTCACCAGAAGCAGCTTGTGTGTTGATCTCCTAAACCCTGCTCTGCTAAGAAAAAAAGAAGCTAAATCTGCATTCTGAATGTAAGGAACGCTCATAAAAATCTGCCACCTTCACTGAGCTTTAATGGGAAATTAGTATATATATTTTTTAGATTTACATATGTGTTGTACACAAACAAACCCCAACAGTTTTGCATGTGTGCACATAACATTTGCATTTTCTATTACAAGCTTTAAAATAAATTCATCCCCAGAAAAACAATTTCTTAGAAAAGTTTAAAATGAAAAAGGTCACCAGGTGCTCTTAAAGACAGATGTGTTATGGCATAAATATGTGGTTTGATCACTTCTGTAATTTACCAGCACATCTCATCAGTTTTTAAAGACCAACTCAGATTAAAACTGTTTTTGATGTTTTTACCATGTTTTTGTGGCATTTTTCTCATGATGGAGAACAATGTCTGAAAAATCAAGTTTAAAATTGCATTTATGAGTGATTCTTCATTCTAATCACTTTGAATCAGGAGCAGACAAAAGTGCTATTTGAAAAAAGAGCTTATTTGTGATGTAGAAGCTAAGCAGACACTGGGAAGACCACAAGCTCCCTGCTCCACTCTATTCCAATGCATTCACTTGGAGACAAATGGATCCTCCTATGTTTTGGTTTTCCTCGTCCGAGCTGGCATCTGGCTCAAAACTGTACAGCTGGATAGCTCCAATATTGCTTGTCTTTTTTGTTACACGGGTAATATTAGGTTGAAGATGTGAGGAGCTATAAATTCGGGGAATCCAGTAAAAAGAGGGCTCTCAGCAATGGAGGGTGGGTGGAGTCTCTCAACACAAAGGTGAATTGCTAAAAAACTACTGAGGTTGGCGTTTATATATTCTCTGACTGACCACATCCTGGCAAGCAAATTTTAGAGCAAAGCTTAATCTTTATGAGCATTTTCTGTTTATTTATCCCCATATCTCTGCATGTTGCTGAATTTCAGACTGGTTAGATACATTTCTAGAAAGAATTTTGGTGTGGGTCTTTATCGAGTTTCTCAAATGATTCAGAAACCATCGTTCCATCACAAGTGATTATGTCGCTCAGGTGGATACGACGTGTCAAAACTGTATCGTCATCAATGCCAAGAAGCATGTTTTCTGTGCACAGCATTGCACTGTAATGGGATGATCAATATTTCTCACTCCCCCTCTCAGTGGTTTTAATGTTCAGGCCGATCAGTGCCTATTGACTCGCTGCCCATATCAGATCAACATCTGTCTGGGAGTTGTTTTTTTCTTGAAGCAGCCGTGTGGGCATTGGACAGAGAATCATCAGTGAAAATCACACACCACATAAATCATCAATATTCAAGAACTTGCCTTCAATTATTTTTTCTTCCTATGGAAAAGCAAATAACCTGAAGCAAGCAATCACTTTGCACATGCAAAAGGGTAAAGAACTGTGCGACATGATCATTAGTTTAAAGCTGTGATCCTAGTGACCCCAATGAATTAATGACTGACGTGGAGTTGGGTTTAGAAAATACCATCAGTGCTAAATAAAGGCTTAATAGTCTCAGAGGGGTGAATAAACGTTAGAGCTGTCTTCCCTTGAATCCAGATCACTCGAAAAAAAAAAAAGGCTATTTGCAGTTTTTCTGCAAGAGCGACCCTTAAAACTGACTCCCGTTAGTTTTAGCAAAATGATGAGCACAACCAGAATGTCTCATTTATGTCAGCAGAGTGAAAGTACTAAACATTGAAGGATTGTCGATTTGAAATGTGACAGGAATCAGCCATCACGCATCTCACTGTGTGTCGTCACAATGATGCACACAAAAACCACCAGGCTGGCAGTTGTCACAGTCTCCCTTCACATGCTAAAGTTAAATTAATAAGGGTGGCCGTGTGCCTTTCAGATGGTGCTGACTAACATTAAACCACACTGTGTTTCATTTTTTTTCTGTCAGTCCTGTGTAACTGATTCTCAGTAAAATGTGAAACTAACCTTCAAATGATTTTAGCACCGTCACAAACTCAATGCAGATGTTTGATGTCTTTTTAGAGCAAAATGTGTAAAGACATGCATGCAGCTCTACCTGTCAACACTCATTTTGATATCTTCCGAGGCCTCCGCTTCAATCTTTTTCTGTCCTTTTTTATATTCAAATTGGTCCAGTGTGAGATATAGAAACTGTTATTTGAGCTGACTAAAATTCTTGTTAAATTCGTAAGTAAATCTAATTCATTTTATCTCAATATGTAGCTTAATCTCACAAATGCAAAACCTTGATGTCTAAATTAGCCCCAGTTATTAGCTTTTTTCTTCATTTGTTTTCCACTATGTAAAATACATGTGTCAAAGTTACTTATTTTAGTCTTTGCATGAACAAGAGTTTCTTTTTATTTTTATATAAGTGCCACAAAAACCTGGGGAATCTATGTGTTCTTTAAAGGGCCTATGTCATTCAAAATCAACTTTTTTGATATTTTACGTTTATTTATGCTAATCTATCACCAAAAAAACCCTGTATTTTCATCAATTCACACATCTCTGAGCATTCCTCTAAAACTCTGCTGTCTGAGCACCAGCCCCTCTTAATGACTGTGTCCCAATCTTCATACGTATGAAAGGGGGAAACAGCCCCTTCCAGGAAGTGTCTGCGCTGCCAGCACCGTCCCCAGGTAAACACACACACCCACTTTCTCTGCTGAGCGGTGATTGACAAAACACGTTCATTTTAGCATTGACTCTGAGAAGAAGTTGTTCCTCTTACACCTATTCTGCAGAGACAACACCTGAACGTCACCTACAAGAAGAATGTTAAGAATGAATGTTAATAAGGACGTTACTAATTTTAAGACAATTATAGTGCATATTAATATTCCTTAATATTGTACTCAGACTCAACTTTATTGATCCCAAGGGACATTATTTTCACTACTTCTGGCTGTTTGTGCAAATATCTAGGCTTGTAAAGCATTCACATGTACTACAGACAGGGAACTGCACATCTTATATGTTTGCATGTTTATGCAACCAGCACTTTTTTTTTTGTTCTTAAACCCGCTTGTTCAATTTTTGGGAAAAAAAAGATCAGTGGAAGGTAGAGGAAAGCCTCTGAGCAGAAAGGAAATAAGAAAGATTAAGTGAGAAGCAGTAAAGAAGAGAGAGAAGGGAAACAGAGTGAGAGAAACATGTTCCCGTTAGAATGTGTGAGCATTGCTCTGGGCCACTAGTCTGTGTGTGTGCCCGGCAGATGCCCTGTGCTGTCTTATCTCATTTATTTAACCACTCCATTTCTTTAGTTACAATACTTCAGAGTTTCCACCACTGACCTGATGCTTGCTTTAAAAAAAATACGCCCACTTTTAATAATTTACATAATTTACTGTACATTTTCCAAACGTTGCCTTTTATAATCTGCATCTGTAAGCAATTTTTTAATGTTCATTTGAATGGGGAAGTGGATGTGATGGTGAGGTGTAATGAAGGCATTGCCCTTTAATGCAAATTCTGATTTTAACTAAATAGAGCAAATGAAGTGAAACCTCGGACGAAATAAAACGGAAAACCGTAAGTTTTCAAAATATACCAGAGTATTATATAGAAATGTTGCATTTTTTAATTTAAAAAAAGAGTTTTGAGCTTAAGAGCTAAAATTATTGAAATACCAATAAGATACCCAGAACTGCAGCTGGTTATACATCAGAGCAGTTTGATACTTTGCCACTTATTCAGAGTTCCACCCATCCATTCATCCATCTTCAGAACCCACTGAATCTTCTTTGGGGTCATGGGGCTGCTGGAGCTAACCCAGCTACTGTTGGCCGAAGGCGGGATACACACTGAACATGTCGCCAGTCTGTTGCAGGGCCACACACTCACATACACACCTAGGGACAATTTTAAACCACCAATTAACCTATGGATCACGTTTTTGAACTGTTAAAGGAAGCTGAAGTGCCTGGAGAAAACCTACAGGTGCAAAGGCAGAACATGCAAACACCACACAAAAAGGACCCAACAGAATTTCAATCAGCTGTGATGTGAGAGCGCCAACTACTACACCATGCAGCTTCATTCAGAGTTACTGAAGGTAATTTACACTGTTGTCTCAAAATAGGAACTGAGTCACTTTGCACAAAGTGGAAAGTTATTCTTGAGCATTTTGAAACTAGCCTCCTATAGTCAAGTCCTCTTTCAGGACAAACCAAGTCCCTGTTTAGTTCAAAGTATGTGTACGCTATCAATTGTTGATTTGGAAATCCATTTAAATTAACGTGTACATTTTGAAAGTTTTTGTAGATTTTTTTTTCAGCGAATGACACATTATATAAAGTTGAAACTGGTAAACAATCTTTTTTTTAACTTAACGACACTGATTTTGGATAGGGCATTTGAAAACTAACTTGATTGTGAGTTACGCAATTTTTAAGTCAGGAACTAAATTAACTTGAGTTGAGATTTTGTAAATCTATTTCATTTAGAATTTTGGTAGTGATATCCTGCTCTAAAAGTTGTAATCAATTAGTCTTGTTTTCATTGATTAGGGAAGATGGTGACCCTTAGAGAGAAATTGTTTTTGACTTTCTATGCTTTGTGCTCCAAACAGAGGTGAGAGCAGTGTATTGTGCACTTCCTCCCAGCTTCAATAACCTTTCTGTACTATGCAGTACAAAATATAATTGTCAATACTCTAAACTTCCAGAATCATGGGATGGCTACAGCTTGGATAAACAGCTAAGTAATCCAGTCTTTCTACATTTTTGCAGAGTTAATATAATGTTCAGAAAGATTTAGCTGATGCTAAATCATTATGCTGATTTATATATATAAAATCAGCTGCATAAGTTTGTCATGCTTTTATATTGGGGGGTAACAAATGTGTTAAATGTCTCGCCTTAGGACATAAAGACTGCTCAGGCTAGAAAAAGAAGCACTGACTTAACGGATTGGCAGCCAGCTGCCATAGCCCCTGAGCTACGTTTGTCCCTTCAGGATATAGCTGGAACATCTCACGCTCTCTTGCTGTGAATGGAAACAAAGCAGGGGGGGAAACTGTGCTCCAGCAGCACTACATCCCTGCCCCAACTTCTGGTGTCAGTAATCGGTCTTTCAGCCGTGTTCTGAGTTTGTTTCAGATTTGAATATAAGATACATATTTAGCCTTCTTCTTCTTCAGTGATTTTAAGATTTTGACTGCTCAGAATCAACTGATTCAACACTTTTATATCAATAGCTGCATTTTCATTACACAGATGTGCAAAACTTTATCGACATTCTAGAAATGTCAAAAAGCACAAATTGGCAATTACACTGTTTTATGTTGATTCACAATATAGGAGCATTTGAGTGACGTCACGGCTGTTGGGGAGCGCGTGCAGCGTAGCTAGACCATTGATAATCTATTGAAATATAAATGAGCCAGACACAGACGCAAAGCATCATGTTCAGTGGTATTGAAAAGTAATCTTTATAACAAGTAAGCAGTTGGACATTTTTTTCTGTTTGATAACATAAGATCCATTCAAATTTCTGTCACGGCTGTAGAGCTCATCATCATCCGTCAAAGGAGATGTCTGCGCAGACCATGGAGCAGCAAACATAACCCCTGCTCCCGGATGGGAGCGACTACGGATGAAACGATTCGAAGTGTTTCCATTGCAGTTTTGCTAAATTTGTCCAAAACCACCTCTTCAGGCGCAAAAACCTTTTTTTTTAGATAAATGCGAGTTTTTTCAAAATTGTGGTTTCCATTAAGCAAATTCAAATCCCAAATCTCAAATCCAATTTGCACAATTTCAGAGGTAATGGAAACGGGACTATAGATAAATTTTGCAAAACACTCTCCCTATATTAATAGGTAATGCAGCTGGTGCACTACTCTTGTAAAAATGAGTTTTGTTAATGTATAAATCAAAATTATATGCCTGCTGTTAAGAAGTTGAGTGTAAATTATAGTTTTATCTGACAAAAGGGCCGCAGTGATTAGTGTGAGAAGTCCCTGGTTTGAACCCTGACTGGGATCTTTCTGTATGGAGTTTGCACGTTCTCCCTGATGTATGTGGGTTTTCTTCAGGAACTCTGGCTTCCTCCCACATATAACATGCTCAAAGATGCTGTTGAAAGATATGCTTTTGAACTCTGAAGGTGGGATTTTCAAAGATGGAGAGTTTCGTGTCATTGTCGAAACTTGTGTTTTAGCTTGTGGAGTTTGTGGACCATCCATAGATTTGTAAAAAAAAAAAAAAAAAAAAAAAAAAAAAAAGGATAAAAGGTTAAAGGATTTAGTTACAAAACTAAAGATTAAATAATTTTGTAGCATCAGATTTATAAAAAAAAGTAAAACATGTAGTTTATCCTAAAGTGAAGGTTAATTGAAACTATGTCCAGCCAAATCTCCAAGCACTGCAAAACATCCAATAATTGAGTTTTGTGTGTGTGTGTGTGTGTGTGTGTGTGGGGGGGGGGGGGGGGGGTTGTTATTTTGAATTTTTATGTCAAACTGTTAAACAATATAATCTGTTGACTTCAAGTAGTGCAGCTCCCACACACAGGCACCTCCTCCGCATTTACGAAGCTCATCGCCATCTTCCACAGACCTCAGTCTGTGCATGTGAGCAGTTTCCACCCACCCGTGCTTTGGGTAATATGCCTTTTCCGTTACTATATTTGCTTCCAACAGTTAACAGTTAAATTTGCTGGCTCAAGGTTGCTGGGTGTGCATGGGTTCCCAGCCACGTTTCCAAAAAACTCCTTCAGCCCTTTCGTGTCTGTGATCTGGTTTATTTAGCCACTGCCCGTCGCTCATGACCACAGCAGGGATTGAAATGTAGACTGACCTGTAATTAACAGCTTCAGCTTTCTGCTTAACTTTCTCTTCATTAGACTGCTTCACATTTAGCTCCAGTCGGCCACAATCTGATGATCTCTGCTCAGCCAATCTAACAGGATCACATCTGCGATCCGTTGACATGACCAAACAAATACCCCATCCATAAAAAAACATGAATCAATTTGCATCAGTATGTTTGTTCCTAAAAAGTTTTATAGAACATAGAAAGGATCGACGAAAAAGAAAAGAAAATTCTGGTGCCGCGAATACATCATTCCCAACACGACAGAATTCTCAGTAATGAATAAATAGAAAGTCCACTGTCCCTGAGCACAAATTGGCCTTTTCATGTCTGCAAAAGCTTTTCTGTGTTGATGATCAATACTAGCGTTTCTGCATTCATTTATTTTTTGAAACATAACAATTTCCTGCTTACAAAACAAACCTGTCATTTTTTTCCCAACAATCAAAGCATGCTTTGTTATTCTGAAAAAACAACAAAAAAAGCACTGCGACAAAAGAAAACAATGTTAAAGACCTTTTTTTAAAAAACAGCTGTTGTGCTTCAATATTTTAAGGTGCAACTCAATTTATTTACTGCCTCCTTTTTGCTTTCTTTTAAACTGTTAGGGTTTTTTACTGCAATTCTAGGAGAAAAAACGAGGCACTAGAACAACCTTTGGAATCATTCAAGTTGGTTTTTGCCTATGTGTGTTCTGTGGATCTTAAAGAATTAAAACAGTTGACAGAATACTAAAAAAGAAAATTACACAAAAATTCTGATTTAAGACGCAAAAAGCAGCACAAACTGTAGGGCAAAGGATTTTATGAACACTGAAGTTGCCTGGAGCTATGCTTTATCTACCACTGAAAAAAACATTGAAACAAGAACTCAAGTGTGAAAAAAGGAACCAAATGGAGCATCTTCGATGAAAAACTGTTGAAAAAGTTGTTATTATCCATTTTCTAAACTAGTTTCAACAATTCATGGTTACAGTTGGTTTTGATACTCAGTACACAAAGGCAAACAAACAACTGAATTGTGCACACCACAAAGCATTTTATTGACTTCCAAACTGAGGAACGTTTTAAAACAAAAAGGTTAATAGATCTAAGTCCATTCATCAACTACTGCAATGCTCCTCTAACAGGACTTCTACTTTTGCAGAATCAAGATGTCCGAAACGCCATAGTGCGTTTCATTGTTATTCTGCCAAAGGAGGAAACATGTCAAACCTCTGTTCATACATGTGCAATAGCTTCCCATCAGATCACACTCAAAGCACTGACACTTTTCTACAGAACGGTCACCTAACTCCCAAAAGGACCTTCCTACCAGAATTCCTTCATCCAGATCCACAATTCCTCACTGCCAGTGAAAAGTGACTCGTGACCCCTTTACATTAAAACAAACAAAAAGAAAATAAATGAATAAAACAAGGAGCCCCTTATCTGTGATATATTTTTTTACTCTAAATATTAAATAAAAATACTAAATCCTATCTCTTCTGTAGCTTTCAATGCAAAGAACGTCTTTGATAATCAAAAATACTTCTTGACATTTCTTCTGACTGAGACATTTTCTCAAAACCCTTAACTTAGAAAGTTACTAAGGGTGCATACAGACTTGAAAAGTCTGTTGGTCCAGACCGAGTCTACTTAATTTGGTCCGGATTGAGTCCTGAACCTTGCGTTTGGTCTCTTGCTTCATGTTTGTCAGTGACTCTCTTTTTACATCCCGTAATGCTCGACTTGGGTGGCCCTTTTGGTCCAGTTAATACTTTCTGAGCCCGGAGTCTATTCATTTCAGTGCAACTGGAAATGAACTGAGACCACCTCAAAAGATGGATCCAAGAGCGGTTCTTGGCTTCAGACCAGGACCTGCTCTGATGTATAAGCAGACTTCAACGTTAGGCGTGAAATTCCAGTTGCGGGTGATGTCACAAGCTTGTGTCACATTCTGACGTGACTGGGGAGATTCCGCTCCGATGACCGTGCGACCACTGCAACGCCAGCGACTACGAATTGCTTGAACGTATAAACCGACCCTTATGCTGCATTTCACACTGGACACAGGGCGTCAAATTCGCATCTGCCGCTTGTCTTTTGATGCTTTTCAAATTTACTGCTCAATGCCTTGATGCCGCGGAGCAACCGGCAACAAATTTAATTCGTTGACCACATCATGGAAAAAATGGATGATGTTTAGCAAGGAGCTTTTGTTTATTTGTGTTGGAGAGCTCTGCAGAGGTGCCAAAGAGCACATCGCCATGTCTGGGTTCACCAGAGTCTTTCCCAGTGCAGTTAACGACCATTTTAAAGGGGAATTCTGTCTGTCTGTGACCCAGTTCGAGCATTGGCGTGAGAGGGGGAAAATAGAAATAAAACAGGGACATCTATTATTACTGTCTCGATGAAAATAAGAAAAAAAAATCATAAGCCCATGGAGCTGAGGGGGATCGTCCCCGCCACAACGACACCTGTCGTGGCTCTCCATGGCGGCTCTCCACGTGCCAGCATAGGGCGGATAGCTTGCAGCTCGCAGAGTTCCGCTGGCGACCTGTCCAGGGTCTATCCCGCCTTTACTCAACAGTAAGTGGACAGCCTCCGCAGCCCCAGCAGGTTAAGAAAATGGATGGAAGTTCAGGACGAAAATCTTTGACCTATGACCCAAAGTCTTGGACTGTGGGAGCAAGTTGGAGTGCTCGGAGAAATCCCACACATGCACAAAGAAAACATGCGCCCAACCAGGGTTTGAACCAAAGCATTCTGGCATTCTCTTGAGAGGCAATAACTAATCATGTATACCAAATCGATGACAGAAATAAACATGAAATAAACATAAAAACAGTCTGTTTTTGGCTCCATAAATAGCCCACATACATGGTCTTTTGATTGAGAAGCGAACGCCAAATCTTCAGCTCTGCAATGGGCCGTTGGCCCAATCCAATCTCTCTAAGGCATGTTTGAACCTCAGTTTAAGAGCCAACCAAACACAGAGCTGCAAACTGGCTCCTTAAACCTAATGCACACTTGCATCTCAATCTTTCTTCTTTCGTTTTTTTTTTTTTTGTTGTTGTTGCTTGTATGAATGGAAACTGAAGAACTCCCTACAGGCAAACATGGAAAATGACTGCAGAAAGGTTCCAATTTTTTATCAGCAGTCTGCTATGAGTGAACCGTCCAAATGATTATTCCACCATGAAATCAAAGGCTGGTTGTAAAATAAAACAAAAATACTGTCTTACATGTGTCTTTTTTCCAAATGGCTTAGTTTTACAGATTGACCATCTTGATTATCTTTTACTTCTGTTCTTCAACATCTTGGTTAAAAACAGCCTTATTCACCAAAAACAATTGGTTCGGTCAACATGTCATAGCTATTCCACCACCACCCCACCCCTACCCCCATCGTCTGCTCTTTAATAATGTCTCTGGGCCAGAGCATATGACATAAAAGACATGTAATATGACTGCACATCAGTCAACTCACTCATAAGTAATTCCCTTTTACATGTTCCAATATGAATTTTATTTTTGACTTAACAAGCACAATACCCTTTGACAAAATGATCACAAAATAGTAAATCTGACGGAACATAAAAGGGCAAATCGGAAGTTCAGAGAGCAGTCTTTGTGTTGCTGCTGCTCACTTCCACCAGCCCAACCCTGCCTAAAGGGAGTGTGCAAGGACAAGCTCTGCGAATTTCAAGCTTAGATACAGTGACAGCAGGTGTGGAAAAGAGTGAAAAGCACAGATACAGGGATTATTGCATAAACAGTCAGTGTGATGTTTTTGAGCTGACACATGAAAGACACGTTCAGTGGGCACGTGGGGCATGCATTAATGTTCAAAAAGGCCGCTTGTTATGGAAGCTTTACTCCAATAATGTCTACTACATACTAATCTGCTTTTTTTTTTTCCCTGACTGGGTGACAACTGCAGCTCAGTGTTCAAAAACACAAAACATGCAGATGACGCCAAGAGCTTAGCATGAAAGACATTTATTTGAAGGCTGTTAAATATCACAAACAGGCAGCATTCATGGCTTTAATTTTATGTATGAATTGCCTTTTTCATAGAAAGAACTCAGAAAGTCTACAAGCAAAAAATATACAGTTTTATAGAACAGTGGTGCACTTGGTGATGATTAAGCAGTCAGTTGGACAGCTCCAAGAGTCTTCATTAGGGGTGTAATGAATAATCGATTAATTGATTAATCCATTTCTATTCCTATGATCCAACCAGATCTGTCTGAGGCAGAATCTAATCAAGCTATTCCATTTAAAAAAATATTTCAAAATGAGACAAATCAATAAATAACATTGGAAAATAACATTTGGATTGAGACACGGTATTGGTTTGTTTTACTATAACGTAAAAACAGTGAAGTGCCATCACAGAGGACAACACACGTGACGGCAACAAAAAATTATCAAAGCATCATTACAGTCCAGTGTGTGAAAACATGCAAAGACATGTGAACATGCAGTGTGTAATATTAAAAACAGCAGTGGACTGAACTTTTTGAAACTAACATGTGAATGAATTGGCCATTAATTCTTCTTTTCTTTTTTATTCGCACACATACATAATTTACACTTGATTATCTTGCAAGAAAAACAAGGAATCTGGAAAACTTCACCTGCACTGTTAACTACCAGGAATTTATCTGAGTCACATTGGTTGAATTTTTGGCTAAAGATGTCCTGGATTGATTTTAGGTCAGTGTTTAAGATCGTTCAAAATGAACCAACATCAACTATGAAACGTCAACCACAAATTATGATGTATATCGAATTGTTGTTAAAATGAATCGTTACCACTAGCCTCCACAGTTTCTACACATCACTGCTAAATTTTGCTGACAGTGTCTGAAAACAATGGTGGTCTTAGAACATGAATTCATGGATTCGATGTCTTAATCCATCTACTTTCCTGGTTTCTCATTAAAAGATTCCTGCAGAGGAGAAAGAAAAGAACCAGAAAAAACCACTCCTACGACATCTCAAACTGTAACAGGATAAAACACCAAATTTCGTAAATCCTGCTTGATAACAAAAAAACCATAGCGTACAGCAAGCTGTCAAATGACGCCACAGTGTGGATTTCTGGCCTTTTCTGGCATGGACAGTTACTGTATAAAGAATTATGTCAGAGAAGACAGCTGCCTCTATCTTCTCTCAGTCTTGCTTTTTCCTTTCCTTTGTCCCTATTTTTTGTTTCCCACTGTATTTCCATTTGCATAAGGTTACAGCAGTTGTTTTTGTTACTCTCTGTTTGTGGGGTTGTTTTATTGAGTTTACAAAGTCAATGCTGAGTCTAGCCGTGTTTTTTGCCTCACTGTCTGCTTTTAGAAAAATCTAGAGCACAAAATGCATATTTTTTTACTTATTAAGAGCTAAATAAATCATTTTCTTTACGGTGTTTCATACCAGTTTAGCTTCTTTATTAAAAAACTTAAAGAATATTTCTAACCTAACAGGCTCCAAATTCTTTTATGCACCACAATGTCTGTGGGAACACACCTAAATAAAAGGCGGGTATATCAGAAAAAAATGACAGGCAGAGGTCAAGCCAGTCACCATGGAGGCACAAAGGCTACTGCAGTTCTCCTGCGAGGAACTTTAGTGAAGGTCTCAACAAAAACTTGCAGACAGCAATTCGTAAGCAAGCTGAGATAATTTAAACAAATAACACTGCACTTCAATATGCTCACTCTGTTTTTGAGGGTTGCCATCAAAGATTTTCTTCACACCCAGTCAAGTTGCTTTTGCTTAGCTGCAAACGTTACTTTTTTATTCCATAGAGAACACTGCATTGACAGACCACATACGTCATATGTTTTTTACTTGCTGTTTGTCAAGAGAAGCAAAACTTGATGTGATTTGATGGCCACAGTTTTCTTCATTCATCATTTTTCTTTACCACAGGCTAAAAATTGGCCTGTGTTCAAGTGGCTATTTGGTGAAACAATCTCTCATCTTTTGTTTAACCCCACTTCTTCAACCCCTGCAGCAGTTTTACCTGAAATTTCCTCTGTTTAAAGCCCCACTCCAGTCACTTTTTTGTTCTGATGTAAAAGTGTTGCCAGTGGTGTTTTAAATATGATCATGCTATTCTAGCCAAATTCAAAACCTGTGTCATTTTCCAGGAAATAATTTCTGCACAGCAGTAGGATTTAATCAGAAATTCACTTAGAAGTTGGCCGGGACTAACCATGTGCTCATTTCCCATCATCCCTTTGTTAACACTCTCTCCCACAAGCTTACAGCCCCTGACAACCCAAGTTAACAGAAACAAAAATGACAGGCAATATTGGAGCTACCCGGTCGTATAATTTTGAGCCAGATGCCAGCTCAGACAAAGAAAACAAAGACATAGATGGATCTATCTGTCTGCAAATGGATGCATCACAATGGAGCTGAAAAGTGAGCTTATGGCCCACCGACTGTAAATTGTAAGAAATATAAGGTTTTTCAAATGGCATTTTTTCATCTGCCCATTATCCATCACGATTTGAATAAAGAAAGACTCAGAAACAAAGTTTCAATCTTAATTTTCTTTATATGTGTTCTCCATCATGGAAAAAAATGCCACAAAAACATGTTAAAAACACCCAAATCACAAGTTTCACTGGAGAATGAAACCAGCCTGAGAATCTTGAACTGCGTCTCTTTCACTCACAGTTCAAAATAGGTGATAGGATCCATACTGTCTACAGCCCCTCAGAGAGCGCCACATTGTAGGCAAAAAGTGGGTCTGAACTTTATCACTGTCAGAGCACGCCACATGTGAGAGCTCCCTCTTCAGTCATGAATGCCACAAGTGTTCAAGCCGTCAGCCTGTAAAAACTTCAGAAGCTGACGATAAGCTCCTTTAGACCTGCTGTTATCTTCATTCATGTACTGGAGCTTTCAAACAAATAAATAGGAACTACCATACTTCTTTTTCTTTACTCTCGTGTAGATTTAATGATTTTCTTTCTGCTGAGTCAAGAAAAAGGTTAAATATTTTAAGGTAGAGTGCATATTCTCGTCCATGTTCTGTTAATGAATCAGTGCCATTGGCCCCAAATGTACTCTATATACAGTATTCCGTTTTAGAATGGAGAAACTTTGCCCATTCTTAATGTTCAGGGAATATAATTTAGTATCTGAGAATGTTTCTATCTGCGAGTTTCACAACTGCATGCTTTGGTGTTATAAAAACAAACACATGTAACTCTAGGACAATTTATTAAAAAAGGTTTGGTCTGAAATCTTTCTGAATTCGAAAAAAAAAAAGGGATCATCTTCTGATCTATTTTTAAAACTGTTCCAAGTGGTCTTTTCCTTGTGGTTATGCCATTTTTAGGCAAAGGAAAAAAAACCTGTAACTTTTTCTCGGACATGGCTTCTACAGAGTGACAGTTGCTAATTAGAAATTTGCCTCTGAGTTTTGGACTGGACCATTGGTGCTGGACCTGCTGCTGAAACCTCACTGTTTACATGCTGTCCTGCTTGCTTACGCCCCAAACCTGACATCACTGGTGCAACAGAAATGGCAAGCACTATTGGAGCTATCAGGCTGTACAGTTTTGAACCAGATGTCAGCTCAGATGAGGAAAATGAGGACACACATGACTCTATTTGTCTGCAAGTGGAATGGAGCTGAGCAGGGAGTTCTGTTTTTTTTCTTCTGTTTCTGATTCACAATGATTTGAATAAAGAAATACTCTACTAAAAGCAATGCAACTTTAAGCCTCCTTTTTTTTACATGTCCTCCATCATCAAAATAATGCCACAAGAGCATGTAAAAAAATATCAAAAAGCACAATTTTTAAAGCATAAAAAAGTAAAATGGTGATGTGTTTGCATGAATTAGTAACAAGACGATTGTTTTTTACATTTACTTTTTCATTTATCTTTAACCTGAGTCGAAGAAACCAAGCTACGAATGTCTTCTATGCTCTTCAATGATCTACAGGTAAAGGAGTCGTCTTCAGAGGGAACCTCATTCAACGTATGATTCTAGATGAGTAAACACTGACAAGACACACGGCTGGCCAAAAACCATTTTGTAGCCGGGTGTTGCACAGCTTTTCAATCCTTGCCATTTAGGCACTATGCGTTGAAAGGCCTCCATCACCCACACAATTAAATCTCCTTAAATTAAAGCTGAAGCTTTCATGTGGCATTCATTATTCTGTTTCAAATTGAAAATACTAGAGCAAAGACTAAGGAAGAAAAAATGTGTAATTGTGCATTAAAATGCAGTCTGAATTATGAATGCATCTTTGGTTTGGCTTAGCTCTGGACTGGAACCTGAGGCAAAAGCTGAAGCTAGCCAAAGTGTGAATTATGAGGGAGAGATAAGGTTATGTTATCAGAAAATAAGGGTAAAAAATCAATAAAACGAAAAACAAACAGGTACATTCATAAAAGAAGGCTCTACAGTTTTGAATAACTTATTTTCATGTCCTCACTTTCTCGTAAACACTCATCGACAATGTGCATCTTTTGTCCCTACAGATCCACAAACCTATCGGAAAGAAAATCAACTTGATACATTTATAAGATGTGGTATTTTTCACCCTCATTCATGCTTTACATTGCTGAAAGGGTGGATTTTAGATTCACAGCTTCAGCGTATCCTCCACTCCTTGGTAAACTGGTTAATGGCAAGATGGCCAAGCAGAGGCGACCTCTGAATCATGAGCCATTGACCTTTTCTTAATGTAATTCTTAAACAGCCTGACCTTACTTGTTATCCCTCATTTCTAACTCTATCTTTTTCCCAGTTCCCCAGAGAAGTTAGAATTTTTATCAGTATTTTATTTATTTTTCTATTCGCTTCGTAAAATATGACTGTTTCATGTTTCATCAGATAAAAAAAACAATTTTAGTCTAAGACAAATTTGTTAATCTCTGCAGTCTTACAACGATAATATAAATGGACTGTTTGGTTTTCCTTTTTGAAGGATTTTTATGTGACTATTGAGGCCGCAGCCCGTTATGAAACAATAACTAGGCACAATATTAAATAAAAATAACATTTCTACCTAAAGAGGCACCACTCAGATACGTTTTTCATCTCTTAAGGTCAACCTTATTCAGAAGTATTCACTTTGCAATTCACTTAAGAGCAGATTAGTTTTAAACAACAAAAAAATGACCATAATTTCCTGTTAATAATCCTATTATGACTGTCATCATGCAATGGTAGCAAAACATGACTTGCCTTCATGATCTTCATTCACAGAAGCACTTTTATAATTGCTGCTGAATTCACAACAATCAAAATGCTTTGTGAATTGCCTCAAGGGAAGGGAAACCTAATATTCATCTTCAGTGTGGCTGAATACTAATCTCATCCAATAATGTGCCTACAATGCAGTCAACATTTCAATAAATGAAGCAATAAACTAAGCTATTCATATTACAATAAGCTTTCCGTAATCATCAATTTGGTGTTTGCGCTCTGATTGAAATTTTCTACACAAATAGTAATTCCCAGTAACAAGCTAATTGAGAATGCATTTAAGTAATCGATTTTATTCATTTGTGTATAAACTTATCTTTTGTTTTGTAATTAAAATAGCATATTATGTTCCAATCAAAAAAAGGTAAACAGGTCAGGTGTGTCTTAATTTTATAGACCATTATTTATTTATTTATTGTTTTTCAATGTTCATAATCCCCCTAACACAGCAAAGGTTTTAACCTCACACCGATGTCAGCAGGTCAATGCTATCTAGATTTAACATTTTGATAACCATAGTCTCTGTATTATTGTTAAGGCCACAGCCAAAAGTTCTTCATTGTATGGTCAGGTTTTGTGATGGAGGCAAAGCCGATGACTATCTTTTAAATTCCTTCACCCAAAAACCAGCTTTTTTTCTGTCAGGTAATAAGAGAAAAAGCAAGTCAGTGAGTATGTGGTACACGTATTCATGGGCTGGCTGCGTTGGTGTTGGCTGGTGTGACTTTTACGGTGCTGAAAATAAACCTACTCATTCAGGGAAGCAATTACTGTGTTATTATCTTTCCACTAAAATTATACTCTTTTGTTCTCGGCACTTATCATTACAAAAGATTTCCTATAACTACCCACAAAGGAGCATTTAGTTTTATCTGGAACTCCTCTAACGTGTCAATAATTAATAGGTCAAGTGATGAAACAAAGGTTAGACCTTGAAAATTAAGAAAACTGAAAATTTGATTCATAAGGAAAATGATGTGATCACAGCTTATTACAGCTTATTACTCATAAAATGTTGACATTATTATATTATTTGAGCTTTTATTAAAATACCAGTGACTGAGTATATGTTGTTCTTTTTAAACGATCAAATTATATAATTTTTCCCGGGGGGGAAAATGTTCCCTAGTAAAAATATCATAGACAAGAAAGCTTGCTTCTTTCTGCTCCATAGTGAAAAGTGTGCAATAGTGCAATCCATGGTCCCAAAAGAACCCAAGGTTGCAAATAAACAATGGATGAGTCCGCAAACATAAATACACAAACACAGATAAACA
Source organism: Oryzias celebensis (assembly GCA_014656515.1). NCBI lineage: Eukaryota > Metazoa > Chordata > Actinopteri > Beloniformes > Adrianichthyidae > Oryzias > Oryzias celebensis. The sequence goes on along the minus strand of BNCR01000012.1, from coordinate 65,060,022 downwards.
AAGAAATAGATTTAGAGAAACAAGATCTTTTCAGCACGGTTGTTTTCCCCACTGGGAAGCATGATTGCTACAAATACTTTAAAAAAAAAATTCATTCCAGTATTATTACAACATTTGTAAACAAAGTTTGAGGTAATATCATGGTTGTATTATGTTGTGTCAAATAAGTAGGATATTGAGCTCTAAATAGTGGGAAAATAGTGTTGCAGAAGTAAAGTGATTGACCTTTTGATTGCAGGTTCGGTTTTCACCCTGCTCCCTCATGCTAAGATGTGTCCTTGGGCAAAACCCTGAAGCCCACCAATACTCCTGGTGGTTAGAGTTTGGCACCAGTGTCCTTCAGCAGAGCAACACATACACACGATCAGTATGTAAACATGTGTGTTGTTATTACAAACAAACATGAAGAAATCATCAATACACATTTCTTTGAGGGGCCTGTTCCATGAAAAATCAACTTCTTGAGCTTTCTTGAGCTATTATAGTGTTCATTCCTCACTATAAACAACCTGAAAGCAGTATTTTGATCCATTCACACATTTTTGAGTAATCCTTGGGCCTTGTATGACTGTATGCCATTTTTTTCATAAACCAAGAGTCAAGGACACCTGTCTAACTCCAGTTTTCAGAGAATGTGAAACTTTAGCCTCATTTCTACTGAGCGGTATAGTTCAGTCTGGTCCAGTCTGGTGTTTCCATTAAAAAATTGACCCATTAAGCTAGACCGAACCGTACCATTTTGGTTGTAGGTCCACTGAAAAACGGAACACACCAGTTAAGATGGAGCTACTATTGAATTCCGTTGATTGACGGAAGAAAGTGGCTTTCTTCCCCCTCGACAACCACAGTCCTTTCAAACAACATTAAATCCTTTGTATTTACAAAGCACCAAAAGCCAAAGGGGTGACCTGATACTGGATGCTGGATGACCTCCATTGTTGTTGTTAGCTTCAACCCGCATGCCCCGTGAAGGTCCAAATTGGAAACGCTCGCTCAAACTGCCCAGTCCATTGCACACTGGACTGTACTATACTGTACCGCTCAGTGGAAACAAGGATATAGCGCCCTCAAGACAGACACATGGCTCTAGAAAGAAATAGTCTAAAGAATAGAAAAGTAATGGTCCAAACTACAGTTCATGTCCAAGATTTTTTAAAAAAGAAAAAAAAAATGGAATGAAATAATTTATTAAGAGTTATAAAAGGGAATATTGCAAACTTAAAAAACTCGTACTAGGTTAGAAACCGGTTTAGAAACCTGTATTTAAAAAAATTACATTCACAGTGAAAAGCAAGATGCAATCAAGTTCTTTTTTTAAAAGATGAGAAAGCCAATTGAATAAAGAGATAAACAGAAGGCAAACCTGAATTTAAATCATTAAAGCTACAAAAAAATAGGGAACTAAACATCATTCACTGATAAATTAAAGGAAACAAAAAGAGTAATGGTTGTAAGTATTTACTCTCATCAGGACATAAAAATAGACAGATATCCACTCTAAGAAGAAAATACAATGTAGAGGATAGTAACGAGCCTCCATTGACCTCATTAGATTTTAGAGATGCTCCAGCCTCTGTCTCTTGTGAGGGTGCATGGTTTTGTCTCTTGTGAGAGAACATTCAGGTACACACAGATCCCACGCCAGTTTTCCATTGCACACCGTGAATCACAGACATGCAGGCAGCAGTGGATTCCAGAGTGAGCACACAAACACACACAAGCTCAGATCTGCTTCCTTCTGTTAGACCTTGTCTGCTCAGCAGACTTACAAGCAGAGGCTTGTGTAACTCCCTTTGAACCTATCGGCTATTGTTGACAAGTTTACAAAGTAACAGAGGTAAACAAGTTTTTTTTTTGTTTTTTCAAAGTTTGTAAAGTGCCATAACTTATCTTATGTTGTGTATCTTAGCAAGGCTACTGAATAAAACAGAATTACACACATGGTGAGGTAAATTTGCATTTGTGTAGCTGACTGTTGTATCAGCGGAGCAAAGATAAGCCTGCCATGTTCTTTTACTCATTCTATTTTAGGCTTTCAGTGCCTAGTTTGAACAAATGTTTTTTTCTCACTGTTTTGTTCATCATAAGTCAAAAATCTATTGATAGTAAGCAAGTTATTGAGAGGCAGTGTGAATCTGTCATTTCTGGTTTCCCAATAAGAACATAAATAATATATAGAGAAAGCTTAAAAAAGTGGTTTTGATTCAAATAGTTCGTTTTCTGCGTCTGTTTCCAAAAATGTCCTTAATGGTACCTGTGATTTCCAATTAAAACAAAAAACAATCCACCATATTGTTCAGTTTTAACAATGGTTAGAATGACTGCACTTTCATGACTCCGATCATGAGCAGGTCTATGAAAAGCAGCATGAATTGCCCTTGATATATCCTAACACTTGCAGTAGACAAACATGAAGAACAGCACAAAAGTCCTTATCATCACAAGAACAGACTCCAAACACCAAATCCTAACATAATCCTCTGGGCCTTCTCAAAGGGCCAGCGCTACACAACAGAGCAGGAGGTAAAAGATCCCATTTACTCAGCGCAGGCTTTGACTTTTTCAAGACACTTATTTAAATAAAGAAAAGAGCTTTCAAGGAACTTCTATGTGATAAAATAATGTTACCGCTTTCTGTTTTAGAGATAAGGTACATACTTCTGGTGACAGGAATTGAACTGTTTACTAACCATTTGCTGTCCTGCTTGGTCTTTACCCACAGAGCTGTTCACTCTAAAGTTAATAAGTCTGCTAAGCAACAGCTAATGCCTTAGTCACATGCAACCCCACAGGGGTTGACCCGAACGGGTGCTGCAGGTTATTGGCTTGTACAGGCCTGTGGAGGGGGGTGTCGTAGACAGGAGTGGATGCATTTCAAGAGGAGCTCAGTTCTCTTGAGGCTTGTGCGGCCACCTTAATTGACATCATGGCACGTACGATTGTCATATGTGTGGTAAGTGTTTCGTAAATTATTTGTAAGGATAGTGCAAGTTACATGAATACGGTATCAAAAGTTGGCACCATTCACTCGAACACCATTAACCCTGTGCAGTGCCCGGGGTTTGGAGGGAGTTAAAAAAATCTGTGCAAAGCGTTGACATTTCACTTATCTCTGGGTGTTGTTTAGGTATTTGCCACAACCTGTTTCCCTCAGCGTGCCTATAGAAAAATGTACATACAGGCTTACCAAACGGTCTACAGAGCACACAATTACCACTTGAACAGCACTAACAAGCTCCCTGTGCAGTGTGCATGTCTTGGGGGGGGGTCAAAAACATGAGAAATGTGTACGATGTGCCTGTCTCGCCTGTTTCACCTCATACTTGCATGTCTTATAAATGTGTGTTACGACCCCTTGCCCTCAGGATGCCTATAGACAAAAAAATGCATGTCTGCAATCTTCATATATTTTCTGTGGGCCACCTGCGTGCTCTTGACAGCTTTGCCTACTTTTGACCTGCAAACATACAGCATCCACCCGTAAGGGCAGTTGTGACTAAGGCATAAATGACTAATTAAACGTTTTATGCACTGTTATTATCATGCAACAATTATTCACAGTTTTTTTAATTAAAAGTAAGAAATAATCTGTTTACATATTGTTTTTACTAAAACAGAAATTGAAAGCTTTATCGTTTTAACTACAATTGGAAAAAAAAGCACAAATAGTCTGTGTCCTTATAATTGCTTCTAATCCTGAAATATTTTTTTTTTTCTTCAACAAGTAATTATCGGATAAACAAACAGTCCCTTAGTACATTAAAATACGGATTTAAAACAGTATTATGTTTTTAATTAAACGTTGAACTTATAAATAGTAATGAACAGATTTCATTTTAGGTGAGCTGTTTGTCCATTAACTTTATTTGTTACCACGAACTTAAATACATAACACCGTATGATTACAGTGACCAAAATATACACTTGTGCCAAACATTTAAATGGAAATAGAAAAAAAACAAGAGAAATATAAAACCTCTTGCATGTTTGGGCTCAACCAGGATTCTCATGCTATTTTTTTTTTTTTATTTGTGTGACTTGCCTGGGGCTGTATATGAGAATTAACTGCAGTCAAATATGGTGTGGAGTCTCTCTTCTTTTAAAAAGATGAACACATTTGCTCACTGTCCCTTTCAAAATTGAGAGTAAAATTTTAATTAAAATTAAAGCCGCAAGCGGCGTTGGATGGCCCGCAGGCGCTACCCGACCTCTCTGGCCACCTCTACGCACCACCACCGCCCTCCCCGCCCGCCTCTACACGCTACTGCACCCTCTACACGCCACTGCAGCCTCCCCACCCACCTCTATGCACCACTGCTGCTCTACCCTCCCAGCTCTGAGACACCCCCCCCCCCCCCCCCTCCGCACACACACACACACACACACACACACACTCCGCCCCCATGGCCCACCATTGACCCTATCACACTTGTTAAGCAGCCACAGTGCACACCTGACCCCCACCTTTCTCATTCTGTAAGGCTGGTCTGAGCTGTATATGACAAATGGATGAAAAAAGCACTTTTTTCAAAATGGCGGCTTTTCTGTTGGTTTAATCGCCATAGCAACCATTTTATGTTTTGATCGCCTCATGATACCGAACAGATAGACGTCAGTTTCAGAAAAATCGGAAAACGTTGACCCTTAAAACCCCTTAGCAACGAAGGTTATTAGCTAGCCACGCCCACATTTTTATTATCTTCGTATCCGCTCCTATTATATCATGTGCAGTTCTGGTGTGGGATCGACATATTGAATTTTCACAAGAATCCGTTAAGAATTGGCCGAGTATAAAGACTGCGCTAGTTTTGCGAGCTTGCTACGCGCACACCGTTTAAGATAGAGAAACAGTTTTGGTACCAAAATTTCACAAATTTCCCCTGGATGATGCTATTAAAGTTTGAAGACGATCGGAAAAAAAAACCCTTGGGCTGAATTTTTGATTTTTATCGGAGTAAAACGGACTTTTTTTCAAATCAAGATGGCGGCCATTTCCCATGGTCAAAATTCGACGAAACTTCACGGGTCATCGTAGACTTGCGCTAGCTGCATCTGTGTAAAATTTCGTTAAAATCGTGACGACAAAAGGTCCGTTTTCAGTTACGTAAATATCGTGAAATCTCCGATTTTGAAACAAAATGGCCGCCAAACCGTTGGTCGCGTGGCAATCACGTAATAATTTCAAAACTTCCTTTTGCTATCACGAACAAAGTTACGTTGGTATCGTTTGTCAATTCTCAAAAAAAAAATCCGAAAAAAACTTTTTTTGCTGAGTCGGCGCTTTTTTTTGCGTCGGTTTTTCGCTTCTCCTGGCCTCAATTTTAACATTAGAGTTTCAAAACTTACATTGCCACGTTCAGCTTGGCGTACCGCACGCGTGGATATGCGTTTCGTGATATTTCGCTAAAACATGCGCAAGCTAGCTAAAACCGTGGCGGTTGCGAGCTCGCCACGCACACGCCATTCATATTCTACAACTTCTAATTCCAACATTTTGTCCACAGTTCCCGGCCATTGATGCTCGTGAAGTTACAAGACCATTGATGAAAATCCCTAGGACGAGTTTTCGTTTGAAGCTTGTACTAAACGTGCTTTTTTTGAAATATTCAAGATGGCGGCCACTTCCCAAGGTCAAAGGTCAATGAAACTTCTGTGGTGTTTGTAGAGTCGGTCTGGCGGCAAGTGTGTGAAGTTTCGTAAAAATCGGAAGAACCAAAGTGTCGTTTTCCCATATTGTGGAAAAACGTGAAAATCGCCAAATCTCGCACTTCGCCACAAAATGGCCGCCAAGGCGTGGGTCGTGCGGCACCCCCATAATGATTTCAAAAGTTCTCCTGGATACCCCCGACGCGTGTGTTTTGGTTTCGTGTACGTATTTCAAAATTTTTTTTTTTTGCTCCTTAAACAAATTTCGGCCCATTCATTTTTTTGGCGGGATCGCACGCCGTGATGTCATCGTTTTGGGGGGGGGTTTGTTCACTTCAAAAAAAATTATTTTACAATTTTCCCCAGGTTTGTGGAAATTTTGGTGAGTTTTCGGGTATGTTCAGGGGGTCAAATTTAGGCAAACAGGTGTCGTAAGAAAGGAGAATAATAATTAAAGCCGCAAGCGGCGTTGGATGGCCCGCAGGCGCTACCCGTCGCCCTAGCCCTGGCCTCTACACGCCACCGCCGCCCTAGCCCTGGCCTCCTCGCACCTCTGCCGCCCTAGCCCTGGCCTCTTCACGCCTCTGCCGCACTTGCTGCCCTCCTCTACGCACCACTCTTGCCCTTCCCGCCCACCTCTGAGCCCCCTCCCCCCGCCCCCGCAGGGCTGCATTGACCCTTTCACACTTTTAGCCCAAAAAACCCCATTATAAGCCAAAGTAGCGAAAAAGGTTAGCATATTGCTAAAACGTTAGCTTAACTCAGAATTAGCCCAAAAAACCCCATTATTAGCCAAATTAGCGAAAAAAGTTAGCATATTGCTAAAACGTTAGCTTAACTCAGAATTAGCCCAAAAAACCCCATTATTAGCCAAATTAGAGAAAAAAGTTAGCATATTGCTAAAACGTTAGCTTAACTCAGAATTAGCCCAAAAAACCCCATTATAAGCCAAATTAGCGAAAAAAGTTAGCATATAGCTAAAACGTTAGCTTAACTCAGAATTAGCCCAAAAAACCCCATTATTAGCCAAATTAGCAAAAAAAGTTAGCATATAGCTAAAACGTTAGCTTAACTCAGAATTAGCCCAAAAAACCCGATTATAAGCCAAATTAGCGAAAAAAGTTAGCATATTGCTAAAACATTAGCTTAACTCAGAATTAGCCCAAAAAACCCCATTATTAGCCAAATTAGCAAAAAAAGTTAGCATATTGCTAAATTGTTAGCTTAACTCAGAATTAGCCCAAAAAACCCCATTATTAGCCAAATTAGCGAAAAAAGTTAGCATATTGCTAAAACGTTAGCTTAACTCAGAATTAGCCCAAAAAACCCCATTATAAGCCAAATTAGCTAAAAAAGTTAGCATATTGCTAAAACGTTAGCTTAACTCAGAATTAGCCCAAAAAACCCCATTATAAGTCAATGTAGTGGAAAAAGTTAGCATGTTGCTAATACATTGCCTTAACCCAGAAACCTGCCCTCAAAGAACCCCATTATGCTCTATATAAGAAATGAATGGGAAAAAAAAACACTTTTTTCAAAATGGCGGCTTTTCTGTTGGTTTAATCGCCATAGCAACCATTTTAGGTTTTGATCCCCCCGTGACACCGAACAGATAGACGTCAGTTTCAGTCAAATCGGAAAACGTTAACCCTTAAAACCCCTTAGCAACGAAGGTTATTCGCTAGCCACGCCCACATTTTTAATATATTCGTATCCGGTTCTATTATATCATGTCCAGTTCTGGTCTGGGCTCAACATATTGAATTTTCACAAGAATCCATCAAAAATTGGCCGAGTATAAAGACTGCGCCACTTTTGCAAGGTTGTCATGCGCACGCCATTTAAAATCTACAACTTCTAATTCCATCATTTTGTTCGCAATTGCTTCCTCTTGATGCCCAAGTAGTTACAAGACGATCGATAAAAATTCCAAGGACGAGTTTTCGTTTGAAGCTAGTGCTAAACTAGCTTTTTTTTGCAAATTCAAGATGGCGGCCCTTTCCGAAGGTCAAAGGTCAACGAAACTCTACATGTCAGTGTAGACTTGCGCTAGCACCCTTTGGACGAAATTTCGTTAAGATCGCCAAAACAAAAGGTCACTTTTGATGTAGTTGAAAATCGCCAATTGTCAGATTTTGAAACAAAATGGCCGCCAAGGAGTGAGTCGGGTGGTCATCGCGTAATAATTTTAAATCTTCGTTTGGATATCCCCGATAAAGTTGCGTAGGTTTCGTTCGTCAATTCTAAAAAAAAAAGTCCGAAAAAATCGTTTTTCGCCGAGTCGGCGCTTTTTTTTGCGTCGGTTTTTCGCTTCCCCTGGCCTCAATTTTTACATTATAGTTTCAAAAGCTACATTGCCACGTTCAGCCTGGCGTACCGCACGCGTGGATATGCGTTTTGTGATATTTCGCTAAAACATGCGCAAGCTAGCTAAAACCGTGGCGGTTGCGAGCTCGCCACGCGCACGCCATTCAAATTCTACAACTTCTAATTCCAACATTTTGTCCACAGTTCCCGGCCATTGATGCTCATGAAGTTACAAGACGATTGATGAAAATCCCTAGGACGAGTTTTCGTTTGTAGCTTGTACTAAACGTACTTTTTTTGAAAAATTCAAGATGGCGGCCAGTTCCCAAGGTCAAAGGTCAATGAAACTTCTGTGGTGATTGTAGACTCCGGCTGGCGGGATGTGTGTGAAGTTTCGTAAAAATCGGAACAACCAAAGTGTCGTTTTCCCATATTGTTGAAAAACGTGAAAATCGCCAAATCTCGCACTTCGCCACAAAATGGCCGCCAAGGCGTGGGTCGTGTGGCCCCCCCATAATGATTTCAAAAGCTCTCCTGGATACCCCCGACGCGTGTGTTTTGGTTTCGTGTGCGTATTTAAAAAAATTTTTTTTTTGCTCCTTAAACAAATTTCGGCCCATTCATTTTTTTCGCGGGATCGCACGCCGTGATGTCATCATTGTGGGGGGGGTCTGGTTCACTTTAAAAAAAATTATTTTACAATTTTCCCCAGGTTTGTGGAAATTTTGGTGAGTTTTCGGGTATGTTCAGGGGGTCAAATTTAGGCAAACAGGTGGCGTTAAAACCCGGAATAATAATAATTAAAGCCGCAAGCGGCGTTGGATGGCCCGCAGGCGCTACCCGTCGCCCTAGCCCTGGCCTCTACACGCCACCGCCGCCCTAGCCCTGGCCTCCTCGCACCTCCGCCGCCCTAGCCCTGCCCTCTTCACGCCTCCGCCGCCCTTGCCGCCCTCCTCTACGCACCACTCTTGCCCCTACCGCCCACCTATGAGCCCCCTCCCACCGCCCCCAAAGTGCACGATTGACCCTATCACACTTTTTACCCAAAAAACCCCACTATAAGCCAAATTAGCGAAAAAAGTTAGCATACTGCTAAAACGTTAGCTTAACTCAGAATTAGCCCAAAAAACCCCACTATTAGCCAAATTAGCGAAAAAAGTTAGCATACTGCTAAAACGTTAGCTTAACTCAGAATTAGCCCAAAAACCCCCTTTTATTAGCCAAATTAGCGAAAAAAGTTAGCATATTGCTAAAACGTTAGCTTAACTCAGAATTAGCCCAAAAAACCCCATTATTAGCCAAATTAGCTAAAAAAGTTAGCATAATGCTAAAACGTTAGCTTAACTCAGAATTAGCCCAAAAAACCCCATTATAAGCCAAATTACCGAAAAAAGTTAGCATATTGCTAAAACGTTAGCTTAACTCAGAATTAGCCCAAAAAACCCCATTATAAGTCAATGTAGTGGAAAAAGTTAGCATGTTGCTAATACATTGCCTTAACCCAGAAACTGCCCTCAAAGAACCCCATTATGCTGTATATAAGAAATTAATGGGAAAAAAAAGCACTTTTTTCAAAATGGCGGCTTTTCTGTTGGTTTAATCGCCATAGCAACCATTTTAGGTTTTGATCGCCCCGTGACACCGAACAGATAGACGTCTGTTTCAGACAAATCGGAAAACGTTAACCCTTAAAACCCCTTAGCAACGAAGGTTATTCGCTAGCCACGCCCACATTTTTAATATATTCGTATCCGGTTCTATTATATCATGTCCAGTTCTGGTCTGGGCTCAACATATTGAATTTTCACAAGAATCCATCAAAAATTGGCCGAGTATAAAGACTGCGCCACTTTTGCAAGGTTGTCACGCGCACGCCATTTAAAATCTACAACTTCTAATTCCAACATTTTGTTCGCAATTGCTTCCTCTTGCTGCCCAAGTAGTTACAAGACGATCGATAAAAATTCCAAGGACGAGTTTTCTTTTGAAGCTAGTGCTAAACTAGCTTTTTTTTGTAAAGTCAAGATGGCGGCCCCTTCCGAAGGTCAAAGGTCAACGAAACTCTACATGTCAGTGTAGACTTGCGCTAGCACCCTTTGGACGAAATTTCGTTAAGATTGTCAAAACAAAAGGTCACTTTTGATGTAGTTGAAAATCGCCAATTGTCAGATTTTGAAACAAAATGGCCGCCAAGGAGTGAGTCGGGTGGTCATCACGTAATAATTTTAAATCTTCGTTTGGATATCCCCGATAAAGTTACGTAGGTTTCGTTTGTCAATTCTAAAAAAAAAATTCCGAAAAAATCGTTTTTCGCCGAGTCGGCGCTTTTTTTTGCGTCGGTTTTTCGCCTCCCCTGGCCTCAATTTTTACATTATAGTTTCAAAAGTTACATTGCCACATTCAGCCTGGCGTACCGCACGCGTGGATATGCGTTTTGTGATATTTCGCTAAAACATGCGCAAGCTAGCTAAAACCGTGGCGGTTGCGAGCTCGCCACGCGCACGCCATTCAAATTCTACAACTTCTAATTCCAACATTTTGTCCACAGTTCCCGGCCATTGATGCTCGTGAAGTTACAAGACGATTGATGAAAATCCCTAGGACGAGTTTTCGTTTGTAGCTTGTACTAAACGTGCTTTTTTTGAAAAATTCAAGATGGCGGCCAGTTCCCAAGGTCAAAGGTCAATGAAACTTCTGTGGTGATTGTAGACTCCGGCTGGCGGGATGTGTGTGAAGTTTCGTAAAAATCGGAACAACCAAAGTGTCGGTTTCCCATATTGTGGAAAAACGTGAAAATCGCCAAATCTCGCACTTCGCCACAAAATGGCCGCCAAGGCGTGGGTCGTGCGGCCCCCCCATAATGATTTCAAAAGCTCTCCTGGATACCCCCGACGCGTGTGTTTTGGTTTCGTGTGCGTATTTCAAAATTTTTTTTTTTTGCTCCTTAAACAAATTTCGGCCCATTCATTTTTTTGGCGGGATCGCACGCCGTGATGTCATCATTTTGGGGGGGGGTTTGTTCACTTCAAAAAAAATTATTTTACAATTTTCCCCAGGTTTGTGGAAATTTTGGTGAGTTTTCGGGTATGTTCAGGGGGTCAAATTTAGGCAAACAGGTGGCGTTAAAACCCGGAATAATAATAATAATAATAATAATAATTAAAGCCGCAAGCGGCGTTGGATGGCCCGCAGGCGCTACCCGACCTCGCTGGCCACCTCTACGCACCACCGCCGCCCTCCCCGCCCGCCTCTACACGCTACTGCACCCTCTACACGCCACTGCAGCCTCCCCACCCACCTCTATGCACCACTGCTGCTCTACCCTCCCAGCTCTGAGACACCCCCCCACCCCCCCCCCCCTCCGCGCACACACACACACACACACATACACTCCGCCCCCATGGCCCACCATTGACCCTATCACACTTGTTAAGCAGCCACAGTGCACACCTGACCCCCACCTTTCTCATTCTGTAAGGCTGGTCTGAGCTGTATATGACAAATGGATGAAAAAAGCACTTTTTTCAAAATGGCGGCTTTTCTGTTGGTTTAATCGCCATAGCAACCATTTTATGTTTTGATCGCCTCATGATACCGAACAGATAGACGTCAGTTTCAGAAAAATCGGAAAACGTTGACCCTTAAAACCCCTTAGCAACGAAGGTTATTAGCTAGCCACGCCCACATTTTTATTATCTTCGTATCCGCTCCTATTATATCATGTGCAGTTCTGGTGTGGGATCGACATATTGAATTTTCACAAGAATCCGTTAAGAATTGGCCGAGTATAAAGACTGCGCTAGTTTTGCGAGCTTGCTACGCGCACACCGTTTAAGATAGAGAAACAGTTTTGGTACCAAAATTTCACAAATTTCCCCTGGATGATGCTATTAAAGTTTGAAGACGATCGGAAAAAAAAACCCTTGGGCTGAATTTTTGATTTTTATCGGAGTAAAACTGACTTTTTTTCAAATCAAAATGGCGGCCATTTCCCATGGTCAAAATTCGACGAAACTTCACGGGTCATCGTAGACTTGCGCTAGCTGCATCTGTGTAAAATTTCGTTAAAATCGTGACAACAAAAGGTCCGTTTTCAGTTACGTAAATATCGTGAAATCTCCGATTTTGAAACAAAATGGCCGCCAAACCGTTGGTCGCGTGGCAATCACGTAATAATTTCAAAACTTCCTTTTGCTATCACGAATAAAGTTACGTTGGTATCGTTTATTAATTCTCAAAAAAAAAATCCGAAAAAATCATTTTTTGCCGAGTCGGCGCTTTTTTTTGCGTCGGTTTTTCGCTTCCCCTGGCCTCAATTTTAACATTAGAGTTTCAAATGTTACATTGCCACGTTCAGCTTGGCGTACCGCACGCGTGGATATGCGTTTCGTGATATTTCGCTAAAACATGCGCAAGCTAGCTAAAACCGTGGCGGTTGCGAGCTCGCCACGCGCACGCCATTCATATTCTACAACTTCTAATTCCAACATTTTGTCCACAGTTCCCGGCCATTGATGCTCGTGAAGTTACAAGACCATTGATGAAAATCCCTAGGACGAGTTTTCGTTTGAAGCTTGTACTAAACGTGCTTTTTTTGAAATATTCAAGATGGCGGCCACTTCCCAAGGTCAAAGGTCAATGAAACTTCTGTGGTGTTTGTAGAGTCGGTCTGGCGGCAAGTGTGTCAAGTTTCGTAAAAATCGGAAGAACCAAAGTGTCGTTTTCCCATATTGTGGAAAAACGTGAAAATCGCCAAATCTCGCACTTCGCCACAAAATGGCCGCCAAGGCGTGGGTCGTGCGGCACCCCCATAATGATTTCAAAAGTTCTCCTGGATACCCCCGACGCGTGTGTTTTGGTTTCGTGTACGTATTTCAAAATTTTTTTTTTTTGCTCCTTAAACAAATTTCGGCCCATTCATTTTTTTGGCGGGATCGCACGCCGTGATGTCATCGTTTTGGGGGGGGGTTCGTTCACTTCAAAAAAAATTATTTTACAATTTTCCCCAGGTTTGTGGAAATTTTGGTGAGTTTTCGGGTATGTTCAGGGGGTCAAATTTAGGCAAACAGGTGTCGTAAGAAAGGAGAATAATAATAATAATTAAAGCCGCAAGCGGCGTTGGATGGCCCGCAGGCGCTACCCGTCGCCCTAGCCCTGGCCTCTACACGCCACCGCCGCCCTAGCCCTGGCCTCTTCACGCCTCCGCCGCCCTTGCCGCCATCCTCTACGCACCACTCTTGCCCCTACCGCCCACCTATGAGCCCCCTCCCACCGCCCCCAAAGTGCACCATTGACCCTATCACACTTTTAGCCCAAAAAACCCCATTATTAGCCAAATTAGCGAAAAAAGTTAGCATATTGCTAAAACGTTAGCTTAACTCAGAATTAGCCCAAAAAACCCCACTATTAGCCAAATTAGCGAAAAAAGTTAGCATACTGCTAAAACGTTAGCTTAACTCAGAATTAGCCCAAAAAACCCCATTATAAGCCAAATTAGCCAAAAAAGTTAGCATATTGCTAAAACGTTAGCTTAACTCAGAGTTAGCCCAAAAAACCCCATTATTAGCCAAATTAGTGAAAAAAGTTAGCATATTGCTAAAACGTTAGCTTAACTCAGAATTAGCCCAAAAAACCCCATTATAAGCCAGATTAGCTAAAAAAGTTAGCATATTGCTAAAACGTTAGCTTAACTTAGAATTAGCCCAAAAAACCCAATTATAAGTCAATGTAGTGGAAAAAGTTAGCATGTTGCTAATACATTGCCTTAACCCAGAAACTGCCCTCAAAGAACCCCATTATGCTCTATATAAGAAATTAATGGGAAAAAAAAGCACTTTTTTCAAAATGGCGGCTTTTCTGTTGGTTTAATCGCCATAGCAACCATTTTATGTTTCAATCGCCCCGTGACACCGAACAGATAGACGTCAGTTTCAGACAGATCGGAAAAAGTAAACCTTTGAAACCCCTTAGCAACAAAGGTTATTCGCTAGCCACGCCCACTTTCCTAATGTATTCGTATTCGCTCCTATTATGTCATGTCCAGTTCTGGTCAGAGGTCAACATATTAAATTTTCACAAGAATCCGTCAAAAAATGGCCGAGTATAAAGACTGCGCCACTTTTGCGAGCTAGCTACGCGCACACCGTTTGAGATACAGAGTTACTATTGGTACCAAATTTTCACAAATTTTCTCCCGATGATGCTATTAAAGTTTGAAGAAGATCGGGAAAAAAAACCCTTGGGCTGAATTTTTCATTTAGCTAGGAGTAAAAACGATTTTTTTGAAAATTCAAGATGGCGGCCTCTTCCCAAGGTCAAACCGAAACGATACTTCTTGGGTCATCGTAGACTGGCGCTAGCTGCATGTGTGTGAAATTTCGTTTAAATTGTGACAACGAAAGGTCGGTTTTCACGTACGTAAATATCGCGGAATGTCCGATTTTGAAACAAAATGGCCGCCAAACCGTTGGTCGTGTGGCAATCACGTAATAATTTCAAAACTTCGTTTGGATATCCCCGATAAAGTTATGTAGGTTTCGTTCGTCAATTCTAAAAAAAAAATTCCGAAAAAATCGTTTTTCGCCGAGTCGGCGCTTTTTTTTGCGTCGGTTTTTCGCTTCCCCTGGCCTCAATTTTTACATTATAGTTTCAAAAGTTGCATTGCCACATTCAGCCTGGCGTACCGCACGCGTGGATATGCGTTTCGTGATATTTCGCTAAAACATGCGCAAGCTAGCTTAAACCGTGGCGGTTGCGAGCTCGCCACGCGCACGCCATTAATATTCTACAACTTCTAATTCCAACATTTTGTCCACAGTTCCCGGCCATTGATGCTCGTGAAGTTACAAGACGATTGAAGAAAATCCCTAGGACGAGTTTTCGTTTGAAGCTTGTACTAAACGTGCTTTTTTTGAACAATTCAAGATGGCGGCCACTTCCCAAGGTCAAAGGTCGATGAAACTTCTGTGGTGGTTGTAGACTCCGGCTGGCGGGATGTGTGTGAAGTTTCGTAAAAATCGGCAGAACCAAAGTGTCGTTTTCCCATATTGTCGAAAAACGCGAAAATCGCCAAATCTCGCACTTCGCCACAAAATGGCCGCCAAGGCGTGGGTCGTGCGGGCCCCCCATAATGATTTCAAAAGCTCTCCTGGATACCCCCGACACGTGTGTTTTGGTTTCGTGTGCGTATTTCAAAATTTTTTTTTTTGGCCCCATAAGCGATTTTCGGCCCATTCATTTTTTTTACGGTATCGCACGCCGTGATGTCATCGTCGTGGGGGGGGTTTCGTGCACTATGTCGAAAATTCATTTCACATTTTCCCCAGGTATGTGGAAATTTTGGTGAGTTTTCGGGTATGTGGCGGGGGTGAAAAATTGGCTCAAACTTGCAGAAAGAAAGAAGAATAATAATAATAATAATAAACAAAGCAAAAACAATATAGAAGCTTTTTTGCGTCTAGGCCTGTGTGTGTCTTTTTGTGTGTTTTGTCTTCTACTACACACTGGTCAGGTCTGTTAAAGCTTAGGCCCTTGGATTGAGGCCTTTTAAAGGGCTTTTTTGTTTTTTGGTCCGAGCAAATATAATATGGTCCTTGCAGACAGGACCCCTGCTGCTGCGGGCCATAATAAACAAAGCAGATACAATATAGAAACATTTGCGTCTATGGGGCTGTGTGGGTTCGTGCGCTTTTTTTTGTACTACACACTGGTCAGGTCTGGGTACACAAAGGCCTGTTCCTTGAGGTCGGTCAAAGGCTTTTTGTATGTTTTTGGGTCGTTTCGTACGTGTAAAAACAATATGGTCCTTGCAGACAGGACCCCTGCTGCTGCGGGCCATAATTAAAGCCGCAAGCGGCGTTGGATGGCCCGCAGGCGCTACCCGTCGCCCTAGCCCTGGCCTCTACACGCCACCGCCGCCCTAGCCCTGGCCTCCTCGCACCTCCGCCGCCCTAGCCCTGGCCTCTTCACGCCTCCGCCGCCCTTGCCGCCCTCCTCTACGCACCACTCTTGCCCCTACCGCCCACCTATGAGCCCCCTCCCACCGCCCCCAAAGTGCACGATTGACCCTATCACACTTTTAGCCCAAAAAACCCCATTATAAGCCAAATTAGCGAAAAAAGTTAGCATATTGCTAAAACGTTAGCTTAACTCAGAATTAGCCCAAAAAACCCCACTATTAGCCAAATTAGTGACAAAAGTTAGCATACTGCTAAAACGTTAGCTTAACTCAGAATTAGCCCAAAAACCCCCTTTTATTAGCCAAATTAGCGAAAAAAGTTAGCATATTGCTAAAACGTTAGCTTAACTCAGAATTAGCCCAAAAAACCCCATTATTAGCCAAATTAGCGAAAAAAGTTAGCATATTGCTAAAACGTTAGCTTAACTCAGAATTAGCCCAAAAAACCCCATTATTAGCCAAATTAGCGAAAAAAGTTAGCATATTGCTAAAACGTTAGCTTAACTCAGAATTAGCCCAAAAAACCCCATTATTAGCCAAATTAGCTAAAAAAGTTAGCATACTGCTAAAACGTTAACTTAACTCAGAATTAGCCCAAAAAGCCTCTTTTATTAGCCAAATTAGCGAAAAAAGTTAGCATATTGCTAAAACGTTAGCTTAACTAAGAATTAGCCCAAAAAACCCCATTATTAGCCAAATTAGCTAAAAAAGTTAGCATAATGCTAAAACGTTAGCTTAACTCAGAATTAGCCCAAAAAACCCCATTATAAGCCAAATTAGCTAAAAAAGTTAGCATATTGCTAAAACGTTAGCTTAACTCAGAATTAGCCCAAAAAACCCCATTATAAGTCAATGTAGTGGAAAAAGTTAGCATGTTGCTAATACATTGCCTTAACCCAGAAACTGCCTTCAAAGAACCCCATTATGCTCTATATAAGAAATTAATGGGAAAAAAAAGCACTTTTTTCAAAATGGCGGCTTTTCTGTTGGTGTAATCGCCATAGCAACCATTTTAGGTTTTGATCGCCCCGTGACACCGAACAGATAGACGTCTGTTTCAGACAAATCCGAAAACGTTAACCCTTAAAACCCCTTAGCAACGAAGGTCATTCGCTAGCCACGCCCACATTTTTAATATATTTGTATCCGGTTCTATTATATCATGTCCAGTTCTGGTCTGGGCTCAACATATTGAATTTTCACAAGAATCCATCAAAAATTGGCCGAGTATAAAGACTGCGCCACTTTTGCAAGGTTGTCACGCGCACGCCATTTAAAATCTACAACTTCTAATTCCAACATTTTGTTTGCAATTGCTTCCTCTTGATGCCCAAGTAGTTACAAGACGATCGATAAAAATTCCAAGGACGAGTTTTCGTTTGAAGCTAGTGCTAAACTAGCTTTTTTTTGTAAATTCAAGATGGCGGCCCTTTCCGAAGGTCAAAGGTCAACGAAACTCTACATGTCAGTGTAGACTTGCGCTAGCACCCTTTGGACGAAATTTCGTTAAGATCGTCAAAACAAAAGGTCACTTTTGATGTAGTTGAAAATCGCCAATTGTCAGATTTTGAAACAAAATGGCCGCCAAGGAGTGAGTCGGGTGGTCATCACGTAATAATTTTAAATCTTCGTTTGGATATCCCCGATAAAGTTACGTAGGTTTCGTTTGTCAATTCTAAAAAAAAAATTCCGAAATTTTTTTTTTTCGCCGAGTCAGCGCTTTTTTTTGCGTCGGTTTTTCGCTTCCCCTGGCCTCAATTTTTACATTACAGTTTCAAATGTTACATTGCCACGTTCAGCTTGGCGTACCGCACGCGTGGATATGCGTTTCGTGATATTTCGCTAAAACATGCGCAAGCTAGCTAAAACCGTGGCGGTTGCGAGCTCGCCACGCGCACGCCATTCAAATTCTACAACTTCTAATTCCAACATTTTGTCCACAGTTCCCGGCCATTGATGCTCGTGAAGTTACAAGATGATTGATGAAAATCCCTAGGACGAGTTTTCGTTTGTAGCTTGTACTAAACGTGCTTTTTTTGAAAAATTCAAGATGGCGGCCACTTCCCGAGGTCAAAGGTCGATGAAACTTCTGTGGTGATTGTAGACTCCGGCTAGCGGGATGTGTGTGAAGTTTCGTAAAAATCGGAACAACCAAAGTGTCGTTTTCCCATATTGTGGAAAAACGTGAAAATCGCCAAATTTCGCACTTCGCCACAAAATGGCCGCCAAGGCGTGGGTCGTGCGGCCCCCCCATAATGATTTCAAAAGCTCTCCTGGATACCCCCGACACGTGTGTTTTGGTTTCATGTGCATATTCTGAAATTTTTTTTTTTGGCCCCATGCACGTTTTCGGCCCCATTCATTTTTTTGGCGGTATCGCTCGCCGTGATGTCATCGTCTTGGGGGGGGGTTCGTTCACTTCAAAAAAAATTATTTTTCAATTTTATCTAGGTGTGTGGAAATTTTGGTGAGTTTTCGGGTATGTTCAGGGGGTCAAATTTACGATCTCCGGATCCGTTAGAAAGCGGAAGAATAATAATAAACAAAGCAGAAACAATATAGAAGTTTTTGCGTCTAGGATTTAGTGGGTCCTTTTGTGTATTTTGTCTTGTACTACACACTGGTCAGGTCTGTTAAAGCTTAGGCCCTTGGATTGAGGCCTTTTAAAGGGCTTTTGCGTTTTTTGGGTTAAAGCAAAAACAATATGGTCCTTGCAGACAGGACCCTGCTGCTGCGGGCCATAATAAACAAAGCAGAAACAATATAGAAGTTTTTGCGTCTAGGATTAAGTGTGTCCTTTTGTGTATCTTGTCTTGTACTACACACTGGTCAGGTCTGTTAAAGCTTAGGCCCTTGGATTGAGGCCTTTTAAAGGGCTTTTTCGTTTTTTGGGTTAAAGCAAAAACAATATGGTCCTTGCAGACAGGACCCCTGCTGCTGCGGGCCATAACTATGTTGTTTTGATGAAATCGCTGTCATATTGAATAACTTGACATATGACAATACCTTTGGTGATACTGATCAGAAACCACGAGGAGAGGAGTTTTATAATCCCAAAAAGAAAAAAAAAAAAAAAATTGGACTGAAGCTTGTGAGATCGTGGGCAGTTTTATTTTCTAACATTTAGATGTTTAGGTTGTCATTTGTGTTTTGGGTATTTTTAACATGTTCTTGTGGTCTTTTTTACCATGATGGAGGACAAATATCAAGAAAATTAAGAGTACAATTTTGTTTTTTAGTATTTATTTATTCAAATCATTGTGAATCTGCAACAGACAAAACAATTCAGTTAGAAAAAGCTCGTAGCTTTTACGTCAAGTCAACAATCGGCCACAAGCTCCCTGCCCCACTCCATTCCGATGTATTCACTTGAAGACAAATAGATTTATGTATGTCTTGGTTTTACTCATTTGAACTGGAATCTGGCTCAAAACTCTACGGCTGGATAGCTTTAGTATTGTTCATAATTTTTGCTGCATCAGTAATGCAATTACACACCAGTTAAGGTGGAACTACTATTGAACTCCGTTGATTGACGGAAGAAATCGGCTTACTCTACCAATAGTCCTGCCTACAACTAAGAGGTGAATTTCTAATGAACTCCTGCCGCTCTGCAGAAACTATGTCCAAGAAAACAATACGTTTTTTGATTTTGGCTGAAAGTGGCATTATCATAATTAAAAGACCCCTGGGAACTCTTTTAGATTAGATTAAAAGACAATTGAAGTGTGACTTTAAAAAATGTGCATAGAGAATTGATTGTTTTTGGAGTTTTATTTCATAACTAAAAGCGTTTTATTTTGCTGGGTTTTTTAAAAAAAATTTCTTGTTAAATAATTGCATTAAAGTTGCAGTTTTTGATCCACAAACACAACAAAACAAGCTGCACAAATATAATTTGATGGGGTCAATCTTTGACAGGTAGGGTTGCGTTGCCTGTCTACATCTAACAGATGCTAGCATTCTTCCTGCATTTTCCTACTTTGCATGAAGTTTATACTACAAAAAAAAGAGAACAAACTTAATGAAAGCTATAGGAAGAACCTTAAAGCAACACAAGCTTAAAGGTTTTGGCAAGAATGAAAACAGAAACTATCAATTATAACGCAATTACATTTAAGATGTTTTCCCCTTATTGCAATTGGTGTGAGATAAACAGTTTTGCTTTGTGTGGTCAATAGAGCCTGTCAATAAAAACAGGGTTGGACAATGATCCGTTTAAAAAGAAAAGAAAAAAAAGAATGCTTGTTTGTTTTCAGACAGCACACTCAAGCCGTAGGGAAAAATGTCAACGACGTTGCAACTGAAATGCTTTATTTTATTTAATTTGGCAGATAAATTGTTGTTAGTGAATGAGCCATATCGTTTCGGTTTAAAATCTGTCAAGGTAGAACACATTCCGACTTTACCCTTCATCTCGTGAGCTCCTTAAATGGTAACTTCTCCTTGTCAGTGATGGAGTTGTGTCAATTTTTTTTTTTTAAACATCATCTTTTAGGATCCATGTGTGTCAGGCACCATCTGCTGGAGTTAGAATGATCTGGAACTAGGCTCCCTAATTAAAAATCTACAAACATACTCCCTGTTTGGGAATATAAAAAAAAAACACACACACATCACACCGAAATGACTGGAGGGAAAATAGTTTCTCCTGGGAAGCTTTGCTCTTTCTACCTTTGCTTCTAATCCTCATACTTTTCTCTCTGTTTAATAGACATCCCGTCAATCACAGTTAATAACTTTTGCACCGTTCATCCAGATTGTTGATTCCCAAAAAATCCCATTGGTGTCTGGGCGAAATCTTTACTTTTCCTGTAAACTACAAATTTCCAAAGGCGCTTTAGTCTGAATGAACTATATCTGCCCAATGATGATCATTCGAGATCTATGTTCAGTGCACGCAAAAGAGTTTAACATCCTGAAGCTTTTTGGGGGAATATTGGGAGCAGGAATTTTCGGAGGAGTTTTAGTGAGACTGAGTCATGGACCGATTAATTGTTCTCTTTTGCACCCAAGGTTTTGGGAACTTGTTGTTTGGGCTTTGAAGAGAGGTGCCGTCTTTGACAAATCTGAAATATGTGATGCAATTCTGCCAACCGTTAGATGGAAGACATTTTATCTTTTTTAAGCCAAGGTATTTCATTTTGTGTGTTTGTTGCAGTTGGCACTTCAGATAAATGACAGCAAAAATAATTTGCTCAAAAAGGTGCGATATATAATGCAGCACGGCAACAGCCAAATCCCAGTTTACCCATGTTGCAACACACTGTTTATACCATGCAGATCAATAGCTAACCTTGCACAAACAAAACAACCAATCGGCACCAGTATACACCTGCAAGCAGCAGCATAACCAGCTCATAATAGATCTCCTACTGTCTTTTGGACCTAATTGGCTCCTCCATCCTTATCCGTGAAGGTCCCTAGAGTGCGAATGTATTTGAAGAGAGGATTTTCTTTTTTTAAGGGAGGATGGGATTCATGCCACTTAGAAACATTTTACAAAGATCT
The DNA here is from genome assembly GCA_014656515.1 of Oryzias celebensis. Taxonomy (NCBI): domain Eukaryota; kingdom Metazoa; phylum Chordata; class Actinopteri; order Beloniformes; family Adrianichthyidae; genus Oryzias; species Oryzias celebensis. Next base: position 65,038,601 of record BNCR01000012.1, on the reverse strand, counting down.
AGTACAATAAAGTGAATTAGTTGTCAAAATATTAATCTGTGAAAAACTCCCACAGAGGATAAAATGTAACATTTCATTTGCAGAAGGTGAGTGTCACAATAAACACTTCAATTGAGGTTCTCAAAGTTTCCACAGCTAGCCAGATAACCGATAAAAAGACACTCGTGCCATTTTAAGAATCCAAATTGTTAAGATCCGAACCGTTTATATCTCTTCTTTGTTTGTCAGGGTTTCAGGTGCACACAAAGGTCACTGCAGCTCATGAGGACAGCTTTTTTTTCTTTTCATTTTTACTTTTTCCTCATGACCTTTTTCTTTTAAATGATTTTTGTGCTTACATGGACATTGGCACGAGTGTCAGAACATTCTTGGCTTGATTAAGAACAGAGTCATCAGTGCATTACAACCAGAGAGAGCTTCTGGACCTTAAAATTCAATAAGGTCAAGTTTTAGAAAAGTCCTTGTTGTTGTGTCTGAGACCATGTCGATCCAATATTCTAAAAAGATAGCAACAAAATATCTGTTTGTGGTTTCCAAAGATGTTTCACTCTTTATTTGGAACTTTTTTCAGGTCTAACTTCTACTTAAAGTCAACCTGGTTGAGGTACAATTATTCCACAGCTTGATAGGGCCATTTATTCCGACACCTCTGTTTGTCAATGCTTGTAGACAAGCATAGCAGAAGAATAGATTTATTGACCATCGCACTCAGCTGCAGAGGGATAATTGGTAAGATTTTATGTTTGGTATGTAATGTGAGGTGTTCGTGTATTTTGAACTTTTTACATTTGATACGCAGAATAATATTTGCTGTTTTCTTTTGCTGGGTAACCAGCTACCTCTCCTTTGTACCGGAGTCTTCTTTATCTTAAATGTCAAAGTGCACAGAGGGAACTGTGGAGCGTGCACAGAGCTGTAAGACTACTTTAGGTCCAGCTGTTTGCGTGCATGGAAGAGAAATTGAACTCATGCATCAGCTAACTGCAATCCCTTGATTATGAGAAGCCTGTTTCATTTCAGAAACATGTTTTAATGCTTAGAAAAGCTAAAGTAATGCTCTGATTTAAAAGAATATTGTTTTGCAGTGTTATTTAAATGCTAGGATGCTTTTTTGGTGGTAAGTTAGAAATTCATTAGCCCCTGTTGAGACATTTACACTTCAGTAAAGTCCATTTAAGTCCCTCACAGCATTTGCAGGTTCGATCATTATTAAAACCACCAAAATGTGAGATGCTTTGATTAAGCCATGGATGTTTGTAAAACCACCCAGAGTGAAAAATCCTACCTAAACTATAGGAATGAGATAGACAATACTTGAAACCATCTCTTCCTAAACTTTAACGGCTTATTTCACTCAAAAAACGTATCTCATTCCCTGTTTCTCTGTCAACATTAAGGCTTCAAACAGTCATTCAGCTGCAGATTGATGATGTGTGTTGTGTTGAACCATATGTTTGTGCAATGATTGTGTATTTTCTGCTTTAAAATAATGTGTGCATTGCGCTGAACACTGAACTGCATAGGACATCACTGAATTTATATTTCGAGCTGTGTCTGTCCTTTGGGTGAGCCGACTTCTGCCTGAGGGGTTGGGTTTGGAGAAAAGCTTTCTAAGTTTTTTGGGTGGATTTTCAGTCTGGACATATTTGGTTTGCTTAAAGTAAACCAGAGTTCATTTCTGTAACAAATCTTTAGTCTGACTACACCCAAGTGGACCCTGGTCCGGGACCATGAACCGCTCTCTGACATTTCTTTCGAGGTGGTCTCGGTTCGCTTCGAGTTAGACTGAGCTTCGGTTTGCTCTGAGTTTTCTCAGTCTGAATATGCTCTGTGCTCATAGTAGAACAACTGGACCTAAATGGCCACTGCAGTCGGGCATCATTGGGAAAAAAAAAACATCTAAGGAGCTGCAGAGAAACCTGAGCAACAATGGGACACACCAACTCATTAAAACGTGGTCGGATGAATGCAGGCTCATTAAAACAACTTTTAATGTGATACACATTGCTTCTCACACAGTTTTCCCGATAATCTATATGTCATGAACACTTATCAGGCTACCTTCCTTGCCGATACCTTCTCAGTAACCACCTTGCAGCGTGCCTCCGTTGTACCAAAGCAGCAAGTAAAAAGCGTTGTACCTGACCTTGATAAAGATATTCAAAATTGGTCAACAAAAAACAAAGATTGAATAAGTGAACTATCCTGACAAGGATTTCAAAGCGCAGGACTTCCCTCTTGTTACTTTGTCCCGCCCCCATAATTCCTGGCCAATGACTGAAGAGATCTTTAGTCCCATGGTTTTGTTTACAAGCTTAGGTTTGAAACAGAGTAGTGTGGTCGACGGCAGTCTGATTACGGACCAAACGCAAGATTCAGGACTTGATGAGGCCAAATTAAGCCGACTTGGTCCAGACCTATTGACTTTTCCAGTCTGAATAGACTCTAAGAAACCCTTTGGAACCCAAGAGGAGAATGTATTTCTATCGCCCTCAAAGTACACTTGTTAAGCTTTCCTATTTTTAACTGGTAAATCAAATTCAAGTGGAATGTAGACTGGTTTAAAAGGCTTTCTTTGTGTTTTAGAGTAATACTTGATAAAGCCTATTGTTTGTGTTCTACCAGTCAAACTGCAAATATTGGTGTGTTTTATGTTAAATTTTAAATACTCCTTTTTGCATGGTGCATCCCAAAAACTTTGCACATTACTTTTGGCATTTTTTAGGTTTACAGAACGATCAGGGGGTTTAGATTGCAAGTTCAGCGACTTAGAAATCTGAATGTCTCAGCAGGCTGCAAAACTCCCTGAAAGTTAATTAGATATAAATTTCACAATGTGGAATAGGACAGTCCAGACTGATTCCAGTAGTTTTACACACTGTAAGCTTGTCAAAGCTCCAGCCACCTCTTTAAAAAAAAAGTCATGATTCAGGTTGGGCAACCTGAAAAACATGGAAATATTTAGTGTGCAGCTCAGAAAACCTAACTATTGACATTGACTTTTAAAAAATTGGATAAGAAGCATTTATAGTTTATGTGTTCATTCATATCCACGAGTGTTGATACAGATTTGAAATGGAACGGAAACAAAGCATCACAGCACTCTGGGAAATTGTCAAGTTGTTCACACTTTGTAATTGAACATATGAGTGAATAATTTAGTGTCTACTAAACACTATGAAGTTAAATGAAAGGAGCATTTGTGTCAGTTTATTATTATTTTTTTTCATTCACTTCCTGAACTCTCTGTCTGATCAAATACATGCTCTTCTTCACAGGTAAAATTGAGTTTCAGGAATTAAACTGGCTGTTGCCTTAAAAACTTTGGAAAATAAATTGATTTGACATGTTATTTTAATGCAAAGTTTTCTCCCACTTTTCTACAATACTGCAAAATTACATTGATTTACTGTATGTCACCAACCCTTTACTAAAAACTTGTGAGAAGTACAGTTTTATGAAATCTAAAATCCTCTGTCATCATTATCTAAGTTAATCTTGGAGAACCATGATCCCTTTTTGCAAGTTTGCCAGGATTTTTTTGGAAATGTAAGTATTTTTCAGGAAACCGCCAGCAGGATTCCAAAACACATATTTCTTCCGCTGTTATCCACCTACACAATCATGACCACATCCATGAACCACACAGCCTTAAGAAATGAATTCTTGCTGTAAATGCCTCTTTTTTGTTTAACAAGGAGAATTTACAAACATAAACCATGCAAGACGAACTATAACTTTAATGCATTTTACGTGGAGAAGCTCCAACATTATTTGTTGAGTGTGGGCCATTCTCCTGGGAACATTGTCCTGAATTTGACGGCATCTATTGACTCCATCTATGGGCTGAGTGGCTCTTCCTTAATCATGACAGTTATTGTGTAACCTGTCTTCTTTAAACTGAGTTTTATTTCTTTGATATAAAATTCATTCTCCATTGGTTGAGTATTTAGGTGATGATTCAACCATGATGACCAGATGACTATGATTTTAAAATAAATAATTCTAACCAAGTCCTGAAAAGCAATTCTGTGAAGAATTGGTCAAGCTCTTTTACCGAAGAGAAATTTAAATGATTGACAACAAAGAAACATGCAGCCACAGTCTCTGCAAAGATCTGCTCCAATGCTCTCCCTGTTTGCTTCAAAATAAGAAATGCTGCACAAGCAGTGATGCCATGACTAGTTTAGTTCCTAACACGGAATAGCTGTGCAGGTGCTTTCACTGTCTGGCTGATGCAGACCTTTATGTTGCTGCTGGCTTATGGTGAGGAGATTCTGACCAAATGTCAAAGCAGGAACTTACAGGAGCTTTTGTGGATAATCACCTATTTTTAAATCATTATTTATGAGTTCATTGAGCTGATCTAAAAATGTGTACCTCTTTCTAGTTTGTATTAAATTAATTTTAAAATAAGCAGCAAAAACAGATTTAGAGTTTAAAAAAATAAATAAATCTATGCTGTTGAATTGATTGGTGTAAACTTGTAAAACGTGCCATCGGCTCAGGCAGGATTTGCGCAGCCTGAGCAGCGCTCACCTGAAGCTCGGTGCCGAGAACCTACAGTCTCCAGATGCTGACACGCAGTTGGAAATCAAATAGAACTCAAGCAGATCGTCGCCTGTGAGATTAAGACTATCTCAACTCGCCTGGAGCACCGTACCTGGCCAGGATTATCTGAATGAGAAGGAGGAGGAGAGTTGCGCTAAATGTTTGCTTACAGCTCTTCTGAATCAAACCCAGCAAATATCAGTAGTGGGGAAAAATTATATTTCCTTTGTTTATTTTCCAAAAAATATTTGTTAAAAATGGGCCAAATTTATTGCGTTAAAGGCTGAGCAAAGTTCTGGAAGAGAGTCTTTTTTCAAGTTTTGCACATCATAAGAAAATTAGGATTTGTTTTTTTTTTTTTTTTGGTTTTGTTTTTTTGTCTTACCTTCACGCCATAAGTTTGACTCAGTCTTTGTTCTTTCAGGCACCGGTAATTAAATCCAAGATCCACATTTAGTTCCAACTGTGTCCTTTCTTTGCTTTGTACATAGTTTTTTCGTATTTAAATGAACCGCATCTGTGCAGCTGCTTGGGTGCAAATCATTAGTTCAAGCTGGCTCGACTGGAGAGAAAAAAAAACGCACGACTGCGAGGCACAAATACGCATGAAAATTCAAAACGCGCTTCAATAAATGTAAGAATCTTTGCAGCTGCTTGTAAGAAAAAAGAAAATGTGAAATAAATAATATAAAAAAGGTTGGGATGCTTCAGTTTGTTCTTGGAAGAAGTGGAGCAGAAGGTGAAATTGTCCTCTTGTTCTCCTGCAGCTTTACGCACGCAGCGGAGTTACCGTCGATACTGGAGGAGGAGGAGGAGGAGGAAGGAGACGCGGCGAGAGAGGAGTACCGTGGACATTCAAGGCGGGGTTACATCTGCTTATTCTCCACAGCACGGAGTTGTGCTGCCTTCAATGTCACCGGTGTGGGAGACACCTTGTTCCCATATGATTACCTTGAACTTACATGCGTCACGCTTAGTATACTCACTGTCTGAGAATTAAAACAGGAAAAATGGTAGAAGTACGATTTGAAATAATCCATATAGAGATGGTGGGATTACAGATTTGATGCTGGAGCTGAATCTGATTTGTTTGTTTATCCTCTGTTGCAACATTCTATGTCATATTTGTCACAAATGTACCATGCAGCTTAACTGGTGTGACACAAAACTACAGGGGAAGAAATAAAATCAAATTAACCTGTTTAAAGTCTAATCTCCATGTTTCGTGCGCAAATTTGATGTACAAATAAAAAATTACCAGCTGCAGTGTTTGATGGTTTTAATTAACTACAGGCTTAATCAGCAGACCAGCTCATGCTGCTTCACTGTGCTTTTCATTTTCACAAAGCAGCCAATAATAATCACAGGGTAGTTTAAAAAGCAGACAGGTAGGGACTCTAAATGTTTCTGCCAAAATTCTTGCACCACAGAAATGGGGAAAAAATAATTTCTCCACCTCATCAAATGGCTAAGTGGTCCACAAAAAGCATAAAGTTTTTATTCTTCAAAGATTCATGTACATTTTAAAAAGCTTGTCGATATATATATATATATATGCTTGATAATAAGGACCTTCATCACAGTTTAATTATGGAGCTCAATTATAAATGTCTTCCATGACGGTGTCTCAGAGATGGCACCGTATGTTAAAAAAGAAAAAAGGGGGAAAAAAACTGTTCTAGTTCAAAGCAACGTGTTGTAAAAGAGGGGCTGCAAACTAAAAAAGCTCCTTTAATCATTACTAAAACTGAAGACTGTAATAATTTGCATCTTCATTAATAAGACTTTTCAAAGCACTTAATGCATGTTGTTATGTAGACTCTCCAAATTTAAATAAACATCCTAGTCTGATAGGTTCCAATGAGAATTAAGAGCCTCCCCTGCAGTTGGTTTTTAGTGAGAGCTGTCCAAGAGTTTGGCCATTTAGTTACATCAAAATAACTTAAAAGAAGGTTAAAAATCGTTTGGAATTTTACAGCAGTCCATGATCATCCGGTTTCCTCATTGACTGTATATGAGAATTGGATGGAGTGACCCTCCTGCCTTGTGTTCTAAAATCTTATAGAGAAATAAACAGCTATTACTCAGTCATTCTATTTATCAGAATCCCCATTCTTGCCTTTAAAAGAAGGTTCTTGCTGATCCAATTTCTTTTAATCATGTTTTTTTACTTTGTTCCAAGTTACTCAAGTTATAAACTGACCAACCAGAAGCCTCAATCAAAAGTATGGGGAACTCGCTGGCCCCCACCCCAAACATTCACAACATTTGAGTAACAGTTTCTCCCAAGTTCATAGAAGTAGAAGGGGTATGGACCTGCAACATGCTCACTCCTGAGTGGTGACAATTGTTGCCATTGAATCAATAACTCAGACCAATCCCTGCATACTGACGTCGTCTGGCTCTGACACGGCAGCATCTGTATTGTACTAAAGATGGAAACTCAATTGACTTAATTTAGTTGGAGCTGCAAGGAAGTCGTTTTCTACGGGCTATGCCACACTCGCCCTGTCCAGTTGTCATATACAGTCAATGCCTGCAAATTCACACCCTCCCCCGTCACCCTGAATTGTCAAGTAAGAAAGACTGACCACTGATTTTATTTGAATAATTTTTATTATGCATAAATGTCAGGCTGTACGCAACAAGATCGCAAGGAGCCCACAAGTAGCCGGCACTTGTGTGAACAGCACTCAAAGGCTCCTCCTAGTCATAAGGATTTTTTTTACAAAAAAAGAATAAACGCATTCAACACGTCTAAGCATACTTCACCCTTAGGCTACCTACCCTTGAGTGTTGTTAAGTGTTCATTACAACCTGTCGCTTGCGGCATGCCCGTAGAAAAAATGTGCAGGAACAATTTTGATCTATGGTCTCATCGAGCGAGCGGTCTACGACCTTGATATTTTGTGTGGATCACCTGGGTGCCTTGTACAAATTTGTCAATTTTTTGCCCCACAGACAGCCCATTGCCACCTGGGCAGTTGTGACTAAGACTTTAACTAAAACAAACTTGGAAGTAATTGAAACTATTTTACTTAATTTAGAATAAAATCACTGTTTTAAAAAGCAAATTGTGCCTAAAACAACAGCTCAACATTTGTCCTTGTGTTGTGTTCATGGACCTAACTGACAACAGATCAGTGCTGGGCTTTCTTTGAAGTCAATTGGGTTGCCATTGAAATTAAAGTGTGATGGCCCTGGATGTGATGGAACACAGATTTTGTTGCAATTGTCTTCTCACTTTGTTGAAGGAAAATGGAAATGAATCAACTGCAATAAAAAAGTTCAACTTCGCTCCTTTCAGAAAATGTTTTAGGTTGTCACAGTTGACACTAAGAACTTTGCATTTCCAGTCACAGCTGTTACTGGATGTCATGCACCATTGCTGGAATTCATTTCTGCTTTTTTCTTCTTTTTTCTTGGTACAAAAAACTGATTTATGTCTGCTGGAAATGATTTAATAACCACTAAAAAGGACTTTATAAAATTCAAGTTACCCATACTTTGTGCAAGTGAAGAACAGGCTAAATATTTTGGTTACAGTGAGTCCTTCACATACATTACCTCAAACTCAGAATGGTTTTTATCCATTCCGAAAAAAAGAACAAAAGAAAATAGGGGGGGGGGGGGGGGGACTTCTCCTGCCTCCACAAGATTTAAGAGGATGAGCTGCAGCCAGATGCTGCAAATCCTTGGACCCTAATGAACTCATCATCAGCACGTGTGCAGCCCTTTATAAAAGCTGACACCAAGGAGGAAAGGCTGAAGCAATGGCCTTTGAGAAGCAACAGTTGCTGCACATCTAGAAGGGGAATTCATCAAAAAAAAACAGTTTGATGTTCTACACTGAGAACCATACTTGTCATTAGAAAAGCACCCAAAACAATCAACAACAATGTAGGTTCACCGTTAAATGGTAAAACTAATTGAAATGTGAATATGTATGGCTTGTTTGAAAGTATAATAGGAGACAGATTTTTCTGGGGTTTTTTTTCATTTGAATGCACTCTGGACAAAACAAATAAACCTCCAGAATTTCCATCTGTAGTTGAAACCAACACATTTTTACAGCAGAAGCATTTAAAAGAGCCTATAACATGTAAAATCAACCTTTTGAGATTTTAAGTTTATTATACTGTTCATTCCTCGATATAAACAACCCCAAAGTGGTATTTTGATCTGTTCACACATCTCTCTAAAAACCTATGATCTGAGCACCTGAAGTGCTGAATCACGTGTGCATGAGCAGAGCAACATCAGCATAAAAAAATAGCAGAAAGATGGTCAAACAGAGCTGGAAACCAGGCAGGATTATGGGTCATGAGGGCCAGGTTTGGTCAGCCCTGCCTTCATATTATTTTGAGCACACTATGTGCAAGATTTAGCTAAATATTTTAATGTATTTCAAATATTTATTTTGTTGCAAATCAATACTAAAACAAGACCACAGGATTACTAAGATTTTCCTTTGGATTAAAAAAAAAAGTACAATCAGCTTATCTAAATATTAAAACATCATTTGCTAAGTTCATAACTTAGTTTTTTCAAAAACACTAATTTGTTTACATTTAAATGAACAAAATGGCAAAGTGTTCTCTTGATGTGAATCAAGACAATAAATGTTTCTTGAGAAGCATTTCAAAGATCACGAAAAAGAGTTTTAAAGCTGCACCATGAAGAGTTTTGAAGGAGATCAAGTGACATCTTTCATGAATTGAAACAAATGCTTGTTTTTAATATTATAAACCCTTTTATCAGCCCACAATGACACCTGTCTACACAGTGTGAATCTGTCAAGATCTGGGCCCAGTGTTGCCAGATTGGGTGATTTTCCCTGCACAATTGGGCAGTTTTGGTACTGAATTTGCTGGCAAAAATTACTTGACATAATTAGGGGTCTGGGGTTGGTTTGGTGGATTTAAATCATCATCTAAATACTTTTCAACCAAGGAAATGGGGTCAATGAGGCACATGAGGCAATACAACACTTCTCATCATCCTCACCATCACAAGCAACTAATAATAAAATAAATGCGTTCACTAATCTGCTCTTTACATTCAATTTATATGTATCATTTTAATGCTTATCTTCCCTAAGATCCATTTTTTTTTTTTTTTTTTTGTTCAGTTGAGCTCAGGCTGCGACGTGAAGCAGCACACAGAGCGCAGCCTTGTTTATACTTCGATCAGTCATCGCATCAATCGGATCCAGAATCGCGTGTTCTAGTTCATACTAATGTTGTCTCAGGTGATATTCAATTTGATCAATAATCAAAAGTCATATGTTTCTGAGGTCACACAGACTCGGGATACTCAAAAGTTGTCACAAAAGCAATATCATCCTCTATTATTTATAAAAATGGACACAAAGGATTAGAAGAAAGTGCTTTAATGTTGCACAAAGTGGCAGACGTCTCAGAAACCTAATCTAAGTCTAATTTGACCACAGAAGACAACATTTTTTTATTTATGTCAGGAAACAGTTGAACAGTTACAGATAATCTTTGTTTACCAGACATTTTGGAGAAATGCCATAAAAGGACCACTGTTATTAATGATAAATACTTTCCGCTAACATGTTACAACAATCAAAAGTGTCTTAAAAATGTACCCGATTAATTCATAATAATTATTCAATGGTGTAGGAATTACTGAGTAACCAATGCTGATATAAGAAACCACAGATTAATGACACATCTAGAGCTCTGAAATGACTTCTGATGGAGTTGATCCTCTCAAGTATTGACTTCTCTCACTTTTTTGCTCCTGTGGGAAACCCCAGCTCACGGCCGTATCACAGTGTAGATTTATGACAGATTTACGAATAAACACAAGCGCGCTCTGATGCACTCACTCGCAGAGCACCCGCACTCCCTGAGCTGCTAGTAGGAGACAAAAACAAATCTCTGTGCTTGCTGTTTTAACTTGTGGGGCTGTGATGGAGTTGACTGAATGCTAAATAAACCAGAGCAGTTGTAGCATCGCTCAGTTACCGCTGTTTTACATGCCAGTTTCAGCATCATGCTGTGCCACAGTTCATTATGCACCATGATTTGCCTTAAAAAGATCCACGTCGCTGTGTAAAATCTTTTCTTCACTCTGTGACTTTTTTGATTTAATTTGGAAAACTTGTCATCCAGGGTTTAGAGATGGGTTGTAGCTGTAAGGTTGACCAAAGCCCAAGGCCACCTTTGCTGATCTACAAAGATGTCATTCCTTCTTTCACACGCATGAACACACAAACTCCTCACACACGCACATACACACACAAACTTACATGTACAGTCAATCTTTTGGTCCTGGAAATGAATCATATTACACGCATCAGCAGTTTGTGCTTTAAAGTCTGCCTCATCTCATGAAGAATTTATGAAATCACCACTGGTTAGTGCTAAACAAGCAGGTGTGATATCTTGAGCTTGACACTTAGGCTCACTCTCCTGGCTGCCACTTGAACTATAACCTGATAAGCAGCCCTGCATACTGCAGGAGACAGAGTGATAGAGTGTTGGCATGACCGCCTGTTTGGATAAAGGTTTGACAGGAAGTGCAACGGGAAAAAAAAAGCTTGGAGTGAGACAAGGAATCCAGGGATGCAAACTGGGAAGAGCTACTAGGAAGATATGAGAGCTGTGCTCACAGCAAACCTAAGAGAGGCAGTGGGGACATTTTGAAGGGTGAAACGCTCATTTATGTATATTTTCTTGTCACCGGGACTGAGAGCAACGATCTGATCTCCTCTGGTCTTTTCTACTATCTTTAAAGTACATCACTGAAGCATTTCCTTGCATTTTTGCCTGCCAGCAAAACACGTTTTCAGTTTCTAAAGATGTGACATATTTGGAGATTTTTTTTCCCCCACATCCTGCACATGCTGATGTGTTTTTAGATAAAACCTTAAAGCTGAGGTTGCTTTCAGTGTCTGGTTAATATCATAAACCTCAAAAATATTTTTGATAAACATAATATATATATATTTTTTAAATCTTAATTTACCTTTGAATGCTCTGCTTTTTTTAAAGTTTTTATAAAGCTGTAAAGGATTCAGGTTATTTCCAATGATTTCAACACATAAATTCAGAATTCAGATGCTAATAGAGTAAAAACATTATGCAAAAACAAACTTAATCCTGTAACATTGTGTTTGGAAGTTGAGTCCTGGTTTCTGTACTTAAAATCTTTTTTTCTTGAAACGTTTTCACCAGTCATACCAGTGGTTTCATCTAATGAGTAAATGCAATGGATGGAGCCACTCTATCCATTTGGACCATCCAATGGCTGAATCTAATGGATAGAGCCACTGGGATGAGTGGTGAAACCTTTTTAGGAAAGAAGATTTTAAGTCTAGATGCCAACACTCATCTTCATGACAATGTCACCTGGATAAACCAGAGCCTTCACTGGCAAACAAACTACATTAGAAGTAGGAACATTAGACAAGTAGAAAAAAAATATCCAGTTTTATTAGATTTTGGATCTGAAAACAGTTTGTTAATGTGATGGCATACAATTACATACTTCTGGACATACTGTAAGATGTTCAGTTCTGAGGATGGAGATTTTATGTTTCTTCATGTGTCTGGGGAATTAAGTGAGCATTAAATTTTGCCAAATCAAGGTTGGATCATGGATATACCACTGAACAGTACTTTTTTTTCCTTTTTGTTCTACTGTATGTTTACCAGGACCAATTCAATATTTGATCAATCAGATGCAGCTCCTTGTATGAAGGAATGGAACATCTTTGGTCTGGTTGATGGTTGAAAAAAGAAGCTGCAAAAACCCAAAGTTCTAGAAAAAAATGAATGTTGTCTTCGTGTCGTGTTAGTGGAGTATACACTGCATTTATTCCAAAATTCTCAACTCATACTAGTCTCAGTATATCAGTAATAAGATTGGAATGGTTGGGAGTGCAACTCAATATTGCTTCCCTCATTTAAAAAAGCCCATGAGACTGCATTTAAAACAAGAAACTTTGTGAATGTCATAAAGTGTTAACTGTTTGGTATTTACAATACAAGCAACCACAATCCCTGAACTCTGAGCAGGGTTTTCTTCATTTTTGCATAATTTTACTACCAGATGATGTCCTCAGTTCATGTTTAAAACATTTTTCTTCAAATGTGCAGAAGGTCTGAGCTGCTCTTTTATTTATTTTTTTTACCAAATTATTTTTTCTGCAAAATGAAGCAAATAAAAAAAAAAAAAAAGTGAGGAAGGAGGCATGTCAACTACAGGCCAAATGTTTTTCATAATGCAATTATATATGACTTTCACTGTGTGTAAGGTTCAATTGAACTTTGCTTATTTTATTGGATTGGAGCTTTCAGAACATCTCCTTTTCTGTTTTATACTACACCATTTTTTTGTTCAAATGCCACTGCACAGCAGGTGTGGGAATTAGAGAGGATAGGGAGACTGATGCTCCGACCATAATAAAGGAAAAAGGAATAGGATGTTAGGAAAATAATATAAGACGGAAATTTCAAAATCTCTTTGACCCCCAGTTTCATTGTCTTTTGATGACAGACACTGCATCATCAGAAAAGAATGTTGCAACACACAAAAAAAGCGGCTTTATAGTTTTAGCTCAAGGTAAAACGCTACTGAATCTACCAGTCATACAATCTGACAGGCCATATTTTATGGAATCTGGATTTGTCTTTGGATTCAAATACAAGCTTGTTAACTGTGTGGTCAACCATGTGTGAGTACAAAGAGTGTTTGTCTCAGATGCTTTTGTGTATCCAGGTTCCATCTGTTTGGCCCTGATTGCGGACAGACATACAACAAAAGCCTTTTGTTTAACAAGTTCTGAGAAACTTTGTGCAATTTGGTCCAAGTGGAGAAGTCCTATAATGTAGTTTGCTTGAATCTATTTACATTTTGGCCTTTGTTTACCCATGCATTTTCAACTCATTGTAAAGAGAGCAGCTTCACTATTTGCTTCTTCTTTTTTGACAACACATATAACAACACATATTTGAAACTTAATAATGTCAGACGTGATGTCAGATGACCTACTTTACAGATTAATTGAAATAAATAAATAAAGCCAGCCAAAAAAAGAAAAGCACCCAACGGATGGACAGAAAAAGAAGAACATAGAAGCCTCACTATCCTCAATGGAGGATGATGTGTTTTGTTGTGCCACAGATAAGAACAATATGCAGCTTGAATTGTTCTTCATTGACCTTGGTACTTTCTCAACGCCACACAAGAACGGTTGTTATGTCACCATGACGCATGTTAAAGCAATCCAGATTTTATTTTATGTCCGATAAAAATTCATTCAAAATTTACATTTATAAAACCACACTAGTCTTTTTTGAACTTGAAAATGGGAACCAAAAATTTACTAGATATTTTTCAATTTGATATTGTCAGAAACGAAACAGGTTCAAAAGACAAATAACTTAAATGGGAAAAACTAATATATACGATGCAGAGTAGTACAGCAATGCAACGTTTTCTATCCTCTTTTGCTTTTTTCGGTTCCCCAAAAAATACATTTTAGAAGTCCTGCCCTTTTATTTAAAAGTCCCTGCTCATAATTTTAGCCTTAGGAGAAGCATTTTCTGTCTCAATTTTCTTCTTGCATCTCATTTAATGATTTCCATAAGTGTTGTATTTTTGTTACAGCTTTTGAACAAAGGCACACTTGTAAATGACAAAAGGGATAAAGGATTGCTGTTAAAGCCTCACCATTTATCTTCTGCATTTTAGGATTTTTTATTCACGTTTGGGAAATAACTGACACCCTGATGTGTTGATTTGGGGCTTGTTTTTACATGGCCCACTCAGATTGTCCTGAGCCACTTAAGTGTGATCATGCAGACAGCTCACCTTGGAAAATAATCAAGCATTAGCACACAGCCAGACTATTTTGTTGCCTTTTATTCAGTCAGTGTCCTACAAGTTTTTCTTCTTCTAAAAGTACAATTGTTCTCTATAGAGTTGCAGGCTCTTGTCTTTAGGTCATAGTAATAAGCACACAGATCTCTAAAGTAAGGCTGCAAACGTTAACGCATGTGATTAATAATAATAATAAAAAAGCGTTATTAATTATTAACGCAGATTTATCACACATCAAGAGACCGTCTTCCACTTTGCATCAAACAGATCTGGCTTCCACAGTGTGCGTCAGTTTCTAAAAATACACACTTTGTTGCACACTATCCTGCTAATAGCATGGTCACTTATAAGAAATAAATATTCAAAGGATATTTCGTTCTTTATTCTTGTTATTTCTTTTTGGTTTAGACAGCTTTCACACAAAAAGCGGACTATTTGATTGGTGGTGCAGCCCATTGTCGTGGTAACACAACAAAGCGTCGATTCAGCAGCAAAGGAAAGTCATATACATCCTGATCGTCACGATGGGTTCAACAAAGCATCAGTTTAGAGGGAAAGTTCACCTCTTACCATTTGTTTTTGTCCAGAAGATGAAGTAAAAAGTTTGTTTTGAGGAAGCCTGCGCAGTGATATAGAACATTTGGGCTACATGACTGGAACTCCTTTTTGTGCACATGAAGAGAACACCCAGCAGCCAATTCGATTTGAGTATTCACACAGACCATTTAAAATGCAGAATCACAATGTTTGTTTCTTATGGCTGCATATCAGCAAATTTGTTTTCTTTGAGTAATACTTCAGACATGAAAGTCTTAACAGTTCTTAATGCTGAATCAGAATTCTTTCCTTCTCTCTACCGATATATTTAGCCTTGAATTCAGAATTCAGACGCCACTTCCACTCAATGACGTCACCAATCATCGCCCGTCAGCTTCATTAGTGCGGCGATTCCAGTGCTTGAATATAAATAACAGAACTTTGAAAAGGTCAGGCTAAAACAAAAAGTCATTACTTACATTTAAATGTAAATTTCTGTGCTTCAGAGCACACCCACCTGAAGAAAAGCGCTTTTCCACCATGGCATAGCGCGATGGCGAACCCCCTCGCAACAGAGGGCTCTGTATCCCTTCACTTGTATACCATGAACCGGATACAAGAACTGGACAGGTGTGCATTTTAGCACGAATTTGAATCTGTGTTTGTTAGGATGATGTGCAGATAACATGATCAACTACTTAGCCACAAAAAAGTGAAAATCTTGTACAATACATATTTCAAGATGTTTTTCAACTATAAGGATTGGAAAAATGTTACAAACAGCATTGTTTAAAAAGCCATAACAATGTAATGCAGGTACATTGACGTGAGGTTCTCTCCCCTTGTTGAAGTGACTTGTTCTTATTGGTCAAGAGAATTAGTGTTATACCAGAAGAAAAGACTAAGTTTGTGTAAAGTTTAAATGTTAGAGGTTCTTGATGCCCACGGCATGGACAGGCTCTACTACTGTTCTGTGTCAGAGCAAAAGCTTCGCCAAATGGCAACCTTATTGATGTTGCAAGTGTTTCTCTGTACTTACCTGCTTCTGAAGCTGAAGTTAAAGTTTCCGAAGTGAGTGCTTGTCTTGTAAAGTGATTTTCTCCCACGTACATCCTGAAGAGCTGCAAAATGGTTATCACCAGAAGACCAATGCACAGCAGTATTTTAAATGAACAAAAGTGATGGAATGGGAACTGTGTGTACAGATGCATTTGAACCTTTCAAAATACATTTGAAAAATGGTATGGTAAAATAATTCCCCTCTAGAAGAAATAATAAGAAATAACAAAAATCAAAAGTTAATTTCTAAAACAAGATTGTCAAGTTGTCCTTCCATCTAACAAATCCCAATGTTTTTTTTTGTTTTTGTTTTTTTTTTATTTCTAATTTGTTGGCAAACACATTAAAGGCTATTAAAGTACATTTTTGGCTTTACAGCAATAAATATGCATAAATACAATATCATTAAAGCAAAAAACATTCGTTTTACCAACATTTTCCATTAATGCATTTCTGTTTTATTTACTCTGGATTTACATGACCCACTGCTTTGGATTACATTTGAAGGCTAAAAAGTATTCCCTAAAATTCTACACACACACACACACACACACGAGTGGCTGCAGTGATTCAAAATGGGCAAATAAATATTAAAAAAAATGTTTTTAACTAGTGTCAGTTACCAAACATATTTTTGACTGTGTTCATCAAACCTTTCAACTAACATTTCCATCCATTTTAAGAAAAACATGTTGTCCCTTTGGGGTCACGAAGCTGCTGGAGCAAACCCAGCCACTGTTCGGCAAAGGCAGGGTACACCCTGGACAGGTCTATTGTAGGGCCTCAACAAACATTAATGAAGGATTAATAAAGCGTTGATCAAGAAGGCTTTACAAAAATTAAAAAAGTGTACATGACAGATATCTGCACCAGATATGTTTTTTATGAGATTTTTTTTAAAAAGTGGTAAGCAGGAGAACAAATAATAGTAGCGGATTTGGGAGTCTTGTGTTTATTTTTTTTATCTCTGTTTCTTCAAAACCTGAAGGAACTCACAGAATTACAAGTAAATGAAGCCTAATGTGATTTAAAACCAACTGCTGATTTTGCAGTCTACGTAACCATTGCAGATTTTTGTGTTCACAGAAAACATTGATAATGGAGCAAAAAAAAAAAGAAATGTTAAAAATGTTAAAATATTGTTAAATGTTAAAATAATTCAAATCTGACATGATAAATCACAATTTTCTTTCATAAATGGAATGATAAATTTGCAATCCTTAATGATCATATGTGACTTATTTTGTGTGTTTGAAAGTATGTTGTATTGTGTTTGTTTATGTTAGTATTAGTATTTATTCATTCATTTATTTTGGGTCTGCCTTGGCTGAATGTCACAGGCTGTTTTCTGAAGCGGATAGAGCATTTAGGGGATTTTTATAATGTAGTTTGTTCACAATCATACCCAAAATTAGTATTATCAAAATTAGAAGGAGAGATTTTAGTTTACACCGGGGATGAGAACTGTCTGATTCCTCAGCTGCTTCTCTTATCCTGAGCTTAATACCATCACAATTGGTCCTGTCTCACTGGAATTTCCCAGCTGCTCTGCACTGCTGCTCTTCTAAACAGTCAAATATTGTGGATAAACAGACAGACCTTTTGTGCGAGTTACCTCAAGCCAAAGATGTCTTAATTTGAACATATAAATGCAAATAGCAGATCATCCCTTAACAAAACTGAAAAACTTGAGTTATTTCATGATAAATATAACTATCCTTCTTGTGTCCAACAATAAAAAAAAGAAGAGAAATCACATTCAGAATGTCTGGATTAAAAAAAAACCAAAAAACAAATGATTTCTCTGTGGTAAAAGCAAAAGGTGCCACTGTTTGATTAAAAGAATGCCTGCATATCTTTGCAAACACAATAAACCAATCACAATACTTGGAATTTTTTATTGTAATTTTACAAACTTGTCTAATTTTTTTTAGTTTTATTCCACAAAAACAGGAGGATAGAAAGAAGTATGCGGGGATTTGGAGAGAGGAGTCACTAAAACTCCTTGTAGTGTATTTTACAGCCACAATGGAAGGTCGAGGACTGAATTAGTATTCTGTTGCTGAGCCTAACTTCTGCTTTGGTTCTGGCTGGGGTAAGATACGCTTTAACAAAGGGTCAATCAAATATTTGTGCTTTCACGCTCTTCCAGCTTCATTTGTGGGATGGGTGATATCAGCTTTAATGCCACAACACAACCGCTACTTATCACATTAAATGTCTTATTACCGCTTGTTGCTTTAAATGCCTCCGTGCCTCCAGTAACAGACACAGAGTATGGCAGATTCAGGGCAGAGTGGTGACTGGAAATGGCCACATTAGTCCTTCCCTCCTAAGAACCTGAGAGCAGTAAGACAGATCAGAAGGAAACACAGAGATTTTACTGCTATATCTTACACTTAGTATATTAGATCCATGAGAATTATGTTTATTTATAAAAGAAGAGTTGTGATACTTGAATAAAATCATCTTACATAAACATCACAAAGACATTTATAGTTGTTACAGGTTGAAACACTCTCATCTCAACCATAAAGGTCATTTGCCCTTAAAAGGAACCAGCACAGTGCTCTTCTTTAATTAACCAGTATGGATCCAGACATTCAGTTCAATCTTTTTATTTTTGCTTTTAATGTCATGGTAAAGCCCTGCTTTGGGTGTTCCAAGAAAAGAGAGAAACAAGCATATCTAGGTGCCTAAAATAATCAAAGCTAGGCAGTGATGTCAGAAATGTAAAAGATTCTTCATAGTCTCATTCTGAACATCTTTTGAGCTATTTTATAAACGTTTCCAGTGGTGTTTTAATTATGATGATGCTGTTTTTAGCCAAAATTAAAAAAACAAAAAAAAACTAGAACATAGGGACTCAAGGACAAAAAAAAACGGACGCTGAGTTGTGGGCAGAACCATGGGCACAGAGAAACCCTGCTACCTGTTTTCGTCCTCATCGTTGGGAACTCTGTTTACATACTTTCCCGCTAGCTTATAGCTTTGTACAGTTTTGAGCCAGATGTCAGCATGGATGAGGAAAATGCCAAAAGAACATGTTAAAAACACCAAAAGCATGATTTTCATTGGAGTGGATCTTTAAAGTTAACAGAGATTTAAGAAACAAATGAACAATGTCTACAAAATAGTTTATTGACTGATGTTTTCTCAGGTAGTGAAACTGAATGATAAAAGTCGAAAACAAAGAACAGCAGTTAGTAAAAATAATTACCATAAATTGATTTTCAAAAAAGAGTACTCACATAAGAATTTTTAAAGTTTATACAATCTGTTTTTTAAGTTTCACCAACAATGAACACAACTGACTAGAAGTAAAATGATAGGACCATCTTGGTACCACACGCTCACTTCTAAAACTGGTTTAACTTGTTTTCATTCGCACCACACATTTAATACCAATTTCTTTGTAATAAAAAATGGGAAATAATCTATTACATTTTCTTTTTTCCACCAAGTTGTAG
Source organism: Oryzias celebensis (assembly GCA_014656515.1). Classification (NCBI taxonomy): domain Eukaryota; kingdom Metazoa; phylum Chordata; class Actinopteri; order Beloniformes; family Adrianichthyidae; genus Oryzias; species Oryzias celebensis. The sequence continues at coordinate 65,019,126 of BNCR01000012.1, read as the reverse complement.
TTCAGAGACTGTTTTGTTAAAGAAGTCAGGGTTAATAAGCCTTGCTAAAATCTCTGGTTGGCGAACATTTGATTTTTTCCTTCAGAGAGATGAGTCATTTTGTGAAACAAGTAATCGATACAGGTATTTGTGCTAAAAAGTAGCAGGTTAGTCAAAAAATCCACTCAAATACAGTACAGGCACGAGAAAATTCTATCTTTTTTTTGTTTGGTTTTACTGTATTTTACTTTTTTGTTGTACATATCTGTAGAAGTTGCATGACTGCATTTGATAGTTAATTATTTTTGCCTGGTGTACTGGCTTGGGTCATGTTATCTAAGCCAACAGCAGAAATACTTCACAGTTCAAAATGCTTTCTTCAGCTGCAATTTGTTAAAGTTTTCATCACCCCAAAACACTCAGAACCCGTGGTCTGCATTTAAATAAGGAGTCTGGACCGGGGAAGACTTCTCCTTGCCCTCGGTGGGCTGATGCTCTCAAGTGCTGTCTCCTCTAAGTCCAAACTCACATCCTAAGGCAACCCGTGCTCTGCATGTATTTATACATGAGGCCTGTCAACTTAAAAGCCATCAAGCAGTTTTTCTTTGCTCTTTCATTCTTCCAGTCCATCTATTTCTTTTGTTTATTCCAATGTTATCTCTTCCTTTCTTAGTTGACAGCATAACCTCTGCTATTACTTTCACCTTGGTGCAGAAACTAATCTTTTCTGTGTCCTTCCTTCGTCCCTTTGCCTTATCATGTCATTTTTTGCTGCACTGGCTTTAAGGGAGATAGTTAAGGCCACAAAACTCAAAGTGGGGACTCATCGAAGTCTTTTTTTCCTATGTGTCACTTGCCTACGTTGAAGAAGTTTTCTTTAAAAAGGAAGCTGCTTATGCACATTTTCAGCTTGACTATTAATAATTCTTTTGTGTTCTCATTGATGAGATGCGAGTTAGACTGCCAGTGCCACCCAAATGCTGTGAGACAGGGGATGAAGAGGAAAGGATTCAAAAAGTGGATTCAAAGAGTTAGTAGGGGAAGTAAAAGAGAAAGATAAGAGGTTGGGATGGGCAGGAGAACCAGGAGAGGCTGGAGGGAGTCCATAAAAACATGAAATGACACCACAGAAGAAAGATTAAAAGTACCCTGCTGTGAAAAAGCTATGCGAAATGTGGACTGCAAATGAAAAAAATGCTTATTTATTTTCTTTAATTCAGGTATTTGTTCTGTTGTTTTCAAAAACTGGGACACTACAAAAAGATTTAATAACGAGCAATGAGGCTCAAAATTAAACTAACTTTGTGCTTTGAATTTTTGCCTGTTTACTTGGTGGTTGTGAGGAACCTGCACTTTTGAAATATTTAGACATGCAGCCCTTAACAGGATATGTTTATTACTTCAGCCTCAGCAGTCGACAGGGAGCAGCAAAATTTGGTATGTTTGTGGCACAGCCCATTTACAGTGTCCTGCTGTGATAGTGCTGTTTGACTGGCAGTGTTTGTGCACAGCGCTTCACACTAAGTGGTTCGTGCAATATCAGACATGGGAGCATGACTAATCTACTTCACACGGAAAGGGCAGAGATAATTCTGTTAATGTGTTCAATTTGGTGTTACAAAACAGTGCAAATGAACAAAACATATACAATAAACATGCTGCATAATTTAGTTTTTTTGTATTATTATTGCTAAAAAATACAGTATGAACAAAGCAACTTGAAGTCAAGCTAAATGTTTAAGAAAGACACATTTTACTCACTAAATACTGTGTGTTCCAAATTACAAAGCATGTATTGTTTCCTGATTTCATTTAGTAGATTAAGTCACCAACGTAACAGCAACCTGTAGAGTAAAGTGATGAAGTCCTACGTGTCATTGTATGTTGTCTTTTTCCAGACTATCAGCTGTTTGATTACTTTGGAAGTTAGATCATCTTCTATGAGGATTGTGTCTTTAGTTTGGCTCATTGCCAGGTACGTTTTACAGGATTTAGTAATGTCCTGTTTCCTCTTGTCACAGTCACACTAGGATCACGTTTTTAATTATCCACAGCTGTTCTGATGTAAGTTAATGACCCTCAAGTGTCTAGGGTTTTGTCAGGTCATCTGCTTTGTCACAATTTTTGTATTTCCTCCTTTCTTCATACTTGTGTCATGTTTAATTGTATTCAATGTTCCAATCTCCATCCACAAGCCTGATCCCCTGCGTCTTGGGTTCTAAGGCCTATTTCATTGGTTCCTGACACCTTGACTGAATGTAATGCCATCCTACCATATTTTCTGCACTATAAAGACTGATTTCCACTTGTATGTCTGTGATGCGTCTGTATTGCATTGCATTGACACAAAAAAATAAGCGTTTATTAATCAATCGGAATGTTTACATTGACTCCATCATGTCTCCAGTCTGTTGACATATCAATCTTGCACAGTCACCATAATGGTTGTTTTAGCAGTATCATCATGCTTTTTTTGAGTGTTTCAAACAAGATTGGGAGTTGCATGTATTGTGAATACGCTAATGCAACTTATGTGTAGAGTGTCAGAAACAAGTTCTACAGTGATAGCAGTAAATAAAAGACAAATTTATCTCTGTCTCGCTTAATGCATCTTATAGTTTGGTGTGCCTTATGAGTGGCACACATAGGAAATAAACCATTCATTGATGGTGCACCTTCAAATCTGTTATGTTAAATACTTATATAGCGCTTTTCTATCTTCATTGAAGGCCCAAAGTGCTTTACTGTCATAGACCTATTCACTCATTCAATCACTGATGGTGGCTCCGCTCCCGATCACTGGCACCAACCTTCCATCAGAGGCAACGTGGGGTTCAGTGTCTTGCCAAGGACACTTTGACAAATGGGCGGGCGACACGGACATCGAACCTGCAATCCTTCGATCACAGGCCGACTGCCCTTTCCACTGCACCAAAATATGGCACTCTGAAGTTCAAGATAAGGCAAGCGTTTGCACCCCCAATCTCCAAAAAGTTAGCAATAATAAATATGTAATCTTTAAATAATAGGTCCCTATTCCTCCTAAAAATAAAAAATAAAGCAGGCTACACTGGTACACAACCCCCATTCCCAACCATTCATACTAAACCCTAGTGAGGCTTCACTGAATGTGGTGCCCTGTTCTCATTACAAATCTAGCAAGGAACCATTCATGAGGTTCATCAAGAATCACGCTCATTTCATCTGTCATAAAACTTTTGAAATACTGCCTTCTGTTTGTTTTGGCTCAGTTCTCAAGATATGCTGGGTGTCTAAAACTGCTAGCTTTGGCTGATAATAAGCTGCAATAAATCAAAAATATCCAGTCTTATATAGCTAATTTATGCATTACTTTTTTCTGCTTTTTTAAAATTTGACTGTCAGCAACTAACAGTCCTTTTTGTCTGCAGGTCATGCTTTTTTTTAGTTCAAGAAAGCAGCATCAGTCTAAAGGGGGTTCTGTAATTTTTACTTTCCTGTCATCTAATGTTTTTGAATCCCAGTATCGCTGTGGTGACAGCTCATGTTCATAGACAAATGTTGTGGGAAAGTGTCACAACATGTACGGAAAAACTGATGGCAAAGTAACTGAGATGTTTTATTGTGCAAAGCAGCTGTAATAAGCTTCCATCAATGTCACAAAGCACAACCCGCAATCTATGATCTTTTCAACAGTACAAGTATGCAATATTTTATAGTAGTATATAGTATTGCAAACAGAGTTTCATAAAGCAATAAAATACATTTGACACTATTAACATTTTTACTCACAAATGGTTTGAACAAGATCCTAACGCAACACACTTTTGGGGAGTGGATGGAAGTCACAGTAAATGGAAAAAGGCATTTCAAATACATTCCACCTTAATTTTTTAACAAACAGTTTTTTATTTATAATTTTAAATGTTTTGGAAATGGAAATACATCTCAGCAAATACTCAAATACCATCTAATCAGATGTCATCTAAACATCGATGTCCTATAGTACCTGCAGTCAGACCACCTTTTCCTTTCTCTCATTGGGCTTTATTTTCTAATATTTCTTTTTATAAATGTCTTTTTCTTTTTGCTTTTCACAAATTGGTATCTGTAGATATTTTTTTTATTTCTAATATGTAATACTTTGTTTTAAATTTGTTGTTCTTTTTCAATCGCCATTGTGAGAGTCATTTACTGATGTGATTTCCCCTTCAGGGCCACCATACTCAAAAAATAAGGAAACCACTGCATCTGAACGTGTGGTAAAAAAATCCTTGAATGTGAGCTTCTCAGCAACCATAGGCAACCAATATTTTCCAAACTATTAACATTTGTGGCTATTATGGCTAAGCATGACATAAAAAAGTCAAGGAGTGGTGGTGGAGGACTCAAAATGCAGAAGATCAAACTTTTGACAGTAACTTAAAATATTTAAGAAATAAACTGAAATAGGCTAAAAACCAAGGCAAAACAAATGAGTGACAGAACAAGGCAGAGCAGATGACCTGACGAGAATTTATTCAAAACCAGACACTTAAATAGGCTGAGGGCAATTAACAGAAATGAAGACAGCTCTGGAAATGTGAACCTGAAACTGTTGCAACTGAGGGACAATCAAAACCGAATAAAATCAACATCACAACATACTGACAAAACCCAAACCTAAGTTCACAATCTTGACATAAAAAATACACTACTGAGTAAAAAGGGAAGTTATTGCCTACTACAAAAGAAGTTCAACACATAAATTACAGTTTTATAGAAGTTTTAATGTTTTTTTTTTTATTAAATCGTAAAAGGTAGCTCGTTAGCCTCACTCACACAAAATAGTTATATATTGTTTCGGGTAGGCTTAAGGGTTCCCTACTTGTTAGCTAGTGGCACTTTATGAAAAACTGAAAGCATAGCAGGAAAATAATTAGCTTTCTGTCAGTTCAAAACTAAAAACAGCAAAACCCTCAAAAGCTAAGTGGACAGTTTACAGCTGACCGATAGCAGGGATTGGGTTCTCCTTTCACTCATAAGATGCCAGCTGCCCCACGGCAAAACTCCAAAAGCACAGCTGAAAATGCTGCTCTTACGCTATCTTCATTCAGTTCCTTCAAAGTGCTTCCACATCTGTACATTTTGAATGCTGTACTAGGCTACTTTTATTTGACTTGTGGTTAGTTCTGGAGAGGAGCATCAAAGGATAACTGACCTATCTTAGTAACCCTGTGGTGTAAGTGCAATTCAAATATCATTAATGAGATATGGCAACATACGTTGTGAAATGTAATACATTTGTAATGAAAAAGAAATGTGCAAATACTGGCTTAAACAAATGTCACATTTGACAACATTACACAGTTTCAAATTCAATCTACACAAGAACACGAAGAATGGTACAAAAATAATATATAGTCAAGTATAATTGATGTCGCCTCACCTCTGGTAGGGATTGATAGTTCAGAGGTCAAGAAAATCACCAATTTTTAACGGGTTTGAATTTTTGATTGTTTGTTGAGGAGCAAAACGATTTTTCTAACATGCCATATTGTGTTATATTGACAATTCCAACGAAAGCATCTTGATCTTTCACAACCCTTATTGATTTGTAAAGATTAGCAGCTGTTCCTCATGTTAGATTGTAATTCTTATTTTAGGATTTCTTTTGCCCATTTTACATCACTATGCCTTCATTAACTTCCACTGGACTCATCTACACATCTTTAAAGTCTGTTCTCAAGTCAGTTTTAAACTCTGCTTAGTGATGCGATGGATCAAAGGGAATGTGGGGTACAGATTTAAATTGATAGCACCTTTGCAGTACACCATCTGTCAGATAGCTTAAATAGTTTGACACCGGCCAGTGTAAGGTCTCATGCAATGACCTTCAACCACAAGCTACAAGACAGGGACAAATGTTTTTAGCAAGTGGAAGCATTGTCACTGCATTGTTGTGCGGTTAAAACATCTCTGCAGAAAGCCAAAGCAGCAGACACTACCAAAAGAAAGCAGTTACATGACAAGCTGTTCATTTTACTGTTCTTTTGTTTATTTGCAAGCTTGTTTTGTTTCCTTTTTGATTTCTTCTTTGCTGCTCTCTAAGGCCCAACTGCTGTCTGAGCAGCTTCTCAGCAGGAGATATATAGGTTATTGGATCCTTTGCTCATAGGCACAGTGGTATTTTTGGCTTGGCAACAGAAGGATAACTAGAATCACTTTCTCACTTCTGCCTGATTCTTCTTAAGCATGCGGGATTTTGTGCCTAGGTTCAGCCACACGGCTGCTTAATCTTGCGGTAAGCTTTCAACCCACTCCTTACTGTTGATTTTACTTCGCTGCTTGATATTAGGTGGGTCTATGAATATAGTCCACCAGATTTGCAGCTTCTTTACCAAGCTGTGCAAGCTTTTGTTCCTGCTATTCCTGTTCATTTGTCACATAATCCACTTTAGGGACAAGCGTTTTGCTAATGAAGTTTAATCATTTATTCATTGCCATTTGGTTTTATGTGAGTGTGCACTTTTAGGATCTACTAAAACATTTAAATAAAAGTATCTATGGCAACAGATAAATGTTAGTGTGTTGTTATTAAAAAATTGCATTGTAAGTTGTCTTTATAAGTACTTATTATTCATTAAAGCAACACACCTTCTGTGTCTATTAGTTTGTAATGGTCTCAAATTATTACGACTAATTATTTAGCTCACTTTTCTATCAAATACTGCATTCGTGTATTCACCCACGCAGGACTGTCAAAGAGCTGTCAAAGCATTTCTTTTAGATTGCAGGCTGGACTTCAACTGGATTATTAAATAATGGCGATACTTGAATAGGCTATAAACATTTTATCCCCAAAGTGAACAAATTATCAACATTTATGACCAGCTCTATATAAACCAGGGCTGCAATTATGTATATCAGTGTTGCTCTGCCATCAGTGTCTTCCGCAGTGACTTCACCAGAAAACCTCACAATCATTCAGTATGAGACGCTACGGTTCTACAAATTATTATTAAGAAAATATATTTTTCTAGATCTCATTTCAGTATACTTTTTTATAGCCTTTATGCCATGAGATGTTTGCTATTTTATAGCCCAAATTGCTGAACACATTGGAAAAACTGTTAACTGACAAAATTCAGTAATCATTTGGAACATAAAACGTTTAAGTGGGCTGTGAATGACTATTGCTGGATAGGTGGGTACTGGACTTATCAATGAAAAATAAACTTACTTTTTTACATTACCACTTTTCAAATTATAAAACTCCAAATCGCATTCATTGACAATTTTTACGTTTCCTTCAGCAATGGAATCAAATCCGAAGTTTCCACCATGTCATCATAGTTTTATGACAAAGTCTCCCAAATTTCCCATGTGGTTAATACTTGAATGGTATTTTTCTAACCATGACTACGTGCTTCAACAAAATCCTCAAGTTGCAGTGAAATTGCAAAAATTATATTTGCATTTAAGTACCCAAAGGTTAGTTGGTTTGGAATTGCCACTGAGAACCAATTCGTCCACTTTTATCAGAAAAGCTTAGTCTCAGTCAGAGCCCATTTTAGTATTCCACCATGCTGTTGGATTTTACAATTGCTCGCCACTTAGCCCAATCCAGCTCAACCTATATCAAATTCACTCAGCTTAGTGAGTTTTATGGTGGAGTGAAGGTCAAATTCACAGGAGTAAGTGATTTTGATCTGCAGCACTAAAACCTGAAACTAAAAAGGTGCTTAAGAAAATGCAATGTGTGGGTGTCCTTTTTTCAATTCACTCTGAAAATTTACCATTAAAGTAAATGTAATGACAAAAACCAGCATGTAAATTACTGTTAAAAAAGCTTTGAGGAACCTGGTGGATTTGCAGAGCACTGTGAGCGTGACATTTGTGTTTCTGAGTGAAATCTTTATACAGTTAAATGACTTCTAAAGTTTGTATATCCATTAATGGTTAAACTATATCAATATAAAGTCCCCTTGACACCGCTTCACCAAATGGCAAATTTATGAAACAGGCAGAAACATTTAGTTTTAGTCCTCCAACTCCTCAGAGATTTGAAATCTTCTTATATCATATGGTGGCAGAGTGCACAAGAAAATAAATAAATAAAGTACTAATGAGGTCAAAACCTTTTTTGTGAAAATGGTGCAAGTGACTCTTTAAATAAACACAGGCAAAAAAAAAACCAAACAAACAAAGTCACCAAGCTGTACCTGCATTCTGACATATTGTAATTATCGTGTTGCAGTACTGTTCTCTCTAGCTTGAGCACCTCTGAACTACACGGGTTAAGTTATAAAAAGAATGAGTTAAAAAAAAAAAAAAACTAAGGCTGGACACATGCATTCTATGTTGAAAAAAATCTGTAGGGTTCTTAGAAATGCTAATAATAAGCCCCAACTTTGCTGGATGACAGTTCCACTTCTTCATTTGAAACATCCTTATCTTTTGATTAGTTTATTTACTGTATGTTGACATACCAAATTCTTTATCCAAATAGATTAAAAGTGGTTAAAATCCTGCAAAAACTGAAGTTTAGTGAAGGAACATTTTTTTCTTCGAATTTCCCATTTTGAGGTCCATTGTTTTATACACTGTTTAGTCATTTTTAAATGAAAACTTTTTTGCTACTCAGTTTTAACCCCTTGTCTCCAACTTTGTGCCATATCAGCTCTGTTTCTGGTGTTTTCCCAGAACCACTTAAAACAGCTGTGATCAAACTCCTCCTAAATCACCCCCCCCCCCCAAAATAAATAAATAAATAAATAAATAAATAAATTTAAAAAAATGACAGTTTGGATAAAACACAAATGAGAAAATCTGCTCATTTGTATTTTGTTCGAACTGTCCTTTTCCTGATATCAAGTCTGTTATTTTTAGGTAAGATAATTGAAAAAGCTGTTGTTCATCAGTCAAATGAATTCTTAGTAAGAAACAACTGCTATGATGTCTTCCAGTCAGGCAGCACCACAGCACTCTGACCACAGTGACTAATGATATATGTTTGAATACAGACAGTGGAAATATGTCAGTGCTAGTTTTATTGAATCTCAGTGCTGCATTTGATCTAGTCGACCACACTATATTACTCAAACGACTGGAAAACTGGGTGGGTCTCACTGGGTCATTATTAATCTGGTTCAAAACAGGAAATATTTTGTGTCAGTTGGTGACTTCACATCAGAGCCAACGGAAATTACATGTGGAGTTCCCCAAGGCTCCATCCTCGGATCACTTCTTTTTAATATCTACATGCTCCCACTGGCCCAGGTTATAAAGAACAACAACATTAGTTACCATAGCTATGCAGATGAGAGACAGAAATATATTACAATGACACCAGAAGACCGAGGCCCTGTACAGGCTCTTGGTAAATGCATTGAGGACATGAGGACAATTCATCTTAACACCACCAACCAGGCCAGAAACTTGGATGTAGTGATGGACACAGACCTGAATTCTGATAAACACATTAGGGCAGTGACAAAATCAGCCTGCTATTATCTGAAAAATATTTAAAGGATTAAATATTGGATGTCTAAGCACGACCTGGAAAAAACTAGTTCATACACTCATCTTTAGTTGTCTTGACTACTGTAACAGTGTTTTGACAAGACTACAAAAAAAATCAATTAGGAAACTACGGCTTATTCAGAACTCAGCTGCTCGTGTTCTCACAGGAACCAAAAAAGTAGACCACTTCAGTCTAGTTCTGAGGTCTTTCCACTGCTTGTGTTTGCCAGAGAATAGACTTTAAGGTTATGCTAGTGGTTTATAAAGCTTTGAATGGTTTATCACCAAAGTACATGACTGACCTCCTGACCCAGTATATACCAGCCAGACCTCTCCACTCATCTGGATTGTCTTTGTACATGACATGTGCTATACAAATACATTTGACTTGCCTTGTTTTAGTATACCACATTTTCAGTAGAGCTCATTGCAACTTTGACAGTTACATTTTGAACAGTTGTATTAAACTGTTGCCCATCCATCTTCAGAACCCACGGGATCCCTTTCGGGTTCTCAGTGCTGCCAGGGCCTTACTCGGGTACAAGAAGGGGTCGCTAGTGGCAGGGCAACAATCATAAACTCAAAGACACTCAGATTCACACCTGAGGGCATTTTAGAGTAACCAAATACCCTTTGAAATGTGTCATTGGACAGTGGGAGGAAGCCAGAATCCTTAAAGAAAACCAAAAAAACTCACAAGGAGAACATTCAAACACCACACAGAAAGATCCCAGCTTGGAACTTGAACTAGTGTCTTCTCAGAGAGACGAGAGCGCCAACCACTGCTCCACTGTGCAGTCCTAAACTGTTGTCCTCTTACTCAAAATATTAAAATATGAGTGATATCATTAGGTTAGCTGCAAGAAAAAAAAACAAAGAAAGATCTATGCAAAAATAAATTGGACCCTGCTAAATGAGCCCACAAATTATAGGGGAAGTTTCTGCCTAACTGTTTTGTCAAGGGGTTGTTAGACATGGTGGATAAGAGTTCTACCCACTCTGATGCACAAAATTAACCACATAAACTAGTTTGCATACTACCATAAAAGGCTGATTTAGTGAAGATGATAATTCACTCCAATAACAATTCAAATGTAAAGCAAAAAGGGTTTCAGAGTGAACCAAAGACCAAAACAAAAAAAAAGCTAACTTATCTGAACCCACAAGTGCAACCTTCAATGGCAATGAGGAAAACAGAAAAAAAGTAATAACTATACTTATCTAACTTCACAAGCTGGTACTCACGCACGCACGAATCCTTTCAGTTGAGTGAAAGCAAAACTATGACATTTATGAAGTCCTCCATCAGCTCTGATTCAATCAGGAGTCTCCACCAGTTAGTAACCCACAACTGAAAACAATGATCACAAACATGCCACACAACGATTTACCAAACACAGCAAGTTCCCACTCTGCCGCAAAAAAAAGCATCGCTCACCATAGAATACAAATCAAATAACTACAAAAGCAGCCACAGCCAAACACAAAAGATGGAGGTCAAATGCAAATCAAGCAAAACCAACACGGAGGAAGATAGAAATTCAATTATGGGATGCAGTTCTCCAATCGTGTTGTCTGAAAAAGTTTTCGTGTTCACTTCTCTCCAGCATGACAGCAAGGATGTTGATTAGCTATTAATTCTCATGGCTCACTCACAATTGTATCCTCAGAAGTTTAAGTCTGTGGATCTTCCAGCAATTTCTGAAAATGTGGTTAATCAAATAGTAGAGATGGGATTTATGGCTCTTTGAAGGGAGCTGAATCTTTTGGATCAGTTTATTTCAAAGAGCCGTTCAAAAGACGGGCTCATTGAGGCTTTTTTTCATATTTATTCACTTTTAAAAACCCAGCTAGGGGTTTATTTATTTCATCCTGGGAATAATCATAGGGAGGATTGATGGACTGCAATGTGGATCAAAATAATTCCAATTCAAATTTCCCATTAATAATTGAGTTGCATTAGCTTTGAAATATCAGTTATTGCTTCATTTGACTTCTATGAAAAATATATTAAAGTCTGATATGGATTCATTGCAAATATTCAACTACCATATTTGTCTGTATAAAGCATGTGTTTGTGTACTTTGAATAATGTTATTGATGCAACAGCTAAACCAGGGCTCTGCAACCTTTAACAGTAAAAGAACCATTTGATCCAGTTTCTTACAGACAAAACTGAGCAGAGCTGCTCAGTATCACTACACTGTCTATAAAAATTCACTTTATATTTGTTTGTGTTCTATTAAGTCCTTTATTTGTAACATGGACATTTTTAATATTTACAATAATTAAGTTATAACAGTCTTATATTTTTCAGTAGGCTATAATGCCATTTTTTATTTATTTTTTTACTCTGACAGTAGCACATACGAGTTCCTTTCAAAATGAAATTGTGTGCTAAAAGAAATGTACTTGCAGTTTTCATTAAAATGCCATTCGTTAATTTAAGAACCTTACTTCTTAACAGAAGTTAAGTACTGCTGGGCTCTAAACTTATTCTAACAATAAACACTTCTGAATGTAGATTTAATCATCATTATAATAAGTCATCTAATGTGTGCATTTTGGAGGATTGATGAAGAACACAAGGCCTCTTACTTTAGTGTCATTTCAGGAGTGGTAAAAATCGAGTTTATTTTAAAAGATCCCTTCATTTAAAAAAAATTAACCTAAATGATAACATGATACTATTAAACCCGTTACTTATACACAATAAAAAACAAATCAGGATATAGAAGCTTTATGCAAACACTTCTAGTGAAAAATTTAATCACAAGACCATTTTCACCAAAACTCATGACAGAAGGACAACTCTTTCCTTGCAGGCCATTTTTCTGCCTTGAAATATTGTTGTAATTATAACTGCTAATACAGATGTAAACAATATGTACAAAGTAAATTCAATTGGTGTTCCCACTGCAGCAAAATCCCACATTTCAGACAGTTAAATTTGTATTCATCCCGGGTGCAATGTTATGTTCTGCTTTGTGTGTCGTTTTGTAGCTCGCCTCAGGTGTGGCTGAACAAACACCAGAGATTTAAACACTTCTCTGGCAGCCAGGTGTTCATTTCACTAACAATGGAGCTGCAACGTCATTGTGCTACGCGCCAGCTCCATCCTCTCATCACAAATTAGAGAGCTAGGCCTCAGCCACTGCCTCGCTTCCAAGTCCGACTTGTAAATGGTCTTTTTATTTAAGGCATCCCCTTTGTTTCTCTAATAAAAGATCCCTCTTATTTGAAATGCAGGTGATTAAAATGAAGGATGGGAAAATGGATGGGAGAGGGATTGGAGGGAGGAAAGGTTAAGGTATACCCTGAAAGGGTTCTTGTTTAATTCATGGTTTCTTTTTTGATGAGGATTTTTATACAACAGGGGTTTAGCCCATTTTCTGCCAGTATCATCCTGGTCTTACTTAAAAATGTGTTTGGTTCACAGGACAGCAAATTAATATTGCTTAAAAGATCGACGTCTTATTTAGTAGTCAGGAACAGATTCCTTTTTGTCAAACACCTAAACCTATTTGCTTCTCTTTATGCAAATAATACCACACGGGGCTGATAATATTGCAATAACAGCAAGGTTGATAATATTATACAGGGGCTCAGGATCCATATTTGCCAAAAATTAGATTATGCTAAACTTGAGTAGAAAAAAATCTCCTTGGAGGCATTTCAGAGCTGTTCAGCCTGGATGTAAAGCCTTGCAAAAATTCCACAAGGACTTGAATTGCCTGCTAGTTCCAAAACATGAACTCATTTTAAAAGGAGGGAGTCAAGGATTCATGGGAAAGTGCTAATCTGATATTAAGCAGATAGCGTGGTAATGTTGCTGATTGTCATAAATGAGCACAGTGTTACTGCTGACAGAGCATTCTATTTAGAAGCGAAAGCTGACATATACATTGTTTTACTGAAGTTCTGGTGCATTGTGGCTCCAGAGCTAGACCTCAGTTAGCCAATTCAGTAGGGAGCTGAGAGTCTGAACGAGTGTAATTGTTCGTGGTTATTTGTTTTAAATGAGTGGAACTGTGATGGACTTTACAACCTGTCTCTCTCATCATAGAGACTGGTATTGGCTTTGACCACCCACACAAAAGTAAATTAAAATTCCAAAGTGTAAGCTGAAAGGCGCTTATTACAGAAAAACAGTGAAGCAACAAGTATTTGTTAGACAGCTATTCTGCAAGTTGTCCCACTTAAACAAAGGAGAGGGCTGTAATGTTCATCATGTAAACTCTTCAACTGTTTGAAACAGAATGTAAAATAGATAATCTAGGAAATCACACAATTTATTTGTTCAATTTGTTAATTTAATAATTGGAATCTGTTTGAACTGGTTATCTGCATAAAAGACCCTGGTCCATACACATGAGTAGATAGACTGAAAACTCTCCACCATGACCTAGAGCAGAGAGCTGTCTAAGAACACTAGGAACATGATTGCACACCTGAACAAGACTGGAAAGAACCAATCTACAGTAAGCAAGCAGCTTGGTCGGCGGAGATCAATTATTAGACAATGGAAGAAAAAGTACTAGAACACTGACAAGTTTTCCTGGACCTCGATCTACATGCAAAAGCTCACCCTGTGGGGCACAAATCGAGGATGGTGAGGAAACAACTACACGAGGGGAACTCGTCAATGACCTAAAGAGAGAGACCACAGTAACAAATGTTACCATCAGTAACACATGATGTCAAGGATTCTAAAAACCCGTAGTGCTCCAAAGGTCCCCATTCTGCCAGAGCCCATCTGTGTGATCCAGAGGAGGATTGGGAGAAGATCATGTGGTCAAATGAGACCAAAATAGAACTCTTAGGTATAAACACCACTGGCTGTGTTTGGAGGGGGAAAGATGCTGAGTCACATCCCAACAAGATCAGATCCACTGTGATGCATGGGGGTGGAAACATAGTGCTTTGGAAGATGTTTTCTGCAAAGGGAGCAGGACAACTGATGCATGTGTCAAGGAAATCATGAATTGGGCCATGTATCATGAAACGTTGAGCAAAAATCTTCTTCCATATTGAGAAAACACGGTTGAACTTTCCTGTATGAAAAAGACCCCAAGCACACCACCCAACAACAAAAGAATAGATACATAAAGTCATTTCAAGGTTCTGGAGTGGCCTATCTCCGGACAACAATCCAGTTGTGTTTGTTGTAGGAGTTTGAAGTCTTTGTTGCCCAGCAACAGCCCCAAAACATCACAGCTCTTGAGAAGTTCTGTCTGGAAGAATCAACCAAAATAGCAGCTACAATGTGTCCTAATCTGGTAAAGACCTTCAGGAAACATGTGACCTCTGTCATTGACAAACAGGGTTACATTACAAAGAATTGACATGAACTTTTGACCACTGAATATTGACCAAATATTAACTTTCTTTGCCATTATACAAATAAATTAATTAAAAATATAGAATGGCATTTCCTGGATTCTTAAATAGTCTGTCTCTCTCTGTTAAAGTGTACCCATGTACCTCTTTCATCTTTTTAAGTGGGACAACTTGCATAACTTTCTGTCAGATATGTTTTTTTGCCCCACTGTACAGCAGGCGTTTTCTTTTTAGGACAGTCAACAACTCAGCCTTTTCTTAAAAGAAACATCTGAGCATTTCAAATTATGAGTTGGACACTAATGACTCCCTTTGAAAACCCTTGGAAACATTTATTCCATTTCTATGCATCCATTTTAACCGTGGTTGTATGAGTCTATTCGCAGTTAAAAGAAAATGCAAGGCAGCAAAGTTAGCGAGCAAAACCTCATCTCTACCTGGTCAAAACTTTGAAACTCTCAAAGGCTTCCTGATGAGATTTAAAGTGGAGGTGCTGACCCTTAACATGTCCATTAAAATATGCTGAAAACTTTCCATAAAGTTTAAACACAAACATGTGAATATGTCCAAGTCAGAAACTCCTTTATAAAGAAGAATGGGTTTTCATAGAATGATTTAAGAAATACTGGGGGAAAAAAATGTTTTCTGTTAAAAACATAAACTTTTTTTTACTTTTCTGAAAAAAAACCCAAAAGATTAAAGTTTTTCTTTATTTAATGAGTGAATTCAACCTTTTGACGTGTATTAACTCAAGCATCAGTTCAAAGTTTGTGGATTTCTGGTTAACAAAGTGAATAAGACTGTCAGTTCTCCGTGCTGCCCTTTAATTGAAACTAAAAATGAAAACTCTGCCGTCTTGCCCCACTAACTGTTGTTTTACATTTCTATTTCATTATCCTGCTTCCAAATGCAAAACCAACAAATGCAATGTAGTCCCCTCAGATGGACAGGACACAATGAATCCCTCCTCTCTGTTCTGTGCGTGCCACATGTCTGCTCACAGGCACGGCTCAGTGCACCACCCTCCACTGGAGCTCTGCCCAGCATTTCACTGCGGTTTGTACTCAGATCTTAGGCTGCCTCCAGGGGATGGGCCTGCTGGCTCTGCAACACTAACAAGTAAGAGTCTTTTAGGAACTTTTACACTGAGGGCAGACAGGCTTGCTTTGTACTTGTTGAAAAGCCTTTGACCTCCAATGTATTTAAAAGATAGAAGAGCTCTACCTTCCTCTTTATCCTCTTCTACACCTCTGAGGACAAGTCTGGTCTCAGTACAGAGGTGGTGCAGAAGATATCCTGCAGAGAGGACTGGGGATTGGACTTCTACCAAATCCATGGGACACCACGTGTTATTTCTGAGCATAAAGACACTTTTATTTTGCTGTTTTCCTTTGCCCTTTCCCATTCTGAGTCCTCTGAGTGCTATTATTTACCCTCTTATAAAAATCAGTACACAGAAAAGATTATGCACTAAGCTTGTAAACTGGGAAACAATGGTTTCTTCCTTTCATTAAAAAACAGATTCTTCTGAGGTGAAAGCATCTTTTTCTTTTCTAGCTTCTTCAGTGCTACACAAATATCAATACAAACATATTCATGATAACAAAGGCTGTTTAAACACCAGTGATTTCAGATGTTACTCTTGAAATCTAGATGAAATATTTTTGGGGACTCTAAACTTTAATGGCTGTCATACCAAAGCAAAGATCTCTGCCTTTTTCTACCACAGCTCCTATTTTTCTGTTAATCTCCCAGTAAATTAGCTGGCTATTTCCTGCAGTAAGTCTTTAAGACGTGCACCTGGAGCATGGACAACCAAACACAAGCTTCAAAGAAACCAGACAACTGTCTGTTCCTATAAGACATCTGTGGCTGTGCGAACGCAGCTTAGTGTCTCCCAGTGCCTGTAAACTAGCTCGGACACTCATTTCCATTTCGTTTTTCCACACTCTCTTATCATCCCTCCTTATAGGCAACATGGGAATTTCCTGGAGGAGTGTTCTGTGTTCTGAATAAAAGAAAGAAAGAGTGGAAAACGGCAAAGCTCTCAAGAGAATTCAATTTCGATTGCTTAAAAAGCATGCTGTCATAATTTGCTCTTTTGAGTTGTGATATAGCCAGCCTCACAACAGCAGTTTGCTTTACTCCATGTGATATCTCCTTGCACATACAGTTGTGCATGCACACACACACCGTATTAAACATTGTCAGTTGCTTCAAACAAGCTTTTCTATAGAGCCTGAAGCACATCTACAGTGAACCCTGCTGTGTGTGATCGTTTGTCTTCTGTACCAACCCTCACTTGATCATCAAATAAATTAAAACTTCCTTTCTCTGTGTGCTCCCTGTTGACTTTCTCCAGACTCAGTTTCAAGGTTTGGACTTCTGTGGGGTCTCCTTCTAGGCTACTTCTTTTGTGCTTTTCTTTTTTTTAAAGTCTTTGTTCAGTTTGCACGCACTCTGTAGAATGATTTTCTGTTTTTCTATATTGTCTAAATGCCTCTAGAAGGCATGTACAAAAGTTATAGAGAAGCTAAGTAATTTCTATAGTTCCCCTGCTATAAGCTGAAACTGATGAGAAATGGCTCATTTTTACCTCAGTTTCACTGGAACAACATAAAACATCATTAAATATTTTTGTCTAGTTTCAAGTTAAAATATCTTTTTACACGTGATTTGCAACATATTTTTATTATAAGAAAATAAGAAAATTAATTTGAACATCTTGTTGAGTCATTTGTTCTTGAAAACATTTTTTTTTAGTTTTTTTTTTTAGTTCATTGTAGCCGTCATCCTGTTAGGTGTGTGAAATTTATTCTGTGCATTTGACTCACCCCTGGGAAAGCGGTGAGCTGCAGACACAGCCGCGCTCAGAAACCATTTGGTTGTTTAACTCCCCAATCATATTTCCTCAATAATACTTTTAGAACTTTATTGATAAAGGCACATTCATTCTATTTTTTAATAATGACATTTTTGTTGTTGCGGTAATCAGATATAGTTGACTGTTGCCTTTAAAAAATCAATATTTCTTAATTTACCAAAAGAAAATTACAATGAATTTGCTTGGGTGAAAGCAACTCGTGTATGAGATACAGTTGCAGTGCTTAACAGGGTGTGATCACTAAATAAAACCAGTTTTTCCATTTACCATGTTTTACCATACAATGAAAGATGTATTAATATTAAAAGTAGAGTTTTTCTTTCTAAGTCATTCTGTAACAAAAGGGAAAAATTGTTCTGGTACAGTCTTGAGATATCTCAAGATACGTATCGTATCGTCAAACTCTTGCCAATACACACCACTGAAGTGTATCGTTAATTTCAAAATTGTCTTTTTCTTAAAAGAGCAGAAAATGGCAACTAATTTTAAGAAATAGTACAAAGACAAATTCTACTAGTTCTACTGGCATAAAGAAAAAAAAGTCTTGTCTTCTTTGTTTTTTAACTTGTTTTGAGAAGGACCTTTTTTCTCATGTTGGCATGATACCAAACATTAAAACTCACTTAAGGAGTTCTGTCTTTCTGCCCTCTGTCTCAGTTCCTGAAAAACACTTGCTGTATTACTAAATTTATAAACAGCTATTTTTGTTTTTTGCAGGTTCTCATTCACTTGATCAGCACTGCAAGCTTTAGACAGTATGTTCAGCAACACTGGGGGAACAAATGGGACCGATCTCCTCACTGCCTTCTGCAACTGCACTGAAACAAGTTACCTGGTGACTCTGGATGTGTTTCATGAGAAGCTACTGCTGCAGATATTCTATAAGTCTGAAGCAGCCAGCATCACCCTGCATGCTTCTGTACGCCAGAGCAGCAGACAAAGGAAGGTGAAGGAGGCCAATGCACTCACAAGATCATCAGGAAGGTCACCGTTGTTGTGTGTGTGTGTGTGGGTGGGTGGGGGGGGGGGGGGCAGTGGAGAAGAGGATGTTGTACAAAATAAGGACAATATTAGCCTTTCCCTCACACCTCATCCATAATAAGCTGATCAGCTACAAGAGCTTGTTTTGCTGATTTATCAACCCTTCGCCTCAGAGCGACACAGGAAATTATTTCTGCCTGTCGCCACCAAGCTGTTTAACTCTTCACTGTAACTACACTGTGATGAGTCACCTGGACACCCGTTACTTAAAAATTGCTTTAAGTAAATGTAGAAAAAATATATATTGTTTTTTTGCTTGTTTGTTTATCAACACAGGGTGAAGCAATTCAGGTGGGTTAAAAAGTTTTTGCCATAATATAAAAAGACAAGAACAAAAAAACTTTTTTTCACAATTTACCTTAAGTGCTAAAAGCACATGCCTTGGCTTGCCCTCCTGATGTGTTTAACTGAAATTCTGTGCTGTTCTGTCCTCACCAGCTTGCTAGTGAGTTTTGTTTTGTTTTTTTATTGCCAGCAGCTCACTGTGTTCCTACAGACAGTAAAGTGACATGGCTTACAGCATGTCCTTCTGCATCAGGCTGCTCTTACCTATAAGTCAATCACTTCTTTTAAAAAGAAGAAAACATGTATTTTTCTAAATTCAGCATCCAAATACTACATTTGTGCTCATACATTTACATACCCCGGCAGAAATTAGGATTTCTTGATCATTTTTCATAAAATACGAATGATGACACAAACACTTTTTTCACTCATGGTTAGAGTTTTGGTGAAGCCATTTACAGTAAAAAAAAATGTTTACCCTTTCCATCCATCCGTTTTCAAAACCTGTTTGGTCCTTTTTGGTGTCACTGAGCTGCTGGAGTGTAAGCCGGCTACTCGTGGGCGAAGGCAGGATACACCCTGGACAGGTCGCCAATCTCTCACAGGGTCTGTTTACCCTTTTTAAATCATAATGACAACAGAAACCTCCCAAATGACCCAGTTCAAAAGTTTACATATCCCAGTTCTTAAAAAGTCATATTGCCTCCTTTTACATCAATAACAGCTTTAAGTCTCTTGTGGTCGTTGTGGATTAGGTTCTTTATTTTCTCTAACGGTAAAGCAGACCATTCTTCTTAGAAGAAAATCTCAAGTTCCTTTAAATTCTTGGGCTGTCTTCCTTGAACTCCCATTTGAGATCTGCCCAGAGTGGTTCAATAACTTTTAGGTCAGGAGACTGAGACGGCCCCTCCAGAACTTTCACCCTCTTCTGTGGTGACCAATGACAGATGACCTTAGCCTTGTGTTTTGGACTATTGTCTTGTTGAAATGTCCAAGTGCATCCCATGCACAGCCTCTAAGCTGAAGAGTGCAAGTTTCCTCCAGCATCTTCTAATAACGTGCTGCATTCCTGTGCTTTTGTAGCTCACACATCCTCAAACCATCAGCGATCTGTTTCTGTTTCACAGTAGGAATCGAGTTATTTTCATCATAGATCTTGTTGACTCCTCTCCAAATGTAATGTTTATGGTTATGACCAAAAAGTTGAATCTTGGTCTCATTACTCCAAACTACTTTGGTCCAGAAGTTTGGAGCCTTGTCTTTGAGATGTTTAATGTATTGTAAGCAAGCTATTTTGTGACGTTTGCACAAAAGACAGGTTTAGTCGCCAAAAAAAGCCTTTTTCTGGCGACTTAACCATGCAACCCATTTTTCTTCAGGTGCCTCCTTATTGTGCATCTTGAAACATCCACACCACATAAGCTGAATCACAGCTGAAGTTATCTATGGGTTCTTCTTTGCATCCCTAACGATTTTTCTGGCAGTTGTGGCAGACATTTTTGTGACCATGGTTTGATTTCAACAGAACCCTCACTTTCAACTTCTTGTTCAAAGTTTGAACACTGCTGACTGGCATTGTCAGTTTCTTGGATATCTTCTTATGTCCCTGTCCTGTTTTGGACAGTTCAGTTACCTTTTCCTGTAGATCTTTTGACAGCTCTCTAGCTTTCCCCATGATTCAGGATCCAGAAATGTAATTGCAGCACCGGATGAAAGATACAAGGGTCTGGTGAGAGCCCAGAAATTCCAAGATCTTTTTTGCACAAACAATGAAAACAGACAAATGAGTCACAAGTGAGTTACCTTTAGTAGTCAATCAAACCCTTTGGTATCTACTTTTTTTATGTTTTGAGAAAAATAAAAAATCAGGATATATAAACTTTTGAATAGGAAGTTTCTGTTGTCATTCTGATCTATAAAGGGTAAACAGAATGTTTTGACAGAAAATTGCTCTATCCAACCACTAACTGAGTGGGAAAAACATTTTTGTTATTATTCGTGTTTTCTAAAAACTAAATAATAATTTCTTCTAGGGTATGAAAACTCATGACAACAACTGCATACACTAGTTACCAATGAGTTACTTAATTTAAGGTAAAAAAAAAGTGCAAGAAGCAGAAGAAAGATTGTGATTATTTCAATTGAAAAAAAAATCAAAATCCTATATTTTTGAGTGTAGTTCAATTTTTAGGATTTTTTTTTGTTTGTGGAACAATATATTTTCATTTCCACCATTAAACATCCCCACACATTGTTAGTCATCTGCTCATAAAGGCTTATGATGCCCAACATGAGATGACATGAATACTTCTCTCTGGCCTGTCCACAGCCTTGACAGAAAAACTAAGGAATTATTATCAGTTATCTGTTTTGGGCAATATATGTACAACAAATCCATAGAAACAAACAAAAAAAAAATCATCATTCTGTATACCATAACATATACCATATAGTGGTTTCATGGACCAAGAAATAAATCAGTTTTTTTTTGGACTATTATTAAATATAAAGAACCTCAAGCGTACGTCTTAAATGTTATAGTTAGAGAAAAAGAAAAAAATTAATCTGCACTGTCTTCCCTCTGAGTTAAACAAACACGTAACGTAAACAGACAGAGACTTATTGTCATTAGAAAATGCACAGAAGTCATATTATCAAATACTCATTCCTGAGCTTTTCAAATTTTTGTGAACAGGTAAAAAAATGTCCATCTAAAGAGAGGAGGACAAATCTTTATAAAATATTTTAATCCAAAATCCATCATGTAGTATTCATAGAGTACTTCAAATTGTGAACCATTGTCCAGATATACGGGCCTTTGTCTTGACCTATGTGCAGGTAAATGGTGGCTTCTCCCTCTATATTTGCCCTTGTTTATTGTGGAAGAGTGCACCTGTGTTGATTTTGTTGTGTGAATATGAGGTGTGTTCTTTGTGGTGTCGAAGCATCTTGGCGGGTTTGCTCAACAGTACTTCTTCCCTTTCTGCTTTTGAGTCCTTGGTCTTAATAGTTTTCTGTTAATAGTTAGCTGTCTTAGCTCTACCTTCCAGCTAATTTGAAATAGAAAACAAAGAAGGCTTCCTGTTTGCTGCAGCAGTTCATTAAGGGGCAGGAACTCCTTTGAATGTTGGAATTCTCACTAATGGTCCATCTGACTCTTGGGCTTGAACTCGCTGTTCTAAATAAAAGTTGTATTTAACAAAGCAAACCTATATGATTGAGATTTTAGAACAACGTCGTTTTTAAAGTAATAATTATCCTTTTTATTTTGTAGGAGTGCCGGGCTGAGATTTTGGGAGCTATTAGTGTTAATCCCAAAATTGTAAAGCTGCCTATGGTCCCAATTCTCCCTTCTTTTATAGCAGCTTCAAAACAGCTTCTTTGCATCTTAGAGGCACTTGGCAAGATTCTAAAAAGTTTTCAATGATTTAATCTTTGCATAAAAGTTCTTTCCTATCATGGTTCAGAACTTCCTTTAAAATATATTCATTCTCAATCTCTTCCACTGCTGTGTTGTTATATGCAGCAGACATCTCCACCAGGGGATGACTTCAGAGCATTTCCATCTGCTTCATAATCAATTGTCATCACAGACCCCAGTTTCTATGTAACAGCCACCTTTCTCTTTGCCTCTGTGGTAGTCATTTAGTCATTGGAAAGCCTAAATGATAGACGATGAATCACACATTCCAGCTCTTTTTCCCCTTCCTTTAATCATCCAAGTCTATTTCCCTCTGGTCGAGGCCTTTCAATGATATCTGACAAAAATAAAAAAGTAGCCTCATAATTCTGTTGTACTTGCTTAGTTCAGATTTGACCCAAGTCCCAAAGTATTCAAGGCTTTCACTTATTGATAATATTTTAATTGAAGTAGTTTGCTTTTAACTCTACTTTTTGTGAACAGCAGGGTATCATGCCCTACTTTTACTTACTGTTCTGAAACAGAATCCAAGAGTTTTACCTGGGTCACTTTTGACCTGAGACAACACAAAAGCTTCATGGTAAACCGGAAGTTGTCAGAAAATGCAAACCTTCCTGCTTTTCTCCAGAATGTTGTTAGAAATTGTTTTCCTATCCAGCTGAAATAACAGTGTGACCAGCAAGAATCTGCATGTTTTGTGTTTTAGTGAGAGACATGCATTTGATGCTGGTGAACGGATGTTGGTTCCCAGAACGTGTTGCTATAGGGACCAGCCTGGGTGAGCAAAAACACAGCAATGTTAGAATGGTTCTACTTAATTTACAATGAAAGTTTGTGCGACGTTAAGAGCCAGAGCAATAACAACATTGCAATGGGTATCTGCACTATCTGTGTAAAATACCTTTTTTAAATAATTACACATTAAATTTTAAAATCGTTATATTTAATAATGTACAGAAACAAAAAGAAATGAATGTGCTTTGCAGAAAAGGGTTATTATTGCCTCCAGCAGTTCTATGAAAGCCAATTAAATGCCAACATGAAGTTCATTAAATAATTACAGCGAGGGTCCTCTCTTGATTGATGAGCTGATGATGTTTGTGAGAAAGTCATTTTAAACATCAATCAGTACCAGGGGCGGAACTAGAGCATTTGAAGGGGGTCAGAAGACTTTGTAAGGATTGCAAATGAGAAGGGCGGAATCAAAGGCCATTAAAATTGAAAGGATTGAAACTATGTATTTCTAACCGTTTTATTGTTTTTATTTCATTTAAAAATATATATATTTTGTTATTTTTCGAATTCTTTAAAAAGGTTGTATTGATAACTTCTAAATTTTCATTAATAATCATAATAAAATTGTCTGGGGGGGGTTGTTAAGTGGGGAGCATAGCTTCTTGCTGTGGGGGGCAGCTGAACCGCTCTGTGAGGCCAAAGCTGCTAAAATGACTGTCAAGATCGAGATTTAATAAAAAAGCACGTTTGTCAATAGAATCAGGAATCTGAGAGTTAGTGACAGATCTCTCTATTTATTGTTACGTTCAAATAATAATTAACCCACAGAAATTCATATTACTAGACCGAGTTTTGTAAATTAATCTACAACTTACTATGAAAACAAGAAATAACTTTGTCACTTTGATACAGTGTGACAAATTAAACTTTTACAGATGATATTTCTTTTAACTTTAACATAAAAAGATATTTTTAATAATGACAAGTATCTGATATACATATTCATATGAAGATTTAATCCTTTGACCTCAGACAGCTTGAAGGGAAAAACACAAATACTTTTATGTTGAACGTTGGACTTACTGATCTCAAGTTGTTTGGTGGTAATCCCATCAGGGGGTCAAGAGTTCAAATCTCATGATTGACGGTTGTTGTAACCTTGGAAAAGACACTTATGCCAACGTTGACAGATCAAAACATGATGGTGTGAAATTACTTCATGTACAGTAAATGTTGTCTTGACAGCAAGGTATAGTTTTGATCAATTAATTAAATCTCCAGTTTTCAGACATTTTCATTAGATATATTGTTTCAGCACAAGCATGGTATATGCAGAAACGGCATTTTATCAGAGATGCCTTCAGTGGCTGCGTGGTGATCTAAAAAGCCATAAGAAATTTGGACAGAGGTGAAGCTGAGTTTCATCCCTAATTCTTTTATTGTAACTATTCTGTCATCCTCTACCACTAAATAACTGCCTGTTTGATCTTATTATTCACCTTATCAAATCATATTCCTTTTTCCAAGACTTATGGTCATAAACATTCACAGGAATGAAAAGCATTCTTGGTCTGTGACCAGAACACATTCCATCTTCTTCTCCTATTCTCAAAATGAAAATTTAGAGGATTTAATAAAAACCTTTTGCACTGTACTTCCACAGCTTTACTTTTCTCATCTTTAAAGGATCATTATATATCCATGAGAGCTTTTCATTTTCTGTAATGTCAAATTTATTTTTGAAGTTACAAATGCTCGTTTAGTTAGAGCCAAATTGTTTTCACAGTAAGAAAACTGTACTGAAAAATGCCTTTTTGTTTGAGACACATTCAATACTCATAGAAGCTGATCTGCACAGCTTAGAAATCTTTTTTTTTAAAACCTTCTATCAGAGAGCAAACACACAGTATGAACAACACTACTTTCCTGCAATTGTGCAAGTTAGCTTTCCACAGTCTGAACATCCTAATCTTTCTGTCCTCACCCACCTCCTCCATGAATTCACTCACATAAACGTTTAGTATCCAAAGAGGAGGAGAGGACACACAACAACTAAACTGTTTATGAAGCAGTAAAGCATCTATTCAATCACTCACCTAAGATCACAACTAATAAATGCTAGCATACAAAAATCACATTCTGCAAAGTGACTATTGATCAGCAATCAATACGCTGCATTCATGCCTAACTATGATGCCTGGCGGCAGACAGCAAGCGGCATCAAGGCTCCTTGTAAACATTATTAATCAGGCTAGATTCTGTTCATCGAGGGGGTAAACACATTAACCATCAGAATGTGACAAATTGCAAAATATTGCAACTATCAGCAGCTTAAATGAGAAACTTCTGTCCTTGTCAGTTAAATCTTTCAGTAAGTGTGGAAATAACTGCTCAACATTCATAACTGATGATTAATGGCATTGCATTAATGTCAAAGTGAACTTAACACCAGGGGGAGACAAAGACCCTTTAGAAAGAAAGACATTCTCAATTACAGATGAAAAGATTAATGACTCCACAGGATATTTTATCATGTCTCAATAAAAATAGCTACACCTCTCTCTCTTTGGTATCTAGGAGGAATCAAGAGGAGTACAGGCAGCTGCAGAAAAGAAGACATGTATGTGCTTTGCTCCCTTATCACCAAATTCAAGAGTTGTTAACTGTCACTTCCGTGGTAGGGATGCGACCCTAAGCAGCTCATTCAGACTGGAGCTGCTGAGCATGATGGTTCATTTGGAACGTATCTCTGCAAGATGTGGGGCATGTTACTAGGTTGTGTCCTGAGGGAAACATATTGGGACAATAGCGCTGAAAAGGAGAAGAGACAGCGAGGGAGGGGGAGCTACAGAATTGCACTCTCACAGTGTATCTGAAAGCCATAATGGCATATTGCTGGTGAGTTTATAGATTGTGGTGGACAATCAATAAACAATTTATGTGAACTTGATTGATGGCTGTAAAGGGCACACCCATAGAAAAGGCAGTTTAATGTTTGTGGTGACATTTCTTCCATACTTACTTGCTACATTTCCTCTTGAATTAAACAGTTATTAGTGACACTTTCTTGTTTTTTTGTTAATATCAAACCATAATTGGAATGCTTAGCTATCACATGCTGCTATCTTTCCAGAGGATTCTGCCTTGTTACAGGGTTGCTATAACAACAG
Organism: Oryzias celebensis; assembly: GCA_014656515.1. Taxonomy (NCBI): domain Eukaryota; kingdom Metazoa; phylum Chordata; class Actinopteri; order Beloniformes; family Adrianichthyidae; genus Oryzias; species Oryzias celebensis. The sequence continues at coordinate 64,992,788 of BNCR01000012.1, read as the reverse complement.
CTGCAGCTATATCTGTCACCGCTGGGTCATGGCTACCTAAAAGAGCAACATACATCCCATCATGTCAAGACTGTCGGTCCATGTTTCTTTTGTCATTTTCCACGGACCACCTGGCCTTGAACATTGTTGAATAGCTTATGTGGAAAAAAAGGGAGGAGGGGTTGTCAGTCTGCAAAAAGCTTAATCACCACTGTTTCAAAGAAATGGTTTTTCCTTCCCTTTTTTGACATCAAAGAGAAACAGATCGAAATCATTTTTTTTTGCTTCTGTACATTATTTCTCTGCAGTGTTAATGAACACCAAAAACACTAGAGATGCTTTCTGAAGTTGATTTAAGATCAGCCACGTTTGTCTCCCCCAACAACTACACTCACGTATAACAAGGAGAACTCACAGAAAGTCAATAAAGGCTCTTTTTCTGTTTTCTAGTTAAAGTATGAAAATAAATTCAGAGTGTTGTGGACCCGTAGCTTATCAGCATCTGTGCAAGAGTGTCCAAACAGGAGTCGCTGTAATGAAAATGAATAACTCAGCTCACAGCTCGGTTGGATGCACTGTGTTTAATCGTTCAAAAGTAGCTCAGTCACACATGAGATGCACTGCTTCTGTCACAGCTATGGCATGACTGAATCAAATCATAAACATTTCTACAGCATTGCACTATAGAAAGAGGCACACATTTAGTCGCAATAGCAAAGCTACTTCAGACCTTTAGCAACAGTCAAAGCTTAAAAGTTACATTTCTGTCTAATGAAGTGCAGTAAGACTTGACCTGCTGATCTTTGACATCAGGGATGAATGTGGATTAAATACACAGGCAAATAAAGAAAATAAATATATGTACAGATTAGTTCGGAATTTTAAAAAAATGATTTGGATGTAATAGTTTCTATATTGTTACAATGTAATTTCAATAATGCGTACATAAAAAAAGAAACAGTGAAAGATGCATCCTGTAAAAAAGATTTACAATCCTGACATCGCACCAATACGAATAAAAATGTGACCCAAAAATCACATCATTTCATAGAAAACATAATAAAAATAGTAAGCTAGTATTACATAGTTAGTATAGAAGTTTGAGTTTATTAGGCTTAACCACAGAAGGAAAAGCACATAAGGTATAAGTTCATAAAAGTTATAAAATTCACAGAGGCACTACTGACTATTAGGAAAGAGTTACCTACTCTAAATAATGGCAGGTCCAAAAAGAGCATGGCTGTTATTTATTAGGTAAAAAGTGCAAGACAGAAAAGGTATTTGTGAAAGCACTTAATCTTAGAAGCCTTTCATAAAGGTTTGAAAAGAGAAAAGAACACTGAAGAACAAAAAACTTGGCTATGTCAACTGGCTCTTCACAAAAACACATCTGATACATGGTAGTTCTGTATGGCTTACAGTTATGATATGACGGCGACATTTATGTGATCATGGCGTCGGTACAACTTTGTGCCACACAACACTGAGGTCTGGTAGTGACCGATCAATACCTAAAGAAAAAAAGAAAAAAAACAATTTTTCATCAAGGATCCTGGAAACAATTGAACCTTTAAAGACCCACTCCAATGAAAATGGTGTTTTTCTTATTTTTAAGATGTTCGTGTGACATTTTTCTCATGATGGAAGACATATATAAATAAAATTAAGATTAAAACTGTTTTTCTGAGAATTTCTTTTATTTAAATCGTGGAGAATCAGGAACATATAAAAAATGCTGTTTGAAAAAGCTTATAGTTGTTACAAACTACAATCAATGGCCTCCTGATCTGCTCCATTCCGATTCATCCACTTGCATACAAATAGATACATCTTCGTTTATCTTGTCTGAGCTGGTATCTGGCTCAAAACGGTATAGCTGGATAGCTCCAATATTGCTCGCCATTTTTGTTGCACTGCTAAAGTTAGCTTGACATTGAGAGGGGCTGTAAGCTGGCAGGAGAGAGTGTAAGCAAAGAGATGATGGGAGACGAGTTATGGCTTTCCTCCACAACAACAATTTCTGCCGCTATGCAGAAAATATGTAATAGAAATGGACGTGCTTTTTTATTTTGGCTAAAAATGACATAATCGTATTTTAAAGACTACAGGAAGGCTTTTACAATAGATCAGAAGGTGAATGATGATTGGATGATTGGCGTGGGACTTTAATTAAAAAAAGACACTTTTCAGCAAAATCTGCATTTTAGATCTCCAAAACAATTAGTTGTTTAACTTTTTGCACTATATGAACAGGCATATATCACCAATCATTTCTATGCAGATTTTTGCCAGAAAAGTCTGCATTTGCATACAATGTGTTCACAAATGCATCTATTTCATCAAATGTGATGGTAGGAAAATAGAGGCATTTTTGTATGGCACTACTAATGGAGATTTTGTGGTTTCAAAAATGGCAGGAATGAAGCCTGTGAAGAGAATGAGCAGAATGACACATGGAGGTTGTCGACTCAACACGACTTTACCACAAAGCTGCACAGTTATGAGTAACCAAGCCATGATTCAAAACAATGAAGGGATGACTTCACTGATCGCGGGTCAGGCTGACAGCATCTTGTGTAAAATACCGTGTCAATGAAAACCCATTTTATTCGGCAACTGGAGCAGCTGGATTGTCTTTCTGCTCTGAAGGAATGGCTAGGTAGTTTGTCCTGTGGGCAGATTGATAGAAAAACAACAGTGTCTAAAACCTTGTTATAATGCACTCTCTAGCAAGATACAACACAGATGAATGAGCTCTCTTAGCTTCTGGATCAGGGCAGCATTCGTGCTGAGACTTGCCTTTTAGTCACACATCTTCTCCAGCAAAGAGAGCTAATATTAGGAGATACAACTCATTACTGTAAAGCGATCAGTGGTGGGAGACTGGACATGGAGGAATCTTGACATCCACATTTAGTATTTAACAGCAAACTCTCAGTCTAATGAAAGTGCTACAACTAAAAAAAATGCTTTCAGCTTCAAGTTTCTGGATGAAGGAAAAAATGTATATTTTAGGAACAAGCCAACAACTGTCAGCAATTTTTAAAGTTTGCCTTGACTAACTCTTTTGCTGAGTGTTACTTGTTTAATGTTTTTCCCACATCTTTTTCTCTGGTAATATAATTATTACACCTAAACAACTAACAGAATCAACCAAATCAGTGAGGCTCATTAGGCCTGTTAGACAAAGCTGCTTCTTTGACCAAGACTGCCCACTAAGAAAGTGTCATTGTTAAATAACGATCTGGCCACATCCCATTAACTCTTAAAGATGTGGGAACTGATGAAATTAAGTGTTACACTCATTCAGTGGTGTATATGTGCCCATCCCATCTGTTTGCGGATCAGCAATCGGCTTAAACGCTGAGGGAAAATGATTTCGTACAAAGAAGGCAGCCCTCGAATGGCTGCAAATCATTGACTGTGAATGAGAAATGGACTGAGTGATTCTTCCCCCTTCGTGTACCAAACAGGAAGTGCCCGATGGTTCCAGGAAGCCAAAATCTAATAGACTTCTATTGTGAAATAAACAGCTGTTATTCAGTCATTACAACTGTCAAAATCACCCTTTTTGATCTACTTCTTTTTTTACATATTCTTGCAAATCCTATTTTTTTTTTTTTTGTTTTATTTTTTTCTGTAATGCAGGCTATTCAAATTATAAACCCATCAGATGCCTCAAAAAAGTATGTGATCTTGCGCCCATTGTTCAAAAGGTTTGGTTGACTATTGAGCAGTTTCAAGTGATGTGGGTGTGGCCTTCCAATAACCTCACTTCTGATTGGAGAGAGTGGTTACTGGTGATCATTGCTTACCAATGTCATCTGGCTCCAACATGCTGGCAACTGAATTGACATCATTTCACCAGAGCAAACAAGTCATTTTCTATGGGTGACTTCACACTCGCTCAGTCCAGTCAGTTCTCTTATAGAATCAATGGCTCAAATAAGCTACCAAACATGGCAATTTTTTAAACACGTCAACACAGTTGTAACAAAAACCAAAAAGCAGAGGAAAAATAATATCCAACAAAATACCTACTAAAAAATGTCATTTTTTTAAATCATTTTTTTCACCCAACTATCTGTTTCCATGCAGCCACAACCAATCCCAGTTACCAATCATTCACTGAAATAAAGTTTATCCCAACTCTTACTCCTCGTATTTTAAAGATATGTACTATAAAGGGTTGTCAATTCGAATGTTACTCCTTGATAACAAAAAAAAATTTCAGTGGCCCTTGCCCTTGAATCTTATCAAACTTTATTTGATATAATTGTTTTATAAAAGAAACAGAGTTGGAGTTAAGCTGAAGTGTTTTTGTTTTTTGATTAGTAGAAAATATCCTCATGTCTTGTGTGCTTTCTACCAGTACTCTCTTCAGGACATAAATTATCTGCAAAAGTTGTCAGCATGGATTGACTTGCCTCATCAAGTCTCTTACAGCACAGAGGGTGTGCAGAAAGTCACTTTCAGAAGAAGGTGAAAATCCATTCCGGCTGTTAAGGCTTGTTTAGAATAAAGAGCAGTCAGCAGACCTTAAAATTATTCAAGTCTGCTGACGTCTCTTAAATGTTAAGAGGAATTAAAGTTGCAGGAGGGTTAAAAGCAAATGCATTTTTGACTCAATTACTGCCTTGTCTGTCATTTTGCCTTCTTCTGTCTGGCTTTTTTCCTGTTAACTATTTTCTATATGTTTTTTTCATTATTATGTAATAACCAGTGACTAAAGAATGTACGAAAATAATTTTTACTGTGAACACAATGGAGCAAAAAGTCTTCGGCAATAAGTTCTGTAAAATGTCCTTTTTAAAAAAAATGGTAGAGGTCTGTTATACACATCACTGATGCGCTTCGACTGTGAGAATGCACCAGAATTTGTAATATGTAAAGAATTTATTTATATAATGTTGCAGAAAACAAGAATTTTGTTCATAACAAAAGCTCATTTTAATTCTTTGTGGTATAACCCTGGTTGGCCATGACACAGATCACACTTTCCCAGTAGGTCTTCACCTGGTTTGCACACATTGCAGCCACTCTTGGCCAGTCTTCCATGCAGATCTCCTCTAGAGCTGTGCTGCATCTGGCTTTTGGGAGTTGAGACTTTCAAGTCCTTCCTCAGATTTTCTATGGGATTGAGGTCCAGAGACCGGTTAGGCCATTCCAGAACCATGACATGCTTTTTAGTATGCCTAGTCACTTCTTCACTACTTAAGTAGCATGTCAAAGTTAGAGCCCCATTAGCCACCACACACCTGTGTGTGTGTGAAATTTGTTCTCTGGATTTGGTGGATTAACCCCAAAATCCAACTCCTTAACAAGTGTCAACTGGTATTATTATCCATCACTGATGAAAGGAGCTTTTTTCCCCCAAAGTGTCATTACTCCAAAATCTCATTCCTGCTTATTTATCTTTTCCTTGATACAGATCAGTTGCACTGTCCCCTTTACAGAAAAGCAGCAACAAAGAATGATGTTACCACCCCCATGCTTCACTATGGGTATGGTGTTCTTCGGATACAACTGAGCATTCTTCCCCCTTCAAATATGTCAAATGGCTTTTATACCAAATAAACCCATTAGAACCAGATTACAACCTCCCAATCCTCCTCTGGATCATTTACAGATGGTCTCTGGCACGCTAAAGACTCACATAGTCATGCTTTAAAAAGACGGGCCTTTGGAGCACTGCAGGATGTTAATCCATCCCAATGTGGTGTGTTACAAATAGTAGCTTGTGTTACCGTGGTCTCAGCTCTCTTCAGGTCATTGATGAGACCCTTTTATGTGGTTCCAGGCTGCTTCCTGACTGTTCTCAAGAACATTTGTATCCTAGAGGTGGGAACTTGCATGGAGCTCCAGATGAAGGGACATTGTCAATGATCTTGTATTTACAGTTGATATTTTCTCAACAAGCTGTTCGCTTATTGTAGATTTGTTCATCCCAGTCTTGTTCAGATCTACAATCTCGTCCCTAGTGTCCTTAAACAGCTCTTTGGTCTTGGTTATGGTGGAGTGGTTGTAATCTGTATGTTTAAGGGTGTGAACAGGTGTCTTTATACAGATAACCAGTTCAAACAGTTGCCATTTAAACAGGCAATGAGTGGAGGATAGAAGAGCTTCTGAAAGAAAAAGTAACAGGTCTGCAACGAACAAAATTCTTGCTTGTTTGTGCCACAGACTTAAATTCTGCACAATTGTATAATAAATTAATTAAAAAAACATGCAATGTTATTTCTTTGATATTTTTTAACATTCTGTATCTCACATATAAAGTGTTTCTGTAATGTACACTACAAACCTCTTTTTTCAGTAGAACGATTTACAGAATTGATTACTCTTTTTTGCCCCACTGTATATACCCTCATGCTTTCATAGGTTTAAAACAAAAACATTTTAATCGAAATAAACATCTGAACATGTCACAGTTAAAACATGGTTTCCCTTTGCTGTCCAATTGCATGAATTCATTAATGAGGATCTGTAAATGCAGTTGAGGGAGACTCACGCCGTGTCCTGAGCCTGGTCATCAGACTTGGAGATCTTTCTGTAGCAGTACACCATTTCTACCAGAAGCCAGAAGGTCAAGAACACAAGCAACACATACATCATGATCTCAGAGTAGATTGCTGTGGTGTCCTCAGAGGCTGTGAAGCACAAACAGCAGATAGGGACATGTTTTATTCAGCATGCATTCATTGTCTGAGTTCTTTTTCTGGATAAAAAGAGCAGGAGAGACTTTTTTGTAGCTTTGACGGAAAATGGCACACTATCTGCCATCTTAAATTATAAACAGAATGATATGTCCCCACTTTCCTTAAGAAGTTTACTTTTTCTGACTACTAGTTTTCATTTATTTTAAAATATAGAAGCTCTTGTCACAATTTTTCATCACAAAAAATAATCACAAGATAGGTTTTCATACTCCATGTTATCATTACCAGATATTTTTTATGCAGAATTTTATGATTTACCTAGGAGTGGATTATTTAAAATGTTGGTAAAGTATGTTTGCTGATGGAAAGCACATTTGGATGTTAACATTTGAATCTTGAATGATTTCCCCCTGCATGTTCACTGTGATCTGGATCACTGGAATCTTGATCACTGGAAGTTAAAGTTTGTCAATACTGTGAACCATTCATTGAAACTTTCAAAATAAAACCTTTTGACATTTGTCATTAGCAGATGCAAGCAAAAGGTGTGTATGAAAAGTATGCTTTTATTTTCTATGATGTTTTTAATAGCTAACTTAGACGTTAAAGGTGCACTGTGGAGATTTGTAAAAAAAAAAAAAAAAAAAACAGAGTCCAGCTCAGGAAAGACATATTCATTAGAAACCTTTTCATGGAATTCTAAAATAAACTCCACAGAGAACCTTTTACAGAATAAATAAGAAAAATGAACAAAGTCACAGTGGATCTTCATTTTTTAGGACAGATGGTAAACACTCTGATGCATTCTCAGAACTGCAGAAGAATAAGAAGTCTTCAATAAAAGTTGTAAGGGTTTCTAAGTATATGCGTGATTTGGCAGTGCAGCTGCAAATTAGCCGCTTCAGCGCACACCAGATTCATCCCAAACGCTGCCAATGAATGTGAAAACTCCAGGGAGGAACAAGATTGAGAGAATTGTCTAAAACAAGAAAATAAAGCTGTTTGTGCTTAGAGTCAAATGAAAACGCACAAGAGAAATGGTATGTTGCCTCAGTTTCTTGCTAACTCTTTTGTAAGCTAACAATCTACAGACTATAGACCTTTTATTTAACATCATAACCCTATCTGTAACTTGGTTAAGCCGTGAAAGAGACTCTGATTCTGGCCCAAAAAAATATAAAAAAAAGGTGATTAAAGCAAAAGTATTTTCTAATCATATTAATAAGCACTCCACTGAGATCCATGACATGTCATTTATAAAATATGATTCCTGTTCGGAATCATTCAGAATCAATTGGGTTTGGATGCTTTCTGGATGCCCTCCCTGAGGAGTTGATCCTGGCATATCCCTTTGGGCAGAGGCCCCGGGGAGGACCCAGGACACACTGGAGAAACCACATCTCTCGGCTAGCCTAGGAACCGGATGATAATTATTATGTGAAAAATAAAATATAAAAACTTAAGTAAAGTGTAACAGGGGTTGGAATATATCACTTTTCAAGAAATTGATTAAACAAATTTTCAAAAACTAGATAGAAGATTACAATGTGTGGTGTATTCTTTGTATAAGGGAGTCTACTTATAATGATCAAGAGCAATAATAATTGAGTTTTATATATAACTCTCTCTCTTTCTTTCTCTCTCTCTCTTTATATATATATATATATATATATATATATATATATATATATATATATATATATATATATATATATACCTGTTGTTTTTCTTCTTTAGTTGTATGTTTTGCTTTGATTGTTTAAAAAAATCAAAGTTTACATTTGATTTTTATATTTTATCTATGTTAATTAAATATTTTTTAGACATTTAGACTAATGTAAAATAGTTTTGATTGGTTTTTCCCTTTACTTACGTCATAAACATTTCAGTGGAGAATGTTTCTACAGGAAGAATTTTTGCCAAAAAAAATGCAAGTTTTTTTCCTTTTTACTGTATTTTTGTATGAAGCCACTGTGAAGTTGTTCATCACGGAGTGTTTACCAAATTCCAGAAAGCCATTTGACCAGAACGTGACAGATTAACTTATTTGGTTCTGAAAATAGAAACTGTTAGTGTAACACAATCTCACAGAAGAAAAAGAGCAGCACTAAGCTGTTCCATTCTGCCTTGAAAGACATTATTAGTGCAATATGATACCCATGTATATACCCACTTTACTGAAGGCTTTCTGAAATTTGACCCCACTGTTACATGGAAAATGAAGAAAGCTTTTAATATATGTATAGTAAAGAACCAAACAGTGCCAAACCTTAAGGATGGACCTGCAGAAACAGTCAAAATACTTCAAAAATAAAGGTAAATTTGATACTACAAACTTGTCTCTTGCACTGCCTCTTAATGAAGCATATCCATATGCAAGCATAGAACTATAAAAAGAAAAATTACAAAAGATGAGGGACGATCGAGGAACCAAATATACGTATCGTATATTTTCGATCAGGATGGTAAATGACACATTCAGCAAGCTGAGCATTCAGAGTGCAGAATACGTTACCCCTTTTTAATAGATAGCAAAGTAGGTGGTTTGTTTTAACCCCTTCACTGAAAACAGAAGACAGCATCGAAGGGCAATAAATGCAGACGAACAAAACAGAATTATTCCAAATTAATCAGAACGGCTACAAGGAAACAAATGAGGATTGGAAAATGGTGCACAGTTGTTAGTGGCAGACTACCTTCATCCTGATGCATCACAGCAAAAACACCAAGTGTGAATTCTAACTAGAAATGCCACATCTGGTGAACAATCAACACATTCTTTTGTTTGTTTTTTTGCAGCATCAGATGAAGCCAATGCACCACACAAAGAGACTTCTCTCGGTACACACAGGTCAGCACAGCACATCTCTGAGGGTTCACATGTGCAGTGGGAGGATATAAATCAGGAGTCTTTTGACAATCAGCTTTGAGATTCCTGTTCATACAGGCTAGAAAACAATCTAACATTACGAAACATAAGAAAGGTTAATTTGTAAACAAGTTTGGAACTAAAAACATTTTTACAAAACAAGCTGGATTGAGAATTTGTTTTAATTGTTGATTTAAAAATTTCTACATGGGTCAAAATGTTCTGTTTTCTAAACATGAGCACATAAGAGAATGAAATATGTTGGACATGCTTGGACATGCTTTTGAATGTTACTGACCTTTCTCTTTCACCGTCAGAGTGATGTTCTTTGTGATGGAAAATGTAGGAGTAAAGAAGCGAAAATCAAACTCCCGAGAAACCTGGCACTGGTATAAACCGCTGTCGTTTAAGGTGACGTTGAGGATCATAATCGAGAGATCTTGCAAATCTTTGCTCCCATTCCAGGCCAAACGACCTTTGAAGGGTCCTTCCACATCTGTCTCTTTAGTGTTTTCATATTTGTATATCTAGGATAAAGAAAAGACACACTTGGTATGTTGCAAGGATACAAGAGGCTGAACATTTGGAGGTACACATTAGCAGCAACTTACATGAGTCACGTCACCTGAATCAGAAAAGTAGAACCAGTTCACAAGTGTCCGTGCTTTGACCTCCTCCCTCTTCATACAGGAGATGCAGGTCAGCCTCATCTGGGTCCCGATGACTGCTTCCGTATCCGAAGGTACATCTACACATACTGGCCTGCACAATTGGACTAGACGGGCATGGGGATGTTACACAAACTTTAATTCAAGCTATTTCCCCCAAATGTATCTAAATGCTTATGTTGTGCTTTTGTTTGACAGCAATGATGAAAATGGAAAAGTATTAGCACCATCCAGTCACAGTGTTATTCAGTAGCAGTGGACTTGTGTATTTCAGAGCAGAAGTGCTTACATATGCAGATGTAATTCATCAAAGTTGTTGAAATTGTTGAGAAGCAGAGTTTTAAACTTAAGCAAGGTCCTGATGAGTCAGTCTTTTTTTTTTTTTTTTTTTTTTTTTTTTGCTTAGCCCAGTACATTTCTGGAGAATCAAACTCATCAGGCCAATAAATAAATAAATACAAATATACTAGCTTTAAGAAAAAAAACAACCTTTTCCTGCTCTGGATACACAGAACTGTTGGCAAATCAAAGGTCGTTCAGACCACATGAATGATGGCCTCTGCTAGAAAATATGTGGGAGGAACAAATGAGTGGATGGAGGGTAGAAGCTGTGAGTGGCTGTAAAGTGTCATGAGCAAGCTACATAAAAGGACCAAATCAAGCATTGCATTAGTAGTTTAATAAAGAGTAGGAACTTTAAATAAAAGGACAACATTTCCTGGGTTTGAAAGCTTTCAGATTTTTTTACATTATGTGCAGTTCAGATGCATGCATGGCCCAGTGCTCTTATGTAACCAAAGTCCCCACTGGGCAGACAGTGACAACATTGATTGTATGTCATCTTTTGGTGCTCATCAGAGATAGGAAAGACAGTTAAACTGGGGAAAAACTTAATAAAATGCAGTTCTGTTGGGCTTAAATGCTGAAAACACTTAGCAGGATGTTATTTGAGTTCATAACAATTTTAAAGGTTGCATAAGGCATATGGAAGTGTGTGAATCCTGTTGAAAACATGGCAAAACATGCTATATTTCCATGAACTGCATATATTACTTACCAGACAAAATCAAGAAGGCCATGGTGTTCAGGTGAACTCTGTTCAGAGTGCGCATATTCAGCTCTTTTGGGAGCTGCAGAGGTTAAGAGGCTCTGGAAGTTTAGTCTGTCTGAAGCTGGAGGTTCAGGCTGAGACCGGACGACTTCAGCACCACGGACAGCGCCTCCGCAGGTAACTCCCCTCTTTGCGGCCGAACATCCGAGCCGAACCTCCGCGTCACGGCGCGATCAGGAGCTGAAATGAGTTCCTTATAATGAAAATGTAGTCCCCAAACTACCGTTTTGACTGAAGGAAATCCGTCCAGTCAGTTTGATGCGCTCGGAGGAACAAAACAATCCGCGCTGCGCAGCAGCGTTTAGACTGATGCAACAGTTTTCTCGGCCAAACACGATTCTAACGTGAACGTGGAGGAGGAACCTGGGGATCCTCCGTTACTGATATTTACTCACTCGTTTCCTGCGAGGTGAGGTTTCCCTGTGCCCCCAAAGACAATCAGCCAAAAGCCGGCTCTCTTTTATTTACCCTCAAACAGAGGCAGTGCTATATTGATTCCTAGAAGACTGTTTCCTCCATTATGGGATGACTGATGACATTTTCCAGTCCCAGCTCGCTGCCTTTGTTTTTTTATTTTTTTTTTCCGAAGACACTTAACACTGGCAGGAGCACGGCGTTTGATACGCATGCGTGAGTCACTCCCTCCCACACTACAATGAGCATGAACATAATATTGCCAATAACGGTCAGCCTAACCTCATCATGCAGGCCTGTATGCTTGTCGGATTTTTAAAAAAATATTTTTTATCATAATTACAGGTTTAAATGAACTGATCTCAGTACAAAATAGTGTTTTATGTTTAAAAGACCATATTTTCATGCTGATATAATCAGTTGAGCAGAAAGGGGGAAACACATCTTTGTCATGTGTTACATAATCCTGTTTAGCAGCTGCTGGCAGAGATTCTTGTCAAAACCATTTGTTTGTTACATGTGAGCTTCATTATTTTCCAACTTCACAAGCTGTTCTCTGGCGATCTGGGGCTAAAATAAGAATTGGAAACAGGTCAAAGTTCAAGTCTTGTATTTTTTTCTTTAATAAACTAATGTAGCCTACCCATAATTCAAACATACAAAAATGCCGTTATATACTGAATTCAAAACTGTTCCTAAAGGTCTGTGTCTTTCCAGGAGCAAAGCAAAAAGCTTTTCCCCCTACTTGCTGCCACAGTTTTTGACTCTTTAGTAGAAGCATTATTGACAAAGATGAAGAAATCATCAATTCAAACTTCTTTTAAGTCACTCCAGCTATTTTTCTGTTTTAAAATCCTTCTCAGTGGTCTTTTTATTCATTTTAATTAATTTAATTAATTAACTTTTTTAAAGACATATTTTCTGAAGAGCAGCATCAGTGCATTGAAAATTTGCATCTGAGTTGCGGCATGGAAGTTAGCCTCTGCTAATTTCCCATTATCCCTTTGCTTATTCCTTCCCACTAGCTAACAGCAACTCATAATCCCAAGTTAATAGTAGCAATGAACAAAAATATATATAAAAATAATATATTTAATATATTGTCCTATATAATATATAATATATATAAATATAGTTTTGAGCCAGATGGCAGCTCAGACGAAGACAATGAAGATGTTGATGGTGATGCATCAGAAATGGAGCGAAGAGGGAAGATATTGGCCCGCCCATGGCAGTTGCTGCCTTTCAAAGTTTTTTCTTTCTTCAAATTTTATCTTTTATCTGCTTCTGATCTATTTAAATTCATGTAAAAGAAATACTCAGAAACTACATTTTGATCATGAATTATTTAATTTATGTCCTCTATCATGAGAAAGAACTTGATAAAAACACAATTTTCATTGGCGTCGGTCTTCAAGCATTAGCAATACCACCTCAAAAAAAAAAAAAAAAAAAAACTGGTTTTAACTTTACTAACACCAACAATAAAACTTTTTTTCATGTGTGTTTTTGACCATTTCAAAGTCTTCTGCCCCCCTCTCACCACCCCAATATAAAATTTCTAGCTCTGCCACACTATAACTTATCTGCTTGTTTATAAGTTGTTAAAAAAACTTTGATTCAACCTGCAGACAGCAATCTAAAATGGAATAGCAGCATTGTATTGACTCTAAAATATCTTTATACGAAAAAGAGATAGCTAAAAAATTTAAAGTGTTGTATGTTATATTCAAAATAGTTCCACAAGTCTGAATTCCACCTTTAATAAAGTAGTGAAAAATAATGCCATGCATGTAAAAGTTATACCTGACCATCTTCTGTGTTTATATAGCTCTTGCTTAGCATGGTCTCTCCCTAAGCTTTTGGTTCCTCCTTTTAACTCTTGATTCATGTTTGAGCTAAAATGTGTATTTTATGACTGATCCACATGTTTTGGATTACTCTGTGCAATTTGTATTTTTTATAGGATCTATTCATTTAGCATATTTAAAGGAGTTCCACGTCTCCGGACATTTTCCACAAAATGATTGAGAAACTCACAGAAAGAGATAAAAATGATCAAAAATGAACTTGAGACAATGCATCACAAAAGACTTCTGAAATGTAAATGGCTAAACTGGTATTATTTCTGCTGCTATTTTAACAGAGGAAGACATTACGGGGCTGGGAGCTTTATCAGTGCTGTTCGAAACAGCAGCAGACTGGTACACTGAGGGACAGACTAAATATGGTATGCCTAGTGGAACCACATCCTGCAGATAGAGAAACCATAGCAACACTCGCAGAGTGCCATGGTGACTACAGTTGGGTCGACTTAGTGAGCGACAGACATTTAGACATTTTTTTAATCCACATCCAACCCCCAACAAACAAAGCGGTTAACATGCAACAGCAAAAAAAAATACTACTGTGCGGTCTGATCTTTACCACAAAGGTAAGGCGCAGGCAACTGAAAAAGGAAAGAAAACAACTGCAAGTAAAACAGCTCCCTGTGCTGCAATGTAAACACATGAAAGGCCATCTGAGTGTGCATATACAGTATGGAGGAGTCATTCAGGCATTTTGAGTTTTTGGGTTTATAGGTTAAGTCTGTGTGTGCTCAAGTATGCCTTCGCATGTGTGCATGTGTATGCCTAAACGGGGTCCTCGAGGATATGCTGCAAAGAGCAGATTTTCAGGGATTTGGAAGGATTTCAAGATTATAGCATGATTACAGCAAAGAGCTATGGATCAAACATGATGGAAATTGAGATACAAATCTCGTGCTGTTTACGAGAAAAACCTCCTAATGCTGGAATTTGAAGAGCATTAGTGGAACTTCTATCTTTTTATAATTTTATGTTTGCTCATGACTTATCCTTGTTTTGTGTGCATCTGTGCTATTAGATGAATTTTCTAGAAAAAAATAATTTATGTCAGGAACATTTGCATTGATTTGGTATACGACTACTACTGCAGATACTCTTGTAAATCTTTCAAAAATAATATAAAAAACCCTCCTAAACTCTCTTGTTCATATTCTGGAAAAAAAAAACAGCTACAGCCAGACATACTAAGACAACCAGTGTTTTGTGTTGGACAACTGGAGCAAATGTAATTTTGTACAACTGCAAATCCCACAACAGATTTCCACAACACACATGCACACAAGCATTGGTTCAGCACAGTTGTATGATTCTGTGTCCTGCTGAGGTAAACACACAGGCCTACATCAGCTGCAAAGCAGCTAATCTAATTGATAAGCCACAGAACAAAACCTCCTCACACACACTCAGTACTCACAAATGTGCACACAAACACATCCACAGGGCAATGCCAAATTCAGCCAAGGGCACTTGGCATACAGCTTTAAGCTAACACTGATAGCAAGTGAAGACTTCTTCCATCTGACCTTCTGATTTGGCTCGTGGCCTCTTCTAGAAATACTGGCTTTCTATTATAAGACCCACAACCTCATGTGTCAGATAAAGCACTGAACCAGGAGAAGGCCGCAGTCTTACTGCAAAGATTACTGCTGTGTCTGGTTAAAAGGGCATTTTACATGTGTGCAGAACACAGAAAACAGAAAGGGGAAAAGCCACTAATGTAGTTCATTAGAGATAAAAAGATGCACCGCATCACCTTCAGGGGGCAGCACAGAAAATATGATTGTCACTTTTTATATGTGCAGTGAAAGCTTTTGAACAGTTCATGTAAATCCTTAAAAATACTTTGTTTAGTCAGTTTGCTTCCATAATTTTTTCACTTTTTCTTTTTTCTTTCTTTTTCTTTTTTTCTGTTCAGACACACATTATCCATAATGGCAATGTTAGGCTGATTAAAGCTAGTCTAAGTCACTATTAAAAGTCACTGGTATAATTTTAGTTAGATAGAAAACAACAAATAAAGATTTATTTTTAACTTCTTCTAGGACAAGCATGAAAATGTACAAGGAAACTGAAGACAAAGAAAATAGACAAACACATTGAAGCACACATTTGCAGTAAGTTTTTTTTCTACATACCAAACTTTTTAATCAGTGATTGCTCTCTTTTCCATGTATGTGGAACATTGTTTTGTAGTCACTTTCTTAACCATAAATAAGTATACACAAGTTTGTCTTAAGTATCCTTTTTAAAGATAAAATCAAGATAGTCTACTTTTAATTTACGTTTCAGGTTCTAATCAAAGATAAACTTTCAAGTTCATATTTATAAGTTCATATATTCATATTAAGTATACTTGGAATTATACTATAAGTCTAAATTTCCCAGGGATTAATGTGCAAGATGTAAGAAAGATCATAAGAAAAAAAAAATGAAACAACAAAACTCACAAGCAAGCAGAAGCATCACAGAACAGCATTGATGTTTTAAAAAAAAGAAAATCATTAATTTTCTTCTGTTTCAGTGAATTACTGTGTGTACTGCAACTATAAAGTTAAACTTAAACCTTAATAATCTAATTTATCACTGTCCTTAAACATTTTCTTCTACACTATTAAAAGAGTAGTAGATGTATTTCTTGAGATATTTCCAGTCTATTAATATATATTTTAGACACTAATCAGTAGAAGTTTCTAGGGTGTCAAAGGATGTCAAAGTCAATCACACAGGGGGCAAAAATCTAAAACACACCTCAGGTAACAAACCAAACAGTTTAAACATTTATTGAACACACTAAAACTAAACTTTTACAACATAACTTTTTAAACATAAAAATAAATAAAAACAGACAGGAATATATTCCAGCATTAACTAACTTAAACCTTAAATAACTGTAATAATTTTGTTCTCCATAAAGTTATATCTTGTCAAAATTATACAATAAAGTAAATGCTAAGAAAAAAAGCACTCAAATGTATTTACATGTATGTCATTTTAGATTAAAATAAACATGTATAAATATCCCAAAAGATTCTGCTCTCCATAAAGATATCCTGTCAGAATTATACAAATATGAACACACTGCAGAACAAAACAAACACACTTGGAAATAAAGATAAAATGTGTATTTTTCAGCAAAAATAAATCAAATCCTTTTTGTTTTCTTTTCTCTTGTGTCGTTTTTATCAGAGCTGCACTTCTGACATCGTTTTTTAACATTAAGTTGGTTCCTGTTTGTTGGGTTTGCTCTTGTGTGTGTTTCTTTGTGAAACGTATCAGAGTGATTTGATTTTTAAAAACCGGTTATTAAGAATATAATTTTTAGGTGTTAATAAAATATCCATCCATCCATTTTGTAAACCCATTTGTTCCCTCATGGGGTAAAAATACACTCAAAACTGTACTGTACATTCATAAACAAATGATCTATTGCCTATTCATTAATATGCAGCTGTTTTACTGCCTGCATCACTGTCTGTCATTTTAGAGCAGCTTTATATCAGATAAAAAAAAAAACAAAAAGCAAAAAACAAAAATTACATGGTAAATGCATGTAATATAAATGTCTACAATGTATAGAAATGACTTTATTAGCATACACTGAGTAAACTAATGCACGTGATTTTAGGGATTGTTCAAGCTAGGCAGCACTTCGTAGGATGCCTTTCCTTTTGTTGTATGGCCTCCATGATGCTGCACTGTCGGTTGCTTCCCTATTATACTGTCATATTGTTTCTAACTAATGCATTTTTCATACTTTTGCCTAAAAAAACATTGTGAAAGAAGAGAACCTTGACTTTTTGTGTGGACAATGGTTTGTTCATCTGACACCCTGGCTCTCTTGCTGATCAGAAATATGCCTCTTAAATAAGAATGACCATTTTGCCTATTCTGCCCAAAGTGCATGACTCTAGTCAGCTGAGGTTTTGTACCCCTGATGGTCACTGGTCGAGTTGCATCCATCTGAAGTAGAAACCTGCTCACTTTCCCCTTGCTGAGTGATGGAGCTGTCACTTTGGGTACGGCCTCCTGCTCCGTCTTTCAACTTGCTGTCATGCTGCTGGCGTCGTCTCATTAGGTCTAATGTGACTTTTAGCTCATTGAGACGCTGCGATACAAGGCGTCTCTTAAGTTCCAGCAGGATCGTTCCACTGCGACTCAGGCCTGGTGTGCTCGCGGATGATTTCCTCTGAAAAGAAAAAGAAGAAGAATTGTAGATGATTTTCACAAAGGGACATAGATAAACTGATGAATGTGCTTCCAAATAGAGACATAAACATGCAAATGCGGGCACATAAAAGTCCCATGCATTTCCTGGCGCTGAGGCTCAACGAGACCAACGTGATTTCAGTATGAAGAGGATATGATTCAACAATTCATCACCATAAACATGCAACATTTTCTACTTATTTTGGCCTCTTCATATGGTAGCTATAGCCATTCATTTTTGTCTGCCTGGCAGTTTACCAGAGCTGCTTTGGGGCACACACATTTCAGGGTCTATTGGAAAATACTTAGGTTGCTGTGTTGCTTCAAGTATTTACTTGTGCATTTTGTGGTTAAGATTTCCAGTGGTTAAATGCAAGCAGCAAAAGAGAGCACATGCATTATGTAATATTGCAGATGGTTACCATATGGTTTTCAACACTGTTCTCTCTTTCCGTCAGCCATGTGCTCATTTGACTTCTCCTCTGAAGCTGCATGCTTAGCTGCAGGAAAGACTCACTTATGCGGTCAATTTCTTCCTCGATACATGAAATCTGGAAAGCAAAAAGTGACCAAAAAGCTGAGGACTAGACAGGACAATTTTACTTTCATTTTATCAGTGACAATCAGTGAAGCACAGCGTACCTGAACAGGTGTCCCTTTAGGTGAAAAACCTGCATATTTATTAAAAAAAAAAAGGTTTTGTTATTTATGATGTTTACAGAAAGTTCTTTATTCTGATGAGCAATAGAAAATAATTAACAAGTATTTGTGGAAAAAATAATGTTTGAACATAATGGCAATATAATAGAAACAATCCAACTTTATTATGTTTTACTTTATTTTAATCTATCTTTTTTTATTTTTTTTCGTCTATTTTGTTTAATGTCATATTCTTTTTACAGTTTTATTCTTTTAAAGTTTATAATGAATTGTATTCCCATCAGCTCAACGTGGTTTTTGCTTGTTTTACCTTCAATAGTTATTTTATGAGATATAAAAATAAATCTTTGATTAGCAAAACTAACAGACTAGATGACACCTACTTGTCCTTTAACTGACTGTGATCATGTCTGTCAAAAACTGTGGTGATGCCACGGACAGCTCTTTCAAAATGACTTAAAGTCCCACACCAATCATCTTTTGATCTATTGTTTTCACAGAGGCCTTTTAATTATGATCATGCACCCCACCCCCCATTGCTGTGAGCTCTCTGTTTATAAGGGAGCTTGTGGTTCACCCAGTGTTGCAGAAAGGAGCTAAAGCATTTGTTCATCCCCACTCCGCTGGCTTTCCATCAGCTACAAGATTAATTCTTTGCATATAATAGAGAAATTTAAAGTCAACTAATCAGCTGATTTACGCTGTGCTGAAAAGATGCTTAAAAGCAAGAGAAGACAGATTTTTCCTTCTACTGTATTTGAGCTGCATTTTCACTGTTATCTACCGGTATTCTTTTTTTGTTCCTTTTTAAATTTTGTTTCTATAAATGTTCATTTTATAGTGTTTATTTAATAGAATTTAAGACACAACTTTATCTACCAATGACATTTTATTATAATAATATTGAATCTTTATTGTGTATATATTTTAGACATGTACAAATTAGTTTAACATATACTTTTATTTTTTATTTTAATTACTTATAGACTATATTTACTTAGTGTATAGAACTCAAATCAACAAAATCTGTGGGAAATGTCTCGAAAATGGGTTAAATTATTTTCTTTTTTGTAATTTTAATTAATTAATTTGATCATTGTTTTTCCTTTTTAATGGTACTGTTTCACATTTTAAAAAATGACTGATAAATAAATGATTTTGGACAGGTATTTCCAGGTAAGCATATTTGAAAAAAGGTTTTCTCAGAAACTCTGTTTTAGTACTATATTATTGGCTGTGTGGTGACTGAACCCGGTTCTGTCCAGCTTAGCAAACATGTCTCTGCTTCTGTTTGGCTGTCTAATGTGTGCACTGGTGCTATGTTTTCCCTCTCAGAGCAGCAGACAGACTTCCTCTTAGTCACAGCAGAGTGGATTAGATCCTTAAACAAGATCCTCCAGGGGGAAAAAGGCACTATATTTGCAGTTTTTTTATACTCTTATGTAAGCTATAAAGCTTAATTTAGTACTACACCTAGTATACTTACAGTTTTGACATCCCCATCAAATGTTTGTTGGTGCAAAATTATCAACATTTAGTTCTTACTTCACGCATATTTGTAGAAATTTTATACAGGGAAATGTCACCATTTAATTTTAAATGCATTTCATGATAAATATATCATAATTGTGGCAAAATAATAAACATTGGCCATACCTGTGTTAGTGTCTGGAACAAAAGTTTGTTTGGAATTGTGGATGAGCTGCTCCAACTTGAAATACTTGTACTTCTCCATTCTAAATTGAAAAACAGACAAAAAGTCATTTTCTAACATTTTGTTTCATTGCCTTTTTCTGGCTGAAATTTTCCCCACAAACCTGCTAGCAAGTAAATGCTCAGAGAAGAGCGTCTCAGAGGGAACCCTCACAGTGAAAAATTGTTCAGCCAGTGTGACATTCTCTCCTTCGGATGCATTCAAATTTGCCTGTGAAATGGAAGCAAAAAAATGGACTGCCTACATGAGCAAAGTTTTCAGGTGATGGGAGTATTAAACAGCACGGTGCATACCTCTGCTGCACTCCATTTGAATGACAGATTGAACAGCTGAAGGCTTAGAGCGGAAATGGCCTCATCAAGAGCATGCATAAACCTCTGAGGCGTGGATCCTGTGCCAAAGGAATATTCATACCTCATATTGTTTCCTGGGATGATTAGATACTTTGCAACTTAGGAAAATGATTTGACTATTCTGTTTCACTACATATAAAGGGTCTGAAGCCAGGAGACCAGATTGGCTTTCAGGTCTGTGGTTTATTTTTCTGATTACCTGCCGCTATGTGGGCCATGGACTGCAGGATGACTGCAATGAAATGTCCCACGTGCTGAAGCTTTGCCTCTGACAAATAAAGGATTTGATTGGCTGCATCAAAGTAATAGTCCTCAGAGCAATGTGCCAGCAGACTCTCATTAGAGGCAGATGAGGAAGAGGGGATTGACTTGGCCAGCAGCAGCAGTACAGAGGGGAAACTGGGGCTGTTGGAAAGCAACTGTATCACCTGACAACCGAACAGAAAAATGGCAGAGTGTTGTGGTGAGAGCTTTTCCAATGAAGTTGGAGTGAGATGTCCTTCATGGTCAACCTGGACAGGATGTAGCATTTCTGCAAAAAAAAAAAAAAAAAAGAGTAAAGGTTTCAAATGTGTTTATTGTAGCTTTAGATTTTCACAACAATCTACACTCACTGGCCACTTTATTAGACATACATGTCCAACTGCTCTTTAACGCAAATTTTTAATCAGCCAATCACATGGCAGCGACTCAACGCATTTAGACATGTAGACATGATCAAGACAATCTGCTTCAGTTCAAACCAAGCATCAGAATGGAGAAGAGAAGTGATTTAATTGACTTTGAACATGATATGGTTGTTGGTACCAGACGGGGCTGGTCTGAGTATTTCAGAAACTGCTGATTTACTGGGATTTTCACCCACAACCATCTCCTGGGTTTACAGAGAATGGTCAGAAAAGGAGAAACTATCTGGTGAGGGCAGTTCTTTGGATGAAAACGTCTCGTTGATGCCAGAGGTCACAGGAGAATGGTCATCCTGGTTCCAGCTGATAGAAAGGCAACATTAACTCAAATACCCATTGGTTACAATCGAGGTCTGCAGAAGAGCATCTCTGAATGCACAGCACATCCAACTTTGAGGTAGACGGGCTACAGCAGTAAAAGACCTCTAAGGTGCTGCTCCTGTCAGCTAAGAACAGGAAACTGAGGCTACAATTTACAGACACCAAAATTGGACAATAGAGGATTGGGAAAACTTTACTCAGTCTGATGAGTCTGGATTTCTGCTGCAACATTTGGATGGTAGGGTCAGAAATTGCAGTTCTGAAGGCAAGAGGAGGTCCAACCCGGTACTAGCAAGGTGTACATAATGAAGTGGCCAGTGAGTGTATCTGGCAACTGTCTTTAGACAGAGTTTTGTTTGTACCGTTGTGGCAATGCTGACGTGTCTCATCTGTGGAGAGATTTTGTAAAGACTGCTGAATCTCCTGCAGGGTTTTGAACAGAGGAGACAAGTTGACCAGCTTGGACAGATCGTGATCACTGATGCATGGTGCTGTGGTTTGCATGTGGTCTAAGGAAGATAGAAATAATACAGCTACTGAATATGACATATTTTCCATGTTTTTAACCCTTTTTTTTGGTTTGTTTGTTTGTTTTACCTGTGTCATTAGGAATAGCATCTGCTTTGGTCATTGGTGAAAACTGTGAATATTTGACAAATTGATGATAAATTTCTTTCATTTTGAAAATATTCAACAAACTACAGTACCGGTAGTTGCATGCACCTGTGTAAAACCCATGTTGGTCTCCATCGATGGTGTGTATCCAGCTTGAGGCTCAAAGTCTCTGGTGTCAGGATGAGTCGTTGCACCGTATTGGATTCCACACAAATCCTGGTACTGCCATGCTTCTCCGGTTAGCTTGAACAAGAGAGGTTCCACTGATTTGAGAAGAGCTCCCAGTAAAAATACACAGGCCCCATCTTGGTGATAGGCATGTAGAGATGAGAAAAGAACAGGTTAAAACATTTAACCTTTGACACAACAATATTCTATCTGTTTAAAGGTCATTTGATGCTTTGTTTTTTACCTTGAGAACCAGAGTCTTCAACACAGCTGTGAGATGCTTTATCCTTCTTTAGCTTATCCACCAGAATTTCTTTAAGGAGACTCAGTTTTTTACTGTCCATGTTCTCAAAGACATTCTGAAAAAAGATATTAATTTTGTAATGTTCGCAAAAGGGTCTTGCTCTGCTCAGATATATTAATTCAGCAAATTCATTCTTCTTCCAATGTAATTCCATTGTTGACCTGATTTTGTTAATATGCTGCTCAAAAACAATAAGGGGAACACCTAAATAATTCAATGTTACTTCAAGTCAGTCACACTTCTGTTTAATCAATTTGTCCAATTAGGAAGCAACTCTTAGACGGCGTCTACAACCCACACAAGTGGCGCAAGTAGTGCAAATCATCCAGGATGGCACATCAATGGAAGGTCTGCTGTTTTTGAGCATAGTGTCCAGATTGAACCAGGAGACAGGCCAGTACATCAGCAGAGGCCACAGGAGGGCAACAACCCTGGATCAGGACCACTACCTCCTCTTTTGTGCAAGGAGAAACAGGAGGAGCACATTAATTATGAGTATAATTCAACACCCAGACCTCCATAGACTAATAGATTTAATTTCAAGAAATATATTTTGTGTAGTTGTGTTGTCAGCACATGCAACTTTGTCAAGAATAAAGCATTTACAGAATATTTCATTCAGTTCGTTCAGGTACAGGATGCGTTTTTGTAGTGTTCTCTTTATTCTTTTGAGCAGTGTACATATCAGTTAAAACCCGAAATTGTGGTTATTATTTCTATGTGTTTTTATAGCCCTTTTCTCATGATGGAAGTGTTTTTTTATTAAAATTAGGAAAAAAAAATGATGCCCAACAAAACGACTTTTTTGACTTTGCCTAAAATTGGTATAATCATAACTAAAAGACCACTGGGAACAATTTTGAAAAGATGATTGGAGGGAAATTCAAAGGTTCACTTTTATGAAGTTTTAATGTTTAAACAACGATAAAAAATAGATTTATTATTATAGCATTCAATGGGTAACATTAATTATTTGAAAATGCTCCATGACATTTTGATCCAATTCAATTTAATAACTTTTTAAATTCTATGTGGTATTAACAGAAATAAAAAGTGTAGGGTAGGAAGAAATTTTAATACATCTTATAACACCAGTGGGTATTTCTAATATCTGTTCAGCATCCATTTTTGCATTTTTGCCAAGTAATTATCTTATTAAAATAAAGGTTCACCTTTAGTGATTCTGTGTGTTCGCAGATATTTCTGTAAAATTCTTGCATGTCTTTGCGGTGGCGAGCCAGCTGAGAAGCTATGTGGAGATTTTGATCCTCCAGTTTGTCATAAAGAGTTTTCACATTGAACTCCTCCAGATCGCAGCATCCAGACACACTGCCTAAATGAGAGCAGTAAATACCAATTACCAGGAGATATTCTCAGGGACATTACTGATGATTCAAATGAAGACCTTTCATAATTTGCCTCCACATCAATTCAGCAGTCTGTCACAATCTAAAATTATAACATGCACAGAGTCATTAGAGTGCAATATTAGCTATTTTTTTGTCATTATGGCTCAAATAGGCCGTAAACTGCAAGTCATTTTTGATTATTTCATAATGACTAGAGGAACAGACATTCAAACTCCCAATCAATCCATGTTAACAGTGGAGAAAAGGGACTTACAGACTAAAAACATGCTATTGCAATATGTTGAAATCTGTAAAAATAGAAAGTAACTCCAATTGTGGTTTATGATGCCACACATGAGCTTACAACCCTTTGAAACAGCTGGTTCCTCAGCTTCTGCTCCCTCTCCAATCCCTCTGCTGCCAAGGATGCCAGGTGGGCTTTGGGTGACTGTGCTGTAAAAAGATAAGGTTTCATAACAACTTTTTTTGGTTTTTGGTCCTGTGGGTTCTGTTGGCTTTTAATATAATATTTCAGTTCTAATAGGTTTACATTGTGTCTAAAGCAAACCAAATCTCCTAGGGGTGTACCAAATCATTTTAGCGATAAATTTGTACAAACAAACAAGTAGACAAGAATTTATAACAACGATTCATTTTGAAATGATTACGGTATATAATAGTATAGGTCGATTAACAACTTGCATCAGACAGATCGATCTGGATCTGAGGAGCATATATTAAATAATCGATTGAGTCGATTATTCATTAAACCCATAAAATCTCCCTTGTGTTAATTCTGACTCGTGAAAAATGTTTTTTGCCTAATAGTAAGGCAAATTTAAGCCTTTGACTGAGCCTTTAACTGTTTTTAGAAACACTATAGAACCTGAGGGCTGCACTGTGTTAAGTTCAGGAGTTTGGTAAAGTTTTCCTTCAGGAACTTTGTGTTCAAGCTCCATTAGACTAAAATCAAGGTCCGGGTATGTTATGGAAGACCATGAGCAAAAGCTGATGCTGCTATTAAATACATCATGTTATAAATAGACTTCTAACAATGCTTTTAGTCCCCAGCAAGACAACTATGTTGTCTATTTGTTCAACAACTGACAACCAGCTAATTACCAGTCCTGGTTTTATCACAGAAATACAGCTTCCCTATAGAAAGACTTTATGAACTCTGCTGCCTGATAAAGCTTCAGGAAAAAGATAAAGAAAAGGTAAAAATAAAACTTGTATGGCAACACAAAAGATGTTAATGTCATGCTGTAGTTGCTCTATGCTGCTTGTAAGGATAGATACTGAAGTGACACGCAGTAAGAGCAGCAGTGTTGAGAAGAGTTCAAATGTTGCCAGGTAGATGCCTTTCATTATAAAATGTTACTCGTTTTCAGCAAAAACAAAAGATTTTGTTTTTATTCTTCAGGAAGAGAAAAGAAATACAAAAAAAATGTTTTAAGTTAAATTTAAGCTGTTTTGTCATAAAAAGAATTCTGTCATGATTATAAATACATTTCTTTCTATTGTTTGCTTTTTCGTAATTTCCTCTTTTGGGCTGAAAAAGATGATTTAAAGTTTGTTGCTGGTTAACAGTTAATGTGCTGCCATCTGCTAAGACAAAGAAAGAGTTACAAATCAAAATTTACTTTGTTGAACTCTGTTGTAAAATGCAGGTCTATCAACAAATTCAGCTTTTGGTGAATGTGATCAATTCTTAAGAGGATCGTCCGTTTGGTCCTCTCAGGGCAGGCGTTGCAGCTACTAATAAGACTTAATTTGGCCCTGAGGGGGTTAGAACATGTTCTTTTTGCTCACATACTTTCTTTTATGCTCAGTAAAAAATACATACAAATAGAAAACATTGTTGTTTATTCTTAGCCTTTAATCTTTGACATTATTTCAGCTGCCGTAACTCTTTAACCGCAATTAACATAAATCTGTAAAACCAATCAAAGAATCCCCATTTCAGTGAAACAAAAGCAATTTTATGTTCGTAACTGAAACGAATCTGGGCTGTTATGACATTATAAATAGTTCAGGTACTGCAGAACAACCTTGAAAACAAAACATTGTTTCCGTTAAACATGTCTGTGCAAACAATCTGCGAAATGCCTGGACACACAAATAACACACCTTTCTTTGCTGCAAACACACTCCACTGGACAAAAGGGCTCCCCAAGGCTGCGCCACTTCAGCTTTGACCTCCACTGTGGGACGAGCTTTGTTTTGTCTGGTTGCAAAACCAGCACTGTTATGGTCAGCACAACAACCACAACCAGCAGCAGGCACAGGACAGCTTCGGGCAGTCAGGAGTCAGCAGGAGAGAGCAAACAAGAATACTTCTGAACAACACAACACACAGTAAATGTACAGGTTGCTGGTTGATGTGTGCAAATGTGTACCTAAAATCAGTCCCCAGTCGGGCAGAAGGTTGAGTCGGTGGTGTTTGACAATGCCATGTCTGACCAGGTGAGCAGGGGTCATAGGTTGAAACGCAGTGGCCCTGGGGTCACAATCTGTCCCCTCGTCACTGACAACCACTACCATGCTCCTCTGAGGCACTGCACTGTCCACAAACACATACTTCCCTGCCTCGGAAAACACATGAGCAAACCTGTGGACAGGAAGCCAAAAGTAAAGAGGAAATCATTGCTGCAACATTTATGACCACAGCATGTGAAGATCTATGCTACCAGGAAGTGTTGAAGTTTGTCTGCTTCATGAGTATCTGTAGATGTCTGAAGGCACCAAAGTCCCAGTTTGGGTTACTGTTGAACAGATGGTCTTTTTGATAAACGGGAAAGTGGCTAAGATGGCGGTCTAAAAAACAAATACAGTTATAGGGAGATGATGCTAAATCTAAAGTTTTTGTGAAGTTCTCTTGAAACTAGTTTAAAAGCGTATGGATTTATAAAAATGTTTTAGTTACCTGTGTGATTGATGGTAAGATGGAAAATGAGCATGTCACCAGAAGAAAGGCAGGCAATGGGATTTGGAATTCTTGGCAGGGTGTTCAGAGCGCCATCATCATCATCTGTATATCTCCTTTTTCTGGATCTAGTGTTTAGGGTTTCAAAAGGCTCTAAAAAGACATCAGTTTATGTTATCTTGTTTCACCCAGTAGGTGTAAATTACATTTGAATCTAAAAATATATTAGTGAAGAAGTCAGGACACATTTAGTCACCTGAAAGAAACTGACTGACGAGGTCCTTCTGTGAGGGAATCCAACCAAACACTCCATCAGAGTCAAACTGGACCAAATGGGTTTTTCCAGATATCTTTGCCCGGATGTCTGGACCTAAAACACTGATTATTCTCTGGATGGAAACAAAAAAAGCTGGTAAGAAGCAGTAGGCTGCATGGTGGAGCAGTGGTTTGTACCATCGCCTCACAACCTGAAGGTCCCGATTCAAATCCCAGCTGAGACCTTTCTGTGTGGAGTTTGCATGTTCTCCCGGTGCATGCATGGCTTTTCTCTGTGCACTCTGGCTCCCACAGTCCATAAGTGGTCCATAGGTTGATTAATTACACTGATTTGTCCTTAGATGTGACTGTGAGTGTGTAATTGTAATTGTACAGCCCTGCAATAGTCAGGTGACCTGTCCAGGGTTTACCCCACCTATCCCCAATAGTAGCCACGTTAGGCTCTGGCATTCCTGTGACCTTGAAAGGTGTAAAGCGGGTTCCGAAAATGGATAGATGGAGAAGTGGAACATCGCAACAGCTTGCCACGGCAGAACCAGCATTACAGATTCAAACAAGGAGCAAAATGTGGCACTAAAAGCCTTTTTTAAATACTTAACCTGCTATGCACCGCAACAAATTTAAAATACAAAACTACTAAATTGTGCTAAAATGTTAAAAAACAGGCAGTTAGGACATCCAAAACAAAGTCTGGCTGGATGAAATGAAAAAGGATTTATTTGTTATATTTTTTGGTGGACTAAACTTTCACCTTTTAATTTTACCATGTAGGATAAGCAGCTGTAAAACATTAATCCATCAAAAAACAAACAAACTAAGCAATAACAACATTTGATTACAACGTTGACTTAAAAATAATGATGAAGCTAAAATTTTTAATGAAAAAAACGCGAGATGTGCAAAGTCTTGTTTGGGTCGTTAAAGTCAATCAAAAAATATATAGATATTTAAAAGACTAAATATCCAAGATAAATGATAAAATACCCTAGAACAGATAAATGTCTCTTAAAGAAACTTTTGTCCATTACACATAAACATAAATTACAAGATGATTGACACAAAAAGTGATCATCTTGTTCCCATATTCCTATACTCATAACTTTCTCTTAAACTTTCTCTAAGACTTGTGAATGCTGTGCCAAGTTTTTCACAAAAAAATCCACTTAGGTGGAACCAAATATCTGGTTGCTGATATATTGTTCATTTTTTTATCTGGTAGTAGCAGCTTTCAAATGTCTCTCATTTAGTCATGCAGACATGTCTAGTAAATAACAGGATTTTACAGTATCATGCTAAATCATTTCCTGGACAATTCCATGGACATTCAGGTGGAGCTGGTCATCAGGCTGTCAGTGATTCTTGTCAGTTTTTTCTCACCTTAGTCCACACCATGCTGTCTCTTTCTTTGAGGCTGAGCAGAATGTCTCCATCTGCTGAAAGCTGGGCGGAAAGCTGAGGCAGTCTGGAGAGGCAGGAAGTGTTGCAAAGCTCCTCTGCAGACACATAATGCTCGCAACGGCAGCTTGAGTCCCATTGTCGGGGAGATAAAACATGAGACCGCAGGAAGTATGTCAGCTCAAAATAATTCTTGTCGGCTGGTTTTATTGTAACTTTAAAACCAGAAATTAATTTAAGGAGATTACAAGAAAAAAAGGAAACTCACATGCCCATTTCCACATCCAGAGTGCCTCCATGTTTTCCACAGGTGACGTTACATGAGTGAAGTGAGGGAGACACACAGTCTCTGGATGCTGCCAAACGCACCTCTCCTGTTGAACATCGTCTGTTCACCTGAGTCCACGCACATACATACTACGCTGAAAGATGCTTCAAACACAAGGGTTGCTGTTTGTTGCATCACAAATGAACTGGGTTTCAAACACCCTCCAGCTCCAAGTTGTTACTCAGAGCGCTATCAGACAAAAACAAAAAATGTGCAAACTACAAAGCAAATAATGACGTTAAACCAGTGCAGTTAACTGGCATCAGCAAAAGACACTTCGTGTGCTTCTGTGAAATATGGAAATTCACCACTTCAATCCTCTTTTGATCTATTTTAAAATTGTTCACAGTGACATTTTAATTAGGATCATGCCGTTTTTAGCCAAAATCTAAAAATCAATGTTTTCTACAACATAATTTCTGCAGAGCAGAAGTAAGTATTTCATTAGAAATTCATCTCAGTTGTGGGCAGGACTGTTGGCAGGGAGTAAGCTTTCCCCCATTTCCCATCATCCATGTGTTTACACTTTCTACCGCTAGCTTACAGCCTCTTACAACTCCAACATAACATAACTGGTGCAACAACAATGGCAAGCAGTATTGGAGCTATGCAGCCTTACAGTTTAGGCTTTTTCAAATTGCATTTTTTTCATCTGTTCCTGATTTAAAACAATTAGATTACAGAAATACTTAGAAATGCAATTTTAAAATGAATTTTCTTTACATATGTCCTCCATTCTCACAAAAATGCAAAAACATTTTAAAAACACCAAAAGCAGTTTTTATTGGAGTGGGTCTTTAAGAAATTCTAACCGTGATGTGATTGTGATCAAAGATGAGAAATTCATTTAAAACTAATAACTGCCTTTGTGCAAATAATTGCATTTGCATGATTATTGTATTTTTTCCAACTCATCTTTCAAAAACAAAATGCTGACCTCAGGCTGACAGTCCAATTCACTGTCAGATACAGAGCTTTTGAAATCCAGCTCGTTGTAGAATATGAAACCAGTTCTGCACAAACAGGATCCGTCTGAGTAATGGAAAGCTCGATTTTTGCCACGGCAGGTACACAAAGAAGAGCCTGTCGAAGCACACAAATATAAACATTTGTAAACGTGCACGTGGCAGTGAATGGATACTTTGTGCTGCTTTTATTTTGTATTCTTCCCAGTCATTCATGGTTAAAAGTTAAATGTGAAAGCAGTGTTTTTCAAGTTATCTAGAATAAATCCTAACCTGCTTGATCTGACGCTTTACTAAAACATTAACATTAAATAAAATTGATTCAATTTATTGGCTTTATTTATCTATGAATGTAAACATGTTTTCTTTTTAATTGTAAACATTTTAGTCATTTTTTAAAGATTTTTTTAAGTATTCCAATCCTCCTGAAGCACGTAAATTTCCCTAATGTGGGATCTATGATCTTATCCTGTAATGCTTGAACTGCTGTTTTTATACTAGTGATTTTTTTTATTATTAACAATATTTATTAGAAATTGAAAAACAACAAACCTTCCACCAGACAGCACTGTACAGGATAATGCAGCTATCAAGCATCAACATTCTCAAGTGTATAATTAGTGCAGTACTGAGCGGATAATGGCTGAGACCATTTTTAATGCTTGAGTTTCTCTATTTTTGCTCCATAAAAGGAGGTCATTCCTGCCCACAGCAATCATTTTACACAAAAGCTCTGTACAGTGACTGATCATGACTAAAATAGAGTCTTGCGACAGTTTAATTTACCTTTGGGGATCAATCAAATCTGTTTATTTGACATCAATTTAATTGCAAACATGGTTAAAGGATGCTAGGGTCATAAAATGTTTATAACATTTTTTGTTTTGTTTTTTGTACATCACATTGTTTAACACTGAAACACAACAAGCAAAAAAACAAAAATAAAAAATACAATAGATTGTGGAGCTTTTTTACCTGCTGATGAGATGGAAGAGCTCCCACAGGGAAAACAAGCTTTCTGGGCAGGGAGATGGTTGAAGGTGTTAGCTGGACATGGATGACAGTCCTCTGTCTTTTCACCATGAGTGATGTTACCAAAAGTGCCAGACGGGCAAGGGACTGGTTGTGTTGAACCCATGGGGCAAATAAACCCCAGAGGACAGGGCATACTTTTGTAGCTGTCGGTGCCTGTTGCAATAAATTGTAAGAGACTGTTTCAAATAAAGGTCATTCTGTGACTATATAGTCCAGACTTGAGGGTCTGCAGTCACATGTGCCTTATTTATCCCTTAATTATGGCTCTTTGGATTTGAAGAAAGAGGCTAATACTTTCAATAAACATTATTATTTATGTAAATTTAGCCATTTTTGTTGAGATTTTTAACTTGTCAAATAACTGAGCAAAAAGATAATAAAAAAGTTTAAATACAATCCATATATTGTGTTTTTAAAAAAGAATTAAAGAACATATATTTCTCTACTGCTGCAAAGTGTTTAGTAGCTGTTTAGAGGCAAAGTCCTTAAAGTATAGAATGACATTTATATGCAAATATGTATATGTATATATATATATATATATATATATATATATATTTTTTTATATATATTATTATATATTATATATATGTTTTTAATATTCAAATGTCATGTTTATAGTTAAAAGTAAAAGGAGAAAAATGAGCTTTCTTGCGTTTTAAATTCTAGTAAATCTGCTGCAGCAGGATTGTATTTGACTTGGTGAATTTTAACTTAAATAAATTTAAATTGTAAAAGAAAAATATAGTGCTATAGTAAAATTTTTTAAAGCTAGATTGATGAATGTTTATTGGCAACAAAAACAAAATAAATACATAAAGTATATATTTTTTTAAACTTTTCAGCTCTCACTGGGTGTTGGTCAGTAAAAAACTGGACCAAATGGCTCCTTTAGCTGTAAAGACTGCAGATGCCTGGCTTAGTGCATTACCTGCAGGGCAGTAGTATCCTGGTGGACATGGAAGGCATTCCAGATTTGGCGAGAGGTGGATTCGATAGAAGCCCCCATCACACAACTGACAGGAGCTGTTTTTGGATCCCCGGAGCCCGATGATGTTGACAGGCATGGAGCCTCCTTCACAGGACCTCATGTAGAAGCTGTTGGCTGGACAGTAGTATGGAAAAGGACATCTGCGAAACATGCAAACACAGTTCTTCACCTTACCTCCAATTTTTAAAACTCTGATTTGAAGTGTTCCCAGTTTTAACGTGTGTGTGCGTGTGTCTGTGTGTGTGTGTGTGCATTTACATTTGTTTCGGGTTATTATATGAAAGGGATCCTTCAGGGCAAATGTAGCCTTCTGGACAAATTTGGGGCTCAGCAGTCTGAGGCCCACAGTATGAGCCGGCTCTGCATGGCTTCTCTAAGGCTGCCCCTGAGGTGCAAAAAAAATCATTATAGTGTCAGAACTTCTGTCTCACTAAATTAAAAGAGAGGGCGAACAATTGTGAGGCATAATTCATTAAATACAAACTCCGATTTGTTATTTTGACTTACCAGTAGGACATTGGTAAGCGGCTCTACAGGGAATCCCTTCTATGTTGGGCTTTCCTGTTATGCGAGGATCTGGACAGTAAGTTCCCCCCTCACAGGGTTCACAATGATCGGGGGCAGCAGCTCCTGGAAGAAGCCTTTTGGTTCCCGCTGGGCACAGAATAGGGGGTCCAGACCCACTGCACCAGAAACCGGGTGGGCAGGGAGTACTGGAGTAGTTTGAAAAGCCTTTAAAACAAAAAAAAAAAAGAAGAAAACCATGCTCTTCCATTATTTTTGCTGCATTAACAACCACGTGTTTGACTTGGATAATAGTAGCAAACAGCCACAGCTTTCTAAAATAACTCTTCAATATTTATTAAACGAGCCAACACCATAAAGAGTCTCTCTCCAAAAATAAAGAATATATAGGGAGTTTGTAGGGTAACTGTCTACTGGGTATTGCGAGTTAGCTGAAACAACAATCCAGCTCAATCTGAACCCATTAAGTATTCATGAGCAGGAATGAAAAAGAACTTTTGCTTTTCTACCATTCACATTTTCTGTGGCCTTGGGTAATGAGTTTTAATTCAGTGATTTCATATATGGGCTGTATTTTTGCCACTTCTATCAATGGGACTGGCTCTGGCAGAAGTATGATGAAAAGCATATATATGGAAATGAGCACAGACAATTTGCTTTAAATGAGTACACAGTAAAAGTGTAAATTAAAAGCCACAAGAAGATAAATAGCGAGGTGTATTTTCCACTTCATTACTGTACTTCTCCCTGGTGTGTAGATGCTGCTGACTGAAAATAGTTTTTTTTGCCTGAAGTGGGGAAAATGGCTTTTTTAAATTACTATTTTTTGAAGTAAAGTTTTAATAAGTGCTTTATGAAAGAAACTGCGGGTCAGACCTGTGCTGTTACAGTGTGAACCAGGGGGACATGGCAGGCAGTCACCCTTGCTGCCAGCCCCTGGAAAAACTCGATAAGTATACAGTGGACACGGCCTGGGTCCACTACTTCCATTAAAGTCGCTGCCAGGCAGACCGTCACAGTAATGACCAGCAGGACACAGATGAAAGACCGGGTCGCCTGCAAAACCAAAAATAGTGGAAAAGGAGTTTTTTGGGGGTTCGTGCTTGATGTATGCTTTTTTTTTTTTTGTTCCACCCGTCATTGTCAGCAGATTCGTTTTCTTTAAAGCCATATTGATGTTCTGTGAGGCTCATCAAGCCTTGCCCCCGGCTACATTTCTATCATGTTAACATTTATTGAGCAAGAATTCAGTTAAAGTTAGCGCTGACCTCTCGCTTCTTTCTAATACTCAGCACTGTTTTATCTGATGCACATACAACCCTGCAGGTATCAGCATATCCTCATAGCAGTACATGGTGCACAGTTACCAACAACAAAGATACAAAAAAAAGCTTAAAGCTGCTTCTAAAGGATCAAAATTCACTTTTTATTTATTTTTTTATTTTTTATTTCATTTCAGAATCAGAGTATAATCATTCTATTACTTTTTTCTTCACTTTTAGCCTTACATAGTCATTACAAAAGGATCCAATGATAGCCCGCACGCACCAGGCTTGCACCAGTACCGAGGTGGGCATGGTAAGCAGTCCTGTAGGCTCACACCTCCAGGGGAACTTCTGATTGTGTTTGCAGGACACAACTGAGCTTGTTGTGTGCCTTCAGGGCAAAAAAAGCCTACAGGAAATAATACATTATTTTTTAAAGGTTAATTCAAAATAATTAACACTTTATGAGAAATACGATGTGAAATCAGACTTATATTATCTAAAAAATAGATTTTTTTTAACCTGGTGGACATGGTCTGGCACACTGCAGACCCCACTGGCATTCAGTTAAGTTTGACACTGGCCCCTGAGGACGGAAATCTGCGCTCCCAGAAAGACAAAGATACCCTGCAGCGCAATATCCCTGGATTTTACCAGCCCTAAAAAAGCAAACACAAGGTTAGAATAAAATAATTATATGACATGACAATAGCTGCTTTACTAGATGAATAGAAATATAATTACACAACTCTAATATAGCCTAATCTGCATTAAATATCCTTGTTAATATTAGGCTGCTAATTCCTCTTTTGTTTAACACAGAATGCCTAAATGTAATTCAGTCATGCTTCCTTTTAATTGTGAGCGTAATCAAGGCTGAGATGAGTATTTGTGCATGTGGCTTACTGAATGCCAGAAGTGCCTTTTTTGTGTGTCAGTGCAATGTAGGACTGGATGAGTGTGTACTAAATGTTTCAGCATGCATTGAAAAAAGGGCAACGCATGCAGGGTACCTGCAGAACCTCCCCGGAGGACAGGGCAAGCACTCGCTCTCGTCCTGTAACCCTCCATGGCTTGAATTAGTGTATGTCCCATTAGGACACGGCTGAGGCACCATTGTGCCTGGAAAAAGAACCAGAAATTGAAACAATAATGAACACAAGAGCAATAAAACCTGCATAATGTGGTTTACTTGAGCTTTGATGAGCATATTCCACATTCAACTGACACCATACGTTACTTATTGAGATCTGTAGCTTCAACCCAGTTTTGTGCCAAACCTGCAGGACAGTAGGAGTGTGGTGGGCAGGGCCGTGGCTCGCCCACTATGGCCTCTTCACAGTAGAATCCAGGTCGGCATGGGATGCAGTTCTCCGATCCCGGGTTTGGCTGGTACTCCCCAGTAGGGCAAGGGAAGGCGAGGGCAGATCCTTCTGGACAAAAGTGTCCCTTAAATAACATAAAAATTATAGAAGCACACAAGGGGTGTTAACTAATCTGGTATCTCATTCACCACCAAATACCACAAATTGAGGGAAATCGATGGCTATGGCAGAGTTTTAGGACCACCCAAAAAAAAAGTTATATTACAAAATTCATGTCGTAAATTTATTAGAAAAAACGTGTTATTTATGACTTTGAACCTTCTCGTGAAGATACAACTTTTTTCTCATAAATGAAAAAAAAAATTGGGGTTTGTAAACTGGCTCTAATACTCTGTTGTAAATGGCAAATAAAAATAAAAAGAAATGTAATAACAGTCAAGTATACACAAATATCCTTACCTTGGGACAGATGAAGGCATATGGAGTAGTAGAAGAAAAGTCAAAAGGGCAGTAGAAACCAGCAGCGCATGGACCACTGGGGCTTGTCAGACCCTCTGTAGAGCAGTAGTTTCCAGCAGGGCAAGTAAAACAATCTTCCATGGACACACCACCTTTGAGTAACAGACACCCCTTGAGTGAAATTTTGTGAAACTTAAATAAACAAATGGTAAATCACGGTTAGTGCTGTATTTACAAAAATTTGATTCTGACAAGAAAAACTGCCATTTTTATGAGTAGCTTGATCACTAAATGTACCACTTGTGTTGCGAACACTGCCGAGAGGACATGGAACTGGGGACAGACACCCCGCTGGGCAGTAGTGGCCAGCAGGACACGGGCCATTCTTTGGAAAATCAGTGGAACTCTCAGGTGTCGGTTCTGTTGCACCAAATTGACAGTAGTATCCCTCTAAGCATGGACCTTCACGAAAGAAAATACCTCTTTTATTGACTGTCTCTTGTGTTATTAATTAGCATAATGTTATTAATGGGCATAATTATAGTCATTATTTCAAAAAATGAAAATACTCTTGTTTACCTTGTGGTGTTGTGGCTCCATATAAGCTACAATACACTCCAGGAAGACAGGGTGTACAGACAGATTGCGACTGAGCACCTGTCTGGTTACTAAATGTTCCTGGAGGGCAGGCCTGGGCCAGAGCTGTTCCAGCAGGGCAAAAACTACCTACAAAAAGTTCATAACAAATCCAGGAATTCAGAAAATACAGGCAGCCAGAGAAAGTTGTTGTTCTATCCAAGTAAATAATTGAAGTGCTTTAGGTAAGATTATATCACACCCTCACCAGCTGGACAGGTTGAGGGCTCCTGAGTACCTAAAGAGGGACACATGCTTCCTTTCAGGCACAACATGCAATTTCCTGCTCCAGGAGCTGGGCTGTAAGTGCCAGGTTCACATGGCACCTCAATTGTTGAGCCAACAGGACAGCTATAGCCGGCAGGGCAGGGGTAGCCATGGGAACCATCAGATGGAGTGGGACTGGAGCTGCCACCCAAGCACACAAACCTGTGGGCATCAACAACGAAAATAAACTTTCCGCTACAATACTTAATCACTCAGTTCCAAAGAAAATCTCTCAGTGAGGATATTTTAAATAAAAACATTAAGTTCCACTTTTTTTTATTGAAGATAAGGAAAAATCCAATTTAAGAAGAAATGAAACCCCACGCCTATAACTCTTTTTCCTACTAAAGGCTCTGAAAGTAACTTTCTTTCTGCAGAGACTGCAATTAACCTTCTGTAGTTCATAGTAATTGAAAAGTAATTTTTGTTCATAGAAGGTCCACGCCCAAAACCGTTTGCTTGTTTCAATTTCATCACACACCGGAAGTTCATTAAAAACAAACAACCAGAAACATTTAATTGTTTTAAAGCAAAAGAAAAGTCAATATATGATTAAAAGAACTTAATTAATTACGTACCCTCTTTTTTTATTGTACCTTCATTTTTTGTTTGTTTGTTTCTTACATATTTTATCTTTTATTTCTTTTGTCATCTACAACTTATTTAGCATTTAGTAGTTAGTCTAGCCATGCTCAGCTGTGTTCAGCGAATATGAGCCTCCCTGCACCTTGGTAAACTTGATTAGGAAACACAACAACAAATACTAATGTTTTAAACTTCTAATATATGTTCAGTAAATTTTGTATTTCAGCCTTGAACTTTGTCATAGTAATTATTTCTTTGTTACCCGACTACTGTCTTGCTCTGTGTTATCTTCCTATAGCCTACAACTAGTCTTACTCCTTTTTATGCATCCGAAATATGCAACTTATTGAAATATATTTATATTTAAAAATATATCTAATAGAGTAAAAATTAAATCGAGTACTGCTTCCTTAAGGGTAAAACGTATTAGTAGCAATGCGTACCCAGCCTGACATGGGAGAGCATCTGAGAGATTTGCCATGGCAGGACTTCCACAAAATAACCCCGGGGGACATGGTGGACATTCTTCAAGGGTTTTCAGTCCTTGTGACATGGACAAAGAGCCTGGAGGGCAAGGGAGTGGATCTCCAGTTCCAGAAGGGCAGTAATGACCAGGCGGACAAAGATGGTTTCTGGTGGTATTTCCCTTAAAAAATGAAATGTTTGATTCAGTAGCAGTAGCCATTTTTAACATAATAAGAAAAGAAAGCATTTATCAGGATGAATTTGCCTCAGGGGAAAACAGGCAGTAAACAAAAGCAAACTAAACCAAATGTTTTTGATTTTTTGTTTTTTTTAACATAGAGTAGTCTTTTTCAAATTACGTTTCTTGTGCAGATTTGTTGACCTAAGTTTATAATAAATAAGTGGCTTATGGCTTGTTGATATGATTACAAATAAATAAATAAATAAAAATCCCTGAGGTCAAAGGCAGTTTGGCCCCACAGTTGCAACAGGGCACTTGTATGCACCTGGTACTCAGTGGAGTTTGGGCTTGTTGATCCTGCAGGACAGAAGTATCCAGCCTGACAGAGGCCTGTGGGCTTCGACAAGCCAGGCTGAAAGCAGAACATTCCTGCCGGAAGAAAAGGTCAGTCACAAAGTAATAAAACCCCTCGTGTGTGTGTGTGTGTGTGTGTGTCACAAACGGGCAGATGGATGGTTCCACTTGCAGGTTTATTAGTTCAGACAGAAACCAAGCACAGCTAAAAGTCCAGAAAGCTAAATCAGAGTCAGACAGGCAGAGGTCGATCACAGGTATGGGGTTATTCAAGAAGAGACTAGATATGTGAGAGTCCAGGCGAGGGTCAGGGCAGGGGGCAGGAAATCAGGGAATAGGCAGGGTAGGAAACAGAAGATCAGGTCCACATAGAAACGCTCGGTAAAGCAGGCAGGGTGGCACAAAACAATACTTCGCACTGAGTGAGGCTCTGTGCAGTGCTTAACTATCATGTGGGTGATTGTCAATGAGAGTCAGCTGAGTGGCATCTGGGGAATGTGCGCTATAGTTGCTGGGAAATATACTGTGTACAGTACTCTAGAGATGGGAGACAGAGCTCTGACCCTTGGCAGTGTGGAATACTTTGTGATAATACAACATTTGACAAGTTTGGACACCAAATCAAATATGAAAGTTAACCTGCATCCAAATTTTCATCTGGTATCGTAAAAATTGTTTGGGTTTTTTTTTGGTTGTTGTTTTTTCATACCAGCTGGGCACGGTAGACAAGCTTCAGAGTTGGAGGCTCCGAGCTGGCTCTGCACTGTGCCGGGAGGACAAGGGAACTCCACGCCATAAATGAGACCTGCTGGACAATAGTGTCCAAGAGGACACAGGGCAGGCTGAGAAGTGCCATCATCTGCCCCACAAGAAGAGGAAGAAAAAACACAAAAAGCAAGCATAGCATTTAATGAGCAATTTTAAAATTAATAGTGTCTTGAAAACATTAAAATAAACAAAACATTTTAAGCACAAATTTTAAATATATAGTCAATATATATAGTAATTTTACAATAAGGGTTCCTTTAATATTCATTAATTTTTCTATACCATTTTATCCCTTTCTGGGTCACGGGGCTGCCGGACGCCTAACCTGGTTACTCATGGGCAAAGGCAGGGGACACCCGTCACCAGTGCACAACCAACCAACAATCAGACTGGTCACCAGTCTGATTGTTGGTTAATTTGCATAACAACGTATTTAGTAATTAGACTAATTAGTTAATGCATTAGTTATCACTTAACTAGTTATTATTATTTAACATTACCTAA
This sequence comes from Oryzias celebensis, assembly GCA_014656515.1. Taxonomy (NCBI): domain Eukaryota; kingdom Metazoa; phylum Chordata; class Actinopteri; order Beloniformes; family Adrianichthyidae; genus Oryzias; species Oryzias celebensis. The sequence continues at coordinate 64,953,594 of BNCR01000012.1, read as the reverse complement.
TGCATGACAATGCGTTAAAGAAACTGTCTCGTGCAATGGCTAGTAACTACCTGTTATGTTAGTAAAGCCTTAGTAATGCCTAAACTATTTGTTAAGCTTGTTTTTATTTTTATTTGTTTGTTATTGTTTTTTTAGAATCAGAAAGCAAAAGGTAAGTAAGGTTTTGCATTGTGTTTTCAGTCTGACCTAAGCCTTAATAAATGCTGAAAATCTTTTTAAGCATTACTTAACCCTTACTTAACTATGATTTATATTTATGAATTGAAAAGTGCCTGGTTTTATATTACGTGGAAGTCATGGTGAAAAATGTGAATGATGTCATAATATGTTTCCAACTTTGTTATTTTATGACATTTTATCATATTAACTAACATGTAGTTATTGCATAATATAACTTTTGTTCAGGCTCTGTAATTCAGTAAGACTAAATACTAAACATTAGATAATTAGAACTAATTAAGTAATTCCCAAAGTAAAGTGAAGTAGTGCATTTAACGTGTTCTTTTAAAGGTTAATTAATGCTTAACCATGCCTTAACTAACGTTGGGAAAGGGACCCTTATTGTAAAGTGCTACCAAAGTATTAAAGAAATACAAAGAAATGTTGGAAACACTGACACTTTAATACCGGTAATGTCAGTCCATTATTTTGTTACTGAAAACATACTTTTTACAATATTTTGCAATAAATTTGTCATCTTAGCTTATGTTTAAAGACAAATCAATTTCTGAGGTTATTCATTTCTTTATTTAGGATTTAGTTATCTTTGAAATCTTACTTCTAAAACCAATTTTGTTTGAAGTTATCGCATTATTAATCATTACTAGAATAACCAACAAAACACATTGTACTCTTATCTTGATTCTTCTTTCTGTTTTTTTTCTTTCTCAAGTTACAACATATCATTTGAGGATCATTTGTGCTCTCCCACCTTGACAGTAGTATCCAGGCAAACAGGTCTTACAGTTATCTTGATGAGTGCTGCCCATTTCAGAGCTGAATGTTCCTGCAGGGCAAGGTATTGGGTTTTTTGTCCCATTGGGACAAAAGGACCCAGCAGGGCACAGAGTTTTATCTGCTTTGCTGGATCCCCAATCACAGTAAAACCCTGCCCAACAATCACCTGAAACCCAAAAGGGTGAAAAGACAAACAGATTTCTACTGAGGGAGTCATTCTTCAATGCATTTCTTATTTTTTTAATGGTACAACATTGTACAAACTAACATTTTGTTATTGTAGTCAGATTCTATTTCTTTGGAGAAATTACACTCTCATGATGTATTTACCTTTTTTGAGGCCTCCTTGACAGAACCCCCCCGGTGGACAAGGAGATCCAGTTATGTTATCAGATGGATTTGGCACCTTTGCACCCGAGACACAAAGAAAACCAGCAGCACACTGTCCAGAAGGTTCAATCATACCCTCGGAGCCACAGAACTGACCGGACGGACACACTAAACACTGGCCTGCAAACAAGGACATAAAGGGGTATGAAGGTTTATCTTTAACAGAGGATTGAAAAGTCATTTTTGACAAGAATAGTGGCAAGAAAAAAATACTTCAAACAAAGTTAAAATGAAAATGCCTTTTTTTACCTGTAATTATCATTTATCTATTCACAAACTGTTTGCACTATCACTTTTCATAAAATAGTAGGCCAAATAATTATGATATGTTGAAGGATTTAATATGATTTTACTTACAGCAAAGAAAGAAGTCATTTAAAATGAATTATAATAGATGAGTTATTCTCACCATAGAGTTTTGAAAATTAGCTCAACTTTTCCTGCTAAAACTGTTTTAGATATTTCATGGAAGCAGCCATTTTGAAATGAGCACAAAAAAAATAAGGTCTTCTACTGCCCCTAGTGGAATGACAAGGAACTACAGGGCAGAAAACATGGACCATGTTATATAAAATGGGTTTTTAAGGAATGTTTTGATTATGCTTATGCTATTGTTATGAGTGAGGGGTCTCAGAAATTAATCTATCAAATATGATATGAATGGGTTAACTTCCTTTTTTGTTTCCTGTTTTTTTTTTGTAGAATAAAAAAATAATCACTCAGTAGTAAATACCAAAAGATAAAAGTTGTGATAAATTGTTCTGTAATTATACGAAGAAAATTGCCTGCTTAGCCTTCACACTGAGCATTTGAATTCAAAATGTTATTTTATGTGTTTATTCACGTAGAAAAAATGTTTAGGCCCCTCTTATTACCAGCAGAAATGAGACCCTGGGTTGAGCTGTAGGTGCCTTTAGGGCACGGTATAGGCTGATTTTCTGGATTCTCATTGGGACATGTGAAGCCAGCTGGACATGGCAGAGGGCTGGAGGCTCCAATGGGACTCCCTCTGGTGGAACTGGTACTCGGAACCTGGCAGAGGAACCCAGGAGGGCATGGATTGCATGCTTTCTGACCAGGTAAATCCTGAAACCAACCTGTTGATGACAATTACCTATGAAGACTTGATGTTACATCCTGACTAGTTATTCCATGTTTGAAACACAGCTTGAATAACAAGTTAAACAGGTAAATATTTTGAACATTTTTTTACTGAATAAAATCGCTTTTTTAAAGAAAGCTACAGGTTATATCAGGATAATAGAATTTGTTGTTGGAGTGAAGCATTGTGTGAAAATAGGAGATGCTCTGCAGTGTTTTGTGTGACAACTGGTGGTTACCAAGAGGACATGGTGTGCAGTCATCTTTGCTTTTTCCTCCCGCCTCACTCCGAAAGAAACCTGGAGGGCAGGGTGAGGGAACACTGGTCCCCTCTGAACAATAGTGACCAACTGGACAGACCCCTCCAGAATCACCTGATAGAGGAGCGGCAGACTGAGAGCCTTCCAGACAGACAAAACCTGCAGTGGAGACATGGAAATGGGAGATCTATCTTCACATAAAGGATAGTCCTATTCACATCTGCATTTTATTAGCACAAAAAAGCATTACTTTATTTATTTATTTATTTATTTATTACCAGGCAAACAGGGTCCAGAAACAGAGGAGAGGCCTGACTCGGAACAGTAAAAGCCGGGGCTGCAGCTTTGACACTCAGTATCATCAACAAGGCCACGCTGATCACTGTCAACAAAAACTTTTAATTCCTTTTTCAGACAAAAGCCTTCAATAGTTTTACTGTATTTCAAGACCATAACAGTGGCTAATTAATTGTTATTGAGAACGCATTTACAGTAACAGTTATATTTACAGCTCTGATCCAGATCTTTATGTCTCAGTATTTGCTGTCATATTCTGTGTGTATTTTTTATTAGGTCCTTTTTTTGTTTGAAAGTTATTCTGGTTTGGGATGGCTAAAAAATAACAGAGGGACTCTGAATGCAAATGTACCTAGAAAACAGATGGACAGAGACGTTGGGAGTCTACCTGAAAGTTCCTTTTGGACATGGTTTAGGTACGGAAGTCCCCACAGGACAAAAGTAGCCAAGCGGGCATGAAAACCCCCTCAGACCGTCTGATGGTGAAGCTTCAGAGGCTCCTCTAACACAAACAAACCCTGCATCACATGGCCCACTGGGGAACATACTTCCTTCAAAAGAGAGGTAGAGATAAACACTGATTTTAACAGCACTTTACACGAGGAAATGGCTTTGTCTACAAACATTCAACATTTAGCTGTCAGTGGATGCTCACAAATACCTGATTCTTTACAGTACATGCCAGGATCACACAAGACGCATTGTGCTTCCTCCGACAGCCCTGACATGTTTCCATATGTTCCTGATGGACAGGGGCATTGTTTTGCTGACCCACTGGGGCAATAAAATCCTCTTTCACAGAGACGTGGAAGACTCATTCCTGATGTGAGGATGCAAAAAAAGCAAAAGAAAAACGTATATTCCTTTTTATATAGAGCAAAAAATCCTTGACAACAGATTATATGTATGCATGGAGTTAATCAATTAATGCACCAGTCAGCTTTACCTTGGTCTTGACAAACAAACCCAGGAGGACATGTCTCACAGCTCCGTTGGCCTTGTCTGGGCTGGCAACTTCCAGGAGAGCATGGGGTCTGCCTGGCACTGCCCTGAAAGAACAAATAAAGACCCACTCAGGTAAAAATCATGTCTTGGGTGTTTTAAAATAATTTAAAATAAAAAAACAGTGTTTCTGAGTATTTCTATATTAAAACGGTGTCGTATTAGGAGCAGATGAAAACATGCGGTTTAAAAAAAACGTGGGAGAGAGGAGGGAGAGATGCTGTGAGTATCGCGAGAATCGACGAGACGTGTGTGGTGAGTTAACTTGGCGGCGCGAAAGTGGTTGAACAAACATTTCCACCTGCTTTTTTTTCTTTCCGCCATATAAGTAACAATTACAACAAAATTCATTAAACCTTTAAAAAGATTATTAAGTCCTTGACAGCCTGGAGGACCTGGAGAGCTTCATAGACGAGTGTTTTAATACCTTCGTCATGGGGAAGACCAACACCACCACTCCTTCCTCCAAACGCGGCCGTCCTGAAGACTCTCCCGGGGCCGCCCCTTCTCCAGGCAGCGGCGTCAGTGAAATCCTGGAATCCATTGATAAAAAACTTTCCAGCCTTGATTGCCGTCTAAACTTGCTGGAGATCCTCCATAAAGAATTCCAAGGCCTGCGAGAGTCCCTGGAGTTCAGCCAGCAGCAGGTACAGGAGCTCGCAGCGGAGAACCAGGCCCTCAGAGAGACCGTCCAGACTCTGAGCAGCGACACCGCTCGTCTCTCTGAGGAGAACCGCTCCATCAAGGAAACCCTCCTGGATCTTCAGGCGAGGAGCATGAGGGACAACCTGGTCATCTCTGGGATTCCAGAGGAGGCGGGAGAAGACCCGGAGGCCACGGTGAAGTCCTTCATGGAGGTCCACCTGAAGCTCCCCAAGGAGGAGGTCCAGAAGATCTCCTTCCACAGAGTGCACCGACTCGGAGGAAGGAGGTCTGACAACCAGCGTCCGAGACCCATAGTGGCTAAATTCGAGCACTTTAAACAGAAGGAGCTGGTGAGGAGCCGCGGCCGGGAGCTGAAGGGAACGCACTTCAGCGTCAACGACCAGTTCCCGGCGGAGATCCTCCGGCGCAGGAAGATTCTTTTCCCGCTGAGGAGGAAGCACCTCACCGCCGGGTCTCGAGCTGTTGTTTCGGTAGACAGACTCTACGTGGATGGACGGCTCTTTCGGGACCCCGAGATCACCCCGTGGCTGCGCTGAAGACCCGCAGCTGCTGCGATCAGAACTTCCAGAATACGCTGATGAAACCAGCTAATCTGATTTAAATTAATGGAAAATCAGCTCGTCAACACATCATCCACACCTCCATCTCGTCAAAGCAGTTTATTTCTCTCCCCTCTCATGTTTACGTTGTTTTGTTGTGTTTGTTTTTTCTTGTTTTTCTTTTCTTTTTTCCTCTTTTTATTCCCCACCTCTTCCCCCCTCCTCCTCATATTTAAAAGAACTAAAGGCAACACACCCCCGGTAAGTAAACATTTACTCATGCACGAGAAAGGCGCGCGCACGTACACGCGATCCCGCACACACTCGCCGACATACCGCAAAAACCTCACATAGGCTCATATAGGACACATACAACAAGTAACTCACACAGCCAGAAAACGTTCATGCGCACAAACACACAGCGCTTCTCTGCGCACTGGTCAGCGGGCACGCGCACAGGAATCACAGACGCATGCGTATTACTTAGTATAACACTCAGTCAGTGTAGTCATGTCCAGTCTGAACATCTTTAGCTGGAATGTGCGTGGACTTGGCTCTGGGCCAAAGAGGCTGAAAGTTTTCAACCATCTGAATGATCTAAAAGCAGATCTAGTTTTACTGCAGGAGACCCACTTATCTAAATCAGCTGATCATCTCCTGTGCTGCTCACAATTCCCGTCCATCTACTCAGCAAGTTACAACTCCAAACAAAGAGTTGCTATTTTAATTAATAAAAATATGACATTTACCCATAAGAACACAATTGTTGATCCAGAAGGCAGATTTGTAATTATTAACATATCTGTTCAGAATAAAGATTTCTGTATAGCCAGCATCTATGGTCCCAATGCTGATGAATCCTCCTTCTTTCACAGATTCTTCACTTCACTCTCGGTTCACGCTGACTCCACAATAATTATAGGATGAGACCTCAACTTGGTCCTTGATGCTGAACTTGACAGACTGAGCACAGCAGGACACCAGCGCACATGGCGATCTGCAAGTATTGTTAAGCAGTACATGGATGAATTGGGTCTCTGCGACGCTTGGCGCTCATGTCACCCAGACGCTAAAGGGTTTACTTTCTTTTCTCCAGTTCACCACTCACAGTCTCGCTTAGACTACTTACTAGTCAGTAATTCTCTTTTAAAAGATGTCAAGGATTCCAACATTCATCCAATTATCATTAGTGATCATGCACCAGTTTCTGTAAATATTTCTAGAGATATACCCAAACCTTCAGGCTTAACCTGGAGGTTTAACACTTCTCTGTTAAAAGATCAAGAGTTCATTCAGTTCTTTAAAAAAGAGTGGGCAACCTTCTTGGAATTTAATGATACTCCTGATATTTCACCATGTGTTCTTTGGGAAACAGCAAAAGCAGTGATGAGAGGAAAAATAATCTCTTATTCAACAAATAAAAAACACAAAGAGAAAGCAGATCTATTAGAGATAGAAAATAAAATCAAAGATCTAGAGGCTGCTTATGTTGCTTCTGCACAAGAGCACATTCTGGAAGATCTGAAAAATTTAAAGCTTCAGTTAAATGATATCATCAATAAGCAAACACAATTCCAAATACAAAAACTTCGACTCGTAAATTTTGAAAACTCAAACAAATCTGGTAAATTCTTAGCTAATCAGCTTAAAATTAATAAAGAAAAAGCAACAATTACTTCTATTATGGACCACACAGGAAATGTCACTCATGACCCGGTTAAAATTAATAAAACATTTAAAGATTTTTATAAAAACTTGTACACATCAAAGGTCAATCCATCAGAGCAAAGTATGAACTCATTTCTTAATAATGTAACTCTACCCAGATTAAATGAGGATCAAAGCTCAAACTTAGACTCTCCGCTCTCATTGGCTGAACTTCATGAAGCTCTGTTGCTGATGCCCAACAACAAAGCTCCAGGGCCTGATGGCTTTCCTGCTGAGTTTTATAAGGAATTCTGGGAACAGCTGGCACAAACTTTTTATAAAATGGTTACATTTATCAAGGAAAGCCAATCACTGCCACCACACATGAATTCAGCTAACATAATCCTCCTTCTTAAACCAGAAAAAGATCCCACAATTCCTTCAAGCTATCGCCCCATTTCTCTAATTAACGCAGACGTAAAAATTATTTGCAAAGCACTCGCACAGAGAATAGAAAAAATCACTCCTCATATAATTCACCATGATCAAACTGGATTCATTAAAGGTAGACACTCAAGTGATAATGTCCGCAGACTTGTAAACATAATAGATTTTGCCACCATTAAAAAACAGGAAATGACCATACTCTCGTTGGATGCTGAAAAAGCATTTGACAGAGTAAACTGGAAGTTCCTCATTGCTGCCCTCCATAAGTTTGGGTTTGGGGAATCCTTCATTGATTGGATTAAAATATTATATCACAACCCAAATGCATCAGTCAGAACCAACAATCAGACTTCTGACAGGTTTTTTCTTGGTAGAGGGACCAGGCAGGGTTGTCCACTCTCCCCCTCTCTTTTTGCTATATTTATTGAACCTTTGGCTGCAGCAATAAGACAGCGTGAGAGCATTAAAGGAATTACAACAAAATACAGTAATCATAAAATTAGTCTTTATGCTGATGACATATTACTTTATCTAAACAATTCACATTCCATTAGTGAAACCTCAACAATTATTAATGAATTTTCCTCTATTTCAGACTACTCAATTAACTGGAACAAATCAGTTTTATTGTCACTGAATGGTAATGCGGAGCAAACTACCTCAATCCCAGTCAAATCAGGCAATATCAAATATCTAGGTATTTATTTCTCCCCGAAACTATCAGAACTGGTGCAACTAAACTACACCCCGTTACTGAAAAGTATACAGGACGATCTAACCCGCTGGGTCAACCTGCCTCTTTCACTCATGGGTAAGATAACCACAGTAAAAATGAAAATTTTACCCAAAGTTAATTATCTCTTCTCAATGATCCCCACACAACCACCACTAAAATGGTTCCAAACATTAGACTCAGCCATATCCAGCTTCTTATGGAACAATAAACCTGCAAGAATTAGTCTAAAAACTTTAAAATCTGGAAAAAGCTGTGGAGGCTTAGAATTACCTAACTTCCAGAACTATTTTCTTGCCAATAGATTGCAATACATCTTAAGATGGTTAAAAAACAATCCAGAAACCAACCCATGGATGGATCTGGAACAGGCATTCTGTGGTAAGATCAACTTGTCAGATCTACCATTTATCAGCCCAAAAATAAAAAAACTTGACTGCTACCAAAGTAGTAATATAAGCACTACTTTAACAGCCTGGTGGGAATTTCTTAAAATGTCAAACTCTTCAGTTTTACCATGCAAAATGACACCCATCTGGAACAATCCAGACATCCTGATAAATAAAAAAATGTTGCACTTCCCTGCTTGGCAAGCAGGGGGCGTAAGACTACTTGAGCACTTAATTATAGACAGAAGATTCATAACGCACCAAGAACTACAAGAAAAACATGGAATAAATAAATTCTTGGAATATCAGCAACTTAAATCTGTAATTACTAAAACATTTAAATCCAGTGACAATGACCTAAAATTACCAGAACTAGTTACCTCTATGATTAATTTTTCATTGAATAAAACTCTCTCCAAAATATACAAACTCATATGCAACTTAGATAACAAAGTCTCAATTCCAACAACAAAATGGGATGCAGACTTAGGCAGAAGTACAGACACAAGCTTCTGGTCAGAAATTTGTCTAAATACCTTCAAACTAACAAAAAGTCCAAACCTACAACTAATCCAATTTAAAACTCTTCACAGAATTTACTTTACTGGACAGAGGATGTTCAAGATGGGTCTCAAAAACTCAGACATTTGTGAGCATTGTGATAGTAATTTACCTGACAATTACATGCATGCTCTGTGGTTCTGTACACCTGTACAGGCTCTCTGGCAACAGGTATGTGCTGATTTATCAGTCTGGCTTAAGGTTTCAATCACAGCCTCACCTTCACTTTGTGTGCTGGGTGACATGAGTGCCATCGATACAGAGGGAAGATTAGCACCTTTAATCTTCATAACTCTTTGTATAGCAAAAAAAACAATTTTATTAAACTGGAAAAACAAGAAAAATATTAGTGTAAGTCATTACAGGAATCTGCTATTGGATCATATCAGCTTGGAAAAAATGTCAACTAGGAGTTCAAATAACCTGGAAGGAATTCGGGCTCTCTGGTCTCCCATAGCTAACGCCATAACTTAGGGGGCGGGGTTCTTGGGTGTCGCCGCGCCCTGGATGTCTGCCGGGATTTTGGTGCCGGGGTCGGGGCCTCCCTGGCACCTGGTGGGGGTGGGGGGGCTCTGTTAGTCGGGGGGTCTGGTACGGCGCCTGGATGGGGCAAGCGCGGGGGCTGCGTGGTCTCCCGGGCCTGGGCGGGGGGGTGTGGGTGGTGCATTGGGTGGGGGTCTGGCTTGGCTCGGGGGGGTGGTCCTTCTGCGTGCGCTGGGGGGGCTTGCGTGGGGCCCTGGTCCTGGGGGGTCTGCCTGCGCTGGATGGGTGGCCCGTCTGCACCCGGGGGCTGGGATCACTCCTTCTCCGGCCCTGGGACGGGGTGGGGCAACCCTCTTGGGGCCTGCGTTTGCTCCAGGGGAAGCATACCATGGCGGGGTCTGGGGGGAGCGGGCCGGGGGGGGGGGTGTTCATGGGTAAGAAGGGGGGTCCACCACCAGTATGGGACCCTTGAGACTTCCTCGGGCCCGCTGGTACCTGGCCAGGCAGCCACAGGGGCGGTGCTTGGGGGGGGGGGCCGGGGCTTGCGCCTGGGGGATGGCCCCCTCTCGGCTCCTCTCTCTTTGTGTGGGGTGGGGGGTGTGGGGCCTGGAGGGTCGGCTTCCGGGCGGTGGGGCCTCTGCCCTGGGGAGACTTGGGCCCAATGCTGGGGGGGGCGGGGGGACGGTTGTTTCACCATCGGGGGTCAGTCTGGTAGCTGTCCCCGACCTCCCCTCCTTCCTCATACAAACACTTATTAGGTTGGAGGGGGGTGTGCTTGCGGAATACTTCGAGGGGCCGAGCCACTTGGCAGTGGTCCCCCCTCTCCGCACAGTTTCGCCCCCTTCTCTTGGTTTTAAATGCACCTTAGACACGTAGGACCCTTGGTGGGGGGGTGCTGGGACATCACTGCCAGCAAGCAGGAGATGTCCTCCTAGTGCTCAACCCTCCAATTTTAACTGCACCGTAGACATTTAGGGCTCCTTGGCGAGAGGGTGATTGGACATCCCTGTAAGCAATCAGGAGATGTCCCCAGTGCCCTGCTCGCCAATTTTAACTGCACCCTTTATGACACACACCCTTCAACCACAAGAAACACACCTCAACATACACACACAAATACATTACACAAGGAAGATGGGAATACTGATCTTCTGTCCCCTACCCCATCCCCGGTGGGGGGAACAGGGCCTTCAGCGGTGGCGGCCTTGTCTCTTGGGTGTCGGCCTCCTGGGCCCGGCGGCCCCCTCCCCACGCAGGGAGAGGGATCCCTCAGTCCTCTGGCAAGTCCATGAGCGGGGGATCATATTCCATCTGAGCCGGGGGGGTGTCTGTGTCCTTGTGGTGCGGGTTCTGGTCCTTACCCTCGGGTGACGGGCCCCTTCTAAGTCACAACATAGGAGAGCCTGGTCAGGCTACGTACTCCTTCGGGGACCCCCACTTCTATTGGTCATCCCTCCTCTAGGTGGGGGTAGCCGACCCCTGCTGTGCTCTCTTCTGGATCTCCGCAACTGCCTGGAGCTTCGGAGCGGGTCTCCCTTGGGGGGTCCTGGCTCGTACCTGGGGCTGGGGTGGGGGGATGCTCAGAACTCCTGGGTGGTGGTGGGCGGCTTGTCTGGGGTGGTGGGGCTCTCGGGGGTGGGGCCCCGCGCTGGACCGCCCGGCGCGGTGGGGGGGCTGCTCTCCTGACTGGGCTGGGCCCTGCGCTCTGCGCTTCCGTACCTCACTGCGCTCGGGTGTTGGGGGCCCATGTGGTGGTCCTGCGGGCCCTGGTCTGGGTGCTTGGCCGGACTACCTGGCGGGCGGATCACCTCCATTGACCCCACAGTATGGGTGCGGGGGCGGGCCCTGGTCGGCGCTGCTGCCTCGGCGGGGGTCTTGGTGTGGGGATGTCTGGGAGCTCTCCCTCCTTTTTTTCTTTCCATTCCTTCATCCACTTCAGCTTAACATAACATTCACCTGAGCACAGGCGTCAGCTCACATTTGCACCTTCAAACAGTGTGCGTGTCAGAATGTAATGCTTTACATGTGTGGGTTGGTATGCACAAGTGTGCGTGTAAACTGGTTGTGGACAAGTTTGAAGTTTGTGAACACTCTTGGAGCCGGCAGGTATGTTTGTAACAGCTGAGTGTGTGGACAGGCCCCGCCCATTTTAGACCAACACTCACTATTGTAATGGGTATAAGCTTCAGCATTTTGTTGCCTGTAGACTTGCAATTCTACTTTCTCCTTCCATTGGTCATCCTCTGGAATCTATACCACCCCCCCCCCCCCTCTCTTTTCCCCCTTTCTTTTTCCGTCCGGTCCAACAAAAAGAACACAAACAAAATTAATATTAATAAAGTTTCGTTGAAATTACAAAAGGGGCTTATACCAACATACATTTTGTGTTCCCAATGATTTATAACCCCCGATTGTGAGAGTAAAATCTGTCTAATGCAAGAGGCTCTCAGCTCATATCTGTTTGCTCAGCTGTTGGACAGGACAAGTTTTAAAAAAAAAAAAAAAAAAAAAAAAACGTGGGTTTGTTACGAAAAAAAACACACTGGGCAAACTTCCTACTCCAATCCATTCTGATGAATCCATTTGCAGACAAATACATTCATGTACGTCTTAGTTTTCCTCGTCCTGAGCTGGCATCTGGCTCAAAACTGTGTAACTGGATAGCTCCAATATTGCTCGCCATTTTTGTTGCACCGATAATGTTAGAATGGGGGTGTGAGGGACTGTTAACTAAACAGAGAGCTATAGGCCATGAGGGAGGTGTTGCTCCACACCAACTACATGATGTGGAGCTACTGGGGAACATACTTTCTTCAAAAGAAAAGTAGAGATAAACCCTGATTTTAAACTACAACCGCCTACAACTCAGAGGTGAATTTCCAACAAACTATTGCCACTCTGTAATGGAGTGGGTTTTTAATATCATTTTATTTTTTACTTTGCGTAGCCAATCAGACACAATTACAACATAAAAGTAAACACACAGTCACTTTCAGTGTGACATAAAATGTGTGACATAATTACAAAGTCAACAATAATTGACTTCAGCATAATGAACTTGTAATAACAGAGTAACAACCACAGTTGAGGACACTGACAGTGAAAAGCAAAAAGAATAAATGTTAAATGACCAACCTTCTCACAATAATGTCCCACTGTGCAGACATGCTGTTGTGGCCTGTCGGAACTCTGTCCTGCAGGACAGTAGTAGCCTGCTGCACACTGTCCACTGGGTGTAGCTATCCCCCTCTGGTTGCAGTAGTGCCCTGGAGGGCATGGTTGGCAAGCCTCAATTGTGGATCCACCGAGGTAGTCTGGCGAATAACACGCCACAGACACATGAAATAAATGTATCTGAACAGCTTTTTCAAGAACAGAACTTCACAGTGTTTGCTGAGTTAAAAGACAAATCCTCTGTTAGTGGAAAATATTAGAGCAAAGAATTTTAGTGACTTGGAAACTAATCCTTTTTTTTCCACTTTGCATGCTTTCAACGGCGTCACTGCACTATTTAATAGGATTCTAGTTGTTTGCCTCGAGACAAAAACACAATTAGACGATTAAAACATTTTGTGACGACAATTATTCAGAAGTGCCAACGGGGTAAAATAAAATGCGTCAGTGGAAGTTCTCAAATTTTTCACATCACTGAAGTGCAAGCATAGACAAGTTTATGCGAGGACATCATCTAAGCAAAACTACAAAGAGAACTGTTTGTTTTTGGTTTTAGCTCTCTATGGGGTCTGCTTTCAAACAAACAGAATAGAAAAATCCTGCTTCTCTTTACATTGATTCTTTTCCCCAAAGAATAAATACCTTTGCTTTTTTTTAACATTATAATAAATTGTATTTTTTTAACAAATCTAATTTAAAATGTACTGTGAAATTAACAAAAGCGCCTCACTTTTTTGGGTTCCAAGAGGGCAGGGCAAAGGAAGTGGAGTCCCCAAAGGGCAGAAGTGTCCAGCAGGGCATGGATGGGCATTGGAGTCTACAGAGCCACTGGGACAAAAATAACCTGCTCCACAGGATCCTGCTGGGGCTTCCAGACCACTATAATTGCAGTAAAAGCCAGCTTCACAAGGCTGAGGATATGCAGATCCCATAGGACAATAGAAACCTGTAAGATAGCCACAGAATTATTCAAAAGCAACCTTAAAAAAAATCTTTAATCACAAGGATTATCTTTAAAAGACATACACTCCAGCAGGACACAGAGGTGTTTCTCAAGTTTTTCCACCCTTTTAATTTCCACCGAGCACAACTCCTTTGACATTTCAAGGAAACTAATTATTTTGGTGCAGGAATTTAAATCTGTTCTTTCATGGTCTGATAACAGCAGTTACTTCAGTGCTGCTTTCACATGCATCACCACCCAACCATCCACAGTTCGCTTTTGAAAACAGAGGCCCAACTGCAGGACTCAGACTTTCAGATCTTCAAACAGGCGACTTGAGAAGCGAAGAGCATCCCATAATGGAAGCCTATTTGCCTAAGCATCAAAATGTTGTTTTGCTTTGACAGTGAGGCAAAGAAGTTGTTGTTTTTAGGTGAGGATTTAAGCATTAAGTACTTCTGTACTGAGCTGTGTTTTAAAGTCATACTTATCCTTATTTAACCTTTGATTCCAAAAATGAGGATCTAAGAATAGCCCACAGTCATCTATTGAAGCAACTGAAGTCACCATAGTGTGACAACGAGTACATGAGGGGTGAACAATGGCTCACATTAAATGCACAAGTTCACAGGCACAGGATTTACCCACCCTGAGGACATATATCTCCTCTGTAGGTGGAACATATATAATGTGGACTCTTGAGATGAGGAGCTGAGTCATTCACAACACGGTCTGAATCTGCCTGCAGCACCATTTCCACTTTGATCCAGTTAGCGTTTCTTCCTATAACAATGCATGGCAGATGAAGCAGACAAAATTAAAAGACTGAACATCTTGTCGAGCAGACAGAAAAAAAAAAACCTAAGGTCTATTTAAAGATAAGGGTTTTTGGTGTTTTTAACATTTTCATGCGGCATTAGTCTTATACAACCTGTGTTTTAGGAGATAATATGTATTAACATCTGTTGTGCTCTGCCAAATGAAGCTTTTCTTGCATTGTCACAAACCCACGCTGCTTATATTTTCCCAGACGTACCAGAGTTGGACAGATTGTGCTTCCAGACAGCAGCTTCCATCTTCATGGATGACAGCTCCAGTATTTGGAGAAGACAGATGACCATGGATAAGTTGGCTCGTGGTGTGGGACTGTCAGCACCTCCAGAGCAGAAAAAGCCTTTAAAACATTGGCCTGAGGAAGTAAAGTAGGCGTTGAGAGCTTAAATTTGCCAAGATTTCCTTTTTTTGTTTGTTTTTCAACAACAGCTCTCTTTTGTACTTAGTAAAAACCAAATTGCAGCAAACCCCACCTGAAGGCTGTGAGGCCCCAGGAGTGAGGCAGTAATGCCCTGGGAGGCAAGGACGGCAGTGTGACAAAGAGAAGGCTCCAGGCTCTGGAAGAAAGGTGCCAACGGGACAGGGTTTGGGAGACTCGCTACCCTGAGGACAGAAGTGCCCCATGGGACAGACATCACCGTAAAGCTGGGAGACGGGACAGGGTTCGATGGACCCCAGGGAACAATAGTGACCTGCAGTAGGCAGTGTGGTTGGAGAGCGTAGTGAAAACACTGAAACACTTGTTAGTTATGGTTTCAGAAAGCATAGGGAGTAGAATACAACAGTAGATGAGATCTTATCAATGTAATCCATCTTAGATAGATCTAAGGAGGCAAACTGGGATGCAGATCAATAGTGTTAAAGCACCCTAACTTACCTGGGCTGCAGGGTCCAGACGGCTCAGTCAGAGCACTGCTGTTGCAAAAGAAGCCAGATGGGCAGGGGGAGCAGTCACTCAGAGATGACCTGCTGGCTAATGGACTGAAATGTCCCACCGGGCACGGAGCTGGTACAGATGAACCCTCTGTACAGTAAAAGCCTGGAAAGATTGAAAATGTATCCTCGACTGGAGATCATCATTTGTTTCTCTAAACACCGATTACCAAATAATTCATTTTACCTCGTGGGCAGGTGTCACATGTGGACTGCCCAGGCAAAGACTGAAAAGTGCCTGGAAAACAGACGACTGGCTTAGCACTGCCAGGTGGGCACGCATGACCAGGTGAACACTGATGCCCTGTTCAATAAAAAAATACATTGCAAGTTGAGAAAAACAAGAAACAAAAGCAGGAAAAATATCCAGGTTCAAATTGAGCAAAAACACAAATGTGGCATGAAATCAGGCATATCTGTTAAGTTTAACCATATCAGAGTCCCAGTTAAATGAGTAACACATCCTCATTGAGAACTGCTTCAACATAAATCTAATGAGAGACATCAAGAAGAAAGAGCAGGCCTCACAGACAGCTTTAGGCTATTTATAAGTTCCAGGCCATTTCATGCACAAATTAGTGAAATGTCTTCTCAATAGAGTGAAAAGAAGCATGTTCTCGGCATATATGCAGAGGAGGAAGTTAACTCAAGTTAGATGTGAACTCAGCTCTGTGTAGAACATAATGTGCAGAGCTTATAACACTTGTGAATAATTGTGTGTCATGATCACAACAGCAGAACAGAATTTCTAGAATAATACATATTTTATTTAAAATAAGGGTCCCTTTATTGACATTAGTAAATGCATAATTAAGCATTATTTAACTAATATACAACAAGAGACACTTCTATGCATGACTTTGCATTACTTCGTGCATTACTTACTTTATGCATAATAAAGCATGAATAAAAGTTTCTCTTTACGATTGCTTAACATTACGTATGCATCAACAACATATTAGTTCATCTATATATAAAGCCTGATGTCTGAAGTAATCATTTACTATGGTTGTTTGTTTGTTTGAAGTTAGAAAGCAATGCTTTGTTATGCATTAAGTTGGGCTGAATAATAAATAGAAGTAAACTGCAAACCAATGTGCTAAATAGCACACAAATAATAAATAAATAATACAAAGTAATGAATAAAGGTGTCTGTTAAAATGTTATTAAATAGTTGAATAATGCTAAATTATGAAATAACAACTTTAATATGGGACCCTTATATTATAGAGTGTTCCCACGTTCAATATTCTAAGACTTTGCTAAATGAAAACATTTGAATCAATTTCTCACTTTTCTGACTACCATCTTTAAATTGTAAGGTAATAAAGGCAGTATAAATTGAAGAAAGCTGATTGTTAGTTTTATTATTTTCAAATTCAATGTATTTTTTATTTACTTAAAAGGATGAAAACATTAGTTATGGAAATCCAAAAACCTGTAAGAAGTAGACCTAAGTTGATCTCTGATCAGTGCTCTCTTTGTTCTAAATGCTTAAATATTTACTTTCTTAGAATTTTTAAAGAAAGAAATTCACTGAAACTTTCTTTTTAATCTTTTAGCTTTTTTTTAACTCATGGGAATTACCATGCTAAACCCGGATGATGCACTGTACCTGCTTCATATCCAGAAACTGATCTGGCTGGACAGAACCACCCCTGGGGACAGAGAAGATCCACAGATATCTGAGCCCACGAGGGACAATATGATCCCGGGTGACAAGCTTCACAGTCTGCCTCCGACTCCGCAGCCGATTTCCCGGAGAAAGTGCCTGCATGAAGGAGAAAATCACTCTGCAAATGGGGAATTTCTTTTTCAAAATAACCCATGCTCTATCAGGAAGTACATTGTATAATTGTTGTGTATGTTTCAGAGTCAGGCCCACATGTCCACCTGATTAAGGAGCATTCTGAATATTCTGGCAGGTTTATTGGACTTCCATTAGGTTTTACAACACTCTTTAAAGATTTGGATGCATTAAACCCTAACGCTGTATTCCTAGAGGGTTTTATGGCACACTACTTCAGAGGTAGTTTTTTGGGAAGTGGCAGAGTACTAATCTTTACAAAACCAATGTCATGATTCGTGCAAGAATAGAGTTTCTTTTTCCTCCCCTGGAGCTCCTCGTGTTTATTTTTGGAAACCCTACCTGGTGGACATGGGCTTGGCTTTGCACTCCCCTTAGGGCAGTAGTGGCCAACTGGACAAACATCCCCAAAGAAATGACCACAGGATGAATCACCATCAGTATGGGTTCCAGATGTAGTATCACCTGTAAATGAGGCAAGAATCTCTTATTAGTTCGCCTCACTCATATGTTTAGAGCACAATAAAAGCCCATAGCTATTTTGCAATTTCTCTAGGGGTGAAAGCAGAAAAGGAGGACCTCCATGGTTGTGCTGCCAGAAGCAATGATCATAAGTAAAGACAGACAAAATGTGTGGGGAGGTGACCCACTATAGTCTGTAGAGTTGATGTAAAGCCTGGGTTTTCAGGTTTCTGATCATTGTAGCACGATATACCACAATATATCACATTTTAGTCTGTAGCAGAGCTGATGCCTCTCAGTCAAAAGACTACCTTCCTGTTTCTAAATAACTTTAAGGTTAAGTGCAAAATAAAAAAAAAACTAAATACAGGTTTAAACCAATAAAGACAATTATACTGTAATACTGACCTTTTAGAGAAAAAAAATAAAAGAAAATTATAGAAATGTGTTTATTTGTTTTTCACCTTTAGGCATATCTCGCCAGGGGTCTCATCAGGGTTAGAGCAAATCACCTTTCACTATCCGAACATTTGGTTTGGAGATTTTTACACCGGATGCCCTTCCTGATACAACCCTGTATTTTCTCCGAACTAGGGACCGGCACATGGAGACCCAGATCCAGGCCCCACTGTGGTAACACAGTTAGACAGTAGCGTGAAGGTCTTGCCTAGGGACCCACGCTGGAGTACGTTTATCATGCCCCCTGGTAAATGAACCCCTGTTTCAGCCATCAGAAATGTGTCTATTTACTTTGCTAAATAAAAGAATGTCGCATTAAGGTCAACAGGGTTTTAAACCTTGCTACCTTACTTTTAAAACAAAAATCTCATGGTTACTTAGTGAACTGCACCTGACTCCAGATACTTTTGTCATCAAAATGTGTTTATTTTGAGAAGCTGAAGAGTCACCACTTATTCAGACGTTACTAAAGCGTTCAAACATTACTAAGAATAAATGCCATTAAAACCTTTCTTTAACATATGTTAGATATTAGTTATACTGTATTTACATTTTAACAATATCAGGTTAAATACACTCATTTTTGTATGTCTCAAAGATATTCAAAGACATTTTTAGATTAATCAAAGAAAGGGAAAAGAATCACCTGTGGTATTGGCTAAAGGTGTGGCGGTTCTGGACCCTTCTCTGCAGTAGAAGGCTGCACTGCAGAGTCCAGATGGGGAGGAGAGACCAGCCTCTGCACAGTAGTGACCAAGTATGCAGGGCAAACATGCCTCTATAGAGACTGCCCCTGATGAATCAAAACTGTACGTTTAATTTACAAAAATGAGAAAAAAATGCCAGCAAATATCTCTTGCAATTTGACTGTTTATCAATGTTTTCAAACTGGTCTGCATATTGTCTTGTCTATATAAGTGTGACATCACCGTCTGCAGGACCAAAGGTTCCTGGAGGGCAGGGAATCATGAAGCTGGTTCCCTTTGGACAGTAGAACCCTGAGGGGCAGCGACCTCCAGTAGGGCCCTCCTCTGGTTGGGAAGATACTGAACCACTTACACAGTAGTAACTGGAGACAAAGGCATGATGATGACACACATGTTTGCAAAAAGACAACTATATGGATCAGTTATAAGACCAAGAAAAAAAAAATGATGTCATAATCTGTCAGTTAGTATGACGAGGAATTCTCCTTTTGCTCACCCTGGAGAGCAAACCCCAGTGGGAGCAGCTAGTCCAGAAGAGCTGCAATATGTCCCTGGGGGGCAGAGCTGACAGTCTGACATACTGGATAACCCCATCTGCCTGCTGAAAGTGCCAGCTGGGCATGGGAATGCCACATGAGTCTGCGTTCCTGCAAATAAAACCACGCAATATCTACAGATGGTCTAAGAGTAAACATAAAACTGTTTGTGGAGACTATGTCCATCTAGATTATGTTGTGAAATAATTGAGTTGTGCAATTAAAGAGCTGTTCAACCACCATTTTGATAGGACACACAGCGTTATAGGAACATATACATAGTAAAAGAAAAAAAAACATCACCTAACACTGTGTCACAGCTGCCTTACGTGTTATAATGATTTAATAAGACTGGTTACAACCCAGCTGTTACCTACCTGGTGGACAGTAATGTCCTTCGGGACAGAGCTTGGGTATGTTAGTCCCAGACGTATTAGCGTCTCCATCCAACGAGCCAGGACAGAAAAATCCTGCTGGGCATTCCAAACACTCTGTCTGGAGGACATAATACACATCATGTTTTAAGAAACATTTACAGAAGACAATTTTTCAAGAAAACATTACAAATATGACAATAAATAAATAATTCTATACTTTTATATACTTTTATACTATTCTCAAGTGTTTGCCACATTGAGTTGGTCTTTCATATAAAATTCCCAAAAGCTATATTTATGTTTGTGGTCATAATGTGAGTAAATGTGGAGAAGTTCAAGGGGTGTGAATACTTTTGCAAGCAACTGTATTCGTCAATCACAGCTTTTTTAAACAGCAGCTAAGTAATAAAGCGATACATTGACATGATTTCACAATAGAGGGAGTACAGAGTAACTCCACATTCACACTCTGTTACCTGTGCAGAATAACTCTGATACATTCCAGGCAAACATGGTATTTGTCTATCAGATCCAGGTGGACACCTATTTCCAGGTGAGCAGTACAGTGCGTCCTGCTGGCTGTTGTTTTCTTTGCCCGGACAGTAAGAGCCAGCGGGACAAATATGAGAAGGCAAAGAGAGCCCTCTACTGACACAAAGAAATCCTACAAAACAAAGAGCTCTGTGACGAAATCATAACATAAAAAAGATTATTGTCAAATGGTTCAAGTCATGCAACAGTGGAGTAACGTTATGAATAATTATCCAGGCAACATGAGTTAAATAATTTCTGACCTGGAGGACAAGGCAGGCAATCTGAGAGCTGCCTGTTTCTGGTTGTGTTGCTATAATATCCCACGGGGCAGGGGAGGGGTTCTGGGGAGCCCTGAACACAGTAATGCCCCTCAGGACATCTACCACCAGTCTTCCCCCAATCTGGCGTTGGTGACTGAGCCCCAGAAAGGCAGAAGTATCCTGCATTACACGGGCCGGACACAACCTCTTTTCCAGGTAAAGCGCAAAAGGAGCCTGAAGGGGTTTAGCAACAATAAAATAAAATCTTTTTAAGGACAATCAGGTTAGGAAAAAAATTTAAAAAACTACCGTGCAGAGTTTGATTCTAATTAGCATGAAGAATGTACTGTATCTATATAATTGTGCAGCTTTTAATGACATTCATTAATAGCGTTCTCACTGAGATGTATTTTAGTGAGTAATTCAGGATATCCTCTAGAAGTTTTGGGTCAACCGTCAAGTGGCTCGGATTCTTTATTAAAGACAGTAATAATCATTAGTAGTGAAGACTGTGTGACCTGGAGGGCACGGTAGACAGTCCTGGAGTTTTGTTTGTTGAGTGCTAGGGTTGAAGGATCCAGCAGGGCACGGGTACTGGTGTTTGGACCATGTCCCAGGCGGACAGTAATGGCCTACCGGGCACTGAAAGCTCACCGACAGAGAGTCATTACTTCTGCCAGGGCAGTAAAAGCTGTCAAAGCAAGACATGGATGAAAAATTTAATTCTCGACCGCTGCTGGCAACAAAGGAGCTTGACTGTGAATGCAAACACATTTGCAGGATAAGCAGGAGTAGAATCGTTTCTGCATGTAAACATCAAAAGGATGTACCCTATATTCACTATATAGGAAGTTACTTTTTTTCAACTTCTGTTATATTTATAGCGTGCGGGAGAATGTGTATCTTTTTACAATTCCAAGCGACTACGTGTGGCTGATAAGCAAGTTTACCCCTGGGGACAGGCGCTGCACCTGGCTCTGCCGTCTTCTGTGCTGATGGTTCCCAAGGGGCAGCGCTGAGGAGCCACAGAGCCTTCTGAACAGTAATAACCTGTTTGTATGAAGACGGGAGTCATGAAAGGAACGAACACACACACAAAAACACACAATCCACAAGAAATAAGCTTCGATTTCCAGTCTCAAAAGAACAGCTGCTTACATTCTGCCTTATTAGCCTGAGAGACAGTATTGTTTACCTGTTAACCCAGCTTGCTTTGAGCTTATGTAAAATAAAAACATAATTATGTGTGTAGAAATTCCCATCTGTACCGTTTTTTTTTTGTTTTTTTTTTTTGTTTTTTTAATTGTATGCTAAGGATAGTGTTATACTGGCACTTTGCAGCCTAAATAATGACAAATTTAGTCAATTAAACTCCTTCTCAGTCATCTTTTTTAAAACAGATGTCTAAAGATCACCTTTTGGGCATGGCCCTCCACGGCTGTCTCTGATGGGAGGATCAGGACGAATTGCACCTTTAAAACAAAGAAAACCTTCCCAACATTTGCCTGAGGGTGCGGTGAGTCCTTTGGCATCACAATAATAACCCGGGAGACATGGCTGACAATCTTCCTGGGAAAAAACATGAAGGAAGCCTTTAGAAAACATGGACTTGTGAATTGCACGTTGAATTGCTTTGCTGTGAAAGGCATGCTTTAAAAATAAAAGAATCAGAAATTACAAAATGAACATGTAATTTTAGCCAGACAGACTTCACTTCCAGTGACAGTCAGGTGAGAGTAATACTAAGCAAAAGACCTTGGAGACTAATTTGCTGAGGTTGGAAAATGTTCCCTGTGGACAGGGCACAGGAAGAATGGTAGCCGGAGGGCAGTAGTGGCCAACAGGACAAGGTCCTCCTTCTCCTGGTGAGAGACAGCTCAAACTGAACACACTTGTCTCCTGTCAATCAGAAAAAAAATAGAAAATGTGTTTTAAAACAGCATTTAGAGAGCATGCAAAAATGGTTTGGTGCCTGGATCGTGAGATTGTGGCTGAGGAGAGATGTTTCCATGTGAACAGTAATATCCTTCTTGGCATGATCCAGAGACAGCTGTGGCATTTCTGGAAGAGCAGTAATGGCCTCCGTCACATTTCCTGCACTGGTCGACAGACCAGTAGCCTGGATCGGGACCATAGGTTCCCTCTGGACAGCTTCTCAAGTCGAATCCAGTTCCAGGGGGGCAGTAAAAGCCTGGAAGCCAATAAACAGACACAAATGTGAAATATGAAAAGTTACAGACTTGGATAGAGCTTTTTTTGTACTTCTCAATTATAGAGGTACCTGCAAGACAGAGGTAGAGAGAGCCAGACACACAGTACCAGCCTGGCATACAGAGCTCACACTGAGTGGCTTGTGCAACAGTAACATAGGTCCCTGGATTGCAGGGAACAGGCTGAACAGTTCCCTCTGGGCAGTAGTGACCCTCAGTACAGGGTCCCCCTGTAACTCCATCTGTAGGGGTCGATGTGACTGCTCCCTCCATGCAGTAATAACTGCAAAAACAATGAAAATCCAAATACTGTTTGATTATAAGTTGAATGCCAACTACTTTTTCATATGTTAGTGTTGAAATTGGGGTTCCTCTACCCTGCATTACACAATCCACTGGGTTTAGTGAGGCCAGCTGAGTCACAGTAAAATCCACCCAGACAGAGTGTACACTCCTCCCGGCTACGCAGGCCTGAGCGGTTGGACCAAGTTCCTTCAGGGCAGACCTCAGGAACTACAGCCCCTGTGAAGAAGACATATATGAAAGCTTGCATTTAAGCCCCAATAAGCAAGATTATGATAAAACTTTTAAAAGCTTACTACCAATATATAGCCATTGAATTTGTCTGTCACAAAGCTTTGAAAATATTTTAGGAACCGTGCTTGTAGTGCATATAAAGTGACCATTCAGGAGTAGGGAACCTAATACCTCTTAATCGGGCAGAATTCTCCTTACAGCAACTGGTGTTAGGCCAGCCAAGTAAAAAAGACTAAGTCCACAAATAAGTTCAAAGACAGCTGCATTAAAGGTTATAAAATATATGTTGTCAGAAACTCCTGTGGGCCTTCAGATGCTAATTAGAATGAATAAAACATTGCCGCCTTATGCTACAATAGGGCAGAATGTTAATAGCCTTCTACAGCATGCATTTGACCACCTTAGCCTAAAGTTAGACTTTATCCTTGCAAGATATTGCATCCTAGAAGAAAAAAGGGCTCCCCAGGAACTTGGTAAATTTCAAACATCAGTAACTGCCTTGACAAGCTGCTGGTGGCCAATTTTTATGGAAATCCAAGAACCTGAAGGGCAGTAGTGACCAGGCGGACATACAGAACCCAGGACTCCATCCACGGGAGTGGGAGAAGAGGCTCCCACTATGCACAAGTATCCAGCTTCACATGGCCCTGCAGGACGAAAAACATCACAACAGATTTACATCAAATCGTATTCTAGACATATCTGCAGTCCAGATTTGAATGCTTAAAAGCTATAGCCTCCAAGGTTGACTTTTGGGATATCACTCTCTGACAGAGAGCAAGTATGTCAACATTTAATTTGCAAATTCTAATCTATACTCATAACAGGGTAAGAGCTACAAATGTTTTATTTACTATTATTTTGAAGTATCAGAAAGAACATTTAAATAATTCCAATGTAGGTTTGTTTCAAACTTTTCCTCAACCTCAGAAATAAAAGGTTCATGCATGTTTAATGTTGAGAAGAGAAGAAAGAAGAAAAGATCTGTTTTCTTCTCACCTGCCGGCTCTGACAGCCCAACAGAAGGACAGTAATGTCCTGTGGCACATGGAAGGCAGCTAGCTTGACTATGTGCATGCTCGCTCGGGTTAAAGGAGCCGATGGGGCAGGGGTGCTGGGTGGGGAGGGCTGTACCTGCAGGACAGTAATGTCCTTTAGGGCAAGGCCTCAGTGAGGAGAGATTGGCTGCACCCAGTCTCACATCACAGTAGTACCCTTGAGAGAAGAGAAATATCTCTTTCATATGTCTTTCAATTTGGCATTGCCAGCATTAAAAAGGACCTCAGGGGGAAATGATGGAGCAGCATATTACAGTGAAGCCTTTGAGTTGCAGATATTCTCATTTCAATCAATCATGAACTGTTGTTTTTCATTGCAATCTGATAAATATGATGAGACGACTAATAACCCTGTTGAAATAGAGTAAAAGTAGATGCTTCATGTTGTTTACCTGCCTCACAGACAGAGCAGGAAGCCTGCTTGCCTCTGTTCTGATATGTCCCTGATGGACAGGGGTCTGGAGCCGAGCTACCTTCTGTGCAAAAGTGACCAGGAGGACATGGTAGAGCTGTAGGCACAGCCTGACCAGGAGGACACCAGTAACCTGTGAAGGTAGACAGCATGGAGGGTACAGTCAGGCGCTTCAGCAAATAATGTGTCAAAGACAGAGGCAAGTGCAGGACTTATACATCTCAAATGACCCATGTAACTGCATATGGAAGAGGGACTGACCTTGACTGCATGGTCCTGTTGGAGAGATGAGTCCTGCTTCTTGGCAATAGAAGCCTGCAGTGCAAGGTTGACAGCCAGCCTCATTAGTCAGAGCCGTTACTGGGGAGTAGGTACCAGGTGGACACAACAGTGGCTTTCCCGAGCCCTCGGCTGTAGAAGGAAACAGATGTAGAGGGCCATCACTCATCTTTCTAATCCTTTATCTATTTTACCTGCACAATGCCCTTTCTGGGTTATTTGAAAGTTGTCTAAATGAAGATGTGTTCTGGTCACAAACAGCCTGAGGAGAACATCACTTTATCAAGAGGTTAACACAAATAGAAACAGGCTGACTCACACATACACAGAAAGATTAGTCAAAGTGTGCGTTATCAACCTGAGTCACAAGTGACTGGGCTGCTCTGCACTTCTTTTGCATGACTTTTACAGCATAGAAAGAAAAAATAAAGGTGAATGAGGGACTTTAGATATGCATTTGAGTTATTCAGAAAAGGTACCCCTATGCATAAAAACGATGATTAACTTCTTCAACTTGCTTTATCCTGCTGTAGTTGGCTGTGAAGAGCACTAGCTAAAGATTGCTTCTTGTTTTAATATCTTTATTTAGTTTTGCTTAAAGCTAATGAAGTGGCAAGAACTACTAGATTTACCATGCTGTCTGTTTCACAAGGAAACTTTCCCAAACTAGTATTTGTTGCCTACAGACTGGTTAAAATACAACCCTGAAAGGCAGAAAAGCTGGGCTTACCACAATACGTTCCAGGAGGACAGACATTCCCTGTTTTCCCATCAGTTGGTCTGGCCCCAGTGGCTCCTCCAGTACAGTAATACCCAGGGGAACAAGGACCCGCTGGCAAAGCTAAACCTTTTAGGGGAAGATATATGCGTGTTATTCTGTTAACTGTAAATATATTTATCAAAGTAATAGGTTCAATATTGAAAAGGTCTAAATCTTTAATAAGCTTGGATATTTGTTGTGAATAATATTTTATTTATGCAATGAGCACAACAAAGTAATCATACGTCATTATGTTAAATTTGGAGGTCTAATAAAGATCCATTAAAAAGTATTTGCACATTTTGGCTATTTTGTTTCCCATTTTCTGAACTTCTTTGTTGCGTTACAAGATTTTTCTCTGGTTTACTTTCGGCATTTTTGTTTGACTTCCCCTCACTTAGCTGTTTGTTCATCGTAACTGTTTTCTTTTTAGAAGAAAATTCAAATTTGTAGTGAGAGTATAATTACAAACGTAAAAAAATAAAATAAATGAAATTCACAATAAGCATCGAATCCTCTGAATCCAGTAAAAATTAGCTTCAGTGCATCCTTATTATCCCCCCTATCAAAAGAAACCACTCTTTATCCCTTTAAGCTGACTCTGTTCTAACTTGAAATCTGAGATAAAAGCCAAAGTGAAGAGAAGCTTTCTTTTGATGCTAAAAATAAGCCAGCATGGACCTCGTTATTCTAGACTGTGGAGCATGAGGCCATGTTGCCAAGACTGCCAACGTTGCGCTCTAAGAATCCACAGAGAACCACTTTAGTTTTTTTGTGTTTGAAGTTTAAGTTGCTTCAAGGAGTGAAATGTTGCACTTTCTTCAGTCGTAGCTAGCCCTTTTCTAGCTGTTAATAACACATTAGCATTAGCTGTCGTAGCCTGTCCCTCTCTGATTCTTAATTCTCCAAATTATTACCAACAGTTATCTTGTTAGACGATAAATGCTTATCAAGTCACAACTTTGACAGGGAGAATTTTTAGGGCCCTAAGCAAAAGGTAGTACAACTGAAATGTGTTTTATTGAGTAATTAGGTATAAGCAAGGCTATAAATTAACACCCGCCAAATGTGGGTACAACTTCAATTTGGCAGGTAGAAAAACACTGTCACTACCCACTTTGGCGGTTGAGGTATTGCTCTTCATCTCTGTCAGGGGGCTCAAACTCACAACCATGACTTTTAAGTATCTGCTCGGTACCCATTGGCTAACACAAACATCCATCCCAGAGTTGGTTCAAACATTTAATTCTGACTTTATTTGCTCAGCATTTGCTCACACTGATCAGCCAACAGAAACACACACTCACTTTGTTGCTCCGTGTCATTGCAAGTCTAAAGACTCACAACTACAACACACTGATCTGTACGAACAAACACATGAACGCAAAAAACATGCACGTATTTTAATATATGCATGTTTTAGACATGATATTTTTAGAGAAAAAAAATTTAATGTTATAAGACCTGGCATAAGATGTTCAATTATTATTAGTGTTTTATTTTCATGAGAGAATAATCATCAACTTAAACTTTATAAATAAAGAAAATACCTTTTTCGCTTTAAAAAAAAATAACTAAATATTACTTTTCTAGAAGAAATCTATTTTGAGTGGTAGACTTTGGATGTTACTGACCATTGCGGCTAGTAACCAAAAAAGTCAATTTAGAGCCATGAGTGTAAGTATAGGAAGTAATCTATGCCCGTGTAGTGCAGGAAGTATTCAAATTGAAAACTTCTTCCGACTAACTAACCTCGAACATTTTATGTTTACAATGTATAGATGGCATATATAAAAGTAAACTTTAAGTATGTTGCCTCACTTCACTCAAGTATACTTGTAGTACACTTCAGTAGACTACTTCTTGCTAAAGGTTGGTTTCAGGAGGTCATTTACATGACCTAATGCAAACTGTAAAGCTTAGGGAATATGCTTAAGTTGATGATTAATAAATAATTTACATAAATAAGTGCATTCTGTGCTCTATCACATATGCCGTCAATAATTAAATACCGGAAAGGTTGCAGAAGGTTCCTGGAGGACAGGGTAAGGGCTCTGAACTTCCCAGAGGACAATAAAAGCCCACTTGACAGCGCCCCCCTGTGGAGGTAGCTGGAC
Organism: Oryzias celebensis; assembly: GCA_014656515.1. Classification (NCBI taxonomy): domain Eukaryota; kingdom Metazoa; phylum Chordata; class Actinopteri; order Beloniformes; family Adrianichthyidae; genus Oryzias; species Oryzias celebensis. Next base: position 64,925,723 of record BNCR01000012.1, on the reverse strand, counting down.
ATAGACAGTTGGCATTTGTGTAATTGTCCAGGTCAAAGGGCTGAGAGTTCCATGCTGCTGACACGCAGAACCACCCTGAAAAGAACAAACGCAGCAGGAGACAGAGCACATGACTGTCTTCTTACAGCAAGACATTTAACATCACAGGAAGACAACCACACAGATCTCGGTGAGATAAATGAGTCACTGCTGCGAAAAAAGAAAACAGCTTCATAAATTAGACAGGCATTCTGCTCGTTTCTGTCTGAGTTGGAGCCACATGCAGCTGACATATAGAGACGGGCTTTTTTGTTGCATTATTGTGCATAAATAAATGATACATAAAGAATTATTTAAAAGCAGCTGATGGTAAAACACTGCTGATGTTGGGCTCCTCGTGCATAATGTGCTCTCTTTGTTCCCTTCCTAAAGTCTCCTAGACTGCCTTAGACTTGTTTGTCAGCTCCTGAAGCCCAACGAGCATCCACACCAGACAAAGAACTGCTGCTGTGAGCCCAGGCTGCATGTCTGTTTTTGTATGTTTGGTCAAAATGAACAAAGACTCCATTACTGACCAGGTTTGCATTTTCCAGACACTTTGGTCAGCCGTTCTTTCTCACAGTAGTGTCCTGGAGGACAAGGCAGGCAACTATCCAGACTCTGAGTCATTGGCTCTGGGTTGTAGTATCCCCGAGGACAAGGGAATTGGGTGGCATGCTTAGTTCCTGTGTATAAAAAATACAGGGGAAATGCAGAACACAAACAGAAGTTCTGTTGGTATTTGCAATCCAACAGCTTTAATTGGATTGTAAAGGCTAAAGCTAATTATTTATGACAGCAAGCTATAACTCACTGCAGCAACAGACATGTTTTTTACTGTATTACTGTGTATGCTGGATTAAAAAGATTAAAAATAATCCTTTTAAATCTGATTATTTTATAAGAATGTGTATATTTGTTTATTTTATTTGAACAAAGTGATTTTTGTTCTTTCAGTGTTGGATTAATTTTATGTCTTACATGCAGCTATGAATCTATAATAAATATGGTAAAATAACGTGTATTTAACCAAAGTTAACATTCATTAACGCACATCAAAAAAGCTCATAAATGTTTTAAAAACTGTTGTGAAGAGCTCTCCTCTGTTCTGACCAATAAGCACATAAGCGGATGTTTTGAAAAAAGTCTGAACACAGCTGCTGGTGTGTTTGTATGAGATTACCATCAGGACAGTAGAAACCATGGGGACAGGGGAATTTAGTAAAATTGCCAGTCATTTCAGGACAGTAATATCCTGCAGGACAGCGGGAACACACTGGCTGACCCGTCAGGTTGCTGTAGGTTCCTGCAGAGCACGGCACTGGGCTACCACTGCCCTCAGGGCAGTAATGACTTGGTGGGCAAAGATCTCCTTTTGAGCCAAAAGAAAGAAAATTCAATTAATTGCAACAGAAACGTTTGCTGCTGTGGTTTGAAAGAAAATAAATAATCTACTGATAAATGCCTGATTAAGGCATTAATTATTCATTCAAGCAAACAGCTCCACACATTTGGGATGCCTGCATCAACAACAGAAAAGCAACCGCTTTCCTCTGTGTGATGCTCATTTAACAGATCTTTATTCACACATTACACATTCATTCTGCTCCCCCGCTGTTTTATTCCATGCAAGAAATCACATTAATGAATAATAAATGTTGTTCTTGCTATTCAGCCATGATTGTCAAACTATGTTTTTCCTGTTTGAAGATTAGTCAGGCTAATTGTGCTGTAGCAGCAGCAGACGGGACCGAAACTCAAAGTAATTTTCACCTGTTCTTATTGTGCCTCCACCTGGACAGTAAGATCCAGCCTGGCAGAGACCAGACGGGCGAGTTAGACCTGGAGCGCTACAGTATTGACCCGCTGGACATGGACTGCAGCCAGAGGCATCTGTCAGATAGAGACTGCAACCACACAAAGAGCAAGCACTTGCATACAAACATCGGCAATTATGGGGTTGCCATGATGTGTTTAAGATTTTCAACAGTCAACCTGTTTGAGTGAGTCCCCAGTGGACAGGCCAGAGGCAAACTGCTGCCCTCAGGACAGTAACTCCCCTTGGGGCATATTCCTCCTATTCCTGTGCTGAAGTTGCTGTCTGGATTCTCAAAGTTTACACCTTGAGTTTAGGTTTAGTTCACAAAAAGCAAATCTTAAAGGTTGGGCCAACACAAATTGAGAATAGAAGGAAATTTGAAGCATCCTTTGTCCTGTTTACCTGCTTGGCAGTAGTATCCAGCCTGACAGGGTCCACTGGGCTCAAACAGCCCCCAGTCTTCACAATAAAATCCTAAAAAAAACATAATTGAAGTAGCAGGAACAGTTCATACCACTCTCATCACATCATAATCTGCTCCTCGTTTAGTTAATTAAACATGGGGAAATATACATAATTACTTTTCATTAATATCAATTAGCTCCAATCTGCCACGTAAATTAAAAGCAATTTCACAAATTAAAATCATTTTTTGTCTTTCAGATAAAGTGCTGAAAACTGTGCAGCAATATTGTCACCTGCTGGACAAACGAGGCACTGCTCCACCTGACTGAGGCCAAAGCGAGGGTTGTATGTGCCAGGCGGACAGGGCAGAATCCCCTCAACACCTCCACCAAGGCAGTAATGACCAGCTGGACAGGGCTGGACACCTTCTCCTGACAGGCAGTATGTCCCCACGGGACAGTCTTCACACAATTCTGCCCCTAGAAAACCATAGTCAAACAAAGGAGTTGTACAATATCTTGTGCAGTTTTAAGCTATTTTACTTATTTTTTGTACCTGTTGCATTTGAGAACGTGCCATCCGGGCACTCGATAGGAAAATCTGAGCCTGGAGGACAATAGTGTTCCACTGGACAAATATTTCCTGTCACTCCATCTGAGGGCTTTGCAAAAGCTGCTCCTTCTACACAATAATAACCTAAAAATATATTTGAAACAATATGTGACTTATTTCCTATAAATAAAAAAGTGAAAAAAGATACACTGTTTGAGTGAAATTAGGTAGATGATAAAGTCCATGTGAATGCACTACCTCCATCACATAATCCTGAAGGCTGACTCAGTCCAGAACTGTTGCAGTGAAGTCCAGGTGGGCAGGGATGACAGAAAGACAGGTTCTGGGCTCCAACAGAGCTGCTCCAAGTTCCGACAGGACACGGGTAAAGGTGCGGATGTTTTGTGCCCTTTGGGCAAACATAACCCGCAGGACACACGCCACCAGAGGCTAAACCTACCTGCAATTCAGAAATGTCATCATTTTAATGCCAAATGAACAATGGTCATGTCATCAACGTGAAAAATTGAGGTAAACAACATGTTTTGGAAGTTTGATTTTGAACTCAGTCTAAAGAAAACCCTTTTTGGGCTTCAGAACATGATATCTTTTTGGCTCCGTTCTGACTCTTCTGAGAGTTTCAACTTGAAGCTGTGGGCAGTTCAAGTTGGTGGCCATCAAGCTTTTTCCTACGCAACACTAAACCAGCTCATCCAACTGCAGTTTCTTATACAAAGTGGAAGAGAAGCACTGCACTGGATTCATGTTTATAAAGAACCGTGAAAACTAACTGACAAGGTGGGTGTAAAAAAAAAAAAAAAGTAACAGCTGCTATTAAATTAAGTGCACTGATTCAACACCAAGAATATTCCACCTCCTTGATTACCCCGTCATTTTTCCTTGTTTGTGCTCTTTTCCGCTCACATACTGCACCACACAAATTACATCCCCTGGGAAAAACCAAAGCAAAGGCAAAATCAACCAAGTAAACAGCAGTCCTATAATTCACCTTCAGTCTACCTACTTTGCTACATTGGAGTACTTTAAACATATTTATGGTGTGTATGCTAATTCATTTGGTTGCCTTTAAAGTATTGTCTTTTTTCCTTAGATGCTTTAGATTTTTATTGGTATTTTCCTTGTTTTTGTCTCTAAAAATACCTCTCTTAATGGTGTAATCTGATTTCTACCTTTAAGGTCATAGAGACTCAGGAGAACTCACTGGGGAGGCGGTGAAGGCTCCAGACGTGCAGTAGTGACCCGGGTCACAGAGACCTTGAGGTTCAGACAGACCAGTTTTTTTGCAGAACAAACCCGCCTCGCATGGCTGACAGTGCTGCACCGTCTCACCACCAGGCTGCTCAGCATAGGTGCCCTGAGTAATTAGATAAGTTCATTTGTCAATTTCCTTTTTGTGAAACTTCTATAGGAGGAAAGCCAGGATAAAATCACCGGTATGTCGAAAGGACACACGAACAGAGCCGACTGAAGAGGTTGTCACACATAATAATGGAGAGATACTGACTGAAGGACAAGGGGCAGCAGCAGAGGAGTCTGGAGGACAGTAGTGTCCCACGGGACATAGAAGGGGCTCCGACAAGCCAGTCTTGTTGCACAGTCTGCCTCCTTGACACTCAAAGCATGACCCTGCACCTCGGCGCTGGGAAGGATTGCAAACAAAGTTGAGTGTATATATATTTTAAAACAATCTATTATTTTAACCACCGTGAGGTGTGTCCTACTGGCTGAAAAGTTCCAGGAGGACAAGGCTCTGGTCGGGCTGCCCCTTTCAAGGTATAGTGGCCCACTTCTGCTTCATTCTGAACAGGTGTAGCTGAGCCACCAGTACAGTAGAAACCAGATAAACAAGGTCCTGAAGGTGAGGTGTTGTTGAAACCTGAACAATAAAAACTGACATAAAAAGATGAATGTTAACTCACACAGAGGATACGGCCTTCACGTCTTTCCAGTTTGTGCCAAGTGAGATTACCCCGGAGGACAGCTGGCACACTCCTCAGGGCTGCCGAGGCCAATGCTGTTGCTGAAGGTTCCAGGAGGACAGGGGAGTGGAGAGGCCGAAGCTGGAGGACAGTAACTTCCTGGTGGACACAAGCCTCCTGTCGGTCCATCAGCTGGAGTCTGATGGGAAAAAAAGAACCACAAACACAAGCTTAAAGAACTAGCAATTGTTCAAAAAACTTTTTTCCAAACCTTAAAAAGTTTTTTTTTAATTCCAAATGGTTTATGATGTTCTACACAAATGACTCATCTACTTACTAAACTCTTTTGTACATGAGTCTGTTAGAAACAAAATTTAACAAGGCAATCTACAAAAACATTGTAAATTAAATGCATTTTATCTCAAGTAAAAAGGTGGTCATACTGAAGACTTAGCTCCCGCTCTACAGTAGAAACGGCCTTTGCAGCTTCCAGAAGGCCCTTTGAGTCCCACACCTGCGCAATACTCTCCTCCACCACAAGGGGAGCACTCTGATTCATTACCAAGTGCAGAGCGTGAGCTGTAGGTCCCTTCAGGACAAGGTATGGGAGTGGAGGTACCATTTGGACAGAAAAACCCCTGAGTACAGTAATAGAGCAACATAAATAAAAACAATTCCCATCCCTCTTGTTTTTTTTTTTGTTTTTTGTTTTTTTTTGGGGGGGGGATTTCTGACCTGAGGGCAGATTGTAGGGGCAGATGTTCCCAGGTTGTTGCAGAAATACCTGGACGGACAGAGAATACACACTTCTCCTCTGTGACCAAGTGTGTTGTTTCTATACCTGCCAGCCTGGCACTGGTAGGTGAAAGGGTGGCCTGTCCCTGGGGGGCAGTAGTGTCCGTCAGGACACTCCCCTGTCTAGATATGACAGCATTAATTATTGGTTTTTGAAGGTGTTATGCATTTAAGACATAACTATGAATGTTTGTTCATCTTACAGGCTTGGTGATTGGCTGTTCATAAGGATGTTTGGAAAAACAGTACTTCCCCTCAGGACACTTGACACACTCTGCGACATCGCGAAGGCCAGGAGAATCACTGTAGGTGCCGTTGGGGCAGGGAATGGGGTTGGGATTCTATGATATGTAGAAATATTTACGCAATGTACATTTTTTAACCAAAAAGGGAAAAAAAAGTTTTTTTTTCTCCATGTGCCGTCACGCTGACTCACTATGCCTCCTCCGGGACAGTAGAAACCTCGAGGGCAGAGTGTGGCTAAGCGCTGGGGGTCTCTGGCCAAACCCTGGGAGCAGAGGAAACCTGGGGGGCACACCATAACACTTAACATGGCTTCCTCACTGGTGGTCTCATCGCTGCAGTAGTGGCCCTGCAGGCACGGCAAGCACTCCTCAGAGCCTTCGTCCTACACACAAGAGAACGTGAAGAAAGATTCAGGCAGTTAAAGATATCAACCGGTGGGGGTGTAAAAGAGGAAGATAAATAGGATGGAAATGCTGGAAAAGCCGAACACACAGAAAGAACTGATCTGCAACAAACACGAGCAATAACTATTTCTCTTGCTGACATTTAAAGATTTACATACAAGGTGAGTAATGTAAGAGAAGGTTATGTAGGCGAGGGTAGCACTAAAAAAAAAAATAACCAAAATGGCTCCATGGACTGACAAGAATACACAATTTTTTTGTTTTGCTGGTTCTGTCACTTTGGTCCCACTGGACTGTGTTAGACGGGGTCTTACAGAGTAGCTGCCTGCTCCGCACACTCTGGGGTTGACAGTGGCTGAGTGGGGACAAAAATAGCCGGCAGGGCAAGGAGAACAGTCCTCCAGCTTCTGACCTCCTTTAAGAGGGCGGAATGTAGAGCTGAGGAAAGATGGGGCAGAGGACAGCTACTGAGTCAGAGCTATTACACCTAAATGTTTGCAGTACTTTCATGGTCTTTGGATCTTCATGTTCACGTGTGAGAACTCCCTCTACTTACGGTGGGCAAGGTGAAGGCTTGGAGGTTCCCTGCTCACAGAACGAGCCTTCAGGGCACTCGAAACAGTCCTCTACATGTCTGTTGCCCATTTGGATGCTGTAGGTACCAGCAGGACAAGGAAACTGGGTGCCATACGCAGTACCTAGTGATTAAACATCCAGAGTTATGTCTACGTAGCTGACTCAGCATTAAAGCAAAGGAGCACAGAGGACAATATTTATTTTGTAAATCTTAAGAAAGATTTTTGAAATCACTTTGTAGACCATAATTTTTTTATCCAATGTGCAAAAAAAGTGTCTCTTAAGATCTTTCAGAGTAACTTTGACCCTTGTTGGATTCCATCAATGTTAACTTTGATTTTTCTTTTACCTTCAGGACAGTAGTGGCCGGAGTTGCATCGGCCCGTTGGAGCTGAAGACCCAGCCAAACAGTACCAGCCTCGAGGGCACGGTTGGCAATCGCTCTCATCTTCCAGTCCACCCTGACCATTCCATGTCCCTGCTGGACACTTGTACTGGGTTGGAAACATTGTTCCGGATGGACAATAATGCCCAGAGAAGCAAAAAAGAGGCGGTCTTTGGATACCACCAGTTCCTGATAAATCAAAGAATGCTTATTTTAGATATACTACAAAATATCCTAACAAAGCTCGAGATAAGATTTAACCTATCTTTTTAATCCAAAAACCTTTTTTAAGCAAAAGTGTGAAAACTGAAGGTTAGAAAGTAGAAATGAAAGGATAGTGGTACACAGTAGAGAACTCTGATATACATAAGTTAATTTTGTTGAGGCAAGCACGGAAAAGAATGTAGGTTTTATAGAGATACTTAAAACTAAGCTGTTCTAATAAAAGAACATTTTCTTTAAAAAAAAGGTGCTGCACTTTATATAAGTTTGTGCAGAAGAAAACAAACAGATGCCGTTATTATGCATGCTTTTCTGAAACCTCTATTCAGATTTGTATTAAATAATCACAAAAATTGGCAACAATCATTATAGCTCAGAAGATGTATTTACTAAAGATTTAAAAGTATTTTCAAGGTGATTATACTCAAAGTATAATTGTACTGGCAGAAACTGCATATGGCCGCCGCGCAGTAGTTTGCCTACCCCTGGTCTAACTGTTTAGAAAATACATAAAATATCACCTCGAAGACAAGCGTATCGGGCAGGACACTGCTGACACTGAGAGCGGTCAGTGAGGTCAGTGCGATTGCTGAATGTTCCGGGTGGGCAGCCATTGAGTGGCGCGTTGGGTTTGGATGAGCCAGGAGGACAAACATACCTGTTTAGATTCGCACATAAGAAAAATGGAATAAAATGGCTAGTTTAATTTTAAAACAATAATAACCACAAAAACAGATTTACCCTTGCATGCAGTCCACATCAGGGGCTCTCAGAGCTATCTGTGTGCAGGCCTTTCCCGCAATGCACTCTCTGCAGTCTGCCAGCTCATCTTGGCCCTCTAAGGGGTTAAAAGAGCCCGGTGGACAGGGAATTGGGTCACTTATGTCCTCTGGACAGTAAAAACCAGGTGGGCATTTGAGACAATCCTTTACACCTGAAAAAACAACTAAAATGAGCAAAAGATGGCAAACCCCAAATACTCTTCTACAGCATTATTTATATCACCAACATCCAAAGGTGTCAATTCTACTTTAGGAAGATTTTTGTTGGGTTTTCTTTCATCTGTCTTTGGATCTCTATGAAAATAAATGCTTGAAAACAGATTATGCTTTTTTATTTTCTAAATAGATACTTTTGTTCTTCCAGGCATCTAACTGGTGCTGTTTTTTTTTTTTAACCACACAACTTGTTTACCAATAAACATACACAAAGTTAAAAAGGTATTTGTGAGTATTCACTGAGCTGTTGCAGGACTATACAATTACTATAGATGGTGCAGGTGCATTTAAACGTGATTTCCGTGTAGTTACAAATATAAAAATTATTACAATGAGAGAAAAACTGAAATGTACTGCCTCTGTAAGACAAAGGATAATCCGTGTCTAATTAAAATATTGTTTACTGGGACATAAATTAAAAATCAGCAATTATACATACTTATTGCCCCTTGATGAGCAGTGTAGGTGCCTGGGGGACATGTCACCTCCCTTAGAGTGCCAGCAGGACAGAACCTGCCTCGAGCACATGGCAATCCAGGACCTGCTGAGCCTGTAGAACACACATAATTACAGTGTACTATCCACTCATCTGATATTTGCTTACATTTATAGACTTAATGTGTGAATAAGTGGTCCTATTCACACATTGTGGTCTTCTTGAATTTGGGTTGCATCCAAAAGTGGCTAAAACTTCCCTTTTTAACTGTGAATGAGGCAGTCTTTTGGGACAAATGTGTTGCTTTGCAATTTTGTTCCTCCTTTAAAGAGAGTATTTTAGAACTAAGACTTACCCGCTGGACAGAAGCGTCCTTCCCCACATCTCTTGCAAGCTGCTCTACTTGTCTGACCCAGTTGTTCCCCTCCTGTACCAGCAGGGCAAGGTGACCCGTGAGGGGTAGCTGTGCCCTCCTCACAGTAATAACCTAACGGGCACATGAACTGGGAGGTGGGTCTTTGCGAGCTACCTTCCAGACAGTAAAACCCTAGAGGAAAATATTAATAGACAAGGAGAACCTTTTTTAAGGGTTATAACACACATATGAAAGGTAAAAAAATAAATAAATAAAAAGTTTGGGAACTAGTTTTAAGGATTTTTTATGATACTCTGCAGGTTTTTGTTTTTTGTTTTTGTATAAAAAAGGTTAAGAAAAGTGTGGAGCTGTTAGGATTCTACCTGCAGGGCACATTGTACAATCTCTTAGTCTCTGCAGGCCTTCTTTGGGGCCATAAGTGCCTGCAGGACAAGGAAATGCAGCACCTCCCACACAATAATGACCTGAGATAAAGAAAAACAGCAACAAAATGCATTAAGTTTTCTGCAGAAGCGAATAAAACATCAATAGAAAAAAGTACAAATATATCAACCTCTGGGACAGGTGATGCATGACAGGTCTTCTTTTGCTTGCTTGTATGTTCCCGGACGACAAGTGGAGGATTGAACAGATCTGTGAACTGAGTGGCTCCAGCGGGGGGCCATAGCTCCCCCACACAGAATAGATGTGTCGTTACAGGTGTGACAGTAAGTTTGTCCAAGTGCAGATGATGAGCCTGGAGGACAAGGGAGCGGCTGGAACATCCCACTGTCTGGGCAGAAGCTTCCTGGGAGGTTTTTATTGGTCAGCATCAAATGCAAAAACGGTAAAACAAATGCACTTGCGTTGCTGTATTACCTGCGGGGCACTGCAGACACCAGACTGTGCAAGGCGTGGAATAAAAACCTGGTGGACATTCGCTGCACTCAGTGTTTCCTGTGTTGGGCTCCGTTCCAGGCTCACACTGTGGGGATCAGGTATCGCAGGAATCAGTAAAAAGTTCAACTGCTAACCACATCTTAGCCACGCTATGTAAGTCCAATCAAAACCTTATGAGGGAAGCCAGCAGTGCAGACAGAATCTGCAGGGCAGGGCAGGCATTGCAGAAGTCCTTCAGAAGAATATTGTCCTGCAGGGCACAAATAAAGAGCCCCACTGGCTGTGTCACAGGAGAAACCTGCAGGACACAGCTTGCAGTCCACTCCGTCCTCTGAGCTGATCAGACCAGGAAAACACGGCTGCAACATGAAAGAATTAGTTATGAGTAGGCAGAATGACAATGAACTCCCTCTCTGGGTCATCTTTTATTCTTGCATAAACCTGTAACTGATGTTTTATTTCTGAATAGAGCTGGACGTCTGCCAGTTTTGTCTTGTCAGAAAAAAAGAGTTTTCATATAACTTGAGGTTAAACTTAACTTTCAACAACAAATATGATTTCTTATAATAATTTTAAAATATTTTTTCCAGATTAAGAATATTTTTTTGAATTGGTGGATTTTCAAATTCAAAAGTTTTAATTTCTTCAATAGAGAGAGATGACAAAAGGTAAAATTACAGATTATTATTTATAAACTACTCAAATTTCAAGAAAAAACATAAAAATGTGGATTTGTTTTATACATGGATGCTCTTGTTCTATTTTCTTCACCTTGCAGTCTTTGATACTGTGCTTCCCTGTCTGCAGATTAAAGGTTCCCCTTGGGCATCGGTTTGGTGCAGACACGTTGCCTGGGCAACTAGGTAAGAAAGGTTACATTTCATGGAAATATATATGTATAAATATATCTTTATATAGTTCTGTTTGGAAGCATGCTTCATCATATCAGAAAAAAAATAGATTGTATCTTTATCTCAAAGACTCACAAATGACCAGCGGGACAATCCAAGCAACGCAGGCTAGAGATGTACTTTCCAGGTGGACATTCATCAAGCTCTGCTTTTTCATTGAGAAAAAGATCTGCACTCCCCTCAAGGAATTCTTACAAATAGATTTAAGAAGAGAAGTTGAAGTTTTGCCATTATGCTGATGAATATCATTATATAGGTTATAAAACTTTTTGTCCGCTCTTACCTGAAGTGCCTCTGGACCATGTCAGCAGTAAAAATATCCATGATGTTGGAAAACAAAACAAATGCAATGCTTTCAAGGAGTGCATCATTGTTGGAATTCTAATCGTGCACTCGGGGGAAACAATTCCGTGGGTTACATTTCATACTGTTTGACCTAAGAATTTAAGAAGAATAGTTTAGAGCAATGGAAAATGAAAGGCCCTTAGCCGGAAAGTGAAATGAGAGCGAAATGTGATTCCTGTGCGGTTGCTCAGGCTGACAGCGCTGTGCAATTAGCTGCTATAACCGAACCTGCTGCTTTCATTATACATGAGTTTGTGTGAGAGCTAGCCTAGATGTTGTGTCTAGTATGGCAATTATTCATGTTGGCCATGTAGCATAATGTAAGAAATGTATGAAGCGGAAAAAGGTTTACCTGAGCGATATGTAAACTATGCATTTTTTTAAGTTAGTTCATAAAAATGTTTAAATATTGTTTTTTAATCCTTAAAGAATATGCAATAATTCAAAATAGAAATTGATTCAGTTATGCTGAAGCTGGGAGAATGCTACACTGGTGAATCTGGTGCGGTCGTGGAATGTTTTTCAAATCCGGTGTCAAAACCATGCACGTGTACAGTATTGTATTTAAGCCCCAACAAACAAAAATCTAAACATATATAGTTTTATCCATCAGTGCATTGCTATCATGCTGTCATGTTCTAATCTCCATTTGACCTTTAAATTTGCATCCAAAAGTTATTCTTTTAGAACCTCAGATGCAATCCGTGGAAAGTTATGAATTATTTTTATACAGCTTGGATGCCGTCATCAACCACTTCCTGCAGAAACTTGCATGTGGGTGCTTCCAAGAGATTTGCAGGTGCATGCACCAATACAGTGCACAAGCACAAGATATTCAATTGTACGTCGACAAAGGAACAAGTCAGAATAACACGGACCAACAATGATGATATTTATCCTCTTAACTTTTCTCTTTTTTGGGATGGCACACAGTGAGTAATGAGTAAATTCTACACATTTTGTTGTTGTTGTTGTTATGTGAGGTGATATTGTACAGTGAAGCTAATCTGATAAATTCTCTTTGTAGATTATGTTGATTTTGTAACTGTGGAATTGGGGGGCAATGTCACGATGAACTGCACCTACAACTGTTCCTCTGGATTTGTTCGTGCCCACTGGGAAAAAGGATCAAATAATTCTAGTACATGTGGAACAGTTCCAAGTAAAACCATGTGTACTTCTTCCCTCTGCCTATCAAATGTGTCGGCAAATGACCTAAACAAGAACTACACATGCTATACCGAAGACACAGCTGACCCAAAGCTTTCAAAAAAACCAGAATGTATTTTTTCACTTCATCTTCAAGGTAAAGTAACACTGAAATATGCAAATACGCCTTGTTTGTCTGATTTTTTACTTTTTGAAACATTTTTCTCTTACAGTTCAAAAAAGTGTTCCAACCTGGACACCTGCCATGGAAGCTGATACTGAAAGTGGTCAGTCTTAATAGGTTCATTCTTAATAGATAGAATTATGTTACTGTAACAGTATTTGTTATACCATTTAATATATTTCTCAGCATATGCATAAATACTATACGCTTTTTTGTCTAAAGAGAAAAGTACATTAGTAAAAGGCCCTCTTTGTACTTGTTTCAGGAATAAAAAAGTTGTATGCTGAAATTAAGGTTCTTTCGATTATCATTGTCGCCGTGGGTGCTTCAGCTATTGGTGTCTTCAAGGCTGTCTGCCTTTGCTTGGAGAACTGGACTGGTAAAGCACATTTAAATAGATGACTAATATTTAGCAGGAAAAGTAAGAATTAGCTAAAATAAAAGATTTGTCATTTATGTTTTAACAGTGATATGTAGGGCACTATCACGTAGTTCAAGGTAAGAAAGGTTATTATTTTTGATTCAATGTACTTTCACTTTAACTTGTCATTTGGTAATCTCTTCATCTTTAACAGTTTCAGCTCAATAGAACTACCAAATACTGGCTGCATGTCAGGGAAAGGTATGTAGCTTAAAGTTGTAAAATAAAAGAAAATTGTTAGCTTCCAAATTTAAAGCTGCAATTTTAAGATTTCATTTTTTTTGTCAGGTACACAAACAAAACAAGGTGAAAGAGTGACATTGAATATTCCCTCACCTGGTAAGATGATTTTCATTAGCACAAAGTGGGGAAAAAAAATGCCGGCACATAGACTGATGACTACTGTTAACATGGTTTGTTTCTTTGACCTAGCTGATGAGGGTGATACTGAGGTCCCATATGCCGACATAACAATAACGCCCCGAGGCGTCAGTACACCAGAGCTCTCACAAGTCAACTGCCTAACAATCGGAGAGGTAAAAGCCACATAATCAGCTGTTCTACAATACTAAGAATATTTTTGGGATTTTATTTTACTCTTCAAATATCCCCCCCCCCCCCCTTTTTTTTTTTTGGGGGGGGGGGGGGTGTAATATTTTGCAGTTACTGTAAAACCAAACCTTTAAAAAAATGAGGCCCTTAAGTGTAGATCCTAATCAGCAATATTGGTTTTCCTGAAAGGAATTTCCCTTCATTATTTGCCAGAGCTGTATAAATAAAGTTACTTTTTCTAATGCACTGGCATAAAACATTGGCAAAGATCCACACCCCAGGTAAAATAATAACGCTTAGAAGTTACTCCTCGTAAAACAAAAGCAACTAAAGGCAGGATTGAAAAGAGAAACATTTTTAGGCACCTGTTGCTTCAGTTTTACCAACATGCTAAACTTCTTTTCCCCTTTGTTGTTTCCAGAGGAGGGGAGAAGGCACCAGGTCTCTTCTGCACGCATCACGTTCTGCTGACCGGCTGCACGTGCCCCAACCCCGCGAGGTCAGCCGCAAAATGAGCACCAGCTCCGAGTACGCGGTCATCACCTACGCTTAAGGCGTTTCACCTGCCGAGGACACGCTTTTTTAAAAACATATTTTCTTTGCTTTTCATAATAAACTTGGGCATTTTATTTTCCGTGCATGTACTGCGAACTGCGTTGTAAATTGTGTAAATACATGTAATAAAGCGCTTTTTTGCCACCAAGTTCAGCCTTGGTTTTGATCCTTCTCGGCTTACCTACTTGATGATGTTGCCTAGAAACAGATGTCAACAGCGTGAGAGAGAGAGAGACCTTCGTTAGCAGCAGTCAGCGTTTAACATTGAAAGTAAGCTATTTAAAATACTTTAAGGTCGCAGTGTAACTAATCATTTGCTATAAAAAAAAACTTTGTGAAATTAAAAAAAGAATAATTTAAGTGGCTTCAGTTGTGGTAAAGCTACATATAACCACCTATTTAGTTCTAAGTTTAATTTTGGACTGGCCAAAAATAAAAAATAATCCACGCTTTTATCCGATCAGAGGAAAAACGCAGTGTTGAAATGTCAGCACATTTCTTCACCGCTAACCTGCGGGTCCCTCTGGGGTTCGGTGCCGTCTTAGAGGGACTGGCCCGGGAAGTTCTCCGGGACCAGCCTGAAAACATCCCAGAATATGCTGCTAACTACTTTAACGCTCTTCTCCAACAAAGAGAAGGTAAGTGCATGTTTAACCTTTTTTGTTAGATGTTTGTAATTTTGCAATAAAAAAAAAAAAAACACAACTACACAGATCTATATCTATCTATATACAGACAGACAGACAGACAGACAGATAGATAGATAGATAGATAGATAGAGTTGTGACTTTGTTTCTCTTTATTTCTTTCCTAGAGAGTGGTGTGGACCCTGCTGAGTGGGCGGCGAAGCTAGAAGCTAGATACCACAAGTTTCAGTTCCGTGATGTATGGTTTCCATTTATTCTAACCGCTATTTTTTTGTATGAGTGAAATATTTTTTGTTGACTTCACATTTTAAAATCGAGTAAATAAAAACCTCCTTTCAACCCTATGATGCTACAGACAGTGAGACAGAACAATGCTTAATTGTTTAAATCAAACATGATTTCTATGTGAAGTTTATAATCACACGATGACTCCACTCCACCCCTGCACTTTCTCTTTCTAAGAATTCACACCACATTGCACATATGTTAGTCATACCAAGAGCTTAAAAATTGAGATGAAAAGGATTCCTTTTTTCTGGTTAGTTTCTTTTCTATAGCTGTAGGTAATTATCTTTTGGCACAGATAAAAACATTTTGTTGCATCCCCTGGTATAGACAGTATTTATGTCATTATTGTTGTAATTGTCTATAAAAAATTGTGAATAATATGTAAAATATCTGGGTTTTGTTGCTGGTTTTATCTTCAGTTTGTTTACATTTTTTCTCATGCTTTTTGCAGGCAGCTGAAAAGAAAAGTGCACCAGAGGTGACCCGTTCTACGTGAGTCTCACTTTATTTTCAGTGAGAAGGATCAACAATAGACAGACAGGGACGGCAAGAGGCAAAGGCCAGCCAGGCTGCAATAAAATGACTGTGTTCTTTATCATAAAACAGATTCTTAGAGGATTCTATTTATTTATTTATTTCCTTTTAGATATGGTGATTTATTTCTCTGGTATTAATGAAAGCAGCGGTGTCCACATCCAGGTCTCGAGGGCCGGCCTCCTACTGATTTTACAGAAACCCTGCCTTATTTTTGCAGGGATGGATGTGCATATTGTATATCTGCCTTTGTGTACTGGGCGTTTAGTCCAAAAATGTGGCAGGAGCCTGACAACAACACCAGATGAACATTTCAGGATTTATTGAAATGATGAGAACATTGTAATATGTTTTGGTTGGCACTAACTGTGAACAATTATTTTCCTTTTCGAGGCATCATCAATCTCTGCATCAAAAATCTTCTTCGATTTCATGCCAATCATTTTCCTGGAGACACGCGCACCTTTCCGTCTTTGCTCAATAATCCATTTTCAAACCAGTTCTTCTTATTTGTCGCTCGCTTCCTTTCACCTCCACCAAGCAATAGCTTGTGCACACTTAGAGAGGGGGGGGTCTTAGATCGGCATCTAAATGAACAAACACCTGTTCGTATGAGGTGCCGTTGGAGACATTATTCTGAATTAGCGTTCCTGAACACATGTGAAATCTCTCACACACACAGGTGAAATGCCTGTATAAATACAAGTGAAAATGTGTTAACACATCCTCTCATACACACAACTGAAAATCCTCTCATACACTCGGAAGGCATTTCAGTGGAAACTATCCGTTTTCTCCATTTTTGTTTTACTATGTAAATTGGAAAACAAAAAAAACGATTTGTTTTTTTTTTTCATTTTTGATTTTAACTTAATTTTTATAATAATGAATATGACCCCAAGTAAACAACTGTTCTGACTCAAAATCTACATCCAGTACTCCACCCATCCAGAACTCAAAACTTAGTCTGATTAATCAGTTGAGGCGTAAGGGCGCCACCCACCTAACATTAGTAAATGATAATGTTGTTGCATATGTTCTAAGTTAGGAAAAGCTTCCTGCACGTTTTGCAACTGCAGTTGCAATTAGAGGCTTCTTGCAATACAATACATTCACCTCAGAACATGGATCGTGTTAGTGGAATGGCTAGCTTGGCCCGCTCATGACACGTAGTATAAATGTATAAAAAAAAGGAAAAATGTCACGCAGACCATGTTTTCCTCAGGTGCAAACAGTGTCTGCTGCCACCAGTAGACTATTGTTTAAGGTTGTTACTTTGGTCTGAGTTGGTTTTGGCTGTCGGTTTTTTTTTGTTTGTTTGTTTGTTTGTTTCCCCTATTCACGTATTAAAACAAAAATGGAGAAAACGGATACCGCAAGTTCAATTTTGTTTCTTGCTATTTCATCTGAGCGAACCGGGTCACCCAAAAGTAGGGTTTTTTTTTCTTTTTAAGTGATTTATTTAGGGCATATGATGCGAGCTACACAGCTAATATGGTTAATTTAGAAGAATACTCATATTTAGAGAAAGAGTGCTTTTAGAAAAGTCAAACTTATGCAGAGATTTCAGAAATGTCGGTGAGAAGTTTCTGTTTGAAGCTCCAGCTCCAGAGAAAAAGGCATTTGACGGAAGCACAACTTGAAATTGTAGTTGTATCAGCCATAGATGAGGGAAGAATAGCCCTTAAACGTATATTTACCGGTATTTTATGTAGGATACACAATTTAATACTGGGGCGTTTACCATATCTGCATTTTTGTATGTAATATTTTACCATAATCATAAGATTAGCCCTGTCATTTGCTAAATAAAATAATTATATTGTATAATAGAGAGAGAGAGAGAGAATTAAAAAAATAATAATTAAAAAATAAATCCTCAAAGTGTCATATACTTATAACAGAATATTTTTGATTTTAGGCAGAGGAATACCTGAGGAATAGTAAGTGTTTGACTGAAGGAATGCATTCCCAAATGCTTTTCTGCTAGAGCCTGTTTTCTCCTCATTTTGCTGAGCTTGATTTCTGAATAAAAGAGCAACTGCAGCTGTTGGGTTTTCTCTGGGATTTCAGTGGAGCTAGAGTCTAGTGCCGAGAAAGCAGCATGTATGAACAGGAGCTGGGGTCTGTTACAGAGGTATCTTCATCTGCAGGTGATCCTTTCTCTGCAGAGCACGACAGATGTGATGTTGAGCAGCAATGTGGACAGACTTTTCCTATCACGACTCTTTCTGATACAGTATTTAACCACAAACAAACTTTTTCCGGATGCATTGCTTCATACAAACAAAGTTACTGACAAGTATGCTGAGTAAATGCTGATTATGAATGTAACATTTGACCGAATGCATAAAGAGGCCACAAAATAAAACACTTATCTGCCTCTTTGTTTCTGCTGTAGAAAAACATATCAAGTCAAGTTTCATGTCAACATTCATGTTAAGTTTGTAATCAATATACTGCTCTGCCATGAAACCGTGTTGTTTATTTTCATATTCATATCCATTCTAAACACTCATGTCAGCATTCAGTTTTACCAGCAAGAAGAGACATTTCTAAACAGCTTTGAAAATGTCAACATCAACAGTGTTACTAAAGCTTTAAAACTTAAAATGGTAAACATGGAGCCGGTAAACACCGACTCCTAAATAAGGCAAGTCCAATATGATGCAGTCCTTTTGGATGTTGTTTTCCAGCACATCAACCCGACACTTTCGGCAGGAATCACGGCTCCTCTTCCACTCCCTAAGACATTTTTAACAACCAATCAGGCTGATGCAGCAGGTCGAGAAAAAGGGCTTTTCCAAAGGACCTGCAATTTAAAAAAAATGTTGAGATTAGAGTCAAATAATTAATGATTGTATTGCACATAAATCAGTCAAATATATAAGTGATTTGTCTGTATGCAAAATACCATGGTGAAAATACTTTAGTCTTCTTTCTGAGACGACATCTTCTTCTTCTGAAACGACATCACAGTAGCACACAAACCTGCTGGTGAAATCCAGCTCTCAACCAACTTTGGTTTCCATTGGAATGCCTTCAATTTTCACTGAAATGCCTTGCCTTTCTACTGAATTATCTTCTTTTCCTACTGAAATGCCTTGCCTTTCTAGTGAAATGCCTTCCGTTCTTACTGAAATGCCTTGCCTTTCTACTGAACTACCTTCTTTTCCTTCTGAAATGCCTTGCCTTTCTACTGAACTACCTTCTTTTCCTTCTGAAATACCTTGCCTTTCTACTGAATTATCTTCTTTTCCTACTGAAATGCCTTGCCTTTCTATTGAATTGCCTTCTGTTCTTACTGAAATGCCTTGCCTCTCTACTTAAATTCCTTGCATTCTCACTGAAATTTTCACCTGTGTGTGTGAGAGGATTTTCAGTTGTGAGTATGAGAGGATTTTTGGTTGTGTGTGTGAGCACATTTCACATGTGTACGGAAGTGATCACATTTTCACTTGTTTATATACAGGCATTTCACCTGTGTGTGAGAGTTCACGTGTTTATGAACGCTAATTCGACCCAGCAGTGCAGACTCTTCCTGGAGGTGGCTGTTCTCACTTTGTGATGTCAGCTTGTGAGAACCCTTTCGTTTTCGTGGGTTGGGAGGGGCTGCGGCAGAGAGCACAGGTTTTTAGAGGAATATGGATCAAATAACTGCTTTGGGGTTGTTTGTATTGAGGAATGAACAGTATAACACACCTAAAAGCTCAAAAACTTGTTTTGCATGTTTAGGCCTTTAATATAAACATAAATATACAACTTTATATTTTTTATTTAACATCCAATTTTATAAGGATAGAAATGTTTAGGGATTTTAAAGGATCAGTCCTTGAATTCTTCATGGTTTGGCTTAATTATTATTTTTTTCAAGCTCATAGATCAGTGCTGTACGCATAGACTTGCAGACAGCTTAGAGGAAAAGACTGTTTGTCAGCATGAGACCAACAGCTACAGAAGAGCAATCCCAGAATTCAGTTGAGTGTGTAGAAGACTGTCTTTTTATATTTTTTTTTCCTCACAAGAATTGATTTAATCATTAGCTTGGCTTCCTTTTCTGATAAACATTTCTTCTCTGATTTTTGCCACACCTTTTTTTTTACTTCATAGAGATGGATTTGAGGAGCTCCAAATAAAAGATGAATCAAGTTATCCCGCAGAATCCTCAGCTCTTCTGACCAAACGGACCACTGCCTCTGAAAAGTCGCTTTTGTCCCAAAGCTCACATGAAGATGAAGAATCTGACGTGCAATCAGACGAACTGAGTGGGACCGACAAAGACGTACACCCAACCCTAAACAGACCAGATGTTGAAATAGGCAACACTGACTCCAAACCAACAAGGTTGTTGTCATTGACGGGAGCTTCAAATGTTGATGTGGAGTTTGTGGAAAGACGAGATGATCTGCAAGGAAGTCCATTTGCTTCTGAGCAGCTTTTAGATTTAGAAGCAGAGGAAGTTTTACAAGCTGTAGAATCAGTGGAAAATCCCATAAACTCTGGGTCAGCTGACGCAGAACTTCATGGAACTGAGGAATCATCTGAAGGTGAAATGCATGTTTCTGAAGAAGATAGAAGCGTTAAACTCCAGCTTGAGGTAGCTGATGAAGAGTTGTTCCTATCTCAAAATGAAATCACTCAGGCGAGCCAGGATGAGCCAGAACAGGCCCTAAGTGGAGATGATGATGCAGTTGCTTCATGTGGCAAAAACAGTGACAGTTTGATTCAAACTGACTTCAAGTTCGTTAACGATGAAATCCCAAAGGAGGATTCTGTGAGTTCAGTTAAGATGGAAGAGTCAGAAGGAAAGACTTCTGAAAGCACACGTATGAAGGTGTTAGAATTACAACAAAAGAAAGAGATAGAGTTAGTAGACCAAAACGCAAGTGACATAGAAGACCAGTCTAAACCTGAAATAAGGCAAATTGAAAGAGAGGGTGACTCTGAAGGGGAACAAATGGAAAATCAGTCTTTGGCATTTGAAATAATGAAAGAGGATATGGACAGAAATAACTCTAATTTAAATGACAGTGATGATGGTGAGAAGGATAAAGGCGTTAAAAGCATCGGCGCATCAGATCAGCCCACCACCGAGGCAGAAAATGACATTCAAGTGGATGAAGCAGATCATAAAGATGAAGAGGAGATACGTGAAGGCCAGGATGAGCAGAGTCAAGAGACAGAAAAAGAGACACATCCTTGCTCAAAAGAAGACGAAGGGACAGACGCGGGGGATGGAGACAAAGAGGAAATGTGTACGCAGGGTAAAGGTGAGGTGGGGAACCAAGAAATGAAAGATGGTGAGGTGGATCTTGATCCATCACAATTAACCCAGTTAAATGGATCTATGGCTGGAATAGACGCAGAGAGTGAAACCTGTGAGGAAAGTGCGCGCCTCTCACCACAGGAGAAGGAGGAAAGTCAGAAAGCTCTTGTGGAGTCACAGCAAGAGGACACGGTGGGGAAAAAAGAGGTCAGTTTGGAGGAAGTGACTGATTTGAATCCACAAGAGAAGAGTATTGCACTGGAGAGTGAGGAAACCAGCAACCTCTCCCATAATCCTGATTTAATGACTGAAAGCCATGAAGGAGAAAGGTCAACTGACCCTGAAAAGGACCCCTCTGAACCTTTATGTAACAAGGTAATAGTTTTTTGGGTTTTTTCACAATGTGTTGTGCCTAGAAAAAGTATTTAAATGTGACAGCTTTACATTTACCACCATAAGTTGAATGTCACAGACACCTCCTCTTCACTCGCAGGGAGGTTAAAGGTGTGATGAAGAGATTACAGCTTGGCCTGCTTTCATCACTCCCACAAGAGTCACACATAAGAAGAATCAGAGCTTTAAACTTTCTGCCGTTTGACGATCAAAAATGTCTTCAATAATGTACCATATTCTTTGTGACATTTATCAAAGACTTCTGTTTCAAAGCATTGCAGCAATTCCCACTATCGCATGGCATGTTGGATGCCATTTGAGGCCTTTTGCTCTGCCACATGCTCATAAAATCTGCAGAGCATCAGCTCTCTTGCTCTCAGGAAGCGGAGCAGCCTCCAAAGACAGGAACTTGAGTCAGTAATCTGTCACCATAAAAAGGCAAAAAGCCAAACAATTTGTCCTGTGAAGTGGCCCTTTAACATTTTAATGCTATGACTGTTAGCCCTGTCAGATTCCTCCAGACCAACAAGGCTCTAATCACACAGGGTGGGAGTGTAGGACGGGGGTACTCAGAGTGTTACTATGGTAACCCCTCACCATCCAGCTCACTCTTGGTGTCGTCACGGAATTAATAGAAGATGGTGATGCAGATAGTTGCTAGGCACCCTGGTAACAGTTATCTGCCTTTGAGACTAGTTCCTAACTCACTAATTACAAGCAAAACATCACCCTCTGTGGTTCTGTTTTGTACAAGTTCTATCTGCTGAAACTGCTGCCTCACAGACCCCGACTCCTCAGGCCCACTCAGCCGTGACCCTGCAGTTTTTCCTTATGTTGTTGCAAAGTTTATACTTTAAATTCCCAGTTTACTATTTAGCCCTATACATATATTTATACCTCGGTCATATCAGGTGGAGATTCGGCTGCCATGAACACAAATATCTGGATCATTTTCATTCTCAGCATCAGTTTTACTACATATTGAAAAGAGTATCTACAAATGAACTAAGGCCACCTCCAAGCAATTAGACACAACTTAAAAAAATCGTGTGCAAGCTGACAGGAGAGCATTATCGTCAGGGATATAACTCTGATAAATGGATGTTTTCTGTCTCTCCCTGTCTTGTCTGTGAGGCTGGCAGAGGCGTGTGGGCGGCCATACCAACTGGGATCACAAGGATGGAGAGGGCTGAAAGCTCACTCTGCCTGTAATAAATGTATAACACCTTCCAGTGTAAAATAACCCAAGATGCTTTAGCTGTTTGGTTTTTCACACTATTTAGAGAATTTGAAACTCAGCAAATATAATTTACGACCATCTGGGATTTACAGTGCAACTCTATATTGGTCCTCTCTACCTATTTCAGAGGTTAGCTTCTAAAAGAGCATTTTTATGTCTTTTTTGTTACAGTTTAGTGTCAAAAAGCTGTAAAACTCCACCGAAAAACACTTCTTTTTAACTGCTGTTACCTTGAAATGTGGCTATCTAACTACTTTACATTCTCTTTCGTTTAAAGTTAAATGAACTCAGCAGGTCAGAAACCTTAATGAGACGGAAAAGATGAAGCACATGCTGCTGTGTTTGTAGGGAGCTCTCTCTTTCCCTCCCTCCATCCCTCCCTCTTTCTCTCCTCATGCTCCTCGCACTCTGCGTGAGCGGCTGTTTCTGAACATACAGGATATACAGGACATACAGGATTGTTAGTGAGAGCCAGCCAGGCATCTGTATTTTTTCAGACTTATTTTAAAGAGAAACTTGCTCAGTGTGAACAGAAAATTAGACCAGTTCCACTAGGTCCGCTCACGGGAAGACCAAAGTCATCTCTGAGATAAGACATGGACTGTCACAATGTGAGTAGATGCTTCAGATTTCAACTTTTTTTTTCTTTTATTGTGAAATTTGTTTTTGTTTTTTCAATGTAGTTATAAATACAGTTTTTAAAAAAATACAAATTGTTTCTTTGTGTGGTATAAGATACTTTGAATTAATGCTACAAATGTGTCCGTTGCTCCTCTGTGAGGACTAACTGTTGTTTACTTGTACTTCTAAAACTGGGAATTTCTCTCATAACTAAGGCTTCAAAGTGGGTGTATTTTTTTTTATCATAGAAAATAAGATTACAGGATATTGGTGTTAGAATGTTGATATCAGTTTTTGTCAAAGGAGTTATGTCAGATAAAAAGCCAGAAGATTTTTGAGGCAATAAAGGCTTTTTGATCTGGCTGTAAAATACAGTACATCTCTGTTACTGTCAGAGATGGATGCCGGCTGCTCACTGAGCAATCAGACTGATAGGCTAATGAAAGCTGGCTGCACAGGTGGGTGGTCACACTCCCACACTGGAGGGGTTTCACTGGAGACATGATGCACTGCCTTGGTAAGATAGTGGGATGACAGTGGGATCATTCTATGGGCTGTCTTTGTATGAAATGTCAGTCTTCCACCACAGGCAAAGCACGAGCTCCAGTTGATCTCTTTTCCACCACACAGTTTAAATCAGTGTTTATATAACTTTTCAAAAGCCTTGGCATTATTTTTTTTGACAGTCTGACAAGCCAGGGTTTTTTTTTTCTTCCACCCACCCTCGCTTTCCTTTGGGATGCTGTACTCGCTGTAGAGAGGAGCTGAGAGTGTTGACTGTGGCAACATTTCTGCTCGGTCATCCTTCTTGGGAAACTTGAAGAAATAGGAATCTAAAGTTTTAATATATTTTAAACTTTTAATGCTTTTTTTCAATCAACCTCTTTGTTTTTGTCAGATTTTGGAAACGATATTTGAATTTTCTGCATTTTTACCATGTACTAAATACATACATTGAATGACAATATCATGCAAATGAAACTTTTTTTTTAGAGTTTAATGTCTAATATGAAAAGAGAATGAGGAAAAAAGCAAAGTGAAGTGCAGAAGACACCTGCTGCTTAAAAAACCTCACCTGAAGAGATCAAACAGTTGGCCGTATACTATTTCACTTCCAAAACTGGTCTGGCAATCTGCAGAGCTAGAAAATTCCCACTCCCACTGGTGCTTTTACAGAAAGATCCTTGTCAGATGATCCCCAAATCTTCTCCTCCTGCTGAGATGAGCTACAACTGGATTGTTGTTTTACCAGGAGGAGTGCAGCCGGCCCCAGGAGGAGGAGGACATCATGGACATCCCCCTGGACGACCCTGAGGCCAACAGGGCTGCTGCCAAGATCCAGGCCGGATTTCGTGGCCACATGACCCGTAAGAAGCTGAAACCAGAAGACAAAACAGAAGGGGAGGAGGTAAGCAGCACTGGAGCTGGGGATGATGGAGTGGAGGGGTAAGGCTTGGAAACACCCATAGGTTAAAGGAATTCCTGTAATATTAAGTTAGTGACTGTTAGACTCAGAGAAACTGTCAATACAGGAAGTTAAGTTAACAAAAGGTTTGATGTTATTGAGTAAAAAAAAAAATTTAAAATATTAGACAAAGTGTGGGTTTTTTGCCTTTTGTTGGAGTTTTTTGTTTTCTGTCATAACAAAACACAAAACAGGAAATCAAAGTGATTAACCATTTTAAATACAAAGAAATTCATTCAAATGCTAACATAATTAAGTGCATTTATTAAAGCGCCTTTGGGCTTAACTCAAGGGTGATACATGCAAGACTTAACTGAATGACTCATTGAATTACCCCATACTGCCTACAACAACTGATGAGTCTTTCAGCCATTTTCTGCTTAAGGTTTTGGATGAATCTACTGTTGGTTTTAATGTGAAATAAAAAAGATCTTCTTTCTGAGAAAATGTCACGTTACATCATAAGGGGAAGGAAATCTGACTTTACTTCAAGAAAAATAACTTCTGCCACATATGTTCATATGTTTTGTGTAAACATACTTCCAGAGCTTTTTAAAAAACAATTTCATATGCTCTCAATCGAATTTAAAAAACGTGTATATACATATTTAAAGAACAGATGTTAAATATATATATATGTGTATTTAACCTCTGTTCTTCAAATGTAAAACATCAAAACTAAGAGTAAGGAGGCGTCTGAGAACACAAGGGAAGGTGTGGAAAATCCAAATGATCTGCATCAATGGTTTTTCCGTAACCTAGTTGCAGTTGCGTTTTATCCTCAGGTAGGAAAGGTATATTTAGCTGCAGGTGTTTCTCACTGCAGTTTATGTTTAAAAGGGACAAGCAGAATTAATTGACCTGTCAGAATGGAACCAAGCATCTTTAGCTCTTCTCACTAGGGTAAACCCCCTTTTTTTTCCTCTTTATAACCAGAGTAATCATCTGTCATCGTCAGTAATCACAGGGAATTAAACTCACAGCATGCACATTCCTTCAAAACTGTTCATTTTAGTGACTTTAGTGACGTAAAATGGGAAATAGGTTAACATTTTTAATCTATTTTAGTCCGTTCAGTTTCATTTTGTTGACTGAAACTCAAGTTTTCCTCTAGTTCTCCTGTGTGTCACAGACTTTAACCTTGAACAGAGGAGAGACTCTCTTTTTTTAAGCTGCACTTGTAAACTTTGCTGCTCCTATTTCTGTTTTTAGAGACAGGAAGATCGGGGACAGTAGGGAGTGATGACACATCTGCACCAGAACACTAACGCCCCCTGTCCTTACCTGGATGAAGAGAAAGAGGAGAGGCACGGCGGGGAGAGATGGCTGGCACAGGCTGATCGAATGGCTCTAAGACACACTTTTTTAACCCCAGGAGGCATTTTCTTTTCTTTTTATTCAGCACAATTTAGCAGTAGAAAATGAACAGTTCTGAGGGCGTGTTATGTGAATTTTGTGAACTTTAACACTCCTCTGCTTCTTCAGCAGCCTCATCAGTCCGGATGTCTTTGACCCAGAATTTGCAACTCACTGCATGTACTTGTGAAACTTCTGGTAGTGTGCTACTTTACTGTGAATGTGAAGATGAATGTCCTCTAAATGCTAAACAGGGCTTTTTTTGATGGATACGTGCATATTGTCCACAGTATATACCCTTAGTGTGCATCACTTTTAGTGATTTGTGGCTTTTCTTTTATTTTGAGATGCTTGTATCTAATAATTACTGCACTTGCAAAATTATTAAAATTTCAAAATTAATTAAAAAACCTGTAGTTATCTATGTTCTATTTGTTTATTATTACTTCTCAGCCCACAAAAGGTCTCCTTTCACGATTACGAGTATTTTCTATAAATCTGATCTTCCGCAAACAGTAAGCATGCATTACTTCAATATTTTTCCCTTTCCAAACCATTTGTTCACGCCTTTTGATGGATTTTTTTAAACTTCTGTGAATACACATGTGTATTTCCATTGTAAGAGTTTGCAGGAGCCTTTGTGCTATACAAGTACCTGGACAATACCTTGTTGAACTTTGGTGTCATGCTTCAATTTTAATAAATCCTCCATAAATAGAGTGAAATGTCTGTTTTAAATTTAATATAAGAGAGTTTTTCCATAATATCACCTTATTCTTTATTGGGTGTTTTACACACTTTATCTGCAATACAAAAAAATTAGCTTAATTGAAGGATGCAGGTTCTGTAAAGCTGAAACAATATTTTTCTACACAAAACATCTCCTGAATATTTTACATGATGTATAATTAGCTGTAACCAGTGGGAAATGTTAGATTCAGTTGCAAGACTGTCTATTAGATGAAACCTGCGTCAGTAGTGCGCAGTTGAAGCCGAACCACTTTCGAAGTCACCACAATTACTTCATCCACCCAGTGGCATGTCTGATTGCTGATGGTTTTGTAACACCTGCTTCTTTGCAACAGGGCTGTTTAAATAACAAAAGTGTAACAGAGTTTCGTCCTCATTTGGCCAGGCGGTCTTGTTCGCTTTGTGAGAAACAGGATAGTGCATCTTCAGCCTCCCAGCGCACCCACTCAGCCCACCCACACACATCTGAGCCACACAGCACACGGCACAATCTCAAACTGCACATGTATCCTCACACAGGAAGAATATGACCCGTGCTTCAGCATGCATATCTCACTCAACTTACTCATTCCCACTTGTGTGCGCACACACACGCACACTCTGACGGAGCTGTATCACCAGCTGTAGAGATAGGACGACCAACATCTTTTTAAAGTGGTTTTGCAAAGCAGAAGCACACACTTCCTTTTCAGGCTGCCATCTTTTCTCCACCTCTTTCTCATCAACATCCTGCTTAGGTTTGATGTAGACCGATTTTGTCTCATTTTCTTTTCTCCTACCCGGTCTGATGAGGGGGGTGGTGAGGGCCAACGCCATGTTCTGCTGTCTCTTTAATGACTGTGGGTGAACAATCAATAAAATGCACACCTCCAAACATAGCACAGCCCCCACCTTTTGCTGTAGAGTGGAATACTGACAGAAGTGGGGGAAAAAGACACGTTTTCATGGAAATTGTACTGTAATATTCAAAGCTTTTCATATCAGCATGAAACACATGGTAGCTGAAACATCTCATAACATATCTTTGTCATTTACAACATGTTTAGTTGGACCTGCACTATTATAGGAAAACATCACAGGACAAATCTGCTGGACTGCCTCACTCCATCAGTCAAGCAGCTTGTCAGCATGAGGAAATTTTCAGTCTCTGGGGAGATAATTAGAGAAGTATGAGCAAGGACAGACAGCAGGGGGCGCAATTATACTTTTCCCAGTGGTTATTCTGCTCTCTTTGCCTTTGTCAGAAGAACTTTTTTTTAAGTAAGCTTCACCACTGAGCTAAAATGAAAACATTTAGAAATACTTCCTTAAGGCTTCAGAGATTCACCTGATTTGTTTGATTCTGATTTAAAACGAACATCAAGTTTGCGAAAACACGGAGTGAACTAAACCAAAAGAAGTCTACATTTTTGTATAAAAAACTTCACTATGATTTCTCCCATAAATTAGTCATCCAAGCTTACTTGGGCATGAAATTCTGCTCTGCATCTCTCAGATTTCCCACTGTAAAAAGTCCCCCCCCCCTTAGTTTAAATGGCTTTGGAAGATGAGAGGATGTGCAACTTTTAAAGAGGGCAGAGGTGGAGGAGAAAGGCTAGACTTTGATCGCTCGCTACGCTGAAGACACTGAGTGCGGGGAGCAGCAATGACTCCCACAGTCCTTGCAGAGAAGCTCCCTCTGTCTCCAAACAAGATCTGAAAAAGTTCTGAAAGATCGGGGTTCAGATGACTTCTGATGTAACTGACTCACTCGCATAGAAACACAATCTATTATGTTTTAGCATGCATAAATAGAAGGTAAATAAATATTTATATTCATAAGATTCAGTGTTTCTAGTCCTACGTAACAGAGAAGCAAAGTTTTAAGTGCAATGAAACTGGCTCTGACATCTACCCCCATGCCGACGTATATAAACAAAAACGCAAACAATATTCTAGTCATAAATTTAGTAAAATAAAGTATAAAAAACAGAGGATGCATTAAGTTAAAAGGTAAAATAGAAAACAAAACCTATAGAAATTGAAAATGTTAGCCTTATTTGAGCTCATTCTCCTAACTCCTGTGTTTTCTACTTGAACTCTTTTCTTCTGTAGTTTCACAATTCTGTGTAAAAAAAAAAAAGCATCATTTAAAAAAAAAAAAACATTTCAGTTTCTAAGCTCATTGATGAACGTATCTTCTACTCCACCTAGAGGACAAGATAGTCCACCTTTTTGCTTTGTTTTCTTGAATTTGCTGCTTTTATTGCTGGGAAACTATCAAAAAAATTCAGTACAAGGCTAAATTTAAGAGACTGGACAGGAGCAAAAGCTTTCATTGGTTCTTTTAAAGTAGTAGCCGCTTAAGAATTTTATCTTCGATGAAGTCAGAACAAAGTTTTTTGCTGATTTTCAAGAAGTTTTGAGTGAAACTAGTCAAGACAAACAGCTGCCTTAAAAATGAAAAGAATCATTATTTTCTTTGAGCTTCTTCTTAAAGGGCAAAGTTGAGAGGATGTGAGGATCTCATCTACACTATAGCTCTGTTTTACACACTCACACACACACAGTTGGCTGTTGTTGGTTGTGACTGGGGTGCTGTAGGGAGAGTGGGGCTCAGTTCAACCCAGCTGAGGCCAGTGTTGCCGACCGGCAGGCAGTGGAGTGTTGCAGTGCAAAGACGTGCCTAGGGTGGATAAACCATGCTCACTAAGAGGGAGAAAGACTCTTCCCGGGACGCAAAATGAAGCTGGAGAGGAAGCTCTCCTCTACACGCGACAGTTTTACTGACATTCCTCCTTTGCTGACACTCTCGGGCCTCTCCTTTCTTCTCCTCTTCTTCACTGGTAGGTGTTTGTCGATGCAACTGCATAGATGTACGAGAGTTTTAATAGTTTTTAGAAGTTTAATGACATTGTTTAAGGCTAACATTCTTTTCGATTGAACCTGGTTTCGACTGAACGTTTCAGATGGTTCTTCTTTTGTTTCTCAAGTTGGAAGCTTTGTTCATGGGAAGTACCTTTCACCGGGAGCTGAAATGAGGGTGGAGTGGCTATTGAGGCTGTTAAAGGAGAAGCAAAGGTTAAATGTGACGTCAAAAGAGCATTGTGCAGACCTATGATTCGCTTAATTTGATGGAAATTGTGATTTTAAAAAGTTCAACGTTATATAATGTCTCATTTGATTTGACAGAAAAGAGCCTTTTTACCCAACCAGGCCAGATTAGACAGAACCACTGGATCCCGTGTCAATCTCCTGCCTCACCAGTGACAAAGAGTTTCTCTCTCCAACCACTCTCTCACTCTTTTCAAGGGAGGAAACCAGCCTCAACAATCATGCCCTTTGTCTCATTGCCTTGGCAACCCATGTCAAGCGGACCAAATGGTTACCAAGGCAATGAGGCGATGCCCTGCTAACTGGCTCACTGCAAAGAATAGTGAACAGTGCGCAGTCACTTGCTCCCTCCCTTTCTCCCGCTCTCCTCTCTGAGGCTGATCTCTCCATCACTGAGGCCAAACAGTGAGATGCCCCCTCAGAGCTAATCCAATGTTTAGACCTCCATGTGCCCGGCTGCGGCTGAGTTATAGGAGTCTCTGCTGTGAACATAATAGCTCTCCTTTGTTTAGTTTCCAAGGCAGGACCTTCTATGAAGGCACACACATGTCTTACAAAACACAATTGTACCTCATAACCACAAGGGAGCCGGGTACAAAACTGAGGAACACAAATCAGAATTAGTGTAATATGAAGTCACACCAGTCGGTCAGGAGGAATTCCTTCAGAGGGAGTTTCTAAGGAACAGATTTGTGTTTGAGACTGAACTAGAATAACACGGACTGAGTGAAATCATAGGATTTTAAATGCTATACAGAACTGTCCACTGGAATGGGTGCAAAATTGCCTTTTTACATGAACAACAATAGAAAAAATCTTGAGGTGAGTCTGCAAAGAACAAAAGTGAAACTAATAACGCCCAAACGCAATCATTAACAAAATATGCTTTCAGATTTGTTGACATCCGTCTTGACCTGGTGGTACTTAAGTATAAAATTCAGAAAAACAAAAGGCTGAACTTCAGCTTTGCAACTTTTCATCACATGAACACAAATACAACAACAGAAAGGAAGAACGAGCCTGAATTTATTTCCAAAACATTTCACTTGGGCTGCACGGTGACACAGTGGTTAGCGCTCTTGCCTCACAGCAAAAAGGCCCCTGGTTCAAGTCCCAGCTGGGGGACTTGACACAGTGTCACCAATGGGGGACCTTTCTGTGTGGAGTTTGCATGTTCTCTTCAGGGAGTCCAGCTTCCCTCCCACCATCAAAAAACATGCCTCACAGGTTAATTGGTCACTCTAAAAGTGTGCATGGGTGTGTGACAACGGCCCCTGCAACAGACTGGCTGCCTGTCCAGGGGTGTCCCCTGCCTTTGCCCATAAGTGCCCATAAGTCAGACTCCAGCAGCCCCGTGGCCCTGAAAGGGACAAAACGGGTATAGAAAATGAATGAACTTTTAACTTTCAAGTAGGTGTTTCATTAAGGTAATTTTTGAGTCGAATGGGTTTGAAGCATGTTTGCAGCAATAAGTGACGAGGAGTTAACAGGAAATCCTGAAGAAAAAAAAGGATCACCTGAGCTAAAAGTTCCTTACTCAGTCAAGGTTGGTAATACTTTGGAAACAATTAATAATTGTGTGCATTCCAGTTTTGTTCTTATTTTAACTACCAGTAAAGTGTGAAGAAAATGAAGCACAAAACATTTAGGTCACACTATGATAATTTTTTCATGTTGTGGTATAGCATGACTGTTAAAAATGCAAAAGCAAAGAAAAAAAGAGCTGCTCAATGGAGAGAGCTGGAAAATTCAAATAGTAAAGAGACTCAGCTTCAACAAAATCTCCAATTCATTTGAGTTTGAGTTAACTTTGTATCAATACAATTGTTTGACAGGACAAGAAATCTAGAGATGGACTTGAAAAAATAAGAGCTATAACCTAAGGATTCTTGCATGTGCATTGTTTGAGAGGCATGAAACAATTTTCTAACAAGTTTTTTTTCTTTTAAGTATGTTTGCCGAACTTGTGATGACATCAGTTAATTTTTTTTGCATGATTTCAGAATCTGTTTTGTTATTTTCTATATTGTGTCTACATTTGTTTTGTTTTTTTTGTTAATGAGTCAATGTCAGGCACTGTAATTTTCCCTGGTCCCTTACCAAACCTAGCCAGTGATGAAATGTACAGCTGCTTTTCATCATTTAAGTGCTGGTTAGCTAGTTTACAACTCTCCTCTGAGCTCCCTTTGGTGCAAACCCCGTACAGAGGTAGTCGAGCTGATCCTAGCTTTCAACTTATGTGCCGAAAGTCAAGTGAAAGGAGTGAGACAACGAAAAGTAATAGTTACTAGTAATCTCAATCACAACAAGCAAAATTAAGATGTAATGAAATGTGGGTTACTAAACATTAGATCCATTTCCTCCAAGTCCATCATTCATTTCTTAATGATGTCATGCAGGCCCTCCGGAGAACTTTTGATGCTTTTGATGCTTTGAAACCTAAGTTTTATAGACAAAACCAAGTAGCATCGTGGTTTAATGCTGACACACGTTCCCTTAAACAAGCAACCCATTAGCTAGAAACAAAATGGTACCACTCTGGCTCAGAGCAGCCTCTGAATAACTGGAAATATAGCCTTTTAAATCATAAAAAATATCTGCTTCAAGCCAGAACCCAATAGTATTCATCTTTAATATCAGAGAATGGAAATGATCCAAGATTTCTTTTTAGTACTATGGCCAGGCAGTGGAACCACATACTGTAGTCCT
This sequence comes from Oryzias celebensis, assembly GCA_014656515.1. NCBI lineage: Eukaryota > Metazoa > Chordata > Actinopteri > Beloniformes > Adrianichthyidae > Oryzias > Oryzias celebensis. Next base: position 64,893,193 of record BNCR01000012.1, on the reverse strand, counting down.
GTTATCCTCAGCTCTGAAGAAGTCCTTACATTTTTCAATGGTAAAATATTAAATATTAGACATAAGTTGAACAAAGTTGTCACTAACAGCCCAGAGCAGGCTGAAGTGGTAAGGTATCTATAAAAACCTCTGTAACATCAGATTGCTTCACTCTTGTAGATCAAACGGAGATAAAATCAGTTATTACGTCTTCCAAAACCTCAACTTGTCTCTTAGACCCAATCCCCACTAAACTTTTTAAAGAAACCTTCTCCCTAATTAAAGAATGAATTTTAACTATAAGAAATACCTCTCTAGCAACAGATTTTTTGTCACAGTTTTTAAATATGCGGTTGTCCTGTCTTTGGCTGTGTACCTCGCCTCTGCTTTGTCTCACACTCCCAGCTGCCCCATAGTTTCACCTGGATGAAGCCCATCTACTACACTGTTCAAATGTAGTTGTTATTTAAACATGTCGTTGTAGAGTTAGATAAACGCTAACTCCTCTTTAGCAGTTCTAGCACATCACCTGTCCGTTCTGGGAGAGGATCTCTTTTACATGTGGACATCCCTGAGGGTTCATATTTTTTTTACCCGAGTTTTTCCTCACAGAGAAGGAGGGTCTAAGGCCACAGATGCCAGTTTAGCTTAGTCTGTTTAGTTTAGTTTAGCAACCAGCTATTGTTTTTATTTTTATGACTGACTTTATGTTCTTTGCATAAATACCTGTGTGAAGCCCATTGGAATGGCTATGATTATGATTTTGGGTTATATATAAATAAAAAATTGAATTTAATTTTCAGATTAATTAGCATCAAATGCTGCAGTGCCGACTATTTATTTCCTTTTCTTGTTTCCATTTTTTACCTGTATGCAAATCTCTTTCTACAGGAACGGTGTCAGGTGTGAATGTGACCAGCCAGACCCAGGTGGTGAGGGGCACGGTGGGCAAGGAGGCCCTCCTATCAGTGAGTTATTCCAGCGGCAGCTCCGACAAGCCTGTCATCAAGTGGCAGCTCAAGAGGGACAAAGTGAAGCCAGTGACGGTGGTTCAGTCCATCGGAACAGATATCATTGGGAACCTGAGGCCTGAGTACCGCAACCGCATTGTGGTGTTTGAGAATGGCTCTTTGCTGCTTCACAACCTGCAGCTTTCAGACGAAGGAACATACGAAGTGGAGATCTCCATCACAGATGACACATTCACTGGGGAGCACTACATTGAGCTAACTGTAGATGGTACCTTTACTCATTTTAAAGTGGGGCCCTGCAATGCTTTGGCTACCAAAATGAAATTTAAGTTTTGCATTGAGTCCTAAATTCTGACTTTTTGTTCTCCTCAGTTCCTGTGTCTAAACCTTACATCCAGATGATGGCGTCCTCTGTCTTGGAGTACAGCGAGCACTTCAACCTACATTGCTCCCATGACAACGGCACAAAACCCATCTACAGCTGGATGAAGGGAGGCAAGGTGCTGAGCAACGACTCACGCCTGCTGCTTTCGCCTGACCAAAAGGTCCTGACCATCTCACGTGTTCTGATGTCAGATGACGACGTTTACGCCTGCACGGTGGAGAACCCAATCAGCAGCACCAAAAGCATTCCTGTCAGACTCACAGTCTACAGTAGGTGCATCAATTAGATCCTAATCAATGCAGTCAGTATAACATATTAAAGTGTTTACATCACAGGTTCGGGAAACCCTGCTTTCCTGAAAGGGAGACATCAGGTTAAGAAAATGAGTGGAAGTTCAGGAGATGTAGGAAGTGTATTCTACTGTCACTGAAACTGTCACATGCCCAAAGTAGAGTCCCTGATTGGTTGACATAGATGTGGCGACTTCCCAAGAGTTTAGATTTTTGGCTCTCTGGCTCATGGCGCCCGCCACTCAATTCGCACCACAGAACCTCAATTCACATCTAAACCATTGTCTTTACATTGAAACTGACCTCGTCTGCCATGCAAATCGCGTTGGGTGTGTAAGCACCTTTAAAGTCTATATTTTTCTATTGTTCTCAGTAGTCTTTTAAGAATGATTATGCAGTTTTTAGCCAAAATCAAAAAGTGAATGTTGTTTTCTTAAGACATTTTTGCCAGTGAGGCAGGAGTTCATTGGAAATTTGCCTCTGGATTGTGGGCAGGACTGTTGGCAAGGAAGTAACCCTGCATTGATATCCCAGCATTCTTTTGTTTACAATCTCTCCCGCTAGCTTACAGCCTATGTGGTCAAATTTGGATCCGCTTAAAGTGAATGAAAAATCAGATTGTAAATTTGACAAAACATCTTTGAAATTTTAAAAACAGTTTTAAACTCAAATGTATACATTGTAAACTTGAAGTAGCCTAATTATCAAAAAATGTAACAAATAAGATTGTAAATTTGATTAAATAATATTACTGTAAAGTTAAAGGAAATTTCGAAAATTGGGAACAAATAAGTGTACATTTAAAACCTGAATAAAAAGAGAATTATAAAGCTGTTATCATTAAAAAAAAAAAAGCTATGCATCCTACAGTTCAATGCAATTTGAATCTTTAATTGTTTTATATATGTCTTCCATCATGAGAAAAATGCTACAAGAACATGTTGAAAACAGTATTTTCATTGGAGTGGGTCTTTAAAGTAGCAAGAAAAAATAGAAATGATTATGAATACATAGTACTTTTCAGCACTTGGAAAACAAAACATCCATTTTTTTTCTGGCCTGTAGAAGCAATTATAGTCCCAGGCGGACCAATACACTACACAAATGCTGGCCTCCTAAAACAATGTTGTTTACAACAACTCTGAAGCCCTGCTGTTATTGTATGAGAGTTGGCTCAGAGCCTCTGCTACTGAGCGCCAATGGGGATCTGTGTCAGACTGGGAGGGAGCGGCAGCCTCATCCAATGGCAGAGCAGTTATTCATGAGGAGGGAGAGGGAAACTGCGGCAGGTGGGGAGGATGGTTTGCTTAAGTGGACCTCAATAATTCTGACTTCTTATATGCTGTACTGTGATGTGATGCATGAACAGACACTACGAGCTCTCGAGCATGCTCTCCAGCCTGACACCGAGCCTTGAAGTGACTACTCAAATCTCTTACTTCAGTTCACGCCGTCGCATTTCTAAAGTGACAAGCAATGTAAAAATTAAATGAATAAATAAAATAATGTGTTTATGCTCCATTTCCTGGGCACGCTCCATCTCCTTAAAGACACAGCTTCATCTAATTTGGAAAGGCCGCATTTTCAAAACTTGAGCATAAAATAAAAAGGGGATTCTTTCTCAGAAAAAAAAAACTACATAACAGCTAAAATCACATAAAAGAAAGTTTAAATGTAACTTTTCTTTTCCTTTGGTTCAGGAAGAAGCTCACTATACATCATCCTGTCCACTGGGGGCATTTTCCTTCTAATCACCCTGGTGACTGTGTGTGCCTGTTGGAAACCTTCCAAGTGAGAGCTTCACTTTCATCTCTTCTTCCTTTATTTCAACCTCCCTTTCACTGTCTTTGACATTTCACATAAGAATGTGAAGTGAATTCTAACTAGCTTCATCACAAAAGAGGAGGGATGAAGAATCTTCTAGGTTGAATGCATTTTTTGACCTATTTTTGTTTGTTGTTGCAGAAAAAAGCATAGACCAGTTCCTCAGAGTGTTCCGGTTTACATGGATCAAAGTGAAAATGGACACGACGGTAAGCAATAGAGACTGTTTCCATAACAACTTTCAGGAAATGTACTTGATTTGATAATATATCTTTTGCAGTTGATGTTGTACCCAAACCAACCACTCTGGGACGAAGGAGTCCAATGCCCCTGTATGTTCTCAATGAGGATGTGAGTAGTAGTTTTGAAAAATGGAAACACATCTAATAGTTAGTATGAGTAAAACTCCTAACAGGTTCCTTTGAAAAATGTTTTTGTCAAAGTACTAAGGAAATGATCTCCATCTGACATGTTTTCTGAGCCAAAAGTTCAAATCTGAACAAATCAAAATGAAAGAAAAGCTTTGAAAGATGTAAGTCTTGGGAACTGTGTTTCATAATCTTGTGGAAGGTTACGGACCTTTGTGCTTTGAGCAACATTCAGTTAACTTTTACTGCTGACACAGTTAAAATCATGCTAATTCTGTGTCTCAAAAATAGCTTGAAGATCCACTCTGATCAGGATTTTGTTTTGGGTGTTTTTAACATGTTCCTGTGGTATTTTTCTCATCGTGGAGGACATATTTTCAGAAAAAGCTTAAAATTGCATTTCTGAATATATCTTTATTCACATCGGGGTGGAGCAGAAGCAGACAAAAAAAATGCACTTTGAAAAAGCTTTTAGCAGTGACGTAGAAACTATGTCACAGAGGGATTTGGTATGTAGTGTCTGGCACAAGAGGACCAAGTCCTGTTTTCTAAAATTCTAGCTCGTCTTTCATTTGTGTGTTCTTAAATTACGGCCACAAGCTCCCTGCTCCTTCCCATTCTGATGCATCCACTTGTAGACGACTAGATCCCTGTTCATCTGTTGTCCTCGTCTGAGCTTCCATCTGGATCAAAACTGTACAGCTGGATAATTCCAATATTGTTCACCAGTTTTGTTGGGGTAATAGGTTGGCACATAGCTCTCTTAAGGATGACAGGAAGGGGGGGTGGGGTTGCTTGCTCACAACTCAAAAGTAAATTTCAAATGAACTACTCTGCAGAAACTATGTCCTAGAAAATAATGTTTTTTTCTTTTGGCTAAAAACTGCAAAAAAATAATAATTGAAAGACCACTGAGAACAATTTTAAAGTAGATCAAAAAATGATCGGAGTGGTTCTTTTACTGAATGATGATTTTAAATCAAGTTCGGTGACATGGGGTGTATCATGTGCCATTTTATTGCAGGAGACTTTGGAGCGTCTGGAAGAAGATTCTGGAACTACTGTCCTCCAATCAGAAATAGGTAGCCCTCCCACCTATGCTCCAGTGCTTCCACCTGCCTCTAAAAGAACTGAGCGGCCGATTTGGTCTGCCCCACGCAGATACCCCCGTAGCCCCTCTCCACTAGCACAGCCTCTCCCACAGCCTCTTCCAGCTGCTCCTTTTCGCCCTGTGCGCTCCCCTGTTTGCTCCCCTGCTCACTCCCCAGGCTCATCTCCACGCAGTTTCAGCCCAATACGAAAAATACGGCCTCCTGTAGGCATCCCAACCAGTCACCTGCCTGTGGATTCAGAGTGCACAGATGTGAACGATCAGACTCCATCACAACACTGACGCCTGCGTGTGCAGATGTTAGTTTTCACCTTATAAAACATATAATCTGTTACTCTGCTGTGAGAATAATAGATGTGAAACAGGGAGGGTGAGAGGATAGGTCACTTTCTGCTAACTTCCCTTATCCGTCACATCTGTTTCTGTTCTGCACGTTCTACTGTGTCGGATTTGATTGAGACCCTTTTTTTATGGGGAAAGACAGTCGTTTCCACACCATGTAGTATTTTATGTTTATGATTTGCATCAGTAGGGAATTTACATTTGGATATTATGAAACACCCTTGTAAATATGTAAGTTTATAGTTTTATGGTGAAAACATTTTTTTTTCTGTTAAATAATTAAACCACAAACACTATTTTTGTCCAAAGTAGGATCACTGTTAAACTCAAAATAATAAAACATGTATGTATCCAGGTATGTATTTTTGTAACAATAAAATCACAGATGTTTATGGTGTGCCTTCATCTCTTCAAATCCCAATTTCATTTTTTTTTTTTATCTTTTTTGTTTGTTTAGGGAAAGCAACAAAAGCCATTGTTGACAAGGACTGTAGTACCTCTTTAGACCTACAGGTGTCACCCAAAGATTTCATAAAATATTACAGACTGACTAGCAGTGTTGAGGGTTAACACTTTTACTTTACATAATAGCCTTCATAATATCATTTTCTGATATAGGTAAAACAAAAAGCTGTTTGTTTATTTTTTTTTGATTGTTTACAACTTTTTTTAAATTGTGCTGACAGAATGCCCTGACTCATTGTAGATGAGACATTACTTCAAAAGTCTTGACAGTTTTTCTGACCATTATGATACAGCCTTGTGTCTTTTTTTAACCAACTCTTTTTTTAAAAAATGGCATATTCATCCATTAGTAATATAGATTTAAAATGTTAATTATTTTAAAGAAATTAATTTGGATAAGTAACACATGGTGACTTGTTGGTACTGTTGCCTCTAGCCACTTTCACACCGGCCATGACAGCTGGAGTTCAAGCAGCCACTTTCATTGAAAAGCTTACGTAAATGTCTGTAAACCTGTGTTTTGGGCTTCTGCTTTCAAAAGCCTTGTGTTCACGCGTGTTTGTTTTAAAATGTGCGTAAAAAGCAGCATTTCTGAAGGCTAACACACCGTTTTAAACACAGCTTTTCCAGGCGATTTATGATCCTTGTCGCTTGCCGTGTAACATACAATTTTTAAGTGTGTTCTTGGGCTCAACGCACAAACTGGATGGTCACTGAACACATTCTGAAAGTTTAACTAGCTGAACTTTCGACTGCTTAAACATCAAACAGCTGAACAATCAGAGACTTGGATTTGGTAGAGTCGTGTGGATAGCGTCCATTTCAAAACATGGAAGTGCTAATCTTTGTAAACATTATCATGAAGGAGAAATTAATAATTGCGGTTTTTGCCTGGCCGGAATTATATGACACCAAGTCTTTCATATATCAGAACAGAGCTGTAACAGAAAAATCCTTGAGCAAAACTGTGAGCTTTGCTCCACTTTACCATTTCACATCAAACCTCTTTTAACTGTAGGTGGAGGATCTACGCTAGTAAACAATAGAAAAACAAAAGAAGGAGAAGTAGTGAGCTGTGACCAACAAGCTAACTCACCGAAGCTTCAATGCCATTCTATGCAGTGAAATTGAGCGTCAGAGCGCCTTCTGACATGGTGGATTCATTTTGTTCCATAATATTATCCAGTAGCTCTAAGTATTAGGTTTTGTAGATAAAATGAGCAGATATGTAGCTGATCACTGACTTCTGCCATGAGCTGGACTTTGGGTCGCAGCTGATGAACTGTCACTCTGTGTTCTTTCCTCAAAGCAGAATCCATGAGCGTGGCGAACCCGGGAAGTTTAAACTTAGTCAAAAGCTTTTGTTATTATTTCCTCATCAAGTCTACCATGCACAGCCATGAGAAAAACATTTTTTTTCTGTTTTTTGAAACTGTTGTAGCTGATTTTTAAGTGTGACAAACAGCTGCAGCTGCAGTACTGTCCCGACGGTTTCTGCCATGCACAGAGGTATTTGGTATATAGTGTCTGGCCCAAGAGGCCCAAGTTTTCTAAAATTCTAGCTCGTCTTTCATTTCACATTCATGGAACACATGCCTGGTGTGAACATAGAATCAGAAGCAAAAAGGTCCCAATCCAGAATTCAGGCTGGGTCCTTTCTTTACAGAGTTTGCATGTGTGTATTTGTTCATTTTGTGGGGGCTACAGTTTTCTTAGATGTATATATTTTTTCATCTAGTACATTGCCTTCACCTTAAATCAACTGGGATAGGCTCCAGCAACCATGTGAACCTGCACAAGTAGGAATAGAAGCTAGAAGGAAGGATTTTAAAATTTTACAACATGACTGTAAGACAAAGTTGACTCATAAAGAGCTAAATAGACAAGAAAATTCACCAAAAGTTACCTTTGAGTTAAGTGCAGGTGTATAATGCACTTGAAAGCACACTATAAAGTGTCCCCATGGTGAGGATAACGGGATCTACACAGAAGCACAGCTGTTCGCCTTTTGAAATAAAAATCTGCATAAACGTAATCAACTCGTCTTTTTATCTTTTATCACTGAAGGTGTGAATCTAATGATTATGTAACCAAATGTAGACCTCTCGGTTTGATCTTGGTGCCGTTTTCTTCATTCATGGGAGCATAGACTCGTGAATACTCCTGGATAGCTGCCCACACACACACACACGAGCAGGCAAGCAACACCAGAATCACTCAAGGTTTCCAACAAGAGAAAAAGGTAATAAGAAGTGGGTCATTCTTTCCTTGCTTTTAACAACACATGGTCCTACATTCTGTCCCGTCATGTTCCACATTTTCTCCAGGGTGGCAGAAGAGTTCGGGGATATAGGAAGTAATTAAACTCTTGGGAATGGCATCACAACTAGGAGCAAGAAAAAAATCCCTTGTGTGTGTTGGTGTGGCGCAAGTGGGTGTGGAGAAAGAGTCTAAATTGCATTTAATTGAGATGATATATGATAATCTGCATATGTAATCCCGTCCTTTTTTGGCCTTGTTAAGATTCTAGAAATGTCTTCTTAACCCTAGTTTGTAAGTGAACAATTTCAAACAACACATAATGAATGTCTTGCAGGATAAAGTCTTCATTGTGTTTTTTATTTTGTCCATGAACTAATATTTACGTTGTCTGTTTTTAGGCCATGTTGGAAACTTCTATTGTTTTTTTAACGTAATATGCTTAAAAATAAAATGTTTTACAACACATTCTGATTGTTAAAGTGCTACAGATACAGTAAAGCTTTAGGTTTTTCATCATGGGAAACAATCAAGTTTTCTCCACTTAATCAGAACATTGAATTTCTCAATATTGGACTGAAAATGACTCACAACAGTCTCTTGAAATCCAGAAAAAACCCCACCAATTAAATACTTCTTTTAGGATTTGTCATCAGAACAGTTTAGGAAAAAGGAATACTTCAATACCAAGGCTTTTTATTTTATGTGTTGTTCTTTAGTACATCAAACATATAAACGCTACCATTCCAAAATTTTGGGTCACTTAGAAATGTTTCTATTTTTGAAAGAAAAAGCAATGTCTTTTTCAATAAAGATGACTAATCAGCAATACACTCAATATTTTGTTAATGTGGAAAATGATTTACTAATCACTATTCTAGCTGTAAATGTCCGGGGGTTTTTTGTGTATTACCTACATAGGTGACTAGAAGCCAATTTCCAGTAACTTTAACGCCATTTTTCTAATAGTACAATGTGTTTGCTCATTGTGTCAGAAGGCTAACAGATGACTAGAAAACTTGTATGCAGTCATGTTAGCACAGCTGAAAACAGTTTGGCTGGTTAGAGAAGCTATAAAACTGAACCTTCCTTTGAGTAGGTTGAGTCTCTGGAGGGTCACATTTTTGGGGGTGGATTTAACAAGCAAACTGGCCAGAAAAACTATTGAGTTCCATACAAATGAAGATTATTCATGTGAGAAATTGCTGATAAACTGATGATTTCCTTTAACAGTGTGTACTTCTGCCTTCAGAGAACAGCACAAATAAGCTCTAACCAGAGTAGAAAAAGAAGTGGGAGAGCCTACTGCACAACTGAACAAGAAGATAAGAATATTAGTGTCCAGTTTTAGAAAACGACATCTCACAAGTCCTCAACTAGCAACTTCACGAGATGGTACCCACAAAACGCCAGTGGCAACATCTAGAGTGAAGAGGTGACTTCGATGTTGACCTTCAGGGCAGAGTGGCAAAGAAAAAGCCTTATCTGAGACTGGCTAGCAAAAAAAAAGATGGAAATGGGCAAAAGAACATAAACATTGGACAGAGAAAGATTGGGAAAAAAGTGTTATGGGCAGATGAATAGAAGTCTTCACACAGAAGAACATTTGTGAGACGCAGAACAATTGAAAAGAGGCTGGAACAAAGAAAAGTTTGAAATAAGTATCATTATTTCTAACCTTGACAATATCTTGACCATATTTTCTTTTCATTGTACAACTCGTTTGGTAAAAAAAAAGTAAGACTTTTCATGGGAAACACAAAATTGTCTCCAAACTTTTGATAGGTAGTGTATATATTAAGTTGCACAAACTACCATGGCAACAGTACCATAGCAACCACTGTGGGATTTACATTTGTCACTAATACTCCAGATCCATTACATGCCCTTCATGACCAGCTCCATCACTCATGACCATCCTCTCCTCCTCACAGGTTTCAATTTGCATGGGCTTGTTTTTGTCTAAGCTGCTGTGTGTGTGTGCGTGGGTGTGTGTGTGTGCGCGTGTGTGTGAGTCAGCTGCACTCTCAGCACACAGGACATCACTTCCAGTCATTGCGGGGGAAGACGCATCGCTGATATTGTAAGTTGAACAACAGACGCACTGATGCTTTCCAATATTTTTATGTATTTATTTTAGAAAAACCTTTCTGGATTTTTTTGTGGTGGGAGGTTTATTTTTTTTAAATATACATTGTAATGTTCCACTTGAAAATATTTGCAGACAGCAGAAGTTCATGCTTTATATTTCTTACATAAGCATTCTTAACTTTTGCATGTTTTGTGTTACTAGAAAATGTTCCTGATTTTTTTTTTCTTATAATTTATTGAATACTTGAAAAAGCTCTTCCTCACCTCCATGACTGTCCATAGTAGCATTATGTCATGTATGTATTTTACTCAGCAGAACCTTGTTACAGTTAAATCCTGGTTGCTGGCTCTTAAGATATTTCTAAGTTTCAAACTATAACCTTGGTGGGTGTGCTGGTAGAGGAGGCAGATTACTATGGGCTCCAGCTCCTCCTGCTACGCCCCCAGAACCATTTACCTCGATGTGAATGGGAAAATGCAAAAGGTGTGTCTTTCATTTTTATACACTATATTTTAATGTTTCTTTTTAGTTCATTTTTTGATTGTTTTTTTCCTCTAATTTTTAGTAAACTGGCTAAGAATCTTTAAAGAATGTAGAGACTTTTTTGCATGCTTAACAATGTGGAATTTGAATTTCACACAGGTTTATAGGAATGACTTCAGATTAAAATAGACTAATGTGACTACAGTGATTGTGAAATTAAACTTAAAACAATAACTGTGTACTACAACGAGCAGAATAAACAACAATCTGAACCTTATAAAACACATACATTAACATGAACTATGCAAAAAGTACAATCAAAAACTAATTATTTTATTGTTTTGTTGGAATTCAGACCATTATTTAACTTTTGTAAGTTTGTTAGTAATTTGAAAGGTTTTTGAAAAGTAGCTTGGTTGTGTATTGACATCAGATCTAATTGCAAAACAAACTCTAAACAAGTGTGACAATGAAGCATTTCTATTTATAATCCATATCCAAGCTGTAACAGCAGCTTTTCCCTGTGGATTATCCCCACCTGAGCTGGAGCTAAAATTGGAGGTGTTTCTGACAGAATCAAACACCTCCTTGTAAAATGCTGACGCCACCCTTCATTTCTTTAAGACGTGGCATAAATGGAACTACGGAAAAACAAAAAAAAAAGTGTCAAGTTTTCCCAACACTTTAATCTGAGCAGTAAACAGTAGATTGCTTACAGAGTAAGAACAGTCACACCAGATGCTCTACTAAATCTGAAGCTTTAGTATAATGCAAGGGGAACACTTGCCTATCTGATGATAGTGTTTCAAGTAGAGGGCTGCAGATGACATGTTTACCTGGAGTGAGCCTCCAGGCTGGTCCATTTTAGGTTTTGTGTGTGTGTGTGTTGCATTTTTATTTGTGATTGTGTGTGTTTGAAAAATTGCATTTTTATTTGTGATTGTGTGTGTTTGTGTGTTTGAAAAATTGCATTTTTATTTGTGATTGTGTGTGTGTGTGTGCTTGAAAAATTGCATTTTTATTTGTGATTGTGTGTGTGTGTGTGTGATTGAAAAATTGCATTTTTATTTGTGATTGATGAAAAGGTTTCAAAAGCACGTAAAAAGCCTCACAAATTGTTTTTGAATTTCACAGACGCAACATATTGAGAATAAAAAGGTCCTGTGTATTCTTATCAATAAAATAAAAGAGCAAGATGTATATTTCAGGTGTTGTTCAGTCGGCACTGCAGTCCATGTGACATCAAAGAGCTACTGTGTTCCTCATCTAATATTCCCAGGTTTGTTTGTATTTTTTATTTATTTATTTATTTTGGTCTTAGCCTTACATTTACATTGCTTTGGAAAATTGCAGCATAAATACAAATGAAGGTTAAGCAACACAGTGATGAATATCGAACACATCTAGCAGTGATCAAAAGGATTGGCTGCATTAGCTGGGCACATCAAAGAGAGCAATGATGAATGACAAAAGCAGCATTTTGTGCTTCGCTCCAGTCGCCTGTGCTTTCCCCAGCGAAAAGACATTTTGCCGAAACAGGCAACAAGCGAGGTGCAAATCGGAGTGGAGCACAGGCAAACACACAGCAGTCTCAATTTAATAAAAAAGAAACTGTAAAGGTGCTGATTATTGTTTGTAACAAGCATGTTTAGCACTCTTCGTTTTAGCCATGCGAACAGATGTTTCACCACCTTTCTGCACATCACGTCAGGGTTTGCCACAGCGAAACACACTGATTCGCATAGGTGATTTGGTACAGAGTTTTACATTGGATGCCCTTCCTGACACAACCATGTTTTATCCAGGCTAGGGACAGGCACAAGAAGACCCAGACTTGGTCCTCCTTGTGGCCACATAGTTAGGCAGTAGCATGCAGGGTCTTGCCTAAGAACACTGGATGAAGCTTCCTATGCAGCAGTCCTACACTCAACCAACTGTGCCATCCATCCGTTTAACCATATCTTAAAAGCAAAGGAAAATATTTTTAACCAAAAATAAAAAAATATACAAAAATAAATATAAGAAAAATAAACAGTGTATACACCTGTAAGTTAGAGTGAATGACCAAAAGAATATAAAATGTCCTGTTCTGACCACAGGAATACGGCCATCACACTTGTGGATCCAGAGGGTGCAATGGTCTCCATTGATCCTACCATGCCTGCCAACTCTCCGAAGTAACATACAAACATTTTGCTATTGTTTTGATACTTAAATCTAAATAAACATTTTCAGATAAAGTGGTTGTCTCCAACATATCCTTTTTGGAGTTAGTTCGGAACAACCCTGTAATTGTCATTTTATTAGCTTGGTTCTTATTTTATTGGGGTTTTCTTTCTCTCATGTGAAAGTGCACATCTTTGCAAGGAGACAACAAAAGAGGTAGTTTGTAATTCTAATGCATTTGATTCTTTCACAGCTCTTTGTATAAAGTTGTCCCTTTGTCTACTGGTCCGCCTGGAGGTAGAGTTTCTTCTGCTTTTTCCCTCCATAATAAAGTCTGACAATGAACTGAGGTTGAAAGTCAGTTTTTTGTGTGTTTGCAGACAAGGAAGACCTGGCTGAGAATGTGCTGTCCCAGGTGGCCGAGCAGTTCAGCAGGTAACAGCTTTTTATGTTGTGATTTAACCCTCTTTAAGCAATCCTTTCAGTCACGCAGTCTGCTCTCAAAAAGCCGACTCTTGGGAGGTCAGTCAGACACAAAAACTTCCAGTAATCCATTCTCATGTTTTGCTTTTCCCTCATAGAGCTTTTCAGATCAAGGAGCTGAAGACTGAGGTCACCAACCGACTGGCAGTGTTGGAGAAGAGAGTGGAACGTGAGTTTTGCAGGCAGTGGAGAACACCAGAGTTCCAATGCACCATTCATTTGTCTTTTTTTAGTGGAAGGCCTTAAAGTTGTGGAGATTGAGAAGTGCAAAAATGATCTGAGGAAAATCCAAAATGAGATGAGCGCGAGACATGGTGGCAGGTGAGGTCCCTCACAGAGCAAAATGTTAACCATCATGACATGATGACTTTTTTTCCCACAATGTCTGTTACCATCACAGGGTAAACTGTCCCTGCAAATCAACCCTCTTAGACGATGACAGGAAGGTCACTCCAAGAAGAGACGTTCCCAGTTACCCAAAGGTATCTGGTACACACGCAGCTGTGGAGACTTTTGAAGCTTTAAAGAAATTCTGTGTTCTAATGACTATACTGTCATGGAATATACAGTACACACTCTCTCAAGAGACCATTGATGCATTAAAGAAGCCAACATTTGATGTCTGGCATTGGGAACACAATGAGGTTTGTTGATCATCATCTATTTCTATTCTGCACCATCCAAGTGACTACATGTTGGCTTTTCCTCTTTCTTTGCCTTGGTGGCTGCAGATGCTGAGTTGTCTGGAGTATATGTACCATGACTTGGGCCTAGTGAAGGAATTTAACATGAACCCCATCACACTTAAGCGCTGGCTGGTACGGTTGCACTGCAAACGGTTTAGTTTCACCATGACATGGAAGAAGCAGACCAGTTAAAAAATGACTATTTTCCAACACTAAATATCCATAAATGGGCTGTTATCTATCTTACAGTTGGCAATTCAGGAGAACTACCGCAACAACCCCTTCCATAACTTTCGCCACTGCTTCTGTGTTAGTCAAATGATGTATGGCATGATCCACCTCTGCAACCTGCAGGTATTGGGCCTACTTTTGTATGTGTATGAATGCTTCTTTAGGGTGTTATTCATCTGAATGATCCACACCTTCTACCCACGAAAAGTTCTGCTTGTCCTGACAGTACCTCTTCTTGTGCAGGAGAAGCTGACTCTCACAAATCTGGGAATTTTAATGACAGCTGCAGTGTGCCATGACCTGGACCACCCTGGTTACAACAACACGTAAGATTCACTATTCTATTAGCAAAAGTGTTGAGAGGCACAGCAGTGCGAAGGCCTTTTGACCTCCATCATGTTTTGACACCCTCTGCACAACACTGTTGTTGATGAACTGTGAAACTAGTTCAGCTTGGATCGAGATCAGGTATGAAAACAAGCTGATTGAGATAATCGTGTTGTTTTTGGATGGGCTTCAGGCTGGTGAGAGCCTCTCTTATCAGGAGAAAATCCCTGAAAATTGACTATCTAGCCATCTGTTTAAATGCTATCGTCCATCTATCAGGTATCAAATCAATGCTCGGACGGAGCTGGCAGTGCGCTACAACGACATCTCCCCACTGGAGAATCATCACTGTGCCGTGGCCTTCCAGATCCTTTCTCTTCCCGAGTGCAACATCTTTGCCAACGTGGATCCTGAAGCGTTCAAAAGGATCCGACAGGTAGCATATGAAACCTGCCGAGTTTTACTAGAAGTAGTATAACATGTCCTGGCTGTTAAATGTCAACTTGGTCATTTTTGGGGGCCAGGGGATGTCAATTTTAGCTTGAAGCCAAATTACTGAGTGGACTACAAATGAATTTAAAACTGCCTATTAGTGACATGGCGCTGCGTACCTTTCAAAATTGCTTTAAAATCAGTAAACACCACAAAAATGGATACATATACAATGCCCTCCAGATTAAAAGGTGCATTTTCGCTTTTTCACAAAAAGCGGACTATTTGATTGGTGGTGCGGTCCATTGTCACGGTAACAGAACAAAGCGTCACTGCGCCGCTACTGACCTCAACTGCAGTGGCAAAAAAAGTCACAATAGGTTAAAAAAGCATCAGTTCAGAGAGAAAGTTCACGTCTTACCGTTTGTTTTTGTCCAGAAGATGAAGCAAAAAGTTTGTTTTAAAGAAGTGATATGGAACAATAGAAAGACTCCTGGTACCAGACCAGGGTTCACTTGGATGTATTCAGACTGAAAATTTGTTCTGGATTATCGGGGGAAATGAACTGTGGTTCACTTTGAGCAAACCAGATGTTTCCAGTCTGAATACACCCTTAGAAAGCAAATAAAACCATTTTACTTTTGTGTTTCCAGGGAATAATCACTCTTATTCTGGCCACGGACATGGCAAGACATGGGGAGATACTCGAGACTTTTAAACAGAAAGTGGATCACTTTGACTTCACCAACGAGGAGCACGTGGCAAGTGTATGTGCACGTTTTGCTTTCAAAGTCATGTTAGAGCCTTATTAACTTAGCTAGATAAGGTTTGTTTTCTTTAATCGTCTGCTAGCGAGAAAATCATGTATTTGTTTATACTTACCTGTGTGTTTTCAGCTTAAAACTGTTATGATCAAGTGCTGTGATATTTCAAACGAGGTGAGACCAGCTGAGGTTGCTGAGCCGTGGGTGGACTGTTTACTGGAGGAGTATTTCATGCAGGTAACGCGCATTAACCACGAGTGTCGACTTGAAGGAAAAGCTGAGAACACTGACTGGATAATGCTGTGGTTGTTAAAGAGTGACAGGGAGAAGTCTGAGGGCCTTCCAGTGGCTCCTTTCATGGACAGAGATAAAGTCACCAAACCCACTGCACAGATTGGATTCATCAAGTTTGTCCTGATCCCGATGTTTGAGACAGTCATGAGGGTAGAAATGTGTTCCTACAATCCTGTCATTATGACAAACTCTTTAATGCAATGCACTTCTGTTTATTGTGTTATTGTTTATTTCAGCTTTTTCCTCAAATAGAAGATATCATGGTTCAGCCTTTAAGAGACTCCCGTGATCACTATGAGGAGTTGAAGCAGCTTGAAGACACCATAACAGAGGTAAAACCTGCTTCTGTAGGTTGTTTTGCTTTATTCAATTCATGCCAGAAATCTTGAGAGAACACATGGATTCCCTTGAATTATTTTTTAATCTTTACTTGACTACAATCAAACATTTCAGTTGTGTCTAAATAACTTTAAGGAACAAATTCAAATCTCTCCTTCATTTTCCTAATCTGAGCTGGTATCTGGCTCAAAACTGTACGGCTTGATAGGTCTGATATTGCTCGCCATTTTCTGCACTGGTAATGTTAACTTGTGGTTGTGAGAGGCTGTAAGCGGGAGGGCGTGTAAACAAATATGGGAAAAAAATGGATGATGGGAAACAGGGGAGGGCTTACTCCACACCAGTCCGATCCACAACTCAGACGCACGTTTATGATGAACTCCTGTTGCTCTGCTGAAACTTTGTCCCAAAAAATAACAGCTAATATATAATCTAAAAACCACTTGGAGTAGATTAAATAGTGATTGGAGTGGGATTTCAGGCATTAACAAAGCCTTTTCAATTTAATGTGGAGCATTTAAAGGTGTTTATTGGCAAGAACAAAATATTGTTGACTATGTTTTTATTAGAGTGAAATTGCATAACAACATAGTCCTCCCACCTCAACAACCATGTACAGGCAAACCAAACCAAAGGGGAGCTTGTGGCTGCGTCGCAGCAGCAGTAATTCATCACTCGCACTCTTTAGATGGGTGTGGTGGAGCTGTTGGTTTTGCTGTTTGACAATAAAAGCTGGATGTAAATCACAATGTTACAAAACATAGAAGAACTGAGCATACAGACTGCAGAGCAACACAGATAGCCTTTTTCAGGGGAAACTATGGTAAATGGCATATACTTATATAGCTCTGTTCTACCTTCACTGAAGGCCCAAAGCGCTTTACAGTCGCAGTCCCATTCACACACACATTCACACACTGATAGTGTCTATCGGTATCTGCTCTTTGCAGCGCGGACAGGATTTTATGTAAACACAAACGACAGCACTTGCTAACATTAAGTCTTTTGTTTAATGAGGCCCAGAAGAAAAAACAGAAAATATGTCAGTAGGCCGGAAGAAGATGTAAGCTCTGCTGTGAGTACAGTTGTATCTGCGTAAGTAAGTAAAAGCAAGCCACTCTCTGGTTGTGTTCTTGTGTCTAGTGAGTGTTACGAGTGGTCTGTGTCTGCCCCTTCCCACAGCAGCTTGCTGACTCTGTCTATGAAAACAAAAGTCTTGGTATGTGCAGCTATTTCATCACTTTGAATTCACCCTTCAAATTAGTTTAACACTTATTGTCTCACACAAAGACAAATCCTCCTTTGTGGTTCTGCTTTGCAGAACAAGCTGACGATGATTGTTTGTTCTTTAGCAAGAGTGGAACAACACAAAAAAAAGGAGGAATTGCACTTAAAATAACGAAACAATTAGTTCAGATGGGACAAAAATATGATGTTGGTGAATGCAAACTGATGAAGGAGCTGTTCCTTAGATTTTTAAGAGACTTTTTTTTAGGTTTTGCACTGCATTTGACATACAAGGAGCTCAAACCTTGTTTTGCTCTTTTTTTTCTCCTTATTTTACGAAAATTGTACAAATGCAAAAAAATGCAGCTCTTCATCTTTGACTTCTCCCAATGATACAGTAGATCTGTATTCCCTGCCGCAGTAGCAGTAGTTTTCATCTTTTTTTTCCAGTGTTGGATGATTCTTCAGTAACCATATTTAGTTGCTATAAAACATTTGTTTGAACTACTCTCCTTGACTCCCCTTCTGTTCATTTCAGCTTTTTGGTCTTCTGCAGGAATCACCTTTTATGATCAAACTCAGGAAAGACTTTGAGGGAAAAGTAAAGAAGTCCCAGTGATGATGGCTGTGGAAGAAGATGACTGGGCTACAGAGTGCACGTTCAAATAATTTGAGCTTTGATCTCAATTTTTGTCACAAAATATACCTGTAATCCTTTTGTATGTAAAGTCTAATTTCCTTTAAAATGTCTGTTTGGCTTTTATGTATTTATTTATTTATTTTCAATAATATGAATTTCTTAGTTGCATCCCAAAGAACAATCCAGCTTTTCACTTTAACATGTTTTGTTATATTCTATAAATGTGGCTTTAAAAATAATAATAAAATAAAACTTATTATCAAATAGGGTCATGTAGACTCAAAGTAAATTAAATATAGCATAGGATGTGTTAAAAAGTAGTTCTTAAAGCCCACAGTCCAATAACTTTCTGTGTCAGTTGTATTGCTGATGCCCTTCAAAGACCCACTCCAACGAAAACCGTGCTTTTGATGTTTTTAACATACTCTGGTAGCGTTATTCTCATGGAGGACATAAATAAAATCATTTCAGATTAAATGTGCATTTCTGAGTATTTCTTTCCTCAAATCGTATTGGATATGCATAAACTAAAAAGATGAATTTCTAATGAGCCTGTGCTGCGCTGCAGAAAATGTGTCTTAAAATTGGTTTTGGCTAAAAACGGCATAATAATAATTAAAAGACCACTGGGAACAGGAAAAATATATAGTTGGTGTGGGACTTTAAGTCTTGCACGGTTATCGAAACGACTTTCCATTGTCTTAAATACTAAATTTCCAATTAACTTATTGTCAAAAATGCATCATGGCGTCACAGTGGGCAGTAGAAATCATAAATTCTAATGAAATTATCCAAGAACATTTCATAAGAATCATTGACATCACCTAAAATAGATTTCTTGCCAGTCATTTTGTTCAAATTCATCTGTCATTGCTTCAATTGCTGAGGGTGTTTTTTTTTCTCTGAAAATACTTCAGTTTCCAGTTTTTAAATTATTTTGAATTTCAATTACTACAAAAATAGGAAGATGATCAGTAATATCAGTCAATAGAAGTCCAGTCTTTGTTTTTATGCCAGTTTTGTTCATGAATATGTTATCAATTAGTGTAGCACTATTTAGTGTTATTAATACTTGGTTTTATTTATTTGAAAAGCCTACAGTAAACGTTGTGTTTACAAATTCTGGTTTTTTTTAAAGCATCGTTATTTTCCACAAATCAATATTAAAATCTCCACAAACTGAAGTCAGCTTATTACTTCTTTCAAACAACTCAGCAATTTTCTGAAAACACCAGTGGCCTTAAACTTTTCTGCAACTTTCAGCAGGTCATTTTTGTCTTTTCTGCTGACAAATCTGATTACGTTTTATCTTTTTGACTGTTTTTGAGAGACTGTAACATGCAGCTATGGTTCTACTGTCAACAATAAGGTCTTTGCTGCTGAAAAATCCTATAACTTGTTGGTCACGTGTAAGCAGTTCCCCTTCACAGGGTTCTGTAGTGACCCTGGCGTAGGAACAATGTTTAGTCTCCAGTCCAGTTATCACCGCATTCTCCATTCTAGTGTATTGCTCCAGTTCTTCCACTCTGTTTTCCTGGTCTTCCATTTTCATGTCTTTGTCTTAAATCAACTTTTTCAGTTGTTTTAATTCCTTCAATAAGTCCCTCTGCTGCTCCACCACCTTCCTCATTTCTCCTGAGATAAGGTGTAGCGATTGTTTCACTCCAGTAGGCCTCACTTTCAATATGAGACTACAAAGTCATTTGAGATTGTCCAGACTGCACAAATAATGCAGTACTGTTAGACATCCCATCAATCCTTACAAGGTGAGGTCCATTATACTAAAAGATTTTTATAGTCCTTTGAGATTTTTGACGGATTGAGAGAGCTGACAAAAGCAGCTAGCGGCTATCTTGTTTCTAACATTTACATGTACAAAGGCAAAGCAGCAGTTTCATGTCAGCTAAGGCTCCTTCAAACACTAATTTATAATGTTCTCAATCAATCTGTTGATTGATATTTTATTGCCATATTTTAGACTGAAGTCAGATTACAGTGAGCAGGACATGGAATTATCTAGATGATGGATAGGCAACTCCAGGCCTCGAGTGCCGCAGTGTCTGCATAATGTACAGATATCCTGGTTTAGGGGTGTCCGGCCAATTAGAACATGCTAGAGCATGGTATGTTGGAAAACATGAAGTTGCCCATCCCTCATCTACATCCATGTAGGTGCTATCCAGAGGTGCCACTGATGCCTCCCATATATACACACACAAGGACGCACAAACATGCATGCACACACCTCTGTTTGAACCACTTCCCTGTTAACCATATCAGATGGTGATCCTCGGCAACTCTGCAATGTTTTTAAGACACCTGCATGGCTCTAAAGTTGCAAATGAGATCATTTAGAGCAGGGGTGCTCATGTGACGGTTGATCGCAGGCCATCAAAAAGAAACCAACAAATATAAACCAACTACCTAAAAAAAAAAAGAAAGAAAACTTCAGTCACCAAATAGCAAACACTCCTGTGTTCTCCTGTGATTTGTCAAGCGCTTATAACCCACAGACACTGGAAGTAATTGGGTTTGAATGCTGTGTCTTATGTTTTAAATGCAAACTTGCGTTTCATTAGGCATAGAGAATACATCATCTTTATTTTAATTCCTATGAACATATTCTAAAAAAATCAACATATTAAACCAAGGGTTTCATATCACAGAACCACTTACTGCATGTAGCAAAATGTGTAAACCCTGTTTACAGTCACTTCGATTTCACTAGTCAAACTTGATTCATCTTTTTAACTCTCTTTTTTTCACCCTGACCTGATGTTTTTTTTGTTGTTGTTGTTTTTTTCTGCAGCAGTGATGACGACAATCTCAGAGTAACAAAAATGAAAGCACAACTGTTCCTGGTGAGATTAAATGAGCAAACAAATGTATTTTTGTACGTAGTATCTGAATGAACGCATTTACCCATCTTTGAATCGTGGCTCTTTAGCATTGCGTGAAAAAAATGTATTCAAATACAGATTCAACCTGCAGGAATGCCCTGATTGAACTATACATTGTCTTATCAAGCTAGTGTTTGCATTCTGCTGCATGACTGCTGATTAAAGATGCCAAACACAAAAGGTTCAATGGTGACAAGTCAAAACAGCAGAATTTAAGACATATTTAGGCCAGAAAGCACCAGGTCTGCCTCAGATGTTTGACTTTTATCTTTGTGATAACCAGCTTACGGCATGAAGTCATAATGAGGCTCATCAGATTTATCACGCGGTATCTTGGCCCAGTCTGTAATTTGGCTTCATGTTTTTGTGAGGTCAGCGCTAAATTAAGTGAAATCTGAAACTTTGTTGCTTTTGGCTTAAACTTAAAGCTGGGTGACCTGTGATGACAAACTGTCCCAGTGATTCAGTGGGGGTGATTTGATCAGATCATGTACTTACTGCTAAAAAGCAGAAAATAGCTTCTCTTTATTGGATTACACTTATTAACTATTGGAAACCTTCCCCTAAATAAATCACAACGTTAAATTGAAATGACCCATTTTAAAGGAACCAATCATTAAGATTTGATTTACAAATCATGAAAGGCAGAAGCTTTACAAGGAGTAAATGTAAAATTAAGTTTGCAGAAATGCTTCGTTATGAAAATAAATCATTTACAGCAACAAGATTAGTGACTCTAAACCATGTGTAAAGACACAGCAGCTAAAGTTTAATTTCAGATTATTCAATGGGCCTTCTATCTTTTTCTTGTATGTTATCTGTCATAAAATTGGGTTAATGTCAATTAATTTATGGACAGTTTGAGAACTATACTCATTAAGAACAAACATTAAGAATTACATTAAAAATTAAATAAATACTATTAGTTGTGGCTGTTTTCTGTTGGTATTTAGGTTCTCTTGATATTTCTTTATTCTATGCTTATCTGAATAATTGTTTATATGCTGCACTGATATACAAGATTTCTCTTGTGATTCATGAAGCTAAATAAGGATCAGAGTGCTACTGTAGTAAAGCGTGCATATAATCAGTTTATTATTGTTAACTATTCCGTTATTATGATTTACCTTTCAAGATAAAACTCTTGGTCGCATATTTTGTTAAACAGATTTCTCCCAAAAGTGTGACTTATACTACACATGTGATTTGGAATTCTGGCTCTGTCAAGAACCAATGGGAAAGGACTCAAAATTTGAGGGGAAACTTGACTAAATGAACTCAATTGTGATAAAACCATGAATAAAAAGGAGCAAAAAAAGAGCGACTAAAGCAAATGAAAGTTATGTTGGAATGAAGCGATACTGGATATGCTCCATACTAATCATAAATCTTTTATTAGTCTGCGGACATTAAAGACATTTGAAAAAACTCAAACGTCAAAAATGAAACGTCATCATCTAATCAGGGATATCCTATAATACTTACCTTTTCTGGTTTCTTATTATGTTTTGTTTTTCAACATTTCATTTTAAATTCTGAAAATTACTTTTGTTTTTCAAAATGTTTCACTTTTTTAGTGTCATTTTTTCTGAATTCTGTTTCAGTTTCTAAACTGTAATGTTGTTTTTTAACTCATTTGTTTTGAATTTTTAACTGTCACAGTAATCTTTAATATGTTTTTTGCATTGATTTGTTAGTGTGATTTGACTTTAGGGCCACTGTAAATATACACATTGAACATCCTTATGTCAGGAGTCTGAGCTCTGTCTCCCTCTCTGGTCACCGGTGGGAGGAGCCATCTCCTGAAACTGACAGATCCCAAATACAACACACCTGACATTTGTCTACAATCATCCACAGGACATTTAGGCAGCACTCAAAGCCTGGCTTAATGTTTCGTATTTGACTCTGCCTCTTTCCTGCCTGCCCTGACCTTTGCCTGGACTCTGACCCTGATTTAGCTTTGTGGACTTTTGGCCGTGCTTTGCTCCTGTCTGCCTGTCTGCAGGCAGACAGGCAGGTCTGCTGATATAAATATCATTTTGAAAAAGAAATATATTCTGCCCTTCACAACTAAAAGCACACGCCTTGATCATCATGAAAAATCAAAAAAGTTGTGATTTTCCTTCATTTATTTTTGGAACAGCACATTTGGATCCAGATCTGCTGTCTGTTTCTCAGAGACCCAGATTTCCAACAATCAGAGGTTCTGAGCAACCTCAGCTGGAGAAAAAAAAACAGGATCTGGGGGTGAGCGTTTGCTTATTATAGATAGATTTTAGCTGTCAAATGCTGATGTGTCATTCCACTTAAAAATTATTCAGTCAGACATTTTTAAAGCTGTGTCTTTTGCTTTCATTTAGTATATTTCCTTTACAGAGATTGCCTCATATCAAAGTCAGGGTTGTGTAACTTGTATTTGTTCTTGTACATCCATGCAGCTTTGTTTTGAACTCTCAAACTTAACAAGCAGAACTGTGAGATACCTCCCACAGCTTTCACAGAGACCAGATCTGCTCTGGTGGTCACATAAATCCTACTCTCTGAGCAAAAAGAAAGTTTAACAAAAGAAGCAGACATATGTGTCATCCAATTTAAGCCTTTAAATCTTTCTTTATCTCCTTTTATACCATTATGTGGCATAAAAGAAAGATGCATACACGAATGTTGATTGAAACTGATAAAAATGTTGATTTCGTAAACACGTTGGTCATGGTTGAAGTGCTAATGTCTTGTAAAGGTTTGTGCAGCCATTCACGTTTTGATTTGCCCGCATCTATGTCAATAAAGATATAAATGGCTTTTAATTTGAAAGGCATTGTGGAGCTGTGACTTAAAGTTTTCCGTTTTAACAGTTCTGCAAACTGCTCATTAACAAAAGCAGTATTGCAGGAGTCATCAGGGGTTTTGGCTGCAACTCAGAAAAACGTCGTTATTCATTTGCTACTTACTGTTTTTCTTCATGTCTTATTCAGTTCTGGGAGAACTCTTTCAACTGCTCATTTGGAGGTTAATGTAAGGGCATTGTTTGTGGGCTGTCAGCAGCCTCTCAAAGACTGAAGTGGAAAGAGTCGATCTTTTAGGGGAAACTTTTAAAAAAAGGTGTCTTTTTGTAAACTTAGCTCACCTCTTCTGTGAATCTGTTTTTCATTAGGCTTTTTTTATTGCTCATCAGGATTTTTAAAATGTACTTTTAACTTTTTTAGCATCTTCCACCAAATGCAGTTCAGGTCATCTTTTGTCTCACCGCAGAAATAAACCAAAAGCTCTAGGCGAGGGAATAGGAGAGCAAACAACCTTTTCTCTGGTGACCGGACAACGGCGCAGCTCCAACTTGTTTCGTGTCAGCAAACATTACCGCAGACAAAGCCTCGCTTGCAGGAGGGAAAGATAAATCATCGTGGATGTCCCAGTGTCTGACTCCCACATTCACAGGAATGCCAAGCTCCTTGTTTGAGCGCTACACTGTAAGACTCAAGCCAGATTTACTGAAGACAGTTACATCTCAAATAATGGCAAAAGGTCAAAGGCCAAAAGGAGGACTTTTGAACAAATACTGATGCTGCATTTTTGTGTTCGCTCTTCAAAACTCTGCAGCAGGGGCAAAGACATTAAATGTCAGATATTGTTTTTCATATGTGATCTTTAACTTTTTCACTTGTAGTCAAGTTCCATTTCTCTGCCTTGTTAAATTGAGACTTGAGCTTTTCAGTACACTGCAAAAACAGGCCCCTTAGAAAATAAAAGTCAAAAATTCTTATTGGCAGATTGGGTAAGAAGAACAGTCATTCCGAGAATTCTTATTTTAGGAAAAAAGATTCTAATCACTAAGACAGTTTCTCAAACAGAGATTTTTTTAGCTGTTGACAAACTTTCTTGAAATTTGTCTTGCAAGACAGAAAAAAAAGACTTTTTTTTTCTTGAAGCAAGAGAATTATTACTTTAAGATTCAATTTTGGCAGCGTATATTTTAAACATTTTGACTTTATTTGAAACAATAAACTAGACCCAACAACTGACTTTAGTTCAAAGTAAAACGTGGATTTTTAAGACCCCACACAGTCTGCCACAGGGCACAGACACCTGTGCAACGACCTGTTAAAACGGCTCTTCGATGCAATATTTACCTGTCAGCAAGATCTGTGTTATGATCATCTCTTGCACAGTTCAAGTCTTCCTTTTTTTTAACTTTTTTTTTTATCTTCTCACGAACACAGTTATTTTAAACTGTTAATTTATTTTTTAAGCCTTATAAATCATATATTTAATAGTCAGTGAGTGTAGTGCCTGCATGTGCACATGCTCAAGTATGTGTATGAACATGCACAAATTTCAACACATCAGGAATCAAAGTCTTTTACATTATTTGACCAAAAAACTCAACTCATTTTGACTCATTCAGAGAAGTGCAGTGAACAATCCTATGGTTTCAATCTCAAAGATGATAATTATCATGTCCATTATTCCTAGATTAGTCAGACTAATACTTTTAGGTATCATGAAACCCCATTTAAGTTATCTCTTTACTTGTTTTTTACTTTTTTGCACTTTTAAAGGATGTTAAATCTGTGTAGTTTCACACTACTGTTCTCCCCTTTGTGTTTTTTATTATTATTTTCAAAACAAGAAATACAATTTATTGTTCTTTTTTTGTAATATTTACAGTAGATATAACAATAGAATAATGCGATGCTAAAGCATAACTGGAGTCAGCCACATTCACATGACATAAAAATTAAAATAATCTTACTTGTGACATCATGACCACCATGTCAAGTGGTGTATTTCATTTAGTTTTCTTTTTTATGATCAAAAACAAGATGTGCTGCAGTGCAAAAGGAAAAAGTTGCATTGTAGATAGCAGACTAATCAAAAGTAACCATTTTTGCATGACATCATTCAGTTTGTATCCTTGCTCATCTTGTTTCCCTCATGCAGGCAAACCTGCAGAGAGGAGTCGCTTTTGATATACAAGTTTTCAGAGAAAACACTTCATCCAAGTCCAGCCTGGTTTGTGTTTGCTGAAAAACCTTTGTAACATCCTGTTCTTCTTGCAAAACTTTAGACAAAACATTTCTAAATACATAGTTTTTAAAGTAACTTTGATTACTTTTTGACATTGCAAAAAAACATGTACAATTAAAAGGAAAAGTGCGCCGCCAGACCAAAACAGACCAGCATTTCATTTGATGAATCTTGAAGTACTTTATCTTTCTTCTGGGTAAAAGATAATGAACCCTGCTGATGAAAACAGAAACTTTGAGTTTCTAAAATTACATCAGAAGGCTCCAGTTGTAGAACAGCAGCTGTTTTCTTTCAAGGTCAAACAAAGAAAACTAAACAGAAATATTAAAATAAATTAAAGAACTATCGAAAATATAATAAATGATAATCAATGATGATAGTTTTGTATCCACCTTGGCTTCCATTTACAATATATGAAAGGAAATGACACACTTTTTTCTGATGAAAATACCCCTAATAAAGCTGTTTATTTTGATTCCCTCTGTTCCATTGTCATGGCTGCATCAGGGTAAGATGAGGACAGATTGAGGTGGTGCTCTGTATCACCGGCTGGTGCCAACAGCACAGAGTATCTGTATGGGGAAGACGCACAGTATTTTACCCCGGTTTTCCGTCATCAATCAAATGGGACTTGCCTCCAAAATATCACTGAACTTCCATCCATCTATTTTTATCCCTTTTGGGGAATGAAAATACATTTGATACATTTTATCCCTTTTGGGGATAAAAATAGAGCCTAACCTGGCTACTGTTGGGCGAAGGTGGGACACACCCTGGACAGGTCACCCCAGAACTTTTTATTACCTCCAGTCAAGATTTAGGTTCCTCCACTAAAGATTGTTCCTTTTCCCTCCCAAGGTTATATCCCGGAAAGACATTGCCTTAAGACTGAATGAAAACCACTTCTGAGAATCTCTGAGATTCAGAGAGAAGGCTTAAAGCTTTTCTACGTAGAGCTTTGAAAAAATAAGCAAAAACAAAAAACAAGTCTGTGCATATACTGATGTTCTGACACTGCACACGCTAATCCAATGATGTCATATGTAATGTGTGGTGTAATTAAAGGTAACAGCTTCTTTTTTTTTTTACACACTCTACAAATATTTTGATCAGGTAACTCCTCTGTGTGCTGACTGGCCTGGATTTGTGTTTTTTGTCTGACTTTCGTGCTTTCTTTCTCACATAATTACATAGCATAGAAAGGTATTGAGGCCAGCTTGGCATCTGACGGCTGGAAAGCTAATCCCAGTGAAAGAAAGAAGCCTGAGCGTACGCGGAGGAAGGCGCCTGTGCCAGTTTGTTTACAGCGTGATAATCTGGAGCAGGAATCTTGATTGTGTGCTGGCAGAACGTCAGCAGCTGTGCCGTGACTGTGCCGTACCACATGGTGATTATCTGCATGAGCTGCCAGCTTGTTACAGCAGTAAAGCAGGGCTAATGACAGATGAACATACGGAGAATGCTTACAGGAAAAGACCACTGACAGAAAGTACCCTCACATCTTTCCACAGTCATCTCAGCTGGGATCACAGCACAAGGCTGAACTGGAGTTAGTTCTGTTTCAGTTGTCACCACTGAAAAAAGGAGGATTTTTTAGGATTTGCAATCCTAGTGATAGATGCTCTTTTCAATTGCGTCAATAGATGATCAAAGCCTTGTAGTGTGTGTATTTTCCCCTTTAGAACTGACTGTTGGTGCACATTTCTGATTAGATAAAAGTCAAAGTGCACTAGCTAGAAATACGTTTTGCAAACTGTTCTTGTAGCAGAAACCAAAACTGTCTTTAACCTAAAAAAAACAAGTTTTGTTTTTGGCTGTGATTTACTACATACTTTTATTTTGAAATATCTAAATTGATGGGATGCAATTAAACTAGAAAGGAAATTAGATCAAGAGCTGCTTTACAGTGCTCTCGGAAACTGCCTCAGTCCTAACGGGTGGATACAGGCTGTCTGCTGGCAAAAGATGGGCAAACCTGCACGGGGCACAAACACAATTTTAAGATCACAGACCACTCGGTAAACCATAAAGTAAAAATCTTCATGCACATTTTTTTTCTACTTGCGTGCTGCGGCCATCAGGTTGTAGCAAACACTTAAACAACAGGTAAGGGTGAAGTAGGTGAGATGCGGGATTTTTCTTTTTTTTTACCCCCCAAAGCCTGTGGACTACACAGTTCCCTCAGTGCTGTATAGCTGATAAGTGCGCACTCCTTGTGCGCCCGTTGCACAATCCATGCTTGCAGCCTGGCTGTTACAAATGAGAAAATTAGACAATCTGAGTACAGTTTGTGTTGGCATCCTATGGGTGTCCTATGGGCACTTACCTATCCAAGACTTTGAAGGCTACAAAAGGTATTTGTCACGAGTAAGTGCTTATTTTTCTGTGGGAAGTCCCTATTTTGTGGTTGTTTTTAGTTGCCATATGACAGTCAACCTTCCCTCTGTGAAGCTCCATGCAGACTCAGTGAAACTCATTGGTTGATCCTCAAGCGTTCCACTCTTATCTCTTCAGTTTGGATGAACACTTCCTGCTGAGCTGATATCTACTCAAGTCTACAGCAGCATTTCTGCTTTAACACCCACGACTGACATCATTTTGGACAAAGCATGTTATAATGCTTCAGTATTTTAAAAATAAAAAAAAAAAACACTTGTGGGAATGTTAATGATAAAGAAACAAATGTCAAATTTACGCATGACAAAATTAACAGCAGCTCAAATCCAGCAGATTAAAAAAGATTACAAGAATGATGGTAAAACAGTTGTTTTGTTTTAAATTCACAAAATGTCTCTTCAAGTAGCTGATTGTACAAAAGTACTTTTATATACACTAAAAGTAATAAATTCAATCAACAATATGACGTGATAAAAACACTAGATGGAAAAACTAATTGCACATTTAAGGCAATTGTTCAGATCAAAACATGGGTTTACGATTGTTCCTGAATCCTAGCAACCTCATAAAAAGCATGCAATTGTTAAGAAACAATCATTTTTTCCCCTCATCCCCTGACTAAGAAATCACTGGTTACTTCCCTTCTGGCCTGCCGGAGGAGAAACAACCAGCGTGGTTAATTAAATATTTAGATCTCCTCTGTATCCTGAACAGATGTTCTCCTATTCTCAGAACTCAGATTTTAATCAGCACCATCTGATGCACGGATCAGGGCCGGCCAAACATCATTCATCATTAAGTTTAGGCTTTTTACATTTTTTTATTCTTTTGTATCTTATGTACTTTTTTAACATACATTTTGATCCGTTTATTTTTATTTGATGACTGATTTGTATGCTTTTTCTTATTGAATTTACTGCTGTAATGAAAATGTTTGGGATCAGAAGGCTGAAACCTCCCATTTTTGAGTTTGACTTTGCAGTAGTTGCTCTTCTCCCACCTGTTACCAAAACGTAAGCAAAAATAAAGATATGATATTCATATTTGTAATTGTGTTTTGAAACAGCCAGCACATCATACCTGGTTGGCTTTAACCAATCAGAAAAGATCTGACATCAGATTGGGCGGGACATCACCACTTTTTTCAGACAAGAGGAAGCACCAAAAAACTTTAAATATGAGTTTTTAGAAACGAAAAAGTGAATACTGGTGTAACCGTATAAATGGTTAATATTAGACCATTCATGATGTATTGTGGGATTTTTTTTTTTACTATTTTGGTACAGACGGATGTTAATCTTAATAGCTTTGTAGATACAAAAACAGGATATTGTTTTTCCCATTTGGACAAGAAGTGAAAAAGCACACAAAGCAAACAAAGATCAGGTTCAAAATATTTGTATGTGAATATTCCAGAAACAAAGAGAAATGTGCTCCACCTGAGCCGTCAGATCAGAACAGCTCTGACCTGCCATAATGGGGAACGATAAATTATACTTTTCTTCTCATGTGTTTAAAGCAGGATTGCCTTTCATCTTCTGCTGGGACTCTGCCAGGAAAGATTCTTACTTGTTGGGTTTAATGCTGCAGGCCATAAGCCCAAACATGTTTATTTATTTTTACAATTCAAAGAGAATCTTTATTTCCCCTCCTATATCTGTAACGCCTCTCTCTGTCATTAAATTTATGGGAATTTCCATGAAATTCCCTTCTTACGAGCGAGATGAGGAAACGTGTGTGAGGGTGTGTGTGTGTTTTTTTTTTTTATTCCATGGAAAGAAAGGAGGCTTTTCCAGAATGTTTTCCTTTTAAATTTGCCCCTACTTGTGATGGCACAGACGAAACTGTTATCCACCTTCTGAAATTGTTTTTCAAAAATGTATTTCCAGCCATTAACATGTAAATATTTAGCCAAAAGATGAATTGTCCAAAGAAAGCAGAAAACCAAGCTGTTTGGTCAATGTCATGGTACCCTGCAAAAACTGAATATTAAAGTAATTAGACCTTTTT
The DNA here is from genome assembly GCA_014656515.1 of Oryzias celebensis. Lineage (NCBI taxonomy): Eukaryota > Metazoa > Chordata > Actinopteri > Beloniformes > Adrianichthyidae > Oryzias > Oryzias celebensis. Next base: position 64,862,703 of record BNCR01000012.1, on the reverse strand, counting down.
CAAGAACATTTATCTTATTTTCTGTCTTGCAAAAAGTAATATTAGTTTAAGAAAAAATGTCTTACTGGCTGGAATTTTTTTTAATAAGAATTATTGGTGAAACCTTCTCACCCCACTTGGCTGATTTTTATTGCATTTTATTTTTTATATGTGTATTTAAAGAAAATATCTCAAATTTGAAGAATTTTTGTCTTATTTCTAGGGGGACTGTTTTTACAGTGTAAAAGTTCTCAAATTATTACAGCTGACACTTAGCAGAAGATGGTTAACCAAAGAACAAAAATGTCAAAAACATCTGGTTGGGTGAAGCTCAGACATGAGGGCAAAACTTTCTCTAAAGACTTTAGTTTGCATTTGTTGCTCAGGAGGATCATGTCATTTTGTTTTTGACATGCAACCATTAGATCAGTGAATTACCCCAGAAGTTGAAGGTTTTTTTTTTCTTGTATTTATTCCCTGTGTTAATTGGGTAATTTAATACATTTTATTTTGAAAGACCAATTTGGCTCATATGTGTTTTTAAATCATCACCTGACTGTCCGGATTGTTTTCCATGAAAGCCTGTGCTCCTGAAGGGCTGCTGTGGCCCCCTGAAGCCCACAGAATGTAAGGAGATATCTTCAGTCAGCCTACAGTGGGGAGCTCACTTGGCCCCCGCCTCAACTCTGCTGTCGGCACAGCAGCACAGAAGAGGGAAGAAAAGAAGGGAGCCACAGATGTGAAAATATCATCAGAGCTTGAGCTTCGGCTCCTGCACTCCCAAAGCAAATACTTCACATTCAGAGGAACACACACACACACTTTTGGCATCTGTCTGGGGGAGAGAGATCAGCTACAGATCAACCACAGAGCTTTTGCCTTCCCCCTCAGGCTGTCCTCATTCTGCAGAGCTGCTGTGGTAAAACACCATCAGCGTGTTGGTTTTGGAGGCTTCCTGTTTGAAACCGTTCAAGCAAACCAATATGAAAAAACATTTGTGCAAAGAGTAACGGAGCATTACCCCATCACTGTCAGCTTACAATGGAAATAGTGTTTTTTCTGTACTGAAACTTTTCTGTTGTTGTGTGAAATAAAAAAGGTTCCAAATGCAATTTATCTTGGTTGCATTATTTTCTAAAAAATTAGTCTGATGAGCTACAGAAGTTTGAGGTTACTTTATTTTTTTCCCAAAAAAGGCTGTTCAGGTAAAAAGCTATCCATGACAAATGCAGTCTTTCGAGCTCACTTTAAGCAAGTGCACAGTCAGGCACATAGACACACACACTCCACTGGAATGCAGCATCAACACCTCAGTAAATCCTAAGAAGTGCAATTATCCCATCATCAAAACTTATTAAATATTGCATTTCTAGCAGCACAGGTGCAGGTATGGATTTAAAACAGTTGGGAAGTTAAAGTATACTTTTATGTTTCAGTTGCACAAATCATCCTGTCACTAATGTGTCACTCTTTATAGGCACACATGTGCTAAAACGCACACGTTTTATACACATTTTACACAATTCAGTTTCTTAAATGTGAGAATAATTTTACCAAAAGCCTTCAGCCTTGCTATAAATTAAACCTAAGAACTAGCTTGTTTTTAAAATATCTATATGAATGCTGATGGTTTTATAAGTAAAAAATCATATTCACTTATCCCTGTGAGAAAACGCTTTCACATATACAGGGTCAGATTATGTAGTATTTTTGTGATTAAAGACAAAAAAAAAAAAAAATGAAGAGCAACAGAAACAACATTTTATTTTCTGTTTAATGTTAAGTGTGAGTTAATTGTAGAAAGTATTTAATATATTTTCATTATTTTTTAATGTAGTTTTTCTGGTATTTTTCATTTTCCAGAAAACATCAAGTTTATTTCTTTGAAAGAAAAGTCTTGAATGCTGTTCTTTTTGATCACAGTCGAATGGTGACAGTCAATTCTGAATAAAATAGTACAGGTAGTTGAAGAAAATAATGCAGCCTCTGAGAGAGATCAACATTATTCATTTTTAGGACTATTTTTGCAAAATGAGGTTTATTATGTGTATAGACTTAGACTTTTCTCGTGACAAACGTGCTTTTCTGGAAGAGGGAATCCTAAGGTACATCTATACCAAGTACGGTGCTTGTGCCAGAAAATGCGTAATTTATCTGAAATCTCAACCTAACTGGCTCTGCTGTGTTCGTATTCTGTAGGGGTAATTTTTATTATAAATAATCAAAAATTTGTATTCTGTTACTAAACTTCCAAATATCTAACTAAAATGTCTATAGACTGATTACATAAACTAAAGAAAAAAAATAAGAGGAACATCAACAGATGAAAAGACAATGTCCCCTGTAACTTTAGACCGTATGCCCCACACATGCACAGATGCATGGTATCGGCGATATTGTGATTAATCATAAACGTCTATGTACACTATAGCTTATGTCTGTCTTTGCTATCTCTTATCTGATTGCAGCTAAACTAACTCATAACACAACTGAACTTTGAACTGTTTGAGTTTGGGGGTAGGAGTGTATGAATTGTCTAGATGATGTGCCTGGGGACTTTATTTATTATTTTAAATGACCCACTCCCACCATACTTTAGTAAGAACTAAAGTTAGCATGCTCTAATTGAGATGTAGCTCAGGGTTAACACTTGAGAACCCCGCTACATCTCAAAAGGGTGTGTTTGCCTGACCTCCACTCCTAAATTCTTTCAACCAGGACCCAGCTTGGTTTGTCACTCACAGCTAACGATGTTTGCTCTGCTTTTTGGCCTCTGTTTGCTTTCTTCTTAACTGGGGATTGCGCCGTTTCGGCCGAGCAATGCTGGATTGCTGCAATATTCGGGTACTCTAATCTGTGGCTCGGCCCACCCATGCTGCATGGCATCAAGACAATAAAAAACAAATTGACATACGCTGACGTACTCATATGCAATCTACTGTTGGATGAGGGTTTCTACTAAAGATAGGCAGTTTTATCTGTATTGGCAGCTTCTACAAAGATTTGCAAGGCTATCCCTTGGAGACATCGTAAAACTAAATACCACACTCACAAAAATACCCCCTCCCCATTGTTCCCCTTAGATAAGTATATCAGAACTCTGAATAGATTTATTGTCAGATAAGGTAGTTTTTATGAAGAGGCCAATTGCAAAAGACTGGGCAGAAACTTTTAAAAAGTATGAAATAAACTAAAGTTGGGCTTGAAATCCAAAGAAATTGTCAAAAATATGACAAAACTTAAAGAAGGCGGAATTTTAAAAAAGAGCTGTCCAAAAGAGAAACAATGTGTTTCATTTTGACTGAGGGAGCAAGAAACAGTTTTAATGATCAATGATTGAAACGTAGTGTGATCAAGTCCTACTCCAACTATAATTTTTTTCTTTTGTAAAATCGTTCCTAGTGGTCTTTAAATTATGATTACGCAGTTTTACATATTTTATTAAGACATAGTCTATTTTCTGCAGTGCAGCAAGAGTTCATTAGAAATTTGTTTCTGGTTAGTGGGTGGGACTGTTGGCATGGAGGTTAGCTTCACTACTTTCCCATCGTTCCTTTGTTTACACTCTTTCCCGCTAGCTTTTAGTGCCTAATATTAGCTTAGCAAAAAAAAAAAAAAAAAAAACGGCACAAACTCGATGTTTTCGTCTGCTCCTGATCCAAATAAATGTGAATGAAGAAATTCTCAGAAATACTGTGTTAATCTTAAATTCATTAATACGTGTCCTCCAGTGTGAGAAAAATGCTCCAAGAACATGTTAAAAACACCATTTTCGTTGGAGTGGGTCTTTATTATTGTATTTATTATCTCTATGTTCACAAAAGTCTGACTTTCCATCTGGAGTGTTTTTTATTTTCCTTGAGGCTATACTCATATTTAGTTTGACGGGTTCAGTTGGTTTACATACCACTGTCATGCAGTTACAACAGCTACTCAATTGGGGGCAGTATTGTCTGAAACAAGAGCTGACCAGGACAAAAAGAAAGATTAGGTTTAAAAAAGGAAAGTTAGCTAGTCCTGTTGTTGGACAATTTGTATCATTTTGTGTACATGTATTATTACAAAATGTGATTCCCAACTTAATGTTAACTGCATTACATCCCTTGACAAGAGTCAACTAGCTAAACTTGGTTTGCCATAAAGTCAGGCTGCAAGCATGGATCATGCGGGTTTGATCGTCCGAAGAGATTTGCTCATCTTAACCATTAGACAGTCCAAATCTAACGATGATGATTAAGATTTTTAAAGTAATACTTGATGCGGCAAGAAAAAGATGGAAAATATGTAATTTATGAAAGAAAACTTAATTAAGACATTTTTCAACCCAAAGTCCTGCAACATTGGTCTCCCAAACATCAAAGAGCAAGTAGTTGTTCATTTATTAGAGTCTTAATTATAAAAGCTGGTTTGCACGTGTCTTTCATTGATCTCTCTCTGGAAAAACAGACACTCTCAAAGCTGTGATTTGCAAATACTGACAACACCTTTGTTGGAATTGTTTGGGGGTATTATTAGCTGACTTGCTGGAGGATCACATGAGGCCTTTAGGGGGATGGGCAGCGTTTCTGGAGGGTGGTATGGCTTTAAGAGTGAAGTACCAGCACACACTCGCTCCGCTCCGCTCACTCCCACACACAAAAAGTTTAGAGCTGTGGGATACCTACGGTAGGAAGTGACGGTGCTGCGCGAATTTCAGAAGGAAAAAAAAAAAAAAAAACAGAAGAATATCAGCCCAAAGCGGAATGAGAAGTAACGTGTGAGCGACGGATCTCCAACAACTCTCAATGAAAGCGCTGAAGAGGTGAAAGAAAGGCCGAGGGGGGTTGTTGTCTGACTGATCTCCATGACTTTGTGTTCTGGAAATCTTTGGCGCACACGCCAGCGTTTGGAGCGGTGACAGACCAACTTCAGCTCCGCTTCGACCATGTGGGAAAAGACTTAGGAAGCACCTTTCGGGGGTGGGGGTGTGCGTGGAGGAGGATATGAGCACACGTCCTCGGATTTGGCCGCGATCCTTCACTCTGTCGGGATGTTGGCGAGCTGCTCCGCCGCGGCTGGTGCTCGGACGCTGGCCCGTCTCTGCGCCCTGGCGCTGATCGTCGCCGCGGGACTGTGCTCCGAGCTGAGGGTTCGGGTTCGGCTCTCTGACGGCCATTTGACCGAGGAGGTCCTGGAGGCGGACAGCGAGAAAGACTTCATATCACTCGAGTTCAAACAAGGGGACGGGACACTCATCACATTCATGGCGGACTTTAAACAGGTGAGAGAAACCCTCAAATCGGAGATTATTTCTTTAAAAATAGAGGCAACATTTGTTAATGCAATGTTTTCCATCTCTTTAGTAGCGTTCACTGCATAGCACCGCACAGGTGGGTTTGGCAGAGAATTTTACGCCGGATGCCCTTCCAGTAAACTGGATCCGGGCTGGGGACCGGTACAAGGAGAACCAGACTTGAGCATAGGGTCTTTCCCAAAGACCCACACATGATGGAGCTTATTGCACACTTTTGGAATCGAGCCCTGATTTCCACTATTCCAGTCCTGCTCTTAACTTACTAAACCATCCTGCCACTTCTAATTCAATAAGGGTTCAAGAGGAGTTTAGATTTCCTTTTGAAAACACTTCTTTATTTGAACCCCAATTGGATTTTCAATGAAGTGGTTCCCCTCAGGACAAAATCTGACTGTCCATAATCTCAAACCTGGTTTCATGTTGCCAAATGTCAACTTATTTTTCCCATCATAGTTTCTGTTTGGATTCCTTTCCCGAGTTCCTCTCTTGGTTCCAGAATAAGTCGCTCCAAAATACAGCATGTGAGGTCACACCTAAAATAAGCAACCCTTCAAGCTCCCTGCAGCATTCTCTGAAGTTTAGAAAAGTTCATTCATCTTTTCTTTTTCCTCCTACCATTGGAAAGCGAGACAGCTGTTGCTCTTTAGACGTGGAACCCCCCCCAGACGCCCACTGCTCTGAGCCTTCTGCAACTATAGTTCAGCTTGGGACCATGGACGACCACGTTTAGCAAACTCATTGGAACGCTTGAACCACTTTTACGTACTCGGTGATTTGTCAATGGGGGGTGTCCTCTTTAATTGGCCTCACATAAATGTGTTTCTGTGATGGTAACCGTCACGCAGAAGCTGGTGGGCTGGCTAGATGTGAAGGGGGAGATTTACCAGGATTAAGTGGGTATGTTTGACCTTTTTTGATCTGCACGTCTGGTTCACTAACCTAAACGGCTAACTTTGAGTTGAAAGAGGAGAGGCCGTCACCCCCGGTCAATGGTGACGCCCTATCAGAGGGAGAGAAGTGAACGTTCAGTGGGTTGTGAGCATTTTAACCCGTTCCTTTTGCTCGCCTCTCACATCTGCCCATGTGGTTCTGTTTACTTGAGTGAAGTCTGTAAAACTTCTTAGATCACTTTACTCTTCCGCCGCCTGATTTATGCGTTCCAGTTGTAGGTCAACCTTCTTTCCCAACTCTGTCATTTTTTTTCCCTGCCTCCCTCTGTCTTTATCTTTGGCTCTTCTTCCATGTGATTCCGATTCAGCTGTTGTGCAGTACCTCCAAGATTTATGGAAAAACGGATGAGCTGCAACTGCCAGCTGCTCTGAATATACAGCTGTGACTGTAATGCGTAAAGAAAAGTGTTGTAAAGAATGTTAATAAGCTATGACACTGCTTCACTGCCAGTCTGTAACGCAGACACTAAGCGAGTTATGTTCTGCGTCTTTCGTTTTGTGAAATGTACTTTGTTTTTAGAACCCAGCCATGTCCCACTGTCCTCCTTTTGAACACATCGTAACAGTCGAGTAGATGTTTTTTGCGTCAGGCACATGTGGAGGCATTGGCTGGATGTGAGAATGGGGTGCAGTAAAACTTACCCAACCAGTGCATCACTGTAGGTATCAACTGAACTGTAATTTCAGCAGGGCTGCGTTTACTCCTTAGGCATGTGGACATATGGAAAAGATGATGTGGTTTAGTCGGCTCACAGCACCTCTGTGTCATGTTGAATAAATCTCAACATGCAGATAACAGTGGGAGGGGAGTTGATTATGTAGCTGTGTTTTGTGGGTTCACTTACCCTGCAGAATAGATTTTTTTTAAATTTTGTTTATTTCATTAACTTAACTAGTTTTTTTCCTCAAAATGAAAAAAAACCAATAGAACCCTAAAGTATGTGAAAATTGCTATTTTTTTGTCTTTGGTGCAACACAAGAGCACTTTTATTTAGCAATTTCCCAGCTGGGGGTGTCAAACACATTTTCAGATTTTTGTACAGTAACAACCTCACTGTGGTTTATATCCTTGCACAACCATAATCCTTCTGCTCTGCATAAACCACGTTTTACCTCCTAATCTGAGGGAAATGTCTCGCATATTTGAAGGACTGTTTTTGGGCAGAAATTTTTTCAGAGGAACTACTTTTGTGTACTACCTCTTTTTCATGTCTAAATTGCAAGTGGCCAAAAATGTTCATGGGTCATCACTTAAAGACCCACTCTGATCATATTTATTAGACATTTTAAGTGTTTCCAGTGGTCTTTTACTTATGATTATGCAATCTTTAGCCAAAGAAATGTTTTTTTAAACTGTTGTTTTCTCTGACATAATATCTGCACAAACAACAGTGTAGAAACCTTCAAGTTGAGTAAAGTTTTATAAGACTAATGCTTTCAAAAGTACAGTTAACAAGCCATTAGTGTAGTTATTATTTCTAGCTCACATGGGAATAATTTTAAAAGAAGCTTTATAACAGACGCACAACAAAGAGTATTGAAAGCATCAGTTCTTTCCTGGAAAAAGGGTGAATCTTCATCACTGCAGGCATGCTGGGAGTGACCCCTTGGTGTGCAGATGGGTCAAAGGATCAACAGATGACTGGAGGCCACTTTACACTGTCTCCCATTATCATGGTAAACGTGTCTCGGTGTCATAAACAATGGCACTGTGGCAGGAGTGTGTCTGCCTTTTAATCCTTTAACTTTAACCCGAAGACGTGGATTGGGTTTCAGCCTAGGGCGGCGTTGCCCTTGGGTCAGTTCTCTGTAGTGTGCTCTCCCAAAGCATGCAAGCTCTCAAAGACACACCCAACAGTAGAGTCCTGCAGTGAATGAGTGGGTAGTTGTTCACACACTGATATGTCAGGCTTGCATCTGGAGGTGGAAATTCAGCTTGGTTGGCCTTTCCTTTTATTTGTGCTCACTTTGTGTCAGATCCTTATGATGAGGCTAAATTGGATATTGAAACTGTATTTGGTCTAAATAACTTTTACATAAATATTTAGTTTAGTCAGATTAGTGGATTTCTTTTTCTTTTTACATTTGTAAGACAACAACAAAAAGCATGAATTGCAAGTTAAAATTCACTATAGCCGAAGTTGTAGATCATTTGTCGCTCTGTCATCTTTGTCTTTTTTTTTGCCTCCATACCTTACTTCTTAGTCACCTGGGAAACATCTCTGTTTTTTAACCTGTGCAAACTTGTTTCAGTCTCCTTTGCATGTAAAAAGACAACTGTTACAGGAAGTGCTTTTGATTCAGAAATGCTGTATTTCATGGGAAAGTTTCTCACAATGCTCATACAGAAGTTGGCGGTGAGTCATCAGTCAGTCACTCAGGCCTCTTTCATGCATGAACTGGCTGTAATCATTTTGCTGACAGGTTTTTGCCACTGGTTTAAAAAAAAATCCCACGGTGCTCCATTTTTATTAAGAAATTCACTAACTTCCCTTCTGATAAATTGCAGCCTGACAAAGAATTTACACTAGTTCTATTTGAGGGAGCAGATGGATTTCAAAGTGCTGGAGTGTGATGGCGTGAGATAAGCCGCTAATGTAGAGAACAATGAACTATTTAACATGTTTTGCTGCATGTATATTTTTTTTGTTTCACTTTTACTCCTCCGTAGTGTTGTCTAAACTGTATTTTTTTTCTTGTCGTGGCATTTATTACTATAAACTGTTATTTGGTAGACCATAAATGCCATTCTTTGCTATCTTGGAGCAATTATCAACTCCAATGTTTCAGTTTATTCCTTATACTGATTAGGTGTGCTAAACAAAAAAAGAAACTGAAAGTGTTTAACTAGATGAATGCTTTTACTTCACAAGACAAACAAATTTATCATTTCATTTCTCAATCAAACTTGAACCTAGGGAACATCAAGTATTTTACATTGTGTGATGCATGGCACACCATATACAGTAGATCATAGGTCAAAATGCAGGGTTTGAGATAAAAATGATGCAGTTCTAAATACAGTTGTATATTTAAATTTCATGATCATTTGTGAACACTGGTAATCAGCATTTCTGAATGTTAAAGACAAACTTTGCAGCAAGTGTTACTTTTGGATGGGTCTTTTAGACTGGATCCATAAATAGATCTATGTACATTTAAACACCTGACAATGCTTCTAAATTCACTGTCAAATACGGTTAAAAATAGCTGCTGAAGGGTTTTTCCCCCCCATGTTTTAAACAAACAAGTTGGAAGACAAGAAATTAAACCCATCTTTAGTGATTCACAATGTTTTTTAAAAGTTTGTTTCTGTTTCCCCAAGTCTTGCTTGAGGTCAGAGACACATATGGTTCTCTCCTCCTGAGCAGCAAACATTTCTTTTTTGTTTTGTAGCAGATTTCTTGTCCTGGTTCTGTGTTTGACACAGCCACAGAACTACACTTAAAGCTACTACTTTGGAAAATTAAAACAAAAACCGCAGGAACCTGCACTACTTAGAAAATCTGTCCATTTGCTTTAATCTAACAAGGTTTTACTTGATATACATTTTGTGTATGTTTTCTTTTTGTTCTGCATAAATCATTTTGAGCTGAGCTCATATTACAGCCAAGACTTGAAAAAATGGATTATCATTTTGTTTAAATAACAGTCCAAAATTGTCCTTGAAGGTTTACCACTTAATTGCAACTCTGAAGGTGCATTCACACTCAAGCTTATTGCTCTATTTCACACTTTCTCTGCATTCAACTCCATTCACAGCCATTTAAGCGCAACAGTGTTGATTTGCAAGAAATTTGAATTGTATTTATTTGAATGGGACCATGGTGTGCTTATTTGTTCCATACCACATTTCAGTTGAGCTTTCACACTTGCCAATTGATGTGGACCATTTGGGGATGTGAATATAGGCGTGGAGCAAATGGCAGCCTGCCTTTCAGAGCCTACCAGTGAACATCCAGTGCTCTGACACTGAGGTAGTGGACTGTTTGGTCTGGTGTTGATTTGGACGTGAAAGTCAAATGGTGCACAAACCTAGATGTACAGAAATGGTCAGAGTAGCCATCAGCTTCTCAGGAGGCTGAGGTCCTTTGGTATAAGCAGGATCATTCTTAAGACCTTTGACACTGTGAGGACTACAGTACTTGTCTACGTTGTCGTGTAGACCCCTGTTGTGTGCAAGGAGAAGGGCAGCACAGATATGGACAACAAAAGATTCAAGAAACTGGTGAAAATGATGTGTTCTGTCCTGGGATGCCCCCTGGACTCCATTGAGGACGTGGCTAACAGAAGGTTGTTAGCTACGCTAACTTCCTCTTGTAAAAACACTGCTTACCCATTGCAATAAACTGTGGAGACCCTGAGAACTCCTTCAGTAAATGACTCATTTGTCCTCTTTGCAGGAAGGAGCTCTACCTGCAGGTCATTGCTCTTCCCACCTGTAAAATGCTTAAACTTATCACAGGAAGAAGTGCATGAAATCTATTGCTACACTACAAGGAACAGGTTTATATTTCATCTGCAACAAGAAATGAAAGAAATAAAGCAAAATAAAAAGGCTGAAAGGGACTCAAGCCACCGCTGATGGTGAAGTCATATCTAACCGCCTCATTTCCTTCGATTTTAGTACTCCCTGTTTACCTTCCTCCCTTCAATTTCCTGAATGCAGTCTCATTAATTGCTCAGTTATTTGCTTAATTGTATCCAGATTGTCCGTGAAGGAGTCATAGCTCACTCATTGTGAATCCCACCAATGTTCTACAGTTTTTAACTCTTCAGTCAACAAGTTTGAGACTTTCAAATTGGTTCCATATTTGTGTTCCTGTGTTCATGTTGACAGCGCTTTGCAAAGGCAAAAGTCGTCTTTCATTCATGGCAGAAAAATAGCCAAGAGGAACGCCTTTATTTCCATGGCCTCCAGTGTTTTGATTGTCCATTAAATGTCTCTGTTTACTAATTGGTTTGCTCTTTGGGCAGCCAGGTGTGACCAGCCCTTAATGTGACTCCACATTCCTTCCTTTGGAGCATCTGTAATTAGCCTCAACTCAAGCATTTCGTAGCTTCCCAGCTTTTCTCTGGCTCCTTTTGTCTGCATGCCGCTCTGACTCTGTCTTCTAAACTGATCTTTAATCCCTGCCCCACACCTGTGGCTTTTAGTTTTTTTACTGACTTTCCTGTTACTCCAAGGCAAATACCCCACATTGTCACGAAACGCTTTGAATCCATGCATTTAGAAGTCACCTTGACAACCTAGAAGTAAATCTATTTAGTCAGATGTGTTGTTCAGATCTTGTAAGAGACGCTTACAAGTGTTCAGGATGGAACAGGTTAAAAAAAAAAAACCAAACAAACAGGAAAAATAACCTCCTCTGATTTTTTTTTTCCAGGTTGTACTTTTTTGTAGCACAATTCTATAAAATACAGACTCGGATTGATCCCATTGTCTCATCAGTGTGGCTGATCAGTCATCCTGCAATGATGGCCAACCAACTCAACAGCTAGGGTCTTAGAGGGGCTTTCAAAACAGGAAGAGCTTTGTGCACAGTCAACAACTGTGTGTTTATTTGGTCATCTGTGTGTGTTTAAAATTTTATGTTTCCTTTTTATCAAGTGCGATTAGCAAAATTAAGTTCAGAACCCAGTTATAGAGAGCTGCTTTCTATTTCACAGATAATAAAACTAGTATACAGATTACAGTGTTGGAGTCTGCTTACTGTAAATGGCACCACTTGACTCTGTGAATGGGCTTTTGTGCCCCCGCTTAAGTGATGTGGACCACCAAGGAAAGCAACCCCCATTTCTTTTCACCTCAACAGGTATCATGTCCCACCAGTTAAGTTGTGAAATTCATCCTTCTGTTTGGCTGTTTGCCAGTTGTAGTTTGTGGGTGTAGAACAGCAAAATCATGGAGTCTGTACTTGCATTTTTTATTTATAGCTATGCTGACATTTATGCTGCTCTTGTTGAGGGGAAAAAAACCAAGGCTGTGCTTTGATTGTGAATTGCCTGTGCTTTTTATGAGAGCCAAGAGCTGCTCTTTTAATTCCTAATGTGGATACCTGGTGATTTTCTCTAAAGTTGGTCTGGAAGCCTTTAATTTTAGTTGGTCAGTGGAAAACCTATAATGAAGGGGTTATCTTATGATCCCAATATTGCCTTACCTCTTCATTTAGTAGCTATAAATGTTTATGACTGTACTGTTCATTTTTGAACTGTAGCTGGTTAACGACTCTTTGATTTGCCTCAAATTTGTTGATTTATAACAAGTACTTTAGGGTCGAATTGTGTTTTTTCATATTCGAAAGAACAAGAATCATAACATTCTTGCTGATGGATGATCTTCATAATAAGTGTGCAAAAAGTCTTTCTGATTCTTTGCCTCTTCTTGTCTACATTTTTTATATCTTTTATATCATTTACAGGCACGTACAACAAATGTTGGACTAGAGGTGCATTCACACGCACTATTTGGTGCTTCCTACACCTCTTTTTTAACTTGTCCTGTCCAACAGCTGAGTAAACAGATAAGAGCTAAAGGCCTCCTGTGTTGGACAGATTTTCCTGTTACAAAAGGAGTTTATGAATCTTCTGACACGCAAGGTGTATTTTTGTATAAACCCCTTTTGTACTTGAAGCTAAACTTTTATTTATATTGATTTTATAGTTTATTCTGAAAGGCTTAAGAAAAACATGTTATAGCCCCTTTAAATCAGCAGTTCTCAATTTTTTTCAGACCACTGGGCAGTTTTATGCAAACAGAGTTTAACCCGAATGGAGACTGTGAAGAAGGGGCGCAAAAATACATATGGTAATTACCCCCAGCCATTATGGGCTTTTAGTGTGGGTGAGGTGCATTGTGAGAGTTTTCTTTTTTTGTCATCGTTCTTACTGGCTTATTAGTTTCTTTATTAGAAGAAAGCATTGTGAGTGTTGGCTGACTGTCATGCCGTCTTCCGCATAACCAGATTCAGGTCAGTCTATAAAATCTAGTTCAATGAATGTGCTGAACTAAATTCAACATTGTTCATGGCTCTTGGGGTGTTCGTGCTTTAAATACCTTTTTACTCCATCCTAATGCACCACAGATGGCAAACGCTGTTTATTACCAAGCAAATGTAGTACACAGTAAACTGCACTATAAATTAAATTGGCATCAGTTGCTATTTTTTCTTCATTAGTAGCACATAGTAAGAACTACAATACAGAATATAAACACGTGTCGAAGTGTGTAGCTCTAGTCTAATTAGGGATGGATTTTCTTTGTTACGCCATCAAAAGAGAATGCCATCATGATGTCACTTGTTAAAGGTCATACCGTATAGCTTCTAATAGCAGCCCCAACATTTATTATAAAAATCTGGCAGCTGGCCTGGTGTTTATTGTAGACCGGCGTCTGTTGGACATAGGCTTTTATTCTATCACTGACAAAATGGCAATGGGTAATGGGTTCCTTTTGTGGTGAAATTCGGTCAAGAAATGCAGACGACACCAGATTAACATTTCAGGATCTTTTGAAATGATGAGAACGTTGTTTTATGTTCTGTTAGCATTGGCTTTGAACATTTTTTTTTCTATTTAAAGCATAATCAATATATGTGTCAAAATACTCTTTACTTTCATGTGAATAATTTTCTGGAGACGCTCACACCTTTCTGTTGGTGTTCAACAATCCCTGTTAAAACAAGTTCTTCTTATTCATCGCGCGCTTTCGTTACACCTCCACCAGGCAATTGTTTGCTTGTTGCTCTTTCTACTGCCATCTTCTCCATATCACCCATCTCCTTGCGCCATTCTTGAATACGTTTAGGATCCACCCCAGAAGTGCCATGCAGATTACTCACCAGAATGTTCTTTGGTGTATGCCACTGCACGAAGTTTAAATGCTAAATCGAATAAGCATGTCTTGGACATTGCTACACTAGCTCACAATACGAATACCACAGACACCCAGTGTTTGCACGACCCGGGGAAGATGGGCGGATTTTAAAGGAGCCCAGCCACTATTAGAGACTGGCGTCCAACAGTAAAAAAGTGTAAAAATGTTTGGTTGTTTTGGATAATTTTTTTTTTAATTGTAAGGCAAAGGCCTTTAATAGTATGTGATAACAAAAAGATTTGGGTGGTTTTTGCTGGTCTGTCTTTTTTTCTCCTGACAAAGAAAAACTGTTGATTACACATCTTATGTAAAATGTGCTACAATCACAACAAAAATTATGTTTTTGGTTTTTTTTTTTTTTTATTGTCCAATGTTGTGCCTTTGGCATACCATAGTTCAATTGCAGGACATGATGTGTCAGAACACCACAATAAATTTTTCCTTTTGTACATGCTGTAAAAGTCCCAGAAGAGATTATTTTTATCTGTTTGTGAACTCATTTCAAAAAGCTTTATATAGTATTCTTCTAGAGCCGACAACAAAGCATTGCATATCAGCAAAACAAAAAGCGTTTATAAAGGCCATGCTTTGATTCACACGGATCAAAGACAGAATAGATCAGAACCACCTTGTACTCGTATGGGGAAGTGCAAAATAATTCAACAATAATATCACCGTGATAATAATATGTTAAAAATGTCAAATATATGCATCAGTTAAAAGCTTATAAGCGGTTTTATTTCTGTAATATTAAAAATACAAATTTTGTTACACTTTTTGTTTTACTTAAGAAAACAATGAAAATTTGAAATACCCAAAAAAACTGTTTTTTGCATTTTTAGCATGTGGCACAAAATTTTAATTTTTATGATTGGGAATATATTGCATTTCTGAGTATTTTTTTTATCAAAATCAGGAGCAGATGAAAAAATGGCATTTGAAAAAGATCATATTTGTGATGTTGAAAATTTGGTGGGCGGACCACAAGCTCCTTGCTCTTAGCTCGCAGCAACAGTAAGGGGAAGGGGAGTGGGGTTGCTTCCCACCAAAGGCACCCACAACTCAAAGTTAACAAATAAATTATATTTGGTTTATTATTATCATATTATACCTTATGTAATAGGAATACTCATCTAATCTTAAATTAATTAAAAATATTTATTTTATCAACTTGTAAAATGTTGCCTATACATAAGAAATGCTCTGTAAAACTAGTATATTTAATAAATCAAAACATTATAATTGAAAGCATTGAGCAATGTATGAATTATTCTTGATGATAAAGCTGAATAAACTGTGTCATTTTTTTCATTCTTGTTGCAAAGTCTAATTACATGGTGGGTGTTTTCTTCCCAGAGAGCAGAAAGTGCAAATGGCCTTAAATAAAGATCATGTTTTTTTTCCCCTCCATTGTCACTTTGGTTTTATGGAATAATCAGATTGCCAGTTCATGGAGTTGTACTGTTTTTAGTTTTATTTGAGTTTGATTGTAAGAAGGCAACAACTTGATCCATGTTTAGATTTCGACACTCAAGGCTGTAACTGTTTTAGCTTTTGCTGTACTCTTGAACCTCTGTAGACAATCATTAATCGGGACATGACGTGAAAGAAGAGGGTTTCGCTCTCAAAAAACAAAACAAAAAAATTAAACTACCCTTCGTCAATGCAGTTAACCAGAAGTCTGCAATATGTCGGCAGATGTCGACATCATGGGGGGTCTTGTAACCTCTTCACGTTCCATGGTATTTGCGTGGTGCGTCAACAATCTACTCCCTCTTCCTCATTTCCTGTTCTGGTTTCTTGTGATGCAGTCCTCCTTTTCTTCTGCTAGTTTTGGCATTCTCTCTAATCTTGTCAACTTTTGTCTTATTATTATCTTTGCAGTGGAAAAAGCCAAAGTATCTAATTTTGCCTGTCTGTATTTCTGTGGGTCCTTTGAATCCAGTGTTCCCTGAAATCTTGGGCATTTCACAGAGATATAATCAATATTTGCTCTGTAATTTTCTTTCCAAAGGTCAAATGGTACCGCATGGTTGTTTTGAGTAATAACCCCACCCCCTGCTTTTTATTGTATGCTTGCAAGAAAGTTTCTCTTGGAGGCAAAAATGCTGTTCGAAGGAACAAATGGTGACAATTTAAAATAGTGTATTTATTACAACTCAAAGTGTAATCTCTGGATGCACTGCTTTTATGTGTCTACACCTTTAATTTTTGGGTTGCTAGTCTGTCTAAGTTTCTCCAGCGTAGGGGTTGACCGCCTTTAAACTTTAACTTCTGGGAACCTAGTTTGCTTCAAATGGTTGTGTGAAAAGCGGAGGAGGGGTGTTTGGGACTTGTGCGTGTTTTTTTTTAAGCTAAAACTAAAAAGAGGCGGGTAGATGTCCAATAAAAAGGACAGGTCTGCTGTTCCACTCTTCTTACTGTCAATATCCCATCATACTTTGCATTCCCTCTTACAGAATTTTTATGTCCTTGGGTTTGGAGCCAGATCTGTCACATTATTGCCAACAGTAACACTTTCTTCTTTTGGCAAAAATCTACGACGTTCCCATTTGAATGATACCACATGAAATAACATTTTAGAATGCATCGGACTTTCACAGCACAAGAAAAATTCTGATAAGATTGTAAAGAAACAACCCTAAGGCTTTCACTTCTCAGTGCAAATAACCAAAGCCGCCACACTGGCGCAGTATTGCAGTCAATAAGCAATAAAAAGTATCAACCGACTGTCATACGAGTCTTTATGGGCACAATAAATGTAAACCTCTCCGTGCATTTAGAAAACAGTCGTTTGAATGTCTTTGAACTCCACATGCTGAAGCATCTGGAAAAAGTACTGCATCAAGTACAGCCATAGAAAGAATACTTGTTCTAATCTGAATGAGCTGCACATTTAAACAGACACTCCAAGCCTTGCCTCACACATCGCTCTAATGTCCTCCAGGAACCATCTGTTTATCCGTTCAACCATTTATCTTTCCTTCCCGGTCTCTCTTGCAGGATGTGAAAATATTTAGAGCGCTGATCCTGGGTGAACTGGAAAGAGGGCAGAACCAATACCAAGCCCTGTGCTTCATCTCGCGCCTCAACCGCAATGAGATCATCCCCAGTGAGTCCATGGCTCGTCTCAGACAGGTACAATGTGTGCAATGTGTAAAATTTTTGTGTGCATCATCTGGACCCATTTCAGTATCACAAGAAGATGTCAGAAATGTATGAATAGACTTGACTTGTTAGTAGCTTTGGATTTATGTGTGCATCATTCTTGATTTGTAACTTGTGTCTGCCTGTTTGTAAGTTTGGATTTGTGGGTGCGTACATAGCAGGCATCAGCGCAAGGTCATTCTAAAAACCCACAGAGCGGAGAGGGTCGATTAGCCCACCGGCCTGCACTGATCTGTGGGTAATATGTACACACAAACTGGATGAGACTATTCTGATGATGTGGTGATTGAAGGAATACATTAGGATCTTCCACTAAGAAAGCTACTTGGAGGCAGATTGACAGTTGCTGAAACTGAAGAAACTAAGGATGTTTTGAGTAAAGTATATTAAGACACGCCACATTGTTAGGTGCAGTCTTAAGTAGAGGGTCTATTTCTGTCCTTAACCCATGCACAAAGTGCACCGTATTATAAGGTGCAAAAAAAAAAAAGAAAACAGTGAGTTTAGATGATCTTTATTCAACTATTTAGCAATCCACTCACATTATCTTTTAATCAATCCTCTTCCACAAAACATCTGCAGTGTTTGAATTAAAAAGCTGCGTAATCAAACATGCCGGCTTCCCTTTCGCCGTTGTCGTAGTCGCTCTCATTGTCAGGTGGTTGGTCAACATTTGTGCCGGTTTCTGCAGTGACTCGGGATGTGGTATAATTTTACCGCCAACCACATTGTTTCCTAGGGGCACAGCTTGCCAGATTCACTGTTTGTGACCCACCTGTGTCCCTCAAAATGTGCACAGCGCGCTCATCCGTGCACCCGTGTGTTAGCCAGAAATGGTCCGACAGTCAATTGAGCGGAGCGCTTCCCAAAGTCGCACAAGAACATTTTTACAGATTCTGGAACTTGGTACACACAAAAGACGCACTAGATTATTAACCTTTATAAATAAGATGGAGACAGATTCCAGTTGAAGGAGTCTCCATTCATTTTTATTCATTATGATGTTGTCCTGCTGTTTTCATCAGACTTAAAAGCAGACTTTTTTGACAATGATCCTTGACTCAAACAAAACATGTAATGAGGATTTTTATGACCTTTTACTCCCAGTACAGTTGTCAGATGTTAAATCCACTCAGACCTTGAAATCGTTTATAGAACCAGTTGATTTTGTTTTATAAATGTAAAGCATTTTATGTTGGAGTGAATGGGGACTCCCTGGTTTGTTCGACAAACGTCAAAGGGCTGTGATGAACTGGCTCTGGTCTGGCTCCAGCTACTTCCGATTTACACGACTCAAAACAGAAATTGCGGGGTTGCCTTTTGGTCTGGAGCCATAAGTTTTAGTCGTAAAAGACTGGAATGCCTTTTATAGGTTAGGAATGACGCACTCCTCCCCCAAGTAGAGGAGTATTTTGTGGTTTTTGAGCCTACTCACAGCACACCATTCATTCTCTGCAGGTTTCCATTTGACACCAAGGTATAGCTTATTTGACTGACATGACTGTTCTGGTGCCATTTTTGTTCAAACAACACATAAACGTGTATATAGTCCACAGTATGGTTGAAGTGTGAGTGCATGGACATGGAACAGCTTGAGGTCATTTGTTCGGTTCTATTGGTCATATAAACTTAAGAGAGAAAATGAAACTATTCGGATTGTAACAAATGATTTCCTATCGTGAAAACAGAAGTATCCATCTGTAGCCAACGTTGAGTCTCTGCTGGAAATGTGGGCCCACACAATCCAGAATTTGCTTGGTAAACGCTGAAATCCACAGTGCAATTGATGTACTTGCTGCAGATTGAATATGACGAACCCTAGTTGTCACATTGTCTGTAGGCCTTACATGATAATGGATATTGGATATACTTGGATATTTTGAAAAGGCCTGTAGCAGAGCAGCTGCTCCTCCACATTGAGAGGAACCAGCTGATGTAGTTCAGACATCTGGTCAAACTGTCTCATGGATGCCTTCCTGCTGATGTTGTATGTACTGGCATGTCCAACGGAGAGAAGGCACTGGGCCAGACAGAGGACACGCTGAAGAGATTTTATCTCTTCATTTGTCTGGGAATGCCTTATACTTTGAATGCAAAGAAGTGAAAATTGGAGAATAGAAATTCAATGAGCAGAAATTTTATTAGATTAAAATAAAAATAGAAAAAAATTACAAATCAATATTAGCTTACTGTTTGAACGGTAACCAGTGTGAATAAATGTCAGTAATAAAGTGCTTGTGGCCCAAGTTATCAGGACCTACTCCTTATTGATTTTGGGAAAAGTTCTTTATTACAAAAAAGGGAATTCTTATACCAACTGAAACTGAGTCATAATATAATTGCACAACTGACAGACTTTTAAACATGAGTGTTTTCCTGCCAACTTGGTGGAATTATTTTCAAAATGTCTATAAAAAGGGACAAACTTTTTTAAAGCAAAACTTTCTTAGATGGAAAGCATAAATGGATCCTAAAAATAAAGAGTACTTGTATGAAGACGTCTCATTATGCTAGCAGGTTTTTTTTTTTTTTTTCTTTTGCATAATTAATTCTGAACCACGCTCTTTTATGTTTTCTCAGAAAAATCCTCAGGCTATCCGGTTGGCAGAAGAGCGCAGGGGACTGGAGCAGCTGACGGTGAGCGTTGCTGTTAATCTTAGCAGAGCCTGGCAGCTCAGTCCTCACATCCACAACATGTGCAGTGAAGCTCGGGAGGCCATTTACACCAGGGAGGCCGATGTCAAATATTGGCTGGACAAAGGTAATTATCTCCCATCCGAGAACAAACACTGCTTGTTTCTTTGTTTTCCATTGTTTTCTAGATTTTTGGATAATCTGTTCAGAGTATGCTATGCCTCCATCACAGCACTTCTTGGTTCTATTACCATATCTTCTGCATTATAGGGCACACGGGATTATAAGGCACACCGTCAATGAATGGTTTCTTGTTGAACTTATGTCATATGTAAGACGCAATAAGCAAAAACCAAAGAGTCAGAGTTAGTCAGACTTAGTCAGTCAGACTTTAACTGCATTGACTGTACTTCTCGAACTTGTTTGACACACACTACACGTTAGCCACGTTAGCGTATTCACAATGCCTGTGACTCCCAACCTTGGTAGTAACACGCAAAAAACCCCAAAAAACTGACGGATACTGCTAAAACGAACGTTACTGTGACTACACTAACTAAATCACAGCCTTACATGATACATTTTAGCATATTTATCACCAAAATACGTTAGCGTATTTACTATAACACCCAACCTTGTTTGCAATACGAAAAGAATAGACTGACATTTTGACAGAGCGTCATGTACCTCTCAAAATTGCGTTGATATCAGTAACCACAATGAATTCATATAAAAGGCACTCTGCATTAAAAAAAATTCAGGCTTTTAAGTGCACTTTATAGTGCCAAAAATACTGTACTTTAAGTTCTATTCATTGTAGCAGTTTGAGACAGCTGAACAATTTTCCCACCTTTCATATTTTACTTTTCCTATAGATTAAAAAAAGTTTCCTTAATGATTTTTTTTAATGACGCCTATTTGATTTTGAATGAACAGTCTTAATAAATCCAATTGTCCACACTGAAGAGGATTCGTGTGGCTGCGTATTCGCCCACTGACAGCTCTGTTATGAGGAAAACAATGTGGACGGTCACGGTTTAGAAAGCACAATCATCTGCTGTGGGAATCTCAGTAGCACCTCTTTAACATAACAAAGCTGCTATTTTGTTATCGCCCTCCAGTTCAATGAGGAGTTTAATAGAGTGAAAAAGAAAAAGGCGAGAGAATCACACCTGTCAGGCGGAATGCTCTTGTTTTAAGTGCCACAAGCTGTGATCTTAATGCGTCTGTTATGTGTTCTTTAGGAGTGGACGGGTCCGTATTTGAAGTCCTGCCCCAGACAACAGAACTGCCGAGCTTGCAGGCCTGTCATTCCACTAAAGACTTGTGGCAGCCATGTGTCTGCACATACAGCTTGCGTCTGGAGTGGTACCCGTGTCTGCTCAAGTACTGCCGCACCCGGGACTCCACAGGCAAAGCCTCCACCTATAAGTGTGGCATAAAGAGCTGCAGCAAAGGCTACTATTTTACATACTATGTTCCCGAAAAACAACTCTGTCTATGGAATGAGGAGACTTAGCGTTGTGTCTGAGGCATCACTGACGAAAAAAAAGAACATTCTCTCCCCCCATTCGTCAAGTCGGTGCTTCAGAATACACCTTAAATGCCGTAAAGCCGGTGTGATGATAAGGGAAGTTGTCTCAAGCAGAGATTGCTGGGATTTAGAACTGTTCTAAATGATCCACAGGAGACCAAAACATTCGAGGAAAGATCTTTAAACTTTGAACTGTTCTTGGTGGAATATGCCTCATTAATGCTCAATTCACTGTGACTTTGCCAAAAAAAAATTAAAAACTGTCACTTTTGTGCCTTTTTTTGGAAGAAATTTTGATTCAAATGACAACAAAAATGACCTCTCAAATGAATATGCACGAAGCTGGACACGAATGACGCATCAAACAGCAGCAGTCTGGCCCCCTCTGTCAACAGGAGAAGGAACATGGATGAAACCCTTCTGCAAAGCTTGATAAGAAACTGTGCAAGCTAGAATCAAGCTTTTTTTTTCACAATAAAATAAGCTGGCAGACAAAGACGGAGCCTCGCAAAGTTTAATTTATTTTGGCTGCAAAAAACATATTTTTAGTCTACGTTATTGTAAACCTTGCTGTTTTTCTTTCCTTGTTATGTTCATACTAATTAACTTCATGGCCATTTTTTAAACCACAGATCCTCAACTGCAAGTGAATTCAACAGTTTTTCCTTGTTTCTGTTTTCATCCGTATATGATGCCCATGTGTTACTTTTGTGGAATTAATTGTCATAAAACAGCAAATTTACTGATTTCGTTATTAATATAGCAATGATTTTAATAGAATTTAACCCAGTTGTGTTCATAAGGGAGTCAGAAATATTATAATTCTCACATTCTAAGTCTGTTTAAAGTGCCAAATAGACCAAAGGTGAAATAGTTGCTTTCAGAAAGTGAACTGTCTTTTATATTCTATGAAACAAGTTCCCCAGTGGTGTTTTTTCTTTCTTTCATATTTGGATGAACTTAAAAGTATGGTGCAGCTAATTTAGTGTTCATTATTGCCATCTTCTGGTGAATGAGTGTGATGGCTTCTTGTGTTTTCTGTTCTCAGCAGGTTGCCTTGTTTAGTTCAGCCTCTCCATGTGAATATCTAAATCGTCTATAATTTATTCATCTAAGATTCCTGATTGTGATATGTATGGAGCACTTCTGGGACCAAGTTAAGTTAAAGTGATGGGTTGAATTTTGAACGATCTCTTCAATTTTGGCCTTTTACTGTGAGATATTCCTTCTTGTTTGTGTTTCAAGTTTTTTTTCCCTTTGTGTTTACCTAAAGAACCAAATGAGTGAAACATTTCTGCTTGTAGCCTTTGATCAAGTGCCTTACCTTTTTCAATGATTTTTGTCATATAATAAAAAAAATATATAGAAAGTGTTAAACTTTGTGTTTTTTTGTGAATACATTTTTCTTGTAATAAAATTTGGAGAGAAAAAAATAACCCGTATAATTAATGCGTAATTGTGTGTGCCTGAGAAATACTTTTGTAAGAGTTATCCAGGAATATGAGCCTAATTAATTGACAACTTGTAGTTTCGACACTTGCCACACGATGTCGCTGCTGTGCAGAAACCAGCTTGTGTAGCTTTAAAGGAGGACAATGCCTTTTGATGTTCAATATTTAAGCCATTTTAGGTTTTAAATTGTCTATTTTTCTCATTAAAATAAAGTGGAAACTAGCGTACATTAAAATTAGGTTAGGTGCCGGAAGGTAGAACAGCGTACAACAAGCAGCGAATCCGAAGATGCTCAAGGAGGCGGATAGCGGCTAATGCTATTTCAGTGACCGCTGGAAAGCCTACCTGAAGAGGACAAGAACCCTCAGCATGTAAGCGGACAGACGGCCACATGTTTGCCATCAAGGTAATGCCGTTGTGGTATTTGCTACTGAGCTGTAATTCCAAATATTTTATGCGTTAGCTTGAACCTGAATAGCCAGCTTGCTATTGCCACAGCGACGCATCCTTCATGTGTCCCCCGACGCTCGCCGTCATTCTTGGTGTTCGGCTGAAATTTAAGCAAAATGCTGAATTTTTACCCAATTTCTGTCTGTGGACAAATCTAAAAGCATTCTCCCTTACAAACAGAAAACAGAAGTTTGGAAACCCTGATACAAACAAAGCAGGACAAACAAACCTTTTGTACAATTAATCCTTAAAATATATATATATGATAAAAAATGTATACAACTTTCCAATTTGCTCTAGTAGGTTAGCTTACAGTTTTTTTATGACATATTCCTTACATCAATCTTAGTACAACCCTATTTTTACTTTCTTTGAATACATGTATTTATAATTTTACTACACAGTAATTCCATATCCTTTTTTTTTGCTGTAAAATTGGACCTAAATTGAAATCAAGACGGTCTCATCTCTTTTTATAAAAGATTCAAAGAGTAATGATAAAAAATAAAATTCATAAATCAAAGATAAGGTAAAAACAATTTGAAAAATGATTTTAACTCCACTTAACTGTTAAATATCTCCAAAGGATTTATTCCAAACTGCATCACATGTGTCATAACTCGTATGTTTGTTTAAAACCAACAGTTTTATAGCTTATAACTTTTTGAAACCTGAACATTAAACTTTGAATGAAAAATGTTCTAACAGCGAGCTGGTGACATTTCTACGTCATTTAAAACCAAACTGATGTATTCGGCAAAAGTACTGGTGAGTTCAGAGACTACTAAGGAAAGAAACAAGCTTTCCAAAACTAAAATGTTTCTTGCCATAGAGGACATCAAACTGAAACAAAAATATTCCACTAAACACAACTGAACCTACTTTTTTCCCCATATTTTAGATATGCTTTTAGATATGCTTGCAGCTGTGAGTCTCAGAGATCACATAACTACATGATTTTTTTCCTGTTTTCTTGATTAAAATAGAAAAAAATCTTGATGACCTTTTTTGTATTATTTAAATTGTATACTTTATATATGATCTTGTATGACTTTTATTCCAACATGTGTTAACATAGACCTAATGTACAGGAAATATATTTTTTTGTCATAAAACTGAGCAAAATAGGTTATTTGTGCACATTCTGTTTATTTTTTAATCAATAGATGTTGATATTTTACACACCAGAACAACTATATGTTATCATATTTTAGTTTGATGTGCTTTTAAAAGAGAGCATTAAGCTGTTAGGAATCGTTTTGCTCCTTCCTGTCTTAAGGGGCCAGATAAGCAACATCTCAAGGTCTTCGTCCAGATTACTTGAGAACTGTCTGCGGAATGACCTAAAAAACCATGATTGTAACCAGATTACTTGAGAAGTTTCAACAAAGATTCCGGGAAAAACTATAACAAATCATGGGAGGTACACCCTTAAGCTATAAGAGATGGGACGAAAAAGAATTCGGGGGCTTCTATCGATGATTGGGTTGTGAGATGCTGAAGATCTTCCGAGTTTACTCTTGAATAAACAGACCCTCTGAGCAAACAGCAGATTCCAGTTTTTATTCTGAGTCCACTTTTTTCCCCAAAAAGCAAACATTGTTTTTTAAGCTAAAATTTGTACCCGTGCATGGCTGCAAGTGTACATTTTTGCCTTGTTCGCGCACGCTGACACAACAATATATCTTGATATTTGTTGTTTCAAAATGGATCAGTCGTCTAACAACATTCCAAATATTCCACTGTCCTCATGAGAAATTGTCGAGACGCTGTGTCTGCTAACCTCTAAACCAATTTAGAAACAAGCCTGATGTCCCTGAGCGTGCATGTCCTTGCAGTGCCGAAAGGGTGGTTCTGTCTGTCGGCATGGTCTCACCTCCTTGCACAAACGTCAGAGCAGAAGAAGAGACATCCCCTTCACCCCCTCTAAACCCTCAGCCAGCTGACTATGCTACTGTTATAGTTCAAGCAAAGGCTAATTGTGTTTCACTTTAACAAAGGGTACACAGTCCAAGTCCTTGTCTGTCCTTTTCTACTGTAAGCGATATAACGGAGCAATGCGTGCCTCTGTGCAGCTTCCTTCACCCTGTATTGGGATTTGGTTCAAGTTAGTTTTGCTCCTCTAGTTTTTGGGAGGTTGTTGCAGCTTCTGTCCTTTGTGTCGTCTTCAGTCAGGAAGATGGCCCTCCTCGTCGTTTGTGCGCTTTTCACCCTGTCCTGCTGGATGTCGTTCTACTTCATCTTGTGCAACATCAACTGGCGCCGCAGCTACGAGTGGAACTGTCGCCTCGTCACCCTGGTGCACGGCATCCTGGCTGTCTGCATCACAGCGTACATAGGCTACGTGGACGGCCCCTGGCCCTTCACTTATCCAGGTAGGACAGTGATGCAATGAAGTGACAGCGATGACAGCAATGTTGCTGTAATGAAACTAATCTTAATTTTGCAAATGTATTTTTAACCTGTGGATGACTTTTAACAGGCGCAGTTACAGTAATATGTTGTAAAGTATGAGAATAAAAACATCAAGAAAAGTTTGTAACTCTAAGTGAATGTTGTGTGTTTTTATCTTTTAACAGCTGCACATTCTAAAACGTGTTTTATTACACAAATTGCATGACTTTTTGTTCATATTTTAAAGACTAAAGCCTATTTGTTTCTGTTTGCCTACACCAGGTACTAAGAACACCCCTCTACAGATAAGTGCTTTGGTGCTAAGCTTGGGCTACTTTATTTTTGACATGGCCTGGTGCGTGTACTTCCGCACAGAGGGACCTGTTATGCTAGCCCACCACACCATGAGCATCCTGGGAATCCTGTTGACCCTATGGCTGGGGGAGTCGGGCATTGAGTCCTGCGCCGTCCTCTTTGGCAGTGAAATCACCAACCCCCTCCTGCAGGCACGCTGGTTTCTTAAACAGACGGGCCGATACAGGACTTGGCTGGGGGACGTCGTGGACGTCATGTTCGTGCTGTTGTTTGTGACGATGCGAATCTTTGTGGGAGGTACAATGCTGTACTGTGAGCTGATCTCCCCAAGGCCCAGATTCTTTATCAAGTGCGGAGGAGTGGCGATGTACGCTCTGTCCTGGGTCTTCATGGTGGACATTGTTCGATTTGCCACACGGAAGAGAAAGGGCTGGCACAGACAGAAGGAAGAACTTAAGGAGTCTTTAACAGCCAATGGACATGAAGGAAAGAGGGCCTGACTTCCGAGTCAATCTACAGTGAGAAACATCCACTGGCTTTGGATGCTCAGTCAAAAGAAAGTCCAACTTTCTGTATGTTATTGACCTTTATTCTTGCTTTTTTCAAAAATAAATATTTTATTTCCTGTCTTCAAAGTTCTAACAACTGTGTGTTTTAGAACATAAATTATGTCAGGAGAGCAGATGTTGCAACCAAGGGTTAAATAGTTTCTTAAAAAGCACTTCTAAAAATGATAAAAACACGTTCTGCAAAGTAATGCGGATCATGTCACCTAAAAAACCAAAGCACTTTCTAAAAAAGCACATGTTTTACCGGCAGTGAACTGTGGCCTCGTCGTACATGGTGCTGCTCCAGAGGAGAGTTCAGTGTTAGGAAAGAGGCAGTTTATATGCCAGGCAAAAAGGGAGCCTGTCAAGAAGTTTTAGCCATAAAAAGGAAACGGCTAGGACGTTCCTTTAAAATTCTTTAAATGCCTTATGAGAAGCTTTTTAAAAAGCTGCCTCAGGGATATGTAAGAATATCACAGAGATAACATAAACTAGAGAAAAAGATGGGTGCTAAATGTAGGTACTTTGTAGGTAGGTAATGTCGTCTAATGTTCCGGTATGTTTCATAAAGTGTCTAAAAAAAGTGTACTTTGTTTTGCTCCTCTTAACCCACAAGATCCCAGATCTTGTGGACATTTCTGATTTCGGATTTACTTTTTCTGTGACACTGATGTCACCATAGGTTCTTTTGGGTTAAGCATACATCAACCATCTATTTTTTTCTATGACACCATAATTTTGTATTAGTTTTGGATGTTTTAAACAGTTTTCTAACATAAAAAAAAAGAACTTTATGTGCAAATAAATCTCCTGTTAGACTGTAAGAAACATTTCAAACATCATGCACTCTACCAGATCTGTACTGAAATCTTTTAGTTAGATGAATTTACAAATATTTAAATAAATTGTGTGTGTTTCTGGTTTTTCCCCTGTCAATAATTGTGAGATGAAGAGTTTTTAGATTTTTATTGGAATATTTTTTGAAACACCACTTCTTTGAAGCTTTCTCTTGCAATCCATATAACTATTTAGTCAAAATAGAATTGTCATTGTTGCATCAATGCTTATGCTTAATTGTAATCCAAAAAAATCACACACTTATTGTCCTATCATTTTTATAAGTATGTTTCTTTTTTGCTTGAGATTTAAGTTGCAGTTTATTTGAACTCCTTCATATCTAAGTAACTGTGTACCTACAGTGTTTTTTGTACCAGACTATGTCTGTTAAGGAATCTTTTTGTGCATAAAAAAGTAAAAATATTACTTTTGTGTCCCATTTTTGTCTGAATTGACTCTCACAGTGTTGGTTTGTATTTTTTCACTTTTACAGTAAGCTTAAATTTTTTGTTGAAAAAGTTTTCCTTTGTAATCTATTTAAAAATCACGAATAAAAAATGTGAATTGTAGGATTTAAACATCAAAAAGTAAGTTAAAGCCTGCGAGTTTGCATGAATCAGCAGTTACATCAACTGACCACACGATGGCAGTGTATCAATTTACATTGTAATGTCATGGAGCAAACATGGAAGATCTAATCATATTTATAATCTGATGGATAAAAGGAAAACTGTTTCAGCTCACAAATCCAGAATTGTATCAGAGCTTTCTTTTTTGTTTTTAACTTTAAACGTTGTTATTTTCTCTGTAAAATATGAAACGCTGTGTTCTGCAAATTAGTGTGGTGGGCATCAATAGGACTGCAGTTCACTGCTGAATGAAAGCTATTTTATACAGGTTCCTTTATTAATCTCGGCAAGCAATTTAGCTTCTAAAATCACCTAAAGGCTAAATCCCATGTACTTTATATTTAGACCAGGGATTTCTTTTTTAAGGGTGGAAAATAAAGCTGAGGTCACAAAAATCCATGTGCTCATCAATAAGATACACTAAAAGGACAACTAATTGGTGTTTATTGACTTCACTGGACAGTTTGTTCTCAAAAAATGGTGGGCAAGGGCAGGGGTGGGGTTGGGGGTAGAGTCAATCCACAAACAATATCCTTATGGTCTGTGGGATAGTTCTATTTTACCTGCTGTACAAGCTGTGAATTGACTGTTTTCTCCTGATAAGCCATTATTTATTTCCTTTGGGGAACTAAGGAAACATTCATCAGCATATTAGGGTGTTCTTGTGCATTTACTGGACCAATCACTGAAATTATTATCTCTTAAAAAAACATTCTCTGACACACAAAAAAAATCTTTTTAAATTCTTTCATATAGTGTAATTATTTGTTTACACCAGAAAGTAGGGAAAAAAAACTCCCACAAAGAGTTTGATGTAAGCAATTGCATATTAATAATTTAAAGATATGCCAAAGATATACACGAGATTTAGAAGAAAAATCTTTCTATTAGCAGGAATTTGCAACTTAACGGTAAATGAAACTTTTTGTTTTATTAGTGAAATGATTGCCTTTAGTGGAAAAAAGTGAAATCCTCAAGTTACTGTAAGTTTGGCTAAGGCATCCTCTGTAACCCAACAAAGCTTAACTGTCTCTGGCATTGAATGTTCACATCATGGACAATAATAAAATGATACAAATAAAAGTAGCGAAAACACACAACAAATAAGCAGGTGTTCAATTAATCGTAATTTTTCAGATAAAAAAATCGTAATTAGCGGAAAGGTGTGCAGTCTGAAGCATTGAAAAAAATACTTCAAAAGAAACTTGTATGTCCTGCTGTCAAAATATGCTAACTATATCCCAACTATATTTTTACCTATTGTCAAATCGCTCCCAGTGGTATTGTAAATATGATTAGTTTACAGCAAAATAAACAAATGAGTTTATTTTTTAAGATATGTTTTCTGCTTAACAGCAGAAATTAATCAGTAATTCACCTCTGAGTTGTGGGCAGGACTGTTGGCTAAAGTAAGCCACTGCTGATATCCCATCATTCCTATGTTTACACTCTCTCCTGCTAGCTTACAGCCCC
Source organism: Oryzias celebensis (assembly GCA_014656515.1). NCBI lineage: Eukaryota > Metazoa > Chordata > Actinopteri > Beloniformes > Adrianichthyidae > Oryzias > Oryzias celebensis. The sequence goes on along the minus strand of BNCR01000012.1, from coordinate 64,833,171 downwards.
TCACGAGCCAAAGCTAACACTACTGGTGCATCTATAGCCAAGCTAAACTGACAGCTTTTCAATGATGCATCTCGATTTGAATAAAGGAATACTCAAAAATGCAGATCTAATTTTAAATGATTTTCTTCATCATTAGAAAAACACTACAAGAACATGCTAAAAAATACAATTCTAATTGGAGTGGGACTATAAACACTTTTTAATGTTTTAGTCTCAGCTATCAATTTGTAAATGTTTCATTTAAAACAAAACAGCAAAACAAAAATGTTGTTTGGAGCAAAAGACAAGTTGGTAGTTTTGTTTTTTAACCTTTTTAACAGTGTGTACTGACAGACAGTATGCTAAAAGTTGAAGGTGGAAAAAAAGCTCCTCTCTCCCGGCGGAAGTGGTCTATGGAAGCGCTACTGGACTCCAACTGCTAGCGGGCTAGGGCGTAGCTAGCAGCTGAAAGTAGGATTTTTTTGGGTCCATTTCCACAAGTTATGCTCCGCTGCGAACAGCATCCTTCGTCGGGGAAAGGGGAGTCTTTGGGGGTTCGCCTAAAGTTTTAAACCCCTCTGCGGCTCATTTTCGACGTTGTTTACAGAGGAGAGGCTGTTACTTTCTATCCCGTTAGCTCTTTTCATAAGCTAGTCTGTTTCCATCCACGGAATTCTGCCGAGAAACGACGGAAATCTGGAAACATGGAGTCAAGCGGCGCCGCGTTGAGCTAAACGACTTTCCTGGATTTTTCTCCCCTTTTTATTTACTTAGAAACACGGAGACATATCGAAAGGTCGAAGAAATTAAAAGGGTGTTGCACACAATTTTACATGTATATATATTTTTTAACTGTTGGCAACCTCATTGTTATGAACGGGAGTTTGCTTACTTTGCACTCAAACGCAGCAAAGTTTTTTTTTCTCCCTTCTTCTTGCTGAAAGCGCTCGTCTGTTTTCTTTGCCGACGAAAAACAACGCCTACCAGCTTTAAGTAAGATTTTTTAATTGTATTTTTGGAGGCTGAAGTGATTTTGATATTCGAGCTTCTTTCTCGTTTTGGAGTCTCGCGCCTGCAGCGTTAGCCGCAGTTGTTTTGCTAAACTGCATGACGGTCCATTTCAACTAATTCATCGAACGATTCTCATGGTCACGGGAGAGTCGCCCCTGAAGCCGCAGACGGGCGTTTCTGTGTGCAGGTAATAACAAATGGGGCAGCAGGAATTTCCAGCATCTTGAAAGATTTTTTTTAGGCACTCGGGCCAGTCGGCCGAGTACGGGTGGTCGCCGACGGACGACATCGCGGGGCCAAGTTGTCTGCTTCTCCGGATTGTTTACACACTTCCTACTGGCGGAAACTGGGATGTGAATGCACCAGACTCATACATGCACGTCCAGATCTTCCAGCTGGAGCTGCTTATTTATTGTTGCTGGCGATACACTGTCGACTGGATATTATATGATTGCACAGCTAATACAACTAAGGCCCCAGCCATAGTCAGAGGTCTGCACTGTACAGTCCCTGCTGCTGTTTTCATTCGACTGTTGACGGACAACATCGCCGCTGTTTTTAATTTCCCTAAATCGTTGGATGTGCCTTGCAACAAGCCTACACTGTCTTTCGAAGTCTTCGCCTACTTCACATGATTGCCAGAGAAGGACGCCCAAGGAACTCATCACACTCTGGAAAATGTTAACGGGATATAAACTACTGCAAATCTAGAACCGGAAGCCCAATGAGTGACACACAGTCCAACTTCACTAACAGGTACAGCACACTTGAACCTTTCTTGGGGATCAGCTGTTGGTGCATCACATGAACAAAGTAAGCTTTCATAGCCAGAGCGAATATGTTTAGTTGATGGGTACAAATCTAGATACTAGGGGTGTAATAATTAATCGACAAATGAATTTCTATTCCTTCCATCTAACCAGATGAATCTGTTTCAGGTAGAATCAAACTGAATTGACCTATATCATTAAAAAAAGCAAAACAATCAAAATGAGACAAATGGATAATCGATCTCTGAAAATACCATTTGGATTGAAACATGGAAGGTTTATTTTACTATAATGTAAAAATGACCATCACAGCGGGCAAAACACATGCTGGCAGTAAGATGATCAATCCATCATGTTCTAATAATGTTCTGTTTTATGGAGAAAAACATCAGTGGGCTGAACTTCATGAAACCGAAATGTAAATGGAATATGCCATTCATTTTTTTTACTTGTTTGTATGTACACATATTTAATTTACACTTGATTATCCTGCAAGAAATACAAGAAATCTGGAAAACGTCACTGGTCAGTACCCAGAAATTTATTTCTGAATCACACTAGTTAAATTTTTGGCTAAAGATGTCCTTGATCAATTTTAGGTTAGCGAATCGTATTGAATTGGATCCTTTAGCATGAATCAAGACCCAAGAACTAGGAATTGTATTGTCAGCCAGTAATTATATAGAATTGTTGGTGAAATGAACAAAATGTATTTTAGATTTAAAACTTTACAACCAGACATTGATTTGTTAATTGAATTGATAAGGAGTGATACCCAGATCTTTTTGAAATCCTTGCTTTTAACTATTAGTGATCTAATAAATGCAGGAAGAAAAAGTTCTTGATGGAAACTATGGTTGGGCAGTTATTTTCAGTAAATGACTGCTTGGTCAAGAAGAAAGCCTGTCACTGTTTTTGCACCAGTGAACAACCATCTGTGAACTCTACACACCTTTTAAACATAATCATTATTTTAAAGCCTTTTGAGCTGGTCCTCTTCTACACCTATTAAATCAATCTGTGGGTTTAAACAGATCCTTAGCCCTGTTAAGTAATCGCTTTATCCAAGCCACCTTTCAGTTCAAACTCAAATAATACGTTTTGGGTCTACAAGTCAGTAAATCACTGAGAGGGAAACACTTTTGTCATCCGAGTTCATTGATACGTTGTAGTTTCATTACACTTCGCTTTTGATTGGTACAGGAATGACTGCCTCTGTTTATTGTATCTTGAGAATAAATAAACATTTGTTCCGAATCCCAATGTGACTTGGCTGAGAAACTGAAGCAAAGCTGTTAGGTTTCATCAGGATTTGCCACTTGAATCCCACATACTTTCAGGTAGTACATGCCAGTACATTGGAATGTAGTTGGTAGACTTGGAATAGAGGAGAGCTTATTGCACAGGTTGGGATATGAGCTATCCTTTTGGCTTAGACTGGAGGCTAAAGACCAACCCATTTTTACATGACCCCCTTCCCCCCACTGCAATGAGGGCAATAGTGGCTGGCACCAACTGTCATTGTGTTTTTTTTTTTAATTGTCTGTCTGGGGTTTTTACTGTACTAAAATACTCTGTTGTGTTTTCAGTTAGGATGGTTCTTATTTCAGTCAGTAGAAATGCTGTTGTGGATATACATATAAAATCACAAGTTTTGATGCTATGTACAGAACATGGTCATCCCAATTTGTTTTCTTTATTGTGTGTCATAAACATTTTTAAGTTTTTTTTTATTCATTTCAGTTCATGTATGTTGCTTTCATAGGTGCTCCAAAATCAATGATAATTTTAAAAGCAGATTGTGTTATGTGTTATTCTATCATGTAAAGGAGACTGAGCATAAATTAGCTCCTATATCCAGCTGGTTTTGGCCTCTGTTGTTTAGCAACTATAGTTGGTCATGATTAGGATGCAAGTGATTATCTCAATTGCTCATCACTTGTATTGTGTCTCCTTCTGTTCTCAAACTTTATGTGTGCCTCTGCGTTTATTCCACTGTCTCCATTTGTGCCCATACGCAGCTGTTTGTGCACAGTTGGCTCTGATGGATGAATGTATCCTATATCAACTAGGGTTGGGCCACCAGTCTGTGGGTCAGTTTAGTGCTGTTAGCTCTTTGTCATGGAGTTCTGCTGATCTCCACATTTTCCCACTGACCCCACCTCCCGAGGCCCTCCGGGGAAGTGGTGCTAGTGACATCACGATTAGTAAACAATAGATGTCAGTGGTAGCAAGCTGTCTATCTGCCGTGGATTCTTCTGCAGGTCTGTCAGATATAGTAAGGGATGCTCTCTGGAGTATATACTCTTTGGGACCTGTGTAGGACAGGTGAACAGCATGCCTAGTAAAAAGAACAAGTCTGGCCAATACTGGTTACCACTGCTGTTTTTAACATGTAATATAGTACTAACATAATGTTTAATTCAAACCAACACAGCCAAGATTTCATATGAACTATGTAGTCTCTGCATCCGTTAAAAAAAAAAGAGAGAGAGAAAAAAAAAAGAAAATATAACAAAAAATTAAAGCGGCGAGCGGCGTTGGATAGCCCACAGGCGCTACACGCCCATAATTTCATATTGTCTGTTACGTTGTTTCGTTCAGCTTGGGCCACAAAACTCATGCATTCCCTGTTAACGACATTCCGATAAAATATGTGCAAGCTAGCCACGATTGTAACAGTTGTGATTTTGCCTTGCACACGCCTTTCAAAATCAACGGCTTCTAATTCCAGCATTTTTTCACAGTAGGTTTACATTTATGCTTGAGAAGTTACAAAACAATTGATGATAATCCCTTGAATGAGCTTTTGTTTGTAGCTGGTACTAAGTGGTTTTTTTTCTTCTTTAAATTCAAAATGGCTGCCTTTTCCCAAGTTCAAAAGTTCAATGAAATGTCTGTGGTGGGTGTAGCCTTAAGCTGAGAGATGTTCACTATGCCCAAAATTAATTTTTGCCAGGTACTAGGTGTGTGTGCAAATTTTGGTGACTTTTGCACGTGTGGCGGTGGTCACATCTTTGCTCGAAGGCGCAGAAACATTTCCTTAAGAGAAAACAATTTGGTCCTGCAGTCAGTTATGGCCAGCAGTCCCTGACTGCAAGCACCATATTGTTTTTGCAGTTGTAAACATTTCTGCACCTTTGACACAAAATTAGACCCCTGCCATAAAATTGAAAAATAATTTTTGGCATAGTGTTTAAATTTACTTTTGCTGATTCTTATGAAAATTATGTCGATCTATTCGGTATCACTAAGTGACCAAAACAAAGCAACCAAAAAGCGACCGCCCTCAGGCGGCAAGGGCCAAGGCGGGTAGCCCATCAAACAACGATAGCGGCTTTAATTAATAATTGCTTGCCCAATTGCATGTTTGCCCAAATCATATTTGAATGTTGTTGAGAAAAATTTTAAATAAACACAGATTTTTCTTAGTAACTTGTACTTTTTTTATGTTATAACAGCACTTAAAAGGACATGGGCACTTGTGCTAAGAGACTATTGATAACTATTTCATTTAAAATAGAATAGCTGCTGCATTTTGTTTCTAGTAAAAATTCAATAATTTAAATGGTGTATATTGAGTATCAATGTAGTTCTGCCATCCTTGGTTGACAGTGACATCTCTCTGAAGTTGATGCTCATCTTACTGCAGTGCAGTTTGTTCCCTCTTGATAAATGTTTTCATTAGTGGTTCTGACGGCTTGGTCGTTTTGTATTGGTCTTCCACATTTGGCAGGCCTCCCTGATAATGCAGCATGCCTCTATTTCATCTAGTCTGTGCTGATAGTAAAGAAGCTGTGTCAGCTGCACTGTTCTCTGCATTAAAATGAGTACCCAGAAGTAATTTCAAGCTCTTGACAGAAGTGCATAGACGTCATCTCAGGGTTCAATTGATAATAACAACGGTACTAATGCTCTTGCATGTTTCCTGCAAGTGAAAGCATAATTAAAAAGAAAGCTTGAGAATGTGGGGAAGAGACCATGTTAATTTCTGAAATACAGATTTTCTTTATTAGTAAAGCCGAAGAACAACACTTTACTTTGTAGTGTTTCCAAAAACAAGTTTAAAAGCTTACATTGAGGTAAAAGCAACAAAACTCCTAATGTTTGTTTTTTTACTGCAGTGCACGTAGAACTATTGTACAGGTTTCAGTGATTCGCAAACATAGCATCTGCTTTGGCTAGGCCTTCATCTTTTTTGGTCACCGTGTAATCAGAGAACCCTTCTTCTTGCCCTTAATTGTTTATTGATCTGGTTGCATTATACAGGCAGATGTAATGAGAGAGATTCTGAAGGCCCTTTTTATAGTTCCGTTCCTCTCTGCCTGTGAGGCGTCTCTTTGCACCTCACTGTGCATCATAAAGGGCTACTCTGAAATGCTTTAACATTTTATTCCCTCTGCTGCACCTCCAGAGGAGAATTAGAGGCTGAATGCACTCTGAAAGGGGTAAGATGGAACGCTGTAACATCTGTATGGTGCAGAATACTGATGATGCTGCAAAGACCTTTTATTAGAAAATGCAGTTAGCTTCAATATTACTGTTTTTGACCATTTTTTTTGCTTAATTTCTTTTCATGCCGTGTGTATACAGCTGCAGGGGAGCATTATACTTAAAAATAGACTGTTTTAACTGCAATACTCCTTTACTATTTAGCATTTATATTGATATCAACACAACAAAGCTCATCATAAACTCTTATCATCGGAAGATAAGAGACAAAATGTATCTCTTAAATGGTATCCAAGAGTACAGTGTTTCAATTCTCATGTGTGTGATTCCACGCCCAAGAGATTAACACATAAAAAAAAAAGAAGTTTTTCAGTGGTGCAACACACTGACATGAAATTAATCTTATTAGGTTTTAGAGTTTTGTTTTCTTGTTTGCAACAAGTTTTCTCTTCATCCATGAGTCAGTCTTTTTACCTTAAAAGTAATTCATGCTGTGTATTGTTCCTACCCCCATTAAAGTTGTTTAATCATCATGTCGACTACTCGCCGAGTATTTTTTCGATTAGTCGACTAATCAGGCCATACATTAACTGGATCTTAATCATCATTAGCTTTAAATGTGAAGTGTTTAAGCTATATGCTAACTAAAACAAAATAAAAAACAGAAGAAGAGCTAATAAACAAGACTAAGTTTACACAAACATTTACTCTCCGTGTGGTGACTGACCCTCTAACTTTTACGTACCAGCTAAGATTAAATGCTCGTGACTGGCGAGTGTTAATGTTAGACCCTTCAAAATAAAATTCTATCGTGATAGACTCTTTTTATTATTGAGAAAATGTTCTATTGCGATAATGGTAGTTATCATTTTATCACCCAGCTCTACCTAGACATGTTCCATCTTCTATCATACTCAGTCACAATGTTCTTACTCTTCAGGTGCTCATGCATCTCTTTAGTGCATCCATGGAACACAAGTTCTGCCTTGCTTTGCATTTGACGCTCTTTTTTTTTTTTTGTTTCCCACACTTTCAAGCTCCATTACTCTGTTTTGTTACCTGAGTCTTCCTATAACTTCCTGTGACATCACTACTGAGCAGGATTAGCACTACTGCGCATGTGTGTCAAAGACAACAGTAGACACGGCATTAGAAAGCGTGCAAAGTAGTCTTGAGATAAAATCAAGGGAAGGAAAAATGGCGCATCGACTGTTAACTTAGTTGTCTATGATTTCAGTAGTCGACATAGTCATGACGAATCGACTAAATGTGGCAGCCTGAATGAACAGGCTGGAGGGGAGAATTTGAGGCACTATTTTCCATGTTGATTTATTGTGGCTGTCTTAACAGCTTTGTTTTTTTTATCAAGTACCAAACATGGTGTGGTCTCATTTAAAAACATTTTCCAAAAAATGTTTCTTTTTAAAAAGTTTGAAATTTATGAAACAAGCATTCTATGCTGCGTACTGTAGAACGTAGCCAAAGTGCTCGAGATGCAGTGATATATTGGTCAGGGATTGAAATGGGTTCTGACTGTCATGATTGGCTGAGCAGTACCCTGCAATTCCAAACTTAAACCCACTTCTATCTCATTTTAAGTCAATCCTGGCTTAGGCATGTGTAAATTGACAGTTTCTTAAAAAAGTTATACAAGAAATGCAGCAAGATATGCACATGTGCACACACCCTCTGATAAAAGTAAACAACTAATGATAAAACTAAAAGCCAACAACAGTTCTGTTGTAATTAGTGCTTTTTAAAATGTATTTTTTGATTTCACATCAACATTTGTTCTACAATGGGAAATTTAGCAACTTTTTCTGGAGACTTTGACTTGAAACTAGTCTTGCTACTACTCTTTCATGCTGAGAGTTCATGTGTGGTGCCAGCTATTGCTGCCCACCTGTGCCTTCTGCGGAACTACAGCAGAGATCAAATTGGAAGGAAGGACCAAAGGTTTCTGTCTTCATGTTGTAGAACCTCTTCGCAGCAGTCAGATTAGAGGATGTTTACTGCCTTGTTGGGAACAGTCTTGGGAATCAAGAATCGACTTGTAAAATATGGTGTCTGCCTGGTTTTTAAGTAATAAATTAAACAAATAAATGTGTTGCACAAAGGAGAAAGAAAGAAATGTATGAGTAAAATTATGAATACATGGAAAAAATTGACGAGTGAAGGAATTTCAGGTAGTTATGGGTATTTTTTCCCCTATTTCCTGTAAAGGTCCAACAGCATTCATCAAACTTATGAACATTCAGTATTTTAGTGAGAAAAGAAAACACAGCTTTTTAAAAAAAAATTATAGTAAATAAAACATCACTAAAAACATTGTGGATCTTTTTGCTTGCTGACATTCACAGTTCTTGGAAAATTGTATTGTTAAAAAATTGTATTGGTTGATCCCTCTATCAAAAATCAATCATCAAACTTGGAAGAGGTTTCCTCTTTGAAAGTATATTGCCACACATATTTTAATATAGCTATCTTGAGTTGTTCTACACTCCTAAATACTATTTAGGATCTCTTGTACTTTCACTGTTCAAGTATATTGTTGTAGTGTGAAATTGCTACCAAGTTTGAGTGACACAAAAATCTTGTGATTATCTGCACGTAATGACAATAAGGTACCTGGATATCATTAGCAATCAAGCTCTGGGTTGCCCTTTAGGCCTCACAATGATTCTGTAAGCTTATATAACAATACTGAAATTTCCTATAAAAAGTTCTAAAGAGTTCTAAAGAGTTATAAAGAGTTATAAAGAGTTCTATGTGTTGGCTGCATGCAGGACTGGTGCGTGGGAAACCAGAGTTTGTTTCCCAGGGAGGTGCAGTGAGCTTGTTCCAGGGTGGGTTCTAGGCAAGACCCTTCATGCTACTGCTTAACTGCAACAGAAGGGGCCTAAGTCTGGCTCTCCCTGTGCTGGTCCCCAGCCAGGATGAAATACAGGGTTTTGTCAGGAAGAGCACCCGGCGTAAAGCTTTGCCAAAACCACATGTGCGGCTCAGTGAAAACTGTTTTCTGTGGCGACCCCTGACAGGATATGCCAAAAGGTGAACAACAACTTTATTCTGTAAGACGTTATGTAAATGTAAAAATGTTAAGAATGAGTTGGAGTCTGTTCACCGTAATTTATTCCAAGAATGAACCTGATTTCCATTATATATTTAGCTGGTTTCCTGCCAACTCAATCTGCTCCATGCAAATGTACTATTTTGATTCTGCAAGCTCTTTGGACTGTTGCTTAGAGGTGAGACCCCCTCTGATACATGCAGTCACTGTTGCTTCAGTGGTCCAGCCAGACTGTAGCTGAATCATGCTTGGTCTATCCAAGGGGTTAGTAGATTTAAGCTACAGACATCAGATCCTGAGCTTCTAGTGCTGCTCAAATTAATCAGATTTTGGCACAGAGTGAAAAACGCACACAGCTCCCTGTAGAACACAGTGAAGAGATTGACCATTGGCACTCAGGTCACAGCAGCACTGACAAGCAACATAATCATGAGGAAAGAGTCATTTTCTAATTCGTTGTCATCTAGAGTTGGGAGATATGGCCAAAAACTAAAATCTCTGTTTTTTTCACACCAAATTAAATTTTTAATTTTAATAGATTTTTTTCTCTCCCTCCTTTTACTTTCTTTAAAAAAAATTCCACTGTTGAAACAAATTTGTCGCTCTCCCGTTTTTGGCAGCTACAGCCTTCAAACAGATTTAACTGCATGTGATTTGATAATCCAAGTTTGAAGTCAACATTGGTCAACATTTCCTTTATTACTCACCAGTCAAGTTAGCTGGTAGAGGAAATCTACCAGCCTGGCACATTTTTTACCAGACAAATTATTGCATTATTTTACAAAGAAAAAATATAGATAAAAAAATGATAAGTTGAATGCAGAAAGAGGATGTCATAACATAGCAAAAACACAGGATAAAAACAACAGTTTTAAGTGACTCAGATTTCTAATCAGCCTTTGCTCTCTGCTTTTAGCATTTTCACAAGTCTACAAAAATGTTTTTTCTATCACAAATGAGTTGTTTCGTCTCTTTAGCACAACTAAAAAGTGCTCCTGTATGAGAAGACCTGTTAGTCAGTCACCTGTAGTCTGAACCCTTGACATATATAGAGAGAATGGAAAATTGTATTTATTTTATTTTTAATAAAAGGAAATTGTATAAAAATAATTATTACATAGTATGAACACATCTTTAATGTCATCGAACTATAAACTCTATTTAAAAAGATGCTGGGAAAACAAGGACAGATTTACTAGAGGACTCCTGATTGAAAGACAATATAACTCAACATCAGCTCTGCAATGTTAGATACATGTAATGTTAGATGTTAGAAGTGGTTTCATATCTGTTATTGTATACAGAAAATACTGTTTTGTGAATGTTCCATTAATTAAGTTTGTTGTTTTTATCCGCCACGTCTTAAAGTCTGCTCCGTGGAAATATTGTCCAATTTTTGCCAGTTTGTGGTAGCAAACTGGCAGCAAGCGGCAGCTCGTTAGCATAGACAAAAGTGTAAAATTGTAGTGTCATAGCATCAGCGTATAACAGCATCGCTGTCTCCAAATCAACACTTTTTTAAAACTCCCTAATGCTTCTGTGAGTGCAGTCCATTTCTGTTCAGATCTCGTTTAAAACTGCCATGTCCTGCTGCTCAATCAAATCACTGTCTCCTTCCTTTTCTGTGAGCACTGATGTCTTCATCAGATGGAGGACTGGTTTCACGTATGAAACATTAACATAACTCTCAACTAACAGAGCATCTGAAAAGTCTTGCAGGGGGTGTAATGCTTGGTTGACAGATTCCAGTACATCCAGATCCTGCTAAGTAGGAATCAAATGCCTTGATTTCTTGTCTGCAGAGAGGACATCAGAAAATGGCCCTTTGCTGCTCCAGGACTCTCTCAATCATCTTCTGTCTGGTACTCCACCATGTTGGGCATTCAGTGACGACTGCGTCCTCGTGCTTCTGTGATTTTTTTTTTTTTTCAGAGCTGTCTTGGCTTTCCAGCTGTGACAAAAATGTCCAACTAACTTTTTGCAAAGTCCAGTGGCTCGAGCAATGCCGGCTTCATCGTTGATCAAACTTTCTTGAATAAAAAGACCCAGAAAAAAAAGCATTAGTTGTTAAAACATTTTTGTAAAAAACATTTGGAACGTGTAACAAAATTAATCTAAAAAATAAAACCAATGTGCCCAACGTAATTTTTTACAAGTCACTTTGCTGTTAATAATGCAGTACGAGTTCCATAAAACTATCTGTGGTTTCATTTAAGCACAAACTCTCCTTAGTTTTAAACCAGGGGTGGGTAGTGACTGATTACGTTTACTCTGTGAAACTTAGACAACTTTTTAGAAATAAATTTTTTTAAATGTACATGAGAGTAGTTTAATTCTATATGGAAAAACTGTTTACTCTGTTGTAATCACCAAATGGATGTGCTTAGTTTGTTGAAATGACTTTGAAAAGTATTTCTTCTCCTTTTGTTTTTTCAACAATTAAATGTATTTTATTTTACCCTGAACATGCCATAGTGTTCATAACTACTTGAGATCATTTTGAATATGTAAATCAGATGTCACCCAGTACCAAGATTGCCTTTTTGTCAAATTGTTTACTTTCTTACTGTGAGGAGTCTTTTTTATATGATGTCTGTACTCACTTGAGTTAGTAGAAGTTTGTTTAAACAATACTACACTTAGTTTAGTAGAGCTTTTGGCTAATATACCCACCTTTGGCTTTAATATAATAACAAAATGAATATTTTTAAGTTATTACAAGTGAAAAATTAAATCATGACTTGCATTTTCTCTAATAATACTGTCGTCTTGACATCTTTGAGCTATTCAAAAAAGTTTGATAATTTACTTTTTTATTTATTTATTTATTTTTTTACATTTACAAAAAAATCTGCCTTAAATAAACTCACTGATGGCAAGGTGCAGTCTGCGTCCGAAACACTGAAGCCTGACCTACTTGTTCAGCTCCGTGGCTCTTATGACATTGGGACCTTAATCTATGGTGATGCACACCTGCCGCTCTTCTTGAAGTTCCCAGTTTGTTAGCATGTTTGCGCGTTTTCACTCGTTTGCAACTATGGGAAATACACTGTCTCCTGAAGTCCACAGTGACAAAATGCACAGTAAAACTCAAATACGGTTCAGTGATGCGGCTTGACCACAGGTCTGTGGTACTTGCGAAAAATCCGACTTAGCTCAATTCATAGAATAACAGTCCTGCGGCACATCTCGTACATTTGTGGTATGGCAGCTTGTGAATAGTAATTTTGTGACAGGATTTGATGTCTTCGGTCCATTTTGTTCATCAAATTGAAAAAGCTCTGTCGTCTTGCTGTATTTATAGGCATCGTGTCCTTTGCCAAAAAATGTGAGAGGGCCTCTGTTATTTCTTTGTGCCGATTAGAAGTTTTTTCGTAAGGAGTTCCACTTGCAAAACTATAAAATATGGATGTCTGTTGGACTGCCGAGTTTTTTTGTCTTCTCAAAGTTAGCTTCTGGTGTTTTGCTATTCATCGTTGTTGTGAACTCTTTAAACAGATCATTGTGGTTGTATTGAAAGTGATCCTCAGGTGGTTGCCACAGGTGTTTGGCATGTTTTGCATAATACCTTTGTTTGGAGAACGTCGCTTGCCCTGAAACTAAAGTACCTCCAAATAACCAATGTGCCTTTTTTTTTTGTGTCACGAGCACATCCTCTGAGGTGTTGCTCTCAGCTTTTACCAGTCCTGTTCTGTCACGTCACGGGAAAAAGTTTTTCATTTATTTATTTATGTTTTTAAATACTCCCAGACTATGTAGAAGGCGGGCATCTAACATTTAAGGACTCCAGTTCATTGGGCAATGACAAGAAGAGCTTCATACCCTTGGTTAGATGTATAAAGAGCTTTATTTGATTCATTACTTCAAACTACAAAGAGATAGTTTAACATTTGTGTAACCTTATTAGGAGACCACTTTTCGCCACTTGCACCTCCTTTTGCGGTATGCATACCGCACTAGATTGACAATGCGATAACATTACATTTGCAGTTAATCGTGCAGGCCTAGATGGCAGGCAGATTTTTGTGGGTTTCTTCGGTAACAGCAGATGTCATAGCAACTCTGAAGGTTTTCTTTAAAACACCAAAATTTTATGTTTTGACATATGCTTGCATTAACTGTACACCCAATGGACTTCAATATCTCACAGTGCAAATAAGAATTTGTGCTGAATGATGATAATCCATGCAAATTAATAAGCGAAATAATGAAAATGCATAGATAAGTTATTAATTAATTAGATAAACTGATTAAATATAAATCAATCTGCATTTGAGAGTTAGTGATTTCATAACTTGTAATTATTTAGTACGTCACTTTAAATAATGCCTTAAATAGGATTCTTTCTTCTTTTATGAAATTTCATTTTCCTAAAAAAAAAAGTCCCTTTTTTAAAAAGGGTAAAATGCCAGAGATATTTCTGTGTGAAAATATATGTTTTGCTGGTAGATATGTTTTATCAACTGGCCAACTTGGCCAGTGTTTCAAAAATTTATTAGTTATTTATTAGTTATTTAAAACCCAAGAAAAACAAAGAAATATGCACTGCAAATTGTGCAGAAGGGATGTTTCTTCATAAAACTGGAAATACCACCAACCTTTTTTTATCACCTGAAGCAGTGCCACCAAGCATGTTCAATCTCAGACTGAAATAAATGATATTTCTCCAGCAAGAACAAGAAAGTTAAGACCTTCACATCAGCAACAGTCTAAACTACGAGAAGAAATTCAGATAATTTGCTTTTAGTTTCTAGCTTAGTCACAGGATGTCAAAAAATGTTTGTCAATTTTATGTTTGTTCCTCAAAACTTTAAAACATTAGAATTTATTTATAGAATAATGCTTCGTTTTTAAACGGAACTGATCAAGCAGTTTAGTGTTCTGTTTTATGTATGTTCTCTTTTAAAATTTGAAAGCTTTTGCTTAAATTTTCAGTTTAGTTTGTAATATTTATGCCTTTTTTTTGTTTTCTGGGAGGAAAAACTTTTGCATCATGTTACCTCAATACATCTGTTATGTTTAAAGTATGACCAAAAATACATATTTAAATCTAAACAACCTGCTGATGATTACACATTTCTCTAACGGGCCACAGAGCATTCGAATTTAACAGATATAGTTATTTGGTTTATATCGTAACATATGTTTTATATGTTATAAAAAAATCGTCCACCTCTACTAGTGATAAAGCTAAAGCAACAAGCTAGTTAAAAGGGCAGCTATTCTTTTTCATTTTGGTAATGTTTAACTGACTGGATGCTGACCTCCTTACTATATATACTATATTTTAACCTATCTTTAAGTGAACTTGTAAAGGTAAGGATTCTGAGTTCTTTTAGATTCTGCCTGGCATTGCTTTGTTTTATTACCATGTCCCAGTAGCACCTGCATTTAGAGTTCTAGTCCTTAAAAAAGTGACCATTCTAAGTATTGCATTTTTCAGATTATAAGTCACTCTGAAGTATAAGTTGCACTTTTGGCGGAAATGTATTTGTTTATATATTTTGAATTAAAATTACATACATTTCAGACTTCAATGCAAATTCCCAGCCAAACAATGCAAAAAATATATATGTCTGTACTTCCATCTCAAATTTTGGCTTTAGAGGGAGTCAGGAGGATGAGAGAGTTTCTGCACTGTGTTGCCTTTTCTCAGCTCTCACACATTGCTACCTGTATGCTTGTTTATGAAACGTGTCTTTTATTGCAGGAGTGTGTCTCTTACTTACTACAGTCCCTCCTTTACCTCCAGTCCCAGTTACAACTATAACTTCAGATCTTCTAATTTTGCACAGCTGTGCTATTTGACCAGTTACTGATCAGTGAAAGCTAATTTTCTGTGGCAATCCCTGACAGGAAATGCCAAAAGGTGAGCAACACCACCTGCAATGGTCATTTGCATCCCCAACGGTCTGTCTTTTCATGTTTCTGTGTGCAAACTGAGTGTAAATGAGCACACAATAGAAATAGTTAAATGGAACAATCTACTTAAATATCTAAGACGTTTGAATGCAAATGTCTAAAGGTGCTGTATGTGCTGGGTTTAGTGTCTGGAAGGTGCAGAAGTGGGTGTGTCAAATGCAGGAAGATCATTTGTGCAATTTGGCCCACACTACTGTAATTATTATTGGTTGTTATTGTAGTATTAATCATTTATCTATTTTTGCTCCGAAAACCTTCTTCTTTAACATCTAATCCTAATATTTAAAAAAAAGAAAAAATTTCTTTTTCGCCCCACCTCAAATGTTTGATCGACAGCTTCTCCAGAGCCTTCATTCAGTGGAATTGTTGTGGACTTTGAACTATCTCACTCACGATTGGTGACTGTAGTTCCCCTGAAAAACGTGACTCAGATAGACTCGGACCAATTACTGATGTCTGGTTTAAAAATGATGGGGCATGTATCAGGAAGCAATGGTGACAGATTTGGCCACATTTTGCAATGGATTTTTATGGGTGATGTCTCACCTCGATTCGTCCATTGTTTATGTACAGTGTATGGTTAAGTTACATTTTTGAAAAGTTTGCAGTAAAGTCTAAAAAGAGTTTTATTTTACTGAAGCTTCAACACTAAAGCAGTAGTTGGAACTGTTTTGACAAATTGCAGTTTTTACAGCAACTTAAAAATGGAAATTTTGTTTTTCTTCGGCTATAAAAATACCAGTAAATATTCTTGAGAGGTGCCCCACAAAATCTACTCAAATTACCACAACCAAATATTTTATGTGAAAACTGCAAAGTAAAGGAATTTGTTTTACTTTGTCACCTGTTTTTAAAATAAGATGTCTCCTCAATCATAGTTGAAAATTGATACAAGATCCTCGAGGACTTTCTCTGCCATGTAGGAAGTTGTATTAATTATACATTATTCAAAGACAGTAAAAATCGATTTGGGGTATTATTATTAACATTATAATAATCATTATTTTTAAATTGGGTACTTTTTAAGCATGACATTTACCGGATTTATAAAGCACAATAACATAAACAAAAGTCAGATGATGTCAAATGACTATAATGCCCAAGATGCCCAAGAGGCAGGTGATTGGTCAGAGTGGTTGATGGGAAATTTTGTAGTCAACTGTGTAATGTTTATGTATGTCTGTTTTATCTGCAATAAGCAGCCTTTTCAAAGAGTGGGACACAACAGATTATTCAAACTTTATTTAACTTATTCTCAATCATTAAAAATTGTTCAGTTATAACATACAATTTAAAGCAGTACACTAACTTTTTCATTTCATTGTGCAGCTGCACAGTTTGTATTACTTCAAACAGGCTTGACTGAGGTTCCCATGATGCTCGGAGAATCCATCAAGCCGCGCAGCTTTTTAGTCACACTAAAACATTTTGACAGACTTTTGATGATATCGAGGATAGTTACCACAGCAACCAAAATACATACAAAAGGTGCTCTGTCAATTTTAGAAAAAATAAAGAATTTTAAGTGTGCTTTATGGTCTGAAATCATAGTAGCTAAATTTTGATTACCACTAAGTCACGTTTTTGCCATGTTGATGTGCTCAGAAAACATGCTGCGTTTATTTGTGGCTGAACACCTAACATAGCCTTACTATGGCTTAAAGCACGTATCAATCAAACCTGCTGCTTTTAGTATGGTAAAGGTGCTGTGGCATTAGTCAGTGCTCAGTCTCTTTAACGCATAGAGCAGGAGGGCTAAACTTGTTCTTTTGAGAAAAAAATTGGGTTCCGGACTTTTAACAATCCTCAATTCAGCACCAACATCTCTGTTGTCATTTGCAAATGGTGTCAATGTGACCTTTGGAAAAAGGGTTATGTTTTACAAAACTTTTGCAACATTCTGGTTAGATAGTTTATCTCCTGCAGAAGTCCTGATACTCCAGAGTTGTTTGAATACAACAGCCTCAGGAGTGGTAGGATGGTTGGTGCATGATTTAGAAAAAGTATTCAAAGAACATCAGTGTCTTTATTCCCATCTATAGTGGCAGGTATTTTTTTCTGGCTTCCTAAGTGTTTCTGTGTCTCTTGTACTGATTGTAGTCATATCTGTAATGTGCTTCGAGTGATTTTATTTCAGTGTATTGATCTTTATTTGTTTAGCTCTGTTTGAAGGAAAACACTCAAGTTGTGCTACACAATGGGATGTAGGTTTTAGATAAGAGTCAAGTGATGCCCCCAGGATGGAGGTGGTGAATAGATGGAGCCTGGGTTTTAGCTAGGGCAGTGACTGCCGGGGTAGTTGGGATCTGTCACCAGGCACTCTGATGTTGAAAGCTGTGGACATCCCCTACAGTCCTGGCCTGTTAAACAAAAGAGATGCAGGTCATGAGCATTTTCTTTCACCTCACTAAACACTGGATCACAGCAATAGCAAATAGGAGGAGGAGGGAAAATGAGCCGTCTCAACCAAGTGTCATGTCCTCACATGTCCATTTAGGGGTCTGTGACCTTAAACTAGTCAGCTGCCTTCAAGCTATTTAAGGTTTTTTTTTCTTTTTACTCAGGGATTTTCAGCTCCCAGCACCGTGATTCTAAACAGCATTTTTTTTAAACCTTTTCTGTTTATTTCCTTCAATCTGCTGTTTCTGATATCCATTAACTTTTTGCCAATATCTTCTTTATATTAGATGAATTTAAGCATAGATGGATGCAACTTTTTTTTTAAAACCTGGAAATGGAATGAACTGCTTCTGGTCTGTTCTATGATGATGTCATTTATACTTGCTCAGGTTGTCCGGAAATTTCAATATATTTCCATTATTTATTTAAAAGCTGTTAAAGTCTGGTTCTATACCTACATTAATGCTAATTTAAAATACATTGTTCCTTCGTTTATCACAGGGGTTATGTTCTAAAAGTATCCTTAAATCTTTGAAGGAGGATTACAGATGTTTAAAGCTGTAATTCCCCAACTGCACACTTATACACTTTTCTCAGACATGCATAAATATCTTCAAAGTTTCCTTTCTTGTTGAAATTCTCTCAAAGTTCCAGCTTTTGTAGAAAAGTAAGTACAGTATTATATAGTTAAAAAAAAGATCTGCTCGTAACCAAAGATTTATATAGATGTGGCAAACTGAACGCACTCTGTACAGGATATACAGCACAGAGGAGGTAAAAAAAAAATTGTTTACAGCCAATTGGAAAGCAGAACACTACGTTGTTTAAAAAAATTGCTCGTAAAATTGCACTGAAAAAATTCCACAAAACTGACTGAGTAGACTGCGAAAGATGAACCGCGATATAGCGTGGGAACACGGTGAACAAAGAAAAAAGTAGATAGCCTCTGTCTTTGTGTTTTTCCAATCACCCCTTTTGCCAAATTGGACAGTTATAGTCAAAACATAGTACATGTAAATAAAATCAAAGTATTTTTGAGCACTACTGCAGCTAATGGTTGCATTGTTCCAACTCTTTTTTTATGCATTCATCAAAAAGTCAGGCAAGAAGTCCAAATTGTCCAAATGATAGAATTCTCATTTTATTTACTCTCCGATTAGCACAGGTTTTTGCTGCAGTCATTACGACGGGTTGGCAGTCCCTAAGAATAGCAGACAACATAGCATGAAGAAATGTCTGTCCTCTGGCTGTTGTTTCAGGAATCCCAATGAGGTTTATTGGGGCAGAAAGAGCAGAGTTTTACCCCTGAGGCTGTAGCTTAAACTGTAAAACTATTGTGTTGTTTCACACAAACCACACCCCCCTCCTCCTCTCTGTCTCACACCAGTCTTTTTCTAATCATGTATCGTCTTTTTAATGACTTTTTTCGCCCCTGGCTATGCGACATTTAAAGCATCATAGTGAACACAGATAGACATTAACAAGCATGCAGCAGAGCAGCACAGATAATTCTTGCTGTTTGGGTGTAGACAGACCCGGAAGCTAGGAGTGAATCTGAGTCATGTCACTCAGACTGTGTTTGTGCATGCATCCGCACATCGTGACTCAGGTTTATAGATTAGATAATAGATCCTGTGTTCTTAGGGCGTGGTTAAAAGCATATTTTAAGTTAATACATTTTCACTTAAATAAGATAAAATTATTTTTCAGGTAGTAACATTTTCTCATAGTAAAAGTTTGACCTTTCCTCATTTTAAATCACTAACACATACTGTTTATCAGTGTTTTAAAGCTAAAATTTGACAAATAGCAATGTAATTAATTAAATTGTAAACTTTTGAATCAGAATTTTATCTGTCCATCTTCATAACTCACTGAATCAATGTTGGGGTCACAGGGTTACTGGAACCAATCTAGCTACTGTGCGACAAAGGTGGGGTACACTCTGAACAGATGACCAGTCTGTTGCAGGGCCACATTCGCACAATCACACACACTCACCTATGGACAATTTAGAGTATTTAATTAACCTATGAAGCTTCTTTGAGGACTGTGGGACAGAGCCAGAGGCCCTGAGAAAACCCACCCATGCATGAGAAGACCATGCAGTACGTGCATGGATTTGAACAAGGGGCTTCTCGCTGTGAGGTGACAGTGATAACCACTTTGCCAATTTGCAACCTTATACAATTTATTTATTAATGTAAAATTTTATATCAACTTTTTTAAGTGAATGACACTATTTAGAAAAGAGAAATAGTTTATATTAAATGTTTCCAGCAGTCTACTTTCATTTTAGAGCTCAGCTGATAAAGCTGAGGATTCTGCGCCACCAGCACAGATTTGCTCCATACTTCAGCCAGATTTAGATTAATCTAAAATCTCTTGATGTTTTGGAGTCTCTAATACTATATTTCAGCTCGCAGATTGGCACGGTCACCACATCTTACTGTCAACTGTACATTTCAAAGTGTTTAAAGATTTTTACAAGTCATACCTTGTCCAGGCACAATGGCTCACAGTTATTTGTATCAGCATAATTTATAGAGGAATTTTAACAAGGGAAAGTAACCCAGAGCCTAAAATTTATTTTCTGAATCATGTATGAATTTGTCTATTTTCCACTGTAGTTTATTCTTTCCTCTGGTGTTTGGAAAACCCACAAAATGTCTTTTTTTTTTTTTATTTTAACCACAGGGCTGTTTGACCCTCCTTATCTTCTGTGTCTTTCCCTCCATGGTCTGGTCTGGTCTGGTTCCAGCCTCTTTTGCTGCCACACTTGCTTCAGTTAGCTCAGTTTTGCCACAACTTTCCATCAAAACTCCAAACTTCAATGGAGCATTCAAGCCCGGACCCGCTCTATTACTGCCCCTCCTTCTCATCTCACCCACCTCTGACTCTGCCCTTTTCTCCTCCCTTTATTCCCTCTCAGGACATTTTGTGGCCCGAAACATGAAGAGGTCCAAGCTCGAGTTATTAAAACACCACTGTAGTTAATGAGTTGGATCAGAAGCAGTACTTATAGTTAATTTTTAGTGCATTAAGAAAATAATGCCCCTTTTCTCTATATTTATAAATCAAGGGTTGCCAATATATCTTTTTTTATCCAGATGTACCTAACTAAACTCTAAATTTGTATATAATGCAATCAAAAACATTGCAAAATACGAACTGTAAGAAAAAAGAAAAATTGGTAGCTTTGATTTTAGATGTGTTGTTGGGGACAACACAGGAACTTTTTTTTTTTTCCAACCTCTGAGTTCTCAGTGTGTCTTTGCCATTTTTACTAGAGCTAATGTGGCATTGTGTCACTGTTATTCTATCACATTTCATATTCATATGTAAATAACTGTCTATTGCACACATTCTTATTTGCCAAAACATGCATAATCCTTCAAGGCTTTTCTCTTTCCGATCTCTCCCATTACTTGCTTTTCTTTACCCTTTTATGTTTTTTAGTCTACCTCTGGGTTTATTTTTTACCAGCCCCCTTTTTTAGCAACTTTTTTAGTTCATTCTCTTAACTTATTTCTGTTCTTTGTTGTGATTTCTCTTTTTTTTCCACTATTGTGGTTCTTTCTGATCTTATTCTTTACAGTATAACATGTCTGATCTGCTCTCATAAACAGTTTAAAGGATTGCTTTAAGCTTGATGGGTTTTCCTCCTTTTTATCCTGTTCTGCTCTGAAGTTGTAGGGGGAGGAGACCCATATACAGAAATCTTTTGTGACAAAGATGTCCACTGTAATGTAAAAAAAAAGTAGATCTTTCATTAAATGTATCATAGTATGTCACACCATCCAGCCCAGAACAACTGTAGTTGTCTTTCATGTTTTCTTCTTTTTTTTCACAGCGCTATTAAGCAAGGAAAACCTCTGCTGAGTCAGTTCTACCGTCTTTGAGCTTGTGTATTCAAATGCTCATTTAAGTATGGGTGGGTGTGTGTGTGTGTGTGTGTGTGTGTGTGTGTGTGTGTGTGTGTGTGTGTGTGTGTGTGTGTGTTTATGTGCTTACTTTTCCATCTCTCCAATTTATAGGTTTCCTAAAGTGGGAGCTACTTAAAGCTAGCTTTTTTTCTCGGGCCCTGGAACTTATTACAGTCTGAGGCATTTTCATAAATGAGCTATTCAGATGTCTTTGCTCAGCTCTGAAAGGGACTCAGTGTCGCAAGGAGAAACAAAGTTGATGTGAGCTACTAAGTTGTGAGACCTCCTTGTTACGGAAAACTTGTATTCAGAAATGTGTCATTTGTATTTCTGTTACACTGGAATATGTTCTAGAGGTTTAAACTGGTACAAAACAGATTTTTTTGTGTTTCTTTAAAAGTGTTCACAAATTCCAATTTTTGAAAAAATATGCATTTCTTGTGTAGTTATAGTTTAGAACATGTAAATGCCTATAGTTAAAAAGATGTCTTATAGCACATTTTGATGGGTACATTTTTATATTTGTAGAATGTCTTCAAATTTAAAAGACACATTCTTCTAGCATTTTTTTTGTGTTCTGAGGTAAATAAATTGGAGCAGTATATACTTAGCATTCTGCATGGATGAGCTACAACATCGCTATCAGTATCAGGGACAACATATGCATTTTCTGGCAAAAAAAAAACCTTCAAAGGAATTGTGGCATGGTAGAATGAGTAACATGGAGTATGTGCGAAAATCTGATCGGCTATCAAGATTGATGCAGATGTCAGCCGTGTTCATGGTAATAATGAAATGTAATTTCATGGTGGACATAAGCTAGTAAACAGTATAAAAAGAAAAAGAGACAACGTCCCTCCCTGACTGTCTAGTGTGAACACCATACGTTGAAAGGAAAGCATGCTTGTCACATGCCCGGTGTAAAACTCAGCATTAGATTTGAAAGGTTTCAGGTATTAGCTTTTCCTTTAGCTTTCAATTTAAGATCAGAATATAAGACTATTTATTCTACTATGGGAAGCTTGGATGTTATCAATACAAATGCCAAAAAGAGAAATAAAAATTGAATAACTCCTTCCTTTCCCTTTTTTATAACCGCACCTTCTCCGTAGTTTAGAATGACTTTTCAAGTACTAAATACGGCACAGTATGGCACAGTTCATTCCAGGTGACAGTAAAGTATTCTGACATTGTAAATTTAAATAATCTGTGGTCAGAATTTTGACACTGAAAAGGAAACCCATGCAACTGGTTGTGCAATAAACTCATAAAATGATGCAAACGTTTAATGTCCAGTTTTTAGGAGGTAAACTTCTAAAGGGCTGTTTGAGGGAAACAGTTGGGGGATGGGGGTCATATCCAATTGCCAAAGAAAGTCAAGTTTAAGGAATGAAATTGTAACATGTTTACAAATAACTAGGATCTGAGAGGCAGAAGACATTTGACCTGGAAATGGTTTTAATCTGCAGCATGGACTCTGATGTGTGATCAGGATTAAGATGTTCACCCCTCCCTGAAGCGTTGTAGAAGCTGTAATATTTTGTTTTTCCGACTTGCGTATCTGTTGCTACTCTGTGTTTAATTGTATTGTAATTATTGTTCCTTTTATTTTTCAGGTTTAACGTGAAACCAGTCAGGTAAGGGATCCCTCCCCCTTTTTTTTCTGTTAAATCCGTGACTGAGTAATCATGTGGCAACAAATGTAAGCATTGCTAGTTTACACACAGCTCCAGATGTGGGAAATGGTGTAGGTTTTACTAGCCCTGTTGTGCTGTGACACAGAAGTCTTCAGAAATGGGTCCAAACATACCCCCTCTAACCCCCACTCATACACATATACAGACTGAGCAGAGGACAAAGGGGTCCCTCTTCTATGGGCAGCCCATCACTGCCTTTCACTATGAGCAGAACAGTAGCCTTTCACAGAGGGGGCCGGCATATAGGCAGAGCCAGCCTTACACAGCCTCATAAGTTCAAGTTGGAGTCTGGCCTTGTGGCATCTTCACTGAGAAGTGTCCTTTCTCTCCTTTGCTCTTTGAGTACTCAGCAGAGCAGATCCACATCCTCTTTGGCTGCTGCAATATACAGTAGACACACTCGGCATCATTCATTCAGTTAAAGATCTTCATGCAACACTAACCTCGGTTCTACAGTGAACAATTATCCGATTTTTTTGTTCTTGTAAATTCTGTTTAATCACATGAAGCTTGTGCTTATATTGAGGAACAGAATACAAATGTGCATGCTCTGCAATGATTTTTTGTTTTGTTTTACGATGAGTTAATAGAACTACTTTTAAAGTGAAAACTTAGACTTTGACTCATTGTTTTGCACTAGTCAGTCACATGCATTTATCAGCTTCTAACAGATGTTCCTCTTTTTATAGAACCAGTAGCATTCTCAGTAAAGATCATCCACCAGACAAGAAGCCTAAAAGCGACAAATCTTCACTTCCCTCAAATGAATTTGACCCCACAGGTAATGCCACACACTTATTTTCTGAACTGCCTTTATTGTGTATTTGTAAATGTTTGCTTGCACACTGCTTAGACATGTAACAAGCTGCATTTGTTCTGATGCTTTGGCAGTGAGAGCAGTCATGACTAAAAGGTTCTCCACCCTCATGCCTTTGGTTCTACCAACATATACACATAATGTTTTAAAAACGAGTGTAATGTGGATGATTATCACAAGACATGCTTTGAATGGAGAAACGTGTTGAATGTCCTAATGTGTGCTTCTGTGTCATAGATAGTTTTACATTAATTCTAATTTGTGTGGACTCATCTAAATAATTATTTGAAGTAAAGTTAACCACAAGGGTAAATTATTGTCTAACATGTTGTTATTGTTTTTCTATTTCTGAAAAGTATAATGTGTTAGTTTATAGTACATGAACACACTAAAAACAAAAGCAAAAAATTTGCTCATTGTGTTTAAAAATGCAACAACTTGTGTTTAAAAGTCGTACATTTTTGTCCATTTTTATATTTCTCTGATTTAGAGGGCAGTAGTAGGCCTGTTGTGCACTCTGCATTTCGGTTGTTCTGAAATGGACTAGTTTAATGTAATCACAGAGGCTCTGATGTTTGTTGGCAATCAATATAAGATGATTTGAAATACGAGTAAGCCTCTGTATTTATAACAAAAAATCCAAATCCACTGCATTACATGGTGACTTAAAACTGCAAAATATTTACAGGATGTAATGTAGTGGTTGCACACATGTACTTTCTGCTTATCTTTTTCTGCATGTCCAGAGTTATACCATCAATAAACATGCTCTTTTACTGCCTCAAAGTATGATTACATACAGTGGGTCAAAAAAAAAAGAGTTTGACAGTCACAAATTCTGCATGTTGTCCCACTAAAAAAGATGAAGTCCGTAATGTTCATCATAGATACACTTCAACTTGTATCACCTGTTTAAACTCGTTAAATTTATAAAAAACACCTGTTCACAACCTTACAGTCAGACTGCTACTTCCCCACCAAATCTGAGACCAAAGAGAGTGTCTAAGGACACCAGGGACAAAATAAATGAGGATGTAATGTGGTTGGATTTTCCAGCATGAAAATATCCCAAATACGTCACCTAGGCATCAAAGAAGTATCGACATAAAAAACATGTCAAGGTTCTGGAACTGCCTAGCCAGTCGTTATACCTCAATGCAATAGAGAATCAGTGGAGGGAGTTAAAGTCCATGATGCCCAGCAACATTTCTAAAATATTACATCTCTTGAGAAGATCTGAAAGGAAGAATGGGCCAAAAACGGCGACAGTGTGTGCAAACCTTATAAACACCTACAGTTAAAAAGTTTGGCCTCTGTCACTGTGAACCAGGGTTACATTACAAAATATTGAGGTGAACATTTGGCACTAATTAAATCCTTATTTTCTGCACCATTACACAAATTAAGGATTCAAGGCTTCAAGGATCTTTTATTGTCATTTCACCACAGGGGTGAAACAATTTTTTTTCTCTTGTCCCGGACCAGTTGTTTTACAGGGCAGAATTTCTAGTATTATTTAAATAAATTTCTAAATTATTTAAAAATCATACAATGTGATTCCCTGGACTCTCTTTTTTACACTGTCTCTCACAGTTGAAATGAATCTATTATGAACATTACAGACGTCCTTCAGCTCTTTAAGTGGGAACACTTAACACAGAAAAAGTGGCTTCCATAGACATTTTTGCCCCATTGTACATACTGCTCAGCTTAGAAGCGCTGATTACTGTGAGTAACACAACAAAATACACCATATCTTCTTGGTATGCCACAGATTCTTCTTAAATAGAATGAGGTTTAGAGATTGAATTTCATATTTCTTTTTAATAAAATTCTTATTTTAACTAAAAACATCTATTCCTTAATTTAATTTCTCTTCCCCTACAAAAGCTGAAATAAACTGCTAACACTTTGTTTTTCTCCTACTTTAAATATATAACTAACTAGTATTTCAAAAGGCTAAACTATGTTTATTCCCAGTAGGTTCCGTTGTACTACATTTAGGAGAAATTATTATACAAAAAACAAAAAACGTATTTACTTTTGAAAAAAAAAAAAAACATGATATTACTGAATCAGAACATACAATTTGGATTTTATTTAATAAAAGCAAATTGCAGCTCCTCCCATACAACTCATCTCACTGTAGTAATGCAAAATGATTAGCTTCTAGTTCAGGCTGATCAGTTGATCCTCGTCTCATGATGGCTCCCAGCAGGCAGGCTGTGTTGTATCTGGTCCTGCAGGGATCATCTGCCATGCTTACTGCCCTGCTTTGGGAATGTCAGATGTTTAAAGCTTTTATTCTTTCAGAAGTCTTCACCTTAAAAAGAAGACTCAAGTTTTTTTTTCCATTATGAGAGGAAAAAAAAAGTGGGATCTTGACTGTGTTTTAGTTGTCTCCCAATGTTTTGGTTAGTGTACATTAAATCTTAGTGTTATTGCTTGGCTTCATGGGTATTGTTGAGTGTTGTGATGGGAACTCCTCCATCCACTTCATCTGTAAGGATAATTACAATCTCTCTTCTTTAGGAAGTTATTCTTAGTGTGAACTTCTGTGATTTACTTTTTTACTTGCAGGTGGCTTTGGAGCCATGGTTCTTGTTTTTTTATGAAACGTATTAAACATAAAAAAGTCACCCTCTGAAACATATAAAGTTTTATAAAACCATTTAAGCTGATAAGTGTTGTAAATGAAAAAAACACTGTTTTTCTCACCATTTTTGACAAATTGCTGATATAAATGAAAAAGAATCTGCATAATCCTCTTTTCAGAGATTGCATGTCCTTTACGTTTTATGCACGTCGCCTAATATACCTTTTCTGTTTTGTTACAAATTTCTTTCTTTCATGTTTTTTAAGCTTCATTCAAAGGTATATGTGCTGTATTTTATCCACTTCATTTTTTCCAATGAAGCAAAGTTCTGTAGTTTAGTGAGAAGTTATGAACAGAAGTTGTCAAACCCCTTACCCCCACTCCAATATAAAAACTCAGAAATTGAATTTTAATTTCCATGTAAAAATAGCTTTAAGATTTGCAGAAACAGTTAATGATGCTATTTGCAATTATTCAGGGCTCATTCTTCAGAAGAAGTAACAAGCAAAGCATGACTTTTGTTCAAGAGAAACAGATGGAATTTTAGGATTTCAGTTTTCATTTTATAGGTAAAAATCAATACCACCTGTTTTTAACCTCAACTTTACAACTATGACAACAGTTTAGTCTTTTTTCCCCAATGGCATTCATCTATTCTAAGTTACTGGTGCTTTTTAGACTACTGCAACTTTGAGGAATAGAGTTGAAAAGAACTTTTTATTGATCTCATAAAATTACAGTGGGATCTCTGTGTCTGGTCTGTGGGGAAATTACTGTTTTACGATTACTCTTTTAAAAGCAGCTGATTGATAATGCATAACACAAAATATACACTTAAAATATTAAAACACCTGTTGTCTAGTTGTCTATGAGGCATTGTAGCCCCCTTATAGAAGAAAGATCTGCAAAAGCAGTCCTTTTTGCAGGGAGGGTGCTTCTGTCTGACAGAAGGAGCTCCTCAATGCATCCATGACCTCATGCAGAGGGTGACCAGGATTATCCATGATGGATTCCGGTTTCCGTAACATCCTCCTTTCACCCACCACAGTCACAGGCTCTAGGGACAGAGCTGGATATGCGCACCAGTTCCTGCCAGTGAATCCACCCCCAGCAGCTCACTCCGTATAAGGGGGCAGATGCAACAGCGCCATCATAAAAAAAACTCTTTAAGAGTGCTGCTAACTCCGAAGGTCTCTTCCTCCTTCCCTGTGATTTCTGGTTGCCTCTCAGGCTGCATTTTATTGTTGCCAAGCGACAACATCTCATTGTGTAAACGTTGCACCGGCAGACCACTTCAGACCCACAAGTGGTGAAAAATAGCCCAAAAAGGAGAAGTAGGCCCCCTACTGATCTCATCTTGTGTGAAAAAGTCCACGTCTGTCAAAAACAGGTTAAAAATAGGAGAATAGCTAAATAAAAACACAAAAGTGAGTAAGCTAACAAGTAAGCTAAGAAGTTAACTCCCAACCTACCATGGTGTCGGTTGGGTTGCATATATGTATATATATATATTTATAAATAATTTAAAGACATTGTATTTATTTTACACACTACGTGCATTTTTCTACATGCTCTTACATTAATGGGATTTTTCTTCTCTTTTTTTTTGCATTTTCACATTATTGTCAACACACATGAGAAAACATTGTAAGATGGTAAAGAGCATAGTGACACTCATGAAAGTTAAGATTTAGAATTCTGTTATTAAAGAAGCTTTAAAAGCAAACAGTTGGTCAAAATTACTGACAGAATTGTGCTACATCAGTCACATGTTTATTTTTGACCCCGGGCCATTTCCTCTGTGTCATTCCCCCCTTTTATTTCAACCTCCAGTATCTAACAAAGACGAGAGTGAAAAAAACAGTTTTATCTTACTGACTACATTATTTTTTTTTAACTACTGTTTTATATTAACTGCAAATTTTTCCTTAAATTCTTCTCCCATGGTTTTTTTTTCTCCCTCATGATTTTCTCTTTCCTTTTTGTGTGTCTTGTCTTTTTTCTTTCTTTTTCTTTTTTTTGTTTGTGTTGGGTCACGCTTTGCTGTCTGGTGGGGGCTCTGAGCAGATGCTCTGGTGCTGCAGAAGAGTGGCAACAACAGTGTGCTTGCAGAAGGGAAGCCTGAGTCCTGTGGTAAGATGCTCTCACAGGAAAAGTTTCATGTTCAGCGGCCTAAAGATTGTGGTGTGAAATTGCCTACAAAATGTTCACTTCTTGCCAGCATCATAATTGTGTTGAATTGCATTTACAGTGGTATTAATGTCCTCTTTAACCAAAACTAACTCCTGTAATTACCCCTCCATGTTTCTAAATGTTAGATACGAACTGTCACTTACAGCATTTCCATAGAAAAATGTGCATGAACATTTTCCCTCAACAGGCTAACAGTGTTCCATGAGCTAGCTTTTTGTGTGGGCCAACTGTGTGGGTCGTACACATTTGCCCATTTTTGCTTGCAGGCAGTATTTGTCGAGACTTAAGGGCAGTTGTGACTAAGGCTTTAATTCTGTCTCAGTTTACAGTTGAAATATCTGCAGGTAGTGTCCTTTTTAAAGCTTTAAATGGAGGGTGAAATACCTCAAAACTCTTTTACTATGGAGTACATTTACTGGCTCAAATATATAAAAGCAGGTTAATTATTAATTGTTGGCATAAACAGCAAAGCACTGGCACCAAAGGGCATACATGTGGGGCACAGTTGAGTTGCTTCAAAACTAGTGCTGTCCGTTGATTTAAAAAATTAGTTACATTAATCACACTTTTGGATTGTAATTAATTGTGATTAACCACTTTGTGTTGCTAGGTAAATTGTATACAACAATTACATTTAAATTTATGACTGTAAAATCATAAATGCAATAATTAATACAAATTTATGATTGTGTGATGATATTTTAATCTTATTTTATTATTAAATTAAATTTATGCTGCTTTTGAACAAAAAAAAGGCCAGAGAGAATGTTTTCCCTCAATTTTTATTGTTGCAAACGTTTTCATTTGTAAAGTGTTAACTCAGAGAAGCCAGAAATGCAATTTGTGTGCACAAAACACATCAACAGTAAGATAAGCAGAACTTTAAGACTTGAATGTCTTTTTATTATTAGTCCAAAAAACCAAGATGCTGACAAACGGCCTTAAGAAATTAACATTGGGTTTCTACACTTTAAATGGTTCAAGTGAATATTCAAATGTGATAGGCTGCTGCGTATTCACACGCACAAAAAGAACTTCCGGTCACATAGCGCAAATGTTCTAAATCACCACGCAGGCTTCTTTGAAACAAACGTTTTGCTTCATCTTTTAAACAAAGACAAGCACTAAAAGGTGAAGGTGAAAACGGGTTATTGTTCAAAATATTCAAAATTATTCAAAATAAGCTACAAACTTTATAGGTATTAACAAATGTGAACGATCATGTCTTGCAGATTATTACAATTCTGTCTTGAAACCATCTGTTCACAGCCTACATGATTAACATAACATGAAATGCTGTTAATGCCCATTCCATATTTAACAAAAAGTTACCTTACATTTGTCAGTATAGGAGCACTCTGAATAATTATATAACTTTCATCCCCTTTTTACTTTTTATGCTGCAAAAACGTCCAATACTTTTTTTCTGTGAGGTTTTAAGAGTTAAACAATGTCCTAAAAAAGTCTAAGCACCTTCCTCCTTTGACGTTGTTTCAGTTCCTTGTAAATCGCTTTTGCTCTCCTAAGGTCTACAGGGCTACAAAGTTTCAGTAGCAAACTGACCTTGAGGGTTCCACTTCTGTGGGTTATTTTGTTGTATATCTTCTTGTGCAGTTGGAACCATTGTTCTGCTTTATACCCCCAGAGTTTAAAATTCAAAATTCAACAGATTTACTTTCTGTCAAAATTGTGCTACCTCTTGTGCTATCCCAATGTTTGTCTATAAATAAGCTCTGTTTTTCTAATAACTAAGTCAATAAAAGTGAAAGCAGCAATGCCAGAATTGATAAAGTGAAAAAGTTCCTTTGAATCAGACAGAAAAATAGTTTAGAGTTTAAAAGGTTATTTGTGAGTTTAGCGCATTGACTATAAGAACTAGGCTGAGTGAGTATGAAGTCACCCATAGAAAATGACTTACATCCGACTCCGACAAAATGAGGTCAATTTAGTCATTTATTTGTGATGTGGACGCTGCAATGTTGGAGCCAGACGACGTCAGTCAGCAGTATTTGGTTCCAATCATCTTTAGTCAGCGTTTTTTTTGCAAACCTCTATCGACAGTCAGGAGTGAGCTTGTTGCAAATCCACATCCCTTTTGCTGAGAATTTTTCAATGAAACATTTAGAACATTAAACGTGGCAGCCAGCTGAACCAAATACTTTTATTGAGGCCTTTGAGTGGTTAGTTTTATCACTTGAAAAACTTGCATTAAAGAAAGAAATATATGAAAAAAATTAGGATTAGCAAGAACATGTTTAAAACAGGTATTAGAGCAAAAATGGCTATTCTGACAAATAGAATGACTAAGCAATAGCAGTTTATTTATCAATAAAAAGTCTATGGGATTTTGGCTTCTCTGAGAGGATACTTCCTATTTGGAACGTAAAGGGAGAGGGGTCAGTCAGTTCAGTTCTCCTACACAGTTAATGGTGTACAATCAAAAAGTATCTGATTAGTGAAATACATTTAGTGATGGAAATGAAGGGTTTTTCAGTTGTATTAAAATGTGACAACTGAGAGGCAACAGAAACCATTGCAAATTGAAAAAGGTACACGAATAGCTGATAAATCTGGTAGAGTTTTTGCTTGGAAGGTTCTGAATGGGTTCATTTTCCATCAGTCATCAAGTAAACATTTGAAGAGGTGTTTAGACAGGTCACTGTACAAGGGGAGGGGCTTAGGCTGGAGGACGAGACATGTGAATCTGAGAGCAAAGATTCATCTGAGTTGAGTAGCTCTTAAATATACGTTTCTTATTCTACCGGTATGTGTGTTAACTTCTTTCTTTGATGTGTACTTTTAACAAAGGTTGCTACATTTATTAGATCTATTTTATATGGGATACTCCACTATGTCAGTCATTTCACTTTGCAGTTTCATTTGCAAACATCCCTAAAATGACTGTAGAAATAAAAATAAATAAATAAACAAACCAATTCAAACTGTATCCAGGGGAAATTCACACCACCTCTTTGACCTATATGGCATAATCTTCTCCTTTAACACCCATGCTTGTTCCTCCCCTGCCCTTCCCCCTGCTCTTAGTCCAAGCTAACTCTCTGTATACCCCTCCCCCTTAGCATGTGCCTCTTGACTCCCCCAACCTACTCTCCATGTATTAACTTGTATTCCCTCCACACCAGCCCCCATCAAGTCTCTGATACTTTTGATACTGTACCAAGCAGAGGATCTTGAACATGACAACAAATGAGTTCAAGGGTCCCTCACCCCATCTAGGTTGTTTTTTATTTGTATTTTTTTAAACCAAAGAAGTGTAGCCTCCATCCCCTCTTTAAAATCTCGTTTAAATGTTTTTGTACGGCATCTTCAGCAATTGTTTTGTGCTGTCAGTCTCACCCAGACAGACATCAGATATGATCTCATATCTTCTCGTCATCGTAAACCGGAAAACCTGCGTTCCTTTCCCCCAGCTGCAACTCAAAGAAAAAACATGAAATTTGTCAAATCTGTCACACACATCATCGTGTTCGAGGCAAATTACACTTATTTTGCATTCAAGCAAGATTTGTAATTCATTTTGATGTTTACTATATAAATAGAATAGTAAGTAAGGTGTGACTTTTCATGTTTCCAAAACACTGAAACCACTGCTTGCCTCAACAGTACATAGTCATTATCCTTTGTGCTCAACTACCTGGGGATTTGTTGCCCATGTTAAACAAAAAGTTCACCTGTTTAAAAATGACTCATATGCTCTTTTATTTCATTTTATTATATATTTTTATATCATTGCAAAGATCTTGGTTTGAGCAGTTTCAGTTAAAAGAATTTTGGAGGAGGAACAAACTTAAAACCACTTTGTCCCCCATTGGGAAATGAAACCTGATGTAAAGTTCGTAATTATATCTATGTGAAAAAAAAATCATTTTAGTTCAGTGATCTAATATCTGTACAATGAGGTAACCTAACTAAACTTATTCTACATAAAATTAAGTTTAGCATTAAAATAGAAGCATAAAATAGTCTTTTTTTCTGTTGTCTATGGTTTGTCTTGCCTTTGCTGCAAAGGCAACTGCTTTCCTTTAGTCCCTGGTTGTTGTGTGAACAACCAGGTTATTTGAACTTGTTGCTTAGTTTGTCCCTCTTACTGGCAGGTCTGGTGCAACGATGCGTAATCATCCAGAAAGATGAAAATGGCTTTGGACTCACAGTCAGTGGTGACAACCCAGTGTTTGTGCAGCTTGTCAAAGAAGGTAAGGATGACTCCTAATCTTGAGAGAAAGAGAAAGCAGATGTTGTTTCAGTGACATCTTCTGAGCTCATTTGCTTTGTTCCTGTTTTGGCCCCCACCTCTAGGATGTATTTTTTTAAAGCTTGCAGATTAACTAAGAGTAATTGGGACAATTAGGACTTTTAGCACAAGCTAACATTAGCATAGCAAAAAAGCGACGAGCAATAACTGCAGCATGCAGCCTCTCAATTTGGAGCCAGATGGCAGCTCAGACGTGGAAAACATACATGAATCTATTTGTCTGCAAGTGGAGGATATAGTGGAAGTGGAGAAAACAAGACTTGTCCTGCCTGTCCTGTCAGTAACTGCGTCATAAGTCCAAGCTTTTTCCAAAATCAGTTTTTCATCTGCTCCTGATTCAACGCAATTTGATTTAGGAAATACGCAAACAGAGTTTTAATCTAAAATTCTTTTATACATGTCCTCCGTTATGAGAAAAACGCAACAAGAACATGTTAAGAACATTAAAAACACAATTTTCATTAGAATGAATCTAAGCACCATGTGGATAACGGCTGCTTCTTTAAACATTCAAAACAAATTTTTTGGGCGTATGGTGACTGATAGGATCCTACCTTTATTGTCTTTACAGATTGTTATATATTGTTGTCAGTAATATATTACTGTAATGTAAGCAACATATTGTTAATAAGCTGCATGAACCTGTAGCTTGTGTTTTACTGAAACCCTTTAAAAAAACAACTCAATTGAGTCTTTGGCTCTTTCTAACACCTTCATATGTATTTGTGGTACAACAAGGACAATTTTGCTGATCAATAGTCTTGATTGTGCCAAAATGACCACATAAAAGTGCTTAGAGTTGCATACTGTTTACTTAAACTCTATTTTCTGTAAGTCGTACAGTTATAATTTGTGAAGTTTTATCCTTTTATTTTCATTCAAATAAAGCTGGACTTTATTATTTGTTCTAATTATTTTGGAAAAAAATATTTGTAGAGCTATGAATGATGGGGTTTTCAGTCCTGGTGACTTCAGCACATATTTCCATGGTGATTTAAACCTGGAAACCCCACGTTTGTTTTTGGTTTACAAACGAATCCAGGTGTACCCTGCTGACTGTGGTGTTAGACGTGGCACTTGTAATAACCTGTCTCGTGCTTAAATCCTTTTCTTTGGGTGGAGCCGTGAAACAGGTCCTTCTTGTAACATAACCACTGTTATGGTCTTCCAAAATAGTCACTTTGTCTGTCAAAGCAATGTAGTGCATTCACTGCGCAGAAATTAAGTGGAAAAATGTTTCAACACCTAACCCACAAAGAAGCCATACTCTAAAACTCCTAAAATAAAGTTGACCTTTTATTATATGTAGTGATTTCCCCTTACTTGTGTTACATCATTTTTTTTCTCTCTATTGTAATTTCCAGATGGAGCTGCGATGCGAGCAGGTGTTCAGACAGGAGACAGGATCATCAAGGTAATATCTTCAACTTTTCATATTATTCGTTATCCAAGCTACCATCTTTCTCCTGCACTGCCTCTATAAATAGGGTCTTAGACTGCCACCTTCTGGTCAGCCACTGTTTCTTCTCTTTTGGATCGATGGGAATTTAAAATAAAGCGACGTAATGGAGCTTTTCCTTAAACACAGTGTATTTGTTAATTGTTATCATGTCAGTTCTCACTACTGTGTGTTTATTTGTCTTTCAGGTCAACGGGACCCTTGTTACACATTCTAATCACATTGAAGTGGTCAAACTTATCAAATGTTGGTTTCATTCCAGTTTTTATAAACATTTATTGTTGCTGATTTTTAAGGAGACAAATAATTCCTAATCTTTGCTTCCTTACTGTAGCTGGGTCCTATGTGGCCCTCACCGTCTTGGGGCGCCCTCCGGGGCTCCCCCAGATCCCTTTAGCAGAATCAGAACCTGACATGTTGGGTGTCAGCATATCTTCTCCAAATTCTCCGGCAGCTGAGCGCCCAACCAGCCCTCAGGACCACCTCTCTGCCTCACAACAAACATGGGTACAAAAGAGAATTGATTTTTCATGCCAGGGTCTTGTCTGTTTTTGTATTCATTTTCCTCATTGTCTGGGGGATTTTGCTTCTGCTTTCTTTTTGCAGTGACACTAGTATTTTCTCTAAATCCCTTGTTGCATTATTTCTTTGCTACTTAATGCTTGTTTATTACAGTAAAATCTTTTCAAATCCATAGCATTGTAGTTTGGGTTTTTCTGATGTGTTGTGCATCTCAAGAGTCACAGTTTAAACTCTTTTTAGGAGGAAAACAGCATTTTATGTACCCAAAACACAGACTACATGCAAAAGAAGAAAGAGCAGCAGGACCTTCAGGTTAGTGTAGTTTTGCTTCATTGCATTGATTTTGTAAATTCAGTAGCAATTCTATCTTACCCTATTTTTAAGAAATCGTGTTTCCATTTGCACAAACAGCAAATACATTTGTTATTTTTAACCCCTTTCAGAGATTGAAGTTGGAATTGTGATGCTTAAATGTTGTGTACGGTCTAAATGTGTGAGAATGCTTTCATTAAAAGCTACAGCAGCTTGATGTTTACAACATAATGACAAAATTAATAAAACTGGATTATTTTTTTTTTGTTGTAGAATACTTTGAATTACATTTATTGTCCTTGTTTTGTTTTTGTTTTCTTTTCCTCATGCTGTTAATGCTGGGAAGGAGGAGTATGGTAGTAACCCCTCCCCCAAACTACTGAAAGACATCCAGGAAGCTAAAAAACACATTCCTCAGCTGCAGGGTCAGATCTGCAAGGCCACTGGGACAACACAGGTACTGACTTGCAAGTTTACCTCATAGCGCAGGAAATCCACAAACAGAAATTTGCCAATATCCAACCAACCTTTATGTATTTTTATGTAGAGCGTTTTGCGTTTATTCCAGACAAACATTATTCCTAATCCCATCAAGGGGATTACATTCCCGCAGTGGGAAGTCACTCTTTTGTGTCTGTGTGACAGCTTATTTTATATTGTGTTTTTTCATCCTTTCTGTCTCTTTAAAAAAAATTTTTTTAATGAGAATTAACTTTTGAGATGGTATCACTGATCATGGAATGGTGCATGTTGGTTCGGAATTTCTTGCATTTAATATGCACTGTTCTTGCATTGTTGGTAAAGATTGTAAAATATACTCTGTTGTTCTTCATATTAAGAAAAAAAGCTTTTGTTTGCATGAATCCTCAGAAGATTCTCTCAGCTGGTGATGCAAATGATGGTGGTGTACTAGAACCAGAGCATGCACTTTTCACCAGAGGAGATAGCAGCATAGAGATGTCCTGGGCCAACAATCCTGTACGTAACCACAGTAAACATTACTCCTCATAGTAAATAAACCATGTATGGTTTTGATTCATTTTCTGATTGAAACAAATTTTAGTTAAATATTAAATATCACAAAGTGTTTGTGTCATCATCTTGCAAAGCAACAAATAGAAACATGTTTTGCTACATTCTTTTCAGTCATCTCGCATGTTTGGGTCTGGATCTTCAGATAATCAATATCAAAAAGAGTTCTACTGTCCCAGCCCAAAGAGCACACCCAGGAACAGCTTTAACTCCTGCCATTCGCCAGAGGCAGAGGACACCACAGATCTGGTATTTGCACTCCTCCAACTTTATACAAAACCCCTCCCTTTGTTTATTTAGTTGTATGTTGATGATTGGGTACACATTGTTGTTCAAGTCAATGCAAGGTACAGTGTGAGGATCCACATGTGAGACTGATAGACCACATCATACATCATTTTTTTCCCCCCTTGCAGAACTCCTTCTCTCCTACTACTGTCAGTAGTCCCTCCTCTTCTCGGCTTGTCTCCCAAATCATTGGAGCTGAAGATGACTATTTTGGTTCAGACCATGAGCAGGTATTTCTTTTTTTATTTTTGATACTTTGGAGAATCTGCTGACATTTTTCTCAGAGCAATGATCTCAAGTAGTGATTTTCAAACAACATATTTTTTGGACCTGTCTTTTAGACAAATGGCCAGTGTAACAGCTTTAATAGTATTGAGCAGCTCAAGTCTCGCCCTGCCCACCTTGCAGCTTTTTTGCATCATGTCATCTCTCAGTTTGATCCTGCTCCTGTGGTAAGATATCATCTACTGGAATAGATGAAATTGTTTTGTTATTGTAATTGTCAGAAATGCAAATTTGTGTCAAACCTTTGTTTACAGCACTTTGGGTACTCTAAAGCTAGAGGGAGCTATAAAAGCAGAAAGTTATCCTAAAAATTGACCTTTTTTTTTACATAAAAAGCCAGAACTAATTGGTAGATTGACATTTACTGATGAAGTATTTATTGGAAAAATAAAGATATAATGCAAAATGTGTGTGCTGTCAGTATTTAATATACATTGCTCAAAATGCTATTACGGTTAATGTTTAGAAAAGTATCAATTACAGCATAATGATTTCTGCTTGAATAGGAAAGGCTTGTCCTGCAGTTCCTCATACAATGATGCTTTTTCACTATTAAATATCCCTTTAAAGACCCACTCTTGATTTTCAGCAGAATCTGAGCCAAAAACTTTTATTCTTGATGTGTTCACCCACCAATCTTAAACCTGATGACTTTCTTTAACTGTCAAAGGCCTTACACTCCAATGAAAATTGTGGTTTTTATATGTTATCGTGACACTTTTCTAAAGATTGAGGATATTTATTAAGAACATATCCTGGGTGGGCTACCTGCTCTGCTCCATTCTAAAGCACCCGTTTGCAGATGACCACGTACGTGTTCATTTTCCTCATCTGACCTGGCATCTGGCTCAAAACTGTACAACTGGATAGCTCCAATATTGCTCACCAATTCTGTTTCACTGGTAATGTCAGGTTGAGGATGTGAGGTTTTACTTAGCGGGAAAAGGTTAAAGCAGATATCTCAGCGTGACGGTAAGGGTGGGGGGAGGAAAGTTCCCGCCCACAACTCAGGCGAATTTCTAACAAACTGCCACCACTCTTCAGAAACTATGTCAGAGAAAACGATACAGGGTTTTTTGATTTTGGCTTAAAACGACAAAATGTCAAAATGAAAAGGCCACAGGGAACATTTTTACAATAAATCAAAAGATGATCGGAGTGGGTCTTTAATGCTGTTAAGTAAGCTACCACTCTCAGCAGAGGACTTTCTGATCTTTGTTTTGTGTTTTCAGCTTTGCTACCTCTATGCTGACTTATTTAAACATACCAACCCCAAAGAGACCAGGCGGGTATTCATGGATCTCAATAACTTCTTCATAGACCGGGCAGCAGTAAGTCTGTCTTCATTCTCCTGGAAGTTTAGCAGTGTTTGGTCTGTCGATTTAACTTTCACACAGCACAACACAGATTGGATTTTTTTTTTAAATGAATCACAACAATGTTGCACCCAAAAAAAAAAAAAAAAAACCTATGCAAATTAAATAACTGTATTTTTAGATTTTCTTTTAACAAAGTGCAGTCAGACTTTCCATCAGCAATCCAAAATAGCTTCCTTTGTTGGAATTACCAGCAGATTTACAGTTAATAGTTTTTATTGCTAGCAGAGAAATGATGTGATCTTTTATTATTAGTCAAAGAGAAAGATGTTTAAACTAAACCATAGATCTTCTTGTCCTTGTCTCCTGAGTTAAGTATTGTTTGTAATATATGTTGTCATTTAATTACACTGTTTCATTTTTTTCAGCATTTAAAAGTTATTGTTCCTGAATCTGTTTCCTCTGATCTTGGTAAGTATTTCCTGCTGTTCTTTTTGAATTTTGCTATTTTTTTTATCATTACGGTTTATTGATGTATTCTTTTTGAGAGTTTTCTTGTCGTCTTCTTCATCCTTTTGAAAATCCCTACCTAGAGAAGCCTTCTTAAAGTTTACACACCTTCAAAAACCTGTCTTTAGAATGAACTTGAGGCAGTGTCTTGTATATGTTTGGTGTATCCTGTGTTTGCAGAGCGACGACGTATGGAACTAGTTCCAGAAGAAATTATCAGGCAACATGTTCAAACACTGCAAGACTTTCTGCTTCCTGAAATTCAGAAGAATCTTGAAGACTTCAGGTAAATATAAGATTTCATCTCATATAAAACTGTAAACATATTAAAATAATGTCAAATGTATGTTTATGTCTTGTGGTAGCAATTGCAGAGTTTAAAAATGAATTGGGTTAAAAAAAAGCATGTATAGCTCATCAAACATTTCTTAATTAAAATGTTTTTCTATATATTTTTTTAAGCAAAATTTCATTTTTTAAAATAAAAATAATTGACGGATTTGTTTCTATAAAAACTCTTTGTTTAGATTGTTGTTGTGGGCAGTTTTTCTAGTCATATACGTTTCTTTTTGGAGGTGGGGGTCAGTCTTACAGATAATTTAGCATTTAAGCAACATGTCCGCCTGTGTCTGTTTGGAACAAGCAGACACAATTAAATCTCTAGCCGTGTAATACTTTCGATCAGAAAAACTGGATTAATGTACGTCCTCTCTGGCTGTAGTGATTGTGAAAAAAATGGCTGAAGGGTGAACTTGACACCCACAACACATTAAAGCTTTTGTAGGGTAAAAACGGCTGTTTGATGATATGCAGGCAGAAGCGAAGTATGGGGCTGACAGTGGCAGAAGCAGAACTCACCCGACTGGATCAAGAAAGGGTCAGAGACCGCGTCACTCTGGAGCGCGAACGTTCATACGCCGACAACATCATCACCAAGATAGAGGAAATTCTGTACGGAAAAAATATGATGGATGGCACACACAAACTTGCCACATGTACAAGGAAGAATCTTTTCAAAACTAATACTCACTTTCTTTTTTTGATCCTAGATCAAGCACTCAGACCACAGAGGAAGAGAAAAGGTAAGAAAACTTTGTGGTTTATGTTAACTCAATTAATATTATTTCTTTTAACATTGAATTATCAAAGCACCCTCTTGTGTCATTCAACCCAAAAACACTAAGACATTTGCATCATTAACATTTCCTCTCCACCTTTTTCAGTTTACAAATTAAGACAGCTAAGACAAATCTGAAAAAAGTCAGATTTATGCAGTGCGTTGAAATTAAATTATTCAGAAGTGAGTGTGATTGAAGCAATCTTGTTAGAAAAGCCATATGTTCGTAAAACCGCGCAGATGGTTTGTGTGGAAATTGTATGAGAGACTGGTTTGACGTATGGTACCGGTATGGAGGGCTTGTTCTCCTTAGATTTCAGCATTATTGTTCTTTTGTGTTGTTCTCCAGAAAGCTGTCAAACTCAAGTGTTGATCTTTTTCTTTAGCACTGCTATTCAGGATGTTATCTATGCATACATGAAGCACCTTGGGGTGAGAGCCCGGGAACCCCGCAATCTGGAGTCCAAGTGGGGTCGAAAAAGCTTTCTTCCTAAAATCAAGGTGATTTAAAGAACTCCCACATGACAAATATTAGTTTGTTGTCAATTGTGTAACTATATTTTGCTCCCTGTTTTATGAACTTCAGAAAAGCATGAAGGCAGAAAAAGATGGAGACGATAAAGTGAAAAAAAGCAGGTTTCCTATTCTTGGACCTCAGCGCCGACCCAGCCGCATTGAAGCAGGTAGTTAAGAAGGTTTAAAAGAAAGAAAGAACAAATATTTAGCCAGAAAATTGAAGATATTGTTTGCCTGTTTCTAGGAAGTAAAGGTCAAGACAGTCGCCCCCGACCTCAGAAACAACTGTCACAACCTGTACTTGGAACAAGCGACCAAACGGAAGTTGGTCGTCTCAGGGGCAGCCAATCAAGCGAAGGCTCTGAACTCACGCACTCATTGTCTTTAAACTCCTACTCTCCAACCAGCACTACCTACATCTACGACTCAAGCCGGGACGCCGAAACCGGTAAGCAACAATGTATACCTAACGAAAACCGATTTTACAATATAATCAGCTCACATTATTTACTGTTACTCTGCTGTTAAAAGTTTCAAGTTCAGGGTGAGGCAACATTTGCATAATTTTCTGTTAAACTAAGACTTAATTCTCTCTCACGTCTGAAGCAAAGAGAACATCTAGATCTTAATAAAAGAAAGTTTACATTTTATTTTATTAATTTTACTAATTTGTTCCAAATACAGCAGCCTGTAAGTCTTAGGATTTTAGTTCCTTCAGTAGCTGTAAAAGAAAATATTTTAGAGTATAAAGAAAATCTTTAGAAAAGGGATGAGCAGCCATTGATATAATATGTTGCACCCCATCAGGTCACACTCGTGACCATTTCAGCATTAGACCATTGGATCATTTTCACAGGATTAAGTAATATCGTGTTTTTCCCACTTAGGTACTGCTGTGAATTAACTAAGCATTACTTTTTTGTCAGCTGGAACTACGACATCGAGCTCTTCCAGACTCAGTGATGGCCTTCCGTCTGACTCCCTGGATGGTTTGTCATATCCTTCCTCACACTTGAACTTGTATAACCTGGACCAGCTGCAGGAGGATGACAGAGAAAGTGACAGGTGCAATCACAGACACATTTGATCATCCCAAGTTCACACGTTTTTCTAGTTTAGTTTGCTAACCACACTGTTCTTGATGTTTATAGAACTCATGACGGGACGCCAAAGGCTATCAGAAAGTGAGTGAATCTTTTAGTGAATCAAATTTAGCAACACTTTAATCAAGGAATAAAGACATAACCAGTAGTTTTTTTAAATAGCCAGCTGGAAGTTGATACCCCCCTCCCTTTTGTCACAGACTTGAGGGACTGAGTGCAGCTGATGTCCAGAGTGAGGATGACCAAGGTACAGACTCTGAACATGATCCTCCAAACTGGCAGCAGCTGGTGGGACGAGACGTCCTTGCAGGACTCAGTCCTCATGAAATCAAAAGACAAGAAGTTATACATGGTGAGGACACCCACTCCCACACTGACAAACACATGCTTCAGAAACTCACTAGTACAACTTCAGGATTGTTAGAATGTTTCATAGCTTTTAAACCGAAATGTTTCCAAGCAAAGTTGTTCTTGAATGCAAAGACGGTGCAGTCATTGGTTTTTAGTTTAAATACAACAGTTGGTAGAATCCACTACACTGCATCTTCTTGAGGGATTCAAAGGTTCTGAAATGAATTACTTTCACTGTGTTGCAGAGCTGTTTTACACAGAACGTGCACACGTGCGAATGCTGAGGGTTTTGGACAATGTTTTCTACCAGAAGCTTTCCAAGGATGCAATTCTTCCTCTCGCTGACATCAAGAGCATCTTCACCAACCTCGGAGAGGTTCTGCTGCTGCACGGTAAACACACAAGCATGTCACTTCTGAATCATGCGTCTACACGACTGCCTTTGGAAAAGAATAAACTGGTTTCACATGTCCCAGGTTTTTAACTGATCAATTGTGCGTCTGTACTGAATTTCAGCATCAATCCTGGAGCAAATGACAACTGTTCGAAAGAGAAACGACTCCTCAGTAATTGATCAGATAGGGGATGATTTGCTGTCCTGGGTGAGTTGTCAGTTGTAATTTTTATCTTTCTTTTATGGAATAAACTTCATGAATTGTCTTCTTTTATTCCAATTTGCTTTGAACCAAAATTGTCAGTGTCTGCACTGGACTGATTTTTCTTTTCATTTAGTTGCTTTACTTGTATTTAGGTAGAATTAGAGTTCCTCAGTAAACCAACACGTCAGAAGATGTCCTAGATTTGCCTGACATGAATGTATCTCAATGTCATACGTGATGTATTCAGTGAAAAGTGCTCCAACATCCAATGACCTCCTAGGCTTAACTTTAGAGGGGGGAGACAGAGAGTAAATTTGTTTAAGGGGTCTATCTTCCATTTACATTTGTTTTGCTTAAAGGACATGAGCCTGGCTCACTTCTGCAAGTTTGTTTTATCTTTTCTACGGTTAAATGAAACGAAAAATTGACTCACCAAATGGCTCTGACCCACACTGACTGAGCCTGCTGTCCCCGGGTTTGTTCGTTACAGTTCAGTGGTGCAGAGGAGGAAAAGATCAAACAAGCAGTGGGGACATTCTGCAGCAACCAGCCATTTGCTCTGGAGATTATCAAGAACAAGCAGAAGAAAGACTCAAAGTTCACATCCTTCATTCAGGTACAAACATTAAACACACAATCAGAAAAGGATTGTGTACAGAAGGGTGTGAGTTTTTCTACTTCCTTGGGTAGATCTGGGGGGTTTGCAGTTATTTTTGCCCTTTTGGTTCCCTTCACGGTAGACCTGTGAAGCCTCTGGGGAAGCTGCTGCGTAAAGAAGGGGCAGGTATGAGAATGAGTACATCCAGGGTTGGAGTCCAGAGAGAAATGCTGGTTAGCTCACTCAAGAGTTGAATTGAGTTGATGCCACAAGTGAAGCATCTTGTGCATTGTTTTGTTTTCTCACAAGCAGAGATGGAATGGAATAAAGATATACCTGATATTTGAAAAGGATGTTTGAAGTGATGCAGACACTCAACAGGTCAAAATTGGAGAACAGAGATGAGTCCAATAAAAATGTTCTTCTGACATTTTTATTATGATAGAGGGTGCAATACAAAGACAATTAAGCTTGAAATTGCAATGTTCTTTTTTCAAATCATTGTAAATCAGGAGCAGATTATGCCGTTTGAAAAGCTTGTAGCAAATTTGTGATGAACTACTGCCACTCTGCACAAACTATGTCTGAGATAATCATAATCATAATAACAGACAACTAAGAATGGATCAAAAGATGATTGGAGTTTCTTCTTTTTAACTTGGAGTTATACATGTTTAGGGGTCATCAATCCAAAACCCTCACATTCTTATTTTTAGGTGAAATAAAAGTATTTTCTGACTCGTAGCATCAGTACCAAGATATTTATTGCTGAGTCACCCTGGTTGAATTTTTGGCTAAAGATGTTTTGGGTCGATTTTATTAGTTCAGTGAATCAGATCAAATTGGAATCTTCAAAATGAACCAATAATGACTATAAATCGTTTTGGGAACCATGAACTATGATTTCATTCATCTTCTATACTGTTATGTCCCTTTTGGGGTCACGGGACTGTCGGAGCCTAACTATCATCAATATATCAACTATGATATGAAGCGAATTGTTGGCAAAACAAATAGTAACTCCCCTCATCGCAAGTATTAAGTTAAGCAGCTCTGTATTTCAGTTTGGATTCAAAGTGATTTCTGCTCAACATTAAGAAGAACAAAGAACAAAAAAGTCAGCAGGTAACATTAGGTTCCTTCCAGACATCTCACAGCTGAAGTGTTTTGACACGTCACTCAAATATCAGGCTTCTGAATAAACCAGGAAGCCATTGTTCAGGTCATATTGCTTTTCTGTCCTGGAAACTCTTCAGTGAAAAAGCTAAAGTGGCAGCTGTTAAAGTTTAGGGATCTTTGCTCACTTTCTCAGATGATCTGCAGATGAAGATAAATGCTGAATTCTGCAAGTATTTGTGCAATTTGTTGAAGACTTTAATGCAATAGTGAATGATGAATGAGACCAAATAAATGGGATTTCTATCTATAATGTGTCTTAAATAAAAGCAAAATCAAATCTAGTTCAGAACTTATGAGTTTTTAATTTGCTTTTTGTGTTATGAAAAGATTTTTCTGCCTTTCAAATAAATATAAAGCTACACTCGGTTCCATGTATGCACCATCTTTAATTGAGTTGTGTTGTGCTCTGCAGGAGGCGGAGAGTAACCGACTATGTCGCCGACTGCAGCTTAAGGACATCATTCCTGTGGAGGTGCTACGGCTCACCA
This sequence comes from Oryzias celebensis, assembly GCA_014656515.1. Taxonomy (NCBI): domain Eukaryota; kingdom Metazoa; phylum Chordata; class Actinopteri; order Beloniformes; family Adrianichthyidae; genus Oryzias; species Oryzias celebensis. Next base: position 64,788,390 of record BNCR01000012.1, on the reverse strand, counting down.
AGTACCCCCTGCTGCTCGATAACATTGTCAAGTACACAGGTGCTTTTACTGCGGCGTGGACAGTCACACCTGCTCTACTACATGCACTTACAACAACTTATTATTACTTCAGAGAGAGTGCAGCAACAGTACATGCTAATGACGGGGTAACAACACCCAGAAATGTCATTTGTTGTAGAGACTTTAGTTTCATTTTTTAACACAGGAAAAGAGGCACAATGAATGCTATCTGCTTCTGCAAATAGGGAGCTTTAAGTTCAAATGAAACAAATATTTGCCAAACTGCTCTTTTTAAACTTTACATCTAATGTTTCATTGCTATATTTGTAACTTTGTTCTTTACAAGTGCAATATAACAGCATCACTCTTTGCAAATAGAGAAAATAATATATATTCAGTCTTGCATTTGTGGTTTTTTTTTTCCAGTTCCCCTGAACGCTTTGAGGAAAATCCCACTTATTGGGTTCAGCTTTTCTCTCTTTTGATATTCAAAGCTCTTAGATCCTTTCGGGGAGTTGATCCTCAGTGGAAATCTTTTTTTTTTCTTGACGCGGGTAATCATGCATAAGAAAAAGAAGCTTTAAAAAAAAAATTGAAATTTGCTGCAAATCACCTAAATGCAAAACTGACCTTTTGGTTTAATTGAAAGTCTTAAGCGAGGCTTTGATGGCAGCATGTCACCTACAAATGTGTTATAGAGATTAAGGGAGAGAATTCTGCTCTGGTTCCTGAAACGACCATGCACATTTAAGAGTCTGCTGTTTCTTTCATTTTTAGACTAAAATGTTGTTTTCAACCAGAGAAAACTCACTGAGGATAGTGTAAACTATCTAATACAATGCTTTGATCTCTCTCTGGTTTTATCATTATTTTTGGGAGTGATTAATGGCCTGAGGAGATCTCAATTTCTCAGACATCTCTCTTCAGCAGTGAGAAAACTTTGTTTTACCATAACTCTAATATTTTTCAGACAATGCTATGGAGAAGGAAAAAGCCAAGCAGGCAGCAGACAGCTGCAGGAAGATCCTCATTCATGTCAACCAGGCTGTGAAGGAATCTGAGGACAAGCAGGTCTTTCTATTTGTCTTTCAGAAGATTTCCTCATCCTCCTCATCCTTATTTTACCACCCTGTGTGCTCCTGCAGTGATACTTTTCACTTTTTTAGAGAGCTGATTCCTTTTTTGTTTCTGCCTGTAGAAGTTAGAGGACTATCAGAGAAGACTGGATCTGTCTTCTTTAAAGCAGACTGACAACCCTACAATCCTTGAGCTAAAGGTGATGATTGTTGTAGCTGCAGTTTACTTAGTAGTTGTGCACCAATATAGTTTTAAAAAATGCACCTAAAATGAAGAAGTATTCCACAAATCGCTGTTAAATGTATTTAACCTGTTTTTCATCTTTTGCTGATCAGAATCTGGATCTAACCAAGAAAACGATGGTCCATGAGGGTCCACTGTTGTGGAAAGTGAATAAGGACAAGACGATTGGTTGGTTCAAGTTTAATTCTTGACTGTCGCTCTAAGTCCAGTTTTAACAATCCTGCTGTCTTTTGTTTCAGTCTAAGAATAAAAACACTTGTGTTTCTGTTTTCCTTCAGAGCTCTTCACTCTCCTCCTGGAGGACATTCTGGTTCTGCTACAGAAACAAGACGAGCGTCTGATCCTCAAGTGTCACAGCAAAAACCTGCCTGGAACCACAGATAACAAACAGATCTTCAGCCCAATCATCAAGCTCAACACCGTGCTCGTGCGTTCTGTGGCAACGGGTCAGTTGACATCAGACGCTTAACGCTGCAAAGGACACAGCTATAAAACATCTTTTTTCAAAAGACTTTCTAACAACATTGATTTGTCGCAACCTAATTCTGCATTTTGCTTTCCCTCCTGCCAGACTTGAAATCCTTTTTTGTTCTCTCCATGTCGGACAACGGCGCCCAGATCTACGAACTAATGGCGCCCACAGTCACAGATCAGAAAACGTGAGTCTAACGGGCTCATTTTTTCTTGAATTCCGTTGTTAAACAGGCTAGTAATGTTCCACTTCATGCCCCAAGGTGGCAGAGTCTAATCTCGCAAAGAGCGGATCCAATGAAAGTCAAGCCTCACAGTGTCATACCGTTACCTCAGTCTGAGTATGCAGCTTCCTAAACTTTACATTCCAGTCTAACCACACTTCTCTGAGGTTGAGCTTGTGCTAAATGGAGATTGTGCTTGTTTGCCAGTGGGGAGAGAGATGGCGTGGAGATCATTACAGCAGGAGTTTCCAGGCTGAGTCGAGACCTGGACCGCACGTCCACCAGCAGGACTCAGTCAGCAGGTAACTGAAGCAGCTCTTCTCTACACTTTGTCTATCCTTCTTCCAGATGTGTGTAAGTCTTCATCTGGTTTTTGTAACCGGATGTCTTAGATAAAGAGAGCAGTCCCGTCTCTAGAGGCGCGCTGCAGAGATCCCTGCCTGGTAGTAATCCATTTGAGGAGGCGAAGGCAAATGAGGAGGACGACAATGGAGAAGAAGGCTTTGTTGATCCAGGGCTTCCTTTCCAAGTTGCAGAGGAACCCAGAGAAGGAGACTCGTTTGATGTGTTTCCATCGAGGGCAGATGACGCTCTGAAAACACGTAAGCAGACCAGATGAATCAGGCCGTAGTTGGGTGTCAGGGACCATGTGCCAAAAAAATGAGCTGTGTCTGCTTTGTCTCCAAGTGGCAGCATTAAAGCAGGTGTTGGTGACCCAGCTGATGTCTCAAGGAGCAGCTGAGCAGACCAAGCGCTCCACGGGAGTCCGTCTCCTCAGAACCACCTCTCTGCGGACCCCAATAGACAGCCGCGCGAAGGTGATGGTCCACAATGGCTCGGAGAAAATGAGCTCGCAGACGGAGGACCTGGGTCAGGACCTGGGGTCAGGGGACACCGGCTTCTTTGACTCTCCTGACGACTACGGTGAGCGTGGAAACTGCAAGTTTGCTGAGAAATTTCTGCTCAAAAAGACACAGCACTAAAAATGACTCATTTTGGTTCCTCCTGCAGGTTGTTTAGTCTTGGGGGGTTACGGTGGTCCTGGGGAGAGCAGCACTGACGATGACATCTTGGCATCCGCTACAGGGAAGCAGCTGTGCACCTCACGAGGCTGTGCCGCCGACTCTGGCATCAATTTGAGATTTTCCTCAGCGTCTCAGGCTGGCAGCCTCTCAACGTTCAGCAGACAGGTGCTGTCTCACCTTCGAAGTCTTCAGACCAACCTCAACTATTTGAAGGTATAAACATTTAAGGTCCCTCAGCTCCTCATTCCACTGTTAGCCGTGAGGGGTAAATAGTTTCATGCAAACTCTCCATTTCTCCTCACAGGAGGTTGAGGTCAAGTACAATAATCTAGTACGCCAAAGGCCAGAGAGGTCAGCAGCAGACCTGGATGGAAACAAAGGTATCTGTGTTCTTGCACACCTTATGCCTTCGTCACAACTGCCCTTACCCCCCTAAGTGCGCACCCGTTTCATCCTCCGTGTGCGTCCTATGGGCATCAATTGCCCACCTCTTGTGTGCAGCACTCACCCCTGGTCAGTAAGGAGCCAGTGTGCTCAGGTTTCTATGGACTGGAGTGCAACATTAGGGCACCGTGTGACAGCATCACCGGTTTGTCTTAAGTGCATGTAACCTGCATTACCCTTACAAATACTTCACAATACGCTTACCACATGCACGGCAATGGAACGTTCCATTTTCACGACGGCTCTTAAGGGGGGCCGCATGAGCATCCAGGGAACAACAAGACATAGTTGACTCCACTTAAGATGCGGCCCTACCTGTGTACGACCTTCCATGGGCCCGAACAACCTAGAAACCTTTAGCACCCATATGTGTCATGTCTCAAAAGGCCTAACTCACTTTGTCTGAGTATGATCTCCACTCCTAATTCGTTTTTTTTTTCTTAAATCTTTTTTTCTTCTCCCGTCAGATAAAAGATAGTGTGGAAGGCAGCACCAGACCTTTTGGCTCTGACCCCAAAGAGGAAGAACCATCGTCCAGCTTGTCTTTTGAATTTGTGTCCTGGACTTTCTGGACATCCAATAAGCTTCTTCTCACTGCTGAGCTCAATTAGTTTTCAACGCCGCAGAGAATGAAAGACTTGAGTGTGAGCAAAAGTTCAAAGGGAGGATCCATCTGTGTGATGCCCCTCTCCCCCTTCCCCTTCTTCTCAGCACAAGGCAATCAGGAAAATGGGATGGCGCCAGAACCTCAACTCCTTCTGCCAATGAAAACCCCTTTTCCCTAAAACAACTTCTTGCAAGGAAGAGAACTTATACCAAAATGTAAAAAGTTGTATGTTTTGTTTTGAGTATTTTATATATATATACACACACACATACACAAATATATATATATAAAACACACAGAACAAGAAAAGGAAGATTTTAAGATAATGTATTAAGAATTTTTTTTTTTTTTTTTATCCCAAGATGTATTTATTTTCTTTCGTTTCATTTTTTTAAGTGTCTCTTACATCGCTTGCATGCTTTTGGCTGTGGACTTCCATTTTTGGCTGCTTGTCCTGCTTTGTGGTCGGCGTGAGCGCCTCCTAGCATATCTCTGATGAATGGCAGCACTATATTCCGACTGATAGAGGCCAGAGTTGGACTGGTGAGGGACAGATCCCATCGTTTTGAAACTATTTGGAAATTGTTGTCTATCATCTTGGATAACTTGTTGGTGTTAACTAGAATGAAGAGTCAGTAGGCTCTGATCTGGTCCTGTTGCATTTCCGTGCTGACTCCTTCATCCTCTTTCTCACTCCAGGCATGCTCTGCCTCTTTCCTGAGACTTTCTTCTGTCTTTAAGTGTGATTCTCTATCTTTTTTTGGTCATAAGCATGTATGGGCGCCATCTTTCCCTGTTCCAGGCCGCCCAGTAGCTGTCATGCTTATGTACCCCCTCCTCTATGTCACACTCTCCTCATCTGCCTCTGAATACCTTCCTCTCCTCCTACAGGAACCGGTCTTGCCGTTTCTGTCGCATCTTCAGACATAAATTCCGCTTCTGTCGCTGATCCAGCTGCCTGATATTCTAACAATGCAAAGAAGTTTAACATAAACTGTACAATGATCAAGTTTAAAGTTATGCATAACTTTAAGAAATAAATGGTGCCATGACACATGCAAGAGGGTTTCATTTTCTTTGTGTTCCGTTCCATCCTTGATGGCTTCTGAGATCTCAGGTGGTTACATAATGCCAGCATGATGCAGGTCAGCGCAGCTGAACATTTTTACTTGTGCAGTTCTCAGCGGCTGACAGGTTCAGTGATGGAAAAAAAAAAAAACAGTTTTAGATTATGTCTCCCTCTTATACCATGACAAAATACCTTGAAACAATAGACTGGTAAGCTGTGTAAAAGGAAAATACCTTCATCTTTAAGGTGAAGAGAAAAACTCATTTCCATTCAGTTCTCTGAAGAAATGTTCATTTAAAATAACTAATAAACATAAACAAAACTGTTATCAATAATAAACTGGAAACAAATGACAAATTACCAGACAGAGACAGAAAACATGCTGCAATAATACATTATGTACTGTAATTAAAAAATGTTTTATGTTTCAACTTTCAACCATTTTGGCTCAGTTGAAAAGAAAGTTTTCGGTTATTGTGACTACATTCACTCACTGGCAGCTTTAAAAGGCCCACCTGTCCAAGTGCTCATTGACGCAAATTTTTAATCAGCCAATCACATGGCAGGAACTCAATGCATTTAGACATGTAGACATGATCAAGACAATCTGCTGCAGTTCAAACCAAGCATCAGAATGGAGAAGAGAAGTGATTGAAGTGACTTTGAACGTGGCATAATTGTTGGTACCATACGGGGCTGGTCTGAGTATTTCAGAACCTGCTGATCCACTGGGATTTTCAAAAGAGAAAATATCCAGTAAGCAGCAGTTCTGTTGGCAGAAATGTCTTGGTGATGCCAGAGGTCACAAGAGAATGACCAAACTGGTTCCAGCTGAAAGAAAGGCAACAGTAACTCAAACAACCACTAGTTACAACTGAGGTCTGCAGAAGAACATCTCTGATCACAACACGTGAACACACAACTTTGAAGCAGATGAGCTACAGCAGCAGATGAACACAGCGGGTGATAATCTTGTCAGACAGGAAACTGAGGATGCGATTCACACAGACTCACCAACAGTGAACAATAGAAGATTGGAAAGATGTTGCCTCAATTTCTGTAGCAACATTTGGATGGTAGGGTCAGAATTTGGCATCAACAACATGGCTCATGTCTCATATCAACAATTCAGGCTGGTGGTGGTGGTGTAATGGTGTGGGGGATATTGATATTCTAGATATTCTTGGCACAATTTGGGCCCCTTAGTACCAATTGAGCAGATTTACAACACCACAGTCTACCTGAGTATTATTGCTGACCATGTCCATCCCTTTATGACCACAGGGTACCATCTTCTGATGGATACTTCCAGCAGGATAAGGCTCCATGTCATAAAGATGGAATCATCTCAGACTGGTTTCTGGAACATGATGAGTTCACTGGACTCAAATGGTCACCAGATCTCAACCCAATGGATCACCTTTGGGATGTGGTGGAATGAGAGATTGGCATCATGGATGTGCAGCTGACAAATCTGCAGCAACTTTGTGATTCTATCATCTTAATTTGGACCAAAGTCTCTGAGGAATGTTCTGAAGGAAAAAGGGTCAAACCCCATACTAGAAAAGTGTACCTAATAGAGTGGCTGGTAAGTGTATGTCCTATGTGTTTTAGTGGGGTGAAACTTAAGTCTGAATGTGTTACAAAGGCTGAATAATATCTCTCATGAAAAAAATATAACTTTCTATTACAGTAAAATAAACTATCACATGATAATTTAAACAAGGAAAAATTAAAGATCGACAAATGCCTACATAAGAATTTTGATTGACGTATTTTTAATGCTTCATTTCTTACAAAAAAAACAAAAATGTAATCCAAGGTTTTTCTTTTCTAAAAAAAAAAAAAGTTGTTTTCCATGTTTCTTGTAAAAAAAAGAAAAAAAAAGTGTGCATTCACACTTTAAGTTGTACACTGTATACTGCTCTAACCTCTGAGGTTATGATTGGTTACATACTTGATGTAACCATAATAATTTGCATCATCATGTTAAGCTGAAGAGGCTTGGACAAAATAAAAAATAAAAGAATCCTTCAGATGCTGCAAACTCCAGAAAGCTGTCAGAATAAGTCTTATTTCAGGCTTTAACCCTTAAAAACAGGTCAACCCGGAAAACAGGTCAAAAACAATATAAGGATTACATTAAAAACAAAAGAAGAAACTGGAGGCAAACATATCGAGATGTTCTGCACCAGAGATGTTTTTACTCCACCTACCTACTTCACATTTAAAGGAAAACTCCAAATTTCACAGACAAATTGATTTTATGTTGCAGGGAACTTCTTTTTCCTCCTGTAAGACACCACTGCATTGATCGTTCTCCTCCTTCTTCTCCGCTGACAACATCTCCAATAACTGTTTACACACGTGGACAAAATTGTTGGTACCCCTCAGTTAAAGAAGGAAAAACCCACAATTCTCACTGAAATCACTTGAAACTTACAAAAGCAAAAATAAATAAAAATGTATTGAAAATTAATTAATCAAAATCAGCCATCACTTTTGAATTGCTGATTAACATCATTATTTAAAAAAAACAAACTAATGAAACAGGCCTGGACAAAAATGATGGTACCCATAACTTAATATTTTGTTGCACAACCTTTTGGGGCAATCACTGCAATGAAGCGATTTCTGTATTTGTCAATGAGCGTTCTGCAGCTGTCAACAGGTATTTTGGCCCACTCCTCATGAGCAAACTGCTCCAGTTGTCTCAGGTTTGATGGGTGTCTTCTCCAAATGGCATGTTTCAGCTCCTTCCACAGATGTTCAATGGGATTCAGATCTGGGCTCATGGAAGGCCACTTTAGAATAGTCCAACGCTTTTCTCTCAGCCATTCTTGGGGGTTTTTGGCTGTGTGTTTTGGATCGTTGTCCTGTTGGAAGACCCATGACCTGCGACTGAGACCAAGCTTTCTGACACAAGGCAGCACATTTCTCTCCAGAATGCCTTGATAGTCTACAGATTTCATTGTACCTTGCACACATTCAAGACACCCTGTGCCAGATGCAGCAAAGCAGCCCCAAAACATGACTGAGCCTCCTCCATGTTTCACCGTAGGGACAGTGTTCTTTTCTTCGTATGCTTGGTTTTTGAGTCTATGAACATAGAGTTGATGTGCCTTACCAAAAAGCTCCAGTTTGGTCTCATCTGTCCAAAGGACATTCTCCCAGAAGCTTTGGGGCTTGTCAACATGCATTTTTGCAAATTCCAGTCTGGCTTTTTTATGATTGTTTTTCAGCAGTGGTGTCCTCCTTGGTCGTCTTCCATGAAGTCCACTTTGGCTCAAACAACGACGAATGGTGCGATCTGACACTGATGTACTTTGGCCTTGGAGTTCACCTTTAATTTCTTTGGAGGTTGTTCTGGGCTCTTTGGATACAATCTGAACGATCCGTCTCTTCAATTTGTCATCAATTTTCCTCTTGCGGCCACGTCCAGAGAGGTTGGCTACTGTCCCGTGGGTCTTGAACTTCTGAATAATATGAGCCACTGTTGTCACAGGAAGTTCAAACTGTTTAGAGATGGTCTTATAGCCTTTACCTTTAAGATGTTTATCTATCTTTTTTTTCGGATGTCCTGGGACAATTCTCTCCTTGGCTTTCTGTTGTCCATGTTCAGTGTGGTACACACCTTTTCACCAAACAGCAGAGTGACTACTTGTCTCCCTTTAAATAGGCAGACTGACTGATTATGAGTTTGGTAACACCTGTGATGTCAATTAAAGGACACACCTGAGTTAATCATGTCAGTCTGGTCAAATAGTTTTCAATCTTTTATAGAGGTACCATCATTTTTGTCCAGGCCTGTTTCATTAGTTTTTTTTTTTTTTTATAATTATGTTAATCAGCAATTCAAAAGTGATGGCTGATTTTGATTATTTAATTTTCAATAAATTTTTATTTATTGTTACTTTTATAAGTTTCAAGTGATTTCAGTGAGAATTGTGGGTTTTTCCTTCTTTAACTGAGGGGTACCAACAATTTTGTCCACCTGTGTAGTAAAACTAAGATTTATGTTAAATTCCCCCCAAAGTGTTCTGGTTGGATGGCATCCTCAGCAGACGTGGAAACAGACGATCAAGTTGGACTCGATTCAGCTGGATTTCAACCTTGGAGGGTAAAAAGAAAACACGTCAGTGATCAAATCCCATTAAATGTTAAGAATCATTGTTTCTGAATTAACTTTGAAGCTGCAAGCTGTTGTGTGTTTGGACTGCACGGGGCTTTTTAGAAGATTTAAATGACTTCCTCTTAGTTAAATGTCAAGAATCTCGGTTTGACCTTAACAGTACGAAATGATCCGCAGACGTGAGGCTGCATTAAATGTCAGGGTGATGAGTGGTTGTAAAGAAAGCAGAGCACGTTTCATCAGTGCCCACGTCGGGAGTGTTTGTGACCAGCAGGTGGCAGACTTCCCCCATCAAACACCATGTCTGGAAGACCCACCCTGAAACCTGCAGTGACATCAGTGTTTTAAATAACCCAGAATGCTTCTTCTCACCACATTTTTTCCCCTATTTTTATTAAGATGAATAATTTGGAAGAAAAAAAAAGTGTTTCTGGCCTTCACAGGACTAATCTGTTGTTAAGATTTCCCACAATTATTGTGAATTATTTTGTGTGACTTTCTCCTGGTTCCAAGCTACCTGTTGTGTTATGAATGCTGATGGGATTTTTTTTTTTTAATGGTGTTTCCAAGAACACAACAGAACCTCTAAATGACGCATTCCCTTTCATGCTTTCGTTCTGGGTTTGTGTGACAGCGAGCGCACTGCAGTGATGCACAGAGGAGAGGCGAGAGGATGTGTTATGAGGAGACAATGAGAAGCCAGCCAGGTTAAAATGAGGGGTGTTAGTAAAGAAGAGCTAGAAAAAAATAGGTTTGAGGTAATGGGAAGCAAATGCTGAGATCCAGGATGTGGAAGAGACACAAGGAACTTAGAGATGGAGGAAAGGGGACAGTAATTGATTGTCTCTTTTCTCCAGACCTGTCATCAAGGTAATTGGAATGGCAGATTCAAAGACACCAGTGTCAGTCACTTCAGAGAATTTCAAGGGAGCCGTTTGCACAAAGCTCAGGTGAACTTTTTCCTTTGACTTTTTGGTTCTACAAGGCAGTCAGATGATGTAAGAACCGGATTCTTTTGGATTGATCCATGATTCATTTTCAGTAAGCCAAAAACTTGTAATCTTCATGTTTTCACCCACCAGTTTTAAACCTGATGACTTTCTTTGACTGACAAAGGCCTGATGAAACTGGTGTTTTTACATTTTCTTGTGGTATTTTTCTCATGGAGGACTGATATTAAGAAAATTAAGCTTAAGATTGAATTTCTGTGTATTTCTTTATTTAAATCATAGTGAATCAGGACCAGAAAAAAAAAACTGTTGCTGGGTGGGTCACAACCTCCCTGATCCGCTTCATTTGTATGCATCCCTTTTTAAAAAATGAAACCAAAGTATGGCTTGTTTTCATTGTCTGAACTGGCATCTGGATCAAAGCTGTATGCTGAATAGCTCCAATATTGCCCGTCATTTTTGTTGCACCGCCATTGTTTCCTTGGAAGTGTGAGGAGCTGTAAGCTAAAGTAGAAGGGAGCATAAACAGATAGTTCTCAGTTATGGGTGACGGGAACGTGGGCGGGGTTGCTCCGCACCAACGGTTTCATCTAAAGCTCAAAGGCAAATTTTTAATTAACCACTCTCACTGTGCAGAAACTATGTCTTCAAAAACGTCTGATTTTTTAAAAAACAGTTGTGACCTAAAAATGGCTTAATCATAATGAAAAGACCACTGGGAACACTTTCCCAAGAGATGAAAAGATGGTTGGAGGGGGACATTGACAGAATAAATGATTTTTGACAATAGCAGTGTTTTCTGTACATTCATATGTGCATATCTGAGCACAAGTTCCATGCAAGTGTGCAGAAATACATGCACTCTTGTGCCTTAGTGTAGTTTCTCATCAATATGCCGTTTCAACCATGAGTGCATTTATTACCATAAGTGTTATATATTTACAAGGCGTCCTGTCAGTCTGCAGTCAGTTCCTACCTTGCCTCACTGTATACAATTAGCCTGTTTTTGTTGCCGCTACAGCTGGCGCTGTCAGCCAGTGAGGGATTCAGTTTTGCTGCCCACTTGAAGCCTTTGCTCATCAAGTCCTGCATCGAGCAGCAGCTCATTTTCCATCAGCACTGCATTTTTCCCATTTGTCATAGTGCTCTGTTCATTAGCATTCATTTGTTTGTGCTGCATCCTAAGCCGCTGGTCTTAACAATAAATCACTCAATCACCAGGGTGAGGTTGTTTCAGGTCAAACTGAAGATCAGTCAACAAAATGACTCGTTTTCCCCCCAGCACGCTGCACCTCTGGGGGAGCATTACCAGCAGAGCCACTGTTGGTTTAAGATAAATCTTTGTCTTAGAATCAAAGAGAAAAAAATTACTATAAACAGTGAGGGAGTAAGTGAAATCCACAAAAAGATGCGAAAACCTGATTGGTAATTCAGAACAGGATTTATGAGTTTGTTGTTGTTGTTTTTTTTGTAAATAGGTGTTTTAGCAGCTTTTTTGATTTTTTTAGTCCACAAGTCTGTTGTCTCCAAGTTTTTAATCACCGACTGCAGGACTGTGTGTTTATTCCAGTCATGTCAGAGATGACAGTGGGGTTCATCATCATGTTCACTTCCTCCAGTCAACTTGAGAATCAGGACTGAAACTCACATTTCTGTCTTTTTGGCTGAGGGAGAAAAATGAGCTAAAAGACAACTGCTGCCGTGACGCACGTGGAACATCTGATGAGCTGCATACTCAAGCCATCATTGTTTGATCCACTCTTTACATTTTTTATTTTTTGCTAATCATTCAGTTGTGCTTTAAACTGATGTTTAAATATCTCCATCAACTCCCAATTGACACTAAAATAATTTAAAAAAATGTATCAAATTTCAAACAAAAATTCCAACATGATCTGTTTTTAAAATTTTCAATCAAAGCTAAAGCCTGTTTTTGTCCAGATTCTGTGTTATCTCTTTCTAAAATGAGGTGGATTACCAAAACTCTCCATGCATCTGCTCCTGGTCCGGCCCTTCTGTCAATTTTATTACCTTTTGTGGTAAGAAAAAAACCTTGCCCACTCCTGTTCTAGTGGGACAATGACCCAAACAGTCCTGTTTGTGTCCAGTTTCCCTTACAACTCACTACTTGGTGCACTATATGGTGCATTTGCCACTTTTTTGGGGTGTCAGCCGAATATACAATTCCAAAATCCAGAGTGCCAGAAATTTCCCTGAAGTCTCGGTGAAATGCTGGTGTGAGTCGACGCTCACTAGAGCTGTGAATATAGACTACAACACATTGCGTTTGAACAGATTTTCATTTGGAAATAATGTATTTACAAGTTTTTATCATCGGAACTCGCCAGATTCACAAATGTATTAGTTTTGCACTATGGAAAATTGGTGCCATTATAATCAGTGCTTAAAAAAATATATCCAGAGCAATTAAAGTTCCAACACTAAATAGTCTTTTAGGAGTTAGTTGGGAAATGGTGGGGTCATGTGGACGTACATGTAGATACTTCAGCTGACAGGGAACTGGATTTCTAAAAACCAGATGAGAAGAGCAGAAAGATGGGTTAAGGGAGGACACATAGTTGTGCACCAGAAGCAAAGAAGATCCTTTAACCCGTCCATGAGCTGCATTCTCTGGGACTCCCTTATTTATTTCTTTTTTTTATTTTTTTGAGCTATGCAGTAATGGATAGCCACCTGTGGCTTGGCTTGGCGTTAACCCTGTCTAATTACCACGCTACCCTTTGATGGAGTGTCTGGGTATAAAGCTTCAGGCAGGCCAGCTGGCAGTGAGTTTCCTTGTTCACTCTGCTGTGAAAGAGAAACCAGCGGGAGCTTCGCACAGGCGCTGAGCTGTGACCTGGGAGCACACCCGCGCTTCACGTACCCCACAGGCACGGCAGAAATCAATGGCATTATTGGCAGTAGTGTTTCTGCAGATCTTGGTGAGCCGCCCTGGCAAAACGAACAGATACCGCCTCCACGCTGCCAGGCTGGGTGGGCAGAGAGTGTTTTTCTGTCCGACTGGAGAAGAAGAGGGCGATACGATCAGGAATGGAGTCAGAGTGAGATGTTAAAAAAGCTTAAGTGGGCTGCTTGACACATGGTCGGAGTCAGCTACTCTGTGTTGCCCTTTGGGCATTTGTTGAAGCCTGCTGCACTCCTACCAATGCAAGGGTTTGACGAGAGAAGGAATCAGTTTGATTGTTTTCAAATCACAACACAGCATATAGAAAAATCCAGGCACAGTCACAGAGCCTCAAACAGGAGGATTGCTGCTATTGTTGCATCTCTTTGGTCAAATCTGGTGGGGGGAGCAACTTCAGATAAATACTTTTTTTCTTTTTACTATCCTGAAGCAGCTGGTGTGCTGGTATTAATCCTACTACAATTTATAGACATATCTGGCATTCTCGCTTATTTTAATTTTTGCAGAGCACAATAATAGTCATGAGTCACCGTGAGTCATCTAGGAATCACGAGTCTTTGATTTTTATTGCACGGAGCATCCTTAGCTCACCTAATTGTGTAATCAGTCTTTGTAAGCGTGTGTCACATAAACATTCTTATGCAGTTTTCTCTGCAGCCCTAACCCATAATTTCACTTTGCTGTTTTATCATGGAGACCCAACGGTGGGCTAATATTTTAAGCATGAGCATGAATTTTAAATGAGCTTTGAAGCTATTTTACATTGACAAAATGTGTGACGTGGAATTAAAAAAACAAAACAAATCCAGAAAACAATTGATGGTTGAGAAAACACATTTTTTATATTTTGATTGTCAAAAGCCGGGAGTTCTAGCGCTGTTATGACAACACCTTTGATTTTAAAAGGTGCATGGGACTTGCATCGCTTTGCTCAGCTTTTAAACCTCCATCTGCATTTCAGCACTTCAAGTAAGAGAGGTTACACACGCCTGTCGGAGACTCTTTTAGAAATGCTGAGAGACCAAACCCGTGTCAGGTGATTTAATCTGCCTGCCGTGCTCCTGCAGAGAGCTGATCAATAACACCTCCTCCACTAATTCCAACATCAGGAAAGAATGAATCTACCTTTAGAAAGAAAAGTCCAAGATAGTGACAAAGAAAGCAACAACACAGCCTGACTGAAATTGAAAATGACTCCTGTTTCAGTTGTTATCCTCTCCTCAGGCTGAAGGCCCCCTAAAGAAATCATTTGGAGCAAATATGATGGTCTCTTGCCGTCAGGTTTAACTCATCTGACAGCATCCAGCTGGCTTTTGAAAAGGGCACAAATTCAGTGGACACTAATAATCCTCTGTGAGGCCTGAAACTGAACTGTCTCAAGACCTATTGGAGAAGAAGTTCACTAAAGGGCTCAGCAGAAAATTACTCTTGTCAAGGGCCCCATAGATCCACCTAAAGAGCCTAACAAGGCCTGAGTTTGACCTTTGTGAGGAAACAATTGAGGAACACCTGTTCTAAAGGGGTCCAAAGACACTCATTCTGCATTTTTCACCTTGAAAACTGTATAAACGGAAGATGCTTTTATCTTTCAAGACAGCCTCAGAAGCGTATGCGTGTGTGTCTGGTATTTTAGTATGAAGACACTTTGACTTTTGGAAAAAAAAAAAAGATGCACCTAAAGATGGTGAGAAACAACTTTTTAGCAAAAGCTGGTTCTTAGTGGAGGTCATGAAGTGACAGTGGCTTTGATGAACTCGCCACGATACATAATTAGTCTACCGGTGTAAAGCCTGCTTTACTGGCAGGAGAAATCTTTCAGATGTGTGCTGTTTGACTTTTAATGAAGTCAGGAGAGCTGATTGACAGCAGATTATCTGAGCGGTAGAAGAAACGGATGTGTGTTAATCGCTGCAGAATTTTCCCAAATTGAGACTAAGTGTCTCCTTCAGGCAAAAGGAACATGAGTTCTACACATGGGAAGACAAATCCAGAGGCAAACTGGATCAGAAAATGTTTGGTGATCGAAGGATGCAGATAGTTAACAGTGAGTGAAGAAAAGGTTCTGGTCAGAAAGGTCGACCCAAGAAAAATGTGCAAAAGCATCCTAATTTACATTATTTCATCAACATGCAGATACTTGAAAAGTACTGAGAAAATTATAAGCATTTAAAAACGGGGTTTCCAACCTGTCGCTGCAGAGCCACACTGGCTCTTTTTAAACCCTCCATTGTGGCTATAGGGGTTAAAGGAAAATGATTAGAATAAAAATGGCTTTGTAGTTTTCATTGTTTTGCTTTTCCTCAATGAGTTTATCATTTAGATTGTGGTTTTTACCATGCCAGATGACTGAAAAATGATGGTAAAAATTAATATGACTTTCAGAGCGGTTTAATAATGCTTATACTATTAAAACATGGAGAGAAAAAAATTAAAACATGGTGTGTGTGAATCCATATTTTAAAAGCACACATGCACATATATTTATTGGGTAATCCTCTGTAGATGGTCGATACAAAAAAAAAAAAGAAAAGAAAATTAGTATTATGTTGTATTATGTTCATAATGTTTTTTTTTTTTATTATTATTTGAATTCTACACTAATCTTGTCATGCTTATAATCGAATGCAAAATGAGAAAAAGACTGAAGGCTCACCAAAATAATGACAATAGAAAATTCTATATTTGACTTTTTTATTATTCACTATTTTTAGTTCAGCAGGAGGATCACATTTGACACAAGGTACATTTTATTTTGAAAGGAAACTTGCATGAGGAGCTGTCAAAAGCAAATTAAGTTAAAATGATTGAATAGAAACATAAAAAGCTTTTATAGATCAACTATTTTAATATTAAAAAGCTTCATTTGGAAATAAATGGCTTCAAAAATATAAATAAAGAGAAACTTTTTAAACACTGGTGTAAGGCTTTGTGGCTCTTGCTGAGTTTTGGTCACTAAGAAACTGATCCAAATGGCTTTTTTAGTCGCGTTAAAGGTTACAGACCCCTGACATAGATTATAGAATTTTTCTCAAAAGCATTTTTGTCTCCCCTTTTCCCGCTGCTTCATGACGGTGCTCCAAATCCTTAAAAATACCTGAGTTTTGGCCAAGTTTCAGAAACAATCCTCCAGATTCCTCCTGCATGTTTTTAGAATTAAAAACCACCTGACTGAATATTTATTGAAGTAATAAAATAAAATGGAGGACCTCACATTACTGATTCCTTACCTTGCTGACAAACACACTTTAGGCAGCTTTATAGTCTGTTGAAATGTGTTTTTGTAAAATTATGATTACAAATTATTTATATCATAAATTAATATAGTTACCAACAGTTTTAAGATGATTCTTAAAAAACATAAAAGGGACTTTGAAAGCTCTGAAGAAGTACTTGATCTTGACTTGGGAGAAAAAAAAGCAAAAGCACAAGAAGTTGTCTGACTTTTTACACTGCTCAATCATTTTCCTGCCATAAACTGTGATTTGAACTCTTCAGCAGAGCATCACTCTCACTTAGATTTTCCTGGAGGAGGTCATTGCTTCTTCTCCTGCTTAGGAATTAGTAATGGAAAAATTAACAGCCCGTTCTCTTTGGCTGTGCTCTGTAGCTGCTCTGTTTGCTGGACTGATTGTTTGCTTTGGGAGGCAGAATTGTCCAAGTAAAACATATAACCTTCGCTTCATTACAGCCGACGGCAGCTTTCGCGAAATAGACTTAGCAGCTGTAGCGCAGATTCAGGTGGCATCCAGTCATAAAAACGCTCAGAGAACATTACAAAAAGTTAGACATTAAAAAAGTATTTTGTATTATGTTTCTTCGCTCTTCCATATCTCTGCTTCATCCGCTCCCCTGCTCCTTTATTTCTTATTGCTGTCCTCTGGTTTCTCCATGTCCATTGGAAGAAAGCCAGAACCATTAGCCAGCTGTCAGTTTGAGAGACGAGGAGGATCCATCCCTTTAGCTGATGCAAAATGAAAATCACCTCTTGGTCACACAATTCACAACACTGCAGGACATTTGGGGACGGGAGGTATTGTGGCTCACGGAGACAATAACATCCTTGTTTGTGTGATTGCAGATGGACACCGGGCAGCACGAGCTCACATATCGACATGTCACTGCTGCACTGGTGCACTGGTGCAGCAGTGACATGATTCATGGCTAATGAATATGTACCAGCTGGCCATCCCATGTCGGCAACTGTGCCGGCTCACAGGTGAACCAGAGATGCTGAACCTTGGATGGCTGGAACTTGTAAATCGGCCTATTAATGCCGACGGCTGTCAAGGTGAGGGGTACGCCATCCACGCACATGCAGGTTTGCATTGATGAATGTTAAGGGCTTAACATTTATGTACATAAATTCATGCATGTGTCACGGATTTCGCACCAGATATCGTGAGTCCTCTGTATTTAATTCCCAAAGGGCTTTGCCACCATGCACTGGGACTAATAGCTGAATTTTCCAAAGGACAATGAAATAAACATTGACCATCTGTGCTACATGATGCAAGTTTTTTTTTTTTTACTAAAATTACAATATGATAGATGCGCGTCCCAACATCACAAACCTGTAAATTCTCCTACAGCTGTCATGTTTGCCCTAAATGTGCGATCAAACACTGATGACACAGAGATGATGCCAATTCTGACTGGAGAAGCATCATCTCCAGTGTGCTTCTACAAATGACAGAAATTTCAGGCAAAACAAATTACGACCAGTTGTGCTTCATTATTTATTCGTGAAATTACTGAATTGAAAAAATAATATTTAATTTTTACTCTCATCATATTGTCGAACCTGTGAAGATTTATTACAGTTTGATTTACATTTTGTTTCTGTTACATGACCAAAAGTGCTTCTACATTTGAAAAAGCTCAGGGAGAGACAAAAAATAATCAATATTTCAAAAGAAGAGTCGACTAAAAGTCCTTCTTTTATTTTTTATGACTTTACATTAAAGAATGATAACTTTAAGTTATCGGTGCCAATACTTGTTCCATGAAATATGAAGTGTAGTTCTGTCATCATCTTCTGTCAGCTCAGATTTGGTTGAATACATTCTGAGATGGGGTTGCAGGGTGGTAAAGTGGTTCGCGTTCCTGCCTCACCATGAGAAGGCTGCTCCCCTTCATGTTTCCTGTCCCTGGGTAGAGTCATTGAGACTGCTCCTCTTCATGCCTGTTCTTGAGGAGGGAGTTCTCTGATACCTCTCATATCTGTTTAGCTGCAGGAACCTGAACTGATCTCTCTTTCAGCTTTCGTTTTGTTGTTCCTCCTGGTCCCCTCTTCCAAAATGTTGTGTTGGGCATCTGGGATCTGCCCTTTCGGGGAGGGGTACTGTGAGGATTTTGTGGTTTAGGTGCTCTGCCTTGTCCCATTTATTTTTCTCCATATATTTTGTCTTGTTTAAATTGAATGATTACATGTAAATGTTTCTGCCACCAGTCCCAGTCTCCTACATTTTGGGTCCTACACCACCAGTTCCAGACACTCCAGGAACTCTGGCTTCCTCCCACACTTCATAGGTTAATTGGTGACACAAAATTGCCCACAGGTTTGCATGTAAGTGAGTGCGTGATTATGTGACCCTGCAACAGACTGGTGACCTGTTCAGGGTGTACCCAACCTTTGCCCAACAGTAGCGTGGGTCGGCCCCAGGAGCCCAGTGACCTCATAAGGGACACAGCAGGTTCTGAAAATGGATGGACATTCAGGATGGTATGAAATGTGACTTGAGCTGCTTTCATACTTGGATGGTCTCATGGACTCAGTTTGAATGGGTGAAGAAGAGTAATAGTTTTCAGACCTTTTTTTGGGGTTTGGTTTACTTTTACAGACGGTACTCTCAGAAGCGAACTGAAGACTGAAGAAGATCAAATGATCACGTAGTTGCAAATGCTGCTCACTTGAGGACGGTAATGCTTGACTAAGACAGGGAAGAAAACCAACTAATCGCCCCAAACCCTTGATTTTAAAGTAGTAATAAGTACCTTTACCTTCCATCCTCCATCATGGTTTCTCTGTTAAATATTATTTTAGACATTTTACTACTTTTTTGTGAGTTGTTAGTTTTGCAGTGTGTACAGTATTTTTAAAAATAGAAAATTATGTCATTTGCTGCTTTCGCTGCATCAATTTGGCTCACCCTACAGTGGAACGAGAATAAGTTCTTCAGAGGATCAAGTTTCTATGTTTATTCCGCACCAGAGTTTAGAATGAGCTTTCACACTTGCCATAAAAAACAAACCAAAGCATCAGAAGTGAATCAAACCTGCAGTGTGAAAGCCTCTATATTTTTGGTCATTTTAAAAGCCTTTTCCTAATCCTGTCTTTTTTTGTTTCCCTGTCACATAAAACCTTCTTTCTTTTGACTCTATTCACTCACAATACCACTTCACAATAGTTAGAAGCCAAAATGACTCAGAGTGATGAGTGGTCTCTGAATGTGCTCAGCAGCTCTCAGCCTTTTCACAGAATAAAAAAAAAAATCTCCCAGGCCGTCGACGGAGGAAGGAGGCTGATTCCAGAACATCTGTCGATTGAATATTGCTCTTAATGTTAATGAGAGAAATTGCTGACAATCCTTGTTCTGATGTGTCAGTGAACTTTATTTGCTGTTAGTGCATTTCGCCAGCCTCCTTCAATCAATACACCAGCAGGAATGCACCCACTCCCTGACTTCAGCATAATATGTCATCCACTACGAGCTGCAGCACACGTCCTTGTTTGCATCCCAGTGAGGTGACTGTACCCTTGTCCTGCCATTTCTGCATCAGCAGTCTTATTCACATCCATCCCACTCACACGTGGCTGCAGTTTATTTTGGATTTAGGACTTTGTCAATAAAACCTCTCGCAGGGAGAGTGTGCTGTCTAATTACAAAACGGCTCTCACTCAAATCCAGTTTTTTTTTTCTAAGTTTGGCGCCACATGCAAATATAAATCAGGTCCTTCCCGGGTTTGCTCAAAGGCGAGACGGCGGTCAACTAAAGACGGTGTTGCTGGAGTGTGGCATTGATAGCAAACATCTGTTTTTTGATGACAGCTTTTTCATTCAGCCTCACTGATTGTTTCCACTCTGCCAGTGGAACATCACATGCTCTTCAGTTTACCTTACTCTGCTACGTTCTTGGCAGTTGTCAGTGTGGCAGCTTCTCAAATCAGATTTTTATTCACGGTTAAGGATTGTTGTGTTTTGTTTTTTTTTTTTTTGTGGGTTTTTTGACACTCATCATTGCGATCCATATTTTCAAACTCTGTGGACTTTTTAGTTGCTTCGCTGCACAGTAAATCAGCCATGTTCGGTTTTTACTTGGACTACAACTTCTATGTACCTTTTACCCGTGACCACGAGTCAGGGAGGTTGAAAAGCATTTTTTCCCCCCTCACAGAATATTGGATGTATTTAAAGTTTGACTGAAAATAAACCAGCATAAATACATGCATGAATCAAACATCTGCTGCAACAGGTTTAGCTCTGGATGATAATGATTAGCATTCTCCCTGCCTGCTGACACTTCATTTCCTTCCTGGATTCACAGCTCCTCTGTTGCATCTGAACTCCCTCATCTTGCTCCTCTGTCATGAATCTTAACCCAGCCACTCCCAACATCATTTCCTTCCATCCTAGGAAACATGGAGACCTCCTCTGCCCCCATGTTCTCCCTACAGCTCATGCACTGATCAAGTGAAGACACAGCAGCTGAAAATTTTGTTCCAGAAGTTCTTTAAAATGTCCTCAGACCAGTAATATGGCATTTCCTGGGAAAAAGAGCAACCGGTATTCACCTGGCTGCAGAATACTCCGTGAGGACAGAGCATGCTGCAGGTTACTTCTCTGTAAAGCTGAAACCCTCCAAACTCTGCAGCATGATGTGGCATATTCATACCCACACGCTGAGCAGCAGCATCCGAGCCAGGGATTCAAAGAAACTGAGCAAACTGATCAAGAAGGATGGCTCTGTGCTCAGCATGACTCGAGGGGCCCTGGAGCTGATTGTGCAAAGAGGAGTGTTGCATAAGTTGCAAAACATCACGGACAATACATCCTCTGCACCATATGCTGTTGAAACAATTGGATATCTTCATGTTCACTGCAGCAAGAGCTGCTGTAGTCATATATCTTTGTGTTTTTTTTTTAATCCTAACAGTTTCATTTTCCATTAAGAGTAAATCAAATATATTTGAATCATTATTTAATGGACTAATGGTGGTTGTGTCTCTGCATAAATGTTTAACAGACTTGTGACCTGCCCAGCTACAATGGGCCCCCGAACGGCCCCTAACAGGATAAAGGAGGATGGATAAAGCCACTCGGATGAAGCGTCACATCAGAACAATCTCTCAACTGGAGGTGAGATGTAGAACAAGACCCGGGAGTTTGAATGCTGGCACTGATTTAGATGACTTTGCCGACTTTGACTCAGACGCCCTGGACAACCGGAATGATGCTGAGAGATGGAGCTAGAAAGTAAGGCACAATGTGAATGCATGGATGCCAGAAATGGAAGAGAATGTCACAGAGCAAGAGAAGCATTTTGATTGACCGGCAGAAGACTGGCACAGACATCTTTTATCTGGAGTGGTGGAGACAGAAAGAAGGACCTGAGTGGCAGTTGCAATATGTTCAACAGTAAAGAAGACATATTTTCTCAGCATATTTATGCATCCTTTCATAGGAACCACAAAGTGAAAAGAACACTAGAAAAAATACAAAATAGAATATAATATTATATAATATACAAAGCATTCCTGCTCATCTGCTTTTAGCTGGCTTTTCCTGACAAACTCAAACGCCCTAAAAGTCACAAATACATAAAAGAAGAATGTTTAAGACAGCATCTGAAGGTTCAGGTTTAAAATTGGTTCAAAAATGTTTCAACTTTACTTTAAGGGACTTTTTCTGAAGCTTTTGCTTTGATGTGACGCTCTGAAATTCTGAGGTCATCAGATCCAAGCAAAGTTTTCTCAGGAGGACTGCATTCAGTAGAGTATTGCATAAATTCAAGCACACACCTGGTCAGATAATGGCGTTGTGAAGATGTTGACTACCAGAACATCGAACAAAAAACAGCTTCATTGTGCTACAGATTTCTTTCTGTCCTCCAAACACCAATTGCTCATTTTCCTTCTTTTCCTAATTTCATGTCTGAAGGTTTCTTCATGGATTGTGTTATCAGAGGAGAGAAAATAAACTCATCACATGCAAGATAATAAGAAAGGTTTAGGCAGTGCATTTAGAGAATAGCAAATAGCCATACAGAAATTCAGCTTAGCTTTGTGTTTGCACCACAGGGCACATGAAAAATTAATATCCGCTCTCAGTCTGCACTACCGGACACAAATATCCTATTACATTTCCATTCTGGCCACATATTGAACATGGATGATGGCCATCACATCACTGACTCCCACTTAAAGCATGCTGATGTTGTTCTTTGTCAGTAATTGATCTTGAATTACTTAACACCCAGATCCCCGTTTGGCTTACAAATCACAGCAGTGATGATGTGCAGCAGCATGAGGGCTTTGTTAATGACTTTATGCATTTAGAGAAGCCTATAATTCATACACTTCTGGTTGTTAAAGGCATACAAACAAACACGCCTACATGGTGGAGTTCAACAGATGTCCAGTTGAATGTGAAAAAGTCTTGACATTTAAATCTCACCTAATGCATTTCTTAAATAATCTATTTGGTTCATTTCTATATTTTTGTCACCTGCGTCAGAGTTGCAAGGCACAACAATCACCAGGAACACCTTTGACATCCACAGAAACTAGGATGAAACTTCCCACAGTTGTGTAGCAGATGAAGTGAAAAAAGAAATTGGATTTATCGTTGTGCTAATATGAGTGAACTCAGCAATCCTTTATTGGAAGGAACTTCACACAACCCATATTCACTGACCCTCCCACACCCTCTCCTGTGTTGGTCAAAAGGAGGAGCAGCAGTGGAGAATAGCAGACGTGTGTTTTGGGCAGCTTTGCCTCTGGACGTGAGCAGATTTTTCACTTCTTACCCGCAGCTTGTGCCAGACAGTCCTTTGGCAAGACGCTGCTCCACAAGTCCTCTTGGCTGGTGGTTCATCACTTGCATGGCAGCTCGGTCCTAATTAAATAAAAACCTAAGTTAAAAGCCACTGTTTATATTGCAGGCAATTTACCACCTATTAGAGTGCACTTTTGTTCCATCTATAGTGTCCACTTTGGTTTGGTCTTTGATAAATTGCTCTGTTATACTAGATTTGCGAGGTATAGTTATCTTAATGATCAAAGGATCCAAGTGAAGGAGAGCAAGCAGATCACAGGTTTTCCGCCGACCGTTTAAGGGCTAATTCCTGGTAACTAATTGGAGATTCTTGAGATAAAGGCTTTATTAAACTGAAGGAGTGACAAATTTGAACTAACAAAACTTCAAATATCCCTTTCTCTCTTAGAAGGTTTTATAAAGTGTGCGACTTTGAGGTTTTGTTTTTTTTTTTTGCTAACAATGAATGCATTCTCCAACAAACACAATATATGATTCTAATAATTATATATATATATAGGATTCTAATAATTATGTATGTATATATATATATATATATATATACATACATAATTAAGACATACATAAAAAAGACAGTGTAGTTTTAATGCTGTTTTTGTTGGATAAAACAATAAAAGCTCAGAGAAAAGCATTATGTTTTTGTTTTATTATTTGATTACAAATCTCTAAAACAATGCTGCGTGTTTCCAGAATTGTCTGATGATAAACGGAGCAGGAGAGGCTGGGAACACCTGAAGCTGCATCATTTGTTCCAGTGATGTCCTAAAGCGAGCTGGACTTCTCCTCTCTTGCTGTTCTGACAGCACTTTGTCACGATTTCACGTCAGTTTTACGGCATGGCTGCTGGTGGGTGGATTGAGGGTTGGGAATGAGCCGGGGTCATGGAGGCATTACTCACGCAGTGCGCGCACTACTGTCGTGAGTCACATCAGCCTTCACCTTTGGAGTGGTTTATGTCTGAACGGGCGTTTAGGATAAATTAGGTTTAGAAGTGGACTTTGATATTATTACACAGTTAGATGGGTTGAGAAGAAGAATAAATCTCATCAGTGGATCCTAATTGGAAAAAAATGTAAACAAAAAACCAAAAAAGTTAGATCTAACATATATTTTTGCTTCGAAATGATTTTTAGCTTCTTCTTATAATAAATGCATCTATCGTCTGGACTCCCCCTTCCTCCTCCTCTTCCTCCTCCTCCTCCTCCTCTTCGGGTCTTGTGAGGAAGGACGGAGCATCCCGCTCGGTCACTGTGAGCGCACGAGATCCGCGTTCTCGCCCGCACCTCCGGCTGCCCTGCGTCTCTGCGGCGCACAGCTCCGCACCGACGCGTAAAGGAGGCTGTTCCTTAGGCTGTTCGGTGTGTTAGCAAGGCAGGCAGGCAGGGGCTGCTGGTTCCGAGCCAGATCCCTCTGCTTAATGCGCACCCCGCTGTAGCAGGGATGCTGTCACCGGCGCACGCCACGAACACGAACACCTCCATCGACAGAGCATTCGGCAGATTCTGAAGTGGTCAAGACTTCACTGGGGGAGAAAAAAAAGGAGAACTCTGTTTCGGTGGGAGACCCGCTGATTTCTTCTGGAGATAAAGTGGAGTAGGATTTTTTTCTCCTTCCAAACTATCGGATTTGGATGTTTTCTATTTATTGGCGCTACTAACCCATGAAGAAGGGGCCGATTCAATCATCCAAAGACCAGATTTAGCTGGACCGCCGCTGATCTTATCCGCGTTTTCATCTGCCATCCGTCCAGACTCGCTGGTGTTGGTGGGAGGTGCGGATGATCCACAGAACTGGGGAGGAGAATTGACTTATTTTGGCTTTCTTATATTTACGAGATTATTTTTTGGACATTAGGGCGCATAAACCTGTGCGTAAAGTAAAGGTGGAAAATCATTTGGAAGCAAAAAGACCTGAACAGGTAAGGCAAATGTGTCTTTGAACTTGAAGTGTGCAGCGTTTTCTGTGCGTAACCGGCACAGACTGCGTCAAAGCGCGGAAAACCCCAGGATTAAAGCGGTTCTGCATGAATGAGAAGTTTACATTGATCCTATAATAACATGCTTGATTCTGATTATTCCCAATAATTAATTTCTTTCCTCCACAATGCCGACACGTTCTTTCTTTTATTTTGAGATATGCCAGTTATGTTGGTGAAGGCGCTGCGGGCGCATTGTTGCATGCTGGGTGCAGCACATCACACTTTGTGATACGTCACAGATCCGTGACATTAACTCAAAGTTCAAGTGCAAAGTCATCAAACGGAACACCTGAGGTCATTAGGTCACGTGCAGATGTCATAACCCCAATCAAACTTACTTTGCTTTTTAAACATTTTCTCCCAAATTTTCGTTCATTATTATCAAATAATTCCAAGAAAACACATTGGATAAAACACGACGTTTTCATGCACCAGGAAGCTTCATTTTTGGCACCACCTTGTGGCTCATTGAACTCCTGTTGCTCCACTGGTGGCATCCACAGGTTGATGTTATTTATAGCCCCCCCTGGAAGAAAATCCTTCTTATTGTGTCATGTAGTCAGTGTGGTGTGCTGTGATGGAAAGAAGTGACTTATGCAAACTAATAACCTTGTGTGTGACTCATGGAGATGCAGCCTGCATCCTGTCCTCCACAAGGGAGGTTATCCCAAAATAAATAAATAAATTAGATAAACGGCATCACAATTTCTTTATATAAACTACACCTGGTTTGTGCGCTCAGCTGATTGCATTTTTGTCAGCTCATGTTTGTGTTGATGCAGGAATGAAGGCAGGAGCCTTCTCTGGACTCATCAGTTTGCTTTCCTTCTTTTGTTTTGAGGCTCAGGATGAAGTCGGCTTCACATTCATGTTTTTTTTTTTTTATTTTGGCTTTTATAGAATTCTGGCAAAGTTAAGAATCACAGCGGCTGTTTGCATGGACAGGTAGTAGAAAAGGAAATGCAGTCTGCTGTGTGTTTCTTCCTAATCAGTTTGGTTGCTGACATTGTGAATATGGACCCAATAAAGTGTTACTTTTTAAAATAAAATAGTTATTTTTGTAGTGAGGATTTTATTAAAAAGTAATTTAAATAACAGAGTTCCTGTATACCTTCAGGAAATTGTTCAATGAACATTTGAATGTTGTGATGAACACAGTGAAACATTGCGCTCCGAACCTTAAACTTATAGTCACAAAGATAATAGAGGTGGGAGAAAGATATGTTTTTCTTCCTCCCACTCCCTTTCCAGCTTTGAAATCATATATATTGCTTTTGCATGATATTTGTTTAATAATTGTACACAAAATTGGAATAAGTTACACAAATCAAATCAGCAGTTAAAAAAAAAAATCTAGATATAGATGCGTCTAGATGACAATTAAATGCAACTGTTAAACATTACTCATTTTCACATCTTTTTTTTCTTTTCAAAACAAAGCTTGGGAAATGTTGTTTTTCATAAGCTATAGGTCATTGACATAAAAAGTAAAAGTACCAAACAAAAACATTTGTGGAATCAATAATGGATCACATTTAGGATCAGGCTTGGCTTTATGCAGCGAGACTATCATGGGGGGAAGTCTGGGTTTCCTGGGAGTTTGGGGTGTTAAATCCCTACAAAGCCCCGAAACCGATTAGAAAAGCATGATGTGTCATATCACTTCATTTTGCACATAATTTATGGGAAATATGTTGAATGCTCTTCCTGACACTACCCTTTGCATTTACTAAGCTTGGGACAGGCACAAGCAGGACACTAGTTTGTGCCCTGCTGAGGCTGCGTTCACTTTTTTTCCTCTTCTTTTTATGTCTGCATGACTTTGTCCATCTGTCCATTCTGTCTTACGTTTCTCTTCTTTCTTTCTTTCTTACTTCTTTCTTTTTCTTTCTTGTTTTTTGTGGGGTTACTTTGTAATTTTGATTTCTTTAGTAAATTGTGGACTTTTGCAGGCCATCGTATTTGGAGGGGGGTATTGCCCCACCTTGCCGATGTCTATATCCAGCCTTGTTTAGGATCATTTACTCTTTGTACTTTTTTATGTTTTACTAACTTTAAAACAAACACAAACCTAAACAAAGGCCAAAAAGTGAAGAAAACATACAATCTCTATGTATGGAGGCCTGTTAAACATAATAAAGATGAAATATGATCTTGCCTTTAACTTGACTTCATGTCTGCAGAAATATTTGTAATCCTGAAAGACACTTGTTCAAATGTGGGACTCAGTTTTGGCCGTCATTTATCTGTGCTTCTTTTAGCCCAGAAGCAGAGTTAGCTCGTGTGTTTACACAGAAATGGGAGTCAGGATTCAGCTAATACAGTGTTTCTGGGTTAGTTGATAATCTCCTGTGATCTTTAAATACCAAAGTCATTTTGAACATAAATGTCACTGGTGCATCTTGTAGTTTTAGAGCAGTTCCTTTTTATTCCCACTTATGCTTTTATACGACTCCTAATGTCAACTTCTTCTTGCTACATTTCTGGGTATGATTTCCTCACTGATACAGCTCATTCACATTTTTCTTAAGCAGCCAGGCTTCTGAAAATGTGCGTAGAATACCCTTTTTTTTTGCTTCAGTGTAGAAAAAGAACAAAGCTTTTCTTTTACTTCTGGACTACTTTGTAATTTCCAAAATTAATGGTTTTCTTTTGAAAAGCAAAGGTGATGCTTGGTATAGTTTCTTTTTCTGCCATAATATCCACTTATGACATCAAACATAAGTGAATAAAATAGTTTAATTTGACACTGAGCTTTCACTTTCCGCAGCACCTGTTTCACTTAGATATGAAGACCTGACATGAAAGATGACAAAGTTAAAACCAATGGAAAGAGAACTAAGTTACTGAATCATTTTACTCGTGCTTCCATCCAACTTGTTTAAAGTTTGCATTGCTTAAAGAAAACTATTTTTTCTTTATATCTATATTTTTAATGACCCACTCCTGTTATCATTTGATCTACTTTCAAAGCGTTCCCAATGTTTTTTTTTTATTACGATTAACCAACGTTTTCTGGGACATATTTTCTGCAGAGTGGCAACAGATCACTAGAAATTAACCTTTGAATTTTGGGTGGGACAGTGAGCACAGAGCAACCCCGCCTCCACTTCCCCTTCCCGTTACTGAGAGGTCTCTGTTTCCGTGCTCTCCCACTATCTCACAGCCCCTCACACCCCAACCTTACAAATGCGACGAAAATTAAGCAAAATCGGAGCGATTTAGTTGTCCAGTTTTGATCCAGAAACAAGGTCAGACAAAGAAAATAAAGACGGGAAGCAGGGAGGCATTGGGTCCTATTACAGTCTCTGGTAATGACTTAGCCTGGATTTGAACCAACAACCTTCCAGCCTCAGGGAGGACGGAATACCACAGAGCCACTGAAGCTAAAAGGCAATCAGAAATTGTTTCTTTTACTTCACATTTCATGCACTTTATCTTTTTATTTCTGGGTTTTAAACACATTTGAACAGAAGTTCAGTTTCTACTCAGTAATGATTTTACAAAATTACCTATAAGTGAAACATAAAGGTACATTTTCTTTTTTTTTTAATCTGTGATCAATTTGAGATTATTAAATAACCTTAGACTCTCTTTGTCTGTCAACAAAAAAATGTAAGAGACTATTTTTATTGTGCTTTTAATGAAGTAAAAGAGACAAAAAGGCTGGTAGTTTGGTTCAAGCACAACAGTGCAACACTGCAACCCCGGAAAAGTCTCTGGAAATTACAAATGAACAAAAATATGCAAAAATCTCATTACAATAAATGTATGCCATAACACTCCAAATGCAATAATTTAGGCATTCATTTTCTATGAAACAGTTTAAAAAGCAAAAAATAAATGTTGTCTACATTTAATAGTCAATCACATGGATAAACACCTAAAAAAGAGTTCACTCTTTACATATTTGAATACCAGCCCTGGTATAAATTAGCATGGATAACGACTGAGGATCAATACTGCATTTTTCTGTTGAAATACTTGTAATTCTCAGTTGGGCAATTGAATTGAAAACCCGTGTTTACTCCTGGTGGGCTTTAGTTCCCTCAGCATTACTAACGTGCTCAGAGTAAATATGGAAAGAATCGACTCGCGTGGCTCTTCTAACAACTTTTGCAGTTTTATGTTTATTCTTCCGCCATCATCTGGTCTAAATGGAGTTTTTTTATAAACTGCAAAGATAAACAATTTTTGAATCTACTCAAAGTTTACACTTCAGCAATATGCTGCCAGGTTATCTCATTTTACTCTGGTAATACTGGGCAAAAAAACAGACGTTTCTTACGAGAAACCATGTCAAGTGCAGTCAAGTAGAAGTACATTTTAATGAGGAAAGTGTATCTTGTGGGCTTCATGTAATAAGGGAGTGCTGTGCGCATGATTTAACATCTTTTTAGTGTTTCAAACTTTTGGGGGAAAGAAATGTAATTTTCTCGTGTGGTTACGCCTGCGTCGCATGTGTTTTAATCTCTATTTTCTCCGTGGTCGTCATACGCATTACTGTAACGGCATTTGGTTCCTTGACATTGCTTCTGGGGGTTTCTATGATAGTGTTGCAGGTTAGTTATCATCAGCTTCTCTCTGCTTCACAGTGAGGGACCAAGTGAAAATCATTATTTCTTAACAAATACTCTTTTCCCTGTGAGGGGGATAGAACAACACTGTCGTGCCATGCATCTGCCCAGCTTCATTTAGTGGGCTGCCACTTTGGCTTCACACTCAAGACTGAACGCTTACAAATTTAGCATGAATTAAACCTTTTTTTTTTCTTCTTGAACTGAAAGTTACTTTGTCTGTCTAAAGAGCAGGCTTCCTTCTTTCATCCTCGCTGCCATAGGTCACGCTTAGCATATTTATTGAGTGCATACAGCTGCTGAAATGTTTCCTTCAAGGTGAGGCTAATAATGTCCTTCACATGATAAACACAGCGTTTTTATGGTACTCGGTATGCCGCTACACCTTCTTGTTATTCCCTTGTAGCACATTTTCATTACAAGATGCTTTTCAAAATTAAAGGGTTTTATGGCTTTTTCTTAAGGGTTGGATTTTATACTTATTGCTGCTTTTTTTTTTTATTCTGTCACCTTTTGTCATCAGATTTTAGCATTTGTGCACTTGCACTTTTTGAGGAAAATAGTGGTCTCGAGTTTGTCAGCCTCCTTGTTGACATGTGGCAACATTTAAGTTTTTTTTTTTTTTTAAACAATGTTCCTTTTGCAGCTATCTTATCTTTATTTCTTTATTTCCTAATTTTAGAATTTAAAAGGAGTACAGTTGTGCTGTCAAATTTCTTTTTTTTTAGCTGTGCAAGAATACTAGTGTACAAATTCATTTGGATGAAACCAATTAAAAAAAAAAAGAATTTGAGATGTAACTTTATATATCTCCATCAGCTAACCTCAAAGTCACATTAGCTCAGCTGGCCAAAAATAAGAAAGTTTAAAAGCTCAATCTTTCATCTTTATTTTTTAGCAGAAAATTTGAAGCCAAAAATATTTCATGTCTTGTGTTGTTAACCTAATCAATGTTACATTTTCTGTGTTCAGGCTTGTTACACATTTCAAACAAAGAAGAACCGACTGGCCAGTTTGCCAATCCATTTCAGAGCAGAATTGTTTTATTGTTTTATTTTATTTGGCATTAAAAAAAAGTTGATTAACAGTACGAAGTAGTTCTATTGTTCTTTTTGACTTGCAACTACATGTTCACATACTCATCTGTCTGCAAATAAATGGATTTAGTAAATAAATGTGATCTTCTAAGTCAAATGATAAGTCTCTGGCAGGGCAGGAAAAAACCTAATGTGAAAATAGCAACAATGCAGACAAAGTCTCCTCCATTCTTAAACTCACAAAAGCAGGATGAGTTATGACTTTTTATAAGAGCTGATTTAACCCTGGCCTTAAATCAAAACTGGCGTGAATGGTCAGCAATACATGCGTGTTGTACTGAAGCTTCATTTGGAAATACACGTGATCAATAAAAACCGAGCTTATTGCATCCCCAGTGACACTTTTACTTTGAAAGACTGATTCAAAGTCGAGCTGCTGGCTCAAGCTGAACACCTTTAGGGCTAGAAATTTGGAACCATTTTTAATTTCGTAAGTAGGATGTAGAGAACAGTTTTGAGGTTTTTGAGAGCAAACTTATTTCCATTTGTTGACATATCCCACATCCCCATTACCTGAAGCATTGGTGTGCACAAACACCATCAAGCTAAAAGGAAACGCTTTCACCAGCTTGAAACAGTCCGACTGTGGAAGGATCAGGTAACATTATGACTGTTTTGCATTAATGCAAAAAACATACAATAGAGTAAAGCTATCAAAGATGAATATTAGTCAAAAAACAGCAATGATGACAAATGCAACTGCTTTTTATGGAACTGCTTTGTGCCACAAGAGCCAACACATCAACCTCCAGCTGCTCACAACCGGTTAGATACCCCAATATTTCAAGGCGCCATTAGTGCATCTGAATTGGCCACATAACTTAACTGCTAATTAGCTTTTTAATTGTTTGGTTCAGCTGCAGAAGACAATACTGTGATTAAGATTTATCTGGAGACACGATCCCTGATAATGAGTGACCTGTCTGTACTCCTCAAACGGAGCTTCGTTTCGCTGTTTCTCTTTCTAACTGTTAAACCACAACTCAAAATGTAACCTTTGTAAAGGCTCAACTGTTGTAAGCTCAACTTTTAGCCTGAACGGCTGGACAGTAGGAGGCAAAACACAAAGACGAAAGAGGAGATTTATGGATGCCGTTAAAGGAGACATGCAACTAGTGGGTGTGTGAGCAGAAGTTCCCATCCAGACAGGAGCAGCTAAAACAAAGCATCAATGTGGAGCATTCGTGCATTTTAAAGAGCACATTTGTGATTAATTGTGTTTAGGGCTCTTGATTTCTAGGTATTAGATTGGATGTGGGATTTCAACTCTCCAAAGTTATAAAGGTTGACCAGCTATTCATATCCATCCACTGCAGTGTAAATCTAGGAGAAGCTGGAGATAGCAATGAAAAGACAAAAAGTAGAGGATGCTTTTGCATTAAAAAAAAAAAAATCTGTCTCCAAATTCTGGAACAAACTCGACAGCTTCTTGTTGCTTTGACATATAACATCTTTGTGGCACAGGGACGTCACTGAACAATACCGGGTCACAGCACACAGTATCTGTTATGCATGCGTTTCCTCGCGGGTGCATCTTTTGTCACCCCCCCCTATAACTTTATACCCATCTGTGTGCACTGTGCACCTTCAGGATTGCTTCATCTGTCTGTCAAAAATGATCCATAAACACTGCGCTTCTTGTCACATGTTGAGACAGTGATAGATGAGAAAAAAAAAACGCGTGCAAAGCAGCTCGTCACATGTGAAGCTCTCACACATACAAAAGGTGGTCAAGAGAAAAGAGAAAAGCTTGATGGATAAATCTCAAAAATAGCCCACTGTAAGTCTGCTTGAAGTTTACAGCTACATGATAGATGTCTGTTATTACAAAAACTCTCAGGCAGTAGAACTTAAATGGTATTAGGAGTGTCTAATCAAACTGGTGATTGATGAATTCCCATGCGAAGTGGCCAGAATGAGCGCTTTTAAATGCTTTGAATGCTTTAAATGTCATGTATTAAGTTAAATGATGTGAATAAATTATTCTTCCACCATTGATTTCATAAGCTGGAATTGCTGTTGGCAGTTAATTCACTCACTTGCAGCAGTTTAATAAAAGTTAATCCTGTTAGATGTCTCCAGAGCAGACAAACAGTATTGGGTGTCTCCCTAATGTGTTTCTGGTCAGCAGTTGGACTAAGAGTCTCCTCTCGGACGCTCTGGCTTAGCCAGAAATACTGTTGATTTGGGTGTTTGCAAAGATAATGTTTTTATTAACTGATAGTTGAATTCTATTACCTGCTAAATGTCAGTAACTGAATAATAGTGGTTAAAAATACCGTAACCAGACTGCTACAGGCTTACTGTATCGTAGTGTGGATTGTGCGTTGATAGGAAGGTTCTGAAGGGTGACCAAAAGACTCTTTGGTTCTGTTCATTCTTGCTGTGTGCAATGTCCTTTAACTTACCCACATCCTATTTCCTTATTGTATAGCTATCCATTGAAAGATCAATGCTAAATGGTTGAAGTCTCACTCCAATCATATTCTGATCTGTTGTCTAGTTGTTCAAAGTGTACTTTTAATTCTGATTATGCATTTTTTAACTAAAATTTAAAAAATCTGTGTTGTTTTCTAGGACAAAGTGTGCGGGAGTTCATCAGAAGTTTACTTGTGAGTTTCTATAAGGCTCTGCTGATATCCCATCATCCTTTTTTTCATACTATCCTGCTAGCTTACAGCTCCTTACAACTCCAAGCTAACATTAATGGTGCAAAAACACAAAAAAAAAATTTTTCATTGGACTGAGTCTTTAAATAATATGTATGATGACATGACTACTATGACATGACATGTCCAGAGTATTTAGTACAGATGTCTCTTGACTGTTGTGATCTGATGTAATAGCAAAGCTAAACACCAGCTGTTTGCTGCAATTCTCTGAGATCTTAGCAGTTTCTTCCACTTCCTTGATACTTCGGTTTGTTTGCCTCGCAGGTATTCTTTATGGGGTTCAAAATGCATGGTTCAAAAGTATAAAGTGCGCTTAGGATTGTTGCATTGACAAAAGGTCCTGTGACACCTATAATTCTACTTTCTGACGGTGCACATAATGTTTTCTTTCTCAACACTTAGTGGAATCCATTTTGCCATCTATACACACACTTTTCTAAGACCATAACTCTGATGTTTTGCCTCTTGCAAAGTGTTTTCTTCAGGGTATACTTTACTTTTCATTCTACAGACATAACACTGATCTACCAGCTTGGAAATTTCCTCTTGTGTTTCAAGTAAACTTTATTTCTCTGCTTCGGTGTTGGCGCAAGTATTAAATTTGGAGTTCAAGCTTAGAACACTTCAGTGTATGTTTTTAACTGAACAAACTGACATCTCAATGCAGGCTGACACTAGAAAGTGCTGCAACTTTCTGGTTAGTTAGGCAGGATTTTTACCACCTTTTCCACCAGGGATCAGGTATTGTCTCCTTCTGTCGGCCATATCTTGGTTAATGTTGTAACTGTTCCTTTAGCTTTGAAAGCTGTGCATCCACTGTTTTTAGACGTAATTAATTTATTGTATGTGTAAGAGACAAAGAATGTAACCTAATAGAAACAAAAAAGAAAACTCTTAAAACAGATACAGCTGTCCATAAGTAAAACCTAAACATACATTTTTCATTCTATGCCAACACAGATAAATAGGATGTCTGGGCTCCTGCCTAAATATAAATGAGAACAGCAGCTTAGATTTTGTCATTGCAAATCAGGACTGTATTAAAGCTGTCACCAAGCAAAAAATATACAAGCTAAGTGAGGAACTTTTGCTCCCTTCAAGAAAACAAGATCTTTCATGATCAGCCAGAAAGCTCAAACCACTAAGAGCTCGATTTAGGGCAGGGATCTCAAACTGGCCCCAAGACGACATTTTGCGGCCCCCGCCCTAACACGAAAGTTTCATGTCAGTGTAGCCCTCGAGTTTTAAATGAATGGTACTTTTACAGTGTTGTGTGTGGAGCTGACAAACCGACCAATCATGGTGGAGCATACGCCTCTTGGGGGCGTGACATTTACCTGGCGATGTCGCACTCCAATCTGTTACAGCTGCCAGATCACTATGAGCACGTGCAAATATGACATCACTTCTGCTAAAGCATTTTACGGTCTGAGAATGTCTTCAGATATTTTTAGCAATAATAATCTCTTAAAATGTTTAAAATAATGAACATGTTTACTGAAAAAATGAAAAAAAGCAAAAATTAAGGGTCAGGACCGAATGATGTTCTACTGGAATACAAATGTTTTCTTCTGCTTTGTTTGATGGTAGTTTATTCTCCAAGGTAAGAAGGTTCAGCTCCACTTACTGACACTTGATTAACTCCGTTTTCACAGACAGATATGTTATTATCGGCTAAAGCGGCTGCAGCATCTCATGATATCTCAGAGTAAAACGCTTTTCCTCTTTTCCCGTCACCAACATATGAAAAATAAAAACGTTCAAACAAAGTGAATGACTCTAAGCTGTGCCTGTCGTTCTATCACGTTCTGTTGAGATTTTCATTGTTTGTAATGACAGCATCATATGATTATACAGTGTTGCATTTAGACAACGTTCCTTAATTTTTTTGAAGCTGTAATCCCATCGGGAGAAGCTCTCCGTTGTTAAGGAAAACATAAATTCTTGTAATCACGGTTTTCTCCGCTGTTTAAATGGTTTGGTCAGTCGTAAAAGAGGCAGAACTGTTGGGAAATGCTGCCGGGAGCTGATCTTTTTCAAATATTTTTTATTTGACTTTTTTTGATAATGAATTAAATAGTTTAAAATCTTTAAACAATACACCTATAGAAAATATAAGGTAATATTTGTGAATGCCCAGAGTGATCAGGTAGACCACATTGATGACCTTACTTTTCTTTGATCTCAGGTATATATAAGGCTTGTTTCGATCTCCAATGGACGGCGTTCTGTGTGCTGAGGTTCAAATTCAGCCAGCCTTCAGTGGCCCCAACGAAGATGAAGTTTGAGGCCCCTGATTTAAGCTCGAACAGTTTCTCCTATTTCTTTGGGGACCTTTATTTTGAAGAATGGACCTTTTTTTTTTTACTTAAACATTGTAATACCCTAAGTATATGATAATAGACACGGCAACAAAAGCAGGTTTAAAAAAAAAAAACGTGTGATATAACGGTGACTCCCTTTCAGAATCTGGAGAAGGTAAAAAAAAAAGTTACATAAATGGTATTAGGATATACCAGTCATGTTAAAGAACTGAATTTCAAAAAAATTTGACTTCAAATAAAATGTCTCCCTGTTTTCTTTGTGAGATTCTTGTTGCCATGGCAGCTAGTCCCTACCTACTACTTTGTGTCATTCTGGTGATGAGCCATAAAATCCAAGTTAATTCACTATCCATCACTATAGGAGCTCTTTGCAATTATGACCTGTCAAGTTGTTGGACCGTACCTTG
Organism: Oryzias celebensis; assembly: GCA_014656515.1. Taxonomy (NCBI): domain Eukaryota; kingdom Metazoa; phylum Chordata; class Actinopteri; order Beloniformes; family Adrianichthyidae; genus Oryzias; species Oryzias celebensis. Next base: position 64,752,112 of record BNCR01000012.1, on the reverse strand, counting down.
TCATACAGTTAGATCACTGGATAACACAAGCACATAGAATGAAGCAAAGCCCCCCAAACAAGTGAAAACCACAGCATGAGTACGTTTTCCTACACTGGGAGGAGTTTCTTTTAATGCTTGATGAACATTAATAAAAAAAAGTTATGTTTTTTCTTGCTTTGGGTTAAGTTCAAGGAAGCCTTTGGGTTAAAATTAGATGACATGTTTTTTAATATTTATGATATTAAACTTAAAGTAAATCTTCAAAACAAGCTTTTCTTTACGCATTAATGCCAGTTTTGAAATGTACTATTTCATTAGAAATATAGTAGTTGCAACAAGCAACTCTTTCACAAAATTGCTGTAAGATTATTGAAAAAACGCATCCAGTTTGCTGATTTTATATTTGATTAAGAAATGGTTGTTTACTGGTAAATAATAACATAAAAAAGTGACGTACAGCTTAATGTTGTTTTCCTGATATTAGTCCTGAAGGCCATTTTAAGAATCTGTCTCCATTTGACCGCCTGTCTCAGCGGTGCGTGAACAAAATGAACGTTGTTGAATTGATCCTGGTACATCATTCCTAAAGCTCCCTCATCTTTTGAACCGGCTCTCCGCGTCCTCACATATTCCCTGGCCGGCCTATCTGCTCCGCCAGCAGCCCTGTACTTCACTTTGATTTGTGAATGGGAATTTTATCAAACGTCAATACTCTTTTGAATCATACCCAAATGGGTATTTTATAGTTCTGCAGACAAGAAAAGAGCTATGTGTTCAAAAATGTGCCGGCCTCAGAATCACCACTGTTGTAACCTTCGCCGTTAGTTAAAGACTTTGAACACTGATCACCTTTTGTTAGTGAAATTGTACAGTATTTTCTTTATGTTTTATGACTTGAGCCGAACTTTTTTCTCTACAAAAAAATGATCCAAGTTTTAAGGATGGTGTCTAATGCGAGTGTGACAAACAGTACATTATGTTTCTGCTTTTTCAGATTTTAACAACTATTTGTTTTTAGCTTGTTTTGACAGAAGAACATCAGTTAGTCTGTAAACAAACATGCTTTTGCAAAAATGCTGTGTTCTTTGTAAAGGCTGCCTCAACTGATTTTCCTTTTTTCTTGCTGCAATTTTCTGTTCTTTTTCATCTCTGGATTTTGTCCCTTCTTGGTTTGCTATTTTTTAACAGCCTCGTCTTCTATGTTTCATCATGCTGTTATGGAAAATGTGCATTATTCACTGTCTTTCAATTGTTTTGTTTACCAGTTTAGATTCTTTCAAAAAAAAAAAAAGAGTCTTCATCACAGTGCAACATCATGTGAGGATGTTTAGCTTTGCGTAAAAACTTTGTTTCAGGTACATTCCTTTATCTAAATTGCGTATTAAAGCTTCAAAGATCTAATTGAGAACAGGAACTTTGAGTAAATGGAAATCTTTCCTACAAAAGACACCAGCTACCAGCTTTTATGGCAGTTAGACGATAGAAATCTTTTTTACTTTGTCAGTTTGCTTTCCCATCAACTTGCTATGAAACAACAACAGTCTTTGTCAAGGGTTTGATGGTGTGAGAGGTCACGTAGGTCATGTAGAGTTTGATTTGGTTAAGTTTATCTAAAACCCCAAATGTGTTCAATAGGAAACTAAGGATTTTAGTATACAGTGCCCCTTCGCCATTTCACGGTTTGCCTTTTGTAGTCTCACTGTACCGTGTTTTTTTGTTGTTGTCATTTTTAAGTGTAGTTGTGCATGCTTTTTACAGAATGGCTGAAATGCTGTGATGAGTAAGGTACCATGCATGGCTTAAGGTTAGAGACAGGGAGATAGTTGTGCCTTGAAGAAGTGGTGGCTGTTAGAGAACACGTAGACTCAAACAGGTCCAGGTAATAATCCTAGTTCTGGTTGAAACTTCAACAGGTCCAGGTTGAAACACCACTCTACAGATTAAGACAGTAGCACCTTCTGCTTTGGGGCCAAAAGCCTGGCGAAAGAGGAATATATAGAGGGGGCCACAGCTGAATCAGCAGGAGGAGGGGCGGTGCACAATTTAATGCAAAATTGCAAACTTGTACTTCCTTGGACACCTGATCTCATCTGATCACAAATGGCATCGGTTAGTCCTTGGATGACAGACTACCTGGGACCAGATGCTGTAAGAAGCTGTAATAATATGGTGGTGCTTTCCAGTTTTTCCATGTGCAAGTCCCAAGTTCTGGTGAAATGAAGACGGTTGTACCATAAATGGCAGTTATCATAAAGCTAAAGTCAAATTACATGTGCAAATAGCGGGTTGCTGCACTGTGGCAATCCTCCAGAGGGAGGAGTCTCAAGGAAAACAATCCCTCTAATGAATAGTTTTCCATGTTTTTGTCAAACTATCATGGTCTTGACAGGCTAAAAGTGTGTGCTCTCTGCTAGAAGTTTAAAGCCACTGTTTCTGGTGATACAAAGTCAAAGAGACTCTGTGCACTGAAATTTCCATTAATAACCTCAAAGCATTTCTTGTTAGAATCGTCTGTTTCGCACTGTAAAGACTAAAGACTTCCATTCTTGAAACACTCCTGTTGCATTTTAGCTCCTTCTCATCTTTCTGTGAATTAAAGAGAACCACAAAGCCTCAGAAGGTCACAGCCTTCTTTTGATGTTCATGTAACTTCAAATAAACTGCTCTCAATTTCTGCATAAATTATAATAAAATGATTTTGTGCCATGGTGCAACAAATTAACAAATAACCTCTTTCTTTAGATCAACATGCAACCATACCCATATCTTTTTTTGACTTCAAGCTGGAGGACATTTTCCTTACTAAGGCTTTCAGCATCAAAACTTCTTGAATCAAATTTTACTTCAGAAAAACAGGACAGAGGTTTAACTTCCGTTTGTCACTTATGGTGTCAATAAACATTTCAAAAATGACAATTACGTTACATTTTCAAACAGCACTGGTGTTTACTTTTCAGGGCTTCTTTGATTATAGTGTGGTGGAAAATTTAAGACTAAATCAGAACCTTCTGGTGGAGATAAAAAAAATAATGTCGTAGATAGCAGCATCTTAAAGGGAGCACAGGTGGATCTTGCAGTTCCCTTGACGCTTGAATGGCAACTTCAAGGGATGTCATGAAAATGGGTGTAGCATTATCATGCATGTGGTAAGTGTATTTTTGTTAAGGGTGCGAAGGAGAACCCCGACGCAGAGTGTCGAAGAAGGTGTAACAGATTTATTTTGCAGCAGCCAAAAATCAAAAATGGAGGCAGGGAGTAATCCAACTGGGCAGGAATGGCGCTTGGCAAGAGTAGAATCCACATGGACAACCTGACGGAATCATCTGGCAAACAGTGGTGGTGGGTAGACTGGTTTAAGTGAGGTGCAGCTAATGAGAGGATTGAGTGCAGGTGTCTCTGGAGTGGTTGGACACACCCCCTGCCACTCACATGCTCTGAAAAACAAGGAAGTGAGGGGAAAAAACAACACAGAGCCTCCACAGCGATCACAATCTTGAAGTGATTGTAAGAATAATATAATATAAGTTACACGCGATTACTATGTACCAGTGATGCTGTAGAACTGGGTCCTTTCACCTCACTCTAGTCATTAGTGAGATGTGTGTACTGGTGCCTTACAGTAAATGCTGCACGCCTGTGAGTGCCCTTTGAATACCCGGATCCCCTCACAAACTACACTCTGAGTTTGGCCGTAAGCAAGGGGCATGCAAGGAGTGCACACTTATTACTTGAACAGCACTAACAGACTCCTTGAGCAGTGTGCAGGGTTCTGACCTGTCGCCTGCAGCAGACCCATAGAAAAAACATGTGTGCAAACATTTTTGCTCTACGAGCTCACCAAACGATCTATGATCTTTAAATGTAGTGCAGGCCACCTGTAATATCCACCAGTAAGGGCCGTGGTGACTAAGGCATTAGCCTGTGTGATAACTATCAGTGCTAACACTTTTAGATCTTCAGCAAATCTCATGTGACTTTTATATCCTTCTAGTGGACTAGTCGGCCCACGAGTGATTGCATATCTTTACCTTTCAACTTGATTGACATGCGAAGCATCGACGAGTTATGTCCTAGGTGCAGATGTGCAATACCCTGGCCTCGTTTTAATCATGTTCTCTAGACTCTGGCGCTTAAGAGATACACTGTGATTGTGGTTCAAGGAGAACGGCCTTGCACATGGGCCTTGGGATTATGGCTCTTTGCTGCACTGTCTGGGGGAATGACTGCATTAGCATTCAGACTGTAGCCTCCTCTGGGTTTACGGAGTTACTGGAGATATTTAGAACAGAAAGAAGAGGCTCACTCCTCAAGGAACTCAAATCAAATGCCACAGGGATTGCTTGAAATCTGGGAATTTATTCTATTCTGATGAGCAGATGGGGAGTCGGGATGTTACTGGTTTTTTTAGATATGATGAGCTTGCTTGACCTTATTACTCATGTTTAACTTCAGCTTAAATACATGAGCGGGACAGATATAAACTGAAGTGATATTTCTCTGTAAGCATGAGGTGATGACGATCACACATTTATAGCAACGTTTTAGAACAATAAAAAGCGAAAAAGCCAAACTTTTTCTAAACCATTTTTGTATGTGAAGCCATATCTATCCTTTTCTTAAGAGGAATTGCATTTTATACTGTATATCATTGTTTATTTGTGTAATAATATTAAAATTGTGATAAAAAAAAGCTTGACTGACTTGATTTGCTCATAGGTGAGATTGAAAGAAAGAGAAAAACAAAGTTTTAGTTGCTCATTTTTTAATGTTTTGCTGTGCACAGATCAAACATGCGTGACACATTCCAGAACACGCTGAACGTGGGTTTTTGTACGTACTTTTTAATATAAGGTGTTCACACTGGACTGTTGCCACCCAATACTAGTGCACGTATTCATAGATGGAAGGGCCTCGGTGCGAAAAGCCGAAGTGGTACATTATCATTTTAAGTCAAAAGTTTTTATTAAAAATCCCCTAATTCCTACTTTGGTTTTGTTTATTTTTGTAATTTTAGGTCCAGTGTGTAAATAAGTAAATAAAGTAAGTGAAAATTACAAACAAAACTGTAAAGTCACACAAGTAAGGTTGTGCTGAAAATAATACCAAAGAAAGATGAACGTTTTTTAAGGTACAAATAAAAAGGTAAACTCCAAAGTAGACATAAATGGCCAATTATCCCCCGAACTCCCAAGGTTTTAGGTGGGATGCTTAGGTCATTACAGCACAGAGTCAGCCGCTGATCAGACAGTGTCTGGGTTGATGGCGGCTAGCAACGCCCGCGCAATAGAGATCAAATATGGAGCACAGGCAGTGGTGAGGGAGGTGTCGGCTGCCCCAGAGAGTAGCAGCTGATGTTTGAAGAAGAGCACAGAGGAGAGATGCACGTCAAGTTAAATATGTGACATTAGCAAACAAGAGGAAAATAGGGAGACATTATTAATGTCAACTTTAATAACCATGACTGCTTCAATGAGTCAATGATGCAATGATGAGTTCCTAACTCTATCAGAAGCTCAATGATTCTTGTGCTGGGCTATGTCTCAATAATCTTCACCTTAGCATTCCAAAGTATTTACGTGAGCAGAAAAGAACAACTCTGCGTTCCCTTTGATGACATTTACACTTCCTCGTTGAAGCAATAGATGCAGGTTTTAATGCCTTTCAGAGTTGCAAAATCTAAACGCGAGAGCAGGACAGCCCTCCTGCTTCACATTTGACATGTCACAGTGCTTATTGTAAATTGATGTATTTACATCCATCCTACCCCTTCTATTTTTCTTGCGTTCTGCCAGAAACGTCAACATTGCATGCATTTTTTTGAAGACAACTATGCTTAATAGATTAGTGCAATTTGTCTGTGTAACACACAGAATCCAGTGAGCAAATTATTGGCAACCAGACATGGTTCACACACTGTCTGTCATCTGTGGACCGATGTCTAGTGCATGACTTACTTCTGTATGTGCTTCTAACTGTAATGACTTTTTAAGTTACAATTTGTGACACTATATATAATATATATACAATTACCTTGTATGTAGTGATAGATTATGAATATTATGCATTGCTGCAAGTTATAATTGAAGCGTTGATGTATGTTTAAAGTGGTAGCACCTTGATAAACATTGAATAGGATGTGCAGTTATTCAGAAGCGAAGTCCGTGTGCCTCCTGAGTGTAATGCTACGTTCACGCAGACATGTGTTGAATGCGCGTTTACCATATGGTGTTCACACTAGACTGTCACTACCAGTATTGGAGTACGTAACTCACAGTTGGAAGAGATTTGGGGCGACATGTCGAAGCGATGCAAATCTTTTGAACCAGGCTTTTCCGTTGTCAGCTTTATTCCGATATATGAAAGACATGCTGTCATATATAATTCCAGCGGAGCACAAACTACAATTATTAATTTCTTCTCCATTACCGTGTTTTGAAAATGACGCTACCCATACGTTACTACCAAATGCAAGCCCCTGATTGATCAAAGTCCTACTCGTTTAACTTTCAGTGGGTATTTAATGGCCTCGAGTTTTGTTTGTAGAGCCCAAAAACAGACTTTAAGTCTCACTCCAACTGTAATGGTGTAAAAATAATGGTGAGCAATATTGGATCAATCCAGCCGTACAGTTTTGAGGCAGAGGGCAGCTTGGGAGAGGAAAATGAATGGAGGAGCAGAGACGAAAGAGAAACTTTGGCACGCCCATTACAGTAATTGTGTCATTAGTCTGAGCTTTTTTTGTGGTGGTTTTCTGGTCCAACGTAATTTGAATGAAGAAATACTCAGAAACGCACTTTTAATCATAAATTCTGTATATGGGTCCTCTATTATGAGAGAAATGCTACAAGAACCTGTTAAAAACATAAAAAGATGATTTTCTTTGGAGTGGGTCTATAAAATCTTGTTTGGCAATGAGCAAACATGAGAGTTTTCAAACGCCAAAAAAACACAAAGACAAAGACTTTTCATTGGAAGTGGTCGCTTGACTGGTGTAAACAAGTGAACTCAGAGATCAAGAACTGCTTGACTTAATACTGATTCCTGAAGTAAATAGTGCATTCTAAACACATTTTGGAATCTAAAATAGCTTTAGTGGTGCACTCACCATTAAACCTACTTTGTCAGAAGATATGTCTTCGAGCTGTTTTTGTCAGTTCTTGACAAAATAGATAGTTTTTGAAGACCTTTTTTTTAATGCAAGGACACAAGATGAAAGTGAACAGGGAGCTAACTTTTTGCAAACTTGGTACTTTTGCTCAGCTTTAACCCTCCTTTAACCCTCCATTTGTAAGGATTTTTTAAATACGATGATTTATTGTTTATTGCAGGAGTTTAAAAATAACCTCCGACAAGTGAAATCTGCAAAGTGAACACCTTTATTTATAGAGATGTTAAGGTTGTAAAACTCCTTCCTTTTCTTAGACAGACATTAATGTTTAACAAACTTTTGTAGAAAATCATTCCAGCATTACAGAATGAAAACAAAGATCTGATGGTGATCGAAGATTTGGTGAGTACATTCTGTACAGAAGACATAGCACACAGGAGGTTGATTGACAATGTCTACAGCCAATCAGAATGCAGATCACAATGCACTGTAAAAAATAATTAAAAAAACATGCAAAATTGCTCTAAAGGAAAATCTGCAAAACATTAAGACTTCAAAAAGAGGTGAATTGCGGCACAGACTCTTTAATTTCTATTTTGGCAGTGTTGCGCTCTCTGGCATGGGATTATGCAGAAGGCTGTTTATTTTACTTCATATTTTAGTCATATACCCAAAGCCACCACTATGACATTTGAACCAAACAGTCCTACAAGATGGGATCTCACATGGTTACGAATTTTAAAAAGCGGTCAGTTTTCCACGCCACAGTTTGTAAAATCACCTGCGGTTGTTTGCAGCTATCCGGGATATGTTTTGTTTTTCTCAAAAAGGCTATTCTAGCCGTCATAAGCTGGTGGGTTTTGATTAAATATAGCTTTTTGCCCTCCAAGAGTGTGCTCCACTTAGATCGTGAATTCTACTAAAAACTGTTATCTGTACACAAAAGAACTGACATAAGTGGTGCTGATGTGATAGTACAGCCTTTTAAACATTGTTTATGGATGCCCTGCAAACAGACTGAAGAACTAATAGGACTCCTCTAACTTTGAGTGGTGTGGTAAATAGCAATAATCAAATCCACATAATGGGTTTCTACTGTCCTGACTCGTGCTGCATGCTTTTTTCTACCCTTTTCTTCACAGCCGTAGAACTCACCAGTGGCCTGTAGTACTTCTCCTTCCAGCTGGCTTAAGCCTCTGCAGCTAGACTAATGACTGAAACAAAACGGTATTGATTTGAAAATCTTGATCACTCATCTTCAGAGCTTGAAGTGGTCTTTCCCCAAAATGCATCTAATACTTTTTTGGCTTGGTAAGTGGTCTTCTGACCAGATCCACAAATGAGAGTGAGCCAGCTTTTCTCAGGTCACAGCTTGGAGACCCGGCGTTGTTCAATAAGACCTTCTCCATCTTTGTACACACAACTAAGGCACTCTTTGTCTCAATCAGATTGCTTTTTGGACACTCCAATTTTTTTTTCAATTTATATTTATATAACAGGATGCAAAATATACTGCAAACATATACTCTAACACACTATGTTTGTTTTTTTCACAGTGTCAGAGTGACACTTAAACAATCATGTTTTTTAGAGGACATTTTTTGAACTGCCACTATCTTTGATAGTTAAATAAAATAAATCAATCAAAACCACAGAACTTTTTTTTAAAAAGTCAGTTTATGATTTAAACAATTATACATGTTTTAATATATATCATTGATTTAATTTAAACTTTTTGTTGAGCCTAGAGTGTAAAAAGGTTTTGCCCATATGACTCGCAAAAGGATTTGATAATAAAATACTGTTAGTTCATGTCAAAATAAAGTAATCCTCATGAAAAATAGGATTATTTCAGCCATGTAACTATGTAAATTGTGTGACCTTTAGGGCATCATTAAAGCTGCTCTATTGTGGAAAGCTGAACCACATCTGAGCTTTGTTTGGGGTATAAAACCGTTGTTTGGCTGTCTGTGTTGGTTGTTGGGATGACTTGACACTCGGCCACCAGAGGAAAATGGAGGGTAAAGTGCAGTTGAGAAAGAAGAAGTGCATTTGTGGAACTGGTTGCAACAGGTTTTGTGATGAACAAATATATCTGGAAAATAGAAATAGATTATGCATTTTCAAAGAAGAGTGATGAAAAGTATTTGATTTTGTGACTTTGTAAGTAAAAAAGTTTTTTTTCATTAACAATTAGTCTTTTTTCCACATTTTAGATTTTGCAATGAGCTTTGCTTCTCTTATTCACCAATTTACACAAAATCACTCATAGGGCACATCTTTTCATCAGTATGCACTGCTTTTGTCTCCACATTTACATGCAAATAAGCACACCAAGGGCATTACTGGCATCTCCAGCAAATGAACCACTGCCTTTCTACACAAAAAAGGCTTTTCTCTGAGTACTTATCCAGCACAGAGACTGAACACAATTATCTTCCCATTCCATTGGTCTGAATCACTGTAATTATTTCTGATGGGATATTCCTAAACAAGCTAGATTCAGTAATTTATTAATTGGTGGAAAAAAAAAACTCTTAACATGAGAAGTGTCTACTTTTTAGCCACACAACTTCACAACTTCACAAGTTTTGCATTCACTGTCCAAGTTTTAATGTTTTTTTTTTCTTCAAGAGAAATATGAAAAAACAATAGAGTGTAGCTGGTCAAATATACGTAAACAAAAGACATTTATCCAAAAAAACGACCTAACTAAAGCCGCATTTAGCTAATGGGTTAGTCACAACTGCCCTTGCGGGCAGATATGGACTGTCTGCAGGTGAAAAATTGTCTGTACAGGTAATGCAGGTGGCAGAGCAAAAATGTTCCATCACTTTTCTTTCTTTGGGCATAGGCCACAATACACTTCTACAACATATGAGAATAAAGTTAGGTTGAAGTAGGCGAGACGCAGGTGTGATACAGATGCTCCTTGCGTGCCCCATAGTGGTTTTTGCCCCTTACAACAGTGTCACCTTTTAATCAGAAGTGTGGCGCAACTTACATTTACCCTTATGAATAGTTTGTGATACACTAACCACTCGCACAAGAAATTGTACTTTCTGTTTCTAACAAGCCACAATGGAACTGCAACAACCCAAAACCCACACCGCTTACATAGGTCAACCCCTCGTGCTGCTGCTTGAGACTATACCTAAAGGCTGCTGCCCTTGTGTAGACAGTTATCTGCTGTTGCATTCCCCAAAAACTAATAGTTTGTATCATGTTGTCATTTATGTTAAGTACAAATATCCAAAGATTGAGGTTGTGGGAAACTAAAATAATGTTTGCTTTGTTTTATAAAATGCTGTATGTGTCCTATTGTAGTTGACTTGTCCTAAAATGAGTTTTGCCATTTTTCAGACACTAGTGTAGATTAAGACGACTTTTAATCAAGTTTTGTTTTTTCTTATTTCATGATCTACTGCAGAGTGGCCATGGTGCAAAGGTAGAGTGGTCGACCTCTGATCAGAAAATTGCTAGTTCTATTCTCACTGTGTGTCCCTGTGTCAAAGTGTCCTTGAGCAAGACACTGAACCCCACGTTGCTCCTGTTGGTTTAGGTTGTATAGGTGAGAGAGAATATGACTGTAAAGGGCTGTGGTCCTTCTAAGAAGGAAGTAAAACATTATAGAAATATGCGCCATTTTACTGCCTTTCAGTGCACAATAACAAACACTGATCATTTCAGTGCAAAACTTTAGATTATTTTTGTAGAAATTTGGATCTTTAAACATTTAAGAGAGTGTGTTGTAACTTCAACATTTTAAAAGGAAAGAAAAGTGACTGTGATTTGGGCTGCATGGTGAGGTCATCAGCCTGAAGATTACATGTTCTACCTGTGCTTGTTTTCTTGGGGTGAGTGCGAGTGTTTGGGGTTTTCTGTTTGTCTGTGGCAACCATGCGATGCCCTGGAAACTTATTCATCAAATACCCTACCTTTTTTCTCAAACCATAGCTGGAATAGGCTCCAGCAACCTCTGTACCCCTGATCAGGATGAAAGAGGTTTAGATTGAAAATGGATCATAGATGGACTATGATTTGATGGGGAGAGGGACAAAAAACAAACTCAGAAAAATGTCGCCTTCACCAGAAAGTCAGGACATTTTGCCAAGATAAATCAAGTCAAAACACAAGAGGAATGCATTCAGTTACAGAACAGGGCTGAAGCTTTAAGCTAGCGAACACCATAAACAATCACAGTGTTCTTTGCAGTCGTTTGACGACAACCATGAGCAACCACTTTTTTAATAAGACACCACACTTTTTTGTCAGAAGAAGGGTACTGACCTGACCAGAAAACAATGTGACTCTTTTTTGCCACAAGATGAGTATTTTTGTCCTTAACTGTAAATAAGTTGTTATACAGTAGACTATAGATAAGTGGATCCAGTCAGCTAATTTACTTAACTCCAGGCCTTGATTTGAATCTTTGATTAACCATCAAACCTAATTACTTCTGATCCAGTCAGTGTAATATTTGTCTAATCATTTTTTTCATCTGAGTCCAGGCCTGTACCTTTGCATAAGCTAATAGGCTTTAGCTCTAAAATAGAAATGAGCTGCTGGAAATCCTTTGAATGGCTGCTAATTCTTTTTCTTTGATTTTCTACAAGTACACATGATGTTGTAATAGGAGAAAAATGAGAGTGGCACTGAAAGCAAATGGTTTTTCAGTTTTTTTTTCCATCTGACAATATGATGCTCTAAACACCTTTTTGGATTTCTTATGTAAAGCTCTTAAGCATGTCTGAGAGCAGCTTCAGTCATTGCTTACAGTGAGTTTGTAAAAATGTGGGCAGCAACAGTGTGCAGGATATCATACAAGACATTTGTTTCTATTCATAGGATCCATAGGTATTACGGTTACTTTCTGAACACTTTGAATTACTTTGTGTAATCACATAAACCAACCTTGCCTTTCTGCATTTCTTGACAGACACGTTAGAAATATTCCTGGATCACAGCATGGTGGTTTCAGTCTGCATCTATTTTAAGAATAACTGGTGAATATGATGAAGACCGTTCCATTTCTCCTATATTTCACAGTCTAACAAGCCGGTATACAGGAAACTGTTTTTTCTTTTTACTCTTAACAGGTTTTGCTCATTTGTTGCTCTTCTGTTTATTGGCATGAGGGCATAACTAACACACATAGAGTTTATGAACAAAGCTGGGTGCTGTCAGGAAAAAAGACAGCTGGCAAAGAAAGAAAATTTTGTTTAGATTAGGGCTGTCAACGGTAACCCATGCGACTAATTTAAAAAAAATAACGCGTTAATATTTATGAATCCAGATTAATTACTCATCAGAAGCAACCATCTCAACGCCTCAACAGTTGAGGCTTCCACAGGATGTGTCAATTTCTGAAAATGCCCACTTCGTTTAACACTATCCCATTTATAACATGGTCACTTGTTAATAAATAAATAAATATTCAATAGATTTTTGGTACTTTTGCCTTGTTATTTATGGAGTTTAGACCACTTTCTCACAAAAGCGGGGTATTTGATTGGTGGTGCGGCCTGTTGTCAAGGTAACACGGGAAAGCATCGCTGGGCCGGCAGATCTGACTGCAGTGGCAAAGGAAAGCAATATATATGCTAATCGTCACGATAGGTTCAATAAAGGATCAGTTCAAAGAGAAAGTTCACCTCTTACTGCTTGTTTTTGTCCAGAAGGTGAAGCAAAACGTTTGTTTTTTAAGAAGCCTGCGCAGTGATATGTGACCGGATCTTCTCTTTTAGATGTGCATCAATACCCAGCAGCCAATCAGATTTGAGTATTCACCCGGACCTTTCAAAGTGCAGAAACACAATGTATGTTTCTTATGGCTGTAAATCAGAATCTTTTGTTTTCTTGGAGTAATACTGCAGACATTAAAGTCTTTAGAGTTCTGCTTATCTTACTGTTGATTTGTTTCAAGCACACAGATTACATTTACGGGATATCATCTGAGTTAGCACTTTAAAAATTAAAGAAATTCAGAAAATAAAAATGGAGAAAAATGTTCTCTCTGGTTTTTTTTTTGTTCAAAAGCCACATATTTTTGCATAAATTTACCTAGTAAAACATTGTGATTAATTGTGATTAATCACAATCCAAAAGTTTGATTAATCTGATTCATTTTTTCAAACGATTGATAACACTAGTTTTGATTGTCTGCTTGATGAAGAAGTCAATTTTAAAAAGACAACATGAGCTTTGCCATGCTGTAAAGTGCAACAATGGAGTGTTAAAAACATAACTAGCCTTAATCTGCATTCACTCCAAACACCATTCGTGTGTCAGGGGCGTCCAGTTTCAATGTTAAGTCAATGTAGACGCAATCAGAGGTCCTGCGGTGCAATTTGAGTATCGGGCGTGGTGCATCAGTCCAGCAGCAGCGGGATTTGAGGGTCGCAGTGTCGCTTTGTTGTCCAGAGATGCGTCCAGAGTTAAAAAATTAAAACTTTGGCAAAGACAACATATCCTGTCGACCAATTTCAGGTCATCAGGTGGTCTACGATCTTAAAAAGTTATATTCTTAACACCTAATCATTTAAGCAGGGGCGACTCCAGGATTTTTTCTCTGGGATTCTTAAGTGACTGTAAGGAGTTGCTAATTTATTTTTATATATAATGACATTTCCAAGAAGGAAAGTAACAGGAACGCATATTCATATCATGCTAATTAATACCATGTAATAAATGTATTGTCTTGTCAACAGATGGCACTTTTTAACTGTGGTGGTTAATGGTGGAAGTCCGAAGAAAGAGATGTTGAAGTGTGGTACAAAAATAAACTGTTGATAGTCCACGGGGGTACCCGTAGATACCCCCTATCATCCGTATAAAGAAACAACCCCTAACTAAACAATGAATATGTTTGTGAGAATTATAGAAATAGCACATGAAACTTGGTGTGGTGATGATTGTAGTGGGGTGTTTGCACCACCCAACCTGTATTAACAGGTGACCTGGTTAACGTGTGATAAAACAACATAAAAAAATACAAACATTATAATAATAATTGAAATTCAAGTTTAGACGGGGGTCACTGGAGCCTATCCCACTGACTCAACCTGTGTTCCCACTTTACTCATTGCCATCTTTATTTAGATTGTTCTATTTCAATGTTTCCACACTTTTCCATTTTCTTTGTGCTCTATTGTCTCCAAGCAACAACAAAACTTTTCAACTAAAAACAAGGATGTTGAAGGGTTTCCACGGCAACAAATGTTAATGGTGTCCTTTGTGAAACTGATTTAGGTGGGTATGGTGGCTGTAGAACTTTTATCTACCTCATTTTGTATTCAGTTTATGTGCATCATCATCTATGAATTTCACCAAGTGGGAATATATTTAGACGTGTCTCCATAATAAGTGTAAGAAGCAGATTTGACAATAACCTATATAATATTTATAGATATCTGAATGTTGTGCAAGGAATGCTACCAGATGGTTAACGCCTCTGTTTTTCCATGCCTGGGTTTTATCCTTTCACACAGATTTATTAGCATTGTCATAATGAATCATTATGTGGTGTCTCTGACTGTTTGTTTCTGAGGAACCCTAGTTGAGGTTAAAGAAGGAAGGAGGTGAGAAAATGATCAAATATTGTGTAAAATTGGTAGAATATGAAGCCAATAAAGGAATATATGAGAGGAAGGCAAATGGAGATCTAATTTAAATGTTAAATATGCCAAACATATTATGAAATGAGACATGTAGGTTTTTTTTATAGTTCTTTACCAGCAAACCAAAGTGGCTGCACATACTCAACTGGTTCAGTAAAAAGGAGTTCCCTTATTTTTTGTGTCTGTCCTCTGTCACATATTTGCTTATTAAAGATTTTTTTGGTTCACTGTTTTCAAGAAAGAGTTTTTGTGTTGAATTTTTAAGTGCAGCGTATTTTCCTAGTTTCAATTTTGTGGGTAACGTGGCTGTGACAGGTGTTGCAAGGAGAAAGAGGCACAGAGGGAAGGTGTGAATGAATTTGTAATGTAAGAGAAAGATGTCTGGAGCAAATTTTTTTTTTTTTGGCTAAAAACAGAATTTCTGAGAAGATGGCGAGCACATATCCAGCAAGAGAAACTTCTGCAGCATTTTTTCCCCCTACTTTTGTCATGTACCTAATACCTTATGCATTACACTGAAAAATAATCTGTCACTGTAGTTTTTAGACCAATTTCTGCATGTTTGTATCATGAAATATTCTGGAATAACAGGTTTTTAGAGTTTTACCCAGAGGAAAAACAAGTTGCTGAAACAGAGACATGAATGCAGGTTTTATAAGTTAGTTGTTTTTGTTATTTGCAAAGATTTCACAATGAACTGTGGTCTGATACAAGTGCAAAACAATTCCAAAGCTCCAAACAAGCTCTTTTGCTTTCACCAAAGCCTGTGCAGCTTTGAGAAGATTTTTGAAAACGTCTTATTTAATGGTGGTATGCAAATTAATGTATTTAGATTCTATGGAAGTAAATGTTGCTTGCTTGTTTGGCAAATACAGTATAATGCTGTACTCGCCTTAACTGTAATTACCTATACAGTTTGTATAGGTAAGAACTATAAAAACAGGACTACTCCAATCATCTTTTAATCTGTTGTAAAATCTTTCCCAGTGGACTTTTCATTATGATTATGCTGTTTTTAGGCAAAATAAAAAAGCGTGCTGTTCTAGGACAGTTTCTAAAGCGGCAGGAGTTCATCAGAGTTGTGGGTGGGACCGTCTGTTTTCTCTCCCGATAGCTTACAGCCTCTCACAA
The DNA here is from genome assembly GCA_014656515.1 of Oryzias celebensis. NCBI lineage: Eukaryota > Metazoa > Chordata > Actinopteri > Beloniformes > Adrianichthyidae > Oryzias > Oryzias celebensis. Next base: position 64,736,272 of record BNCR01000012.1, on the reverse strand, counting down.
CCCAAAGCTAACATTGAAGAAAGGCGAGTAAAATCAGAGCTATGCAGTCATACAGTTTAGAGCCTGAAGACACCTCAGGCAAGGAATATCACGATGTTAATGGGTCTATTTGTCTGTAAGTGGACGCACCACAGGGGGCTTGTGACATGCCAAATGTAGTTTGTACATAACAATCAGAAGATTTTTCAAAACGTATTTTTTTCGTCTGCCCCTGATTCACCCTGATTTGTAGAAAGAAATACTCAGCAGCACAGTTTTAATCTTAATTTTCTTTATATATGTCCTCCATCATGAGAAAAATGCTACAAGAACATGTTAAAAACACCAGTTTCATATTTAAATGATGTCTAAATGGAAAAAAAGGCCCAAAAAAGGCATTGGTTCTACAAGTGTTACAGTTTATGTTTTCTTGCTCGTATTTGAATTCAATACAGCTGAGAAAACAGACAAAATGCCCACAATTATGATCATGCTACTGCATTTGAAAAAGAACTAAAACAGAAACATTCGGCTCATGAGCTGCTTTCTCTGAGCGGCATTTCAAACAATTTCTTCCCATCAGGGGGTTAAGCATTTTGAGGACACAGTGCAGAGGTGAGAGAACACCGCCTGACCCAATGGTTCATCTTCCCTTTCGCATACGTTTTGTGAATTGTGTTTAGATGTGCACTAGCTAAGCTGTGAGTGGATGGACAAGGTGACCCGTAGTGTAGTTCAAACTGCTAAACAACAGCTTGGGGACAGGGTCCTGCCTGCCTGACTGGACATCGTTTTTCTCCATTTAGCCCCATCTCACACCTGTAATAGGATGGTCGTTCACATGAATGCTCTCAGCTCCGCTGGGATGAGTCATGTTTTGCGCTCAAACGGCTTTGTCATTAACAACAGCCAGCCGAGTTACAACACTTTTTGTCGGATTGAAAACCTTCAGCTAATATTTGCTTTGGTGAGTTGAGAAGTGAGGCTTTTTTTAACTGTTGAAATTTTTGGTGTAATTTTTAATCACTCAAAGCTGTTTAGTTGGGTTTAACATGCACATTCAATGTTGATTAAAGGGCTTGAGCAGAGAAAGGTATAAAACAGGAAAACGCATATTTGCTCATTCTTCCTTTTTTTGGGGCACTGACTTTAACTTTCTGGATCAATGCCCCGCTCGCTTCTAACAAATATAAAACAAAATAAAAAAAATATACAAAAGTTAATAGAGATGCATCCCTGGTTGCATGAAAATTGTGTTCTGTGACGGCTAGGGGTTTTATTGTGGTAAAAGTAAAACAGTAAAAAACAAAAAAGACAATAATTTGAACTGTGAAAGGATAGGGATAGTAATTTACAGGGTCTCATCTCTACATATTTGAGATACATTTTATTTTGTTAGTGCAGAAGAGGTGGAAAAAATCTTTAAATAGGTTTAAAATAATTCCTGTAGATGTGTGTGAAAAGCATTTCGATTGTTTCAGCAGATCTCAAGAAGAGTTCATTGGTTTATCAGTGTCAAGCAAAAAATACATTGTGCATTAAGTAGTGCTGTCAATCAATTGAAAAAAAAATCAGATTAATCAGACTTTTGGATTGTGATTGATCACGATTAATCACAATGTTTTACTATGTACATTTTATATGACAACATGTGGCTTTTGAACCAAAAGAAAAGGGCAGAGAGAAAATTTTCCTTCATTTTTATTGTCTGAAATGTTAATTTGTATAGAGTTCACTCAGATATCCCAGAAACGTAATTTGTGTGCACATAACACATCAACAGAAAGAGAAGCAGAATTCTTGAAAACGTCAATGTGTTCAGTTTTACTCCAAGAAAACAAAGATGCTGAAATACAGCCATAAGAAACAAACATTGCGTTTCTGCACTTAAAATGGTCTGGGTAAATGCTCAAATCTGATTGGCTGTTGGGTGTTGACACACATCTAAAAAAGTAGTTCCGGTCATAAAGCCGAAAAGTTTTATATCACTGCCCAGGCTTCTTTAAAACAAACATTTTCTTCGTCATTTGGACAAAAACAAGCAGTAAAAGGAGAACTTTCTGAACTGATGCTTTATTGAAATTATTTTTAAGATCAGCATATTTATCGCTTCCCTTTGCCGCTGCAATGGAGGTCAGTAACTCATTGTTGCGTCACTGACAACGTGACGACGGGCCGCACCATCAATCAAATAGTCTATTTTTTGTGAATAAGCGGTCTAAGCTACAAAAATAACAAGAATAAAGTTCTAAATATTTAATAATATATTATATAAATACTACTAAATGAATTTATTTTTTATTTAATTTTTCTTTTGTGACAGTGACCATGGTATGAGTGGAACAGTGCCCAACAAAATGTGCATTTTCAGAAATTATTGCATGCCATTGAAGCCTGAACTCAAAGCGGAGGACGGTTGCTTTTGAAGTTTAATTTATTTACATTAATAAATATTAACTTGTTTTTTTTTATTTTATAACCATGTTTTAATGTGTTAACAATGACAGATCTAGTATAAAGTTTTGCAATTTAAATTTTTTCTGCCTCATAGTAGAAAGAAACTCCCAAAAATATAATATGTTGCTTAAATTATGTACAATGGATGCATGAACATATTTGGCCAAGTAAAAAAATTCTAACTTATTTAAAGTGTGTTATCTTACAACAAAAGTTGCAAATTCAAATGACACCTTGTCTAATTTATTTTACTTTAATTTCTTAAAGCTTTAGTAATTCTGGTAGCATCTAAAAGTCTAAAAGAAACTTTACACGCCAATTTGTATTTACTTTTTCTGTTCAGAACAGGGAATGAGTTTCAGTGGACTGACGCAATTTCATTTTAAAACAATGAGCAGAATCAGAATTTTGCTCAGTCTGCCTGAAGGACAAACAGACACAAAAACGCTATAATGTGAGCCAATGTCTGCTGTGGCAAAGAAAGGTAATAAACACATAGTTGTTGACTTGAAAATAGCATATACATTTATAGGAAGGGTAAAAATTTAATTTAAGGAAAGGCGCTCATTCCCTTGCGCGTCATAAAACATTCCCCCGCAGCTTAAATTTAGAAAAGCAGTTTAACGAGAAGCATGGCTCAATATTACCAATGTCAGCCCCAAATAAAAACTTTATCAGGAATAAAACTTTGAAGTCTACTTCTAAAGGTAGCGAGGCTGTCCGCCTCCAAAACCCAAGCAGGGAGGGAGCTGTTTCCCTGAGAGGAGACTCCTGGAACTGAAGGCTTTGCTTGGTGGAAAGTTAAGAGAATTCATTTAGGGATGAAAGAAATAATGTATGTTTGAATGTCAACTGGCTCCTTTCATCTTTAACACACAACTTGAAATTAAAACATGTGGAGGAGAAATCTCACACCTTGCATCAGAAATGTCAAAAAGATCTAAAATTATGTAACTCCATTATATAAGTTGACTAGCATCATATTTTGTCAATACTTAATATGACTTTTCTTTAATAGGACTCAGTATTCCCACTCATTGATGTTTAGTAGCAGTAGCTTTTTTGTTGTCCATGGCAGACCGTGTGTTTTGTGCTTTGTGTTTGCTCTGCAGGCTCAAGGACACACCCTGGCCTTGTATTACAGAATTGATTGAATTGACAGTGCAGCCACATTTCCTCAGAGACTTATTGTACATTATACCCTGACAAAGTATAAAGAAGAGGTGATTTGTGTGTTTATAGTGTATGTAATGCAGGAGGGGTAGTGTGCACTTCTCTCCTCTTAAAAGGGTCTGGACGACAACAGAGATGCGATAAATGAAGTGAAAACTTTGCCATGCCACTGTCATCCGCTTGAGTTATGTCCCCTAAGTAATTGCCAACATGCTTTAGCAATAAATCACAAAAAAACCCTACTTGATGAATCATTTTTCTACAGTTGTGTGATGTGCTAGTTCATAATAATTAAAGTCACTGTCTGAAGTCACAGTTAACACCCTTTATTTTACTATGTGCCTTTTTTAGATTCCACTTTCATCCTTTTTTTTGTTCTTTTTGATGGATTAGTCCACTTTTTCCTTTGTTGTTTTGTCACCATTTATTTGGTAACTGCCTAGAAAGAATTTCACTGATGATTATAAATCGTGTTTAGGAGTAATTAGAACTTCACTGACTGTTGGTCTTGCTCTGAACTAGCTGTTATCGTTTACTTCCTTCTCTGTTTTTTGCTACTTTACAAACTGAATTAAGCAAATGCGAACTAGACACCAAGCAATTAAAAGACTTTAAATGAAAATATGCCCAATTATTAAAACAAACAAAAATAAAAGTGAAAAATGAAAATCTCTCCGCTATTCTGGTTGCTGAAACACAGCAACTTACAAACTAGGACAAACTTTGAAAATGTTGATTTTCTGTTTAGAATTTCTTCAACACAAAGACAACACAACCCCCTAAAAAATAAGACAAAAGAATAATAATCAATATTTGTATTTGGTTAACACCCAAGGCCTGCAACACATTGCTTTTCTACAGAGGAAAGCACCCCCCCCCCCCCCCCCCCCCCCCCCCCCCCATAACCTACAGAGAAGACTACATTTTCTGCACTATAAAGTACATTTAAAAGTCTCAATTATTTTTTCAAAAATGACAGTGCTTCATATAATCAAAAGCGTCTTATAAATTGATAATTGTTTGGTTGGATGTTATTATCAAAATGCTAATGTTGCTAATGTTAAGCTGTGTCAGAACGTGTCATGAACGTTCCATTTTCTGTGTCATTGCAACAGAGACACACCGTAGACGGACGGTTTTAATTTGAATACTAGTCTACTCTTTGTTCCAGAAGAAGTTATGGTCACAATGTGTGTAGGCTTCTTCAAAACAAACAATTTCTTCATAGTCTGGACAAAAACAGGCGGAAGAAGGTGAACTTTCTCTCTGAACTGATGCTTTATTTAACCTATTGTGAAAATCAGCACAGATATCGCAGTCGCGGTCTGCCAGCTTAGCGACGCATTGACTTGGTACCATAACAACGGGCGACATTATGTATCAAATATTCCGCCTTTTGTAAAAAAGCGATCAAAACCTAAAAAATAGCAAGAATAAAGTACTACAGATTGATTGAATACTTTTTATTTTTGTAAGTGACCATGTTAAAAGCGGGATAGTTCTCGATGAAGTTTTTCAATAATTGATGCACACCTCAGAAGCCTAAACCAGCGGAAAACTGTTGCTTCTCAAGTGTGATGAATTTGAGCTAACTTTAAGTTATTTATTTATTTATTTTTATCGCATTCATTAATGCTTTAACATTGACAGCCCTAGTTAAAATGAATAATTTATGTCCGGTTTCACATAAATGTATGCTATAATACATTTCTGATGGCTACACAAAGATTTACCTCAATATAAATATATATTTAATACCTTTTACCATTTAAAAAAAGTTAGTGTCCTGAAATAGAACCTTTTTGAACACCAAAACAAACAGTAAAATAAGAGTAAAACAATCCAGACACTAAATCATCCAAAAATGTGAAAGAGCTTGCTGAAGCAGCAGCACTTTCTTTTCCTGAACTAGGGTTTTAAACCATCCTGTGCAAGGTCAGTTTATTACTGTTAAACACTCACCATCCCCCCATCAGTGTATTGAATCTTCTGTGTTGAGTCTGCTAGTCTCCACCATGAGTTGGTGAAGCATTTATTCTTCCTCATCTCTCTCCAGCCATCTTCCCATCTACCATCTCTGTTCTCTGTCACATCACCCCCCCTTACATCCTACAAGCTCTTTCTGTTCAGTGACTCAATTACATCACGCTCCTAAAAACCGATATCAATGTGTGTCTAAGATCAACCACAAAGTCCAGATTTTCATTATAGATATGCCCTACATATGAAAGTGTTGTAAGAAATTCTGGTCCATCTATATCTCCATCTAATTCTGGAAGCCTAAATTAATTGAACAGTGAAATGATCAAAATGTGGAAAAGAGTGTCTAACAGAGAGAAAAGGAGAGCTGAAACGGGCATTACTTGGAGGCTGCAGACTTCCACTTACATTTTCCCCTCGTCAGCGCTGCCAATTGACATAGCCAGTTGCTGCTGATGGGGCTCAAAGCGAATGTAGTGGGAGTGTAGCGTCACTCCTACGGAGAGGCAAGAGAAACAGCAGCAGCAGCTCCTGATTAATTCTTGGGCAGGAGCCACTAATGATTTATTTATTTGTAAATTACAGAGTGCTGGGCTCCATTGATAACAAAACCCAAGAGCAAGGGCAAGAGGGGTAGGTAGGATTTGAAATGGAACCAATGCTCCCACCTCACTGTTTGTTTCTATGGCTGTTATGTGTTTGTCTGTGTGACGCACAGACATTGAGAAAATCAGCTTAATATTCAATTAAAACACATTCAGATGGTAGTTTAACTTCTGATAAAAGCAGAGACAGAAGGTTATTGCTGTTTGATTACCTTCCTCTTTTAGTGAGCTGAGATGCTTTGTGCAAGACATGAACTTGAATTGTTATTTTCAGATTTCTAATTTAAAATTAAAATTATTCAGCAACTGTTCGACACCTGTGTATTTGAGCATCTGTTTGCTGTCTTTGTCTGAAGCAGAATATGACTTTGGAGCCATGGAGTGGGAGATTCTGTCGAAACTCATTATTACAGGCTCTTTACACACTTGAAAGCACACAGAAAACACACAGCTCTTAATAGAATTAGTGGTGATCAAAATACTTTGACATGATGCTTTCTGAGGCGATGGCTTTGTCTTTGGTGGGCCAACAAGAAAATTAGGGAGTTGGGTTGTTAAGATCCTTGGCTTTGTCTGTGTTAATTCAGTGAATCTGCAACATTTGACTTCAATTATGTTTGGCCTTGCACATGGACCATTTTGTACTGACTTTTGAAGAAAGAGATGCATTAAAAATGCACAAAAAACCTGCAAAAACGTTGGGCTTTTTGGAAACTATAAAGTCCAGGTGGCAGTGGGTCTAAAAGACCCTTAAGTGTAGCACATGCGGTCCGACATTTGCACAAATTGGTCCTCACAGCGTCACTGTTTAGACCTCACTGTTTAGTGTTTGAAAAAATTAATATTTTAATGGAAATGAAACTCAAAGTAATAAGCAAATTCAATAATACTTTTGAGGAGTTAGATTTTTTATCAAAGTGGCTCAAATATAACACAATGCGGAGTGTTGGGTAAAAACATTACATGACCAGTTTCTGAGAAGTCATTGTCCAGAGTTTTGGATTTAATCGTGCTCTAAGAAGTGCTGCCCTTTCAGCGATTTCATAATGGAGGATAACACAGTAAAATCAAATTGGAAGAACATTTTGAAGGCAGTCCAGTCATTTTCGTAGCTCAACACCCCCCCTACACACACTTCAGACACTGAGCGTGAGCCACGTAAACTGTAGTTGGCATAAACCAGTCACAGTTCAAATTCAATGAGAGCTCACTCAACCAGTAGATGAAGTGACCAAGTAGTCTATGACAGGAAGTCCAGTGAGTAACTGGTTAAAGAAGCAGTAGAATAGCAGCTGAGAAAGACATGAATGTACAAAACAGAGTAAAAAATAGATATTACAATCATAGAAATAGAACACAAAACAAGTCCAAAAAAATGGAAGATACTGATTTAGTTGTTTTGTTTATTTGAATTGAACTATACGCAATAATGAATGCAACAAGTGTCACAAATACGCCGGATTAGTAAGCTTTGACGGGTTGCTGCTTAAACTCAGGTGCGACTTATATATGATTTTTAAAAGTTAAAGAGCAACAAACGCTAAAAGAGCACTGTAGGGAACAGTATGTGATACTGATAACAGCACCGACGTGGAAGCACTGCTCAGTCTTACGCTGGGCTTGGTGGAATTATACCAAAGTGACACAGAAAATGAAGAAAATAACGGATTTAGTGATTTGAAGTGATAGAAGGACTTTATGCCCTGGTTATCTAAATACTTGTTCACATGTTGAACTAATATACTTGATTCCTTCTGTGTTTCATGAACCTAAATAAGCATCAGTATGTTATGGCAGTGAAGCATGCATTCAGTCTTTTATCGTTATTTATTCCGTTAGCATGATTTGCCTTTCAAGATAAATTGTCCGTACTTATTCCAGTATTTTGTTAAATAAATTTCTCCCAAAAGTGCGACTTAAACTCAGGTGCAACTTATGTATGATTTTTTCTTCTTTATTATGGCTGCTTCAACTTATACTCCAGACGTATAGCCTGAAACATATTTGTATGTATGTGATTCTTTAAGATAAAAGCTATTTGCCCAATATTTTCTTCAGAGGTCACAGAACATGAGCTATAAATAATTTATTTGACCACTAAAAATTGTTTAATCATGATCACTGAACTGGTTTAGCCTTTCAACAGACTGGTGTCCTGTCCAGAGTGCACCCCTGATTCTCCCAACTACACCTGGGAAAGGCCCCAGCATCCATGTGACCCAAAGGGATTAAGCGGGTTTAGGAAATGGGTGGATGCACATAGGAACAGGCTTACACGTCCACAAAAATCAGATAAATGGGAGTAGTAGTTGTGCAAATAAACTAGAGGTCGGAAAATCTTGGTCTACTTTCCTGTTAATTATCTGATTTACTACAGATAGTTATGTACAATTCCAATGAAATCCTTTTAACAGCTAAATTAGGCTTTATCAAACATAAAATAATTGGTTGCATATTTAAAAAAAAAGTCTTGTCTTCTCTACTTATGTGAAAAACATACAATGTCTGCACATGCTCATGCATAAGAGCAACAATCTGGTGAAAGCATTTGGTGAATTGTAATTAGACTGTGGGGGGAATGTAAGCAGATCTTTTAACCTGCTGGTAAGTGGAAGGATCTGAACAGGGGCCTAAACACAGCAGATGCCCTCTCTGGCACTGTGATTCAGGCTTGTTAATTTAAGCCTTTTGGTCATAATTCAAAATCTAGACAGCTAAACATCTTCCTCCCTCTTGTGTCGACTCTGTTCACCCCAGCATTGGAAAGTCAACCCCTTCTTTTGCTCTTTCTGAATGTTTTCCGTCTTGTCTTGTCTTTGCAAAAACACAGCACCATCCCACTCACTATTTGTGAGTTTCTTTATCCTTCAGCTCCTACTGTGAACCTTTCTTCCTCCTTCCTTTAGCTTTCTAAGCATTCTAAACAACAGTGTGTGCATGTTTCAAGATGAAGGTGAGCCTTTTTTATTTGGTTTGTAAAAAAAAATGCTTTTGTTCATTGGAGGGTTGAAAACTGCTCAACAAAACATAAAAGTGCTTTTAATTAGGAAGCGAGTGCCAGGCAGTTGGAGGATATAGGTGTCAGCAAAGGCTCTTTTTCTGAGGAGCTGTTGGTTTCTTGAAACCCACAATATTAATTGACTTTACCAGGCAAATTTACTGCCCCTCAGCAAATTACCGTGCGCTTGCAAATCAAAAACAGTGTCCGTAGGTGCGTCCACTTCTGAGGGCAAGGTACTAAAACGAGGGTAATTTATAAACAGAGCGGCTTCTTGCTCATCTCAGTAATTACCAGATCAGTCAAAATTATGAAAGACTTGCCAACGAAGAGACTTATTGATAATTACAAGTCTGTAATTCACAAATGGCTTGTTGCTTATTTCACCTCAGGGCATGAAGGCACAAGCCCAATTAGTTCTTTAGGCAAAGCATTTAAGATGGCTTTTGACAGGGGAGGTAAAAACATTTCCACTATTGACATTTTATCGTTTTAAACCATCCATAAGGAGCAAAAACTGTAACATTACAAACCTCTCATACAACAGTGTGCTGACCAAGCTGGATAACACAATACCTGAAGATGGATACCACACTTGCGAGATGAGATGGAAGCAGCCATACCCATAAATTTCAAACACCAAAGTCCCTGTCCTTCTGAGAACAGTTTCCAATCAGACATGTGGAAGACACACTCCAATGAAAATGGCGTTTTTGGTGTTTTCAACATGTTCTTATGGCATTTTTCTGATGATGGAAGACATGTATAAACAATAAGCTTAAAATCAGATGTCTGAGTATTTATTTATTTAATTTGTTTCGAATAAGAAGCAGACACAAAAATGCCGTTTGAAAAAGATCCTATCTGTTCTGTAGAAAACACGAGGCAGTCCACAAGCTCCCTGTTCCACTTCATTCTGATGCATCTGCTTGTAGACAACAAATTCCATGTAGATCCGTCTTCATTTTCCCCGTCTGAGCTGGCATCTGGCTCCAACACTGTGTAACTTGATCGTTCCAATGAATTTTTTTTGCCCACGGAATGTTAGTCTGGGGGTATGAAGGGCTTTGGGCTAGTGGGAGAGCACATAAACAAAGCTTTCAATTATGGATGACGAGTGGGAAGGGTCAACAGTCCTAAACCTCAATTTGGAGACAAATTTCCAATGAACTCCTGTTGCTGTACAGAAACTATGTCCCAGAAAACGACACGTTTTTCTTATTTTTATTTTTTTATTATGCCTAAAAATATCATAATCATATATAAAATACCACTGGGAACACTTTGAAAATACATAAACATATGACAGGAATGGGACTGTAAGGCACTGTCTTTTCTCTCTTTTTCTTCTTTTTACCCTCCAGTCTAATGCTGTCACTGTACCAATGATCAACTGACACAATGAAAAGCAGGACTTATTTTCAACCTATTTTGTCTTGTATATTTAGCAAATTTACTGAAAGTCAACATTTAAATTGTTTTATTTTTTTAAATGACCCCATGGACTGCAAAAAACTCTAATATGGATGACATTTGATTTTTTTCTGTGACACCATGAAGTAAAATTATAGTGAATAAATAAATATTTACTCATCTGTTAAAAAGGAACCGACTTAGTCACACCATGAAGCCTGCAGAAGTTCTCCTGGCCAAGCATCAAACAGCTGCACTTTCTGAATATCTGACACTTTTTAAGACACAGACTGCCTCGCTAGACAAATTTCCACATGACTACACTACCACCCTCATGTTTTACTGTTAAGCCTTTATTTCCCCTGCTTTAGTTTGGACTCCCTCACAAAGATTCTTGACCCAGAGGGAATCATTTCATCTTGTAGAAATGTATATCTAACTATTTATGAGATACATACTATGTTTTTTCGTATGTATGACTGATGACTATTATTTGGTTTTTAAACTTCAAGTCCAATAAGTGCTTTTTAAGAAAAAATAGTCACAACTCAAGAATAGGACTTCTTTTACCCTGATCCTCCTAACTCCCACAGATGCTCATATTCTTCATGAAGTTTTGTTATACAGTGGTTTTTTACATCTGTTTTGACAAACAATTTCTTCGAGAGGTCACGATGCAAATATGCTAAAAGAATAAACTTTAGCTGTCAAATTTTGATTTATTTTCCTAACATAATTGATAATCATGTTCAAGCTGTTACTGCGTTTTAAAACTCCTTGTGAACTTAGCTTTTGTTCAGTTATCACAGGTTATCAAACTAAAAAAAATCTGCTTTATTTGCCTTTGTTGCAAGGAGTTTATTTTTATTAAATTGTATCAATGACTAAAAGAGCTTTGCTGGAGCCAGTAAGAAGTGGGATGATAAGTCAGTATTTTGATCTTTCCCTTATCTTTCCAAATTAAAATTTGGATCATCGTGATTACTGGTGTTCTCACAACGTGGATGTGCCTTCATCAGTCTGTGCAGACAGGATGCTGATTGGGTTCAAGCCAGTGTCACGTTTAATCAAGTTGTGCAGCAAATTAATATCTGGTCAAATAAGTTCTCTGTTAATGGGGCCAATGGATCCATGCACACACCCACGCAATTTTTTTAACCTTGTTTATATGAAAAATTCTACTTTTCCATGTATACCAGAGCATCAAGATACTTGAATTTATTGACACAACCCTAGATTTTGTTTTAATATATCTTCAAATGATTTATCCAGAGTGTGGGTGCAGTAATTTTTCATTATAACCAGGGCTGTATGACATAAATAATCTTTTATACAACCGTTATGTGTCTTAAGATGGACTTAACTGTAAATTAAATTCAAGACAAAATATAAAAAAAGACATTTATTTACAATATAACTTGTCAAAGAGTACTACCATACAAAAATAGCAAACAGCTTTTCTTTGTGTCTTTTAATCACTTTATTTAGCTGTAACAGTTTATTCTTAGCATTTGAGTGCAGATAATAATAATAATAATAATAAATTTATTTTAACATATCTAATCCACTTGGCATGAAAAACATTTAAAGCAAATGATTGTCAAGTGGTAAATATGTGAGCAATGCAACTGAAGGGCAGTGTTAAATGACAAACTCTCAAACTTTTATTTATTTAGTTGTTCAGATCATTTCAAGTCAAAAGAGGGGGTTGTAACAAAACAGATTTGTTTGTCAAGCTGTTACAAAGCTGTGTGTCATTACAAAGGTTCATAGTTTATTCAGGAGAAAGACACAATGCCTTAATAAATGACACATTCACTCAAAGACTTGAGTGTAAGTGGGATTCTAAATGACCATTTTTTCTGAAGCACGCCACATTTGTCTTCCTTAAAAAAATACCAAAGATTTTTCTTTCAAGAATCTGTGCTTTTGTGCTTCTGACCCACACCACATTCACATGGTACCTCCTCGAGTGCACTGGAGACTGCATGTGACCTACTTTCTGGAGTTGAATTACTTGCAGGTTATGAAAACTAATGTATTTAAGAGGAAAGTGAGTGAATGGTGGAGGTGAGAACGAGGTGGTTAGAATATTGTTTGTGATACCACAAATTTCCCATCCTGTCAGACAATCAAATATGTCAGAAGCTTGACCTGTCACAAGATCACGTTGATTACTGAGACTGGGCATGCTGCTCTCAATCAGTCATGCCTACTAACAATCAACTGTCAGCTATCAGGCTATCAGGCTTCAGATTTTCAGAGTTGAAGAAAGCAGAACTCCAAGGAGCATCAGACTTTAATCACCCTGTGATGCAATAATCTGATTATTGGTCCTTGACAACATTTTAGGGCAGGAGGTAAGCAAGCAGCGTAGTTGGCTTGGTGTCTGCTAGCCACTAGGTTGCATATCATTTGAATTTTCTGCTATAATGACAGCTGAACTTCAGTTGTAGATGTCATATATACCAATTTTGGTAGTTAAGTTAGGGTTAGGGTTGGGGTTAGGGTAAGCCTTGTTTCTGGGTTGTGTTCAGTCATTATCTATGCTCTTCTATTCTATTGAGAGATGTTTTGAACATTTTTTGGTCCACCTTCAAGTTTCCTTTTTAGCTTTATCCGTTTTCCTGTCTTCAACCAACCAACCAACCAGCCAGCCAGCCAGCCAGCCAGACAGACAGACAGACAGCCACGCCCTCAATCAAGCGATTTATATAGCACTTTTCATCAACATGCTCTTGCACACAAGATGCTTACCAAAAAAGATTTGTATTAGATTAAAAACAGAATAAGACTGACATAAAAAGGAAGGACAGAAACGCTTTGGCCAAAATTTGAGGAGGCACTCCACATGTTAATAGACTGGATGAAGAGGGACAAATGATAAACCATAAAGTATCTAAAAGTCCAATAAAGAAAAAGGTAAATGCATGAGTTGATTTAATTAGTTTTTAATGTTTTTAATTTATACTTAAAAATCTGCACAAAAGCAGAAACTCACAGATTCTAAGGGAAATTATTCCACAAATAAGGACCACGACACGGAAAGGAGGCCTTGACTGGACATGGAAACCTCAAGTCTGTGTCTGCTGCATTTGGATCCTTTGTCATCACTATTTCCTGCACCTTTTTTCTGCTAAGTTTTATATTTGACTCCTTTCTGTCACTGCGATTTGCAATAACTAAACGTGCCTCAACCCTCCTTGTGTTTCATTTCTGTCACATCAACGCCAAAAACTTGTCCTGCCCGGCTCACCTATGTTGTCACTCCCAGTATGACTCTTGTTTCCAGACATACTGTCACTCTCATCCTGTTTGCTTTCTCCTCCCTCCAGCCTCAAAATGTTCTCTGTTTTTTGCAGCAGGGGTTAGAGCTCTACATGTGATGCATCTTGCGGCATAGAACTCATTAGGAACGTATAATCAGTACAATGCAAAACAGAGCTCAAGAAAAGTCAATTATGATATTGATTAAAACCCTCAGATGTGTTACGTCTCTCTGAGTGTGTTTTTGTTATTGTCAGAAAAACCAAAAAATATTTAGAGAAGGAAAAAAAAAATGCAACGCAGCTTTTCCTTTTAATATGGAAAAGCAAATATGGTAATACTTGGAAAGACAGATAGCTGTTCACTTGTTTAAAGGCCTCTTCACCGTGTCTCTGTCTTCCAAGTCCAGCTAACATTTACTTACAAGTTTCATCCAGCACAAAAGCTCACCTCATCTTCATGTGCAAACAGGTCATGTTTGCCCATGAACTGTGAAACAGTATTGCTTACAGATAATGATCTACATTTAAAAAAGGGTAACACGATGTACATGTGGAACATTTGGGCACATGAAGTTACTCTTTTATTCATAGATTGCAGTAGTCTGTTTCATTATATTCATGTGGGCAAAAGTGTGTGTTAAAAATGATTTCTATCTTGTAATCGTCTTTCCTTGAGCATGTTTTACAAACAACAACAACAACAACAAGAAGTAGTAATTGAGAGAAGTCCAAACTTTTTTCTACATTTTTCTTGATGGATGATTTACATCTACTTTGTATCAGTTTCTAGCATTTGTTATTTTATCTTGTCAGGACACACAATCATGTAATTTTCCAAATCTCCAACTTGACAGTAGGGATTTTACTGACTTGTCTTTGACACCGTTCAGAAAATAACCTCGGGGTCACCATAGGGAATCAGCTTACACTGATTTGTGCATTTCTGATTTTGGCCTAGTTTTAGGATGTCCTTCCTAACACAGCCCTGTATTTTTATCCAGGCTGGGGACTGGTACAGGAAGACCCAGACTTGTGTCCTCCTGTGGCTACATGGTTAGACTGTAGCAAGAAAAGTCTTGTCTAAGAAGCTTGACTGTATTAAGGTCATTGCGCACCCTGGTTTCCTATGTAACAGTCCTTTATGCAGCCAACTGAACCATCCAGCCTTTGATTCTTTTTGACACCGAAACTCACTATCCAGATTGTAAACATCTTCCCAGTTTCTTGATTCTGTCATCTTGCAAAATGCTTTCTTTCTATTTAAAAAAAAAAAAAATAGAAGTCACTGTTTTCTACATTTGTGCCTTTTTTTCTTGTTTTAGTTTTTGTTAAGTATTTGTAACCCACAAGCTTTACGAGGCTAATGTCACTAAGCAACATTTACCAACTGAAATTGGCCTAAATTATTACATATTAATTTGATTACAGGTTAACTGATATGTATTTCACATTAAATAACGATATATTCATCATGCATGTAAGGATGGTGGAAAGATTTTTTTTTTAAACAAGACACTGAGGAAAGGGCAAAGGCACTACTTAAAACAAGCACTTGCTATTTATGCTGCAGTTGAAGAGAGTACTCTGGCAAATGAACCAGCGTATACAGGCTCACAATTAAAAAAGCCACTCAAATAAAAATAGTGTTTTTAGTGTTTTTAAAATGTTCTTGTATGCCTGGATTGCTCCAATATTGCTTGTCAATTTTTCTTGGTTCGCTAATGTAAGCTAGCGGGAGTGAGTGTAAACAAAGGGATGACGTGAAACGAAGGCAGGTTTCACTTCACGCCAATGATCAAAACTGCCCACAACTTCGAGGCAAATTTGTGATAAACTGCTGCCGCTCTGTAAAAATTGTCTAAGACAATGGCACAGTTTTAATTTTTTTTTTATTTTAAAAACAGCATAATGATAATTAAAAGATAGTTGTACCTTAATCAGGTGCATTATTTATGGATACAAGCTGGGCTAGAACATTTTTAAAAGTCATTTAAAAATTGTTTTATCAAACTTGTATTTTTCATTTTTTTGGCAATAACAAAATGACTTTTTAATTAGTATTTTTTTCATCATATTTTCCAAAGGATGTGTGACTGCTCCTCCAATGAGATTCTTTCAGCGATTAAGTCTGGTCTCTGGTGGCCAATCCATGTGTGAAAATGATATCTCATGCTCCCTCAACCATTCTAACAAATTGAGCTCAACGAATCCTGGCAGTGTCATCTCGGAATATGCCTCCTCTAACATGGCATCTGACGAAAAAAAAAGAGGTGTACTGATGGACCAATCTGGTTATGCGGCGTGCTCCATTCTCTGACTTTTTTCATTCTTTGCTGGGATTTTAATGACTGTTGTTCTTGTCCTGTTAACTAAGTGCAATGTGTCTTGACAGCTACTATTCACAGATAAAATGAGGCTGAAGAGATTCAAAAGGCTTATAAGAAGATCACCAAACACCTGAACTGTTCATTTTAATTTTGACAAAGTGCATTAATTAATGAAAATGTGCTAAAGCTCATCACAGCATAATCAGACATCATTAGAGCATCTGGGCAAAGGTGAATGTTTCCTTTCATCTGAAAGTATATCATCTTTTCCAAGTGCACATGAGTGCGCACACACACACACACACACACACGCACACACACACATACACAAACACAGGTTTGTGCTACTACTGTCAGCCTCCAACCCTCCCAGAGACCATGCTTAAATAGCTATAAAGATGGTTAGTTGTCAGTAGTTCAAAATGTCGTAGAATCAAAAACTAAAGTAAACTTTACTGTAATTAATAGGAATAACTTTAAAAAATGTTTTCAAAAATATAACGTTTATGTATTTTTTTCTTCATTAAGATTCTAAAGATTCTTGTTTTCCTTTAGAACACCCCTCTCATGTAACATGTGCGTATGTTCTTCCTCAGCTCAGACATGGGCATATTCGTGGATGAATGGAGAGTTTGGCGCTAATTGCTGCTGCAGAGCGTGTTGACATTCACACAGTCACACTAATCCAACTGAGATGTGCCTGATGTGGTACAAACCTGAAGGGGCTTCCGGATATGAGTTGTAGACATATAAACTCACAGAGCAGGGACGTTGTGTATTTGCCTCTGTGGGTGTGATTGTGTGGATGTGCAGGTGTTTAAGTCATCATGAGTGCATTATCTGTCTCCAGGCATATGCCTGCATCAACTTAATTACTATTTGCATGTAATTGCAATATTAATTTCAGCCAGACAGCAGTGTCACTACAAACCGATCGATTAAGTGTTTTAGGTCCCTTTCCTTAACAGTGGATTAACCGGAGTTTCACTTTGTGTATTTCATTACATCTAAACAGGCGACAGGGGCGTGATGGATTACAAGTTTTGGCTTGTGCTGTCTTCACTTAAGAAACTCCAATTTTTCAAGGTCTGACTTAATCTGTCTGATCTAAACAGCTTTCTTTTGTTTGTGCTAACCTGGAATATTCTGTTGCAGAATGATTTACACAAGTGTAAGTTTTATAGCCTTTTTAATGAGTTGTGCCTGTATTTTTTTGAGTTGTGGAAAAGTCATCTTTTGAACATAGATTTTAGGAGTTCGTATATATTCACATGTTATAATTTCATTTTTATAACTGATTGTTTTTGTGGAATGTGCATGGGTTTTTATTTAACTTTATTTGTTAATTTTTTTTTGTGAACGCTATTTTTAAATACTATTTTTTACTATTATTTATTTTACTATGTAAATCACATTGGGATGCTTTTACAACTGCAGAAGTGCAGTTAAAAAGTGTGGATGAAATGTGCATTATCTAAAATTAATGCACGACACGGGAGCCTGAACTATTTGACACCACAAAGCTTGGCGTTGGACAGTTCAGTCTTCCTAAGATGATCACCTACAAAAGAAAAAAAATATTTCATCCATTTTTTGTACTTTATTCTTGTTTTTTTTTTTTTTTAATTCAATGTCTTCTTCACAAAAATATTTGATACATAGTGCGACCCGTTGTCACAGTAACAGCCTCAGCAGCATCAGAGATAAAGTTAACCTCTGACTACTTTTTTTGCCCAGATGGTAAAGAAAAGTTTGTTTCAAAGAAAGAAAGTTTAACTAGTTAAACTCCTCTTGCTGTCTTATTTTCTCTTTCTTAGAATATTTTTAATCTTTCTGTTCTGCTTCATCCCAGTCTTTAAAAATATCAAACAGGTTAAAGGAAACTATAAAATCACTCGTCTTTTCCACTGTCTTGCTGTTGGACAAACTGTGAAATAAGGTACGACAACCTTTGTGGGTTTTGCTGTTTTTTTGTTTCAAACATGTTAATAATTGGATTACTAACAGGAATCTGTGCACGTGTCAGCGCAGTGAACATTTGGGCGATGTGACCAGAACTTATTGTTTAGGTGTTGTATATCCCTTTTTAATTCACACCCAGCAGCCAATCAGAATTGAGTATTCAGCGGCCCGTGGTATAAAACATATTTAATGCATGCATCTGTCTGTGTTTATACACAGTGAGCGGACACATTTTAAATTATAATAACCTTCTGTTGAACGCTTAGATGAATTTGTCATTTAACATATTTGACCTAGAGGAAAAAAAAGCTGAATAGACACATTTACATCTGTGTGCCACTCCTGTCGTTTACAAATTGCAGTGGTGGATTCGTACGTGTCCCGAAGGCCTGCATCTCCAACAGTACTGTAGTTCATTTATAACTTTTTTCTGCTGTGGTGACACTCTGATGAATGTTACCAGCCAACAGCTGCTGATGCCAAGCAGAAGAACCACACTGAGTCTATTTAAAAATCAGCAGGAACTGTCATGTTGCCATTCATGTCACCTTGTGTGCATCTGCACTCATCAAGGCCCTAGGCTTCATTTTACCCATATTATATTGACCAGAGGCCTTTTTATTTTCAAAGAAAAAGCCATTTCTTGATTCTTTATTGAAAGTTTGCACTCAGTCTTATTAAGCGTTCCCCTAGTGCCAGAAAGCCTTCTCAAGGCCTTATTCTTATACAAATTTAATGAGAACACATTAGAATATCAGAGCACATTTTCAACTAGGCTTGATCTTGCAGTCTTTTCTAACTGCTAATCATCACCAAGATCTCTCAAAAAGCTAAATATCAAATTGACTTTGGAACGGCCAGTGGAGTTTGGTCTTTTTTGTAGATCCTTTCAATGCTGTAATATAGAACTAATGAGAATCTTGAATCTCTAACGATGTAATTGAAGTCAGCTCAAAGGTTTCAATGACTCTAGATGTCACTTTACATTATGGCCCCTTAGTGGGTGCACACACCCACACATCTACACACGTACATTGCAGAGCCTCATTGAGCAACTGGCACATGCGGACATTGGTCTCTTTCCTGCCATTAACCACATACCTGGAGTGCTTGGCAGTAGTAATGATGCTTGACTTTAGCACCCACTGACTGGTTTCGAGTGCCAAGCATCAATCTACCCAACAAGGCTTTAGCAGCTGTAGATGCATCTCTTACCTTTTCGCTGAATCCAAAGGAATGCTGAATGTGTTACATTACTTCTAACAGTGTAAGTAATTGTTGTGTCAAAGGCCCAGTTAGTTATTTTACTGGAGGTGGACTAATCGGGTGATACATTTTTCACTTTTGAAAGTGAAAGCTGTGGCAAAATCTGACTCAAAGTACCTGACAAATAAAAAATTCAAAGACATGTGCAACCAGCAGGAAACCAAAAATAATGTGATCATGTTTTCTTTAAATTCATCTTAGATTGGACCGCATCATGCCCTTAACGAATTTCTCTTGGTTGATTAGATCCTGCTGGTGGTTGAGGGAGGCTTTTAGGAACTGACATGATTTAGAAGGGCAGCAATTATTTACAGGGTGAAATATTTCTGATTGTTTCTAATAACTTCAACTTCTGTGATTATGACCAACAACTCCATAAAGAGCCGCTCCAAAGAAAACCATGTTTTGGTGTTTTTAACATCTTACTTTAGCATTTTTATCATGATGGAAGACATATACGTTTTGGATTAAAACTGCATTTCTGAGCATTTCTTTATTTCATTTGGGATGAATCAGGAAGAGATGAAAAAAGCTGATGAAAAAGCTCTCTTTGCTCTGCTCCATTTTGATGCATTCACTTGCAGACAAATAGATCCATGTATGTGTTTGTTTTCCTTGTCTGAGCTGCCATCTGGCTCAAAACTATACGGCTGGATAGCTTCAATATTGCAGCCATTTTTGTTGCACTGCTAATTTTAGCTTCCGGTTTTAAGGGGCTTTAAGCTAAAGGGGGAGAGTGTAAATAAAGGGATGATGGGATATCAGTAAAGACTTACTTCCACGCCAACAGTCCCACCCACAACTCAGAGCCAGATATCTGATGAACTTCTGCTTTTCTGCAGAAAATATGTCCTAGAAAACAACACAGGTTTTTGATTTTGCCTAAAAACAACTAAATAATAGCTAAAAGACCACTGGGAATTATTTTACAATACATCAAAAGATGATTGGAAAGGGACTTCATTGATAGAAGAGCATTTCTCCTTTTCCTTGACAGACAGTTTTCAAAAATCTAGTTTATTATCAATATTTTTTTTGCAGCTTTTATGTCTCTTTAAAAGCATTTCTTATTTGCTTTTTACTGTAACATAAAAATAGACAAACTACAAAACTGTGGTTTCAAAATGCTTTTAGTGACATCTAATTTGCAGCACTTGTTACAAGATGGGCTTTTAATACAGAATAGGAATTAGTAAACGAAATACTGAGTGAAGGATTAATGAAGTGATGCTAAAAGTTTATAAAAAAACTGTTTGAAACACAAAAAGAGAATAAGAACAAAAAAGGGACAAGAGCACACAACCATTCACCTTGTTCCTATGGGCAGAGGGCTGTTGCTGGTACAACCAGGACTTTGTTTTGTAAAAATGCCAAAACACAGACTTTAGATTGATGGAGAGTAGATTCCAAAAGCTCTGCTACTTTCACAAAGATTGCAGTTTGGGCAAAAGAGGTTTTACAGAAAACCTGCTCACAATGTCCAGTTGAGGCTGCTCTGGTTGGCTGTGTTGCAGCCCTGCAGTTTACTCACATGTTTGCTTAAGAGTTTGGATGCAAATTAATTTAAACATTTACTAATCATCTTCAAAAAACAGACACAACAGGCCATTCACAGTGTGGCCAAAAACCAAGCCAGCCGGACTGAAATCCAAAGGACTTTTCTGATGTTTACAATACAGGTAACAGAGTTTAGTCTTTATCCCATCCTCTGTTTGACTTAGTTAATTTGCGCAACATGCTTTTTAAAGAATCTTACAACACAGATTGCTTCTCTGGATGATACTTGCTAGAGGTAGGCAACTGGTGTTCAGCACTAAGCTCAGACATAACTTGATTTAATATCTTTGATATGAAGTTGAATCCTCTGTCGCAATAGGCTTAGGAAGACCAGAAGCAGAAGAGCTTTAACAGTAGTGCTTGCTTTCACTGAGCACAGTGGGATTGCCCACAGAAAGGAAACCCTGGCCTTTGCTGTTATCACAGCAACATTTTGAGTTGTATCTTGGCTCTAGTTCTGTTCCAGTTTTGGTCTTTTCTGATCACAATCCACCTGTTTTTCTTATTTAAATGCAAAAAAATAATCAGCTCACTAATTGGTCCAATATGAAAAAGGTAAAGAAAACATGTCGGCTGATAGATCGTCTTGGGCTCCCTAAAACTAACCTTTCTTTAGGGGAAGACATGCTTGATTTTGCGTGTTGGGGTGTAATGTTTCAGGGTCATGTCAGCATTGTCTGTTACTTTAACCTTTTGGCTTTACTATTTTTCCATTGTGTAAGTAGTTGTTCCAAGTGGAGGTGTGTGAACAGGTGTAGCTTATGCCAACAAACCAGAATCAGAAATAGTTTTTCCAGCTAGTAAGGTCACATAATCAATGCTTGCATTAGGATTTATTGAACTTTATGCGGTGGATGTTTCCAAAAAGCTTTTATGGTTCCTGTTTTTCCCTATGTTTCCTATTTCCTATATTTCCTATATGTTTCTCTACACGTGACAATCAAGGGCTAGGTTTAATTGTACATCTTTAGAGTATAAAAGCAAAGTATATTGGCGCTGAAACATTTGAGAGTCTGGAAGCATAGACTTGGTGGAAGTCCCATGACATATTGATCTGGGTCTGAGGAGGACAAAGTATGCAGAAAAGTGACCATGTCAAGGCAAGTTCAGGTGTATAGCAGCAATAACCTTAACACTCCAGAGTTATTTGACTTGGAAGATGCAAATAAGAGGTCATGTGATTATAAGTAAAAGCAAGACCCATGTCAGCAAGTTGAGCATTAGCTGACGCTGTGTTTTGTGTTCATTTGGAGAGCTTAGTTTGTTGGTTGTTTTCTTTGTCTCAGATTATACATCTTCAACCTCATTGCATTGCTGTTGTAAATGAAAGTAAGTTACAGACTGCAGTTTTGCAGGAGTAAAATCAACACATTGAGACTAAGCACCCGTGTAGCGCAGCAAACTGGGCAGCACCATCTCCTACCAATGAATATGTGGTAGTGCAAAAAATAAAACAAGTGTCAACAAAAACTATGGTTGCGCAAGCAGTGTACCAAATGACTCTGAATCATTAATATTTACTTTTTGAAATTTCACCGTTTCTGACACTGTCTGTCAGTGTTGGGGACCTAAATTTAATTCATACTCCGAGTATTGCAATTCCATCATGAATTCTTTTTTCAGAACGTAGTCTGCAAATTGCATAAGTGTTGAAAGCAATGCCTTACCATGAGATATTACATGTGGCAGGGCAATTTCCATCTCGAGCAGGAGCAGCCCCTGTAGTGTGACGTTTAATTTTCATGTGTGATTGCAAACGATTTTTTTCTGAAAGCAACTTGGTCTTCGGACTTTGTCAAATTAGCTTTAGAAAAACTGGCACCTTTTCCATAAATGACTTGGTAAATATAGAACAGTTACTAAAGCTATGTGTATATTATGACTCCACTCATATAAATTCTGACTGTCTTTGTGTAGCAGGAAGAAAAGTGATCATAACTCACATAAGATATAAACCCTCTAGGTTGCTGATTGCTTGAAACATGCATTTCATGAGTCCTTGATTAGCAAGTTGTGACTGGCAATCTCAGAGAAAGGAAGTTTGGCTTTATATTGTATGTGTGCTCATATTATAGGCAGCCACCGCTGTGCAACTGCACTGCCCGGTTTCAATTCATTCTTTTTTCCATCCAATTTTTTTCTTCTTTGTGCCATGACATAGACAGGAAATAAGTTTCTGGGAAAAGAAGCAGCACCCTCGATAGCAACTCATTACCCACTAAATAGCACCAGATTAATTACAATGACAGTGACAGATGGCTTCTTGCTGGATCACTGAGATGGGACCCAAGGGACAATGAAACATCCAGGTTTTAAAGGAATATTACTATACTATTATTTCTTAACCTTTTTTTCTGCTAAATACTTGTTTTGATTAGGGTTCATAATGTAACGTAGTTTCACTTTGACCCAATCATTTATTTTAGCTAGGTTACTGTGTAAATAGATACACACTTTGGTCTGGCTGACAAAGGTTCCTGCCATACCCTAGTGGTTTTTGTTTTGCAAACTATTTACATCAGCAAAACTCCAGAGTACTATTTTTTAAATCCGCATTGAAAATACAAAGCAAAATGTAAACATCACCCTCTAAGCTTTCAGTTTGCGATTTTTTGTTCCTTTTGTCTTGGCTACGTGTCTTCAGAGCTAACTATCTGAGGCTAAGTTGGCTAAATGAGCAACAAGAGCTCAAATAGCTTGGATTAAGCAATATACTTTATTTCTTTATGTATTCTTTCTGTATTGAGTCTGGTTATGCTCATAAATAATAACTTATTTTTCTGTCCAAATTGCAGAAAAAAAGAAGTAGAGGAGCTTTTTATGATGGTCTTAATAAAAATAAGAGTAATATCATCAAGTTCAGAAGATCCAAGCAGGCTACCTCCCTATCCCACAGCGGCAGAGTTCGCTCCCTTGCTACGCCAGCTCCCAGGTGACTGGCTGGCAGACAGAGAGCCACCGCAGGGGTCGGTGTAGCAGGGGCAATTGTTTCAGCCCCATGGGCCATGCAACAGACTGGTGACCTCCGGGGTGTATCCTCCCTTCGCCCAACAGTAACCGGTACAGGCTCTGGCTAGTCCCAGCAGGTTAAGAAAATGAATGGAAGTTTCAGGACGAGAACACTTAAATTGATCAGCCATCTTGGATTTGTATACTAGCTGATCGCATGTCATGTGCCCAAAGCTGAGTCCCTGATTGGTTGGAACAATTTTTCATTTAAAATATACATATTTTTTATTACTTTTTATTAACCATTCAACTGTCCATATTCATAACCCAGTGGATCCTAAATAGTTTTCGTAAAATGTTAATGTTTATTATATTTTTACTCTGGGATATCTGAGACGTCATAATTGACATTTTAAAAGAAGAAGTGAGCCATGCTCAGATCAAGCAATGAAGCTTTTGGGCTTCTCTGCTGAACTTACTGAAAATAATTCCCAAAATCTTGGTTAAACATAAGGAGGATGAAAAAGTAAAATTAGTAACTGGCATATAAACAAACTGATTACCTGATAAGGGGCTCCTGCGTGGTTAAGGGCACTGTGGGCCCTTTTGACCTATAGAACTCTATGTGCATGTATGAATATTTTAGAGATGCATGCATACATACTCATAATTTTGAAGTTAAAGACATGGGAAGACTTTAATAAATAAGAAAAAGTCAAGTTCTGGTTCTGTGGGATAACTATAGATAGGTTTTCATTATTCATTTCATTTCATTATTCATAGATGCAACTGTTGTTTTTTTTGTTGATATTTTTTTAAAAAGTGTTTCCAGCCAAGTGTTTTTAAAGGGAAACTATAAATAAAAAAGCTAGAAAGATAAAATGAAAATATCTGAAGAAGCAAAGCACAAATCAAAATAGAATCATAACTTTGAGGGTTTTTTTTGAGTGAAGATGAAAATGTTTTATTTTTATTTTATAGATAAAGTTTGACACAGTTGACGTATAAGATTGTGTGCTGCATTCGTATTGTGTCAGCAGTTTGCTCCATTTTTCCACTATTCAATTTTGTACAGGGTAATTCCTTTTCTAGGAAATGATGGAATATGTGAGTGAACAAGTGAAAAATCGTACAGGTTGTGAAATAGAAGACAGTAGTCAGAAATACAATGCTGCTGACCTGGCCAATCACAGCTTCTGCTGCTCATGCTGATATCACAGAAATTCACATTTCTAGAAAGATGCAGGTGAAAGTACAACAGGAGGTCTGCAGGTGTGTGTGGCTGGTAATATGGATAAAAAAAAAATCTGTTATCCTTCCTTCATTATGGATGCATGGGACCGAGCTCATCACAAATAAGCCATATGTACTTAAATAAAATAAAGAAACAATGGATTTACTAATAAAGTTAAGTTCATAAAAGGTCTGCTAGACAAAACTCAAATGAAGGAAACTAAGCAGAAAAAATTTGAGAGTTGGCCAGGGGGATCTGGCGGGAGCGCGATAATGTGCAACTTTAAATATCTGAACTTTGTCGAAGAATTTGCATTTAATTATATTCTTATTTTAATGTTTTCCTTCTTTCCTTCTTTGGACTAATGTGGAATAGCAAGTTATGAAAAACGGAGTTACAAAGAGATGAAAGTACAGCTGAACGTGGTCGTCATTCAGACACAGCTCCTGCACCGTATTGGTAGACTCTTTGAATGATCTCATGAACCCAGACATGGAGACAAGATTATGGATGCTTTTGTAGAGCTCGTCATAATAAACATAATTGGGGGGGAAGGTGGCTTAGGTGGAGAGGTAGAGCGGACAACCTCTGATTATAAGACTGCTAGTTTGGTTCCTGCCCTGCCTGCCCACATGCCAAAGTGTCCTTAGGCAAGACACTGAACTCCACGTTGCTCCTGGTGGCTTTGGTCAATGCCAGTGTTTGACAACAGAGTGTGGCGGTGTGTGTGAATTGTGAAAGGAACTGTGAATGTAAAAAGCTTTGGGCCTTCTAAGAAGGTAGTAAAGGTATTCGCCATTCTGATCTCACAACATAATCCATGTTTTCATACAGGCTAAAAACTTTTTTCAGCATCAGATTTGTGGACACATTTTTGGACAAGCATCCAACACCATATTAGCTGCTTGTCAAAAAAGAGGTGCTGCATGAATCGCATATGGTGTGACTGTATCATCCTTTATCATGCAACTGTAAAAATGTAAAAAGGTGATGTCCATGGGAGAAGTCTTGCTAATCTTTTCTTGTTGCAGAAACCAGGTTTCTAGTTTACATGGTACTTAAAAATGTAGGTTACTTGAGAAAACCTGACGTAACCTGGTTACTTTGGAGTATAACATGGGCGAGTCAAACATTCTTTAAATCTGTCTTTTTCTTTTCCTGTCACCAGTTTTGCTTTATCTCTGTCATGTTTTTTTTTTTTTATAGAAGATCACAATAGCCGGCTGACTTCAGGCAAATCCCTCTGAGGAAACTGATCCCATTTCTTAAAAACAAACAAAAAAAAACTTCTTGATTAAATGAAAAGTAAACTTGATTTGCATTTGACCAAGTTTTCAGTGTAAAACGTAACCCCAGGATACAGCATTAATGGTCCCATTTACCTTATCCTTTCTTTGAAGAGGCCTACCTGTTAATCCATGAACCCTCATGTTTCATGTTTTGCATGGCTCTAGTCATATTTTTCATAAGTGTGTTTCTTATTAGACACTAATCTCTTAGGGGATTTTTTTTTCGCCGGTTTGAATGCTGTTCTGCTGAAGGGATTTTCGTTAGTCCTGCTGGCACTGTTTCAACATTTGTTGTGATGAGTAACCATGCCAATCGTGGGGCTGTTGACGTGAGGGAGCAGCTGCTTGAGCTTTTTTTTTTTTTCAAAGCCAGACTAATGCTCTGAATAAGACCCCAAATCCCAAACATGATGAAGAGGAAGTACTGGAGATATGGGACAGGAACAAAAAGGAATATGAAGTTGAAATCATTTTTTCCCTCTCTATCATTCCCATCATCATGGGGAATGTCAGCTTTCTGTCAAGCAATATAAATGGCTTCACTGCCTTCAAGGAGAAGGGAGATGAGACTGATGAAAGCCGGAGGAAGCCAATAAAATGAAAATATTTCATAACAGGTTCGGCTCAAAAAGAATCTGACTATTTTTACTTCACGTCAGAAAACCTTGAAACCCCCACCTGCTTAAAAACACCTCCTGAAATCTGATAGAGAAGCAGTTGAAGAGACTGAGCTGGAAAAGTCCTGTACATGCAGGTGCTGTCAGTGAACTTGTGTAGTGTTTTAATGCACTTCCTCATCCTTTTCTTGGTTGAGGATTAGGTTCCAGTGCTGGGGAATAAACCTCACCTTTCCAAGACGTTTCGCTGACCTCTGTGAGTAGCATCCTAGAGGAGCTTCTTTTCTAAAAAGCATTTGGGCATCTTTCTATTCTCTCCTCCATCAACTAGCATCTTTTGTTTGGAGCTAAACTTGAATTTGTCTACATCTTTAACACTTTTAATTACATTTCTCATTGATTAATGGTTCTCTGATTTTCATCAGTGCTTTCAAAACATCCTTTCAGGACTTTTAAATTCTTTTACAGCAGTTAAAGGCTAAGTGAATCACTAAGTCAAACAGAGCTTTTATAGCAAAGGACTTGAGACCGTATTCTGTGGTGGAGAATGAGGTCTTCCAAACGTTGCTCCATATGTTAGAGCCGAGAGACAACATCCCTCCCTGTCGCTTCGTCACCAACACAGTCAACCCAGCACTATATACTGAGACGAAAGCTGAAGTCATGGCAGCAGTTGTGAAAGCCGACAAGAGAGCATTAACGTGTGACGCTTGGACTTCAGTCGCCACAAAATCACAGTAACGGCTCATTTAAAAACCGAAGACTGGCAGTTAAAATCTCAGGTCCTCCAAACTCAGATAATAACTGGAAGTCACACCCAAAGCTGCATCGTTTTATAATCGAATTGTTGCTCCAGAATAATATTCAAATCGTGAGGTGCCTCAAGATTCCCACCTTTAATTTTGTGATGTCTTCATGAAAGACGACGGTGGTCAAAGTTGTCCATGAGAAGCATGATGAAAACAATCTTTTGTTCTCAGCACAGAGATGGCAGAGAAGTTCTGATATTTGAGTAGTAACCAGATTTATTACACCAAAAAGAGGCAGCCTATATAAAATGGTCACAATTTGATTATTGATGATTAAAAAAAAAGCAAAACAAGATAAAACAGTATTAGCAATAGCAGTATTATACAGTAACAGTAAAGCATGTGACTTTTCTGTATCAGTCTAGAAAAGTACACCAAATCTGAGTCACTGTGACTGCATGAATGTTCACATAAATTATTCAAAACCTAACAGCTCGTGGAGAAATTAGGTCATGGCATGTTTGCCAAATGACAGTTTTTTTCCTTCCTTCCACTCCTGACCCTAACCAACATAAGTCCCCTTATTCCACAATATGGAACAACTCTATTGTAACTGTTTACACCATTTGCTTTTGTACCCTATATCTTTAAATAACTTTGAGGTGATTGACATGTAATTATCTTGTTTCTGCTTTGCAGATGTAATGTTTTTTGAAAATTGTGTTTTTGATGTTTTATATATAGTAGTGCGGCATTCCACTATGGAGGACATTTATAAAGAAAATTAAGATTGAAATTTGATTAATTATTAATATTCAAATTGTTGTGAATCAGAGGCAGACAAAAAAATGCAGCTGGAAAAAACTTGTTGGAGTGACGTAAAAGCTCTAATCAGCCGGCTACAAGCTCCCTGCTACTTTACCATTCTAATGCATTCGCTTGTAGATGTACGTCTTTGTTTTCCTCCTCTGAGCTGGCATACAGTACAAATTGGATGCCTGCGTTTCCTCAATGCAATGCTCTTTTAAACTTAATATTTTAAAAGTTATGCCATGTGTCTTTGATATTTTTGCTTGTTAACAACAGCACCAAAGTGAAATATTAGGAGTGACAAATTACTTTATTTTTTAAAGTTAAGTCAGTGGTTTTTTTGTGTGGATAGCCCTAATATCGCTCGCCATCGGTAATATTAAGCTGGGGGTGTGAGGGACTCTAAGCTGGTGAGAGAGATTGATGACGGGAAGTGGGGGCCGGTTTACTCCACTCCCAGTCTAGCCCAAAACTCATAGGCGAATTTCTACTGAACTCCTACCACTCTGCAGAAACTATGCCCTAGAAAACTATACCGTTTTCCAATTGCTCTCTACAAAAAGGCCTAATCATGATTAATAAAGTATTGGGAACACTTTGCAATACATAAAAAAAAATATTCAAGTGGGACTTTAAAGAACAATATTTAGTCAATATTTTGCTGTTTGTTGTGCTGACAAAGCCAAGAATTAACCAGTCGTTAAATCCCAGAATGCCCCACAGCCACTGCACAGGTTTATAATAAATGACAAGGAATTAAACATGTCTTAATTTCTAATGAAAAAGCAATATGTCAAATGAGAATAGCCTTCCATCTTGTTTCAAGGTTAGCTTTAACTGTTTGATGGTTTAGGGCCTCTTCCTTCGTGAAATAAAAATGCAGATCATGCAAGGATAAATCCAACTTCAATGGAGCGCTGAGTGCTCAGGTGTCAAAGAACAGCAGAAGGTAAGAAGAAATTGTTCATGTTACATTAGAAGGTCACTCCGCTCTCAATAGGTAGCATCACTAATTGTTGTAATCACACTTTTTGCAGCACTGAATTGTAGCCTGTCATTTCCAGTGTAATTATAATTGTAAAGGTTTAGCAAGACATGTAGTCGTTTCTAATAAACGGTTTGCCTTTTGTGAGTGATCAGGCTCCGTGATTCATCTGTGATGATGTTTCTGCTCAAACCTTTTGATTCTCGAAAGGCGCTCCCACCACCTCCATCTTTTTCCATCACATGAGTAGCCTTGAGAAAAAAATATTACTTTTACACAAAATTACACATCTTTTGGCATGTTTTTTTTTTCCAGTGGGACATCATGTATCGCCTGTTAGAAAGTTCAGCCGAATTTTTACATAAGCAACCACGGCTTTAAACAAGTCCCAGTGTAAAAACAAGGGGGCACCCGAGTTTAAATAACTCAAGCAGCTGTTCATACGGTAGACGTTTTGCAAGAGGAAAAGAAATATTCCATGAATCAGTGTATATGATTGAGGTTTGAAGTCAAGAGAGAGCATGCTGGGTGCAACAGGAAGAAAAGCAGTATAAGGAAAGCAGGTTTTTTTTCTCATAATAAAGTTTATAGATTGAAATGTAGCAGCAGGAATTTTGCTTCACATTTACAAACAAATGCAATGTTTGTCCGTTTTATATTGCCGGGGGAGAAGAAGATGAAATATTTCTGCAGTACATAAGTTGCCACCATTTTCCATGTTTCACATAATCTTTCATGTGCTGTCTGTGTTTTGTTGAGTTTTTGTGATTGTTTTTCTGAGTATTTGTTGTATTAGTTCTTTCATAAAACTTTTCCTTCCATTTTCTTAACCCACTGTAATTATTTTGGGGTCATGGGTGTGCCAGACTCTCACTTGGCTACTGTTGGACAAAGGTCACTCCTAAGCACAATGTAGTCATCAAGCAACCTACGATGCATGTTTTCAGATGGAAGCCGGAGGCCTTGAGAAAACCCACACATGCACGGAAAGAACGTGCAAACTCCACACAGAAAGGTCCCAGGCGAGATTTGAACCGGGGTCTTCTTGCTGCAAAACTGCTAACCACTGTGCCACCACGCACCCCAGTCAAGTTTTCTTCATGTTAAAGTTGGTCCCTCCATCGACACACACAATTGACACAAACTTGTTCTCTGCACTTGACCCATCCCTTCAGGGATCAATGAGTTGCAGTGACAGCCTCACGTAGGATCCATTTTAGTGGTTTAACCTCCAGGCCACCTCCGTAATGTTACATGCAGGGACACATGGTTGGGGTTGTTGATATGACCCAACTGTGGATTGAAACGAAAACTCCCAGCTTCTCCACTAGGCTTCTGAGCTGATCATTAACTTTCTTTTTCTAAACTCTGTCATCAAGTAACAAGTACATTAGCTGTGCTAGGACATACCTTCAATATGTGCCATTTCAAATGAATAATTGCTTCCTGCTTGTCTTTATTGTGATGCCATAATCTAAGCTTGGCATCCAGTTTGCTTTCCCGTGTAATGAAAATGATTATGACAGGTCTTTAAATGTGCGCGCGGTTCTGCTGCAGTTTACGGTCCGGTCTTGTTGCAGCGGGGAGTCGACTGGAGGGTAATGAGCATTTCAAGTGGAATGAATGACACAACCAAAGAGAGGACGGCACAGGAGAGAGCAGAGTATGTAGGTGACGTGGTTGATTTTGATGACCGTCTGGAGTTTTATATTTGACCTCTGAGCAGAAACGCAATTAAAGCTCACTCACCGTATCAGACGGGAAAAAGGAACTTAACTAATGTTCTTATTTTACATTGCTTTGAAGTCAAAGCTCTTTAGTCCACTACTATCTTTTGTAAAAAGAAAAACAAAATAAAACTGCTTATATAATCTCAATACTGTGGTGTAGAATTGAGATCAATGCATCTATCCTATTCCAGTAATGGCATCCATCTACTTGAGCTTATGCAAATGTGGGAAAATGAAACTTTGGGCATTTCAGGCAAAAGAATTATTTGTTCTGGAGAGTGGGGCCATCTATCACACATAATGTGGATGCGAAAATCCTTAGGAGGTTGAAATTCCTAGGACTTTTGCTTTGTGGGAGAGTCAGCAGAATGCCTTCACATGTGAGGTTAAAACGTTTCCCATATATTCCCCCATGTCTTTCAACATTTTCAACAGGATATAAAAGCAGCATGCCATCATCGCCCTGAATATAATTACTGTGGTGGATTTCCTCACAGATTTTCTTTAATGGTGTTTATTCAAATGTTTATGTTAATTCCTCACTTAAAGCACAGGGTTCCTCTTTTTCCTTGAAGTATGTTTTTGACATCTGTCTGTGTGGGTGGATGGTCGCGGTCTGCAGTCGAATTTAAAGGAAACCTTGTGTGATGAAGGCTGCCTTAAATGTTTGGAACAGGAATTTCCGCAATTTTAAAATAAAAGAAACAGAAAACACAGAGCTTAATGCTAAATTATCAAGGCTTGTGTTGTGTAAGAAAGTGAAATATATATTTAATGTTACATTTACGATTGTGTAGAAAACAATAGAAGGAAAGTATTGAGAGAAATGGAGAGCTCTGTGATGATTTGCTTTTTCATGTAGGTTGTGGTTCGAGATAATGGCCCGTTAGAGAGGAGAGACGATTCTTTATCATCACTTTGAGATGCAGGGGACTTGGCCTTACCCCAGATGACGGCGTTCTTCTATCATTCCCTCTTATGCCTCATTCTCATGCCCACACAAACACACACACAAAAGGATGAAAAGGAAGTGGGTGAGGTTGAACAATTACAACAATGTTAGCGCTGTCTTTTCTCGCCCTGCTTTGATAATTAGATTAATTTGTGATGTTCCTCAATCACAAACTCCCCACTCGAGCATCATTGCTTGGGGCTGGCTTGAGCCTGATTAAATTCAAGGCACTGATTAGTTGAAATGGTTGTTAAAAAAGAAAAGTAAAGCAAAGCAGCAGAGACAAGAGAGTTGCAGTTTTACTGGGCAAACAGGCTTGGAGTGTGAAGCTTGTCTCTTCTGTTGTCATCCTCTTTAATCACTATGGTGAAGCTTTGAAGAAAGCCACCACAGCTGTTCCAGTCAGCAATGGAAGGACTTTGTCCATGTTCTTGTGGATTTGATTTTCTGGAGTTTACAAAGCATGTGGGGTTATAATTCCTGCTTGAATAAGAAGGGTGATATCCTTAGTCTCAGTGCTGGGCATGTGTCCTGTGATTTGTGCTTTCAGATGTTCTGCTATGCTGAAATCCCACTACAGATGCCACAATATGTAACAGCTTTCAAAATAGTGAGTAGGAGATGATTCAGATATTCATTGCTAAGGCTTTTTGCTCGTGATTAAAATTGAACATTAACATTAACAAAAAAAAAAAAACATGATACATTATCACATGATATTCGAGTTTTTCTCTTGGCTATTAAACAATAGCAACATCGATGAAACTAAAACCCAAGGTGTATTGGCAATGGAAGTACTAAAATCACACAAAAAAATCTTTTGTTTTGTAAGTATTTGTTTGTTTCGTAAACATAATCATTGCGTTTAGCTTTTGACCAATGGAACGTTGCTCACGACCTACTTGTACTGCCCCAAAATGCTTTAGTCCACTCTACACTTATGTGTGGAAACGGACTGTCTGCAGGCAAAAAAGGCACAATCCCGTATGGGGCACAAAGGTGGCGGGCACAAAATGTTGGGATTGTAGAACGCTCAGTGAGCCTGTAGAGTGAAAATGTTCACGCATTTTTTTTTTCCAAGAGCAAAAAACAACCTGTAACTTAAGGTGAAGTAGGAGAGACTCAGGCAGGTAGTTTGGATTCTTTATCTTTCTCAACCTCCCCGAACTGCTCAAGGGGCCCGTTAGTGCTGTTCAATAAGTATGCCCTTCTTGCTAACAGCTTGACTGTTAGAAATTAGGAAATTAGACGATCAGAAATTAGTTTGGATGGACATCCTGCGGGCTCTTATATATCACATGCACACCCCATGCATACAGCATTTGCATGTGATCAGTAAAGGGCCAGTATGCGCACCCTGAATGTGGCGTAAGAGGACCGTATGACAGAATCACCTGTACTTCATAAGTGAGTAATGTGCATAATGTACAAAGTAATTCACATTATCCGTACAATTACATCATGATACACTTACCACACACACACCACAATGGTATGTTCCATTTTTATGACATCCCTTGAGGTGGTCGTCCAAGCCTTAAGGAAATTTCAGACAAACCTGCACTCCACCCTCCATATAGGTGGATGGGACCAAGGCTAAAGTAATAGAAACGTCTTTTATTTGAAGTTGTATCTCCATCTAAAAGTTTATTTACACACAAAGACGAGTTACAAAAAAGAGTCACAATAAACAGCTGAAAGAGGACTTTAATGTTGTTGACGGACAGCAGGAACCATTTCCCTGCAGTGACTGATGAACAGTGGAGTTGTTTGGAAAATTTTACACAGTACAGAGAATTTATTTGCCCTACATCTAAACTACAGGAACTCTTGGGTGTCAATTTTGTCAGCCTCTAAGCCTACTTTCACACTGGCACATTTGGTCTTCGTTTGATCTTTGAATGATGTGGAGTGAGGAGGTCTGGACGTAGCTTATGTGATTATAAGTCACCTAGTGGGACCTTCTGTTTTGTCTTCTTTTTAATCGTTTCACATTCTATTTAGAGTTTGTTTTTGGGCAGTACAGCCCCCAAATGAGAAGCTGTTAGAACTGTGTGGAGTTTACAAGGACCAAAGAGACATGGATAAGACAAGTGGATGAGAAAGTACAAAAGGTTTGGGGTTTGGGTTATGTCACTTTGGGGAAGTGTTTCTGAAGACATTTGAGTGTGGAGCTGGTGATTGCTATTTTTGCAGGGCGTACGGTGGTAGCGGAGGGGGTGGGCATCATTCGTTTTGTCAGGAGACTTTGGAAAACTGTGAATAATATTTCCAGCTTTGTTTTGGGGTTGATTTCTCATGTTTTGAGAAAAATAAACAATTGTCAATTGTGTCTAGTGTTAAAATGTCATTGTTTCAAGAGTTCTGAAAAAGAAACTCTAAAAAATGCTATAAAAAGAGAAATGTATTAGATGAATAAAACTGACTGTGGCAAATATTACATACAGTATTTCAGAGTTCAATGTCTTGGAATACATACTCATCTGACTGAGACTGGGTTGCTTTCAAATACAGTATATTGACTGATGGTCATAGATATATGGGATTGTCAACATATTCTCCAAGTGCTCCAGAGGTGAAAAGGATCCACAAATAAACAACATTAGAACAAAATTCTGACTCCCTTTTTAACAGAATACTCATGGGAGTTCAGAAAAAGTTTCATAATAGAATCTTATACACAGCAAGGTACTCTCCTGCACATGTGGAATGATTTACAAACGGCTATACAGCTTATTGATTGAAAAATACATTGATACCCTTTACTTCACCATTACTTGTCAAGCAGCCGTTACTGGGGATTAATGAACTTGAAAGGAAATTGGGTCGTATGTAGGATACATCGTGCACAGTGTTGAGCTTAGTCTTTGAGATACTGGCAGTGAAAAAACAGGCTTTTATATTACAGTTTGGGCTTTGAATGGATAACGTTTGACTAATTGAACATGAAGGATCTGTGACTGCTTCTGCAACTCAATAGAATATGTAATTCTATTTTATTCACCTGCATCAGAGCTGTTAGTGCCATTTTCTTCCCTATTTGTCACAAAAGATCTGGCTAAGTAACTTTTTTGAACCAGTTTATCCCATTAGCTCTTTTTTTCCTTCATCAAATGTATGATAAAGACCCAGCTGCATCATTTGCTCTGTCTGATTCTGCTGAATGGCTGTATTAGCCAATCACAAACAGCAGTGCATACATCTGACTGTGTTTTTAATGGCTTTGAACAGTCCTTAGCAAGAAGCTGCACTGACAAACATCGCAAGTTATGGTCTAATAGGATGTCTGACTCCAGTGCTGATGTGCATGAGAGTGAAGACGATCATATAGGAGAGAAAAACAGCTTAGCCGTCCATGTAGGTAAAATCGCTGTGTGGCCTGAGGTGAAGTGACAGGGATGCCCAGTGTGCGGCTGATTTGACAGTGGTTTTAGATCAGCTGGGTTCTGAAGCGCAAAGCCAGACATGACTGGCTGTCTGAAAGAAAGGATGATTGATGGCGACAAACAAACTCTAATTCAGAAGCCAAATGAACCAAGTCGAGCTCTCATGTCAGAGCACGCAAAAAAGATGTGCATACCATTAGTGTGGCAACTAAAATACAAAGCTTCTAGTTAATATAGAATGTTTCTTTTTTAAATGTATGTATAAAGCCTTTTCTCAACATACTTGCTAATTTTGCAATAACCCTTCTCTGTTCTTAAAACCTTCCTCTGCTGGAGATATGAAGAAGCCTGAGCACATTTGGTGTTCAATGAGCGTCTTTTGTTCACTTCCTTTATCACTTGTTCATCAACTCCTCCATTGATGTCTTCTCTCGCCTCATTGATCTTGTTCTGTCAGCTTGTGTCATTGTTTGTTCTGCCAGCGACTTGAAGCACAACCTTGACATTCCTACCTGCAGTCAGTCAGATGCTTAGGCAGCTTCAGTAAGGTAAACCGAAACATTTATTAACTCAGTGTTATGCTACAACCTCCTTTCCTGCACTCATTTCCTGGTCAGTAGTTTGTTTCTAGAAATTTCCTGCCCTGCCCCTGCACAAGGTAAAAAAAAATATTGGATACAGGTTTTACAAAAAAGGAAATTAATTCCGAAAGAATGCTGTGTCCCAAGACATTTTTTTTACTATGTGTGAAGCAATCTGTACACTTTATATTAACTTTGAGTTGCAGATCAAATGTTTCTCTTAGTAGCTTGGACTCCTTTTTCCAGAAGCACAACAACGACAAGGAGATGAAAGAAATGCTCGAGAAGATTATTGGAAAAATCTGTTGGCCAAGAAGAAGATAAGATAAGAATTCAGGAAAGGATTGGAGGGAAGGTTGGGAAAATAAAAAGCCAGAGCCGCAAGGTCAGGTGATCCTATTCTCTTTGAGATTATGACCACAGATGAAAAGAATCAGACTTTAGTTAGGATCCGTTTAAGACATAGATTAGAGAGCAGAGATCAGGAATTTTACGAATCATTTAACAAATCGCAGATGCGGGCAATGAGTCAGAGGTCGGGTCAGGAGACACGTTAGATAACATGCAATGAAAAAAAATCATGCGGTATTGAAGAGTCAGCTGGATTTAAAAAAATAACAAGACTGCAGTGATATCAGGTGAAGTTGTAGAATTTCAACCAGCAACACCTAAACATTGTCTGACATGATGCCCATTCTTGGAGCTTGCCACAAAAACAGATACTCCAATTTATTTTATAACTCTCCAGAAGGTTCATTTAAAATTATATTTGTCGATGTTTATGTTAAAAACGAACTTTCCCAGGAAATCCATTGTACGCTTACCAGCCAGTGTGTAGATTTACATAAACAGTTTCATTTACATCCGTCCCTTACAAATAATAAATTAGTAAAATAGTTTAGCTTTGTACGTTTTTGTGCAGGAAGAAGCTTTTTGTTGCATATATTTCAGCAAGTCAATAGTTCTCAGGGCCACATTAATACAAAAGCAAGCAACAGCCTGAGACGTCAGTCACAGATTCCATATTGTACATGAAATCTTGACATAATGGATCAAAGGCACAGATATAGTGTCATTAAGAGAGCAAAAAAGGCAGCTGCATAATTGGAATTTAACACACACTTTCAATGACACATTCATTCAAGCCACCAGGATCAAGGAACAGACAATTGTTAATGAAAATGTAATAAAACACTCTTGAGTGGATGAAATATTTCCCTGTTAAGTTTTTCTGTCAAAGTGATCATTGATTTTTCTGCAACAAGAAAGAAATGAGGGCTGTTCGACTCCATGCATGCCAGCTAATGATTAGTTATAGTTAGGAAACTGTTTTTTCGCCCCCTAAATATTATTACTCTTGTGAAAACTATAACATACTGTATATTAAACACTGCAAATGTTAAAAAGCTGTGGTTAAAATTGATTAGAATCTTTGAAAAAGTATATAAAAAATCATGAAACTATCCAGCACATGGTTATACCATTCCACACCTTCTGAATAGGAAAAATGCTTTTTATAATTAGTTGATGTTGACAGACTTGTCTGATTTTTACGGGATTATAGTTTATTGATTGATTTTGAGTTGTTTGCACTCTGTAGCCTCGTCTGCATCTCTGTGTGAAACCCGTTCTGTGAGGATTCTGTGCTTAGGTTTTGTGATGCTTTTGTCATGTTTTGTTTTCCCTGTCAGACTCAGTAGGTTAATCATCCACACCTGTCTTCATTTAGTTAATCTATCTCAGTGTATATAAGTGTCTGGTTTTCT
This sequence comes from Oryzias celebensis, assembly GCA_014656515.1. Lineage (NCBI taxonomy): Eukaryota > Metazoa > Chordata > Actinopteri > Beloniformes > Adrianichthyidae > Oryzias > Oryzias celebensis. The sequence continues at coordinate 64,698,238 of BNCR01000012.1, read as the reverse complement.
GTTCATCATTGTCAGGTCATCTGCTCTGCTTTCCCACCTTTTTGGTTCTCTGTGGATTTGTCTTCTTTCAGTTTGTTTATTGAATGTTTAAAGTTTCTGTCACTAGCCTGGTCCCTGCATTATGGGTCCTCCACCACCTCTCCGTGACAAGTCCGTTGGGTTTTAAGAGACTGTTGTGGACTGATGACATGAGTCCACATTTCTAACAAAATTGGCTTGTCTTTACATTTTGCTCGAGCCATCCTTTCTCTCTGGCTCAGATACAGACTTCACTGTCTGGTCCATGTTGATAAAGTGTTATATGCAACGGTTACTGGATTTCCACAATGTAATGTTTGTAGCGGTCTTCCCTGCAGATAGGCTACAGTACTGTTTGTAGCCCAAGGTGTTGTCTTTGGAGCAAACCAATATCTGTCTTAAAGCATTGAAGTGCTTAAAATGGACTGGGTTGTTATGGCTGCCAAAAAATATTTGTGAGTTTCTCAAACAGTCCACAGATGTGCAGGATTCCTTTTTGACTCCTTTTTTTTTTGTAATGTTTCCTTGAGACTTAGGGGAGTCTCAGTTTGGACATTTGTAAGTTCTGAGGGCTTAGCAGAAATATTTCATCCTATCTTCAGGGCTTGTAGGTCAACATTATTGAGATGGCTGCTGCAGGGACACATAGAAGGTTGTTTTTCATTTCTTGCAAGCATTTTGGTTCTTTTAACACAGATCTACAAAATAAATGAACACAACTATGATGTGTCTTCATGTGGAGCTCCCAATGGACTCAGAGAAAAAGCACAAGAAGTAGTTTAAATGTTTCCAATAGTAAACTTATTTATGCTTACTCATTTGAGAAATTAATTTATCTTTGAACCTCCACTTACCACTTGTATGCTGAATGTGCACATGTGGACTTTTTATTCTTCTATAGATACAAATCCATGCAGCCACTGGACATGCTGCCAATGCCCTTCATCCTGATGGTAGTGTCTCATTAAAGAGCAGTTATTGTTGTCATTTTGAGATCACCGAATGCAAATGGTATGAGAAATCAACAGAAAGCGAAACACCTGCAGACTCAAAGAACAGACAGATGTGAATCAATATTGGATGTATCATGAAGTGCTGTGGGCATGTGGCTCATAATGATCACAGAAGTGTGCAAATTGGCGTATGGCACAAAAAATTAATCACGGCTTATGAGGGAAAAGAGAGGAGAAGCAGATGAGACTGAAACTCATTCATTTTGATAAAGGCAGTACAGTTTGTGGAAACTCAACAGCAACATAGCATAAGAATTACTCAAATTTACGTCAGAGATGTATTATCTAAAATAAAACATATCTGAAAAGACCTTGTTTGTTTATATGAATATTGACTGGACAAATATAAATAAAAAGTTCATGGTAGAATAATTTAAGTCTTTTTTTATGGCTGTTACAAGACCTGAAATCACACGCAACTACAAAAACATACAGCTTCCAACATACTGTAAAGACAGTGTTGATGAAAATGAGACATTTTTAGCAGCAAAAGTCAAAAAAATAAAACATTTTTATATTACAAGGAGCGTATTTAACCCACTCTGTTTTACAGCTTAAGCTCAGTGATCTAAACAGCTCTTTTAAGGTCCAACAGCATAAATCAAGTTAAGACTTGGACTTTAGACGACTGGAGCCCATTGATTCTTTTCTTTCCTCGCAATTCAGTTGTAAATTTCTTTATGTGCTTGGGATCTAACTTGCCTAATAGTGCATCAATAGACAGTCTTTCACTTTTTTAGAAAAAAAAAAGAAGTTCAAAGAGGGAGGATTGGTGTGAAGCAAGTATTATGTTGTTTGGATGAGGAAATGACCTCCACTTCTTCTCTGTGACACAGTGGCTACTGGGGCTTTCTTGGACCTAAACTACCTATGCTTTGTTTTACCAGCTGGAATAAGGTTGTCAGCATTGAAAATATTACGCCTTTTTTAAACTTTTTTTTTATTTTTTAACTTTCCTTTAACCTTTTGACTCATCTGAGAGTGTGCAGAGTACTTTTTTGTAGTCCTTATAGATCAGTATTCCTCTGTGAGTTTGTGTACTTTCTTTAAAGTTTGCCACTGACTGATTTCACTGGTTCTGTTTGACTCTCCCTGAGCCTTAAAATACAGGGTTGTGTTGGGAAGGGCATCTAGCATAAAACTCTCTGCCAAACCACCTGTGCCATCCATCAGATGCGATGTGCCAGAAGGTGAACAACAGCATCACTAGACCTGTAAGTGCTTTACAACCTCTCTTAGTTGATCATACCAGCTGTTCAAACATTATTGGAGTCCGTATAACAGCAGCATCAGAGGTTTTTTTTTGGTTAACTTGTTTGTTGTTTTTGTACAACTGCCAGATCAGTCAGTTTTTTTATATTTCTGCTAAAACTTTTCTTGGCTTTTGGTCCAGATAAGCAATTATACCTTAGCTTTTATTTCATATGGATTTCATTTCCTTCAGCTCAGTTTTATTGCTTCCTCTGTTATGATTTTATTATTCTTTTTTTATTTTGTCTTGCATTTATTGCAGATTTTGTAATTGTTTTTTTTTTGATTGGATAACTCATAATCCACCCTTTGAAACAGTTTGGTCAACTGAAGTTGCTTCTAAATGTGTTGTTAAAAAGGTAAATATTGACATCAGCATTAAATTCTTGGAGGAGTTTGGTGTATAAGCGATTCTGATGCAAGACATTTTCTAGGAGCCCAGTGGAAGGACATTTAATCAGCAAGACTTCTACAGTCTTTTGGTCGTTTAATCAAGAAAATCCTCTAAGACTGTGGGTGGTTCAGGATGTACTCAGACTGGACACACTTGGCTCATTTAAAATGAATAAGTGTTTGTTTCCCCTGATAATTTGGAACAAATTTTCAGTCTGAATACACCTAGATGGAAACGTGGTCCAGAACCAGGCACCGCTCTTGACCAGCACTCCAATCTGACTGAGCTCCGGTTGGCTCTGAGTTTCCTCAGTCTGACTGGAATTCGTAGCGGAATAACTGGACTAACTGGCCTCTGTAGCTGAGCATAACAGGATGTAAACAGAGAAGGAAAAGCCTCAGACAAGCGTAAAGCAACAATGACACACAGAAGTCATTGAAATGTGGTCTGTTGGATGCAGGCTCAAGAAGACAACTTTTAACGTGATACACATTGCTTCTCACACTGATTTCCTGACAATCTGTATGTCATAAACACTTATCAGTGTATCTTCTTAGTCGCAATCTCCTCAGCACTATGGTTGCTAGGAACCACTGACTTAAAGCAAACATGACACGCCTTTTTTGTTAGTAACCGCTTTGCAGCATGCCTCCACCGTACTAAGTTGCAAATAAAAGGGGTTGTACACGACGTTGATACAGACGATCAAAATTGGTCAGCAAAACCTAAAGTTTAAATACTGGTAAGTGAACTTTCCTGACAAGGAATGCAAAGGACCCATTTTTTTTTTCTCTCGCCACTTTGCACCGCCCTCGTAATTCCTGGCCAATGACTGAAGAGATCTCTAGTCACCTGCTTTTGTTTACAGACTTTGGTTTGAATCAAAAATTAAAGGCGGTCTGAATACAAACCAAGCTCAAGGTTAATGACTTGATCCAGATCAAATTGGGCAGACTCAGTCGGGACCAGTTGACTTTTCCCGTTTGAATTCTCTTTGGTTTCTGGACACTAACTTTATCATTTGCTCTTAGTTCCGATCAGTTAAAAAAAAAAAAGTCTAAAATGTAATGTGAATATCCCATCTGCTTTTGTTCTACTGTATTTTTGTACATGAGCATAAGTTTAGATGATTTTTTTAACAACATTTTTAGATAAACTTTGAGATAAACTAGACTTTTTGTTATCATCATTAAGGGTGTTTTCAGTCTGGCAAAATCGTTTGGTTCAGTTCAGGTCCACAAAGTTGTTTTGGATTGAGTCCTTAAGCTTGTGTTAGGTCTATATTCAGACTGGCGTCTACGGGAGATTTCTGTTTCGGACCAAAGTTTGGAAACAAAACCACGTGACTAAAGATCTCTTTAGTCATTGGCCAGGAACTACAAGGTGGGTCAAAACAACAAGAGAAGGTTGGAGGAGCGACACTTTAAAGTCCTCATCGATATGGTTATCTTATCAAAAAATTATATTTCGATTACCAGTTTTGAACCTCAGGTACAACAACTTCACTTGTTACTTTGATACAGCGGAGGAATGCTGCAAGATGGTTACTGGCAAGAAGACTTGCCAGTGCTTTAACTTTAAAGTGTTTTAACTCAGAGGATGTTGGCAGCTACAGCACTGAGGAGATGTCAGCTAGGAAGGATAAGTGTTGGGATAGATAGTTGGGAAAACAGTGAGAAGCAATGTGTATCAGGTTAAAAGTTATTTTAAACTGCCTGCATTCATCCAACCACATTTCAATGAGTTGGTGTGTCTAACTGTTGAACTAGAAGCTACATGCTAGCTTTTAGGATTACGTCACAGCAGTGTATGCCACGCAACGATACACATACATTGTCGGTAAAAGAGTGACAAGCAATGAGCATCATGTTTAAAGTTGTTTTAGCCAGCCTGCATTCACCCAACCACATTTCAATGTGTCCCATCGTTAAACTACAACCAAGCTTTTAGGTTGAACTACAAGCTACAAGCTAGCTTTTAGGATGATGTCACAGCAGCGCATGCTGCGCAATAGGACACTGAAAAGCATGTAAGAAGCGTTTTTAGCTGTGTTACAGTAAACGTTCTAACAAGTAAATAGTTGGACCAGTTTTTTCCTCTTTGAAAACACAACAATCAATGCTTAACATTTGTGCACGGCTCACCGGTGGCTTAATTCCTAATATGTTTACATCACATGACTTTCTGCTACTGAGGCCGTTTTGGTCTAGATCTTCCGCTCCCACAGTGCTTTGTATTCAGACTCAGGAATCTCAGAGCAAACCAAACCTCAGTCCGATTGGAAAAGAACAAGACCATCTCAAAAGATGGATCCAAGAGCGGTTCCTGGTTCCAGACCAGGGTTTCTCTTGAGAATATTCAGACTTAGCATTTGTTCCGGATTATCGGGGGAAACAAACTCTGATTTACTTTAAGCAGGACAAATTTGTCTAGTCTGAATCCACCCTACATCAAATTTTATTCACAGGAGCTCTTTTCATTCAATATTAAGGAGCTCAAAAAGGAATTGACAAACAAAAACTTAAAAAAAAACATTTTTAAACATGACAAGCATTAATGCTTCAAGGCTTTTACACCCTCTTCTTTTTCCACTTAAAAACATTCTTCTACGCATTTTATCTCAAAATTTCAGACAAACCTCAATAAAGAGGCTGAATTATTAAAAAGACAGGACATTGTGTTGTCAGAATGGATTTTGGACATATTTTTGGTTTGCAAAAAAAAAAGGTTGCTTTGTGTGTGTGTGTATATATTTTTTTCAAAAGAATTTAACTGTCTAAAATTGTCTATTTGATGGATGCAAAAATGGAATCAGAATCTTATTGCAGTTTTGGGGACTTTTCTTACTTTGATGATTGAAATAAACTGTTGCCTGCAGGACAGTCATCAGCAGGGTTCTTTCGAACAGGCTCTGCAGTTTGCAGAAGTGTGCTGTCGGCTTTCATGAATCAGAGGGAAATTATGCACACACCTGCATACCCATAGGGACAAAAATTACTCTCCAGGTCATGCATTATAAATCACCACGAACAGCTGTAGGATGTACAAACACTTGTGGTTGAGAAAGGTTAAAATCCAACAAAACTCATAGACATGCTTTGTGATTCTGGCCACCCATGAGACTGAGCTAAACAAGAAATGTGGAAGACTATTTTTCTCGAACAGTCAATGTTAGCTATGGGCTGACTTGATCAAAAAAGCCTCTGTCCTTTTCTTTTTTGTTGCATTAAGAAAGTTCACATGTAGCATATCCTTACAGTTTCTTGAATATCAACGCCACTGCAGCAGTTCAAGCTTTGATAAACCTAAACCATTTGTTGGCTTTCTATTATGTTATGTTCAACTCCATTCTATTAAATCTTAGAATCTGTCTTCACTTGATTTATTTTACAATTCCAGTCCTAAATTTGATGAAATACCAGGTCAGTGTTGTTTCCTATGTCTCACCAAGGGGTCTCAGTGGGCAAATGGGGCATCTGTTGGCCACCAGAAAGCAAGCGAGAGGGAATCGTGTGAGAAAGTGTGTGTGCAGCTGCTCTTTAGTGTGTCTTGTGCAGAACTGATTTAGGGCCCCAGGCCACAGGAAGACGACTACTCTACACTCCAGGCACGTCTGTGAAGCTAGCAGTAGAGGAAGCACTATTGCCATTCAGCAGCGTTGACTGCAGACACCTAAATGAGTCTGTTCTGTCCTGCAATGCCCAGCGTGGCAGTCCGCCACTTACTCAGCCTCTTCAGGTCCTAATACCCCCCCACTCCTGCTGCTACATTCTGTCATGCTGTCCATCTTTCCATTCTCTGTCTCTTTCAGTCTTGCCTCTCAACCATCACAATCTCAGTGTAATTCTCTCTTCCACACGCTGACATTCCCTGTCTAGCCACGCATTTAATCCATCTGTCACTTTTTCTTTACATTCACAGTCCATCGTTTCCACTCAGTGTGCTTTGATTGGTCAATGTCCATTTATTTCAGACTCCACACTCAACAACTTCACATGAGCTTAAATCACTGCAGGCTCTGCAGATGTGCAGCTTTTCTGTTCCTGTACAGGCTTTAAATGGCCTATATCATGCAAAATCAATGTTTTTTTTTAATTTTGAAGTGTAATATAATGTTAATTCCTCAGAAAAAACAAGACAAAAGCAGTGTTTTGCTCAATTCTTGCATCCTTGAACAATCCTCTTCAACCTGTGCTCTGAGCACCAGCCCCTTCCAACCCTTGAAAACAAGCTGGTCCCATTGACATAAAAACAATGGACGAATCGAGGTCACCCATAGAAAATGCCTTACCTCCTGCTCTCGCAAAATGAGGCCAAATCCTCACTTTTGCTTGCTTATACGAGCGCCACCAGCCAGTTGACAGATATTGGCCTGAGTCTGCCTGAGTCATGTCTTTAGGGGAACTACAATCACCAATAATGAGTGGGCTTGTTTGAAGTTCACACCCCTTCCACTGAAAGCAATTTCAGTAGAATCTGTCAATCAAACGTTAAATGTGGGGCCAGCAGGAATCATATTCTTTTACTGAGGCATCTGATTGGTTAGCTTGTAACTTGAATAACTTGCGATAAAGAAAAAAAATATCATGACAAAAAAATAAAGACTAGAAAGATGTTAAGAAGGTATCAGTGCAAATGACTGAATAATACCTGTGTATTTCTCAGTTGAAGGCCATAGGATTTTGACTTCTTGAAACCACAGTCCTCACAGGACAATTCAGACTAGGTCCTCACAATGTGACAAGTGAGGACAGCCCCTTCCAGAAAGAGTTTGTGCTGCCAGCACAGGAATGCAGGGTCCGCACAGGGTGGTCCCAGCTGGGACTTGAACCAGGGCCGTCTTGCTATTGGGTAAGAGCTCTAACCAATGAGCCACATGCAATCCACTAAAATAATTCACATTTAATAAAAAAAATATATATATATTACAATTTTTTTTATTGTGCTAAATGTAATATGCTATCATTTACATGGTCAAAATTACTTAGAATAGATTAAGAAAAGCACAATAAAAAAATTAAAACTAAAACAAACAGCTACATTTATGACACGTGACCAAAACATGGAGTTGGTGTTTTTGCTTTGTTTTGCTTTTCCAAACCACATCATTGATTCTCATTATCATTTTGAAGTGCTTGTATTTTAAGAAAAAAGTGAAAAAAAGACATGTCTTTACTACACTGACTTTTACCTTTAGCAACAAATTCTGCCTTTTCATATAAATTGGTTATTTATTTTTTTTTTTTGCCCTCATCATATCTTTCTCTGTTTGGTTGTATTGTAGAAATATTTGTCCATAAGATAAATCTTGGGTTATTGTTTTTATTACCACATTTACACTTAATTTACTGTTACAGTTTCTTTCTTCATTTTTATAATATTTATGACATTGGTTTGCTTTCAAATACCTTTTTTTTCCTTTGTTGTTTTGCTGATTTTCTGAAAAATAAATAAAATTGTCAGTGAAAAATGTTGACAAAAGTGTTCCAGCAGCCAGATTATTAAACAATAGAAGGATTATAAGATTTGGTTTTGATTAAATCTGTTTACCTGTCTGCATATGATATTAAACCTCTGTGTAACCTCGATGTGGTCTTTCTCATAACCCATACTGTGGGTTGTGAGAGAGACCTTGTTGTTGTGCATATTTGTGGCGCTCCGGTAATGTTCTTAATGTCCCTGTGGCACCTGGAGGGTGATGGAAGCGGTATCAGGGATGGTGTGCTGATAGCTTGTGAATTCTAAAAGCTTTATCAGTCCCCTGCAGCCTGCCTGGGCAGCTTTCTGCCACCTCCTGTGGGTTGCATTGAATATGGCTCTCCAATTGGGGTCATGGCACAAGCAGATATGGTGTTTTATTCCTTCATACCTCAAGGCAAAGAGACAGAGGTCACATTATGAACAACAGCTTCAGGTTGGCCGATTTGACCACAAGCTAATTGAGAAGAGCCCTTACAACTGAAACATAAAAAAAAGAATATTAAATATAAAGATCTTTCGTCCTTCAAATGTGACTAATTAAATATTTTGTCTGTGGATCAATTTCACAGGCTTTCTCTGTGGAGATAATAGAGTTCCTCTCCTAAAAGGCAGCCAAGAAACCTTTAACAGCTTTCATTATTGTACTGCAAGTGCTAGCTCAATCATTTGACAAGTGCTACTTTTTGTTTGTCTGAAACACTGTCTGTTAAGGAATTTTCTTAAAAGATGACACAAATTCCTTATAGTTAGAGCTTTGGCCAAAATTCTCATGCCATTTTTTGTTTTTTTCTTTGGTTTTCTTTCAATTCAAACAAGAAAATATCCTATTTGTAGCAGCAAAAACATTAGGATTTCAAAGTCTGACTGGGATTGTCACCCATTTTCTTTATGAAATTCCGTGATAAAAAAATAAGAGCAAACACTTCAAAAGAATTTTGACAACTGATCTGACTTGAGACTGAGCTTAAAAACAAGTTTGGAGATTTGGTTTGCTTGTAAAATACAAGATTTGAGTGGATTTTTGTTGTTGTTTTTTGCTTTTCGTTATTGCATCTTGTGCTCATATTTCTGGGTGAAATGTTGATATAATGAGCAGATAAATCTGGAACTCCCTTTTTGCTCGTCTTGGCTTCAAGCATATTCTAGCTGCTCATTTTCCTCCATTTGCTTTATCTCCCAGATCACCTGTTGGGATTGATGACCATGCCATGGTAAAACTAGAAAATCTATTCTGCTCCTCTATTCCATCAGTGCAGCACAGATTTTTTAATAAAACATGAATTTGTGTGTCTTGTGTTAGAGCAACTCTGAAAATAATGTAACATATTTAAAAATCAATTACTATTCACTCTGAAAATAATTTAATTAATTTTAACAAGTGACACTGAGAAGAGTTTTTTTTCCTTGAATTTATCATATATATATATAATTCTAACAAATGTATTATTTATTTAATACATAAAGAAAATGAAATTGTAAAAAAAAAGGCTGAAGGTACGTTGGTAAGTAAACAAGGCCACAAATGAATCAAGTCTGAATTGGAACAGAACGATGCTCAAATGATCAGAATCCAGAGAACATGCAGCATGCAAGACTGTAGGAGAACAGACACTGTGCTACTGAGCTGTAGGGTTTTCTTGCTTTCTGCCAAATGTAAGCATGCCTGCAGAAATCTGACGGTCTTTAGACAGGAAATGCAAGCAGTCACATAATTCCAGTTACTGTTCAGATGCATTTATCTCTCTTGCACCACTGCAACTGTGATCCAGACCTCAGTACCTCTGCAAAACACAGCCAATTGCATAGACATATTTGGCATAATTTTTAGCTCCTCCTATTTAAAACAACAGGGACTAACTAATGACATTTTGAAAAAAAAGTTGTCATTTTGAAAAGGTTTGCATTTGTCTCACCTCTCTGGCCAGCAATTAAGGATGATATTCTTTTTTCGTGGTCACAAATAATTAGACTGGCTATAGGAATTGTGCACAGAGAATATTAGTCCTGATTGTGGCAGGGAGCAGTGTGTGACCCGCGGCCCTTTGATGCAGGTTTGTCTGTCTCTTTCTCTGAGCCTTTGCACCTCCTCTCTACTTTTAGATGAAAGCCACCCAAGACCATAACATCATTAAAAAAAATAGAGTCTTTATTACCTGTTACTGCCATTTCTGCGTGTACAGGTGTGTGGGCTTTGCTTCCTTCTATCTTTAAGTGATAGACTATGTTTTTTGTGGGTGAAACCTTCCTTCTTCTTGGTCAACAAAGCTGTTATGGGGGTCCAGTAAAGCTGCTGGACTTTCTGGTCTTTTTATCAATCCCAACTTTTTTTCTATTCTGTAATAATTTAGTCTGCATGTGTTTCATTAACTTTCTGAAGTATCAATGTTGAAGTGCCATCAGGTGAAAGCATGTCTGTTTTCTGCAGGATCGTCATTATTCAGGCCACAATTTAACCAGACCTAGAATGATAAAAACCAAAAAAAAAAAAAAAGCAATAAAATAGTCATATTTAATTTAAAAAGTGCCAAAGGTAATACATTATCATATATATATATGGACATAGTACCCTCCGAAAGGCCTAAAAATAGCAAGATATAGGCCCTTGAATGCTAAAATGAACAGCTGCATTGATGACAAGCATGTGACCATACAATGGGGTTGTTGTGATTTTTTTTTCTAAACCACATCACTGATTCTCATTATCGGTTTAAAGTGTTTCTATTTTAAGAAAAAATTGGAGAAAATATTTTTTCTTCAATTTGACCAGACCTCGCATGATCAAAGAAACTATAAGCTATCATTTTTGAGGAGGAAAGCTAATACAATATTGAAAGCTTGTTCAGCCCTGTTTCTTTGCAGGCTAGCTTCCATATCTGATTTAAAGTGTGGTCACACTTTGCACAACTTCAGAAGCCGATGCTCTTTTATTGCACAAAAAGCACCCTATACATATTTTTAGATCTTTAGTCAAATCTTAGCACCCCACAAGTAGGCCTGGTTTATTCTTTAATAGAGAAAGAAATAAAAAAGACACAACAAAACACTTAGAAACAGCAACTTTAACTTACTGTGTTTAAGAAAATGACTTTCTGTTTCCCCAGAATGGAACTACATGGAAATCTTGATGTCAAAAACAGTTTTGGCAACTTTGTTACTCTCTGTGCTCAGTGAATGATGGGCTCTTTGACCTTCATAGTTGAATTGATGTTTTGAACTATTTGGCCATGAAATTTCAAGCGGAGCTTAAGTTACATGAACCCTGTTTTTGCAAAGGTGGCATCCTAACCCAATATCATATTCAAATTCACTTTTTTTCTTAATAACAACTTGTTTGGGTTATATTTTTACATTGAAAGTGCTGAGAAACTTGATTTTGTGTGCTTGCTGTAAATGCTCTGGCTGAAGCACCTACAGTGAGTGAAGTGTTCCCTAATATACAATGTATTTGCAATGTTCCAGGTTTTAAAATATGGTTGCATTTCCCAAAATGTCACAGCATGGCAAGCTAAATGCAAGTTTTTCAGCAAAATTGGCAGGTGTCTGGTCAGTGGCTTTGTAACTTAAGGATAAGTTAAATTTTACAGTGACCGGACAATGGTCAGTGGCTGCTCGGGCTCATTTGGAGGTTGGGTGGTGGCAGTCCTGTGAGAGGCCGGTAGCAGGAATGCAGCAGCGTGATAATTGACTGATAGGAGGATCTCCAAGGTCCCCAAAATCTTCTGATGATCAGCCGATTTCAGACTGCCACCCTCCAGTCACCCCACTGCCCCAGTGATGCATTCCCACAGTACGATTGTTAGAAAATGTGTGGTAGGAACACAGACACTCAGTGAGGGCTGTTGACATTTGCCAGGAATCCAAATGGGGAGATGGTATTAATTAATGTATTCTCTTTTTTTACATTTTAGGTATTCATTAACCCTTGAGTCAGTTTTGTCTGCCCGTCTCTTGGTCCATTGTACACATAACATGCAACAAATACACCAACAGTACTTGATATGCATAACATACATATATATATTAAAGAATGGAAAATCTAAATTTTTTAAGTATTTGAAAATCATCCTAAAATTGAAAATAAGACATTTTTTAAAAACTCTATATGCCTTCATAAATGTGTGTCAAACAATTTGTTGAAAATTTAATTAATCAATCTCAAATAGTACAAGTAAAACTACTTCGTAAAAGTTGTGACATTGTTGTTTCAACACTGATTTAAACCCTTAAATTGTGATGCTTTGTACTCAAGGGCAATACATTCTAAGCAGCAATCCTTTATAAATATTGGATCTCACCAAGGGCAGTACACATTTCTTTCTGTAACAGAGCGTATTTTGGAATTATGTTGAGTGCTTTGAATGGGCTGACCTCATGCTCTGAATATTTTATTTCCTTTGCTTTAGCAGGGTAGTTTGTTGGGAACGGATGAAACAGTTCAACTTCAATAGCACCGGTGCAAGATTTACCCTGTCAAATAATCTGACTGATGATGTCGGATATCACGACCGACTTGTCACTGCAGTTTGAGCCTCTTTTGTGGTTGAGTGCTGACACGTCATGTCCCTGTGATTTCTGCCCAAGGGCTTTCTTATTTCTTCTCAGATGTTCTAAAATAACTTGAAAACAACTGCATGTTTTTTTTTTTTTTTATTTATTCTAGATTTGCCATTGAAATATGAAAAGTTCAAATCTGTTTTACTGCTGTTTACCAGAATCAAATGTCTTTCATTATGGGGCTAAATGTTGACATCCTCACCTTGGGGCAATTTCTGATTGCCTTAAAACTTAGAGCATTAGATTAAAACCCATTTCTAACTCATTTTGAACTTTCACTACTCAAAATTTCTCTTAAATTTATTATGACATAAACCATACTCCATGTTCTGCCTTGGAATCAGCTTGTAATTAAACTTTGAGCCTTTGTAATGCTGTCACGTAGGCCCTCTTAGCTGTTGTGGAAGTCTTTTATTCCTTTTATAGCCTTTTGTTTAAGACAAAACCAACTTCTTCTGTAAATTTTATCTTGTAATGTCATGCAATAACATAGACTATTTTGTTTCATTATGCCTCAATATAGTTTAAGGTTTCCAACTCTTCAAAGTTCACAAACCTACTTTTCAATCTCAAACTCATAATAGTCTAAATAGTTTTATTTTAATTTTTTTTTCAATTATATGTATAATTTCTAAATAAAACTACTTTAGAAACAAGATCATAATTAATTTATATTTTGCTGTCATTGTTAATCATGTTAGAAGAACAAGTGTTGGGAAAACTCACAATGGGCCAACTTTTCTCTTAAAAAAAAGTTAACATAAATTAACTTTCTGAAAATGCCCATCTCGTGAGGCATTAGCCCTTAAATAAAATGTGTTACATGTATTATACATAGTATAATACTGTACATACACATAGATACATGCAGTATATACATAGTATATACTATAATAGCTTTTTTTAAGTGCGTAACTTTTTCCCCAACACTTGTTTTTCAACTGTGACAGCAGACTGGTTTTACTTAAATTATTTATGCCATTGTTTCTAAAGAAGTTTCATTTTTACATTCTTTACAATTATATTGAGAAAAAAATATGTTTATATATATTTATAATTAATAATTTGTAGAAAATACCTGACATCATATCAACATCTTATATCATACTTAATTTACCTTCAAGTCTGGTTCTCGAAAATATTGTTTAATTTAAAATTCAGACTATGGTGCAAAAAAAGGTTGGGGAACGCTATTCTGGAAGCTTCCTGTTTGTCTCCGTGGCTGTGCTGATGATGCAAAAGTTACTGTTTCTAATGGTCAGAGTATGCAGTGCAGTGGAGTTTTTAGTCCTTTGGGCTATGTCTAATAGAAAGTAGGTTCTTTACCTTTAGTTTGCTCAACCGGTCTGAAACTGAGACTGAAGAACAGAAATAAGGAGGGAAAAAGCAGGGGAAATGAGCTGAAGGCTGGAGCAGGCTGAAGGAACATTGAGCATTAATATCATTTTAGGTAAGACTTTACACAGCATATGTCAGCACTTCAAAAGTTCATCCTTTACTTTCTACCCCATTCTACGTCAAGAAGGAAGAATCATTTGATCTAACTTTATACGCAGCTTCTGCTATAAAATATCCATATTATCTCTAAAATTCTAAATAAAAGACAAGGAGATGAATAAAAATGTGCTTGAAGACAACCATATGCTCATTTCTTAAAGTACATTTCTCTTGAAGGTTATTTAGAACATTTATTTAGAATTTAAAAGGGAAAAGAAGACAAAGAAAGTATTCTGAAGACACACTTTGCTTTGAGTAAAACAACATTCTGTTCCATTGCAGGCTTCTTTGCTGTGGAAACATTTCACTTCTGCTACATTTAATTACATGGCTATTTTGGATTCTGTCGTAACCTGGGACAAGGATTTTGGTGTTTGGTAGTGATTAAGTTGTTCTCTTAGGAGCAGTCTAATCGTCCTGTGACTGGGTGAATGGGTGCCTTTAAACTGCAATGACACGAGGTCAGTGTTCATTGCGTAAGTGACATTCACTTTCTTCTTTGCTTGGATAGGGGCTTCAAACATTGTGTGTAATGCTTTGAACTGCTGTAAATGCCAGTTAATTTAGCAACTTTTAATACAAATATATAAGTTGTTTAATGATAGTATTGTAGATGCAAAGTACAAGGGAGGGTAAAGGACAACCAAGACAACAGTAAAATATGATAATCAGCAAAAATGAAACTGTGAACATTGAAGTTACGGTTTACAAGGCTGAATTAGAAGTTATTAGATGTTGGATAAATTAGTCTCCAGCTGTGGCTAAAAGGCTGAGGAAGCAGTTTCCAAGCCTAAAAGGTGATTTTCACTAAGATCCCATTGTTTTTTAGGTTTTATTTCAACGAACCTATAAAAAGTCTTGCTCATTTTATAACATTTTAATGATCACAAACTGAGCCTTCAAGCGTGTTTGATTTTTCTTTGTGGCTCTATTAAGAAAAAAATCCTTCACAGATGTGCACACATTTGACCCACCTGTTCAGCCAGCTGTTAAATTTCAAAGCTTCTATAGTTCTGAAAGTCCCTAAAGGATTTGTCAATGCCTCTAACACAGTTTATCCTTTAACACCAGAGCTTTAGCTCTAGTGTTGATGTTCTATGAACTACCGGAACTCTCCAACCATTAACACAATTGGTGTAATTCCAGTGGATTCTGAAGTGCTTGCTGGACTTTGCACTGTTATGCAACACTTTATTAACGTAAATTGTTACGCACACCAAGGGTTAACTGGGTTCATTGGTGTGCGTAGGCCACTTGTTTGGACTGTCTATGACACCAAAGTTGCATTAGCAACTTTCTATGCTCTCCTGGAGTGGTGGGATTATAGACAGGCAACAAGAAAAAGTTGGACAACCTGCTGAAGAGGGTTTGCTCTGCAACGAGAACGTGTTAACAAACAAACAAACAAAAAATAAATGTTTTGTGGGTCTTTAAACATGCTGTGTTTGTTGTCATGACAGCAGTCTATGTGTCAGTAACAAGCAAAACATAGCCAAAGCTGTGCGTCATCATCTATAGTTTTTGCTTTGTTTTCAACAAAATATCACAACTTTCAGCATTTTCATTTATCACTTTGAGTCTTGAAATGTTATTAGGTATTCAAAAAATTGTAACTGTAACTACTGGAATAAATGTGTTGGTTGTCTCTGAAATCTTTTATTCACTGTATTTTCTGCATCTTCAAGCACTTTTTGTGAAAGAGACTTGTTGTAGTGATAGTTTGGATTATTGAACATGGATTGTTTTTGTACTGCAATTTTAGTTGCAATTTAGAGACTAAAACTTTTGTTTGTTGTCCTGACTATGGTTTTATTATTTGCCATCAATGATAGAAACAAATGAATAAATTCATGAAACCATTGAAAAACAATTTAAACAATCATATGTTTATAATTTTCTGTGATTGACCTTTGCAATTATTGTGCTTGGTGGAACATGCGGCTCCACCGGCATATTTCCATTTTGACCCTGGGAGACAAAAAGTATGAGCATCCCTGATCTTACAGAAAAATCTTAGCCTACTTTAAATTCATGCATTGTGAACCCAATTACCACTATGGATAATATACAGCAGCATGTCAGAAAAAGGGAAAACTTTACTAGCTTGAGTTTTATTGTACTAACCACTGTTTAGTTTGATCTTTTTTTCCATTCAGAGTTTTGTCTTTTGTTTCTCTCCTAGAGTCACCATCAGCAGCACCATCACAGCTATCCTGTGTGTCTATGTGTGCACACTCTTGTGTGGTTTTCTGCACGACATGTGCATGTGAGATGAGAAGAAACTAAGTGGCTACAAGAATCTCTTGGAACATCAGCCTCTTGTGCTGCAGGATGAAGAAGAGTCCCACACTGCTGTAAATCAAAGGTAGGTGAGGACTTTTTAGAAATCAGTGGGATCTCTTCTGCTTTGTTGATTGACACTATGGCCGGTGAGATGGAGAGAAAATGATGACTGACAGTTTAGGCAAAGGTCCATCTGCCATCTGTTTGCTGCAAGATTGGCGATGGAGGTCTGTCAGCTCCATGTGTGTGAAAAAAAGGAAAAAAAAAGACAAAGTTGGTAGAAACAGTCGCAACATTATGTGGAATCATGTTTTTCACTAACTGAGTATTGATCTTCAGTTTTAACCCACTGTTGTAAAAATGGTGACCTGGTCAACCCTAGAAATTTAGTAACATAGCCAAGTGATATGCAGCAGTTAATCAGGGGAAATGACAACCCAGCTGGTAGTAAGTTCTTGTTCAGCTCCTGAATTGCAGCACTTTGTCTAGTAAAGCTATAAACAAGATGTAACACTCCCTAGCCACTGGTTATGAACTATTCAGTTGTTTGGTTATGTGATTTAATGTTGTGCATAATAAAGAACATTTTTCTTTAGATTCTTGCAGATGTACATGTTATACGTTAGTCACAATCGCCCTTATGGGTCGATAAAAGCTGTCTGCACGAGAAAAGTTGCAAACCTGTACAGGGTATAAAGGTGGCCTGCATGAAATTTGTATGATCTAGAAATAAGGGGGGCACTATCCATTGTCCTCTGTGGTGTGGCATCAAATCAGCCTCAAGCCTTATTTACACTGGTCTGTGATGCGTCTCTATTGCGTTTACACGCACACAGACACACAAACACAAAAAAATATAGAATATTCATTAATCTATCGAAATGTCTGCGTCAGATGTCTGTCCCTCCAACGCAACGAAGCTCTACTGAGGAGTTCTATTTACAGTCCATCGAAACATTGATTTTGCGGCAAAAACAGAGTAACAGGTTTCATAATAAAACCTTGTGTTGTACTTTCAAAATAAAACTGGTGTGCCAATGTGATAATGGACATTAGCATAGCAAATAACACATTTGTCCATTTTCGCCATGGATATTAAAAAAACACATCATCATTTCTGACACAAAATATAGATTTTACAAGGACTCTAAGGAAGGAAAGGGCAAAGACCTTCATTGCTAAAGTTTTGGATGTTGGTGACCCAGGGGTAGCAGAACAAACCACTCCTCAGGAAGCCAGGGGGAGGCGCAAATGAGAAAATGGAAAGATGGACTGAGCTTTGTGAGATGGACTTGCAATGCAAGGGAGACGGACTACAGATGGACCAGTGTAAATTGGGCTTTACCTTGCTGCTGGTGATGAGATTAATACTCATCCAGGGATATCCATGCTTTTATCACGCCTGCTGTGTCAACACTTCAAGTAAAGATGAAGTGTCAGCGTGCCACACATTTATCTCTTTTTTTTTTCTTTTAAAGCTCCATTCCCAAGTCTGATTTGGCATATGACTTTTAATATATGTATTATCTTGACTTGTCATTTGTTGGAAAAAAAGCACTGAAACCTTTAGTACAATCATTTTTTAAAAATTTGCTCATCCCACCTGTAGGTCTTCATTGTGCGGTCCATTTCTGACCATCTGGGTATTGTGCATGAGAATTGGACAACTTTTAGTAACTCTCTCTCTGCATATTCTAATTCCACCAGTGTAGTAGGTTTGTAACATGATTTAGCTCATCTTGTATTATCAAAGACATTTAACTCCCTCTCTGAGAAACTTCTCAAATCTGAAATAGAGTGGTGCAAGAGCAGGTTGTTTATCCTTCAAGGTAGAAGACTTTTACAATATGACTCCCTCATACTATTGGTTAGAGGAACAACAGACGAACAAAAAGTCAAAATGGTCTGAGGTTATTGTAAGTCCATTGGTTCTTAGCTGGGGTGAACACAGCCTTGTCTGCTTCTGTGGGTGAAGCCAGCGTGTTGAGTTTCAAGAGAAAAGTTGGCCCATGTGGTTCCGATGTGTGAATGGCACCTGGACCAAGATCAAACCTTTATTAATTCTGTGAACAAAAACATCAAATTCACTCGTGAGAAGAGTCTTGGGCTAGAAAATTAGTAAACTGGCAAATCCCAAGAAAATCTCAGTCACTTTTTTTGTGCACAGCAATCAAAGAAAAACATTTTTATAGTTTTTTATTTTGAACACAGATGAAGCACATCTTTAAAAAAAAATAAAGAAGAGAGATTATCTTATCACATAATAAAATGCACAACATATTGCAGGCTGATAAACATGGATGTGAAACAGATGAAGCGATTTCTTGAGGTTTCCTTCATTAAATGCAACCCCTCTAACAAAACAGGACTGTGGCTCGATGAAAAACAAGACAAGCAGCTAAAAAAAACACACTTCAAAACAATCATGAAAAACTGGTCTCCTTTTGTGAGCAAGACAATGTTAAAAAAAAAAAGGTTTTGAGCTTTTTTCATCATCGTTAAATCTTTTTACAGCTCCAACATAAAACAACGTAAGCTGTTTATTGAACCATAATTCTGCAGTGCATGCATGAAAAGGGATTTCTTTATTGAGGTTTTTTTTTTTTTTTTGCTGGAAGGGTTTTGTCCATCCTTGTAAAATGAACCCATGAAATCATCAGTCTTACAGTCTCCCACTGAAAGGGGTTATAATAAACAAGCTGAATGAACTGCCTGGCAATTTAGAGATGACCAACTTTAGTAGGAAAGTTCTGAACTAAATATTGTGTGAAAGAGCATTTACAGGAGTTCATTCTTTCATTCTCTTTTTTTTTGTGACAGACATTATTACCGTCAATCCCTTAATTTCTACCATTTCTGCACCAAATGCTCCTTTTTGACACTATAGTACTTTGAAAGAAGATCAGACATGGTTCTCCTGTGAATAATAAAGACTATGTTCTGTCGTATCCAAAAAAGAAAAAAGATTGCAGTCTCTTCATGTTTTTAACATGTTTTTGTAGCATTTTTCTCGTGATGGAAGAAAATAAAAATTAAGACAGCATTTCTGAATATTTCTTTATTCAAATCAGGAGCAGATAAAAAAGTGCCATTTGAAAAAGCTCAGAATTTTGATCAGATGAGCATCTGACATGGGCAGGCCGAAATCTCACTTCTCCACTCGACTCCTCCTCACCCCCTCATGTATGTCTTTGTTTTTCTTGCCATCCGAGCCGGAATCTGGCTCATAACTGAGTGACTGGTTAGCTCCAAGTTTGCTCGTCATTTTTGTACTTTTTTTTTGGTGGTGCTTAGGTTAGCTTGCATGGCAACATGTAAACAGAGCTCTCAGCGTTGGAGAGGGGAAGGGGGTGATGTTGCTCTGCGCCCTGTCCACAACTCAGAAGCAATTTTCTAATGAGATACTGCAGATGTACAGAAAATATGTTTTTAAAACGACACAAACTTTTTTCATTCATTCATTTTCTGATCCGCTTTATCCGTTTCGGGGTCACAGGGCTGCCGGAGCCTAACCCGGCTACTCATGGGCGAAGGCAGGGGACACCCCATGGACTGGTCGCCAGTCTGTCGCAGGGGCCACAGTAACACACTCCTGCACACTCCCAGCCACACCTAGGGACAATTTAGAGTAACCAATTAACCTACGAAGCATGTTTTTGGATGGTGGGAGGAAGTCGGAGTCCCCGGAGAAGACCCACGCATGCACGGGGAGAACATGCAAACTCTACACAGAAAGGTTGTCTATTGCTGACACTGTTTCAAGTCCCCCCGCCAGGACTTGAAGTGGGAACCTTCTTGCTGTGAGGTGAGAGCGCTAACCACTGCGCCACTGTGCAGCCTGGTTAAAACTACATCATCACAGTTAAAAGACCACAGAGAATGCTTTTACAATAGGTAAAAATTTTGTTGGAGTCGGACTTTAACACAGAACAAAGAACACTATCAACCAAAAGTGCACTTTAATATATTTATGCCATATTGATTTTTCTTTAACTTAATGTTGAGTTTCTCAGGGGTTAAAGGTCAGTAATCGGTGCTCCTTGCAATGCATGCTTTTCTCCTTATAAATGTTGAATTTATGCACAGACTATAACACTATACCACATCTCAAAAATAAAAAAAAAATCAGTTTGAAAAATCAAAAAGTGCTAATTGTGATAAAAACATAAAAGACACACCTGAGGACACACCTACAAGTTTTTTTGTAAAAATAACTATTTTACTCATCATTGAGTGACAATAGGAAGTGCTTCACAAGATTAAAATTTCTTGCACTCAGACAAGAAGTGCATGTCAGTTTGAAATATCTTGTGTTTTTCTTTCTTTATTCTCTATTATTAGGGAAACGTTGGATCTGTTCCTCTAATTTAACATGACAATCTTTAAAAGCAGTTGACTTGGCACCACTGCAATTGATGTTTGTGTGGGAGTGTGTTTCTTTCAGTGTAGACAAAGTGAATCACAAGATGATTTGCTTAAGTTGCTCAGAATGAGGAAGCTTGGAGGTAAAGGAGTATAGATCCAACCCCTTTTGCCCATAAGTGGTCTATCTAAAATGATTTGTTATGTAATTCTCACACAGAACAATGACGCAAAACTTTGCAGCTTTAACATAATGATGTACTATTATTTACTGTTGGCAACAAGAGTAACATAATTTCAGGTAAAATCCCTCAGAATATAAAATTCTGGAGTAATAAATAGAAGACCGTTGTCCTCTTGACTTGATTGTACCAGAAGCTTAATGGCAGGCAATTGTAGCATGCAATACCCCACCAATTACTTTCTGTCTGACACCTGTCTTTCACTTGTATGTGGCTTAATTCTTGGCACAAAACCGATGCAGATGCAGAAGAAAAAATAAAAACAAATCTATCCCAGTAATGCGCACAAATCTGATGTTTCAGTGTAAACAAAAAAAAATGGACACATTTGGAAGTTAATGCCAGCAGCATCAGCATATATCCATCTGCACACAACACACTGACACCACAAAAATTTGAGAACATTTTCTTCATTAAAAAATCTTATAAATAGGCTTGTGTTTTGCTGTGTACTTTTGCAAGAATAATCTTATACATGAAAAAAGATTTCAGTTTTTCCACACTCGTCTCCTCATATAATTCCTATATTGTCACACATGCACTCTGTCTTGATGGACAGATATGAATGTTATGACTCTGGCACTATAAAGCCTGACATTGTACTGTTTGAAAATGGGAAAACAGACCAGCAACTGAAAGGATTATTGGTAAGCACACGTATTTGCAAATTATGCACATCTGCTTTAGCCTTGTAAATCTCTGCCTAAAGTTTGTAAATGTGAATACCATCTTTTTTACTTTCTATTTTTGTCAAAACTCATATAAATTTGCAATAAAAAAGTGTCATAATACGCAGTACAAAAATGTGCTAAAGAAAGTGCTACAGAAAGAAAGAAAGAAAGAAAGTGAGAAGTTTAGGAAGGTTTAGGGACAGAGACTATTCGCCCTAAATTATAAAATGGAAAAATTTGAAGAATAAATGCACTTTTTCTTTCACCTCATTATTCCAGTAATCTATAAATATCAACCAACAAGTAGGCAGCTAATTAAACAAGTTAGGTGGAGTGAGATTTAAGTTCTGTAAACTGAGAGTTTTTGAAAATACATGTTTTTATAGTCCATTAATTGTCAGGTGAGGAGTTGAAGCTGAAATAAACAGGTATCATATCACTGCTTTGGCTTTTCATTTAACAAGTTCGATCAGCATCTACAGAGAGATGCATAAATAATCACTAGTATTGCTCATCTCCACTTGTTCAAACAAGTCGCAGAAAGCAGAGCTAAGCTCACAGTTGCATAGTAAAGACCAATTTAAATTCATGTAAGGGAAAACACACTTTGCATTTGTGTTCCACCCTACTACACCCTGAGGTGGGTTTGGTTTGTCAGGAGTCCAAATGAATGAACTCTTAGTGTGTTCTACAGGGAGTGACTTTCTCTAAGGCATCAGCTAAAATCTGCTGCTGACAGAATTTGACTTTTTACTGACTTTGGCTCAGATGAAGTAGTTTGAGGAGACGGTTTCACTTTTATTGCCTGCAAATAAAATTTTGCATAAGATGAAAGTATGGGATATCACTGTGCTGCAGATGGTATAATATAGCCTCTCAGTATGAATCAGTCTAAGCATTCTCTTTTGCTACTGTGTAAATCTTTCTTCTCAGCCATAGTGCAAGCACCGAGCTGGTTGTATGCTGTGGTCATTAAGTGCCACTTCATCACTTGCAGGACTGAAGAAGATTCCTCTTTTCCAGCTTAGCTGGAACAACACCTTGCATGTCTGATGAACTCCTTCCCATTTCCAAAGCAAGTTATACGCATTTTACTTTCACCCGCACAAGTGTACTGTAAACTTGTGTGTGACGTGCATATGTTAAATGAGCTATTTGTATTTGTGTGTTGACTGAACCCTGCCTCAGGCTGCTCCTGTCTTTGTTAATGCTGGGCCCCCTGCCTTTTTCCTGCCTCCTTTCCCTGCTGCTCCTGAGAAGCAGAGATAAGGTGCACTGATGTTTGTCTATACCCTGGCAGATTACTGAAGTAGACAGGTACAAGGACTCTGGCAGATGGTTCCAGTATATGTGAGGCACAACTTGCTCAGAATGCTTAAAGCTGACCACAAGATCCAGTTGCAAGTGTCAGTCCACCACAATTCTTTTTCTAGATTTATTTTCAGTCATCTGAGGATCAGAGAGGCAGACATTATGTGCAGATTTGATCTTCACATGCTTATAAATCTGCGGTATCGTGTCGACAATTGTCATTCAATAGGAATTGGTCTGGAAAGCAGTCACATAATTGATATATGCAAGCGCAGTTAATTGGAGAAATTATACAAGGCAGATAATAATGACCAGAAAATATCAAAAAAATAATGGTGTAGGAGCCATATATTATCATATTAGCATATTTCCCACATCATAAGGCCCTTAAAAGCCTTTATGTTTTTCAAAAAAAACAATAGCACCTTATAATCCTTATACTACGATTAAATTCTGGTTGTGTTTACCGATGTTGAAGGGATTTTGAGCTGCACTGTGCCCTGTCAAGATGTTTGGTGGAGTGTTATTGTAAATACACTGACGCGGCTAATGTGTATCAGTGTCAGCCTGTGTTTTTTTTTTTTTTTTACATGCTACTAAAAAGGTTGGAAGTTAGCATAGTCACAGTAATGTTTCTATAAGCTGTAACAGTCTATTTTTTACGTGTTGCAAACATAGTTGCAGGTATTGTGAATAGGCTTAAGTGGCTAAAGTGTAGTGTGTCAAACACAAGTTCTAGATTACTGTGAACGCAGTTGAGAAAGTCTGACAGATGGGCTTTCTTCTGGTTCTTTTGCCTCGCTTAATGCTTATATAGGTGCTTATAGTTCGGTCCACCTTGTGAGTTCAACACTAGACCATTCATTGACGGTGTGCCTTTTAATCTGGTGCACCCTATAGTGCGGAGAATACAGTAATGAGATGTGTTGTTACTAGGGCTGTAACAAGTATCCCAGTACTCAAATACTCATGATGTACTCCCAGAAATTTGAGTATGAATGTTTGGAACGTCCAAGATATCTCATTCCAGGTCTTCATAAATATAATAGAGTATAGTAAAATTACAATTCAGACACAGACACAATATATTTTTTGCTCTAAATGCCAGATTTTAAGTTTATAAACTAAAAAAATAAGCCGAATGTGCGGCGCCACTGTCACCTCAGGTAAACAAATCTTCAAAATAAAGTGTGGGTGAAGCGTCCCATTTTCAAAGTAAAACTCTCAAAAGTTTTTTTTTTTTTTTTTTTTGTAGTTGAAAAAAATGAGATTGAAGGTCCCTTAACTGACACAAGTTCTGAAAAACAAATATACTCGCTCCATTGTTACATTGCTTTGATTCCGGCAGTAACTCTTCCACTGTGGAAGCAATTACCATAATTCCAGCAGATTCTGAAGCAGAGAAAAGCAGGCTCGTGCTGATATGTAGCACTGCATGATAGTGAAATAATTACATTATCACCATGAATCAGCTGATTCTGCTGTGGTGAAAAGCGGCTTTGCAATGTTATAGAACATAAAGTGTTGCAGAACTTTGAGGACGGAAAAAACTGGACAACCTTTTTTTAGGATTTGTTGTTCAATGATTCAAAGCAACAGTGATGTTTATGTTGTTTGCTATTGCTGAATTAAACCAGAAGTTTGATGAGAAAAAAAAAAAATACTTGTTTAAAGTGACAAACACAATTTTTGTCTGTTAAAATCTTAGTGTTTTCATCAGTTGTGTTGATTCTGATTTCCTGTTCGAAATAAAGGTATAAAAAATGATGATTTCACTTATATAATTTAAAATTAATGCATCCAGAAAAAGACATATATAATCTCTATTGTTCAAACATGCTATTTTAAAAAGTAAGAATTGTAGGTCGATCTGTGAATCGTAGAGCTTGAATTGTAAATCGAATCAGATCTTCAACTCAGTAATGATCCACACACTTAGTGGTGACAATTTTATATGGCGTGTAAAGGTGACGTGAGGCTATTCAGCGACACAAGTTCATTGGTCAGAGAAAAGGCAAATCTATTTGTTTGTTGACCACAATTGGACATCTGGGTTTTGTCTAATTGTACATTATTCCATGAGTGTGCAAATTACAGAAGCCACTGAACCACATTTCCCTCCTATAGGATTAAATAGATGAGGAAACAAGACGGATTCCTGTGTCATTGTTCTCCCAGCAGCTATTATGACATTCTTTAGTATTTTTTCAGACTCAAATTAGCAATTATTATATGAATATGTTACTGCACATATAGAGTTTTTTGAAGAAACAGTGCAAACAATAGTTACACACTGTGTTTTTACATGTAAGAACTTGTCTCTTAAATATTCACCCTGAGAGCAGTGAACCTGTAGGGTATGATAAAAGGAAAAAGAATTTGTGTACAACTCCCTAATTAGTCCTTTTTAGTTGTGCAAAGAACATTTCTTGGAAGAAACTTCCTGTATCTCATACTTCAAACTTGGAAGAGAAGGAACCAAAAGGAGAAAAGGAGCTAAAACCGCATTTGTTCGAGGTTCATACTGCGTGCTCAAGAGATCTGGGATTTCATCTGCATTATACCTTTGTGCCTAGGCAGATTATCTTCTGAACAAGTACAGAGCTTCTCCGCTGAGAGAGGAGCGGCTGAGAGAATTAACAGAGTTGATGTGCCGCAAAAGGAGAACAACGTAGACAATGATGGATTAAAAAAAAATGTTTCCAAACGGAGCACTGTACTCTCCAGTTTTTTTTTTCTTAAAATGTTTTTGTGCTGCTATTGTGCAGAGTCTTTTATCAACCATTTGGAGGGAGACATAAAAAAAGCTACCAGCTTCCGTGCATTTGTGTTATTTAAAACTCTGAACTTGTTGATCTCGGCTTTTTGCTTTAGTCCTCGTTCTACCTTCAGTTCAGTAAGAGCCGTGCTTTGATCAGTCTTTTTTTTAAGAATATTTTAACCATTGTTGGGACACTTTGTTAAAATATGGGGGTGATTGTGAGGCTGCTGGCAACACATAAAAGTTTCATTGCACTTTACCATGTGACGTGTGAATCTATGTAAAACTCTAAAAGTGGAACAAAATAATAATAAAAAAAACCCTCACGTGTGAGCAGGACTATAGCACAAAGAAATGTTCTTATGTACTTATTTTCTCAATCTAGAATACAAAACAGTATCTGAGTGCATCTTCCACATGTTCACTAAATGGAAAGTTGCTGTTTCAACCATAACTGAACAGTATATGAGTGAAGACTTGTGCTTTGGGCAATTTTCAGCTTGCAGTGAGTTGCAACATGTGGCTCAGACGGTTAACCATGTATAGCGGGTAAGGTATGGAGTGACTCAGACAGTAGTTTGACGTCAAAAATGAGAGAATGATTTTGTTTGATCTCATTGAGTGAGAAGAAAGTGCTTTAACTATGGTGATTTGTGGTAATTTCGTACGCAAATGGAGCTCCAGGTTGAAGGAGAACTTCAGCTACATGTCTGGTTGTTTTTCTTGTCTCATTCCTAATTAACCAACTTGCCGAGAAATATGCCAACTTGACTGTGAATGAATTGATCTTACCTGGTAAACAAATCAAGCGTAACCTGTAAGACGCGCATATTTAGTGTTTTGTTTAGGTTTAGAATTAGAATGGTTAGAATTAGCGGATAACGTAAGGGAAGAGAAGACATGAATTCATTGACATATGTGTAAATCACATTTTGTAGTGATGATAAGACACTAAAAACCACATAGATGCTAGAATGATGAGATAAAGTGCTGTCTGGTTCACAGTTTTAGCCGCATTTAGCGCCAATTTCAGCTCGCTGCTGCTTTCGAATGTGAGTTAAAGCAGCAAACAGCAGACACACAGCTGATCCTCTGGCCGGGACTGCGTACCTCCGCCAGATCTTTTATCAGTTCGCAGTACTGGACCATGCCGACTTACTTTCAGACCTGATTGTGAGCAAGTGTAGTACTTGTTTCATTGAAATTAATGATCTTTACAGATACACTCATGCCAGATCAGAGGCTCATTGTACTAGAAAGAGATGCTGCTGGTGAAAGATGGAACAATGAGAGGAAGTAAATGTAAGTGTGCTCTGACTGAGGAGGAGTTAAGGACAGCAGTAGTGAGAAATGGCGACGAAAACATTTATTTAGAGATGTGCAAAAAAGCAAGAGACAAAGTGCAAGTTTATATAAAAACTATTACAAAGAGAAACACAAATCTTGGATATTAAAAATGGTTGGAAAAGTAAAGAAAACGGATGATTTTGGAACGTTGGGATTTTTTAGATCAGTTCTGAAAGAGCAGCAGGAAGAAAGGCTAGAGGCTAAGGCGAAATCCGCTGGTGTGTAGTGAGGGGTGGTTGTGTTTCAGCTTTTTGTAGACATTTTCAATCTCATTCAAAAATTGGAAGGACCAGCAGTCACAGTCACACTCAAACAGGCTGCCGTCTTGGATAAACTATCTGATGGATGGGACCTCTGTGCTTTGCTAGATCTAAAGATTATGAAATAAAGCTGGACGTGGTCAGGTGGTGACATGTAGGATCTAAAAGTGCCCTTTTTTAAACATGTGCTTTTCAACTGAAAATATGGCTAAGGCAACACTCTCCAATTTACTGGTGAATTCATAAAGCTGCATATGTTTTGTAATTTTCTATTACATCATGGCTTGTTTTTGCATCTTACTTTTAAAGTATATTTTAACCCTTTAAGCTATTGTTTAAATTCTTTCGTCTACCAAAACTCTTCAACCCTTGACGCAATTAACGGAAACCAGAGGATACTGAAGCTGACAAGCTGAAATGCAACACTTAACAGTCGTGAATTGTTTTTACAATCTATGTAAATTATCTGATTCTGACACAGAAAAAAAGAGGCTTTGCGTCACCGTGCAACATTTAACGTTACGTTTTAAGAGCCACTTTTCTCTGCATCATCATCAGCTGATTTTGGTTGATTGCATAAATGGTTCACATTTTATGGTAGGTCAAAGAGCATGTGTTATTTAAGTGTTTCCAGCAACATCTCCTGTGTTATAGAGTTAAATCCTAATTTTTACCTGCAGTTTTACCCTGGAGTCCCTGGACTTTAAAAACAAGGACTGTATTTGTATTCACCTGATTTTAATCCACTTTAGATGGAGAGTTTGGATGAATGGTAGCATCACCTGTGTGGTATTTCCATTCCTCCTTTTAGCTTTCCCTGAGCCATGAACAACTCCCCCATGACAGCACAGAAGGAAAGCAGATGCTAATAGTGGGAAGACAATTTACCATTAAGCAACCCCTGTGTCTGCATGTGAGTGACAGGTACTTATCAGAGCTCCAGAACACTAATCAAAGTTGAAATGGGGTCAGTTTGAATTAAAGACCAACTAATTAAAATGTCCAGAGTCCATGCCGGCCTCGTTTTCAGTTATCACTTCAAGCACAGCTTAGAGAGAGACGTTTGTAAGGCCAAACATTAGAGGAACATGCTTTAAAGCAGGGATAGGCATCTCCAGGCCTTGACGGCCGCATTCCTGCATGTTTTCCTACATTCCATGCTCTGGCATGTTCTAATTGGCTGGATACACCTGAACCAGGTTATCAGTCATGAGTACGGTTTGGATATCTGGAAATAAAGGCCTGGAGTTGCCTTTCCCTGTTTCAAACAATCTGATACACCACAGATACCCTCAGCGTGCTTAGTCACAATCCCAGACATGTTCTATGCTATCTTAAAGTAGACCCCAGCCTCAATCCTTAGGGGAAAATGATTTTATCCTGTGTTTGATGAGTTCCCCCTCATTATCTTTTTTATGATCCACACCATTATCCAACTGCACCAATGTTTACTTGTCAGAAAATCAAGACTTTTATTTTGTTATAACTCAAGTTTCTGTTTAAAACCATTTGTTGTAATGGGTCTAAATTTGTATTCACAACAGGGTTATGAGTGCAGAGCAGAATGTTTAGGAGTTGACTCAGTTTGGGTGGGCGTGGAAGCTCCTCTGACCTGGCTGATCTGGTGTTGAAAAAAACAAGTGATCTCGGATCTGTTTGCCTGCAAAGTGAATGGCCATTGATTACTACGCACAGCACCGCTGTCTGACCTCCAACTGTTACACTGTGGCCTACTCTTGAGAGTGCAGTGTGAAAGCAAAAGACACCAATTACTGGAAAATCCCAACAGCAGAGTCTGCCAGACTGTCCTGATATGAAAGTAATAGAAAAAATGCAATCAGAAAACAAATAAACACTAACATTCTTCATTAAGATATTTTTTTGTTTAAAAAAATTAAGCCTTTTAGGTGTATCTGCACATTTTGGGGGTATTTGGTTGTGCACAATGTCATGCCATGTCATGCCACAGCACTTCAAATAAGTCTACTAAACTTTGTGTTCCAAATTCCTAGTTTGTCTTTTTTGTTCAGTATAGTGCAGGTTCGTCAGTGGTGCAGTAGTTAGCTCTCTTGCTTCAGAGTGAGAAGGCCCTGGTTCCAATCCCAGCTGGGTCCTTTCTTTATGAAGTTTGCCTGTTTTCCCTGTGCATGCATGCATTTTCTAAAGGCTCTCTGACTTCCTCCCACAGTCCAAAACCATCATTAATAGGTTACTCTAAGTGTTGCTATGTGTGTGGGAGTGTTTGTGTGTCATGTGACAGACTGACAACCTGTCTAGGGTAAACCCTGTATTCACCCAACAATGGCCAGAAGAAGCTCCAGCAACCCAGTGACCTTGAAAGGAATATAGTTTAGGAAAATGGATGAATGTGCAGGTTTACTGCAACTCTTTCAGTGATCAGTGGACAATTAAGAGGTGATACAGCTTTGAGAATGCATGATCATTAATAAAAGGCTTTGTACTTGTTATTATAAGAATTTTTTGTTGAAATGCACAAAACTATATCACCTTACTGTAACGAATGCAACAATAAAGAAAAAAGTTATTTTGCTTAGAATCCCATTCCATGAATCCTCCACTTTCAGAGTTGTCTCCTTTTTTTCAGTCAGTCAGTTTCATTTTGTAGTTTGGGAACTCCTTGCATCTCTGTCTGATTTTTCACTGTATCTTATTTAAGAATTATTCAAGAACACACAGCAAACACTGCAACTATTTTGAGACAAAATTTGCCAAACAAAGAGTTTCAACATGTTCAAAATTCTGGATTCACGATCAACGTGAGGACACCTGCAATCATTCTGTTTTAATTGTGCTCTGATTATTCAGGCCAGACACTTCATGGTCCCATCTGTGGATTGTTGTTTGCTCATAAAACAAAAAAAAAAAAAAAAGAACATGCCTGGAAATGTTTTTTTTCAACCTTCCAAAGGATGACACCAGTTTTTGGCAGGTTGTTAACACAAACCTAAATGCTTTAGAACAGTAAATTAAGAAAACTTGTGTTTTGAGACAAGTCTGCACTAATACTGATGATCGAACCATTAAGGGCTAATTGTCAGTAGTTTGGTTTTTATTTCCCAAATTTTATTATCTTGTTTGACTTAGTTTCCATGAAAGGAACAACACAATAATAATAATAATAAAAAGTTGTTGTCATATACATAAAATTTTATTTGCCTAAAACACATCATGCTCCCATGATTTTCTTTGCATCATTGCATTTGCACACGCGCACAAGTCGAATTTCTCTTTTTTACCAGCTTTTATCCATGGCTGTGAAGACTGTCACAGAGAAAGAAATAAAGCATGCAGTAGGGCATCCATAAAAGCTTGTTCTGCGTTCTGCCTCCTCTCACTTTGTCTTTGTGGCTTGCCCTTTTCAAATCTCTCATTTTCACAGCTTGCTGGTCAACAAAGACTCCGTGGATGTTGCTGTGGGTTTGCTTGTTTATGTGCACGCTGCAGTGGCATGAGCATTTGAAATGTTTCATTTGTGATGGAGAGGCAACTTTTTATTGAATCACATCCTTTCACCGGGTGGGAATTTATTTGAAAGGCCTAAATAAATTCATGCATTTACACGTAGTTATGAAAAAATCTGCAGGGCTTCAGTGACAGTCATAAGCACATATTTTGTGTTGGGATATATTCCTTCTTTATTAATTTTTTTTTAATCCCTGAAAGTCAAACAATTTTTTATTTTATTGGAAAACTGTTTTCAGTGATCATTCAATTATTAATTTTTTAGAAAATGAAATGAAAAAGCTGGCAGTTGTTCATCAGAAATTTGCCTCTGAGGATAGGAACCATCCAGTTGCACAGTTTTGCACCAGATGGCTGCTCAGATGAGGAAAATGAAGACGTTTATGGATCTATTTGGCTGCAAGTGGATGCATCGGAATTGGAGTGGAGAAGTGAGATGTTGTCCTGCCCATGGCAGTTGCTGACACAAACCTGAGCTTAAAAACCCCCCCAGAAACTCAAATGCATTTTATATTAATATCATTTGTCTCAAAATTGCAAATAGTGAATTTAAAAGAGGAAGAACATATTTTATTTATTTATTTATTTATTTATTTGTTTATTTGGGGGGGGGGGGGGGGTGATGATAATGTCTGAGTATCAATGCAGTTTTGGGGGGAAATTATTGTCCCTCTTCCTGAGTCATTCATATTAAGCTACAGACTAATATTTTTTTCCCAAATGCAACTACTTCTTTTACTCTGCTACTGCTTTTGCTCCTAATCCAATTTCATTTAACTACTGTGTTTAGTTTCTTGATGTCAGAATCTGTGTTCCACTAGTTCCTCCCACTCTGTTCATTTTTAGATCTATTGTAAACGTGTTTCCTGTGGTCTTTTAATTTTGTTTCTGCCAGTTTTAAGCAAAACTAAAAACCTGTATTGTTTTCTAGGACAGTTTCTGCAGAGTACCAGAAGTCCATTAGAAATTTCTTTATTAGTTGTGGACAGTACAGTTGGCATGGAAGTAAGCCTCTGCTCATTTCCCATGGTCCCTTTGTCCACACCTCTCTCGCTAGCTTGCAGCCCCTTACAATTTGAAATTAATGTTAGCGGTACAACTAAAATGACGAGCAATTTTGGAGGTATCCAGCTGTGCGATTTTAAGATAGACGGGAGCTTGGAAGAGCAAAATGAAGACCTTAATGGATCATTTTGTCGACAAGTGGATGAACCAGATTAGGGTGGAGCAGGGATCTTGTGTATTTTCAACGGAACAAATACAAATTTTTTCAAACTGCATTTTTTTTGTTTACTCCTGATTCACTACAATTTGAGTAAAGATATACTCAGAAACACACTTTTAATCTTAATTTTCTTCATCTGTCATCCATCATGAGAAAAATGGTACAAGCACAAGTTAAAAATACCAAAAACAGTTTTCATTGGAGTGGGTCTTTAATCACGCATCAGCATGTCTCAGTTTGGGTGGTGGGGTGCTGACTCTTGAACCCTCAGTTGCAGATTGCTTTGGATTCTTATTCTTTTGAGTCCTATCACATTACGTTTCTTTGTATCACCACATCCCAGAGGAGGTTAATTTATTTTTAGCAGTTTTTGAATAAAGACATTTTGGTAACAAAGTTGAAGTTAATACTCATCAGAATTCTTAGTTACCTTGCAGTATTTTGAAATTAAGGCTATTTAAAAAAATGATTTCCACTAATTGCTATTATGCCATAAGTGCAGTTTATTGCTAGTATGCAGTTTTGAACATTTTGAGCAATCTTTTACTTTCAGCTGCTCCCTTTAAGGGTCTTCCCTGCAGATCATCTGAGAATCATAATTCTATCCTCAGCACCCTCCTCTCTCACACTAACCACCATTTTGTCCTCCTTGATTGCTTCCATGAACCTCCTCTTTGGTCTTCCTGTCGGCCCTTTTCTTGGTAACTTTCACAATGGCATCTTTTTACCAACATAATCAGTGTCCATCTTCTCAATGTGTCCAAACCACCTCAATCTTTTCTCCTGTATTTGTCTCAAAAGAATCTCACATGAGCTGCTGCTACTGATGTATTTATTCCTCATGCTCTTCACTCCCAAAGAAAATCTCAACATCTTCAGCTCTGCTACCCCAGCTAGTCCTCCTGTCTCTTTCATGGAGCCTGTAGACCAGTATTGACCAACCGTGGTCCTCAAGAGTCCTAATTCTGCCTGGTTTTCAGCTCTCTTTGACTATCTTTCTGCTGATTGGCTGACTCAGGTGATTCCACATCTTGATTGAATGAACAGACTTGGTTTGGTTAGTTGGGACCAAGCAGTCTCAGGAGAGCTGGAAATCAGCCGAGGCTTTTGAGGACCACGGTTGGCCAGCCCTGCTGTAAATCAACAATGTGGCTGCTCTCACCACAGCCTTTCCTTTCATTCTTGCTGAGACTCCTTTCTAACACGTCACACTAAACACCTTCTTCAAGCCATTCCAACCTGCTTGCATATGTCTCTTTACTTCTTTCTCACACTCTCCATTGATCTAGACTGTAGACCTTAAGTACTTAAAAATCCACCCCCTTCTTCACCTCTCCTCCCTGTAACCTCACCATTCCACTTGGGTCCCTGTCACTCACACAGATAGTTTCTTGCTGCTAACCCTTCTCAGAGGAAATCCACCTCTCGAGGGGTTCCTCCACCTGTTTCCTGCTTTCATCACATATCACTATGTCATCTGCAAACATCATGAGCCATTGAGATTCCTGTCTAACCTTATCTGTCAGTCTGTCCATCAATACAGAAAACATGAAAGGGCATTAAAGCTGATCCTTGGTGGAATCCCACCTCCATCTCGGATTCCTCTGTCACACCTAAAGCACATCTCACCACTGTCTCTCATACTGTACGCGTCCTGCACAACCAGTCTGAATATATTCATTATATACTCATATTTTATTTTGGGATACGCTTTTTTCCACATTTCCTAATAAACGCCATGAACAAATCCCTTATTGGAAAAAGTGGATTAATCCCGTAATTCTCAATCATGTCCTTCAAGTTCAGGAGTGCCAGTAGAGAAGTGTTTCCTTAATAGCTTCAGAGAATGTGATCATTACCCGGTCACCGTCTGTGACAGAGGCTGCACCGTCACTTTGTGTAATCATTTAGGTGTGTTTTCTCCCTTGCCGCAGAGTTTTTTTTGTTCTGAAGGTGTCTGAGGCTGACTGACACTGAAAGCAAATCACCCTAATGAGATACCATGGTGTTGCGTGGAAATGATTACCTTGGGAGGAAAGGCATTAGATTGATGAGGGCAATCGCTGCTTTCTTTCATATGATGCACCAGCACATCCACCACCAACATGCCATTTAGGCAGAGACAAGTCTCTCCCTCTCAGCCCAAATGACCCATAACATTTCCTTGGGGAGGTAAAAAGAGGAAAATCTGTGCTACACCACCTTAGCCTCAAGTGGCTAAATCAATTTACGCTTTGTGCTTCCTACCAGAGGTTCAATTTCCTTAAGTCATCAGTCATGACCTGCCTCTATGCATGTTGATCACCATGACAACCCAATGTTGCCACAAACTACAGGGGCACTCTTTGCATGGGCATTTAGAATCTAATATTTGTTTTTAGTGCAAACATATAATGTTTAATGCTGATTTGTCAATAACTGAAGACATTGACTCCATCTAAAATAACTGCAGTGTCTTTCCATTGACTGTTTTACCTGGGATTCTAAAAAAAAACGTCCAAAAAGTTTAGACTCTCATTAATCAGGACTTAGTTGATTGCGTCGAAGGACAGCAGTGATCTGGAGGGGGAGCTTCTGGAGGTGAATGCAGCAGGAGTTTAATAGCTCAAAGTAGAGAAGTCATTAAGGCAGCAGATTACAGCGGCAGTAACAGTAGCTCTTGCTTTGCTCCTATAGAGTAATTAAGCAGTTTGTGTTTGAGACTGAGAGTTCCTTTTTTTTATACTTATATTTTAGCACATTTACATATCTCTTAATAGGCTTGTAAACATTGATGATGGATACATAAAATTACGTATTTTTTTGTTTTTTTAAACATCGGTATAGATTATGGTAATGAGATAGATAAAAGTCAGTATCATTACCCCAAAGATTTATCAGCACTCTGTTTCACATGGAAGCAGAATTGTTGGTTGAGGAGAAGATAAGGGGGTAGGAGGAGCTGGCAGCTGGTCTGCGTGCTGGAAGCAACCCGAGAATAGATGAGATTTTTCAGCCACTTAATTTTTAAGACCTGTACATTTGGATTTCACAGACACTGAAGGGATGAGTTGAATGCTGTAATAGTTCATTCTGTCATTCTGGAGTAAAAGGTCTGAGGAACGGTCTGTGTCACAGAGAAAGGTCTGTGAGCTTCATCTGTCCGACTACAATAAACACAGTCCAGTTAGACTTCTGCTCCGAGGAGAATGAAGACACAAGTGAGGAACTATTAAGTGTGTTTAAAATGTAAGTAAAGATAAATTCCAGTTAGACATAGAAAGGGCCAAGAACCATGCCACATAAGTTCAGAATGACCCAAATCCAATAATAAGGCTTGAATTAGCAAGTTCAAAACAATCACACAACTTTGTGTTATGACCCGGTTAAGTTTCTTATCGTTTCATTCTGTTCTTCAAGGATTTAGTTTGTTTCTCTTAGTAAAGTTCATAACAGCGAAAATTTAAACAATAGTCAAAACAGAAATACAGTTCTGTGTCGACACAAAGGTGACAATTTACAAAAAATGAAAGAAGTTTATTTGTTCAACCAAAATTAAAACATATAAACTTTCACAATGTGTGTGGATCATTGAGAACCTCATTGGCTGATAGGGTGTGTTAAAGGGTCATATCAATAACTCTGCTTGATGCTTGACCCTCAGCATGAAGGGGGGGTTGGAGCTATGACTGAAGCTCTTGACTGCATATGAGAACTGAACTGAGTGACCCCCCCCCCCCCGATTTTGCATACAAATGTATGAGAATACATATATGCTTATGTGTGTGCGTGCGTATATTTACACATATGTCTTTTTTTTTTTTTTTACTAGTTTTACCGGTTTATGGTTTCTCTTAAGATAGAAAAAGTGTCTGATATGCATGAAAAACAAACTAGTGCGCACAACAGTGTGTGTACAGGAGACCTTTTTATACGACATTGCATGAGCTCTATGCTTTTGTTTGCTTTTGTTTGGTAAAACAAAGCATGAGCTTTATTTCACCTTTGGATTCGCCTACAACGACATTCAGTTTTGCTTGTCTCAGTCCTCAGTCTCTTTTGCCTGTCAGTGCCTACGTTACCTCTGATGGTCACCTAAAACAACTTCTACAGTCATGTGGTTTGTTTCTGCACAGGGGATACACTAACTTTGATCAACTAACTGATCAACTTACTTTCTCATGTGGACCAGATAATTTCTTGACTGCACAAGAAACCAGTACAATCTTTTGTCCCTTTAGTTAACTTAGGTGTCTAAGTGTCCCGCTATATTATTGTACACTGAAATGACTTTTCCAACATTGTGCACTTCAAGCTGACATTTTAGGAATCTTTGTGATTCCTGAAGTTCTTTGTCTATTGCAGGCTTCTTTGATCATGAAGTGTTGGTAAAGTGAATCGGATGGTAAAAGATTCTGGTTTTACAGAGGTTGTCTGTCCTGTACAGGATCTCATTTGGCATGCTGATACAGCTCTGGAGAGGCTCCTTAGGGGGGAACCATGCAAAGCTTAACTCTGCAAAGTGATGCTTCAGTCTCTTAAGTGTGCTTGCTCTCTGTTGATTCTTCATACAATACAGCCTATGCTTCAGAAAATTCTGCTTCAGGCAAATCATCACATGAAATTTTCATTTTTAAAAATGTCTTCATGGAGCTCTTGTAATCTCTTGAATATCACAAGTAGATAATTGGTTCAGTAATCACCAAAGCCTTGCCTCATTTTAAACCACATAGATTGTTATGGCTTTGATTTCCTGCACTTTGTTTTAATTTATTTTTTCTGATTTTATTGGAAGCCCAAGATTTATATTTCTGCTAAGTAACTTATCCATTCGAAATTTAAATTTATTTTACAGGTAGAATGGATAACTTTGGAGAAGCATTTTGTAATGAATAATGCAGTTGCTCTTGAATGCACATTTTATATTCTAATATTTTACAAAAAGTATATAATAAAACATCATCAGATTTAAATATTTACAAAGAGAAGCTAAATATAAGCTGATGCAGAATAATTTCACTAATTTATTACTTGAATGTTTTTCCTGACTTATTCCGGTTTGTAAGTATGCTTAAATGGCAATGGATATTTAATGTGTCAAAAGGAAATAACTGCATGATGGATTGATTTATTGCATATCAATATTCTACTAATGTGTAATTTATCTGCAAAATATTTTCTTTAAGATCATCATATCATATCATTAAAGAACATAATCAGTTCAAAAAAGAATTATTTTGTGTTTTTAACTTAATAAAAAAATCCACATAGTCTGCAATGAGGGCATAAAACAACACAGTTCTCACATCTTAGTTATTGCAAAGGGTAATAAAGCAGACTTATAGCCACGTACTTTTAGTTCATCTTGAAAGAAACAGATACAGTGGATTAACTAATAGGTAAAGAAAAAAAGACTTAACACAATATGAATATATTAGACTATCCATATCATACAATATACATAAAGTAAAAAACGTTTTTTGTTAGAATACATAAAAGCCACAATTTTCAAACAATCTCAATAAAATACAGACTTGTAGTTTAAACACCCCACTAAAAAGTAACATGAGATAACAAAAGACAACTTCCTAAAATCTTCACTTAGTTTTTTTTTTTTTGTTTGTTTTATACATTTACTTATTTGAAAATTCAAAGTATTCTGTTTGCGTAGTTTTGAACTGACCTCTATCCTGTTGTTGGCGTCAGCAGAACAGACTCATTTGGCATAAATTAGGAGAATGGATCTTAGATTGGCCTGTTCAGATTATAGTACAGTCGTTTTTGTTCATTTGCACAGGAATCAAGCAGCAAGAGAGTAAAGTATCTGATAGGACAGGTTCAGCTAATTTATTTCCAACTCTTGAATTTCAGTGAATTGCATCAGCCACAGATTCTGTACATAACCATTGACACAAACTCTTGTCACACAATTTCTGAAACTGTATGAATTCCCAAGAAATCATAGCAGCCAGATAAACAATGGGGTCCAGGTAATTGATGGTTTACAGAGTTTTTTTTTAAATATATTTTCAGTGTGTTCTGTGACAGGGGCACAGGTGCATAAATATAATATAGATCTATGGATCCATTAACTTTTGCATCTGATTAACATTTCCTCCTTGTTTTTTTCTGTTTAAACTGATACAGTATTCAATTTTGAAGCTTAGAGTAATTTAATAGAACTTTTCAAGATGACAATATTATTTCTAATTTTCTACATTTTCTGTTTAAGTTTAAGCATGTGTAGATGTTCATTATTTAGTAAAAAAAAAAAAAAAAAAAGGAAATTCTTACAACTAAAAATGTTAAATGTCTTTAGCTGTTCTGAAGAAAAAAAGTGTTTGAATGAATGATCATCTCCAACCTAACAGTTGCTTTGTTAACCCTGCTTTATGCAGTTCAATTCCTTTGTATTCTTAAAAACATATCATGAGTCAAATATTAATTTTAGCATCTTAGATCTGGAGAGCTATGCATTTTGAATTGTGGTGGTGTGTCTTTATGGTGTCTTTCATAATAATTATTTTTTTTTAAATTTTAATTAGATGCTTGAGTTTAATAATGTAGGTAATTCAGCTGCTTTAGTCCTGCCTTCAAACAGTATTTGAGTCATTACCAATTGTTGTCATTTCTACACTTAAACCATTAAAAGCAAATTATGTTGCTAAAAAAAAAGGAAACTAAACAGAATGTATTGCCCATTGTTCATAAAAGCACAAAACTTAAGAATAGGCTAATGAATACGTGTCATTGTAGATGGATGGATGTTACTTGTGGTCATTAACTTTAAATTGATCAAAAACAGTTTTTCCTTTCATTTCTAGACTGTAATCTGTGCCAGATTCTTTCTTCTTTGGGTGACAGCCAATGACCTCCAGACATGAGTGACCATTACATAAAGTGAACAGTACAGATCGTCATTTTTAAATGAATATATTCAAACACAAAGGCTGAGTCCGAATTGCTTCCCCACCCTTACGGCCTCTCAATATCCCTACATTTAGCCCTCCATGCAGAGAGATATGGACTTTGTTGGAATTCCCACCCTACTCCTACAAACTACAAAAAAACAATATAGTGCGGCACTATCTAGTTCCCTCGATTTTAAAAGAAATGTGGGCACTATGCTCACTACATTTTTTTTTAAACAGCGTATACGGCATCACAGATTTCACTAAGTGAAAACCTAATCCATACGAGCATTTTACAACAACTATTTATGAATTAACTATGTTTTAATGATGAAAAAATTGATGGTTGACTAAAAGGAAAACATTTAAATTATTTTTTTGCTGAAATTATTCAAATGCAATGCATTGTGGTCCATATTCCCCAATCTAGTGAGCAGCAATGCACACTGTTGTTTCGCAGAGAATTCTGGGAAATTTCCAGGGCACTCGATTTTGGAATTGTAGATTCGAAGAGCACTAAAAAATGGCAAACCTACTTATAGTACACTATATAGAGAGTAGTGAAGGAATTGGGACATAGCCAGTGTCTTCCAATTTTGACTTTACTACCACTTGATGATGTCATCAATAGTTGCCAGTCATCTTTGTTAGCGTGTAGCTGCCAGAAAATACATAACAGCCTCGGTTTTATAACTTTAAGAAGTCATGCAAGAGCAAATACTCAATTAGGTGTCACATTTATAGATAACATACTTATACTTAAATGCAAACTTCAGTGCTTCAGAGCACTCTTATGTGAAGAAATGTGATTCCAAAAGCACGGATCCCCCTACTGGCAGAGGGATAGCCAAGCCAGCCCCAAGTCACTACAGCTCCTCCTTGGAGCAACATTGAAGAGCCAGAGGGGTAGGGAAGCAATTTAGATTTGGCCAAAGTTGTCCAAAGTGGTAAGTAAAGTTACTTTTCTTTTTTGTAATTATAATGAAGTAAGATGGTTTAATAAAAATTTAATTTTAATAGCACAACTTAAAATGAGCAGCATCTTTTGCATTTCAGAAAAAGGCAGGGTTAACAAAAAACTGTAACTGCAAACGTGCAAATATCTTCATTTGTGTGTAGTGGTATGAGCTCAGCCATTATGGTTTTGATAAGAATTTTTATTTACAAAAAAGAAAAAGAAAAGACGTCCTCTCGTAAACCAAGACAACACAACAATAAAAAGCACATCAAGTGACATGGCAAATGGACATACTCATGGAAAAACAGGGAGCACAGTGTCTTTTCTGTGGGAAATACATTCTATTTTCACTCGCAGTGAGCAACAGCGTCCATGCTGTGTCAAACAAACTGCCACCCTTTTGTCCCTCCATCTCTGTGTAATTGCATCCTGGACTCTTTTCCACACAGGCCAGATTTATCCTGGCCGTGAGCCTCAGCCGTGCAGCACTAACCACATGTCCTTCTTGCTTACCTGACACAGCTCATTCCTCCATCAGTGTGACACCCACATTCCGCCATGGGGCCTCTGTATCTTGCTTCCCACACACATACAGATTAAAAATATACAGATAAGCACTGGCACTTTTAGAAGTAACTACACTCGTTGCATTAGCCGCTTCAGGGCAAAGTGTGAGACGATGTGCATTTTCCTCATGGCCCTGCAACATAAAGAAGGAGGTTATGGTTCAAGGCACTGTTTGGCATGATGCTTGGCAGAAAGAAATGGAATCACCAGCATCATATATTTCTATTATTATTATTTGACTCGTGGATTTGAACCTACACTTACATTGTTGTGGACCAGCATACTCATTCTCATTATTGGTATTTCTCTGTCTACATCTTAAAAACATTGTTCCCAATTTAAAGATGCTATGAGTTCTTTTCTTTCATGGCATGTATATGCAGATACCATCACTGATGTTAGTCATTCTGATTTCTACATCACTCTTAGACTGCCGTTTTTTTGAGTAATATCAAATAATCTCAATGATGGTAAATGTTCCTGACACGTGACTTCCTGATGTTGTGCAGCTCGTGAGTGGCTCCCACCCACTCACCTGTAAATGGTAAATGTGTTTACCTGTGTTTCCTGCTGGACGTGTTCACAGCTGCATCCTGTTAGTTGATGGTGTTGGATGCCTATTTCAGTCACCTTGTTTCAGCTCTCTGTGAGCTGTTGGTCTGTTATGCCATGCCATGCACTCACTGCTCCTTGGGTTTGCTTTACTGATTTGTCCCTGTTTCCCCTATTTTGAGGTGTTTTTTTTTTTTTTTTTTCCCTGACACAAAAAAAACTTCAACTTGTCCTTTTGGGCCCAAGCCTTCCCTGCATCTGGGTTCTTGATTTCTAATCCGTATTAGTTCTGTTCTTATCTGTGATCTGAATGAAGGAAAAGTTAGGAAATGACAGCTGTGATGCTTGAAAAATGGGCAATTAACTTGGATGAATGGTTAAAAGGGTATTTTACTGGATAGTATTACAGTATTAGTGAAGGCTTATTACAGTATTATTCAGTGACCATTAAAAAACATGTTTTTTCTTTGAATATGCAATTTTTGAATCTGGTTTAACTGAGTTGCAGTGTTGTATGTAGCATTTTTGAAATAAAGTATTTTCTTTTAATTGATTAAAATCATAGACATTAGGATAAACCTTTTTTTTTTTGTTTTATGTCTGCCAAAGCTCAAAATGGATTTAATCTATATTAAATCTATATTAAATGCAAAATGAAATGATTATGATACTTTGAATGGTGAGAGTGAATATAACCAGGAGTAAACGGGAATGCATCAAAAGTTGAAAGTAAAAAAACAGCAGCATCAATTGAGATTATTGGCAAAAACATGTTAATGGCAAAGTCATTTTTTTAAAAGAATTGTTCAGTTTTATAAAAAAATTAGAATATGAATAATAATAATAATAATAAAACCTACAAACAAGTTTAAAACAATTTAGAAATTGTAAAAATCTGTCATTTTAGACAAGATTTATTTTTAACATAAAGCTCCTAAACTAAGGAAAGAGTTTTTGTTTGAGCAACTACTCATCTAGAGCTAGAAAAAAGAAAGTTTATAAAGATATCTGCTGCACTTTGGCCTGCATTGTTTTCAAACTCACTCTAAAATTTTTATTGAGTTGCTGGAGCATTTTGAGGGTGGTACACCCAACACTTTTCAAGAGTATACACTGTGTAGCTGAAAATCTCTCATCAGCAAATCTTGCTTTATGAAAAAGTCAGTGAAGATTCTCATTAATCCAACTAACATCTTGAAGTTGAGTCATGGCATCTGACTTAAAATCTCTTTCCTGGAAATGTTTCGCCTCCATCCGAGTGGCTGGATTCGATCCACTTGTATCCTCTCATCAGGGACCTGCTGTCAGGAGACGCAGGTGAGCCAGTTCTTCACTTGCAAACTGTGCTCGCCATTTTTAGGAACCAACAATAAAATAAAAACATGTTCACCAATCTTTTTTCGTAAATGCAGTTTATATGAGTGACTTTTAGGGTCTATTCAGACTAGACACATTTGGTTCATTTAAAGTGAACCTAAGTTTGTTTCCCCCAATAATGCAGAACATATGTTCAGTCTGAATACACCTAAGTGAACTCTGGTCCGGTACCAGGAACCACTCCCTGACCCATCTTTTGAGGTGGTCTTGATTCGTTTCCAATCGGTCTGAGCTTTGGTCCTGTCTGAGATTCCTCAGTCTGAACCTAATTTGCTCCTGAAGCGGAATAACTGGACCA
Organism: Oryzias celebensis; assembly: GCA_014656515.1. Classification (NCBI taxonomy): domain Eukaryota; kingdom Metazoa; phylum Chordata; class Actinopteri; order Beloniformes; family Adrianichthyidae; genus Oryzias; species Oryzias celebensis. The sequence goes on along the minus strand of BNCR01000012.1, from coordinate 64,655,443 downwards.
AAACGGCCACCGTAGCCAATAGTCACGTGATGTAAACAGATCAGGAATAATGCAATGGATGAGTCGCAGACAAATGTAAAGCAACGTTTGCCAAGTTGTCAAACAGGAAAAAATGTTCCGACTCTTTACTTGTTGAACGTTTATTTTAACATTGCTTCTGACGAGCTTTTCTGTGTGTCATCACTGCGGCACACGCCTGCCGCTGCTGTGATGTCATCCCAAATGTCACTTTATAGTTCTTTAACAGAATTCTCTTAAAAACAATGCCATAACAATACAACAATGAGACCCAGCAACTCATTGAATTGTGGTTGGATGAATGCAGGTTCTTAAAAACATCTTTTAGTGAGATACACAATGTTTTTCACTTAACCGACAATCTATATTTCTTAAACACCTTCATCCTATTTTCAAAGCCATCGTCTTTCCCAGAAGTCAGCAACCAGAGTTTTTTTCTTACGGTGTGCATTCATTTAAATGTGCTCGGTCATAAGGGTTGATGCGGAAAGTAATGTACTTTATCTGAAACTATAAAGTTTTAATGAAAAAGAAAGTTGTAGTGTTTATATGTGTGGGTGGAGTCACAGTGACAGCGCTGTGTGAATGGACCCGTTCCTTTTGACCATGGGGGAACAAAGATCATTGTGAGAAGAGATTATCACTCTTTTCAAATCCGAAAAATACAAACAGATGACAGATCAAGTGCTTATTGTTATCACATGCCACTGACCAGGGGTCAGCAACCTTGCCAGTCATCACCTTGCAACATGCCTCTGCCAGATCAAAGTAGCAGTAAAAATTGTTATACCTCACGGATCAATGGAATATCCTGAAAAGGATTGCCAAGCACAGGAGTTCCATAATTTCAGCTTCTAGTTCCTTTGCCCTGCCCTTGTAATTGCCAATGAGTGAAGAGATTTTTAGTTATGTTGTTTTGTTTACAAGCTTCAGCTCCAAAAAGGAAACTCCACTTGATGGCAATCTGAATAGAGGCCAAATGCAAGGTTCAGGACTCATCGTATGACTTTAGTTTACTCAGCATATGCTAATAATATCTTTCTCTATTAACTATTTATATGTTGTAGACGTTTTTATAATTATTATTATTGTTTTTTTACGTATAGTATGTATTTTATGTTTGTCTTTTCTTTGGTGTTTGTTTCTGACAAAATCCTGCACTAAAAAGACAGCAGGTGATGCAGGCAATGAAAGAGTTGCACTTTTTCCTTAATAAATAAACAATAGATCATTTGTTTATGGAGGATTTTTACTGTTGGTATTACACAAAATTAGGAGTAATCTCAAGTGAAAAGTTCTTTGGTTTGTTTTTAATGTTTTATTAACACCTATTAAATTACTTTCACAATAACAGATTTTAAAAAATCTAATCACTCTGATGCGTTTCACAAAGACACACACAGGATGTCACACACCAAACAGAAATGAACTTGATGCTGAAAAACAATCCCAGGAGTCCAAGCTTCATAAAATACCACAAGAGCAAAGAACAAAGAATGATTTGATTTGTTACTACTGAAAAGCACAACTTTTAATGTTTTATTTCCAGGCTTTGTCTCGTTTTGCAATATGTTAATATTTGTATAATTTTGACAGGATGTATTATATGGAGAACACAAGCTTTTGGGACATTTATAAGTTAATTCTTTTTATATAAAATGACTTAAAAGTAAAGAAATGTTTGTGTTTTCTTGTAATGTTTACCTTATTTCTAACTAATCTAATCTAAACGTAAAAAAAAAAAAAAAAAAAACAGTTTTAGTTCATTTAATAAATCTTGATTGTGCTCGGTCAGCAATCTAAGGTGTGCTTTGATTTTTTACCTCTGTGTTTTTGAATTTCAAACCCCTGCACTAAGACAATGATTTTCTGAATTTCTGTTTTGAAAACAGAACAGTTGTAGAATTTAATGTCAACACCATCTAAACAATTTCATTTTACTCTGGATGGTCTTTCTGGGTTTTGAAACTTGATACATGAAAGCTAAACTTATGCAGTATAAGAATTTTTCATGTTATGCCTTTCACTGAAAAAAAAGAGAAACTATTTGAACTTTTAGTGTTTAAATGATTTTTTAATAACCAGTTGTTGTTGTGATTTCCAATTTTGCCCTGTGTGATTAAATTGTATGCAAATATTTTCAAAAGCCCTCATTGATAGATGATTTAGGAGACATTTTCTGGGATTTACCTAACTTTATTCCCAGTAAACCTTCAAATTAAACAACAAAAAATCACATTGTGCATTTATCCAAAAAACTAGGCTTTATTAAGCCAGTGGGGTTTCTTATTAACATATTTTTTATCCTTCATTCTGACAGAAGCATTTCACACTTTCCGTGCACGTAACCTATATAGTCAGCACAATGGCATTCAAACATTTTCTCATCGGACTCTAATCACATATTCCCAAATAATTTCCATGCCCCCCCACCACGACCATAAGAAACTAGTGCTACATAAAAAAGCACATGCAGCTCTAAGAAGGAGGCTAGATTAAAGGAATGCTCCATCATTTATTCACTCCTCACTTAGTCTGTGATGCCGTTAGGTGGTCTGGCTGTTGTCCTCTGAATGTTTATTAGTTGTGGTGCTCTGGTGCATTTCAATGGATATGTCAAAGTTTCCTTTCGGCTGTATGGTAAAGATGCTGCATTCTGGGCTACCTTAAGCAAAAGGATGGGAGGTAAATTATTCTAAGATCATGGCAGATTTTTGCTCAGGTAATCAGAGTTGGACTCTGAGTATGCATTATAAGCGAGCTTTAAATGCACTGATATCAGAGCATCTATGGTTTGAAACTGCAATGTTCTTGACTACAGGCTCCATCATTTCACAGTCTGTGTCATTTCAACATTGTGCTTTTTGAAAGCTTTTGTAGATTTGAAAATGCGGCAAACATCACACAAAGGAGTACGAGACAATGAGGTTTTCTGCGAGAAATAACTCATCTATCCTTTAATCGCACACACTTTGCTGTTTTCAAGTTCAAAATTATGACGATAATCTGGCCCTATCTAAAGAAACCTTAATTGTGTTGAAAGATACAACATATAAAAGCAATCCATTGATGATCCCTGACATTTGTTTAATATTATATACACGCCATCCTCTCTTTTTTTTTTTTTTTGGATGATTGAGTAATTGCAAATGATTGTCATGAGGCAATCATTGGATGTTTTCAAAACAAAAAAAAACTTCAGTTTTAGACTCAAGTTACACTATGAGAGTAAAAATACTACACAAACCATGTTCTTTTTAATTACTTAAATAATAATAATAATAATAACTTAAATCAAGGATTTATTGTTTTAGTTCTATGGAGTCAAAAGAAAAAGGCCTTGATTACTATTTCTCAAAGGTTTTCTGACGTAACTTTTTTTAATTTAATATTATTATTATTATTATTATTATTTTCCACACTTGGGTCACAGGGTTGCTGGAGCAATGTTACTGTTGGATGAAGGTGGGGTACACCCTGGACAGGTTGCTTTTCTATTGCAGGGCAGCTTATTTTTCTACATAAGCAATTACAAGCAATATTAATTATATGTAGAACAGTTTGGAATTTTTCCCGATCTACTTAGCTGTAATCGTGTTAATGTGCCGGATGTCTTCAGCAACAGGATTATTTCCCAGACATTAAGGCTTCATTACATTATTATCAGCAGATTAGATGCAGGTCACTGGAAAATAGCTAGACAGAAATGAAGAGTGACGTTTGGTATTACTGCAAATGACAAAAGCTCATTGATTTTTCTGCTCTTATAAATGCTGCGTCGATGGTGGTTTGATAAAATATGCTCATAAATGCTGTTTTTAAGGTCCATCTGTTGTTTGTCACACTGCATTTGTAGTATGCCCTCATGTATAGTAAATACTCCACAATACTATTGCAATACTTTGATTTGTCCTATTTTATCCTTGTATTTTCTGATATTTAGCTTTTGGCATTCCAGTAGATCAACTGACCCAATGCGATTAAGACTCTTCTCTTGGGCATCATTAAAGTTTCGACTAAGTTAAAGTTATTTGCAATGATGCCATGAGGTTAAATGGTCTCCCAGCTTTGGTTGCTTTTGCACAATTAAAGCAAGTAATAACAGCATCTTTAGACCCAAATATTTCTTTGCAAGAATGCTATTTTTCCCCATTCAGGGATTTCAGTGTCTTTAATTATCAACAAGCACTTATCATTAAAAAAAAATCTATTATTAACTCCACCAAATTGTTTTGCATACCTTCTTCATCCTGTCAGTCATTGAAGTCTGCAGAGGTTTCCTCAGCCATCAGTGGGTGAAAGGAAAGACACTTGAACCCACCAGGTCAAGTTTGGCTGCATAAATTATGTTGCTGCTAATCGTGAGCTCTCTTCATATCTAAATGTCACAGTTGAAGGATAATGCCACAGCTTTCTATTGACACTGTGGATGATGCTTTGTTCTACATCTGATTGTATTAAAAAAATAAATAAAAAAAACAGAGGTCAGCACTGGTTTTTGTTAATGGGCAGTTATATTTCACTAGTATATTGCTACACAAAAGAGGTGTAACTCAAATGTCTATTGACATCTATACAAAGCATGGAGAGTAAATTCATAGTACGTATACTACCACCACTGATGGCTATTTGAATGTAAAAAAAGAAATACTCATTGCAAAAGTTCCCCATAGTCTCAACAAAACGCAATCGACTTGTGGGCTTTTATAAATTTGTTGAGTCTGGGCCTCTAACTTGTCCAATATTTTGCAGTCTTTGGCAAATAAAATCCTTTACTGACAAACTGAAGATTGTGTTGTCCTTTTTCAGCACCCTGGCACCATTCTTTGTTTGAAAGTACTAGCCAACAAAAAACACAGTGCTTTAATTTTATCCTTTATGTCCTCGTGTTTTTTTGTGATTTCTAGAAACTCCACAAATCAGAATAGTTTGCCAGTCACCAAGTGATTATTGTGTGATTAAATATTCATGACATCTAGTTAATTAATTTAATTAATCTAATTTTAATCAAAACCTAAAAGTTTTAGTAAAAATCCACATTTTGAGGTATTTTCATTTAAATTTGTGACATTGAGACAGATCAGAAAGATCAAAATATAATGAGCTGGGTTGTCCCTCCGGATTGAGAAATACTGTTCTAATTTCACACAGAAAAGTTGAAGCATCCTTCTGAAAAAAAAAAAAAAAATGACCACAAACTACTTATTAATTCCAAAATACATATGTTGGCATACTTTATTCCACAGTTTGCTGTTCACTGAAATCAGCCCTCTGTGTACCCCAATAACTTATACTCATCCTATACATAATAGACAAAAGCTGTGGCTTTGTTTTGGTTTTGTTCTGCAACTAACCAACTAACCAACCAACTAACCAAATAACCAACTAACCAAATAACCAACTAAACAGATAACCAAGTAACTAACTAGGTTTCCATAGACGTTTTTTTCTATCACTGTTCTGCCAAATAATATTAGGTCAGAGGTTGCTTTTTGTGGTTCAGTTACTGTTCTTTCCTCCATATCATTCTAACTTTGAAGCCAGTCAGTCGCTACTTCAGCTCTCGTCTCCCCACATGAGATGGGCAAGAAATGGTTCGAACAAGAACATATATCTTGTCTTGCAGAGGAGAATATGTGCAAACACTCCCACATAATGTTGGTAACATTGTGTTTGAAGTAGGACTTCAATTGGACACCCTGAACAGTGTGGAACTCAATATCCCACACAGTGCATCACTGCTCCCTCAGATCAGCATTCAACCATTTTCCCATGTGACCAAAGCTTGGAAAGATTGCAGCACACTCATAGATTTATGCCGAGTGAGGAGCAAAGCCAAACATTTGGTTGTCACAACATGAAGGTTTCAAAGTGTATTTGTGAAGCCAGGGGATTATTTCTTGATTTTCTAATTATGTATTATAGAAAACTGTTTGGCTCAGCACAGATGCTGAAAGACACTTTCTTCCTTACACATGACTGTTTAATACATTCGATGATTAATTCAGAATAACTGAGATTAATTTTCATGCAATCCACACATTAAAAAATTGGCACAGTAAGACATTTTATGCACTTGGATTTGCATTAAAAGTTTCAAAAACTTCACAACTCTTGATCTAGAACGGAAGATTTAGTATTACAAAGTGAGCTGGAAAATCTGCATTGTAGTTAATCATGACTGATTAATAAAGGATCTGCTTGTCTAAGTAGATTGTAATGTGCAAACTATATTTTGTGAGTGAAAAAATGATGTATTTTTTAAGTTCAATTTGTCTATCTTGCTTTTTTAAAAAAAAAGTCCAGCATCACAAAGTCAAACATATCATCATGACTTCCATAACAATGTGTAACATTCAATGTTATTTGTGTAAAAATCAGCTTTCGTAAACAATAAAATCCTTTTTATGCAACTGTATATGGCCTTTCTCATAATTCACATGAATGGATAAAATATGGCTCTCACTATTGTAGTGTAACAATGCATGTGCAGCAGCACATCAAGGCTGTGTGCCAGTATGTGAGTTAATGTACATCTGAGAGAAGCGGAGAGTGATGCAGGTCATTGGAATGTAGACAGGCATTCAGGCAGATGCTGCAGGAATCAATCCCAGTGTAATGGTTTGCAAGATCACAAGAAAGCCTGAATTTCTCACCTTGACTTGTTTTGAGATCCCGTGGGATGTTAAAGAAGCCTGTATTCTATAATAAGGATTAGTCATTGTTTTGCTTTTCTATTAAAATCCAAGAACAATATCTGTTGTTCCTTGAAAAAAGGACATGCATGCCTATTTAAAAATTTACACCAGAAAAATATGAAATCGAGGACAGTTTTTTTTTATTTGAGTATTTCATTTCTTGAGGCTCCACTAAAAAAATGTTTGCAAGACATTTAAATACATTACCTGACATTGAAAATGTAGGATAAATCAATATCTTATAAGAAATGCAAATGAACGGCTGTTTAGTATGAATTGCAACTTCTTGAACATTTTTTTAATTTATTTCATTTTCATAGCATGCAACAGCAAATTACTTAATATTCTAGAAAATAAAACTTATTATCTCTGCCCCATTTAACTAAACCAATGGAGCTATCCTTACCAGATATTTATCTTTGCAATGCAACATAAACACATCAACTGGCTGGCAAAAGCTGACACACAAAAATAAAACATAGAGAAAAAAGCAATAACAAGAAACAACAAAGAAAATACACAAAATGCCTCAGAATTAATGTTTTTTTTTTTGGTAAACATTGTTTACATGAATAATTTAACCCTTTAAGTTCAGAGCTCTAGCTCCAGTATTGAAATTTTTTCGACTATCTTAACAATTAAATTGTTAACGCAATTAATATAATCCTAACAGGATCTAAAGCAGAGAAAAGCAGCCTTGTGTTGATGTGCAACACTTTCAATAGTGAAGTACTTATGGAATCGATGTGACTGAGCTGATTCGTGTGGTTGGAGAACAGCAGCTTTTCACTGTTACACTAGTAAAGTGTTGCATATCGTGCAAAGCCGATATAGAAACCATTTGTTTCCAAATGAGCTAATTCACGTTGATTGCGTGTAGAGTGGAAGAGTCATGGTTTGTCAAGGAGTGTACGTTATTTAGGTGTCTTCGGCGACTTCTCCAGTGTATAGTGGTAAATGATATGAAAAGGAATCACACTTTGGTTAAAGTCAGTCCTGACCTGTTTTTTTAAGAGAACTGCTTATAAAAATGAAAAACATATATATACTTGTTTTAAAATGGAAGAATAAAAATTTCAAATGTACACATAAACATTTTCCCAGCAGCTCACTCATTTTCACAGTTGCTAAGACTATATCTGAACCAAAATTGGAGCTAGTATTTTTCTTCTCCTTTAAACTGATTATTTCACATTTCTTTAAGTGCATTTTTTATGATACATCCTTTTAAATCTACATCATTGTCTTTTATGTCACTTTCAGCCTCTGTGTATTGAGATCTTTATCTCACATACCTGCTATATTTATTTACTGAGCAACATTCAAATATTATCCTCAAATTTACAAATGTTTTTTTTGCTCTGATTTTATTTTGATAAGAAAAAATAACGTAAAAGAAATGAATAAAATACATTTTACCAATATTTAGGGCGCAAATGAGGAGAGCATATTGCACACATTTAAAAATATATGTGGGTTACTACAACATTGTTTATAAAAGGAAAATAAATGCCACTTGCATCCAGAAATTCCACAGTTTTAAATAAAAAAAATCAGCATAAATAGGATCAGACACATTTAAATTTGATGTTTAGTGAACAGGTATTGTTTTCTCTTGGTGAAATAAAACTGTCTTGAAGTGAGCTGTCTACTTCAAGTTATACAAGAGCTTTTTTTTGTGCTGTCAAAGTGATGCTTTATCCAATAAATGGACATCGGTTGCTGTGAATCCCCCTGACACCCTTTACTCTACAGTGCTGACAAGATAAAATTACCTCAATGGAATTTGGGGAGAAGAAACAAAACAAACGCAAAATGCCTGCATGAAAGCTCTGGTATACACTCGAAAACAACCAAGTTGCATAAACAATCCCCATTTATGAAGCAGTTTGGATCGGACACAGATAACAACCCTGTCCAACATGAAGCTGCACTTTAATACAATTGGACCTCCAAAGAATCTACAATCAAATCCATTTTTAGTCAGAGGAATTGTAAGCATGAACAGACATCCACATTCAAGTTCATGCACGTCAACACAAGTAAAATGGGCCTTTTTTAAAAATAGTAATGGAATTAAAAAAACAAAAACGTACCCTTTTAGAATGGCTTTTACTGCCCCACGGTTGGTGGTATTTTATTTAGTTTACTTATTTGATAGCATTCTCATCTGTTTTTTATGTGTTTTACTTCTCTTTGTAATTTTTTGCTCTTTTTTTGTTTTTGTTCTTAATATGCCTAATTTCAAACTTACTTTTGTTTTTCTTTTATTGTAAAGCAATACAATGTAAAGTAGAATTTCTGAAGGAATTAGAGAGTGATTTAATTAATTAAATATATCATTTGTTTGATACCATTCTAAATTGTTTTGCTCTTTGGTAAAAAAAAAACAAACTTCTGCTGTCTAAAAATGTTTCTTAAAACTGTTTAAAAATCCATTTGGGGAGGTGCTGGGCCTTGTCAAGTAAAAGCTCTTGAGTTTGGTCAACCCACAAATCACTTGATTACAAGTCTGATTCAAGTACCAAGTCTTTTGGTATTTTTGTTCCCCAAATCTTCAAAATAATCCAGTTTTTGACTCAGATCTGACTCAGGTTAAAGTCGCCTGGTTTAAGTAAATCAAACCTCTACAAAATGCAAAACGTTTCGGGAACCAGGCTTTAGTTTGACTCAAATTTTTGGAACAAGCGAAAATAATAATCTTACAAGGATTAAGTAATAAAGCAACACAAAATGTATTTCAGTAGCTCAAAATACTGGGAAAACGGACATTAATAATTTGACCAGTGGTTTGTGTAACTTTGAACATTGTTCAAGTTGGCGTTTAGTTAGGCATTTAATTAGAAAAAAGTTTACAGTCATGTATTAAAACAAGACTGAATCGAAGCATTAACAATGACATACTCTGAAATGTGGATGAACACTTTGTGTTTGGAGCTGCCAGGAGGTGTAGAGGCTAAGCTGAAAGATAAAGAACAAAGCTGCAGTGTGTAGGTGGTACCCACGCATCCCAACTAAGCTTAGCTGGTGTTGGTGCATTAGCCACAGAATCAGGTTGGGGCCAGTTAGTCTGAAATCTCTTAGGAAGGGACTGATCAAAGACAGGGTAAGGGCCACAATACAGCTTATACTCTGAGGCAGTAACGCAAAGGAACATTTATACCAGCCAACACAAACAAATGCAGAACCCACATGCTACCCTGGCTTCTATTGATTGATTTCTATGTCTCTCCCCATTTTATACACCTTCACTCTTCACAATGCAGACATTTCTCTATTAGCAAAGCATTGCAGTTGTTTGTAATGCAGCACCAGCCAGTCACTTTAAAGCTTTGTCAATGTTACGTTGCAATTCCTTTACTTTGGTGACCAAATTCCACATTTGCTTTGTTTGAAAAGTCACCATGCCCAAGTAACATAAACGTATTAACACAATGCTAACATATGTTGATGCACATGAACCTTCGGCTGAAATCCAAATGAGAACCAAAGGTAAAGCAGACTGGTGCAGTCTCTGTATCATAACAAGATCTAACCAGGAAGTGAGTTCAATTCCATTTTGGTTAAACTGGTAAAACCAGCCAAAATAGTATAGATCAGGAGAACAAAATACTGTTGAGTTGAAGCATGTTTTGATCACATAAAAAACTGGTATCGTCTCAGAGAGGTAAAGAGGCTTAATTAGTAACTGTTTACTTGAATAGTTAACAGTTGCATTTTTAGAACAGTGCTTCTATCGTGCAAACAGTGTGTTTAAATGTGTTCTATCCAGGTTTTGTTGTAAAAATTCCAAGTTACTTCTTGTGGATAAATACCATCTGAAGCTTAGTAATAAATTTTTGCTTCGCAAATTGGACATTTATTTATGCTATATTTGTGTGCCTTTCAAAATTATAGGGGAAAAATAGATGGATTTACTAAATGGGTTATTTTGAAATGTGCTTTTCTCAGAATGTGCTTTTGTGTGTGTCCTCGTGTATGAGTGTGCTTTCCCTCATTGTGTGTGGCTGCACATACTGTATATCCTTCATGAACCTGCCATTCATTCTGTTTCCGTCAAACACCAGCACATTTTAAACTGACAGGTAGCTGTGAATATGTCAAGTCCAATGATTAATATTTTTCCATTTATCTGTCCATTTCTCCTTTAATCACTCTGTCCTGACAGACTCCTGGAGGTTTGGGTGCTTTCACTTGTCTGCGCTATAGGGGTCTTCAAAATGTCAGATGGTACAATGATGGGGCAGGTCAAACAATCAGAAGCAAGTGACCAAAGCTTTGATTTGTGATGTTTTCCCCTTTAAATGATGTGATATGGACCATCAGTCAAAGGTAATCACGGTGACAAACAAATTGAAATAAATACCATGCAGCTTTTTTAAATGAAAAACAAATGTATTTTGTAGGAATGACGGATTCTAGCTTGTTGCATTGTTGTTTCATTGAACTAAATATGGCGCCTAACAATATTACTTCACATTATGTCTGAAAATTTGTTAAGTACTTTTAAGTTGAATGCTTTATGATCTTAATGCATTCTTCAACACACATTAGCAAAAATGTGTTGTTGCACAGGATTTTCACTTTAAGAGGGATTGTTATGGATAGTGGATAGCATAAAAGGCCATTGTTAAGATAAAAATGCAACTAAATGCCAAAAAAAGTGTCTTTACCCTTTTTTTAAAAACAGAAATCAGACTTTCTGAAAGGTGCCTGACACTGTTTCATATTTGTCATCTTCCAAATTCTATTGCAACTGCCCATTGCAGAGTATGTCACTTAAAGTGGTTTGCACTGCAGTCCATGAACTTTTTTTTCACAATCCACGAGAAAGAGATTTTAATTTCAAAATGTTCACTGCTAATCTAAATGCTTTGATTTGACACGTTTCCTAGCAGCTACTTGTGTTTGCATTGTTTATTTTATGTTATTGTTATTTTTTATTCTATTTCCTTTTTCAAAAAAGTGTCACTTTTGGTTAGTGATGCTCTTTCTTTTAGCAAATGATGTTACTCTAGTGTAAATCTATATGCGTGAGTCGTTTCATTGTTTCGACAAAAAGAAAAAAAAAAAATACAAACACAGGCCCTTCAAAATGTCTTGGCATTTTAGACTTTAAAATAAATGGAGAAACCAAACGGAAACCAGTTTTTGGCAGCAGTTTCACTGTTACATATTCATGCTTTTCCATTGTTGTAAAATAATTGTTTTTTGCAGAGACATGAATGTAAAGACATGCTAAAGAACAGACAGCCCTACCTTCAGTTGGTGAATATGGGAAGTACAGGGGAGACATCTCAAAAGAGTAACCCTTTAAGAGCTTGAGCTAAAAAGTTATAAACTGCTTTGACAACAGCTGAAGTGAAACACCTTCAGTGAATTAAAAGGGACGCCACCCATATGTCACTACGAAATAAGAATTTAGCTTTTAAACTTTTGCATTTAATGGCTGCACATTATGTACATACTGTAGATCCCAAAATTGGTCATAGAAACACACATGTTTTAAATGTGGAAGCCCAAATGCAAGTTTACATAGACTTTTTCATGGAAGTGCGTCACAGAGGGCAGTGTGAACGTAGCTTATTACTTTCCTTATAAGGTCATTCCTTCTGTTTATCTCCGTTTCTGCTGCAACTAACTACAATAATTCTCAAAAGTTGCTCCAACCAGTCTCTACATCCAAGTTTTGATCCATCAGAATGGGATTGTCTCTTGAGGTGTCAGTGTCGAGCACTCTGCTTGTGATCTGCCTTCCTTTTTTGGGGGAGGGATTCACCTGATCTCTTGGCTGTCAGTTTCTGTGAGTCAGTTTCTAAGTATCTAAAATACCCTAAGCCCGGACTGTTTACCTGGATTGAGTAAATTTGCTGAGTATGACCTGGTCCATAACATGAGACTGAGGAATTGTGTAGTGGAGTGTGTTCCGGTAATGAGAGCGGACAAGCAAGAAGAGGCTTTATTTACTCTGCCGGGTTTGATGAGGAGAAGCCTTTCCCAGCACCCACATAGCTTTCTGCTCCCCTTATAAACAGACGGGGCCATTCTTCTGCTGCATCTTCTGCTCGTTGAACTGAGAACCTTCATCTCTAGGTGTTTGTTATTCTCTTGTCCATACAAAGAGGAAGGAGGCAAAGGCTAGAAAAATGTTAAAAAGTAGTCAAATATAAAGTTTAATCCATTTCAAATGACTTTGTTGTTTCGGGAAGGCTTCCCATAGTCATACAATGACAAATTTGACACTTGTGAGTAACAAGTAGTTAATAATTAATAGACAAATATTAGTAATTGTATCTAAAAAAAACAAAGTAAAATTCAGAAATAAATAGGTTACATGTCATTTAGTGCATTTAAGTGAGAAAAAGTTTAAAACAGAAAATAAAAATAAATAAATAAAATAAATAAAGCTGCTTTAAAGAGCTAGATCACTCCTATTACAAAGTTTCTACTGCTCCTCTGTGTTTTACAAGCTGTATGGCAAAGTCTGTGTCCTGAGGGAAGCCATTCAAACTCAAAAGACAGAATGTAGGAAGAAACTCTGGAAACTCTCTGTCCTGTTCTGACAGTCTGTTGATGACACAACTTTGTCAGACATCAAAGAGGCAGACTTTGAAAACTCTCAGCAGAGTTGGCGTTCTGTACAGATCCTAGTGAGTGAAAGAGTGGGCTGTTACATTTTCTACAGTAGAAAGCGGAGAGAATATCCGTGTTGTTTTCGAATGATTTCAATTTTGGGAGTAAGTGCCATCTCCAGCTGTATTCCTTCAAAATCTTCTGTTAGAAAACTTACTCAAGTTGTCAAAAGTAGTCCCATTGTTTGGTTTGCTTAGCGTGAACCAGTTTTTGCTTCCCCCGATAATCCAGAACAAATTTTTCAGTCTAAATACATCCAAGTGGACCCTGGTCCGGGACCAGGAACCACTCTCAGACCCATCTTTCGATGTGTTCTTGATTCGTTTCCAATCGGACTGAGCTCTGGTTTGCTCTTAGTTTTTCTTGGTCTAAATGGGCTCTGTGCTCGGAGCGGAACAACTAAACCAAAATTGCCATCTTAGCCGGGATGTAAACAGAGTCGCAGAGAGTTGCTGACAAACATGAAGCAGTAACCATCTTTGCAGCATACCTCCACCGTACCAAAGTAGCAGTAAAGTGTTGTGCCTGATGTTAAAACAGGCGTTCAAAATTGGTCAGGCAAACATAAAGTTTAAATAAGTGAGGTATCCCGACAAAAATTGCAAAGCGTAGGACTTCCATTATTCCTTCTCTCATTACTTTGCCCTGCCTTCGTAATTCCTGGCCAATGAGTGAAGCTATTTTCACTCACTCTTCTGAAAATCTCTGGTTCGAAATAGAAATGTGTGGTAGACACCAGTCTGAATACAGACCCAAAAGCAAGATTCAGGACTCTATCCGGACCGAATTAAGCTGACTCAGTTCACACAAACTGACTTTTCTACACTTATACTTTAGCGCGGTTTCTACAGTCCTGACCAACTCAGACTTTTATCATCTTTTTGGGAGAGAAGGTCACGTTTGTCACGTTGATTCTTCACACTGCTTTACAAAGTCCTGCAGAGCTGAGCTGTAGTTCTTGAGAGGGGACAAAACAATTGTACTTTCTGCAAATATAACAATGTGACAGTGCTGTTGTGTAGATCAACATCCATCGGTTTAAAGGATGTACAGGAGTGGACAGAATGAACCTTTGTAGGGAGCCAATAAAAGTACAGGAATGAATTGAATATGAATTATTTACCTGCACTCTCTGTAGGTTAGAAAGTCAGTTAGCCAGACAATTTTTTTTTGAGGTTCAAATGTTATGTCAATTGAATCGTTTACAAAAGGTTGTCTCCTCAAATGGCCAAGCGTTTGCCGTCATTTCCAGTTGCAGTATCCTGCCTGAGTTGTGTTTTTAGTCCAGTGGTGCTTTTTTTTCTCTGTGAACAAGAGGAGGAAAGAGGGAAGAATTTAGCTGAATTAAAGGAGTGATTTGAAGGAGAGAGGTAGGCTGAAACTGGGGATGAAATGGTTTTCTGAAAGGGATTGGAAAACAAGAAAAGAAGTAGAAAATGGAGAGAAAGCAGGTGAAATATGGAAAAGGTGGCTCTCATTGATATTCTGTTGCTGCCAAGTGGAACCAAGCATGTTTCAGCTTCTTTGCCTCCTATTTTGTGATGAAACTCCAGTTGCTGTAAATGAAATTTAATCATGGGGAATTTCCACACAGGTGAGCTGTGAAATTTCTAAATAAGCCTTGGTATGGGAGCACATGTATACGCATATGTTCGTTTTTCTGTGTGAATGTTTGCATCAGTGTGCATTTATTTCTCAAATTCGCTTGTTGAGATTTTTTAAGATGTTGATTTATCTTTGGAAATGTTTTTTCCCTACATAAGGAAAACTATATTCTGCAAACAAATATTTTGTGTCAAAGTACCTTTTACCATTAAAAAAAAAAAACATTGCCCTTTATTTATGGCAAAAAATTCTTTCTGTCATAGTTTGTTACAGTATATGAGTCATGTTTGTTTTGGCTTTGTTCTTTGCACCTCTATAATCTGTTTTTGCATTTCATTTCTGTTTTGTTTTATAATTTTACCATCTGGGAAAATCTACTTATTTCTTTCATCCCTCCTGAGGCCTCAGGTGAGTAGAACCTCTGCCCTCATCTTATTTTAAAAATCACAATTTTAAGCTCGAAATACAATATAGTTGTAAGCATACATTTGTATCTGCCTTAAAACCTGTATAACTAAGAGCTACTATGTTTAGCTTCAAAGGAGGATTTTAGCAAGAAAACTACAGGTCAAGCGATACTGAGGGAGAACACATTTACACTGAAACTGAAAATATATGAAGACACAACGGTTTCATAAAAAAAAAAAAAAAAAAAAAAAAAACTTTTACAAACAACTTTCTATAAATGTTGACCCCTTTTCCTGTTATTCATTCTGCTCCTTTGGTCCTAAAATAACTAATTTGCTTCTATTTCTTAAGAGAAGAAGCTAAAAAAAGGTATTAACACACACACAATGCTTCATTAAAAATACCTACAATAGAAAAGAGTGTAAAGCTTTTTATTCCCCATGATGATTTTAAAATGTATTACAATAATGAAAACAAGTTGAAATGTTTTGCCATCTTTTGAGGTTTTAATGTAAAAAAAAAACAAAAAAGCCATGCTGGAGTTAAAATAAACCTGTCACCTGGTCCTCTGGCGCAGTGGAGGGCTGCTCTTCTGGATGGGCTAGGGCTTATACGCTGTGCCCTGTAACTCTGGGCCCTGATCTGGGTTTTTGGTCAGACTGCCGGGCAGATCTCCTCCGTCGGCTCTTCAGTACGGGTGCGTGGGGGCCTTGTTTTTTTGAATTTTTGTTGTGATGC
Organism: Oryzias celebensis; assembly: GCA_014656515.1. Lineage (NCBI taxonomy): Eukaryota > Metazoa > Chordata > Actinopteri > Beloniformes > Adrianichthyidae > Oryzias > Oryzias celebensis. Next base: position 64,639,343 of record BNCR01000012.1, on the reverse strand, counting down.
TTAAGATGTTTTTGCGTCGAACGATTTGTTGATGTGATTTGCACTTCATGTCCATTGTAAAAAAAGAAAAATAAAACAGCAACAGTGTCATTATACTAATACAACTTAAAAATGTTATTCACTTAATTTAAGTTAATGTTTTCATCATATACAGTAACAAAAGGGAACAGTTGCAAATCATTCCTATTTGGGAAAATGTTTGCATTTGTAACGGTATTTTGTAGGTTTTCAGACATGGTTGTTGATCATCTCCTCTGTCCTGGTGAATATTTAGGTTGTTGTAAGAAGATCCATCGCAGCCTTTCCCTTTCAATGCCTAAAGGGGAATTTGAACATCCCTAAAAACACCAACACAAATGAATTATGGGGATAATTGGAACTTGGTCTAACTGAACAGGTCTGCATTCAAAGCAACAACAGCTGTAAAAGTAAAATACCATGGATTTGAATGGGCATTAAAACCCACTCTAAGCACAGCATGGAAACTCCAAAAAATTACTGTTAAACTTGGAGTGGATGAAAAATGTCTTGAAATCTTTAAAAACGCTCAATAACCTGGCGACCCTGTTGCTCTGCCAAGAGATTTAAATAATGCATGGAGGCCTTGCCGTGCCATCCTTGAAAACGATGCAGTCCTTCTCTTTAAGACTGAAGTTGAAATAAATCTATCAATCTTTCTGCCGTGTTAGGAATACAAATATTTAATCAACTGTGCAGAAAAGATTCAGTATTCTGCACCATATCTCAGGCTGCTCATTTATCAAGAAAACATCCGTATTGACGTTTAAAAATCAGAGTCACCAGATTACACTTGTGTGGATGATATTGTAGATAAGAATGTGTCTCCGTCATGGAGAAAATCTATTTTAATGCACATCGTAATCAGCAGGAGATGAAAAGGTAAGGAGTAAACAGATAAAGGCCGAGACAAACTTAATTGAAAGATGGTTACTGATTCCTGGACAGAAGAACCTGTATACCAGTACATCTACCATGAACCTCTTTTTGCAGCCTGAGTGCTTTCAACATTATTACAAGCATGTTCCAAAATAAGAGCTTACACTCTGCGAAACTGACTGACATTTTCCAGCAACTTGACCTTTGTTTTTTACTTCAGTTTTTAATCTTCTAATAAATTTGCAAGAAAAGCAACAAGTCAGATGACAGACTGTACTTCATTGCACTTCTTTTGTGCCAAGAAAAGTTATATTTTCAAAAAAATATATTGTGCAATCATTTTATATTTATATCATATATTTTGAAATGTATTTTGAAATTTTGGCTCATCTTGCTTTAAAGCATGTTTTAAAGCATAAATGGATATCGTCATCAATAAGTGGAGGTATCAGAATGGCGTGGAGAAGGGAGCCTTTTGTCTGCCCATTGTTTCCTCCTGATCTGCTCACCTGTTTACCTGACCCTGCTTCATACTTGACTCTGCCTCTTTGCCTTCTACCCCGACCTCTTGCCTGGATTTTGACTATGATTAGCTTTGTGGACTTTAAGATGAGCTTTGCTCCTGTCTGCCTGTCTCATTCAATAAACCTGCTGCAAGTAGAGCCAGCTGTCTGCCTGTTTGTGACAACAATTTTGCGCTTCATTTTTGTTGTTTATTTGTCCTCCATCATCAGAAAATTGCAACAAGAACATGTTAAAAACACCAAAAAACATCATTTCCATCAGAGGACTTTAACATTTGAGACGTTTTCTCATATATTAAGGTTGAATGAATGAAATAAATATTTGGTTCTAGAGGCACAGGGAGAATAAATTCTTCCTCCTGCCTCTGAGATAATCGATTTTTCTTTTTAACAGTGAGATCTTTTTCTTTTCACATTGTTAGTTTTTTTTTTTTTTGAAGATCACCAACATCACAGTCAGTTAAATAGTAAAAGATTTTTTAAAGATTTTTTTTCTTTGTTTGTGATGTGAATTGTCTGGTTTTTATTGACTTTCATTTGATCTCAAAACGGCATTTTCCTGATGTTAGAACCATTAGTGGGATTTTCATGTTTTTTTCTATATTCTTAATTGGACATTTACTATCATAAATTTACTCTGTGCTTTTGTACTGTCAAGGAGTTTAATCAGCAAGCTTTCACTCAGTGTTTCGTTGTGAACATGAAAAAATCCAAGGCGATAATTAAGCTGAAATGTTTGTGGGAATTTAAAATGAGTTTAAAAAGGTTTTATTTTGGAATGTTTGAAAAGTGTCTTCCTCTTTTTAGTCTCAAACTAGATGAGAAAAATGAGAGCGCAGTTTTGCCCTTTATATCTAAAATGTTAGATCTAATCAGCTAACTGTTAAGATACTGAAGGGATTTTTTTACCATAAAATATATCTTTTTAAAGCTAACTTTAAGAATAATATTATTTTGTCTTTGAATAAAAACTCCAACAACTTTTTTTGTTTGTTTGCTTGTTTTTTGACAAAAGGTTGGACCGAGGTTCAGCATTTGAAGCAAACTGCAGCCAAGCCCGTTGGCTAGCCTTCACTCTGTCAGTTAGTCTTGATCCAAAATAAAAGACGGAAAGAACAACACCAGCAAGCAGTCATTTAAATGTTTTAATTAGAATAAACAGCCTCTCTCATAGCAGGAAAACAGATTCAAATGTTTTTAACATCCACTCAGAAAAAAACAAAAAAAAAAAAAAAACGATTACTTAGATTACCCTCCACTTTGAGACAATTTATAGTTTCTTCATGGATGCTTGCCAGGCCAAACTGAGTCTTCTAATTCCTTCTGGGCAGATGCTCTACTGCCTTTTATTTTGGAGCATTTGCAGAAAAGATTACATGAATTTCACTGGAATTGCTTGAACTCTAACGTTAAAATAATTACATTTGTGTAATAAATAATGCATATCACCATCAGATTATAAGAATCAAACAAAACATGACCCACTATATGAGTGAAAAGGGGGTTTGCATTTATTTATTATCACTTTGGGGAAGACAAATGGAGAGAAAAAAATAACTCTGGGAGTGCTTCCTCATACATTTTTGACAAAAATCTGGGATTAGAGAAACTCTGTATGTTTGCATTAATCTTCCTCTTCAGCCCCACTGTGAAAGAGCTGTAAGATTTCAGCGCCTGTAGACATTTGACATGCGTCTGTAAACACCAGCTGCAGGCTGAACGTTGCACAACACTATTTGAGGAATGCTGAAGATGAACTGGTTGTAATTGGATTAGAGCTAAATTATGTTCAGTGGTACATTTAAAGTCAAAATTATGCGAGCCAAATGAACTTTTTCATTGTTTACTTAATGACTAAAACAATTCCTAATGACTCATCATACATAACACTCTTCAAAGTAACACCCTTGTTAGAGTTGACACACAATGATATTACACACAGGATGTTGTAAAACTGAAGTATTTCCTGGTGCTATTCCAGCTGCAGGTCAAAGCTTAATTATCCATGAAGAAAATTATCCAGAATGTTTTTGAATTGCTTTAAACAGTTTTGAAAAAACACCAAAACTAGGATCCTGAAGTGTGTGTTTTCTGAGCTCCAATGAAGGGAGAACACAAGATTGATGCCCATGCTAACAGTACACTTTGCCATGGCAGCTTAAATTCCCCAAGAGATTGGGCTTTAAAAAAAAAAAAAAGAAGTTCTTCTGGATTAATTAATTTTACTTTGGCTTAGTTAGATTTTGTCTTTGCCCACAACAATTTTGCCCATATTGAATAATCCATATTGGTCTCCTAAAGAATATTTTTGAATTGTCCTCCCTCATTACCACTCTTTCTTTCAGACCACTCCAATGAAAATTGTGTTTTTACCATGTTCTTGTACCATTTTTCGCATAATGAAGGACATTTAATAAAGAATTTAAGACGAAAACTGCTTTTCTTAAATATTTCTTCATTCAAATCGGGATGAATCTGCAGCAGTGTTTAAGATGAAAAACAAAATCTTTTTTATTGATTTTTAAATTAGATTTGTGATTGATGCAGATCTACCCTTCAGCAGAGGATAGTCTTCACAAACCAGGCCTCCCTTATTTGAACTATGTCAGAAGCTCTTTTATTACAAGACAATAATGAAGTGGAGCATGAAGAATGCTTTGTTTAGTTTTACCACTGACTGACATGTTAACCATGACAGCACTGCACTACATGAGATCTTTTTATTCAGCTCGGTGAACAAAGAGCTTATCTATTTCATCTTTAATGTCTGACCAGGTTGATAGGATATTGTCTATAGCTCATATTTCTCTGACTTCACGGATAACCTGAAAAATAATTTCTCATCTGTTCTTCTGGGTCCCTGCTCTCTCACTGCAAATGTACAGTTATCCAGGCAGTTTTAAATGTTCACCTGTGAGTACGACCGTGCCTTCGAAGGCGCCCATCAACACAGTTACTGTACTTCTTGATAGGATCAGCTTGTAGTTTTCTTTGCATGTGCAAGTTTGCATGCGTGAGAGGGCAACAGTAACTCATCTTTCTTAGCAGTGGGACTAGCAATGAGCCCCGACTGTTTTCTGCCTCCACTTTTCATCCTTTCCAACCTATTTCTTAAACACCTCTGTGCCATTATTTTCCGCTTCTCGCTGCCATTGCTTCTGATTTCTGACTCCTTGCATCTTTTCCTCCCTTTCTGTTTAATTCCAGCGGCACAAACCACCTCAGACTTTCTTCATCTGCAGTTTTCTCATTCAAAACTTCAATCTATCCTTTCTTTGACCCTTTGTAGTTACCCCTGCAGTGGTTTCTAATGAGTAAATATGAAAGATGGTCTGATCCCAGAAACCATTAAAGGCTTTACTTTGGTCAGACCTGATGTGTTTTTAAGGTTAGTGAACTAACTACTTCTTATTCTAAAGAAATAGAGTCTGACACACATTTAACAGTGTTTGCGAGTTTCAGGCATAACTAATGTTGTGATAGAACTGGTGTTTTACTCCAAGGTCAAAGCGCAGCCCATTAAACAGAAAACATTCAATAACTGTTGGCTCTGATTTTATGGATTTGCACTCATTCCTTTATATACCCCCCACATATGTTCTGAATACATAAAAACTTCTCTCTTTCGTTTGTTCTGTTCCCCTTTCTCTCAGCTGAAACTCCAAACGACTCTGCTGCAGCTCTGCGTCATTAACTACAGCATACGCAGAGCAGTAATTAAACAATGTAATCTTGTTTCTGTAACAATAAACTGCAGCATCTGTAGCACATATCCCCAAGAAGTGAATCACTGTGAAAATTATTACAACATTTGCTGAGTCATTGCAAAGGAGCATTGCTCTGGAGCTTCACTGAATTATGTGCAGGTCCCCCAGGATCCATTGCTGCTGTAAACTACTTCTATGTACTTCATATCAATAAATCAATCCTCCTTTGGTGGACTTATTGCCTCTTTAGGAATACTTTTCTCACTGTCATTTCAAAAATGTTCGAGTGCACAAGCCGGTGTGGAAACATTTGAAAGTGATTATGCAAATCTGACATCTGTCATGAGCTTTAAACAAACAACTGTAAGGGCACGGAAGTTAGTCAATATGCCAAAATCTATTAGAACTCAGGGAGCATCAGTGCAAGTTACTTTTGTTGTATCAAGGATTCTGTGAGCATACAGATGATCTACTTTCTATTTTTATTTCTACCCAGTTTCACCTTTGTTTGAACCAGATCTGCAGACGTGTGAGTTGAAAAACATGGTATTGCTTTTTCTTGTTAGGCTGCTTCGTCATTGACACAGCCAGCTGAGCTTTTCTGCAGACATTTGATTAGATTCACTCTTTGGCTATGACCAGATTTATTCAACTCACATCTGATGACAGCAGTCACAGGTGAGATTATATTTGCAGGTCACATTTTGGTCTTTTGAAATCACAAATCTTAAAAAATACATCCCAAAACATACAATTTGGACTACGGCAAGAAGTCCAATTTTTTTTGTTTTTTTTTTTTAAATCAAACTAAATCCATTAAAGCACTTTTCACGCTCAACATAACACAAAGTGTTGTACATCAAAAGAAATAACATAAAGACAACAATACTGTAAAGCAGAGCTCTCCACACAACCTCCTTTTTGCCACAGCAGAATTGTTCTTTACTCTTAGTTTCTAAGTCCTGTTTTGGGGTCTTATTCTAAAGCTTGCCAGATATGATATGAGACTCACATGTGCATGTTTAGCAAACTTGAAATATTTGTGATAGAAAGAGGAGAAAAAGGTAATTTGTAATTTTTTCCTACATGTTGTGAGATATGCTTCTCCATTAACATGTAAAAGTGACTGCATGCTCCCGACTAGGACCTTTTTGTGTGGAGTTTGCATGTTCTCCCCACACATGCGTGGGTTTTCTCTGGGCTCCCCGGCTTCCTCCCACGGTCGAAAAACATGCTTCTTGGTGTCTCTAAATTGCTCCAAGGTGTGAATGTGTGATTTTATGGCCCTGCAACAGCCTGGTGACCTGTTCAAGGTATACTCCGCCTTTGCGCAGCAGTAGCTGGGTCAACTCCAGCAACCCTGTGACCCCAAAAGGGTCAGCATGTTCTGAAAATGGATGGAGGCTTTTCCATTAACATATAAAAAAGAAATCTAGAAGTGCTTGTATTGACTCAGAACAACAGCACAACCATTGTTGTTCCATTACCTATAAGCTCATTTGCTGCCACAAATGCTTTTACATTTCATGTTTTGCATATTCTCTTCAGTTTACAGGAATTAACTGTTTAGAAGATCTTCATAAAATGGTCAATCAATAATTGTTAGTTTTCCTACAGTTTCAATGATGTTAGAACAAAAACATGCAGTTCTCACTGTTCTGGCAGTGAGAGACAAAAAAGAGTGATTTGTGAAAATGCTTTAAAATGACTGATGACAACAAAAGTAAAGCTGAATGCAACTTGTACTCCATTTAAACATACAATTAAAACTCAACATAAGACTGAGTACAAGCAGTGTGTTGGCTGTAAAATCCACCAGCAGAAGCAGCAAACTGTAGCCTGAATGCTTTAAAAAATGCCAGTGTTAGAAAACCAGCTATTGTCCATTGTTTACAACAAGAGATTTTGCTGTCTTCTTGCGGTGCTGGAGGCCAGGTATAAGCTCCACAATGGCATCACATTACCAAAACAGTTTTATGGAGGCTGTCAAAAAATATATATATTTTTTTTAGGCTTTACGACACATTTTTGGACTAGAAAAGTAAGTCCAATGCTTCTCATCAGTTCAACTGCAGTGTGGATGGGAGGGGATTTTACGCTGAACAGAGCAGCCACGCATGCTAAACATATTCTGGGTTCACACTCCAGCCAAGCCAAGTGAGCAGGCTTGAGCATATTCTTCTGTTATGGAGGATTTCCGATAGTTCTGTTTCAGGTCGTTTTGAGGATCATGCCAAAGACATGGTTAAAGCCATGGCAGATGCTGCACTCCAAAGCTGGCTGTGTGTGTCTGTTGCATTCGTGCGTGGCACGCTCTATAGCTGGCTGTTAATGAGGGCCTCTTAGCACAGAGAAGTTTAACTGAAGCTGTTGAAGGCAGACAGAAAATAATAAAACATTTAAAAGCTCTCCACCTTACCACATTTCCACCTAGAAGACATCCAGCTTCAACTTAACCAGCCGATAAAGACTCAACAGGACCTGCAGATGTGCTTTTTTTGCAAGTTCTGCCTTCTGCTGCCTTGAAATGAAAGGAAGCTAACTTTGGGAGTGTGATACTTTAACAAGGAGCTCCCAGTTGAAGTGCTCATTAGTTAGTTCTCCTGGAAAAGACCTTCTCCAGCTCAAGGAATTAACGTTAAAAGTAAGATCCTCTGATGCATTAGTGAAAGCTGTCATTTCTACTGTAACTGTTCTTCAGAAAACAGTCATAAAAATGTGAAGGGGTCCTTAGCAGCAGCTGTTACAAAATGCCTCAGTGGCATGGAAGCAAATCCTCTGTTCAAAGTAAAGTTCAATGGGACATTTGACTCTATATGAGAACTGGACTGAGTGACCCTTCCCCCTTGGCATTCCTACTATGAAGTATCGGTTTATTCCAGAAAGCCAAAATCCCGTAGACTTTTTTTTTTAAATAAACAGCTATTACATATTTGTCAGAATAACCTTTCCTATTGTACTACATTTTTTTAACATCTTCTTGCAAATCCTATTTTTTTCATTATATATTTTTCATCGAGACAGTAATAAAAGATCTTCCAGTTTTATTTTTATTTTCCCTCTCTTGGGCTGCTGCTCAAAACGGCCATCAGGCAAAACTCCGCTGCAGGAGTGAAGCACAACGCACCGGGATAGACTCTGGTGAACCCGGACATGGTGACATGCTTGCTAGCGTCTCTGTAGAACTCTCTAACACATAAACACAAGCTCTTCACTCAACATCATCCAAGTTTTCCATGATGTGATCAGCGAACAAAGTTTGTCGGCGGTTGCTCAGCAGCCGAGGCGTAAAGGTGTTAAGACGTTGGGTAGTAAACTTGACAGTTATCAGAAGAGAGGCGGCAGATGCAAATTTGACGCATCTGCCGTGTCTGGTGTGTGCAGCATAACCCTAACCCCGAAGCTTTCTGAATGTCGAAAAACTTTTATTAAAGCTTAAAACAAGAAAAAACCGTGACACTTCGGGTTGCACATTTTTATCCAGGGATGTGGTGGTTCTGGTTGAGGAGTTCTGGTTCTGGATGTTGATGTCTGGAGTCAGGTTCTCTTGCATCCATGTCCCAAACCCGCTTAATCCCTTTTGATATCACAGGTTTCCAGGACCCTATCCCAGAACTGTTGAGCAGAGGCAGGCACACTCTGACCCGTTTGCCAGTTCATCGCAGAACTTTGATATCTGAAATTTTTTTTGCTACTGTTTATTTTATAAGAATGTATTTTAAGACATGCTATTTAGCAATATTTAATGACTATCTTTCATTTCTTCTTCTTCTTCTTCTTCTTTCTTTGCTTTTATAAAGGTTCTTAGCAACAGCAACCACTCCAAAACTGACTTGTCAGACTCAAACTGCAAAAAGTGGTAGGATTGCATCTCTAGTTTTCAACCCTTAGGTGATCTGTCTGAATGTTTGATTCATAAATAAAATAAAGAAAATGTATTTTTTATGATTTGTTTGTATTTGAGTTGCTATATATTTATTTTAACAACAACTTCAATGAAAAATAGAAATCAAGCTCAGAAATACTCTTCAGCCTTCATACACAGGCTAAGACTCAGCAGATTTTAAAAGAATGGTAAGAAAAGAGGATCTTTACGATATGTTAAAGCAGAAATGATAGTGTATTTGGCATTTCAATTCAATATTTACCTAAAATTTATCTATTTTTTTATAATGATTAATTAAATTACACAATGTCATATGCCATGAAAATTTTCTCTGCTTCTCTAGTCCAGATTTTACTATAGACATGTTTTGTTCCTTCAGTAAAAAATATAGCAAATTGTTCTTCACTAGCTTAAAATAACAGCATTAAACTGCTTTTTAGTAAGCATAAAGTAGGTTTTTATTTCAATATAAAACATGTTTACTACAGGCGCTAGCTGTCTTTTGCCTATATATATATATATATATATATATATATATATATATATATATATATATATATATTTGTTTTTTAATGGAACATTAATGTACAAAAATGACTGATATGTAAAAAGGTCCAACTTTGGAGCCGCTCAGGATCCTGCATCTAAATGATAGTGTTACTTTTAATACAGCTGCCACAGAGATCTGAAAGAACTCTGGATTCTATAGGGTTTGGACTGAGCTGCTTCAAACTATTTCAGATGATTATTTCCATTTCTCTCCACAGCATCTCTATCATCTCTCTCTGGCTTGGCGTTGCCCTTGCTACAGGTTGATATGTGATTGTTATCCAGTCAACCGTCCAGGGTGGATAAATAGACTGTTTTAGATGATGCGTATACACCAAAGGACCCCTTCAAAAACTTTGCAGTTTACTTTCGACTGTAACTTCTCTCTTTTTTTAGTAGCTTAAGAGATTTGCTGTTCAAATAGAAGAGTTTCATAATAATTCAGTAGTAACTAACTGAGTTGTAACATGTGGAATCATTACGTTTTTCACTAACATGATAAAGCACTTTTGGCAGAAAGCGGTACATTAACCTCCACTATCTATTCTTTGCAAGTATTTAACTGCTCTGGCAACACTCATCTACATTAGTAAAAGTGCACTTCACTTGCTGCCCAACAATATTAAATTAATTTACTTGGGAATGTTCTTCAGCTCCTCTCGGCTAACAATCAATAAACCAAACTTTTGTCCTGAACCGTCAACTGACAAATGAAAGAAAGAGAATGTAATGAAAGACTAAATTAGAAAAAAAAAAAACTCAAGAATATTAGTCTATGCAGCTTCTAATCCTGCGCTGCATGCTTGTAACACTTTCAGAAAGGAGGTTGTATAGCTTGCAGTGTTCCTGTAAATGCACTTTCAGAATCAAAAGGAACGTTTCAAGTTATCCCCAAAACATTTTGGGAGAGTCTGAAGACTGTAGGCAGACCTGCCCGCTTCCTGCAGCCTCCTTTTCAACGGCCGTGCCTTAGGCGGACTGTGCACTGCCAACAAGGCTGTTTCAGATGAAAGACAACCAACAGGCAAAAAAAAAAAAAAAAAAAAAAACGGGGAGACTTTGATCATGGCTAAAAACTGTACTTCTACTTTGGACAGTAGGAAAGGTTCAAAGACCATTGTTGTCACGGTCTTACGACTTGAGATAGCTGTCAGAAATCTAGGATGATGTGTCACGGTCAGGTACACGGATGAAGGACCGAAATGCAGGACGAACAGAAGAAGATGAGGCAGCGGGAGAGAGAGTATCGGCCCTTCAGGAAAGACAGAGAATCCAGAATACTTAGTCAATGAGCTGAAACCATGACACATGTGTACGTTAATGAGACTAATGACCAACGAAAACAGGTGCGATAAATGGAAAACAGATCGCAAAATCTGGGTTAATGCATAATTTAAAGCAGCAAAGTTAAATGAGATCTCTGTCATTTTATTGCAAAAAATGAATTTGAAGTCTTTAAGAATGTGTCTTGAAGAAACAGAGGCTACCTACTGTATGATACTGACTGTGTCAGCCTCTATGCTACGGACTGAGCAGAATGGCTGAGCACCCATCTGATGAATGTGGGTGTGTTTTTGATATATATATCAAGCTACAAAAAGTGACAAACCCAGAAAAGAAAACATGAAAACATCCACAAATATATCTGTGATTGAAGTATTAGAAGGAGCTCTGGCTACTACCTAATTAGGAAAAAAAAGCACAGGAGGGCCTGGGGTCTTTCAAGGACACACAGAGAAGAGAAGAGATTGACAGCCAGACTGGAAGAGAGATTGACTTCTTAGTTACAATGTGGATGAAAGCACACTGCAGCTATTAAACCCTGGGAGGCTCTGAGACTTGTTTTTGTGTTTGTTTTTCACTTTTTTGGTCTGACTCTTCTATTGTGTGTAAACTGTTCAAGTTCAATTCATTATCTCCCTCTTATCCAGAATTGGGTTGCGAGGGCAATCGTGTTTGGATAAAGAGGATTTTAAGGTTCCCGAATCCAAGGCTCTTTTCTACAGGGCTGTTCAGGCGAACCATATCCCTAAAAGTTGGATTCTGCACAGAAAAGCGAGATATTACCTAACCCCAATGTCAGCAGGATGTTGGGGATATGAATCAGTCAAGAAGAAGCTGCAGTTTAAACTTACTGCTGTTTCAGAAAAAAATTGTGTAAGATGTTCTCTTATTTTCACTTTGAAAAAGCAAAAAAATTCAGAAAATGAAGAAAATAATATTTCCAATATTGTATAAAGCCACAGTAATTATTAAAAGGCATGACAATTGTTTTTTTAAAGTCTTAGTGCAGATTCATTGTTCAGACTCACAGTACAAAAACTGGATTGTGTCTGTGCAGCCTTCAGCAAGGAGGTGGTGTATGCTGTGGACAGGCCAGCTGTCCATTCAGCTTATGGCTGACAAACAAAAAACCAAGCATGTTGTGCACAAATGTGCCACTTATCACAGCAGTTATGTACACCCAAAATTCAGAGGTTTTTATAAAACATAAACTCGCTTACCCAATTTGTAGAGGTTTTTTTTTTTCTTTTGTTTCTAAAGGTACAATAGGCTTATTGTAGTTTATTTACACAAGGCTGAATAAAAAAAGGAAAAACGTTTAAATGTACAAGCTACACTACTGCTTAATGCATTTAGAGGCAACTAGATTGAAAACTTATGTTTCTTTTGATACCCTTTTCCCCTCCCTTGAGTTGGACTTAAAGGTAACTTAGAAATAAGGTGCAATTAACTAGATCTATATTTTTCATTCGTCAAAGCACCCCTCCTCAGCACCACTCTTATTCCCACTGGTACAGTGCTGAAGCAAGGTACCAAGCTCCCACACTGATCTTTGCTATTCAGAATCATTGCTGCTACTACTGGCGTTATATCAACCCCACAGCTTTCTCATTCATTTGCCCTTAAGCATCAGTGAGGTTTTTTTTTTTCCTCTGTCAACACTCCATTAGCTTTTATTCACTGCATTTGTCTTGTGAAAGAGAACACCAATGCAAAAAAAAAAAAAAAAAAAGTACCATGCAGTTTGACCATTACAACTTTTAAAGTGGAGTGACAAGTTGTTACAATTTGGAGGGGCATTGATTATAAAATCTGGCCGTTTCCCTCCAGTGCGTTTCGCCAACTGGAAACCGAGGCTGCCTGAGTCTGCCAACAAGCCGATTTCCACACCAGTCTGGTGGTTTGCCTGTCACTTGTGTTTCTGCCTCCTTTTCTGTTGCCCTTGGTGTTTCTGTTCTGCTCTGTAGGATTTAAGAGCATCCATCCTTTGGAGTCTGTTTTCGGTCATTAAATACATTTACTGGAAGGACTCATACGGAGCACTTCACAACACATACACATCAGGGTCAAATAAGGAGCAGTTAGACATCAATCTCTGCACATATAGTCCCACACATTATACAGATTGCCAGTCTAAGTAACAAATAGGGGATCTGAAGTATACCAGCAGAGAAGGACAGTGAGACTGGGAGATGCTCGAAAGGAGAGATCAGACATGCTTTTCCTCCACAGTCATTCATCTTTTATTCAGTCCTGCCCTTTCACTCTCGTTCTCTCTTCGTTTCATTGCTTTTCTTTTGCCTCATGAAATTTCACTGATTTCTAGATGTTCTCTGGCCACTTGCAAGGTTATCCTCTCATTAGGGATTTAGTTTCACTGGGCATTTTGCAGGAAAATCAAGGAACCAATCAGACACGATTGTACGATTGCAGGTGTGATTGCAGGAGCTCGTTTTATCTGATTGGGTCCTGTGATTTCTTTGTTTATCAAGAGTTTGAAGTTGAGGCGTGGACTAAGTTATGCAGCTAAATTATGAGCACTAGAGAAATATTAGTGCAAACTGTTGTCTATAGAGCAATCATCACCAAAAAATCTGATTTCAGGTGAAAGCAATTTCATAGAATGAGGATGCTCCACGTGCAATATAATTTCAGGCAACCTGGCAATGACTGCAAGTCAAAATAAGACTTGAGTGTGGCCACACTTACAATTTGCCATGACTGTGCTCAGAGGCTCTGAACTTTTAGTGATTCTAAACATGTTGTTTAGCCAGTTTACTCTCATGTTCCCCTGACCTATTGTGTGCGTTTGTCTGCATGGATGTCATCAAAAATAACATAAAAAGGCACTTTAAAAATGTAAACAAATCTATACACATGCAGTTTATTTATTATTCAATTTTTCAATATTAGTATTAGTTCAAACCCAGTGGTTTGATGTATCATGAGCTTGATTCCGAGACTATTTGCTTGTTTTATGAGTTTTATTGTGGCTTCAAAATTCTGATCGTTGAATTAAAAGTTTCTTAAAGACCAAAATGTTTGTTAGCAATTATTTAAACCAAGAGAAAGCAACCTTTTGTGTCAACAACTTGTCCTAGAAGACTAAGTCAGCAAAATTAAACACTTTTTTTGTTATCAGACAAATAAGCATATCCAGAACATCAGGACTTTGAACATTCAAATGTGTTTGACAATATAAACTTTTCCTAGTTTAAGATACTTGTGAAAAGAGTCTGGAGCAGCAGCAATCTCTATTGTTGACTAAACTTTTTTTCATCTTCTGTGTACAGATCAGGTCTCTGTTCTGCAGGATGCACCTGAGAGCACCTGTACTAGACAAGCTATCATCAGGAGACGAACTCTGACTTCCCTGTTCAGAGGTCCTGGTAGACCTGCATCTGGAGTGTTGCTTAAGCAGATTGTACTGTTTACAAAACCTCAAAGGATGTACAAGCCATAATTGGCCACACAGTAATTTACAGACTACGACCATGATTGTCATTCTTTCTTTGGATCTGTAGTTTTCCCTTGAAAAGGAGTTGCCAGGTGGTCTGAAAATTGAATCTAGCTGCTAAAATCCACTTTTTTCAAGCATTTTTAGAGGTTTTTAGAAAGTAGGTGGCAAATCAAAGTTGGAATAAAACAAAAAGAAACAAAATAAACCTGAAAAACAAATGTTAGTAGGGATATCAAGAGTCTAAAATCCAAGCAGTAAAAAAAAAGAAAACGGAAAGACAAAAATTGTGTGACAAAAGTGTTTTGACGTGCATCATGTGGAGCAAGCTTTTAAACTTAATGCCCAAATACAGGTTTTGACTTGCAAAGCCAACCAGTTTTTTGTCTTTTTTTTTTTTTGACTTAAAAAAATCTCTCTTTGCGTTGTTCCTTTTCTCTTTCTGACTCTTACAAAATCTACTTTCTGCCTGATCCCATTTATGGTGATTTATCTGTCGCAGCACAGCAAAAAAAAAAAAATAAAAATCCATGTAATTTCTTTTTTTCCTGACCATTTCACATCTGCACCAGTAAGTGTTGGTTAGGCTGCTATCACTGAATAGAATCTATTCTATTCATGCTCCCCAACTGCAGCATCACTGTGTGATCTGTGCCTGTTTTTAGTAAATGGAAAGTGAACGAAGTAAAGGACTATAATCAAAGGAATGCATTCATTGATTATTGTGTGTGTGTGGGTCAGGGTATCCTAATGTTCAGACTTCAGGGAAGAAGGCTATTTTCACTGATCATTTAAAAAAAATTCAATTGAAAGTAATGTATGTTCAGGAGTTGTTTGTGCTTCATTTGCTCTGGTAAATAATTTAACATTCTCTTATTACTACTGTAAACAACTACAGTTTAGCTCTGTAAAGCAGAGTAAGGCAAACAGTTACACTCAATAACCCCCATGGGCAAAGGCTTTAGGAGTGGAAAAACTAAAGCCGTTTTAGATTTGTGATAAATATTAAAGATGAACCTGGAAAGTGATTTTCTATTAGCTGAAGCTGGACTGACCCTTATATGCTCTGAAAATGGCTTGAGCTGTGATTATGTATAGAAATAAATAATGTTTTTACAGAAAACAACTCATACGTTGCAAACAAGTTAAAAAATGAAGCTTAGTTGGTAGATTTGATAGGACAAGACCTATGTTACAAAGATTGTGTTTCTTCAAAGACCCACTTCAATCATCTTCTGATTTATTGTGAAAGCAGTCCCAGTGGTCTTTCAATTATGATTATGCCCTGCGACATTTTCTAGGACCTAGTTTCTGTAGAGTGGCAGTGGTTCATTTGAATTTTGCCCCCAAGTTGTGGGTGGTAATGTTGACATAGAGCAATCCCGCCTCCTTTTCCCTCCCCATTGCTGAGCTTGATTTTTATTTTTTTTTCGACATATGCTATATGCCTTCCATTGTTAGAAAAACCACAAGAACATGTTAAAAACCCCAAAAACACAATTTTCTTCTGAGTGGGTCTTTAGAGGTCATCATATTTTTCTGGTTCCTTGGTCTTTTCAGCCTTTGCTGCAGGTTACCTGAAGTAAACTCTCTGTAATTATATTCTAATTGCAATCTTCAACATGTAAAACTTTGTCCTCATGCACTTTCAACCATGTGATGAATGGCAGGAGTCTCATAGTACACCATCTCTTAAAAAAGTTCTCTGTATGACATTAGTTGTGACCAGAAAAACAGGAAACCCTCCAAGACAGCTGCTAAAATGGGCCAGCCTTCATCATGTTGCTGTGACGCAACCAGACTTCAAATTCAACCTTTAAAGGATTCAGCCCCTAAATCAGGACACAGCGTATATAGGTCAAACTGCTTCCATTGGTTCTGGTTGGCCCACCTGCTGTGGAAAGCATCACACTTTCAAGAGGTTTCTTTTAGCAGAGCAGAAGTGCAGGTCAGGGTTCTGCAAAGAAAGCTCTCTAAAAGGCAAGTAGCATTAGCCCCTTAACATCAGTTTGGCTCAATAGTGGTGGGTACTTTAGTTCTGCACCTTACACCAGCTTGCCCTGCCACACACAAAGGGATATTTGTGTACTCCTTTTCTCCTTACCACCTCCAAAAGTGGTACTCTTGGAAAACCATTTAAGCCCCATAAGTCTGAGATTCAGTCATTACTACCATGAAATCATTGTTTTTTGTACAGGCCAGCTTATATATATATATATATGTTTAAATGTCTGGAATCTATAGTTTTGTTTTAGGATGCAACATATTTGTTACATATTTTCAGTATTTTTTGTTCACTTTTTGGCACGTCTCATTAGGGGAGTCCTGAACTTGGCCCCCTTGAGGCTACATAGTTGTGCAGTACCATAAAAGGTCTTTCCATAGGACCCGCACTGGAATACTTTTATTGTGCCCCCTAGGAAGTCAACCCTGGGTTCTTGCATGACAGTTCTGCACCCAGCTAACTGACCCAAAACTATTAAACTTAGTTTTATTTCACAAAAGTCTTATAGATTTTGAGTGAGTTGAGCCAAGCCACGATACCATGTAGATCCCATAACAGCTTTAGAAAAGAAAGAGTTAGTGCTCGGACTGGGGGTATGCAGAGCTAAATCATGAGATTTGGACTTTATGTCAAGAAAAAATAGCAAGCAGCGTCTGTTACTCCAGAATTTTTTAATCATCTCTTTCAAGTTTTGTTTTTTAATGTTTGTCATCTTACAAATTTAGAGAATCATCAAACATTCTAATTTAACGCAGCTTGTTTTAATTCAATCCATGCCAACACTTGCTCAGACTGGATTTTAATTTTTTTAATTTCCATCTTCAAATTGGAGCAAAAGTCATACAAAGGGGATTCTTAGGCTGGGTTACTTTGGGCATTAAAATGTTGCATAAATGTAGCTCTTTGTAATGCGGATTTAATCAGTAAAAAAGGTGTCAGACATCCCGTCATAAAGGCGCTACTTACCAAAGCTAGAGGGTTAGTTTTTCCATTAGCGAGATTACAGAAAAGCAGAATATCATGGAGACCTGTTGGGGATTTGAGCATGAACAAAATAAATGACTAAAATATTTTCATTAGGATGATAAGGGATGTGTCTGAGCACTCCAGTGTACTATGATCACCTGGGATTTTTAATGTTTGCTGATTACAGAAAACACTTCGTTAAAGCTAATAGACAAACTTCTGGTGAATGAAAAATGATACAGTGGGCTACCTAACTGAGGCTAAAACTTGAAAGGACTAATGCAGAATATTTCCAAAAGTCACAATGTACTCAGAAAATATAGGAGTAAAAGTTCAACTACTGCAACAATGAGTCTACAAATGTAACCCATGTTTGCTCATTTTTTTCCCTAAAGATAAATCATTTTTCCATATTCATCGGTTTACTTGCTAACCATCTCTTAACCCTCAAGAAAGCGCTGAATGTGCATGATTCTTAAAAGCTCTTTTAGCATACGGTGTTCCCACTGGACTTTACTACCCAATACTAGCGCATATACTCAGTTTGAAGAGGCTTGTAGCGAAATGTCGAAGCAGTGCAAAACTCACGAGTCTTTCCCCATGCTTTTTCTTTCATTGCTCTATTGTCCTTTTGGGAGCGGCTGTGGCGCAGAGGTAGGGCGGTTGACCTCTGATGTAAGATCGCAGTCTCAATTCCTGCCTTGCATGCACGTACGATTTTCCTTTTACAGCTCTATTCTGATATGTGAAAGGCTCGGCAGAAAAAGGCAAATATTAGTTTCTCATTTGAGATCATGTTTACGACGTTGGTACTTCTGTGCAATGACAAGGATGCTATCCCCACGTCACTACCAAAGCAGAGTCCCTCACTAGTCAAAGTTCAGTGTTTCTGCAATTTAGCCACCTGGTTGAACTTCCAGCGCTTGATCAATGAAATCCCAATTAGTACATAGAGCCAGTGACTGGACTTAAAAACTTGCATAGTGACACGAGAACGTGAGAGTTCTGAACGCAGAAGCCAGAAATCTGAGTTTTTACGGACTTTTCCTTGAAAGTGGCTGCTTGAACACTAGTGGATGTGGCCGGTGTGAACGTACCTATAGATTTTTCATTGGAGGTGGTTGCTTTGACGTGCAAATCTGAATCTGCACTAAAGCTTAGCTATAGTTTAGCTGTGAGCTTAGTTTCAGAGTTTCATTTTGTTTTACTTTATACTTTGCATTAGTGGAAATCAGAATTTGGACTTGACTGGACAGCTTATTGACTGCTTCTAGAAGGTGTCATCAGCTGCTCATTACCCTGTCCCGATAGGGCTAGCTGTACGGTGTTTGCCCTTTTGCTGAGGACAATGATATCGGTCACGTTTTGAGGAGTATTCATTAACAACTGATAGCAAACTCAAAGTATCACCTAAACAGTTTGAGAGATGCTCCACACTTAATAAATCCACTATCAAATATTTCCTTCGCTTTCCACTGAGTTCATCATCTTTATGTCATATTGAGACATTTTCAGTCGTTTTTTGTGAAAATGATCCAAACCAAAATCCAAAACGGTGGGAGAACAAATATGTTCAGACCATCTTGCTACAGAAAATGTTAAAATTCTAATATTTTAACATTATTAGAAAAATAGGATATATAAGCTACTCTTAATATGATATCTGGAGCAGGTTGGGTTTTTTTAAATCACATGTTAGAACTTATTTCATATACAGGTTCACAGCTTGTGATGTTAAAAATCCCTTTGGAGCTCACATCACTCCACTGTTTTCACTCATTAATATTGACTCGCATTGCTTTTATGCTTTTTGATGATTCCCAATTCAGCACAATGTGAATTTATGCTGATCCATGAGTCTCCTTATGCATCCAGCTCACATTTGGTTCAAACCGTCAGCTTGTAGGTCCATTTTCAGTGGAATTAATAGAGTCTTTGATGTGGCTTTGACAGTTTTGACATTTGAATTGTGTCTAGTGTTGCTTTGGCAAGCCAGACAGCTGTCAGACCAACCTGTTGTGACAGTTGTTGATCCGCTCTTGTGGAGCCTTATTGACAAAGTGAAAACACTGTTACTCTCCGAATTGTGAATGTGCACTCAGACCGCAGCAGTGTTGATCAGTTGTGAATTAATTAACGGCGATGTTTGAAATTAGAAAATAATTGTATTCAAACATAGAAATATTTTCAGAGTTTATCCAGCTGTAAGATATTATGGTCCGTAATATTTATATGTTAGAACTGTTTAAAAGGTAATTATATATTATTCATAAATTATTCCTGAAGAATGCCAAAACCAGAAATGGCTGAAATGATGCAGAGTTCATGTTAGGAATTATACTTTCTTGCCGCATAAAGTATGATGTATGTGAAAAATGTATTGTTAAGTCTATGTCAGATGCAAAGCAGATGCATGTTTGCTGCTTGAGCTGAGGGATAAAGTGAGGACTCTGATCATCTTTGTATTTTTTTTCTGCTTATCGGGCAACCCAAAATATTCTCTCTGAGCCAGGGGCTTTATACTCATTCTCATCGCAAGCCTTAGGCTGGAACCGCTGCTGAAAAAAGCCTAACCCTAAAGGTGTGCTGACCACCTCAGAGCAAATCTTCAGTACACTAGGTATACTGGATCTCAGCTGAACAAAAGAATTCAGGGAGCCGGAGGGAACCCCCAATATAACAAGAAACTGTACTGGTCCCAGACAGTCAGAGTCTTCAAAGAAAATCTTCTAATCAGGGTTGTTTGAATAAATGAAACCATTTATTATGGCAACATTTAGGAACTTAAATTATGTCCATTGTTCTGATGTAAATCAAGACATTGTAGTTGATGAAATGACCTCCCCGTTTTTATGGGTTTTAATAAAAAGTCAATCTGGACGCAGTATTATGAGAAATATCTTTCTGCATCTTCTTGGTCAGTGATGCTGTCAGAATAGTATGATTGGAGCACTTTTTTTATGTTTGCAATATTTCAATGTTATCCCCTTCATTTTTTATCACATAAATAAACGTATGCAGTCTCTTGAGTTGTGATGTACAGATTTTCCTAAACTAGTAGTGTGCCTGGCAGCACAGCAGCAGAGATCCAAATCATTTTCTGTTTGTCTTTCACAAATGAGAAACTTAACTAGAGTTGATATGATGGACTTAAAAGTGCTGAAAAATGAGGACAATCATTCAATTCAACTTTTATTTTACCCCTGAACTGAGCAAATTGGAATTTGTCTTGAACTCTAAAATGAAAGGGCTGATTTCACAGAGGAGCTATTAGTGTTGCAGAGTGCACCATCAGTCTAAAGCTTGACAAGGCTATTGTCTCTATTCAGTGGTGATTTAGGCAGCAAAGGCTGGTGTAACACATAGGCGTGCATTGACACTGACAGGTTAAAGCTTCTTTTAGAAATGTTAGAATCACTTTCTCTTATTTTTGGTATTTAGTTCTTTCGGTCATTTTCTAATGAACTACTGTTGCTCATTTTTTGATATGATAAAGCTGCCAGCTATTCAAAGAAAGTATTCAAAGCCTGCCAGGATTTGGAGGTGGAGGACCCAAAAGACAGGAGACCAGGCTGGGTGACAGAAACTCAAAACATTAAATTAAAAAAAACGGAAACATGACAAAACCCTGGAAGCAACAAAGGAGTGACAAAACAGAGCAGAACAGATGACCTGACAAGGAAGAACGGAAAACCAGACAGACTGAAATGAAGACAGCTGTGAATTATAACAAACCTGAAACTGCTGTGACTGAGGGACATGACTGAAACCTAAAATAACTGACAAAAACCAAACGAAAGTTCACAGTCCTCAGTGCCATGGTTGTTTGAAATCAGGTAAACTGACCTGAGCCTTCAATGTCCATAAAACATCCCTGCTTTGATGACGGGACAAAGCAAAACTCTTTTGGTTTTTACACCAAACCCATAAGCATGGCCCTGGATGAAATTTGTTCCTACAATTACCAGAACGTCTACTAAGACATGAAGGTTGATCACGCATTTATTTTACAAAAATCAGTTACAGTCACACGCATGCAGGATGACTACTTCCTATGCTTAAATAAATTAACTGATAAAATTACACAACAAACTGGAATCTTTTTATAATTAATACATATATTTGTCAACCACAGCCTAGGATTAAGGTAGATTTAGCAGCCTACACTAAACAATAAGTGCATAACCCATTGCTATGACAACAGCACTGTTGTGAAGTTTTTTTTTCGATGTTTTCATGGTTCTTGTCAAGTTCTGTTTTCAGGTTTTGTTTTCCTTCTGTCACACACACCAGGTTCAAGCTGGTAATTACCCACAGCTGTCTTCATTTTAGTTAATCATCCTCAGTGTTTTTAAGGCTCTGCTTTTCTTGTTATCCACTTTGTCACCTTTTTTTTTTTGTTTGTTTGTTTCTCCCTTGTTTTACACTTTGTTGAAGTCCAGGTTTATTTATTATACAGTTCTGTTGCCAACACAACCCTGGGCTTTGCATCTTTGAGTTCTCACCCAACCAATTTCTGACAAAAGCACAGTTGAGCAGTGTGGTAACATCCACAATTGATACATGTTTAAATGCAAATATATAGTTCTAAACCTAAAAAAAAAATCTATTCATTTTCAAACAGCAGTTGGTCTCCAATATTGGACGGACTCTTTTGAGATCTCCCAAAAACTCTTCAGGAAAATGATTTACATGGAAGCGAAGGCAATTGTTGACACGGAGATAGATGATGTTTCAAAGGGAAAAGAAACGCTCACAGCCAGTGCTAATCAGAACATAATACAATGTTCTCATCTTTCGATAAATCCTGAAACGTTCATCTGGTGTTGTCTGCATTTTGTGACCGAGTTTCACTCCAAAATGAACCGATTAACTATCACGAATTTTTTCTGTCATGAAATAAACACCAGACGAGCTGTCAAATACTACTGGAAGAAATATGGTAAAGTAAAATCATGACAGCACACAATAAGGATAAAACATGTTTTTTACAAATGCAATGTGAACCATTGTACTAAAAGGAAACACTCACTGAGAGTGTCGCCCTCCTTGTACACTTTGACCTCCTGTTTTTGGCTTTTGCATATTAATGGTAAAATGAGGAAGCTTTTACCAAACAGCTGCCAAATTGTACACTCAACTAGATAAATAATCCTCACTAAATATGTCATTGTCCTTGTAAATGTAGGACATGTTTCTTTCTGTTTCTACCTGTGTTAAGATTACAAGACATTGTTAAAACCTTCATTATATTCAACAGCACTGTCTTGCATTTTTTTCCCAATTTATCTTTTTTTTTTCGTTCAATTTGTAAAAAAACTAAACAAGTTACACTGTCACTGTCATTGTTTTTTGTCACTTCAACATAGTATGTTGGAGACGGCTGCACATTTTTATCAGTCTGTTGAGAAAAAAAAAAAAAACATTAGTAACACGACTCTTCAGTGTGTAAGGACTCAATACTCTGTATATCTAACAGACCATTCCACCATTTAGCAGACATGTAGAATACAGACTCTTTATAAGTGAACTTATTTAACTCGAATTGCCACTTGACAGAAAATCTACTTTAAGAGTTTCTTTATGTATTGAGATCAGGAAAGGGCCGCGCTCTTTTTTATTGTCTGGCTTTAAAATATAGCTTTCTTTAGCCTGTTAACCTTTCCCTCAGTCGGTGTGACTTCTGTTCTATTTTTGACCTGCTTTTCCTGATGCCACGGCTCTTTTTTTACATTAATCACACTTGTCAGCAACTGTAACGAACTGGTTCTAATTGTTGATGGACATTCTCAATTAGTCTTCACTGCAGATGTTTTTTTTTTTTTTTTGCTTTTCTTTTTGTCATACATGCTTATTGTTTTGTGAACTTCCTTTTTAGGCTATCTCCATTACCTTTGTCAAATGCAGTGCTAAAGCTGGAAAATAGTGGACAGGAAGTCACTGTAAAACAATACGTTGTACTCAAGAATTTTGCATTTCTTTGGAAACAGACCAAATCAACTTGAGACAAGGCTTTGTGCTGTCTTAAAACCTGGTTTTGAGGTGAAAGTGTGTTTTTTGGGGGAGGAATAGCTCATAATCCCGTTCCTTGCTACCTTGATCCACATCAACATCCTTATGAACTTGGCTGTGGCTGCTTTCAGCATCATAATACTTTATGTCAAAGAACATCCAATGCCAGATCATTCCAGGCTACCTACTGAACGTGAACACAAATCTAATTAACTTCAGTGGTCTCTACAGACAACATGTCTTGATCCAATAATGCCCATTTAGGAAATTATGAATTGGGAAATTTTGCTCCGCAGCACAAATCCTTTAGGTTTATTGGAAGTGAAACTGCAAGAGCCTGAATAAAGTCTATCAGACGTTTAAATGTAATCTCTGTGTATAAATAAGCTTGTTCTTTTAACAGTATTTTTTTTAAGTATGGATATAATAAATGTTTGGCATTAGCACTAATAGTCTAACAATACTTTGATTGTGTCTCTGCATGAGATGAAAGTGCAATGTTATTAACTGGAATATACATTTCACTCCATGCAAATCAGGGTTTTGTGTTTATTTTGTTTTTTTTGACTCAGTTGCATAACTGATCTTTGTAATTTAATTAAATAAATATAATCGTAACACATAGCATACACATGCAAATACAAATAAATGTCAAGCTCAGGTGCCAGAAATTGAAAGCAAAACTTGACTTTGCTTTTGAATGTTTCACAATTGTTTGCCGACTGCCAGGATTCAAGCAAGTGAAGGAACCTAAAAAAAAAGGGAACAAACAAGAATGTATCTCTGTGGGTTTGACTTGCTTCCCAGCTGCTGTACAAATGTAAATGACTTAATCTGTATGTTTTACAGGTGGCTGTGACAGGGGCACACCCGGGGCAGGACCCATGAGGAGTCATAGAAGATGCTCACAGTCTGGGCGCTTCTGCTCTTCTTAGCCATGTTGGTGAGAAGCACGTCTGGTGGCCCTCTATCCTTCAGAATAGGTACATGTCAACACAAAAACTGTAATAACTTTAGATATTTATCCAAGAAAGGTTTCTGTTTGCTTTTTGGCTTTGACACCTGCATAATTTTTGCATGTTGTTTTTGCTTGATATTGATGTAGAGATGTGTGTAGCTAAACATTTACAAATATAGTTATATTAAATAATAGGAAATCCATGAAAAGTCATGTTTTTTACCTTATTTGTAAGCCTAAAAGTGTAAAGTCCTTAACATGCTTGAGAACTGCAGAACATCTTTACTTCTCCAGCACCCCTACAGCAGATAGAACTTTAAATGACCCCACGACTGGGAAATTGAGTTGTTGCCATGGCTAAAAATAACAACAGATACAAATAAAGCAGAGAATAAGAATTAACACTAAAATACAATAAATAACATAATGATTCTTGGGTGTAAGATGTATCCCCCCCTCACACACACACACACCATCACCACAAGTCAAATTGTTCACTTTTGTGGCTATTTAAGAGCTCATCAGATTTTTAAACTCGCTTGTGGTCAATTGATAAACACTAAAGTGTCCAAAAAAGCTATATTTATTTGCTCTTGGTGGGGGTGGGGGCATCAGTGAGCTGCTCAGCTTGAAGACAGCTGGATGATTTACACCTCGCCGGTTCAATCCTTAACGCTAAGTATCCAGCAGGGAGGTGACGGGTCCTATTTTTATACTTTTGGTATAGATTTGATCCCATGATCTCACAGACCAAAGCAAATACTTAACCACTTGGCCACAGAGCTGGTTTTAGTTTATTTCATATGAGGACTAACTTTTCTTTTAGGACTTAGTTGGAAAAAGATTTAATCTGACACAAACATTCTGTCTATAAATATGTGCAAACCCATCAGTTTTATTTCTGCTGCTTCAAGGGAAAGAGTCTTTTTAGTGAGCCAGTATTTCAGGAGTCGACTGAACAATTTAAAATAGTTATCTTTATTGAATTTCAATATTTTTTGAGCAAATCGATTCAGCTAATTCACAGGTTTTTCTGATTCATGTGGTTTCACTGTTGCATTAAAAACCTGTCTGCTGTCTTTTTAAGTGATTGCCATAAAATGCAAATAAATCATTATATGTGTCAGAGTTGTTATGTAGTGTGTAGTACATTTACAGAACTGGTTTGTTTTGGTTGTGTTGAATCACTGATGGATAATTAGGTGCATGGCCTGTGTTCTTTTTCTCTTCTTCTGATGTGCTCTGTGCACAGCATCTGTTTCTTCTTGCTAGTTCTTCTTTCAGTTCAAGGCACAGGTATAAACTCCCACACGGACAGTTTCAAAGCAAAGACAACCACAGAAACAAATATGTATTCCCTAACGTCGCCACAAAGTCCCTGCCATTTGTGCTCCCGGAGATGGTATTTAACATGGCTGTCTCCCGAGTCCAGTCTGGATGGCATAATGTCACTGTCTGGCCTTTCTATTAATGTATCAGTCCCAATAATGGCAACCCTCCTCCTTCCAAGCTCTGTTTAGGTGAAATAAGGGCCCCTTATTGTTGCCATATCTGTTGATGACACAAGCCCATAGTCTAAAATGGAATTCTGTTTGTCAATGAGGGGACTCAGCTAAGTTAATCTTGTCAACCAGAGGTGTTCACCTCTGGTCCCCAAGAGCAAATGTCCTCCTCATTTAAACAGCCTGTTCTGTAAAAATGACTAAAAGCAGTTTTAGTAATTTAGCAGGTAATCAACTTGTTTTTCTTTTGTGAGAGGATCATATTTTATGCACTGCTACTTTTGCTAATTTGTAGAAAAAATGATCCCCTGCTCAAGTAATGACTGTTGTAGCTAGTGGCTGTTTTGTCTTATTACAGCTTTGAAAGCTGTGGAACATAGTTAGGAGAACAACACCGTAATGTACACATTAATAATGTTGTCAACATTTTGCAAAGCCTCCTTTGTTCAGTCCAGAAACTGCCCAGTTTATTTTCAACACACACAAAAAAAAATTGAATATGAATAATTGAAGAGTTTTGAAGAAATATAAGGGTTTTTAAATGTTTATATTCACATTCAAATACTTATTTGTTTTGTTTATAAACCAGGTTAAATGTTTTAAAGATGACAATCTCAAATGTCTTTGGTGCAAAATAGATGCATTTTTGTATTCACATTACTGGATGTTTTAAAAGTCTATATAAAATAAGGATATTCCTTTTTTTTTTTTAAACTCTTGTTTATTTGTGCAAACATTTCATAGTATCTCAGTTTAGACAATTGTTTTTCACACACTTCCACAAGCTTCAAGTCTGCCCTGTGTAAAGTTGAGACTGAAGAGAAAAACATTCAAGTCCGTCAATAAAAAACATAAAATAAAAACAACAAAAAAAAACCCCAAAAACATGATTGTATTTTTTATCACAAGCAGGAACCTTACCTACGTAGTTTTCTCTTTTCTTTTCTTGATTTGTACTGACATCATTGTATCATCATCTTGGTTTGCATTTTTGTAGTAAATAATTGCTACTTACTACTGATAAACATTACATGTCACCAACAGAAAAAAAACAACACGTTTCTAATCTAATATGCATATCAGAAACAATACACACATATGTTACTCGTGCACAGTTGATCTTATTTTTTCAAAATAATGTGTTGCTGTAATTATCTTTAATTATTGACTGTTTAACAATATTTTTACTTTGTGGTAAGAGCAGGTTTAGTGTTTTTCAGATTTTTGTTTTCTTTCATAGTGTTTTAGGCATGTACATTCAGTAACATGGACGTGACTTCTAATATAAGGAGAACAACAAATTTGCTCCATTATTTATTTATTTAGTAAGTATATGTAAATTGTTGATGGGGAGTGCTGTGTACAGTCCGGCCCAGGGAGGGGCTATTTCTTCTTGACCCACATCTTTTAATTTCAACAGCCTTTTCTTTCTTTTTTCCTGACATCTTAAGTTCCTGCCAAACCAAAATATGTTTTGTTACATGAAGAAAAAACCTCTTACCCGGCTTTCTGACCCGGAGCATCTCACTGGTAGAAGTCAGACAAATCTATGTGCATCTTTTGCTCCTTTTTCCACTCTCAGCAGGCGGCCTTGATAGCAGATCCTCGGTGGGCTAAATTCATTTTACCTCACTTACAAGAGTCTGAGGCTGATATGTGCTCCATTGGGACAGGCCTTTCTGGGATTTTTAAAAGTGTGAGTTTAGGGAAAACATCACGTACTAGTTAGTTGATGTTCATGTTTAATACATTTTAGAAACGTTTGCTTTTTTTGTGATGTGGTTTTTCAATTTAAAGTGAACTTTCTATCCAAAAACTGTATATTTTTGTTAGATTAAAGTAACACTACCAGTATGGTTACAGTTGATTTTTTTTTCTAAAAACCTCTATAGAGGATGAGATTGTGTGTTGGCTTGTTCTTAGTACATGTTGGTCAGCAGCACTGAAGCCAACAGACAGACTCTAATAGCGTAATTAGCCCCGTTGAGGTAATACCCACAAGTCAGCAGCCCCATACTGTCAAACCCCTCAGTCCTGCACTCATAGTGACTTATTAAGGGTGGCTGCTAGAGCCATCGCGGCTGAGTCATTGTGCCCTTGCCTCCAGTCAGGTTCACTCTGCCCTCATTTGTACGGATTCTGGCCAGCTTTTATGAACTTGCATACGTTGCCTTAAAAAAGAAACTAGATTCATTTTTTTTAAATAGTTTAAAAAATGTTTTGATCATTTTAAAATACATTCATTGTGAAAAGATTGATTAGGTTGTTACAAAAATGTATTTTATTAGATTGATTGCTTTTGACCAACGATTCTTTTCTTGCACTTTTCCTGATAAAATGAAGGCTTATAACAAAAAAACTTGAATGCAAAGTGAGCCAGATATTCCAGAGTAAATACATTTTAAAATTCAGTGCAAAATTGTTTCAGTGTTAATACAGAAATAATATATTTGAACTGATTTTAGTACACCTTCAACGTGATTTGACCTGAAAAGGAACTTTTGCATGTTTATGACACCAAAAATAATCCCAAGTCTTAGAAAAAAAATAAAAATAGTAACGTTAGGCATCAGCTTTAGGGGTGATGGTCTTTTAACAACTAACAACAGAATCAGTGTCATTGCTAACATATTGCTTTTATTAAAAAATACCAAATACTTACAGAAAAAAAACCTACAACCTACCTTCTTTTCACTCAGCCAGGTGCTAAGGTAAATCCTGTACATTATCTGAGGACACAGTGTCAAGGGTGGATAGGTAATCGTGTGTAATAGATGCCAGCATTGCGTTTGCTCTTCTCTTTAACACCCTTTGTGTCATTTTCAAATGAGCATTTTGAGTTTTTATTTTGCAGTGATCCGGATAATGCTCCATGGACTCCTTTTAAGTAACTGACAAAGATGCTCTTTAGTAATATTTAAGGACATTGTTGAACTAATGATGAAGAAAAGGGTATTTCATGTCAAGCTTTTTTTGCATTGGGTTCTTTGGAATTTAGACTCGACTGCAATTTCTCCCAGTTTGTCAATAATTAAGAAAAGAGGTTGTGGCAGTTACATAACAAACAAGAAGAGCTGTAGTTGTTCTTGCTAATGGCAACTGTTCATATGTTGTCATTGCACTTAACCTTTTGGTGTTGGACCGAATGTTTATTGGTTAAAAACAAACAAGCTGAGAGGATAAAGAGCAATTAATTGCTGTGTGATTCAGTAGTGTGATGACATGCAGACAGGTGCACAGATCTGTAGTTAGAGGGCTTTTTTGGGCAGCATCTCCATGCAGGTGACCATCTGTTGGTTCTATTTCTCTTTCCAATTTAGTCAGATTTCAAAAAGAGGATGAAGATGTATGAAACCATATTTTTACAAGCAGAACCTGTCCCTCTAGGCATTAAAAATGTGTTCCTTTGTTACAAAAAAAAAAAACCCATCCACCTTATTTGAGTGCATACTGAGGCACAGGACGTTTTTGGAGGACTTGTGTGTTTACAGCACAGGATGGAGCCCAAATACATGCTGAGACAAATATCACCCCGAGGCTGAAACAGGGAGAGTTTATGATTAATCTCTGAGGTTTTAATTACCAGGGCAGGTGCTGGGACCGGTCGTTTTGTTAATGGCAGCAATGGCAGATAGGAGCGATGTTATGCTATTATGCACTCTTCTTTACTCCAGTGTACTGCATAAATTAAGCAGTAAATCAGATAAGTGTAACCCATACATAGACACGTGAGTGTGTGTGAGTGTGTGCTTAACTTCAATAACAAACCTTATTTACACACAAAACTTAATGTCCTCAATCGATGTAGCCTCTGTGGAGTTAACAGAGACAAATTCAAATCAGTCTGCGCATTTTGAAATAAATCTCCTATATAGCGGTTTGCATACATCTTAAAATGG
Organism: Oryzias celebensis; assembly: GCA_014656515.1. Classification (NCBI taxonomy): domain Eukaryota; kingdom Metazoa; phylum Chordata; class Actinopteri; order Beloniformes; family Adrianichthyidae; genus Oryzias; species Oryzias celebensis. The sequence continues at coordinate 64,609,697 of BNCR01000012.1, read as the reverse complement.
GAAGATCTGAAATCAGTCATGCTGCAGGATGGCATTTGTGGATGAAATGTTATTCATGTCAAAAAGAATATCTCTGTTTCTTTTCTGTCCAACAGGAAAAAATGCAAGCTAATTACATTCTTTTTGTGATGAACACGTTTTACTGTTAGAATAAAGGTTGACTACATTTCTAACTGGAAGCTCCAGGTGTATATTTATGTAAGCCCCAAGACGAATATATATGTATAGAGTAGTGACCCCAGCAATTATCATTAGAATAATACTTTGTGGTTAAAGGAGGGCTTAGCAACTTCATTTGTATTCCTCCTTGATTCCACAAAGACAGTTCAGCATTCTTTAGTTCTAGTTAATGGAACAAAAAAGCAAAGAACAAAAAAAAGTAAACAAATTAAATCAGCAAAAAATTGAGGACAAGAGAAGAATACATAACAGAATAATGTTCATACATACATGTTTCTATAATCACCTTCTTGTGCACATGCATGCAGGAAAACAAAAACAAGCATTTGTACAAATGCACTTACATAATCGTGCACACACCACAAAAATGTATTTAGACATGCCGTCATGCAAGACTGTGCACAGATATAATCAAACTGGAAATGATTCAAATACCTAGTAAGTTTTCAACATTTCTTGTTCTTGTGCACTTCTACCGAAGAAGTTTCAACAAAACGTAAGTAAAAGCTGAGACTGTTCATTGTCTCATTACCTTCTTGGAGACGTCTGGAGCTTTTCCAAACCAGAAGAAAGATTCTAAATAAATAAAAGTAGCCTTGAATCAAAAATTTCCAGCACTTTGAATTATTTCATGTCCAACTACAAGAACTTACCAATGTTTATTCGTGAACATGTGTAAATAATCGTTGAACAATACACACAAAATCAGACATGCACAAAGATACCACATATAAATGCACATGTCTGCTTGTACATTTTGGAGTAGACACCTAGTCCAACCCATCATTTTAATTAATCCTATGGTAATGTTGCACATTTGTAAAAAAAAAATATGTAATAAGCGTAAATGCCTAATCCTCATTAAAGACAATTTCTAGAACATTGCTATTTAACTTGAATTCATAAGTTAGCATTTATAATGCATCAGTTGATATCTGAGGTTCTTACTGGGCTCAAGCGTTTGGTTTCAATGAAAAGTCTCTGTAAAAGCACGTCAATGTGCGCTTTTGGCTTCTGCGTTCAAAACTCTCACATTCACACGTTGCTACATGAGCTTTTGAGTCTGTATTCAGGCTCTACGTACAAAATGTGTGGTGAAGCTAAACCAGTTGAACTTTGACCAATCAGAGACTCTGATTTGGTAGTGATGTATGGTAGTGACCTTTTCACAACACTGGAGGGCCAAATGTTTTAAAATGGATCATGGAGTAGACACCAATTGGAATTATAGACACCGAGTCTTTTTTATATTGGAGCTGATGAACGATAAAGCAAGATTCGCCAGCCTTGCACCGCTTCGACAGTATGCATCAAGCCTCCTCCAACTATGAGTACATGCGCGAGTATCGAGAAGCGACAAATGCTAATGTGCATTCAAAATCCCACAAACAGCATGTTCCTGAACGCACCACACATGCCCTGTACGTACATAGCATACCAATGACCATTAGTCTAGGACGTGGTTAGAATGTGTTATCATACAAACAAGAAAAGGACAGACTCAACTGTTTGTTCACAAAATCCCGGAACCAACCACTCCATGCCACTAAGGTTTGAACAATGGTTATAGCTCAGGTATTTAATTGGACTTCTGTCCTTGTTCTAGTCTAGATTGGAAAGTTAGTCGATTTATTGATCATTTGTCTGACTGCACTACGATAAGTAGCAATATGTCCCCAATGGGGTTGTCAGTATTTGTCTTTTTTCTATTGACCCATCATGCCACTTAACAAAGAGACGGAGCACTTTACCAAGAAGCGAAACTGGCTTATGTCCAGTAATGAAGTTGATCATTTTAAAACCATTTTGTGCATATTACAAATGTCAAAGATTTTTATTCCAGTCCTTGATTTAGCCTCTGTTTTTTCAAGAAAAAAAAAGACTTTGCCTCAAAATGTACCATTGCATCCAACTAAACACAAATTTTCAAGAAAAACAAAATTCAGCTGTTGTTCTCATGTGTAAATTTGACCAAGACAAGCTTTATTTGCTTTGATTTCAGATCAGCTGCCATGTTTAAATGTATTTTATGACTGCTCTCTTTTTTAATGCCATGTAAGCCAAATAACCAAAACATTTGCCAAACACACTGCATTTTGAAGCTCCCTTGCTGTGGACTAAAGCATAATCTGCATTTTTCAGTGTTTAGTTTTCCTTGAAATCACTTCAGATGGAAGCAAAGATTTGTTTTTCACTGTTTATGTTTAATTTATCCCATATTTGCATCTTGCATCTCTGCCACTTCTCCCACACAAATACATCCACATCCTGTCTTGAAGAGTTTTCATGGCACTACAGATGTTGGCTGTCGTCCTCTATTAAGGTCACAGTTACCCAACAGGATCTTTTTAAACAAAATTAAATGACATGATTGGATTAGTTATGATTGATGCCAGCACAACACTGATTGTGATAGTATTGAGGCTTTCCTGAGCCGCCTTCCATCTGCAGCATGTGTCCACAACTGAAGCGCCAATGCCTTCAGTCACAAAGCCACCAAATTCATGTTGCCAAGGCTTACTGTGTAAGCTCCGTAAACCTGTGCCAGTGTTTCCACTTATGCTTTGTGCATAAAGTTTTTTCTTCTTTTTTCCCCAGCATAAGCGCTGATAAAGCTTTGCTTTTGGTCCTGTAGTCAATCTTTTGGCAGTTAGTGGGGAAAAACAGCTTTTTGTTTTGATTAGGGCAGAGACACACAGCGTCAGTGGTCTGCAGCGTATGAACATAAACAGACGCATGCATTTTCCTGCTGAGCTGTACAGCCAGTAAACCTCTCCTTCTGTGAACTGGTTGTTAGACTTGTGCAAATACGCTTTTATATTCGGATTGCAGCACTGCTGTTGTATATCTGCACTCATGACTAAAACATTTGTTCTCAAGACAAAAAGACAAGACTGAAAGTCACATTACCAGTAATTGCATAGTTTTCCAGAAAGCCTAAATGGCAAGATTGTCTTCAAGCTTAGGATTATCAAGTGATATACTTCCTTTGTTCACTGACGAAGATACAAATGACACATCTTATTCTTTAAATATAAGTTTGGTTAGTTCAGTGTTTACTTAGTGGGTTGGCCTTTAGCAATTATATTAATTAAAGGTTTGAAAAAAATTGTTAATGGGAATTTTGAGAACTGCAGAGACATTTCTTTGCATTTCTGCCCAAGCAATATGAACAAAAATAGTTTAATTTGCAATTTGTTTAAATAGTAAAATATATTCCAAAATCAGACACACTGTCAAACAGTTCTGCATAGCAATCAACATAATGATATATTTAACTTCAAATAGATTGTAGTTTGGTTTTGTGAAGGATAAATACATTTTGTTATCTGGTTATGTTTTCTGTTAAAAACCAATCAGGCTCAGTATCGGTGACCTTAGTGTCATGATTGTAATCTGGCCCATCTTTTCAGATGCTGGTACTAAGGTGAAGCAGAATGGTTAATATTTTCCCTCATAAAAGCTGCTTTCAAATGTTATTTTTTACTTTTCAAGTCACAGCCCAAAAATAGAAACCCCTATATTCTAAAGAAGCAGGGCATATTTGAGGGGCAATAAAGCATAAATAGGAATTTTAGAAAATGTGTGGTTTCCTGTCAAAAATATAAAGGTCATAGTTTCTCCTAAAAAAAAACACCCTTTTTGTACTTTTCCTATTCTGTATTTCAGACATTGGCTTAAACTGCATTTTTTGGGTTGGGATCAGGAAAAGGTCTGTTGTTTGCACCAGTCGATTTAGATTCATTCATTGGTAAAATCTTTAAAGATTGATGAAGATATCCACCTATCATCAGAACCTGCTTTATCCCTTTTGGGGTCATGGGGTCGCTGGAGCAAATCCAGCTACGGTCGGGCAAAGGCAGGATATACCCTGAACAGGTCGCCAGTCTGTCACAGAGCCACACAATTACTCCCATGCACACTCACACCTAGGGGCAATTTTGAGTGAACAATTAAACTGGAGAGCATCAAGAAAACCCAGACATGTAACGTGGAAATGCAAACTCCACGCAGAAAGGTCCGAGGCGGGATTTGAACCAGGGCCTTCTTGCAAAGAATCAAAAGCACAAATCACTGCCTTGCCGTTCAACTTGCTTATAAGGGTATTTTTTTGTGAAATTTGTGGCTAGATGCACAATTGATTATCTCATGAACAGCTGCATTGTATGACATGTTTTGCTTATTGCTTATCGTATATGCAGGGAAATGTAAAACAGCTAAATGAACTAGCAAATAGGCACAGAAAAAGCAAATACACAGAAAAAAACGCAAAGCCGTCTGAAAGACAGAGTAAGTCAGGGAAATTGACATCACAGATCTTCCTGGTTTGTAGCTGTCAGTAAAAGAGACTAGTGATGAAAACAAAAGCTTCCGTTGATACCAAACAAGAAGTTGTTTTTTTTCACAGATGTTACTATCAGTTTGTCCAATTTCCAAACCCGCTTAATCTCTTCTATTGTCATAGAGCTGCTGGAGTCTATCCCAGCCACTGTCGGACAAAAGTATACCCCTGGTTCTCGGGTCCATGGCATGGCCTCAAAGGTGTTACAAGATTAACATTTATTAAAAGATAAATCAATTTGCCAGCTCATTCTTTGATAGAAAACCTGCACCATCCAGTAAAGTGTTGTTTCATGAGCTTAAGTGCTTCTTGCTTTTCTTTCTCCAATCCAGGGACTCCTAGCCTTGCACAGTCAGATAGCATTGTCAGATCATTGTTTTAGCTGACTTATCCCAGGCTGATGGGGCAAAATGTTGCTACTGGAGAATCTTGATGCAGTTATCAAACGTTCTTATGGCATGCTAATTTTGTTTATTTAGACTCCTGTCATTTTTCTTTTACAGAAAACATATTTTTTCAATGGCAATGTTAATTTATTAATGATTAAAAATAGATGTAAGAACTCAAGTCGTTGTTTTACTTGTTGCAGTGGCAGCTTTATCTAGATCAAGTGCCTTTTCCTGTTTTCTGACAATGTGCATCTACAACAAATAACCAAGGTTAAAGGAGGTACATAACACTTTCACACACATTTAAACACACAAACAATCTTCACCATGTTATTTTTTGTCCTTCATCCAGTATTGACATAAAGGAGAAAGTGAATTAACGATGGCAACAGTCACAGTCCAATGCGTACATCATTCCGGGTTCAAGCGAAATTCTCTGTTAGTTAATGTGCACTTTGTCCTTGCTGTATATGGGAAAAGAACGCTTTTGCTCATAGACCAACAACAAAATATGAAGATACAACGGTCTGTTTCTTTTTACAGCCAAGCATGAAATAGGAAATGGGGCATTTTAGAACAGAGTCCAAGTTTGCTTTAGGAACTCATCCACTTTTCACATTTTTTTCTGTTTGGTTTGGTTGTTTACAAAGGGGAGAACATTAAGCTTAAAACGGCAGCGAGACAGACTGCTAAATCGAGACTCTTCCTGAACATGAGTTTTTTTGTTTCTCCCACATTTTGCTCAAAGACCCTTTCCCACCAGTTTTTACCTTTTACTTATGACTCAACAAATAGGTCGTTAAGGTTAGGCGGAAAACGTATCTGTTAGGATAAAAAAAATAGTCTTAAACGTTGGACAAGACATTGTACTCACTTCGCTGAAAAGAGAGCAAGATTTGAAAATTACTTTCTCCATTCTTTACATTTTCAAATTATGGTTTGGACATCTGGAAAGACCTAAAGTTTTGCTAAAAGTATTGAATAAAATGAACCAAATAATTTTGTTTAAAAAAAGAGCTAATAATTGATTGCGTAATTTTTTTAATCAGCTACTTATTAATCCACATTTCATCAAACCTGAATAAACTCTATTGTAAATGGTTTCTAAAGTTTTGTGAGATGAATTTAGTGAAGCAGCAATATTTTCCAGTGAAGGCATTATGCAGAGTGGGTAGGAACATGAAAAGGGGAGGATTATGTCGACATTTATTGAAAAGGCTTAAAGTCTCACTCCAATCATCTTTTGATCTATTTTAAAAACATTAAGTTGTCTTTTGATTATGATTTTGCCATTTCTAGCCAAAATTAAAGAACCTGTGTCCTTTTCTAGGACATGGTTTCTTCAAAGCCACAGTGGTTTGTTGGTGGGACTGTTGGCATGGAGTTTTCCTGCCCTTTTTCCCAATCATTCCTTTGTTTACACTTTCTCCCACTAGCCTACAGCCCCTCACAACCCCAAGCAAACATTGGTGAGGTAACAAAAATGGCTATCAATATTGAAGCTGCCCAGCCGACAACTGCAGCTTTTGAGCCAGATGGCAGCTCAGACGAGGCAAACAAAGATGTTAACGTTATTGTTTGCAAATGAATGCATTGGAATGGACCTGAGCAGGAAGTTTGTGGCCACCGCCGACTTTAGCACGTCAGATACTGCTACAAGCTTTTTCCAACTGCATTTTTCATTTGCTCCTGATTCACATCGATTTGAATAAAAACTACTTAAAAAATGCAATTTTAATCTTATTTTCTTTTAAACATCATGAGAGAAATGCTACAAGAACAGGTTAAAACCCCCAAAAATATTATTTTAATTGGAGTGGGTCTTAAAAAATGTTTTACCTTCAGGTCTCCATTGGGTATTGCAGCAAATCATACGATAATTTGTAACTTTAATGAGAATAAAAAAATATCTTTCCTGTCTGTGGTGTCTCATTCCATTGTATATTTTCCAAAATTAATCTCTTCTCATACATTGTTAAAATGACACCCGGGACCCCCAAAGTTGTTTACTTTGTACCCTTTCTGGTTTGTCAGTAACTTTTTTTTTTTTTTTTCCCATTATTTAAAGTATGTTTGTGCAGTCTTAGTTTTTGAATTTATCAAAAGCCCGTGGCATTTATGTACTGATTGTTTGCCAGCTTGACTTGGTCTGTGCAAATTTATGAGCTGTAGCTGGAGCCAAACAGCACACTTGTCTGTTGTCTCCTGAAATAAGATGAAAAGAAAAAAAACATCACTGACTATAACAATTTTAGAGATCTTTTTTTCTATCATTTTTCCCTGATCAAATCACTGCACAAGACAACAATTTTTCATTTTTACCCAAAATGGGCTGAAACACTGGAGATGGAAATCTTTCAGTTTAGAGCTGTGGCCATGCTGTTTTCTGATATCACGCAGGGTGCAAAAAAGATGGCACACAGAAAACTGCTCTACATTTATAACCAAGGCAACGTTTGATTTGAAAAGGTTTTTTTTTTCTTTCTGAGAAGCAAGCATTCACAAACTAACACAAAACCATTTTTTAGCAATGAATTCGTTTTTAGAACCAAAGTGAAACAGAAAAGGAAAAGAAATCCACCAGATAAAAAGATGTTTCAGCAGCACTTGGAAAAATGGTGTCAGAACACAACTAAACTTTAGGGTGTATTCAGACTGAACACATTTGGTTCACTTAAAGTGAACTGGGCCTTCTCTCAATGCCCAGACTATGGGCACTGTGTGTAACAAGTGAGCTGCATTGCAGCTTTTTTAATGTTGATTTGTATCAAATTCCCTGCACTTGTAAAAGGTTATTCCCCTTTGCTTTTCCAATACAAAGCATTTTCTCAACTAGAGCCGCAATATTTATGAGATCTTTTTCTTACTGACATTTAGTAAAAGCTCAACGTTTTTTTTCTTCTAGAGACAACAACATTGAGTATAGAAAACGGCTGGAAAGTGGACCCCCTATTTTTTTCTCTTTGTTCTTTTGAATCTCCTTTAACGTCAACGGTTTCTCAAAAGGGATCAAACATTTTGAGCTCAACTGCATATCACACTGTCTTTTGAAACTGAGCTGCAACAGCTCAAACTGATGGCATATAAATGTAAAACTAATGGGTTTGGGCTTGGTTTATCACAGACAGTTTGAACCGGAAAGGGTTTCTCACTGCAGAGAAACAGCAGTAGTGACTGAGATTAGAGTATTGATGAGATACGGCCCTGCAGCCTTATCAACCTAACCTATCAGTTGTTCTTTCTCTCCTATCTTTTTATTTTGTTTTTTTCTCCTCTTACTTGTGCATGTAAAATATGTTTGCAGAAAATAATCCCAAAAAACACTTTTGTTGCTTTTCTTCCAATTCGAATTGGTCAATTCCTCTTGCACTCCACAGCTTATCACCATTGAACTGTGATAAGTGGAGTGTTCCCTTCAATGCAAACACCAGCTGCTGCTTTTCATCTGAGACCACAGACTTGCCTTCAGCTGCTTTCCATCTCAGCCTCTTTCTGTGTAAGATTCCAGCCTGTTTTTGTTCAAATTATCTGAGCAACAACAGCATAATCCCCCTGAAAATGGCAAAGTGCTTTTGATGTATGGAGAAAATGGATGGCCCACCAAGATGAAAAAAATATTTTGGGTCGATTTTCAAAAACAGACTGTCACTGCTTTGCATTTCTCCTGAGTGTGTGCCTTTGATTTCAAAAGACAGACCGGAAAAACCAAGTATGATGGTTAAGCATTTTGATCCTGTGCTGCATCTTCAAGCAAAAATCCACTAGTCTTATAGAAATTGTTGAAGGTTTTGCTCTGTTTTAAGTCATTATTCAATAAGTATGTGTACTGTTACATCATAATTCTCACAATTCTCTGGCCTGGTGTCAGTTGCTTCTCACTGCAGAAGTCTAGCATGGAAACCAAACAAAGGTTTTCTTTTAGGATATTTTTCTACATCCAATTTGCATCTTAACAAAGGTGATCTGACAAGATTAAAATCTCAAAAGAAAAATTAAAGCAACTTAATTATTGACATATTCACTTCTCAATTTAAAAGTTCATGGTCAGTATGATTTTCGGGCCAAAAAATGATTTAAATAGATACTGTATATTTTAATATAAGCAAGCGACCGCAGAAGTTTAAAAATCTCTTTAGAGATTCACTTCTGAAACCTCATTCTGCCAATCTCAGTCCATTATGCTTCACCTTTGATCTTGGTAGACAGCGTAGAGTTCGGCCAGCCTTCAGAGCCCTCCTCTTCCAGCTGTTGCAAGGCACTCAGCCGCTGAAGTTGCCTGGCACAGCCAACGGCAGTTGCCACCTTTGCCTTGAACACCACCTCTGGCTAGACAGATGTCTGCTGCATGTTTGTGTTTGCTAGGAGGCAGACTATTGTGGAGCGCAAAAGTTTTCACTTCAGCCGTGAAGCACGAAAGCTTTTTTTTTTCATCTTTAAAGTTAAACACTTTTTTTTTTATTTCTTTTGTTTAAGCAGAATGCCTTGGACATTTCTCCATAAACCTGTTATGTCTATTTTAAATGGTGCCACATTTGCTAGTGACATGTTTGTTGGATGATGAAGAAATGTGCGCACCCAGTAAAACAGCTCTTGTCCAACCAGATCGTTCTGGTTAGAGAACTGATTTTCTTTTCTGTTCTTCATAAAATAGGATTATTTGAGCCTGAAGGGAGAAAACATCTTGACAAATTTTAAAATGTATCAGTTGACAAAAATCTGGGCTGACTTCATTACTTTGTGACTTCATCACACAGCTTGAAGAACCTGGTTGAAATCCCATTTGGGACCTTTCCCTATGTTCTCTCCGTGCATGCATGAGTTTGCCACAGTCCAAAAACATGCTTCATAGGTCAATTGTTTGCTCTTAACTTGTTCCTAGGTATGTATGTCTGAGTGTGTATGGATGTGTGATTTTGTGGCTGCGACAAAGTGGCGATGGATGGAGCACCATCAGTCTTTTATAGAACTTAACAGCCTAACTCATTGCTTTACATGACCCTGCACTGCTGCAGAAGTGAATCTTTTTCCCAAGATTTGCTGCAGATGAGCCATCAAGGTTGACTGATAATTTTCAGCAATTCCCAGAATCTAGTCGCACTCAGGTAAACCACATTCTGTATGGGTATGGAGTCACCGTTGTGTTAGATTATAGTGCTTCATGTCAGACACTGAAGATATTGGATTGTCATTGGTGTCAGGATATTACATTATTATATCTTTGCATTGAAATCATTTTCATGAGGGAGTTATACTACCCCACACACTACGGCAGCACCACCAATGATCCATGTCACTGTGTTAGTGCAGAAATTCACAGAAAATGTTCTCTGTCCTGTCAACACCACTTCCATGAAATGATATCATTCCATGTGGGTAGTGGGTACAGTAAATGCAACCACACATGGAAGTGCACATGACTTGTTAAACAAAATACCATGACAACCCGCTGTATGTACACTTTCAAAATCGTGTTTACTAATGTCAAAGAGCATTCCTTTTTAACTTTAAAATCTAACAAGAACAACGAGTAAGGTTGTTTTTCTTATGGATGTGGTATAATAAGCAGCTGTGGCTGGGATGAGGAAGTCTTGCTGCATTAAAAAAAGTATACATTTAGTAAAAAAAAAAAAAAAAACATTTTACTACTATGGACAACATTGCTGGTGCCTTTCAGTAACTAAAGTAAGATTTCGATTACTTTCATAGTCTGAGGTGCAAAACTGCGGTCAACATTTTTGTGGAGCCGGTTATTAAAATATTTCTGCATTTTGTGATGCAAGCACCAAATTTGGCAGGAATGTCTCCTAGGATTTCCTCTTTCCAAAAGCATGTTAGCCATGAGAAAAATCCAAGATTTAAAAAAAAATAGTACAACACATATTAAACACATGTAGGCACACCTACATTTTAATTCTGCATGTTGTGCATGAACAGCCCACATTATTGAGACTGGGGCAGAAAGACATTGAATATTTTTGTAACAATGACGTATATGGCCGTCATCTTTACAAATGGTCGCTATTTTGGGCTTTTCTTGTAGCTAACGGGCTTTTCTGAAAGATAGGATCCTATGGTACATCCATGCGAAATTTGGAGCTTGAAACCACAAAATGTCCAATTTTTTTAAAGATCAACCTAACCGGCTTTGCTTTTTAGGCAGTCAAAATGTGCAGAATTTTGAATTTTAGATGAGTTTGTGGTCCTTCAACCTAATACTAAAAGCATCAATTCAACAGCAAAACAGTTACACATTCAACAAAAGCGTTAGGACAATCTTGCCACCAGTGTACAGATCCTGTTTTCATTGTCTGACCCATTGCATTATTATCTTGCTCTACACTGAATCAATTGACAGGTCTGTGTGAGTTAGTGCACGTGTCTGTGGTTTTCTGCCTCTCGCTTCGGCTGTCTCCGTTGCCCATTCTTGAACCGTTCAGGGTCAGGGATAGATTGTCTCTCTTTGTATTTCTCCTTTTCTCCTCATCTGAAACTACAGAGCACCGAGGAACCACCATGAATCACCTTTTTACTTCCACTCACCTGTGTCTTGTAGTGTCCCTGGATCTTTCACCTTATCAACAACACATTTCTGGAACAGTTTCTCCCACGCGTGTTCTCCATTCCCTGCATGTTGTCCTTCATGTATTATTGTCACATGCACTATGCACTTACCATCTCTTGACACAGGTTGTTATCTGTGCAGTCAGCACACTGTTTACCCAGGCAGATCCCTGGAGACTTACCAGTTACATTGTTAGTTCTTCTTTCCTGTTTAGCAAACTAAAAAAAAAACCTGTTTGACTGTAAAAAACATCGTTCCACCAACAGAGTGGCATCTCCTGCATGTGAAAATGATCTAAATATGTTGTTGTAACATTAGATGATCTCCAGATCCCTTAAAGTCTCAGGTCATATTTTAGGTGGAAGGAAAGAGGACTTAAGTAACACACAGGAGAAGAGCCAGGCAGAAATGGAAAAGAGAGAATAATTCCCTGCTGAGTTCTGTGGGTAGAATCACATTGCATGGGCTCCAGCCATTATCTTTAAGGGTTATTGAAACTCAGATGTATGGGGACACGAACCATAACAGCGTACTACTGTGCCTGCTGCTGTTCTCATTGAAGTTTTTTTTAGTAAAGCTTTCAAGCCTTACGTACCCCCAGATACATCTGTGCATTCTCTGCTCCAAACTTTTGATATTCATGTATACTTTTGATAGCTTTTTGTTTCTTTAGAAACATCTCTGTTACTTCTCCCTCTCTAAATCGATGCATCCAGACCCATCATCTTATCTTTATACAACTCCAAGAGTTCTTCCGGGAAAGTTTCTCTGCACAGATGTAACTTCTTTGTTTTTAAAATGTACTTTACAATCCAGTGTAACTTTAGATATATGTCTCATGATTCTGCTATTTATGGATATTATTGATTAGACTAAACAACTACACCAAACAACAATGCATTATCCCAAGGGGGCAACTTTATTCTTCATCATCTACCCACCACAGCAGGATTTTCAAAATGGCGGTGTATTTCCTTTTTTTTGTATGTGTGTTAACAATAATAGCAACATCATTGTTGTTCAGATAAATGCAGTTACATAACTTTAAGAGCCTTTTATTTTGAAAAAATTCATAACAGAAATGTTAAAAATATGTAGGTATCAGTTAAACCTCATTTTTCCAACTGTATTTAGTGAAATCCAGGTATCCCCAGTTAATTTGTGAATAATTAAAACAAGGAAAGGTATAAACAGTCTCCTTTTTCCTTATGAGAACTGAAAAACCTGATTTTAAACAAAACCTTGTGTCCTAGAACAAATAATTTTTCTTTTGTTTTTTCAATAGTAAAGAAAAGCTGAACTGACAACATTTTCCTCTTGTCCTTCTATTTCCGTTAAAACAAAAATTTAGCAGTTTTCTCCTTTTTGCAAAAGCTGTGAAATCAAACAATTCAAAAGTAAATCATGAAGTTTACAGCTGATGGCACTGTAGGTAACCTTCTTGGATGTGGAGAGAAGAGAAACTATAATGAAGAAATACAACCAAGGTTTGTCCAAATGGTGGATAAAGAACCCAATTAACTTCCAAACAAATTCAAGCTGATCTGCAAACACAGGGTACAACTGTGTCAGCCCACAGTATTTGTCACCGTCTGCATGAAAAGGGATGCTGTGGTAGGAGGACAACCCTGCTGGCACAAAGGCATTTAAATGAGGACCGGAGTTTGCCAAAACCACCATCTTTCTGGAATAACATGCTGTAGACAGCCGAGACAAAAGTAGTTTTTTTTTTCTTTTTGGAAAGTATGTCAAGGCACTGCTTACAAAAAAAAAAAAGAATTTCAAAGAAAAGAGCAGTCTCTACAGTCAAACATGGTGGAGGCTTAAAGATGCTCCGGGGTTGTTTTCTGGTACTTGATCTTTTGACTGTGGGAACAGTCATTAAATCTGATGATTAACAAAGAATATTGGGGCACAGTGTTAGAGACCAGTGTCAGAAAGCAGCATCTCCACTAGATTTCATGGCTCTTCCAGCAGGACAACAACTTGAAACACACTTCAAAAACCTCTCAGAAATACAAAGCACTGTTCTGACATGGCAGAAAAGAGTCCAAATCTGACACTCAGAAAGATATCTCAAATTGGCAGTTTGAAGAGGGCATATTTCAAATGGGAAGTTCGCAAAAAAAAAAAGGTTTCAAAATTCTTGTTTGACAAACCAGGAAACAACTGATTTCAAATCATTTAAATTAAAAACATTAATTTTGTCTAGTCTTTTTTATGTCTATACAATTTCTTTGTCAAAAACAAAACAAACCCCAAAAACAAACAATAAACATGTGCCTACCAGAAAATTTGGCATTTTTGCAGTAACAGCAATCAAGCCAATATTTTTTGCCATGACTGTATAACAAGAACTCTCAACATTCTCTACTCATTTGATCAAATCATTATCAAATTCTTTTTTTTCTTTTTTTTTAATGACTGAAACCCTCAAAGACAGGCATGTCCAAAGTCCGGCCCATGGGCCAAATGTGGCCCTCATTCATATTTCCAATGGTCCGCGGGTTCCCTTCATAAAATCCATTCTATGCAGACCCCAGCACTGTTTAAAAACGTTTTGTACAATTTATTAGATTGAGGTTGGCTAAATTACATTTTAAGTTTTTGTAAACCTGTGGCAACACTGAGACCTTCTGTAACGCTTTCTGGCTAATATGTAAAATGTCAACAGTAAAAAAAAAAAAAAAAAAAAAAAAAAAAAAAAAAAAAAATGACAGTCAGGTATACTGCTTGCAGGGTAAATTAAATTAAATATTTAAAAAAGGAGTTCAATGTCAGTTGGCACAACCAGGTGAGACATGGTAACTACAACAGGCTAGCAGGGAATGAACAGTGTAGAAAAAATTGAAAGTAATTTTGGTAAAAACATAATTTTATGTACTGATTGTTTTTATGTAAAAAAATGAAAAATATATCTTATGCTTTTTATTACCAGTCTGGGTCAAGATTTTACAGAGATTTGGTTTTCTTAGATCCATTTTTTTCTGTCTTCGGGCAAAGCTACCCTCACGCCACACGGCTTTTGTCTGATCTCTGCCCGAGCTGTAGAAATGGTGATGCAAAGTCAATATTTCGTGTGCAGTGGCCATCACTCATACTGGGATCATTGGACCACATGCCAGTATGCATTAGAGAAAAAGAAATAGAGGAAAAGGATGACACAGAGTTGGAGGGGAGACTAGTGATTGAAAGCAAAGGTTACTCTTGTCCTTTTCATGTGGTGGATTACTCTATGATGTAGCATTGCCCTAAAGCAACAGGATGAGAAACTGGCCCCCTTGAGTGCTCTCAGCCCATTGGAGTAGCTGAATGTCAGACCATTTCCCTGGACTGTCACATCAAAGAGAGCCACATGGTAATAATGGATAGCAGGGAAAATGGTGCAGTACAATAATCTTTTTTTTTTTTAATTTTCAAGACTTTTTCACCAACTGTTTAATGTGGTGATGTGTGTGTGAAATCCAAACACAATCAACTTTCTTCATTCAAAATCTTATCTAACTTATAAAGTCATACTCAGGGATGGTATCGCTGGAATTGCTTGCTGTGGGCAAAATGTCATCAGGTATTGGCTACTATATGTTTGCGGTTTAGCTGTTGTCAACTCATGTGATATGGGAGCTTGATATGGAATATTTTTTGACTTTAGAAAAAAAAAGCAAGCTATTCTTGCAACAACATTTAGAATTTAAATTCAAGCACTATTAGCCAGAGATCAAGCATACTCATCAGAAGTCAGATGATTGTTTTATCATCAGTTATAGTATGTTTACAGAAACCGAAAGGCATTAACCCCTTTCACAGAAAGCTCGTTTTTGTTTCTGAACCATTGCTGCTGTCCTTTTCTTATCTACATGTCCACTGGTCTGTCTTGACTTTCCAGACAATTGCATGTCAGGAGCTTTATCTCTGAGAAAGTCCTGCTGAGGGAGATATACTGGCCGACAGGTAATGACACCCACTGAGAGACAGGATTCCCTCAGGACATACAGTCTGCCGGCCCGCAAGCGGATAGGCATACGTACCTTCTAATTTTTTAACTCCAGGAAGAAAAACTAAAAGCATAAATGTTTTGTTTAGTTGATTTAGTTTGCTTCCTAAAGTTATTTTGTGATAGTTAGCCTTGCACAAAAGATGACTTATTTTCTACTGTCAGATGTCTTATTTTGTGTCTGTCAGGTTTATCAGATCATTGATGTTTGTACCAGATGTGTCAGCGTTATCACTTCCTCGTCTCATTCATTGTTGATGTTAGTAATTCTCAATGTTTTGTATGGCAGTTCACCTATCAAAGACTCAGACAGAGGGGTCATCTGATTTTTCCTCAACTTAGAAATCAAAGGACCAACAGAAAACCTATTGAACATAAATTTTATTTTTTTCACTACAAGACCTTTTAATCTAGACCAATTCAAAATTCCATCCTAAATAATCTTTTCTATGGAATAGAAGCTAATGATGTGATGATGATTTCAAGGAGTTCTAAGTATAAATCTATACAGATGTGTTCCCACGTCTGTATGGAAGACAGGTGGTTGTTTCGTAACTCAATGAAGCAGTTGTGATAATTGATGGAATCCACAGGCCTCACACCTGGCGCTACCATTTTCCCTCAGGAATTGAAATCTTCTCAGGTGCTTTTATGCATAAAATAGGCTGGATGGGAGAATGGACTGACTTTGTTCACCTGAGGGCCGTCAGGTTTAAAGATGTTCAGAAGAAGGACAGCTGCTGAAAGCTCATTAACACATTTGCAGAGAAGTAAATGCATAATTTCATTTGCTGACAGGGAAACAGTTCTGGATCTAAACCACCTGGAACTTATACAGGATAAACATTCACTTACCATTTTGCAAACATAGAGGGAATCTTTACTCTTCTTTTTGATTTTAAACAAAAAAAATCTAGAGGATTTTCTTTCTTAAAACAAAAAAAAAAACAATCCAACTCCAATTAAAAAAGTGTTGAATGTTTTACTTCTTTTCTTTGTGTCAAACACCAAAAGAACATTTTCATTGCATTGCCTGATTGAATCAAATAAGTTACGCTCAAAGTACAGTTAATCAATTGCATTTTATAGTAAAGCCAACAAAATTATACCTTGTGAATACGTGTCCTATATTTAATTAGTTTCTATCATTGAATTTGTTTCTGTTTCTGTCTGTTGCCAAAAAAGCCAGTTCACTTTTGCCTGAAGCCAAAAGTGACCACACTTCCTTAAAAGTTAATTAATTAACTTTTGGCCAGGAAACATTTATTTTATGTCATCTTTTAATGTCTTTCATCACTTTGATTGTTGCTGGACCTTTGTCAAAGTTGCACTCCGATCATGTCTTGATCTTTTGTAAAAGTGTTCCCAGTGGTCTAGTTATTATGATTTTACCGTTTTTAGCCAAAACAAAAAAAGAAAGCCTGTGTCGTTTTCCAGGAGAAGGTTTCTACATGGTAGCAGTAATTTATCTGAAATTCATCTGAGTTTTGGGCAGGACTGTTAGTGCGGAGCAAGCCTGCCCCCACTTGTCATCATTCATTTGTTTATACCCTCTCCTGATAGCTAACAGCCCCCACCTTATATTAGTGGTGCAACAAAAATGGCAAGCAATATTGGTTCAATTCGAGATTTTGCCTACAGATAATACATTTGGCCAATGAACCTTTAAAAACAATAAATCTGATGTAAAGAGGAGGACATGATGATTACCTTTAGTCAGGAAAACTGACAAAACAGTTTTCTACAGATAGGATGGTAGAGGGCAAAAAGAAGCCTGGCCTTAGCTTTTTGTTCTCACCCTAAATAAAGTTGGAGAGGTTAGTGCCAAATAGCTAAAGCTTTTCGTTATAAATTAACATGTTAAAGCAAAATAGAAAGAACCACGGTCGTTAAACTCTACACCAACTTATAAAATGATGAAATGAATATTGAGCAGTGTGGATAGCCTTTGGACAGACAAGGAATGCAGCCTCAGGCTGATGGAAATGGAAACCGTCTGCCGTTAAAGGCCAGCCTTGGACCAAAACCCGGTTCAATATTTTGAAGAAGTACATCTGAAAGTGCCATGGCGCCAACATCCATCCAAAAGGTTGTCTCACACTAGCATGAGGTATTTGTCTCTACAAACAAAGTAGAAAAATGTACAATAAAAAAATCTTAGCTCTGAGCCTCAAAAGCGAGCCTCGTGCTTTGAGCCTCGTGCTTTGAGCCTCGTGGAGCTTGCTTGCGGTCTAAACCGGCTCCTGGGTGGCTGGCCAGCAGACAGAGAGCTCCTGCGGAATGGGGAGACAGCCTGCTTAGGCCTCCTGAACCTTATGATACTGTCTTATTTTCATCAAGACAATAATAAAAAGATCCTCTAGTTACCTCAAGCTAACCTCGCTGTCACTGTCAATCACAGACCACACTCCGCCCTCTTTTTGTTTTGCATTTTTCAGATCTGGGCTGAGTGGAGTCAGCCTCCAATTGTCCCGTTGTGTTACTCTTTAAGCTCACGTCAGAACCAGATTTCATTCATGAAATCAATTTTCCATTCATTTTCTAAACCCGCTGAATCCCTTTGGGGAGTCAAACCCGGCTACTGTTGGGCATGGCGAGGTTCAATAAAATCTCAACCTTTTTTTCCCTTTTTGTATATCTGGAGTTGATGGTATTTATTGGTGTCAGAGCACATATTTCTAGGTGAAAAAAAGATTTTAAAAGTTTTTATTAGAGATCAACCTAGTATGTACACACAAAGGCCATAGTATTATTAAAGACCATGCATGTTTTTCCATTAGAATCCAACTGGCAATATTTAAAAAATGAAATGCAAGGATTTTAATTAAATAATAACAGATCTGTGATTTATAAAATCAATTTATCATTTTTATATTTTAGCAAAATCCCAAAATGTCCATCATTAAAAAGGACAGAGGTTGATGGTTGTGGTTCTGTGTTCCATTTGTCCACATTGGTAATGCCAGCATCCACCTCCTGATGCAGATGGCTCTTCTGTGATGGCTTTCTGTGCCGAGTCTTGTTTTTTAATGTGGTTTGGGTGGGAAAAAAATGCATCTTTCCCATCATTATGAAGCACAATTTTGATACATTTGATCAATTTTCTGAAATGTTGTACATTTTTTTGTCAAGTATCAACTTTAATTTAATTAACACAAGTGTTTTTTTCTGATTTCACAATCTTTAGCTATGATTTTTGCTGTGCAATTAGAAACTTTGCAACCCAATTAAACAGGACAATTTGACTGGTGGAACTTGTTCTTTGACTATGTTACCAAGAATGCCCAAAAGCGTAAACAGGTTGAGGATTGGTCAGAGGAATTGATGGGAAGTTCTGCATATTTTCTAAAGAACTGTAACTTTATTACTCATGTGCGTTTATAAAAAAATAAATAAATAAATAAACACATTAACCGAGACCTGATCTCTGACTTTCGATTCTGCATAAAAAAAACACTCTGGAATTCACAATGAAGTGCAACACAACAGAACTTGTTAAAAATGAGAGCTTTAGGCAAAAGTGGTGGCACAGTTTCAGTGACTGGACAAAGTTGCTGCACTATAAAAAATGTGTAGATTTGGTCTTAAATTGCGAGTAGTGGTGCAATCCCAACTTTGCAAAATCCTGGATGGGAGCTAATCTTGAAATTAAACCATTTTTTGTTGATTGTAGACTCATTTTATACCTTTAGACTTTCTATTTTCTCTAGTTAAGATTTCTGAAGGATTTTATATGACATTCTTGAAAACAATGAATGTTTCTGTTCTCTTATTTGACAATTTTGATATAAATATAATATTTTGATATAAAACATTGCAAAATCTTAAAATAAAAAGACTAGCAGTATATTTTATAATGAGGTAACAGTGTCCAGTGTTTCACCACCAGATTAGACAGTAATTTAACATAGAAGTGGTGTAAATCTGACACTGTTATTGAAAGACTCATCTTTCAGCCTTCTTTACACATGCATACTACATGCAATAATTTCCATGGCAAGTATTCTTCGTTCTTTAACACAATCAAGCAAAAAAGTGCTTGCATGCGGCATCCTGCCTTTACAAATACATTCATTAGCTTGAGCATCCCATCTGTTTTTCAACCTCCGACATTTTTACTTTGTTTTTTTTATTACACCAATTGTGGCACAAACAGCTTCAGAATTGTTTTACTGGATGATGCAGCACCCTTATTAACACTCCGCTGATGCTAATGTGTGTACAAAAAAGGTTGACTTTGCAGTGAGATACCTTCTTTTTATTTATGTTGTTTCTCATTTCACCATCTGCAGCTGCTGTGCTTGCTTAAAGAGCAGTGTTTTTTATGTTTATTCTTCTTCTTTCATACATTAATACACAAATTGTGGCCTGTCACACTTTGCTTATTCGTACCCTTGGCTCTTAAGAGCACATACATGCAATTCAAAAGAAGAAAATGCATCTTTTTTGTGTTCGACAGTATATTTTTGTTTTTGTTTGTTCTTTTTAAATAGGAAAAAAAAGGATTAAAAAAAGAGACACTACATTGCTTCAATTAGGTGAAAGTCTGTAATTTTGCTAAGTTACAAGTCTTCCTTTTTATTATGGTGTTTTTGGGGTTTGCTTGATGTTACAGGATATTACCCAGATTTTAGTTGTTGAAGATTTGGTCTTCTTTTTTTATTTTGCATGCAAATAGTCATCCATCCACTTTCAGAACTCGTTTTATCCCTTATGGGTTCATGGGAATACTGGAGCCTAACCCGGGTATTGTTGGGCAAAGGCGGCGTACACCCTGGACAGATTGCCAGTCCGTCGCAGGACATCAATAAATCATTGTAACGTAATTGACTCTAAAAGGTGTGCACATTCCTCATGAATGATGCAGCAAGGGGTTTAATGCACAAGGAAGAGATACAGACCACTTATGTTAATACACGAAAGCTCCACACCATACATGGAGGGTTCCTTCCCAAATCCAACACCTTGGAAGCCACTATCCAGAATGAAACATCCAAGATGCATTAATACAAGCAGCTCAAGACCCCAACTGTGACAATGTGCTCAGTGAATGTCTCAGACAGCAGAGGATGCAGAGCTGGGGACAGATCCTCATGGGTGGACAAACCCCTGCATGGGATGTACCGCTGAACCATAACTGAAGTGGCTAAAATCAAGAAGTTTTACCAATGGCAATAAAGGGCTGGCCTACAGGACAGCACAGAAGTGCTCATCCTGGCAGCTCAAGAACAAGCTCTGAGCACCAGAGTGATAGAGGCTCAGATCTACCACACCAGACAGGACCCAAGGTGCAGACCAGGGGTCTCCAACCCTGTTCCTCGAGGGCTACTGCCCTGCTTGCTTTGCAGTTAACCCTGCTTCAGTAATTGCTGCTCATCTGGATCAGGTGTGTTCAGTAAATCAGAAACTGCGCTGATTCAATCCAGCTAATCAGCATCTACTGAAGCAAGGTTAGCTGCAAAACAAGCAGGGCAGCAGCCCTCGAGGAACAGGGTTTGTGACCCCTGGTGTAGACTGTGTAAACAAGCACCAACACATAACTGCAGGGTGTGAGATGCTAGCAGGGAAAACATTTATGGAGCGCCACAACCAAGTGACTGGGATAGTAAACAGGAACATGTGTGAAGAATATGGACTGAAACCCCAAAGTCAAAATGGGAAACACCTCCAAAAGTTGTAGAGACTGAGAGAGCAAAGATCCTGTGGGACTTCCAGATACAGACAGACAGGATGGTAATGACGAACCAACCAGACATTGTAGTGGTGGATAAAGAACAGAGGAAAGCTGTTGTGGTGGATGTAGCAACCCAATAGAGCACCTTTGGGATGTGGTTAAACAGGAGAGTGGCATCATGGATGTGCAGCCAACAAATCTACAGCAATATGAACCAAACTCTCTGAAGAAAGTTTCCAGTACCTTGTTGAATATATGGCACAAAGAATTGAAGCAGTTATGAAGGCAAAAAGGGGTTCAACCCAGTACCAGCAAGATGTACCTAATAAAGTGGCCGGTAAGCATCTATCTCTCTTGGACATCTTAGTCCAGAAAAGTGCAGTGATAGGAACAGTTAATGGTGAAAGGGGAGTTGCTTTTATGTCTATTTAAAAACTTATGATACACCAGCAGCAAGCTTAAAAGATTTTTCTACTGTCAGATGCTTTATTTTGTGTCTGTCAGGTTTTTTTTTAAAGTTTATTTTTCACTTTTTGTCACTAATTCAAAAATGAAAAAAACGATGTTTAACTTTTGCCAACAAACCAGCTTCTTAAGACTCTCTGAAGGGTTTCAAGCTTGTTGTCATGTTGTAATTCTAGAAATTAAAGGAGTCCAACAGTTATTACTGGGAACCAGTCATCTTCTGGTCTATTCTTCATCAATGAGAGCCCAGCAGAATGCCTGATGTGATGCGGCTGAATACTCCCGGAGAGCAGACTGCCAAACCGGCTGGTGGAGGTCACACTTCCTGGTGATCACTTTATCCAATTAATTTGATTAAAAGCACCTGCGTTTAAATTGCCCTGGTGTTAAGAGTTGATGACA
This sequence comes from Oryzias celebensis, assembly GCA_014656515.1. Taxonomy (NCBI): domain Eukaryota; kingdom Metazoa; phylum Chordata; class Actinopteri; order Beloniformes; family Adrianichthyidae; genus Oryzias; species Oryzias celebensis. Next base: position 64,587,689 of record BNCR01000012.1, on the reverse strand, counting down.
GATTACAACCCCACTCTCCCACACTGGGTGTATGTGAGTGAGTGGGGAGATTGTAGCCAAAATATAGCTGTGCTTTGTGCAGTTTCTGTATCCTGCCTGCTTTTCACTCGTTAAAGTGTCAAAGCTCCAAACTAAACACAAGCCAAATGACTGTTTTCACAATGAAGAAATATTTCTATTTGAGTAAAGGTACTTCCTCCTCTTTAAATGATTGTAGTAAAACTTTTCAGATACATTCTCCTGCTCACATCAACAAGTTGTGCTGCACTGAAAAGCCTCCAACAGCGAGTTGTGGATGCGCTTTGGCTCGCCGGTGTCTTAAAGCTCAGCAGTTCTGCAGTGCTGGCTGGGAACAAGCTCAAGTGGAGCAGAAATTAGAGTGACATTATGCAAACAATTATTCCCAAGACACATATGCCAACTGCGCACACTCTGAGAAACACTAAGCAAACACAGCAACTCACTAGCGCTCTCCGCCTCATGAGTCCTGTCTCGCAGACGTGATGCATGACAGCTTCTGTTCGTTTATTCCCCTGAGTGAAATAAGCCTCACATCATAAACCCGATCATAAATATATGCTACATCTGGAAATACTTGGCATTCAAATGCAAAGTGAAATATATGACAGAAGGAAGATACTGCATTTTCACCATCGTTTGAATTTTGACAAAAAAATTTAAACCTCTATGCAAAATGTATCAGGTATATAATTCATTGCTTACTCTGTAAGTAATGCTTCTACAGACATGTGATGCATGTTTATCATATGGTGTTGACATTTGACTGTTGCCACCTGATACTAGCACTTGTCCACCACCAACATTTGGAAGAGACTTGGTGTGAAATGTCGAAGCAGTGCATATGTCGCTCTGGGATTTTTTTTTTTTTTTAAGTATTTAAAATTCCTATAATAATTCCAACCGGACACAAACCGCAATAGTTAAGTTCTCCTCCATGATCAATTTACAAATGGTTGGCACTTCTCTAAATTAAAAGTGACGCCATCCATACTTCACTACCAAATATTAGTCCCTTGTAGGTCAAAGTTCAACCTGGTTTAACTTTGGATGCCCATATTGTACGTAGAGACAGAAAAGGGTCTTAAAAATGTGCATAGCAATGCAAAAAAATATGAGTTATGAATGCGGAAGCCCGAAATGCGCATATTCATGCTCTCACAGAGTTTTCATTGAAAGTGGTTGCTTAAACGCACGTTATATGTGAAAATAGCTTCAAATGTTAAGCCGTAAGCTTTTACTTCCATAGTTAAAGCTCTGTTCTACAAATGTTGAAGTTAAACCAGTTGAGATGTTTAAACCTTTAGTTTCTAAGTGTTCAATATTTTATCACAGAAATAAACTTAATGGGCTTAGAAAATTGTTATATAAATATATATGTTATATATATATTCACCCTTGATCTGCTGTTAAACAAGGATTGTTTATTACCGTCTCATTATGAACATGCTGTCATGTATTATATATTACTGTATAACATATGATGTAATTTCAAACTTGTTATGATTGATTGTGTAGAATCTTTTTATACTTGAAAAGGTCCAGTAAGACTTTTTAGAATTTACTTTGTTTGATGAACATGCTGAAAGAATTCAGCGATTTCTTTCATATATGTAAAGAATGTTGGTTTTCCAATTTTCTATGAAAGTCATGCCTCCTGCACCTGTTGTTGTCCTGCTCGCACAAATAATTAAAAATGATACGGATTGTGCTTGTCAGGTTTTTCTATTTTTATAGTTTCAGCTAATTTGTTTGGTTGAATGAACTTGTTTTGTTTTTTTTTTTCTTAGCCCTGACTGAATAATAGAATATTCTTGGAATGCTTATCAGAAATATTTTCACATTTTTGTTTTATTGTTTCAAATACCACAAGTGCACTTTGCAGTACCCTTGACAGTGCTGCAGAAATTCCCGCCTAATGTTTTCAGTCTTTTCATATTTCTTGTTGACTATTTTTTTACTGGATCACAGATGGTCCTTCATTTTTCATTTTCTCCATCCATTAGTAAACATACAATGTATTTGGCTTTCACCTCTCCTTTAGTTTGATACAAACAAATGAATCAGGACTTGATAAAAATGTTTAAAACATGTGACTTATATTACATCTCAGACTACAAGGTTTCCTCGAATAAGCTAAAAACCTCAAACTTAATAGCAGTCCATCTGCTTAATTGAAGGGTGAAAATTGAACAAACAGAACCTTTTATTGTTTTTTTATTATTATTGTTATGTCTTTTATTGATTCAAAAGCAATGACAAGTTTATATTTAGTTTGTGGTTAATTTTACAAGTCTAGAGCATGGGGTCGGCAACCTCGGGCACACGTGCCACAGTTGGCATTCGGAGGGAAAGACAGTGGCATGCTGGGGTGTGACAACAACAAGCACTTGATCTTTCAACTGTTTGTTTTTTTCTGGATTTGAAACGAGTGATAATCCTTTCTCACAATGATCTTTGTTCCCCCATGGCATCATAAGGAAAGGGTCCATTCACGCACCACTTTGTCTGTCACTCAGTACTCTTTCTACTACCGTTTTTGTACACAGCCTAGTTACCTCCCGATTTGATCACTGCAATTCCCTCTGCTTGATCTTCCATAAAAAACTCTCCATTGACTTTAGCTGGTTCAAAATTCTGCCGCCAGCATTATCACCCAAACCCCTCCGCTCATATCACTCCTGTGCTCCACCAGCTTCACTGGCACCCAATTATGTACCAGATCAACTAAAAGATTCTCCTTCTCACTTTTAAGGCCATTTTCCATTTTGCTCCTCCATACCTGTTAGATCTTCTCCAAATCTCAATACTCACTCGTTCCCCCAGGTCTTCATCAGCCCCCCGACTGGCTGTCCCCACCACTTGTCTCATCACCATGGAGGGGCAGAGCATTGAGACACGCTGCCCCTAAACTCTGGAACTCTCTACTCTCTGACATTTGGAACACTGACTCTCTTCCACACTTTGCAATAAAACTCAAAACCCATTTATTCAGTATTGCTTACTCCTTGTAAACCATGATCAGTCGATTTTAAATGTGTTTTACTCCTGTAATTGTTTTTAGCCACGTGTTCACTGTTAATTTTATGTTGTAAGGGGACCCTGAGTGCCCAGAAAGGCGCCTACTAAATAAAATCTATTACTATTATTATTATTATTAATATTTTATTATCAATTTTGTCCACGTGACTTCTTTTTTTAAAGGTAAACTTCAAACAATGTAAAACTTTTAACTCGGATTAGTGACTTTGTTCCTCACAAGAAAAAAAAAGCTTTATCTTTTTTCTCTTTGACCCTCTTGCCTTGGATGGTGATTTCTTTTTGTGACATTTGAGGCAGCACTATTGATTGTTGGTGTTATCTCGCTGTGCCATAATGATGCTAAGGCACTTTGTTTAGATGACATTTTGTGCAAAGCCACTAAAATCATTTCTTCTTGCTCATGCGGTTTGGGTTTAGTTTAAAGTAATTTTTGGAAAGATTTTGTTTTAGAAGCCTCTTTTTCGTGTTATTAATAGGAAACAAAAATGAAGGTTGCACCTACAGTTGGCATTGAGTAACAGCACGTGAATGCAGCTTTGTGTGAAATGGTGGCAATTACACATGTAGATAAAATAATATGACATTGTTTTTTTAATGTTGCAGTTGAAAAAAGAAACACATTTGCATTTATGGTTCCCTGATGATGACTTTTACTCTTTTTTTTCCATTATTTTGTTTTTGTGAAGTCAGAAGTGTGGTCCTAACAGCTCCACTTTCTAACTACTAAACTCATTTGAACCCATTTTGATTTTAACCACCAGTTGCAACCAAAAATTAGCTAAAACTGTCCAACTTTTATACAGATTCGGAATCTCAGCCTCAACATTCAGCTTCAGATTAATGAGTCTCAACATTTCGGTCCACTCACACATTATTATAGAAGACTGTGGGCTGTAATTATATTAGGTGACACCAGGAAATCAGTTTCTTGTCACCGGGTCTTTGGCGAGCAAGGTTTTTCTAATTATATAAGGTAGCACCTTCGCTTCCCGCGGTAGTTCACACCACAGGGCTTTAGGATGAGATTGATTAAAGCGTAGAAGCAGCAATTTCATTACCATGCAGTCAGACAAGCAGACAGATTGGTTGGGGTAAAATTTGCAGTCATGCTGCTCCAAGTGAATAAAATAGCTATTAAACAAACATGATGCATTTTGCTGTAGACATGCACAAATTTCCCTGTGTGCATCCCGGTATGGGTGTGAGTTCACACAGGTGTGGGTTTTTAAAAATCCACATTAACAAGGAAAAGGCTTAGATGGCTGTCCAGTTTTTTCTTCATATTAACACACTATGAAATGAGTCAGATGTATTTGAACGCATAAACAAGAAAGTTTCATGTTAACTGTTTACGAAAATTAGCAAAATACTGACGCTTTTAAAAGGTGGATATGGCACTCCAAAGCATCTTCTCATCTTAATGTGTGTTTGTAATGCTTTTTCTTTTTTTTGTACCACTAAAACAAGGGGAAGTAGTTAGAATTTAAGGCGGGTAGAAGACCTAAATCCAGAACACAAGTGGTTGGTAAAATCCAGTTTTTAAATCCAACTTTTACAGATGCAGTGTTGGAAACTTGAAGAAGTACTTCTACATTGAATAATGTCCAATCTGCTGTGATGCTTCACAGACTGTCCAGACTGCTCACATTTATCCTTGTGCCTCACTGTTGTAGGAAATCTGGGGTGAAAAGACACTTCTTGGCAAGAAACCATCAAGAAATCAAGACACTTTTATATTAGCAGGATTTTTTTGTTTTTCTTACAAAATGCATGTAAATGAACTTAGTTAAAGGTCTGACTTAAAGACCAATCTGATAAAAAAAATTGTGTTTTTGATGTTTTTAACTTGTTATTGTGGTATATTTCTGACAATGAAAGACATATACTAAAAAAAATTGAGACATTGAATTTTAAAACGGCCCAAGTCCACATTTGAAAAGCTGTGGCCTTGAGCCCTTTTTAAATTCACCGTCTCAATTGCATTTCATTGTGAATAAAACAAAAAAAAGCTATTGAAAAATGTTGTATTTATTATGTATAAAATACACTAATTAGGCCATAAACTTCCAGCTTGATTTTGACTAAAAAACTGCATAATCCTAATTTAAAAACCACTGGGAGCCCTTTTACAAAACAAGATGATTGGAGTGGGACTTAAAGGCTTTAAAAGTCATGAAGAAACAACGTCATTGTCTTTGGCCATTGCCAAGGCACAAATGTGATCAAAGCTTTCAAAATCAGGCTGCAAGACTGAACTAATTGCAAATTCAAATTATTTTTGGTTGGAATAAATTACTGATCTGCTACTTTGACAAGCCACCTGGAGGTTATTTGATGAACTGTACCTAGCTTCAGCCCTGATAAAATACAGGGTTGTGTCAGGAAGGGCATCTGGCGTAAACTCTGCCAAACCCAGTGTGGGTATAAATGGAAGATGATTTGCTATGGTGACCCCTGGCGGGGTATGTTAATAGAAAAACAACATTCTTGAAATAAACCATGTCAAGCGTGTAGCTCACTTTGGACTGAGCTTTGTTCAAACTAAAAAATAATATTTGTCTACATTAAGAAGGTGGTGTGAAGTTTTAGCTGCAAGTGTTTTAGTTTGAGTTTGGTAGTGAACCAGCTGTTATCTGAGTCTCCTTTCTAGCTCTGTAAACAAAGCACATTGTCTAAAAGCCAAACCAGATGCTTGTGCTCTGTGGGCAACTTTTTTTCTCTAAGAAACAGTATCTTCTGTTTCCCACATTGCAAACCCGTCTTTCTTATCTTGACAGTTTTTATTTCTTGCTCCCTGATGGTGGAATGAGCAACCGAATTTTACCAAAGCATACGCGTGCCTCTTGAATGACTGAAATCTGTTAAATATGCGAGTCCTCCGGGAACACATTTTCCACCGACACCTCTAATGCGCTGAACCTACTCAATCTTTGAGATTTTCCACCTGTTCCATGTGCGCTCTTATTTAAAAATAGATTTAGCGCATATTTTCTCTATGGGTTATATCAGACTGCAACAGTTTAATCAAAAACACATCTTTCACTGTTTGAAAACACAGTTGTGTGTTTCCATCCTCATGAGTTGAACAACTTTCCCTCCGAATTCTGCCCTCACACATTTAAGAATTCCCTCCCTGCAAGAATATTTGCTTTTCTTTTCTTCAAAACTCTTTCTGCTCTGATATATATGTTGCTTGCATGAATGTAGTTCTTTCCATTTTAAGTTCTCCTTGCGCTCAAACTTTTTCCGTATACTGTCGAAACTTCGGCTCGTGCAATTTGACTTTTTGTTCTGAGATCTTCCTGAAGATAGTCTGTCACATTTCCCCCCAACTCATGGAACAACAGATTTGAGGATGGTGTAAGTGCCTCCCAGTGGAGTCACTTGTTTTCATACGGGTTCCCTCCAAATAAAACTTGAGCAAGACACAAATACTGGATTGTAATTCTGTTAATATCAATCTTGTGCGTTCAATTAAAGTCAGTGAAATCTAAAAGAGTTTAGTGTCGTTAGTGATGGTTGCACTTTTATTACTAAGGTGTGGACTACATGTGCGAAGCTATTAACATTCTCGTAGAGGATAACTCATTAACTGCATTTTCCAGTAGCGAGGTCCATGACCTTTTCATTCACTACTGTAAAAATGTAATTTAAAATGAGCTTTTATGAATGTCACCGTCACCGAGCAGTATGCTTTATTACACAGTGGTTTCAGAAACAGCTTGTAAGACGTAGTTATGAATGTTGAGTAATGCAAGGATGAGTTAGTAATGAGAGTTCTAATGGAGAGTGTAAAATGAATGCTTTTTCTGGAAAACATCCAAGTACACACCCCATTTGTTACTTAGATGATGCAGCCAGTAAACCTCTTCACCACCTTTTAACCTTGTCAGCAATTGGACTTTTTCAGTTTGGAAGAGAACAAAGCACACGTTTCTTGAAAAGCACACTTTGCTGGATTCAACCTTTAAAAGAAGGAAAACAAAAATAATCCACTAGGAAGCAGAGGCTTGCACCTTTATAGTGATAGCACCACTTGTAAAGGTTCTAAATTGTCCAATAGTTCAAATTAGGCATACAAAGACAGTCAAGCTTACTGGAGAATTTGAATGTCTTCATTTGCAGCTGGTCATACAGGGCATCGTAATCTTTGTTTGTGTCATAAGTAGTGACCTTTTGTCACTTCTGGCAAGTGTTTTATGTGCCAGCGCTCTCTTCTGTTGACCAAAATCTAAATCCAGCAGGACAAACAAGCCTGGCGGTAGTTGGAACACTTTGAAGTTCTGTTTGACAGCAAAAAAGACTATACCCTCAACTGGGCTTAACTTCAATGTCTTAAAAGCCAAAGGCATGATTCATAAAAAAATGACTCCTATTAGCTTTGACATGGTGATGAATACTGTCAAATATGTAGATGATAGAAATCCTTCTGACCCAAACTTCTGCTATTTATTTCTATTGCAAAGCTTGACTTTTTTTTTTTTTTTACAGTCAGATGGGTAGATATTTGGATGTTTGACTTTTGTTGTTACCCGTTTATTTCAATATATTTATTTCAGGGTAATATAGGGGACCTGCAATACAGTGGAGAAAGTGAAAACATTTAGTGTTTATTTTAGAGTATCCACCTCTAATTTGGACAAAGGAGGTAAAGATGTAGTCTTTGTTTTAAAATGACCAAAACTAATTGGACAATCGAATCAACATCGCAGACAGTTGCAGGCAATTTCTTTGCCTCATCAATATTTAATGGGATTAATAGTCTGAAGTGTGTTGTTTTCATTTGGACACTGCTTCACCTCCACCATTGATTATGTACCTATGTTTGCAGCCGACTGGTTCAATTTTACAATACCTTTATATCAGAGTAGTCCTTTATCAAAACCTTTTGGGAAATGCTGTGTGCTGGTTTATAGCCACTGGTGTCATTAGCAGCTTCTTAATTTGATCTATTTTTATCACCAATTAGTTTGTTTTTTATCTGGCCACTTATTCCCATCTTACACGGAGGCTGAAGCCAAAGAAATATTCATGGATTAGGAGAAAAGTCCCTGTTTTTTTTCCAATAGTGATAACATAGATGTATTTCAAAACCAATTTTAAAAAAAGAAGGATCCTTCATCTTGAAGGAAATTACCCTAAAATAACTGTGTCCTCTGATAGTTGCATTCCAATTGAGCATATAATGATAGAAAGGAAATCCAATGCTCGCTTTATTATTCTTTAACACCTGAAATTGTCTTTGTAAGAGGAAAAAAAAGATTATTCAAGCCCACAAGATTCTTTGTGATTACAATTCAATAGAGAAGCATTGAATGCTTTACCGCCAAAATTTATCAGCAGTTTAATGTGAAGAGCTGCAACATTTATTGAGGGCCAAGAGATGGATATTCTTTCAGAGAATATATATATATATATATATATATATATATATATATATATAAACAGCTTCCAGGAATAAAAGAAAAACTGAAAAAAAGCAAATAAAAAAGTAGCTTTTCTTTCTTTTTTTTTAAATGTGAAAAACAACGTTTTAGATTGCTTAATATCTGGGCAGTTCCACCTTAAAACTCCAAAATAAAAACATTAATTTTAATGGTGGCTCAACTGATTGTCTTTCTGGCAATGGTTTACAATAAAAAACAAAAAGAACAAACATCTCAAATATGTTGATACCTAACTTAAATGAACTAAGATTTTTGAATTCAAAATTTGAAAAATACTTTTGTGTGTAAGCCAGTTAATCCGATTTTTTTTTTTTTTTTTTTTTAATTTAATGCCTTTTCTTTTGAACGTCTTGGAATTAGAGGACCAACAAGTTTGACTTGTTGCTTACAGCGTAAATCCTGCTCTGGCTGCTAGGAAGCCAGATGGACTTTAGCAAGGGGCACTGGACTTCTTTCTCCCAAAGCACCTCTCACTGAACACCTCACAGCACTAGGAGTGGAGCTCTATGTTTCGTTGTGCTTAGTGCTGATCCACTGCTCTATGGCCGGGATGAAAACCATACTATGTCTCCTAAAACAGCGGTTTGACCGTCAGAATTTTTTTTATTTCCACCGTAAAGTAGACAATCACAGAGCAGCTAAGTAGTCTGATTGCCCCTGAAGTTAGAGAACTCCCTTCTGATCCAGACAAGACTCCTTCAAAAGGAAAAACTTGCCCGCCCATGTGTCGAAGTGTCCTTGGGCAAGACACTGATCCCCACATTGCCTCTGTTGGAAGGCTGGCGCCAGTGTTCGGCAGCGGAGCCACCATCAGCGTGTGAATGTGTGAATGGGTCAGTGACTGTAAAGCGCTTTGGGCCTTCAATGAAGGTAGAAAAGCGCTATATAAGTATACACCATTTACCAAGACTTCTTACCATTCAGGCTTGACAGGTTATCTTACTCCCAACCAACTCCAATAGGTTTAGATATTGTTGCATTGTCGGGCACCAGTAACCTGACAGTCTCAGCTTCAAACATCTACATGTACAATGAAAAACAAAAACACAGTCCACTTGGTTCCTTGGCACCTGTTTAAAGCACTCCTAGATGCTGGAGATGAGGACCTTTCGGTCAAGGAGCTTCCCAACAAACTCTTCCAATATTCCAAAACTCATGAGTCTGTCTGGCCTTCTTCTCCGCCAGTAAATCTAACTCACCCCTGGGTGGTTGAAAATTTTGCTAATCTCTTCGCACACTGACAACTGACACAACAACAGACACATCCAGTACCGGTACCTTAGCCTGGTCTACATCCGGAACCAGTTCAGGACAAGGTACCGATCCGTGTTCGGTACCAGATCATGGTTAGGGTTGGGGTACCTGATTAAGGTTAGGGTACCAGTGTGGACTAGTACCGGACCGTTACCGGTTTTGCAGCATGGAGGTTGGGGAGCCTTGATAATTGGATGACACAGCACATGAAAGAACAACAAGTTGTATACACCCAAAGTGTCCATTTGTGACGCTGAGGCCTCCTTAGCCATGCGTCGTGAGGATTTGGGAGTGAGAATGGGTTTGCCTCAAACACAATCTTAGGCTTTCTCTCCATAAAGTGAGACAACTTTCCATATCTCAACGGTAAGAGTCCATGCGTGATTGCAATCCAAATCACATGATACTTGCCCCTATAGTCCTTCCTGCAGCAAATGGGCATATAGTAGGGTGAGCCTTTTTTGGGTCAAGGCCAGCAAAATCCTCTAGAGAGACCAACTACCAGGCCTTCACCACCACCCAGTGGTGGGCATTGGTGACCCCAGTCTTGGTGACATGACCAAACATGTTTTCATGGTTTCTCTGAGTTGCATTTGGCTTTATCTGCTTGTAAATGCTCCTACAGAAAATGTGCCTTCAACACAATTTGGCAAAAAACATGACAGTCATAATATCAGGAAGAACAACAAGTAACAAGTTCTGTTTCAAGTCAACAGATGTGAAGCTCAACCTTTGTAAACCTTTCAAGGCTTTTCTTTAATTTTTAGCTGCTTTTGGGGAACAGCTGTAGATTGGTCTGCCATGATTTCATTTGAGTTATTCTTTTAACAAAATGCTCTGATTTATTTTTTTTCAGCTGTGCAATCAGTTGGGACATGTTACTTCAAAAATGTTTAATTTTCTCTGTACCTACCGAATATGCAAATATTTCAAATCTAATTAAACCTAAGCCTACAACACACCACCCACCATTCCTGTGTTTGTTTTTCATGGGTCTATCACACTTATTTACCATCATTTTTGCATTTTTTACACCTTTTTGTACAATTGAGTAGCTCAGTAGATATTGCTAGTCATTACCCCCTACAGATATTGGATTTTTTTTTTTTTTTTATCAATTCGGTTGAGCTTTAAAACTGGTCCTTAGCTCATATGATTATGTTAACCTTGTAGAAAGTGCTGAACTGACACAGCTGAGCTTTTGTGCACATCTTTGCCTGCTTACTTTTGGGCTAAAGCATGACTGAGTGGTTAATGCAAAAATAATTTAGTTATGCAGCTTTGTGCCAGGTGCTCCAGTCAGTGCAGAGTTACTTTATGAACCTTTGATGGATACAAATTATGGTCAGACTCAGTAAAAAAACACAAACCAGATAATTTATATTGGATATATGAAAGCGTACGTCATTTTTATACCTGTTTGACAACTCTGTACATAATTGATGCTTGCTGTACATACTTAATTGCCCATTTGAATCCTATGCTGTCAAAGTTCACAGAATACAGAGCATGTATACATGCATAATATATCACTGCTACATTTTAATAGTATTTTATGCAGAATTATGATGGTAAAATTGCATTATTTTTGCATAGGAAGACAGTGCATTATGAGCATACGCTGCCCTCATAATCTGTTCAACTAAGACACATAGCGGCAAAAAAAATTGTTCTGATGACTGTTTCAAATGATAGCAAATATCGCATGCAGTACTCATATGAATAATTTCTTAATATTATGTTTCGCCTCTTTATTCCTTAATGCTCAAGTGACAGACATATTTTATTTTGTACAACACTGTAACATCTTCAAAAAGCTGCAGCAGTGACTAGAGTCTCATGTGTCCCTTTATTAAAAACCAAACAACCAGCAGATGTTTTGAGTCGTTTTGCTGCAGTAAACAAGGCATAATGAATAACATTTTTTTTTTTTTTTGATGAAAAGACCTTAGAGGAGTTGCAGGATTTTTTAAAACTTTTGAGATTCCAGATTTGCTTCACATGCTCAGCCTTTTAGAACAAGGCTGGTCCCTCTCCAATAAAAGTGGTTACTAAATTATGCAGATTTATTAAGGGAAATACTCTGCCAATGTAGGTACTCAAGATTAATGGCAAGCAGCATTCAAGAAATGTCACGTAAGAATTGGTCACAATAAATCTACGCCCCAAGGGAGCAGCTTTCAGTAGAATAACCTTTTATTGCAGAAGGAAAAAGTGGATGTGGGTTCTCAGATGACTAGCCACACATTTCTTACAGGCTCTCATTCCTTTGGTGGCAATCTTTTAAAGTTTGCACTAGAGATAAATACAGCTTCTCTCTCTCGTTTTTATTACTTCTTTCAAAATACAATATTTTACTTTTTCTTTTACCCAGCTGCCATCCTTGATGATCCCATGGAGTGCAGCAGAGGCGAGCGCTTGGCCATCACTCTGGCCAAAGACAACATCAACAGGAGCAGTAACCGCTCTACCACTGGCAAGCTGGAGGTGGACATATTTGAACTGCTGAGAGACAGTGAATATGAGATGGGTGAAACAAGTAAGTGACTTAATCAAGGGATACTAACAAACTGGCAAGAAAAAACAGAGTTCCTGTATGTTTGTTATACATTCAGTTAAGCTGAATTTTATCTTTCTAATAAACTTTAAACTTTCACTGGAAGTCATGCTTTTAGAGGAAAAAAAAATACTTATTTTCTTTTAATTATATCTTTCCCTTAAGGAATGTGCAGTGTGACGTGGTTGCAAGTTTGTTAGTATTGTTAATTAAATCGGTGAATTTTGATAATTTGCTCTGAAACGTGATATACAAAAATATTGGAACTTTACACTTTTTAATGTTCCAATCCACACTGCCTATACCATTCAAATTGGTATGATGAGCAGAAAACTGAGCTGGCACACATGGAATGGTCCCATCTATCTCTGGATCTCAGAATCACTGAGCATTTGTGGTGTATACTCGAGCGACAAGTATACTCCACCCTCCTGTTTGGAGGAGCTGGAGCAGGTTTTAATGGCTGAAAATTCCGATGGAAAAAGTCAAGAAGCTTTGATTCCATTCCCAGACGTATTGAAGCTCTATTGAAGGCTAAAAGGGGTCCAACTCCATATTAAAAAAGTTTCTCCAATTTAACAAGGGTTCCAATTATTTTGTCCAACCCCTATACATACTGATAATTTATTTCTGACAAATATACTGCCTTATGGAGTTAGCTTTTTGAGGCACTTACAGTGCAGAAGGGACAAAGCATACTGGGTTTGATTTTATTCCCCTTTTTCTTTTTGGTCTTCTTTTACACAAGCAAATCATGTGTCCAAAGTACTCCATTCATACTCCTGCTTCATTTTTGTGTCTTCATAATTCAAAAGAAGGAATGAATTGCGGGGAAAAAAAAGTTGCTAGAACGCGACAAACTGACATTTAAAAATGAAAAAATGCTTAAAAATGTTTACTTTTTTTCCGCTAATAACATAGATTCAAAACAAAGAAAAAAACGTTTAAAGGTGAGCTGAGACTGAATGCCCAACGGAAAACGATGATTTAAAATCTCTCCCACAAAGTGTGTGCTGCTTTCTAAGATGCAAGTGGTAAGACAAAATGGTCAGGTTACTGCAGCGTGCTTTAGTCAGCTATACAGCTTGTATCTGTGTCGATGGTGGCCAATAGTTCCCGCGTGATGTGATACATGTGATAGTGAGGGCTCTCAATATCAGCTGGTCCAGACGGAGCAGCAGCTGGAGCTTTGAAAGGAAGAAGAGAGCAGCAGGGATGAAGAAGATGAATGGACTGTGCACAAAAACTATATTCAAGGTAAAACTGTGACATTAAGATAAAGGGGAAAACAGACTGACAGTTTATGTCTACTTTAATCATTATGATTGGGTCTATTTTAGCCCCCAACTCATTCAGAAGCCCAGTGAAGGCCACGATGGATATCTTGGACAAAGTTGTGAAACTTGGTCCAAGTTTTAATAGAGATATGGAAATAATTCCAATTCAGAAGGAAGTTGCTAAAACACAAAACAAAGAAGGAAACTCAAACTTAGCTGCAACCGATAAAGACTGAAAAGAGCACAAAATAGTAGTGACCACTAAACAGTCTTGTCCCTGCACAACGCACACTGAGGGGTTTTATTTGAGGTGAGGCTCATCATTGACTCACCTAAAGAGGGAGAAGAAATCTCACAGTCATTAAACTCATAAATACTTGAACTGACAGAGTTGAAGACTTCAAAATAACACATTCACTCATATCAAGTCAAATCAAACTTTATTTATGTAAAGCGCTTCTCATACTAACTCGAAGCGCTTTACATTTAAAAACAAAACAAAAGTAAAAACACAATAAAAACCCAACCCACCCTTTACCATCCCAACAAATAACACATACAACCCATGACCCCAAACACAATGAGGAGGCTACTAATAAAATAATTTCCAAAAGAAACTTAAGGCTTGGCTCTGCTGTGAGGAAACAGTATTTGGGAATCTATTCATGCCAGGAGCAGCTCAGTCACAGGAACGCCGCCACAGAGCCCATCCAGACCGGGACAACAACGAAGTCCACTCCATAACTGTGAGGCTGTAATGTAGAACTCCAGCCACCCCAGCAAGGGCAACCACTGTGGCAACGACCCCAGACCAAGCCAAGCAAGCCCTGGAACAAAAGATCCCCACAGGAAACACTGTGGTTAAAATCATTGTAAAATACTAAAATTAAATACTTCAAATGAATTTAAAAACATAAAGTTGAAGATAAAATTAAAAGAATACAATAAAATACATCAAATCAAATTAAATACATACAATAATATATATTTTTTAAAACTCATAGAATAAATAAGAAGATAACATCAACTAAAGCTAAATTAAAAAGGTGGGTCTTGAATTTCTTCTTAAAAACCTCTACAGTCTCTGCAGCCCTGAGGCTCTCCGGCAGGCTGTTCCACAGGCGAGGAGCGTTTAGGTCTTCACCTTAGGGACAACTAAAAAGCCAGCACCGGAGGACCTCAGGGTCCACGAGGGTTCATACTTTAAAAGTAGATCACTTAAATAAGAAGGCCCAAGACCAAGACCATTAAACCACTTATAGACTATTAAAAGAACTTTAAAATCAATCCTGAAACGTACAGGGAGCCAATACAGCAATTTTAAAATGTGTTCCCGTCCCCTGGTCCTCATCAGAACTCGTGCAGCTGAGTAGTTGTAAGAACATACAATATAATTCACTTAAATCATGTTGAAGTTACATGAAAAAAACAAACAATGCAATGTACCGCTCTCTCCAGAAATGATCTCCACGCCTTCCATTTAGTAGCCTGGTTTGATTATTTGGATCTCCTGAGCAAACCAGCCGTATCCAACCCAAGTTTGGCCTGAAGTCACAAGATTCTCAGAGGTCATTTCTGTCCTCTACATCCACGTCTTATTGCTGCTGGCCCATTCGGGGCATGCTGTCAGTTTGCTGCATTGTCTCTGATCAGGAGGGCAGTCCTGAATCAGCTGGCCTGGTTTCCCAGTAGACTCCCAGCTCTGCTTTGAACCTCTGTTTGTTGCTCTCACTTGTCGAGACAACTTCCCTGCAATTCCCATCCAGCCCCCCCTCTTTTCAGGTCCTGGCATGCTTGAAGCCATCACCATTGGGAAAGCTTCCAGTTCCTCTCTGGAGGAAGCTGCTCACTCTGTTTCCCTCTGTGGCCAGCTCCAAGGCCTCCTCCAGTGACTTACTGCGAGATATTTGAGTGTGAACCTGAGATCATTTGGTCCCAGTACCTGTAAGAAGTGGTCTCGAGCTGGTTATTTCGATATGACCAGACCCTGTCCCTGTATGTTTAGTCAATAATTTCTATTTCATTTACAGTTACAAGAAAGATGAAAACATATTTAGAGTAAATTTTAAAAAAAGATATTTCAAAAGAATAATTTAATGACAAAAAGCTTGATCTCTTTCATAAAAAAACAAGTTTATTTGATTAGGTTTTTTTCTCAGAAAATGACAAGACTTTCACATGTTCTAAAGCTCTTATCTTCTTAAATCCGAATGACAGACTGAAGTAAAGGGCTCGTTTAGCCATTTAAATGGCCCATTATGAGATTTTCTGTGATAAATGCCACACTCGAGGTCACACTTTTTCCACCAGTAAGATAACCTTTTTGTATTTTATTGCATGCAAACTTGACACATGCCGAGATCACTGCACCTTTATAGTTACCTCACACCTCTCTGTTTACTGGTTCAGTTATTTCATTTTAATGAAAAGCTTTCAAAATCAATACAACACAGAATGTGTCTTTAGATCGTGACCAATAAAAACAGCTGTGAAGAGAAATGGGGGAGCAAGTATGGCAGATTAATTCATAATTTTAACCATAACTTTTTAAAAACTGTTTTTTTTTTTTTTCTGAGATTAAGACAAATCATTTTAAAAATAGGTGTCGGTGAAGTATTTTTGAGTCGATTTTATTGCAGAGGCCTTGTATGTAAAGGTGTTTGTGTGACCAGTATCCTGGTTTTGGTGTTTTTTTTCTCAAAAACTTTACAAAGCGTGGCCACACAACAGAAATGACATACTTCTCTGTTACAATCTACACAAACAACACATGCAAAAAAATCTTACAATTATTTCAGTCAATAAAAAACTGCAACTGCAAATAAAATCAGTGTACATAATTTGATTTTCTTCTTAGTTGTGATTACTATAGCCCATAAAAAAATCAAATGCCAAAATGTAATGTTTTGGAAAATTAAAAAATGTAACAAAAAAAATGTATGATGTCACACTGTAATCTGGTACTAAACACCTGCAAAGATTTTTTTAAGCTTTCAATGGTCTCACTGTTGTGGATAGATGTCCAGAAGACAGTCATCAACACCCTTCACAAAGACCACAAACTGAAAATTGGAAAATTGAATTACCCCATGAAATTCAACTTCATAGAAAATCTATGGGCTGTTGTCAAGAGAGAGAGACCAGATGACAGCCATCAAAGGTATCTGGGGCTCAACATCTACAGTATCACAGGCTGATTACAGAGGCCATTCAGTCCATAATTTGTGTAAATCAAGGCTCAGTCAAATAGAAATAAACTGAGCTTTTGATATTTGTGCTAAAAACTTTAATTTTTAATGGTCCTTTGTAAAAGCTCAATTTAAGATACAAAAAATTGTAATTTCCTTCATGGAAAATAATGTAATAAATGTAAACCTATTTGTAATAATATAATGGAAATTTTGACTTTTACTTGTTGTAATGGCTGACAAAAAAATAATTGAACATTTACATTTATTCAGATGTACCCATAATCATGATGCACCTATGATATTTAGAAACTGGAAGTTACTGGCATTTTTGGTTGTCACTTAAAATGCTCAGTTCAGCCAGATCGAAAGAGTAATTTTGATTGTGAAAATTCCCCCTGTGAAGGATCTATTTTTTATTGTCTTGCTAAATTAAAGCAGATAGTCCCCTGTCCCAAATCTGTCCAAGTCACTTTTTTTGCCTCTAATAGCATTTGCGGTAAATGTCAGTGTGCAGATGTAATAAACAGCCTTGATATTTGACACTTTCCATTCATCCTTGAGATTTCAGCATCTACATTGAAAAAAAAATAGCCTCTCTGCAGTAAAAATGACTTTAATTACACTAAAACGTTCCTTTTGTGCTAAAACAATTAGGAAGTTATTTTTTGGAGGAGTTTGTGTTTATTCTAAAAGCTGGGTCATTATGGCTTTCATTGTAACTAGTTTCCAAATAAACCTACTAATAAACAAAACGATTTTATGAATATAAATTCCTTTTAAAAAATCAAACTAGAATATTTTATTCAAAGATTTTAAGAATGTATTTATTTAAAGCAAGGAACAAAAAAACATTGATAATGTGAAACGTGAAAAGGTGTATTGTGCCAGGTTATAGCAAAATTAGCTTTCAGTTCCTTATCACAAGTTTTCAGTTCCTCATCACGCTGTCACTGCCTTCAAAAGTAAAGGTAAATTAAGTAGAAATAAATTAAAAAAAAAATTATTTGACAGATCTATTGATTATTACCATAAAAACACCAATAGAAAAAATAAAACTATCCACTGCAACCAGTTTCTCATTTAACTTTTCTCGGAGCCTTGCAGGTAAAAAAACTTTCCATTTCAAGCTCACGTTATCAGACAGTTAAGCTGATCTGAAATGGTAATAGAAAAATGTTTGAGTCTCAATACTGCTGGAAATATTGTTGCTCCTTAATATTAATTAACTACAGATTAACTTCAGCTGATAACTCTGGCAGTCCGGGATGCAGGGAGAGTGTGGGTAGTCAACCAGAATGAACAGACATTTATTAAACATTACACATAATGAAAGGACATATGCCTTTTAATTGTGCATGTCCTCTTGTTAGGTTTTCAGTTCTCTACTGAATATGGACGTTCCCTCTACAAAAAAATGCTTTTTCTTTATTTCTGGGTTAATTCCTGCATGTCTGATGTTCTGCGAATCGGTTATGTTTGTTAAAATTCTACATTTTATATTCTTATTATGTCCATGTGGATTATTTCTCTTGTGTAACGAGATCACAGAATAAGATTGCCAATGGCATCCTGCTCAGATGCATAATTCAAAAATGCTGGGTGGTATGAAAACGCCTTTACGACTGACACACATTAAAAAAAAGATTCCAAAGTGACTCTATTAAGCCTAGTCAATTTTTTTTAAACCACCACTTTCTCACATAATGTCATTCTCAGGTAACTAACTCTAAAAGGCTCTCCTGTTCACAAATGATCACTTACTTTCTTGTGCCCACGAGAAATCAGAACTAATTTATTTGCTTTTTTGCTGATTCCATGACCCTTCCGGGGGTCCGTACCATTTAACTCCTATGGTTATCTTAAATCTACACTTTTTTTAATATTTAAATGTTTCGGTAAACATGCTGTTTGAAATCATCCAGGATATATTTAACAGACTATATCCAATGCTGGTTGTGTAGAAAGGCAGCAAATGAAGCAAGTGTCACAATGACCAGCGGCATCCTGACTTTCAGTCAGGTAAATAATTCAGTGAAGTTATGCAGACAGGTGCAGATGCGTGTGTGTGCGTGTAAATGCATGTGAGCAGACATCTGCATGATGTTGTTCTTGTAAGATGCAGTGTATTCATGTCCTACAGGCCCCATGGGTGACTAGGGGATTATTTATTAATCATTCGATTCGCCGCCTCTTCACCGCACAGGCCTGAAAATGCCTCTGCTTTGCCTTTTTCACACACATGACTGATTAATGCTCTGTATTCGCTCCTGTAACCAACTTTCAATGACATGTACACTCACACAAGAGAGCAGTCCACGTCTGTAATTCTTTCTACCTCACACATTTGTTTGTCTTCTTAAGACCAAGGATTATCAACTCATCACAAGAGCCATTCTCAGTTTTTTTTCCTGCATGGAGGATGAAATCTTGTGTACACAAGTCAAACTACTCAATTCTACTGAAATGCTACTGTCAAAAGATATGTTTTCAACTTTAAATCCTTTAATCAGTACTTGTACATGTCAAACTTGGGAAACAAGAAGAGATGTGTGTCACTTTTGAGGATATTATCCTATTCATGTGCAAATATCTCAAATGCCGGATTTGAAGTTTTAAGCCTCCAGATATCTCTATTTTTGTCTCCCCACTTCTCTCAGTGCCTGTCATTCTGTGACTTTGTCTGAGTCTCTTTTTCTTATATTGTGTCCCCAGTGTTTGAGCGTGTCATATTAATCTGAATTTACCACTAGTTAAGCTCTGAAGCAGTTGATCAATCCTCTGACTAATTTTCTACAACACCAGTTCAACCTTCTTTTGCCTAGTTAAAGAGGACTCTTGTCAGTTTAAGTGCCGGCCACAGAGGGCTTTTTGAAATGTTTTTGTGCCTACTTCTAGCAGTCTCACATTGTCTCATTCTCCCCCCCTCTGTTCCCTCTTAGTGTGCCAGATCATGTCTAAAGGAGTGGTGGCAGTTCTGGGTCCTTCTGCCAGTCCAGCGTCCAACTCCATCATCAGTAATATATGTGGAGAAAAGGAGGTGAGTTTCTGTAACCTCCGGGCTTCCATTTTGTATTCAGTCTGCTCACATTTTGATCACAAATTAAAAATCCACTCCGATCATCTTTTGATACATGTTAAACATATTCTCAGTGGTCTTTTAATTATGGTTAAGCCGTAGTAGTTCTTTAGAAACACACCCCCAAGCTAACACCAGTTGTGCAACAAAATTATTATTGGAGCTAACAAGCCATGCAGTTTTGAGCCAGATTCCAGCTCAGACCAGGAAAACAACAACATACTTTTATCTATTTGTCTACAAGTGAATGCATCATAATGGAGTGGACCAGGGAGACTTTGGCCTGATCAGTAATTGTAATGAATACATTTTTTAAAACTGCATTTTCTCATCTGTTCCTGATTTGCAGTGATTTAAATAAATACTTAAAAACATAGTTTTCTTGTTTAATCTTCTTAAAAACAGTTTTCATTGGAGTGGATCTATAGTCTATAACATTTTTTAATATTATTATATTGAAAAAAAATAAAAGGATGGAACTTTTCTAAGAAACCCTTGGTGTTGTCACAGCTTTGCTCTCAAAATATAAATATATAACCCCTGCTGGACATTTTATCTGAAGTTATTCTCTCTTTTGATTGGAGCATTTTGGCCATCCTCTGCGGGTGGTACCTCACTCCAAGCTAGGGTCCTATACCAGAGGCCGGGGAGCTTGAAGGTCCTGCGCAGTATCTTAGCTGTTCTTATGACTGCACTTTTCCGGTCTGAGATGTTTGAGGTTTTTCCAGGGAATCGTTGTAGCCACTCCTCCGGTTTGGGGGTTACAGCCCCGAGTGCTCCAAATACCACGGACACCACTGTCACCTTCACCTTCCAAGCTTTCTCCAGCTTCTCTGAGTCCCTGGTATTTCTACAGTTTCTCATGTTCGTCTTCTTGATGTTACCTTTGCTTGGTACTGCCACATCCACAACAACAGCTTTCCTCTGTTCTTTATCCACCACGATAATGTCTGGTCAGTTTGCCATTACCACATATATATATATATAAATATTCCCAAATCATTCCCTGTTTTTGACATCATTTAATTTTTTGGTCATAAAACTGAAAACTAAATTTGCTTCCAGACAATAAACATACAAACAGGAGCCTGCGTGGCCACAGAGCTTCAGCAAAAGGGTTGTCGACTGATGCCGACTGGGTCTCTCAAATTCTTGGAAATTGTGTATCTTGTCTTCAGTTCTTAGGAGTCTGAGTTCTTCTGAGCTGTACAAGACTATGAATTGGCTTTAAATGAATAATTAACTGCAGTAGCGTTTGGAGAGGGCAGATCTGTGCCAAAGCCAATTTTCCAGTTTTTCTCTGATGTGCGCATCTTCAATAAAAACCACCCATTGTGTGATTCAGCTTCCTAGATATTCAATGATCTTTCAGACAAGCAGGCAGTAATGAAAACATCACCTCTGCTGAGGCTGCACTATTTTACAAACAGGATGGGAAACAATTGGAGTCATTATATTGGAAGCTTTGTGGTCATACTTCATTCAAGCCCAAACAAATCACTTATTTTCTCCACAATCAGTATAAACCCGATCAATTTCTGAAATATACCAACACAGATGACTAATCTGCTGTCAAATATGAATTTTTAAAGATGTTAGCTGCTGTCTTTTTCACCAGTTTTTCAGTTCTCACTAACATTATGTTGCACGCCACTCGCCATAATTATTTTTGACCCGTAAAGGCCGCCCTTCTGCCTTAACGAATCTGATCAAAAATGATTGCAACACTAACAGACATCCTATATCCACTGTCTCTGTAATGTCCTGTGCTACAGTACAGCCGGTTGTTCTAATGAGACATCGCTCTGCCACCACCATAGAAAGACCACGACTCCCTGCTGATAAAAAACCTCTGGTGGTGACAACTTGTGGGAGCGACTGCTTTGAAACACTGACTGAGATAACTACTATATGAATATTAAAGTCCCAGTCACAGGGGATTTAACATTTTTGAGTTGTTAGTCTATTAATCCAATGCAGACGAGGAGCTGATGTGTTAGATTTCATCCGTATATATATTCTTCTTATTGTGACAGGATAGAATAATTATCTGCATTGACAAAATACTTGGAAGCTAAGCTAATCTTAAGCTTTTGTGGCAGAAAGCGGAGGGATTATAAGATCTGATATGATGTCATAGTGAGTTAATCTTTGTGTTTTTTCTTGTGTAACACTTGATTAAGTGGTGATTTTCAACAGGCTGAATTGTGAGCTGTATTCAGCATTGGGGCTATGAACATTTGTTGTGACCCAAGTCAACTGACGGGAAAGAATTTGCTGCAGATATTTTTTAAGAGGTGGCAGATGCAGTCAATTGTATTGTACGTATTCCTACTTTTAGGGTAGGTAGCAAAAGCCAGTCTCGCTAAACTATTATTGTCCCTTTTGCTCACTTGCAGGTTGTTTTTAGCATTTAGATGTAGGTTGAGTTGTTTTTTGGTTTTGGTGGACAATTTACAAAGTTGGTGAAACTAGTTACAGTTAACCTTTTTATCTTAATTACTTTCTTTAAAATTACATTCAGTCCCTTTGTTAAAAAAAACAAGTGTTATAACAAGCTCCTTTTTTTAGCTGTGGTTTTAGAAATGTGATGTCAGTTTTCATTTGTGTCATCCAATCTTATCAAATTCAATTTGTTCCTTTCAAAGGCAATCCAATCCAATTAGGCCTAATTGAAACCTATCTCTGACATATACCTTGAAGTCGCACCTCAGTAAAGCATTACGGAATGTTAATTCCTAAAGAGTAGATTGTTTATATTGTATTTTAATCAGTGGCAGACTTAGCATTTTGGGTTCCCCAGAAAAACATTAACATGGGGCCCTCTGCAGCAGTTGTATTGTAATTATTTTTTTTTCTTAAAAACTTACCTAGGGTGAAACGTCAAATAACTTCACTGCTGGTCTACTTTTAGACAACATCACTGTCAAGAATCCAAATGTTTAATAGGAATTTTGTTTAATATCTGAAATCAATCTTAATTGTTAAAACCACACATTTTAAATACAGTACATTATTTTTACTTGGAAAAAAACTTTACTTTTATCAAATGCAGTAATTTGTTAACCCCTCAGGAATATGCCATTTCAGTGATTTGGGGTGTTTGTGTGACAGAGTTAAGTAGTGATGGGCGTATATGTATTTTAAACAGTTCAGTTACATTGAAATCCAATCCACTTTAATTGAAATAATCAGTAACTGCTTTGTACATGAAGTTCAGTATAAGTGTTTCCTTGAATGTTTAAAAACATGCATATTGTTTAATAAGTGTTGCTTAATAAGTTATAATCATGCTTCAGCCACTGACTGTACTCAAGAACTGGAGTGAATGAGTGTGACATCACCCATTAAAACGGCCTGCTGACCACATACTTTTACCGAGGCTTTTAATTTTCTGATTCATGACTTGAAAAACTTGTACTAAAAAAAGAAAATGGTGAAAAACAAAATTGGATTAGCAAGAAAATGTTAAGTAAAAGGTAATAGAGCAAGAATGGTTATTCTGACAAACGTAATGACTGAGTAATAGCTGTTTATTTATCAATAGAAGTGCATGGGATTTATGGCTTTATGGAACCAGCATGTACTTCCTATGAGCAATATGGTGGGGGTGGGGTGGGGTTTGTTTGGTTCACTCTGTCCAGTTCTCTGAATATCATCAATGGTTTCAACTCAGAGAGCAGGACATTTTTTTCAAACTGTAGATTTGAATTCTAGTGTTACATCATGTGAAAATAAGGATTCGGGCCTTCATTTCAGACCTGATGGCGCGCAAATCAGCACAGCCGGCTGTCGAAGTTTTGTGTAGTTTTTTTCTGTTTTTAGAGAGAAAAAAGATCGGCATGTTCTTTTCCTGATATACTCTAATGAGGTAAAGTGAGCAAAACAGGGTGAAAGCAAGTTACTCATTAATGTTGCAGTGGGATCGCACCATTGTATTCACATTGGTAAATGTTCAAGATGCAGAAAATCCTATAAGAGAAAGTAAGTGTAGTAAAGTTGAAGTGCAATTTTGGAAGAAATATCACATTGATGTAATTAAAGATTACAGTTTTGCTTTTTCAAACCATAGATGCTATCAAACGTGCTGATTTATTTGACTGGTGTTAATAATAAAACATTATAACCTTAGCACCACAGTAGCAATTATTTAGTAAACCTGTTTGCTGATTGCAGTGGACCTGTAAAATTCCAGCCTATCTTGGATCGTAAGAGAAATTGCGGAAGGTTTGGCCTGATGCAAAATTTCTCACAGCCGGTCTACCTACTGAGTGGGATCAACTAGATGCAGCCATCAATGAAAAAGTCATCATTAATGAGATGAACAACAGACAGACCAACAACCCATTTGGGAAATAACGTAAAGCTTCATACTATGCCTGGCTAGCAAATGATCTGCAGCACACCTCTGTGGACCGTTCAGGAAGAGAGAAGCAGCAGAAGAAACCTGCTTGTTGTGCAATTAGAGGAGAAGCCTTTCCATGTAAGCTTTTTAAGCTGCGTTTACACTGAACGCGATTTGTGCTTGAGGGGCGTACAGTTTCAATATTAAAAGAGGTCTTTCACCATCCAAGAAAAAAAATCCCATTGAACATTGACTAGTACTAGCTATGATCGTGCCCTTATTTTGTCGATTCGTTCATGACATTTGCTATATAAAAATAATGTTCAATGTAAAGTGTTGCTCAACACCACAAAGCCGTTTTTCTCCACGAAACAATTAGCTGATATAAGTTGATTGTGTAAGCACTTCACTAGTGTATCATGTTGCATATCAGCGCAAAGATTTTAGAATCTGCTGGATTTATGCAAATTACGTAAATGGTTGAAGAGTTACACCAGTCAAAAGAATGTCAACACCAAAGCTAAGGCTCTAAAGGGTTAAAGGACTGTTTTATTTTTTTAACATGATAATCATGTCTAAGACGTCATAGAAGGTCAGACAGAATTCCCATGCATAATGAAGCCCACAATACATTCTAATTCATAGAGACTGCGTCATTTCAAATAAACACTGAAAGTACAGAGAATGCTTAATAGGAAGCATTTACCAGATCCATAACTGATTTCCACAAGTGACTAATTCTTTCTTTATTAAATGTGAAAACACGTCACCTTGAATGCAGCCTCTGAAGAAGACGAGTGCATCTGGGTGCCATTACCCACTGCCGTGCATACCTGAATCTGACCTCCTAATCTCTCATCGTGAGCGAAAAAGGCCACAGATGCTGGCATCACAACGCCTCGTTGCCTGAGACAGCAGCAGCAATATTGCAGCTGACAGACCCCACTAGGTGATCAGCACATCATTTTCTGGTCTCTATAAATCACTGCCTGGGCTCTGCTGCTGCTGCTGCTGCTTGCTGCTACAGAGGCCATTTCCACTGAAGAGACAGACAGGGACAGAGTCCATCTAGGTTTCACACTAATAGGGACTAATAGAAATCTCTGGCAATGCAGTGAAAAGGCCTGAGTGCAGCAGGCTGGGACCATCTCACACACTGCAGTGAGCAAACCTCACACTATAGATTTCAGAGAAGGACATTCTAATATCCTTTAATAGGAAACATTAGTTTGGGCTTTGGATAAATGGCTCCTGCTACTTCTCGCGTGTTTCCTGGCTTAGATATTGGATCTCTGAATCTTGGATCGCTAAATCTCAAGCTATTACAATTTCTTTAGAATTCCTTATTGTGTCCTGAGCCTCCTGTTGGAAGATATGGAATTAAATGTTTCCAATGTTGGTGATCACACTTTCACATTATCTTGTTTTCTTTAATCCTACCTAAAGGACATGGTGTGCAATAAGTTCACTTCACATGTGTCAAATAGTCATGAATAATAATCTTATATCAGATTTCTGGAAATTGCTTTGGTTGAGCAAAACAATCAGTTTGTAGGGGTACAGACAGAATACAAAGCTGCGTATGGAAAAGGTGAGCCTGAGGTCGGCAAACAAACAAGAAAGCAGACTGGATGAAGGTCAGGGGTCAGTGGAAATGCTGTAGCTCCACAGAAAGGACATATTTCTCCTGTGAAGATGAAAATGGCCAAAAGAAATTCAGTCAAAATAAATAGTGTTTTAACGGTGGGAATATTATTTTGAAAATGTCATTTTATCTAAGTGGGGGTACTGAAAGAAGGATTAGCTATGCTGTTTCACTGTCTGCCTCCCAGCTGATGTTATGTTTTTTTTTTTTCTCTGCTGCTTTGCTACACCACCCAAAGTAATGCTGAAAACTAATTCCGGGTCTTTAAAATAAATCTTTTTCTCCCTTTTTTTTGATTTAACTTTGCTTCCAAAACACTTTGGGAGTCAAGCATATTTGCCATGATTGCTTTATTAGGAGGAAATGAAGTGGGATTACTGCACACAGCCAGGGAGGAGCGGCTGCTGACACCATCAGAGAAAACCCCAGCCACAGTTGATTGCTTGTGAATATTTTTGGGGAAGAAATCTTAAAACATTAGCACAGCAGATGATAGCCGAAGATATTCCAGAGAAAGAAAAAAAAAGATTTTGCAGCTCTGTTGATTCATTTGTGTCATAATTGGAAGTAGTTTACTCGTTCTAACATTAGGGTGCCCCATTAGTATCTATTCAGTGATTGGCAGACCCATGCTCAGATTCTGACCCAGCAGTGTGTTCAAGCGTGTGTCCTGAGTGATTATAAAGGTTGTGCATGCAACACACTATAGTCTGGAACAGCTTTTTTTTTTACTTGATGAGCCAACAAGCCAACCCAGCAAATCCTTGCTGCCCAGAGACTGCTCTCACTCTGCTCGCTGAAGTCTTCGTTCAGATGCTGCACTGCAGTGGGTCACAGCAAAGCCAGCAGACCACGGCCCCTTACGTTAGACAGACGAATCATGCGTTTTGTGGTACAAGCACCAAATTTGCCATGGATGTAGCTTAGGATCCCCTCTTTCAGAAAAGCGCGTTAGCAACAAGAAAAATACAAAATGACAGCCATTTATAAAGATGGCAACGGTACACTCAGTTGTTACAAAAATATGAAATGTCTATTTGCCCCAGCCTCAACATATAGGGCAGTTCATGGACAAAATGCAGTCTTTAAACTTTAGGTGGCACCTCCAGAATACATTTATGTGTATATATCTTAAAAGCTTGGGTTTTTCTCATGGCTTACGTGTTTTTCTGGAAGAGCGGATCCACATCCATGCCAAAGTTGGTGTTTTTACCACAAAAACCACGATTATTTGAATAAACGGCTCCACTATGATCCCAAGTTCTACAAGTGCAAAGGTTATTTATTCTCTGCTTAATAAATTCCCCTTTTTAAAATTTATTTGTGTAATTTAAATATGATCAACACCTGTCACACAAAATCCCTTGAAAATTACAAACATATTCTTGGGCTTTCTTTAATGCTTTATCCTAACTTTTAATTGCTTCAGCTTTTCCTGAGTTTTTGTCCAAGCTGTGTTTAAAAAAAAAGCAGGATGTTCCCACAACAATCTCTTGGCGGCGAGTCTGGGAATCCAAAATCTCATTTTCTGCATGAACAGGATGGCATCTATTGTTCTCATAGACAGCACATTAATCTTTTTTTATTTAATGGCATTTCAGTCATCATAGAAATTTGTCTGCCACTTGTCATGAAGACGGCTCACTTATTATCTCCAAGCAGTGATATCAACGTTGTATTTAGATTGTTCAGAGTTTGGATTCTGCAAAAGGTCACCTCTTTCCAATTTCATAAATCAGATAGCAAAAGTCTTGATTATTCACTAATCTGTCTTTCTTCTACAATAACAGAGACTGACTTACCTACTGTTGATTTTTATGCCATTCTCCTGAATGTTTTCTTCATATTTCTTATTTTTCCTGGCCCATTTCCTGTTATTCAGTTTTCTTTTTATTTAAATCCCTCCAACTTCCACTTTCCTGCCATATTCCTTTCTCTTAACTCTCCCGCTGATATCAGCAACAAATAAGTAGCAGCTCACAATCCCTGGCTCTTAAGAAAACCAATAGTAGCAGTAGGGGAGGTAGTACTCTGATGTCAGTTGCTTCTCTTTCTTTGCCTCTCCCTAATTCCTCCGTATTGATTTGACAATAAATCTGTAGGTTGGAATTCACATTAAGTGCCGTTTTGCTTAGTCGTATGCTGCCCAAACCCTCAACTCTCCCAGTAATGTGCTTTTGAAACTACCATTTATGAACTTTTTTTTTTCTTTCATTTACTTCAGCTGATGTTGTTTTGGCAGCCACATTACAACTCCTGCAGTATAAATGTGAACATCCCAGAAGATTTGCGATTCCATAGCTTTAGCCAGAGGTTGTTTCAGCCTCAACCTTCAGTTTGATGTAAGAGCAGATCTGTGTTTTCTGTGATGGTGCACGCCCGGCAGAGGAGCCACGTCAGACAAGTGTTTGTAGTGTGGAGTGAAAAATTGAAGCAGCAGCTCGCTCAGAGCTAAGTAGCTGCAATAAATACATCTCAAAATGCAGTTCATTTGAAGTGTTTTTTTTTCGTAAACACCTTTAACTATAGAAGTAATGTTGCTTATTTGTTTTGTTATGTTGTCTTTTGCAAGCATACATTTTTTTGATTGTAAACGTCTCCTGAATTCATTTACATTTGAAATGAAAGGTTTTCTCATTGTGTTCTTAAGAGTTAACCACACTCACGCATGGAAACACACAGGAAGAAACCCAGCAAAGATTTCCATTAAGATTTGGTCGCTATCCGCAGTGTGTTTGTGTATATTTGTCTGTGTGTAGAGGAATTTTACACATTAAATTTTAGACTCAGAAGCAAAAGTAAAAATGGTTTAGCGGCAGGTGCCTGGCTTAGTTCAAAACTGAGGCGGCATCATCGGTCTCACATTTATTTCTCTCACTGGACTCCTTAAGAGCTTTTCTATTTCCTTCAAATTAGAGTATAAATCTTTAGTGCTACTTAATGAGCAGCCAGTATATACTGCACTAAATAGCTGTTTCCCCCTTTAGAACAGTTTAGATATTATCTATTGGGACACAGAATTAGTGTACTTAAAGCTTTTATTGCATTCGATTTGCAACAGTTGGAAAATTGTTGGTCCTTCTTTTCTAGTGTTGTATGAATTTTGTGAATTCTAATGTAAATACAGAGCAAATCATCATCAGTTTCACAAAAAATATGCAAAGGGATTATTTTAACAAAAAAAAAATCACTAAATTATTAAAACAAATCACCCAAACACAATTCTCCCATTTCCATTTAACAATTAAAGTCTGAACATCAGCGGGCCGCTGGCAGCAATGGAGAAGCCAGCCGAACCGCGACCAGAAGCCTCCTCTGGAGCACACACTGTCTATGCATGATGGAAAAACCAGTGCAATAATGACCCACAACCAGAATTTGTGTTAACATGCACCACGATTTAATCAACAATCGGCATAACCCACCTATCTCAATTGTAAGGAAATTTGAATCGGAATGAGTCTGATGGGATGAGTATTCCGAATGGTGTGTTTACATGAAGCATTTTGATTCTGATCAGGCTTTTAATGCGACTACTTGTGTCAATGTAAATGCGGCTTTTGGTCTTCAGGAAGATGTAATGTGATGTGTATATAAGTGCTTTTTTATTTATCTGGAAAGTGTAAACAATATTATCAGAAAGTAATATTTCTGAGGTCTTCAGAAAATAGTCCTTTTTAGCTTAAAAAAAGATTCTTATTCCTTTTTCCAACCAGATCCTGTAATTCTTTTTTTCAAGTCCAAGAACAAGTCCACTTGTTCTGGTAATGCAAGGTGGCAGCCAAATCATGGCTCTTTTTTTATCGTTCCTCCAGCTGTCTGAAGATGTCAAGATATCCTGCAGGGAATTGTAAAAGCATCTATGATCTAAACAAACAAGTATTGAGAGAATTTGTGCCTTTAAAGTTTCTTTTTTTGGTTTGCGCTTTAGATGAAACCATGATTTGTTTTGTGTTCTGGGTATATCCATTTTGTTTTGCCCACATTTTATTTTTCCCATGTTTTTCCAAGTTGAAACTGTAACTGTTTTAGCTCTGTTGTCTAAACCAACTCTATTCTGAGTTTTATTGTTTTTATTACTTTTTTTTTTAATTTCGCAATCCTTCTTCAAGTATTGTTGGTCATCTGAACCACCTCTTCTGATTGCAGTGACATAGGTACAAATATAGATAAAATATTGTAATTTAAGAAAAAAACATGTTGGAAGGACCTGGTTTGTGTGATGTGCTTCGTTTACAAGCAAACCAACACTGTTTCAGCCTGAAGCTGAAACGTTCTCAAAGTTGATACACAAGGACATTAGATCAGATACTGAGAGCTGGTGCTACCAAAACTCCAAAATATATTCTCTTCTAAATTTGACATTAGCACAGTCACACATTGGTTCGACTTTGGTCAAATATCCCAAAATGCCACAGTGACCTAAATGCAAGTCTTTCAGCAAATTCAGCAGGTGGTTGCGTGGCGGCATTTGTAATCAGGAGGCAGCAGACGCAAAGTGACCGGAATGGTTTTAGGAAAAAGTTAACATTTTTCAGTGACCGGACGATTGGTCAGTTGGTCAGTGGCCACCAGAGCACATTTTAAGATCATATGGTGGCAGTTCAGTGACTGTGAAAACAAACAAAACAAACGTCTTTTGAAGAGATGGATCTGCATTTAAATGCAAGTGTTTTGCCAATCAACACTGGCTCTGCGGAGAAAGTGGGAGTGTTTATGTTAGCTTGGAGGCGGTGCTGACAGTCCAGACTCCTCCTGGAGGAGCTGCTCTCCCTTGTCTATGTCAGCTTGTCTGAACTCACTTGTTTTTGGGTTGGGAGGGTTTGCTCCTGAGAGCACGAGTTTGTAGAGGAATACTTAGAAATGTCTGAATGGATCAAAATGCAGCTTTGGGGTTGTTTATACAGAGGAAGGAACTTTATAATACACTTAAGAGCTCAAAAAATTGATCTTCCACGGTATAGGCCTTTTCAATGGCTCATCTGTACCAGGGGCCAGCAACGTTTAAGACATAAAGTGCCAATTTGAATTTCTCTTCTTGTGCCATCACCAAATATCATGTGAACTTCTGTTGTTGTTGTTCACCGTTCAGCATATCCCTTCAGGGGTCAGGTGGTTTGGCAGAGAGCTTTTATGCCAGATGCCCTTCCTTTCAAGTCTGTTGGTTTAAAGCACAGGGAGACCCGTTAGGCAGCAGCGTGAAGTGTCTTTCCTAAAGACCCTCACTGGATTTTTTAGCTCATTGCCGCCCTGGGAAGTGAACGCTTGTGTCATGCCAGACATCCAGCCAACTACAAAGCGAACTCTAACACAAAGAAATATAAAAACATTTGTGCATTTGTGGTACTTCATATCTACAGCAATAGGATTGAACAAAATACATCAATATTTCGAAGAATTTCACAACCATGAAAAAATAAATAAACGTATTTTTATCCTTAGTTACATTATGAGACAGGGCTCATAACTCTTAACTTGTAGTATGTAGTATGAAAGTTAATTCTCTGATGATGTTTTTATTGCATGTACAATTAAATGTTTTTACTTTTTTGATAGTTTGCTAATTATAGTAATATACATTTTCAGTGTCATTATTATTATTTTTGTCATCCAATGGGGTAGCGATTAGCTGTAGTATTATTTTAAAACTATTCATACTGACATTTGCTGCAGGGCTCTTCCGCAAGCGCTGATTCCCATTCGCAGCTATGGGGGGCGGCATGGGATGTTCCTCAACATCCAGGGAGCGTATTGGGTCAATCAGCCCTGCGTCCCGCTTCACTCCCTGGGTGTGGTGGAGGCCCTCGCACTGCCTGGTCGCTGTTGTGGTGGGCCAGCGCTCCGGGAGGAGCTCTGTGCTTTTGCTGTATGGGGTGTGGTGTACTGCCACGAGGGGAAAAAACGGTGTTGAGTGTTTTAAAGATGGCAACGCTGCATGAATGGACCCTTTCCTTACTATCCCAGAGGGGAGAAAAAAAAAAAAGCTTATTGTGAGAAGAGATTGTCACTCAAATCCAATTTTTTTTCCAAATCTGAAAGACACAAACACACGACAGATCAATTGCTTGTATTGTTGTCACACCCACGCGTGCAACTGTCATTCCCTCTGCGTGCAATCTGTGATAAGCGTGCCCTAGGTTGCAGACCCCTGCTCTATACAGTGTTCCTAGGTGTGCATCTGTGAGTTTGTGGCCCTGTGACAGACTAGGAATCTGTCCAGGGTGTTCCCCGCCTTCACCCAGCAGCAGTCAGGACAGGCTTCGACAACCAGTGACCCAGAAAGTGAAAAAGAGGGTTATCAAAATGAATGGATAGATGGGTATTTGTTATCATAGATGAAAAAAGTCTTTCGTTATTTTTGTTTCACTTGCATAAAAATAAAGTGATGTTTTATGCTAAATGTACTACTGAACTTGGCAGGCATGAAACCAGGCTGTTCGCAGTAAAAGCCCTGTTTTGGATGTAATGGACATAGTTTCACTAAAAGAAGAAAACATCATTCCAGACCTGCTGTATTTTTGTAAAAACACAAGGCTTTTTGCAGTAATTGACACTCAGATATGTTGTCAAAATCCTTTATTTATCAAAGTGATGCAAAGCGTGATGCAGAATAATTTCCCCCACAAGCTGTTTGTTTAGCATAAATCACAGGAAGAACAGCAACTTTAGGCAAAAAAAAGTGTCAAAATTGATGCAAATAATGAAGTTTAATTCAAATCATGAGTAATACATGACGAGAAAATAATTTGAGGCTTTTATGTTGATAGCACAAAGTTATGCACATCTGTTAGCACATTAGATCAGAGGATTTGAAACCTTCTGTTTGAACCTGCTCACAGAGGATCCCTCTGTTTACTCTGCCTGCCAACAGACAAAGGTGCTTCTTTTGTCTCTCACTTGTCATAGTTAGAATATTGCTGCTTACCTCTTTTAACCTTCCTTAATCTTTTTTCCAAAAATACTCTTGATCTTGTTAAGACCAAAATAGCACAACCAGTAAGCGCATGAACATGAACATTTACCACTCAGTAGTGCTGTCTTTTCATCTAATCACCGAGATGACTGTAAGGAAAAACAGAGCGAGTCCCAGGTGAGCAGAAAGCAAAATGGATTTCAAATGATCCGAATGTTAAAGCAGAGGAATGTGCTACAAATCTCTGTGTCACTTTGTTTTAATAATTGTAAGCCCTGACAGGTTTCTGAGGGTTTAAAAGAAAAGGTAGACCCAACTGATGAGGAGAAACATTCAGTCGCAGTGTGTTGGACTTAATAAAAAATGTTATTAAAATAATAATGCCTAAGATTAAGTAGGTATTGATAAGAAAAAGACTCAAGAAAAGGTAAAATTGTAAGCTAGTGATAGATTTATAATGATTTATATCAGAAAAGTCTTATATTTTATAGAAAAAAGAACACAAGTGGATACTACTGTACAGTCTTTCTGGTATTAATAAGGTTATTCCGATTGTGTGGAATGACAAAGAATTGGACAACATAAACGTTATCCAATTCTTTGACACAAATCTACAGCATTGAGCTCAAATAATACTTTTGTAGAGGTACAGTTTTTCAAAAAACCTGACCATCTCTTACCAAACATTTCAATGGAATCAATTTCATAAGCATGTTTGTGTTTGAGTTTTTGATTTTCAAATACTTATCAACACATTTTTTATGCAGTTTTATGACGTCAGCTAAACGTGACAATGCAAAAAAGTTTGACTTAAAAGATATATTCATTTTATCAAATGACATTTCTTATTTAAAATCTAAGTCTTGTTATTATCTTTTCAAATCTTTAATTTTTCAATACTAAGTTCGAGTTCCAATGCCATGTTTAGCTGGCGTCATTATAACACCATACTTTTTCTTTTTTCTTTTTTTTTTTTTAGGACAAAAAAGTGCTGCTTCTTTGTGGATGTCTAAAATCTGGCTGAAGTCCCAGAAATGGATTTGTCCCACTGCTAGATCCAAGAAAACACTTTTTTCTCCCATAAGAATCAGTTTAGGGGGTAATCACGATTTCTCCAAAACCATATTTTTTTCTGTTAGTGTTTGTAATCAACACAAGTTGAATGGCATTAAGTAAGTATTCTTAGTATCTGATATTAATTTCAGCAGGGTTGTGCTCCCCACATTCATTTTGTGCTTTCTATTTGGTACTAACTGCTCATAATAAAAGGTCAGAGCCTAACAGTGTCCTAAATCATTATCACTTTTATTTTTTTACAAATAGTTCTTTTCCAACATTGAGCAGTGGAGTCGGGAACATACTTCTCTGGAGTAAAGGAACTTTTTTCCTGAACTGGCTGCTCAATGAGATAGAGATCTCATGGTCAATGTTCCAGTCTCCTAAAAGGCACCATGGGATGCACAACCCACTTCATCTTTATCACTGGTCTGCCTCTGCTCTGACCGCAGGGACCTGATGCAAGCTCATTACGAGCACAAATAGAGATCTGGCTGTAGGGGCTGAGAGCAGGACGAGCAGACAGTTGGGGGTGAGATTGTTGATAGGTCGGCACTGACGCTCTGCCTCACTTATCTTCGGCATCTCATCTTTCTTTTTTTTTTCTCTCCTGAGATTTTTATTTGCCTTTTCTGAATGCCAACAGCTGGTCTATCCAATCCTCTATAAACCTCTTGGTTCAAAAGGGGATCAGGTTGCCATTATAGACTACCACCTGTGATCCGCCATTCAACGTCACCCTGCAACACAACCCCAGCCAACTCCACTCTGGTATCTCAGTGTTGGCATCACACTTGCTGACTGATGGACAACGTCTCCAACAGCATCTGTTCTGTACAGCTCAGTGGCCAACATAATTCCCTGGCTTGCAAAAGGCTGCTTCAATCCAGGCTTCAGACTCTGCCACGCTCTGCTTTTGGCTAATTTTCTGCAACTGATTATCTACACTCTGATTATTCATATATACATTTTTTGATTATGAGTAGACCATTCCCTTGGCTTTCGCAGAGCCTTGACTTCAGTTCACAGAAAAAACAGCTGCCATCCTCTTGGATGAGAAACTTGTGTTTTCGAGGACAAATCAGCTCAGGACAGCTTCTGTCAAGCATGCGTTATGTGCTAATTGATGACCAGGTCAGTGTGCAGCAAAGTAATTGAGTCACTTCAAAACTGGATGAGCAGAGCTATACAAACATCATTACAGCTGTGCTTCATGGCGTTCCAAGACCTGTAAACGTTCTTTTATTCTTTTCTTTTTTTTAAAAAAGTGTGGTTTTTGCACTCAGTGCCCAAGCTGGCAGATGTGGTAGCTGATTATTGTTGCTCTCCACATGTTACCACCAAACAGATCCTTTGCCCCCCTTTCATTTCTCATCTGCCCCCTGTTCCATTCACACTGGTCAGGGAGCAGCATGACTGTATGGAGGGACTTTTGTGCCAACATATTTCAAGTAAACATTACATGTTACATTATGTTATGATTTTTATCTGAACCATAATTAGTTTTCTGAATAAAGCATTGAAAAATAAAAATAAAATTGTATTCTTTCAAAAATATTTTGGTTTTCATATTGGAAAAAAGCAAACACGAGTTCTTAAAAATAAGACACCCTGTGAAAATGAAATCAAACTTATTACCAACATTTTGCTCCGGAGGATTTATAGATCACACAGGCCTGTTTAGTGCAATGTCAGCAGATAAACTTTACAGTTTATTTTACAGTTTCAAGAGATCATCCGCCATAAATTCACTAATCTGACTAAATAAAATTTAATAAATGCTTTAAATAAAGTGAGAATTATTTTTCATATTTTAAAAAATTGATTTTTACTTCGGTCATAGAAGCAAAATTGAGAACAAAAGAGCCTTTTTGGTGTTTTAGCCTTTGTCACAGACACTATGTTAGAGAATACAGCAGTTTGATTGGATAGAATCTAGACCAGGGGTCTCCAACCCTGTTCCTCGAGGGCTGCCGTCCTGCTTGTTTTGCAGCTAACCTTGCTTCAGTAGATGGTGATTAGCTGGATTGAATCAGTGCAGTTTCTGATTGACTGAACACACCTGATCTGGGTGAGCAGCAATTACTGAAGCAGGGTTAGCTGCAAAGCAAGCAGGGCAGTATATTGAGGAACAGGGTTGGAGACCCCTGATCTAGACCAAACAGCAGGCTGTTTAACGGCACATATGTCACACTAAACTGAAGCCAATGAACGCAAAATCAAAACTGGGTGAAAGCACGATGACAGACAACGCATCAGAAAACTTTTGTGTTGCTTCCGCAAAAATATTTTTGAAAGAAAAAAAAAGTTTGAGAAAAAAATATTTAATAGCTTCATTTGCAAAGCATGACGTTTTATTTCTAGAACTTTATATTTTCCTTGCAAATTAGGAAATTTTGATCTCCAAACAGGGGCTTTTACTTGCAATATGCTGGCACAAAAATCACTTCATTTTTGTCAGCTCAATACACAGGGCCTCCTCTTGCTTGCTGGACTGGACAGAGGAAAATTAGTTTTGGGTCTCCTCGCTAATGCTCTGTCAGATGTAAACCACCTTTCTGAAATTACAAATTTTAATTCAGAAAGCATAGGAGGGAGTTGGAATGTACAGAGCATCTTCAATATCTGGTGTTTAATCAAAGCAGTTCAGAGTGCAAGCTCAGGGTAATTAAGGTAAATATTTTGAAGGCTGTCGTAATTGGGTTGAGGTATTTTTGCCGTCGAAGAAAAGATTGTTCATTTTCCTCTGCTCACTGTGTGTGTGAGTTGTGTGTGCAAAGCCTGTGTCCTGTGAGAGCTTTCTCATTAAACGCCTGTCAAACCTCTGTCTGAAGGCCTGCCAGCCTTTCTGTCATTCTGCACAAGACACACTCACATACATATACAAACGGACAAGAGCACACTTCCAAGTCAGAGTGAGCAGACGCGGCGAGCAGCTGACGCGTCATTTGCAGGCTTGAAAAAAGAAAAGGGCGACAGAGTTGGACCATTTGCAGCTGGGCTACATAGGAACTCAGTGCAGCTTTGTAAGGAAATTAGTAAAGCAGTTTTACTCAGCTTTTCTGCGGCTGAAGTCTTTAGTCACATGCACCAGTATGGGGGTTTTTTGGTTGTCAAGTTTGAGTTATTTGTTGCTAAAGTCAGTAAAAAAAAGTTTTGTACTTGTATGGGATTTGTGTCTCTATAAAAAGATGTTGTACTTGCATTAAAGAAAAATCTGTCTATAAAAACATTTTGTAACTGTAAAATGAAATTTCAAACTAAAAAGTACAACATTTTGTTTTACAAACGGACAATACTTCAGAAACAAATTCAACAAATAGCCAGAGTCCGTGAAGGGTCATAGAGGTAAGAAACTGCATCATAAAAGAAACGCAGGCGTGTGTTACCGCTTGAATGACCACCTTAAGGGACATCAAGAAAATGGAATGTTCCATTGTCATGCATGTGGTAAGTGTGTTGTGAAGTTTTGTAAGGGAAATGTAAGTTGCACACATTTATGACGTAAGGGTGACACTGTGATACGGAGCCCTTGTGCCACACTCTAGTTGTTAGTAAGATGTGCGCACTAACCCCTTACTGATCATGCCAATGCGGCACACACATCAGTAACTGATACTTGGAGTAAGTGGCAATAGGAAACCTTTTGGAGGCTCACAAAAACTAAACTGTGATTGTCTAATTTTCTAACAGTCAGGCGTGTGCACATCACTTGAACAGCAATAATTGTTGCCGATTTGGCGGGATTGAAATAGGAAACATCTATAAAATAAGCCAGAATCTCACCTACTTCACCCTTACTTAGCCTTATGTGTTAAGTGTTCACCACAACCTGTCACATGCAGCATGTTCATAGAAAAAAAGTGTGCAAGACCAATTCTGCTCTACAGCCTCACCAATCGATCTACGACCTTTATAGTTCCTGCCGGCCCTATAGGGGTTTGCCCATTTTTGGCCCGCAGACAGCCTGTATCTACCTGTAAGGCATTATAACTACGGCCTTAGTAAAATAGTTAAAAGCTTTTTGCAGACTTTTTTTCCTTCTAACATGATTTTGAGCTGCATAGTCACCATGGAAGTAACAAACATCCTTTTTTTATTCCTGTCCAATTTTCTGACCATTCTCATGCTATTTCTCAGCCCTCTTTTTGGACAGAAGAATGGTTCCTCCTGCATTTTTGTTCAATCTTTCTCCACTTTTCTATTTTACTTTCCCATTTTTTGTTTGTTTTCCATCCACTTGACACATGCCTGTCCTTCTACACTCACCCAGGGATTCAATTATATTTACTCTGAAACTGACAAATTATTCAAAAGTGAGGTTACCTTGAACCCAACTGTTTGCCAGAGGCTTTTAGTCCCCCTGACAATCTGCCAGCTTAACTAGTTTTACACCACTAATGTCACAGCCTTTAGCGGATGCTGTACACAGTGAGAAAAGAACCCAATGTTCATGCACAGATTAGTTATTACAGTGATTTCAACAAGTTCCTTTGAAAAATGCACTGCCCCTTGTAGATAAGAGTTAATTACTCCTTGTAGATCTGTGCTTCTCAATCCTGGTCCTTAGGACCCACTGCCCTGCATGTTCAACTGATTTTCCTGCTCCAGTACACCTGGTTCAAAAGGCTGTAATTCACTATCAGGTCTCTGCAGTGCTCATAGACTGAATTGGGTGCATTGCAGAAAGAGCATGTAAAACATGCAGGGCTGGATGCTCAGGCCCAAGATTAAAGAACATTTGCTAGAAATACACATAATATTTCCCAATAAAATAATTTTTAAAATGTGATACTTCTTTGAAAAGTGGAAGGTAAAAGTTTTACTTTAAAATTTACACATATCCAGATCTCATTAACTCCACATCATTTCAGTTTGGAAGGTAAAAAAAAAACTAAAATTTACCACTATCTGAACGAGAAATGTTCAAACTTTTTACTGCCAGATTTTGTAGGGTAAAAACAATCGAAGAAGTTTTGATAACCTGTTTGTTTTAAGACATGTTTTGAGTTTTAAAATAAAAAACATGTTTTTTTTTTTAGAAATAGAGTTCATTTTCTTTACATATAATATGAACCCAGCTGTAAATGTAGAAAAAAAAACCCTTTCAAGACAGGCAGAAACAAAGCTTAAATTCACTGTGAAGCAAAAAATACCAAATAAGTCTTTATTTAAAACAAACAGAAAAATAATACAAAAGTAATAAATACGAAGAGTCATAGTTGGAGTAAGAAAATAGCAATTCAGTGAAATGTCAAAAAACTGAATTTGGCGATTCTTATATCAATCAAAAATGCTATAAAGATGATATTTAATTAATTATTTATAAGTAAACATGTAGTTCAGCATTTTACTTTTATTTTATACTTAAACCCCTGACTACTAGTTGGCAGCACACCACGCCAAACCTCTTTTCACCAGCTCTCCACCTCACCAAAACAACAAGATTCCCAAGAACCATCTTGTTACAGATGTCAACTCATGAGCCTCGTGGTTGTTGTTGTTACACAGCAAAATGAGACATGCACAACTCAGTTTGAACTAAGGATAAATACTGAACTGAAACTCTGTGCCACGTTGGTACTGGTACCCTATTAAATGGGGATTGGGGTGCTTCATGGCTCATGAAAGAATGAGTAAGGGCATGGAGATGCGTAGCAC
Organism: Oryzias celebensis; assembly: GCA_014656515.1. Classification (NCBI taxonomy): domain Eukaryota; kingdom Metazoa; phylum Chordata; class Actinopteri; order Beloniformes; family Adrianichthyidae; genus Oryzias; species Oryzias celebensis. Next base: position 64,548,207 of record BNCR01000012.1, on the reverse strand, counting down.
ATACTATGTGCAGAGGTTCAGTCAAAATGCTGAAGCAGGTCAAAGTTCTGCCGAGTTTCACAGTAAAAGATTCGAATTCAGTAACCTCATGGATCAGAGAGATGTATACAATGCTCTGATAAAAGACTGTTGTCATAGCCATGAACAGTGAAATTCGTGTTTAATTCTGCATGTGAGAAAACTGAGATGCAGCGCTGCAGACAGACTGTCTTATAGAAGGAAATAAAGCATCTTAGCCACATTCAAGCACTCTCCTTTATCCTGTCAAGCTCCTTCATTGTACTTGTTTCTGGAAAGCATCATTCAGACACCTGAACAATTTTAAAACTACTGGTTTGGCTACATTTGATGGTGTTTGAAATAAACATCACTTTATTTCCTGACTTATACAAATGGAACATTACTGGTTAAGGCACATTTAGTTTTAGTGTGTTTTTTTCTTCCTCTGCTGAAAAATGTTGTTGCGGAACATTGATTTGCTTCTCATATCAAAGATATTTAAAGTAGGCGAAACAGCGCTAAACGGATGCAGCAGTTTTTGTATCTTTGACATAAAATATCAAACATATCAAACATAGAATAACAAACAAAATCAAAGTTTGAAAATAATTTCTAAACTTCATATGACAGCTGTTGTTTGATACGATCACCATTGTGCTATGGTCATTTACGCATAGTCACACACCCAGACCATATTTAGTGGGACAGGGGTTTTGAATGTGGCTGTAGCGCTGACTTCTGATGAGATGCAGGTTTTTAAAAATATATATATTCTTATTATTCAAATTGAGAAATTAAAATTAGTATTAAAATTGACCACAAGCCACAGTTGGCTCTCAGGCCACACTTTGGACATGCCTAGTCTAAACTGTTGATAAAAACAATAAGGCGTGTAGTTTACTGGGAGAATGGATTGATTATAAATACACTAAGTAAAAAACAAAACACATTCTCTATCAACTTTTGCTAAGCGTGTCTTTGCATCAGTTGGTATGGTTGAGCAAACACAAAAAACAAAACAATCCAAAAGGATGATCATTTCTGTGGATGTACAGCTGTCACATATGCTTGACTGTTCAATCTATTAAATGAAACATGCTGTCATACATTTGTGGGACCATGTGATAAATACCATTTTACCCCAACCTAAAACAATCCACATTCCATTTTCCTCTCCTCTTCTGTCTGTAATAACCACCCTGTGTCACAAACACAGGCCGGTGTAAGGGTGCAGGCAGGCTTTATACCTTTTCAATCACGGATGATCCTCAGAAAGATCCTCACAACACTACGGAGGTTCAACATGAGTATTTGCGTTCTACCTGCACCTTTATCCACATTTTAAAAGAAATTAAATAAATCTCTCCTTTAATAATCCTTCTTGAGCACCTCCTCAAAATTAAGTCCTGCTGGCCTTGAGAAATGGGTGATCATGTAGTGTATCGGTCAACCACACCCATCTAATGTAACCCAGCTCCCATCCGGTTACATACCACAAAGTAGCAGCGTGCTCTCGGGACAGCAATAAATAGTGAAACCACTTGATTTGCCAGCTTTATCAAGCAACCACTAAGCCTTGCGTTATTAAAAAGCTAATTCGCCATTTATCAGCATGCTTCCAAAGCTGGCAAACATTTTACAGAAACATATAGACTCTAATGAAGCTTAATGAAGCAGCCACGCATGAGAAATTAGAAGATGCTGGGGATCATTTTTCTTCTTAGTGACCTGGAAATTGTTGTTTTGTTTCTGGTTTATGAGTATAGTCCCAATATAATGTAAAAACTGAAAATAGCATGCCATTACATACATTTTAAAATGAGTCTAAACTAGTGAGGAACTGGGAATTAAACCACACAGACACACTGGATCAAATTTAATGAACACATGCTGTAGTGTGACATCAATTTACTACAGTAACTACTCATTCACACAAAATACTTCAGGTTTTTTTTTTGGTTTTTTTGGGGTGGGGCTTAATCCATCATCAAACTGATATATTGCATGGGCTTGTTGTGACTACAGAGTCTGATAGGAGGCTGTGATATGATTTATGACACCTTTGTTTCAGTGTTATTCTTATTGAATTCAGCAACATACATGATATGCACGTAAAAAAAAATAGACAGACACCACAAAAACAAATATTACTGCGACTACGCTAACTTCCAACCTTATTAGTAACTTGAAAAAAAAAATAAAATAAAAGTCTGACACCATTACATGTTAGCCATGTTGGTGTATTTACAATAACACCCAACCTTCTTTCCAACACGTAAAAAAAACCACTCAGATACAGCTAAAACAAGCATTACTGTGACTACGCTTACTTAGTTAGTAATGTAAAACCAACATAGCCTGACACTGCTACACGTTAGCCATGTTAGCGTGTTCACAATAACACCCAACCTTGTTTGCAACTTGCCAAATAAAAAAAATAACAAGACTGACATTTTGACATGAGTGCCCCACTACACCTCTTAAAATCGCTTCAACATTCATAAACAAAACCAGAATGAATCCTAATATAAGGCAGCCCAGATTATAAGGCACACTGTTGTTTTTTGAGGGAAAAAACAGGTTTTACGTTCACCTTATAGTATTTATGTGAGAAATATAGTAGTTTACTTAAGATGCCAGTGCTTCTTCTAATAACATCTCATGGGTCAAAATGAATGTCTTTACTTGTGATTTTAAGTGCATTTGTTGACATTTATAGCTAATAAACTAGATGTTCTTGGAAGTGTTTTTTGGTAAGACTTACAGCAGGCAGCTTCAGTCTGCAGTGCTGACAAGAAGACAGAGTGAGTGCTGGTAAAAAGGGACAAAAGGAATTAGAGCAAATAGGGAACAGGAAGGAGACAGGGATGGTGAGAAATTGTACAAATGAAACAGGGGTGATGAGGATGCACCTGATGGGGGGCTCATTCCCACCGTGGGCTTTATTGTTCCTGCTGAGATTTTGGGAACAAGTGGATGCGGCTGCTTCTCCATCCATCCACACCTAGGGACTTTATTACACCCTGATGGGCAGGGATTGAAAACCAATCAACGAGATACGGGTGCGAGGGTGGAATGAAATGTATGGGCATTGGGAGAAACAGAGACAAGCAATCTGCCATGATAAAGGGCCTCCCATTTCTGCACCTCCTCTCGGACCTAGCACATCCTCCCACATCCTCTTCAAGCTTCACTGCGTTCCACTACAGCTGCCAACTGACCGACATGACACCCGCCACCCTCACGACCACTCTCCCCACACGAAGCCTGGCAGCACGCCTCTGTTCTTATTTTCATGTTGTGGATTAATGAAACGACTGGTTATTTTGGGACAGGATAATTAGGAGGAATTTTTGCATCCGGGCGGACTTTTTCTTAGCAGGCTAAATTCAGCTTTTGTTGCTTTGGCCTGGGACCGAAGGCTGCAAGGTTAACTGTTTTGTGCTTGACTTCATTTTTCACAGCAGATACAAGACAGTGTTAAATATGCCTGTTAGTGCCGTGGGAGTGGTATGATAAATTAATTAGAGGCAGCCAAGTAATACAGCAACAGCAAACAAACACTTGGAAAACACTGCGATCAATCTTACTGAAGGTTGTACACCTCCCAGTGGGGATGGGATGAAAGAATTATACATTTATTGATTTTTAATGAAACCTTATCTGCCTGTTACTCTGTGTCTGATCTTTGTTTTGACTACTGATAGAGCAGAAATTCTGTAGGTTTAGGCTTTTATTATATGTTTTTAGCAATAGCTTTTGGACACTTGTGGTGTAACCAAATGGAATTACGCAAGGTGTCATGAGTTGCAACCTAATTAATAAACTCATTGTAATTTTCCTGGTTTTTACTGTTGAACGTTTTTGTATGCTTTCTTTCTGCATTCAGTATTTTACTAAGGCATGTATTTTTCAGGATTTCTTCAGCTTTGGTGTGCATGTCGGAACAGCTCCTCTCGTACTGGCTGATCGTTAATCGAAACAAAGAAAGAGATCTGAATTTTTTGTTTGCTTAAACTATTTTTGAAGGAAGAAGCAGTATCTCTAGACCCAAGAGAAAGAGGAGAACTTGGTTTTTCCAGCTTTCTGAGGATAGGTTGAAAGCTAAGCTAAGTAGCTAAAGATAACAGACATTTACCGAACAGTTTGTCCGGATTGACAAGTGTCTGTTTGTGACTTGGAACAAATTGTTGCAATGGTGAGTTCAAGGACAAACTATGTTTATTAAGGAAAAGGCAACCCTTCCTCTTCCTGACTAAAGCATGTTTGAAAACAAAACGGGAAAAAAATCAAATTTCAGTTCACCAAGAGACCACTAGAGGACTTCTATCTATGGTTGGGCTTTACACTACAATATAAAATACTTCAAGTTTACAGAGGATAAACAAACATGCATACAATCAAGTTTCAAAACTTTATTTTTTTACATTTGTGGTAAAGATTTTTATAAAAAATGTACAAGAATAAATGTTTATCAGCCTATTTCAATGTCATGAGAAATCTCAAAATTGTCCTGTCGCCATCGTATACTCATTTTCAGAACAGCCTTCAGAACATGTTTTGACAACTGTCAGGCTTGTTTGGTCAAACTGTTTGGGTCATTGGTGATCATGGAGCTAAAACTTGTCTTCAAATAATCTCAAAACAAGCCAGAGGTTCATGCTGTTGAACCAGTCTGAATTGTAGCATTGAGATGTTTAAAAACCCCACTTTTGTCATATTTCACCTATTTTCAAAGTGTTACCAGTGGTCTTTTAATTATGAGGATGCTGTTTCTAGGCAAAATCAAAAAACGAAGTGTGTTTTTCTAGAACATAGTTTCTGCACAGCGGCAGGAGTTCATCAGAAATTCGTCTCTGGGGAAATCTGCGTGGACCTGTTGGCGAGGAGTAAGCTTCTGCTGATTTCCCATCATCCATCTGTTTGCACTCTCTCCCGCTAGCCTAATACACCCTCACAACCACAAGCTAACATTAGGGGGGCAACAAAAATGGTGAGCAATATTGGTGCTATCCAGCCTTATAGTTTTGAGCCAGATGGCAGCTCAGATGAGGAAAACGAAGACGTTCATGTATTTGTCTGCAAGTGGATGCATCTAAACTGGAGTGGTGCAGGAAGCTTTTGGTCTGTTGATTGTTCTTACTACATGACAAATACAATCTTTTTTTTCAAATAATATTTTTTGCTTTCTCCTGATTCAACATGATTTCAGTAAGGAAATATTCAAACACAATTTTATTCTTAATTTTCATTATTTATGTCCTGCATCAGAAAAACATAGTACAAGAACATGTTAAAAATGTCATTCTTTAATAAGCTTCTCTGTGACTACCAGGTTCCATATGTCAAAGTGGCCCCAGAGGACATTCTGAAGGTTCAGTTTCCCCGCTTCACCACTCTGGATTTGAGACCGACGAACACTGACATCAGCTTAGCCGTGGCCGGGCTTCTCACCTTTTTTAACAGCACCACCGCCTGCCTCATCTGTGCCCAGGCGGAATGTGAGTATGACATTCTCACCTTTTATGGCAAAATCTTACACTCCTGTGGGAAATGCTCATATGGTGTCTCGTACGTCTGCTGGTGAAGCGCAGGCTTTTTTTGCTTGTTTGCTATTTTTAGCATGTTTTAGCACACATAGGCTCCCTTCAGACTTTGATCTGACAGCAGATCCAAAGATTTACAACATCTCAGCCTGTGACACGCTTTCATCTGCAGCTGCTGCTGCCGTCGACAGATAAAACTCCTCGCATGACTTCACACCAACAAATAATGAACTATGGTTACTAGATTATTCTTTCTTAGTAACAGGATTGTTATTATCAGTAAAGTGATTTAATTTTAGCATGTTTGTGTCATAAAAATCAGTTCTCTACTCTCAATTGGGTGTACATTTGATAAGGGTCTGTGAATGCCCAGAGCTCTGCTAATTAAAAGGGGAAGACAAAAACAATGGAGGATGCAGCTGTCTCCAACACCAATGTAGAAGGTGCTTGTTAGATTCTAAAGATACTTGACTGTATGACCTTAAAAAGGCTTACAAATCTTCTGAAGGGAAGTTATTTTTGTAAATAGAGTAGAAGATTAAATCAGGACATGTTCCCACCCTGTTGAAGTCCAGAAAGCAGTAATTACAGATCCCTAGACAAAAGCAGCGTAACCCTGTGACATCAACTGACCTTTTTTTTCTAATCACTATACGAGGCTTTGAAGACAGGAAATAAGTCTGAGATATCAGCAGTGTCAGAAGTCGGGAGGTGGCATAGAGCCACTCTGAGCTACCTGTCAGTATTTCGTTCCTTTGCCTTTCAACTCTTTGCTCTTATGATGTTTTTGATCTTTACTTTAAGAATATCTTTTAAAGAAAGGAAAAGAAAAAGGATTTATTTCACAAAAGAGCATCGTAAAGGTTTAAAAATACCTCCCAGTGAAGCTTAAAATTAAAATGAACCAATGATGTTGTTGAGATAATTTAAAAACAAATACATCAAACTATGATATGAACAGAACTATTTGTTTTAGAACAAAAAGCAGCTTTTTTGGAAATCAAACAAATATTTTACCAATAAAAAAGATTGACTCATTATCTTGAATATTTTTCTAGCTAGTTTTCCAAACATTCATTCAAATATTAATACAGGTTTAAACACATATTTAACCAAACAAGAGTGTCAAGATATTTGACCAAAGCACCTGCAGGTAAAAGGAGATCTCCACAAAAACTCCATATCAGCACATTCACACTCATGTAAAATGTCATAAATATTTAATTGTATTGAACATGCCCCACTAACAGAAGCTTCGAGGACATACTACAGCAGCGGTTGCAGATAAATCAATGTAAATTAGGGAAACTCACTTACTCATGCAATTCCCTTGTTTGAAACTGAAGGTAAAAACAGGACGCAGCTTTTCCTGTCTTGGTTCAGTCGGGCTTCTGCTCAAAAGCTGCATATTTCAAACCCGTCGGCCTTCTTCTAAATTTCTTTCTGGTTGGTAATTCTGTGTTTTGTAGCCTCAGAGGTTGTTGGTGAGTCTCAGAAGTAAAAGAAAAAAAATCTTGTTGGTTTTCTGATGAGCCTGTGCAGTCCAATGTGGAAACTTCCTCACCACAGCAGCATTTAGCTGTGATATGACTTTTCTAATTATGAATTATGACGATCATAATTATAACATTGAGATGCCATGTTTAATTTTTGTCAAACAGCTCCATTAGATTTGAGACCATGGCAAATTTTGTGAGTTAAGTAGAAAGTGAAATTAGCACACTGAAGTAATTGGGTTACGATAATAAATGGACGTTTAAGGCTTTAAGCTGTTATTTATTTATCTTTTTAGGGCTTTTTTGTGACCTAACTCTACTTCACCCCTTCCCTATACTTCAAGCCTGAGAACTGTACTTTCCTCATATGACTCAGAGTTAAAGAGACTATGGGGAGGTAGAAATTGAGAGGAGAGCATGACATGAGTGGGCGAGGTGAAATGACTTGGATCAGGAAATGGGAGGTGGGAACCACACTGGAATTATACTTAAGCAGCAAGCAGGAGATGATCCTGGAAATAGACTGCGGTATTGATTGCATGCCCTCACATGACCTGTATTCATTCAACAGAAAATGCAGCAAATGGCGGCCTGCCTAAACTCTGTGTGAGTTTGTCGTGTGGGTGAAGGCCTTTTCAGCAATATCATCAGCTGAGACTCATTTGAGTTTGGCAGTCGTTCCTCGCTCTCCCACCATCTTCACCAGCTTCAGTTAGTCGGTCAGTTGGCCGCCGGATGTCTGCCAGTCTCTTGCCCACATGTTCCTGGTCTCATTAATTAACCCAGCCAGTCACAGCCTGATAGAGCACAGGCAGTTCAGGAACATTTTTCAGAAAGGAATCAAGACTCAAGTGGGGAGGAGAACAAGGACCAGGGGGACATGCGTGCAAGTGGGTTTTTATTTTCATGCTCTTGTTACGTCATATTAGCAACATGAACAAAATGTACAATGTGCAAGGCTTGCACATTTACTGGCACCCTGTTTTCACACTCATGGGTCCTCGGACATTGCACTCATTAGTGAGTGTATTGGTGCAGCTGTTAGGCTGAAAAAGAAGACCCAGAATGCAATGGGAAACCTAACGTGAACCTATGGAAGCATATTGTATTCAATTAAAAAAGGGTGATTTTTGTTCTAGTTTTTGTGTATAAAAAAACCCCCAAAGCAATTAATTATAATTTTTTTCTGTGATTTTCATTCTTCTTTTTTATTTTTAAGAACTACAAAAGCAAAGAACTACATACAGTCTGGGCACTAACCTGCATTTGCTCATGAAAACTCTAAAATGACCTGCAATTACAAGTTAAAAGGCCATAATGTGTCCATGTCATAGACACGTCTATTTTGCTAATGCCCTCTTCACGATACTGCCAGTCTGTTTTGTTCTTTCTACCTACTTATAGACATTATAAACATTATAGAGCAAAACATTGGAGAAGTATTAGTTATATTGACCATAATAAACTTTTTGTGTGCGGAGATGCAGAAAACAAGTCACAGACGGCGTTGACCTCGATGTTGCAGTGAAGCTGCAGAGGAAAGCAGGGACTGTCAATATAGTACATGAAAACACTCTGAACATGCATTAACAACTTCAGTAACTCACCATAAATAATCTCAAAAAGCATCACAAGTAGAATAATCATTATTATTATTAAAATAAACTCAACAGAAAACCATGATATTACTCATTCTCTTGGAGTGAACTAGCGTGTTCAAGTAATGGAAGTTATCTTCACGCTTTCTAGACTACAAATGTTGTAGTTCTAACAAAAAGAGAAAGCAAAAAACAGCCAAAAAAAAGTGAAGAATGGGGGGAAAAGTATTTCCAAAAAAAGCAATCAAATTGAAATTTTAAAAAAATTCTTGAAAAAAAGGAAGTTTTAAAAAAAAATCTTAAAAAACAGGAAAAAATGTATCAAAAAGTGTGAAAGAAATATTTTGAAAAAGAAACATTATGTCAAAAAATCTGTAGAAAGATATCTAAAAAAACAGACAGCATGCCACAAAGTTGACCAAACACACAACATGAGCATCCTGGTCACCCACAGACTTTACAGTTTTGTACCCATCATTGTCATTGGGATTGAATCACAAACAAATATACAGAGTTCATACTGGTCAATATTTAATACGTTCCCAATGTTTTGCTCTGTAGTGTTTGTGAACAACGTAGTAAAAACAAAACAGACTGGTGATATCATGACAAGCACTTAAATAAAATGGGCGTCTCTATAACGCAGACACACTGAGGCTTTGCAGGTTATCTTGTAGTTTTTATGTGCAGGTTAGTTCCCAACCTGTTTGTAGTTCTTAAAAAAATAGAACAAAGAACACTCTTTTTATTTTTTATTTGTCTTTAAATGCAATACACTTCCACAAAAGCAACATTAACAAAAGATATTTTTAATTTTCTTTTCAATCTCAGAGAAAATCATCTGATATGCCATTTCTCTGCTTCTTGTGTAACTTACTTACCTTAGTAATTTGGTGTTTTCTAGTAGTCTGCGTACCTATGCGTTGTGTCTTACACTCATTTCTGGTATAGTTGTTTTTGTATCAGTATACAAAGATCATTCAGCAAAGCATTGTTTCATATTGATTTCAGTTTCTAAAATGAGCCACTACGTCTTCATGTGTTGCTCAAAAATGAAATACCGACTGTAGTCAATGGTAAAAGAGATAATTCCTGTTAACAGTAATGTATGTGTGTGAGAGAGATGAAGCACAATGCGCTGTCAGAAAGCTGACGCACTTGATGGTTTCAAGCGTTTTAACAAAACAGAACTTCTACCCAAGGACAAGAGCCTTTCAGAGAAGCCGCTTTACTTCCTGCGTTTCCAAAGCGGGCACAGCATGAATGAAGATCCCCAAGTTGAATCTCCTGCACACTTCCTGACATGTTTACTCAGAGTTGAAAGCTTTTGCGAGCAAACATTTTTGCTCTGTGCGCAAAAGCAAGAGATAGAGGTTGTGAGCCCCCTCTTGAGCACAACTTCATGCTTATAAAAGCCAGGCGCTGGCTGTTCGTAAATAGCCTGTTGAGTTGGATGCTGTGGCTAATGTCTCCTCTTATGAATGGATTATCTCTTGTCCTTCACACAACTTTAAGAGGTGCATTTGGTGACAGCTGGCAATTAGCAATACCGTCTATCCCTCCCTTTTCTGGCAGCTGCTGGAGCCACATCAGAGATGGTTTAATTTTAGAACTTTTCAAGAAGAAGTTCGCACTTACAGCCAGAGAGCTCTCTTTTTTCCCTCTAAAGTTTGAAATGTATGCAGAACTTCAGGAAGGAAGTTTCAGTAAAGGAATTTACTTTATCCTCTCACATCAGCAAAGGTTTATTTTTTCAGTGAGGTAGTGTTATAACATCCCATTATCTTTTATAAAGGCCATTGCCAGTAACTATGGCTGTTCAGTCTTTGCAATGCTCATTAACTACTGAATAGTGCAACAGAAATCCCCCCTGCTTAAAGTGAAGCATCTAAAGATCATCTGGTTACATTAAAGCGATTGACAATGTTTAAAACCTGGAACCAAATTTATAAAAATTAAATTGAAATGTATTCCTGAAGAGAAGCAGATCTGATGAACAATGAGGTACAGTTTCTCCTCTCCTGTGTTAACCTGGTGTTACACCTGAAGATCAGTTTTTCATTCATATCACTTACATCTCTTGGTTTACAAGACATATACTGTATCTGGCTTATTAAACACGTCGCTCACAGATGGGTCTATTTAATCCCACCGCCACACCTGTATGTGATGCGTCTCACTACTAAGCTGATGTACTTACTTTCCTGACCGAGAGCTCAGGATTTGGTCCTGGAAAACAAAAAAGTTCATTCAACCAAGGACACATTTGTATTTAGCCAAGAAATAAAACACAAATGATAATAGAAATTGAAAACATTTGATCAAAGAAAAGTGCATTTTAAATTTGTCAACAACGTCAAATGTTAATGGTACCTCAACAATTTCAACATACTTGATGAAAATTCTGTTTTTGGGGTTTTTACCATGTTTGTAGCATTTTCTGATGATATGGGACATATATTAGGAAAATTTAATTCAAATGTCCATTTCTGAGTATTTCTTTTATCAAATTCTTATAAACCAGGAGCAGAGGAAAAATGCATTTGGAAAAATCCTGTACTTGTGTAAAAACTAAGAGGCACAAGCTCCCTGCTCCGCTCCAGTGTGATACATCCACCCGCAGACAAATAGATCCGTTGACGTCTTCATTTTCCTGTTCTGAGCTGACATCCGGCTTAAAAGCAGCCTTATCATTGGAATGGGACTTTAAAGAAATGTTTTTTTTGTTTGTTTGTTTGTTTTTTTTTACAGTAAAGTAACTAAAAGCTTACACGAACACCTAAATAAATAGAAAAAAGACAAGATAGAACTCATGAAAACATTCAAAAAGAACTGAATTAAAGTCTAGGATCACACCACCTCCCTTGTGTGGGTTTCCTGTAGCCATGACAACAAGAACAATCCTCCACTTCTGCAGGATAAAGAAGCAGGCATGGTCACTGAAGGTTATATCTGTATCAAAAAGAGTCTGTGTCCTGTTAATCACTGATTCAACAGACAGAATAATAAGTAAGAGGAAATTCTTGCCTGAATATCTGCCTTAAAGTCAAGGCAGAAATGATTCAGGTTTTTTTTTGTCACATGTTTTGTGAAAGAAGGCTCTCTTACCTGCGCCATTCTGGGTTTGAATAAAGTTTACTTTTAAATGCGTTGTCATCGTACACAAAGGGATATTTCACTTACTGATACAAGAGGTTTTGCTTTATTTGGTTTGTTTGTGTAAAGAAAATTATTTCGTTTTAAATCGCTGCAGCATAAAGAAAAAAGGAGTTTATATCATAGTGGTGTGCCAAAAAAATCCTTGCATCCTTCATGACTAAACCTTGTAACTTAGTTATTTGAAGCCTTCGACATAGAATCTCTCATTTTGGCCGTTGCTAACTCTTAATGAAGCTGTGGCAGTCAGTCTACTCCTGTTAATAAGATCTGACTGAAATGAATGTTACATTTTCACTCTTGGCACTTGGGGTGCCTTTTGCCTAATTTATTCTTAGTATTTCTCATTAAATCAACATTCAAATTGCATTACAGTGTGTGCCTTCCACTGCATAAAAGTCTGACGTAAACATGGCCAGAAACATTACAGCATGGCGCGGTGATGTGGATTGCAAAAACTGTAGTGATGCTACTTTAGAAGAAAAATGGAGCGTGAAAAATGCCTTAATTGTGTTCGACTTGTTTATAAGACTATTCCGAGGTAATTACATACAATGTGTTGTATTTAAAGGCCAGCCAAACCTGTCAAAGCTTATTCAGGAGTTACACATCGTTCCTTTTAAGTATGTTGTCTCTCTTACAAGATCCTGTCTGAAAGTTATCTGGTTCTGGTGTGAATGTAGAACGTAAATGCTTCACTTTATGATTCAAATTCATAATACATGAGCAAAACTGAACAAAAACCAGCTATTGAAGTGTGAGAATTAAGTAGTTTAGTTTGGTTTTAAAGTTATGTTCTGAGTTGTCCCTGTCAGTCAATCCAGATTCATTCACGCCTGTTTTCATTTCTGTTACTTTCCTCAGTGTATGTACCTGTGGATTTCAGCTCTTCATTGTCAGTTCATTTGCTTTGCCAGCAGTTTTGTTACTCCCTTTGTCCTGTTGTGTTTAAATTTAATTATTAAACGTTTAAATTTCAATGGAACTATGGTTTAATTAGATAGTTTTTCTCCAGTCATCCATGTCAAACACTTGATTAATTCCTTATTTGGCAAATTATTACTTTTAGTTTTGCTTTTATTGTGACGTTGTCATATTTAATTGCCAAACCAAACTGTCGGGAAATGTTAGGATAACTGAAGAAGTTTTTCGACATGAAGCTTTAAATGAATGAGGAGGATGTTGTTTTTGCTGTCGTTAAGCTTATTTCCAAAAGCAGGTGTGATTATTGGAGCAGTAGAAGTAAAGGCTCGGACAGAGAGAAAGAATAAGTTGTTTGCTCCAGCATTTTATACTCCTGTGCTGCCCACGCAAAGTCTTCCAGGCTCTGCTGACACTCTGGCAGTTGTGTTCTTTAAAGAAGACAGAACAGTGAATGAGTTTCTCTGCAATGGAAACCTCCCTCTGCAGAGCCGTCCTGTCTGCCGCTGTGAAACTGGAATATCACGCTGTGACACAGCAAGGAGTAACAATCTCTAATCTGGTTGAGCACTGAGGTTAACAGCAGCTTCTCTTAAGTCCTGCTTCTCTGAGCAGTTTCAAAAAGTGTAGCCTCTGTTAGGACTTTTAAACTAGCAGATCTGCCGATCAGGATGGCTCTTCTGAAACCTCCACTGAAGCCTTGACACTCCGGAGGTAACAAAAGTCCAGCTCCCATTTATGAATGTGGGTGAGACCAAATTAAATCAAAGTTAATAAAGGTTCAACAATAAAGATTCTAAGAACACGAAGAATAGTGAGTGCAAAGAGAACCGCAGTGGTCAGCTGGAGTCCTTTCATCAGACCTGAAAACTATTTTACAGTCTAGAGGCTCTAGACCGATAGCGCAGCTTTTCTGGCCATTTGTGTTATTTATGGGATGGTGATCGTGCTTAGACATGCATTGAATGTTCTGATACACGGCCTCACATGCACAGTTCTGAAGCGACAGCCATAATGATTACGGAGTCATAAAACCAGGTTTTACTTTGCTGCTCAAGGCTGCATCATGAGTCATGGTGTGAAGCTGTCAAAAAAGCTTTTAGATCTTTGTTAAGGCTTCATCTGTGACTGAAGAGCCTATTCTACATGTCAAGGAACTCATTTTCAGCTTTTGAGCTATACTCACAAGCTCAAGCCTGGGTTGCTGTTTTGGAGTTTTTATTATTATGGGATTTTAAGAATAAATGCAAGACAAATCAACCGCTTTAAAGTTTGGTGGGTGTGCTTTATTTGAGATCTGTATGTGATCGTTGTGGGTTGGACTCGATCCCAGCAATCAGCAGATGAAGGGTTAGACAGATATATCATCCCATCCGGACTCTTTAAACAGTTTTAATATTTACAAGATAAGACAACTTTCCATATTTTTGCTGTGGAAGCATCCTTCAGGCTTGTTCACTGAGACGGGGCGTGGGATCTGCAGGGAAGATGCTGCTGACAGCTTTGGATCCTCTGTCAGAAGTAATAAACACATGGAGTCATTACTTCTACATTTGTGGAAACAAATTTTTAGTTTCCTGTTTTCTTCTCCCCCTCTTTCATCCATCACACTCAAACTTTACTCTCAACATCATTGAGGTAAGCTCTTTATGACTGCTTCTGTGCAGGGGAACACTCCTGATTGGAACCAGTGCCACAGCACTTTCCCCCACAGTCTTTAGTAAAGTTTGATATTTAGATTTTTCTTAAGCATATATAAAATAATGTGTGCATTCAACTATAAAAGAAACTTACAAAAACCACTTAGATATTAAATACTGACAAAATGATAGTTTATCAATTTAGCAGTTTTTTTTCAAACAGTGTTCTTTGCTGCTGAGTAAGTTAGTACACCTTGCTAGTACCGAGGTTGACCCTTTTTGCCCTCAGAACTGCATTAATCCTTGGTGGCATTGATTCAACAAGGTACTGGAAACATTCCACAGAGAGTTTGGTTCACTTTAACATGACAGAATCACAAAGTTGCTGCAGATTTGTTGGCTGCACATCCATGATGTCAATCTTTCATTCCACTACATCCCAAAGGTGATCTACTGGGTTGAGATCTGGTGTCAGTGGAGGTCATTTGAGTCCAGTGAACTCATTGTTATGTTCAAGAAACCAGTCTGAGATGATCCAGTTTTATGACAAGGAGCCTTATCCTGCTGGAAGAAACATCAGAAGAAGGTACACTGTGGTCATAAAGGGATGGACATGGTCAGCAATAATACTCAGGTAGACTGTGGTGTTGTAAACATGGTCAATTGGTACTAAAGGGCCCAAATTGTGCCAAGAAAATATCCCCCACACCATTACACCACCACAGCCAGCCTGAATCAATGATATGAGACAGAGTGGATTCGTGCTCTCATGTTGTTGATGCCAAATGCTGACCCTACCATCCGAATGTCACAGCAGAAATTGAGACTCATCAGACCAGGAAATATTTTTCCAATCATCTATTGTCCAATTTTGGTGTCTGTGTAAATTGTAGCCTCAGTTTCCTGTTCTTAGCTGACAGGAGCAGCACCTTAGAGGTCTTTTACTGCTGTAGCCCATCTACTTCAAGGTAGTGGACGTGCTGTGAGTTCAGAGATGTTCTTCTGCAGACCTCGGCTGTAACCAGTGGTTATTTGAGTTACTGTTTCCTTTCTATCAGCTGGAACCAGTCTAAAAATGGAAATTCTCCTCTGACCTCTGGCATCAACAAGGCCTTTCTGCCCACAGAACTGCAGCTCACTGGATTTTTTCTCTTTTTCTGACCATTCTCTGTAAACCCTAGAGATGGTTGTGGGTAAAGTAGATCAGTAGATCAGCAGTTTCTGAAATCCTCAAACTGGCCTATTTGGCACGAATAACCATGCCACAGTCAAAGTCATTAAAATCACTTTTCTTCTCCATTCTGATGCTCTGGTTGAACTCCATCAGATCCTCTTGATCATGTCTACATGCTTAAATTCATTGCGTCGTTGCCATGTGACTGGATGATTAGAAATTTGCAACAACAAGCAGTTGAACAAGTGGACCTTAAAATGTGGCCAGTGAGTGTAGATTGGGATTGTTTTTATTCTAACATATGGACCGTATGTTTTTACAATTATCATTTCTAATAAGCATTGTTTTATGAAGGCATGAACAGTTTTTTTTTTTTTAAAAGAAGGACATTCTTCTACAGTCATGACATCAGAAACCATGCTTTTTCTGTACGTCAAAAACCTTTTTTTATTTTTGTTACTTGGCAGAAAATCAACCTGTGGATGTCTTGTATGAAAGACCTCCATGTGCTTCATCAAAAGCACATTAGAAATGTTGATGTCGTGGATCCTGTAATGTAACCTATAAACTGATTTGAACTTCACTCTAAATGATGCACAGATCGATTTTAAAGCTCTGTATCTTGCTAACCTTTTATCTCTTTAACTTGTATGTTGCTACATGTCTTTCTCAGTCTTGTATAGTAGCTATCAGACATCCTTTAAAACATCTTGCTCATACATATTTGTGAATATAATTGGTTAGCTTCTGTAAAGGGAAGCAAATCATGTTGCAGATGGCTTAAAATGATTACTGATTACCAGTTTGCCAATCAAAACCTTGGCATGATCCAAAAATGAATTACATCTCAAGGGCTTGAACTTCTGTTGACAGATTTGAATTCTTAGGAAATAAAAAATCTATTCTTTTCCAGCTGGAATAAAAATAACAAGTTGGAAAATACAATAGTTTTTAGATAACATAAGTCCCAGTTGTTTTTGTGTGCTTACAGGGACCCATAAGTTTCAAAGCAAAAAAAAAAAAAAAAAAAAACGTTTTTCCTTCAGCTAGATGTATATCATTTGATTGAAATTGGTTCACCAGAGCAAAAACACACGGTGGCAGAAAAGCACTCATGTGTAAAAAGACTCCCTCTTTGATTCGTTTGCAGCTAAAACGCCAGAGACAGTATGGGCCCTGTGCCGCACATCTCTGTTCCTGTTGTTTGCTCTTTAGCAGCACTATCTGATGCAGTGCACCATCTAATGTCACAAACTCAACGTGAAATACTACTTGATGCCTTGTAAGATTCGGTGGAGTGGATGCAGGAGGCGCAGTATGAGGGTTCTGTAGCAGAGGCTATTTCAAGCTCATCAAAGAGATTCTTTTTCATAGTTCAGAGGAAGTAGGACTGACAGGTTTAGGACACAGGCATGTGGGGAAACAGCAGTCAGGAATCGGGTCTCGGGAGCGCTCCAACACAGGTAGTAAAGCACACAGAGGTAAACTCGCACCTCATAAACTTACAGATACTGAGGCATAATTACAGAAGCTTTTAGAGATGAGGCCTGCCGCTGAAGCAGTACGGCAGGTTGATGTAATGTACCAAAGAGAACCTGAAGGAGTGAGCTTGATGACTTGAAATTGCCTCACCAAATAGGTCTCTCAAATCACAGATGAATTGCTGCGCTTGTCACCATGGCCAAACTGATGTTGCGTGTTTGTTGACGCCAGAGCTGTTCGAGGGGCATTTTGCTTTTGCTTTAAATGGTAATGACAGGTGGAAGGTGTGCTAATGCCAACCGTTTTCCAGGAAAGTTATGTCCTTGATGTATGACGTTTTACAACACAAAAAGAAGATGCCGCCTAATTCAATGGGATCCGTCAAAAATGAAGGCTGACTTCAACTAAGGAAGGAGAATGACAAAAAACATACAGGGGGTTAGGCATGGGCCATGCTGTGCAGCGAGAAGGGACGTGTCTCCACGGAATGTAATCATAAACTCATACAGAAACATCGACTTATCCAATACTTATTTCAATCTACCTAAGGAAGTGGAAGGTATTATTATTACCAGTATTATTACCAGCCTAACAGCCGCATTGTTTTTCACATACTCATCAAACAATAGTAAAAAACCATGAAAAATGTTACTAAATGTGAATTTCTCGTTTTTTTTATTGTAAAGATTATAGCCTAGGAGTAATTTCCAATAATTGTCCCTAAAAGAGCTTTATAACAAATACCTATGGTCCCATAGTAAAAGATATATTAAACTAAAGAATTCCTGCAGAAACAAAGTATCTTTTAAAGCAGTTTGGCTTCATTGTGGGAAGAATAAATTAAGCAGAACCTTGTGAAAAGAAGTAGAGGGAACTATAATGTCTTAATCAAAGATTCAGTCCCAAAGACGTGTAGGTCATGGCTTTGAGTGGTTTTTGTTGGCCCATTAAAAAGTCGTTTACATTTGTTTTGATTCAATCACATTTTATCCCACGTTCATATTTTTTGAGTCTTATCAAAATCTTTCTCAATGCCAGCTTTTCATTGTAGACTGGTCACAGAAAAAGAGAAAAAGAAAGGAAAAAAGCAGATAGTGATTCATATTTAGCAATTAACTTCCTTTTTCCTTGAAAGACCATCCAAATTCATTCAACACAGACTGTCAGGGATTGCATTTTATTTGAAAACTTGAGAAAATTAACCTCTGACCTCTAGTTCAGCTAAGTGACAGAAAATGACTTGGTATATCTGCTGATAATGTTTGACTTAGTAGACCTTAGAGCAAATCTCAGTGAACTGAAACCAAACCTCTTTGGAGTTTTAGATAAAGATGTAGTACAGAAAACAGTTTAAGATACTAACTGATAATAGGTAATTGGTTGCTTGCAGGGCAAACAAATGATTGCATACAACACCAATAGTTCCCCCACAAGATAATTGAGTATGTTCTTGATAGATGGTGATGCTAGATGAATGGAGTCAGAAAACAAGTAGCTGACATAGCTGAAAAAGAGATCCTAACATCGTGAATTTATGAAGCTGAAGAACTGATTAGATCTGGAAAGTGACGTTAGAATTCAGTTAAGAACATGAGCACACTTAGAAAAATCTGAGTCAACAGTTCAACTTAGCCATGAGTAACTGTTGAACTATGATTACATGTTTTACAATAATGTGGTGAGGAAGAAGTCATGAGCTGCCCAGTAGTCGGGAAGGGCCTCTGATGCAGTGTGGAGGAGGTGTAAAATGGACTGTCAGTGCCAGTGATGAGCTAATAATGGCAAACACAAGAAACAGGAGAGAAAAGAGGTGTAAATAAAGGCATATTATTCTCTGCTTTTATGAGATGACAACACTGAAGCCTTTTTTCTTTTCCTAATCACAATTACACTTTGTGTTTCTGTGTTTGTGTGTTTTTCTAACCGGCAGGCTTGTTGAACCTGGAGCAGCTCCTCAGGCAGTTCCTCATTTCCAAGGAGACTCTGTCTGTGCGCATGCTTGACGACAGCCAGGACCCAACGCCTCTCCTGAAAGAGATTCGGGACGACAAGACTGCCACAATCATAGTGGATGCCAACGCCACCATGTCTCATATCATTTTAGAACAAGTTAGTTTTCCTCATCATAACCCTGATATTGCACTTGCTCATTTTGTTTAAAATTCACAATGTATCGTTAAAGCGACTTGTAGTATCTGATGCCAACCAGAAACCAGTAATATATATAGAGAGAGAGAGAGAGAGAGAGAGAGAGAGAGAGAGAGAGAGAGGTAGTCTTGATTAACACAAAATGTAGTTTAAATCAAATCATTTATCAAAATTCTGGTAACTCTGCTCTACAAAGTGAATCATGAAACACAGCATGGTCCAAAGAAAATCCAAGAAAAGTGAGCAAACCAGGACAATTCTCAAAGCTGCATATGGAGGACAGCATTTACTTTTAAGTGATTTAAAAGCCTTGATCATCCCCAAGTAAACTATGAATTATTCGGATGTTTATGTGGATTAGTTGGAGTATTAGACTTTAAAGAATAAACTCCTGCCCTCTGCTTCCTAGTGCAGGTCATGTTCAGGATTAAAACAAGTGAAGTAAAGTCAAATTTTCCTTTTCATTAGTCATAAACCTCCTTTTTCATCCTTCAGGCACACCGTTTTAAGCGTAATGTAAATGTCATCTGCAAAAATCATAAAACCCATTCTGTGAGGCATAAGAGCTTTCTGACAAAATTAGTCAGCACTTTATTTGTCAGCTCACTGCATGCAACTCTGACCTTTTTGTGCTTTCACTGCCAATGGCATATCCAAGGAATGAAAGTCTTAGACGTTTATGGAAGAAAAGCAACTTTGTCTATATGGCACATTTCAAAAAGGTTTATGTAAAGTACCTTATATAATTTAACACATCAGAACTTTGAAATATAGATGTTAAACAGGAAATTGGAAGGTATAATTGGATGAAAAAATGTTTCTTTAAAAAAATCGAATTCTAAATCTAAAAAAATAGTGGGCAATAACAGAGGCATCTCATACTTTAAATAGATGACAGTTATATAAGAGGCTGAACATTTTGTTTAAAAAAAGTCATGAAACAACAACCTTGCAAGGAAATTAACCTTTTAAAGACCCACTCCAATGAAAATCATGGTTTTTGTGTTTTTAAAATATTATTGTAGCATTTTTCTCATGATGGAGGACAAATATAAAGAAAATGAAGCTTAAAATTGAGGGTTTTTTTAGCATTATTTTTTGCAAATTGTGAAAAATTAGGAACAGATGAAAAAAATGCTGTCTGAAAAAGCTTGTTATTGGTACATATAGAATCAGCAGGCCACAGGCTCCCTGCTCTGCTCTATTCTGATGCATCCATTTGCAGACAAACCGATCCACGTTTGTCTTTGTTTTCCTCATCCGCGTTAGCATTGGGCATATCATTTTGTTTCCCTGCAAAGTTAAAGTTGCAGTTGTGAGGGGCTGTAGCTAGCTGGAAAGAGTCTAAAGAAATGAATGATGGGAAATAAGCAGAAGTTTACTCCACACCAACGATCCCACCCGCAACTCAGAGACAAATTTCTGATGAACTCCTGTTGCTCTGTGGAAAATACCTGTATGTCCTCAAAAACTGTACAGTTTTTTTTTTTATATCACGTAAAATCAGCATAATAATAAATAAATACCACTGTGAACGATTTTTGAGTAAAACCAAAGATGATCGGAGTAGGTCTTTAACACCGGAAATGTTGCCAGCTACACCTGCATAACACTTGCTCCTTGAGATACTGTAACTATAAAGATTGTCAATGGGATCAATGTAAACGAGCCTATTCTGAAGTAGAGAAAAGCAGTTTAAAAGTTGCTTTTCTCCTCATCAGAATCATGAAAGGGCTCACGCAATCAACACAAAACAGCTGATTTACATTATTTGATTTAGGCAACAATGTAAATATAATGATTTACGTTGATTCCTTAAGCATTTCACCATTGTGGCATATCAGCGCTTGGCTACTTTTCTTTGCTCCAGACTCTGCTAATTGAATTGCATAACAGTTGAAGAGTTACGGTAGTTAAAAGAATGTCAACAAGCATCAATCACTTTAATTGTAGAGCACCTTCGTCATCATGCAGTCGAACACAAGGTGCTTGACAAAAATAGATATATAAACATGGGTTAAAACAATTAGAAGTCATAAAACACAATAGATTAAAAGCAACAATAATCAAAAGAAAAGCATGAAATGGAAGGAAACACTGTGGCCTATAGTCTGAATCCACGTTCATTAGAAATAGGTCTTTTGAGCACTTGTTTTTTAAAGGTCCCCAGTGGAAAAGAACGTGCATCATGTCTCAAAGATTTCAAAGTTATTTGTGATCCACTGATGAAGATGCTCACAAGCTCACTCAAAAATATTTTTTTCCCCCCTCTGGCTGAGACATTAATTCAACCCTAGCGATTGATGGAACTCAAACAGAATAAACAGTTGTGTTTGTGAGAATGCTGCATCTCTCTTCGTGGTAATTAAAATGTATCAGATCATTTCATGAATGTCTGTGGTGAATGGCCAGAATCAGCTTATAAATGGACACCAAAGAGGATTATGTTAATAGAAAAGAGCCAAACCCAGTTGGCCAGTCAAGAACTTCAGAGGAGCTCCTGGTGGGTATCTCTACAGGGGTGGTGCTTTTGTGGATACCAACATAAAAGATTCTTTGTGCCATTCAGCCTGTCTATTTTTCTCTCTTAATAGTGGAAAAACTGTCAAGATGCTTGCAGCAAAAATGCTTCCCCAGATCAAATTTCTAATATAACTCAACTCTGTCTTTTGAATCCATAGTTGTAAAATAATGACCAAAAAACTCTTTTTAAAAATTCTTATGTGAGGTTTAGAGATGCGATAAGTTGCAAACAAACTCTAAGGTGTTAAAATGAGAAGCTTTTGGTAGATAAATTAGCCTAAAGTGTGAATAACAAGTTTTTAAAAAACACAAACAAGCATGAAACATCTGGTGACTGAAGGTAAAAAAAGGACTAAAGAAATGGTAATGAGCCTGTTAATTACTGCTGGAATATCAGTGGCATGCAGTCAAGAAACGTCAAATCACAAGTCAAAGAAAGTTCCCCAAATGGCACTTCAGGGGTAAAAATGAAATATGATCCATGAAAAAGTGCAGGTTTTTGCACCAAATAAATTAAATACCTGAATGAGGAAGATGATCTTAAAATAAATGACCTGGCTGGGTGTACTGGAAACCATGCAGACACTGACTGCTGATCGGGAATTAATTTAAGAATTTGTACATTAAAAAAAAATAGAGAGAATTTTCTTGGCACCTGTTTTAAAGTGCACTTAGATGAGAAATTCGTAATGCTGTCTAATCTGCAGTTTAGAGAATTCTGGTCACCCTCAGGAATAGAGGGTTCAATTCCCAGGGTGTGCAATGAGTTTCATCCAGTTAGGGTCCGTTGCGCTACTGCTTAACAACGTATCCACAACAGGACCCAAGTCTGGGAAATACAGAGCTGTGTCAGGAAGGGCATCTGGCGTAAAAATCTCTGCCAAACCACCTCTGCGAAGCAGTGAAATGTACTTTGCTGTGGCGAACCCTGAAGGGATAAACCGATTGGTGAACAACTTTCTCTGGAAAACTGTTTTTTGGACTGATGAGTGAAGTACGCTGGAAATTTAAAAACACACATGTGAAAGGATCCAATTTCCACTGAAAACATTAAAACATTTGTTCAATTAATATTTTATGTACTGGTATTTACAGTTAAAAATAATAGTTGTTTTGAACATTGTTCTCGATAGCTCAAAGAGAGTTAACCATCTAATTTTCCTAATCCCTTCATCACAACTGCCCTCACAGGTGGATACAAGCTCGTGGATACAAGCGGGCAAAAAATGGGCATGCCTGTACAGGTCATGCAAGTGGCTCACATGAATTGGCAAGGTCGTAGAATGAAAATGTTCTTGCTTCAGGCATGCTGCAGGCTCAGGTCATAGCTAACACTTGTAAAACATGCAAGGGTAAGTAAGTAGGTGAGATGCAGGCATGTTATACTGGTTTTTAATTGTTTCAGCCCCTTCAAAATCCTGCAGATTACACAAGGAGCCTATCAGTGCTGTTCAAGGGGAAAGTGGGTGCTCCTTGTTCCTTTTTGCGTCAAGCCTTCCTGCTAAAAACTAGGAAAAGGAAAATTGGAGTGTAGGTTGTCAGGATTATGGGTGTCACGGGCACTTATGTATCACCTCTACACCACGTGTGTTTATTCGTATGCGGTCAGTAAAGTGACCAGCTTACTAACAACAAGAATGTGGCATGAGGGAACCATACAGTTGCATCACCAGTTTTTCATAAGTGCATACAACTTAATTAGGCATTAAGAGTTTTTCAAGG
The DNA here is from genome assembly GCA_014656515.1 of Oryzias celebensis. NCBI lineage: Eukaryota > Metazoa > Chordata > Actinopteri > Beloniformes > Adrianichthyidae > Oryzias > Oryzias celebensis. Next base: position 64,524,801 of record BNCR01000012.1, on the reverse strand, counting down.
AACACTTACCATGTTCACAGCAATCAAAGATACCATTTTCATGATGTCCTTTTGAGTCTTAGCTGCAGGACAAGCCTGCACGTCTTATCTATAACCCTCCACGGGCTCAGACAACTTAAAAACCTGCAGCAACCAAACGGGTCAACCTTGGTACCCGTGCATGTGACTTAAGGTGCATTCACACTGAATTTGCGCGGTCAATTCGCGTGCCCTGCCCCTCCTTTGCTGTGTGGAGAATTTGGGTACACTTGGCATATATTTATATAGCGATTTCTACCTACATTGAAGGCCCAAAGCGCTATACAGTCACAGTCCCATTCACCTATTCACACATAGTACATTCATACACTGATCTAAGCTCGCCACATTGGCCACGTGTGGGAGGAGCTACCAGCTAATGTTTTTAGCCTTAATGCTACACGGAGCAGCATCTGTTGATCTCATATACAATGCATGCGAGACACGGACGTTGTTTAGTGATTAAGTTTATTTATTTTAAAGAGCTCTGCAAAAACATCGGTGATCACTTCTCCATGTTTGGGTTCATGTAAACATTTAGAGTCTCCCAGTAGCTCCAGCGAGTTTCTCTGCTGCTGCTGTGTATGACTGACGGCCGCTTCTGCGGTGTTTCCGTCTCTCTCTCTCTCTGACTGAGTTCAAATGCTAATTAACATGACAGGGCAAAAATTAAAAAAAGAATAAAATGATGGGACCTTTTTTTTATTATTGTCTCAGTGAAAATAAGAATAATATAAGGTTCAGGAGGCCTGAGCAGACTGCTTTCTGCGCCAGGCTCTCTAGACAGTACCCACCTTCACCAACAGTAACCAGGAAGGATTCTGGAAACCCTGATGCCCACAAAGGGATACAGCAGGTTAAGAAAATGAATGGAAGTTCAGGAGAGCGATGGATCAATCCACCATATTGGATGTTTTCTCCCCGCTGTCACTGAAAACATCACGGGCCCGAAGTTGAGTCCTGAGGTGGTTGAGGAGATTCAGCCACCTCCATAGAGTTCAGATTTTTGTTAATCCTGGTCAGCTGCGGCAGCCGCTCAATTCGCGCTCTTTCCTGACATTTGCGCCGTACCGGTTGCTCAAATCACACCGCAGAACCTCAAATTGCATCTAAGCCATTGACTTCACATTAAAATTGGTCGCCTCTGCCACGCGAACAGCGTGTGTAAGCACCTTAAGACTTTATTTGTAGTTTGTCAATTTGTCCATGTTTCTTTTTTTTTCTTTTTTTTTTTTTATTCAGCGTTAGTGGATTTTAGTCACTGAAGCAACCATGGGAATTAGTAACATTTTTTTTGTTTTCTTTGTTCTTGGTTTTCTGCTAGCCTCCAACAAAGATCTGCCTTTAATGTTCTTTCTTCAAGGCAAAGAAGAAAACTTTACATATTTTTTTACTCTTCCTCACTTAAAATGTCTCATCCCTCCATCCTTCATTCTTTTGAGCTTAAAATGTCATGTCGAGGTCTTTGGATGGTTGTCCCAAATCTTATGTGGAACTCAAGGATACATGCCTGCAAACTGACAGACTGGGGTTTACTGAAAGCTCAGTGATGCAAACCGTGTGCACTGTGACCAAAAAACTGTGGTCCACTGACAAAAAGATCAGATGTGAGAAGGGAAAAGAGGCTGATTTAAAAGGGTTGAAATGATCGATAAAAGGGAGTATAAATCTGATGCTGGTTTTGCTTTTGTTCACCTTTTTTACTGGCATGCATGCAGCAACCACAGTGGTATAAACCGTCAAGTCAATTCCGTTTAATCTATGAAAGTCTAGACTCACTAAATGGCTTGTGGTTACATAGCAAGGAGTTAAAGGTCATGTACCACCACAATTCTCAGGGTGTTTGGAAGACGAGTTAGGTACCACTGTGCTAAAGAAGAGTGTGGACATTTATAAACCTGAGATGCATTGACTACATCACCTTCATTTACTTGGACATTGGACTTGAAGTCTTTAGGAAAGAGAAAAAATGCTTTTAGTAATCCCTTGCATGCTCTCCTTTTGGACACCAAAAGATCATAAGTCTTAATAAACATCTATAGAGGACAAATTATTACTTGCACATATCTTGCACAAAGATATAATCTGATCAGTCTACAAAATAAAGAAAAAAAGAATTTTCTTTATCACTTTTTAGATTTTAGGAAGAGTTGTGGTTAAGCAGTTTTACTGCCACCTACAGGACAACACTTGACGTTTTTCAGTCAAGGTTCAGACCACACCAAAGCACTGAAACTGTGCTATTTAGAGTCACTAATGACTTGTAATTGGCCTCAGAAAAAGAACTAATCTCTGGTTCTGTTAGATCTCAGTACAGTCTTTGACACTATAGACCACAGCATCTTAAAACAGAGACTACAGTATGACGTAGGGATCAGAGGATTTCCAGTGGTTTGATTCATATTTATCTGATAGGTACCAGTTTGTTAATGTAAATGGACATCCCTCTCTTTGAACTCGAGTTAGCCATGGAGTCCCACAGGGCTCAGTTCTAGGACCCATCCTGTTTATGCTTTAGATGCTGCCCTTATTTTCACTGTTACGCGGATGACACACAGTTTTATTTATCCATTAAACCTGCCCAAAATGACCACATTATTTTATTTATTTACTTATTATGACTAAAAACGGCAAATTCTAAATAAGACCACTTGGAACAATTTTGCAATTGATCAAAATGTAGTTGAAGTGGGTCTTTAAGATTCACGGTGCCCGGTTCACATAAAAATTACCACTAGCCTCACTTTGGAGTAGAGTGGAGTGGAATTGGAGTGGAGTAAAAGTTTGAAATAGTCAGTTTTCATGTTTGTAGGAGAGCCACAAACTATATATATGGATTTAAAGCAACACTTAGCAGATGTGGGAAGTAACCTCCTCTAAAAAAGATAGCACTGAAAGATTGTTTGTGTGGAATGTGCTCATTGGGTCAATATAAATCCACCAATTTGTCTGTTCAAACTATTGAGCTGTATGTTCATTAATAACACATTTTAAACTCGCAGATAGTCTTTATTATTCTTTGGTCTAGTGTTTTTACACTAGTATTTAGGGATGTACTGTAGCGTAATTGAACTAAAGCCAATGATCAGACAAGATTTGCTTTGATAATGATTTAAAAAAAAAAAAAAAAGGTGGAAAGAAGATAGAAAGTTCCTCCTACCCTTCATTGCAACTCTTCTCTGACTTTGATTTAATCACCGTATGACATTGTCATGCAGCATACCAATGGATCTCTGAAATTAATTGCTCCACTGAGAGTCTTCGTCAGATGAGAAGGTGTCTGCTCTTATCAAGATGTGGATTTGATCTGTGTGCCCAGAATGGAGCATGAGTTATTGTGACTTAATGATGTCTCAACTTTTCCCCAGTTACTTCACTCGTAGCTTTCTGATCTCCTCTCCCACTCGTTTTGTGTTTCTTTAACCTCCAGCTTAACACAAGTCTGTGCAAAAGTCGATTCCTGTTTCCTTTTTGTGCTTCGTGTTCTTATTTATTTATTTATTTCCCTTTATATTTAGATTTTGATGTATGTCTCTCTCTTCTCTTATTTTCTCTCTTCAGGCATCAGAACTGGGAATGCTGTCAGTCTACTACACTTACATCTTCACTTCTCTGGTAAGGCACTGGATGTGGTTCAGCCATTTAGATTTCAATTTCACATCTGCAGAGAGTAATAGTGTTTTAATGATAGGCTTAAGTCATAAATAAAAAGTCTATTTTTAAGATTTATAAGAAAAAGGTTAAATGACTATCTTTTCAAAATGTACTTTCATTCCTTTTTAAACACCTTATTCCTTTAATATAAAGTTGGTGTTGCATGTTATAATCACTGCTGTGGAAATGCAGCAAAGTAAAAATCTCCAAAACCTTGCTCACCACAAATGCACAGCGTCAATTCCAATGTTCACAGGTGTCATGTTCTGATTTTTTTTTCTTTTTGTGATCTGTTTCTCTTGCATTCACTGGAATTGGTATACTTCAGGGAATCAAAACAAAAGCAAGAATAACAAAAATGAAAACTAAAGGAGACAAACACACAAACAAATTTATATAATACCAAAAACATAATAAAAATTATAATAAAACAGAATGTATTTATTTATTTATTGAAACCAAGAAAACACATTTTCTAGATCAGTGCAAGTTTTATCAGATTTTGGTTCCTGGGTATTTACGTGGTACCTACATGGTACCTATGAGGTACCTACTAGGTATTTTCATGGTACTTACAAGGTATTTAAATGGCACTAGGTGCTACTCACATAGTATCCACCAAGTTTTTATGAGGTATAACTACATAGTAGGTTCATATGTCTCTCTTGGTGCTTGGTAGTTATGTGCTATTTTTGTGATTCCTTTGTTACGTGTTTCATGGTACTTCCCATAACTATAGAAGACAGTAGGTACACAGAAAGTACCTTTTGAGTATCTTAATTTTACTTAGTAAGCTTATGTGTGTTTCATGGGACGTGCCATGCGTAAGAAGACAGTTGGTACACAATTTTTAAGTAACTGGGCAAATTTTCAAGTTAGGCAAAACTGGACTGTGGAAGACAGTCTGCCCTGTTTTGACACTATTACATAGTAAATATGGTATTGCTTTGAATTGGATTGGATTTTTTTAAGCAATCAAAGCAAAAATAATACATAAACAACACAAAAAACAGAGATGTACAAAAATAAACATACTGGATGTTTTGCATATTGTACATGCCACCATGAAACTATTTAAATATTAAGATTGTCAAAAAGTTTTTCATTTTTTAAAAATAAATTATCAGATTCTTCATTTCTGATCAGATATTTATACTTTACCAACACGGATTCGGGTCATTAAAAATACTTACGTATCAACAAATCAAATGACAAAGATTAGGTACACAATGATTATGTAAATAGACATAACATTATTTCTAAGTCATTATAACATATACAGATTAATTATCAAAGGTATGTGTAGATTATTTTGTCATTGGAAATATTATTAATATTAATCACATTTTGGGAAACAAAATTGAGTGATATGCTTAAAAATACTTTCATAATCTTCAGTAAATGATTTATTTATGTTATTTTTATTATATTTTAATGTGATATTTTATTATTTTTTTCAATTTTATTTATTGTCACAGTCAGTGTCTTTGTCCCAGGTGAACCACGTTACATTAATGGTAAAGCTGTGAAAAAAACGTCCATATTCTGTTCATTGTCCAAGGCTGGCATTTCTTCTTTTGCTCTGTGATTGACAGTCATCCTTCTGGTTTTAACAGAGTTAATGAAATTCTCAGAGCTATAATTTCTGCAGACAGTGTTTGTCAGGGTCCGTGTCTTTCTTCAACTGTTATCAGTGCTGCTGAATAAGTTGAGGTCAAGTTTTCTGCTGCTTTTCTGCTTTCTGCTGAGAATCAGGGTCAAATCTGATAGATAATGATAGATCCCAGGCGCCATGATTTTCTTGAAATTTTATTTGAATTCCGAGATCAAGAATTGTGTTTGAGTGCATTATTGGTCATCCAGAAATATTTATTTTTGTTGGGGTTATGCAATATGTGCTTCACTCAACTCTGGTGTGGTGTGTGACAAATAATAAAAAGCAAAAAGGAAGGTAGAGGGGCAGAAGACTGTGGTGAGAGCAGCCATGTTGTATGTTTGAAGGCAGTGGCTCTGAGAAGGAGACAGAAGGCAGAGCTGGTTGTAGCTGAGCTGAAGATGTTGAGATTTTCTTTGGGAGTGATAGGATAAGGAATGAATCCTTTAGAGGAGCAACTTGTGTTTTATGTTCAACAGATGAACTGCAATTCATCGATAAAAGGATGATGAGGGAGCTATCAGGAACGAGGTGTTGAGGAAGACCAAAGAGGAGGTTCGTGGATGGAGTCAAGGAGGACTTGAGGGTGTTCGAGAAGAAGATAGGATTTAATTGGAGCGAATGATTTACTGTTGTAGCAGCAAAAGTAGCAGCCACAAGATAAAAAAACATGCTGAGCATCCTGTTCTGAGCTTTGCTAAAAATATGCCTAATGTCATTAAAATAATTTCTTCTGCAAGTCCCAAAGAACCCCAAGCCCTTCATTAGAGGTGCAGAGGATGTGAAAGATAGGTTTAAGGCCATCAGCCACACATTTCAGACCCTTAAAGGGCCTATACCATGAAAAATCCACTTTTTGAGCTTTTAAGTGTATTACACTGTTCATTCCGCACTATAAACAACCTCAACGTGATATTTTGATCCATTCATTCATTTTGTGTAATCCTCCAATAACCACTGCTCTTAGCCGCAGCCCCTCCCATACCCACCAAAACAAGCGGGTTCTCACCATGTGGCGTAGACCAGTGAGAGCCGATGAGAACATCCCCTATCAGGAAAAGTCTGCGCTGCAAGCCCCACCCCCAGTCTAACACACACAGAGCAGAGCTAGTGGTGATCTTCAAAATGACTCAGAAATAGTGTTTCCTCTTGATCTGCAGAGAAAACAACGGATAGCTTTTTTGCAATTAATCTCTTTTAAGTGGAGAAAGTGTTTTTTAGGCTGCGAGTAATTTCTGTGTTTGTTCAGCCTTCTCAAAGAAGATCTTGCTCATCAGAAATGGTTGGAGTTTATCTTCGGCCAGCAACTTTTTGTCTGTGACCGCCACTTCAGCGGCTCTGGACGTGGACCGGGCTAGGGTACAGGTCCCAGATGGGACCATACAGCGTCAGGCGAAACTGGACTTGGTACCGGATGCGGACTGGGCTAGAGTACCGGTACCGGGCAGTACAGTATCTGACAAAATGGTCAGACCCTTGATTTAATTGGAACAGCCAACGTGTCAAAAAAACAAGTTGGGGACACCCAAAACGTCCCTTTTTGACGCGGAGGGGTCCTTAATGTCACATTTTGACACATTTTTACCAGGAAACAAACTTTTGAGTAATAATAATAAAATGTATAAAGTCAAAACACATTTGACCTGATGAGCTGGAAAAAGTACAATCACACAACCAAAGAGAACAATATTGTCAAACTGTAAGTTAATTCACAAACTGGGTCCGGATATTGGTAAATGATTTATGAATTTATCTTTTAAAAGAAAGTAAAAGAAACATCAGTTCATTGTCATAGAATTCGTATTAGTGTTGCTTTTCCTTTCAAATCTTAAGAGGTGTTTTTGAAACAGTGTCAGGTGAGGCTTAAATGAATCAATCACCTCTCATTTCTCATATCTAAACCATCTGATAACGTCCTCATGTGCTGAGCTGGGGTTAGGGTTAGGCAGGAGCGACCACATTTTAAGGGGAGCGTCTTGAAGTTTCTTTGAAGCTCGTATGGCCACAAAAACGAGTCATAACATTTTTTGGGCGTCTGGTAAGGGCATCGTATTGGTCAAGTTAATTGAAGTTACATGCACTTGTGACGGATGGGTGATGCTGTTGTATGGTGCCCTCACACCACATTTAAATTGTTAGGAAGGTACATGCACTAGCACCTTGCTGTCCGTGTGCAAATGCTGCACGCATAAGGTGTACAGGTGATAATCATAATCTAAAGGCCACCTTTGTGTTTGCCTTGCACTTAGGTCACACCTACAAACTACTTACACTGACAGAGGCTTAGATTTAGTGCAAAGGGTTATTATAAGACCATAATCGTTGTGGCTTGGAGAATATTTAATGCTACAATAACCTTTGCCGATAACTGCTCCTAACAGAAGTTAATGAGGTTCAGAACACTTTCCCCTGATAACAGCAGAGAGGATGCATATCAAGCTGATTTATGACTCATTAGGAGTGGGCTGCTGGCATCTTTAAGTCTTCATTTGCTTTTTAACTGTTGATTTTTTTTTTCACTTCTTTTCTTCAACCCGTTTGTGCTGTTTCTCCCCCTTTGTCTTTGTGTGTAAATAAACAATTTATTCTGAAAAAAAACGACACAGTTTCATGACACATGCAAGAAAAATTTCCCACAGACCCCGCCCACCCATCTCCATTGTTGTCACACTCACTGTTTCCTTTTGAAAAGGCTTCACATAAAGAAGAGGCAGAAGAAACTGAAACGCGTGGTTCAGAATTGACCAAAACTTTACACGTATGCTAAAGTTTTAAAACTTACCAACAGACAAACATTTTCTAAAATATATTTATATTGATATATTGATGATACTGCTGCACATTTAAAGTGGGTGTTTCATATTCAAAGTTATTCCAATATCAATTAGGCAGCCTAAAATCAAGTTCAGGTAAGAGTGAAGTTGATGAGGAGCTGACTTGTTGACTTGTTGTACAGATTTTTCATTGTTCATGACAATGGTTCATTCTATTTTCACGACTTTCCTGATGAGCGAGTCTCTGCAACTGCTAAACACACCTGTACTCTCTTCAAGACGCAGCCTCTCCTGTCTATGACCCTCCATGTGCTCGGACATCTGTAAAGCCTGCACTACCTAAGGGTCAACCCCCTGTACATGTGCATGTGACTAAGGGTTTACCTGGCAGTCTACTTATAGGTGAGGCATCAAGTTAGTAGAGCAAAATCCCACCTCAACAGTTTGAAATTTCTAATTTTAATTATTAAAGTTGTTTTCATTCAAAAAGAATATTAATTTGTAAAAGACCAAAGAGACTGGCAGGGCTAACATATATTAAATGAATTTCCAGAGGTAAGAAACCATCACAAATGCAATCTGAAAGCATGTCCCGTTTCATTCCAGGAGCACAGCATTTCATGTGTACTACTAATCATTTTAAATGTCTTGGCGTTGGTAGCAAGATAAAGAATAAGGTTAAGAGCTTAGAATTGATGTTTTTTTATCAGTATTACAGTTCCACATAAACACTAGCTCACAAAAGTATCAAATATTTTCTGGCACTGTCCCAGCTATACAAAAAAATAAGATCTATGAGAGACATAAACCTAAGAATAAAAAAAATGTTCTCAGTTAAACAAATAGGAGAAGGTCAAATGTGATGCAGACCGTTCATACTCGCTTAGCCACACAAAGAGAGAGTCTGTTTTACTTCTGCCTTAATATCATCCATGCGTGACGAAACCTGGATTCTAAGGAGAAAAGAGTCAAAGGTTCTCTGATCATGTTGAGCAGGTTAAACAATTTTAAATTAATCAGAAATAACTGTGCAACTGGAGGGTCCAAAATCATGGGTTTGGTCCTAATAGATCCGTGTATGTAGAAAGTGTACGTTCAGGGTAATAATGACTGGAAGAAAAAAGTCTTCACTTGAGTAATGTTTTGGGGGTGTAAAAGAGTTGCTGTTTTTTAAGTGAGGGCGTAATGCAGAGTGGTTGACCTTCAAAGGCCAATGTGTGCCAAAGTGTCCTTGGGCAAGACACTGAACCCCACACTGCCTCTGGTGGCAAGGCTAACAATCCATAGTGGAATGAGTGTGTGTGAAAAGAGTGTGAATAAGTAAACCTTTATCCTTGAAGAAGGAAGAAAAGATCTGTGTTCTGCAAATATGTGTCAAAAAATGAAAATCAAAAAAAGACATAAGACATTTGAAATAAAAGAAAAACATACTTTTAAGTTCATTGTCATTGTAAAAATTCTTTCACAGCATATTTTTCCTTAATTTTTTAGCTGTCTATTCTGAGCTGTTCATGGAGTTATCTAAGAAACAGCCTATCATTCTCTAATAGATTTTCTGGTGTTAACAATTCTAATATGCAAAGAAAAACTGTGTTTGCTCCAGTCTGAAATATCTGTGTGAGCAGAAACCTCAATGAAATGATGTCAGAGCAACTGCTCACTTTTTAGTATTAGACTAGAGTCTCTGACCTTTTAAAAAATGATGTGTTGATAGAGTACATCCACTTTTGTTCTCTGATCAAAAGAACATTATCAGTTTGATTTTTTTAAGATTGTGCCTATGATTTCATTGTACAAAAGTTTTTACTTTTTTTTTTTTTTAACAGTTTTTGCTTTTATAAATAAAGTTCAGTTTGGAGCAGAAGATAATACTGATATAAAGAATAGGTAATTGAAGCAGACAGACTTATCTAAAGTCAACCCTACAAAAAACTATACTCTAGTATTGGCATTTTTTAAGAAGCTCAGAGTGCTTTTTCCCATAATGCACAAGAGCAGTGATTGTTGTAGTTCTTGGATCTCAACCAGCGAGGATTTTCTTTCACTAAAACATAACTCGGTGTTGAAAAATATATAATAATCTGCTATATTAGAGACTTTTAAATTGAAAAGTACATGTTAAGTTGCTTCATTATTGCTTTCCATGCACAGCGGAATTGTTTTCTTTTTCAAATCTGGTACAAGATCTATTTTTTCAATTCCTTACACAGTGAGATTTAAAGTGCATGCACGTCGATAACTATAATTATGTCTCACTTTCAAAAGACTAGAAATTCCACAGACTGAAGAAAATCTGTCAGCAGGCAAGCTGTAACTGTAGCAGCACAGATACGTTTGTTTACAGGGAAACGACGAGGCGAATAGAGACTCGACGCAGCAGAAGGCTGAAAGAAAACTGAACAATACAGAATGACACAAAACAAACCAGTGGTGGAGTGACAAAGCAACCGAGGTTAAATACAGGGAACAGAAAAAGGAAAAGCCAGCCGGGGTGTGTGGAGAAGGTCACACACCTGCAGCTAATGTAGCTAGGTTAATGTAACAGCAAACAGGGTTCAGGAGCAGATTAAGAAACTACACTGGAAAACTAACAGACACAAAATGATGCTACATGAGTAGACTTTTGTTTTCACTCTATAGTACTGAACTAATTTTCTATGAAAGTTTAAACTTTGAGACTATTTACCCTTCAGCAACAGAGATGTCGCCAGCGACATCTAAATAACACACAATCTTTGACATACCATAACATCTCGACCAATCACGCGATTAACGTGTATTATTTGATTTTGACGAGGAGAAACATGGGTTTTCATATCACCTTTGCACAGTGCTAACTTAAAGTGTTGCGTAACGGCACAAAGCCGCTTTTCTCTGCAATAGAATCAGCTGATATACTTGGACTGAGTAAGCCCTTCAATGCTGTGCAGTGTTGTAAATCAGCGCAAGTCAACTTTTTTCTGGTCCCGAATCCGCTGGAATTACATTAGTTTTGTAATCAGTTGAAAAGTTACAATAATCAAAAGACTAAACGCTGAAACTAAAGCTCTGGTGTAACAGGGTTGAGCAAGAGAGAAAACGTTACTTTCTGTCTGAGAAAAGTGAAGGGATTTTTACAACCTTGAGCCATCTATAATATTAAAAATAATGTTTACTACTTTGCAAATTTCATTGATCATGGGTTATTTTTAGAATGTAACTTCCGCAACAAACGATGGACCACTGTGTCCTTAATATTTGCAACTGACTCCATTAAAATTGGGCCAACTGTTGCACTAAATTCCGTTAGTTGCAAAACAAATTGTTGAGGTCTGTGCAAACGTATCACTCTTCATTTGCTGTTATTTCAACATGATTTCCCACTTCACATCCCTGCTTTCTGTTCATTGTGCCTCTCTATTTTGTCCAACTATCTCCCAGCTTCCATCTTCCTCCTGTGCTGACACTTTATTTGTATCTGGTCCTGACATCCCTGACTAACGATCTGCCAAACTGCTTGCTTGCCTAATCTATCTCCCCTGAATCATCATCTCGCGGAGCTCTTCGCCACCTTCGCACAGCTCCCATCTCCAGTCGGGACCATTGTCACAGCCACTTACAGATTTGATTGCATTCGGCTCTCATTTTGAGTCTGTTTAGACTACTCCTTTTTGTGTTGATGTTAATAATTTGATAAGATAAATCCTAAAAAAAAGGAAGTGATGCAAATTTTCCACCCCAGCCAATATTTGCTGTAGGTAAAGGCAAACTGACTTTTGAAAGCATGTATTATCTGTGCAAACAATATAAATTTATTCAACTATAGTTCAATTATGTGAGTAATTATGTGAGTATATCTTGCCTCGTAGGAGCTATAATGTTCTCTTTGTCTGCTTTGCTCGTTGACTTGAGTGTGAGGGATCGAGCAGCCAAAGACGACAGCAGAAAATTCATAATAAAAAACGAAAGTTTAATTTTCTCAAAAAAAGTAAATAATTTACAAACTGGGCCCTTAAAAGAGGTCAACAGAAACAGAATAAACTCAGGCAATAAACTTAACTTTAACTTAACTAACTGAGCAGACCAAGTAACAGAAATGAACTGACCTAACTAAAGACAACAAACTATTCTGACATGGGGGGGGGGACTAACAACATTTAGCAAAGTCTACAGACAAGACTAAAGGCAAAACTTGGTCTCTTAGTGGAAAAAAAAGAAGTACAAAATTAGAATAACAACATGAATAGTAACTAACAGAAGCAAAACCAATGAACATTAAATGAGTCCTTAGTTTCTCCCCATGGAGGCTCCTTTAGATGGCGCCTCCCCAATTGCCTGAGTGGAGCATTTAAACTGTGATGGCTTGACTTCCTCTTTTGGCCAGGTCTCACGCCACAGGTCCAAGAGCAGAATCTCAGCAACACCCGAAGTGACCAGGGTCAGGATATGCTGCCTTCCCTCTCTGGTTCTTTGAAATGACACTTCTAAATGTGAATCCATAAATTCCTATTAACTAGTGATTTAAACCTAGAAATTACACACAGGTCACAAGGTGGAACAAGACAGTTATTTACATGTTTACATTTACAAAAATGTGTCAATGTTATTTTAAAGCACAAGTAAAAAAAACAACAATAAAGACCACATTCCAATATTTTAAGAGGAAAAATTTACACATAAAAAATAATAAAAGTTGTTACTAGGACTGAACATACTATTAGGTCACCCTAAAGTCAGATAGTGCACTACTAAAATTAACTACAGTACAAAAAAAAATCTATTTCTGATTTAATGCAACACCCCAAATTTTGTCAAAAAGGTTTTTGGAAAAAGTGTTTTGGAAAAAGCTTTTCTTTTTCCCTATTTTTTGAAGTTTATATCTGAACTACTGTGATCCGGAAGAGCAAATTTCACCAACAAATCACACAATGAAACGACAATAGAAAAACAATCTAAACAAAAAATTTATAAAACATTACATTTTAGAAATCTAAACACAATTCCAAAAAACAAAATTAAAATGAAACTATTTGATAAACAAAAGTGATTTCCAGAAATCCACATGAAATATTAAAACACGACAAGAAAGGGGAGGTTCTATGGAACATCGCTGATTGGATGATGATGTTTGTCCATCATTTCATTCCAATGCTATTTGACATTAAGTTAAACTAGATATCCATCAGTGATGTCCTATAATATCTAACTTTACCAGTTTCTTATTGTATTGAGTTTTCTTCCATTTTTAGTGATTTCTGGAAATGACTGTTGTTTTCCAAAATGTTCAATTTTTTTTTACTTTGTTTTATTTTTTAGAATTGTGTTTTGGTTTCTGGAATTTTAATTTGGTTACCAAAATGCAACGTTTTTCTTTTTATTGTTACTACCATTTGTTTTTCTTTTTTAATTGTCAGGGCCACCGTACTGAACTAACAGCACACATCAACAAGAATCTATTTACAGTCATTTACTGTTCCTATATTTATCTGAGGGTTTAGCTAATATCTAATAATGACTAGAAATATTGTCATTGTTGTGAATTTGAGTTTGGATTCTTTAAATATAAAATGGAAAAGTTAGATCAAGTGTTTTTTTTTTGTTTTTTTTTAACTTTTCACTTTACTTTTTTTACTTATCTGTTAACGATTACGGCAAAAATAAAAAGGTGGGCTTTTTTTATTTTTATAAACTGTAAATGACAAATCTGAACTCATTGCAGAATTCACTTTGTGAAAAGACAACTCTTTTTTTTGAGAGCGAACTAGTTGACATCATCTCACGGATGCAAAAGGTGTACCCTGTGGGTTTTGGTGCACCGATACACTCAAACAAACAACAATGATGTGCACACTCTCCAACAAACACACACACAGAGACCCAGTGACTCTATGCTCCACGGCTTCCATCTAAGTGATTTGTATCCTGCCATCCAAGCCTCTCTGCTGCATTGAATAAATCACATCAGATTGGGGAGTGACTCATTGTATGTTGACGGTACGTCTAATGTCATTTGAAGGTTATATGAGCGGGGGATTGGGCCCGGCAGCGCTCCACGTGGTTCACTTTAACTTTGGGATATCAATTTGAGTCTTGTTGTAAAGCATGCGAGCTGTCTGATTCTCTCTTAGATCCACCGAATCCACAAAAACAAAGTCACGCTTCGACACGCTGCGCTTGCTGACACATTATCCCCCTCTGAAAAAGTAAAGGCCGCGAGTTCACCCCCAACCCCCCGCTCGACCCCCTTTTGCCTGTTTGTTTTGTTCTTCATGTTCCATTTCCCCTCCACACGGCCGTGATCCTTCCTGTCACTGTTCTCCCCCATCATGCATCCAATCTGCCAACACCTCCTAACTGTCACTGTCACACACAAGCATACAGGATAAAACCGAACTAAATAAGCTTATAAACATGCTCTATCACGCAGAAAAGTATCAAGCATCTTGGTCTAAGGATCTGCTACCTCATCTGTATGCCCCTCTGAATACAATTTCTACTTTTTGGCAAAGCTTTAATAAACAAAAACCAGTAAAACTCCCTCAATTTTTATATATCTGGGTTTTTTTTCCTTTATAATTATGTTTTATTAGTAAAATCATTGGTTTTCTGAAATTGCTTTTACTTCTGAAGCATGGCTGATGTTCTATGTCTGAGTTAATCCCTTTTGTTTTAGTGACTGTAATGCCCACCCCACCACCTTTGTTCTTGACCAGTTAGGGATTTGGGGCTTGACATGGTCCGTGCTTTTAATTAGTCTTTCCCTCATAATCAAAAGATTTTTCTCTCTTTTTACAAATTTGAATGGGATTCTGAAAACCTTCCTAAAAGCACCTTTACATGCACAGTCTGCAATTTCCTGATTTACTCTCTTGTTTGCCAAACAACTTTGCTAATTCTTATCTATAACTACAAAGAGAATTGGCTGTACATCCTCTCTTATCCTTGCACTTTTATTTCAGGGTGAATTCAAACTGGACACATCTGGTTCACTTCAAATAAATCAGTCTGTTTCCCCCAATAATTTGGAACCAATTTTCAGCTGGGACCCCGGTCCAGGACCAGGAACAGGTCTCAGTTCATTTCTAATCGGACTGAGGTCCTGTTCACTCTAAGTCTGACTAGGCTCTGTTCTCAGAGCGGAACAACTGGACCAAAACAGCCACCGTTGCCAGGCATTACGGGAAGCAAACAGAGCTGTGGACAAATGTGGAGCAGCTAAACCTAAGACTGTTTAGTCATACAATATTTCTCAATTTATGAGAGATAATCTATGATTGTGGAATAAATATAATTGACTTGTGCAAATTTTAAAAGATGCAATGTAACCAATCATAGCCACAAAGTGGGGCGCACTGCAAGTCACAGTGAATAGGCAAAGTTCTTTGAGGAGAACAGCACTCCCTCAAGGACAGTGGAGAGCTTCACTAAAAATTAACCAAAAAGTTGTCAGTGAACTGAAACAAAAAGAAAAAGGCATTTAGAAAGGAAAACATGCACTTAAAACTTTGGATAATTAGTTATTACATCAATTAAATACATACTCACTCATATACACTTGCAGATAATTCAACTGTTTCTCTTAATCAGAAATAGACACATTAACTCATATGCAAGCAACATTTTGGGATTTTGCCAACACAGATTTAGGTCATTAAAAAAATCCATAAGTATCAAAAGACAACGTAAACAGACATACCATTATTTCAGAAATCATCATCCAGATCAAGTATCAAAAATAAGAGCACTGAAAGAAGCATATAAAGAGACTTAAACGTGTTGAGTCAGGCAGTAAAAATAAGACAACTGGAGTGTAAGCTCCACCAGAACACTGTGAAGGATTCATGATCTGGAGTGGAACGCTTTCCAGCTGAAGAGCACTTGTTTGATGGTAACCTGCAGAGTCAGTGAGGTGAATGTGTTTCAACAGTCTCAGCTCAGATGAGAGATCAGCATCCTATTAATAAGGTTATATAATTCACTTAAAAAATTTAAAAAAGTACTGTATAATGGAATTTATAAGCTGGAGTAACTCATTATCAAGGATTCTTCAGAGATTTAGTGTTTGTAGTTATTGCTGGTGAAAGCAGAGTCCCGGCAGATCTGAGGAAGCCACTGACTGAAGACACTGTAGTGTTGAGCTACTGTTGTAAAGAGGATGCTCAAGGTTAAGCTTTTATCTTACAAAGCATCCTTCTCTGAACAATCAGCTCTGGAGGTTCCAGAGAAAAGCACAGATCAGAGCAAGTTTTGTCCATCAGCTTTTTTTAGCATCTTGAAGTCACTTGCTCTGCTGCTGCCCCTCCCCAACAGGTGTGATTGAACATTCCACAGCAGGCTTATGGAAGATATGAAACTTCTAGGTCAAAACACTGAAAGCTGGAACCCCCCATGAGGAACACTCCACACGCTCTCTGTACAACACTGATGAGTCAAAAGCTTCTTCAGATCTGCTTCAACAATTACTATTATTCCTACATGTAGTTATTTTATAATTAGCATAATGAGTTCACAACTATGTATTTATTTAAACACGTAATTGTTTGATTTCCATCCAAAGATGAATAAAGTTTTTATGAATTTAAATTACACACATTCCTAGAAAAAAAATCTCCCGAGTCTACTGTGGCACAGACTTGGACCTCCACGGCCCACCCAACATGAAATGAAAAAATCTTGTCAGTCAAAGTGCTTTAGAGAGCATCCACTGTGACTCTGGAAATGATTGGGCTTTAATTAATTCTCCACAGCTTATGTAAAGTTCATATTTCCCTGTTTAGATTCAGAGGTTGAGAATCAATCAACTGAATAATAGAAAAGGTAACAGGCTATGAGGATAGTGACATCCAGACAGAATATAAACTACTCCATTACTATGTCACAACAGGGAAGTTCCGCCAGGTAATGACTGTTTGCCATCAGCCTTTTGTAAAGCTGCATGTTCTCCTGTATACAGTGGAGAACTTTTGTAAAGACATGATGTCTGGCACAGCTTGTGCGTGAAATTGATCCACTTCTACTGCAGACTGTAGATGTTGGTCGATCCAATAAAAATGTTCCTTGTAAAAGAAAAGTTTAACTTTTGTCAAAGTGTAATGAAATTATCCCTCAAATTTTATATTTTGGTAAAGTTTTGTTTCAGTGGTCCATCATTTGAATACAATTAGAGACAAAACAACTGGTTTCACATTCTTGAGGTTTTTTTAAGAGAACAACTGTTTGAAAAAGAAATACATTTGGGTTCTGCTTTGCTTTTACCCATCAGTAAAGTGGGAGTTCTGTGGTTGCTCCGGCTGCTACACTTTTTTGGTAAATGCTCCCTAACTTTTCAAAATCAATAAGTTTCACAACATGAAAATCAAACTGAAGATTTGCTTGGTTTAATTAAGTCTAAATAAACCCTCTGAGTCTCATCTGTTCTCTGGTATTATTGGTTTGTAATACAGCTGTGCTCATAAGTTTAGACACCCTGACAGAAATTAGGAATTCTAAGCGATTATTTAGAGAATAATAATGATAACACAATAACTTGCTTTCCACTCATGGTTAGTGGTTGGCTTAAGCCGTTTATTGTTAAACAACGTTAACGCTTTTTAAATCATAGTGAAACTTCTCAAATTACTAAAATCAAAATGGGCATACCCAGTGCTCAATATCTTGTAATGTCTCATTTTACATCAATAACAGCTTTAAGTTTCTTGTGGTCGTTGTGGATCAGGTTCATCCCATTATTTTCATCATATATCTTGTTGGCTCCTCTCTCAATGTAACGTTTATGGTTGTGACCAATAAAGTTAAATCTTGGTCTCATTACTCCAAACTAATTTGGTCCAGAAGATTGGAGGCTTGTCTTTGTGTTGTTTGTGGCATTGTAGGTGCGTTGTTTTGTGGCATTTGCAGAAAAAAGGCCTTTTTCTTATTGTACATCTTGAAACATCCACAGGGTCATTTGGCAAGTTTCTGTTGTCATTATTATTTTAAAACAGTGAACAGACTGTTTTGACAAAACATAGCTTCACCCAACCACTAACTATGAGTAGAAAAAAAGTTTTTGTGTAATCATTCATATTCTATGAAAAATGACCAAGAAATCATATATTCTCTCAGGGTATGTAAACTTATAAGCACAACTGTAGTCATTAATGAATGGATCGAGGCTTTAGCCTCTTTGTGCTGCAATCACTTTTAAAGAGATTTCATACCCATAAAAAAATTGACGCTGACTCATCAGAGATTAAACATCATTTCAAAACGTTTTTGAAGACTTTCTGTTAAATATCAGGGTTTGTTTTTTTTTAATTGTTGCATGGAAACTGAGTTGGAATAGTAGGAAACAAAGAACATGCAACACAATTTGAGTATAACTCCTTCAAAAAAAAAACTTCAAAATATGTAAATAAGTCAATTACATTACATTTACTTTCTTTATTGGGTCCTCCGCAATGAGAAATTGATTCAATTTATTCATCATTCAATTGATGCATCATACCACAGTATGTTTGGAGGGTTTGGATACTCTATTGTGAGCTTTGCGCTAATATGCAATACTTAACAGTCGTGAAGTTCTTATGCAATTTACCTAAACAACTGACTCTGTTGCTGACAAAAGCAACTTTGAATCGTTATGCCACACTTTACATTAGTTAATTTGTTTGCATATCAATGCAAAGTCAATATAAAAAGTGAAATTTCTCCCCATCAGAATAAACAGATTCACTTTGATTGCGTAAACGGTCAAGAAGTTACATCATATTGAAGAGTGTGTTTTTTATATGTCGCCGGTGATGTCTCCAGTGTTAAAGAACTAAAAGAACTGTCTGACAGTTTTAAACCATTTTCAATACACAAAACCCAGGTCAATATAATGTTTCATGAGTTCAAAACATAACTTTGAATATGAAAACCTTTTTGTGAATCCAGTGTCAATATCTTGAAGACTGAGGCGGGAGCCAAGCCAGGACACAATGCAGATACATGCAGCAGAGACAGTGGTGATAATTAAAATAATTTGTTTTAGGTGTGGAATGAAGCACTGCCAGGTAAAAGCGTGCAAAGGCAAACTCACACGTTAACAACACTTGTAGAGACAAGAAGACAAATTTGATGGACTATGAAAAAATGCAGATGAAAGCAGCAATAAATCAGGAGCTGCTCAAGCTGATTACACCCTCAGGATCGAGGACACAGACATCGAAATCCAGCAACAGAGTAATTCAGTCTACAGCTGAGTCACACAGGAAAATGACACAAGCTATGAGAGGATTTAAGAATCAATGATAAGAGACAAAAAAACTCTGCATAATGACACACCTACTGTTATTAGCCAAAAATTAGCCAAAAAGAGACAGTGATGAGTCTGCCAGCAGGAGGTATTGTACCAGGGACAAGAGAAAATCTGGTTATAGAGCTTTTATTACTGGCAAGATTGTCATAGATATGTTTAACAATCCTGTATAGTACTTCTGCATTATGCATTATGTTGGGTTCTCTACATCTTTAAGGAAGTGTTTGAGTCAGTTAATTCAAAACAAATATTCTGCAAAAAGACTAGAAAACCATGAAGGGACAGAGAGTGTATTGTGTTGTTAAATTTGAGGATGGGAATCATTTATGGTGAAATACTCTCCTCAACAACCAACTTAACAAGCACCAGGGGAAAAGTAGCACAGGAGAGCTTGTTACTTTAGGATGATAGAAGTGCAAAAATGTCACATGAAACAACTGTCAACAAGACTTTAAAAAGGTTAAAGAACTTGAGAGACTCCCTGTCATCAGAAATTATGTTACTCATAAAATGCTATTACGATTGAGGATTAGTACTCCCCCAGACCTACGTTTTCTCATAAACAAATCACCACAATCCTTCTGCGAGCCAACAAAAGAACTTTGGGTCACCTGTTGGGGATTGAACATTAGGGGAATGGGTGCTGCAAGTTTTTTGGGTTGTCCAGGCACATGGAGGGTCATAGAGAGGAGCAGTGGTTCAAGGTGTATCTTTAGGTGAACGCAAGTTTCCTTGAGGCTTGATAAAAAAAATGCAAAGGATGATAGTCATGCGTGTAGTAAGTGTATCATAAAGTAATTGTAAGAGTAAGGTTTAACTGCACACACTCATGATGTACAGGTGATGCTGTTGTATGGTCCGCTGATGTCACACACATCAGTAACACATTTGGCACAACAACTGCCTTGCGACTAGACACGGGCTGTCTGCTGGGGAAAAATGGGAATACCTGTACAGGGGCACGCACATATCACCTGAACATCACAAACAGGCTCTTTGTGCAGTCTGCCGGATTTGGAGGGGTTGAAAGGTGAAAAATCGATATGACATGCCTGTATTTCACCTACTTCTTTCCTTTATACTCTTGCGGGTTTTAAATACGTTTACTACAACTTGTTGCTTGCACCATTCCTATATGAAAAATGTGCATGAAGTAGTCTACGACCTTCCCATTTTGTGCAGGTCACCTGCGGTCACCCATACAGGTTTGTCCATTATTTACCTACAGACACCCTGTATCTGTAGCCGCAAGGGCAGTTTTAACAAAAGCATGAGTTATCTCAGAGGAACTGCATGCAAGGAACTGTGTTGTAGGACAGACAACAGATCTAGACTTTCTCGATCCACAGTATATAGTGATACAGACTGGTCAGGTGACACTACCAACAGACGCAGGGAACCGTATGATCCCCAGTAACAGTTCTGTAGCTTAATGGCAAACTAGGAAAGAGACTACAGTCGCACCTGTGAAGTGGAACATGTGGATTTATCCTTTAAGATGGAAACGTGCATATTATTAGAGTAACTATTGAAAAATCTCTTTGGCAAAAAATACAAAAATACTGTGAGCTGACCAAGGTGCAAACATGTGAATGTAATTTCATATTGTAAGTTATGCTGTAAATGTAGACAATTTATGTACTGCTGAAGAGATGGTAGGTAATTTAATGATCAAATCTGTTTTGCAAGTTAAAACTGAGGAACATTCAAAGCGTCATTTTTGGTGTCCAAAAGAAGGGAAATATGTTGAAATAGCAAAAAAAAGTGTGATAAGAATTGTGAAACAACTACATCAAATTAACAATTATGCAGTAGACTTCGTGTTGCATCAAAAGTGTGCATATTTTTTTAACTTTATATTTACTAAATATAATAATGTCTATGATGTAAAATAGCATTATTTGTCAGAAAATCAAAATCTCTTTCATTGCACAGAACAATTTTTTTAATAATGTCAAATTTGACCTTTTCAAGCAGAATACTTGTCTGTGGAAGTGGGTGGGGCCTAAATACTTCATTTCTTTCTTCCTTTTTTCCTTTCTTTCTTTTTTTTTTACATGGATTGATATTTTTGGGAAACTCCTGCTGTCAGCTGTGTGGCTTATTTGGCATCAACCTTTGCACCACACAATCTAAAGCAAGTGTATTTAGGCCCCGCCTCTTTCACCTATTAACAAAGCCACTTGGTTGAAAATAGTCATTTTGAATCAAATATTCCATAAAATAAAGAGTATTGGGAATTTTATTAAAAAAAAGCTACTTTGAAAAATGTTAATCCTAATGTCAGAGCCTTAAACATATGTATAACAATCTAGGTACATCATATTCTAAAATTATAGTTTACAAAAAGTATATGTTTTAAGCAGAATAAAGTATATTTAAAAAAATCTCAATTAAGAAAAAAAAGGTATGTCCTTGTTGATTGAGCATTTTCACAATATTATATATAAATCTTGTCATTTGATGCTGAAGTGGACTTAACAAAAGTCCAATATTGCCGTCCTCACACCTTGCTCCCTGTTCAAAAAGGGTGGCCTGGAAATAAAAATGTAGGGTTCTTTTCTGTCTGGGAAATGTTAACATCTTTGAATCTATTCCTTTCTTTTTTTTAATCAGAAGAGTGTGACATGTCACTGATGCAAGGACCCAGCACATTCACTTGGAGCATCTATGTTGTTCCAAGAGGTCACCTGAAGGTTAATTGCCGCCGCTCAACTGCATTATACAGCTGCATGATACTTGCAATACAGATGTGATCTGTATGGCTATATTCTACCTTGGCTGCTTAAGGGCCTCATGTGGATGATAGGCGGATGGCACTCCCTGAGGGCTCACAGTGGAGTTACCCCTAGAGGGGGTGCAAACCCTGATGTTGAGGTCATTTGTTTAGCAAAATGCCGCCTTGACTGCTCATGAACGTCAGGGGATAGGTAGAAAATGGAATGGGGTCACTGTTGTGCCACTCCTTGATAAGCTGACAGTGTGAGGCACCAAAGTGGTGGATATGGTGACAAGTTGCTATGGACATTTAACAGTGGTTCCAGCTTTGATTAATAATATTATTATTGCTGCTGTTGTTGTTGTAGTTAATATTATCTAATAATAAATATTTAATCTTGTGCCCATTTTCTAACTGTATTTAAAGTGAATCATTTAAGCATTTACTGGCCGCTTTATTAGACACACATGTCCAACGCAAATTCCTAATCAACCAATCACATGGCAACAATGTATTAAAGCATGTTGACATGTTCAAGATGATCTGCTGCGTTCAAAACGAGCATCAGAATGGCGAAGAAGACTTTGAATGTTGTATGGTTGTTGGTACCAGATGGGCTGGTCTGAGTGTTTCAGAAACTGCTGATCTACTGGGATTTTCACCCACAACCATCTCTATGGTTTACAGAGAATGGTCCAAAAAGAGAAAATAACCAGTGAGCGGCAGTTCTGTGGGCGGAAGTTCCCTGTTGATAGTAGAGGAGAATGGCCAGACTGGTTCCAGATGATAGAAAGGCAACAGTGACTCAAATAAGGATTTTTTTTCTTTTTCTTTCTTTAATTTGGCCACACAATTGAGGCACACACAGACCGTGACATTTTTTTTCCCCTTCTGCAGTCTGTGGCCCTGACATGATACCCTCTAAAAGTCCCTGTCAAATAGAAAGGAAAACAGTGTTCCTTTTGTACATCACTGTTCACCTTTCACGGTCTTGCTGATTCTTTTAGTGTGATTATGCATGGAGAGGACATCTTACCGTATTTGTTGGTTATATTTTTTAAATGTATTTTTGTCCTGGCAAATCTGAGAACAATTTGGGAAAAACAGGTTTTTTTATGTGTCTTGGGGATTTTTTTAAGAGGTTTTGCCTGTTGATGAATGTTCTGTTAGCTACTTTCTGACAGTAAGGGACAGTCCAAACACAGATTTGTTATTCACTTCAGCATAGTTTTTCTGAATAAATTAAAAACAATTCTGCAAACCAGTGCACTGTTTGCTTTGAAAACAGTTCAAGATTTTTTCGAAAATTGTGAAAAATAAATGGCATTTCTTTGTAAAAATATATTTGGTTTCTCCACCGCTATGAATAAGCTAAGAAAAAAAGAGATAAAAGATTGATAAAAGCTGATAAATAAACATTTCCTTCAAAATGGATTTTTACCTAAGCGTAACATGAAATAAGAGAATGTGTAGATTTGCACAAAATTAGTAAAAATAAAAAAGCTCATTAGATAAATGAAGAATGTCTCAGTTGTTTAATGTCTATTTGAAAAATATAAAAAAAAGGTTTAAAAAATATAGAAAATTAAGTGTGACTATTTCGATAAATAGTCACACTTATTTAAATAACTGAATTGATAAGTTCTGATTCACAATACAGTGGTTAAATAAGTTATGATAGTAATGTTCATTTTAATGAAACAGCAACACTTCTTAAGAAATGAATAAAATTAACTAAATAACTCTCTGTGTGGTCTTTAAAGAATGAAAATAACAGAAGAGTCCAAAGATTTCCATGAATCATATAACAGGTCAGTTTACACTTGAGAGTTAGAATTAGCTCAACAGCACTGTAGACGTGATGCCTCGCAATAACCCTCTCACTCATGGGGCAACAACACAAACAGAATTAAACTGAACTCCCACATTGCAATTCTGCTGTGGGCAGGTTAACTATGTCCGTTTTCGGATTTAAAAAATAAATACTTGGCCTGAGTGACAATCTCTTCTCACAAGGAGATTTTTTTTTTCCCTGATGGGATCATGGGATTATTTAGGCAGCACTGATTCTGTGATCCACCTGTATAAATACTATCACTTTTTTCAATAAAACTTTATTGTTTCACATGATGTACATTACTTTCTGCATCAGCCTTCATGAACAGGGGGTTTCAAATTAATGCGCATAAACAGAGAGCTTCTCCTACAGTAACCAAGTAAAAGAGAAACATCTGTGGCAAATATTGGCCGAAACCGATACTGGCACCGATATATTGCCCATTCCTCCTGCAATTCACACAGAATCACCTAAATTGGACAATGTAAGATTGTAAAAATGTTGTTTAGTCTGATCAGTTTCCATTTCTACTGCAACATTGAGATGGTTGATTCAGAATTTAGCATCAATAAAACATGATAGTATGGATCCATCCTGTCTTGCATCAACAGTTTGGGCTAAAGATGGTGGTGTAATGGTGTGGGGGATATTTTTTGGCACACTTTGTGCCCATTAGTACCTATTGAGGATGGTTACAACACCACAGCCCACCTGAGTTGTTGCTGACCATGTCCATCCCTTTATAGTGACAGTGTACCATCTTCTGATGGTTACTTCCGGTAGGATAAGGCGCCATGTCATAAAGATGGAATCATCTCAGACTAGTTTCTTGAACATGACAATAAGTTCACTTAACTCAAACAGCCTCCACAGTCGCCAGATCTCAACAATAGAACACCTTTGGGATGTGGTCGAACAAGAGATTGGTATCATGGATGTGCAGCCGACAAATCTGCAGCAACTGTGTGATGCTGTCAGGTAAATTTGGACCAAAGTCTCTGAGGAATGTTTTCAGTACCTTGTTGAATCTATGGCACAAAAAATTAAGGCAGTTCTGAAGGCAAAAGGGGGTTCAACCCTGTACTAGCAAGGTGTACCTAATAAATTAGCTTGTGAGTGTAGATATATACAATATAGATGAATTTATATCAGAAATCTTCTTGAGACAGCATCAAGAGTTTTCACACATTTTACACAATAAATGTACACATAGAGCACTTAAGGATGACCTAAATACAGGCCAGCATTGTGTGTGGGAAGTAATGTTCAAATACCACACTGCTAACAACTGCTATTTTGGTTACTGTGACTGCATCTCCTCATCATGTAATCATGTCTGACATCAGTAGATGATTAATAGTGAGGCATTATTAACAGTACGTAACAGTTGTTGAGGTGGTATGAGCTGCTTCAGATGCAGGAACCAGATGGGGTGTCAGATGATAAATGGTTGAGAAAAAAAGAATCTGCTGTTTTGTAATTGTTTTCCTTTGTCTTTGGTTTCTGGGGACGTGTAAGGCGTCTTAGCACTTAATGATTTAGAATAATTTTACAAGTCAATACAGAAAATAACTGTTAATAATCTTTTTTTTGTTTTGTTTTTTTTCATTAAGGCTTAAAGACCAATTTCCGAATAAGCACCATGGGAGATGTAATATTCTACATAATATTTAGTGTCTATTGCAGCAACAAAGATACTATTGTTTTGTTTTTTTGATGATATGATGTCAATGATATCATGACTCGGCATACTTCAGCAATTCTCAATTCTATAGTTCAGGAAATACTGTATGAATAAGCAGGTCTTCAAGTATTCATTTACAGAACTTAAAGACATGTAATTACTTTGTCTAACTGGATCTTTATGATTTTTTAATGATGTGCGATCTTTGCTTTTTAATGATGTAGCTTTGACTATGATGGAATCTATTACCAGAGTTTGACTCCTCTTGTTAAGTACCACACGAGAAGTTCTTTACAATAAGGTGTCACTTTTTTAGATTTTCATTACCTTCAGATGGTATTTGCTGTAAAGTGGTGTTATAAATAACCTGAAATAAATAGAACAAATCTGATCAGGATTAGTTCAGGTCAAAAACTTAAATTATGCATCTTTCTGCTTTGTTCATTGTAAGCTATCTTTCGCCAATTATGCCTAACTGGTGTTCAAAAATCAAGGTCTGGAACAATTTTGAGGTTTTCCACCAAAAGATTTATTCCTGACACCAAAATATCTAATACATGCGTTTAGGGTCTCCAGCTGTCCCTAGGAAAGCATCTAGCGGGTGCTCTTCTCCGTGCACAAAGAATGGAGACATCCTCTTGCCCTCTGACCCAGAGTTTTATACACAATATGCAAAAAGAAGGTTTGATCAAAATAAGAGGCTGGATCTTCTCCCCGGAGATGTATTTTCCCACCGTTGGCTTTTTCCCACTCTTTCGCAGGTGCCTCAGCTCTTCATTGACTCCTCATCCGCTTTCCGTTCACTCCCGCCTGCACACATTTGTTTCAAAGCAGCATACTCCCTAATCTTGCATGCTGTGAAAAACTAACCTATCATTCATTCACACAATCATAAAAATGTCTGCAAAGTTTAAACCATGAAAAACCCTCTTGTTTAAGTATTCAATGTCTACCAAGTTTATCACTTTTAACACTAAATTTTCATACTGGTTAATTCTGAATTATTATGACACACACAAGAGTCTTTATTTATTTAGACTAATTTCTTCATGATTTATATAGGAAAGTCAAGGTAGTCATTAGATCATTAAAGAAAGTGCATCAGATGCAGCTGACATGACTACTGTGAAAAAATTATTCAAGTAAAGAAATGCTTCAAATAATTGGTCAAGTTTTGTCTAGTTGTTTTTTCACAACATGAATCTTGTTAAACCAGATTGTATCAATTCAAATTGTGATTAGCGTGTGCGTGTAAAAGCTCTCATGTCTCTGTGAACGTTTAAGTTTAATGAAATTGGTTGCAGATTTAACAGGGGTATTCTTGCTCTTGTACCAGGAGTACTACAAAGAATTAAAAAGAATTAATAAGATTTAATTCTTTTGTGGCAAAAATGAGAAAACTCAGGAGTAGCTCGGGAAAAAAAGGCAAATAAATGTTGTAAAATAAAAAGCATTACCATCATCGCTAGAGAACGACAGAACACACATGAAAGAAAATTATTTTTTAAAATCCTGCATTAAAGTCAGGAATGCAATGTTACATAATGAAGTGGAAAACTGGGGGTGAGAGAAAACAAGGTTCATTCAAATCAATTAGATATGAGCAAAATCTCCTATTTCTGTGAGTTGTTCGAAAGAAGTCCAGCTAGGACACAGGGGTCAAAAATTTGATTTATGTTGCGAAAAAAATAAATTATTAAATTAAAAAATATATTAGAGAATGAAAAAAATACTATCACAAACTTTTACAGGCATATTCTGTAACATGTCATGTATTCTGTAATGTCTTTTAGAAAACACTGTAAATCAAACAATGCATGGAAAAAAACACTCCCAACTTTACAAAGATCACCTAACTTTTGTTTAATTACTCTCCATATGGATCATGTCTTTGAGTCAACATTCATTCATCTCACTAGGAATTGCAGCTTTTTTCAATAAACACAAAATGGTAAAAGGTGTAGGCTATACTTGTAGCACTTTTCTACTTTCCTTTCAGGCACATTCCTAAGAAAATCTGTTTTTTTGGTGCTTTTAGCTTGTTCTTGTACCATTTTTGTCATAGTGGAGGACACGTAAAAAAAAATTTAAGATTTAAGAAACTGCGTTCAAGTATTTCTTTATCAAATCGTGTTTGATCAGGAGCAGGTAAAAACCGTGTTTGCCGACAAATAGATCCATTAATGTATTCATTTTCCTTGTCTGAGCTGCCATCTGGTTCAAAACTCTGCGTTTGGATAGCTCTGATATTGCTCACCAATTTTTAGCTATGCTAATGTTAGCTTGGGTTGTGAGGGGCTATTTAGCTAGCGGTTTGGGTAAACAAAAGGCTACCTTCCATGTTAACAGTCAAAACGGAGCATTTATGATGAACTCCTGCTGCGCTGCAGAAAATATGTATTAAATAATGAAAGGCTTTTTGATTTTGACTAAAAACTGCACAATCATAAGTAAAATACCTCAGGAAATGGAAAAATGAATGGTCCAAGATCTCTTCTGAACTGACCGTCTCACCTTCTTGCTTCAGGTCAAGCATGAGTTTATCGAAAATTATCATTTGTTTCCAGCCTTCTGCAGAAATGCTTCCATATTGTTTTAATACGTGTAACAATTAAATACTAAACAAAGCTACAGTGTAAACAGTGCTCCTTCTGTTCAGATAAATGGCATTTTAATGTCATGAGTGAAGGATGGTGTATGCACCATCCACACCAGCACCAAGTGACAGACAGATGCAGTCAGTTTTCATGTCCAGCTCAACAGTCCCGGCGTGTTGAGTTTAATCAACAGAAGACTTGTTGAGTCACTTGTTCAACTCTACAATTACTTTCCAGGTTCATGATGGTCATGACATTTGGTCACGATCCCAATCTGCTCCGCTTCTCCTGTCATCCCACACTCCCAGAGAGAATAATAATTAAGAATCAGCAGGAGGCTTCAGAGCTTCCTCAAAATTTGACACAAGCATGAAATGAGTTGTGCCCAAAACATTACATGACAGTTTCAGCTATTATCCAACATTTAACATGCCACCTGAATGGATTTACAACAGATTGCATTTGGGCCTCGGGTCTTAAATGGTTTACCCAAAACAGTCCTTTCCACTTACGCTACAAGATGAGAAAATTCAATGAACAATCCTTTGAAATGTTACCCATCTTTAGTTGTTTGATTCTCTGTGCTCCTGCATCTCTATGCACGCACAATAAGAATTGAAGATAAGGAGTGCCAACCTTGTTTCTTTTTTACATTCCCACTGACATCTGTAATAACCACCGATAAAACTTTATTATTTATGAATCCAGAAGCTCAAAGTACCCTTTAAGCAGCTGCAACATTAGTTTGTGTTCTTAATACACTATAAAAACATAAAGAAGGGTAAAGTAAAAAACATGAGAACACACTCAGAAGGTTTTAATCTAAAAATGTTTGGGTTTTTTGTCGTTATTTTTCAAATCTGTATTTGAGGAATGGGTCTAGCATTTTGTAATATTTCCTTCAGGCTGACTGCTAGAAAATCTCAGTGACAAGTGAAGGAGTCATTTGAAAGAATACTGGTTCTGGAGACAGAATCTGCAGGTCAAATTTAACATCACTTTATGTTTCTATGGCAAATCACTGTGTCAAAGTGAATTGCATTGTAAGAAAGAGGGCAGCTTTGCCCAAGCATTCAATTTTTTTTTACCACAAAAGCAGTTTTGAATGTAAAAAAACATGCTTAACAACAGGCATTTTATGTCAGCTCAGATGGCTAATATTGGTGTAAAGACGTGCCCCAAAAGAGATATGCCCTAAGCCTGTGAGTAATGATTAGAATTATTTGATAACTGCAGTTAAATTGAAGTGCTTTGTCTTGAATAACTTGAAAGTTGTACAAAGCCCTCCTCACTTTTTCACTAATAAATAAAAAGGCTTTTGAGACAATAGTTGTACAGTTTGAATTGTTTTTGAAACAATTAGTTAAAAAAATACAACTTCAATCAACTAATGTTGATTTCTGAATAATGAGTCACAAAATGAGCAACTTTTATTTTTGTGATTCATCTGACATTATATGTGTTCTTTTAAACCGCCTCCAATGAGTAGCTGTTTAAACATCTTATCAGGTTGTTTATTTCTGCTTTTTATTTTCAGAATAAATGAGAACGTCCTAATTGTTGCTTGTCCATGACATCAGAGACACACTCCAATGAAAAATGTGTTTTTGGTGTTTTTAACATGTTCTCCAGCCGCCCAGTAGCCTAAGGATGCAAAGAGTTGTGTCAAACACGTAGCTGAGATTGCTTCTGGTGTAGCGGATGTCCTCTGTCCTTAAATGAACATTAAACCCGAGGAACTGTCATTTCGTGAGTGTAAAATCAATTCCAACTGAGATGAGACAGTGATTGAAAGGAAGGACTTCACTTTGCCCCACTTTATTCAAGAACATGATGTGGCTGTGTATGCAAGTGAATGGGAAGTGTAGGAAAGGACTGGAGGAGGGGTTGAGGTTCATAGATGGGTATCCCACCATCAGATGAATCAGTCCTCTTGGGATCTCATTATTCTCAGCTCAAGCTGACTGCATCGTGCCAAACACCAAGTGGTCATGCATTCAGGCATCTCTACAGGTGAGTGTTCATCAGCAACTGAATGACCCGGAAGGTGAAAAGGGAGAGGAAGGGTAGATCACTAAAAACGACATGGAAATCTGGCTTAAACTGATGAAAAAGACTTGAGAAAGTTTAAAAAGGAGCAAGAGAAATGGAAAGGACAGTATGAGGTGCTTTCAGAGGGAACAGATTTGAGGGGTTACAGCAACAGTTTGTGGCTGGTTGGCTGGAGTCCTGCCTACTGATTGATCTCCAGGTGACAGCTGATGTCACGGGCCCTGAGCCAGGCTGTCATTTCCCCACGCCCCACCTCCACCCTCACAGCCCTGCTCATCTTCGCTCTGTCAGCCTGTCTCTCTTCCCCTGCTGCTTTGTAAGTCCTCTCTGGTGCCAGTTAATCTCTCACCTTCTTTCCTCTGTATTGATTCAAAGTCCTTGCTCACTCTTTCTTCCTTTCCTTCTGTTGTCCTCATCCCTGTTCTCTTCATTCGCCCTTTTCACCCCCCCAGTGGTGACATTTGCTTCATCTCCAGCTCTCGTTTTTTGGCTTTTTGTCCGGTCTCCGATGGAAATCAACTGTCTGTTTCAAATCGTATTTAAGAATGCACGCTGTGGCAAACCGCCTGCTGCCACGCCTCCGAGCATGCCGAGCTGGGAACCAGGTGGGACTTGTTTCAATCACTGCGGTACACTGCAGCTGACTTCAATGGAAGCTCTCATGCTCACTGTTCTGCATGCGCTGAGAACTACATAACTATCATGGGACTGAATTCAAAAACGTACCTGATTTACTAAATAGAAGAGGCTGCCGATAACACAGACTTATACTCTACTAACTCTTTAATAAGATGTCACCAGCGACACTTCAATAACACTTTGACCTACCATAAGACCATTCAAATAATCGTGAATCAGCTGATTCAGATGCAGGGAAAAAGTAAAGTGCTGCATATGATGCAAAGTCACTTTTGGCTTTGTACCGTATGCATCCTTAGATCCAGTATCCATCCTTTACAATCTGTTTAATCAGAGGCTGTTGATATTTTTGATGCAAGAGGGACCTTGAATAGCAGTGTGTTTATATTAAAACAAAGTTATTTTTGGAATTTTCTGTCTTCTTTGACATTTAAATAAACTTAAAACACTGTGCTTTTCAAGTCCAAACTTTAGGTGCTCCAACATTGTTAAGGACTCAAAGTTGGCCAGTTGGTCAGGTTAGTTTGAGAAAAATTTGAGCTATCAACCTATAACCCTGAAAACTTTACTGTTTTTGATTTATTTCTGCCTTCTTGACCTGCAAAATGAAAAGAAAACTCTGTTTGGTCTCATTGAATTCACTATATGAGTTTCCTGGTGTTCTTTTTTAATCAAGCTCAATTATAAATGTTATTAAGTAAACAGGTAATAGTGGGCTATAAATAAAATTAAATTGATTAATTTGAAGTGAGCTGAACTCAATTAAATTGGATTCTATTAAACGAAATTCTTCAGTTTAATGATATGTCTGATAAGGAATAGTGATGGTTAAGAAAAGTCAGTGTAATGAGCTCCTCAGGCACACATGTACGCTTGTACATGTGTGCGCTTGTACAAACATGCTTGTGTGTCAGGTCAGAGGTCTGAAAACCCACAGACACAGTCCATTAGCTTCCCTCTGATGTATCGTGAAGATGTTTTGGTGGCCTGGCACTTCAGTAAGCAAACATGCATTCCTCTGTTTTATTGATTCATATTTCTATGTGGCCAGCCACGCGTACTCTTCAGTTTGGTTGTGTGTTGCATTCGGATGCATGTCTCTTAGAACAGTATAAACACGTACCCTTGAGGGGCATGCTTAATGATGGGCTCGTTTGCACAGCACTGACTCTAATAAACTATTAGATTATGCTTAACCAGTAATTATATGGATAGCCCCAAATGGCTTATAAAGCCTTAAAAGCCTTACTGAATGCAGATATTCACAAAATCGGACTCCTATATAACTATAAATTAGAATTAGAATGTTTGTCTTTGTGTAAAGACGAAAGCGTTTATCAAATGTTAATATATGTTCTCCAGCAGTGACCAGATAGGGACTGAAAATCTCCACGATTTGACCAATTAGAGAAGTTGGTTGTTAAACTAATTGTGCAATTTGTGGTACAAGCACCAAATGGGGCATGGATGTAACTAGGGGTCCCCTTTTCAGAAAAGCATGTCAGCCACGAGAAAATCCAAGATCTTAAAATATGTATAATGTGTATATAATATACATATAATAGCATTCTGTTCAAGTTTAAAGACTGTATTTTGTGCATGAACAGCCCTTATTGTTGAGACTGCGGCAAATAAACATGGAATATTTTTATAACAACTGAGTGTATGGCGTGCAGCGACCGAAATCTAGTTTTTGAGCAAATTCAGAAGGTGGCTGCGCATCAGTGCACAACAACGGCATTGGAGGTTTTAAGAAAAAAATTGTCTATAGTATCAACCTCTGCTAAAAGACATGTAACCAAGGTCTAATCTACAAAGCTATTTATATTGTCATGAATTTGAAAAACTTCAGGGACATATTATCTCATTTTCAGTGATATACTGTGCACAATGTAAATCTGAAACACCAAGCAAGTGTTATCTAACCATACTGGTGCTGTCATCAGCCTATCTGACTGAGGTTCAAGAGCGACTACAAGCTCCTGCAGCAAAAGTCCCACGTCCTCTAATTATTGTTTCGCTTTAAACCCTAACAATGTTTGAAAATGTTATAATTGCATTTTTAAATGCTCCAACTTGGAAGTCGCGTCAGCAAAGGTCAGACATCCACACGGGTGTATTAGATGCAGACAAAGTTTACTTACATAACAGGGTGAAAAAGTTGGAGCCAGAGGGAAAAAAAACACAAAAATTAGCCTACTGCTACTGTTGGCACTGAGGATAATAGACCTCCCACTTAAAGTCAGTGTTTACTGCTTTGCCTGCCCCGCTGCACTCTGTCAGCAGGAGCGCAGATCAAGGTGGACTGACTTTTGCCAGCTCATCTTGTGGACAGAGTTTTCCTCCACCTTTCTGTTTAGCACTTCATCAAATGACCTGAGCACTCCTTGGGAACGACCGTTATCTGTTTTGCCAAACTCTTCTGTTTCCCCTCACTCAGATGAAAAGGCTGTTTTTCTGCTTCTTGACTTGCCGCTGTTCCTTTTGCCTAAATTATGTTTGAGGGCCGATCCCGCACTTGAGCTAGACCGCAAACATGCCAGGTGGTCACTTCAAAGGATTTGCAGAATTAAAGAGCTTGAATTGTTTTGTTTTGTTTCCTGTTTTTTTCCTGGCTTTACCTGTTTGGCTGAGATTTCCCACAGCAGTCAGTTTAAATTGTCACTGGGAAAAAAAAACACAGATGCCGTTTATAATGTTAATAAAAGCGACATTTCATAGTCGAAGGATTTGTGTATGTTTTGTACTCAGTTTCGCACTAAGGGACCACAGCGTCATTAATAAAGGCTGACTCAAGTGAGATTTTCTCCTCTGACAGGGTGAAAGTCGGCTGTGAAGAAGCAGTCTATTTGCTGCGGTTTTAACTTTATCAGCCCACATATTACACCTTTCCCGATTGTTCCTTACTGTCACCTGCCAGCCCTTTTCTCCAACACCACCATCTCTGTCATCATTTCTCTACCACCCTTCACCATCTCCTCTTATCTCCAGGCTCCCTGGTCTCACTGACAGGCATATATGGAGACCGGGCTTGGTCTGGCTGTCATAAGCTAGATGGTTAAAAGGGCCGGCGGGTGAAGGCCGCCACCCGAGGGAAGACTGGGTTCTGACACCTCCATTAACCTTCAGGAGACGTCCATCCACTGTCACACCTTTGTGTCCTCTTTTTTTCCTACTCTGCCTCATCGCTCACCCTGTCCCCGGTCTCCACCACTCCCCGGGCAGTGGAAAGCTTGTCCCTAGAGCAAAAGAGTCAAAATAACCAATGACATATTTTTTTGCTCGTCACCCAACCTGGAACGTTACAGTATAATGTAGGCTTCTCTATCAATTCAACACAAGTCTGATAAAGTTTTTCTTCCCACTTTTCAAGGTTGTAGTACATCACTTTCTCTCTGCCTTCATCTTTCTAACATGCTTCAGGGCTGTTGGTTTATCGAGCAGTCTGCCTTAGTATGTGTTCGGTGGCCGGCATATGAAGGAAAAATATTCAGAATGCCTCATTTTGTGCAGTGAAGCATCGCTTAATGGATTAACTGAAGAAAAATGTTAAATTTCTCTTTCAGTCAAGCAGAATAATGAAGGTTAATAAAGAGTGAGTCGTGTAAAGTCAATCAGACAAACATTTATTTTTGGAAACACATGCCGTCTTTGCTCCGACTCTGATTTGTTTTCATTCAAACAGTAGAGGAACATGCAAATGTGTGACTGCTCACACTGAAGCACAGTATTCCACATATTGTTGTCACTCTCTTCTGTCTCATTGACTCCCCAACAGGAATTCACTTTACTACGACTGGATGATGTGGCGGACCAAAGAGTCAACATCATTGGCTTCTCTGTCTTCAACAAAACTCATCCCTTTTTCCAGGATTTTGTGCAAAGCCTCAACCGCTCCTGGCAAGAGAACTGTGATCATGCACCCTTTGCTGGCACCCCGGTAGGGAACACACTTTTTTATCACAACAATGAAACACACCAAGTGGTTTAAGAGATTCACTTTTTGTATAAACTTTGTATACTTTACACTCACCAAGTTATTACTTCTGTAAAATTTGCACAAACTCACAAAGTTAGATTTTAAAAAATATAAATTATCTGGATATGTCCTATTGTTTATTGTGTTGTAGAAACAAATTGTTCTCTTCAGCTATTAATATTGTCAAAAGTTGCATCCTATTCAATATTCTACCATTTTTGTTTATTACATTGGGATCAGAGGAAAAACACCACACAAAAAATTCCCAGCAGTCATCCGAATCCTTCATCTTAAACCCTTTGAGAAGTTCCAGCATGCAGGCGCTTTATGTTGCAGTAAACGTGAAAACAGCTTGAATCCACGAGCGGCTGTTCATGTATCTTTGAAAATTGACAGCTGTAAGTTTGTGCAATTACTGACAATTTTCTAAGTTTCAAGGCCTGTTCTATTTGTCTATTTAAAGTTGGTAAGCAAATCCAGCTGTTACATGAACGCATATTTGTGATATCCATTTTTTTTTCAGCATTGGTAGATTAATAACATTTTCTTTGCAAAATTGTAACAAAACCCAGTGTGGTGGTTCACTTTTATTTGTCTTTTTAGTACTATACAAATACATTGTTCTATGAGTCTTTTCTTGCTTGTTCTTCTTTTGGTTTCTCTATAATTGTGACTGAAAAGTAAAGTTTCCTGGAAAAAGGAAGTTTTCTCAGAAACCAATCATGCTTCATAAAAGTACACCTTCAATAGAATGTAAGTTGACATCAACAAATAAATGGCTTCTACCCTAAGAAATGATTTTTTTATTAGACACTTTTTATACTTTATACACTTTATTGTGACACTTTCTGCCTCATTTCTAAATGTCAACTATAAACTAAATGAAGAGATGTGTTTCTCTGATCAAAACCACAGTGGTTTGAACTTCTGAATAAGATAACTTCAGTGTTCAGTTTTTATTTGCAAGATTTATACGTAGAATTTGACAGAGAGCATCTAATAAGTAATATTGTGTAAAATTTTAAATAAACCATGATTTAATGTTGGTGAAAGTTTTTTTTTTCTAGACAGACCTGTTAGGTGTTTTTCTGTTTTATTTAGTAGTTCATTTACCTTTAAAGTCCTTATAAGGGTTCAAAGAAGGCAAACAAATTGGTTATCCCTCAGACATTTTCTCTCACCAAACCTGGCCTTCTTTGCAAAAAGTTTAGACGCCCCTGCTATATTCATTCATTCATTCATTCATTTTCTGAACCACTTTATCCCTATCGGGGTCACGGGGCTGCCGGAGCCTAACCCGGCTACTCATGGGCGAAGGCAGGGGACACCCCTGGACTGGTCGCCAGTCTGTCGCAGGGGCACCCCTGCTATAGATCCATTGAAAGATTGGCTGGTTTAAAATAAAACTTGGCAGTTTATTTTTTTAATTTACAAAGTTATTCTGGTCATAAATCTCAACCTTTTCAGGAGGATGAGAAAGTCATCATAAGTCAAATAACTCATTAGATAAAAAACAAGAAATCTGCTGTAACCTGCTGTGTGACTTTCGCTACAGACTTTGTGACATCACAAGACCACTGTTTTGAATCATAGTACAGGTTGCCATCTAGAGCAGCATGTTCTCATATTTCAACAAGTACTCAGCCATTATTCAGTGATGGGCTTCTGTGTGGAGTTTTGGGCTTACCTTATATTAGAAGAGAGTCAAATGGGTCACGAAACAGAGCATGAAGTCTCCAAAATAATGGAAGACAAAAGAAACGGACTCAAAAAGTTTGAGAACAAAGAACAGACAGCATGATGGAACACAGGAGTCATGAGATGATCCTCCAGGTGAACTCTAAGGCAGAACGCTGCTTCCAAACGTTTAGGTGTGGGAGTAAGAACATGAGCAGGAGTGAGAACGGAAGTTTGCAAGCAGCTCCCTCATACCTTCGTCTCATATCCGCCAAACATGAAGGCCATGCAGTTCCAGTTCCTATTCCATTAGACAGAAATGCAGCAGTGAAGCTCAATGTTTTTCTGTCTTTCCCTGAGGTCTAATACAGACTTTTCTTAATGTAAAATTTGCATGTCAGAATGCAGGAGAAGTGACGATGGGACTGTTTGTAAAGAGGAGATGAGATGGAAGGCTATCTTGCCTGCTGCTTCTGGGACTTCAGCTGAGGAGACGGTAATTGGAATGGTCAGGGAGGGCCAGCTTCATCTTGATGAGAGCAGGAAGGACAGTATCTCTCTGAGAGAAGAAGGGAGGGAAGACAGTTTTCAACGTCGTCAGCAGATCAGACTCTTTCTAATGATCTAATAGAATAATCTGGTTGCCACTCCAGGGATGGATTAAACCCTCACTGACCGCTAACCGCTGACATGTTACACTCACAGTTGTTGCAGCTTTGTGTGTATGATACAGATACAAAGTATTCACCTTCTCTTCCTCTGCTTACACAGCTCTCATCAGCGCTGCTCTTTGATGCGGTGTATGCAGTGGTGGCAGCAGTCCAAGAGTTGAACCGGAGCCAGAATGTTGGTGCCACTCAGCTCTCCTGCAAGTCCTCCAAGATCTGGGAGCATGGTACCAGCCTCATGAATTACCTGAGGATGGTAAGTCTGCATCTGCTGGACATAATGAAGACGACAGGAATGACTGCTTAAATTAAAGGAACAGGCTGATGTTTTTTGGAAAAAAATAACAATTTGCTGTCTCAAGTCAAATGAGTCAGCAGACAGCTCTGACTCGCTGTTTTCTTGTCACTTGTGATTATACATTTCTCGTCTTTTGGCTCTAAAACGTTTTGAGTGTGTTGATCGTATTCCCCAGAAAGTGCAGCAGATGGGAGATGATAATAAAGTTTGTCTTAAAGTTTTATGTTTAGTTGTCTGCTTAATTTTGCTTCATGTGGTAAAGTAAACAGGAGCTAAATGAGGAGAAAACAAAATAAAAAAAAACACCTGATTTCTGTTTGTAGGGATTTTAGTGTAAAAAGTTAAGGGTGTATTCAGACGGGACACATTTGGCTCACTTAAAGTATACCAGACCTCCTTTCCCCTGATAATCCAGAACAAAGTTTCAATCTGAATACCCCCAAACAAACCCTGGTCTGGGACCAGGAATCGCTCTCGGACCCATCTATTGACGTGGCCTCAGTTTGTTTCCAGTCTGACTCAACTTTGGTTCGCTTTGAAATTCCTCAGTTTGAATACAGTCCGTGCTGGGACCAGAACAACTGAACCAAAACGGCCACCTTAACGGGATGTAAACAGAGGGGCAGAGCAACGATGATTCACAGCGACTCCTTGAAATGTGGTTGGATGAATGCAGGCTCACTAAAACAACTTTTAACTGATGTACATTGCTTTTCATACTGTTTTCCTTACAATCTATTTGCCATGAACACTTATCAGTGCAACTTATTGGTGGTTGCCTCTCCAATAACCGCCTTGCAGCATGCTTCCACTGTGCCAAAGTACCTGACGTTGATACAGACGTTCAAAATTAATAATGGTGAGTCCACCATTAAAATGAGTCCAAAAAGTCTGTCTGATAATTTACCTGTCTGACCGTTAAAACAGAAGAGATGCTGCAAGCCAAATAATGAAATATTAGCCTAATATCTTGAAAACACACAATTATGTATGCATTAAAATGTGAAGCATTGCTTTTGCATGAGAGGTTAATATACAAAAATGGATCTGCGGTTGTGCAGGGTGAATGAAAATGTATTCCTTGTTTTTACATGACTGACTTCATCCCTGTAATTAAGAGCCTGTTAGACATCCTCAGAATGTGGATTAGTTGAGGGTAGGCAGACATGATGGCTATCAGAGGGAGATAAGTTTGTGAGGAGAATCACAAACATGGTAGACGTGTGTCTTGTGAGGGACAGACTAACTAGAGTCTGCCAGGCTTTCCCTGTCAAGGCAGTATTTGCCACATTTGGGAATTAGCAAAACTTATGTTACAAAAACAGAATGTTGATAGTAAGTTATAATATAGAGTGATGCCCAACTATTTCAGTGATTTTTTTTAAATTATTATTTCAAGTGCACAACAGATAAAATAATAAAAAAAAAAACTTAAATAAAAAGAGAGATATTGGAATGACTTGTTAAATGGGTGCTTTAGGAAGCAGTGGAGAGTGTTCCTTGCAGGGTGATAAAGATATTGGATAATGTAAACCTTAGAGCAGTAGAGTGTCCAACCCGAGACTGGAATGTCGTGAGTTCAAATCCACAACCAAGTCATACCCAAGACTCTAAAAATGGGGCCCAATGTCTCCCTACTCAAAACTCAACATTAAGGGTTTAGATTGGGGGGTTAGACCACCAAATAGTTCCTGGGAATGGGTATTATGTGAACAACAAATTTCTAGGTGTGTTACAGCTCAGGGGACTTTGACTTTTCTGAGGTCTGCAGAGGTGTTGTATCCCTCTATGCTTCAAAGCTGAAAGTTTAAAGAAAGTGGCTTTTATACACAGATGGGAGTGGGAGGCTGTTCTTGGTTACAAAAAATTATTCATTCTGCATGCATATCAGTGGACGTTTGTATCTAAATGTCAACCTAAATTGAAAGTAGCTGTTTGAAATTTCACTTCAAAACTGATTGATTTCCTCTAGTTTTTAGGGAATAAATTTAATAAATTTATGTTGTCAGTAATCCAGACTAGAAAATACTACAAACTTAGAGAAAATACATACAGAAGACAAATGCAAGGCTCATAGGATGCATAGGTAAAAAAATAAAAATGTGAAAACACTTTGGTTTTAGATGACCCCAACATGAAAGAAACTCTTCTAATTGTAATCAAGTTTCATTTTTTAAAGTTGCATGTTTGCAGCATAAAACATGAACCTGTCATCAAAAATTGCATCTTTTAGTATTAATTTATTCACGCAGTCCCTCAAAAAATATTTTTCCAAAAAAAATGCTAAAACTTACGCATCTCAAATAACACATAGGTAAAATCCCTCCATTAAAATCTGATTATGTTCTCTCTAATCTTGTAATTAAAAACACTTTTTCCCTTTGGCCGATATAAATTCAGTTTTTTTTTTATATTAGACTTCTTTATTGGAAGAAAAAAAGCAAATAAGGATTTATCTGTGTTATTTTTGTCATAAATTGAAACTATTACAACGTTGCCTTAATATCATAAATCTAAACTTGACAGATATGATGATTAATATCTGCTGGGATCATAGCTACTGAGAACAAGGCTGGCAGATTTGGTGGTGAGCCTTTTAACACAATTCTGTCTCTGTGTTTGATAGGTAGAGCTGGAAGGTCTGACAGGCCACATTGAATTCAACAGCAAAGGACAACGTTCTAACTACGCTTTGAGGATTATGCAGAACAGCAAGGAGGGCCTAAGGCAGGTAAATAAACCTTCAGCCTTAAAAAA
This sequence comes from Oryzias celebensis, assembly GCA_014656515.1. NCBI lineage: Eukaryota > Metazoa > Chordata > Actinopteri > Beloniformes > Adrianichthyidae > Oryzias > Oryzias celebensis. The sequence continues at coordinate 64,484,534 of BNCR01000012.1, read as the reverse complement.
TAAATATCTGACACAGGGATTGTGTCTGCCTCATGCTACACTTCCAGTGTTCCAGCTGCCGTCAGGCAGCAGCACAGAGCTTTGCAGCAGGAAAACGTTTGTGTGGCAGGATGTCAAGGATTTACATACAAACTGTATTTTATTTATTAGAAGAGTACACAAGATACAGGCTATAATCCGGATGCTATTGACCACAGCGGACTGCTATCACTTGTCCCAATAGGCCACTACTTCTGGCCAATATGACCACTTACTTTACAGCAGTGAGGCACAGTTACTGGACTGGGATTGCACCGTGGGGAGCTGTGATAACATTTTCTTAGCTGACATGTTCCAAACAATATTATCCTTGAAGCAGAAATGCTGAGATGCCTGAGGATGCAATTAAACATTCAGGATGCCACTTCAAAGGTAAAAAGAAGCATGTTTTTAGGAAAAATACATTTGTCTATCCCAACGCCATCGTTGGCTAATTCTTAAATATATCATAAATAACAGAAAAATATTTGAGGTTATGAGTCTTTGTAGAAAGGTTTGCAGTTAACTATTATTTCAACAAATAGAGATCTTAAAAGTGCGATTGAAAGATTTACGAGTACAGGAATTTGTGCATGAAAAAGTCTTTGGCGGTTAGGTTCAGGGCCGGAGAAGTCTTTTATGCTTGGAATGACCTCGGACCATGTGAGGAGACCGCAGAGCCCAGACGCTGGTGGCTGAGGCCAGATCATGCCAGAGAAAAGAGGCAGCAGGAGAATGCGGTGGAGATAGGCCTGCGAAATTTCTGGAATCCAGGTTAAAAAAATTAGGGGTTTTTTTTGTTTACTTTCAGTTTGAAGTATGAACATTTTAGAAGTATTAAGTATTAAGTTAAATACTAAGTATTTTGTGTTTTAAAAGAAACAAATTATGAGATGGATTTTGGTTTCCCACAGAAGACATTTAACAAAAGGAAAGATACTTTGTAGTAAAAGGATTGTTATAATAGGCAGCAGTACCATTGAATAGTTGCATCACCTGGGATTTTGATCTTTATTACATGCCGTTTTAGATGTACATGTTTGGAAAGTAGTTTTCTTGGATTCTTGATTCATTTTTCTTCAGGTTTTGCAATATATTGCAGTCTTTTTGTGGTCTGTTCCTAATTTTTACCTAAATTGTTACTTTTTAATACTCTATCACCATTAAAATTCAGAAAACACTTTATTTTGCATGATTTAGAAATGTCTTTTTGGCAGATTTCTGCAATGTTTTTGTTGTAAAGATCTCTGATCAGAATGTCACACCAAATGATCCAGTTGTATAGTTTTAAAGCTCACTTTGTTTAACACAAAGAAGTAGCTCAAAATAGATGGCTTATTAAAAAACAACTTGACTGAAATCCATCATATCTTACCTCATCATACCTTATTTTTACGCTGAACATAGTTTCAAACAAATGCAAGATGGAACGCACTTTGCTCCTCTGGCCTTTGAAAAAGAGGAACAAACCACATTTAGGCTCAAGGTACTGCCCTATTTTCAACCCCGAGAGCAATCTCTAGTTTACAGTTACATCTGTCCCTGGTGGATGCACTAAGTATACCAGAAACGATCAATGTGTTTAAGGTAAAAAAAAAAAAATCTCATTGTGCATGAGGATAGAATAAGAAAAAACCTCTTGCAATCAATACTGTGACCCTTTGAAAGTTCAGTGCATTCATCTCTATTCACATATGTAAGCATGTCAGGCCTTTATGGAAAATAACAGCAATGATAATGCAGGCTGGCTAAAAGGAAATCTTAATTTACAAATAAAGAATAGTGGAAGCCTATATAAAAAAAACAAAGAAAAAAAAAACTAATGACTGTTGTTAGTTTTGGTAATTACCAATGACAAAAAAGAGAAATGTTCTTATTCTTTTGCCTTCAGCGCCACCCATTTATCAATTAATTTATTGTGCACAATAGGCTGAGCGTAGAGTTTGCATTTCTCAGGGATAACAGATGGTTGTTATCCATGGCACACCAGGATGAACTAAAAGCAAATTAAATAGTCCAGGAATTTGGTTTTTTTTTTCCTTTGGCATGTGAAAGAAAAAACAAGTCAGGATTTAGCAAAGCCTCGTAACATGTAAAAAAAACATTCACACAGTGACAGCCTTCTATAAAAAAACATTGTTGTCATTTACCCAGCTTTACATGTATAGTGAGCTGATATTACACTTCTAGCAATGTAGTTGAGAGTGCTGGATGATGAAAGAAGGCAGCCTTTCCTACTGACCTATGTGGAATGTTAGTGAATTGGTTTTACTTTGCCTCCAGTGAAAAAGTGCCCAATAACTTCTGAGCCCTCAGTACCTCTGCCATGCAGACTTAAGATTTGTCTGAAGGATCTTTAGAAGCATTAAAGGGCAAATAGCAAAGAAATAAGAGAAGGCAGGGCTTAAGGTGAGCTTAAAGAATTGAGTTTTTTAGTAATTACTATAAAGCTGGAACTTGTAGTGTTTGATCTATAAAGTTCATAGATGTTCAAGTTGTAGAGGTTGAAATTCCCATGTTTAAAAACCCTCTGATGGGGAACTACAGTTGGAGTGAAGCCGAAACAAAAATATATATTTTTGCTCCACTTCCTCATCACCTATTACTGCCTCTCCAAAAGCAAGGCACTAAAAACCTCACGCCTGCGAGTAATGAACGGAAAGAGGAAAGGATTCAAACATGAACAAACATAAGCTTTAAAAACCTGATGTGAATTCAGACAAAGAGTCTATCTGCAGCCATGTTTACTTTTATGCTAATAGCTGGCTTTTTGAGGATGCATAAAGAGTCTTTCAGATGAGTCACAAATCTGCTGGTTTCCATTTTGTGCAAAGATATGTTATGACAGACATCACAGTTTGTTGGAGGATAAAGACCGTAGGATGAGTTCAGTTTTTGTAGCATAGTGAGATTTTTGGGGAAAAAATGCACAAAATAAAGGAAAACAAAAGATTGCAAACTAATTACATTGTCAAATTGAACGTAAAATAGAGCACCTTTATGCCAGAAAATGGCTGTTAGTTGACAATATTGTTTAAACTGTACACCCTTCACAAAAAGGAGTCAGAAAGGGCACTGAAAAGTATAGAAGTGTATTCCATTTTAAAAATACAGATGTTTGTTCTAATTTTATCGTGTATTTTTTGTGTGCGTTTTGTGTGCTAATTTGTTTAAAGGGCCAATACCATGCTATACTTAAGTCTTTTATAGTAAACAGTATGCATGTGATCATATGTTTGTCACAAACTGGCAGACAGATAAGCTCAGCTACAAGTCTGCAAAGCCAATCAGAGTCAGAATTCAGACAAAAGGTCGGGGCAGGCGGCAAAGAGGCTGAGTCAGGTATGAAGTGGTGTCAAGTGATCAGCTGATCAGATCAGGAAGAACTGCTCAGTGTACAGGGAGAAAGGCACAAACCGTACTTCACACACGGCTTCTGCTACATCAGAACAGCTGTCTAATGAATCCGTAAGTTGATGAAGACTCCTAGTTTTGTCTTTAAATAACAGATTTATTCATCTTTGAAGTCCATGGCTCTTCTTTTGTTTCCTCACTGGCTCTTTTCTCCCCAAAGAAACTTTCTAAATGTACTTTATTGCTTGTTTTTATTAGCTTTTTAGCTTTTGCTTTTAGCTTTTAGCTTTAAATCACAGGACCAAGATAGATGTGGTGAACAGAATTCTGAGATTTTTTCAAAATAAAACTTCCTTCAGAATCAAAAAAACAAAACAAAAAGGAAATCATCTAAATTAGCGTATGTCTTTGTTTTTTTTTTTTTTTTTTTGTTTTCTTTTATGCTGCTTTAAAGGACACAGCAGCCCTAAAGATGTGCTCCAAAAAAAATCTCTTTAAGAGCGGCAACACAGCAGTTGCAGTTGTAGTCATAAAGCTAATGAATTAGCAGACATTGCATTCTCTTCTCACACCTCCGATGCTAAATTTCGAAATTTAGCATTTAAAAAAAAAATGTAATGGTATTTGACAATAACAAAGCATGACATTTGACAATGCAATAGATTTTAAAATACTTTAAAATGAAATAAAAAACACAATGTATTGAATGTAATTTCTTAAAACTGAATTGGCAATTGCAAAATGCATTTTCAAAATGAATGGTCAAAAAAATATTGAATTGTAAATTGCAAAATGTATATTCATTTGAATTGTGATACCAAAAACCCACAACTATTTAAAATAGATTTTTTATTGAATATTTTATTTTTAAATTGTCATATTGAAATTGTAATTTTTAATATGGAATTCTAAATTCCTAAATGATTTTTTTTTATATTCAAAGCCTTATTGAATTTCTAATTTAAAAAATCCATTTTCAAATTGCAAATTGAATTGTCAATTGATAATTACTTACTTTATTACTTTGAACTATGACTCAAAACAACATCCTTACAAATATTAGCTATTTTCTTGAGCTCTTTCCCAACCTGGATCTGGAGGCAGCGCCTCTCGCTCCTTGTGAGTGCCGTCCACTTCATGACGTCATCGTAGAGCCGGCCTCTGCAGCGTGTCTTTGCGTTCACCCATGAAATTTCAGTACAAGCGGATCCTATTTATGAAAAATTCAAAAACCCAGTTTCTGCATCACCACAAACAAAAATAAAGAGTCCATACTGGACAATAAGTAATTCTTCCACATTTTGCTCTGTAATATTTGTGGATCGGGTAAGTAGGAAGAACAAAACAGACTGATGATATCGTGACGAGTACATAAACTAAACAGACACGGATCATGTCTTTGTCTTTGTCTTTGTCACGGACATATCGAGGCTTTTGAACTTTTTAACTGCAAGTCATATTATAGATTTCAGGAGCAGATGAGTTTAGAGTCCAGCCTGTTTGAAGTTCTTTGCTTTTGTTGTTCTTAAAAAAATTGCACCGAAAAAAATGCAACAAAGAAAAACCCATTTTGTTGTTATTTTTTTAAATACACGAAACAATTATAATGAAGATCAGCCTTTTTTTATTGAATGCAAAATGCTTCCATATGAAAAGCATGTCTGAAAGAAATTAAAGTTGAGTTTGTTTTCTATCACTTACAGCAGTTTATCGGTGTTTCATCCTCTAAAGGCAAACCTTGACAGATCTAATTGTTCCACATCCCTATTATCATTTTACACAAATGCATTGGTTTTAATTGACTTCAGTGAGAGATATGACACTAACAGTGGGGAGTTGGATTTCAAATAAAACAAGATTTAAAAAGACAATTTCCCTGTGGATTTAAGGAGATGTGGCTTGAAATAGCCTGAATCCAGTGTTAACATTTAAAATAATAAAGATTAGTTTTTCAAAGACATTCCTTTAATGATAAATTGTGTGTAATATCAAGGTATGATGATACTCCATGATAGCCCTTCATATGTCCCTCACACTGACAGCTACAGTATTCCTCTTCGCGTTGCCCCAACTTTGTGTTGCCGTTGCTTTACGCTCTAACCCCTTCATAATCCAAAGAACCATCACCATTCCCCTCCTCTGCATCCCAGCTGCGAAAAACCTTTTCTCATCTACAGCATTTTAAGTAGGTCCTTTGGTGCACCATACAGCCAGTATGACTGGACAGTGTTCAGTGACATCTCAGCTTTTCATTTGAGTGGAAGAGTGATCCGAGGAAAATCACTCTGAAACTGATCATGGAACAGTCAGATAATGTCTTATTTCCCTGTATTCCCCTTGCCTGTCTCCCCTCTTCTGTTTGGCTCTAGGCCAGTAAAGCAGAAGGATAATGCTATCAGGCTTAATGTGAGGATTTCAAACAGACGCATTGTAAAGCAGAGCTGCCAGTTATGTTAATGGAATGGGGCAAGGTGTTAGATCGGGGACATAATCGGGGCGTTGTTTGCTTTGTTAGCGAACACTTCCCACACCCTGTTGGGTTTGGGTAACCTCGGCCACACAGACAGTCAAGGGGCAAGCTGTTGGCAGAGAGCGAAGGTGTCACACTGCCTACACACTCTGTCTGAGCGTTTTATTTGCAGAGTTGACACCTCCATGCCCCGGCGCTTTTGTCCAGTCTATGTTACAGTGTCTGATCATCATTGCAAACCCTTTTCCACAGAGGTGAGCCCTTATTACTGCCATTAACAGATGTGTATGAAAAAAAACCTGTTTAGAAATGGAAGTTATTGGTTTAATTAGTTTGATTTAAGTTGACATTTGAGAAATGAAGCTCCGTACTTATTAGTGCACACAAATGAACAATGACAGACTTGAAAACATAAAGAAGCGACAAGACTTCAGGATGGGTTAGGGCTTAAAAACAAACATTTTCAAAACTGCAGGGGATTTCCAGGAAGAAGGTTTCTAGTGAAGACTCAATCTTAATTTTAGCCTTAAAAATGTTTTACCTCGACCTTGACCGTGCAAGATGTTTGGCATTTTCTAGAGAGCATCAAGATTGGCAAATTCACCATCTTCACAGATGAAAGCATCATAATGGGCACATGTGACAGACGGTTTGGATGGCATTTCTTTAGAGGGCCGCACAGCTGAGATGAGATTCTCAGGGCCCTTGTGAGACCAGATGCTTATACGACTGGCCCTGGGTTCCTCCAAGACAAAGCAAGACAATGCTAGACCTTAAGTGGCTGCAGTGTGTCAGCAGTTTCTGCTAGACTAAGGTATTGATGTAAAGCAGTGGCCCCCTACCACAGGGTACGTGGATCAGTTGCATCGGTCTGCAGAAGAAATAATAAATTATTTTGTTTAGATTCCTGAACATTTTTTATTCTGAAAAATCTTTTGGTTTTAACATTGGACTAGATTATCTCAATTACATTTCAGTTACTGAGCGCTAAAAGTAGTCCTGCGGCGTGCAACACAAGAAAAATTGTAAGTGGAACCTTTCTTTGCAAATGGGATAAGCACAGGAACAGACAAAAGAACAGGCTACAACAGATATTCCAGAAACATAATTTGTGTGCACAGAACACATCAACAGTAACATAAGCAGAACTCTAAACACTCTTATGTCTGCTGTTTTACTCCAGGAAAACAAAGATGCTGATTTACACCCATAAGAAACAAACATTGTGTTTCTGCATTTTAAATGGTCCGGGTGAATACTCAAATCTGATTCGTTGCCGGGTATTGATGCGTACCTAAAAAAGAGGTTCTGGTCACACAGCCTAAATGTTTTATATCACTGCACAAGCTTCTTTAAAACAAATGTTTTCTTTGTCATCTGGACAAAAACAACTGAACTGATGCTTTATTGAACCTACCGAGATCATCAGCATATTTATCGCTTTCCTTTTCTTTGCCACAGCAGTCGAGATCTGCCACCCCAGTGACACATTGTTGTGTTACCGAGAAAACCTATCAAATAGTCTGCTTTTCGTGAGTGAAAGTGATCTAAACTGAATAAAGTACTAAAAATAGATTGGATATTTATTTCTTTTGTAAGTGACCATGATAGGAGTGGGGTAGTGCCCAATAAAGTGTGTATTTTCATAAATGAACGCATGCCGTGGAAACCTGAAGACGGTCACTTCTGGCTTTTAATTTATCTGCATTAATACAAAATGAAACCACTAACCCTCTCTTTATTTTTAATTTCTGTTTTTTTTGCAAAAAAAAATGTTCACTTTTTGGAAACTAGCAGGAAACACATTTTAGCTAGCCTTCCTTCCTTCCTGCTGGCAACAAAGTTTGGTCATTTCCATATTTTATGTTCTGTGACTCATCAGGCAGATTTTACATCTTCAGGTGTGTCTCAAACTGTGAATGTTATAAGACATAGGTTGCACGTTTCTGCCTCTTTGCACATCTTGGGTGAAATCAGTGACAGCTGCTCCGCTCCCGGTGCGATGAAGCTATACCACAGGCTGGCTGCCGCAGCTGTTCACCTCCTGAGCGGCAAATGGAGGGCTTTTGCTGCAGATGGAACAAACGCTGCAGGGCAGAGGGTTTCCTCACTACTCAAACATAATAGGCCTCATGTCATTATACCCACTTGCAATGTAACTTAAGAAGTATTTCAGTAAAAGTTTGAGTGGATTACCTATAAGCTATTTTCAAGCAGTTTATACAGAGTTTAAAGTACAACAAAATCGTAATACTTTTTTGTAATTTGTATATGAATAAAAAGAAATGATGAGAATTACTTGAAAATAGCAGGTTGTTTAATTGGTGTAATAGGATGCTGCTTCAGGAAACTGGATCATTTTTTTCCCGACTCAGTCTTGGCAGATGATTGGCACTTCCCAGCTGCTTCCCATCCCTGTGGGCCATCAGGGATGTTCTGACCAATGACCAATAGTGGCACCTGTAGCCAAAAATAGTTCTAAAGGGAGGTAAACGATAAACAAAAAATGAAAGGAAGGACTAGAGACAGTAAATAAAGGAGCTGACCATGGTCAAAAAACATAAATTGCTCAGACTAAGGCATATTTTTTTAAAAATAGAATAGGTGGACTTGATTTTCATAGTAGCTTGGTTTTATTTAAAATAATAGTGAAGACAGATGTGGTGACCTTAAAATGAAACGTTCCAAAGAATGATCAATGACTCTATTATCATAAACACACAGTGTAATCCTTTGTGGTGTATGATAAAGTTGTTGATAAAGTTCATTTTGGCTTGTTTGTCAGCCTGCTCCCTCCAGATGGTGCACACATCAGGACTGCACCATAAGTCAACATCATTCCAGATGTATTCTGTTGGAAAATATGTCTCAACCTGTTTTTAGGAAAACACACAGCTTCTACCTCTCCAGGAGTATCAAAAAAGCCTGCAGTTATCTAACTCTCACCCCTAAATGGATTACAGGGCTTTCTTATTGGGAAAATGAGAGCAGTTTTCATTTACTCTGTTCTGATGCTGTCTTTGATTGCTTTTGGACCTCTGACTGATGCTGTCATCCACTCATGGTGTACTATGTCCTGCTGTCTGCCTTTGGGTTATCGGTTAGCATGCCTTTTGCTGTAGACTTTTTATGAGTGTGTGTATGTGTGCGTGCAGGAACCGATGGTTGATACGTTGACTAAAGACTTGTCTAAATGAGGTATGATGTTGTTCTTGTATAGGCCTAGTTTAATCAAGGTGAAGGTGGGGATGCACATTAACTAATAATTGTTATCTCAATGTCTGAGCACTAATGGTGTTGCCTTCATCTTCTGCTGCTCCCGGTGCTGCAAAAAAACTGTGGCCAGGAAACCTTTCACTGTTGAATCTGTCTCTGCAGGGGCACAAGTGCTTTTCCAACCAAACACTCTGCACCCCGCCAGCCAAGTGCACAGCAGTGTGCACCATACTGACTTAGTAGTCCGGCCCTTTCTTTGCCCCCTTGCCCTGGACAGGCCATCATTTTGCGTTGGGAACTCATTGACAGCAGCATGCTGATTAACTGGAGGAAGCTACAAAACGAGAAATGATTGGAGTTTGAACGAGGCAGGCTGCTGCCTGCTGCACTGCTTTGACTCTATTATGTATGTGAGTGCAAACAGAGCACACGCTTCACTGTTGTATGTCCATTTTGGCAAAAATAATGTGTCTGTTTGTGTGTGTGCACATGTTGCAGACAGGTAGCAAACTCTGAACCTTTTCTGGCCAGCTCCTGGTGAGAAGAGTATCACTAATTCAGCTCAATAACAGTTAGTTTATACCTCCTGTGTCACTGATGGAGGGAGGAAAAGAAACAACAGAAAATGAGAAAATCAGTGCAGCTAAGAAAACAGTTGGAAAAGGCTGTAAATGGCTGCAAAGCTAAAAGCATTTTATGAAAAGGTTATACACAAGACATGTTGGGCAGAAGTGGAAAGGGCAAAGGCCCAGTGCAGCATGAGTCAAAGCAAATTGGTCTCATTACTGACTCTGCGGGTACTTCTAAAGTTAGCTCTGAACAAAGTTAATGGGGTTTTTTTTCCTTTTCTTTTGTCACTAAAAAAGCAAACAAGTTCACTTATAAATTAAATAAATTTCACTTATTGTATACATGACCTATTTATTTAATGTGTATAAAATATAGCTAATTTGAGCAAGACTAGTGCAAAAAATGTTAACCTAAAACTAATTTTAACTATTTGATTTTATTCAGATTTGTGCTACCTAAAAACTATTTTAGCCCTTTACAAAGACCCGGCTGGGGCGGAGCTACAATGGGGAAAGAGGGGGCCGCTGTCCCCCTGCAAAAAACTTTGCTACCCCCCACCCCCTACCCCCCAATTTTGAGTCATTTTGAGTAACATTATTTAAAAATATTTAAAAAATCATCACTGTGAGCCTCTTTAAGCATTGCAAATGCTGCAAGAAACATTATCCTAATAAAACATTTTAAAATACATATTTTTGAGCCTTTTATTTGTAATAGCCAAAGTCTGTTTAAAATTCATAAACATAAAAAATGTGCCCTCAACCATCTTATTTTTAAAAAAATTAGCATTATTATCAATAATAAAAAAATACAATATGTATAATATTAAGTTTAATTGCATCAATAGGCATTAAGGGGTGGAAGCACGTTTAAATTCATTATAAAAGAAGAATTTTATTTTATCACACATTTTTGCTGCTTTCTCAAAACCCTAAAATGTGATCGATGCAGATTTTACATTGATCAGCAGTGATTGTGAGCAAACAGTACAAGGCTGTTTGCCTCTGAGTGGTTTTATTGGTTGGGGACCTGTCTGAGGTGTACCTCACCGCACATTCAGAAAAGGGATGGAGGAGGTGCAACTGAATAATAATTCAATCCGAGCAACAGTTGATAATTCTTAGCTGATTTTTTGCAGAACATAGACTTAATGTTACTGTGATTTGTATGCTGTAAATAATAGTTCTAGTTTGTTTTATTTTGTCCTGCCCATCGTCTCTCTCTGACATTTTTACTTTCCCACATTTTGCAGCATCTCTGTGTTGAGCATTGGTTTTTGCTGCACGGTAAACGTTTTTTCTTCTTTTTTTGTTGTTGACATGATAATCCATAAAAAGTTTAATCATTCCCTGCTGTCCCAGTAAATGCAGTGCTTCTGATTTCCTGAAGATCATTGAGACATTTACAGCTTGGGTTTTGGCGTCAAGTTGTAGAATTTATGAAGGAAGAGGGGCTCTTTTTTATCCTCAGCTGCATTCTTCCATCAGAGTGAGAGCTGCGTTCCCTGAATATCTTTAAGATCCAGACTTTCACTGTTTTAGATATGCACACACACACACAGATACACTCACACTGCATGGGCACCACCTTTGCATGAAATTATTTAAGCTGTTATTTACACAAGACTTCCTCCAGTTAAAGAATAAATCTGCTTGTTCAATTCTTCTCCCTTTGCTGTGGAATTTATTTATTTCCTGCCGGCACTGCTCCTTCTTTCATCACGGAAAGCTGCTTTTTTTTCCACTCTCCCTCCCCTTTTCTTTGCCCCCAAACCATCTCTGAGAACACTATTACTCTAGCTGCCCCTGCTGCTGAAGATGCAGATGTACTCAATTCAATTTATATGCTGCAGTGAAAGGGACGAAAGGGACACATCCAGTGGGATAGTGGGGGGTGAATAGGGATGAGAGATGTGGCTTGGTCTCAGCAGGCTCACAGATTTAAGAGACTCTACCCTCCACCCTTGTCGTGCCACAGGAGCTTGACTTTGCTTGGATCTCTTTCACCATCCTGTGCTCTTGCAGAGATGAATAATTCTTAACAGGAGCTGATAGGTGTGCGTAAAAACAGCAGCTCTGCTCTTGTTCCACTGAGCTTAGAGCACAGCGAAAACCTGAGGTAGTTCCCTCATACTTACTATAGAGTATTTGGGTGTCTTTGCACTTCTGAAGTCTTTAAAGGTTGTGCTTTAGGTAAATCATGAATATATCCCTGCAACCTATGTATGGTGTGGCGCCCCTGTGGCACAGCATGCTACAACAGTTAGATCGTGTAATAAATCAGGCTGGAACAACTGTCCATCACTCATCGGCTCCATTGCTGGCATGGTTTTTGTTCAAATCCTCAGCTCAGGATTTCAATGTCTCCTCATCAACCAAGACTTTTTTTTAATCCATTCTTTGATATAACATCTTGCATGCTCAGAGTTATTTGTTAAAACATGACCTCCTTTGTTTGAAGTTTAATTTTGCTATTGGAAATCACAGGTTTAGTTTCTGTTGAAGTGTCTTTGGGCAAGACACTGAAGCCCACAATGGTCTGTTCAGCTGGCTTTCATGTTGCCAAGAGTGCAGGTGTTTCCCAGGGGGCCCAATGAGCTTAATCCAGTGTGGGTCCTTAGGTACGACCCTTTATGCTACGGCTTAACCATGGATTCACATGGGATTCAAGTCTGGATCTCCTTGAGCCGGTCCCCAGCCCGGATAAAATGCAGGGTTGTGTTCGAAAGGGCATCTGGCATAAAACTCTGTGCCAAAGTAAATATGCAGAAGTTGAAATCAGTGAAAGGTGATTTTGCTGTGACAACCTCTAAAGGATGTGCCAAAAGGTGAACAACAATAGCATGTTCAACGCAGGGGCAGAGCTAGGGGAGGGATGTAGGGGGAACTGTTCCCCTAGAAACCACCGCACACACACACTTGCCCCCAATTATTGAGTCAATCAGTATCTTTATTGACAAAGATTAGGAAATTATCAATAAAAGCTTCTTCAAGCATTGCAAAAACTTCTTCATGTAATCCTTCCCCCCTCCTGCCCCACATGTAAAGGTTTTAGCTCTGCCACTGCCAGAGTGTGCGCATGGTCTGCCTAATTTCAACTAAGTTTAATGTTTGCAAGGAAGTTTTTTTTTTTTTTTTTTTTCGTGAAGTTTTGCCGTTTCTTATGCTTTAGTGACAACTGCTCTTACCGGTGGATACTGGCTGTGGGCAAAAAATGGGCGCAATCCCCCCGAACCTTGCAAACAAGGGGCCCGTTAGTGGTGTTCATGTGATAGGTGTGCCTGTACATGTAGCCTGACTATTAGAAATGAGGAAATTAGACAGCTATAGTGTAGTTTGTATCGGCATACTATGGGCATTTACGGATCACCTTCCCACCCTGAACGTGCTGCATTTGTGTGCAGTCACTAAGGAGCAGGTACGCTCACCGCACTATCGACTAGAGTGCAGCATGAGGGCTCTGTATGACACCATCACCTGTGTGTCATAAGTTTGTGTATCTTACAGTATCCTTCCAAATACTTCACAATACATTTGCCACATGCACGACAACGGAACGTTCCCTTTTCATAATGTCCCTTAAGGTGACTGAACGACCCTCAAAGGAGCTGCAAGACACACACTTCCGCTCCCTTTAAGATACAGCCCCTCCTATCTGCGACTCTCCAAACAACCCAAAAACCTACAGCACCCATGAGGTCAACACTTGTACGGACTAAGGCATTATTTTGAAAAGTGAAATGAATAGTTATGAATCACTGTGTGGTTTTGTTATCAGCACTCTCCTTCCCTTTTTCTATCTTTTCTTTTAAAGATCATGCCTTGGAAATTGCTTCTTTCTCCCCTTGTTTGTGTACCTTTGTTTATGAAACCAAGGAGACAATAATGTCCTTTAAGGAGCAGTTTGGGGTAGGAATTATCCAACTGAAACCTGCCATAAAAGTGCAAACACATTATAGTGGTTTTCGACCCCCCTTGCCAAAACACTTTATGTTTTTTAATGCTTTGCTTCATTATATGTTATCATCTTTCCTTGGGGTTGCATCTCTTTCTTTATTGTCACTTTAGTCACCTATGTATTTCTAAAAATGTACTGTACATGGGCTTTTGACGCCATATCAGCCTTGTTTAGAAAATGTTATGTTGGAGGCTGTTACATAAAGCTTAGTATTAGCACAAAAGCCACATGTCAGCATCGCTCAGTCACAGCGCCGGGGATTTGTCTGTGACCTGCTTTGTCCACTCAAACTGGTCTTATGGTGAACTAAACGGTTAATTGCTGCAGGCTGCCCTGTAAGTAAGGAATATATTAAGTCTTGAATAAAACAAAGCCTGTCTTGAGAGAATTAAAACTTTTATCAGTTCAAATTGAACATACCAAAATATGAACAAAAGCTAGTCACTATAAAAGCGGTTTGGATGCAGGGTTTGATGGATAATGAGAATGACCGACCCGAACACGAAAGGGATTGGTTCTGATTCCAGTCCTGTGTTCAGGCATATAGTAATAATCTAAGACTTTATTTTTCCTTTTCTTTCATATTTGTCTGCAAAAGACACAAAGCTGTTTGCTGCTGGCGTGTTAACAGTCACGGCAACTGTCGGGTTTATATTATCACCGTTGATGTAAACATTTGAGACAAGAAGGGAACGAAGACACGCAGCTGTCTTCTAACATTTCTCCATCATGGCGCTTTGGTTTTACGTAAATCCTAACAAACTGGATCTTTTGTTAGGATTCGTGTAAAAACTTGGAGGAATTTCTCTGTTGAGGAGAACCCGACATTTCTAAAACGATGCAGTTCCTTTGCATGAATTTGCAGAACAAGTTTTCAGTTCCATTTGTCGTGTCCAGTTTTGTGGCACCAGTTTAAGCCATGCATGATGGATTTTCCCCAGTCAGGTAAGAACTCTGACAAAATCATCCATCTTCTTAGAATGATCCTTTCCGTTCTCAATCTGCGGCTGCATTTTGAAATTCATATTGAATTAGTGAATGTGGAGACCCACATCTTTGCACCGCACACACACCGGCCTCCTTTGTGTGTCTCATTCTATTCTATCCTTTGTTTGGTCTCTGAGAGATGCACAACGGTCCCCTTTCCTCTTTTGTTTTTCTCAGTTTGCTCTTTGCAGGCTGGAGATGGGGAATAGATCAAAAGCAGAATGGATGAGCTGTTTTGCAAGATCCCTTAGTCTTAACGGATTTCCAGGCTGGGTGAAGCAGTGAATGTGTTGCTCAGCTCCACGCACACGCTTGTGTGTGTGTGTGTGCACGTAAAATATGCATGTACTTGCAAATTTATGTCTGTGCCTAAAAGCCCCTGTTCCTGTGCGCCTGCAAGTTTTTCCTCTGTGTCTCAGTTTCCGTCAGTCAGCCCCGTGAACACTTGAATTCCTACCAAGATTCAAGATGTACCGAGCTGCATTTCCGGAAGCACCAAAGAGGATTAGAATCCCAATAGGAATTGTTTCATTTACTTGCTGTTGTGACTCTTACAATCGAATTTCTTCAAAGGGTTCTCATTTGATTTCAGGTTCATTCACATTCTCACTTTTCTTTAGAAAAGAGTTAAATGTCTGTGTATTAATAAGCATCAGAATTATTATTTGAAACCAGGTTAAAGACATGAAATGGTCAGAGGCTGTGGCTGACATGATGTGTGTGGCAGTCAAACTGAGCTCTTCTGACAACCTGCTGTGAATGTTCAATCAGACTGGGATTTGGGGAGTTTAAAGGTGAGGTCATGTAGATATTTGTTCGGAAGGTTCAACACATCAGAGTAATCCACATTCATGCCAAGGCACAAGGTTAGCCACTAGAGCACTGCATTGTAAAGACATAATCAATCTTTCTTTCCTGTGTGTGTATTTAATGTCAGCATTGAATTTTCTACTTAGTTTTTGTTGGGCAACAAGTCTAACTTATTTGTTATTAGATAATCAGAAGGATCCTTTATGCTGCTGCTTTGTAATTATTTCAGAGATTCTTGCTATTCCGTAGATGATTTTGCTTTTGCATGTTTAAGACAGGCTCAATTTGCAAATGGTTTGGCACATGAGGTCTCCTGCTTGATGGGGGAGAACTTATAACAAGTCCTTTCAAAACATCCATCCATCCATTTACTTAACCTGCCATAAACCTTTTGGAGTCACAGGGTCGTCGCAGCCTGTCCGCAGTTGGGAAAATCAATCAATCAATCAATCAATCAATCAATCAATCAATCAATCAATCAATCAATCAATCAACCAATCAATCAATCAATCAATCAATCAATCAATCAATCAATCAATCAATCTTTATTTATATAGCACTTTTCATATAAAACATAACACAAAGTGCTTTACACACAATAAAACAAAATAATAGTGATACTAAATAAACAAATAAAAAACAAATAATAATATAAAAATAAGCATAAATTAACATAAAGTCCCTTCCCCCAGATCCGTACACAACCCCCAACCCTTTCAGAGCTCCCATCCCCTAACTGATGGAGATTGGCAATGAGAAACAGGCTGAGCAGTTTGTTTTTAAAAACGCTAATAGTTGGGACCATCTCTCCCTGTGAGTAGCGGCACAGCCAACCAAACGGAGCGACACAAGCAGGGACCCGCCTCACTACAGCTAGGCAACGATACAGGTCCCCATCCAGAGCCGCCGAGGCTGAACGGCAGCTGACCCAGAGAGAGAGAACCCAACTGAGGAAGCACCGGAAACAAAATTAAAATTAAGTTAAAAAGTAAACATATTGATAAAAGCAAATAACCAACAATTAAACATTATACTGAAGAATTTATAATAAATTAATAATGTATTGTAATTTGATAAAACATTATGAAATAGATAAAAGATAAGTAGGTAAAAAGAATACAAAGTAAAAATTATATGAAAGCCAGGTTAAAAAGGTGGGTCTTGAGCCTTTTCTTAAAAACATCTATGCTCTCTGCAGCTCTTAGATCCTCTGGCAGACCGTTCCACAAACGAGGGCCATAATACTGAAAGGATGCCTCTCCAAAAGTTTTGGTTTTTACAACTGGAATGGTTAGAAGACCAGTGCCAGAGGATCTCAGGGTCCGCGAGGGTTCATATTTAACTAAAAGGTTAGACAGATAAGAAGGCGCAAGAGGCAGTGTACACCCTGGACAAACCGAGGAGATGATGAAAACTCCACACAGAAAAGTCCAAGATGAGTTTCAAACTCTGGCCTTCTCCCTCTGAAGCAAGGGCGCTAACCACTGCACTACTGTGTAGCCTCCTGCACAGTGTTTTCAGCCTTTTTGGAGCCAAGCTACCCTTTTTCCTTGATAAAACTACCAAACACAACACCAGTTAATAATAGAAAAAACACCATAGTTTCTATTACCAATATTTAGCCATTCATGAATAAGAATCAGAGAAGCACAAAGATTCAAATCTTTTACGATCTTTCATGTCTACACTGCAAGCCGTTTGGTCCTTGCAAAGATTCAAACCTTGTTTTTTCAGATATTCAATACATTTTACCAGGCTTGAATTCACTGTAACTTCTCTTTGTGCTAAATTGTCACAAGCTTTTCTAAAAATCCCCACAGTTGAGTTTTTCATCTGATTAAGAACCGGGATCAACAAACAGGGAAATTATTATTAAATGACCCAAAATTATATTTGCTCCAAACGCTTGACAATTGAAAAACTTGAAAAGTTCTAAAAAAAAAGAAAAAAGTAAATTGCACTGTAATTTTTGGTTCAATTGTAAGAATACATCTTTTTTTTAATTCAATTAATGTTAATAAGTGAGACAGGCATTCATTGTCATTGTTTCGAAAACAAGAATGTAGCTCTATATTCTAAGAATACGTTTTAGATTTGATGAGGATTTATTCTCATTCTGTCAATGTAATCAAAACAAACTAAAATGAATCAAAATTCAAAAAATACAAACCATTTACTTAGAACTAGCAAGTAAATATGTATTAAGATGCTGTATAACATTCTATTTTAAATTAAGCTAACAGTTAGCTTTGTTTTAGCTCATTTTCCCCATTTTGAATGCTTGTGTGGAACTTCTTATTTCAAGATTCTGTCATCTTATGATAGGATTTCTTGTACATTAAGCATGATTTGCTGCATGGACTGATTAGTTTATTACTTTCTAGTGATTTCTTCTTGAGATGAGTGTTTTCTCTCTATCTCTTTTTGCAGAGTACCTACTCAGTATGAAACACAGAGCTGATATCCTGACAGTGCTATGTTTTTAGACCAATTAGGTGTTTATGTTAAATAATTTCCCACAGAAAACCTGAGAATCTCTCACATACTGGTTGAAAAACACTGTTTTAAAGTATAACAGCATATTTACTCTAGTGTGTGGGTCTAACATGTAATCCAAGCCTGCTGGATAGAAACACTGAGACTTTTGCTCCTTTTATCCTGTGTAGTTTGTACTAGAACAATGGTTCTTTTTTGTAGCATTCTTGAAGCTCAAAAGAAGAAGATACAAGAGCATTCTGTACACCAGTGGAGGCCTTGTTGTATGATCCTGCGCCAGAGGAATGACACCAGCTGAGTTTCTACCTCCAGGGGTAGTTGCTGGTTTAGTCCGAGCTTGGGTTAACATCCTTTGGCAAAGATCCTGTGAAGCAGGCTGAACGTTTTCATCTTTTAGCCCTGAACACACACTCACACACAGGAGGGCTCTCTTTTAACTTTAAAAACTTCAGTGAACTTAACCAATTGTCATACACGGGACCTCACAGTGAGGTCCGACTGCAACTTTTTAACACTTCCCTCTAAATGTTGTTTTTAAATATTGATTGTCTTATTATCACAGCGTTCTTTCAGAAAAATTCTGAGATGAGAGTGAATATTTCTGACTCCCACCTGCTTGTTGCCTGCATGGGATCCAGCTTGGACCCAAGGGTTATAATTCCTAATGACAGTAGGTTTTCCTTTAAGGATAAGAAATCTGAAATTGTAGAGAAAGGGCAGAAAAAAGGTCTTGTATGTTATATTCCTGTGGTTTTCTTTAAAGCAATCAGTCAGCCGCATCTGTGGTGCTGGAAATACACCTCTTGTGGAAATTGAGTGCAACTCAGGCGTGAAGCAAGTAATTTCATTCAGGAACTCCAGTGACCACACTGTGCTTAGCTGCTGTAGTTCCACGTAAATGCTTGTATTTACAAGCATCCTTTAAAAAAAGTTAAGCATTAAAAAGGGAAAATTGGAGAGGATGAAAAACAGTTAGATGTTGCGATTATAGCTGTAAAGATTGAGCTTTTAGATTGGGCTAATCGTGATCAAAATCTGTCAGAGTATACCAGCGCATGTGACAGGTGAACTTAGCTGTAATATACCTGAAGAAAGATCATAAAAAACTCTTGACTGGTACCTCTCTGCAGGAAGACAATACTGAGAGTCTGAGGCTCCAACCTGCCCTCCTATAATACTGCTCGGTCCCCAGTGATTTAGCTCGTCTCTTCTACAGTGATCGTTCGAGATCAAGATGTTTGATTAGTCTTCTGTGTCTAGGTGAAAAGGTTGAGCAGGGGCTGCGGTTGCCAGGGGGACGCAGCCCTCGCAGGATTTCCAGCATATTCCACTTTGTAAACTCAAAGGTCTACTCTTCAAGTTTGAGTCAGATTACAGACACTGAAGCGAGGGTGCATTGATCCCTGCTGTTTTAAATCAAACTCAACAGATAGTCGAGGTTTTTATGAAGAGATCTCAAAAATGCAGCCACTGATTCTTGGAGCATTTTTGATCTTGTGGATATATTGACAAAAAAAGCTGCAGGCTTTAGTTGATCCGTTTGTGCGAGCTGTCTTTAGTGCCCAACGGTCTGAACCACCTACTCCTCCCCCTGTGCGTGTTCTAAAGTTTGCTTGTAGCATCACCCTGATGATGAGTCTCGTTTCTGTGGATGAGTCAGGGCAGAAAGACCTTCAGTAAAAAGTTGGCTTGTTTCCCCACTCCCTGCTCCGTAGAGAGAACATGCAGAACAGCCGAGTCTGGGTTTTATTTCAACAATGGGCTCAATAGAAGCTAATCTTAATATAACTCCATGTTCTCTGTTTGCTTTTGGGACTCCCTGCTGCTGATTCAACCGCCCCTCATGTCAGCAGGTTATAGTACATTTGTTTTATAAAATTCTCTCCAGACTGAGAACGCAATTCACTTCAGGGAAAGAAACAATCCTAACTATTATTTTTAGGTCATTTTGATTTCAAATTCCAATTTTAACCCTGTATAGTCCGATCACACTTGTTGGATGTAGAAATTACATGAATCCACCATTTTGTTTGCTTGTTTTTTGGGAAAAGAAACATAATGGTAATGGCAAATCGTTGTTGGAATAAATAATGCTTTAGAATAAATCCTTGGAACATTTCGCTATATAATACCATCTGTGAGACTCGTGAGTTAAACATCAGGGAAACATCTATCACAAGATATGGTTCACGCTAGATCTTTTTATTGATTTTGGTGCGATGTAGAGCTGCTCAAAGAGGCGCAGTGTAATGTGCCGCCAACTAGCTTTCCGAGGTTTAAGTGAAAACAAAAGACATACATCATGCTTATAAAAAAAAAATCATTGAATTATCGCCAGAGCAGCATTTTGAATCGATGCAAATATCTCCAGATGATGTATCGCGATATGTCCTTGAGTCTATATTTTCAGACAGTTTTGTCTTCGCTTTGTTTTTGGATTTATTCATGTGACTTTTGTTGGAAAAAGTGGCAAAATTTACAAAATAATTTGGCATTTTCAGGTTTATTGGGGAATTTTAGTCTAATACGATGAAAAAATATCTAAAAAAAAAAAAAAAATTGGGTTGTACCATAAAACCCAGTTTTAAAGATACATAAACAGCAAATTGTAAAGTAGAAAAAACTCAAGACTACTAAGGGTTAATACAATTGTATTTATATTATTGAAGGTCACATCCAGTTTTAAGTAAAAAATAAATAAAGAAATTAAATTCTTCATTTTGCAAGCCATTTTTTTTTTTGCTTGGCACAGAAAAACTATATCTAAAACATTGTTCATTGCGGTTGTTAACCACACTAAGAACAACTAAAAATTATTGTTTTCAAGAAAAGATATTTTTTATAAAATATGAGAGAGATACACAAAGAGCACTCTTTAATTTAAACTCTTTTGCTCTCTGTGTCACCTGGGAGGTTTAGCCTGAGTCTAAGTGGGCTGTGAGGCATTATGCTTGATAATGGTAAATACTGCTTCTCTCACGAATGATCGATGTGTCTGTTGCATTCTTGCTACACCCTATTGGACACAACATTTCTCTGACAGAAAAAAATCAGCCAATCCCGATGCTTGGGCGAGCAGCCGCCCTAATCTTTTCCTCGCACTGTAATTTCGGCTGCAGAATGAACCCGGCATAATCCTTCAAAAGGCACTCCGTTCCACCAGTAGTCACTCTCCTCGTCTGACTTGCTCTTCTCGTCGTCCATATTTTACCCCACATAAACCATAAACTCTCTGTCTTTGTGTCTGTCTGTGTTTTCAGTCTTCAGTTTCTGTCATTTCCTCTTGTTCTCTCTACCTCATGTTCTAGCTCGTTCTCATACACTATCATTGATTTCTTCTGTCTGCCTGCCTCACCACACCTACCCAGTAAGTGAGTGACATTCCCCTGCATCTTTCTACTTCTCTCATATGTTTTTGATGTATTTTTTTCTGCTGTTCCCGTCATTATCTCTATTTCTGCTGCCTGCCTTCCTGTTCCTCAGGAGAGCAAATAGAGAAAAACATTCATCAAAAGTCAAAGCGTGTTTTGTAGATTCACTAGAGCATTGCACACTCCTGAACTGTAGTTTTATTGTATTTAAAGATAACAAATGAATACCACTGCCAAAACTAGTCCACATTAATGACAACAATTGCATCTCAGTCCGTTTTTATTCTGATTGTAAACCAAGTTGATATTACGACAAAGTACTAAGGCCACCATAAAAAAGCATTACTTTGTGAAAATAAAGTTTTCAATTTATGAGACAAAAGTTATAATTTTATGAGAATAAAGTTTTAAATCTATGAGAAAAAAAATAAAATGTAATCAAAATAAAGTTTTCAATTTATGAGAAATAAGTGAACATTTTATGAGAATAAAGTCGGAAATTTATAAGAAAAAGTCTAACTTTAACAAAATAAAAACCATGTTTTTTTCAAAAATAAAGCCTAGTTGTGTGGTCCTCCATCCACATTAGGTTACATATGGATTAAATCCATCAATGCAGCCATCTCAAACTGAGCCACTACATTCTCAATTTATAACTTGTGAAAGTATAACTTTATTATCCTAAAATACTGACTCTTTTTCTCATGATTCAACAAGTTTATTCTCGTAAAATTGCAACAAATTTTTCAAACTTTTACCACTTAACTTTCATGATATATATATATTTTTTTTGGTGGTCCTAATACTGCATTGTAGATAAATATTAGTTCATCAGTGTTCTTTATGAAGCCAACAGATCACCAGATCTCTTTTCTATATATGTCAGATACAACCGTGAAAAAAATCTGAGAGAAGAAAATGGCATCAACTGAAATTGGTTCACCCACATGGTATATCATTTTTTTCACCTTTTCACAGTCATTCCAGTTTGTCTGCTGCATGTTCTCACTCATTATCTACCCTCTTGAATGTTATACAAAATTTAGCATCCAAGTTTTCAGAGGTCTAAAGTTACATTCAATTTCCTCTGTTATCTGTTTTCATCGTCAGAAGTGAATAAATGTATCCTTTCAGTCAGACTTAGTTGCATTCATAGCTTCAAGTTTCAGCCAACAAGCCTTCGAGCTACTAAGTGATTTAGAGCAGTGGCTGTTAATCTATACATAAAGTACTCCAGATTATAAAACTCACTTTTGTTTCTTGAGAGAAATTAAGGCTTTTAAGTGTGCCTTACAGTGTGGAAAATGCACTGCATTTCTTTGATTCTTTTTATAACCGGATTCTCATAGTAGTTTTATTTTGTAAATTTGCTGAATTATCCCCACCATATCTGATTCATTCTGCATACATTAGTTCACTTGGTCACATGAAAATACATCCGCTACTTTCTTAAAGCGACTGAGCTGACTGCAAGATTGAAACCCCCATGCTAGAAAAGATAACAAAAAAGAAACTTATCTGGAAAGTATCTTTTCACAGAAAAGAGCAAGTGAGGAAAAAGAAGAAGAGCATTTATTTTATTCTTGTGACAGACGAACCAATCCCGCTCTGCATGATATCCAGCAACCGACTGTCTAATGTTACAAGGATGCTCCTAATAAAGTTGTTCAAACAGTGGATTCACATTATTTTATTATATCTAGAAAACAGAAGTTTTGGTGACTTTTTTATTTATTTATTTATTCTTTTGGTTTGTTTTTCATATTTATTTGACACACCTTAAAAGTCGGATGAGGCTGTAGTTGGCATCCAAATTTTAAGTTTCAGTGATTGGTTATTGGAAAATCTATATCACATGTTCATGGTTCCTACACAAAATCTATTGCACAAATAAAGAATCCGATGCCCACTTCAGCCTAGTACAGGCTGGTCCATGAAAATGTTGTCTGACATTAAACCAATCTGTGGCCTGAAAAAGGTCGAGGAACTCTGGAGCACAAAAGTTTACACTTAAATGTAAGTAATGACACTATTTTTTCATTCCTCTCCGTTTGGGGGGCTACATGTAGAGGGAAGGGAGAAGTCATGGCAGGGGGATCTTAAATCTTCAATCCCTTCTTAAATCTTTGAGGGCCTTTACCATGTTTTTCTTAAGCCTTTCAGTGTAAACTATATCCATATGTATTTGATCATGTATTTCCTTTGGCACTTTTGGGGCAGTCGTGGTGCAGTGGTAGGGCGGTCGATTTCTGATCAGAAGATTGCAGGTTTAATTCCTGCCTTGCTCACCCATGTATCAAACTGACTTATTAAGACACTGAACCCCACGCTGCCCCTGGTGGACGGTTGGCAGCAGTGTTCAGCAGCGGAGCCACCATCACTTTGTGAATATGAATGTGAATGTGACTGAGGAAGGCAGAAAATGTACACGTATTTATCATTTGGCACACAAAAGAACGAATTATTATCATTTATTTTTGTGATCCTTCCTACCTGGAAATAAGACGAGGCGATCTCAGAGGCACCGCCTTTTGCTGCCTGTGGGTGCCGCCCATTTCTCGTCTCGGTTTTTCTCCAACAAAAAAAAAACATCCAAATGTTTGCAAAGATGGATGTGCATATTGTGTAGTTGCCTTTAGTAGCCCAGGCATTTATTTTTGATGTACCAATCTATTTTTATTTTTGTAAAAGTAATATAACCCACCAAAAAGAATGAAAAGTGCTTCCTGTGAAGTGACGTGTCATTTAGATCTTGTAATGTTTTTTGCAGCCCTTAGAATAATGGTAGACCTTACCACTCTCTGATTAATATTTCATTAGTGTAATTAGCTGTTTTTCTCCCTGTAATATGCAGCAGACCTTTGGCTTTCATCCTTGCATCTAGACTCTACGCATAAGTCTCTTGTTTTTGTTGCACAAATCAATATTATGAAAAATAATGAACTTCTGAATGGGTTTTAAAGAGTGCGCATGCATTTCTTAAAGCTTTGTGGTGCAATCTGTTGCCTTTGAACGTCCATTTCTGCTTGCCTTATCAAATGCATGCCTGCTGCCCCTCATTGCCAAAGTGGCTCACAGACACTACAGCTCTACTTCACACGACTTTCAGCTGGAAGAGTTGAAGGGAGGGCCACCGAAAGGCCACTTCCTCCCCCGCCAGCATGCGCTTGTTCTCTCTTCCAGCTCACAGCTCCCTCATCGCTTCTGTCTTTCCACCTACTCTTCTCGGGCTGGAGTCGCGGTGCCACCTCATCCCATTAGCCTCTCAGTCACCTCATGCTCAGACCTCTCCTGACACATGCTGCGCCCAGCCGAGCTAAAGACTTCCAGCTTCCCACCACCTCCACAGGCTTTGGCGGCTGATTGTGTACGCTGATTGCAGCGTCTTTCACTGGTCCCTTTTTCTAGTTGTGTTGCGGTAGACTCACACTTCCTCCCTGTCTATCTCTTCAGGCAATCAGTAGCAGAGTGTGCAATATGATGTAAGGGAGGTTTGGGGAGCTACGCTGTCCTCTGTTTGTGTGAGCAAGGTGCTGTTTTTCTCCACAAGTGCACCAGAGGAAATGTAAGAAAGGATCTTTTTGATCTTGCACTCTCCAAGGGAAACTTTGATTCTTGGAGCGGTTTCTAGTTTCAACCATTACTTTTTTTTTTTTTCAAATCTCATATCAAAATCCATCAACTGTGTAAAAAAGGGGGTGAGAGGGCTTTGAAAGCAAAATATTATACTCAAAAATGTCCTTAACCTCTTAAGAACGTTGGTCATTTCAATCACTCATAACCTGACAGTCTATTCTGAGTCCAAATTGAATAAAAATTACCCTTGTAGTTTTCTACCATGTCATTGTAAAACTAAATCCAGTGACAGGCACTGAAACATGGTGGCTGTTTCAAGTGTAAATTGGATGCCATATTTTCTTATTAAATCTTCTTATGAAACATTCATGAAGGAGAAAAGTTTATAATTATTATGATAAGGTGTTTTTTTTCATCCAAAAGATGAAGGTGAGGATGTTTATGCAGTGAGAGGGTGATAAAGTTTGAATACAGATATCCAAATACAGAATATTTTAAGGCATCATTTATTCATTTTTTTCTCCTCTTTTCATGGTTTTTTTATTAGAAAGACTTTTCAGATTCAAAGTAGGCTAATGTTCATAACTGGGTCTCAAAATAAGCTTTCTTAAAGTTCCATTGGAAACGTTCTTAAAATAGCAGTGATATGAATTTGAAGCTAGAGGTGAGCAGTGTTCAATTTCATACTACAATTAAACTTTTATCAGTGTCTTTATTTAACTTGAGTCCCTGTAGTAAAGCGAAAAAAGAAAAAAAGAACTGCTTCAAAAAAGCAATAAATGAACCATGTTGCTTAATTCCAAGAAGCACTTACAAACTTAAAAGTTAGACAAATTTCCAGTCTGGATAATTCTAAACATGCCAAATTTGATGCTTATTCCAAAAAATGTACTAATTGTCTGAATATCAATCTAACCAGCTTCACTATTTCTATTTTCTACAACAAAAAGTTTTTTTTTGTGCTACTACTACTATTATATATACATTTGAGGAATGAAAGTACCATGCAATAAGTGAAAGGACTGTGACCTGAAAATCAATGATTTTTCACTCAAATTTCTATACAGACATAAAAAATGAATAAAGAATTATAACTTATGCTTTAAATTCTTTAAGGAATTTAAAATTATTTTTAATTGAGGATTTTAATAGTTGAAGATTATTCAAAATGTTTGGATGACCCAAGTGTCTAAAGAGGGAAAAGATGAAGCTGCAAAAAGCAGGGACAAATCTAAATATGTTGTGTGGAAAATTAAGGTGGGAAGTCCTTGTCAGGATGTGGCGACAGTGGCTCTGTGCCATTGGATTTGGAGGTAATTGATTTAATGAAACTATTGTGTCTCCTCTGATTGAACACATGCTCTTTATTGGCTCCTGACAGAGCCAGAATTCTTTCCTTTACTTGCAGACCCCACCACCACCCCCACACTTAAATTTCCTGTGACCTTGTCTCACGCTGAAGTGATTTCTTCACTGCCTTTTCTCTCTCTGAAGGAATTCTTTGTTCAACATTAAGCACAAACAGTTGTTGCTGATGGACTTGGTGACAATCGTTTGTTTGTGTGTTTGTGTCACTTTGCAGATTGGGTTGTGGCACTCTGAAGATGGACTGTCCATGGAGAGAATGCCTCTACCAATCAATGTAACAGACACCCTCTTCAATACTACTCTGACAGTCACAACAATTTTGGTAAGAACTCTATTCACACACACACACACACACACACACACACACAATTACTAGTGCTGTCAATCCATTAAAAAAATATATCAGATTAATCACACTTTTGGGTTATGAATAATCATGGTTCGTCACAACGTTTTACGAGTTGGACAATACTCTGATTGGACAATGTGTGAATGTCTCTAGATGGTGGTCGTTCATATCAAGTGCCACCAGCCGCCAGCTACCCTGGAGTATATAAAAACTGTACCATTCTGCACCATTGGTCATTTGCAACTTGGATTTTTAGCACACGCCATTTTCTTGTCAATTTACAATTTTTTAAACAACATGCCTCTCAAGAAAGCACAATGTTCTCTCCTCTTCATATACACACGGATATTCAAAACATTTATTTAATACTCAGGGCTCTGAGTCGTCTGTGGTGCTATCAACGCTATGATGACTTTTGTGCAGCATCAATGCCATTTCCCCATTTGGACCCATGGTGACGGGGATTGCCAGACTGACGACTGGTCATCGCCAGGCCCCTGACCCATGTCAGCGGTCAATATTGAGTGGCCACGCTGCTACTGGACAATTTTAAAAATCGTACGTGTGAGACACCAGCGTGGGATTTGTGTGTGATAGTATTTTGTGATACGTGACCGCAGTCTTGCCTCAGAAAGATAAATCTGATTAGATTGTAGGGATATAGTTCAGTTGATCAAATAAGTGAATTAATCCTTACAACGTTAGTTTTAAAAGGAGTATAAATGTAACTAAATCATCAATCTTCTGCCTCTGTTTCCAGAAACACAAAAAAATACCGATCACATTCAATGTTCCGTTCAAAGTCAGAAGTCAAGATAGCAAATCTGCACATTTCTAAAAAGAGTCTATGATTTTCTTTGTTTCTCTGTTTGTTTTTATCCATTATAATAGTACGTATGTTAAGCAAACATGGCCTAAGGGTTCAATTTTAAATTTCCAGTATTTCTGAATTTGACCTTGCAACAGTTGCTAAACACCCCCTCCCCCATTACCATCATCCCCCTCTCAAAAGGACCTTGTTTCATTTTCTTCGGTTTCTTTTTTGTACATCTAAGGATGAAGCTAATGTGTCACAAAGCTGCTTCTAAATCAGTGTGCATTTAAAGTGGCCAGGAGTCGGCTATAACAATGAATGTGAGCATCACAAAGAGGTTCTAAGAAAAAGAAAAGCCAGGAGTGTGTTGAATGAAAATTGGGTAAAAGGGTTTTAGTATTCAAAAATGTGCTTAAGATAAAAGTTAAACACAATATCACACAATAATGAATATTATTAGCCCCAGATATTTATACCTAAACATGCATTTGTAATTATTTTCAATATATCTCTGTAAACAAAAAATCTGCTTCTGTAAACCATTGCATTCACTTTCTTTTATTTTTTTGCAATGCTAATATGTTGTGGTGGGTTAACTGTTCTTGTGCAAATATGTTTGCAAGGTTATAAGGCCGTAAAAGTTACACTCAAGCACAATTTTGTTTTTCAGAATAGTTGGACTTCACTGCCAAAAATACAGAATCAATTTAAGTTGTATTGAGAGGTTTGCATTGATTCAATAGACAAAGAAGCACTTTTAATTCATTTGTCAAAACTCCACCGAAAAAAAGGTTTTGTTTATAAAAAAAAACACTTTACAGTTATGATTAGAGACCTAAAGTAAACAATTTTAAAGTTTTAAATATTAAAATGATAAATTAACATAAATAGAGATGGACAAAACATCAGAATGATGTCACCCTTAGAAAATGCCTTACCTCAGATTCCAACGGAATGAAGTCACTTTTTTTCCGTGGTACAGACTTCGCCATTTTAAAGTCATAGGACGTTAGCAGGCTATGACTGGTCTTAGTCAGTCTGAGTCATTATTTTTATGGAAACCACTCTTGCTAATCAGGAGTGAGCTTGTTGGAAAGCCACACCCCTTCTACTGAAAGCGGGTTCGGGACAATCCTGACCCCGGGATGTCTGCAGTCTCGTCATGCTGAGGCAAGACATTGCTTTTGGCCTTCGGGGTTTTAGATTTTGTGACTTGTTGCAATGTTGATGCGAGCTGTGTCACTTGAGTGTGTATGTGTAATCTGAATAAATAATTCAGCAATACTTTTGCATTCGCAGATGTAAAGTGCTTATGAACTGTGCCCTATTAGAACTCCAGTGAAACTTGTTTTTAAACTGCGTTTGCCGATAACAAGCCAGATGGACGCTTATACGCCTCTGCCCTGAGGATGTCCGTATTTTTGCACGTCCATGTTTTCCAAAGGGAATACAGAGTATCTGCTCCACAAAGCAAAGACATTCTTCCATTTCACCTCAGTTCATCTAAAATGAATTTAGGTCAGCTGGGAAATCAGAGTTTTCAAGAGGATTTTTTTTTGTATGTGCACAGTAGAATTTTAGCTAGTATTTGTGAAAGCAGGCACAAACTCAGTGTTATTGTTAAGTGTTACTGACAAGCTTCAGTGAAAGTTGTCTCCAGCTAAGACTGAGCATTGTTGAAATGTTCATTTATGGCATAAACATGATTAAAGACAATAAAACAGGTAAGAGATTAGAAAATCTGTTGGATCGTAAGGACAAAAGAAGGTGTGGAGTGGGTAACAGAGTGAGACAGATGGGACTGCATCTGCAGATATTGTTTAAATGCACCAGAAAATGAACACAACCTCTAACATCTTGTCCAACCATATCTGAGAGCATCTGGTGCAGCGGTGCAGCAAAAGGCCTGTCATCATTGGCTTCTTTTGGCTGAATGCCCTTGCCTCTCCAAACACTTCGTGTGAAGGCTCTCCATTTGTACATTTCTGTCATGTCGGAGCACTGAGCTAAACAGTATGTGCTACAAAAACAAAGCATGTTTTATGCTAATCCCTCCTTGTGGCTAATTTTGTCAATGTGATTTTGGATTTTATTATTTTTTTTATCAGAAAAATGCTATAAAGAGAAGCTTAACCAGTCTGAGCTGTTCTTTGCAAAAACATTTGTGCATTATGACATTTTTTTAATCCCGTAATTCTTCTTATTACCCCCCCCCCCGTAATTTAAATGAGTAAATAAGAGATTTGGTTTATTGTTTACAAAATGGATAACTTCTAATGCAAAAGCTCGCACATGTCATTGATTAAAACTTCCATGTCTTATGTGTCCCTTTAGACGCTCTCTAGATTAAAGCTACCTTTGTATGTTTTTTTCTTTATTTATTGCAAAGCCCAAAAACTCCCCCCAAAAACTTCCCCTAAGTCCCTATAAAAAAAAAGGATAAAAATGATTTACAATAAACGTTAAGGAAAGGGTTGACTGCCAAAAAACAAGGAGCAGGCTCGCGGGCCATTAATCTGAGAGGAAAAAGGCTGAAGGTAACAGAGAACAAACTGCAATTCTTCAGAGCAGACAGATGTAAGCGATAAAGTGCATGAAGGGGACGCTCTGCTGCCAGTTCATTCAAAAAAACAGAGAATGCATAATTAAGCTTTCTCCAAACTCCATTTAGGACTCTTCAGACATGTTAATGAGACTTAATGTGAAACAAATGTTATGTGGCAGAGAACCATTCAGTTAAGAGCACCACTCTGAAGACAAATAGTATTCTCATCAGGATGTGGGAACGGTTTTTATTCAGCAAGCCTAGAAAGTTGATGAAAATTGAAGTATTAATGGATGTTGTTAAACAGAGGTAGTCTGGCATTTTCCCAGACTTTGGAGAATAAAAGAAAAGTTTATCTTTGGAATGTTCTCGTCAAGGCCCAGCTTGATCCAGCTTTGTGAGACACTACAATCTTGATGATTTTTAATGATTGACTTCTGATTCATTATTTGTTACAAAATTACAATGCAAACTCTTTACTTTATCCAGATTAATTTTTCAAACATTCAAGAAAAATTACTTTTCTATACACCATTCATATTGAGAGTGAGTTTCCAGTTAGAATTCAGCTCAGGTTGAAATTAAAGTGGTTCCTAAAAGCTTCTGATAAAAAGCTGCTTTTCTTTAACAGCTTCTTAATGATGATTAATCCCCAATTGATAATTATCTGGCTTCTTTAATTACCTGAGCAGATGTTTTTGGACCATAGGTTCCCCCCATTTTCTTTTACCTACAGATTCAATATCTAATCTGTGCATTGGCACACAAAGAACCTCAAATATTATGAGTAATTTGACACAACAAGGACAAAATATAGAATTCTCCAGATCGTTTGTATCAGCTATGCTTTTTGACACGATTTTGTTGAATAGACTGTGTATTACCAATGCACGTGTCAGCCGGTTTGTAAGGAAAATGCATTTGTGTTACAAGTTCTACTGAAGAATATGAGAGTTGCGTCCTTAAAAAATAGTGTCTTCATAACCAAACAGCTTTTTACTGGTTGCCTCTTTCTGTGGATGGTGTGGTTGAAGTTATAAGAAACCAGGCGTTTTGTCAATTAAGGAATTTGTTCATTTAACGAACAGGATTCTAAGTAAAACATTTTTTAAAAAGTACAACTCCTCATGCTCTGTGTTAAGATCATGTTCCTTATTCCTGTTCTTTATAGGGAATTTAAGGTCAAGATTGCGAGGAGACCAATCCCCAAAACTGGAGGTGCTTTCAGATAAAGTATTGGGAACATTACTTAAAAAATCAACAAGTCGATCAATCAAGTACACCTTCAAATAACAAAAAGGTGCATTTAACTCTGTAGTCAAGATTAAAGAAATCAAATTTACTATTTTAGACATTTGATCATCTGTAATTATTTTCCTCAAAAGTAAACAGTTAAACAATATGAGATGCTCTAGCAGTAACTGTAACTTTTATTAAATGAGTCAAACTCTGACAACTTAAGACAATAGTCTTGAAGAAGTGCCAAAATCTCCACATATAAAATCTACTTTCCTCTAGATTTGCCATTTCTGCAGCTTCTTCCACTATGTTGGTATTTGTGTATGGTGCCTTGGCTTGTGTGTAAAACAATGTTGACTCAGATTGGCTACCACAAAACACAACACTACCCTTATCCAATCATAATCGATTGAAATGGTGTAAACCCGCCCAGTTTATAAATAAAGTTCATGGCACATTATCGGCCAATGGTTGGTTTAGTTTACATAGTTTTTTTTTTTGTTCCATAAATTCATTTTTTTTCACATTTTTTTTAATGAATTCACAGTAACACACCATGTTCAACATTCAGGAATGATGATGGAGTTGTAACAATGAAAATAGTAAAGTCAGCTTACTCAGTTAAAGAAAAAAAGAACAGTGTTTACAATACGCTGTTATTGCAAACACTGTAAATCAATCTCTTCAGGGTGTACAAGTGTCATCTAATGACGGGAAAATGTTTGGTTTCATCCTTCTTCCTCACCCGCTATATCCTGTTCGGAGTTTTTGCTTTGCCGGCACCTGTCTAGGCTTCTGCTGAGCCAGTCTGTCCCAGGGCACACAATCATTGACACACTCACATATGCACACCTAGAGACGCTGTAGATGAAAATCTTGAGTGGCATAATTTTTTTCTCCATATCTGCATAGACATTTCCTGCATTTTACCCTAAATCACCGCACTGGCTCCACCAAAAAAAACATGGCTGTGTTGATGCAGTGATCACAACCATGTTTTTAGGGTCTTCACACAGTGATTAAACTCAGTCAGAAGCTTGTCTTTGGTAACAGGTAACAATCGGGTTTCAATTACTGTCAGCACCTATGGGAGAGCGGAAGGTCAAATCTGAGCTAATTGAGACAAAAAAAAAAAACGCTGTTGGACACGATTTAGCAAGTTATTAGGAGAGAAATCGAACTCTAACCAACAGACTCAGCTTGGCTCCTTACAAATGCGTCACCATGAACACTGGAGCATTTTTCCATTTGTTTTTTTCACCTGGCACATTGTTTTCATATCTTTATCATTCAGTACAAACACTGGGGCAGCTGTGCACCAGAGAAATATCTCACTCCCTCTCGCCGATAAATCACATGATAAGAGGCAAAGTGGCTTGTAAGCAGAAGCAATTGGCCCAGTGTGTTGTTCTGAGTGGATGGCTTATCAGCTGCAAACCATGGGAATGAGGGAAGGGTATATTGCCATATTTCGCCACTGAACAATTCACTGGTCTCATCGAGGCTGATTGGGATTCGGATGGAATGACTCCTTTCAAACAGAAATGGGGAAAGCCACTGTGCGAGGGAAGGGGATGAGTATGTTTGTGTCTATGCATGGGCTAAAGTGGAGTGTGAATACTGTGATATTTTCTGAAACAGGGAAGAAAAAGAGGGTGTGAAGGAAAGAATTGAACAAACACACTGCTTTGATTTCACTTAAGAAGTATAGAGTCCCCAGAGCAAACTTCTCAAGCCACCAAGAAGCAATTTTCAGTGCCTATCAGAGCTCATTCATCATAGTGTGATTGCTGTGTCACTGTTATCTTGTTTATGGGCAGCAGACAAGCTGGTGCTGAAGGCCTCCAGAGCTGAAGGCCTTGTGTGCTGCACCAGCTCTGGGAGAATATGTGTTTTACAGTATTTATGGATTCTCTCCTCCAAGCGCTGGGTTTGTGTACACTCTTGACACATCTGTGTTGCTTTAGCATAGCAGTTTTATTACACCCACACGTGGCTGTCAACTTCCCACTTCAATTTCATAAATACCTCCTGGAAAAAAGGAAAAATGTCAGAATTGATTAGAACTTCACCATAGGGCCACAAGCCATGTTTTTGTATTGGATGAGTTTGTTGCAGGCTCTGCTCAGATCTCAGCCAAAAAATCTGTAAGCTTTTTTTTATCAGTTTGTCACAAAATTATTAATCTTTGTGTTTTTTTGTTTCTTATAAACTCTTTTTTTTCTTATCAATAAGAGCAATACCCAATGAGAGAAAACAACTTAAAAGAATGTGCCAAATTTTGTTTTGGAACACTTCTCCTGTTTTCTACTCCCAAAAGCATTGCCAACCTTGGCTAGAAGAAATGTTTATGTCAGCAGCTCCTTACAGAAGCAAAGTGATGAAATGCCTTCACTTTATGCTGTAGATCCTTTGATAATCAAAATGAGCATCTCAAAAAGTATTTTTTCTGTGAACTTATAAATATAGAGTATGAGCATGATAGTGTGTGGATTGTACCCTTGAATTTTGTTTTAATAATATTTAATCTGGTTTTATGGTCATGTTTTGTGTCTTTCCCCCAGTCAGTCAAACCAGGTTCAGGTTGATGATCTCAGTTCTTTTTCATTGCATTTAACCCCTTCATGCTGTATGTTGCTAATTTGCAACAAACCATCTAATCCAGGACTGCTGCAGTGGGTTAGCATCACGCTGAACATTTTATTTTAATATTATTGGAAATAAATTCAGGCATGAAGAGGTTATTGGTGTATTCAGACTTGCATGTCTCCACCGTACCAAAGTATCAGTAAAAAGTGTTGTGCAAAGCTTAGGTTTTCCATTATTCCATCTCTTGTTGCTTTGCCCTCCTGATTCCTGGCCAGTGACTGAAGAGATCTTTGTCACATGGTTTTGTTCACAAACTTTGATTCAAAACAGAAATGCCTGTTTTATGGCAGTCTGAATGCAAACCAAACACAAGGTTGATGACTCAATCCGGACTAAATTACTTTACTTTTCAAGTATGAACACACCCCAAGTTTCTGTGTTTCAGTCTTCTACGTAGTCACACATTTTGTTTCTTTTTTATTTATGTTTGTTCATGTTCAAGTCTTTTTCCAAAGTGTTGAGTTTCTACCATCTGCTCTAGTCTTCAGCATTTTGAATCCCACTCCACCAGTTCCCGACAGATAGTCCTGGAGTCTGAGCACAGTACTGGCCTGATACTTGAGTCAATAATTCCACTGAGAAAACAGTAGAGAAAGGCAGACCCAGGCTTTGCACACAAGCCATTTGACTGGACAGCAAAGGCAGAGGAAGCTGGCAGCCTGAGCAGTAGCACTGTAGTCCAATAAAACATCCGTGTCTCCTAAAGGTCAGCCCAGTCAAAAACACGAGGGGTTCCCAAACACAAAAGAGAGACAGAGAAAAACTGAAACGGCCATCTGACTGTTATCAAGCGGGTAAAAGAATCTGGCAGTGGCTGGATGGCTCATCAGGGCTTTGGAGTCCTCAGATTGATGAACTGATATCGTCCAGCTGTTCTTTCTAGTAGGATCTAGAGCTAACACCTGCAGGGAAGAAAAAGGGAAAAAATAACCATCATAGTTAAAGTGACATAGATATGAAAATGTAAGTAAAACACATTTTCTGTGAACTGCAGACAATATTGGAAATCTAAACTGCACAGATTCTGCCAGCATTGAGCAATCTACTTTGAAAGGTAAAGCAAGCTGAAGTATTTTAGACTTTACAACATATTACATTGAAATGCCCTAAAGCTTATGAAGAAAATATTGCTTGCTACTCTTGCATCCCAGAAGTCATTCTCTACATGTGAATCTGATTTAGTTAATATTTTAAACAAACAAACCTCATTTCAAGTCAGTGTTATCTCAGAAATCAATAAAACTGTTAGCTTATTTTAGACTTCCAGCTTTGTCAATGTTTTTGCAATAATTTATCACAGTTCCACACAAACTTGAAACATTTGAAAGCATGACTCCTGCATAACCAAAGGCAAACCCATATTTAGTGTAGTCACAGTGTGCATACCAGAGACTTTTAAAACCACAAAAAAAGTTTCACAGTTAAGTCAGTTTGCATGTGTGTGGATGGACATGAATCATGTCATTTAATTTATTAAATGACACGCTGAGATCAGCATGCCATTCAAGCTCAAGAACGACGTCAAATGGTGACAAAAAAGAGGCAAAGTAGTCCACACAGTAGGGGTCACACTCCCAGAAAGAACTATTAAGGACAGTTTAAAGTAACTGTAAGACCACAGACAAATGGCAACCTGGAACTGGCAACAAGGAAAGCTGAAACAGCCAGATACCTCCAGTAAGGCAAGCCCTGAGAAGACAGCTCAATGGCAAGAAGAAGACCTGGGCATTAAACAGTTGCGCACTGCCAGTCATCAGGTACCCTGCAGGAATAATCAGATGGCCAAAGGAAGAGAGACAGACCACAGATGTTGAGACACACAAGCACCATACATGGAGGGTTTCATCCCAAATCCAGTACTCTGAGACTGTATGCTGGCTGCAAGGAAGGAGGCCGAGGACTAGTGAGCCACTATCCAGGATGAAACATCCAAGATGCATGAAAACATCAAGCTCAAGACCCCAATTGTGACAGTGTGCTCAGTGCATGTCTCAGACAATGAACAGCAGAGGATGCGGTCCTGGAGGACAGATCGTCATGGGAGGACAAGCCGCTGCATGGGATGTACTACTGAACCATAACTGAAGAGGCTGATATCAAGAAGTCCTACCGATGGTTATAAAAGGCTGGTCTACAGGACAGCACAGAAGTGCTCATCCTGGCAGCTCAGGAACAAGCTCTGAGCACCAGAGTGATAGAGGCTCAGATCTACCACACGCAAGGCAAGACCCAAGGTGTAGGCTGTGCAAACAAGCACCGGAAACAATCCAACTCATAACTGCAGGGTTTAAGATCCTGGCCTGGAAAGCATTTATGGAGCATCACAACCAAGTGACTGGAATAGTCACATGTGTGCAGAATATGAACTGGAAACCCCAAAGTCAAAATGGGACACACATCCAAAAGTGGTAGAGAATGAGAGAGCAAAGATCCTGTTGGACTTCCAGATACAGACGGACAGGATGGTAATGGTGAACCAACCAGACATTGTAGTAGTGGATAAAGAACAGAGGAAAGCTGTTGTGGTGGATGTGGCAGTACCAAGCGATGGTAACATCAAGAAGAAGGAACACAAGAAACTGGAGAAACACTAGGGTCTTAGAGAAGAACTGGAGAAATCTTGGAAGGTGAAGGTGACAGTGGTGCCTGTGGTAATTGGGGCACTTCAGGCTGTAACCCCCAAACTGGAGGAGTGGCTACAACATATCCCTGGAAAGAACTCAGACATCTCAGTCCAGAAAAGTGCAGATTTAGGAACAGCTAAGATACTGCGCAGGACCCTCAAGCTCCCAGGCGTCTGTAGAGGACCCGAGCTTGGAGGAGAAACCACCTGCAGAACATGAAAAGAGAATTCTTATTTATGTATCAAATTGTGTTTTGCACGTGTCACTTTTTAGAGCACAGTGCCTGCACTGGTAGTTTGATTGCCCTGTTCTCTCAGTGAAAATTGTTCCCATTCACATCCACATCTTGTAGAAATCATGAAGAAATCATGGTAGTAAGTAACTGAGTGGACAGTTTCATGTTGCTCCACATATGTGTTTCTTTCTTTTTAAAAGCTTTCAACCAAGAGTTATACACACAAACTCAAACATTCATATTTATATAAACAAATGCCCAGCAACCTCCAAGTAAAAGAATTGCCTAGTTATTAATTCTGGCACGTATTAAAGCTTCAGCATGTTTTTTCAGTGTTTTTTTTTTTTCATTTTTGACCAGTACAGAGTGCAAATGCTCTATTTGAGAAACATCACATGAGTAACAGGATTCTGTGTTTAGGCCTACAAACTTGACAGCCATGCCTCAAGGCAACAAACTGAGCTTTATTCAAAATTTTCAATTTTCCTTTTTCAGGCTTTATAGAATATTACGCTACAATTGATCATTTATTGACTCATTCAACAAAGCCATGGCAATTATTGTTTTTTTTTCTTTTCGCCTTTGGTATTAATTGTTGGCCCGTGTCCTGAAACCTAATAGATTTGCTCAAATTATGGTCTGTTTTTGTTTTTTAAGCTTGAATACGAATTATATTAATTAAAAAAAAAAAAAAGAAAAAACATCCCAATTTGGTTTCTAAGGTTTCACAATTTAATAAATATGTGGTCTGTGGTTGGACTCATTTTATCATAATAGTCAAATGAATTTTACATAGTTTAATTGGTTATTTACAAAATTGCATTATCTGTGCTTGAAAAATTGGATTTGTATTTGGATAATACATAGCAGCCTGGTGCTTTTAGAAAAAATAAACATGAATCAATTTAATCCTTAGTCACTACTGCCCTTACAAGTAGAAATGGACTGTTTGTGGGAAGAAAATGGACAAACCTGTGCGGGGCATGCAGGTGACACTTACAAAACAGCAAGGTCGTAGTCTGCTTGGTGCTAGCCTTTAGAAAATCTTCATCCATCTTTTTTTTTTTCTTCGGGCATGTAGTGAGTGACAAGTCAAAGCAAACATTTATACAATTTGCAGGTATAAGTAAAGACAGATTTACACTGGTCCGTCTGTTGTGCGTCTCTTTTGAGTTGTGTTGACACAAAGAATAGAACGTTCAATAATCAATCTCAATGTTTACAATATCTGTCATGTCTGTGTCTGTCCCTCAGCAACTTAACGCAACGCAAGCTTTACGCATGAATTCTATTTTCAGTCTACTGAGGCGTCAACTTTGTGGCAAATCTGGAGAAATAGGAAACAGGTCTCAGTTTCAAAATAAAAACTTCCATTGTACCTTCAAAATAAAACCTAATAAAATTGTAGTTTATATTTAAGGTGACGTACCCACATGTTAGCACACATTAAAATGTGGATAACACTTTCATCCATTTTCACCATGGACAACAAATCTTTAGTTTTAGAAGTACAAAAACAAAACATAGTTAATGACACAAAACATGCATTTTACAAGTACTCTGTTTGGAAACAGCAGGCATGAGGCCTGATTGCCAAAGTTTTGAGCGAAGAGAGTTGAACAAACTGCTCAATGCGGGGGTGGCAGGACAAACCACTCCTCTGGAAGCCAGAGTGGAGGGGGTAAGGACTGGAGACACAATAGTGACAACGTAAACTGATGATCGTGAGACAGACTCC
Organism: Oryzias celebensis; assembly: GCA_014656515.1. Classification (NCBI taxonomy): domain Eukaryota; kingdom Metazoa; phylum Chordata; class Actinopteri; order Beloniformes; family Adrianichthyidae; genus Oryzias; species Oryzias celebensis. Next base: position 64,446,148 of record BNCR01000012.1, on the reverse strand, counting down.
CCAAGCAACACAAGCGAGACACACCACAGACAGACCAGTGTAAATCACGTGTAAGGGTGAGGTAGGTGAGACACACACTGTATGCAAATTGTGTCCTCTGTGACATACGTTGTACAGAAATTTCATATTTTCACACACACACACACACACACACACACACACACACACACACGCACACACACGCACACGCACACACACACACACACACACACACACACACACACCCACCCCAAATTCTGCACCCTGTGCAATTGCAGAGCTTGTTAGGTTGATATTTCAGACAAATTGTGCATTTTTTAATACAAGTACCACATTTGTAATGGATGTATATTAGGATTCCCTATTTCAGAAAAGCAAGCCATGAGAAAAATAAAAATATTATAGCCATTTGTAAACACGACAGCCATTCACCCAAATGTTACAAATATATTTAATGTCTATTGGCTCCAGTCTCAACAAGAATACTATGATATGTAGATTACGTACATCTCTCATATATTTTAAAATCGTGGATTTTTAATGGCTAACTTTCTTTTCAGAAAGAGTTGATCGTAAGGCGCATCCATGACAAATTTGGTGCTTTTACCACAAAATGCACACTTAGTTATATAACCCACTCCACTTAAGGGGCCCACGAGCGCTGTTTACATGGGTGTGTGATCCTTTTGGGTAGCTTGAGTGTTAGAAATTAAACAATACAAGCGCAGTTTGTGTGTGCATCTTATGGGGGTCCTACGGGCACTTAAGTATCTGCACACCCTGTGCGGACTGCATTCGCAAGTGGTAAGGGGCCAGTTCTCGTAAATTACAAGAGAGTGCTGCGTAAGGGGACCGTACGACAGCAACACACATATGTCATAAGTGTGACTTATATTTACCTTATGAATACTTCACAAAACACTTACTATATGCACAAAAATGTGTTTAAAAAAAATTTGGGAAAACAGTGCAGAAAGTCTGCATGATTCCAAACAAACAGACTGTCAGGAACTGGCGCTGTAGGATGCAAAATGCAGGAGGCTGGGCTTGGTGGCAGAAACATTTATCAAAAAAAGTGACAAAAGGGTGACAAAGCAGAAAATCCGAGACTGAAATACACTGAGGGTAACTAACTGAAAATGAAAACAGCTGTGGATGATCATCCTGAACCCGGGGTGACTGTGACACAGACTGTGACACACGGACAATGCATGCCACAACATGTATGCAGAAATTTCACTATGAGGGGCAATCGTGGTGCAGCAGTAGAGAGGTCAACCTCTAATCGGAAGACTGCAGGTTTGATTCCAGGCACTCCGGCTTAGCTTGATTGGTGATTCCTAATCTCCTCTTGGTATGCATGTGAGAGTATGATAATAGACTGGTGACCTCCTCAAAGTTTACGCTGCCTTCGCCCAACAGTATCCCCATGACCCCAAAAGGGATTCAGGAAGGACTGAAAATACAGATCGACTACAAAGGCAACTTGAGTACACAATCCTGACACAGACTCAATGTACTGATATAACACCTCTCTAAGACACAAACCCTGTGGGGCCTGATGATTTGAGCTTTTGTGCAGCCTCGTTTTTGGCTAAATGGTTTGGTTACATTTTTATTTCGTTCAGTATATAAACTCAATATTTGTCAAAATTTGTTGCTTTTCTGACTTTTAAATCTAACTTAGGATTAATTAAGGTTTATGTGTTTGTAAAGTTTTTTTATTTACCTAAATTCTGCTCAATTTTTAATCCTTGCCAGTTTTGAAAATGCGCTCAGAGATTCACTTCAGCAGTGCAGAGACAGCTGATGAAAGTACACACAAAAAGATCTTTTGGGAAACTTTCTCACAACCTTTAATATGTTGGAAATCATTTTTCTGGCAGAAGATTTGAAAGAGTGTTTAATGTCACAGAGAAAAAAACTAGTTATTAATTTATAATTACGTTTGTGCACCCTCCTTGTTATAAGCATTTGTTGTTTTGTAGCATTGTGTAAATACTCGTTTTCTAATGACCCAGTTTTTTTTCTGTTTGTTTGTTCTGTTGTTTTAGTAAAATTGTTGGAGTTTCTGCGGTTCATGAATGCAAAACAAGACAGTTGCCAGTTTTTTTCGAACAGGAGCACAGTTGAGAAAAAAAAGAATGAAAATTGTGCAAAAACACCTCAAAACACGCAGACATTTTCAAAGGAGCAGTTAAATGAGTAATTGAATGAGTGCATCTAACAGCACACATGGAGCTCTGAATAGTATACGCTAGTACTTGCTTATGAAAGCCTGCTAAATTTATCAGTCTGCAGCCACACTGCTTATGGTATGGGAACAAGAGACAGCTTTAAAAGTTGACATTTCTTTTGTGGTTTCAAATTCATTGCTTTGCTGGTTTGTTTCTATCTTTACAGGAAAGTGTGAGGCCCTTTCATGCCTTTGAGGAGTTACTTCTATGAAAACTAAATTATATACATTCGTGGAGTTGGTTCTCCACACTTTTGTTGATACATAAACTTTAAGCAACTTCTGCAGTTTGTGCTAAAAGAAATATTTTGAACTGGGTTTGACTGACAGGAAAGCTGAGTAATAAGAGCTCTTTTAATTCTACCTTATTGCACTCAGTCTGTTATTGATTGCAGTTGTTTCTTTTTACTGGTGGGATTACCAGCATGCAGCCTCATGTGGATTGTAAATTCACTGACAGAGACCAACTATTAGAAAAATTTTAGCATTCATCAGATTAACACAAAAATAGAAGAGTTCTCAATTATTGAATGAGAGAAAAGACATGCTTTTACTTTCTTGAAAGCAAAAAGAGAAACAGGTTTAATAATAGAAAAAACGGCAGAAGTTCTAAATCATATTTATGTCTTTACCTAAAAGCAGCATTTGTTTTGTCTTGGATTGTGCATGTGTTTTATTAAGTGATTATGTTTATCGTGGCATTTATCGGGTATGGTTGCATGGTAGAGTGGTGGTAGCCACTGTCACATGTCACAGAAGGTTCCTTTCTGTGTTAGCAATTTCTGTGTTTTTCCAATTCATTGGTTTATTCCAAGTACCTCATTGTCTGACTATAGTCCAAAATACACGTTGCACTGGCTGATTATGACTTTAAGGGTCAAGATGTCTGTGCACATCGACACTCACCAGACGCTTTATTAGGTACACCTTGCTAGTACTGGGTTGGACCCCCTTTTGCCTCCAGAACTGCCTTAATCCTTGGTGGCAAACTGTAAATTCAAGAGAGAGTTTAGTCCATATTGGCACAGCATCACAGAGTTTCTGGAGATTTGTCTCTTGTTCCACCACATCCCAAAGGTGATCTATTGGATTGAGATCTGGTGACTGTGGAGGCCATTTGAGTCCAGTGAACTCATTGTCATGTTCAAGAAACCAGTCTGAGATGATTCCAGCTTTATGACACGGTGCCTTATCCTGCTGGAAGTGACCATCAGAAGATGGTACACTCTGGTCATAAAGGGATGGACATGGTCAGCAATAATACTCAGGTAGACTGTGGTGTTGTAAACATGCTCCTTTGGTACTAAAGGGCCCAAAGTGTGCCAAGAAACTATCCCCCACACCATTATACCACCACCACCAGCCTTAACTGTTGATACAAGACAGGATCGATGGATCCATGATTACATGTTGTTGATGCCAAATTCTTACCTTACCATCCAAATGTCACAGCAGAAATGGAAGATAATCCGACCAGGAAATGTTTTTCCAATCTTCTATCATCTAACTTTTTTTTTTTTTAACTAGTCATTATTTGAGTTCCTGTTGCCTTTCTATCAGCTGGAACCAGTCTGTAAATTGCAATTCTCCTCTGACCTCTGGTATTAACAGGGCATTTCCACAGAACTGCCGCTCACTGGATATTTTCCATTTTTTGGACCATCCCAGTAGAAATCTGAAATCCTCAGATCAGTCCGTTTGGTCACCAACAACCTTTCTTTACCATTCTGATGCTCGGGTTGAACTGCAGCCGTTTGTCTTGATAATGTCTACATGCTTAAATTCATTGAGGCACTGCCATGCAATTGGCTGATTAAATTTGCATCAACAAGCAGTTGGACAGGTGTGTCTAATAATGTGGTTAGTGAGTATTTACCGTCTTCCACGAAAGCTGGGGCTCCACCAAAGTCTCCATTCCATCTTAGGATGATACTGGCATAGATAATTATCGGATATACAGTATTTATTATTCAACCTTTCTACATTCTTCTTACTTTACTTTTACAAATACAAATGAGAGCAAAAAAATTGTGTTTTCAAGCAGCCTATTCAAATTACTGCCGTAAACTCCACATGAGGCTGGTAAGAAACTGAGTGTCAACACTAAAGTCACAAAAAGTTAATCTATGCTTCCTATCCTCATTTTCCTTTCAAATTCAGTTCAAGTTCCAGAACAGCGCAAAATTCCTCAGCCCATGACATCAAAGTGACCACACTCGCCATCGCACTGCTACCCCTTAAAAGGTGGAACCAAGTAGTTGCTATGACAACAACAGGGCAATTCCCAGTAATATTTGGAATATCATAATGTGTTTCAAGTCCTCAAGTGTTTCCATTTAAAGTCTAACTATCTTTGTGGCTCTTTCTGGGAGGCAAATGTATCACCAGTGGACCAGCAATAAGCAAACATCTCCCGCTACGCCAAGAACAAACAGTTTTACTTCTTGACACACACCACCACATCATGACTCTTTACTTTCCCCGATAAAAGCTGACACAGTTGGATTTAAAGGCCTCGCACACATAACTCTTTGGCTGTTGGCATTTGAGTTAAGTATTTGACAGATTGCTGGGCATGTTGACTTTTAAAACTACAATCATTTTCTTACAAAGGCTTTTGTTTTTGACTCCAATAATAAAGAGGAACTTCAGTTTATGCTACAGAATCTTTGTGTTTGCACTATTCAAGCATTCAGATCTGATATGTGCCAAAGTGAATTTAATGGTTTGGGAGATTTTATGAGCTGAGAATGAGCAACAGCAGAGTAAATAAGAATCTCTAGTGTGATGTATCTGAAAATACCAGCTTGACAGATGCATTGTTTGAAAAACACCACACTGAGATTCACTCCGAAATACAGCACTGAGGAGGTCTTTAAATCTCCCCACTATATCAGCAAAAAAAAATAAAAAAGAGACATAAATAAACTGGCAGTCAAATACCCAGTTGGTTCTTCTAAAGACAGGTTGTAAATACTTGTGTTTGGTTGAATGTGAAATGAAAAATGATTTGGTTTTAAACAGATTTCTTTCCTTTGGAAAGCTCCAGAGTTTAGTACTTGGCTTTGCTTCAAATCCACAAATTTCACCTTTCATCGAAGGCAGTAAACCTTATATGAACCGCGACCTCCAAAGGACGAGATTTGCTTCCACCTCACTGTAAATTCCAGTCAGGTTCTGTAAAGCAATCACATAACACTCTAAAGGGACACAGTGATTTATTAAAGCACTTATGTAAACAGTTCAGGGCATACAATGGAAGAACGATGAAGGCAGCCTCTGCTGGAGATGCTTCACACCTTATTGAGCTTCATCTACTGTATCTTCCCAATACTCTATGCTGCTTTGTTACACCGCTATTTATAGATCATGGTGATGCAAAGTAATCGTGTGTGTTTTCAGGAGAATCCATACGTGATGTTGAGGCCAAACTACCAGGAACTCGAGGGAAATGACCGCTATGAAGGCTTTTGCGTGGACATGCTGAAGGAGCTGGCAGAAATTCTCAAGTTCAAGTATCGCATTCGGCTGGTGGGGGACGGATTGTATGGCGTTCCTGGAGCCAATGGAACGTGGACCGGCATGGTTGGAGAGCTTATTTCCCGGGTTTGTACAGACTGTTTGCCAAACCTACAAATAAGCTTTGTAAAAAGAAAAGAAAAAATCTCACATTTTTAATTCACACTCACATCAAATCAATGTGTGTGCTCGCAAGAAACTTACAGCATGCTCAGACAAACGAACAAAATCTGGTTCATCCAGCTTTCAATTTCCATGTCATACGCCATGCTGTTTTTCTAGCAGCGGTTGGCCTTTTCATTTTCTCCTTTTCATTTTTTTAGAGCTTGTTGGTGACTCTTTTGCTGTCACTTCTTTTCTGAGCTGCCTGAACTGACCTTAATAGATATTGCCCTTGAATCCGTCTTTGGGGTTGCAGTTAAATCTCATGAGTGAGCTTTTACATTCTTCCAGCAATGCTTTATACATCTGTCAACAGGCAGATAAGGTTTTATAAAAGGGATCGGAGGGAGGGGGGAAGAAAAAGTGGAATAGGCGAGAGAAAAAGTGAAGGGGTAGTGCTGGGGGGGTGGCAGAGGAGAAGGGCAATGATGCAGACAATGACTGAGTCATTCTATGAGGTGATCTGTCTTAATTTTGAGGGCTAATGGAGGGCAAAGCTATTAAGTATGTAAAGCGAGATATGCCTGTTCTTGTTCTTGTCTCCGTATGAGTTGCTTCTGGAAGGCTGACCTTCAGAGGGGCCATAGTTGAAGTCAACACGTGTCTCTGATAGCTGCTTTAGCTTGGAAGCAGCAGACAAAAAGATACTTGAGAAAGCGGGATTTGTCATGGGACAGAGGTCACCTGGTGGGATGATACACAATGAAGCAAAACCCTTGAGCTTGTGTGGTTTGAAGCTGTGAAAAGAAATAGGGGAAAAAGTAAAAACATACAGGGGCAGTCATGCAGGAAAGTTAAAAGGATGAGTTGAAGGGACATGGAATGCTCAGGTAGTTTGAAGCAAAGCAGGGAAGCCCGAGGATGTTTGGTACAACCGATGAGCAGCCCTGTCTGATCCAATCAGTCAGAATAATATGTCATGTAATGAGGGCGATTATTCTGCTGGTGTTAGATAACTTTAAGGCAGCTAGAAAGGACTTCAACAATGAGATCCGTTTTTATCCAGAAAGCCACATTTTGAGCACAAACTCACATATCTTTTAGCAGGTTAGTAAGTTTAATCTAAAAGTACCACATTTTCTGGAGTATAAGTCGCACCGGAGATTAAGTCGCACTCTCGAGGGAAATGTGCAATGCTTCTGAACAAATCCACCAAGCCCAGCCTAATGCCACGTTCAAACTGAGCGATTCGTGTGTCAAATTCTCATCCGCTGCCTCTTCGGACAAGCGTGAAATTCAATGCTAAATGCTTGTCCCAAAATGTGTTCAGAAACTAGACACCCTTGTCATGTGTGGGAGAAGCTATCGTCAAGTTTTTAGTCTCATTGCTACATGGAAGCATTGACGATATATATATATTCAACACATGGGTGACACGATGATGTTGAGGGATCAGGTTTCTTTATTTTGAAGAGCTCTACAAAAGCATTGGTAAGCACCTCTCCGCGTCTTTTTTTTTTACCTTCTACTGCAGGAGCTGCCTTTGAATGACGGCACTTTCAGCGATACTTCTGTGTCTCTGTAACCCAGTTTCATGACTTAAGTTTCCACATTAGTCAGAGGAAAGAAACAATACAAACAGTAATAAAAATGTCTTGATGCAAATAAGAGAAATGTCATGAAGTTCAGTAGAACTTATGCTTGAAATAAACAAAATCAATCAATCAAAAAGAATAAGCAGATTCTCTTCCATGCTTGTTTTGGATGGCATTTCTTCTTCTGTGTTGCTGTCAGTAGCAAATACTGATACACACAGCTATAGTGCCCTCTAGCAGTTGTTACAACCGTTAAAGGGCAGTCACTTGTTTCCCGTTGTGAAAACAGCCAATAAATGAGCCAATTTTTTTTTAAATCACATACAGTATAAGTTTCTTCCTGAGTCGCACCCCTAGCCAAACTATGCAAAAGAATTACTCTTAAAATGACAGTAGATGTGACCAAGTGGTTGCATTTTTAGGAAATTGAGAAATGCAAAACAAAGGTAAGCCAAACAGGTTTTTTTCATTTTTAACTTTTAAACACTCAGAAATGTTGCTGGGGACACCTAAATAACACACACTCTTTGACATACCAATGTGATCCCAATCAGCGGATTCTGACGCTTTGATACATTACCTATGTAAAGTGTGGCATAATTGTGCAAAGCCTCTTTTCTTTGAAGAAATCTGTGATTTGCACCAAAGGCACAAGTACTTCACTACTTTAGTGTTGAGTAAACAGTACAATAGTTATGATTGTCGAAAGAGTGTCTGCACTGGAGCTAAAGCTTCAGTGTAAAAGGGCTGGTATAATCTAGTATCATAAATATTGAATTGGAGGCCATTTTTTTATTTAGGGTTTATTTATTTAAGATTTATTTTAGTTGTCTTTTTTTGTCAGAATTGCCTGCATAGTGGTTTCCTGCGTGTTCCCTCCCTTTTGTATGTGAGCAGGTGATCCGACTTTCAACAGCAGGAAGAGAGAGACAGCTCATGATGGAGGGTCAAAGCCTGCAGGCGGAGGATAGGGCAGCAGAAGACATTAGACCCTGGGTTTGCAGTGCAGGCTAGGGCGAGGTTAAAGAGGTGAAAAACTTAAGTGCATGGCACTAATTTTAGCCCAGGTCTGCACTTTTTTTTTTTTTTTTTGGATGACGCTCTTGAAATATTTTCCAAAGGTTAAAGATTTCCATGCATCACTTTTTTTCCACTTTTGTTCAAAAGTCTTTTTCATACACATTGGATGCCAGTGTCACTTGTAAAACTTGAAGATTTAAGTGGTGTCCTCACACAGAGCTGCTCTCTTCTCACTCTCTTCCTCACATTCCCCAATCCTCTTAGTCCTCCCGCGGCAGACAAAGAGCAATGCTTTCCTCCTTTCGCTCTTTTCTCATCAGGGAAATGAAAAATCCCTTGCAGTTGCACTTTGCTGGCCTGTGTTATTAGTGGGAGGCTGTCTAGTATGCAGCTGTAGTGACCATTTCTACATTTGTGTGTTTGTGTGTGTATTCTTGCATTTTTTTTTACAAGCCTTTGCTTTGTCAAGTGATTTGTCTTGACAGTGTTCTCTTGGCTAGTCATGATAGCTACCCTGAGCTCACACACACAGCTGATGCAGGATTATCCTCACTATAGATAGCACTAGTGGTGGACAAAGAGGTTCGACACTACAAAAGAGATTTATTGGTGCTCAAGCAGCCCGTTGGTCTTTTTTTTTTTTTTTTATTCTGCAAGTAGTCGTGTCACAAAGAGGATTTTGCCTCCTCAAAGCTGTGCTTAATAACTGCAAGGTTTGTGTTAACAAGATGTGATGCTGCCTGCCTTTCAGAAAGCTGACCTGGCAGTGGCAGGCCTGACCATTACTGCGGAGCGTGAAAAAGTGATCGACTTCTCCAAGCCCTTCATGACGCTCGGCATCAGCATCATGTATCGCGTCCACCTGGTGAGTTACCTCGCACATATGCTCACACCAACTAATTGTATGTAGAAACACAGTCTGCCTGCCATGTTTAATGGCTCGATAAAGGATTGCTCCCTGGTCGTCTTTCCCTGCTGCTTTGTCGTGTCTTAGATTTGCTAAATCTCTTCTTCAGCTTCCCCCCCCCCGGTGGATCCTTTCTGTCCTGTAGTTTTCAGTTACTTTTCCCCTCATTTTTGTTTTCCATGGTTTTGCAATGCTCCTCCTGCTTTATTCCTATTTCTCCAGCTGTTTTGCCTCTTTTGTTGTGCATTTAGAGAGTATACACTCCTTTACAGCTCACCTCTGTTCTCTAATTTGCTCCTTCTGTTCCTCTGACCCCCATCCCAGCAGCGCCAGATGGCGTGTGTTTGTGGTGTGAAGATTCTGATGAATGTAGCGGTTTCACAGTTTTTTTTCTGCTCGCTGTCTGATTAGGTACAGCATACGTGTTCACACGAGCCATGCCGTCCATGCATAGCGGCGTGCGAGCCCGAGCAAGAAAGAGCAAAATAAAAAGTAGTGCAGGTGGAAATGAGCCAGTGTGTGCAGAGTCAGTGGCCCATTAATCATCAGCCTCCACCCCCCAAAATCCAAGGTGACACTGCAGGGCCCAGTGGCACTGGCCACAGTCCACATTGAGGTTCTTGCACGTGCACAAACTAACATTACTGTGGTGTCCCAAAGGGGCGTTTTCTCTCGCTCCGTTTGCATCTCGCTTTTGTCCCCACGTCTTTGAACGTTCCCATGGTCTTTGCTCACTCCAAGAAGCTATGGCTGTTGGAGACTCAATTGAACACCAACAGTTGGAGAGAATCAATCAATGTTTGCAGCAGGTGCAATGTTAAATGGGCTACCAGGCAGCGCATGACCCCAGAAGTGGGATGCCGGCACAAGGCTAGCAGCAGGAGGAGGAGGTGATGTGTAGCTGCCACCCCTGAGGTGCTGGCACAGTCAGTGAGTCAAACCTGCACACACTTGACCCACTTCTTGCTAGATTTTTTTTACCAATATGTCAGTAAAATAGAAACAAACAAAGCCATGTTTGAAAAGGTATGTAGGAAAAAAATGGAAAGAAAACCTCTGTCTTTGTCTCCCTTGCCATTCATTTCCTTACGCTTTCGTTTCTTCCATATAACCCCTTGGCAATTTCTTAAATCTGATTCACAGCAGCCCCTCAGCATGCTCTGAAATTCAATATTTGAATTTCTTTGACTGCACTTATTTAGTTCTAGCCCACTGACTATTGATCTGAGCCACAGTGACTTCTACAAGGGGGTTGGCTTCTTATTTCAAACTTTAAATGAAAATTTCAGCCTGATCGATAAGAATAGCGAATCCTATAAAATGAAATTGTCTGCAGGGTATTACCATTTAATCTTTGTCAGTGTGTATGTATTACATGTCAGTCTTACTCAAGCACAGTCTGTTTTTCCTCACTTATTGTCTTTATTCTGCTGCTATTGTCCCAAATGGGAAGATGGCTGGTTCCATTTGAAGCAGATTCATTAGTTCAGACAGAAACCAAACACAGCCAAAAGTCCACAAAGCTAAATTAGAGTCAGACAGGCAGAGGCCGATCGCGAGCATGGGATCATTCAAGAAGAGACTAAAGATTTCAGAGCCCAGGCGAGGGTCAGGGCAGGCAGCAGGCAGCAGGCAATCAGGCAGCAGGCAATCAGGCAGCGTCAGAAACAGAAGATCAGGTCCAGATAGAAACGCTCACTAATGCAGGCAGGGTGGCACAAAACAATACTCGCACTGAGTGAGGCTCTGTGCAGTGCTTAAGTTATCGGGTAATGTGCGCTGGGGTTGCTGGGAGATTTAGTGTGTCTGGTACTCTGAGATGGTTTCTGCCAGAGACTAGAGGGGGAGACAGAGCTCTGACTCCTGACAGCTAAATGTTATTTTTGCTGTCATTTTTGGTTTAACTGGAAGAAGATACACATTTTCAAGTCAATATAAACTTCAGACAATTTATATTTTGGAAAAACATTTGATTTTTATGAAAAACGTTATCAATTTTAGATGATAATTTTAAATTTGGCTCATTTATTCGCTGTTTTAGGGGAAAAAGAACCAAATTGTTCTTGTAGTTTCTTTAGTCAAGTGTTAAAAATGTTTGCCTGCCCTACTTTCTGTAAAGTAGCAGTAAATCATAAACACTTGCCAGATGATTTTGCATCATCTTGTTTCTTTCGTAGAAAAATGAAAGACTTTGCATGTTGGAATCTAAGAGAACATAAATTTATAAGAGCACTTTTACTTTCCAGCTTTCTTTATTTGACTTTGTTAGTACCTCAAAAATTATAAAAGACAAGCAATTTTCTCTTTTCAATGAGTTTTGCTTGCAAAGTAAGGGCCTTATTTTCTGTGCTTGCCCTTTTTTTTTTTTTTTTGCTAAAATACATTTGGGAAAGCATGAAACTCCTAGCTGTGTGCCACATACAATCATGCAGTTGGATAAAATTGGACTGCATGCTGGTGTGATGGGTTGTGCTGTTGTAGCGCAGCAAGAAGGTTTTAGATCAAATCTCAGTTGGGTTCTTGGCTATGAAGAATTTGCATGTTCTCCCATGTAGATATGATAAAGAATGCACTTTGTTTATGGCCTTATATTGGTGTCATTTTTTTCTGTTAGCCTCAGTTCAGACATTTCAATTCCCCTGTGATCTACATTAAAAATTAAAAAGGCAGATTTAGGTAGCAATATTTTCAGAAAATACTACTCTTCAACCCTGAAAAATAACATGGATAATGAGCAATAGATAGATAGATATTACAAGAATACCAAAAAGGTACTTACATAGTGTCTCATTGCTTTCTTTCCTCCCCTCACAGCTAAGGTGTATCGGCAGGGTGCTAATGCACAAAAACCATAAAAAGCTTTTTTTACCTTAATGGCAAAAATGAATATTTAACATGAGAAAATGTAATACATTCAAAAAGGTTTCAAATTTGACTTTGATGTAAAATTTATAATGCATTAGGAAGGGAGAGGGGTAAGAAAATGTAAAAAAATGTTGAGTTTTACCTTTTTTATGATGTATTTTCAAAATTATGTTTCTTTTCTCTTTGCCTTTCAACGTTGACTTTGACAATATCTGATACTTTTCACAATCTTACCCCTAAAAAAACGTATCATTTTCATGAAATTAAACTCGTCTAATTGAAAAAGCAGATAAAGAGCCATTTGTGCCAGAGATTTATATTAAAGATTTTATTGAGGTGAGAAAGCAAATATCTAAAAGGATAGCTGTAGTCCACACTGCAAAGTGAAAAGCCTTATTTAAAAAACAATAAAACAAAAACACAATGCCCCTTATAATCTGGTCTTCCTTATAAATAAATTCCTTCTAGTTGTGTTTATCAACATCAAAAGATATATAAAGAAATGCAGTACTCTGTTAAAATCTCAGTCTGTTCTTTTTTGGTTTTGTTTTGGGGTGGGTGCAAACAAGGTTGGGTGTTTTTGTGTTTATGCTAATACGGTTAACATGTTGCAGTGTCTGACTGTGTTTTTTTTATGTTATTAAAAATGTTGAGTGTTAGCGTTATCACAGTAAGGTTTTTATTAAAGCGGTATGAAACTGTTTTTTAAGTTGTAAACAAGGTTGGATGTTATTCTGAACATGCTAACGTGGCTAACGTGTAGCTGTGTTGAACTGTTTTTTTACCTGTTACTAACAAGTTTGGGAGCTAGCGTAGCCACAGTAATGTTTGTTTTAGCGGATGTGTACCTTACTTATGACATAAGTTCAAAAATAAACAATTGAAATTGCCCCTTTAATTTCAATGTGCCCCTATAGTGCAGAAAATACAGTTTGTAGAAGTTAGGTTAGCTGAAGAATTCAGACAGGTCCTGATTGACCAACAACACAAGTTACTGACTCTGGCTGCACACGGGGACCCATACAAAGGCGTGTGGCCTCGGAAATCCCTCTGACTTCAAGTCAAGCAATGCTCAGAGTTAAATGTTGTTGTGAATATGACCCAGTGACCTCTGCCAAATCAACTCCTCTGCACAAACAGCCCCTGCAGTTATTTTATCATAACACAGCTGACAGCATCTGCTCTGACACAATTAGCAATGTGCACATCATCAAAGAGCCCAGATTAAAGGGCATAAGGCCAGGAGGGACGGGAAGAAAGACCACACGTAAGGGAGGAAGTGATAAACAGCTGGAAGGGAAAGCAGAAGGGGTGGAAGGAGGACAAAAAAATAAGGAAGCAAGCAGGTGTGTGCGGTGCTTAAATAGCACAAGGAAGTCTCCTTCAGTGAGTAGGTATTCAGGTAGACAAACTTTGTTGGGGGAGGCGGGGGGTTTGTGTGGTATGAATACCAAAAGACCCAATGACGGGTGGGGGGTGACATCCTTGACTGGATAGCCTCACGAGCTCCTTGAGCCAGCCCCCCTCCAGCACACACAGCCCCCCTTGCGGGAAACAAGAGAGGAGGAAAGGATGCAGTGGGAAACTGAGTGACGACAAGGACAGAACAAAGTGAAATAAATGAGTTCTTGATCTGCCTGTTAAAAGGGGAAAAGCGAACATAAGTTTACAGTAGCGCACTGCCTTTCTTTGCTATTTTATTTGTTGAGATGTTCTCATAAAAGCGGGTCTCTGTCCATACCATGTCGGCATTATTTTCACGTCCTTTGCTTTTGCCTTACATTGTCTCATTGCTTTAACACAACGATAAACCTGCATAGATTGATTCCTTGCCTCAATAAAAATAATTTACAGACGGCAGAAAAAGTGTGTGTGAGAGCTAAAGTAACCACTCGTAAACTCACATTTACTGCTCATTGACTCTGATCCATGCTGCAATAACAGTTTGGTTGTAGTGTGGGTTTTGTTGCCTCCCATCTCATCCAAGTTACACTGGCAACAGCCAGATTACAGTTAGTGTCTGTGTTCTTTCACCTGCTGCCTCTGGGCTGAGCAAACAAGATCCTGTTGCATGAAGCTGCCCAATCACGTACTGTATCTGCCCTGCTGAAGATGACTGACAGCACGGACAGCTGCTGACAGGATTTGAAACAGGGGCGCACACACACACAAAAACAAAGCTGCTGACAATCTGTCCCAAACCTGCAGGCTAGCCCTCCAAAACAAAGCGAGTAGACCACCTATTCATCTATGATAATAGTGTTCAAGCTAAATCCCAGACCATCTGGAAGTACTTGTTTTGCTATAACCTCTTCATTCAGGCAGCTTCTGTGCTCACTGTGGATGTATTTGCACTAAAAACAAATGTTGGGGAGGAATTTTCCTCTAACGATGTGATCATCACAAGTGCATTCTAGTGCTACTACAATAAGCAAAGCCCTTGTGGTGCCTCACCTTCTTTGCAACAAATCCAAAGATTTTAAACTATTTAACTAAGCAAAGATATGGAATATCCTATAAGTGGACAATTTTTTTTTTTTTAAAAGCTGATCTACTGGGATTTTCACCCACAGCTATCTCAGTGGTTTACAGAGAATGGTCAGAAAAAGAGAAACTAGTGAGCCAGTAAGCGGCAGTTCTATGGACGGAAATACCTTGTTGATGCCAGAGGTCAGAGGAGAATGGTCAGACTGGTTCCAGCTGATAGAAAGGCAACAGGAACTCCAATAACCACTGGTTACAACCAGCACCAGAAGACCACAGCGAGTGACACTCCTGTCAGCTAAGAACAGGAAACTGAGGAAACAAAAATTCACACAGGGTCACTAAAATTGGACAATAGAAGATTGGAAAAACGTTGCCTGGTCAGATTATCTTCCATTTCTGCTGTGACATTCGGATGGTGATCAGAATTTGGCATTGACAACATGAGAGCACGGATCCATCCTGCTTTGTATCAATGATTCAGGCTGGTGGTGATGGTATAATGGTGTGGGGGATATTTTCTTGGCAATCTCTGGACCCATTAGTACCAAATGAGCATCATTACAGCATCTTAGCATCCCTGAGTATTGTTGCTAACCATGTCCATCCCCTATAATGATAGTGTACCATCTTCTGATGGTCACTTCCAGCAGGATAAGGCGCCTTGTCATAATGCTGGAATCATCTCAGACTGGTTTCTTGAACATGACAATGAGTTCACTGTGAATTTGTAAGAATTTGTAAGAATTTTGTGAATTTGTAAGCTTTATATTTTGTTTTGGCCACTCTGCTGTTAAATGGTCTGTTGTGTTCACCGGACAGTCAGTAGTGCTTTGGCTTTGCAAAAATAATAGATTTCAGAAGAACAAAGAGAAGTGGAGTCTAAGTTAATCAAATTGTTCAGCTCTAGGGGAAAAAAAAATAAATAATGAGTGACTTGATTATTATCTTCTCGTTAGTCAGCAGGGGAGCCTCTTCACACATTTTAGCTGGTCCATTAATAATGTAGGGATTGCTAGAAAATTAAGATGAATTACTGAAAATGCTTTGAACATCTTTTTGTTTTATTTTTATCTCACTTTTAATGACTGTTAACATTTTTTTTCCTCAAACCCAGTTATGACTGAATAAAACTGAACAAGATTTGACTGCAGAGAAAATATGGTGACATGTTTTGCAAAAGTATGAAACTTTTCTGATGAGCCTCTGCGTTCACAAGAGTGCTCGCCCTATTCTCGCTTGCCACAATTTTTGCTCCAACATTTGAAAACTTTTTTAAAGTAAATCATTTAGAGCATCAAAGCGGACACTTTCGGAGCCGCAGAGCTCCCCGTTTTCCTTTTGTCCTTGTCGTTTTCTCAAATTCCTCCTGTTGTCTTTATTTCTGAGCTTCTCCACTTCACATACACTTATGTGCCATCTGTTAGGTAAGAGTCCCACTTTTCTGCAGCTCTCTTCATCTTGATAACAGCACCTTGGTGGGAACTTAAAATGTGAGTACACAGGGCCAACCATTCTCAAAATGCTGCTTCAGCATGCACCAAACTGTACGAGCAAACAGCAGGACCCATGTCAGCATATACTGCTCTTACTCCAAAGGCCGCTCAGCGGTTAAAGAGTCTTTACAGCACCACTCTACCTCCAAGAGGCCATTGTGTGTGCTTGAGCTGTCTGTTCTATTTTCAGTCGGCTATCATCATTATCGTTGAAAGCAATTACATTCTATAGATAGATTGGCATCCGTTGTGACTGGCAGTCGGATTCATTGTAAATTTGCTCTGTTCTGCAGCTTTCTGCCCACTCCAATATGCAACCGATTAGGCACCTGAATTCATTTTCATCTCTGAACAACTCCAAATGGGAAAGCAATCCTCCAAAGAAACGCCCATCCAAATATTTTCTCTCTTGTCGTCTCAAATTTAATTTTCAGGACCACAGAGATGCATCACTGCAGCGTTTAACTCCCCCCCAAGGAGCCCTGTACTGCAGACACTGCTTGAAAAGGAATTGTTCACTACGGTGTTTACCCTATCACTACAGAAATGGAGCATAAGGAACTTGAAGCTGAGTGACTGCGTTTACCTCATGACAACACTCGGACAGTTGGCTCTTTGATCACCTCCGCTCTACAACTGTCCTCCTGGCCCCCACAGCCGCCTTCATTTTACAGTCATTAACAGATGGTGAACGTGCATCTGTGTGTAAATGGCTAATGTCCCCCAACTGACAGACTATAAGCTGACGATGCACAACGGAAAATACAGTATGATCACGCGCAAACATACAAAAAGACTGTCTGACACATCAGCAACTGCCTTCTGTTTAGAGGAAAAAGTTGCTGGATGTTTATAACGAAGTAGCCTCCTTTCACTGTTATTTTATCTATTGTCTTGTTTTATTTTGGCAGTTTTATGACTTCCTTCCTGCCCAAGCCAAAGCTTTTCACAATGTTCCCCTCATTTTCTCTAAACTGGGCCACTGTGTACCCCCAGTTATACTGTAAGTCAAGTGTAGGTCATGGAAATGAATTGGTAGTTAATGTGGCTGGACTGGTATAGTTGATTATCTGACCTGTTTTCCCTTGTGGAGAACTGCCTTGTACAAAAATACTCATGGTTTCGGTTGTTTTCAATATTTAGGACCTTGCAGGTCCCAATATTTCATGTAGCTTTATTGCATGTTTTATATTTTGGAATTATCAGGACTAATGTCTGAAAAGGAAAGTGCCTTCTTTTCGGTAGGATACTGGTGTGATGTTGTAAAGCAGCTGGATGGCTCGGTTGGCTTCATCTAGGACTGGCACATGGGAAACCAGGGTTTTTTTTCTCCCAGTGGGTGCAATGATCTTATTCCAGTGAGGGTGCTTAGGCAAGACCCTTCATGCTGCTGCCTAGCTATTGCCATAGGAGGTCGGGCCTGTGCTGGTCCCCATCCCGGATAAAATACATGGTCGTGTCAGGGAATTTGGCGTAAAAATTTCTGCCAAACTAAAATGCATGGATCATTGAAAGCTGATTCACTCTGGCGACCCCTGAGGGGGTACGCCAAAAGGTGAACAACAACTGGTGTGCAGCTCTGTTGGCAACTCATGGGAGACTGAGCTGGTGCTCTCATACAGTGTTGATCTGAATGTTTACATGCAAATGAGATTCAAATAATAATAGTGCTATCAGTTCATGGCAGAAAAGTCTCTTTTTATCACACCAGAAGCACATTATTTACGGTCACAGTTACTTTTTTTCCCCATGTTTGCCAAATGAAACTAGACAACAGTGAATTTTGGCATAAGTGTCAACCGTATGAAGAAAAATCCACGGTTTTTCCATGCTAATAAGTGTATTATCACATTCAATTGTTCACATTTCACATTTTATTCTTCTTTCAACTAAAACTTGTATTGGTTTGATCCCTGGGGTTCAAATATGGAATGTAACGGTCACTTAGTCTGAGCTGGCTGTAATGATTTCAGCTCCCAAGTTTGTGTTTTGTTTTCCAGGGACGGAGGCCGGGTTACTTCTCCTTCCTGGATCCCTTCTCCCCTGGCGTGTGGCTCTTCATGCTTCTGGCCTACTTGGCTGTCAGCTGCGTCCTTTTTCTCGTTGCCAGGTAAAAAGCTCAGTCTCCGCAGATGAGACGGGGTGTAGAGAACGAGAAACCAACAAAGGCTTCTGAAGAGAGTTTAGACATGAAAAGGTTTGTTTGTGGGACGCATGCAGCAGGAAACAGGTGTCTGCTCTCTCGCATCTCTTCGGCATCTGCCGTTGATCTTCCACATCACAGTGAAAGAGATGCATCTACCCTCCCCTCCCAGTGGTTGGTCCCTGGCACCACACTGCCACCTGCTGGCCAGGGATGGAAGTGCGGAAACTGAAATGCTTCATAACATTAGAAACATCAAGTCACAAAAAATAGAAAATTACTCTACGCCTGCTGATTTAATCAAGATTCCAGATTGGTAGACTTATTGCATCTCTAAAGAGAGCTGTACGGGTGGCTTGAAGCTTTAATTGGCACCCTACTTAAAGAGGTTGGGAGATGCAATTTAATCATTGTAATTATGCTTAAAATCAAATGCGCACCTCATTCTTTCCTACACTTGCCAAGAGAAGATTAAATTGGGCAAGAATTGACTGAAAAATGCTTTTATTAAAAAAAACATGTTTCTTTGTAATTTTCTAACAAAATGACAAATTTAAATACTCTCATTAAGAGTCATTAAAAGTTTTGACTGTATCCTGGAAAAATTCTCTTTATTACATATTCCTAGATGTGAATAGAATATGCAGGAATGAATGGAAGTCACTGATGGAAACTTTAAGCTCAGTTTATTGCTAGTCACCTCATCCTTCAATCCTTTTTGTCTCTTTATCCGTCTGGGTTTTCCCCCATGCTCAATCCATTTTTCATGCCTGTCGATGTTTACATAGCCTGTTGTCTCTGCATCCCCAGACTGACGCCGTATGAGTGGTACAATCCTCACCCGTGTCTGAAGGGCCGATGCAACCTGCTGATCAACCAGTACTCACTCGGCAACAGTTTCTGGTTCCCTGTTGGGGGATTTATGCAGCAAGGGTCCACCATAGCTCCCAGAGCTCTCTCCACACGTTGTGTGAGCGGAGTATGGTCAGTATTCACCATTAAATTGTACTTTAAAAAAAAAAAGAAAGAATGAAAAGATTTTTTTGTTTGTTTTTGTAAAACGTTTTGATTAAACTGATTTTTTTTATTTTTATTTTTAGTAGTAGTAGTGGTGATATTTTGTTTTTAAATTGCAGAAAATGCAACTTTCTGCTGTTAAAGCATGTGGCTGGAATGTTTAATGAATTTGTCATCGCTTCTACCTGTTCACCGAGTTGCAGATACGAAAAGTTAATCTGTGCATCTTTCATGGGTTTGAAAATGTTGACGTCTCTGCAGTTTTCCAAATCATAAAATCCTAACTTGCTGTCCAAGTGACTGCTTAATAACTTCAATCAGTTTCCAAGACATCATCTGTCAGGAGAGTGGTGACATTTGTGTGTGTGTGAGTGTGTGTGTGTGTACACTCAGGATAAAAGACATTGTCCACGTCTGCATTTTAGTCACCATCCAAACCGAGAATTCTCACAAACACCCACCCATACTGCGAAATCCTCTGTAAATCCGGTTGTGCGTTCTCCTGCAAGGTGTGCGATTGCACACTTTCATCTGAATAATCCATCTCCACACAGCCGCCTGTGCATCTACATGTGTCCGTATCTGATTACATGTGTCATGGATTTGTCTCTTCACACAGGTGGGCCTTCACACTGATCATCATCTCTTCATACACCGCCAATCTGGCTGCCTTCCTAACAGTGCAGAGGATGGAGGTGCCAATAGAGTCAGTGGATGATCTGGCAGATCAGACATCGATAGAGTATGGCACAATGCACGGAGGATCCACGATGACTTTCTTTCAGGTGAGAGCTGACAGTCGGCAGGCAGCAGCAACCAAAGGTTGAACTAAATTAATCTAAGACTATTTGCAAAGTGTCAGACATTTGCAGAAACAGTGTTGATCTGATCTAGAAGGGGAATTAGACATTGGGTTTATATTGGTGCTGTCAATCTATTAAAAAATTAATCAGATTAATCACACTTTTGGATTGTGATTCATCGTGATTAAGCACAATGTTTTACTAGGTACATTTTTTACGACAATATACGGCTTTTGAACAAAAAAAAAGGCCAGAGAGAACATTTTTCCTTCATTTTTATTATCTAAAATGTTCTAATTTGTAAAATGTTGCCTCTGATATCCAAGAAATGTAATGAAATGCTTGATTTCCATCATTTAAGTACAAAGCCAGCTTCTTTTTACAGATACTTTTCAATCTATTACACAATAATTGCCCAAACATCTAAATTTTGAAAAATGTATTTTCTATTTTTTTTAACCCATTAATCACTGAAATTGGGTTTAAGCTGTTGTTTATATAGATATCATTATATATTACACATATCAATTTGTATAGACAAAATAAAATTATATAAAAGCAAAAACAATGATAAAAATGTCTAAAAAAATCCAAGTGAAGTTCCACTTAATAATTATGTGTCATAAGTTTTATGTTTGTTTTAAAGTCCCACTCCAAACATATTTTTTTTTCTTTCTTTCTTTTTTAAGACATATTTTGGGTTTCTGGCTCAAAACTGTACTGCTGGTTTGATCCAATATTGCTCGCCATTATTTTTGCGCCGACAGGCAGAATGAAGTCCCAACAGTCCCGTCCACAAACTAGAATTATATTTCTAATGAGCTACTGCTGCTGGGCATAAAATATGTCTTAAAACAACCACAAAGACTTTTTGATTTTGGATAAAAACTGCACAATCATAATTAAAAGACTACTGGGAGTGATTTTCCCAATGAAAAAACATTTGGTTGCCAAAAATGCCAAAAATGTTTTTTTTTTTTTTACATTTTTTTTTTTTATGCATTTATCTGTGGATATAAATGTTGAGAATGCTGAGAATAAATAGTTCAGCTGCAGCAAAAAAAAGAATCGGCAAAAAAGTACCTGAACAAACACAGCCTATCACAAGTTAGTATATCAAGCTTTTTTCATAAAAGTAATATTTTAAATGGATGGTGCAGGAAAAGAAATGTTACAAGTACTACATATGTTTCTTTTTCTTCTGCTTTTTTCCATTTTAGACAAAAAAAACAATGTCTTTACTGTACAGTTATGGGAGATTTCATTCTAATGCAACAAAGTGATCAATAAAAAATGTGTTAAATTCAAATAAATTGAAGTGAAAATGTTTTTTACTTAATCAAAAATATTATTTTATTTTATTAACACTGGCTGGCTGTACTAGAGCTGTCAACATTAACGCGTTAATGCACGCGATTATTAAAAAATTACATTAATTACATTTCGCGAAGTAACTATCTTCCACCGGTTTCATGCATCCACAGCGCACATCAAATTCTGAAAGCACACTCTGTCGTGCACAATCACGCTTATAACATGGTCACTCACAAAAGAAATACATATTCGATTTTCAGTAGTTTATTATTGGTTTTTATTTGTTTTGGTTTAGATCGCTTTTTTTTTTTACAAAAAGCAGACGATTTGATGCATGGTGCGGCCTGTTGTCACGCTAAGAAGTCAATTCAGTTCAGTAATCAGTTCAGAGAGAAATTTCACCTTTTCCAGATCATGAAGGAAAATTTGTTTTAAAAAAGCCTGCATTTATATAACATTGTGACCGGAACTTCTTCCCCGAACACCAAAAGCCAATCAGGATAGCGTATTCACCCGGACCCTTTAAAGTGCAGAAACACTTTATTTGAAAGCTGCATATTGTCATATAAAATGTAACTTGTAAAACATTGCGATTAATCGTGATTGATTACAACCCAAAAGTGTGATTAATCTGATTAATTTTCAAATCCATTGACAGCACTAGTGAATACACACTGATTTGGTCCTGAACTGTCTCTTGGAAGCATTTCTTTTTCTTGTCAAGCAGGAATAGTGAGCTACAAAAAAACTGGTTTCAAAAAGATTTTGGACATAAAAAAAACTTTTTTTATATTCTGTAATTATTCTGTGATTTAAGACATAAAATCATGGAAACCTAAACTTTCTTAAACTTTAATGACATGCATGAAAGAAAAGTCTGCCTTTTTCTTGAATCACATAACTTTTAACTACATCCGTTTACAGCCTACAGAACACGCGCAAGCATGGCTTCTTTTGAAAGACGTTAGTGATCAATGAGAGACATGACCCGTGTCCTCTTTTCTGTTCTTACTGTCTGCCTCCTCTAACGGCAACTTTTATCTGCTTCACATCTGTTATCTGCACAACCATTAAATATCTGTCTCCTTTTGGGGAACGAGGCACTGTCCACATCACATGCGGCGCTCCTTCATCTTTCAGAAAAGTTGACCTCAAAAGCCGACTGAAAAACATTGTGAGAAATAGATGCCGTTACAGGGGAGAGGACAGTGAAGGATGATATGAGAGGGCTGGAAAGGAAATGTTACCTTTGGACTCCTTGGTGCTTTTATTTTCACCAGACATTGAATATATGGTCAAGAGGGCACATCATTTTTAAGGAATTAAAGTTCAATTTTGCCTTTTTTTTTCTTAGCACAAATTTAAAATGCCAGATATCTAAAAGCTAAACAAAGACATGAGCAGAGGTTGTGCACATGCACATTTGCAGCTTATCATCTGCCTCTGCTGTGCAGAACTCCCGCTATCAAACCTATCAACGGATGTGGAACTTCATGCACTCAAAGCAGCCCAGTGTGTTTGTGAAGAGCACAGAGGAGGGGATCGCCCGTGTCTTGAACTCCAACTATGCCTATCTGTTGGAGAGCACCATGAATGAGTACTACCACCAGAGAAACTGCAACCTGACGCAGATCGGAGGACTGCTGGACACCAAAGGCTATGGTGTTGGCATGCCATTGGGTGAGTAGAAAATGATACATGGGAGAGGAACTCAAAGTGACAGAAGAAAGAAGGAGGCGTTCACTGATAAAGTCAGAAGATAAAATATACTTACATCACTCTTAGACAATTTACAAGAAGAGTGAAGGCTCTCTTTAACTTAAGTAAACTGTATATTCCACAGGGATGCTGGGATAGATGGGAACGAAGCACCAATGTTACAGAGTCTATAGATGCAAAAGCAAAATAATGGTTTTTGGATTTTTTTTAATCATGCTAAATTGGAGAAACCTGTAAATCTCTAAAATATATATATATATATTTTTTTAGAAAGAAAATGTCTGATACTTTGAATAAGTAGGTATTATCTGAATAAATCAAGCCATCTGAGTAAAAGTAATAGATCTACTTACACCTTAAAGTTTGGCTGCAAAAAGATATCAAATTTTAAAATAAAAAAGAATGATTATCAATCCTTGAATGTTTAAAAAACATGTAAACCTTCTTCACTGTGACTTCAAAATGAAAGAAGTCATTTTTTTTTCTAATTTCTAAAAAACCTTGACTGTATATGGAGAACTGGACAGAGTGAGTGTGAGGTCTCTCATAAAAAATGACTTACTCCCGGTTCCAATCAAATGAAGTCAATTCAGTGGCCATTTTTCCATGATATGTCTGTCGCCATGTTGGATACAGACCTCCCCGGTCAGTCGTGATTTGTTTGTGTCAATCTTAGTCTACATTTCTTTGGCAACGACTCCCTCTAATCAGTGGTGAGCACGTCAGAAAGCCACACTCCTTCCAATAAAGAGAGCCCAGGAGAATCTGTCAATCAAATACTTCAAAAATGTTGACTTCTCTACAAAAATCTGTGAGATTTCAGCTTTTTGGGACCAGCAGGTACTTCCTATTTGGAACATGCAAGGGGAGAGATCACTCAGTCCAGTCTTCATGTACAGTCAATTCTAAAAACTGATTTCATGATAAATCAGGATTTCTAAAAAGGGGAATGTGTTCTCATGAGTTCACTAAGAGAAATGCTGCCACAAATGGCTCTTTATCTCATTGGTGCCTCAGTCACCAAATCCTTCTCAGTCTGCAAAATAACAGACAAAAGATAAAGTTTGAACCCTAACCCTCATCCGTGCAGCCAATGCTGAACTCGTTTCTTGGCTTTGGTGTTTAGAAAAGTCAGTGTGACTACTCTACTAAATATTTTATTTGAATCATAGAAACCAAAATACATGGGTAGTGTCTCGTGTCCTGTCATCGCATGTCCTCCGAGGATGTAAAGCACCGAGGACAGTAGGGAAATGAAGGCTCATGAAGTGTGCATTTCCTCCCTGACACGCCTGCTTTGATGTCACAGCTGCTGTCCATACCAATCACACACCACAAAGCAGTCACACCAGGTAGATACGCCCCCATAAAGTCTTACTAACCATCTCAAGAACTCTAGAACAAGTTTTTGGTTTCTTCTTATTTTAAAATCAGCAAGAGAAATAAGGAAGATACTAATTTACTTCCCTTCTACTCCAGTTTTTCCCTCCTGGCTGAGGTTATTTTAACCCTGGTATGGAATGTGAGGATCCTTTGGCATAGTTGTTTTTTTCTCTGTATGTGACAGGCAAGGTTGTGTGCAGTTTAACCTGTTATTCTTGCTGCATGCTCTGTGCCTGAATCAGAACAGCTGTCACAGACATGTTACAAGACAGAACCAGTGAAAGCAGTTCAGGTTAGACACCTAATAGGAGGCCTTGTGCTTGAACTCAGCACAATTGATCCCGATCCTTTAAAAGAGATCAGAAGTTACCTGTTTGATGTTTAGCTGTAATGACTCTGTGAGGAAAGGTAAGTTATAATGAACTAACAAGACCTCTGACATGTCTTGACTGTGACTTATTACGTCCATTAGTTTATGATCTGGTGTCATGTGGAGGTAGCGGCTGGCTATTTATAGGGAGTGAATAATGAGCTGCAGCTTGCACTCTGTCTGTGTGCACACCAGGAAATCCTTCTCTAATCAAGAACAGTCAGAAAGGATATGTAGCAGAGGAGAGTCTTTCTTTGCCAAAGGAGTCGCGTAAAAGATGTCAAACAAGACCAAAACCTGGACTACCGCCATCGCACAGATAAAATACTATATGTTTTTATGGATGTAATATGGTTCAGTCTCCAAACATAAAACAATACAAATCTGGGGCAAAAATTCTTCATTTTGCGCTCCAAACAACCTTTTTTCCAACTGTTTTATCTTCTCTGAATCACACATGGCTGTTCTCGGTGCAACCCTCACAGAACAGTCCTGCTGATGCCTAATGAACTGCAACATTAGGAGCATTACAGTATTGCGTTGAGCTTTTTTACCTGGCTGTGTACTTCAAATGATTATGTGTTGCTTTTACTGTTCAACCATTCATTTTTTATTTTGGGCTGTGCAATATATGAGGCTATTTAAGATGTTAGAAATTCTTATCCCCCATCTCTAACATCCCACTCTCTCATTTTCTCTTCTTTTTAAATCCATTCCAACAAGAAATGTATATTAATATAAATCATGTAAATAAAGTGGTAATGCTTCCTTCTAAAGTTCAGTACTTACTTATATAGTCCCTACATGGTACTTACAAGGTACGTGTATTGTTTATCCTCAAGTACAAAAAGTGTTTATATACTGCAGATATTGTGCAGTTATCTTTTTTTTTTTTAACTTGCAGGAGCAAAAATTAAACTGTCAAAGAAAATTATAAATATGAGGCTTTTCTTCAGCCTTTTCCTCCTTCCTCCCCCCAGGGTCCGTGTACCGTGATGAGTTTGACCTCGCCATCCTCAAACTGCAGGAAGATAATCGTTTGGAGATCCTCAAGAGGAAATGGTGGGATGGTGGCAAGTGTCCAAAAGAGGAGGATCATCGAGCCAAAGGTTTTTCTTCAACTAAAAAAAACGATCTTCATAGCCCACGTGTAGCCAATGTGTTCATTCTTGATCAGGATGTTGCCTTTTCCAGGTCTGGGTATGGAGAACATAGGCGGCATCTTTGTGGTGCTGGTGTGCGGCCTGCTCGTAGCGATTTTCATGGCTGTGCTGGAGTTTGTCTGGATGTTAAAACAAACACCAGGAAATGAGGTGAGAGAGAGGGATCAAAAGTACATTTCCGTCACCTCTTTTGCATTTGTTTCAATTTTTCCCCACGATGCACTGCTTCATCTGATATTTTTTTTCTCTGAGTTCATAAATTTGCGAAAGATCTAAAAAGTAATGTAGATAAAGCTTGACACTGAATTTGCTCAGCAGTTATTGCTGATTAAAGACCCATTCTAAAAATAAATTGTGTTTTGGGTATTTTTAACATGTTCTCATGATGGAGGACATATATGAAAAAACTTAAGCTAAAATTTCATTTCTGAGTATTTCTTTATTGAAATTGTTGTGAATCAGGAGCAGATGACTAATTCCAATTATGAAAATGAGCTTACTTGTGACATTGAAAACACACTGGACAGGCTCCCTGCATCACTCCATTCTGATACATCTACTTCTAGACGACTAGACCCATGATTATCTTCGTTTTTCTCATCTGGGCTGTTATCTGGCTCAAAACTGATCAGCTGGATAGCTCTCATGTTGTTTGTAATTTTTGTGAGGGGCTGTAAGCTAATGGGAGAGCATGTAAACAACGAGCTCTCAGCAACAGGGAGGAGAAGGGGGGCGGGGTTGCTTCACTCGTGAACGACTACGAGGTGAATTTCTATGAAGTAATATAGTAAAATCACCACAAGGAGGACGAAATTCACAGATTTGCAAAACAAAAATTTGCTTTAAAAAACAACAGTTGTGTTGTAAACGCAAAAATATATTTTAAAACCAAAGAAAAAGATATGGAAAGTAAACAATTCCTGTTTTCATTTTAGAAAGTGTTGTTTTTAAAACTGAATATTTTGTTTGAAATTTAAGATTTTTTTTATTTCTAATTTCTGAATTTTGTTCTCAATGTCCTGGAATAAATATTACTTAATAGAAAACTATACAGGTATCATAGAAAACTACACAGGTATTTTTATTTTGCCTAAAAATGGCATAATCAGAATTTAAAAAAAAAAACTGGTGGGAGCACTTAAAAATACCTTAAACGATAATATGAGTAAGACTTTAAAATATTGCCATCAATAAACAAATAAATGTAAAAGATGTTAAATAAATAAACAGGACCAGAAGAGACTTTGATATTTTAATTTGTTTACCATGAAAATGTTTTAATGTGACTTTTTTGTGTATTTATTGTGTCTGCTTTCATGCCTAGAATATAAATCTGATGTAAATAGTTGACTTCACTGTCTGTAAACAAATTCAGTCAAACCTCTAATTGTTTTCCATGTAGATGAGAACAGATGTTCTGTATGCAGTTTATGTGTTTTTTCTCTTTATTCCCTTCTGATAAGGATAACCATAAAATGTATCTGTTGTGTGTCTGTGATGTTCATCAGTCTGTCCTGATCAAGTCAGTCAGTCAGTGAGTGGTCTGGCATCTCTCCCTGTCTCCCTCTCTTACCCCCTCTGCACCCTGTCTCTTTCTTCCTGTGTGTGTGCTTGCAGCAGTCAGTGTGTGACGAAATGCTGCGGGAGCTCCAGGGCATCATTCTGTGTCGCGACAGCCTCCAGGTGAGGCGCCGGCGGACGGCGTCGATGCTGCGGCCGAGGCCTTTGCCTCTGGAGGAGCGTCGAGCGCGGGCTGCGGCTGTCAGCCTTAGCAACGGAAAGCTCTGTGGCGGCACCGGACTGCCCGAGCACCTCTCACACAGATTCACACAGGAAGCCGCCCTGGTCGCCAGGGGCTGCACCCATATTCGGATTTGCCCCGAGTGCCGACGCTTCCAGGGACTGAGGATGCGTCCCACGGGGGCTACAGGGATTCTTCCATCTCCCACGCACAGTGAGGAGAGCATAGACTGGGACAAGGCCACAAATAGCAGTGAACCTGAATAACACACGGGAAGTGATGCCAGACTGACTCTTCCAGCCGACACCCCCGTTGATTGCAGGGATCAAAGACAATGTGGTATTTTGATTCAGCCATTTGGAGCGTATTGTTGAAGGGCAGGACAATGCTTTGGGCTTTGCTTTGCCCTTGAGACAACAGTCCACAGTCAGTTTTTGCAATCTCCTTGGGTGAAGTTTTTCCCCCACAGCAGATGAAAAACAGATGAGTCTGTCTCATGTGGTCCCTGACGGCCCATTGCACTCTATGAAACAGGACGGACAAAAACAGCTACGGGGCATTTGTACTATGCAGTATTTCCAGTCAGTTATCATTGTGCCGTTGCTTTTTTATTTGATATTAATATGATTTTCTGTTGGAAGATTAGTATTGTATTGTATTTTTTCTTTTCTTTTTTAAATCTGTCAGTCTGCTGTACGAAGATGTATTGCCTAGAAACAGCTGGAGGAAGATGGACAAGCTATTGCAAGGTCATTCCTCAAAACCTTTTATTTTGAAAGTGCCAAAAACCATAAGTTTGACCTTGTGGCTGAAGACAGCACCGCAGCCTTGAAAAGACAACAGACTCGACCGAACTTAGAAAACATACAAACTTCTTTTTGTAGTGATGATATTCGATTAAAACATTTTTAACTGTTGATATCTCTGAAAGACAGCATTGCATGTCCAGAGGTGTTGGCACTGAGGAAATGATCTGCTGAAAGAAAGTACCTGACTACCTGCATCCCGACCTCCATTTATTTTTCCTTTTTTTTGTCTCTTTAGATTACTTGTTCTTCATTATTTATTCATTTTATTTTCATTGCACCAAAAAGCCATTTTCAGAATCTCTCACTGTTCAAACAGCTCACTCGTGAATGCTTAGGGGCCATTTTCATGGCACACATAAGCAGGGGTGATTTGGTTTTATCAGTGGATAAATCAAACCCAGCATTTATGAGATTTAACCAGAAGCATAAAGTTTCTAATAAAGCAAAGAGGGGTTATTTTTATATCTGCAGTTGACTGGGGTTCTTCTAAATGTCAAGACAGTTTTGCTTTTATTGATTGGGAAGTTTTACACACCATTTAAAGCAGCATGTGAACAGAAGTCTGCCCTGTCAGGCCACAACATTTTCTTACTTTTATTTAAAGGGGTGCGTTCATTTCTGAAAACACAGTCTTCATTGGGAATTATCCCACTTATATCATGGTCACTTACAAAAGCAATAAATATTAAATCGATTTTTAGTACATTATTCTTGTTATTTTTATAGTTTAATAACTTTCTCACAAAAGCAAACTATTTGATTCGGGGCTGATGCTTTCTTTAACCAATCGTGATGAGCAGCATAAATATATCACTTTCCTTTGACACTGCAGTCGAGGTCGGTCCCAGCTATGTTGCTTTTGACGTTTGACCCGTTGCCATATTACTCTGACAACGCTAAACCGTAATGAATGAAAGTCTGCTTTTGTGAAAAAGCGATCTATACCAATAAAATAACAAGAATAAAGTACCAGGAATTGATTGAATATTTTTTTATTTTCTAAGTGACCATGGTATAAGTGAAATAATGTCCTCTGAATTATCATGCACTTAGAATCAAACACACGCCATGAAAATCTAAACTGTCCGACGCGAAAGACGGTTGCTTTGCGAAGTGTAATTTAATATGCGATAAGAAATATATATGCTCTTTTTAAAATTAATTGTTTCATTGAAATTTGAGGTAAAATTGACAGTCCTTATACATATAAAGTATACATATAAAATTACATCAAAAAATGTGCTGGAAAATTTTATTTTTTGGGAGTGAAACTTTTTTACTGTAAATCCACAAAAAATCCATATTTAATATAATATTATTACTTGATATAGACAATATTGATTTAGGACACGTAGGGTGATTTGGTAAGTTTTTGCTCACAAAAATGTTAGCTTAAGATGCAAAAATATTGACATGAATATTCAGCATAAAAATGCATTAGCCTATTTACGCACAGACTTTTAACTTGGTGGAACGGTATTTCAAAGAATTATTTATTAACAAGGGTTGCAATCCTTAAATACAGCAAGTAGTCATAAAAGAAAACACAGATGGGTTGTTCTTGACATACATTTTTGAAAAACATCAGCAAAACTTCTTCTCGTGTTTTTTGATATTTCACAGAAGCATTTTGAAATGGACCATGGAAAACATGGACCAAGTTCTAAACAATGGGTTTTTAAGTCAAGTTTGGATCAAACTAATGAGATGAAGATCTCAGAAATGTGTTATATAAATAACTAGGATTAAATAAATAAATAGGATATGGTTTTGTAGGGTTAAAATAAATATTAGATCAGGAATAAAAAATAAATAAAGAAAAACAAAAAAATGATTCATTTGTTTAAACATGTTTTGCCCCCTTTGAAATTAGATAAATCAAAATAAAACCAACTATTTAATCAGTTAAATGATTTTTGTTTATAGTACATTGAGATCTCTATTTAAAAATTGAATTAAACAATTGTTTGTGTTTCCAGAATAAATTGTTTCTTTAGAAAAATAACCACCTGGAACAGAAATTCCTCTTCATTTTTGAAGGGGCTGCGTGAAAGCTGCTCAGAGTTGGGCCATAACATGCAGCAACAAGAATCAGAGGTTATCCACCTGTCTGCTGTCAGTAACTATCGCTCATAGAGAAGGCACCACTGCAAAACAACAGGTCGGAAACCAAACATTTCGTTTGTTTTTCTCTTGATTATGCTTCACTCACAAGTTGTCTTGTCCAAATGTGTGTTTTTTCCCACAATGAGCTAGCCTGAGTTTGTTTTATTATTTCATTGATCATAAAGGTTTTTTGGTTTTTTTTTTACAATGTTTTTCATCCCCCAAATAAAGCCCTTTAATGCTTATTTCAGCGAGAGAATACAGAAGTCCACAAATCTTTATGGTCCATCTTCACTTTCAAAAGAATGAGCATTTTGACACAATGTAGGTTATATGTTTATTTTCCTAGTGAATTGTTCAAATGCTAACTCAAGAGTAAAATGATGCAATATCCACATGTGAACATTGCATTATAAATAGTTGTTATCCATATATTGAATGTTACTAAAAAAAAAAAAAAAAAACAGAAAATACTCATAAGAGTTTTGAAGGGTCTCACTGGTCCTAATGGGAACATCTTAAGCTCTGAAAACACTTACAAGGCTGCTAAATCAAGCGTGCTTCGACTGAGATTGCCAATTACCTTGACAGCACGGAGAGCAGTGGAGTAAAGATTAAAACAAATTCCACTGAGGCTCCGGGCGACTTTCTCTACCAAACAGTCCAACAGTAGCTTCTATTTTATATATGCTTTCTATTGGTAGCTTACTTTCTTCCATTATAATTCATTTTTATTGAACACCCCCCCCCCTGTTTGGTTCTGATGTTGCTTCTTCCCTTCGCTCTTCTGTGTAAAGTTCCCATCTGTCTTACCGAGTCGCCTCTTGTAGTTTTCAGGTGAACTTGACTTTTTGTTTTTATTCTAAAATGCATTTATTTGACATGGAAAAATGATTACATGATGAACTACCTTTGTTGTTGGAGCAACCATGAGAGGAACTGAGTGAAATCAAGGAATTGAAAGCATCAACATCCTGTTTTTATTCCATTTTGCATTTGAATGTCCATGAATCTTTCAACAGCTGAGAATTTGTGTTTATAGAAAGCTTTTGCAAAGAATAATGACTTTTAATAACCCCATTTATGTACTGCACAAGTCTAAATTCTGTTGCAGTTGATTGTTCATTGTGATTTGTGGTGCACTTTCCAGCCTCCCCAGGATGGTGATGGATCACCTGCTTCCGATTTACCGTTTAGTGTGACTGCACTTTGCCTCTTCGAGTGCTGACCTTACCTTAACATCCCATTTCCTCAACGTGCACATGCTTGAGTATGAAATTGACACACAGGCCTCTACTTGTACGTCAGTGGATAAAGTTTGTCATTCTGGTCATCATCTGGTCCTCCCACTCCATAAATTAAGAGCTTTTCTGCTTCGCAATGTCTTGCTACTGATGGATTTATGAAGTCCATAATAGGTACTAAGCGCCTGGAGAGCTGCTTCAAGCTTTCCAAGTGGAAAGTAACATTTCTACCTAATAATGATTAACATTACATGCTCAAGTTCTCTGTTAAACCACAAAACCCTTCCTTTAGTTCATGTCGCTGTGCATGTACCCCTGCATTTACTGTATTCTGTTGTGCTCTTTTATGGGAGATGTTGAACTTATTTGACTCATTCCTCCTACCCTTTCCATGTCATTGTGAGATTATTGCTTTGTCCTGGCTCAAAGCAAAACTTCCAAGGACAAGATCATTCCCTCTTCGAATCCTCAGCACTAATGAGCACTGGATCAGATCATCGCCAACACAAACAACAAAATTCACAGCAATTCTGATGAATACCTTTGTAAGGATCTTTATTTTTTGCATTTGCAAACCTTTGTGTGCTTATGAAGGGGGTTTCGAGGTGTATGAGATGTCTACAAAAAAAAGATATTGTCAAGGCCGTTCCGACCTTCTGCTCACTGGTGGATGCTGAAGAATTTGACCAAAACATCTTGACATTGCTTGTCTTTCAGAGAAATAAAAATGGAACATTTATCTGTTGTGCTGTTTCTATATTCATGAGTAGTGCTGAGGTAGAACGGTCAACCTCTGAGTGGAAGATCGCAGGTTTGAACCCCGCATTGCTCCTGGTGATTATACGTTGGCGTCGGTGTTCAGCAGCGGAGCCGCCATCAGTGTGTGAGTGCGTGTGTGCATGGGTGAATGGGCGTGTAAAACACTATGGGCCTTCTGAAAATGTGTTCAGTGAGTCTTCACCCGCTAACCTCTGTGTGTTTGTTAACAAAGAAGAAAGTGACCAAAAAACTCAACTGGAATTTAGTGATTTTAATAAAAGCTGGATCAACTCATTCAGAGTAGTCTGGGTCGCCCGGTGAGAGACAATGCCCATAAAATGGATTCCACAAATATAGTCCCTGAGATGGGCCTTGTGTGGCTTCAGGCCAATAATTGTGTCTGATAAATCCCCCAGAAGCATTGATATCCTATATGGTCAAGTTTACAAAGTGTAAGTCTTGAGTGGTCAGTGTCCGTGTCCCTGCTTCTGCCAACAAAGGATGGAAGTTGTTGAATTAGCACTTCGGTTCCAGCACATTTAAAATATGACGTGTCTGAACTTGACTCAACCACTTTTTTTACTACAGTTCATCTTTTTGATCATTTAATAGCATAAGGCATATTTATAGCTTTCCACACAGAAGATCCCTCTTTTTCTCAATAGTGGGTGCATGGTGCTTATCTAATTCAAATGACTCTGGTGGCTTCAGTCAGTCCTACTAAACTCCAAACAAAGAGAAGCTCACACCCTCTGAGAACAATTGTTTCTTTTTTTATGAAGAAAATAGTGGCTTTCGGATAAAGGCCTCTTGAGTTAATGTTACATTTGGTTGTTAGAGCACAGTATTATCTTAATCTGTTAGTAAATGATTTATGACCCCACAGATGGGGCTGAAAAGCAGAAAGGCAATGAAAAAATATACAGAAATGGTGGCCGTGCATTAACTCTTTAATTTCGCTCACTGCAGGGGTTGAGAAGTATTATCAAAACAGGCATCTGAATCATGTCAACCACATTGTTAACTGTTGTTTTGCTTTTCCCTGGACGGTACCCTTATCTAAAGCGGAATATTTCTTCAGATTTATTGGTTTTTATTATACCTGCATGTTTTGTTTCCACAATTCTGCTCTGACACATAGCTGGCATGTTTAATGCAGGCAGATAATAAAAGGCTCAGTATTGTACAAGCCACTTTTCAATTTTACACCACACTTCTGTCATCTTCACACGCTATTGTTTGGGTTTAAGAATCCCCACATAAACATTTTGAGAGAATATACACCAAACCAAGTCATTGTGTGAGTATGGCTTCCATTAGGCCTATTTCTATACCACAGAGAATATGGTGCGTGTGTGTGTTTGTATTATTTCCTGTAAAACAAATTTCAACTAAACTGTGTATTTTAAAGTGAAGCTAATAAAACGAAAGAAATAAATGAGAAAATGAATCTCAAACTAATTTAAATTTTCTGTAATTCAATTTATCTTTAATTAGCTTTCATTTTCTTCCATCTCTATCTAGCTGTAAGATCAGAGCATCAAGAGTTTCCTGTTAAAAAAAAAAGTCAATGAGGTTATGATGCAGGATAGGATTTTCCATTTTAAATCTGAATATAATACTCCTCATATCTCTGTTGGCTTTCAGGACTGAGCCCATTCTAACTAGGTTCAGTGTGGATAAATGAGATAAATGCTTATAAATACACATTAAAATCCTATTTGCACCACCACAAGCCCGGTCCTGGGCTCTACCATTTACCTAAAAGATCTGAGTTGTGCAAATTTTCACTCAGGCAAAAAAAAAAAAAAAAAACTACTTCATCACCCCCTGTGAAATCTAAATTATGTTTCAATTGAATCTTATCCTGTTGTTTTATTATTTTAAGTAGAGATCATCATTACAATCATCATCCATTAAAATTTGAATTTTTTATTATTTGTGTGTCATCAATAGGTAACTCATGAAAAATTCCATGAATGTAAAAGTATTTTTTAAGCTTTCAGTCTGCATTAAAAGGATGAAAAACATTATACCATGTAGAAAACATAAATCTAACTGAAAAAATCTTTCTTGGAGCAACGGGAAAGACTATTAAACACTGTTACATTCAAATGCAAAATCAGAATAAAGATGGATCACTGAAAGAAATTAGGCTGAAAACAAATCTGCATTTGATGAAAGTCTTTCTTGTTTACATTATTAAAACAATTTTTGCATCAAAAAGATTTTTGGCTGTGGTGTTGTGACCAAGAACACTTGGGTCATCAATCCCATAATTCAATGGAAACCTTCTTTACCCCGTGAGCCACAGCTGCATGTCTGTGTGAATGATGCTAGTTACAGTTGGTGTGTTTTTGATTATTTTTAAGCACCAAAAACCACATGGTAAAGATTTGGCTGTTGGACAGATGTTCATTTATCTGACTTTGAAGTACTCTGTCATACACTAAAGTTCATAATTGATTTGATGTTTGCAAAGCTCCATGACTGCTTCATAGTTAGTAAATATCAGGTTTAGTTTCTATCCACACTGTGCTCTGGTTTAGGCCTGTGCAGGCTATACAGGTTGACAGGAGCCTCCCCCAGCTACAGGGCAAAGATGGGCGCACACTATGGAGGTCCCCAGTCCATTCAAGGGCCATACACTCACACCCAAAGGACAGATTGGAATCGCCAACTGTAACATTCACAGTATGTGCAATAAGCTTGATGAAACTCAACAGAGAAAAAACTGAAACACTCCACTAATTTACCGGTTCAGGGGCTCCAACGGTGCTTGTTGTTTTATTAAGTAAACATTCATCAGCCTTACAAACCCCAGTTGAACAGCTGCTGTGTTATTCTACATATATTAAACAGAAGCTACACAACCCACATGTCACAATTAAAGCAGAAATATAAAGTACAGAAAAGAAAAAACCTCGACCATAAGAGCATGTTGCAATCCTGCAGAGCAATCTGATGACTCCATCACTAAAGGACAGCTTTAAGGGCAATTCCACCATTTTGTTTATCACAATCAACCAATGAAATATGGTTTTGGTTTGTGGGAGGAAGCCAGAGCGTCTGGAGAAAACCCACGCATGCACATGGAAAACATACAAACATGTGTATGTGAACAAACTGCTGAGGTGAAATAAGCTTGTTACAGCCTAATACATCCAAACTGAGTCCAAAATGGAGTCTCAGACTGCGTGTATTGTTCCCTTTTCTAGATTCCAGTTAAAGAAATTAGATTGCTCTCCCAAAGTATTGACTTTAAAAATGTTTATGTTTATTAATTTTTTGATAATAATTATTAGACAGTTGTTCTCTTGTTTTTTCCTCGTGATGTGGTAAATATAGAACAAAACTCAATATATCAGTACTAAAGTGGTTTAAAACCTATTTGGAAAACAGGGGGCATGTTGTGTTAGTAGGTAATGTCACATTTGTGCCAACAAGGGTTATATGTGGTGTTCTCCAAGAGTCCATATATGTGTGTGGGTGTGTGTATAGCTCACACATTCCCAATGTTATCAGCTTGTGTTGCAGGTCTGGTTTGACTGTCCTTCTCTGGATCCACTAGATCATGTTCCCTTTTGTCTTTACTCAGCTCATCTTGTTGCAGCTGTAGATGAACAGATACCTCTTCCTGACACAGCACAGGACAAATTCATGTATCTGTCGAGTCATCCTTTTTAGTGGTTACCTCCCATATGTTTGTTTAGTTCTTTGCATCCATCTACTTTCTGTTGCTCATTTAAGACCAGGCCACAGCAACATATTTTCACATTTTTCAAAGCTGTAATACCTAAAATTGTCACTAGATGGACCACAGCAGTGAAAGAGCACAAGAAGCCTAGAAGGCATGTTTGCCCTTTTTTGTGTTGATTCACCATTTTTCTGCTAAAGATACTTTGACACAGTGCCTGAATCTTTTATATTGATAACTATGTTTGCTAAGTCAATTGTTCATTAGCATTTCTTTAGGAATGGTCTCTTAAACACCTGTCTACTTGTGAAAAGCTATGAGTTAAAGAATATTGATGATGACTACACTTTGAATTTAAACTTTAAACTATCTGTCTCTGAATGGATTTGAACCTTTGTTGGTTGTACTGTTTATGTACTATTTTTTGCTTTGATTTCTTGAAATAAACAATATCAAATCAAATCAAATGTCATCTCTTTCTGGATTTTTGTCCTTCTAATTTGATTTAAGTATGGACATTTAGTGTCAGGGACATGGTAAGGTGTGAGAGGTTTTTTTTTTCCTTCTCCACCAAGATCCCAAATGTTTTTACTTTTGGTTAAACTAAAATAGCTAGTAATGTTTTTTTTTTATGTTGACATGTTGGTTGAAATAATAAACATTTTTCTGATCTGTCAGATATTGAAAAAATATTAAGATTAAAATATTTCTATGAGGAATCTTTTGTGTTATTGTACAACATGGCTTTAAAATGGCTTTTTGGCTAATGAAAGCATTGACTCGGCAAATAAATAAAGACCTGTTTAAAATATGGCTAATTCAAAATTCTAGTTTGTTGATAAAATCATTTACATGTTATATTCTTGGTGCAAGTCCGCAATGCTAATATTATTTTGACATGTGCAGAACTATCCAAAAAACTGGAAACGACTGGAGAAGAAGTAGAAGAGTTTTATTGTAAACAAACACGACAGCAGGTAACGAGAGCACGACCGTCTTCTGAGCCTGCTGTTTATTTTTATTTATTATTATTATTATATTTTATTTTTGAAAATGACTATTCACATTTCATTTTCTAAATATATGCGGCTGCACAGAACGGAGAAAAGGCCATGCTTGTAATTAAAGTTATGGTTATAGTGGTTATGCTTAGGGTTTGGGTTAGGTTTGGGTTAATACGTGCGACCGACAACAACATTTAACCTTATGTGCAAGCAATGTGCATCTTAGCTGTACTTTTTTTTTCACAAGCTGAACAGTATGTATTTTGGCACATGTTAAAGATGGAGAGACAGCAGGATGAAAATGTCTTCATTCCAGGTATATTTACAATTTTCTGCAGCGTTCCTGAGTAGATTAGAAATTTGCCTCTAAGTTGTGGGCGAGAATGTTGGTGCAAAAGTAAGCCTCTTCTGATATCCCAACATCCCTTTGTCTACGCTCTCTCCTGCTAGCTTACAGCCCCTCACAACCCCAACCTAACATTAGCAGTGCAACAAAATGTTATTTTGGAGCTATCCAGCCATGTGGGTTTGAGCCTGAAAATCAAGAGTTTAATGATTCATCAGGATTTTAATAAAGATATACAGTTCTAATGTTTTCTTTTATAAATGTCCTCTACCTACGTCCTGCCACTTCCTACCACCATGCTTTTTTGCACATCAGGCATGTTCATTTCTGCACATTTTACTCTGCGTATTTTTACAGATATCTTTTTATTTATTTGCACGTTCTTTTGTTCATATTGACATGCTTTATATTATACCTTTTTACACTGCTTTTGCACTGGAATTTGGACTGCTTCAATTTCATTGTTCACATGGGCAGCGACAATAAAGACATTCCTTTCTATTATGAGAAAAATGCAACAAGAATATGTTAAAAACATAAAAACACAATTTTCATTGGAGTGTGTCTCTAACCTGGTTAGTTCTGGAGTTAGTTTTGTGAAATCAGTCTGCTGCCAGATAAGGTTAAAAGCATAAAAGCAGATTATTATGGGAGTTTTTTCAACCATAATTCAAAGTAATTTGTAATTATTTGCTCTTGAATGTCGATGTGAATGCAGCCCAGATGGCAGAGTTTCTTCGGGAACGGTCAGATAGGAGGCGTACAGGGGTGAACGGAAGGGGACGTACAGGAAAGGCTCGGGCCGCATATACACGTCACATGGCCAGCAGAAAAGACTGGGCAATGTTTAATACCAACAATTATTTATTCACCCTTGTTCCCGTTTTGAATCGCGAAACTGGCGCACTTTCAAGTGTAACTTCCTCTCTGTCACCGCTGAGAGGTGTTTGTCGTCAGTCTCGCAGCCCGCAGAGCGAGGCTGACACACAGCCCGAGAACTTCCCGTCAAGACGCGGTACAAGCGAAAAGAGCTGCTGCTCACAAAAAAGGGGAACGACATCGGCGGTAGTCAGAAGTAAAAGGTGCGCCCGGGTCAAGAACGAGAACCTCTGGACGGGAAAAGAGCGCCACAGCCCTCTAAACGGTGGGGACGAGCCTGGTACTCGGCTAATTAGCCTGCATTGGTCCCTGCAGAAAGGGGCAGAGGGAGAGCGAGGCTGCTAGCTGGACTGTACGCCGCGACTGTGTTCATCCCCAATCTGGAC
Source organism: Oryzias celebensis (assembly GCA_014656515.1). NCBI lineage: Eukaryota > Metazoa > Chordata > Actinopteri > Beloniformes > Adrianichthyidae > Oryzias > Oryzias celebensis. The sequence continues at coordinate 64,407,062 of BNCR01000012.1, read as the reverse complement.
ATTTATCCGGTAAAACCGATGTTAATTATCCCGATGGGAGCCTTCAGCGGATAGTCCCCCGTCACCGCTTTGCCCCCCTTCGGACCCTGGCTGGGATACGCCATTCGGGCGCTGTCCTCGCAGGGGGGTACGAGATCCCAGTCGCTGGGTCGCTGTAACTCCAGGCGGCGGTTCGGTCTTCCGGAACCCCTTTCCTGCTTCGCCCATCTGCCTGGCGTTCTGGCCGAGCCCGAACATGGCAGGGAACCTTAAAAAAGGCGTAGGGATTATCGGAATGATGAAGGATGCCTTCCAGCCACACCATCACCACCTCCACTCTCATCACCAGCCGGGGGCCGTTGACAAGAAGACGGTGGAGAAATGCTGGAAACTGATGGACAAGGTTTGATATGCAAACGCATTAACTACCAATTAGCTGACTCCTCTGATAACCGGGGCAACTTCAGCTAAACACACAGCTAACTAGCAACGAGACGGCTAATCTTCGCTGTCTGCAGGTCTGATGATGCTAATGTTGAGTTAGCTAATTTAAAACAATGTTAGCTCACTTTAGCCAATTCTCTCACGTACGCGTTGTTATGTCTGTTTCTATTTTTGACTAACATTATCACAAGCACAATGACAACACAAGAAATGCTTGAACGCGAGCGTACGGGAGTCTTTAGTGGAGTTAACCTGGGGCTAAATTAATGGTAGTTGTTAAACCGTCAAAATGTTATCCAGATCAAGTATGTTCCGTACATTTGCTAATTTAATAACATGCAATATATTTGTATAGACGTTTCACAAATGCAGATTAGTGGAAGCAATTGCATTGCATTGACATGACTGCTAGCTTGGTGAAGTGTTTCCCTTTTCGCTATTGCTGAAAAGTCTCCACAGTCAGCCTTTAAACCATCGTGTCAAATCGTTGAGGCAAAACCGAAGCGTGTCCGTGTAACTTGTGCCTTTTTCACGAGGGAGACTGATCTCTCACGGTTTTACTTCTCAGAAAAAAGTCAAAAGCAGTTTGACCTCCAATTTCCTGTTAAACTGAACAGCGTTACGTCTATGCTCTTCTTCCTATCTGAGGCATGGCTCTGTCACTTGTTTTCACCGCACAAAGCCTCTATAAAAAGTAACATTAAATATTTAGTGTTTAGTTTGATAATTTTATAGAAGACACGTTTGAAACTCTGGCTAATTGTATCATAAAGGAATAAATACTTTAAATGTCATTGTAATCTTTCACCTTTTTTGTTGAAAAAAAAGTCAGTATGATTCACAACAATATCAATCATATAAAAGTAATATTATGTGCCGTGTAGCGAGACACAGAAAAGCACGTAAGAAGAGTTTTCAGCCGTGTTAAAATAAACGTTATTTCCATTTGCTCATCCTTTGCGTTGTTCCTACTATGTTTATCAGGTGGCTTCAAGCTACGGTTGCCACTTTTGTCCAGTTATTCCACTCCAAAAGCGAATTGTATTCAGACTGAGGAATCTCAGAGTGAACCGAAGCTCAAGGTTTGAACCAGAGTGAGCTTAAAGTGAACCAGTCAGTTTCCCCCGATAATCAGGAACAAATGTTCAGTCTGAATACGCGCAGGTGAACCCTGGTCCGTGACCAGAAACCGCTCTCTGACCCATCTTTTGAAGTGGTCTTCGTTTCCAATCAGACTCAGGTTCAGTTCGCGCTGAGATTCCTCAGTCTGAACACAAGTGCTCAGGGAGCGGAATAACTGAACCAAAATGGTCACCGTAGCCGCAAGTCACTTGATGTAAGCACATTAGAAATTAAGCAACCAGTGAGCTTTGGACATATTTAAAGCATTGATTGTTGTGTTATCAAAGAGGAAATAACTGGTCAAACTGTTTACTGGTTAGAACGTTTATTTTAACACCACTGAAAGAACTTCTTCCATGCTTTCTGTATCATGTTGCGCAGCACGCACTGCTAAATAAAGTAAAACAGGTTTTATTTTGAAAAATATACAAGATGCACTTAACACTTCCTGGTTTAGGTTTTTTCATTTGCCCCAATTTCCCAATAAAGTGCTCTGGCCCACTCCAACGTCTCATGCAAAATTTTGAAGCCAACTATATGGAGTTATAATATATAATATGGAGCACCACAGAGGCCGGACCAGACTGGATGCAGTGTGAGTCTCTCTCACACTTTTCAAGTTATGTAAAGACTCCTGTGTCTAGCCACCGCAGGTAACTCATACTGACTACAGTTTACTAGCGGTCCTCCTGCTGACAGCCTCTACCAACCTGGCGGACCTCTGAACTCACATAGGTTCACGCGAGAACCCCCTATTTAAATATGACATCATAGCGTAAAATAGGTTTTATTGTGAAAAATGTACTGGATGCACTTCACATTCGCTCGCATGGTTTCCAGTTCATGACATCAATTGCCCCAACTTCCCAATAAAGTGCTACAGTGCAGCTCCAGCGTCCGGAAAAATTTGAAATCAACGAAATGAATATGGAGCGCCGCAAAGACCGGACTAGATGCAGTGTGAGTGCCTCTCGCGCTTTTCATGTTACATAAAGACTCCGGCGTCTGCACCAGACCCGGACCGCATGTGGTGTGAGCCCAGGCAGGGTTAGTGATTTTCTATAAGGTAGGTTGATAAAACCACAAGTAAAACTTACAATATATCAAGATTACATGGCTTTAAACTGAGTTGCTTTTAAAACAAAAGGGGCAGATCCATATTTATTTATTTTTTTTGCAATGGCTGCATTTTCATTGCACTTCTTTTTAGGTCTTTCTATTTATAACTAAAAGGCACATTTAGAAAATAACCCAGAATTTTTCCACATTTGCCCATTAATTTACAGTGACACAGAAACAGCATGTGTTTGAGGTGCCATAATAATCATAATTTGCAGTTTTTACACCAACAGCCATAATTTGAATTTTTTGACTAATGAATGATTATAATCAGTGAATATTACATATTTAAAGTGTTTTTTTTTTTCTTTAGTTTCTTTAAAGTTTAAGTATGCTTTTGTTATTTCTATAGGTACCACATTTGATATGCACAGTTATTCCACATTGGGAATAAAAAGACCATCAGAGAACGTTAAAAAAATAAAGTTGTATCTACCACACCTTGCCAAAAACGTTCAGGAGGTGCAGAAATATCTGCTCACAGCTGAGGCAGAATTTCACCAACGTGAAGATGTCTTCATCTGATTAACCTTTTAAGACAGGAGCTTGATGCGGTAAAGCTAGACTTTAACAGGTGTAGAAGTGACTTAAAAATGTACCGATGTAGAAAAAAAGAGGAAGGAGACGGATTTTTGCTTGGAGGCGGTCAAGATTTGTCTTGCCAACAGAGGTCAAATCTTTAATATAAAGTGATGGTTCCATCCACAAGCACGCCCTCAAATCGCTACACCTGTCATTTCAGTGGTGACAGTTTTAAAACACAGGAATTATTACGTTTTAATTTCACCGTGGCAAACTTAGGTCTTTCAACGGTTTAGAAAATGAATGAATGAAAAATGAAGGAAGAATGTTCTCTCTGGCTTTTATTTTTTTTTGGTTCAAAAGCAGCATATTGTCATATAAAGTTTACCATATAAAACATTGTGATTAATCTGATAAATCACAATCTAAAAGTGTGATTAATCTGATTATTTTTTTTTATCAATTGACAGCACTAATACATATGTATATTTGATCTCTAAACTGAATTGGTCTTGTGAAAGTTGTGCCCAGCCTACAATTGCTTCAAACTGGAGATTGATTTTAAACATTGTATTAAAGAAAGTGTCAAAGTCGCATATTTTAAGTTTTGTTCAGCCTAAAAATAAGCTATGGAGTGTGATTTTCTTTTTAGTAACTTCTGATGTGTTGATGATGAGGTTTGAGTGCAATGGTCAATGAATGGTCTTTAGTGCAACATTCCAAATGTAGCGTTCTAACAGGGAATTGGCAACTCCAGGCCTCAAGGGCCACTGTTTCTGCATGACTTCCAGATGTCCAAGTCCTACTCATGACTTATTACCTGGTTCAGGTGAGTCCAGCCAATCAGAACCTGCCAGAGCATGGTATGCTGGAAAACATACAGGAATACGGCCCTCGAGGCCTGGAGTTGCCCATCCCTGTAAGGGTATTTTGGTATATGGGATTAATTTTAACACCAGCGAAGATGTCTTTTAAATGTTTTTTCAGTTTTTTCCATACTTCATTACTGCTTGCTAATCTAAGTGGCATCAGTGGTACTTTTGCCTTTTTGTGTTTGAATTTGGGTTGTAAAGAGATTTTAAAAACAGACTACAAATAAGAAAGGGCTATATTGATATGTATTCCTATTCATTAAGTCCATACTTAACATTAAGTCGTTAACACACAGACTTAGAAGCAAGCTTATTTTTTTTTTTTTACCTTTTGAAATGTTTTTTTCCCATGATGCCAAAGTGCTGACTCTTAAAAATGACTAGGAAGGAAATCTACAGCGACATTCTTGTGAAGTCGTTTCGACTGTGTTTCTTTCTTAAACACACATGATTGGTAAACGATAATTTGGCTTGATCTACAAAGAATGGGCCATTTCCTGCTGCTGACATGCAACTGTTCGGCCACTAGCTGACGTTATGTACGCTTGCTGTAAACAAAGGAGTATAACACCTGGTGTGTCCAGTAGTGAATAATTGCAACCATGCAGGATTTTTTTACAGAAGAATTTGTGCAATGATCTACACAGTATAGTGATGTGAGAGACTTGTTGACCATTGTTGAAGATCGAACTTCAGCAAATATTCTCAGACAAATGTTTCCAGGTGTTCAGACCAGACATCACTGTGTTCTTTTCACTTTTTTTTCTAGTTGTGGTGATTCAACCATCTGTTTTATTTAAAGGGCATGATCACATTGTGCAACAGTATGTATTGTCTGTTCAAATTTGCATAGCAGCCATATTCAAATGTTAAATAAGAAAAGGGAAAAAAAGAGGATGTGCCGATTAAAATGGGGAACTAAAAAAACACAGCAACGGCCTCTACAAAAATGTTGGAGGACCTATCTCTATTAGTATCAGCGAGCAGAAAGACAGACAAAGAAAACTGGTTTTAAAAGTTCCACTATTAATTTGCAAAGTTCAATTAACCAAAAATTTGAAAGAACTTAAAAAAAGGGAAAGTATCTTTGCTGTTCAGTTTGTGCATTGAATATGTTTCCTTGACTCTCATGTCACTGTAAGCTCAAGCTTTGGTGTTTTGCATTCTGTATAGGCTCTTTGGAAATGCTTTGCGTTTAAGGTAGTTGCTTTGAGTACTAATGGGCACTGTGTTATATTGTTCCATCCATCTACTTCCGCTCATCCAGGACTGTGTTTAGGTCTGCCATGTCTTTCCGGGCCTCCTTCCCCACTAGAGAATCCAACTCCTCACCAGGTAGTGATCAGTGCACAACTCTACTCCTCTCTTTACCCGAGTGTCCAAGACACACGGCCGAAGGTTGCCTGAAACGACTGCAAAGTCAATCATTGATCTCCTGCCGAGGGTGTCCTGATGCCAAGTGTATTAATGAAAACCCTTGTGCTCGAACATGGTGTTTGTTATTGACAAACTATGATGAGCACAGAAGTCCAACAACAAAACACAGCTCAAGTTCAAATCAGGGTGGCCTTTCCTACCAATCACGCCCCTCCAGGTGCTGCTGTCGTTGCCTTCAGGGCCATTGAATTCCCCCAGGAGCACGATGAAGTCCCCCGTTGGGGCACTTTCCAGTAGCCCCTTGAGAGACGCCAAGAAGGCCGGGTACTCCAAACTACTGTTCGGGCCGTATGCCGAAACCACAGTCAGAGACCTGTCCCCCATCCGATGGCGAAGGGACACGACCTTCTCGTCCACCGGTGTAAACTCCACACCAGCCCACCGCCTCTCACAATGCGCAACTCCAGAATGGTACAGTGTCCAACCCCTCTTGAGCCTAACTATATATACCTGGTGCCTCTCAACCTCTCGCACAAGCACAGGCTCCTTCCCTCCCAGAGAGGTGACGTTCCGTGTCCCAAAAGCCAAGTTTCATGACCAGGGCTTGGGCCGCTGAGGCACCTGCCACCCAAAACACATTGCATCGGCCCTTTCTGAGCTTTCCTGCAGAGGGTGACCCTACTGGAGAGTGATCCCACGTTGTTCCTTTGGGCTGGACCCGACCAGAGCCTGTGGGATGTGCCCCAGCCACTAGGCACTCGCCTGCGAGCTCTGACCCCAGGCCTGGCTCCATGGTGGGGCACCAGTGATGCCAATCTGGGCGACGTTACAAAATATTGGCACCACATACTTAAAAAAGAAAATCTTGACGTTATACAATGTGAGAAGTGAAATGTACAATTAAGAACAAGGCCCTGACATTTGTTTTTGTCTCTGCTTCACCTGTTCTCCTCAGAACTCCCTTCTCAAAGCTATCTGTATCTCATCATCCTTCCTCCTTTGTCTTTGCAGGTGGTGCGGTTGTGTCAAAACCCCAAATTGGCTCTGAAGAACAGCCCCCCTTACATCCTCGACTTGCTGCCAGACACCTACCAGCACCTGCGCACCATCCTGTCACGCTATGAGGGCAAAATGGAGACTCTGGGGGACAATGAGTACTTTCGCGTCTTCATGGAGAACCTGACTAAGAAGACCAAGCAGACCATCAGCTTGTTTAAAGAAGGCAAAGAGCGAATGTATGAAGAAAATTCTCATCCCAGGTTAGTGAAGTGGAAAAAATCTCCCTCTTTTAAGTCTACGTCACTTCTTTTCTCTTGAGGTATAACATCAGATAGATGCCTGATAACAAACACCATCCTTTGGTGTTATGAACATTGACTTGCTAAAGCTATACGAACAATGCCACCCATTCCTAGACTCTTGTATGGTTGCAGCTGAAAATGAGCCAAAACACAAGGAGAGACGTTTTGCGGTTTGAGCATGTGAGCATCTGTGGTTCCAATGGTGCTCATTCTACAGCTGCCTGCCTCATCAGTTCTGTGTTTCTTTATCTCAAACATCTACTTGACTTTGTCATATAGCTGTCACATTTGCAGGCTCTTCTTGCAGTAGTTTTTTTTTATTATAGAAATAGGTGAGCAGAAACCATTGCCAGTGCTCAAATGTAGTTTGAAGTTGGAAACCTGAAGAAACTGAAAATCACCCGGAACCACAAAATGTTAACACTTGCTCTAGATGGGTTAACTAGTGTTCACTAACATGTTTCAACACACTCCTTATGCATGCTATTTGTTCAACATATAAGTTATCACAAAATGCTGTTGGAACAAAGTCTGCTAATCTAAAGCAAGTTTTGTTGATCGAGTCCAAATTTATTCAGTCATCTTGAAGTCATGTCGTAAGTTAGTTTGTTCTTTCACAGCTGCAGTGACAGAATGGAATTAGCCACCCCTGGTGAGAGGAAGGTGCCATTTTTGCATGCAGTTCATCATTAGCAGCTTTGTTTGTTTTTAGCTGTAGCGACATATTTTTTTTGAGTGACATGTTTATTTTCACAACTAATTACTTTATTGCACAGAAGATGCTGAAACAGAAATTCCTCCTTGAAACAGGGGAAATGTGCGTATGCACACACACAAACACACACGGTAACACCGCATTAAATACAAAGACTGCTTTTGTATAAATGGAGAAGGCAGTGTTTGTGGCACTAACCAATGGTTTCAGTCCACTTAAGAATGCCGTACAATCAGCCAGTGATGTTAAAATGGCTGGGAACTAACTAGTATGTGGGAAGAATCGTGCCATAGCATCTATGAGTCGCTTAAGATTAAAATGATCAATCTCCAATAGTACAACAAATATTTGAACTCCGAAATTTTTCCTTAGCTTGAAAGCTGGTAGTTTTCTTTTTCTTCTTCTGTGAGACTCCAGCCAGTTTTGACGCTTGGTTCTTTCTACCTAAATGACTCAAACGCACCAGGGCTTGTTGCTTGGTACATTCATTTTTGAGCATTGCTTCTAAGTTCGTCATGAGAGATCTAGACTAAGCGTGGGTGGATGTGCTGCATTGTGTGCTGTGCAAACTTCTCTGTATTCTGTTCTCTAGAGAGCCTTTACTTATCAAGTCCCTCACTCTGCTATAAACTGCTTAATTTCTTCTTCCAAAGTGATGTTGTAGAACAAAACAGTTTCTTATTTGTGAAGCAACCCCACTGGATTTGAGGATTTAGTAGCAATAGTTGTAGATATGTTTATGTTAATACTGTCAGAGGGATCCAAAGAAAAATAATTACTATCTTTAATAGCAGGAGAAAGTGACAATATAAGTGAGATTCCTGTAAGGAAAAATATAATAATTAACCCACACAGCCTATAGTTGACTCAGCAGAGTCGGTCCTTCCTCCCCGTTTGCCTGACTGACTTCCTCCTCTAACGTTATATGCAGCTCAACTCTGACAACCTAAGACCCACACAGAGTCTTGTTCTTACTGGTTCTTTACTGTTCCCTCCTACCAAGTGTGAAACATTTTGTTCATTTTGTCATAAAGCTGAAGGAAATCTCAACCAACACTGCCTTGTTAGCTAAAAATACATAATTTTCTCTGCACTCAGCTTTCATTTGTTTTCCTTTTTATCTAATGTTTGCTCCTTTAAGTTGTGTGATAGTAGTTTGACTTTGATATTGTTTTTGTATTTTATATGAACATTTAGAAGAAGAAGACGAAGAAATGTTGTGAATGGGTTGTATTATAGTTACAGGATTTATTGGTTAGATATATTACACAGCGTGCAGTTTCGAAGTGATGTATTCTATATTAGAGGGTCGATCGGTGTGCACTCAGGCTTTCTCCACTCTCGTATAGGTCAGTGACATCTCCAGTTTGCTCTTAACCTTTTAGCCAGTTTTTCTTTGCATCTTGACCATTGTTGGTTGGTTCAGTTGGTTACAGGACGTTTTTAATCGAATTGACTTGTGGGTGATGCAGCTGCACAGTGGTTAAGTCTTTAGAAGGTGGTCTTGTGCCTGAGAATTATGCTGCTTTCGTAATTATGATTTCACTAAGCTCAGTGTTAAACATTCTGAGCATGAGATTTTAGCAGAGATTTTGTTGACCAAACTATTCTAATATGCAAAATAACTCCCAAAGACTTGACTATTTAAACTGGTAACCTGTTTGGAAATGGTGCCAATGTTTAGTTAGTGAAACTTGGCAAAGCTTAGTGAAACAGACTTTATCAGAGCTGTTATCATAGCGGTACAAAATACTGTAAATATTACACTTTTGTGTTTTATTTAGATTATAGCTGGAAAGTATTATTTTTAGTTTTTTCTTTCAAGCACAAAATATACAACAACAAAAATATAGTTGTTGTAAAAAATGCAAAAAGCTTTGATTGACTTTGTGTTTGGTTTTTTTTCAACTCAACTAAATGAGATATGATAATAAGAGTTCATTTTGGTTGATACAGTGAACACATCTTACCTATGCTTTGAACCTTAAATTGATTTAACAAAAAAAGGAAGATATAATATAGCATTGTTTGTTTATGGGTAAGTTATTTTTTTGTCACTACCTGAAAGCACAATCAGTTTATGATGTTACGCAACTGTACATCCAGTATTTGCAAAAACTTTTCAAAAATCAATTTCAAATTTTGTTCGCCAACCACAAACTATGACTTCCCAGTCTATATAAAGATGTCTATACATTAAGATCTATAGTTTGTCCCTGAGAAACCACTTCTTAACTTTGACTATCCGAAAATACATCTTATCAATACACAATCCTTTGTGGTTGTTAGGAAAAGTACTACTGGCTTTACACTAATGTCGGATCAAACAGATTAGAAGTAGAATTTTGCATGCATATCATTCATCCCCCTTTATCAGCAGCTAGGAGTTTTAATATAAAAATATGAATTACACAAAAGTTATTACAAAAAAAGTTCATGTGTGGCTGTCCGTGTACACTGCTTGTAACAGTGACGTGTAGTCAGGGGAGGCACGTGATACTGTGCCTCACCAGAAAAATAAAGCTTAAAAATAAACACATAAAATGAGTATAGTTTTTTTTTTAAATTTAAAATAAAATTTAAAAAAAATTTAGGACACTTTATTTTTGGAACAAAAGTATACTTTTCACTGGAGCAGAACAGTCAGAATTTAAAATATAAACTTTAATTGGCTCATGATGAAAAGAACATCCTCTTTGATTGTAATTAGTATGGATTTAAAACTCTAAAGAGAATTACTTCAGTGTTTGGACCGAGCATTTTGGTATTTTCTGGAGTTTTTTCAGCTATTTTTCCTAAAACAGCTACGGCAGTAAATCATGTCCTAAGTCCAGCAAACTCCATTATTCTAAGTCAACACTGCGAGTATTTTGCAATTCCTTTCAGATATGATAGTTTGATGTAAATCCACTTCTTGGAATTGACCATGTTGCAACAAACCCTGAGTGAAATCATCTATTGGCACACAATGAACACAGTGTCTGCAGAAATTTGAGTTACGCATAGAGGGGCAAAGTGTGACCTGCAGGTTGATCTGAATATTTTAGAACATAAAAGTTGCATTTATATTAAACCAAATGAGAGTCAATGCCTATAGAGATGTCAGCTATTTAATTGATTTATTTAGATCACCGCTCACATTAATTTGCAAATATTCGAAGTGTGCCTCCAGAAAAAACTATTCTAGGGCATTAAGTTGGGTCATTTATTTTTTTTAATGCTAAATTTTGTTAATACTTGCATGCATCCAGCACACAAACTTTACAAATATTCCTTTAAAACATTTTTAACATGGTAGGTTTATTTTTATGTTGCCGTTTCAACATTTTGGCTAAAAAAGAAAGAAAATTGCCCCCAAATGTTTTAATGATAAAATAAAATAATTTCTAACCAATAGTGATACTGATTGCGGCTTAGCAAGGCAAGCAGATCTGTTTTCGTTTATGGCATATAGTAAATGTCAAAATGCAATCACAATCCTTTTCTCACATACATGTATGCCTGTGTACTAACACTTAGAAGAACAAAAGCTGCAATCTTCCGATCAAAGTTTGGCCACTCTCCCTCTACCTCATGACTGCCATATTTCTTTGTCTAAAGACTTCTTTTTCCAATTCTGTATTTTGATGCACAAAACATGCCCTTATTTCCATGCATCTTATCCTTTATTTGCTACAAAAATCTTAGTTTTTGTTGTAGTGCCTTTCTTTTCCTCAAGATTTTATACCAAGAAATTCCTCTTTTTGATCCTTGACCATAATAATCTTTGGGTTCCTTCAGTAGCACACAGAAATAAGATCTGCAGTAAATTTATTGAAAATCTTTACATTTCTTGAAACAATTACAGTGCAAGAATTGTATTTGTGTGCAACGACAAATAATGGAGAACAATTACCTATCTATAAAGCCTCAGCCCTGGACTTAGGTTAGTTCCTTCTTTTTTGTTCTTTAATAGTTTTTGAATATTGAAGTCTACAGTAGCTTTGTTGACTATCTGTTTTCATTTGAGTAGCATTTGTTTTGTCTTGAGTAGAAAACATAATACAGCTGCATGACAGTGCTACAGCTATTTGTGAATCGACCAAACTGAACTTTACTAGCTGTGCTGTGTTGCATTAACGGAGTGTGGTGCTGGCTTGCTTGCTGTGTAACTTTATCAAAACCAGCAGGAAACAGGAAGGGAGCAGCCAGCTGCAAGGTCAGAGGTCATTGTATAGAACGGGGGGGGGAACAAAAACCTAGTGTTCCGAAAAAAACAACTGATTTTTCCCCTGACAGTGAAACGAAGGACATATGATGGTCTAGGTTGGTGTACCAACCTGTGGTGGGCGCCTAACTCTGCTGTGTCAACAGCTTGAATAGCATTAACAGTTATAACGGTTAGCGATTAGTCTTGGCCACAGCCCAAAGTCCACACAGTGCAGAGCTACTGTTGCAGGATGGAGAAGCGCTTTTATTGTCATTTAAATAGCGATTATGAAAATATAGGTGACTGTTAATCATCATGTAAAACTTAGATTACCGACAATTAAGAATGTTTCAGGTTTATGTATTTAAAACTTTCTGTACAACCAAGAGCATTAGCCCCCGAAGGTAAATGGATACATTTAGCTGTAAAGAAAGACTTTTCAGAAAGTTACCATTTGCTGTGAGTCTGATAATTAATGTCTAGGACTGTGCAATATCAGTGTTTGCAGATATATGCTTTTTAATATGGAATTATTGGTATAAGTCAATATGAAAATGTCTACCAATCGGTTTTCAGATATAGTGGGGATCGAAACATTTTACCTGTGCACCACAGGTAAAATGTTATATTATTGTGCATAAAGAACCCAAGGAAAGATTGAAAAATATCCTAAAGGCATCAGCTTATAGATGAGACATCCTTTTAATAAGTCAAAAATAATTTGGCTTTATTTCCATCATTTACCATTTTAAAATAACAGAAAAAAAATAATGGCAGTTGCAAAGGTTTGGGCACTCTCCAAAATTTATAATATGCATTGCCACCTTTGGAAAAGCTGAGGCCTGACAGTGTCATGGATCGTTCACAATCATTGTTTGCAAAGACCAGGTGATTTCAATCTAAAAGATTTGTAATAATCTGAGTCATCTGACTTTGCCCCAACAATCAGATTCATGGGTTCTTCCCAGCAGCTGTCCAGAACAATAAAAACTAAAAATAGTTGATGCTCACAAAGCAGGAGTAGCCTAGCGAAGCCTTTTCAGATGCCAATATCCTCTGTTCGGAGTTCTATTGACCGTCATTAAGAAATGGCAGTCAACAGGAACAGTGGAAATTAAAGCAAGATCTGGAAGACCAAGAAAAATCTCAGAGCAGCTCTCAGGATTGTGAGAAAAGCAAGTCAAAGCCTACGTTTGACTGCAGAAAGACCTGCAGACTCTGGAGCTGTGGTACACTGATCTACTGTCAAGAGATACTTGTACAAATATGGTCTTCATGGAAGAGTCATCAGAAGAAAACCTCTTCTACATCCTCACCACAAATTTCAACGTTTGAAGTTCACTAATGAACATATTAACAAGCCTGATGCATTTTGGAAACAAGTTCTTTGGACCGATGAGGTTAAAATGGAACTTAATAGCTGCAAAGAGCAAAGGTACGTTTGGAAAAGAATGGGTACAGAGTTTAATGAAAAGATCCTCTGAACTTGATGCCATCTGTAAAAAAGTTGAAGTTAAAGAGGGGATTGCCTCTATAAATGGATAATGATCCTAAACACACCTCAAAATCCACGCTGTCTAACATTAAGAGGCAGTGGCCTTCCCAATCACCTGACCTCAACATCATTGAAAATCTATGGATAGACGTGGAAAGAGCAGTGAGTAACAGACATCACAGAAATCTCAAAGAACTGGACTTTTTTTTAGAGAATAATGGATGAAGAAACCTGAAGAGATTCTTGGCTGGCAACAAAAAGCGTTTCCAAGCTGTGATACTTGACAAAGGGGGCAGTACAAGGTACTAACTCCGCATGGTGCCTTAAACTTTTGCACACGTCATTATTTTGTTTTCTGCTGTTTTGAAAGGGTAAATGATGGAAATAAAGCCTATTTTTTCACATATTAAAAGGATGTCTAATCTGTAAACTGATGCCTTTAGAAAATGTTTCAATCTTTCCTTGGGTTCTATATGCGCAATAATATAACATTTTACCCCACTGTATACTCACCGACTGCACATAAGATTCTCCTTCAGATTTTTTCTTTTTTTTTTTTTTGCAAACCTAGAGTTCAGATATTTACCCACAGTTCCGATGCGATCCCGAGTTCTTCTAACCTGCCAAGAATTGCATCCCTTCAGTGTTGGTGCACATGTACAGTTAAAGCAAATTCCCACTTTGAAGATATTCAACATAGCGGATAGCTTTGACTTTTCACATTAGTCACCAAGTGCCAGAAATTATGCTGGTTTCAAGTTTTAAGAAATGTATTGGCAGACAGTGAAAGCATTCTTTGGTTGATTGCCTGTTTTTAAAACATGAGTTGAACTGAAGTGACTTTAACTGGTATAAATTCAGTTTGTTTGAGTCTGAACTTTGCTCTCATTTGATTTATTTTTGACTCCATTTTGGTCATATTCAGTAGATTTTGAAGCAGTGTGTTTTTCAGCTGTTTTAAAAACTTTTGTAAATGAAAATAAAGGTTTAATTACACATCAAATATTGAATAGGTTGTGGGTATTAGTCTACTTGTTTGAAAGCATCAGCTTATTGGAAATTGGCAAAAATCAAACATCTTGGATTGTCACTACTTTCATTTACTCAGATCTTGTCTTTCGTGAAGCTTTGCAGCATTGATCGTTTTTCTTATTTTGATATCTCTTGTAGCCAAGTGTAAAATGAAGACTGATGAATGAAACTTTAATTTATGTGGTAAGTTTGTAGAGGCATATGAACATAAATAATTTAAATGAAGAAAATGGCAAACTGATGTAAATCTTGAAGGGACTCCTTTTGTCCAGACTTGACTGATGGGAAAGTTGTCTTCGTGTGAACTTGAATGAAAAAGTAAGGTTGACAGAAGGATGGATGAGACAGCACCTTTTAGGCTCAGTTAGTCAGCGCCGGCAGGAAGGAGAAGAAATGAAGGGTCGCCTTCTGCCGAGAAAATAGCTGCTGCATAAAGCACACAAATGCAGTGGAAAAAAAATATGTACTCTTGCTTTTCATGAGAAACTTGACAACTACCCTGTCGGTTCCTCTGGGAAATAGTAAGACATTTGCTGAACTGACAAATACTGCTGGATTCAGCATTTATGCCTTAATGTTTTGGCTCAAAGCTTAACTAGGGAAAGCACCTTGAAAAATGAAACATTCAGCTGCACAAGTAGTCACCATTTAAGCATAATAAATTACAGAGGAATTTGACAGTAAAACACCTTTTCTCAGCTACAAGAATTTTCTGTGCCTTTCAGAAAAGCATCGAGTCAGTCTGTATTCATTAATCTAATTCTTCCATCTTCTGTCACTGTCCTTCCTCATTCACTCAGTCTGACCCTTCTTTTTTCTCTGCTCTCATAGGGTGTGTGCTGTGCTTTGGTGTGGGGCAGCTGCAGCATAGCAGCCAAACGGCTCCTTTGCTGCCAACTCTTTCATGCATGCCAATTCAGTTTGCCCCACAGCCAGGCACAGCCTCCCTCTGTGCTACCATACTCTCTCAGTATAATGTAGCAGTACAGCCCTGCAGTAGTGCAATGACATTGTGTGAACGCACTTCCTAGTTTTCTATTTTGTGGCTTCTTCTGTCTAGCTTATGCCCCTCTCATTTGTTCACTTCTTCACTTCCTGTTTGTGTCATTTTTCTGTCCTACTCATTTCCCCTCTTTGGTGCTGTTGACCAACTCTGGATAACACTGCACAACGTTTTGGTGTGAGCTTTCCTAATGCTCATGCCCTGCTGTGTTTTAACCTTAAGCTTTGACAATTGGAGAACAGCGCTAAACAGAATAACTTTTTCTGCCTGCTATGATACATTCACCCATACCATGCTATTCTTTGCCAATGTTTTTGGGAAGCAGTTATCACCTTCAATTTGCTTTCAGTGTGCACTTCAGACCACTAAGTTGCTTCAACATAGTGTGAGTGAGCATACTGATGGAAAAAAATGTAAAATGAATATTTTTTCCATCATAAATTAAAAACAGTCACACACATATTTTTTATAATCTATCAAACACATCAAAACAAGACAGCATCTACAGAAATAGTCTTTAGAGTAACTTTAAGGGTTGAACAGACACCGAAGGTGCTCGAAAATCTAAATAAAATACTCCTCCAGAACTGTTGCAGACCCACTCCATTGAAAATTGTTTTTGGTATTTTTAACATGTTCTTGTGGCATTTTCTTATGATGGAGGATATATATAAAAAAAGGAGGCTTAAAACTGCATTTTTAAGTATTTCTTTATTTAAATTGTCGTGAATCAAGAGCAGACAAAAAAGCACAGTTTTAAAATACTTTAAGCTGTGGCGTAGGACTTATAACAGCAAGCCACAGGCTTCCAGCGTAGTGCCAGTCTAATGCATCTGCTTGTAGAAGACCAGATCCATGTATGTCATTGTTTTTCTCATCTAAGCTGGCATCTGGCTCAAAACTGTATGGCTGGATTGCTCCAAGATTCCTTGCCATTTTTTTTGCACCGGTAGTGTTAGTTTGGGGTAGTGAGGGGCGTCCCTACCCTATCTGTTTCACCGCTCACCCCGTATTAGCTAACCATCCGTCACTTCCACTAAAACACTTTTCGCTAGTTTTGTTATGTAGTAGTGTGTGTCGTGTCACTTCCACCAATGTTAACAACAATAAGAACCTCTTAAAATGTTTTTATACTGAAAATGTTTACTTTAATGTTTAAAAAAACGAAAGAAAAACAAGAAATGTTACGGTTCAGGACAGCACAATCGTGCGCTGGACTAAAAACGGACTACAAATGCTTTTGTCTTTTTCTGTTTTGTTTGACGGTATCTTACTCCCCAAGTTAGGAGAATACAGTCCCACTTATTGACACTTAATTAATGGCAGCAGCAGTCCGTGACATCTCTTCAGAGTAAAACGCTCTTACTTTCTGCTCGCTTCCTGTTGCCAACATATTAAAAATAAAAAGATCAAACTGAGAGAATGACTTCAGCCATGTGGCTGTCATTCTATCACATATTGTTGAGATTTTTTTTATTGTCTTTAATAAACACAATATATTATTATACAGTGTTGCATTTAGGCAATGTTCTTTTATTTTTCGGCCCTATAATTCAGGCTGGACAAGCTTTCTGTTGTTAACAAAAACATAAATTCTTGTGATCACGGCGTTAATGTCGGAAAATGATATTGCTGTCAACTAGAAGAAAGGAAGTGACGTATTGTTGCGCATTCGAGTGAGCAGTGAAACAGAGTGCCGCATACAGATAGTATAGTGACAAGGGGCTTTAAGCTAGCAGGAGAACGTGTAAACAGATGGATGATGGAACGGGGGCATCAAGCTTACTTAACACGAATGTCCCGCTCAAAACTCAAATTTCCATTGATCTCCTGCAGCTCTGCAAAAACTATCTTCTAGAAAACGACATAGGATTTCGGTTTTTGTCTAAAAACATCATAATTAAA
This sequence comes from Oryzias celebensis, assembly GCA_014656515.1. Lineage (NCBI taxonomy): Eukaryota > Metazoa > Chordata > Actinopteri > Beloniformes > Adrianichthyidae > Oryzias > Oryzias celebensis. Next base: position 64,389,987 of record BNCR01000012.1, on the reverse strand, counting down.
AGACAACTAGGAGCACTTTCACAATAGATCAAAAGATGATAGGAGTGGAACTTTGTCTCTTGAAGCCAAGAGGAAAAGTAGTACTCTGCTTTGATACCTTTATTTGTTTGTTAGGATTTTTAGTTTTTGCTTTTGCTGTTGTCATCTGATGGTTGTTTTGGAAGATCTGAAAAATACTGTCAAAGCAAAAGTGGTTAACACTAATATGTTTTCTGCCATTCACAGGCGAAACCTCACCAAGCTGTCACTGATCTTCAGTCACATGCTGGCTGAGCTGAAGGGCATCTTCCCCAATGGCCTGTTTCAAGGGGACAACTTCCGCATCACTAAAGCAGATGCAGCAGAGTTCTGGAGACGCGCCTTTGGGGACAAGTAAGACCTGTCACGCAAAATGTTACATTTATCTTACTTTAAATGACCACAGTTCAAGTGGTCACTCAGTAGTTCTTCCGATGGAGTTTGTTTGAGAACATTCGATAAGATGCACACTAACAGTTTCTTGAAGATACACAGATTGCTGTATATTTAATGATGAGTGATGCAGTACAATAAAATGTTCTTGACAGTAATCAGCATTTTTATGTTTGTTTGTTGTTCTGTCTGCATGTTCACACTGCTGATGCATACAGTACTATTTAAGTAGCCTTTTCTGGTTTTACTTTGAATTTCACTGGCTTCCCTTTTTGTCAGAAACATGTCTGGATTATGCAACACCGTCAGCAAAAGTGCACTATGATGAATCCCATTGTTTTTGGCTTTGCAAATGTGCACATGCTATATTTAGAGAGAAATTTGTTGATTTGCATACGATGCAGCTGTCTTTTCAGCCATGACGTGTGTTTGCGATCCCTGACCTTAACCTGTTTTTGAGCAGTGTTCTGTTTCTCTTTTCATCAAGAGATGACAGAAAATCACAGTTGCATATTCAGTTTTTTTTTTTTTTTGTTAATTCAAGCATATTCTTTATAGTAAGGTTTTCTTGTCTCAGTGTTTAGTTTTCTCTCTCTTTTTTTTCTACCCTGCTCAATCACAGAACCATTGTGCCTTGGAAGGTTTTCCGCCAGTCTCTCCACGAGTTTCATCCCATCAGCTCCGGGTTGGAGGCGATGGCCCTCAAGTCCACTATAGACCTCACCTGCAATGATTACATCTCTGTCTTTGAGTTTGACATCTTCACCAGGTTATTCCAGGTAGAAGAACTGCACGTGTCACACCTCTCTTTATAATTTCATCCTTTTTTTCAATTATAGTTGACTAGCCAAGTGATGTAATGGATGGAAAGGATAGAGATGAAATGTCATGGCAGGTTGTTGCCCATAAACCTGAGGGCATCTAAAAATCTTGAAATAATCCTTTAAATGAAAGAAGAAGAACCAGTTTTTAGCATCTTTGTTCGTTTTTATTTGTCTCTTGCAGTAGAAGTCACAATCTCAACACAAGAAAGAGCTCTCTCAAGAGCAGCTTTGACATGACTTTGTGAAGTGAAATAGAAAGATGGCGGAAATTGCACCATAGTTAGAAAACACTTCCTCAGGTTTTTTTTAAATTACAGAACACTATCAAAGTTCTCAAAAGTAGACAATCGTTCTTTTTAGCGGGGCTAAAAGCCCATTATTTGAATATGAATCGAGGGTTTTCTGGCAAAATATTATCAGTTTATATGTAAGAGAATTTTAAAAATTCATCTTAATCAACTTAGTTTTGTACACTTTAAAACCTGTAGCCGAGTAGCCGATCAGTTGAGTCTGAGTTCCCCACATCTCAGGTAATTGATTTCATTTACCCAAAAGCCTTCATTGCAAAGTAAGCAGTCAGAGGGATAATGTGACACAAACACAACATTTATTATCAGTTTCACCCAAATGTTTTTTAATATGTGATGCATGAAACCACAATGCAGACTTGATCACTGTTGATGCAAATGAAGGAAAACACCTCTAAATACATGGTTGGCTGAATAATTAGCTAATCCTTATCCAAAGTATCTTAACACTACATCTGGACAGTTTAATCTTTATTCTGAGTGACATTGCTCCTTGCTGGTTTTGCATTATCCTGCACTTAGACAGAAGACAATTCTCATGCAGTACTCCCTTACACAAAAAAAGCCTTCATCTAAATGTCATCAAGCTTAAAAGAGGAAGTGAGTTCTGACCTTTTTAATTGGACTTTTATAACCAGCATTAAGTTTTAATTTAGGATCATTTACACAAAGGGAGCTTGTTCTGTCCTGGTATAGAAAAGGCAGGGTCTGTGTGCCTTTTTTTTACCTTAGCTTATGTGACTTGCTGCCTTTTATAGGCTTCTATTCAGTCATTTCCCGTGTGGTTTGTTTGTTCTTCTTTTCATTTTAGAATGAGACCTGAAAGCTCAAATACCTATCACATTCAATCTGACTTCAATAGTATATGATCTTCTTCAGAAGGCTTCACCCATTTTTTGAGAGCTGAATTTCAGTCAAGTCTGATTTAAAAAAGAAAAAAAATAAATATCTGTACTGGCATTTTGTATGTACAGGACAGTGTAAATCTTACATGTGTTCATTTAGCAGCTGTGTGAACAATATATGTGCATTTTGACATATTGCTTAGTTTGTTCTACTGCACTATGCTAGAATTTCCTTTCTTTACCATATTAGATGACTATATTTTCCCTGTTTGTGTGTGTGTAGCCCTGGTCATCACTGCTGCGGAACTGGAACAGCTTGGCAGTTACTCACCCGGGGTACATGGCTTTCCTCACCTACGATGAGGTCAAAGCTCGGCTACAAAAGTTTATCCACAAGCCTGGCAGGTGAGGCACAATGACCTAGATGCTTTACAGGATGAAGACAAATGCACACACCTACATATTAGTCAACATAGTTGGCATCCAGGTTGTTGGTAACCACACCTTTCACAGAGAGACATTTGTCATCAGTAGTCATATTTTTGTTTTACTCTTTCACTGACTGATACCAGTTAGTATTGTTAAGGCTCTCTTTTTACGATGTTCAGACTTTACATGGACAGGCACAGCTTAAAACTTAATGCCAGACTGACTTTCTGCTTATGTTACGTTGTTTGCGATTATTAAAGGAAGGCTAAATGTGGCCAGCATTGGGGGGGGGGTGGAACTTTTACCTTCCATCAATGGCTTAATTGTGCAGCGTGAGCTGACGTCACACTGCAGGCTGGGCCTGTGTCGAGCTGCTTTGACATCTGAGCAGTCACTGCAGTCTGAGCGCAGCATTATGGTCCTGTAATTTAGAGCGTTGTCACTAGTTTGTTTGCTGGTTTAATGGATACAGTCGTTCCACTTTTATGCCCAAAATCAACATAACTATAAAGAGCTTGTAATTACAAAGTTGGATTCTGTTAGTGTGCATTAACCCTAATCACCATCATTGCTTGAGCTATTTGTCGGTCTTGAAGCTAGTTTTTATTTGTTTTAACTCGATAATAGTCATAGTAGAACTTCATAAAGAAGAATCTATCACAATTTATGATCATTTTTGTCCAAAATGCTCTAAATGTTGGGTTTTTCACTTACTACATCATAACAATGTAACATTTTAGTATAAAAATAGAGATTTGAGTTCCTTTTATTTGCAAGGCCAGTCTATTAAACTTAATTCCAAAATGTACTAACAAATCTAAGTACCTAATGTACAAAATGTTGCTTTTATGTTTTTGGTAATAAACATGTGTCGCATCTCTCCTCAGTTACATTTTCCGGCTGAGCTGTACACGGCTGGGCCAGTGGGCTATTGGTTATGTGACGGCAGACGGAAACATTCTCCAGACCATTCCCCATAACAAACCCCTCTTCCAGGCTCTCATCGATGGTTTTAGGGAAGGATTGTAAGTTTACTGGGTTTAGCAATTGGCTCCTTTTTTTTGTGGCTACTTTTATGTTTTCATGCAACTTCATATGAAAGGCTTCTCTTTTTCATTTCTTGTTTTTGTAGTCATGTTTTGTATCCTAAAAAAACCATGTAGCCAGAAGGTAACCCCTGTGTGTCCTCTTCTATGTTCTTGCTAGTCCTGAACAACCAGAATGTTAATTTTCTTAGTTTCTGTCTATTGTTTTTCTCCACAGGCATGAAGCTCTTTGTTTAAAGTTATTTAGACCTATTCAAGCACATTTACATGTCAAACACAAATGTTTGGGCACCATCACATTTGAAACTCTTCCTATTTTCAGCTATTTATTTCCCGATGGCCGAACCCAAAACCCCGACCTGACAGGGCTGTGTGAGCCCTCACCTCAAGACCACATCAAAGTCACACAGGTCAGATAATAGTGCGTATCTTCAGATATGGACTGAAATATGGCTGAAGTTGTTTTAGTATAACTGCTTGTTTTAGTATAACTCGTTCACTTGTATAAATCCAAAAAGGAATGAATGAATACAAACTGCAGGGGAAAAGAACTGTGAGAACATAATTTAAAGTAAAAATGTAAAATCTGAATTAGCATACAGCCTATTGTTCAAAATGTCACTATAGAAAAAGTTGTAACATTCAGGATCTCACTCATAACACTTGTGTCTACAAATCCTTAAAAAAAGCATCAAATTGTCTTAAATTCACATGAGTGGGTCTTAAATTTGTACTCGTTAATGCGATTTGACTTCCTGTCAAAAAAAAGAAAACATTTCAAGGATACTCTGTGTTATAAGCTCGTGAACTGGTCGTAAATCGTTTAACCTCAACTAGTTATTTAAAACAGTAAAGTGCAAATTCATGGAGAAATGGCTTTAATATAAGAAAAACTCATTGTGGTTAAAACTGGTTAGTGGAAATCCTTATAAGGTGAACTGCACAGTTTGCTGATAGACATTTAAACTTGGTGGGCTGGTTTATAGCGTTCAAATTGCATGTGTAAAGCAAGAAACGGCAGGCTCAGGCTGTTTGTTTCATTTTCGTTGTACATACATCCCTAAATTTGAATTAAAATGGTCTTAAAAGGTCTTAAAATCATTAACTGTTGATTCTGTTCATCTGTAGTCACCTTGTAATATTATTGCATCATTTTTAGCTTAAGAAAATGTTTCACAATATTTTCAAGTCCATTAGAATGTTTCTGAAAAATATATATATATTGTTTTTTTCCCCTTAGGAGCAATATGAGCTGTACTGTGAGATGGGCTCCACTTTCCAGCTCTGTAAGATCTGTGCAGAGAACGACAAGGACGTGAAGATTGAACCTTGTGGCCATCTCATGTGCACCTCCTGTCTCACTGCATGGCAGGTATGAGAAAAGGATCAAAACAAAGTCTTCTTGGGTTTCAATCAAATCATAACTTCTAACTGCTGGGAGGTGCACTCTAAAATAATTTCCATATGCAACTGTCTTTCGCTGTGAGAGTCATTACTCCCGTGTTTTTGATTGTGCCGCAGGAGTCGGAGGGTCAGGGCACAGGATGTCCCTTCTGTCGCTGCGAAATTAAAGGTACGGAGCCGATTGTAGTAGATCCTTTTGACCCCAAGGACAACAGCAGAGGCTCTTGTCGAGGCACACTGGGAGCTGAGGGTGCACCTTCACCCAGCTACGACGACGATGACGACGACAGACTTGAAGACCCCCACCTTATGATGAAAGAACTCGCCTCTTCAAAAGTGAGACTGGAAAAGCATGGATTTAATTACAGATAGTCATTTCTGTTTCACAGAGCGAGCTTTCCTACTGTTTTCTATTTTTTTTTTGTTGCCATCTCCTGTTTTTTTCTCACATTTTCCCTTGATATGTAAGAAACTAATCTCTGTAAAGATAAAACACTGTTTGCTTCACTTTTTATTTCCTCCAAGACTTTTATCTCCTGCTTTCATGCTGTTAAAGCAAAAGCACTTTTACTGCCTTAATATTCCAGATCTGGGGTGTTCTCCTGTCTCACATCTTGTATGTGCCTCTGAGAAACTTTTTGTGCACTAACATGAAAATAGTCAAATGCCTGAGCTCACGTTTTTGATCTAGTCCCTATAAAACCCTCCTTTTATCTCTAGAAATTAATACTGCCTACGGGTTTCAGCAGGGTTGGTACACACTGAATAGTAACAAGATGTGAGCATGTCTAAACTATAGTATCTAGAGCGAAGCATGGGGGCTTCTTTAACAAAATGGTTTTTTTTCAATGCATATAATTGATGATTTTGCAGGTGGAACGCCCCCCATCACCCATGTCCACAGCTCCTCAGTCCTCTCTTCCTCCAGTGCCTCCCAGACTCGATCTGTTACCACACAGACCTCCAAGCACCCCTGGTGCTTCCAGTCCAGGGGTCACCAGTAAGGTAAGAGAAAATACACAACAGCTATGCAAACAGTTGCACCTGTGTTTAAAACCCACTCTGATGAAAATTGTGTTGTAGGAGTTTTTAACATGTTCTTGTGGCATTTTTCTCATAATGGTGACATATATAAATACAATTGAGATTAAAGTTACATTACTGAATATTTCTTTTTCTAAATTGTTGTGAATCAAGATCAGATGAAAAATGCTGTTTGAAAAAGAGCGCATTTGTAAAGTATAAAATGTTATGGGTGGACCACAAGCTCCCTGCTCCAAGTTCTCAGCAACGAAGACTGGAAGGGGGGCGGGGTTACTGCAGGCCAAACGTCCCACCCACAGTTCGGGCAAATTTCTGATGAACTCCTGCTTCTCTGCAGAAACTATGTCTTAGCAAACAACACATTATTTTGCCTAAAAATGGCGTAATCAAAATTAAAAGATCACTAGAAACGCTTTGAAAATAGATAAAAAAAATGATCAGAGTGATACTTTAACCCTTCAACATCAGAACTGTAGCCTGGATGTTGAGTCTTTGAATTACAATAACACTTCAACTGTTTAACCAAGTAACCTTTCCAACTTGATGAAGCTGAGAAAAGCAGCTGAGTGCTGAAATACAAGACTTTGCTCCTGTTATAAATAATTTGAAAGTGTTACTGTAGGGGTCAGAAGTTTCAGATTGAAATCACCTGGTCTTTGCAAGCGAGGATTGTGAACAATCCATGACACTGTCATTTCTCAGCTTTTCCAAAGGGGATGGTGCATTCCATATATTCTACAGGGTGCCCATACTTTTCCACACGCCATTATTTTGTTTTCTGCTCTGTTGAAAGAGTAAATGTTGTAAATAAAACCTATTTTTGAGATATCAAAAGGATGTCTCATCTTTAAACTGATGCCTTTGGGAGATTTTTCAATCTTTCCTTGGGTTCATTTTACCTGGGGTACCCGACTTTTGATCCCCACTGTATTCCCTGTCGCCAGCAACAGCTCCTGGGTTAAAGGCTTTACCTTTTTCCTGCCCCTATAAAAAGTAGTACATCCTGATTTTAGCAGTCAAAGCAAACTAAAACCAGCCTAAGCATTTGAAAACGCATCTTGGTGTTCTCTCAGCCATTGGAAATGTGGAATGTGAACACTCATGCTTGCAGATGGGCTGTGGCAGACATTCTTAAAGATGACAAATCTAATCATAGCAGTTTGTTTAGTGAATGAATTGTTTCCACAGGAAAAAAAAAACAACTTTTTTTGTTTTGACGTCAGTTTAAGAAGTTTAAAGTTGGAATCTCATCTCTGCTTACCCTTCTAGGCAGCTACTCATCACAAAGACAAGCCTCTTCCTCTGCCCCCCTCACTGCGGGAGCTTCCCCCTCCTCCTCCACCCGACCGGCCCCACACAGCTGGGGCGGCCCCCGATGGCCGACTTCAGAGACGGCCTCTACCCTCCACTCCAGTGGAACCGCTTCGAGATAAGCTCCCTCCTACGCCCCCAAACCGTCCTCTCTCTGACTGGAATTCCAGGCCCGTTCCCAAAGCCCCTGTCTCATCTTCATCGTCGTGTTCATCATCCTCCTCGTCCTCGTCCACTCTAGTGTCCAATTTAGGGGGCGATGTCCGAGCAGGGGTCAGGGATCTGTCCAACAGACACTCCTTGCCCCTGGCGCTGCCTTCTGCTCTGGACAACCATGCCGAGTCCCAGACCAACAGCAGCTCCAACAGTCTGGACCACCAACAGGTCAGAACCAAACAACATTTCATACTTGTCCATCACATTTACTCTTTTACTATAACAAGCATTAAAACCCAACACAAAACTTTTATTTTCTGTATTTCTTAATATGGTGAGTCTCCAGTTTTTCAAGCAAGGGAAACAATTTAAAAAAGGACTTTTGTCGATATTTTGGACACATTTTTATTAAGTTAATGCACATTTGCATATGAGACTTTTTTAAACCTATTTTTGTAATTGTAACTCTTGAATGTAATGCAACACCACTAATTTTTTAAATAGAGCCATTCGTTATTTAACTCCTACCTTTGAAACGACACGAATTATGATGTTTCCTTTGAATGATACTAAAAAGGATCCCAGCACTGAAATAAATCTATTTCTGAAGCCTCACGCTTGATATTCCAGCATCAGATCAAGCACGTGCTGCAGAAAATCCTTTACAAAGCAGCAGAGACATTAAAGGTGAGCCCACAAACTGTGGTAGGAGTTTCATGCCACAGGTGTCCACAGCTTGGTAGCTGCTTGCAAACACAGAGTAATGCCAGTCTTCAGCCGGGGTGTCGTGACAGCAAACTACCACCAGACTGTGGAGCAGAGGAAGTGTAGCTCAGGGAGGGACAAGTCACTATTCTGTATTTTGGCAGCCAGATCAAAGCGGTCTGGCTGCCAAATGTTTGGCCGTCAGATCAAGCAGAAATGGGAACAACTCCAAATCACAGTTTGTGTTTGAATGCAGGAAAATTACAGTCTGTGTGTTGGGTCGGATTTTCCAATGTTTTCGTCTATGTGGTTGTCACTTTATCCCTGTCTGCTGAAAGGATTGCCGTGCTTCTGCTGCTATAGAAACGATGGTTCATGCCACCACATTGCACTATGTCCTATATTTTCATTATTTACTCGCTTAAGTTTTCCTCTAACATTTGCTTAAAAAACTTGAGGGAAAAACAAGTCCTTCTTGTTCGCAAAAAAGAACATCATATGTCATTATCTCTCTTTAAAGATAGATTTCTATTAGTTTTACCACCTAACTTCTAAAAAGAACTTGAAAAGGACCATTATTGGGGGAAAAAAACTGCAAAAGTGTATTTTTTTATGTTTTGGTTTTTTTTTTGTTTTTTTTTTTACCATGATTCCCTTTTTCTGTTACTTTTCTAGGTTTTTGGTACAGTCAGTAGTCCAGATTATGACAACCCCAAAGTGAAACCCTCAGCCTCAGCCAATGCAATCTACTCACTGGCAAACAGGTATGAAATTCCCAGAGATTTCCTTTGTGCTCATGAAATCACAACAAAGATTTTTCATTTCTTTGTGAAGATCCAGCGTTTTTGTGTCCATTGGGCGTTACTAATATATGTTTTTAAATATGCCAAAAAGCAGCAGAAAGCAGGTGAAAAGGTCTGTGAAATGTCTCATTTTCCATGTGACATCTTCAGGTTGAGCCATCTGGACCGGAAACGTTTCCTCACTCATCCAAGTGGCTTCATCAGGTGGAATTCAGTGAAGCCACCTGGATGATGGTGAAACATTTCACAGAAGAAGACTTTAAGTCCAGATGCCATGACTCAACCTTAAGACAGGTGAAGAGGTGTGCACGCAAAAAAAGGAGCTAGGAAAAACACATCTTTTTTGTGCACATCCGCAGTCTGCGCTAGAACTGGAGAGGCCTAAAGAGACATGATGGTTAAACATTAAATTGAATGTAAGCATATTCATTTCTCATTAATAGTCCTTTAATGCGTTTATATGAGGGTTGGGTATGTGAGGTCACCCACAGACATGCATTTACGCACAGCTGCCTGCAGGTTGGTTTTCAGACAGAGGAGACTGATTGCTGTTTGAGTTTAAAAATCAGAATTATACTATAAACTATAAGTTGATGCCAATGATCTATACTGTAAGCAAAGTACATTTTAATAAATGGTTTTCAAGATTGTGAATCTATCCTTGAATTGTGGTTTGTTTCCAGACCTTCTCCGGTCTTCAGGCCAGTAACAGGGGATGAGGCCCTTGACAGCGAGGAAGACTCAGAATACATGATCCCCTCTTCTCGACCCGTCACTGCTACCCCCACAGCAGAAATCCCACCTGCCCCTAGACCCCTGTCAACCCCCCAATCACAGACACAAGCATCTAGTTCAAACTCAAGGTATTTACACAGAGAATCTGCATTGACCCCAACAAATAAAGGGATTTCAGTCTTATTGATGACTGCTTTGTTTTCACATTTTGTTAACGCTATTTTAGATCAACACTGGCTGACCTTGACAATGCACCTTTCATGTATGAAGCCATGTTCCACATCCAGTCCAGGTCACAACAAGCCACAGACTCAGGTATTTTAAGCCTCTAACCACGTTCAAAGTTTCACCTTTTTTATCACCACAGACATCTTGAGCTCATTGCTGTGGGTCAGCACACCAGCATCTGAGAGCAAGAACCAACTTTAAACACCACGAAGGCGACAGCCATCTTCAAACCACAAGCCACGCTTTGTGCTTTTGCAAGAGGATATGACTTAGTAGGGCTGCAGTAGTCTGAGCGGTAAACAGTTCAGACAGAAACGCAGAGAAGGAAACTGTCTGCGTCACTTTTAGTTTTCTTCTTGGAACACTTTTCAGTTAAGCTTGAATTTGTTGTCAGACTTTTCCTTGAGTTGCAGCAAATGCAAAAATTATTAAGTGAGAGTTGTAGCCTTTAGCAGCCATAAATATACACAAAACTGAATTTATTTAAAAATAAGTAATTAAGGAATTCTTTTACCAGCAACATCTCTAAGAGAGCGTTAGAGATAGTTAGTCCTGCACTATTCACTTCAACTGATTAAAAATACTCTAAAACAAGACTTTTTTTTTAACTTTTGAAGTTTTTCATTTCCAGATTATTCCGATTTGCCACCTTTAGCTGTGGCAAACGGTCCCAGAGAACATGCAGCTGAAGACATGGAGGAAGCTGACAATGATTACGACTGCCCGAAGCCCCGACTGCCGCTGCCTCCCGCTCGAAGAACTCTTTCAGAGATCGGGGGATCTTCATCCTCTTCATCGTCGTCGTCCTGCTCATCCTCTACTGTTGCTTTCAGCCGTCTTTCTCTGGATTCAGATGCTGGAGCTGCAGCTTGTGAGTTAACTGATCATATATATGAGCATATGAATGCAAATGATAAACAAAAGGGTCAGCTCGTTAAGTCTTCAGGTTACTGACGTTGTTGTGTCATCCAGTAACAAAAACGCAGTAAAATTCACTGTTCATGCCTACAAAAAAAGTTCATTTCTGATGAACGTTCAGCGGTGCTTTTCATCAATACCAAAACATGCAACTTTTTTTTAATTTAGATGCTTTTTATTTACAGTGAGTTCCAGCAGTTCTCACCTGGATTATAAAACTATATATGGTTTTAAAGTGTGGTGAGCTAAACCACACCACACATTTCTCATGCTGCATAATTTACCTTAGTCCTCAAACACATACAAATGCACATTGTTGGCCTTTATGACCAGCTCTGTTAGCATCAAAACCTAACTTTTCTTTAAATTTGGATTTTTATGTGTTTAACTTTACTTGTGAGTAAATGGATCATTCCTGAGATAAGATGGAAAAACAAGTCACCCAAGCTGTAAGGGTTAAAACATTTAGTCATTTACAGGCATGACAACAATTCCTTCACTACTTCCTAACCCCTAAAAGTCTGCAGTGCAGGACTAGCTCTAGTGTCTTGGATTTTAAGTTCATTCAGACACTTTTTTTTTTTTCTTTCAAACACCAAATATGATGTTATCTAAGTAGTAAAACCTAATAAATATGAACATTTTGCAAAGACTATTTATATATCTCCTTTGTTCTGATGATAACTTCTATAATTTATTTTAAAAAATGATAAAAATATATAAAACATAATGTAAAACATTTTTCAAATGATAAACCATTCAAACGCAATGTATTGTGGTCTGTACTTGACAGTGACGTGAGCATTGATGCACACTAGTTTTTCGCTGAGACTTCTGGGAAAATTTCCGACCACTAGATTTTGGAATTATATAGTGCACTGAGTAGTGTGGGAACTCAACACAACCATATTGTCGATATATAGAATTTTAGGTTTTATTATAAATGTAGTGTAAAACTGTTAAGATTTTCTTTGCTTCCTTTCACTTAAGCTGTGCAGCATCCATCCTTGAAGTGGATTATGGGTTAATGTGTAGTGAGCTCTGTTCATGAGTAATGGGACTGTTTCTCTGTGCCCTTTGAAAATCAGCTTGGTAGCAGCAACTTCTGAAAATACAAGTCCTGAAAAATGCTTGTAGGGGGAAACAAACCCCCACGCTCAAACCCAAATCTAACCTGAATGAGACTTGGGTCGGGTGAGTGGTTGAGTCATTTGGTACTGAGGAACTGAGCCAAGGTCTGAGCTCTAATACTAATGGCACCCACTAAAATGGCTTCGTTGAACAGCTGGTCATGAGATGAGCGTTCTCTCTAAATAGCAGTTTGACATTTACAACCAGTCATCTCCAACACTGAGGTGGAGCTGAAGCTCATTCTCAGTATCTCTGAAAAAATTGGCTGTTAATCATCCGGCAACAAGCTTGTTGAGCTCTCTAATAGTAACAACTCAGAGGTTAGACAGCAAAATGGTTTTCTCATTTAAAAGACACTGTAAAAAATGTCAGCTGGTTTTAGATGTTTGAACCTACGTTCCTTTGTTTGCTCAGCTTTGTCGGAGCCTCTGGAAGCACCAGAAAGACCTCCAAAGCCTCTGCCAAGACGGATCAACTCAGAGCGCCGGCCCAGCCCCGTCTCACCTGCCCCCCCGCTTTCCGGAGCGACCGTAGGGGAAGCCAACCCTCAGATCAGCAGTGAGATCGAGCACCTCATGAGTCAGGGATACTCGTACCAGGACATCCAGAAAGCACTGATGATTGCACAGAACAATGTAGAAATGGCCAAGAATATACTACGCGAGTTCGTCTCCATTCCCTCCACCGCTCATATTCTCACATAGCACATTGTTGCACCTCTGCCCCGTGTTCGTTCTTTCGCCCTAGCTTGGCCCGGCTTTGTACGGGTCAGCTTAGACCAGCGGAAAGCCTACTTTGTGGAGCGCCGCCTCCCGTGTCGTCTAACGCCTTTCGCCCCTGTGGATTTAACTGGCTGTTTCTCCAGGCTTACAGTATCTCTGGGATTCTGCACCCTGCACTCCAAGCGCTTTGAACAGGCAGTTTTTTCGTTTTTACCACGGCCTCTTTGGCTGCATCAGCATCTGCCCAGGAGTGACGCAGCCACAACCTGTCATAGGAATGCCTGGAAGACGGATTCTTTTGTGTCAAAGCCTCTCGCTGAAAAATGATCCCAACACCTCATGAATCAAACTAAAAGTGTATATCTATATGAAAAATTTAATATATGAGTGCAAATATATTAAATGTGTGTAATATATACAGTACGTGCATATAAGATATGTGAAAAAAAAAGTCAGCTTTGAGGGTTGCGGTTGGTACAAACGAGATGGGCAGACAGGAAACCCATAAGAGGAAGGGTTGGCCCTTTCTGTCCCATGAGACGGGGGGGTGTCCTGCTCCCCCAGTTGTGTTTGTCAGCAGGTTAAAACACAGCAGAGCTTTTCTTTGTTTTTTATGAAGTCCGTCTGATACGGTCCTTTTTGGTTCATGTTGCCTTGGTACGCTTGGCGTCATGTTTGTTTGTTTTTTTTTAAACCCAAAGTAGCATGACGACGGTTTCAGATCCGGCCTCTGTGCTGGCAGTTTTTGTGTTAAATGTGTGCGAGTGTGAGCATGTGACAACCAGACAGGCTTCTCATGGCCTGCACTCCCACACCCCAACAAACCTCTGAATGTGGAAATACAGCCGGTGTGCTCGGACTTGCCCTCTTTGAACGTACTACTGCTCTAAGGGACGCGGTGTGGCTCCAGTGCAGCTGTGAGATGATGAAAGGATTGACGGCCATGCTGCTGATGTGGCAGACCGATTCGTTGGAGCGTAACCCGCGGCGACGGCAATGTTCTTGTCTTTCTTTAACCTCACTGACTGGCTCGGGCTCCTTGTCTTCAGCTCTCCAGTCTTTTGTTACGAAACAAAAAGGTCATTCATTTACTTTGGTGACTATTGTACCATGTTCATAATTATTTTTTATTTTTTTTTTTTGGTCAGAAGTGCTTCACTGCTGCTACTATTAGTGCTAAACGATAAAGCCTTAAATGTACATTTGTGAATATTGTTTGAGCAGTTTCTTTACAGTGACAGTATCTTTTTGTTTTTTCCAGTTCATAATGTAGCATACTTGAAAATGAAAGCAGCTTGCGAGGCCACAGTTCCCTCAAGTTGTCGACTTGTCAGTGTTTTTAGTCTTTTTTTTTTTTTTTTAAGTAGGATATCTTTGTATAAACTCTGTTTGTCTTTTCCCTTTGTGGCGCCGGTGTTTGGTGCTCATAAAAGGTGGCGACTGCTGCAGCTCGTCGAAACGTGAGCTCGGGGGTCTGCTGGCCCCGCCCCCAAGTCTACGTTAAAATCAGTGTTTGGGCCGACTGTAAGAACTCAGGAATACTGCTCATCTGAAAAGGTGGAGCTGTCAGAAAACCCAGAGTTTCTGGAGCAGCTCACGAAGCTAGAAGTTACCCGCTCCATGAAGTCACATAAGTAGCCTAATACTTTTTCCTCATCCCTCAGTAACTTGCACATTTGTCTGGATTCTTTTCCATGCTGGCAGGATGGAAATGCATCGTTTCCAGGTACTAATGATTGAAAAAGACACTCATACAAGCAACTTTTTGGTACATTGGCTTGAAACTCTCCCAGTTTTGGAAGAATGTGTTTCTTTGGAGTGCATTAGTTACGTTAACTGCTAAGCAGTCCCAGTGTCTTCTGGGTAATGCTCTGACTTGCCATCTTTTCTGCTTCTTCTTTCTGTTATTAGTTGCCTTGAAAAAAAAACGTCTTGAATGATGGGGGCTTGAATACTGTACCAATGGCTTTTGTTTATTTAAGAAAAAAAAAGCATAGTGTATTAAGAAGTTTAGTTTTTGCACATCATAAACCATTGTGTGCTTTGATACTGTCACTCTAAAGAAAAGGAAACTGTTTGAAACTGAAAAGGAAAAAAAAAGCATTTGTGTGTGTTTTCTTTTTTTCCTCATTTTGCATTCCTGTATGTTTTGTTTACTGACGTGACTGATCCCTACAGCTGTGCCATATGTTTAGAGGCCGTCACCATGTTCTGGCTTTAACGGCGTGTGTTCCCGTTGATCTGCGCAGGCACGGTTGTGCAGTAACGCCCCCATTAACCGGCCCTCTGCATGATCTGCGAGCGCTCAGCTGGGACAGACTTTACGGTCATTTCACTCGTTTATCCCAGACCAGCACTCAGGTGAAGGTGCTCCTTCATGCTCCCCCCTGCTTATGTTTTTTTTCTTTACTGCCAGCCCAGCTACCAGTGTACTAAGATCCACCAGCAGAGGGAGCCATTGAACCACATTGCTTCTATTCTTTAGGACCTTTTTTTAAGTTCATATCAGTTTGCAAGTCTGCACATTGCTGTTAATAAAATATTAAGTAAACTCATCTTTTTCTGGCAGTTTTTCAGCAGATAACGTTTGTAGATGCCATTCAGCTTAAAAGTTCAAGGTATAGGACAAGGTTTTTTTATATCAATGTTTCCCAACACTGACTGTTTAAAGGGAATTAAACTGCAGAAAGAATAATCGTTTGGACAGGACTGACTCTGATAAGGACCAGCCCTAACAGAAGGCATCATAAATGTACAGGTATGGCACAAATGAAGACGACTGCAACTCCTCCATCCCACAGAAACATCTTCAGAACCTCAAGACGGTTCGGAGCTGCAGTCAATCGATATTTAAGTGCTATTCTTGTTTCAATTTACTCGTGATAACAAAGCTTGATGCAATTGAATGCCAGTTCAGTTTTACAGGAAAAACCAAAATGTGATTTAGCAGCCCCACCCATGGGTCAAATGGCACAATGGAAAAGTCTAAGTAAAGAACTTGCTGAGTGTTTACAGAAAAACAGAGGTTTATCCATGTAACCCTAGACAAAAAAAAATCAAAATGAAGAAAATATCTTTCTGGGAAAAAAAAGCCTTAAATCTGAAATGTTGTGCATTATTAACACAAATAGTTATAGAAAATAGTTATTAAATTGGTTTGTGTTGTAATTCAGCCAATCATAATGAAGAATAAGAAATCCCACAGTTCTTAGAAAGTGCTGGGGGTGCATAATGTTGATTTTATGGCAGGAGGCTGCAGGCCGGTAAAAATCAGAATGTGGGCTGCATTTGGCCCACGAGTCTGACTTTGGACATGCCTGCTGCATACAAAGCTTTGGTTTCTAGAGATCACGTTTTCCTGTAAATCCATCATTCATTCATTTTCCAAACCCCCATCCCGGAGCTTGTCCCGGCTACAGCTGGCAGAAGGTGGGGTACACCCTGCACGAGTCTGTCACAGGGCACACAATCCCGCCCACATGCACACCTAGGGACCCTTTTAGAGTAACGAATTAACCGATGAAGCATGCTTTTGGACTGAGAGCCAGGAGAAAACACACACGTGCACGGGGAGAAAATGCAAACTCCACCCACATAGGTTCCATCAGGGATTTGAGCCGGGACCTCATTGCTGTGAGGCAACACTGCTAACCACTGCCGCACCATGCAGCTCGTTTTGTTTTGTATCAGTTAAAAACCAACAAACCATTGAAACAGTTAGATTTTTTTATATCTCATCTTTAATTAGATCTGTGTAATTTTCAACAACTAAAAAACTGTGACATGTTTTGAATAGCTTCAAAAACATTAATTACAGCACATTTTACAACTCCAAGGCTTTAAGGAATACTTTTTTAAAATATGCATTAATTAAAAAAAAAGCTGAAGGCAGGATTGGCAGAGAGGCTTGATTGTCTTTCAACAGAAGTTACAGGTAGAGACGCAGTCATTCCCCCTCCTCAGTAGTCAAATGCTACAAATGAACACAAATATAAAACATCTGCAGTTTGTTTAAGGCGTGGAGTCTGAGGGGGGCTCTGCGTCTCACTGGAACCAAACACAAATGTATTAATTCCTGAAAGAGTCTTTGGTTTGTCGTGAGGGTAAGTTCATGCCATTAAAGTACTTGTTCCTTCATCTTTTCAAAATAAAATCACAGCTGTTTCAGTGCACTGGAGATTAAACACAAAACCGAGAGGACAAAACGGACGGATGGCACTGATGAGTAATTAAAGCACAAGAAAAGTGAAGTTTATTCAGACAAAAAAAAAAAAGAGAAAAGAGAAAAAGAGAGGACATGAAAACAGATTGAACAACACCTGACATGTTAATTTGCAGCAAAAAGGCAAAGACTCGGTGAAGGTGCGAACTGGCTGTAAGAGGTGAGGCCTCAGATGACTGAGCCTCACACTTTCAGTGTGCAGACCAATCCTAGCTCAACATAGCTCTCCATTCTTTCTGTGAAAAAGCACAAAAAAACTTACAAAAAACACCACCTGATTATTTTCTCTCCTTTTTCTTCTGTGTTATTTTAAATAAAGAAATATATACATAGATTATAATATGTACACAAATTGATAGGCTTCAGGCTGCTCTTTAGTTTGCTTTCTATCATGCTAAGTCACTTATAAAATCAGTCCCTGCTCAGCTTTGTGCTCGGATGGTTTTTCCGTGGACATTCAGCAGTGTACAAAGGCATGGAGTGAGGAAAACAGTCAAAAGGAGGGTCTCGGAGGATTCATCAGCAGTTAAACCGCGTCTCATCGATTGGCATCGGAGTGGAAGCAAAAGGTTCATCACGACCCGATTGTGGGCTTGGACGCCTGAAGGCATCTGAAGGGTAGTTAGGCCTGAGAGGGAAGAACAGGAGCGGCTGTCGGTGGGATTTACAGTCGCCTCCTCACACCTGGACATGCAGGTTTTTCCCCACTCTTTACTCCAAAACACACAAGAGAATACAAACAGAATAAAACTCATTTCTTCAATAGGTAAACATAAATACTTTAGGAACCTGCTCTGTCACCTAGTCTCTGGGGAGCTGCTTTTCTCCATTGGCACCAAGAAGAATGGATTCTTCTGTGTTGTCGTTCTTCATCTCAACCACTATGTTATCCTTGCTGGACTTCTCTTTCGTGCTTTGGAAAGACAAGAACGTGCTCAGACAGGGGCGGAGCAAGAACATTTTATATGGGGGCCGGGGGCCGGGGGGGCAGAAGACTTAGGAAAGGTGGCAAAAGAGAACAGCATAGGGGAAGGCTGTTACAAGTGGAAAGATCAAAAATACACATTTCTTAAAGTTTAATAGTCCTTATTTCATTTCAAAATAGTACTCTTGTTGTTTTTGCAATTCTTAAGAAAACTTTCATTTCTGAATCGCTTTATCCCTTTCGGGGTCACGGGGCTGCCGGAGCCTGACCCGGCTACTCATGGGCGATGGCAGGGGACACCCCTGGACTGGTCGCCAGTCTGTCGCAGGGGCCACAATCACACACCCACACACACTCCTAGGGATAATTTAGAGGGACCAATTAACCTATGAAGCATGTTTTTGGATGGTGGGAGGAAGCCGGAGTCCCTAGAGAAAACCCACGCATGCACGCGGAGAACATGCAAACTCCACACAGAAAGGTCTCCCATTGGTGACACTGTTTCAAATCCCCCAGCCAGGACTTGAACCGGGAACCTTCTTGCTGTGAGGCAAGAGCGCTAACCACTGCGCCACCGTGCAGAAAACTTGTATTGATGATATCTTAATCTTTGTCAATAATGAGACTAATATTGACTCAAACATTGGGCAGAAGTCCTACCGTTGCTCCGCCCCTGTGCTCAAATGAGTGAAATTATAACACATGATAGTTATTATCAACAAGAAAACATGGCTGTCCATCTAAGGCACTATTTCATATCTATATCTCTATATAGATATAGATATAGATATATCTATATAGATATATTGCATTTATTCACCTATTTTTGTACACATATTGACTAAATAAATTATTCTACTGCAGCCACACTAATAAAACTGCTTCTGCATGAACATATCAATCAATTCCCACTTGTTACACAAGTACACATTCTACCTTCAACAAAACAGAACCCTATGTTTTTGATGCATTTTTTTCATATTAGAAAAAAATTGATTTTTTTTCTTTAAGTTTTCAAAAAGTTTTTAAGGTTTCAGAAAAATAAAAAAACATTTATATTTTTTTCTTTTGTGGATATCAGTTTTTCATTTTATCTATTGTGAAAATTTTAAAAAAGCTGCAAAGTATGGATAAGAGGAAGAATTGGTGGTGAGTACGTTCACTAAATCTTTTGAAAAAACCAAACTATAGGCCCTTATAGGGCATGCAAATCCATTATAACGTTAATTCCTCATTAAAAACAACTTCAATGCAATATTTATAATCTCTTCATGGATCTACATAATTACTGTAGAAAATGTTTCTTCTGGTTCACTACAGAATGACAGAAAAAACAACATAAAATGTTTCTTCTAGAGCATTTTTCTTTAAATTCTGATCATCCTACAGCTTCATATGAGCTTTAAAGGATGCCTTGAGAATATTCTTTTTATTTGATCACTCACAGGTCTTGTTTTCCAGATCGGCCGCAGATCTTGCCCTTTTTATAGAGGAAATAGAGCACGCTGCCCAGGATGGCCAGAAGCAGGATGCAGATTATGACGACTGCAATTATGACTCCATTGCTCTCTGGTGGGGAGAAAGCACACAAACCACCACAGAATCAGTCTCTGCGACTGAACTTCAGGACCTGACAGCAGCAGCAGGTAGCCAGATGGATGGGATAACAGGAGTGGGCTCAATACGCAGCCTTTTCTCAGAGTGCAGCGTGAGCATCATTCAGGTTTTCTAAAACCTGGAAACTGAAAGGAAAAAGTGGCTAAAAAGTGTAGAAGGAAAAGTGCAGCAGGAAGGGAGGGTTTCCATTGATGACATGCGCAGATGGTGAAGGTGCTGAACAACGCAGTGATTTGGTGTTCTGCAGAAGCTGCAGTAGAGGGCTGCTGGAAAGCGAAGCGTCTTAAAGAAGAAATGGAAAAAGAAGCGTCTCATCTTTAAGAGAATTTGCAGCATCTTAAACATACAAACCTGCTTTGACTTTCTCTGCTGAGTTAGGGGGTTTTGCTTTGACTGGGAAAAATCAAACAGTCACAATTATTAGAGGATAACATCCTGTTTCACACAAACCCAGGTGACGAACAAAGCAGCCAGCCATTAAAAGGCAGCATCTAGTGCATGGGTCTGTAACCTTCAACACTCTAAGAACCATTTGGATCAATTTCTCACTGACAACGACACATGAAGTCTGACTTAACCCTTTGGGAAAACAAGACACTGATTTGTCAACATTTTATTGATATTTTAATGATCAATATAAATGAAAATGTTTTTTTTTTGCAATAAATAAAACGTAAAGAGAAACTAACTTTTTTTATATGAAATAGTTTATAACTTTTGACAGAGGTTCATATGACTTCCTTTCAAAATAAAATACATCCTGGGCCACATAACTACGGTTGTAGTAGTAGGTAATGTAATGTCAGCAGTGGTTTTTAAAAAAAAAAGTTTATTTTACTGTTTGTGGTGCATTTTAGCCAGAAATTCATAAGTCTAAAAACTAAATTTATTCAATTTTAATTAAGTGACCCTTACCGTATTTTTGTGAATGAGTTGAATAAGTTCACTGTTTGTTTGTTTTTTTTTTACTTTACTTCTTACTTACGTTTTGCTTGACAGTAACTTTTTAAAGCTAAAAGCTTGTTTTCTCTTAACCACAGAGCCAAAAGAGGATTAAAAGAGCCAGATGTGGCTCTGGAGCTGCTGGTTGCAGACCCCCGATCTAGTAAGATAGCTGAGCTGTAGTCACTGTCTCATAGTAGCCATTTTTAATTTCATTTTCCAAGACAAAATCTTAAACTTGGGACAGTTTTCCTTTAAGGTGGAAGACAGGGAAGGCCGACGCTGAGAAACATAAGGCAACTTCTTGTTAAGGGAGTCAGGTGACCTTCTCCTATTGCATGTCAAGCTGTCGTCTCGTTGGGTGACAGGAATGCGTCTTAAGTAAGTAATGCGATTTACTTGCTTGTGCTAGAATTGTTTTTCTCCTAAAATAAAGGTCTTTTTTTCACCTCAATTAAATAAACTCACTGACACAACTTCAGACCACAGTGTTGTACGCTGTTTAATCTATAAAAATGCCTTTGTGTGACACAAACCACTACGTTTTTATTCGACTTTTAATCATCGGTTCTGCTGCTGGCCTCACATCTGCATTCTGACTCACAAATCCCACATAAATAAGAGCATGTGTGCCACTTTACCTACAACATTTAGACGCAGCTGTCCATTTTTATTTTTTTTTTTGCAAATTAACTTTCTAACTTTCCCTCAGTAAATTAATTCTAACAGTTTGCTTTTTAAAATGCTTTGGTCCAGTAATTTGAAGCATTATACAATAAAGGTACCACATAAATGGTAAGAATGTGCAACAAAGACAATAAAACTTATAATTTACAAATCATTTTATGCTTACACAAATGTTATAGTTTCATATAAACATAGATATTAAAAGTTGGTAAAGTAGAAATATTTTTACACCAATTTTCTTATTTTGTAAATTTAGAGATTTTTGAGCAAGTTTTTAAAAATGTAACCATTTCATTTTACATTTGCGCACAGGAGCCTCTTGATAGCTGACCTAAAAGTCTTTAGGTCAGCTAAGTTGAGGGTGTACGGTTTGTTTGTCCAGCCCATTTGACCATTTTGCCCATTAACAATATCCATCCATCTATTATTTGCAATCCAACATCTACTATTTTTTTCCTAAGTTTCGATTTTCTCTCCGGTACTGGCTAGTTCAATTCTTTTGGGAGAATAGCGACATAATAGGAGGCCAGTCGAGAAATACAAACTGAGCCTTTCATGGGGCCTCCATTTAGCTGATCATCTCCCATGATGCCTCACTGGAAAAGGGGTAGGCTGAATCAAAATTGCTTTCCTACCCCTCTGACACCTCCCTGCTGCTTCAATTGGAGGGGCATTTGAAGCTGCAGTGGTGTCCAAAAGTGTATTTTTTATAAAGTGGAGCCGTAGTGACTTAGGGCTGGCTATCCCTCTGCCGATAGATTGATCTGCATTGTGCTTGTGGCATGGAGGATTAACTCATTTCTTCTCGCGGGTGTGCTCTGTAGCACAGAAGTTTATATTTAAATGTAAGTAATTACTTTTTTTTGCATGACCTTTTCAAGTTTTAATACTAATGTTAAGTATTTTCTGAGAGCTGGCAGCTGTGCGCTAACGCAGATGACCGGCATCTATTGATTCAAGCGGCAGTAAAGACTAAATTTGAAGACACTATTTTTCCATATCTCTTTGCTTGGAGGGCTAAATGTATGGACAGGAAGAAGATATTCCGATGCAGCCATACTCTGCTAGAACCACTAGGACTATGGCTGAGATTTTCGACTCATCTGTAGAGTCTCATCATTAAAAACATATTTTATCATAAGAATTACTCTGTTTTTTGTGCAGAAACGTAATCATTTTTAATCGGATTTTTGTTCTAGAAGAATTCAATTAATCATTTGGCAGATCATTAAAAAAATAATGTTGTTCTCCTGTAGGTGGATTCGTGTCTCTTACCTGTGACATTGGAAATGGTAAAGGTGTTATTGGTAGTTGTCGTGGTAGTAGTCGTGGTAGTTGTAGTGGTGGTTGCTGGTGTAGTGTGTACAGCTAAAAACAGGCAAGAGACACAGCAGGGTGGAGGACAACACACATTACAACATCAGGGATAAAGAGGGTTTCACATGACAAACAACACAACTACGGTGTCACACTTGAAACAGGACCAATGCACAGTAACAAGTTCAGAAACACAGTGAACACGCTAACAACACATTACAGAGCTGGAGACCTTTGAACCATGAAAGACTGAGGAGAAAATAAGAAGAAGGACAGATGGCAGGAGGGGGCTAAGGGAACAGATGGGGGCATTCACACATGTGAATATAAAGGAGAACAGACGACAGCAGCAGCAACTCACTGGTTGTGACTTTGATGTTGAATGTGGCCTTGTCAGTGCCTTCGTCGTTCAAGGCTTTGCAGAAAACAGCGGCGTTAGAATCCACCTTAACACTGACTGTGCTGTTAATGCTGTCGTCAGTCTTTGTCAGCGATATCAACGTCACCTGTCACAAAAGGTCAAGATAGAAGAAGGTCACACATCTGAAACCAGACTTAAAGGAGCCAAAGCTAAACAAGAAAAAGAGGAAGACTTTATTAGAACTGGCTGGATCGCATAGTTAAGTGCAGGACTGGCACATGTGAAATCAAGCTTTGGGGGGGGCGCGATGAGCTTCATCTAGTGTGGGTTCTTGGGAACGACCCTATTGCCTAACCATGTAGCCACGAGGGGGCCTAGGCCTGGCTTTCCCTGTACCGGTCCCCAGCACGGAGAGAAAATACAGGTCGGGAAGGGCATATGGCGTACAAATCTCTACTAAACCACATGTGTGTGAATTCTCTGAAAAACTGATTCTCTGTGGCGACCCCTGATGGGATATGCCAAAAGGTGAACTACAACATAACCAAAGACTTCTCTATCCGGCTGAGCAAATGCACCTAAGCAAAGGAAAACGACAGTGAAAGGGGAGTGAAAAAGTGGATTTTCTAAAGGCTTTGAGCCGACAACGTTGCTGTTTGAGTGATGGAACGAAAACAAGATGAGGAGGAAAGCCTCCTCCTGCTCCTGCTTTAGTACAGCGCTGCTGTCATGAGAAGAGTAAGCTGCAGCAATGTCTGAAAATGTCAAAAGAAAATCCTAACAGATACCCAGAGCAATAACTCACCAAGTCTCCACCAGTAGTATGTGCTTCCTTTTCAGTATGGGTGCCCCAGGTGATACTGGGAACAGGGAAGCCTCTGGCATAACAGCTCAGAAGTACAGTTTCCTCCTCTGTCTCCACTTCTGTCACTTGCTCCTCTTTGAGCACCGGGGGGCCTGGAGGGAAATGGGTGACATAAACATAATTAGCTGAAAAAATACAGTCTTTCCTAAATTCACCAGACCTCAAGCAAAACAGTTTTACACGGTCATGGAAAAACTGCAACACTCCTTTGAATAATGTAAGACTTTCTGATCAGAGAATCCAATAAAACTGTAAAGAAATTCAATCTCAATGTGATTTTTTTAAAAAACCCTTTGAAAAGAAGGAATCATTAGCCTTGATGTGTGGACCCTTTTCATTGAAATGCTGCTCTAGACTGCTAAAGGTGTTCTTACTGTCAATGCAATACGTTCAAAAATGAGCAGGACAGCGGAATTGTTTGTTGTTGTGTAAAGTTTGACACTCAGTAGAGAAAGAAACAAATATGTAGAAATTTAAAAAAATATATATTTGACTTCATTTGTTTTGAACTGTATTGACTTCCATCAGTCCAGAATTCATAGGATAAGTGTCCGGCTGTTCAGCAGACTTACTCTTGACAAACACGCGTAGTGTGCTGTTGGTTTGCAGTCCGTCTACCTCAGGAACCGTCACCACACATATGTACGTTCCTGCTGTGTCCATTGATTGAGCCTTCAGGTTCAAAGTGTGACCCTCTGCAACCTCGTCTCCATCCTGCATAAAGCATTACAAAGAAATAAGCTTTAAGATTGGAAGACATTTCTGTTTTAAGAAAGAAGAATCTAGTAAATATGCGCTGAATAACAGATAATGTTGGGACTTGTTTGGAAGGGATTTTTGAAGCTGCACAGAAGTTGTAAACCTTTAACCAGACTATCAGAGTCTGGAGAGAGGAGCTGGCTTTGCAGGTGGCATCCATCTCCTGCCCCAAAGCCATGGTAACGCTCTTACTGGGAATCACAACCGCAGGATCCAGAACTTTACAGACAGAGAACAAGGTCAACCTTGTTGTTCTACTTCCAGTGATTCCAAATTATGTGACAATGACGCTTCTTACAATGGACAGTTACTGCAGTGGTGTTGGAGAGCTCATTGAAGGTGTCCATATCTGTGGAGGTGCACTGGTAAACTCCACTGTTCTGACGGGAAACATTCTCCAGAGCAATCACACTGGTGTCACCAGGCAGGTCCATCTTTAACAAAAAGAACAAAAATGTCTAACAGCTCAGTGCACATGCAAGGTTGGTTTAGTTAGAGGTGCTGCAAAATAACTTTTTACATCGTTGTGCTTGAATGAGAAAACTGAGGATGGACTGTTTCCGTCGCCGCTGCAGCGAAGTCTGACTGTGTCCCCTTCTTTGATTTTACCCTTTGGAGACTCAACCCAAACATGAAGCTCAGTGTAAGGATCTATAACAGAGACAATGAAATAAAACCAACAAGAGAGAAGAAAAAGAAGCTTAATGTCCTGCCAAAAACATACAAATAGCTACAAAACTGTCAATGGTATATACTAATTTAGTGTTTTACTACCTACTTAGAAGCTGCAGAAATTGTTCAGTAAGCAAAGACAATATGGTCCTTGCTGTCAGTGACGGCATAATAATTACACTCCTTAATTCTGCTTGTAACAAATAATTTTACTACAAACATTTCTTTGAAGATGTTTGTTATGGTATTCTCAAAGTTTTATTTTTATCATCATCAGAACTGGTCTCTTTTGGCTCCTTTTTTATCTCCTCCACAGCAGATATTATTGTGTATCTATAAACCTGAAACCTGGTCAACAGTGGACTGTACCAACTGTGCACAACAGGTACAATCTTGCAAATATCTCGTGAAAATCACAGAGCAAATCTGTTTCCTTTTGTAAGGGTTTTACTTTGGTGTTAAACACATTTCTCTGAGATCTGACTCAAACTGAAAGTTTCTCCCTTTGAAACTTACAGAATACAGTGATGTTGATGTGGTCAGTTTCAGTCATGCCGCTGAATCCAGGAAGTAGGAAGGTGACCTCACAATAGAAGTCAGCGTCTTTGTCTTCCTTCTTGACGTTCATGCTCAGCTTACTCATGACAGAGAACAGGCCAGTTGATTCAGTGGTGGTTCTTATTGTCACTTCCACCTCTGGATGCATAAGAGCATTAGCACACAAAAAAGACAAAGTGAAAAACTAAAGTAGAACACATTTATGAATGAGTGCAGAATCTGTTCTTTTCTAAATGCTGCTTTGTTTCTGCTGTTGTGATCTGTTTTTCATTATGTTTTTAAGATGATGATGAGGAATAAATATAAGGAAAATTAAGCTCAAAATTGCATATCTGAGTTTTTCTTTATTGAAAATGTTGTGAATCAGGAGCAGTGAATGTGAAGCCCATTGAGACAAATCTATTGTAATGTTGGACTGTATAAATGAATTGATTTTGGCTAAAAATGGAATTATCATAGGGAAAAGACCACTGGGAACAGTTTTTAAAATAGCTTGAAAAATGATTGGAGTGTGTCTTTAATTCCAATAACACATCATTAAAGCAGCCAAGTGGAATGCAGAAGAAATCTAAGCCTTCTCACCATTTGTAACACTCTGCAGCGGTTTGTTGTTTCTATTCCAAGTGATGTTTGGTTTGGGGTATCCATTTTTCACCTGACATGTGCCGATCTAGGTGTTTGGATGAAAGGACGTTAGTCAAAAGTAATCGTAAAGTAATAGTAAAAGAATCCTTTTTGATTTCATTTAAAACCCAATCACATCTGATAGCTTGTTTTGGTCAGCTGCGATGCCGTCTGTTATACCCTCAATGGTAGGAAAACTTGGTCTTGCTGCAAGTGACAGAAAAAGTGATGTATGAAGACAACAGTCCAAAAAATTACACAATAAGTCTACCATACTTACTTCCTAATATAATAAAATCTTACCAAACACTCTCAGGTTTGTCCTCCCTGTGGCCATTCCATCAGTGAGACTTTTGATTTGACAGATGAATTCCCGTTCATCTTCTATCTGCACATTGTTGATGATTAGAACCACTTCCTCTGCTCCGGTTCTGTTAACGCTGATCCGGTCTGTGTAGGGAGTGTCTTGATCTATTTTTGTGTGAAAGCTGTCCTGGAAGACGATTCTCTCCTTCTGTCCAAAACGTGTTACCTGTAAACTCACAAGAAGAGCGCAGATAAATGCACTGTACCATTCTGTCAACATAGAGATTAAAGAAACTCACAATATGCCACTCTATGGTTGTCCCCCCGATGCCATCATCTGATGTGTACATGCAAGTGATCTGAGCTGTTTCTCCCCGCATCACCTCCACTTTTTCCTCCATGTTCACCTCCACAACAGCCCATACTGGAAAACAGAAAGAAAACGTTGAGCCAAAAGTAACATTTTGTCCTCCAATAATGAAGGTTTTCACTACTTTTTCAATTTCATGTCCCTAAAGGGCCAGCTAAAGCGTGGCTGAAAACATGTTTTTTTCCTCCTGCAGACTCCAACAATCACAAAAAGAGTGAAAATAACAAGCTAGCTCCAAGGATATTTTTCAAAGACCAACTCAAATGAAAATGTTTTTTTTACATGTTCTTGTAGCATTTTTCTCATTATGGAGGACATACATAAAATAATTTAAGATTAAAACTGCATTTCTGAGTTTTTCTTTATTCAAATTATAATGGATCAGGAACAGATGGAAAAAAAGCTTTCAGTTGTGACAGTAACTGAAATGGGCGAGCCAAAGCTTCCCTGCTCCGCTCCATTCTGATTCATTCACTTGCAGACGACTAGATCCATGTACGGTTTTATTTTCCTTGTCTAAGCTGGCAGCTGCTACAAAACTGAAAAGCTCCAGTGTTGCTTGCCATTTTTGTTGCACCGCTAATGTTAGCTTGGGATTGTAAAGGGGGGAGAGAGTGTAAACAAAGGAATGATGGGATATCAGCAGAGGCTTACTTCCCATTATGGTCCCACCCACAACTCAGAGGCAAATTTCTGATGAACTCCAGACATCCTGTAGAAACAGGTTTTTGGATTTTGCCTAAAAACAGCAAAATCACAATTAAAAGATCAGATCAGAAGATGATTGGAGTGGCACTTTAAAAGCTTTTCTTGTTCCTTGGTAGAACTGGGAACTGTAAAAAACTATAAAACTTTTGATGACGTCTAATACCCAAACCTTCCACTTTCACTCTTCCACTGCAAACTTATGCTGCTTTTATAAATAAAAAAAAATCTGTAATGCTTTCAACACCTCATGGTCTTCGTCTAAAGCACTTTTGCACTGACTAGGTCAAAAGGAGGCATGAAGGCAAGAAGCGGAACGAGAGTTATTCTGGGTCAAAGGAAAGAGAGACATGCTTTGGGAAGAATGAAAGCCCACCCATGTCCACATTTATGTGCTGCATTCCAACATGTCACCCTCTCCCAGGAAGAAAGGCCCAATTTACAGGCAATATAGAAGCCCCTCTGTTCCTCTGTGATCTGTCGGTGAGGAACGAGAGGTTTTCCCCCAGTCAGCGTCTGTCCGTATGACACACCCTTGAAGTCAATTGAAGGGGTCCTCAATTAACTTTGCCCAACAGTGTAAGTGTAGCACGAAGGTCATAAGCCCACTGGGGTTTATCTGTTCCTTCCTGTGTGTTCATTTTATTGTAGCTTTGCGGTAGACAAAGAAAAAAAAGGACAGAGGGAAACATCAGATTTATGTTAAAGACCGCATGGATAATTATGAATGGGGATGACTTGTTCACACATCAAGGGTCAGCTCAGATTGTGAACAAAACAGGGAAGAACTGTGGAATCTTATTACTACACATCCCACTCCCCACACAGTCTCATTATTCTGCATAATAAATCACGTTTAAAAGCAAATGCACAGATTCTTCAAACTGGACTGTTTCTTATCCTTCGCCTCATTTCTGAGCATTTCTTTATTATGAAGCTACAATCACCAGGACACAAGCTTCCTGCTCCACCTCATTCTTATGCACCTTTTCTTTGCATCTTTTTTTGGTTTTGATCAAGCACAGCAGACAGATAGTCTTGCAAGAACTTGTGCAAAGATGAAAAAAGCATGAATCAAAATCAGAAATCACACATAATGAATAGAATTTACTGACGGACTGGATGCCTAAGCTCTTCACATAAGCAAATGGCATTTTAAAATGAATACTATTAAATAGTTATCTGGGACTTTCACAGAGCTGCTTGTAAAACATGCAGAAACACAATGGTGTTTTCAATATGTTATTGAGGCATTTTTCTGATGTTGGAGGATTTCTATAAAGAAAATTATGATTAAAATTCCATTTCTAATTATGTCTTTATTAAGATGTTGTGAATCTGGATCAGACAAAAATATGACATTTAGCTAATGTAGAAGCCAGCCATACCTGGATCAGGTATGTTCAGTCAACCAGGAACCAGGCTCATTCAATCTCACAAGGAACAGGGTTGGAGACCCCTGGCTCTCAACAACAGAATATAAATATAAAGCTCAAGTAAAGTGAGATTTACTCCATGTTGGGTAAAATGCAAAAACACCTCTGCTTGGGTTCAGGAGTCATTTAAATCTTAAAAAGATAAGCCATGTAACTTAGTGCCACAGTGTTGATTGTTTTTTTTAGCAATAATAGTTGAAACTTCAAGCAAAAACACTTTTGTAAGGCCTGACAGAAGGTTAAAGCGATGATGAGGGTCAAAATCTGGTTTTACACAGTTGTTGTGTAGTAAACAAATAAAAAAATGTCTTTGTTCTGCCTTTTCCTGGTGTCAGCTCACACTGCACTCATAGGAGTGGATAATTCCCGCTTTTGGACCTTAATCTGACATTTTAAACCCCAAAAAGGTGAAACTGAACTAACTCAACACACAGATACATTACAAACATACTGCTTGTATGCTTATGTTTGGTTACACATAAACCCAGATCTCCAGACTCAAAGTTGTTTTGTGTTGTCTGTGTCATAATAATGCAAAGACTTTCACTTTCAGCAGCAACACCACCAACACCCACCCAGACCTCTGTTGCTGTTTACTTCTGACTAATGCGGTTGGATAGATGCTTTCCTGTAGAAGAAATCCAATTATTTGCTACAACATGGACATTTCCTGGCCATTAGTGTTAGAAGGACAGCACTCACTCGTTTACAGCATCCCATAATCCCCAATCCCACACTCTCTTCCAGCCCCACCTGTGGTCCCATCATCTACAGAGCTTTCTTCCTTTATCCAGTCTGACAGCTGACAGGCACGTCAGGTTTGGCAACTTGACCACTTCTCACGTCTATAGTTTATCCATCGGGAAGACTGACAGTGCAGGGCCTCAGATCATTTTGGATAAAGAGAATGATGAAACAAAGCATACTAGATAGCAGTCATATATCAGTGTAACAGAGCACAGCTGGGAGTCATCCTCATCTGTCATCCCTCCTGTTTCAAGTTTCTATAACTTTCAATTCTATTTCTTTTCCAAAAGAGGATCTTTGACCAAACCTACAAGTCACATGATTAATATTTTTCAGGGGTTTTTACATTTTCCAGCAGGCAAATTTTGGCAGCGAAGAAACCCCACAAAACCTTTTCTGGGTCTAATAACTTAGCAAATAATTCATCAGGCAATTTTTCTCCAATTATACATCACCTTTCAAGCATTATGGAATGCAGAAAAAGCTTTATGCAGCATTAAAAAGATAAAAAAGGAGGATTTTTACATTAAAAATGTTTTTTCCCTGCAGCATTTTTTTTTTTATTTCGGTGTCCCTTTAATTGCTCTGTAAGATTCACAGAATAAATCAATTGGATTTGTGCAAAGATATCCTTGTATTTTGACAAAACTGGAAAACAAAAGTATTTTAAAAGTCAAACATTAAGTTTACATCCAGGAAAACCCAAAAATGTCATATTAACATTTTTAAAAATGTTCAAAAAACTACAAAAAAACATCTTTGAAAAATATTCAAAAACTCTTAAATGATTCTGAACTATGTCAACACTCGCGTCAATTCTGCATATCTTAGATCTTCTGACATACACTGCTCATAAATTGAACTTTAAACATTGTTTTAATTTGAATTTGTCTAAAATTAGTAAACAGAATATATTATTACAAAATATGAATGATATATGTAAAAATCAAATTGGATCCTTTTTGTTGTAGTAAAGCTGAAAAATGAGCTCTGGCCAAAGTTGAAAGCAAAACCAAAAAGTGATTTCTTCAAACATAGATAATTTAAGCACATCAAAACATGGAAAACATTAAGACTCTTCCTTATCAAGACCGGATAAGATACTGGGAGGAGGAAGTCCTGTCAGACACAGTGTGTGTCCAGAAAAATGGCTGTGGATCCAAATGTTGATAAAGCCGTTTGTCTGTTTGAGTGGACAGAAGTGATAAACTTTCCTGTTAGGCTCCTCAAGGACAACAAATCAAGGGGTCATTTGCAACAATGTCGGAGAAACGCCGCAGACGACCTTCTCACAAGCAGACAGATTAGCTGTGGCGTGTGGCCGCTCAAAAGAATATGTCTATTTAGACTTTGTTTGAATGAGGATTTCAATAACAGCTGTCTGTCAGACTGGCCTTCCTCCACCATGCTGATCTGGCCTGAAGCCCAGAGAAACCACAGCCATGGGAGAAGGGAGGAGAGCTGGCTCACCTTCAGCACAGAAACTGGCATTCAAACCAGATCACTCTCCTGGGATCTAACTGCTGTGGTGGCTCAAATGCTGTTTTATTTGGAGTGTTAAAACCTGCCAACTTTCTCTTGGAGAGTTGATATGTAATTTGACTCTTTCTGTACAATCACACGTGATTTGTTGACAAATTTCTACAAATGTTACAAAAAGTCTTAAAGAAAACAGTTAGCAGGTTTTGTTAAGTCAACAAGAAAAAAGAACTACAATCTCGCAACATGTTTTTAAAGCTGATGGCATTTTATTCTGATTGTTTCAAATAATAATTTGAAATGATTCAAAGCTTGATGGATGGTTTAAATAACTGAATGTGTGTGGTTGTATCATGTGTGCCTGTGTGGTCCTCCTGTTGACATGTCCAGGGTGTGCCTGATGACAGCTGGGACACACTGCTGCAACTGCTGCAACCATATGTGCATTTGAAAGGGCCTTTTTTCTTTTGCGTGACAAAAAAAAGTGTCAGTAGTACAAAATTACTGCACTACACGACTACACCACAAAAAGTGGCACTTTGGCCACCAAAATGGATGCAGTCGATTGAGTTTTAACTCAAAGTGCTGGGTTTTTTTTTAAGAAAATAAAGGACATTGTGACACAGCAGCACCCTTAGAGAACAGTTAAATTTATTGCAGACAATTTTCCCAAAAGGATAAAGAACCAGATTTCACGGAGTTTGCTGCCTGACCTAGCTCCAGCAAGAGGGTCACCCTGAATGTACACTGGTCCGCCTGCGGTGCATCTCTGTTGCATGAGGAGTCCGTATCATGACTGTCGGCCAGTTTACATTGTCTCTGCTGCGTCTCTAGTCTGTTCCTCCCAGCTTCCAGAGGAGTGGTTTGTCCTGCCAACATTATGTTAAGAAGTTCATCCCGCTCTCTTTGCTCATCTAAAACTTTAGTAATTAGGTCCCGTGACCTCTCCTTCCTTACTAAGTTCTTGTAAAATGCATGTTTTGTGTTGTAAATTATGTCATATTTTTGTACTACCAAAATGTCATCGTCCATGACGAAACTGATGCCAGTGTTGTCTGTGGTGTTAATGTGTGTTATTGCGTGGGCATGTCACCTTAAATATAAAATAAACTTAATAAAGTTTTATTTTGAAAGTACAACTGAAGTTTTTATTTTGAAATCTGGACCTGTTGCCACTCCTCTGGATTTTTGCCGTGACATTGAGGTATTAACGGACTGGAACTAGAGCTCATGCGTAAAGCTTGCGTTGCAGTGCAGAGAGACGAATGTCAAGCGCAGACATGACAGAGGCGGTGTAAATATTGTACTTAATTAATTAATGTCCTGTTTTTTTGTGTTAACACAACAGTGATGCATTGCAGACACACCAGTAGAAATCTGCTTTACCAGGTTAAGAGAGAGAGCATATGAAAATAAAACATCAACATCTTGATAATTTTCTTTTTTTTCCTTTACTGAACCAAAATTATAACTGAAACAAAAATTCCTATAGTTCATGATTAAGGACATCCATCTCTCCCACTGGACAGTGAAACAAGAAGAAGGGAGGGAAAGCGAGAGCCAAGCATATGAAGAAGAAGAAAAACCTTAGGGAGTTTGAATGTATGATAATTTTTGACCATATTGGCTTGCCGTACTTGCCAAATGGGCATAGCTTTTGAACACTGCTCTTTTGAAGCAGTAAGAAAACTGCTCAGCTTTTGCTACTGGCTGCTAGCGTTAGCTGTGGCATTTGCCTGAGCTTTTACACAGAACAGAATAAACACTCAGACTCTCAGAAGTATTTGTTCATGAATCACAACTGTCACTGTTAAGGTCACGTAACTGTCACTTCCTGTATGCTCAGGCTGGATCGACCAGATTTCAAAATTTTTCAAGAGTTTTTGCAAAGCTTACTCGACAGCCGTTTCTGGTTGACAAAGACCAGACACATTGTGTCTGGGGGTTGGGCCTGGAAAATGTAGATAGCGTGTCCTCTTCTGCTGTAGATAAAGTATGAAGCTCAGATGACAAAAGACAATCTGATTGACTCTAAGAATCATGTGGTGCAAACTTTGCCTTTGAAGGAAACGTTGAAATAGAGTGAAAAAAAAATTGGCTTTATGGTAAATGTTTAATTTATTTTCTGCACATTTTCTTGTATCCATGTCATATTCAGACTGACTATCTGGAAACTGAAAAAGGTTTGGTGAATATCCGGCTCATTACGTGACAGGATTCTTGCTTCACTTCCTGTTCTGCTCCTTTTTTTAAAGTCTGTTCTCTAAATGAGCCGCATGCTGGGCTCATTTTAGACATTAGACACGAGCAGGTCCGAGTGGAGATATTTTAAAAAGGGGGAGAATGCGTGGCTGTTTGCCGTTAGGCATGATAATGCAATCATGTTTCTCGTCCACACGGCTAGTTTTTGTGGTTCTGCATTAATATTTATATTGCAAAGATCTGATTCAGGTTGTGATAGGATTCAAAGGAAAAATCGGAGACATAACAGAAGTTAAAAGGATGAGAACAAAAAAAAAAAAAGAAAAAATTGTGAGCATGTGTTAGGTAATCAGTTGAGTTAATGAGCATCATCCTCCGCTCAATCATGTTGGTGCAAAGTTGACAGACAAATGCAGCAGATGTTAGGCTGCACAACTCAGCATGACTTCAATCAACTCTAAAAAATAACAGAAACGTCATTAAATGTCATTAAAATCAAACCTGACATTACATCTTCCCGGTGATTCGTGATAAAATGCAGACCCCGGGGGATAATTTCCCCAGGAAAAAAAAATCTATCTATATATTCCCTCTTAGGAACGGGTAAAAAGAAGTGACAGTTCAGTAACTTGTTTCCAACCCTGTCACATCTAAGAATAACAACAGCCTATCAAGCTTGTTTGCTTACATGATAGAGCAGAATTACAGTACACTGACCCGGCTGACTCCAGAAATAGCAGCCTTGCTGCAGGACCTGGGAGAGACGGAGAGCATGGGAAACAAATGCCTCGGCGAGCCTAGTCTTTCAGTGAATGCAAGCATGTCCCTGGAGAGTTTACATGTTTAAAAAAAAAAAGACTAAAAAGACAGGTAAAGCCGGACACTGAAGAGCCAAGCAGAAAATTGCTGTGCTTTGCAACTGACTTTGGCTTTTTGACCTCTCTCGCACACCAATTCCATTATGGCACACTTGTAGCATCCAGACTGATTGGATAAACGTCCTTCCATTGCGTCATTATTTTCTTCCCCTTAGGAAGGAACTGGTTATTAATGACAGCATTTCCTAAAATGTCTAATAATGTTAGTAGAGACTTTGGGTTAGAAGGTGACACATCAGCCACGTTTAACTGAAATTAAACATTTTAAATGCTCGTTTGTTTACATTTTGCTGAAAGTGGGACAAACCATTTGGCATGTGGTAAATGTATCGTGAAACGTGTGTATGGATAATGTAAGTTGCCCACACTGATGACGTACGGGTGATGCTGTCATACGGTGCACTCTAGTCATTAGTAGGGTAGGAGTTCTGGCTCCTTACTTGACCGTGCACACTGCCGCATGCATGGGGTGTGCAGGTGATTCGTAATTTCCTTATTTCTAACAGTCAGGCAGCGCACTCCTTGCATGCTAGAACTGGCTCCTTGCACTGTGCGCAGGGTTCAGGGAGGCTGAAAACAGGAAATATCTGTACGACGTGCCTGCATCTTACCTACTTCCCCCTTACTTCCTCTTATGCTATGTTCACATCGGCCTTGAAAACGCCTTGTTCAAGCTGCCACTTCCAAGAAAAGTCTATTTTAATGCTTGTTTTCAGGCTACCCATCTGTACACAAGTTTTTGGGCTCTGCGTACAGAAGGCTATTGAATGGGCATTGAAAGTTAAAATAGTTGAACGTTGACCAATCAGGGACTTTGGTAGAAATGTTTGGGTAGTGTCTATTTCCAAGCACGGAAGTGCCAACCTTTTGAAAATAGATCATGAAGGAGGAATTAATATTGGCGGTTTGTGCTAGGCTGGAATTAAATGTCACCAAGTCATTCATAGAATAGAGCTGTGAAAGAAAAAGCCTGAAGCAAGATTTGACATTTGACACCGAGTCTCTTCCAACTGTGAGTACATGCGCTAGTATCCAGCAGCGTTAAAGAGCGTGCATTTAGCCCGCACTTTAACGTGCATCACATGCCCAGTGTGTAAGCAGTGTTATGCATCAAGTATTTGCTATGCCCTGTCACCCGCAGTGTTCCCGTTGAAAAAACAATGTGCATGAACATTTTGGCTCCACAGGATCACAGAGCGGTCTACAACCTTGACATTTCATGTTGCCCACCTGTGTGCCCTAAAAAGAACCTGCCAGTTTTATATATATTGATATATATTTCATACCAAATGTATCTACCTATTAAGGCAGTTGCAACAAAGGCTTTAACGGCTGCATTCCAATTGATTGTGGTTATTTAACTGGGTTTTTAGACACAAAATGATCTAATTCAAGCCAAACTTATAAGATTTAAATCATCAATTTCTCTTAAAAGTTGATTACAAAAAGGCTGTTTCTGTCTTAGAAACATAACTGTCTACATGTGAAACCAGGGTGCAAAGCCATCATTGGTAATCCCATACCTTCAAAATAATAATAATAATAATAATAGGAGCCAGAAATTTTGTTTTTCTGGCTCAAACCAATGTGACTATCATCACTTTTCCTTTAACTCAAGATAAAAGCATCAACGCTTCTTTATGTAAACTGCATTTCAAATCTCTGGTTGCTTTATGTCTGCAGCTAGAACAGAGAAAGGCCATGTGCTTCGTGTTTAAAAACACTTGATCTTTAAATGTAAATATACAAAAATGCAGCGCATTTGAAATCCAAAACTTGTCTGACAGATGCAGGTAAACAGATACTGACCTCAACAGTTCCTTTACCAGAACAGCAATACACCCCCCTCCAGTCTTTGTTTGTATTAACTCAGCTTTATTAATTAATGTGCAAAAATGATCTGCTAAAAGCTAATGCTCGATGTGGACTGATGCATGCGATGGATCACAGATGTGCTGCAACGGAGATAAAAGCAGAACTGGACGTACTTCACAGAAACTATTACAGGAATGTCATCAACAATGCATTCAAATCAAAGAACATTGGGTTTTCAACAGTAGAACACAGAACTATGCAGCTTGTGACTGTTGTCTCATGGAAAAAAGAATGCAAA
Source organism: Oryzias celebensis (assembly GCA_014656515.1). NCBI lineage: Eukaryota > Metazoa > Chordata > Actinopteri > Beloniformes > Adrianichthyidae > Oryzias > Oryzias celebensis. The sequence goes on along the minus strand of BNCR01000012.1, from coordinate 64,353,182 downwards.
GCATCTGTTTGTGTGTCAAACCAACAATCACAATAACTCCACGTTTCTTTATTTTTCTCATAAGCTGCAGGAGTTTTTTGTGGTTGTGTCTCTGGGGTTTTTTTGTGGCTTCAAATAAGTAATTGTTGCAAACTTTTTTAGCTCCTGGAGTGTTTCATTTTTTTGCAATTAAACCAACCACTGGCTCCAACCACTGGAACATAAAGCACAAAACCAGAAGTTATTATTACATAAACACAACTAAACTTCAATAAATTTCCCTATAAGTAATCCCAAAATCTAAACAGAGGAAAGAAAAGCAGACACACGAAAGATGACTTACTCAATGTTTTTTTCTCCTCTCCTTCCACTTGACCGCAGTCTTATATTACCTCATTTTGTTACCCATAGTGATTGATAGAGGACCCAAAGGCAGCAGATCCGGAAACAAACTGATTTATTAAAGAAACGTAAACTTTATGAATGACTCTGAACGTCAACTTGAGTCATAACCCGAAACGCAGAGGAATAACGACGTGCTGACGATGAGCAGCTGAAAGCATGGACTCTATTGTGTGTAATTTAACTGAATCAGCTGTGGAGGATTACTAACCTAAACCACATGTAATCCCGAGAATCACTAAACTAAATGTTCTGGATATTTTTATTCAAATAAAACACCACTCCAAAATGAAACCATCATCCCTTTTTTCCATGTTGTTGTTCATCTTTCAGCTTGTCCCATCAGGGGTCGACACAGCGCATCAGCTTTCAATGATCCACACATTTGGCAGAAGGTTTTACGCCGGATGTCCTTATTCCTGACACCCTGGGTTTTAATCCGGGCTGGGGACAGGCACAGGGAGACCCAGACTCAAGCCTCCCTTTGGCTACATAGTTGAGCAGTATAGCTTGAAGGTTGTTGCTCATGGCGCCCCCAGGAAAATGAACCCTGGTTTCCCATGTGCTTGTCCTGCATTCAGTCAACTGAGCCATCCAGCAGCTACACTTCCTTTTTTTTTTACATGTGTGATGTAAATAAAACCAGAGTTGTCACAATCATTTCCAGAAAAGCTCCAGAACTGTTCAATTTTAAGCCTACTAATATTGTTGCTAATTTCTAAACTTTACTAAAACTGCTTGACTTTTATATTTCCTGATTTGGACTCAAGTCACAGAATTAGAGAATACGTTTTATGAACATTTGATGTCACTTTGGAGTAAGTGGGCCAAACTGAAACAACATCTGGAAATCAGACCAACAGACATTCAAGAGCTTTATATGTGAATGCATTAAGGTAGAAGTAATGAAAAATAACTGCACAGCTCGTCTTGATGAAACTATGTGTGACTGTTTTATGTTCAGTATTTCATGAATCCCACTTTGTGATAGATGGACAAAATAAAGGACAATGACTCGCATTTTTTTTTAAAGCTACTGGTAAATAAAGGCAGGGTATGCCATTGGCAGGTCACCCAGGGTGACCAAGAGTGGTCTGTTGCAGGGTCACAACATCCCCAACACTTGGAAGGTTGAGAGTTCAAATCCTTGGCTGAATCATACAAAATAAATCTAAAAACAAAATAGAAACTACTATCCCCCTTCTTGACACTCACTATTGTTGGATTAGGGGGTTAAACCACCAAAATGAATTATTAGAACTACTAACATTGCTTTTTTTATTTTAACAGGAATTCTGGACAATAATCCAAAATGTTCCAGAAATGGCTTTATTTTCCTCCTTTCTGTTAATTTTTCTAGATAGTAATTTTTCAAAAATGGGGACATCTTTCGAATGTTATTCTTTAAGAAAAATCTTCTAAAAAACATAAATCCACCATTAAGTTATTGTGTAGAATCTAGTTAGGAGTAAAACAAACATTTTAAAATGTTTCTTTTGTAAAGTCCCACTCCGTCTATATTTGTTTCTGTTGTAAAATTGTTCCTAGGGGTCTTTTAATTATGATTATACAGTATTTAGCTAAAATGTAAAAGCCTGTGTCATTTTTAAGACATAGTTTCTGCAGCGTGGCAAGAGCTCGTCAGAAAATTCTCATCAGAGTTGTAAGCAGGACTGTCAGCGCGGAAGTTAGCTCAGCTAATTTCCCATCAGCCCTTTGGTTTGTACTCTCTCCCGATGGCTTACAGCACCTCACAAACCCAAGTTAACATTTGGTGGCAAAAAAAAAAAACTGTGAGCAATACCAGAGCTATCCAGCCACACAGACGGGGAAAATGAAGACAGACGTACACGGATCTATTTGTCTGGAAGTGGATGCATCAGAATTGCAGTGGAAAAGGGAGACTTTGGCCTGACTATGACAGTTGCTGCGTCACAAACCTGATCTACTCCTGATCCAACACGATTTGAATAAAGAAATACAAATTTAATCTTAAATTCTTTCATACATATCCTCAATTTTTTTAAATCCTACAAAAACATGTTTAAAACATAATTTTAATTGGAGTGGGTCTTTAAGTGACGACAATGTTAAAACAAATTTACTGTGTTTTTAATTCCAGAATTTATGATGACTTATGAACAGAAATAGTTGCTTGAATTTCCATTCATATAAACAGGGATGTTACCTGAAGCTGACAAACAGGATGTTTTTTACTACTGTAACAAAAATAAAATAAAAAGTTCAACCTAAAGATCTAATCCAACCACCTACCCTCTCCATGCAGCTGAAGTTCCTGGTAGCTCATGCAAGACGGACACTACTTCCAATGACTGTGAACTACAATAGACAGAACGCCAAAGTAGCATTCCTCCGTGTGGATCAGGTTCAGGTGATGCTTTTAACGTGCACAGACAGACAGACAGCAGCAGCTGAAGCAACCAAACTGGACATTCCCACAATACCTCAGAGACAACAAGGTCAACTTGTTACACGGATGCACCAGACAGTTCCTCCACCACAAACACAGGAATCCCTGATGCTCTGAAGACATGCGCCAGCAGCACTTAGCATACCATCACATGTAGCCATTTCCAAAAGGCAGAGAACACTGAACACAAAGAATGTAAATACAGTGAAGGGGATCAGAGCAGACCACACAAAGAGGGAGACGAGCAGAGAGCTGCTCTGAGTTCTCCTAGTGATGACGGTGCATTCCATTTCACCGGACCACCTGTTGCACAGATCAAACTGGCATGACACACCCCCACTGTCACCGGGAGGGCTCTGCTGACTCACCACAGTTAAAGTAGACCTGGCAGGAGTTTGATGGAACTATCTGCACTACTCGTAGTGTCTGAATTGCTACTATGTTCACTGAAAGACACAGAGGAAGGATAGCAGGCAGAGGGACAGTTCAAATAAAACCCCTAATAGAAAACATGATAAAAAAGTAATGAAGCAGACAGAAACTACACAAGTACAGTGGATGTGGAGGAAACAAAGATACAGGGTTCTGGATGTGAAAATGCCATAACCGTTACCTCCCTAATCCAATGTGATCAGATCTTTTTAGTTAACGTGGTGGCAGTGTTTACTGCCACACGATGTAAGTTCCACGCACCATCCCTAATCCTTTTCACAGTTTGTTATTTCCTGTTACAGCCATCACAGTAGCTAAGCAACAAATAGACACACAATTTGTTTTAACCAATTATTTTAAGATTAACTCTTTGTGGCGCTCACATTGAGTTATTTTTGTTCTGTTTGTCCTCTGTGTTAAATCTGAGCTTGATTTCATTTTCTCTGAGTTATCTGTGGAGTTCTGCTTCCTGTTTCCTGATTTGTTAGGTTCTGGTTCTGGTTTTTTAGCCGAAGCTCACTGCCATCAGCCATCAGTGACAGGAGGAGGAGGAACTGGAATGATTTTTTTGTTTAATTTTGTTGAATTATAGAGTAAAAATGTAAATCATTGTTTATAGGTTTATTTTTTCTTTAAATCGTTAATAATATGTAGCAACCTCCTATTTGTGTCAATCAAGCCACTAAAAAATCCTCCTAATGTGTCTAATCAGTCTGCAGTTTGGTTAACTTAGTTAGTTTCTCGTCTTAGTAAAAGTCAGCTATATCTTTATGTTGGGTTGGTCTTGGTGACTACTCGATTCTGACTGGTTGCAGGAGCTGGAATTAAAAAGTGATCATCCGAAACGATGTACCACACCAAAAAAACAAGATCCAGTCGTATAGCCCAGACGTTCGATATCATTGCGCTGGCCTAAACGTCAGCTATTTCACTTATGGTGACAGTTAGCATACCACTTTACATTTGCCGCTGCAGAATAAGTTTGTTGTGGGCCCTGTAGCTGTTACAGTGCCAACGTGTCACACTATGTAACAAATGGTCTTCTTTTTTCTAAGAAAGAAATTTAAACCTAAAAAAATAACAAGATTAAAGTACTAGAAACTGGTTGAATACTTATTTCTTTCATAAGTAAACATGGTATCAGCGGGATAATGCCCAACAACGAGGTGCGCATTATCATAAATTAACGGACTTCATTGAACCCCACAATTCAGGCTTCCGCGTCGTCCATTACGTTCTGATAATGCACACCTCGTCTGGCATTATCCTTTACTTTGATTCGTTTCACTGAGCCAATATTTTTGTTAATTCATTTTTCCATTTTAAGGTGAATTTAAAAAAAAGGTTACATTTAAACCTGTGGCTTGTTGTTTGTAAGCCCAACATCCAAACTGGCGTCAGGCTTTATGAGCCCTTTTCAAATATATTTTCGTAAGCAGCTGTTGTTTCTGTTGTGCAAACTGAAACTTCAGCTAAATGAAAGTACAGCTAGATTTTCCCTATAATAGGAGAGGCTTTGAACTTTTTCATAGTATCTTGTGACATTTCACACTGAGATCCTAAAAGGAAAAAAACTGCTTAAAAACAGTGTTTTTACAGATTCTTTTGAAATAGACACAGAATAGGAAAAAAAGGGCAAAGGTATTGGACAGAAACATTAAAAAATGTCAGGTTTCTTTTACCTGATGCTAGTCCGTGTTTGATAAGCAGCTCTTTGGTCTTCCGTCTGGTCTTACACTGCAAAGAGATTCTCGATGTCCTCTTTTTGGTCTAATGCCCTTTACCCAAAGTAATTGACTCCCACGATGGACATGAAAATGCATCCACACACATGCTCTCTATGAGAAACTTCTGATGAGGTCAGTTTCCTGTGTTTAACACTACATCATGTTAAAAAAAAAAAGTGAAATATTTGAACAGCCACAAGAGTCACTGCGTGTCTGTGAGTCAGAGTGAAACAGAGTTTTTCCTCGTGCCTGGTCCCATGGTGGTACAAACGCTGCCTCCATCCTCTTTCCCACGTTCCAGACTACAAAATAGTATCAACACCAGCCCGTCTAAGAGTATTCAGAAACAAAACAACACTAACTGTATGGGAAAGGCCAGCAAGGACAGTATTTTTATGTGCACGGCTGATTATAACAATACAGAAAAGGGAGTGGGAGCGATCTCATGACATGACTTCTAAAGTATGAGATGTGCATTGCTCACTGCTGGCATATCATGCTAAAGATAGATTTCAGAAGCAAACAGATGCAAGCAGACACGCACAGAGCTCCTTACCCATTGAAACAGAGAACAAGGTGCTCAGCAACAGCTTTTGCCTTTTTTGGTGGAAGCTGCACTTGGCAACAGTAAATCACATAGTTGTTTTCAACTCTTTCATAACAGCACAATCATGCTTGTAGTTCCTTTGTGTGCAGGTGGTTGTGAATGTGTGCTGCCTATACTCAACATGAACAAAGAGATCTTTTGCCTGACATTATTCTTTGTCTTCTGGCTAAAAAGCCATGCATATCCTTGAGTTTGATTCAAAAATGTTTAAGGCATATATGTTTTCATCTGTTCACTCCACTGCATTTATATGACTTTACACCACAGTAAAAACTGCAAAAGCTATAAGATACAGCAACGTACAAGCAAATCAAATGAAGGGACAACTTCCAGACTGAAGCCTGTTTAAAAACCAAACCAACTAAAGCCGTGTTTGGTTACACAAAGTGGTTAGCGCTCTCGCCTTGTGCATGTGTGGGTTTCTACAGGTACTCCAGCTTCCTCCCACAGTCCATAAAACATGCTTCATGGGTTCATTGGTTACTCTAAGATGTGTGTGGAAGTGACTGTGTTGCCCTGTGACAGACTGGCAACCTGTTCAGTGTGTACAACAGTAGCCAGGACAGGATCCAGCATCCCTGTGTCTCTCTGAAAGGGATACAGCAAGCTAAGAAAAACAGATGGATGGGTGCCTACACAAATAAGAAAACCCGAATTTTCTCCAATATAAACATTTCACCTTCAAAACTGAATTAAGCATACATTTACAGTCCCTTTCAAAATGTTTTTTTTAATCTCTGTAGGTATATTTAGCATTTATGCAACAACTGTGACATCTGTCACCATCTGTTCTCCTGCCTATCTGTCCATTTTCTGAAAGGCTGTTAGGTGATTTTAACATCTGCTAAGCTCAGTCCGAACCAGTGGATGATGCGACCACATCCGTTATTTCATTTTATGACATTTCACAACATTACTTTTAAACACTGATAGCCTGCTGACTCGAAAACATTCCATGAGCTTTCTCCTGTGATCGGCATGAAACAAACATGTTCTTCATGAGAAACTTCTCATGAGCTTTCATTTCAGGCTTACAGTGTTACTGCATGACTCTGATTAGCGTCATCTTTAAGGAATATTGCTCCACAAACGGTGCATCTCATAACCAAAGGGGAATTTACCCACGGCTAAAAGAAAAGATAAGTATTTCATTCATCTGGGTGTTGGAGTTAACCAAAGAAAACATCAAAACAGAACAAGAGGCATCCTTTAACTCCTCCCTTAAGTCACTGAGAACACATTGAAACTGCAACAGTCTTGAAACCAACTTCTTGCTCACATGATTCCCTCATCAGAAGTTTTGCCTGTTTTATTAGAAAATGATAAAAGGTTGATTTAAAGTGTCCCACAAGCTGTGATCAGAAGTCCTAAGTGTGATGAAGGAGCACAGAGATGGGAACAAAGGTCTCTTTTCACTGGATCAGCTGTTTCTACTTGGAATAGAATGATTACAATGAAATGAAGGAACTGAATCAAATAGAGCCGGATCCCTTATAGTGCTGAGAATCTCTGGTGTGACCCGGTACGAGAAAAGAATGTCATTTCCATCACAGACGGAGGCAATGATAGATTTATGTTAACTTTTAAAATCACTTCTGATAAGAGACAGACTGGACAAAAAAAGCATCAAAACATTAACCATGAGAAGAACGACAGCAGTGGTTCTGCTTTGTGGAGTCACCATTAGGTTAAAAGGGTCATCATTTGCAGAAGGCATTATTGCATGAAAACAACATGCATTATTTATCAGACTTTCCCACCAACAGTGAAAGTACAGTTATTGTGACAGGTTTCGTCTCAGACTGAGCTCGTTTTTTTACTTGAACTCCATACCAGCACAGGGATTCCCCTGTGCGAGAAGGCCCTGTTACAAATCCCAGCTGGGTCCTGTGTGTAGAGTTTGCATGTCCTCCTTGTTCATGTGTTGGTTTTCTCCAGGTATTCCAACCGCATGCTTCATTGGTGACGCTACATTGTCCCTTAGGTGTGCATAGACTTTTTTTTAGTGGACCTGTGACCGAATTGCAAACTGTCATGGATGTGCCCCACCTTCACCTGCAAAAAAATCTGCAAAAACTTTTTGGGATCCAATGGTTATTTATAACCATTTTTAAAATGTTCTAAAGACTCCAAATATTGCACTGTGGAAAGCTGGAGTTTTCCTGGCGGTTTTTAACTGACCCTCAGCTTCCATCACAGCTTAAAAGCACGTTTCATAGTGATCCACAGCTCATTTCATAAAAACATCTGACTTGCTGGATGAAATTCATGGCTCCATATGCAGCTGAGCTTCACAGAAGATTCTGGAAACCAGGTCAGAGCGTACTTTTGTTTAAGCAGTCCACTTTTAACATTGACCTGTGATCTTTGATAAAGTTCTGCAAGGACAGAGAGGTTTTCTAAATATTCTTCTGGATCACTGGTTGCTCCCTCTTAAAAAAGAACTTTGAAATCATTGCAAAGGCAAGCTTTTTCCTGTAAGTCCACACATTTACTGTAAAATAAACTAAAGATTATCTAAAGAAATGTGTTCTTTTTTATGTCTAATTCAACGCAGTCTATTTATTCTAATCACATTTAATATTATTGAGTTTCTTGTCTGCATAAACAGATGAAAAAAGCATTTACATCTTTAATCACTTTAAGGATGGGTTTGCACAACAGACAGGTCCTAAAGGAGGAATAAATATGTGACAAATACAATTATGATCATGAAGTGAAAATATAAAAAAGAAAATGTGTCAAATATGAGAAAATATGGCTAAAAGGGAAGAAGAGATATGAGCCTAAACCATTCCTTCTGAGAGTGGAGACACTGCACACTCCAAGTGCCGGAAAGATTTATGTTCTTCGTGTCAGTGTCGAAGTTTTGAAGTTCTCTGGGAAATAAATTAACTGATTTCCTTACAAATTAAGAAAAGGGTGGGTTCTGCAACGTCACTGAAGTTTCATAACTGACACACAGCTCATGCATCCCACATGGCATCTCCCACGACAGCAGAAATTGATTTCAACATTCTTGTAAAACGTCTGCAACGCCCCAAGCCCGTTAATTATTATTTAAGGCTGCAAGACCCTGTGAAGCCATCACTCTGACACTGGAGTCACTGTGACTGACAAGAAGGGGCAGCTGGCTCATTGGAGAGCCATTAAACAACCTCTGATCCCGTGTGAGAAAAAAGCATTACTGGTGATTTGTCAGAGAGGGAAAGAAATGGTTCAAGCTGTTATGTCAGCTTTGAATATACTCATTCAAGGAAAACACTCACGCATTCCTAAACATGTGCAAATATATTTTTCCCACCTGCAGCTTCAGCCCTTTTCGTGACCCCGAATTTTACAGTGTCTGCTTTATGGTTTGTGTTCATCTGCGTGTCGCTGTAAACGGAGGATCAGTGGGTTTAAGCGAGCAGATCAGAAAACAGAGACACTACTGTACAGATGGAAGCCTGTAATTAAATGCCTCAACAAAATTCACCAAAGGTTTAGAAAATACAAGCGTGATGGATTAAGAGCAAAACTTCAGTTCTATATTTCAAGAGAATAAAATATTTTCCTGTTTAATCAAACCATCATGTTTTGATGTTTGTAATCAATAAATACTGAGCAAAAAACTGTTTCTAATAATATAAGGTTAACTCCTGCATTTAAAGTTCGAGCAGCTGTATCAACTGTAAATTAATTCTGTGTGAGTTTCCAGGATGCAAAAGTTACCACCCTTCCTGTTCTTCACATCTATTTCAGGACAACCACTGACCCATCTACTCTTGAAGACAATAGCCTGAAGACGCTTTCACACTGGCCTGTTTGGTCCGCACCAGTACCTGTTTCCTGATCACCATCTGGTTTGAAAGCTCACCTATGGCTATATCCAAATTCCCTCACTACTCCCTCGCTACTAAAAAATGACATAATGCACGACTATCTAGTGACTGGATTTTAAAAGCAATTTGGGCACTATGATCAGTACTTTATTTTTAACAGCAAATATGACAAATGACAAAAGAAAAATGAAAAACTTCAAAACATTTTATGAAGACTAATTATAAATCTACTGTGGACAGTTAATAAAAAAATTAATGAAAACAATTTTTTTACTGGAAAAATTGTTTAAACCCAATGCATTTCATACACCCATTTTTAACATGCTGTTAATGTATTCTAAAGAATTTGCTTATCGACAAATGTAGCTATTTTTCTGTACAGCAAAAAGTTATTTATAATATGAATTATAAGAGATGACTTATTCTTACCATAGAAGTTTAGAAAATTAGCTAAACTTTCCCCTCCAAAAATGTTTTTGAGATTTCATGGAAGCCGCCATTTTGAAATGAACAACCTTCTACTTTCCCTAGTGGAATAATGATGAACTACAGGGCAGAAAACAGACCATGTTATAGCCAATGGGTTTAAAAGGAAAGTCTGAATCATGCTAGTGAGAAACGGGAAATGTGTGTATCAAATGTGATACTAATGGTTCTTATTCTCTGTAAGGAAAAACTCAATACAAAAAAAACAGATTTGGGGGAAAAAATATACCTCAGGGATGTTCACACGAAAGGTTCTATAGAGCTAATTTGTTCAGTTCTGTCTCCAAACAAGCTCTTTATTGTGAGCACAAAGCAAAGAAGACCTAACAAGTGTGCAATTTTTCCAGCCTTTCATTATCCAATTGAACTGAGTTCACCAAACAGTGCTAGTGTGAAAGCTCCTTCTCATTACAAACTTGTTTTGCTCAACAGAAGTTGCCAAATTGTTGCCACTTTTGTGTATTATCCCTGTAATTCAGAAGGTTCTTCTATTTAAGGTGAAGATTTTTTAATTCAACTATCATGTTCTTAAAATAATCAATCTATGATTTTTCATTCTCACAAAAGATTCAATACCCAGAAAATATGATATTTGCAGCTATTTTTAAGAAATGAGCTCGATCTGGACTTAATGGCAACATTCTGGTTTTCTCCACTCTTTTAACAGAACCTGAGCTCCTCGTTAGACCAAACTGAGGCTACTTTAGTTTGTTGTTTGACCAGAATGGAAGTCCCACATTCCAACACCAACCTCAGACCACACAAAACACAGAGGCAGACATGCTACAGCAGTCACAGCAGCGGAGAAACATTTCAGACATTTCAGGTTTAACTCTGTATTTTAATGCTGAGTTGATTTGAAAACGTCATCAAAACAAATTCTTGAGTGTCGGGATGTCACGCTGCATGAAATTAGCACAAGGACCTTAAATCTATTTAGAAGACACCTCACTGCTGTAACTCAGAATGAATTCCCACAGTGCGGCCAATGTGGAAAACGTTTCAAAACGTGAACTAGGAAATGGAGCATGTAACACGAGCCTTCATCGTGAGGTTTCTGAATGCCAGCACTCTATCCTCTTAACCTTTCATGCTCCAATAAAACAGCTTTGAGGTCAAAGAAGGAAACTGAAGAGGATCCAATGAAATTCTCTTCCCTTTATCCCAAGTTGCACATATAGCTGGCTTATTTTATGAAACAGTGCAGTGCAGCTTCCTGCACAAGTTAATGCACATGCAGCAACCTAAAATTATGTTTTTCAAAACAGAAAACGAACTTGTTTATTACAACATTAATGAACACTAAGTCAGATGGGTTTGTAATAAATAAATCCCGTTTACCCAAATAACATTAAAATTGCTGCTCATCTCTGACTTCACCAAAGAGATTTTGCAAAGTCATATTGACTGAAGTTCGCTCTGCCTACCTGAACTATGTTCAAAAAGTGAGGGAGTGGGCGACCCTGTCAGCTTACCTCACTGACTGTAGAAAAGAACTGGACCGAGTGTGACATGACCCACAGAACTTGCTTACTTACTTTACAGCTTCAATGAAAAAAAATTCAATTCAGTTGCCATTTTTTGTTGGAACCAAACAACATCATAAAGTACTGACTGGTTCAAATCATCCTGAGTCGTTTCTATGGCAACCCTCTTGCCAATCAGGAGTGAGCGTGTTGAAAGTCCTCACCCCTACCACTGAAAGTGGGCTCAGGAGAATATTTGAGTCAACCGTTTAGAACATTTAACATGAGGCGATGTTCATCAAGGCATCTATTTGGCCAGTTTATACAACTTGAACTAAATAGAAAAATATCACGAAAAAAAATTGGATTAGCAAAAACGTGCTAAAATAATGTGGTTTAGTAAGAATGTTTATTCTGACAAATAGAATAACTGAGTAATAGCTGTTTATTTCTCAATAGAAGTCTATGGAATCTTGGAGCCAGTTGTTACTTCCTGTTTGGAACGCGTGGCGGGAGGGGTCACTCAGTCCATTTGTCATATGCAGTCAATGATCCACTCATGAGTTTACCAAGCTGCCAATCAAAAACATGCCCCTGGTAATGCACTCATTTGAGCTCTAACAAAATCAAAATGGCCGATTTAAAACCATAATGCACCCACACACATGCACACACACACCACCACCGGGTTGTCATGGACAGCAAAGAACAACAAAAAGTTCTTGACTCCAGGCTGTGTAAGTAAAGATGTTATTTACCTTTTAGTTCATCCAATCAGGGGTCGCCACAGCGAATCAGCTTTCACTGATTTGCACAGGTGGTTTAACAGAGAGTTCCCTTCCTGACACAACCCTGTATTTTATCCGGGCTGGGGACCGGCACAGGGAAACCCAGACTCGATCGCCCTTGTGGCTGTATAGTTAGGCAGTGGTAGGGCTTCTTAATACGAGAGTGAATGAAAAATCGTTCCTCTCTGAACCCTGACTCTGGTGGTTATTCGAGGAACTGCAACCTTTTTTGCTTCCAAAATTGTTTTAAATTCATGAACATAGAGGAGGCTTGATGATTACCAGAGACATTAAATATGTTAATACAGCTTCTGATCCAGTTTCTTTACAGTGGGTTATATAGAAACACCAAACCTCCAAATGTGAGACATTGTCAGGTCTGTGAGGGCGCCATATGTGGCCCATCCAACAGCTTCAAAGAGCTGCAGTAAGCTGTTCCAGTCCGAAGAGAGTTGGCTCCTCAGAAGCTCTGGTAACCGGGGTAAGCTCTCCTTGACTGACAAGAATGGATTCTCCCTGAAGCCATACACGGAGCAATACATCAGAACAAAAAGAGCCCTTTTGAGGTGAAATGCTTTATTGAAAATCTCCAGATGAAAGTGATATTGAGTTTTGGCTTTTTCTGATGAGCATCACCAGCAGCCTGCTCTTTACAAAACACAGCTGTGCTTTTAAGAGCTTCAAACCGTTTAAAGGCTGCACAGATTCTGATTTTTCTTCAAAGAACTCCAAAGATGTTTTTTTTTCTTTTTTTGTGGCTTCAAACTGTTTGAATTTGATAGAAAAATGTAGATGATAATGTAAAAGTTAAGAAAACTTCCTTCCCTCTGATCTCATTGTAAACACAATTTCAAACTGCTCACTGTGGAAACAAGAAGCGTTGATACTAAGCCATCATTCAACAAGCCGTGTCTGCAGAATGTTGTTTTGCTGAAACTACATTATGCAAACAATCATTTACTGCTACTCAGTGGAGCAGCACAAAATGGCCCTGATGACAGCAGCACAAAGTCCTGAGAGCTTTCTCCACCAGCAGTAGGCCCTCCACCCTTTCCACCCCTGCTCTGTTGTATTGACCCAGGTAATGGTGATAATGGATGTTATTCGCATCAATAGGAGGATCAAACAGTAAAAGGAAGCCCTTTCCCTCTACAGTTCCTGCTCCCAAGTGCACAGCTTCAGCACATTACACGCTTCTGCAACACTTGAAAACATCTCACTGCTGACTCCTATTCTGCAGACTCTGTGAAGGTTTCTGTGCTGCAGAATTAGAGGACTGATCTGTCGTAATCTCACAGGGGTCAAGTTTATGACCATTTGGCGGAGGAGCAACAGCTGTGGGTACAAATGATAATGACTGTGAGGATGCTCTGAATTACTACACATCCAGGTCACATTGAACATCTTTTTAATAGAAGAGATACCAAACAGATAGCAGCATTTGTTCAGCTCTTCTAACACTCAGATTAGTGAGAAGAGATACTTTTATTTTGTAGAAGGAAAGTATTTTTTAAACTTGCAAAAAATATAAAAGAATATCCAGTGCTTGTTATGGGAAGGAGCTCATGAAAGTCCCACTCCAACTATGTTTTATCTATTGTCAAATTGTTCTTGTGTTTTTTTATTATAATTAGGTCATATGTAGCCAAAATAAAAAACAAAGTCATTTTTAAGACATATTTTCTGCAGAGCAGCAGAAATTTGCCTCTGAGTTGTGGCTGGAGCTGTTGGCAAAGAAGTAAGCCTCCACTGATATCCCATCTTCTCTTTGTTTACACTCTATCCTGCTAGCTTACAGCCTCTAATGACCACAATCTAACATTAGTGTAGCAAAAAAAAAAGGCGAGCACTGTGGAAGCTATGCAGCTGCACAGTTTTGAGCCAGATAGCAGGGATGACGAGGAAAATGAAGACGTTAATGGATTGATTTGTCTGCAAGTGGATTCAGACAAAGAAGCAGGTTTAATGGTTTTTATTTTTTTAATGCTACAAGAACATGTTTAAAAACAACACAAAGGTGAATTTCATTGGAGTGGATCTTTAAGCAGTTTCTTCTTCAAGAATCACAGGGGAGGGCTGGACTGTTTCATAATCCTAACAATTTTGAATTCAACAAAACAGTTCTAGACATTTCCAGATTGATCATCAAAAGCAGTGGGACATTTCTGTTGCTCTGTGGAGAGTGTTGTATGGGAACACATAAACAGAGCGAGATCTGCTGAAGCTTTCAGTTAAGGGCAAAGATAAGACCAAGCATACCCAGACAAGATTCTTCTCCACACAAGGACATGCTTTCAGTGCATGACATTCAAAAATATGCAAAATTGTTGCTGGAATCTGATACTTAAATGCAACAATGCTTGGTTTACAGATATTTGTCAACACAAGATAGGGGAACAGAACTACTTCAAACAAGTTTAGACACTCAGTCTAAAAACTAATGATAGAAGTGTTGACCATTTATCTAAAATGAAAAAAAAACGGAAAATCAGAGCCTCCTCAAAGAGAAGTTTGAACATATAGATGTCCATTTGAGAGCTGCTCTCCTCTGTTGATCTTCTTTCAGATTACTTAGCCTCAATTTCATATGCTGCGGTTTTCAACAAGGGCCATTATTGTCTGGGGCTGCTTTCTCCTCCTCCAAGGAGCAGAAGTTGTTTTGAACACATAAAACCAAGACACAGCGCCTCAGCCACAGCCACAACGGGTGACCTTTTAAATCACGGAGGTCTAATGTGGCGGCTTCTCGATCGGGCTTCATGGGCTTGTGTCACAGGAAGTGAGATGAATCCTTTTGAAGGATCAGCGCTAAAAGTCAAACTTTCCTCAGATAAGAGCCAGAGTGGAACTCCATTGAGTATTATCTGCACAGCTTCGTATCAGCTGTGTGATTTTGGACAATAGACAATGTCCTGGAGTGTTGGTATGAGCAACTGTACATCCTCTGGGGTGGGGTTGCTGGAAATGCACTTGCTTCCCTTGAACGCCAGCACATTCCATAGATCCATATGGAAGCCGGGAGCAGTGCTCAGACTCTTAGGGGTTTAGGCGCCATGAAGGTCTGACTGGTCTTCAGAAATGTAGGCATGGTTTACATTATCACCAAAATTCCCCTCATTTGCCAGCAATTTCAGCTTGTAAGTGATTAGCCAACATCGAATCAAATCAAACTTTTTTTTAATTGCACTTTTCTAACTTGATGCAAAGTGCTTAAACACAAAGACATTTTCTAATTTTAAAAACCAAAAGCAAAAAAAAATCAAAACCCCTTTTTTATCTTGCCACTCACCTTTATCCAATAATTGATTTTAAAACATAAAAGTGGTCTCAATTAAGAACTTTTTTGTTTGTTTTACAGATTTATGCATCAAACTGAACAAAAACGATGGTTATCAATTTGCATTTTCAATATTATTCTGCAATGTTCATTCCAACAGCACAAACCAATGAAAAACTGCCAATCGTTAGCAGTAGTAAAATGTTCCAAAGTGTAAAGTTGTTAAAAGGGAAGGACTTCAGCAGGTCAGAAAGGCTCAGAAAAACAAATGCAGGAAGACAAGTCTACAAGAGTTTGAGGACATCAAAGACAATAGTCTTAACTGAAACGGGGAGATCAGCACAATGTAGAGGAGGCCGGCTGGGATTCATGTGCTCAGTGGCAAACAAGGTTAAGGAGAGGTTAAGGAGTGAAGAGAAACAAGGAGAGGTTGACAGGGGCACATTCTGGAGACAAATCAGTCAAAATGTAGTTGTTGTGGTGAGGTTGGCTGAGATAACAGCTCATCTTTATCCACACAAAAGGATAGATCTGATCTAAGAAGGACGAATACAGAAAAATCATAATAAAGATGTTCCACAAAAGTGTGCTCTTTTTTTCTATTTCTGTTTTTTAAGAAGTTTAATTCCGCTGCGAGTTTGTGCAGTAAGTGCTCTGTTGGAGTGAGTCTGTTTGGGAATCTGGTCCTCTCCTGTCCATGCAGCCACTTGAGCACAAACAGAGCAGAGAGCAGACAGATGGCCCTCTCTGCCCCTTCACTTCAATACAGAGCATCAAAACATGGAGCTCATTTCTTTATTTATGGGACCTGTTTAATGAGCAAAAAGACAGCTATGGAAAGGATGCAAACAAACTTAAGGCCAGCCCACTTCAACAATATGCAATCATCTCATAATAGCCAACTGTTTCTCTTTTAAAGAAAAAACTGGATTTCCATAGAAACACTGGATTGTTGCTCCAGGTTCAATCATGTGAGTATGAAGGACCCAGAGCAGTCACATCTCTGCAGCTGTCGTTGGGGCACAATGAGTGGATCCTCTCTACTGTCCTCATGGGTTGCTTCCCTCATGAACTGTGGACCTCCCTGTTGGGCTTTTCTATCATTTGTCTCTCCTTCTGTCTGCCCTGAAAACTTTGCAAACACATCATCCCCCCTAAAATAGCCCTGACACCCCACACCCACTCCCCGCACACAGACACACACACACACACACGCACACACACACAGAGGCTCTTCAAACAGGCTCACCTCCGCAGGTGTGGACGAAGAGCCAAAGCGCAGCCAGCAGAGAGGCAGTGATCCGTGCAGCCATGGTGCGTGGAGGGCGCCGCAGACGTGCGCGCTGTGCTATAGAGACTGGTCCTGCTGGGAAACTGAGACAGAGGAGCGGTGAGAGTAGGCAGATGATGCGGAGGGGGCAGAGACGCAGACACGGGACCGCCTCCGCCGCGCGCAATCATGCGCTCTGCCACTCTCATGCGCGTCATTTTCTTTTTCGGTTAGCTGGGAGGTCTTCTGTAGCGATTCCTTTAATAACTCTGTTTAGATGTTTCATTAGACGAATAAATGTTATATTTTCAACCAATGAATAAAAATAGGAGGGACATTGGAGAGCCTGGAGGAGGAGGAAGATGAGGGCTGTGCGTCTGGTGACGTTTGAGACACTTCATCTCTGCTGCTTGTGCCAAAGCGCACACTGGAAAAATATCATTCCCAAAATAGATTTAAAATATAGAAGACAAGATGTAATTTTTTTAATCTGTCAATAAAAGGGTCATTCTAGAACTGGAGGACATTTTGCGTCCCATCATATTTAAAAAATGATCAAAATCCAAAATACTAAAGCATGCAGTTTCAGACTAAATAGACTAATAGACAAATCTACTAAAAGAATAAGAAAAGAATGCTTGAAAGTAGTTCTTAAAAGACCCAACAATTCTGGAGTACTTTCCCCTATAATGCCATTTCCCCTTGTCCCTCCTCCTCTAATATCCAAACTCAATCTTAAAGTAAACTTATAATTCATTTTTCAGTATCATATGTTTATTGTAACGGTGGGAACATTTCTTTTTGTTACGGGTAGAGCTCAAAAACCCAGAGGCAGAGAAGGCTTGGACGCAGATGGGTAAGTTTGAAGTTTGTTTCAATCACTGAACAAAAGATCACCTCACAAGAGGGGAAAAAGAGGTAAACAACAAGCTTCTACTCCTGAGAGAACAGCACCCTGGTACCTGCAAAATGTTAACAGGGTTTCACCAAGCTTTGTAATTATCAAACCTATAATAAAATAAAAATGTACAGTTAATCTGTAAGCTGAGCTAATCAACCCTTTGATACTTTATTGCCTGTTATTGATGAATATGTAGCTAAAAATTATAATATTAAAGGTTTACTTTTCAGGAATATTGAAGCCAAAATGTCCTTCAATTATAGAATGATTTCTCATGCAAATTTCTTGTCACTTTTGATTGAAAGGAGTTGTCAATCTTTGGCTTGTGCTGTAATACAGTATCTGAGCAGGAAGCGCTGTTAGATAAAGAACAGTCATCTTTTTTGAAGGACGCATTTTAAGATAAAAGTTCAAGGTATAGTTTTCGAGTAACAAGTTAAACATGTTAATGAACTTTTTATAAATTCCCAAAAATTGCAGGTAAAAGGAAATGATCAGAAGGTTGTTGACGCAGCATTACTAACCCACTAAGTACATGTAGACAACAACAATGGTAAATGGCAAATACTTATGTAGCACGTTACTATGCTTCTTAAAAGGCCCCGAAGCACTTTACAGTCACAGTCCCGTTCACTCATGCACACACTTTCACACACTGACGGCTGCAAAATACTGGCGCCAACCTATAACCACCAGGAGCAATGTGGGGTTCAGTATTCAAGGATCACAATGACTTACATACAGGAAGACTTTGTTTCTAGCACACCTAGCCCCATTCAGTTTGGTTCTAATGCTGCAGTGGGAAAGCAGTTTTGGGCGTTTCCTGTACAGTTGAACTGAATCTACTGGTCTGGATATGCATCAAAGATATAAAACACACACACACAAAACAAACAAGAGATATACGAGCACTTTTTAACCCTATAAAGGTTCTTTTTGACAGCAGCTGCATAGAATTTTAGGGTTAAATTATAGCTGCCAAACGCGAGCTCCTCTGCAAAACAAGGGAAACGAAAATCTAAATTTGAGGTTACATTTTAATGTTGTTATACAGAAATCAATCACTTTAAATGATTGCTGCCAAATAAGGTACTAGACAGAAAGTGCACCACAGTTTGTTTCTGCATCATAATATTTACTGACACAAACTTCTTTTTGTCTTTTTCAGATGTCCATATTCTCAAACTCTGACCTCCCGGCGTACAAAACAGCAGTTCTCTGATAGGTAAAACTTTTTTCTTACGCAAACATTTGAGTGCCAGGGTTTGGATATCAGCAGTATTTGCCAATCAGTAACAAAGCCCCCACATGTCAGTCGTATGCTATGAAAATCAATTCTCAGGCTGCCAGAGAGCAGCCAGAAGAAGATGCAAAATACTCCTCAGTTGACTTGCTGGAAAAGCACCAGACTGGTCCTCTAACTTATAGACCAAGTTATTATCATTTTCAAATTCATGTCTCAAACTGGAAAAAGAGCGTCTGAGAGCACAAAGGCATAGCGTAAAGAACAATTCCTGGATTGTCAGGGTTGTCAGATGCTACTTTTTATCCAGCGTGGCTCTACTTGTTTTTTGAGCTTTTCCAGTAGTGAATGCACCTGGTTTCTTGTACTGTTTTGGCACCCTTAGCAGAGAGGTATAAAGTCTGCTGAGTGCAAACTAAAATCGGTGGCCTCTGAATGGCTAAAAAGTGTGTCTGTGGGCTCAAAGCCTGTCACTGGAGAACCATCTAACATATGTTGATATTTTATAGTGATGGATAGAATTCAGCATTCTTTATTGGACTTAGACGACTGCTGCTTCCTGCAGTTTTTAGCTTTCTGAGATTCTCTTGTTCATCTTGAGTGTGAGAAATTTATAGTTTGGGTAGTTGTGTAACTGACTCGTTTAGTATTCAGGAAAACCAGCTTCTTGACAAAAATCTTATTGCTTTTCTTTATTCCTTTGTTCTGTTCAAGGGAAGCTTGTTTTTTTTTGTCCTTCACACTTTGCTCAGACAGATGAGAAGCCTTGAATTATCTGCACAACAGTCAGTCGAATGCTAGTAGTTGTTTAGTCTTAGTTTTATCAAAGTGTCAAACTGACTTCTTGACGTCCAGCTTAAGGATCAATTGAACAAAACAAAGTGGAGCCGTGTCTATTCATCAAATAACCACTAGGGGAACATGTAATAAAGGCAAGTTGATTTTTTTTCACATTTTCATTAAAAATTAATTTAAGCAGAACATAAGCTGTTGATTGACAAATGATTGCTAAATCTTTAGGTCCACAACAGCTTTTCTTGGGTATTTTTAATGACTGTCTATAGAGAACTGGACTGAGTAACCCATTTCATTCCAAATAGGAAGTACCTCCTGGCACCACACGGCTAAAGAGAAATAAACAGCTATTACTCAGTTCACATCACAAGTTATTCAAGCTATAAACTGACCAATCAGATGCTTCCGAAAAAGCATGTGGTTTCCGCTAGCCCCACCTCTAACATTTGACTGACAGATTCTCCTGAACTTCCCAACTCAGATCGACTCTGACCAATCACTGGCATCTGGCTCCAACATGGCGACGTCTACATCACGGAAAAATTGTGACTGAATTGGCTTCATTTCACTGGAGCCAGAGGTAAGGCATTTTTCTGTGGGTGAAGTCACACTTACTGAGTCCAGTTCTCTATATCCAGTCAATTGATGTGTCCCAGCAATCATTAGGCTTGTTTGTTTCCATTTGTCCATTTTCTAAAAGTCCTGGATTCAGTGGCATCACAACTGTTCAAGACGGTGATAATCCTGAGCTAAAATAAGAACTAAAGCTAAAATAGACTCCACACAAGCCAATGGGTCACATGATCATATGCTTGCTCCATCTGTTTTACAGTCATTGGAAATATCTGATCCCGTGCGAACAATCGGCATTTGTGAGGTTGGAAACAGATCAGAGCGAGCTGCTGTGTTTCTGTAACCTTCATTGCTGTCTGCTGTCTGTTGTTGCTGCCAAGTTGACAGCTCCTGCCTGCAGATCTGAGTCACGTAGGAAGGAACAGAGGATGATCCTGAACTCATCTCCTCCAGTCTGAAAAAGGGTTCTTTAACGTCTGTCTGTAGATTGGCAGTGAAAGCCCTCAGAACTGGAGATAGATTGCCAAAGACATGGAACAGTTCAGCTTAAGTTTCGACCTTTTCTCCACTTGTGTTGTTTGAACTTTCTGAAAAAAGGAAATGAAAACATGTAATTTTGCTTTTCTTAGTAATAGACATATCTGAATTATTAGTTGATGTTATTAGTTTAAGCTTTGCGATCAAATGTGTATTTCCTGTGTTCTCATGCATCCCCAGGCTCCGTCTGAGCTCTTCTCTCTTTAGACATATCTTATTTTGTTTGTTTTGATTTGGTGCCATCTAACTTTGAAGGCCGTGAGAGAGCTTTGGGGAACTTTATCTGCATATTTTTTACCAAACTCACATCACACACACTCTTGACTATCATGTAAGTCAAGACAATTATGAAAGTTTTTAATCTTTTGACGCTTACAATCACATCTGTGTGGAGGTTTGCATTCCTCGGAACAGCAGCTGTACACAGAAGTTCAGCAGTGTCGCCACATCTCCCCCTGGATCTCACCGCAGTGTTGTGTTACTCAAGTCACGTGTTATCGCAAAGCCAAGGCAGCATCCTCTGTGGACCTTTGTATTGCTGCTGCAGAGTGGCCAACAATTGCCATGGTTTGATCAAAAATAAATGTTTCCCACCACAAGTAAATGTTTTGTTGCCCAGCAGAGATGCAATGAAATACTGTTCATTAGTAGATTACATCAAACTTGCAGTTTTCACCCAAAAAAATGAGTTTGTCCTTCAGGAAAGCGTGTTCTCTGCAAACATATCACGCATGGAAAGCTGACTTTAAAGTTAAAGAGGGTGTGAACTCCTGTGTGGATGCTTTCATTTCCTTCAGGGTGAGGCTCTGATAGCACAAACCCAACCGTTCTCAAAACAACTACATTGTTCTGCCACTCACAGGCACGGCCAAGTCCCCAAAGCAGCCAACAGGGGTGTGGCAGAAGAGAGAAAGTGGTTCAGATTAACAGAAATTGAGGGGAAGGGGGTTCCCCTGAATGGATCTTGCAAAAATTTCTTGTGGAAAATTACACTTGCATCCCCTTTTCACCCTTTTCTCCATATGATGCATCCTGAATGGGACCATAGGGAATATCATGGGTCTGTGGGTTTGGGAATGCAGAGGGAAGCAGGAAAAGCCCCATCCACTCCTCCACAAAGTTCCCAAGGACCACAAACCCCTGGACCTTTCACAAGAAGTCTTAACTTGCTGACAAGGGAAAACTTCTGCTAATGAACAAGCCCAATTAAGAAGTGGTTTTGTCACCGACACGCCCTTTTCACTATTTCTGCAGCAGATGAAGTCTTTATGTGAGCAATAAGAATCTGATTAACACGAGCCAGCAGCTGCTTTTAGCACAAAAGCAGGATGCTGCTTTTTTGTTTTAGCGGGGTAGGAAACAACTTACAGCTCATTCATAAAATGTCCCATTTTAAGTTAATTCAAGAAAAAGAGGAGTGAATTAGACTCATTTGACTTTACAGATATTTTTCCCCTTTCGAACTGGATTAGTGTGTGCTGTCTTTGCCATTGCTTTGCTCAAATAGAACACTAGAACACCAAAGTGCACAATGCTCTACAATCACCCTGAGTGACCCATCTCATGACATTTGGGTCAAAAGAACTATTTTTTTGTTGCATAAAGAACACCAGTCCTAAAAATAAAATGCTACACAAAAGGGTTTATTGTTATTTTGTTTCTGCATGGATGAAACATCTGTGAGAATACACACAAAAACCCATCTCTGCTTTTCACTTTCATGAAAATTTTTACTTTTATAGGTATATATAAATATTATTATATTCTTCTTTCATTATTCAATGTATATACAGGTTTTATAGATATTTTGACAGTGCTGCTTCTTCTCCAGATTTTCTCAGATTTAGGCCGTAACTTTGTTTGTGTTACAAAATCATCACGGCTGCGTGACACAACAAGCCTCTGGTTACCAGAGTAACCAGCACAAACAACACAAAACTTGCTGCCAGCTTTTGAGAAACATCATTACACCTACAGCATGAAAGCTAAACACAGAAAGAATTTTATTAGATTTGAACTGCAAATTGAGTGCACATTTAGCAAATTAAAATAAACGATTGAAAATGGCTGATTAATAGAATATTTCCTACTCGTGCAGTGACAGCATTTCTATTTGAATAAACTACCAAATATGACCTTTTTTTACGTTGATCTTAGAACAAACAGATGCATGAAAACATTTTAACATTGCCGAGGTCTTCTCCCAGTGTCCTGATCTTCACATGGTGTTGTGTGGGTGAGTGACTGATGGTTCCACAGGGCTTCTGTTTATCTTGCTGCTGCTAAGCTTAAGTGCTGAACTTGTGGACTGAGGAAGGAAAGGGAGGAAGAGAAGTCATTCTTTCCAGGCCATTGAGGCCAAACCCGACACAGTTGTTTTGGGGGCTAGTCTGCCTCCTGGGCATGAGAGGCAGCTATTGTCCAGGTCGGTTTTAGAGGCCGGGAGGGGTCTGAGCACGCTCTGGTTTGGCGATGGAGCTCTGAGGAGGAGTGGGAGAGAAATTTAAATTTCTGTTAAACTCCGTCACAAAAACCAGCCTTGTGACAAAGAGATACTTTGAGAGTCAAAGGGGCTGAGCATTACACACTGCTTCTCCATGGTGATAAAATGTTGTAGTGACATTAATCTCAATAAATCAGCCCACTGACCCGTCTCTTCACTGTGTCAGGCTGGAAAGATTTTGTGCATACAGAGGACAAAAGAAAAAAGCCTGAAAAGTTTGGTAAGAGAGGGAAAGCAAAGACTGAGAAGTCGCTTTCTCCACCAGTTTGCTCATATTGGTCAAACAGTATTCAGCAGTTTTTCAGGGGGTATATTTGTGTCACATGCATATTGAAATATCATGCAATAATTAGGTAACAATTAATAAAGGTCTTCCCATTTTTGATTAAATTGTCACATTAAATAAATGTCCATTAAGAATGAAGAAATGTTAAACGACCCACTCTAATGAAAATTGGGTTTTTGTTTTTTTAGCACGTTCTTGCTGCATTTTTCTCATTATGATAAAGAAAATTAAGATAAAGATGGCATTTCTGAACATTTTTTTTTATGTAAATAGCTGTAAATCAGGAGCAGACAAAAAAAAGGTAATCTGAAAATGGCACAGGTATTTTCACTTTGGCTAAAAACGGCATAATCGTGATTAAAAGACCACTGAGAACGCTTTTAAAATAGATCAAAAGATGATCAGAGTGGGACTTTAAGACCTGCTTTCAAAGACTTGAAAAAATGCATGAACGTACGTGTACTGAGAATATTACAGCATCTGTTCTTCATATAAGAACGGGTATTGAAATTTCTGGTTTGCTTTGATAAGTTAAGATATAGAAAAATTCCATCTGTTGTTGGGTAATATGACCTATTACACACACTTAAAATGTTTAGCATGAAAATCTCTCAAACAATTTATCCAGCAAATTCCTTCTTTGCCACAGGGTCATTTCCCAGTTGTTGTTTGGTCAGAAATGTCTTTTACACCCTATCCTACAGTGTTGAAATAAATATATGTATTAGTTTGGCAGAAAAAAAATGTTTCTCACAAAGGAACTTCCTGGCGTAAAGCAGATGTAGAGTTATGAGTCATGAGGCAGGAAACTGCTACTGCTGCCTGCAAACTCCTGGACATCCTGCAGATGCTCAAACCACGCCCTGAGACGACGGCTCAAAGAGCAGAAATGTCACACTGAGGGACCCTCGCATTCTTTGGAACTATCCATGTTGTGAGTCACACGAGGAACACCCCCCCCCCCACACACACACACACACACCACACACACACCACCACCACCACCACCACCTCTTTTATCCCACCTTTTCTCCCCGATGCTGCGAGTCTTGGCCTCTCAGCGAGCATTGAAGGCAACAGGCCTGAGGCGCGGGGTTACAGAGGAATGTAAGGTCTTCCTCTGGGTCTTGACCAGTCTGCACTCTGGTGATTTCTACTGTTTGGAGTCAGAATTTTCCCATAGAAGCTTGTCGTGAAACGCCCATTTGTCATCCTTTTTCTAAAATAGTTAACAAATACATTTTCCAACTACACATCTATGTGGACTCAGGGTGCTGGACAGCACCCAGTCATCCCTTAAACACAAAATCCTGCAATAAGTCACAAAGAATCTGGGGACATGAAACACGGCTTCCCTCTTAAGCTTTTACCATCATTCAGAGAGCAGCCTGTGCCACAATCAGAGAGTAATTGTGGTCAATAAACTATCCAACATGCTTGGGCTGGGGCTTGGCTTCAGCTTGTACTATTAAACATGCATTTATTTGTGCCTGCAGTCAGAGGAAATCATTTATAGCTTAAAGCAGACTGCACTTTGGACTCTAAAAGTCCTGATTACGCTCCTATTTGATGATTTAACTTGCTGAGCAAACTAGGAAGTTCACATATTTTACTGAAATCCAGGAAAGGACAGTCACTGTGTACAGGTTTAGATTCAGAAAACGTCAGTGACCTTCATTTCAGTTTTTTTGGCTGTCTGTCTTCTGACTTCAAAAAGGAAGTAAATAAGTAACAGGGCACTGTCCCAATGCACTGAATTAAAAGTTGCTTACAAAAGCATTTGTCAGGATTAAATAATTATATATGAAAAAGAAGTTGTGTCATACAAATATTTGATTGAACATCCTGAAAAAATGACAGTGAATTATTTAATCATTACATGATCGTGGTTTTCCTTTCTTTAGCTCTCTGCACATTTTATTTTCTCCTGCAGGAACTAAAATGTTCTTACTGGACTCGAGCAGTTGAACCACGTGAAACACTAGACAACATTTTGACTTTCAAGTAACCTTAAAGTAAATCAAGGAAGAAGTCATCTTTTTTAAAAAAAATAAAAAAATCTGGTAGTTATTTTAAAATTAATTTCACTCATTTTAACAAAAGAATTAAATGGTTGGTGTCAAAAAAATGAGGAATATAGTCAAATCTGTCCAACACAAGAGACCTTCAGCTCATATCTGTTTGCTCAGCTGTTGAACAGGACAAGTTAAAAAAAAAGATGATGAATGAAAACAAATTTTACAAACCCATTCACAGCCAGGAATTTTAAAAAAATGTTTAATTGTTGCGAGTTTCAATTCATCAAAACAAATTAGTCACCTTCATTTATTAAGTGCTTTAACACAAGCTAAGTGCTGAACATTAAAACCTCAACATCATAAAAAATGTTCAAAACAATGAAAAAAGAAGGTAAAAAAACAATAAAACAATTTAAGACCTACTTCACATTTTAACATGATCATGTAGCATTTTTGTGATGATGGAAGACATTTGTATAAAGAAAATTAAACTGCATTTCTTTATTCAAATCATTGTGAATCACGAGCAGACAAAAAAATGGTGTTTGAAAAAGCTTGTAGATGTCTGACCTGACATGAGGCTCAAGCCGGATCTCTCCAATGTTGCCCACCATTTCTGTTGAAGCGATAATGTCAGGTTGGGGGTGTGAGGCTAGTGGGAGAGTGCGTAAACAAAGGTATGACGGGAAGTCCAGGCAGGCTTACTTTGCGTCAACAGTCCCTTCCACAACTCAGAGGCAAATTCCCAGTGAACTCCTGCCGCACTACAGAAATGATATTCCAGAAAACGACACAGGTTTTCTGTTTAGGCCATAAATAACATAATCGTAATTAAAAGACCACTGGGAATACTTTACAATAGATCAAAATATGATTAGAGTGGGACCTTAAAGGCAGAACCAAAGTAAAATCTCTTGTTGGACCAAATGTACAACTCTAAAAAGCAGTTTTGAGTTGACTTTTGTCAAATGATTAGGGGCAAAGTGTTCCAGAAGATGTTGCCAAATATATTAAAGAACCCCAACATGATGCCAACATGGAAATCAAAGTGAAAACTACCCAGTTAATCTAAGTTTAATGATGTTTGATTGAAACAGTTTTCTGTTTGCAGTTCTGATGGTCCTGATGGTTCATTGAAGGCTCAAAAACAATCAAAACCTTCCTGTTCTGAAGACAGCTTCAGTGGATGGGGACACTAAACAGAAAGAAATCAAGCAACAGATTGAGACATCGCCACCAAAGAAATTGGCAGAAAAGTAAGATCCTAAGGGTTGCATGGTGGCGCAGTGGTTAGTGTTCTTGCCTCACCAGAAAGCACTGGTTAGAATTCCAATTGGGACCTTTCTGTGTGGAGTTTACGTGTTCTCCACGTGCATGCGTAGGTGTTCTCTGGGCACTCAGGTTTCCTATCACAGTCTAAAAACATGCCTCATAGGTTAATTGGTTACTCCTAAGCAGGGGTGTCCAAATCCAAGCCTCAAGGGCTGCACTCCTACATGTTTTCCAACCAACCTGCCATTGAAGCTCCTTTTTGGCTAAATACACCTGCTCCAGGTAATCAACAGAAGATAAAGCAGGAATTTTAGAAAACCAGTTGGTGGACAGGCTCCAGCAACCCCGTGACCCCATAAGAGATATGGTGGGTTAAGAAAATGGATGGATGGAAAGAACCTAAGAAAAATATGAAATTTCAACTAACCAAAGACACACAGAAAGGAAATCAGTGGTCAGATTCAATTCAAAGATTTTTTTTACAGCTAATGGTCTACAGTGCAGAACTCCAATCAATTAACTTACTTTTATTTTCTCCTAAAAAGCTACATTGTGTTTTTTTATTTCGAAATCTTACATTAATAATGGGACTGACATGTGTGTCAGTTTAAAAAGGATTTAGTATAAAAGAGGCAATTAAAAAAACTCTTAAAATGGTCAATCTTTCAAAGAGAATCAAAAAATCTCCATCGGGTTGCCAGGGAGTGGCTTTAATAAACAAAAGGATCTCACTAGATTTGGAATGTTGGAATCTTCATACCTCTTGTGTGTTACATTACGCCAAAGGTATGTTTGTTAGGACCACTGAGAAAACATCAAAGGATGTGGCAGGTTTTCTGAATAATGCCAACTGAATCTCCTGTCTTTAAGAGAGGAAGGTTAGCCCACCAGAAAACAAACAAAGGAAGCTGACCGCTGTGCCTCTGACGGACCAAAGGAAGACGGGCTACCATAAAAGGAAAAGCCGCAGAAGCGCTTTGTCTGAGACAAAATAATGCAACCAACTTTTTATAGCTTCTTGCGCTGCCCTGTATCCCCGTTTGCATTATTAAATTCTTAAGTTATTGTTAAGTGTTTGTAAGTTCAGAACAGGATTTCCCATGATCCTATCAGTGCGATCCTAACAGCGGCTGAGGAAGGAAGTTGGTGCTAGGACGAACTCCAAAGCGTCTTTTGTTTCATTGTCATTGAAATTGTTGATGTAATTGTTTAATATACAATATCTGAGCAATGACACCATGTTTATGTAAATATCATGACTGGAGAAGGTAGAGGTCAGCAGATGACGATAGGTGTTAAAATACTGTAAGTGATCATAACAAATGGATGATTGTGTAATTGTTTTACTTCTTCCTGTGCATGTTTTCCATTGTGCCAGATTTCCATTTTCATAGGCTTTCATAGGCATGATATACTGTAGGCTTGACCAGAAGCCTTTCCCTAGAAACATAAATGGTTTTATTATTGGCTAAAGTCTTGACTGCTGTGTACATTTAGATGGCGTTCGTGCTACTACAAGATTACTTTTGCTTTGGGGAAATGTCATTTTGTAATAGATAAATGGAATCAAATTTGTTGTCAATATATTTTTTTCCCTGAAGTTTAAGTACAAGTTGCTGTCACACATATAGGTGTCTGAAATTTGTTCTCTACGACTGACCCATCTCCTGGAGGAGTAGTCAGCACCAGACACCTGCATTTGGTGCTGTTACAGTCCAATCCAACTCCTTGATGCCAAGTGTCAAGCAGGGACATGATGCTAACATGATGTTACAAAATCATGTTACAGTTTTAGGTACAATTCAGCCTGGATTTGAACCCATGAACTCGCAAACTCAGGTTGGACAATGTTCCACAAGGCCGCTGAGCTGGTTAATTGGGTGTGAATTGTTAATAATGCAAAGGATTAACTGAATCCTGGGATTCTGTTATACAAAATACAATTTTTTGAAGTCCTACTTCAATCATATTTTGATTTGTGCTTAAGTGTTCTCAGTGGTCTTTTAATTATGATAGTGCTGTTTTGTTTTTGCTTTTTTTGCAAAATTAAAAAATCTGTGTTGTTTTCTTGGACAAAGTTTGTGCAGAGCAGCAGGAGTTTATCAGAAATGTCCCTCTGAGTTTTGGGTTGGACTGTGGATGTGTAAGTAACCCTGTGCTGATATCCCATCATCCCTTTATTTACTCTCTCTCCCACTAGCTTACAATCCCAGGCTAACATTAGCGGTGCAACAAAAATGGCAAATGATTTAAGAGCCATGCAGCCGTACAGTTTTAAATCCGGTGCCTGCTCAGATGAGAACAACGAAGATTTTTTCATAATGTATTTGTCTGCAAGTAAATGCATCAGAATGGAGCTGGGAGATTTTGGCCCACCCATTTCAGTTTTTACATCACAAAAGAGAGCTTTTTTCAATCAGTATTTTTTTTTCATCTGCTACTGATTCATTCTGATTTAAATAAAGACATACGGTTTTAATCTTAAACTATTTTATATATGTCCTCTTTTATGAGAAATGCTACAAGAACATGTTAAAAAAAAAAAAAAAAACACCAAAAACATTTTCTCTGGAGTGCATGGTTCTTTAAAGTTTTTTATTTATTTATTTATTTGTTTGTTTATTTATTTATTTATTTATTTATTGTTTGTTTGTTTATTTTGGGTGGGGGGGGGGTAATATTTTATTATAGTGAGACAATGTCATTTATTGTGTTATTTAATGTAAATGTATTAAATTCTGTAAGTTATTATCTTATGAATAGTGAGATATATTTTGTATTCTGTTATTTTGTATTATTCTGTAATTTTGTATTCTGGTATTCTGTCTATTGTATTTTTTAAATAAAGTTTAACTGCTACCAACTCACCGGAAGTAGATGAGATCACGTGAAGAAATCAAAACAAACATGGCGGTCACAGAGCGAGTACTACAAAGCTAAGTAGTGGGCCTTGTTGCGATTCTTCTCATTTTACTTGTAATTTCTAAAACATTTGACTGTTTTATGGCAGTCGTTTGACGAAACGAGTGTCCTCGCGCCGCGGAGTCGACCACAGAGCCAAACCGAAACCAGGAAGATGAACGGAAGTGTGTACCGTTCGTTTGAAAACAAACATCCGCCATTGTGTCGCGTGCGTTTTTGTGTCCCAGTGTAAAGATGGACAGACGTGAACTCCGGGGTGAAGGAACGTCTGCTCGCGACAGTCTGCGATGTTCGTGAACGCGGATAAAGCCGCGGAGCGCCGACAGTTCAAATAAGGACGAGCCGCCATGGGTTTCGTTAACTTTGTGATAACTTCAGTAGGGAAGTGTTTGGACGCGGTGTGCTTCCTCCTGGACCTGAACTTTCTCATGGTCCACACCGTGGTCCGGACGCTCCTGGCTCTGCTGGCCTTCATTCACAGCGTGCCCTCCCTTCTCATCAGCTCGGTTCTGCAGCTGGGGAACCTCTTCATGTACTGCGGCATGTGCGTGGCAGAGGCATCCTCGAACCTCGCCCACGGCTCGGTCACCTTGCTGGGCAGCGTGGTCCTGGCCCTGGAGGGGCTGCTGGAGAGCTTGAAGATGGTGGGTTACCTGTCCGTGCACGTGCTGCTCAGAGGGAAGGAGCACCTGTACCGCAGCCTGCTGTCACTTCTGGAGGGCTGTGGCATTGCCCTCAGCCTGGTGGTCTACTTCACCAATACTGTGGTGAACTTTGCCCTCATTGCCACCCACAATGTCTACTTGGCAGCAGTGAGTGTGTGGCAGACGGTGTCCAGCCCACTCCAGAAGGTGGTGGAGCTCGCTCTGACCTCCATCACTTTTCTGTCCAGCTGCCTGACAGGAACGTCAGCTTTCCTCTGGTCTCCTTGCAAACTGGTTCTGGACTTCCTGATCTCCCTGCTGCACATGTTCATCAGTATCTTCATATTAAACATCTATGGCCTTCTACTCACCGTCACTATCGCCTTGACTACCACAGCCTACTTTAACCCAGGACTGGCTCATCAAGCCTTTATTCGCGCTGTGGAATACATGAAGTCCTTTGGTGCTCTGCAGAGATTTTCTCTGGCTGTCCATCGCCGTGCCACGACCCTGTGGAACACTCGGCATCTGCTCCACCGGAACATGCAACACCTGCATAGGTCTCTCAGTCACCTGCACCTACTGCAGGCAGCCGTGTGGCAGCAGCTGTCTGAACGCAGCCGGCAGCTTTCTGAACGCAGCCGACAGCTGTGCCGCCTCCTGTGGACGATGCTGTGCGGGGGCAACAGAGTCCGAGGTGATGGCGAGCCCGGAGAGAGGAGGCGGGACCCACCGGATGGCAGAGCAGGAGACGGCGACCACCAGGAGCTGCTGGATTTAGTTTTTCCCTCCTCAAGCAAAGACGGTCCTTTGAAGAAACTGCTGTCTTCTGGAAAGAAAAGTAAACATTTGCCTGCTAAAAGCCTACTGACTCTGCTGAAGGAGCAGGAAGAGAGGAAGAAGTGTGTGATCTGTCAGGATTGCACCAAAACAGTGGTGCTGTTGCCGTGCAGACATCTGTGCCTGTGTCGAGACTGTACAAACATCCTCCTGAGGCAGCCCATCTACCAGCAGAACTGCCCTCTATGTCGTCACATGATCCTAAACACCATGGACGTGTATTTATAGGGATCCGCAGGCAGTTGAAAGGGAAGAACCTCACAGCCTTACAGTATTTACTCAAATAAAATGTGTCATCTAATAATAAGCCTAAGAGTAACAACAACACTGTTCTTATGTGATATTGAACCTGTTCTTTCTTTATAAAAGCTGTAAATCTTAAAAAAAACGCATCTGTAGTGTTTATTTTTAAGGTACTCTGTCATTTTTGAAAGGATATGTTTAAAAAAGAGAACATATTGGATTCTTGGTATTTTGATTTTACTATTTCAGATCTGAAAAGCAAAGATTTCCAGTCTGTACAAAACTGGGTTGAAAGCTGTGGAAACGAAACTCAGAAGTTGCACATACTCAAAATGAATGCCAAAAATCTGCAATCAGTTTAAACCACAATCTCAGCTTCATTCTGCACATTTTACACAAAAATTTTTGCATAATCACTCATGTTGAATCTGTTTTTATAGACCAGAAGCTTTTTGTTTTTTCTTTAAGCAAGGTCAGTGTTGTCCCTAACAGTCATGTTTGGATTCTATTTTTTAAATGTTTCATTCTTTTATTAGCTGTGAGCAAATACTTTCTTTTTCCAAGTTTGTTTATGGAATAATGCTAGCTATAATTAGTATTTTTACTTGCGGTGCATTTTGTGCATAGTAAATACATGTACTGTTGAAAGTATTTTTGATTGTGCAGAAAAAAAGTATGCACCGTATGTTTTTGGAAACATATAACTTTTTTTTGCCTCCTTTGGAGCTTTTTTCATTAACCCATAAAGATTGCATCTTAATGCAATGTTCCAAATGCTGGAAAAATAATCTTTATTACGAGTGAGGCATCCTTTTTACTTTAAACCCAAGAGAATTCCAATATAAATGGAACATACAGTGTGTGTAGCAGAGTACTAGGTTATCAGATATGCAAAAACGCTAAAACTGTGTACACAAACGTTAGAATAAAAATACAGGTTATTGTGCTTTAGGTTTGTTTTCTTGTCACTATTTTGAACAGCTGCAGTCACTGTTGTGTCACTACATTGCTGTTTGGAAAAACTCAGAGTTGAGTCTCAGGTGTTCCGATCCACGTATGTGTGTGCCATCGTAGAGCTAAAGCGCTTTCCGCCGCTCATGTCTTAAAATTTTGCACAAGAAACAGAGCAACAGCGTTTTACTGCGTGAGCACTGACTAAAAGTGCTGTAAGGTTTCACCATTTTTATCTGCTTCTGTCCCAAAGCTGTCAACTCATGATGAGTTTACGGTTTGCGTGGAGAGATTTTTCACTCTGACCTCAGCTCTGTCGCATTAGAGGCTTTTTCCAGCCTGTCAGCTGAGGTCTGCTACAGTCACCTCCTCCAAACAATCCATGAATGGTTTCTCCTTTCTGTCTTAACGTCATTAGAAAGCAGATTTCTGTTGTATAAAAAGCACCATAAACTAATAACGCTACACATTTATATTTGCTTTTTTCTGGTTTATTTAAAGCTATCTCAAGAGAGAAGTTGGTTTTATCTTGTTAAAAGTTTACAAAGCATCAGCTGTGTCTAGGTGTGTCAAGATGAGTGTCGAGGACGAATGTCCATCTGGCTTTTTGCCACATTTCATTTTATTAAGCTTTGTTATTTTAAAATCAACATGTATTTTGTTCTATGTGAAGAAATCTCTCATATATGCTGTGATGTAAAAAAAAAGGGGTGAATGAATGTTTTTGTTCCATACTCTGGCACCTCAGGTATTTTTTAAACAGTGTTGGCATTCCTTACTAAGTCTTGGAGTGAATTTGAAAATGTGACTCAGCTGTTTGTTGCTTAATGCGATGTGTATGATTAGAAAATATTAAAGTGTTGTGCTTTTTTTTTTTACAGGTGTGATACTACAATAAAACTAGCAAGTTTTACAGTTCATAATAAAACAAAATCGGAAAAAAAAGTTTGTCTTGGAACTTCTTTATGAGTTTGGGATACAAAACCATCCTGAATGAGTCTTATATTATATTATATTATATTATATTATATTATATAAAGTTATGTGCGTCCATCTTGTCTCAAATTGGCTCAGCTCCATCAGATTTACCCTTATGATAAAGAAAGTAGAGAAGCATATGCTTTATAAAAAATCCCAATAAACAATTTGTGACTAAATTATTTATGTGTTTCATATGTCAAATCCCCAGCATCCTTCCATTACAGTAAACAAGGTCTAAATCCCTCAAACCTTGTTTAATGTGAAGGAAGATGCTTTTCTTGAGAGACCTCATCATGTAGATCAGACTTCTCTGATTTTGCTCAAACTTTTTCCTGCAAATAACATTTGCAGAAAAACGTTTTTCTAAAAAATGTACACAGTTTGTCTTCACGTACCAAGACATTGTTAAACAAGACAGCACGACTTGCATTGCCGCTGATGTTCTGCGGATTTTCTCAAGAAACATAAGACATCAGTGGTTGTTTTTACTTGTAAAGCCTCCTCTTCTGCTCTCTGGACAATAAACTGTCCCTGTCTAATCTCAACTGTCAGTCTGTCCATTAGCACAGCAAACAAGAATGAGCTCAAAGTTGATTCTTGATGCAGTCCTACCTCCAACTTGATTCTTTCTGCCACACCTACAGCACATTTCACTTCCTTACAGCTTTCATTCATGACCTGTACAGCTCCAGCATACTTCAGACTTCCTTATACAAACCACAGCTCATCTTTCTGTGCCCTTTGTAGACTCTCTCTAGATTCACAAAGACACAATGGAGCTCCTTCTGACCTTCTCTGTAAGAATCCTCAGCAGAATCAGCAGCCTTTCCATTCTTTTTCCACGTTATCCTTACTGATCTGATCCGTGCTTCATGACAGCCACCTCTTCTCCTCTGTGCTCTGACATTTTTCTCATTCATCATCTTTTCAAAGTATTCTTTCCATTCTTCCATCTTTCCATCACACTTATGGAACCTGTTACAACATTTAAATTCCCGTCCTTCACCTCAACCTGCTGACCATCCTTTCATCTCTGTGTTTTTACCTCCCCTGTACAGATCTACCTCTCCCTACTTTGTTTCTAGCGTGTCATACAAGTCCTCATAGCCTTTGTTTAGTCTATGTCACCTCCACCTTGTGCTGCATCTCTGTTTTTCTGCCTGCTCCTTTCCATCCTGTCAAATTCCAGCTTTTTCTGGCCTAACCTTTTCCTTTAAACACCCTCCTCAACTTCTTCATTCCACCAGCGAGTCTCCTTATGCTTTCCTCATTCCAGATGACACACCAAGTAGTTTCCTCCCAGTCTCCCAGATCATTTTAGCTGTAGCAGTCATCTGGAAGAACTCCTGATCTCCCAGTGTGTTTCAAGTCCTCCCTAAAAGCCACACAGCATAACCATTAACAACTAAAAAACAGAAAACCTTCAGTTTACAGTTTAAGACCCAACACCTTTTTTGACTCTTTTCAGAACATTCTTATCAGTCTCCTCCTGCATGATATGTCCTCCTTCATTTTTCTTTCCATCCACACTATAAAAAAACACCTGCTCCCATCCTATAAACGTTGCCTTCTTTCCAACCGGTCTCTTGAACACAAAGTATATCGGCCTGTCAAAGTCCCTACATTCAAAGTTTTGACTTTCTTTTTCTTTCTCTCCACCTACAAGCTCGCTTTGCTCAGCTTTCTTCAGCACTATTCTAGTTTCCACCGACACACTGTAGGCCAACAGCAACAATGGCAGTCGGATCGTACTACCTTGTGGTTGCGTTGCATGTTCTTGCAAAGCCATTAAAAACAGTGCAACCTTTTAGTCTAAAGAAAGCTCAGCTTTCAGGCAGGAATTGTAAAAAGATCGAGATAATCAAGAAAATTGTGTTTTTGCTGTTAACATGTTCTTGTTGCATTTTTATTATGATGGAGGACATGTATAAAGAAAATTAAAATTGTTTTTATGAGTATTTCTTTATTCAAATCATTGTGGATCAGGAGCAGATGCTAAAATGCCCTTGGAAATTGCTTGGAAGTGTGGTGTAGGACATACAAGCCACAAGTTCTCTGTTCCGCTCCACTCTCATGCATCTGCTTGTGGTCAACTAGATCCATGTAGGTTACGTCTTTGTTTTCCTTGTCTGAGTTGACATCTGGCTCTAAACTGTACAGCTGGATAGCTCCAATAATGCCTACCATTTTTTTTTTTAAACTTGTCCTGCCCAACAGCTGAGCAAACAGATATGAACTGAGAGCCTCTTGTGTTTGACCGATTTTACTCTTACAATCAGTGATTATAAATCATAGCGAACACAAAATGTATGTTGGTATAAGCACCTTTTGTAATTTAAACGAAACTTTATTAATATTGATTTTTTTTGTTTGTGTTCGGAAAAGGAAAGGGGGGAAAAGAAGAGAGTTGGACGGGGGGGGGGGGGGGGGGGGGGGGGGGGGGGGATGGTGGATTATAGAAGTTGGAGAAGGACTACTGGGAAGGGAAGGTAGAGTTGTTAATCTACAGGCAACAAAATGCTGGATCGCATACCCATTGCAATAGTGATTGTTGTTCTAAAATGGGCAGGGCCTGTCCACACACTCAGCTGTTACATACCTGCCGGCTCCAAGAGTGTTCACAAACTCGTCCACATCCAGTTCAAACGCACACTTGGGCATACCAACCAACACATGTAAAGCAAAAAGACCACCCCCCCAGCCAAGCCAGACCCCCACCCAATGCACCATCCACACATCCCCACACCCAGGCCCGGGAGACCATGCAGCCCCTGCGCTTGCCCCACCCAGGCGCCGGACCATACCCCCCAACCAACAGAGCAACCACACCCCACCCACACCAGGCACCAGGTAGGCCCCGACCCCGGCTGACAGTCAAGGTGCTGCGACACCCAGGAATCCCGCCCCCTAAGTTATGGAGTTAGCTATGGGAGACCAGAGAGCCCGAATTCCTTTCAAGTTATTTGAGCTCTTAGTTGACATTTTTTCCAAGCTGATATGATCCAACAGCAGATTCCTGTAATGACTTACACTAATATTTTTCTTGTTTTTCCAGTTTAATAAGATTGTCTTTTTTGCTATACAAAGAGTTATGAAGATTATAGATGCTAAACTTCCCTCTGTATCGATGGCACTCATGTCACCCAGCACACAAAGTGAAGGTGAGGCTCTGATTGAAACCTTAAGCCAGACTGATAAATCAGCACATACTTGTTGCCAGAGAGCCTGTACAGGTGTACAGAACCACAGAGCATGCATGTAATTGTCAGGTAGATTACTATCACAATGCACACAAATGTCTGAGTTTTTGAGACCCATCTTGAACATCCTCTGTCCAGTAAAGTAAATTCTGTGAAGAGTTTTAAACTGGATTAGTTGTAGGTTTGGACTTTTTGTTAGTTTGAAGGTATTTAGACAAATTTCTGACCAGAAGCTTGTGTCTGTACTTCTGCCTAAGTCTGCATCCCATTTTGTTGTTGGAATTGAAACTTCCTTATCTAAGTTGCATAAGAGTTTGTATATTTTGGAGAGAGTTTTATTCAATGAAAAATTAATCATAGAGGTAACTAGTTCTGGTAATTTTAGGTCATTGTCACTGGATTTAAATGTTTTAGTAATTACAGATTTAAGTTGCTGATATTCCAAGAAGTTATTTATTCCATGTTTTTCTTGTAGTTCTTGGTGTGTTATGAATCTTCCGTCTGTAATTAAGTGCTCAAGTAGTCTTACCCCCCCTGCTTGCCAAGCAGGGAAGTGCAACATTTTTCTATTTATCAGGATGTCTGGATTGTTCCAGATGGGTGTCATTTTGCATGGTAGTAGTGAAGAGTTTGACATTTTAAGAAAGTCCCACCAGGCTGCCTACCATTTTTGTTGCACCTCTAATGTTAGGTTGGCTGCGTGAGAGGCTGTAAGATAGCGAGCGAGAGTGTAAACCAGGGGGATGATGGGACATGGATTAGGATTATCGCCCAATGCACGTCACAGAGGCGAAATTCTAATGAACTCCTGCTCTATAGAAACTATCTCCTAGAAAATGACAAGTTTTTGGATTTTGCCTAAAAACTCCATAATCCTAATATAAACACCACTGGGAACACTTTTACAGCAGATTAAAGATGATTGAAGTGGGACTTCAGACAGAGATGTGGGCGCACGGCTGTGTCTGACAAGAACAGACTTCGTCAAAACAGCCTATGGGAGCTGAGCCCTGAGCTCAGCTTCAGCCATGTTTACATGTTACATCCATATGAGCGAGCAGAGCGTGAGGGGAAGCAGGAAGTGGTTCAAACTAAGGAGCATTTCAAACTTCATGGACCTGACCTCTTTGCTTTGACCTGAAGGGTCGTTCTTGGGAATCCCCGTACTCAATCATCACTCTTTATTTTTTTGACTATCATTCTCTGGCCTTTCCCTGCTCTGCTCTGCACACATTATTAACTCCATGTTTCCTTCAGAGACGATACATACATATATGTAGCTGTATTTGGTCAATAAAAAACACACCTTAGCTCAGTTATTTGGAAGCCAGACATGCAGAGTCGCCCAAAAGTGCTTTGGTGCGTTATTTTTAGAAGTTGAATTTTGGTGTGAGCATTTTTTTTCCTATAAAAACAGTAATTCTCTTCAAAGATTTTAGTGTTTGTGGTATTTTTTCCTTGCATCAGGTTGATGGGTTTTCTGCTGTCGATGCACAAACAGTTCAAAACTTTGTGTTGTGTCATTTAATTTGTACAGCCACAGTCCTACAAACTTTCCTAATATTGTAATTACTGTCTCTGATGTTTGAATGTTTCCTACATACAGATCTTAATTTAAGACATTATTTCATTCGTCTTTGAAAGTAACTTTCTGTGATATCAAAATTACACTTCACATAAGAAGTAATGGAATAAAGAGAAAGATATAATGTGGGTTTTCTTTTCAATACGTCAAAGTATTTATTATGACTTTCAGGATGTTAACAAATTTGAACAGAAGACTCACTGAAGTGGTCATTTGAGCATGCGCGACACTGCCCCCTGCTGGATAAAACAATCAACTGTTGCAAGTTTCTCATAATCCAAGGTTTAATATTATTATTTCATCAGATTTTTACACACTATATTTTTGAAATTTTGAATTTCTATTACTTTTTTATACTTTTTAGAGGAGAACATATATTTGTTTCAGTTTTTTAACAACAAGGTTTGATTTGTTCTCAAATGTTTTGCAAATAAACAATAACCATTACAAAAAACATGAATCCTTTTCCATGAAAATCAAATTGTTGTGTCACCCTGGGAGATTTTTTTCACATAACATCATGTTTTTTGTCTTAATTTATAATGTTTACTTTTATTCTAGAAGAAAGCAGTGAAGCAGAAAGAATGGAGAAGTCTGGGCATCTTTGCTGCTACCCCCACGACCCGGTCCCGAATAAGCAGAAGAAGAAGGATGAATGGGTGTCTTACAGTCAGGACAGTAATCTGAAGCACAACAGCAAAAAACATCCCAGACGTTGACAAATTTCAAACACAAGTGGTATACCGTCAACAGACAATTGAGATCCATTAAGCCTCATTGAATGATAACTCCACTGTAAAAAAAAAAAAACTAAAGAATTTAGATCTAAAAAAGTAAATTTTCATTTATTTAAAAATGAAGACTCCCTAACATTAAATTCCAATGATGAAACCAGATGTATCAAGTCTTACTTTAAAAGAGAATTTTTTCCCCGAATGTTTTTCACACCAAAACAGGTCAGACGCTGCTTCAGACATCAGGAATTTGTGTCAAGCTTTCAAAGTGGTCGTAACATATTTCATTTAAACCACTGTGGGAGCATAAAGCCTTCATAAAGTCATATTTTTACTGTAATCAGAGATAGTCTGACTGTATTTCATCAAAAGACACATTACTTACCTGCAGCATAAATCTAACTTCAATTTATATTTTCTGATCAATCCCCAAACACATTGAAACTGTAACTGAAACTGAAACTTGCTCTGTTTCAGGAAGGGATGTGACTGTCTGCCGCTGAGTGTTCCCTCATACTTGGAACAAATTACAGATTGATGCCAATGGAAAGATTAATTAAGTCTTTTCGACTCCCATTCCACCCTGAAGGGAATGTTATGCACATTTGGAGCCTAATCATGGGTGTGTGTCTCAGACTTGTGAATGTGGTAGACTCAAAAAGGCTGCCAAAGGCTCGGATCCTGTCAAAGTTGGCTTGCCTAACTAATCAATTAAGTCTCATTCAAAATGTCAAGAGATGCATGATTTGTTTGAACACAGTGGGACAACAGTGTCATGACAGCTGGAGAGGGTGGGGAGTTAATGACTTTGAAATGTAGCGTGAGTCTCTCTCAGCGTTTGGTGGAATCATCAGGCAGAGGAAATCAGTACGGATCCACAGACACACAAATGTTTTCCAGACTTTTTCCATTTTGGGATTTGAGCTTTCTGCTTTGGTATTAGGAACCAAAAGTGAAGGTGGAGGTGGTCCTTGAAAATGGCACATTAAAAGCTGATCTTTCACTTGTTAGCCAGACAGAGATTAAACCAAATTGGAAAAGTTTCTGTGAGTTAAAATTCATTTTTTATTCTGGAATTCAGTTGGTTTGGTATGAAGGCTGTTACAGAGTTCCTCTTTGACACAGATCAGTATTTATTTCATATACATATATGTGGTTAAATTTGATATTGAAATTATTGATGGAGAAGGATGAAATGAGCGAGAGTACAAACTGAGAGAATCTATTAAAAAGAGGCAATAAAGTATTTGTCCTTTAGTCCTCTCTAGTATGTATATATATATATATATATGTTTTTAACCTTTTCAAAGGTTTTGTGGGGATAACAATAGAAGTCTGACCCAGTCTGTCAGTTCTGTTTTGTCTGTGTATTTTCCACTTACTGTTACTGTCTCGTCCTGCATCTGGACCATCCTGATGCCCCTTAACAGAGTCACATACTAAACGATTTAATCTTGCAGCATACCTTTATGTCTCACTTTTTAAATGACTGACAAAGGCCGCTTTGCAAAATAATGAGGAAACAAAACAGGCAAAACAAACTTGACAAGCTTTAAGTTTGTAGGTGTGTGGAGAGGAAATGCTTTTAGGCTGCTTGCAAAAATGATATTGATGATACAGCACATACTTTTGATAAAATATGTATCAATAAATGATTCTTTATAATTTATAAAGAGGTGTATTATATAATGGCTAACATTTTAATTCAACGAAATGCTATGCAGATAGAATTACTTCAAAATACCCACATTAACAGTAAGACCTGCAATGAAAATGTGCAGTGGCGGACCTTGAATATATTCTATGGGAAAGGCAGAACATTTTAAAAGGGAGGCAAATAAGAACATTTGCACAGTGGAAACATAAGGACCAACAATATGTATTTCAAACAGTTTTATAACTGTTATACATGTAAAATAATATTGGGAATTTTGCTTTTGTTAGTTTTGCCATGTTTAAAGAAGGTTATATGGATGACTCCTTAATTTTTCTCTCTAATTTTTCTGTTTCTTTTTGCTGTTTCTTTACCTCTTTTTCATTCCAAGAAAAGTTGTCATAAAATTGGAGGCAAAGACCGTAAAAAACAGTCATTTCTAGCTCTGTTTAGTCAGCCTGTTCAGTGTTGTTCAGATCACTGGTGTTTTAGGGTTAGGGTGTTTAAAATACATCTTATCACAAATGTGATGTCATTATAAATAGCTCTTTTACAGTTGCGACTTTTTGCATTTATCCCTCAGTTTCCTGCATAATGAAGACTTTTAGTCCATTTGAACATTTTTTTATGACCGTGGATTTTCTTAACAGCCAAATCTGCTGATCTATAAGCAGATCTAGATCTTGCGGGCAGCAAGCAGTTGGTGTGTGATTGGTGGGTGCCTTTTCTCATTTGAATATCTGTTCTAACAAACATGTCAAACTGCCTGCATAAGTCATTGCCGTAGGGTTTGAATAGAGTTTGAATGAAAGATTTAGAAAAAAGAAAAAGGAAATAACACTATCTTGAAATTTTCCACACAACATTAAGCAAACACTGCAGAGTTTTTCCAGTCTGAGTACACCAGGAAGCCGGAGAAGGTGCTGTCTGTTTTGGTGCTGGAGTAAAATCCGTTGTACTCGGAGAGAGCCATCTGTACCCACACCTGGTCACCAGGAACAAGGTGAAGCAGGGAGCCCCCAGACAGAGATGCTGGTTTGGGCCAGTTACCGTAAAACTGAAAATAAGACGCCACAGTGTGTCCGTTCTTCATCAGGTCAAACTGAAGACTGGCCCGGTAAACCGTGGCGTGGACAGCAAAGTAGTAGACCCCGGGGACCTTGCAGGTGAAGTGTCCTGTCTCTGCGTTGTAGTCACCCTGCTCGTTCAACAGGATTGTGTCAAAGCGAACGACATCACCCACACTGAGGGGTAAGGGTAGACCCTGTGACAGTTTGGCGCTGAAGGCCGATTTGGGCGCCACTGCACACTCCCCGGGCTGCCCCCTTTCTCCTTTTTCTCCAGTGTTTCCTTTGTCTCCAGTCAGGCCTCGCACTCCTGTCTCACCTTAAGAAGAGCACAGTTATCCTTTTAGTAACTTTGGCACATTCTCTCACACTTTGTCCCATTCTGATCATCTTTTCATCTATTATTAAGGTGTTTCCAGCTGTTTTTTAATAATATCGATACAGTTTTTAGCCCAAATCAAAAATCCTGTCATTAGGACATCGTTTCTGCAGAGTAGCAGTTCACTAGAAATGTGCCTCTGAGTTGTGCATTGGCGAGACTGCTGATGGGGAGTAAGCCTTCCCTAATTTCCCATGATCCTTCTGGCTTACAGCCCCTCACAAACCCAAGCTAACATTAGTGGTGCTGCAAGTGGGTGCATCAGAATGGAGCGGAGCGGGAGCTTTGGTCTGACAAATATAGTTTTTACATCACAAGTTTAAGCGTTTTTTTTGTCTCCTCCTGATTCACAATTATTTGAATAATGAAACACTCAGAAACACAATTTTAATCTTCATTTTCTTTATATGTCCTCCAAAATGAGAAACAGGCTAAAATAATATGTTAAAAACACAAAAAAAACACTATTTTCAGTGGAGTGGATCTATCAGTGAAGTTGGGTACCTGAGTCTCCTCTGTCCCCTTTCTCCCCTTTCTCTCCTGGAGCAGCATCCCTCCCATCCCTGCCATCTCTGCCTGGCTGTCCGGGGCTGCCATGAACTCCAGGAGACCCAGGGATCCCAGGGTGACCAGTGCATAGACTGGGAGGGATCTGGTTGTCCTCCAGCTGCTTGGAAGAATGTACTTGAAGAATGAGGAGGGACTGCAGCAATGTTAACAGCCTGAGTGAATCCATCGCAGAGTTGAGGCTTCGAGAGAGAAACATAAGTTTCAGAGATGAAGAAAAGGGTTGCATTAGTTTAGATAAAAGGGATAATTTGATTTGGACCTCTGGATTAATTACTTTTAAGATGTTGTAACCCAAAAGATACCATATTGGTCAAAGTTGGTCAAAGTTATATCAAATAACATGTATAATAATCTTGTTCTGTGTACTTTTTTGCAAACTGGCCTCAGATGAAAAACTGCTTCACAAAACAGAGTATGCACACTAATGTCAAAACATTTGCTTTTGCCATTTGCTGGCCTGGAGCAGTGTGTTGTGGCAACAGTCTGTAAAGCAGCTTCTACTGTCCAGAATGGAAACAAAGATGTTTCATTACAAAGAGCAGAGTTTGATGAAAAAGACAGAAAGTCTCTGTAACAAACTCCTCATCCCCACTGTGAAACATGGTGTAGGTAGGGAGGTGATGTGGGCTTGTGGAGATTCTTGACATTCTTAACTGTGGTCATAATATAGCTACAAAGGGATGTATATGATGCCTAGTGGAGCAGTGGTTAGCGCTCTTCCCTCACAGTGAGAAGGATCTGGTTTGAATCCCAGCTGGAACCTTTCTGTGTGGGGTTTGCATGTTCTTCCCCTGCCTGTGTGGGTTTTTTCTTGGCACTCAGGCTTCTTCCTACAGTCTGAGTGACTGTAAATTGACTTTAGGTGTGTGTGTGATTGTGTGGCCTTGCGACAGACTCGTGACCTGTCTAGAATGTACCTCGTCTTCACCCATCAGTAACCGGGACAGGCTCTGGTTACCCCGAAAGAGAAATAGCGAATTAAGAAAATGAATGGATGGACGGATTCTTTTCAGTATTTCATGCAGACAAAACCCTGATTAGAGGGGCTTCAGATTGAAATCAAATAAAAAACAAGCAATGTGATTCCTGCCTCTGCCAAGAGAACGATGGGTATCCCATCATACTGGTCCTAACACACCATGGTTGCTTCTTTGCATTAAAGGTGCTAGACAGATGTTCTGCAGTTTATTGGGTGCAGGGTTTGCATAAATGCTGTGTCAACATGTGTTTCTGTTGAGTC
The DNA here is from genome assembly GCA_014656515.1 of Oryzias celebensis. Taxonomy (NCBI): domain Eukaryota; kingdom Metazoa; phylum Chordata; class Actinopteri; order Beloniformes; family Adrianichthyidae; genus Oryzias; species Oryzias celebensis. The sequence continues at coordinate 64,309,355 of BNCR01000012.1, read as the reverse complement.
ATCAAGATTCTTTTCTGAACATCAAACTATTCTAGATACATCTGTCCAACAGTGGAGTCATGCAACCATTCAGCAAAATAAGACTGTACCCTCTACGCTTCACTAAATTGGACTTCCTTATTCACTCAACATTAAATTCACTGGTTGCTGTTCATTTACAAAACTCTCCTTGGTCTTTCCCCTTCTTATTTGACCCAACCTTTGCACACTTCATCCCCCACGTACAACACCCACTCTACAAAATGGATTCTGTTAACAGTCCCTCAATCGAACTCCTCGTAGGGTTCTTTATCCTTTTAGTCTGCAGCACCCAGAGACTGGAATAATTGAAAAAAATAAGCTTAGACAGGACGCTTTTATTTCAAAGAATGAGTTTTTTAAAAGGAATCTGAATGATCATCTTAAAGAAAAATACTGTAATTTAGTTTAATGATTCTAATGTTTTTAATGGTTTTACTGATTGTCTTGTGTTTTATCCTGGTTGTTTCTCTTGTAACGCTTTCTCAAAAGGGCTTGCCTTTGCCAGGCCACAGTTGAAAATAAGATTTTTTCATCTGTCTTACCTGGATAGATAAAGCTTAAATAACTCAAATTGGGCTTTTTAAACAATCTGTGAGCAAAAATGACAAAAAATGAAATAAAGGAGCAAAGCACGAGGAGGACTGACTGCTGTTCTTCTGCTGCTTTAGTGGTAAATAAGTTGCTGAGTGCAGCAGTGATGAGAAATGTCGTCTATCAGCACATCTCCTAACTAGCTGGAGTCTTTACATCCACAACAGCTGCAGACAGAGGAGAGAAACTATGAGGGTGGGACAAAGAGTCAGCATTCTTGGCAGAAGCAGGGAGCAGACGAGAGCACAAACATCGGGAGAGTTCAGGCTCCATCAGGTTTCAGCTCTGTTGCTGAGAAACGGCATTCTCAGAAACCTATAGTTTTCATCATCACTGAGTTTTTGTTGTTAGATGAAAGCCAAAAACCCATTTACTGTGCAACTTGTCACAGTTAAATTCCACCAAAAACGCAAAAAAGTAACTACATAAATACAAACAGATACTAAAACTGTTTTTTAAAGCCAGTCTTTCTTTACTTTTTTCAGTTTTAAAGAAAGGAGCTCACTTACTGGTAACACTGTTTATGTTTGTTGGCAAACTACATTTTCCATGCTTTCATTCATGAGAATCAAAACCTTACCAGAATGCTCAGGAGCTGCTTCTGCTTGAATGTGCTGCTGTGGACCCAAAGATTTCCCAACCAGAAAAAAAAAGTTAAAAGGAAATGGTAATAAAATCCTATTAAAACTGAGGAGGGAGAGGAGGAGCCGTTTGTCAGAAATGTGATGTTACTGCAGCGCAAAAAAAAAACACAAACATACTGGGAGAAAATCAGTGTGGAGGGTTGGAATTTTAGAAGGAATCAGTATAAAGGGGAGGGTGATACATGTTTGGGACCTTGCATAATAGTCCTCCTCTGGACATGACCACAGAGACTTCAGAGGACTGTAGTCTGAACAGCCAGATGCCCCACAATGCTTTGGGACTCAGCTGTACTCACATAATTTAAGGCAAAAGATGCATAAAAAAAATGTCAAATTTTTCTCTGTATTGACTCACATGGGTTCAATCCAGATAACTTTCACTCAAGAAAAGCTACTAATAGTAATCCTCGTCTCCCTTATATGCTTCATTTTGCATCATTCTGATCAGTAGGAAAAGCGTCCTCATCTCTACCTCCATCACCAGCTGTCACTTAATGTTTGTTTGAGTTTTATTTAAACGACTTACTAGAAGTGACTACATTTCCTCCTTTAGGCTGTGAAAACTTTCATTTTTTGAACATAAAATAGCTTAAGCTTCCACCATTTACTAAGGTAATTAATAAGGCATAATTGCCAGGGAGTTTAGAGGCTGGTTTTAGGGGGATCTGCAGGAAAACGTGCTTTTTGCTTGATGTCCAAGCAGTAAAACGGCTTTTATGAGAGTGCAGAGCAGAAAACCCTTTTAAGCACAAAACTTGTCCATTTTTTGTTACAATCGCGCTCCCAGCAGGCTTCTGTGAAGACAGCTAACTGAAACTGAGCTTCAAACAAACATTTAATGGCAAACACATGCAGCAACTTCTACTACCAGTCACTTCCTGTTCTCTTAAAATGATGCCTGGGAGAGGGGAGTGGCGTTTACCTCTAACTTAGATCATTCAGCTAGTCAGCAACTTCATTTTTAATCATTAGAAAAGCATTTTGCTGTGCAAATTCAAAAAAGAACACACAAGCGCCATGTACACTCATCAAAAAATAAAGGTAACACTATGAAAACACCCCCTTTTACCTGAATGAATGAAATATTCTTTTAAATGCTTTATTCTTTACATAGTTGCATGTGCTGACAACACAACCACACATACATTGTTAATGGAAAGTAAATGTATTAGTCTGTGGATGTGGAATCACACTCAAAATCCAAGTGGAAAAAACACACTACAGGCTGATCCAACTTTGATGTAATAATGTCTCTGAAACAAAAAGTCAAACTGAGGCTCAGTAGTGTGTGTGGCCTCCACCTGCCCATGTGGCTTCCCTTCAACACCTGGGTACAGTGGCTTGTAAAAGTATTCATATCCCTTGAACTTCTCCACATTTTCTCACACTATGACCACAAACATAAATATATTTTATTGGAATTTTATGTGAAAGACCAACACAAAGTGGCACACTCTTGTAAAGTGAAAAGAAAATTAAAGAAAAGTTATTTTTCTTTTTTTTCAATAAATTAAAAACTGAAAAGTTCAGTGTGCTAAAGTATTCAGCCCCCCTGAGTCAATACTTTGTGGAATCCCCTTTTGCTGCAATTACAGCTGCAAGTCTTTTGGGGTTTGTCTCTACCGGCTTTGTACATCTACTGAAATCTTTGCTCATTCTTCGTTGCAAAACCTTTCATTCTGAGTCAGATTAGATGGAGAGCGTTTGTGAACAGCAGTTTTCAGATCTTGCCACAGATTCTCCATTGGATTTAGTTCTGGACTTTGACTGGGACATTCCAACACATGAATACGTTTCATTTGAAACTATTCCATTGTAGCTTTGGCTTAATATTTAGGGTTGTTGTCCTGTTGGAAGGTGAATCTCCGCTCCAGTCTTAAGTGTTGTACAGACTTCAATAGGTTTTCCTCCAATATTGATCTGTATTTGGCTCCATCCATCTTCCCATCAACTCTAACCAGATTCCCTGTCCCTGCTGAAGAGAAGCAGCCCCAGAACATGATGCTGCCACCACCATGTTTGATAGTGGTTATGGTGTGTTCAGAGTGATGTGCAGTGTTAGATTTCCTCCACACATAGCGCTTTACATTTAGGCCAAAAAGTTCCATTTTGTTCTCATCTGACCAGAACACCTTCTTCCACACATTTGCTGGTCACTCACATGACTTATGACAAACTGCAAACAGGACTTCTTGTGGTTTTCTTTTAACAATAGCTTTCTTCTTGCTTCTCTTCCATAAAGTCCAGATTTGTGCAGTGAATGACTGATAATTGTCCTATGGACAGATTCCTCCACCTGAGCTGTAGATCTCTGCAGTTCATCCAGACCAGGGGTCAGCAACCCGCGGCTCTTTCATCCTTATGTTGCTGCATGTTGGGAAAATACATTACAAGCGTCCGATTGAAATGTGTTTTATTTGTCTCAAAAACGTGAATTATGTCTTCTTATGAAGTCAAAGTAGTAAACTTCTTTCTTCAGATCTTGTGCAATTTCGGTGATCAGCATTTGTCTTGACTTGACGACACAGCGACACAGAAACCGCACAATATCGGAACAAAGTAGTTTATTTGTGTTTTTTCGTTTGTTTAATAGTAGTTGCAAATTATTGAGTATTAAGTTATTGTGATATCGAAATATTAAAATAAAGCTAAATGTACAATCGGGGCTCTAAACTAACACCCGCCCACTTGGGTAAAACCTTTACTGAGACATTGTTTTATCATCTCTGACACGGGACTCAAACTCACAACCGTGACTTCTAGGTGTCTGCCTTACCTCCCCACTTGGCTCCCACAACCATCCATCCCAGTTTGTTTAAACATTTAATTCTGATTTTAATCGCGCAGATTTGATCCTCACATTCTCTGCAGCAGCTGGTGCATTCAGGGGCTGCATGGAATTTTCGCGCTTACATTAAGAGCTTGCTATTGCTGCATTCAGGTGTTCTGGGAATTTCTAGTATTTGCTCACACTGATCTCAGCAAACACACACACACTCACTTGTTGCTCCATGCCATTGTTACTTTTTGAAATGACAAGGACTCACAACTACAACACACTGATCTGTCACACAATTTAAGACAAAGTGTTGCAAAATTTTAATAAATGCATGTTTTAGTCAATGCATGACATTAAAAACACTAAAGTAATTGTTTTATTGTTTACCACTAGTTTTATGGATACTAATCTTTATGGAAGCATATTGCATTCCATAAAAAAAGATGGTCTTTTTTATTGAATGCTATACGCTTCCATTAAAAAATATATTAAATAATTTTAAAATATCTTTCAAAAAACAGACTGTAAGCGACCACTTGCACAAAAACATGCAAAATTGATTGTCAGTCAGTGTTTCTTCCTAACTGGACAGTTTGATTAGACAAAAGTGTGACCGACTTTGAGTTATCTCTGTGTTGCCTTCATTTTTTTTTGAACAGTCTAAAAAAAATTTGCTATTTTTAATGTAAAAAAAGAGACAGCAAAGCGAGCTGAGGGAATCAAAAGCAGACAGAGAAGAATAAAGGAGACATGTTTATTATTTAAACTATCACTTAAATAAAAAAAGTGCATAGAAAATAAACATGATTAGAAACTTTTCTTTTTACACCTATGTACATTTTTGTTTCCTAATTATACATTCAACCAAGTAGTTTGTGGTTTATTTTCACATGGTGGTTTTCCTTCATTTTGTTGATTTTGTTGTATTAAAAAAACACTGTTGAATGGAGAAAATATATATATATATGACTATTGTGAATACCGTTATTACACAGAGCATGGGGTTGATATAAGATATATTCAAGGCAGTTTAAAAAAAAAAAAAAGAAGAAAGAAAGCAGGCCTGTTCATGACCCCTCTTCCTGCACATCTTACTTCCCCTGGGACACCCCCACTCCTGGATAGGAAGACAACGTCTATACACAACAGTTAAAAATCTACAAATACAGGTTAAGTACTCGTCCAACCTCCTCACAAGCTTTTCTTGTAAAAAGTACAAATCTGGGTAAAGATGCAGCCCAAAATAAATAAATAAAAGGTTTTGAACATCAACGTTTTTTCAGCATGATGACTTTCTGGTACAACAGTATATGACAAAGCTTCTGTGGAGAGATGGTTTGTTTTTCAAAGTGACCAAAAAAACCAACATTTCTTTTAATTGTCCCCCAAAGAATTGGTGGCATTTTCAAACTTCAGGGCACAAATGCCCCTCCTCTCTCTCTCTTTTTTTTTTAATTTATTCATTTGTTAATTTTACGTCTCTGATATCCCTGTTAAAACAGACTAAACATTCACTATGACAACTGGGAAAAACAAAACAAAAAAAGTCACAACCACTTTAAAACATTTCTCATCACATTAAAACCGTTCTGCTCCAGAAAGAAAAGAAAAGCTGCAGCGCTCCTCGCTGGTGGAGGAGCGCACAGGCACGGCAGAAAAGTGGTACTGAATATCCATATACAAAAGAATGATGCACGTTAGCTTTAGCTGATAGTACTGTAACACAAAACCATTATAGGTACATTGAAACATTGCTTTAACTGTTATAAATCCGCTGTTTTGCTACGGTAACTAAGTTTGTCTGACCATTCCATATATTCTATAGATACTAAAGTACAAGAAATTACTATGCATGTTTCTGTATAATGTTGTCAAGTATTTATACTATAATTACAGATCATGACGGAGAAGGGCCACTGGTGTGGCGTGGAACAATGTCCCGAGAATCAACAGAAGCTGGTTCCTTATTGAATTAGCTTAATTCTGTAAAGTAAGTGACTTCTTGTTGACCCTGAAAACGCAGAAGTGGAGCTTGTTGAAGTGAGAGTCGTGCACAGAGCCCTTAGCGTCAGTAACTGTTCTGCCACCAACGCTGAATGCGTGAAAGCACTTGCTCTATAGCGGACAGAAGCGGCGCTCCCTTCAGCTGCGTACGCTTCCGGTTTATTCCCGGAGCTGGAAAAAAAAATAAAAGAAAAACCACTGCTGGAGCCGTTTTTGAGGCCTCTTCCACATCTTCCGTGTTTACCGACATGGTTAACTCAAAACAAATACAGCTGACGAAAGAAGATACATTCATTGTTGACCTTAGCAGCAGAAAACCCAGCGAGCCTACAGTCGGTGCCGCTGTACAGGCCGCTCTGCCTGGAGGGGCCTCAGAGGAGACGCAGCCCAGCGGTGCACACGTTGCACCAATAGGAAGGAGAGAGCTGCTGGTGTAGTCCCTGCCCTCACTTAGCTGAAGAGAAAGAATCAAGAGAAGTGCACTTTGCTGCGGCCCCCCAACAACACAGAGAGTCTGGTGCAAAGACTCAAAGCCTCCCAGGTGACCGTGAGTGCTTGTGGTTTCAGAGTTGGAGAAAGAGATGTTTTTCCTATGTCCATTCAGTGCCTGTGTCACAGCTAAAGTGCAAACCTCTCAGGGGTCATATTTCAGCTTTAAGTTCACAACAAAAGGGCAGTGTGGGAGGAACTGCTGATGGCCATGACGTCACAACCAGACCGGCACGAGAGGACAACAATAAGTCAGTCAGAAGGGTACAAATCGCAGTCTTCAAATCAAAGCGTGAAAGCAAAACGCCCCGCCTTGAAATTCTGTTCAAGCCTCATTTAAAGAAAAAAAAAGACAAGCTGAGTTACAACTAAGGCAAAACACCAAGGAGACGCAATCAAAGACATGTTTTCCAAATGCTGGTGAGCCACTGACAACACAGTTCACAGATGATTCAGAGGAGATATGCAGAACAAATTAAAGGCACCTCTTTGTTTTCGGAGTGAGTCTGCAGAGTGACTGAGTTAAAAAAAAAATGTGCATGCTTATTTAAGTGCCCGTTGACCCATGGTGTGACTGCCTGGGAGCAGCCAGTAAGCAGACTCGATGTGGGGATGTGGCGACAATAAGGCCGGAGAAAAGAGATATCAGCAAAGGACCAATAATCCTACCTCTCTCAAGTGCATAATAATCATAATAACAACAATAATTCACATATCTGTCATATCACCAGCTCGAACTGGAACACAGTAAAGAAAGAGCTCTGGTAAAACGGCCTGGGGTGAAAGAAGAGCTACTGGTGGACTGAACTTAAAAAGGGAACCCCCTCACAGACCAGCATCAGTCTTTGGAATTAAAAAAAAAACATTCAGGCTTTGAATTTGAAAAATAAATGTTAAAAAGTGGAATATAAAACAGAGACAAAGTATTAGTGTTTGTAAATCTCTATTTCCTACAAAAATGGCAATTAAATAAATACGATTTTTAAAAAAATATAAATACCATCATTAAGTGCTATTAACTACTGAACGCGTTTACTTTCTTTCTTTTTTCTTTTTTTTTATAAAAATATACATTATTTACACTTTTGAAAAGTAAGCATATTTCCCTGTCAGTAATAAAAAGACAAATAACAAATTAAAAAAGAAAAAAAAACATTTCTCATGATAAAATGCATCGCAACAGGCCAAGAAGAAAAGCGGTCTGAAAATTCAGCTTAAGGGCATGATGTTTGGTTTTCCTGCTGCTGTAATTTGGAACATCACTGGAAAGTTTAAGTTTACACACAAAAATAAACTAATTATAAACAAAAAGCAGCATGCACAAACGTGCAACAAGCCTGTCTGTGCACCAAAAACAAAATAATTAATGACACCGAAGCACAGCAGCGGGTTTTTCTGGTCCCACTGTGTCAGTCCACCAGAACCTCTAGCTGCCTGGCCCTCTCCAAGACAAGACAAGAGACTTCATCTCCTCCACAGCCAAGTTGCTCCCAAGCGGTCAGACTCAACTTCGATCAAATGTCAAATTTATTTCATATCAACAACAAAAATAACGTTTTGTCTTCAAGAAAAACTCTCTTTTTTAACTATCTTCCCTTGTCTGTCCTGTGGCTAAAGCTCCCTCTAGTGTTTCCATCTGTTCCGCTCGCTCGGACCTCCCTGCTCATTTCAGGAGAAGCTCCCAGTAAACTGTAGAAACCACTAAAGGCATCAGGGCACATTCAAACAGGGAGATCTGAACCATTAACAGCTGATGATAAAACACAAAACCATGAATTCACTGTAAATCTCAGCGTCTAATCAAATCACTGTCCCCTCAGCAAATTGCACTTTGGTGTAAAATGGAACCAAGTTTGTTCACTTTTTTTCCATTCCATGTTCACATTGAGCACATATGTGTTGAAATATGTTATGGAGGGGAAACGTAATTCTCCAAATATAAATAAAAGCTAGTATTGCAATGCAGTTACGAGTTACTGACCTCTTCAGGAGAAATATCCAATGCCAAATTCAAAATCGACTAAAGGAGGCACATAAGCTGGAATGGCCCATCCTCCAAAAATGGCCCTTTCTGCATATAAAGTATGACCCACAAATGTCTAATCTGCAGATGAGGGTCTTGTAGGCCAGCCCAATAAGTTGACGTAAAGCCATGGCAAACTCTAAACAAGATGCCGGATGCTGCTCTTTAGAGAAGTTTCAAAAACTCAGTTGAGAAACTTGCGACACCTCTTGGTGCGGCAGTTACAGGGCAGCTTGTTGCTGGCATCCTCGATCGGGAACTTGTAGTCGTAGGTCAGCTCCTCTCCACAGCAGATCCGACGAGAGGCAAAGATGACAATGTGCTTTTGGCCGTCCACAGTGATGACCCTGGAGTAGCAGTTAGGCTCACAGGAATGGTTGATGAAGCGGGCGGCGTTGCCGTGCACCGTAGCATCTACCACCTCGTAGTCATCGATGCGAAACATGTAACAGCCGATCCCCTTGGAGAGCAAAGACGATCATTTTAACTCAAAACTCAAAACTACAAAAAAATGTGCATCTTTGGTGCAAAAACACTCACCTTTGCATCATAGTATTTTTCCCGTTTGTCAGTGAGTACAGACCGAATAACATTCCCAGAATATTCAATGACCATCTCTCCAGCCTCAATGGTTTTCTTACAGAACAGACCTCTGCCATGAATAGGAGACCTGCAGAGAATCAGAGCATCATCAACCAGGGCAACAAATTTACAAATTCTGATGATTAAATCTTTCATTCTGACCTTTCTTTTTTTTAAACCCACTCCACTAAGATTTGTGTCTTTTGTCATTCTTAACATGTTCTTGTAGTATTTTTCTCATGATGGAGAACATATATAAAAGAATCTATGATTAAAACTGCGTTACTGAGTATTTCTTTATTCAATTCGTGTTGGATCAGGAGATGGTGAAAACTCGGGTTTGGGACGTGGCAACTGCCAAAAGCCGGCCAAAGTCTCCCTTTTCTGCTACAATTGTGAAGCATCCACTTGCAGACAAATAAATCCAGAGTCTTCATTTTCCTCGTTTGAGCTGCCATCTGGCTCTAAACCAGGGATGGGCAACTCCAGGCCTCGAGGGCCGCAGTGTCTGCATGATTTCCAGATATCCAAGCCCTAGCCATGACTGATTACCTTGTTCAGGTGTGTCCAGCCAATTAGAACATGCCAGAGCATGGTATGTTGGAAAGCATGCAGGAATGCAGCCCTTGAGGCCTGGAGTTGCCCATCCCTGCTCTAAACTGTACGGCTGGGTAGCTCTGATATTGCTCGCCATTTTTTTGGGGGGAAATTCTGTTCTTGCCGCTCTGCAGAAAATATGTCTTCGAAAACAACACAGATTCTTTTTATTTTGATAAAAAACTGCATAATCATAACAAAAAGCCCACTAGGAACAATTGTGCAATAGAAAATATATAGTGGGAGTGAAACCTTATTTCCTGCCTGTTTTTTCTTTTAAACCTTCAACTTTCTTTACTTTAAATGAATATAAATATACAAAACTCTTCTGGTCTAACCTGTAAACTCCAACAGTTTCTTTGGACATGGCCTTGAGCTGTTTGAACCTGACAGCAAGTGGCAGTTCCATGGAGGCTCGCCTATAATTGCAGATTAAAAAATTAACAAAATTAACAAAAGGGTAAGAAGCTACAGTTTTAGGTCAATTTTGGGAAAATGTTGATTGCTGTAGATAAAAAAAATCCTAAAACGTACCTAACAATCCTGAGCTGACCTTCATCCTCATCTTCCTCCTGTGGCCTGTACTCGGGTGGCTGGCGATGTTTTGAGGCCAAGAAATTGAACATGTCGAACACAGACCTCCTGGAGGAAAAAAGCGGTTAAAAACAGAACTACGATAAAAACACAACCCAAAGTTCTATTGAGCAGCCTTAAGAGTTTTAATCAACATGCTACAAACAAATCTGAGTGTTTGATGAAGTTGTCTTCCTCACCTGTGGTGGATTTCAGCACGGGCAGAGCCGTGGGGATTGAGAGGAGGTTCTTCACTCTCCTCAGGTTTGTGGAAGCGAAAACTGTAGCTTCGGCAGTGTTTGGATCCGCACAGCTGCTCCAGCAGGAAGACCACAGCTTCATGAACAATACCAAGCATCCTCAGTCCGTTCACACCTGAGAAGGGCAAAAAAGACATGCTTACAAAGACAACCTTACATTTGTGCAGACAAACTTGAGGAGCATGTATTGTTGGGAATTGGAATTTCTTTTAGTCATGTTACATAGAATATGAATTTAAAAAAACTTTTTTTCAGCTCATAGTTAATGGTTGGGTAAAGCTATTTATTGTCAAAAAAGTCTGCTAATCCTTTTAAAATTCTAATGACTACAGAAACTTCCTAAATGGCCCTGTTCAAAGGTTTACACACCCAGATGACTTTGGTCTGAAAACATGCACACAAGCTAACACAAAAGGGTTTGGAAGGTAACCATCCTCAATTTGTGACTCGTTTGCCTGTTGTCATTATGCGTGCACAAAAGGTCTTGGAGTTTCTGGGCACCCAACAGACCCTTGCATCCTTCATCCAGTGCTGCACTGACATTTCTGGATCCTGAGTCATGGGGGAAGCTAAAAAGCTTTTAAAAGATCTACGGGAAAAGGTAACTGAATTGTACATCACAAGAAAATCCATAAACGCTTTTTTCCGGGGTATGTAAATGTAATAGCACAGCTGTAGTTGTCATTTGAATGACCCATTACCATCAAAAGAGAGATCGCGGAGTCTTGCTTGGGAGCGAGCCTCCTTCACCTTATCAGTCAGGCACTTCCAGGCCTCTGTACAAACAAGGTTACATTTTTTTCTCAAACAGTTGTCCTCTTTCACTGACAAATTAAATGAGGAATTTAAGGTCCATGGATATCAGATTTCAAAATAGGTGATAAAAGTCATTCTGGTCTCACCTTCAATACTCTCAGATTGAATATGGAAGCCATCCTCACTACAAATTTCAAAGATGATTCCTTTTTTGGGTTTGCTGTCCATGCTTGGATCCTCAGCATTGCTTTCCTGGTTGGGAGGTAAAGACACAGGAACAGACACGGCTCTTCCAACAGCACAAGCTTTGTCTTTTCCCATCGGCTTCCCTTGTGCAGCAGTTCCTTCGGGTGACTTTTTGTTACCAAGAACACTAAACAAACAGATCAAACATTAAAACACTTTTTTATAGCTAGTATAAAAAAAAGTTGTTCACTCTCACACGTTTTACCTCCTGCTGGTTGTTTTTTCTGAGGGCTTGGCTGTATCCATGGGTTCAGGAAAGCTCAGATCTTTGGAGCTACTCAGAAGAAAGTTAGAATTAGGGTCATATTTTTACGCAAGCTACTGTACCAAAGTAAATTAAACTTTTGATTTCTTAATAACTTAAAATTAATGAAAATATAAATTAAACAAATGACATGTCTTTATTGCCATGTCAAGGAATCCCCATCCCCTGGGAAAGGTACATTTCAGGAGTAAAACTAATAAAATTAGTTGAAAATGTCAAAAACTGGGCTGTAAAGACTGGGCACACAGCAAAAACTCAATCTTTGGAGAGGAAAAAGATCATCGCGTTTATTTATTTTTTTAAGCATTATTGTCTTGCAAGAAAATGTATCTTACATCAAAGAAAGTTTTTCAATATCAAAATATTATTGTGTAAGAAAACATGTCTTAGTAAAAAGACTTTTTTGCTTAATTGAAGGACAATAAGAATTTAAGACTTGTTTTTAAGGGGCTTGTTTTTGCAGTGCATAAAAAAGAGCCAAGAGACGTAAAGAAATAACTTTATAAAGTGATTATTCACTATTTTTCAAAGAAAAACAAGAAATAATATAAAGACAATAAAATAATTCTGAGTGAACTAAAAATGAATTTAAAATTCTTTTAAATCTTGGGTTTATTTGTGTTATGTTAATATACAACTTAACTATATAAAAATAAATTGAAATGAACATTTCTAAGGCTGAAGTGATGAGAGTAAGTTTTATGAAAAAGATGAATTTATCACCTTGGCTTTAAGGGCAAAAGCTGTTCGGCAGGTTTGTTGAGATGATTTTCTGCCTGTGAAGCTTTGAGCTTCTTGCCGCTGCTTGAGTCCTGGCTCTGCCTGCTCCTCTTCACTTTCGGTTTGCTCTTCTCTGATAGTGCACCTAATCCTGCTGTGGTGGTATTGAGTGACCTTTGCTCTGACGATCTTACAATGGGTGTTGTTCTACTACTCTGGGAATGCGCAGAGGGGAACACTTGTGGGACCACTCCGACGACACGTCCTTTAGCGGGGCTTTGGGGTGTAGATGGGCTCGGGGATAAAGCAACAGTGTTGTTTGGACAGGAGTCCACCGTTTGTGCTCTGCTAACAGGCTGGGGCTGATGCTGCAAGTACATGTTATTAACCTCTGTCTCTCCCTGCCGGTTGACAGCCATGGTGATGGTCTGCTGAGTAGGCAGGACACAAATGCTATTAGCTATTGATGTTTGAACAGGAGAGCTAAGCTGTGGCATCAAAGTCCCTGTCCCAGCTGACTGAATGACCACCGGCTGGTCTGACAGGCCCAGACCATGGGCACTTGCTTTAAAAAGGAGGTTGCTGATTGGCCCAGTGATCTCAGTGGAGCTGAGAACAGGAGTGGAAAGGGACACTGATCCAGGTGGAAGAAGGCCAGCGGAACCACTGGTGGGCACAGACACAACATTCAAAACAGACTGACTGGGACTGAGGCTAGAGACGGTGCAAGGTATCAAATGAGTGGAGGACTCGTGACCCATAATTCCAGACTGGGTGGTACCAGGAATCCTCTGCTGTATCAGGGTAGTGGGGTCCAAGTACATGAACCCCCCTGATTTCCTCTTGATAATATTGGGAACCTTGCGCTGGGAAGATGACAGGGCGCTTAACTCAACCAGACCACTTGGCTGGCCAGGAATGCTCGCAGTGATCTGTGGGGAAGACAGGTTGATGAGAGTCATGTTGGGAGGGGCCACATCAGAGGGTGCCAGAGTTGGCTGGCTGCGGGAGCGGCTCGCTTTTTTGCTTTTCCTTGGCAGACGAGAGATGGGACGCTTCTTGCCATGAGCAGAGGCAAGCACAGCTGGGGAAGAATTCATGGAGGAGGGACTGGAAACGATGGCAACACTCGGACCCAACTCGCGTGGCCGACCAGCTTCTGAGACCAGAATCTGGGACTGGTCATGCGGCTGAGAGGGAAGACCAATGAGAAGACCAGAGGTGGTGCTCGGGATTCCTGTTTGGAAGCCTGTCTGTGTGGGTCCTGTGAAAGCGTGAATCTGAGAGGGGTGAGGTATGGTGCCCAGGACTTTGCCCCCACCAGGAAACATAGGCTGGCCTGATGATAAACCAGTATTCAAACCTGTGGTGAGTGTCATGGAGCTCAGCACTGTGGGAGAAGCTGTGTCCATCACTCCTGTGGCGCTAATTTTTTGAGTGACACCATTAGGTACTGTCTGAAGGACATAAAGAGGCTGGAATGGCTGATGGACCACAATAAGCTTGTCAGGACCTGATTTGATGACAGCAGGACTGGAAACCTGAGTCTGGGATGGTCCTGGTCCAGGTACAGGACTGGGGCTGCCTGCAGTAGTCACAGAAGCTGGGAGATACTTCTGACCCTGAAGAGGCATTGATGGAGAACTTGGCAAAGCGGGGGTACCTGGATTCCTTGGAACATCCTGGCTAGCTGGAGCTTCATTCACGGTGCCGACAGCAGGACTGGCAATAAACTGCTCGGGAGTCATGTGACCTTCTGCAACCTGCGTCTCCCTGTTCCCCAAAGCTGTGCTGTCGTGCTGGTTCTCAGAGGGGGACAAAGCTGGCCCTGCTCTTTTCTTATCCCCACTTTTTTCTCCACTGATGGCCTCCGAGTCAGAGTTCAAGCCTAGAATAGTGCGGTTTGAGGTATTTGAGATAAGAGTCCCAGCAGAGTGGTTCTGACTTGCGCTGACGGTGGGGCTGCGTGTGGTCAAGACGGACAAATCAGAGGGCAGCTCTAATGGAAGATATGGCTCTTCCACAGAAATTGAGCTACTAACACTGCTCTCCACAACCCCTCCACTTTCACCACTCGCTAGTGGCTGGGGAAAATCACCAAACAGCATATCTTTAGGTCTGTTGACGTCCACTCCTACATAGCTCTCATCCAGCAGTGGCTCAGACTGTTGACCCAAAGTCGGCAAAGACATGGACTGCGTATTCAACACAAACTCCATGATATCTGATGGTAAAATATTCCCACAGTCATCACTATTGTTGTTGTCAGAATCTGATTTAAGCAGGTCTGTGCTGAGGGACAGCGGAGTGTCAAGGGGATCCTGTCCCTGGCTTTGCGGTTGGGACTTGACACTTCCTCCTAGAGGAAGGCAGTTTTCCTTCTGGTTCCTTCTGCTTTCCCGCGTGTTGCTGCTTACAGCTCCACTGCAGTTATCTGCCTCCTTGCTTGAAACATGTGCAGCAGTTTTCTCCGCGTGCCTTTCTCTGCCTCTCCTCTTTGGAGTGCTTTTGGGTGGTGTGGAAGTGGAGGTGGCCGTGGTCGTCGTGGTGCTGGTGGTGCAGATGCTGGTGTCACTCTCAGAGCCGTCATCAACACCGTCAAGCTGGCCTATTTGCTGCTTGCCAAGGGTCCTGTTAAACACAAAACACATTGTGAGATTCCTGCATTCAGAAACACTACATTACAAGCAATAGATTGTGGAGTCCAAAACGTGTATACTAACAAAGATCCCAGCATGTCCGTCTCTGATTTTTCTTGAACTCGTTGTTGCTGCTGCTCTTCATCTTTGAGAAAGCGTTGAAGCTGTGACCCTCTTCCAAGACATTGGTCTAATCCTTCTATAGATGGAAGGCCCTCACCAGGATTAATAATTGTCCGAGTGAAGTTGTAGTAGTAAGGGTCTTTACCCCTCTGTTTCACTCCACTATCTTCATCCTCTCCACTTTCACCTGATGAAGATGAGGTGCTTATATCATCTGCTCCATCCACCTGCCCTTCTGCTGACTTCTTACGACTGCCAGTTCTCCGTTTGACCACAGTGCCTGCTCCATCACCGCTGCCATAGAAGGGAAGGTCCTCTTCCCCGTAGGAGCGGACTCCATAAAGAGGTGTGAGACCAAAGAATGTGTTGGAACGCGCACGAGCGCTGCGGCGTGGGTACCGCCGCTTCGCTGACCCAGAACCATCGCTGTCATCTTCGTGATGTTTATCATCTAAACTTCTGTCCTGGTCGTCCTCTGGGCCGTCATCGTCTGCGCACTCAGCGAGGAGACTGTGGCGGTCTCGGAGTTTGTTGCTTGAGTAGTCTTTGTGAAGCTCCTCTGCTTGAGTCTGAGTATCAGACTCTGAGCTATCACTGCTGCTGGCAGATGGTGATGAGAAGAGGGCAGACAGGACAGAGCAGTGAGTTGCCTGTCCAGCAGCGGTGACAGAGGAGGTAGTGCCAGTGTGACAAGAGGATGGGGAAATGCCTGCAGCTGTGATAGTACCATTAGGGTCGGTCATTTTATCAGTCTTTAGTGGAGCTGGTGTGGGGAGCTTGACTGATTTCTTTTTCTCTCTGGAAGCCATGGGTAGCTGGTTAGCTGCCTGTTTGATGTAAGACTGAACGGTGGTGTTTCCACCTGTCTCAGCAGCTAAACTTTGCTGTAAGCTCTCCAGACTGGAGCTGTTATTCCTCTCCGGGCAGCTGTAATTGTCCCTGCTCTTTGAGGACAACCTGTCCCCTTCCTGGTTAAAATGCTTCTCCCCCTGAGCCTTCCCGTGGGCTTTGGTGCTGTTTCCAAGCACTTGAACTTTATTGTTGCTGCTGTTGTAGAAGCTGATACTTGAAGCATGCGTGTTGGAGCTGCCAGAGGCTTTCGTGTTATTGTTGAGAAGTGGCATTTTGTTGCTGCTGTTTGGAATGTTCTTCTCTCTGTCTTTGGACACATCTCTGCTGCCAGCTGCCTTAACTTTGGGGTGCTTGTCTTTGGCAGCCGAAGCTGAATTTGGAGAGGCCAGTGGCATGGTGCCTCGTTTAATCACATCTTCATCTGCTGACACCTTTGACAACCACTGAGTCTTCGCAGCTGCTGCTGTGGATGGATTTGACGCGTGATCGTTTGATTTCCGTGTGATGGATTTCTGCGGGGAGCTACATTTTCCAACAACAGAGTCTTTTTGGAGTGGAGATGGGACTGTATTTCTTGTGCTGCTGATGCTATCCTTTCCTGAGCTGAGCTTTTCTTTGCTTGATGTTGTGTTGGAGTTGAAAGAACGGTGATGAAATGGCAAGAAATTCAGACTTGCAGACACATCTTGCTCTTTGCCTCCATGTTTCCCCTGCTTGTCTACTTGTTTGTTGCTGCCACTTCTCTGTTGAACTGAGAGAACAGCAGTACCTACTGGAGGAGAAGACTGACCACAGCCTGCAGGAGTCAGTCTTGAGCTCTTGCTCTCAGCGCTAGTTGGTTTGCACTGGCTGCCTGGGTTAACCTCTTTCCCTGAGCCAGTTTCTTTGATTCTCTCTGTGTTCCTATAGCTGGAATCTCTTGATGGGTGCTTACCTTTATCAGAGTCTCTGCTAGGAGGTCTGTCTTTTCCTTGACTGCTGTCTTTTCCTGTTTCCCTGCCATACTGCCTGTGCTTGTCAACATTTCTCATTCCAGAATCTTTACTGAGAGATCTAGCTTTGTCCAAATCCTTGTAGCTGGGATCTCGAGAGGCTAATTTACTCTTATCCGTCTCTTTATTGCTGGACTCTTTGTTCACTTTTCTTACCATGTCAAAGTTTGCTGGTCTTGGCTTTTCTGAATCTTTTGAGGGATCTCTACTCTGAGGTTTCCCCCTGTCTGATTCTTTTAGACCTGAGTCTTTACTTAACGGCCTCCTCTTTTCTGGGTCTTTGGTTGAATTTTTGCCCTTGTCAGAGTCTCTCTGACTGAGTTCACTAGACGATCTGTTCTTGTCAAATTCTTTGGATGAATGATCTCGGTTTGAACTCCTACTCTTTTCTGCATCTCTCAAACTTTGCTTTTTGTTTGGTTGCGACCTATATCTCTCTTCAGAAAGGGGCTTTCCTCGTTCATTGTCTCTCTGGACCGGGTTCTTAGCCGAGTCTTTGCTTAGGTGCCTTGACTTTTCGGGGTCTCTGGCGGGGGAGGGGATAAGAGGAGGAGGTGAGGTAAGGGGTCGTGTTAAAATCTGAGCTGCAAAAGTAACTCCTCGCTGCTTGTTTAACTGATAGGAAGAAGGAGACAAAGTAGGGGAGCTGTGACGTCTCGACTCGATATTCTGAACTCCAGCATTCACGAGAGAATCCTCAAATGTCATGACCTCTTTGCCTTGGGGTTGCATGTTAATTCCTACACAAATGAAAAAAGAAGAAACAAATCTGTGAAAAGTTTGAACTGCTGACCTCACTCAAACACATTATGAATGCTTGAGCACATTATGAGTGCTTGAATGCCTATCAGTGGCTTTGTGGTAGAGGCAGAGTCATACCAAAAACTCTAAAAATGGGACCCAATGCCTTCCTGCTTGATACTCAGCATTAACAGGATTTGGGGAATCAACCACCAAATGGTTCATGTGCACAGCTGTGTCTACTGGGGGGTGGGTCAAATGCATAAAACAAAATTCACACACAAAGATGCGACCTGAAGATGGGACCTGTACTTTAAATATAGGATCCAATTGCTTCACATAAGAAATTGTAAATGCTACACATCAGTACCTGCAGATGGCATGAGCTTGGGGCCAAGTGTACGAGGACAAGGTGGGTAACTGGGGTGTCGATTTCTGGTATAAACCCTGAGCTTTGGGGTGTTGGCAGGTGACAGTGTATCGGAGCGCCTTAGTGATTCAAATGGATCAGGAAAGTCTACATCTGTAAAATATATCACAGGAAAACTTCACTTTGTAGTTATTGAAACAAGCATCACAAAGGATCAATTGCATCACTTTCTTCAATGGTCAACAAGAAAACCCTTAAAAAGGAGTTTATCCTGATTCCTCAAAAACATAAAATTGACAAACATTAAAAATGAAGCTCTTCTAAAAGTAAAACCACTCGTTAAGTTTTTTTTTCTGATGGTGATTTTTTGTATTTACATTGAAGTCCAGCTGATGTTTTTTCCCTAAACTGAAGTAAAAAAAATTATCAATTATTATTAAAGCTCAATATTTGTCCTGATGACCAGCTCTACCATTATTCTGATGTAATTTCCACTACTAGAAGACACATGTCAGGCTTTACCTGCAGTGGGAGGTGGGCTGTGTGCAATAGTGTAATTCTCTTCAGGAGTCATTGCACTCAAGTCAGAATCTCTCACAGGAGGGTCGCCAACTAAAATCCTACAAGTGTAGACACAGCGTTTTCGAGCATCTAGGGTACTCCAGTACACCCTTGAACACCTGTAAAAGAAACATTTGTTTTCTTATTTCACAAACATTACCACAATTTTTTGACAGTTATTTGTGTTTTCTTGCAAAGAAGAAAAGCGCTGACAACAAAATTTATTGGAAAAACTCACTGGTATCCCAGAGGAAAGAGTTTGCGTTTGCAGTCTGAAAGTTCGGTCAGTATTCCCAAACAATCAATTTTCATGGACCCTGAAAAAGGAAATGTTTGAAACAATTTTAATAGATAGTAGAGGTAATCCAAAGGAAACTCTGTAGGAGTTTTCATACCTATCATCATATGGACGCTTTCAGGATCCAGTCCAGCCAGAAATTTCCTCTTAAAGTTAATCCCCTCCATGTCTACTAGGATTCTACGAGTTACCTCAAACCCTGATACCACCTTAAGAAAAATTAAAGTAAAACACTTAAGTAGAAGAATGCAGAAAAGATGTGAGAATGTGTTAATGCTTTCATAACGTTTGGTTAAAGACCCACTCCAATAAATATTTTTGGTGTTTTTAACATGCTGTTGTAGCATTGTTCTCATGATGGAGGACATTAATAAAATAATTTAAAATTAAAACCGTGTTTCTCAATATTTCTTTATTCTAATCGTGATGGATCAAGAGCAGACAAAAACTCGCAGTTTGAAAAAGCTCCACTTTGTGACGCAGCAACTGATATGAGCAGGCTAAAGTCTCCCTCCTCCAGTGCAATTCTGAAGCATCAATTCATTCATGTCTTTATTTTTCTTGTCTGAGCTGGCATCCGACTCAAAACTGTACACCTGAATAGCTCTGATATTGCTCAACGTTTTTTCTTTTTTTTTTTTTTGTTTGCTACATTAATGTTAGCTTGGGCTTGTGAGAAGCTGCCAAATGGTAAAGGCGTATACATGTATAGCGCTTTTCTACCTGTCTTGAAGACCCAAAGTGCTTTACAGTCACAGTCCCATTCACCCATTCACACACACATTCACACACTGAAGTGAGCTGAGTAAGCTAGCAGGAAAGAGTGTAGACAAAGGAATGCTGGGAAATTAGTGAAGCTAACTTCTGCGCCAACAGTCTTGTCCACAACTCAGATGAGAATTTCTGATAAACTCCTTATGTGCTGCAGAACATATGTCTTGAAAAACAACACAGGTTTGGTTTTATTTTAGCTAACAGCATAATCATAATTAAAAGACCACTGGGCACGATTTTACAATGATCAAAATATAGTTGGAGTGGGACTTTAAAGAGTGAATTAGGCTTACATCTCCTTTGATGACATCCCTGTGTTTTGGACAGTATATCTTTTTGTCTTCTAAGAAGGTGCAATGACACTGGCGGGCGCACATGAAATGGTAGTTCCTGGTGCAGGAGGTGAAGCAGCAGCTAACTGTGGCCCCTGTTTTTTGGCACCTTTCACAGCACTGGAAAAAAAAAAGAATTTTTAGCTGCTATTCAGTAACATGTCTCCTGAACGGATGAGTAACTTCACATCCTACCATCTTCTTTCCCCTGAGAACAGCCATGTGAACGTTTTTCAAAGATGCATCATCATCTTCAAACACTTCAGCAGACCAGAGAGCACAGTTGACATGTGTCCACTCATTCTGACCGATGTACAGCAACCTGCCACACTCCTAAAAGATTTGTCAATGTTAAACACCCTTAATCCCAGATGTGATGACATAAATCAGAGCCTGTCAGTCACTTACATTAATTTTCTCATCTCCATACTTGAAGCACAAAACACACTTCCTGTTATCAGTGACACCGGGTGGAGGAGGGGGCTCTGGACCATCTTCTAGATCTGGAACCAAACACATAGGAAGATCATGGCGGACATCATGATGTTTAAAAGATTGTACATTTTGGGGAATTTTATTGCTGTTTTTTTTTTTTTTACCTGGTAGGAGTGTGGGTGGCGGTGGCAGTATGGGAGGTTGAGGAGGGGATGAAGCAGGCACATCTGGTTCACCAGGAATCTTGGGTTGGGGGGCTGGAATGATTTTTTTCATGAAATGGGGGTGCTTAGCACGAGAGAGCTCCTGTCTCTCTTGCCACTGGGCATAGTTGTGATCCAGGGATGGAGGCAGCACAGCATTAGGGAGGAGCCCACTGCTGGAGAACATGATGAAGACACCATTAACCAGGCTTAAGAAATGGTAACATTGACTGAGTTGTGACAACTGCATTTGAAAAAGCATGTATTAAAAAGTTAAATAGTGTAAACAGCAAAAGAGAGAGATTTCATAGTATTCACCAAATATTTGATAATCTGACATTTTAAAACTTCAAGTAAATGTCATTTCAGTTAAAGCTGCCTCTTTGACTCCTCCTGTGGTCTCCTGCACACGCAAGCAATCTGTTTCTGTCTGTTGCTTTCTGCCTCTCATATACTAATGCTACCACATCAACCTATGAGGGAACAAAACCATCACAGTAACCCCGCCCACTGTTTAACCCACCCCATGATGCTTTTCAGCAGTCCTGAGCAGCATATTACTGAGCAACTGACCTCAATAACTCTTTGCCATGCTTACACCACCTTTGAAGCTGGCTCTAGCCCATCATGGAACGCCGCCAGAAAAACTCTGCTTCTTCCTATATCATTCACATGAAAACCCTCAAGCAGTCCAGGTGGGAAACTGTCATACAAATTATCAATATGTTGCAAAAACACTTCATCTGTATGATGCAGATGAGTGGCAACAAATGAGTTTGAGTGCTCAAGTCATAATTAAGGCCTAAGTGCATGAGCGCAGTTTGCATAAAAGATAACTATCATGTGAAACGCAGTAGAAGTAAACCAGGCAATAACTCAAACTGAACCTTAAAACCATAGCAGAGTATGTGAGCCAGCTAATGAATCATAACCCAAAGTCAAGAACTTTAGAAGAATTACACAAATATACAGTATATTAAGTTGCATTTTGTTCAACAATGACGATGATAGGCTCCAGCACCTCCATGACCCCAAAGGGGATTCGGTGGATTCAGAAAAATAAATGAGTGAATGGATGAAGTAGCATTTAATAAATCTCAAGCTGGCTCTAATGATCCATTGTCCAGGATGTACCCTGCCTTTGTCCTGAAGTAGCGGGAAACCCACCAATAACCCTCATGACCCTGCACAGAACTAGGCAGAAAAAGATGGATTGATGGATGATGTAGAACTTTATTAAAAGAGATTAGAGCTACAACTGTGACAGCTGATCCAGAAGTAAACAAGAACCATAAACCACTTTAGCTTAAAAAAAAAGCCACACTGCAAGAAAAAGCTGGTAATGTTTTTGTTCTGCTAAAAAAATTAATCATTTGACCAAGGTATTAGAATATAATAAATGTTTTTTGTAATGTTTTTCTTTTTTGCTTTGTTTTTAACACATTGAGTTAGAATTACAAAATTACAAATAAGGCCTTAATGGATGGTTTAAAGAAAAAGCTTTCTCCATTGTTTTAAAAAACTATTTCAGTTACATTTCTTTTTTGTTGCTTTAGCTTGTTTTGCCAATAAACACCAAATGTTAATACAAAAAATAATCTTCATACAACGTAAATCAACTTTCCAGGCAACATTTTTAATTTCCCTGCAGAGGGCCTGGCACTACAACTACACTAAAGAAACAGAAAAATAATCCTCCTCTCAAAGTTTACAGATCAATAGCTCCATTTTAAAGACGACAAGTTTGGTTCTTTGGAACAAACCACAAAAATTGAGGAGAGTCTGAGACTCCTGCTCAGTACATTGTGTACTGAAAAGAGACAAGCTCACATTTTCAAGACACAAGAATTTTCAAATGTTATGTTCTGGCCAAGACAAGCACAACTGATTAATTAGGGCGAAGCAAAGTTTCATCTTAATAAGTCAGTCGAGAAATACGCAAACTAACAGAGCGATGCCAAGAGCGAACCACAAATCAACCACAACAATGTATCAGATGGACCTCAATTGAAATGCGACACTCCTACAATTCACTTCCCAGTGTTTGGGGGGAAGAGGGACAGAGGAGGCAGAGAGCTGAGTCTAACTGACAGTATTGGTGAATGAGTGAGAAACAGTCTGTTACTAAAATATCCGCTAGCTATGAATTAATTTATCTCTAATGTCAGCTGACTCAACAGATGTTATTTTCTTGTCTATAAAAACGCAGTGCTTCAGGATGTCATTCACTGCATTGTTGGTGAATGAATGTTTTCATTGAGAGAAATGTGAAACTGAATGCATGAAAGGCAGCTTTAAACAATGTCCAAGGCATGAGTAACAATCGATGTCATGTAAAAATGTGCTGAAAGAAAACAATTTTAATCCTTTCCA
Organism: Oryzias celebensis; assembly: GCA_014656515.1. NCBI lineage: Eukaryota > Metazoa > Chordata > Actinopteri > Beloniformes > Adrianichthyidae > Oryzias > Oryzias celebensis. Next base: position 64,286,112 of record BNCR01000012.1, on the reverse strand, counting down.
TTCAATCCTAAGTTTTTTAGGCATCGTAAATGTTCTCTTAGGTGATTTGAGTTTTAGTTATGACTCCCAAGAATGGAATTGCAAACATCGTCAAAAGGTCACCATCGTCCAACAGTCTGATCCTGCTTCTTTTCAGATGGAACACGCAGCCCTAACATTTCTAAATATTAGTTCGCTGCTTGCTGTTTCCATTCAAAGTATAGATAATGATAGTTTCTTTTTGAGAAACCCCATCTGTCTCTAGGTTTCCATAATTACAGAGGGTCACTTCTTGACAACTGGCGTTTCAAGAGGATTCCAGATGTGCTCACATTACAGGAGCATCGAAGGTCAACTTTTTTCTTCCCTTTTATGAAGTGAAATTAATCTCAAAATGCTTCCAAATGTGTGCTGCACAGGTCACAAAGTGTCCAACTTGTAACTAATGCTGGAATGCAAACATTATCAAATGTCCAAATATTCTTGTTTGACACAGTTTTATTACTTTCACTTTCGTTCAAGGAGAACACAAAACAGCTAAAAGTTTTGTTTTTAGATTTTCAGAAATAATTAAAGCTTGTATTTTACATTCTATAAGCTCCTATCTCTTTTGTGTATTTTCAAAATTGGCATAAATAACTTGAATTATTATTTATTTTTGATAGACCTGCAACAATAAAAAATGTGTTTTTAACATGTTCTTATAGCATTTTTCTCATAATGAAGGTTTTGAAATAGCAACTCCCATGGGCAGGCCAAAGTCTCCCTTCTCCACCACAATTCTGATCCATCCACTTGCAGACAAATAGATCAACAAACGTCTCAATTTTTTCCATCTGAGCTGTGCGGCTGGGTAGCTCTAATATTTCTTTTGCTACGCTACTATTAACTTGGGCTTGTGCGATGCTATAAGCTAGCGAGAGAGAGCGTAAACAAAGGAATGATTGTAAATTAGTGCAGCTAACTTTGCGCCGACAGTCCCACAAACCACAATCGAATTTCTAATGAGCTCCTCCAGCTCTGCAAATATGTCCTAAAAATAACAAAACATGCGAATTTCTGATTTTTGCTCAAAACTGCATAATCATAACCAAAATACCCCTGGGAACCATTTTACAAGAGAAAAAAATATAGTTGGAACGGGATTTTAAAGCAGCACTTCTTGAGTATAAATCTGTGGATGTGAGGGGAACTAACAACCCAAACGAAAGCTTTCAAATTTGCATCAGATCAACTGATTCATGTACAGAATTTCCTTGTCAGAGTTCATCAGACAATATGAACCCACACATTCAGCAAACCATGAGCGCAGGAAGATTTCTGAGGTAAATGTTTGAGCCTGAGTCGATAACATAGTCAATGTGTGGATTTGTAGCTTCGATTGATTTATTTCACACACCGCCAAAGCTTTTGTGCCTTGGTTTGACCTTCATCCCCATTGACATCAGTAAAAAACATTTAAAACCCTTCTGAAACAATCTCTCTTCATACTGCTAATACAAAGCACCATACATACAGTATATTTATTCATTTCACCAAGAAAGCATTGAAAGAAGGCCAAGACTTTTTCTTTACATATTTGATGCAACCCATTTATATTAGTTTGACATTTACTTTCTTAATTTATTTCCAAGCACTTTTGTGTGATTGGTGTGCTTATCCCTCCAGTTATTAAAGAGTACCTCATGTGCTAAGGATAAATGACAGTTTATATAACTATAATGACTTCCACAGAGGAGACACTCAATACTTTGCAGTGACATAACTGCTTGTATTTGCTGTGGTGTGTTAGCCACTCACTTGGCAGATACTTTTTGGCTTTCCCAGAACCGGGACTCTTTCACTTTGAACCATGGGAAGTTTCGCTCCATTTGCTGAAAAAAGAAAACATTCAGTCATATACACATGAAGCACCTGCACAGTCTTGCAGTTTGGGCAGAAAAGGCATTGACAATCCTGACCTAAATAAACCCAAAACAGGGTGATCGATCACCTTTCTTTCCAGAAAGAAACAATGTTGATCCAAGTTGAACACTTACTCTACTGCAACTGTGAAACTTGAGAGAATTTGTGACACTGAGCAGATTAACAATGTTTGCAGTGAGACTTGTCTTACCCGAATGAAGAAGGACTTCACCATGCTGTTAGCTCTTCTGCCCTCAGGCTGGCCTCCGTCACCATTAATAGCTGTCTGGATGATTCGCACAATGTCATCATTAAAGTCCAGCTGGCAGAGAACAGATGGAAACAAATGATTCACATATCCAATACATAAAAACACATTACTAAATTACAAAATGTTAATAAATAAGTGTGGTAAGGGTTTTATTGTATCGAAATCCCTCTTCATAATACAAAAAGTATGGATTCTCTCACACTGAATGAAGTTACAACAACACACTGCTGTGTTTAGAAAAAAAAATCTTTGCAGACAAAGCACAGGAAATAAAAAGTCATTTAATTAACTTCATTTAACTTCTTAAAGACCCACTCCTATGAAAATCATGTTTTTGTTTTTTTTAATGTGTTTTGTAGCTTTTTTCTCCAGATGGAGGAAATAAAACATATGAAATAATATATAAATAATGTAAGATTAAAACTGTGTTCCTGAGTATTTTTGGTTCAAATCATGTTGGAGTAGGAGCAGATGAAAACCCGCGGTTTGAAAAAGCTCGGGTTTGTGATGCGGTAACTGCCATGAGCGAGCTAAAGTCTCCTTTCTATGCTACACTTCTGAAGCATCCACTTGCAGACAAATAGATACATTAACTTAATTTTCCTCATCTGAGCTGCCATGTGTGACTGGATAGCTTAGATTTTGCTCACGTTTTTTTCTTGTCAGGTGCTATAAGCTAGCGGGAGAGAGTGTATACAAAGATGTTGGGAAATCAGGTGAGGCAAACTTCTGCACTGATAGTCCCGCCCACATCACAGAGACTAATTTCTCCTCCCGCTGCGCTGGAGAAAATATGTTTCAAAAAGCCACACAGGCTTTTCGATTTTGGATAAAAACTGCATAATCATAAATAAGACGATTTTACAATAGAAAAAACATATAGTTGGAGTGGGACTTTAAAAAGTGAGTGTGACGTATGGCTCTCTGTAAGTAGTTTAACTAAAATAAGGCTCAATGGCAAAAATTAAAGAAAATAAAAAACAAAGAGATGGGAAACACACAAATAACATGAGACTACAAGCTAAACAGGTCAACAGAGTTATGTCCATTTTCACATTTAGAATTAGATTTAATTAGATTTCATTTCATTTATAACAGAATACTTAAAATATGGTGGACAGTTCGCTGCAGTGATTCTCAAAGAGCGCAGTCAAAAAGCAAAGGAGAAGGGGGCTTGAAATAAATCCCTTTAGTGTATTTTGTGGACTGACTTTGATTTATGATCCGTGCATTTTTCTCATTTATTTGGTGTATATAATTGAATAATGAATAATACAGTAATAAATTGTGAAAGTTAGTAATATCACTGCAACTGTTATTATTTTTAGTAGACTACTATCTTTATAAAGGCAGAATTATACTAAGGATGTGTGTATATGAAAGTCACTTTTGATATAAGTAATGAGGTATTAGGAAAAAAACAAACATCCCAACACAAACCTAATATCCAATCATTCAACAGGGCCACAGGCAGAATTCACTTACCAGTGACCTGTAATGGCCTTGATCCATCTTCTTCTCAACAGACTCCAGATCTGGAGGGGAGTCACTGGGAGGGGTAGTGGGGGCAACTTCAGTGAGGACTGGAGGATCTGGGCCCTCCGGGGAACGGCGGGATGGAAGACTCTCTTCCGTCTCGGGATTCAGCTCTGGAGGCTTCACCGCCTGTCACATGGACAAAAAGTAAAGCTTTCACTTTTTCAAATCAGAAATTGTTGCACTTACTAAAATTACTCCATCATTACAATCAATACTTTGTATTTAAGAGCTAAGTCCTGTAACGTTGATTTAAACATCCTTTTCTTTGTGTGGCTCTCACCTGTCTGTAGCGTAACAGGTGTGTGGATGTGCGCGAGTTCAGCAGTGCATTGAGGACATTGCGGATGCAGCCTTGAAGCTCCATCTCCAGAGCTGATCTCCACTCTGCCGGATGGCATTCAGCACATTTCATACAGGTGTAGGCAATGTTCTCTGGCAGCTTTGACAGCAGTTCAAACATTTCATCTGAAAGACAGCAAAAAGACGGTTCATCTTTGCTACTATCTTTCACCTCGTCTCCTGTAGATCATCCGCATTTTAAAGATTGGCCCTGACATGGGTTTCCTTAAAACCTAAAAGCTGACATGGGGAAATGATGCTAGTTTGCCATGTGATTTAATAGAACTTCTCTTTTCCTGCTGACTAACCTGTAAGGTTCTCACACTTAGCATGAACCCACTGTTTGCAGCGAGCACACTCCATCATCTTGCTGTCATAGTGATCGTCATTGTAGTTTTTATCACACAATGGACAGAAGTTACCTGCAAAACAAAAAGAAAAAGACATTTAGCTAACATTATGGGTAGCATTTAAAATGCCAGAATGTTCTCATTGAGTAAAATTAACAAATAGTTGAAGTTTTATCTGATTTAAAAAGCAGTGGCGAGCACTCTGAGCTCCACATGTCAGGAGCTAACCTTTAGCAAAGAGTTTGGCACAGTCATGGCACATGGAGAAATCATGTGACCACTGGGCATCCCAGGACTTCCCAGGTTTAGTGGCTCCACAACTCTTGCAGCGCACACACTTGGTGCAAATCTGAAGAGAAAACACATTACATGGATGAACCCATTTCAGAAATGTGTTAAAACGGCATGGGGGTGATATTGTAATATGAGAGAAAGCATTTTGAAGAAACTTTATGAGAGAGGTCTCTTGAACATACAGTGAGGTAAGTAAGTATTTGAACACCCCGTAATTTAGATCTCATATTTAGAAAGCACGGAGGGTCTCAAATTTTCATTGTAGGTGCATGTCTACCTAAAGTGAACCCAAGAGACATAATCCAAAAAAAATCTGTAAATCACATTGTACATTTTTGAAAAATAATGTATTTGTACTGCTGCAAATACGTATTTGAACATCTGTCTATCAGCTAGAATTCTGACCCTTATTATCCTAAATTAGAAGAACCTGTTTGAGTTAGTTAGCTGCATAAAGACACCTTTTCACCCCATACAATCAGTAAGTACTAACTACTAACATGGCCAAGACCAAAGACCTGTCCAAAGACACCAGAGGCAAAATTGTAGATCTTCACAAGGCTGGAAAGGGCTACGGGGCAAGTACCAAGCAGCTTGGTGAAAAAGATCCACTGTTGGAGCAATTAACTAGAAAATGGAAGAAGTTAAACATGACTGTCAATCTCCCTCGGACTGGGTCTCCATCCAAGATCTCAGCTTGTGGGGGTCTCAGTGATCCTAAGAAAGGTGAGGACTCGGCCCAGAACTACACAGGAGGAGCTGGTCAATGACCTCAACAGAGCTGGAACCACCGCTTCCACTGTTACTGTTGCTAATACGCCAAGACAGGTTTGAAATCATGCATGATACGGAAGGTTTCCGTAGAGGGAAGATGACCGGGGCCATGTAGTTTAAGATTTTGGGAAACAACCTCTTCCCTCAGTTAGAGCATTGAAGGTGGGTCGTGGCTGGGTTTTTCAACAAGATAATGACCCAAAACTGTTACGGCCCCCGCCGTTGTTGGTTTAGTTTTTCTTTATATCCTGTTTTATATTTATATTAGTTTACCTTTATGTTATGCTCCACCCTTCCCTAGACAAAAAGGGGTGTAACAAAAACACACAGCCAGTATAACCAAGCAGTGGCTTTGAAAAGAAGCGTATTAAGTGACAATCCAGAAACCTGAATGATCTAGAGAAGGTCTGTGTGGAGGAGTGGGCCAAAGTCTCCTGCAGTGAGTGCAAACCTGGTGAAAAACTACAGGAAACGTTTGACTTGTATAATTGCAAACAGAGGCTACTGTACCAAATATTGATATTGATTTCCCGAGGTGTTGAAGTATCTATTTGCAGCAGTAGGATACAAATTATCTTAAATATCATACAATGGGCTTTCCAGATGTTTCTTTTTCAGATTGTGTCATTCACAGCACCTAGGAGGACAATGTCAGATCCCTCCATGATTTTTAAGTGGGAGAACTTGCAAAATCAATGTTCAAACACTTATGTGCCTCACTGTAAATAAAGCTCTTTTAGGAAAACTCAATGTTTGAATTATGGGATGGGTAAGAGATAAAAGTGAAAGTTTTGGTCAGGTGATATTGAAGGAACAGTGAGGAAACATACCCAAGTTCTCTTCTTCTTGGTGGGTTTGGTAGGGTAGTTGGGACCCAGGCACTCCGGGTGATAGCTGTTGCGGCACTTTTCACACTCAACCAGCTGCTGCTGCAGTCAGAGACCCGAAATTAATTAAATTCTTAACTATCAATTATCTTTCCATAGGTTACCAATTTGTTTTGTTTTTTAGAGCTGATTCATAACTCATTGTCACTGTCATTTGGAAATCAATTCAAGATCATCAGCAAATCATTTTCACATTTAAGTCAGTGTAGTTTGGATTTTAAGAACAGTACAGCTTGCACTGCTTTCCTAAGTTCAAGATAGGGATCATTGGCAGTGGGCCGCTAAATGCAAGAACATCATTTTCAAATAGGTTATTCTGCTTCTATATATAGACTAGTGTTTGGCAGGATCTGTAGATGGCCACAAGCTCTGTCAAGCTTCTCCTGTGTCCTTGGGACACCACAGTTAGCTCACACAGGCTCATGCAAAACACATCATTGTGAGCTGCAGCATCGTTGTATTTTTCCCAATCAGGGGATGTATCTGCTCTTTTGAGAATCCTAAAATGTCTTTTGTAAAACTTCCACTGTTTATTTGTATGCACAAATGGAAGTAAAAACTACATTGCATACATTTTTTATGACAATAATGTACATTACATTTATCATATAGTTTTTCATGTCAGCAGGCTTGGTAGGAGATGATATGTGAGCCTTTAAATAAGTCTCCACTGTAGAATCAGAGAGACAGCTAACATCTGAGCAGCAGCTCAATTACAGATTAAAGTCAGATCATCAGTAAATTTCTTTCTGCGCTTTAGATCTTTGTTGGGTTTTTTTAAATGTTCTAAAAAATCCCTTTTCTTATTGTTGGCTTGTTCCAAATGGGCAACAAACACCCAGTTCATGGTTTGCAACTATGTAAGGAGTTAATTTACTCAGCTGCATAACCCTTAAAAGACAGCATGCACATCTAGATAGGACATGACTTTAATGAATAAAAACATGGCAAAAATCCAAGATTCTGATTCTCTGCTCAGAAGAGTCTCGGGTCTCTCCACTGTCAAACTCTAAACTGAGCTTCTTTTGGGTGCTACTTCAAACTGAGCTAAATGGCTTACTTTAGCTTTCCGGTGCTGGCGCCCACAGGCCTGGCAGAACCGGCACTGTCGACAACACCAGTTCTCAAACTGCTCCTGAAGAGGGCGCTCTGACTCCCCCAGGCAGAACAGATGGAATGGTTCACAGCATACCCGGCAGTAGACAAACTACAAAAAAACAAAGGGAAAAAAATGTAAAAAGGGAGATACAATGTCAGCATGTAGGTTGAGCTAAAAATAAAAACCAATTAGAAATGAAAATCCTTTCAAAATAATTTACCTCGACATTTCCACTGCTTGCACACAGGAAGCAGAGCACCCTTGGAGTGATAGGCACAGAGGTGAGCAGGCTGAGGCCTCCAGCCTCCCACACCTTCTCCACATCATGGTCCCTCTGAAAATCCACTCTGATACGATGCACTCCGTCGCAGGGCGCTCTGGGCTTCACCTGGTCCCTTGTCGAGGGAGTGCTCAGCAAGTTTAAAGTACTGCTGCTGGGAGGTTTAGTGGTCAGCGGCTTTTTGAGAAAACAAACAGGAAGACACAGAGAGAGCAAAACATTAGAAATGATCCACGATTCATTTGCAGAAAAAAACGTGAAATTTAAAGTGTTTTCTTCTTAAAGGGCCTATTCTTAATCCTTTAAGAGTAAACTATATCCATATTAATGACAATATATTACCTTTGGCACACCTAGGAACACGTTTATTTTATTAAATACAAGAGTTTTTTTTTTTTTTTTGTGAGACCTTTTCTTATCTGGAAGTAAGACGCCTTAATTTCTGAGGCACCACCTTTCACTCCTTGTGGGTGCCGCCCATTTCATGAACTCAACTTAGAGCCGGCCTCAGAAGCGGGCCGTTGTTGTCTCTGCAGATTAGGTGCAAGAGGAACCACTTGTTGTAGTCTGTGTTAAAATCAAAGTGTTTTGCCGCTAGCTCTGCTGAGAAAGTAGGTGTGTGTGTTAGCATGGGAGCGGTGCTGGCAGCTGGAAGGGGCTTTTTCCCCACGTTCATATGTATGAATGTGAGGACCCAGCCATTTTCAGAGATCGGGAGGGGCTGTTGCTCAGAGACCAGGGTTGGAGATGAACGCTCAAAGATGCTTAAATGGAGCAAAATAACGCTTTGGGGTTGTTTTTCACGAGGAATTAACATTATAAAACACTTTAAAAATAAAAAAAAGTTGATTTTGCATGATACAGGCCCCTTTACAAACTGTAAAAGCTGTTTTGTACATTTTTAAAACATTTTCCTCAGTGAAATCTTACCTTGTCTTTTTGTCTCTGTTTAGTAGATGGAGGAACAGAGCGAGATGTTGGCTTCTTTACCAGTTTCGAGTCAGCTGAGAGAAGGAAACAGGCAATAAATATAGGGGTTAAATACGTAGTAAATACTGCTTAATATACCAAATTATGTTTTCCAAAGTTGTGTAATAAAAGTAAGTAATAACACCAAACCAAGTTCATTGAAACATAGCAGCTGGATTGTGGTCAGAAGGGGAGCACAGTGTGGTGGTTGCACTCTGAGCACTTAGGCTGAAATATTAATACAGAACAAACATGTGCGCCCCGGTCTCTTACCTATTGTAACTGAGCTCGGCTGTTGTGCTGAGTGCTGCTGGGGTTTCTTCTTGGATTCACTCTGGGAAATCTTGGGTGAGGACTCTTTTGTTAAAGGTGGCTGGCTGGCGGGAGGCCACGACTGCTGTTGCGCTGTTTGTGAAGGTTGAGACGGTTGGGCCGTTTGCGGCGGAGATGATTGGGAGGGGGAGCTGTGGGCTGAAGAAGATGAGGAGGACGATGAGGAGGATGATGAAGACGAAGTGGAAGATAATGACGTAGAGGAAGAAGCCGGTGCAGGCTGCTGCGGTTTCGGGCCCTTTTTGCTGCTTGTATTGCTGGAAACGGGGAGCTGCTTGGGGCCCTCCTTGGTCAAAGGTGGAGACTCAGCCTCAAATGTGACTGTGCTGGAAGCCTGAGACGGTTCGACTGGGGAGGGGGTCGACAAGGGGATAGGAGAGGATTGCTTCGATAACGGCAGCTGTTTGGATTTCTCCTCTCCCAGCTTTCTAGGGGGACTTTCACTTTTCTTACAAGGAGGATCCTCCTTTGGTGGGACAGAGGCAGAAGTAGCTTTTGGGGCAGACTCTGAAATGGGCCCTTTCACAGGATTTTTCTCAGACAACTTGATCTTTTTCTTGTCCTTTTTGTCTTTGCTCTGTTTCTGAAGAAATATTTTTGAGGGCATCCACTGCAAATTCTGGCACTTTCTCATCCTATGAAGGAAACAGAGAACGCTCAAACCTCCTCCAAAATAAGAATTTGTAATCAAGCTTTCTTTAAATTACTGAAAAGAACAGAAATGAAGAAAGCCTTACTTGCAACATTGTTTTTTAATGTTTCGTCCTCCAAACTTAGGTTTGTCGAGACAGTTAGTGCAGACCCCACAGTCTTCTGGAACTTGGCAGCCTGAGCATTGGCCACAGCGGCGTGAACGACGCCCTTTCTTGGGTGGAGCTTCTTGAACGGCTTTTTGCCGCGTCTCTCGTGGCTTTATGGGTGGAGACTGTGGTTCTGCCTCCTCAGAGCCTGCTACTGATGATTTATCTGAAAAATAAAGAAAAAGCATGTCATAAACATTCATATAATTGACAACATTATTAGACCAAATTCATTGTTATCCTAAAGACAAAGCTCTTTCCTCTCAAGCTACATACACACCGGGCGTGTGACATGAGTTCAACAACACGCTAAACACACTTTTTGGGTTCTGAGTATAATCCATGGTGTTTACACCGGACAAAAATTGTGGAACTTCTTCTTTCTCTACTGTTTACAAGTACATGTCCGGCATCTACAGTTGAAAAAAATCTTGGTACAAAATGTCAAAGCGGTGCAAATTTTGCAATTCTTGCTCCAGGCTTTTTCTGTCACAGCACTATCAGGATATATCAAAGATTTGGTGTCATGTAATTCCATCTGGGCACAAACTACAGTTCTTAATTTCTCCTTCGTGACCAATTTTCAAACAGTTGGCACTTCCGTGAATAAAAAGACCCCCATCCACACATCACTACCAAATCCAAGACCCTAACTGTTGAAAGTTTGACCTGGTTTAACTTTCAATGCGCGTTCATTGGCCGCCCAAAAACGTTTAAAAATGTGCATAGAGACGTGTGAGCGCTAGAGGTTTGAACGCAGAAGCCCAAAATGTGCATTTACACACATTCACATAGACTCCTCATTGGAAGTGGTCAATATGGGCACTGTGAATATATCTTTAGAGGTACATTTATCTCTATTTTGTGAATATATATTAGGTATGAATGAATCCCTGCAAAGCAGCACATCTTGCTGTACAGAAAAAAATTCCAACACCCATTTGTTACTCTGTAAATGCATTTTATATCTCATTGGATTCTAAATGCACAGCCCACAGGTAAGAATTGACAAGCATGTCAATGGTAGGTTAGCTGAAGAAGCCTTACCATCATTCCCCATAGAAGATAGGATCTTCTCTCTCTCTTCCCAGGGCAAGGCACTAAGTGTGGGCATGTCATCAGGGAACACGGCCCTATTACGGCCCAATGCCACAGCAGCACGACGGCATACGTGCTTGATCCGTGGACCCCGGACTGAGGCCTCTGATGAGTCACTCTCCTGACCCTGCAGCACCGAACAATTGTTTAGAAGCATTATAAAAAAAAAACTACATGCAACTTTAACCCCCCCCCACACACACAAATTACCACACACATAAAACTAAAAGAATTTTCATATTTGTTTTTTCTCACATTAAATCAAATCTAAATTAATTTCTGATGCTTAGATTGAAAATTTTCTGTTAAAGTGACATTTTTCCCAAAGACAGCCAGTTCTGCTTTCAGCATAAAGCACAGATACCGTCATAACTCTCTGGAACTTTCCTTTCAGCAAATTGAAATCAAGGTAAAGCACAAGTCTCTGCTTGTTTCTTTTTTTATATTGTTGAAGGATGTAAATTATAAAATGCGAGCAAAGAAAAAAAATCTTTTCATGAAGCTTAAGTTGTGGAAAATCAGCAGAACTAACCTGAACCTTATTTTGCTCTGCAGGTTTCTGCTTATTCTTCTTTATCGCAATGAGCTGGTCTTTGGCCTTCTTCAGGAGTCCAACTATCCGCTTATCTGGCAAAGGATGTTGCTCTGGTTGCTTTACTATTAAGGAGACTGGGAGCTTATGTTTGCCTGATGGCTGCCCTGGAAGGCTTGATGTCTGCTGGTTAGGTATGCTTCGCTTCTCTTTGTCCTTTTCTACATTTTCTGTTTCTGCTACCTTCTCAGACAGTCGGCCTTTTTTAGGTGGTCGACCTTTCCCAATCGAACTGTGATGAAGGCCACGCCCATCTGAGGGAACAGTGTCAGAAACTGTGTCAATGGATGTCAATTTTTTTCTCCCTGGGGTTTTTTTTGGTGAAAGATGTAAGACACCACCTTCTGAGTCCCTCTTATCCACCCCAAACAAGCTGGAAGGTGGATTGGGAGAATCATCCGATGCAACTGTCTTATTTCTCTTCTCAAAATCCTTCCTTCCATCTCTTTTGTTTTCCTTCTCCTTCTCTCGGTTCTTCTCAAAATCATTTTCTTTTTCTTTTGGGGTTGACTCTTGGGGAGCCTTTTCTTTACCTCCTTTGCCAGCTCCTCGTCCTGTGTCCTGAGCACTAGATGGAAAAGCAGAGAAAAGTGGAGAAGGAGCGGAAGGTGGAGTTGACAAAGAAGGAGTTCCATTTGCTCCTCTTCTGCTCTCAGGTGTTCCTTGTGCAGAAAGACTCAAAGAAACACTGGAGAAGGTGCTGAAAGGAGCAGGCACTAAGGCACTAGTGGCTAATGGACTGGACAAAGAGCTGGGGTTACCGCTGGAGACAGAGCTTGTCAGCACAGACATTTCAGATGTGATTTTCCCTACAGAAATATGGCCTCCCATTTGGCTGCTGCGCCTGGTCATAGAGTGTGATGGAGACCGTGGATTGCTGCGCTGCGCCACAGAGACCGGTCGTCTCCTTCGAGTGGAATTAGAGGAATTCTGGTGCGGGGAGAGAGAACCGGGGCTGCTTCCAGAAGATGAAGGCAAAGTGACTGATTCAAATATTCGAGAGTGGGCCTCACTGGGTGTAAAGCGTGGTGCCCGAAGCAACGGGCTGCGTTTCGCATGTGGTGAATCAAAGCGGGTTGATGAGGGGTGCTGGTGGTGGGTGTGAAGAGGACCAAACAGACGAGTGCCTGTGCCTGCTCCAGTGCCCGGTAATGGAAAAGAACCTGGAGCGGCTCCCCCGGCTCCTAAAACGCCCTGGGGCAACAACCCAACGTCTTCGAGCGTGAGAGGAGGGGGACGGAAATTGTCAAATATTGGTTTTCGGATGAGGCCCTCCTTGGCATATTTAGCAGAGGAAAAGCAGGGCTGTTTAGGGTTGGACATGGAGGTCCAGCGGAAAGTGGGCTCTCTTAAAATCGAACGGTTTCGTTTGTCTGATAAGCTGGACAGCACAGGTGACCCGGGCAGAAAGGGTGGGATGGGGTGGGGCATCCAGGATGGCTGTGGGAGGTGCTCACTGATGGCAGCTGAGCTGGAGGAACTTGATTGGGGAGGCTGTGTGAGAGTAAGAAGAGAAGAAGGCGGAGGGGGAGGTGACGAAGGAGAGGAAGCTGTGGATGAAGCTTGCTGGGAATTCACAATTGCAGAGGAGGGCATCAGTACTCCTGATGGTGGGCTGATGATTGGCTTTTTAACCCTGGTGGTGAGTCTCTCCTTGAGCCTCTGTTTGTGACTACCCCGACCTACCCCTTGTGCTCTGCGGCCTCTGCGACTCCTGTCTGACAACACATGCTCGGGCTCTGTTTCAGATAGGGGAGAGAGAGGTTGGGACCCTTGCAGCAAACTGGACTCCCTCTCCCCATGAGAAGACGGGGAGTTGTCCTCCTGATCCGACAAAGTCTGCGTGGCCTCAGAAGCTTGGGAGTCACAGGACGAGTCGTCCAAGCTTGGGCTGCTGGACCTGGAAGACTCTGCAGAGGAGAGCTGAGAGGAGTGCTGTGACACAGCACTTGAGCCGCAAGATGGTGCACTGCTGCTAAATCTCCCGTTGGCTGTGTTAGAGCTGCTGTTGAGTAGACTGGGAGCTGCTGATGGGACAGTGTGAATAGGTGCAGGAGATGATGTATGAGGAGGCGATTCAATAGGAGCTGTCACACCACTGCTAGCAGTGGCAACTGTGACAGACGCAAGTGCAGGAGAAGGGGATGAGGAGGTGGTAGATGTGGTCTGAGCAGATGTAGAAAGTGCTGGGGTGGGTGTCTCTAACCGTGGCATCTTAGCAAGGGGTGTTGTGGTTCCAAAACTGCCCTCATCCTCAATGAAGCGCTTGGGGGTTTTAATGATGCGAAGGGAAACAGTGCTTACTACGGGCATGATGAACTGCCGGATATTTTTGAGTTGGGTTTTTCTGATTCCAGCTTCAGAGGAAGAGACCCCGCTGCCCCCCGTAGCAACGGCTTCTTTCTCCATTCGCTTTTGTGCTCCTTTCTTTGCACGCTGCAGAAGCTGTTTAGCGATAGTCGCATCAGTCCGTTTAGAAGGGGGGACTATTCTGACTGGCTTTACGTGTCTGGGGCTTTTTCTGAGGCCTACTGGCTTACCCAATTTAGACGGAGAAGGAGAAGCAGCTGCACTCAAAGGGACTTGGTCATCAGACCCATCCACATTCTTCAGTATGGCCTGCTGACTTGCGAGCTGATCTGTGCTGCTGTCTCCACCTCTGCCTTTAAATGCTTTATGTTTCCCTTCCCCACCTTCAACCAAGGTACACAGCTGTGCAGCAGCAGTTATAGCTTTCAGACGCTCAGCCGAAGGCGGTCGGCCGGGCCTGCGTCGGGGGACACCAGGCAAAGTCTTGAGGTGTGGCTTAAGAGGGGTCAATTTAGTTTCTGTTAGCCTCTTCAGTTTGTTAACTTTGGATTCACTTCGTCCGCCTTTGGATAGCCTTGCATCCATGTCATAAGCCTGAGCAGAGGCCTTGTTGTCCTTTTCCCCATCCGTGTCCACACCCAACTCAGACTCGGCAAGCCTACTGTCCTCATCTGGTGCATGGTTTCCTGAACTCCAAGCTTTCTTGTTGCTTGAGGATGGTGGTCGACCTCTTCGCTTCTCTCCAGTGCCAGGTGGCCTCCCAGGTAGCCTTTTCTCTTTTTCTGCTGACAATTCGGGACCCTCGTGTTTAGCCTGTGTAGGGGAGGGAAGGGACGAGTGTGGTGATAAACTTTCAGCAGTTTTCTGAGTAGTCAGAGCCCGTGGAGGACGGCCTCTGGGCTTCTTCTCCTGTGTGGGTGTGTCTGCTGAAACAAAACAGAGAACAAAACATTACTTCAGTATGAAATGTCAAATACAGATAGCCTGCATACGGTAAGTACAGTCTTCACACAACAGTACAAAAGTATCTGCGAATTTTAAAGTCTATTTTTGCTTTACCTGAAGAAGGGTCCGATGGGCTTTGTGCCTCTATTTGTTCAGCAAAGCTTCCAAACCCCACAAAAGCTTCTTCCTGTAAATCATAACAAGAAAAGATCAATGTTTTCTGATAACCCGACACTGAAATAATTAAAATTATGGAAAAAGGTCATAAAATGATAAACAAGTTAGATTATGGTCTAAAGGCCACCAAAAATTGAGCCATTCTTAATTTATTGATCCTGACAAATTACTTTGACTTTTAGAATGACAGGCCTTCGGCTGCAGACAGCCTAGTTTAGCCATTTGACTTATGGCTGGCTAAGTGTCTGTCTGAATACTCTTTCTTGAAAGTGAAGAATCCTTATTGTGGAAAATGACCTTGTTGTAACTAAGTGTCACCTCTGAAAAATATATTAGAATTCAGTAAAGTAAAAGGGAGAGTAACTTCCTTTATTATCTCCTTATGCAGAGAATAACCAGACCATCATTTTTGAAAAAGAGTATAATCTAATTTCACAGTTCTGTCCAACGCTGAAATCAGAAGTGATAGCAAAAATCATTTATGACTTAAGTCCAAGAAGCATGGAGGAATCAAAGTCACCTCAGCAGAATACTTTGTTGCGTTAGTGCTGTAAATGTGTGTTTTGGTCGGAAAGGAAAAGTAAATATGAAGAATTTTTAATGTTATCTCTCATTTAGAGTATAAACACCCAGCAAGTTTTCAAGCTCTAAAACAAACAATAAGCCCATTTCTGGATGGATGGATGGATGGATAGATGGATGGATGGATGTAAGGAAGGAAGGAAGGAAGGAAGGAAGGAAGGAAGGAAGGATGGATGGATGGATGGATGGATGGATGGATGGATGGATGGATGGATGGATGGATGGATGGATGGATGGATGGATGGGTTGATGAATAAAGAGACGAATGGATCAATAAATGGATGCATAGGTGGATGGATTGGTGACTGAAGGATGTCTAATGGATAGATGGACGGATGGATCAATGGGAGGAGGGCTGGATAGATAAATAAATGGAGGAATAAATGGTTGGAAAGGTGAATGGATTAATGAATGAAAAGATGAATAGATGACTAAATTGATGGACCATGAATGGGTGGCGGATGAATGGATGATTAGATGGAAAAATTAAAGAATAAATGGATGGACAAACAATAATGGCGTATTGGACTTTTCCAGATACTCAAAGTGCTTACGATGTGTATATGTTATTCATTCACTCCTCATTCATACTTGGTGATGGTAAGTTACTGATGGAGCCACAGCTGCTCTGAGACAAACTGACAGAGGCTTGGTTACCAGTACGCTCTTACGGCCACTCTGACCTTCACCAGGACATTCGTGTGCATTCACACAGTGGAGCCATGCTGGTGAAGGTGAAGTGTCCTGCCCAAGGACACAACAACAATTGACTGAGGGAAGTGGGGATCAAACTGCCAATCCTTTAACCATTGGCCGACCTGCTTAATCACCTGAGCCGCTGTCGCCCAGATGAGATATACAGCTAGCTGGTTGGATGTTTTCATTCAGTTATAAATTATTATCTTATCTGAACCTTTTCCCCCAAAAAGAAAAAAAAAATGTTAATGATGGTGATGGGCATTCTTTACAGGCAACAAGTGTCAGAGTCGTTCTCCTTTTGCATCAGTTCAGTCTTGTCCTACAGTTTTCATCACTACTTTTTTAAATACCTTTAGAGTGGAGGTGTGCATGTCACTTCATGATGTTTATTTATAGAAATGTGTGGGGATGCAGTTGAGGTCTTGCTGGCCCAGTTTGGAGAGCAGCTGCTATCCAAGAATGTGCAAATGACTACATGCTCACAGATTTTCCAGATAAGACACATCATCATGAGGACACTAAAATGCGCCTGACACACACAATATGGAATCTAATTTAAATATATGTAAGCTTTGAGGTAATCTGAAAACTTTCATCTGTTCTACATATAAACAAATGGCAATGAGAAATTGTAAATACTGCTGTTCATCCTGGCAGGCATGATTAAACTGATCATCTGATATTCCTTACAGAGAATCTGCATCAGTTATTTTTATGAATGCTTCTCTCTTCTCTTTCCCTCTTCTCTTGATAATAAAGCATCCTCCCCTCTTTGAGCAAGTGGCTGATCTTGGTTGGTGCTGTTGCAGAGCTGAAAAGGGGCGGAGCACCAACGGACAACACTGACTTGCTGTGATAGTGTGAGTAGCAGTCAATGACATCACAACATGCAATGCTAACAGAAAGTGCTGCAGGAGCCACTGACATGTACATGAACTCATGCACTCTCTCATTATGCCTGCAATCATAATCATGAAAGAAACAAAACAGAGGAACACACGTACATACATACATAGACATAAACACCCCGGGTATGAACCGCAAATCAAGATGTAAACAAGCAGAACATCAGACTGAGGGGAATGGGGGAAGGGGCGCACAAGAAAGGCAGGCGGGCAAGCCAGTGAAGAAAGGAGGAGGGCTGTGGGGAGGCTGGAGGAGAAAAAGAGAAGAGGAAGCAGCATCTTGACCACATGGAGCATCAGTACAGCATCAGGACTGCAGTTGTCTCCTGGGCGGATTTGAGGGAGGGTTGGGTTTTGAACATTCTCATGCAGAAGCTCACCAAATCCAAAATTAAGCAGTCTGTCTCTCACACACACGGCTCCCTTCTCCTCCTCATTCCTGCTCTCTGCCGTGCTCCCCAAAAACATTTTCAGTCACTCCCTCGTTGCTCGCTCGCTTGCTTCCCACCTACTAGCTGCTGAGCAGCAGCATGTGAAACACGAGGCTCACCACAAGCTCAATAGCAGGAAGTTATGGGGAGGCAACTTCAAGAAGTAAACAAATACTGTAGTAGACTAACAAGGTTGAGGTTTGTGCCACCTTTGCTTGCAACAAGGAGGTAAAACCTGCTAAGCTGAAGAGCAAATTTCCTTTTTGCTACTGTGCTTTAACTCTTAGATCTGCTGCATGTCATCTAACCTTATTTGACAGAAGCCACTAACAACAGAGAAAAGGAAGGCAGAATGATTCATGAAGAGAGCAATACAGTAATATTCAGATGATGCAAGGGGCTGTCCCTGCTACTTCTGAGATGAATGAGAATTTAGTTTTAGGGTACTTTTTCCTTTCATTCTGACAGAGCATTTGCATGAAACTAATGGAACTTTCAAGCTTAAAAAAGAAAGAAATCTAAATACAGCGTCTGCTCCAACCTTTAAAATTTAGACTTTATTTATTTCCAACAATGCTATGACATTTTTAAAACCATCCTTTAATGCACTTGATAATTGTATAAAGTCATAAAAGTATTTTTTTTCCTTTATGATAGTTTCTGAAGCCCACATGCAAAAAGAAACACCCTCCCCAAGGATAGTGAACCTCCTCTTCCAACAATTTCCAAAAAAGACTATGACAGTCAGTAAACAAAGACAATCAGGAAAATGTAAAGATGAGTCCTGCTCTACACAGTAAGAGTCAAATATAGATTGACAGACACCCACTAGCACCCATCTCCCCCCGCCTCCATTCTAAGAAGCAGTGTGCACTGAAGTTTTCATCAAAACTAAGACAAAGAAAACATGCCTGCATTTCTTGCAACGAGTAAAATTAAAAACCTGAGCAACACCTCCCACCCCTTACAACTAGACATATAGAGGTGAAAGCTCCTTGCCTGCCTGCTGCAGCAGAATAAAGCCATGGATGGAGAGTCTGTGACTAATTCTCCACCCAGTGTTGCCCCGTTGGGAGAGGGGTTGGGGGGGTCCCTGCACCCTTTGATATCCTTCCCTGCACTCTTTCAGCCATGCACACTTTGTGGGAGCTAAGATAAAAGCAGACACAAAGCTTCCTGCCCCGGTCCACATGCTGTCTTGCGGATGGTTTGGCGGGTGTGGGGGTCTTTCATTTAAATAGGCCAAACACCTGCTGGACTAAGCCCCCTCTGCTGCTGCTGAAGAGAACAATTTTTCTCAGATGGCTAAGCAGAGACGTTGAGGTTGATATATCTATTCAGTCATATTTTAAGGTACAAAAACAACTTGGTATTTACATAAGAGCAAAATAATTCTCAGCATGCATAATCAGGGGGACCCAAAAAGAGAGGACAGTGAGACTGAGGTTCACATTATAAAGGTGAAAAGGTGTGCACAACAAGATAACTGTAATTTGTCAGATTTAAAATAAAATGACACATTCACACTAACAAAGACATATAAAAGCCATTATTTAAAAAAAAGCAACAGCCAATGAGATCCATTTTGAGGCACCCCCTCTAAAGGCTTAGTAATCCATTTCAAAGTGGCAGCTGTCAGAAGAAAAGTCGCTCCTTTTCAGACAGAGATGTGTGCCTGAAGCGGATTCTGTTTTTTTTTTTTTTTTCTGGCAGAGGAAGGAGGGGTGGGTTCATGTCTGACTGACACAAAGTTTGGGGTAACCAGGGGCTCAGTGAGTTACACAGGAATTAAATGGTCTAGTCCGAGTCCCACATCTCCTGTTATGCTACATACTAGCAAAGACAGAAAGACCGCCAAGTGATGCAAACTTATTTAGAAATACTTTTAATAAATAATTTTCAAATCACAAAAGGTCAAGGTTTAACATTGTAATTGAGAATATCTAAGTTGTTAACACACCTGTATCTTTTCAAAACAGAATGAATTACCGGCATTATATTTTTTCAGTTTGCCAAAAGTTTACAAGAAAATCAAAATGAATAGTTTTATTTTAAAGATAAACTCTTTGATGTTTTAACATGTTCTTGTGGCATTTTTCTTATGATGAAGGACAAAAATAAAGTAACTTAAGATTAAAACTGCATTTCTGAGTATTTCTTTATTCAATTTTTGGTGAATCTGGAGCAGATAAAAAAAGCAGTTTTAAAAAGCGCTCAGTTGTGACACAACAACTTGTTGTACACAAAATAGATGCAATAGCATCTTCATTTTCTTCATCTGACCTGGAATCAGGCTCAGAACTGTGCAGCTAGATGAATGAATTTTATCTTTGGATTGTAAGCGGCTATAAGCTACCAGGAGAGAGTGTAAACAAAGGGATAATGGGATATCAGTGGAGTATAACTTCGGTGCCAACAGTCATAACTCAGAGGCAAAATTTTGCACAAACTAGAAACACAGTTTTATTTTATTTTATTTTATTTTGGCTTAAAACTGCATAATCATAATTTAAAAATCACTGTGAACAATTTAGTTGGAATGGGACTGGGAATAAATGTAGAAAGATATCGACTAAAAAAAGATACTCACTAAACAAAAACATACTTATTCATTACCTTTATATTAGTAATATGTATGTTTTTTTTAATCAAAGCTCAAAATGTTTTTAAATATAATAAATCGGTCATAAAAGGTACAATCGTCTTCAAACGATGCTTGAAAATACATTCTGGAATAAACTCGTTTCATTCTAGAAGAAAACATCTCGTCGCGCTGTTTTGCCAAATAAATGTCAGTCTGAGCTCAGATTAGGAGCACCGAAGCTGGTGGTAAACATCCCCACTCTGTGTACTCCCACTGCAATGAGCGCATGCTGCTCATCACGAAGAAGGAAGATGGTAGTTCGCTAAGGCGAACACACCCCCACATCACACGGCCCGTCAAAGAAGGGGCTCGGTGTTGTTGTAGCCAGCCCTGCATGCGCACTGTCACTCTCGCCTTACTCCTCTGGTAAAGAAAAAAAAACGCTCATGAAACCGTAGCTTCGATGGCGCTTGTTACAGTGCGGAGTGATCTGCAAAATGTGGCGATAAATCAGACGTCACCAGCAGGCGTTATAAACCTGATATTATTATAGTGCTGGTTACGTAGTGACTGTGTGATGAAGGGGAAAACATGTCCACCTCCCATTTTCCTATGCATCAGCAATAGCCCCGATGGCTAGCGTGGCGTAGTGCGTAGCATGGTAGCTGTTGTAGCTTAACCCTAAGCAGGAATGGGAATTAAATAGTCTTTCGTGTGAGCTTTTAACCCCAATGCTTTGACTGGCTTTGTAGCCCTGCGCTGCTCAGAGGTAAACGCGCCAACCCCCCGAAGCAAAAACACAACTTTGACATGCTCCGACAACGGAATAATGGTGTGATCTGTAGACAGCTAGCATGCATGCTAGCCAAGAGGCTATGTTGGCTAGTAAGAGTCGCTCGAAGGTTGACACCTCAACGCCAAGAGTTAGCCATTGTGCTCGTGCTGTTAGTGCCCAGTCATTTATAAAGCTTGTCTAAACCAAATCCGATCAAATGGACAATGTGCAACCCCCAGGAGCCTCAGGCTGACGCCAAGTTTACGTTAGCTCATTACAAATCCTGAAGCCTCGCTTCCTTTCATTTGCATTGGTTTCAAAACATCATATTTCAGCTTTCCTTCTCCATGTTGTTATACATAAAATCATCTTTTAGTCTGAAGCGGGACACGCTTGATGCCTATGTGGGACGTTAACTTTTACACAGTCAATGAATTTGGAGGCAATGCTAACTAATAAGCCAGTTGTAACGGCTTTGATACACTCTACAATAAATAGCGAGTTCATTATCCCAGAGGTTCGTCTTAAATTGACATTAAATGATCAACTGAATGCAATAATGCATCTCTCTGCTGTAATCTAGCTAGCAGACTATCGTTAGCATCGCTCCATCCAAACTGTGTGGATGTAGCAACTGAGAGGAAAACTTTGCTGCTTTTTGAACTCTTGTGATAATATAAAATAAAATCGTTGGGTTTATGTTGAGCCCACATAAAGTTTGTGTTGTAGCACGCTACTGTGGAGTTTCGGGCCAAACAACGTAAACTCCAAGTTAACAGAGCATCCTGCCTATGACAAGTTTGTGGTCGGTAGATGATGGTTTGGGAACGGAGAACTCCTCTTCCCACAGTAGGTAACAAACGGTCCTCTTGGTGAATTGTGCCGCGCGGCTTTGTACTTGATGCTCACGGCTTATCTTGTGCTTACCTCCGCACTGCTTGAGTCGCTCGATTCCCCCAAAACATCCCGAAATTTCTGCAGGTTGCTCCCGATAACCGAAGAAACCTGTAGTGCCGCATCAAACCCAGGTCCAAGTCCAGCTGTGTTTGACTGGGCTCCTGATATACTCCGCAAAGAGGCAGTAACCCTGGTTCGGCCCGCTCTCTTCCCGGTACCGGAGTTGCTGCTCCCTCCGGGCCGAGCGGGGAACCGCCACCGACAGCTGTGCGCCATTTTACACTCTGCCTGTCTGCCCTGCAATCAGAGATACCTCGGTGGGCGGAACCCTAACCCAGCACTCCACATAAACAACCTCTATCACAGTGCTGCGCTCTCACTGGACTAGTCATCGCTATTCATGGTACAGGGCGGAACTGGCGAAGACCCAACAATGCTTTTTCGTAGAGGTCTTATTCAGGTTCAGGGGCAATGCCCGGGAAAATAACCCCGTGTTTGAAAATAAGCGAATTCAGACCGCTTCCTTTGTATGTTTTAAATGGAGAAGAGGCCATATTTTACAATCAATAGCTCAAAAGTAAATTTAACTTTTGCAAAATGAGTTATTTACTGGACATTTTCTGAGAAACCAACAACAAAAAACATGTCACATTTAATAGAACTCCCAATTTTCTTTTCTTCCCTTTTTCTGTTTTGTACTTACATTTTAAAGTGCATTCTTTTGCAAGCTTATTATTTATTTTAGTTATCAAAAGAACGATGGGAAATATATTTCATATGTTAATCAAAGAATGTACATTAATTTGATAAGCTATTTTATAACACACACACCCACACCCAGACTTCAAAACCACACAAAAACATTTCAGTCAAAAATGTTTGGATAGATTTTCATGGATCCTAAGGAAAAAAACGTTATACTTCTGCTTTACATTACATTTCTCAGTTATCTAAAATCCTAAAACCTGGCTGTCACCAATATCTTATCTCAAAGTCCCAGTATAATTTTTTTTTCTTTTTATCAATTGTAAAGTCGTTCTTCGTGGTCTTTTAATATTGATTGTACTGTTTTTAGTCCAAAAAAAGTGTCGTCTTTCTTTCAAGTTAAAGTCCCAAAAGCCCCACTGACCTCAGGGTGTGAATTTTGCTCTCTGCATTTGACCCATCCCCTGGGGGAGTGGTGAGCTGCAGACACAGCTGCGCTGCAGTACTATTTGGTGGTTTAACCCCCAATCCAACCCCTTAATGCTAAGTGTTGAGTAGGGAGACATTGGGTTCCATTTTTAGTCTTTGGTATGACTTGTCCTGGATTAGAACTCACAACCTTCCAGGTCTCAGGGCAGGTGCTCTACTGCAAGATCACTGGGCTGTCCTAAGACATAATGTCTGGATAAGAGTTGCAGTTCATTAGACATTTGTCTCTGAGTTGTGGGTGAGACAGTTGGGCACGGCAGTAAGCCTCTGCTGATATCCTGTAATCCCTACGTTTACATGCTCTCCTGCTAGCTTACAGACCCTTACAACCCCAAGAAGCTAACATTAGGGATGCAACAAAAATGGCGAGCAATATCTGAGTTACTGTATTCCAGCCATACAGTTTTGAGCCAAATGCCAGCTAAGCAAAGGAGTTTAAAGATGCTAATGGATCTATTTGTCTGCAAGTAGGTGCATCAGCCTGGAGCGGAGCAGGGAGACTTTGGCCCACCCTTTTTAGATCCTGCATCACAACTACGATTTTTCAAACTACATTTGTTTAAATCTGCTCCCTATCCAACATGATTGAAATAAAGAAATACTCAGAATGTAATCTTAATTCTTTTATATGTGCCCTTCATCATTAGAAAAGTGCTCCATGTTAAAAACACCAAAAACCATATTTTATTTGGAGTTGGTCTTTAATCTACAATTTTACATGCAGAACAACAGCAAAAAACGACTTTCATACATTTTAAAGGAGCAAAGTGTTTCTTTTATATGTACTTTATTAATATTGCAGACTAAAATATAGGGCAAAAAATAGCTTCCTTTTGTACAGAAGTGACTTATTGGTTCCAAGCCTTCAATTATAAAAATAATCAAAATAAAAGTTAATGGTGGATGGGGGTGGGGGCTCATTTCTCAGAGTGACAGTTTTCTTCTGTACCGAAATAATAGGCTGTTACACTAATGAGAGAAAACAAAATTTCTTTAATTACATAAGAGATTATTTTATAATTACACTGTACATCCAAGGTAAACATAATACAATCACAAGAAAAAATCAAAATGGAAAATGATTTTAATCAAACAGTGTGATCATTAGAGTACATATTACATTTTCTAAACAGCATGATAGCGTGCCAAAGACAACCCTTCACAGCTCACTTAAACTTGAATATAAACCCTTTAATTCAAAACATTTCTTCACAAAACATAATCAACATATGCTTTTCTTTAACTCCATAGCTTCATTTATTCAATGAAACAAAAAAAATGAAATTAATAACAAATCAAGTCTGTGTTTGCTGATTTTACTGGAAGGCTATGGGTTTTAGGCACAGATACTACTGTTTAGATGTTTGCCCACATTAAGACGTTCTGTTCAAAACTTTATCAGAACACATCAGCCATCATCTCGTAAAAGTTAAGAGGAAATGATGACTGACATGCACTGCACCTCAAATGTGATTGCGCCATTTCTTTTCTTCTCTTTTTTTCCATTTTAGGGTTCGATGTGAAGAAACACCCTAAAATATGACCTTTAATGGAATAAATTAAACCAGAATCTGAAAACAGTCAGAACCCAAAATCCACGACTTTACAGGCAACCTGCTTTTTCCAATACATGGATGACAAAGAAAAATGTTTCTTCTGAAATCAACATGTGTTTTCAGACTGAAAACCACAATCTGGAAAAACATGTGTTGATAATAGTATCTTCTCAGTGTCACTGGTATTCGTTTGGAGCCCATTATTACTTCTGACTGTCTTCACGAGTTTCTCCATTACACACTCACAAGTCATTGTGCAAGCCTCTAATAGCAGCTCTGAAACAAACTTACAAAACGTAAAACTGATGGTGTTTAAGCAAAAAATGTCACTTTCATGCTCAGACTTTGTTTCCTGGAGCTATCATTAACCTGTCAGTTTGTATTTATTTGAAGTTTCTGAGAACAGATCCAAGTTTGCATTCTGCATCGCTGTAACCCATTTGTTGAGACATTTTCAGATGTCACTTTCTGTGTGTAAGCAACTGAAAAGCTAGTCTATTAAAACAATCTTATAACGACTCTTAAAGTACAGTAGTTGTTCATAGGTCAAACGTCTTTATCCACGTTAAAAACAGACTGAACAATAATCTTAGGGGCTCCTGTTTAATGTAGAATATTTACAATGAAAGAGCATATTGTTAATTTTGGTTAAGGGCTCATTCAGCTTTTAAAAGAAGCAGGCTGCTTAAAATATGATCAAGAGTGCAAACATTTGGGGCATTTGCAGCGAAAAGCAGCATTTGATGTAAAACAGTTTAAAATAACAACAGCATCCATATTCTGACTTCTAAAAATACTTTGCGTTATAAAATCTGGGAGTTCATCAGGCGTTTAGGATAGAGAACTGCAGACGTGTTGCTGTTACTGAGACTTGATTTTGAAGTTGTAACCAGCAGATGAGCTGAAGCTTACCTGGACTGCTGATGGTAAGATGATCCTTAGAGCATGAACGCGAGGTGAAAAGACTAAACCAATGTTAGCCTGACTGAAAAAAATCAGAAGAAAACCCCAAATTGCCATAAAGCAGAGGAGCATGTGGGCCAGGAAGGAAAACAAAGATATGTTAAGAGTCACAAAGAGAGGTCAGGACTAGCCACTGGGCCCCAGCTGCTTCTCCTGCTTATGTTTCTCTAACCACTGTAAGATCTGCTGTTTAAGTTCCTCGTTTGGCCTGATTTGGTCCATGGTTAGAGGACTGCGGTTGAAAGGATCCGTCTGATCACTGCAAAAACAATAAAACCAATATATTACTTTACTCATTCTGCACTATAGTGTTTTTGTCTTCAAATTTCACACTCAGGATTAAATTCTGACTCCAGAGCATTCATAGAGTCAACAAACATTTTGCTAAAAGGAAACGATTACTTATGAACACTACCAGTGAACAGCATTTCTTTCCATTAAATTTGCAGATATTTTTTTAACGTAACTAACCTGAGAAGATGTCTAGCTATGGTGGAGCGGTCCACTGTCACATTGGAGGAGGGGAGAAGAACAGGATCCAGCATCAAGGTGGACATAATGGGATCCAGGAACTCATCTGGAGCATCTGCATACGTTTCCTCTTCCTGCTGCTGCCTGTCTGCATGCGACTGTATAAAGACACGATGCAAACAAAAACGTGTGTGGTAAGATACAAAAATGTTTAATTTTTCTAGAATAATAAATAAAAAAAGAAATGTATAAAAGACGCTTAGTTTTATCATCTGTCTGATGAGGCATGAGTTAAATTAGACCTTAATTTTATCTGCAAGGAGACCAAACGCTACAATCATATCTCCGGGCTTGTTGATCTTCTTCAGCACACGAAGCGTCTGGGAGAAGAGCGTAGGAGAATATGACCTTCCATCCTTTGGAACTGTGGCGCAAAAATTCTCCTCATCTCTATCAAAAGAAAAATGATTTTAGATTTAACTCTGAAAATGTGTGTGTTTTTTTTATTTGGCTTCAGATCAAGGTATACATGAACGAAAACACAAAATAGCACATAAAATGTTTCTTTGTTTAGTTTAGCTGACTAATAAAGCCGTTTGTAAAGGAGGAAACCCTTTTACAAACCCCAAGTTCAGGTAGATGGTGCAGATGTCCGAAACAAGCTGCTGTGGCTTGAAGTCAAATTCACTGAAGTCTTTGACTTTAAGGGCACCCATCTTCGGACCCACCAGGTGTTGCAGGAAGTAGTTTAGCATGGAGATAATCCTCTCAGCCAGGAACGGGTGCACAAAGATGCCCCTGATCTCTGAGGTAAGAAATTGAACAATAATTACTGTTTTCAAAAACTGCCATTGGTAAATAAATGTAAAAAAACTTTGGAAAGATCTGCACATGAAAGCAGTTTTCTAAAATAAAGATCGAAACTGCTGTGCATCAAACCTTTCTTATGACAGTCACCATGAGAATTGAAAAGATATTTGTTTATATTTAATGTGCACATCTTTTTAAATAACAGAATATTTCAGAAAACCTTTCAATACACATTTTATTCCTGTTTTTGTTTGTATTCGTTGTTCAGAGCTAAAAAAAAAAGAAGACTAAATGCTCTAAAAAAAATCAGTCAAAATACAATATCATGAGAAAAGCTCTCTAAGGAGGCAGAGGTGGGAAAGGTTATCAAAGTACAGATTTGACCCTAAACAAAAAACAAAGAAATGAAAAGAGCCCTTTGATGAATGACACATAACAGTTTTTTTTTTGGTCTGACCTGAAGTGAGGAAGGCCAGTGTCCCTATGGTCTCATTCGACATGATGTTGTGGAAGCGACCCAGCTGTCCAAACATCTGGAGGCTTGACTCTTTCTCTCTTCGAGCATCTGGGGCTAGGCCCTCCCACTCTCCTCGATCCCGCTCCAGCTGCAGAACTTTGATTTTACTCAGGTACTAAAAGAGGACAAAAAAGAAAGATTTGTTTAGGAAAATGCAAAAAAACACATAACAGACTGAATCCCACGTAAAGAAAAAAATTGAAGTCCTACTCCAACTATATAGATATTTTTTGATCTATTTTAAAGTATTCCCAGTGTTCTTTTAATTATGATTATGCAACTTTTTTAGCAAAAATCAAAAAGCCTGTGTTGTTTTTAAGACATATTTTCTGCAGAACAGCAGCAGCTCATTAGAAGTTAGTTAGTTTTCATCTGCTCCTGATCCATCACGATTTGAATAAAAAAATATTCAAAAACGCAATTTCAAACTTTAATTATTTTATATATGTCCTCCACCATCAGAAAAAAAGCTACAAAAACATGTTAAAAACACCAAAAACACTTCATTGGAGTGGGTCTTCATGAAATGTTCCTTAATTGCTTTAAAATTAGGGATGAGTAAAAAAAAGTACTGCCAAAGTGATCATTTATAAATGATCATTTATGTAAAAAGATTATTGATATAAATTAGAAGTTGCGACTTACCTGAATGGCTTCATCTAACAGGAAGATGGCATCATTCATAAGTAAGTTGAGGAACCTGAGAAACAGTGGAGGGTTCATGGCCTCCAGGTTCTCTGATGCATAGTTTGCCAAATACTGGGGAAAAAAAACAACATCCCATAAAATAGAAAGAATTAGACCAAATCTCCTGTTGTCAGTTAAAAAAAACACCCACCACTACTGACTCAGCTATCAGCTGAGGAAACTGTTATTTCAGCAAGAACAGAAATCAATTTTAGACCAAACGATTGACTTGATAACGCTTTAAGAAAAGGTTTTTGTCCATCAATATTTTCTGTCCTTCAAAACACTTAGTCTTAGTATGAAAGATTTTACAAATACAACTGCCTTGCCTTTTTATTTTGACGGATTATAGGTGTTTGATTGCTCCGTTATAGCAAAAAAAGTCTATAGATATATATATGAGCTCTAAATGAAGCCAGCTTATTCCTAACATTCCATAAATAAACCATTTTTTTCTATCTCTCATCTCATAAAAAGCTGAACTGGCAATTAAGCTTGAAATTATTCAAACAAAGTCAGATGTGGCCTCTACTGATCTTCTGAAAAGAGTTAGGAAAGATCAAGACAAGAACTTTCTTTTTTTTTTACCTTAATGCTTTCTCTGTAGTTTTCTTTGCTCCACATATATTTCAGAATCGGATACATGGGTCTTCTGTAGTTAAACTTCTGTTCAAACTGATGCGGATCTCCTGGAGCAGGAAAAGAAACAAGTAAACACATATTCACTTTAGTTCTAAAGCCTTGCTTCCTTGCTGAGTGAGCAAGAAAGTAGGCTTGACTAAACTAAAAAATTAAGTCAGACATCTGTTGGTAGAACAACTTAAGTAGAGGTCATCTGGATTTTTTTTCCTAGTTTTCTCAGATTGAGGTTCTCATTCTGACTTTTTTCATTTATTATTAAATCAGACATGTTTTTGATCATTCCAACTCATGAGTAATGGTGGAAAACAAAAAAAGAAAAACAGGAGTGTGGGCACACTGTTTATGATTGCACCACAAAGCCATATAACACATGGAGCTACCTGCTGTGGTGGCTTTGTGATTATAATAAAAAGATTCCATTGTTAGATATCAAAATCATTTCACCATTAACTCACACAAACAAAGTTTGTCCGTCAAAGTTTAACATCAACTTCTTCAAAGTCAGTGGGAAGCAAAGTCACCAACGTGTCTTTACAAGTCAAATAAATAAGTAAATAAAGTCTACCTGTGAATTCAATATCAACAAACACAGTGATGAGGGCCTCAGCCAGCTGAGGTGCATGTCTGTAGGAGCAGAAGACTCGCTCTCTTTGGAAGACGATTGGCTGAGCAGCACCAGGAGCCAGAGGCTCCATGTGAGGCATTACTGCCTCCAAGACTTCTGCAAGCTTTGCTCTTAAATGAGGGTTCTTCATCCTGTTGTGTCAAACACAGCAAAGATTCAACCAAACAAAAAGCCAAAATGTGCCCAGCATGATTCTTCAATCCATCACGAGATATGGTCTGTACCTCTCCACATTACCCATGAAGACTGTAATGAAGTTAAGAATTTGCTCCAAGCTCTCTGCCGAAGTCTCCAACACATCATCAGCAAACCGACGCAAAAATATGAAAAAATCTCCCAAGTTTTCAGCAAAAAACTCTGAGGAACAAAAGAAAGGTTTGGAATCATTAGAAATATGGAAAATAAGTTACTTCTACCGTGATGCTTTCACAACTGCAGCTATTTTAAAATAGCTGTGTATATTTACTCAGAGCCTAAAATTTGCTTAAACGTGAATAATGATGAGGAAAAACACAAAAGGGACCAACTGACCCAAAATATTTACATTTAAAGAGACAAAAACAAGGTTGTGCATCTTAGGTTAATTTATAAACTGTGTTCTTTCGTTTATCTTGGGAGTTGCATTCTAAAAATAACATGTGACAGATGAAATACACAAAGTAGGATCGTAGATATTTTAAGGCTGTAAAACCTCTCACTTTATACCCTTTTCTAAGACAGAAATGAACATTTTCACACTTTTTTCTCTTGTTTAAACTATAAGTTCAAACCTTCATAGAAAAACGAGGCCAGAATTATAGAACGAAAACAAAGATCTGATTGAAGACTTACATAGATTTGGCAAAGTGAATGCATTTTGTACAAGTGACATGGCATGGAGAAGATTGATTGACAGGGTCAACAGCCAATCACGAAACAGAACACAGTAAGCTGTTAATTAAAAAAAAGAAGCAAAATCGCTCTGCAAAAAATCTGCGAAACTGCAAGATCGCTAAAGTTGAACCGGGTTATAACGAGGGAACACTATTCAAAATGCAGTGAAAAACTTGACACACCTGGTATATAGCAGAGCATGTTATTCCTCAGCGAGGGCGGGGGAAAGCAGAGTGCTACATGATCAGGCCCCTGGTTTCCCATACTGATCTGAACAAGCAGCGCAGCAGTGGAAGCTTGGAGGTTAAGGCAGCATTGCAGCATCACAGGCTGCGTGGTGGCAGCTTTGGTTGACAGATAAACGGTCATCAGGCGCTCAAATTGCTCCAAGAGCTGTTCCGTCATGGGGTTGCCAGTTCTCTGGGCTTCCTGGCACGTCACCTGAACCCGGTGAAGAGACTGGTTCATCTTGACCATCTGATCATGGAGTCTGCCAAGACGTCATCCACACACATAGAGGTTAATACATTAAACTACAGTCCATCCGGAAAGTATTCACAGCCCCTCACTTCTTCCACATTTTATTATGTCACAGCCTTATTTCAAAATGGATTAAATCAGTTTTCTTCCTGAAAAATTCTTTGAAAAACACTTCACAATAACAATGTTGAAAATGTTCTCTTGAAATTGTTCCAAAATTATTAAAAATAAAAAACTTGAAAAATTATATGTACATAAGCATTCACAGCCTTTGCTCAATACTTAGTTGCTGAACTATTGGCAGCAATTACAGCTATAAGTCGTTTTGAATATGACGCCAGAATCTTGGTCCACCTTTATTTGGACAGTTTGGTCCATTCCTTTTAGCAGTGCCGCTGAAGCTCCATCAGGTTGGATAGGAAGCGTTGGTTCACGGCCATTTTCAGATCTCTCCATAGATGTTCAATTAGATTCAGGTCTGGGCTCTGGCTGAGCCACTCAAGGACATTGACAGAGTTGTTCTGAAGCCACTCCTTTGATATCTTGGTGGTGTTCTTTGGATCATTGTCCTGCTGAAAGATGAACCATCGCTCCAGTCTGAGGTCAAGAGCGTTCTGGAGCAGATTTTCATCCAGGATGTCTCATTGATGCAGTCAGCTTTCCCTCTATCCTGACGAGTCTTCCAGTTCCTGCTGCCGAAAAACATCCCCACAGCATGATTCTGCCACCACCATGCTTCACTGTAGGATTGGTGTCCTGGTGATGAGCGGTGCCTGGTTTTCTCCAAGCATAACGCCTTCCATTCACTCCAAAAATGTCTATTTTGGTCTGGTCAGAACACAAAATTTGGTTTCTCGCAGTCCTTTTGGCAAATTCCAGATGGGCTTCCATGTACTTTTTGGTAAGAAGAGGCTTCCGTTTGGCCACTCTGCCATACAGGCCTGATTGGTGTAGTGCTGCAGAGACGGTTGTCCTTCTGGAAGGTTCTCCTCTTTCCACAGAGGAACACTGGAGCTCTGACAGAGTGCCCATTGGGTTGTTGGTCACCACCCTGACCAGAACCCTTCTCCCCTGATCATTCAGCTTAGATGGCCGGCCAGATCTAGGAAGAGTCCTGGTGGTTCCAAACTTCTTCCACTTATGGATGTTGAACGCCACTGAGCACATTGGAACCTTCAAGGCAGCAAAAATGTTTCTGTTTCCCCAGCCTTGTGCCTCAAGACAATCCTGTCACAGAGGTCTACAGACAATTCCTTTTTTTTCATGCTGGGTTTGGGCTTTAATATGCACCATCAACCCAGGGACCTCATGTAGACAGGGTCGTACCTTTCCAAATCATGTTCAATCCACTGGATTTACCACAGGTTGGCTTCAATGAAGCAGCTGAAACATCTCAAGACTCATCAGTGGAAACAGAATAAACCTCAGCTCACTTTGGAGCTTCATAGCAAAGGTTCTGAATCCTTATGTACATATCATTTTTCAGGTTTTTCATCTTTGATACATTTGCAACAATTTCAAAAGAAACTTTTTCTACATTTTCATTATGGGATGTTTTTCAAAGATTTTTTCAGGAAAAAAACAGATTTAATCCATTTTGAAATGAGACTGTGACATAAAATGTGGAAGAAGTGAGGCGTTGTGAATATTTTCCGGATGCAATGTAACTGCTGAATCTTAAGTTTACTGCAGATATTAGTGTTTGATGGACTGCGTGTACCTGTGGAAGCCCAGATACATGGTGAGCTGTGTGAAAATGAGGTTTTCGGTCAACAGGCTGTAGGACTGTGCAGGCTCTACCTGCTGCTGGGGCGGCACAGGGATCAGGCAGGTCTCCTTGTCAAGACCTATTAAAGACAAAAAGTGGACTCAAAGAGAGTACACACTTCTATTAAACCGTCTAGCAGCCAGATATGCTGGAGTAGAAACCACCAAATATAACCCTAATAATTTTTCAAACGTAAATGATTCATGGTCTCAACTAGGACCTCTAAAACTTACAAGTAAGTGAACCACTAACAATATTTTCTGACCAAAAATGAGACGCACTCTTATTTCTATTACCAAACATTAAAAATGAAATTATAAGTCTTATAAGAGTCCCAAGTCATGGTCTGTAATACAAAAGTGCAGCAGAGGAGTATCATGGCTTTCATTAAAAGCCTTTCAAACATAAACTTACAAAAAAAACCAAAAGACGTCATTTCATTGTGAAGACCTGACTAAGTTTTCAGGCAGCTTTTTTCTCCAATAAAGACTAACAGCTGTTATATTTTCCATATAATGTGAGTGGAAACTCACTCCAGCAAAAATTGTTTTCTGGTGTTTTTAACATATTCTTGTAGCATTTTTCTCATAATGGAGGGCATTTATAAAGAAATATAAGATTAAAAATTAATCTGAGTATTTAGTTATTCAAATCAGGACAAAAGCTCAACTCTGTGTCACAGCAACTGAGATAGGTGGGCTAAAGTCACCCTGCTCTCCCCCATTCTGATCCATCCTACTTGCAGACAAATAGATCCATAAACATCTTAATTTTCCTTGTCTGAGCTGTAATCTGAAAATGTACGCCTGTATAGCTCTAATATTATTGCATGACTGACTCTAGCTTGGAGTTGTGAGGGTCTGATGATGAGGTATAAGGAGAGACTTAATTCCACGTCAACAGCCACAACTCAGAGGCTAATTTATACTGCTGTGCAGAAAATGTGTCTTACAAATACATCACAGGCTTTTTGATTTTGGCTAAAAACTGGATAATTATAATTAAATGATCACTGGAAACTATTTTACAGTAGATAAAACACTGTGTGCTGCGACAAACCATTTGGCCTTTTTTCCCACTTCATTTTTTTTTGACATTTTAAACAAAGAAAATGTTAATTGTATAGTAAATCAAGGGGCCTAATAAATACCAAAAGGCAAGCTTGTTTGTGTTCATACATGTTTTAACATTCAGTTTAAAATGAACACAGGCTCATTTCCTAAATATCCTAACCTCTAGCGTGGATGCTACGGTTGCGCCTCTCCTCTTCGCTCATGTCTTTGAACGCACAGTAGGTAGGGTTGAAGGTGAGCAGTTTGGGTGAGCGCGGCTTGCAGAAGGGCTGGCACAGCTTAAGCAGAATGGCACCCAGGTTTAGGAAAAATGCATCTGAAGCATACATTTGAAAGAATATCTCTGGCATCTGATTGGCCCAGATCTTGGCTCGCCCGGCATTGGCCTGCAGGCAGTTGCCCAACCACGTGAGCAGCAAATGGCGGGTCTCAACCGAACGCTGTAACAGGTTTTTGAAGATCTGGTGCAGCTTGTCATGAAACTGACCCATAAACTGGAACACACACACAAGAGCTTTTACTTGAACCGCTGTTTTCTGTTTGTTATGGTGAGGAAATTGGTATGTAATCAAGCAATGATAAAAAAGATGGAATTACTTGATGGATGTTTGCCTCCTGAACTTTTGTCTCCTGAGCGCTGGAGCGAGAGGGGTTCAGGAAGTAGCCATGTCCTTCTACTACACCTGGGGTTTTCAGTAAGCACGATATATTCAATACGGTCCCAATTAGGCTCTTCTGATACTGCAAACCATTAGATGGGTCTTTGGGTTGGATGTGTTCCACCAATACCTTGAAAATAAGGAACAGAAAGATAACCTTAAAATCAAAAATTACTTCTCTGCACTTCTCTCCGACTATAAACCCCCCCCCCCCCCCCCTTTTTTTTTTTTTGAAAATAAAATACATGTTTGTGTGTTCCTCCTAACCTTAGATATATCTTTATGGTGGCTGAAATAAAGGAGAACATCTAGGTAGGAGTAGAGGAGAGGCTGACAAAGATCCAGCTCTTTGACACGACCCTGGAAAATATCTAACACAGGAACTAGCACCTCCTGAAAGGATCGTACCTCCTGGTCAGAGAGCAGGCCAGTAATGACCTCTTCTACAAATTCAACCACCTCCTCTGTCTCTGTAAAACACAGTTATTTTGAAAGATAAGAAGAAAAAAAGCACAAAAAAACGGCTTTTTCTTGTAGATGACCAATAAAAAAAAAGGTGAAAATAATGAGAGAAAACAAAAGAAAAAGAGAACAGTCAGAGCCAAAGCAGAACCTACGTGCTCCCCTGATGCCTTCCAGCAGGAGGTCCAAAAGCTGTTCATAAACATTCTGGTTAACGTAGATCTCTGGAGTGAGCAGGACTGTCCGTGTGTTTGAAACCGTGAGCGTTTTGCAGCGATCAGCAAACGAGTGTAACTTCTCAGGCACCTTCTTCACCTGATTTAAAGATGGACAAGAGATTAAAAAAAAACAAAAGCTGTAGTGGATTTCTGAACAAGCATATTAAGAAAAGCCTTATAAAAAAGGGTGTTTCATCTGTTGGAACCTAAGGCCTAAATCTCACAAGTAAACAGGTGTTTTTACATATGAATTTACATCTGCTTTTTAAATGTAAAGACAACTTGCTTGCTTATCTGGTATCATTTTAATTAGCACAATTTCCCTTACATGGCACTAACTTTATTTTGTTATTTTTCCATGCTATATTCGAACACTGAACATAAAATCATACAAAAATAGAACAGTCTGGAAAAAAGTGATTAATTTTGCTGTTGAAACCCAAAAAATGTTCAACAAAGTGTTTTTACAACACAGAATGAAAGTTTTAGGTGTTATAAAAAACAACAACAAATGTTTCAAATAAACTCTTTTCCATGTTCTTGAATGAATATACAGGAAAAAAAGGTGGACTGCTTGCCTACCGCATCAGCGGAGAGCGGGACATTTGCAGTGCAGAGTTTCCGCAACTTTTAGACATACAAAATACATACAAAATAAAGAGAGGCTCGGCCTCTTAATCTGACAGATAGCTCCACCCCTCACGCCAATAGTGAGTCCTCAAAACTGTCATGTTTTCACTGCCATGCTGGTCTTTGGCGTAAATGAATCCCCCCCGTATTATAATTTCACTGTTGTATAGAAAGTACACATAATTACTCTTTTCTTTCACTTAATAAAATCCCAATCATAGAATATTAAAACAAGTTTACTTTCTACTTAGTTTTATTATGCTGATGTCATAGTCGCACAGCAGGACACCCTCAGGCGTCGCTCAGTTCCAAAGGGTTGAAGGATAGATACAGCTCTACATAAGAAGACTCACCTCTTCTTTAGCCCTCTGGTAACAAGCAAAAAGATAAGGGACAGCACATTTCTCTCCAGCATCACGGTCGGCAGACAGGTTCACCGCACTACATGTCGTCATGTAAATAAGATGATTTCCTGGCTCCAACAGCAGAAGGCGGTTAAACAGAGCCTGGAGGACAAGATAAAACAACACAAGATGCAAAAAAACATCAACAATCATTTCTCAGTGTTTATGACAGTGTGTGACACACGCCCCTTAAAAGCTTCTATTTACTTCTTAAATAAAACTGATGGGAATGGCATTTATTAAGAAGCTGAAAAGTTTGCTTCTTGTTTCTTAAATTTGATGGCTCATTGAGAAGACAAACACAAGAAAATTGGCAAGGAAAAGCTGTGACATGTTGCTGATGTTTGACCTGCTCTATGTTGTCCATGTCCAGCCAGTCCTGTCCATCCAGATCTGCTGCCATTTCCTCCAAGTAAACACATCGTGGAGGGATCCCGTTATCTCCCCTCAGACTGGGATCACCTGGAGTAAAAAAAATAAAAATGCTCAAATAAAGATTACCGTATTGTAACAGTTCAAAGAATTAATGTTCAGTCAGGCTTTAGATGCAAACAAACCAAACAGCGGTCTAGCACAAAAAAAATATCCTGGAAAACAATAACAATCCAGAGAAGCAGTTCATGTGGAGACTGACTGTACAATAAAGGTAGGGCTTTCAGCCCACATTTCCTGAAATTTATGACTCATCTTTAAGCTTTCTGGGTGATGGAGAGATGCAGCCAGCTCACCGGAAGACTTCACAGCAGTGGAGGTCTTTCTATTGTCTTTAAGTGAGGTGAGACATGTGGTGAGTAGTTCCTTACTGGAAATTTCTGATTTGATTATTAATATACTGACTCTTTTCCAAAAAATCCCCCTTGAGAGAAACAAGAGTTTGCTAAATATGACCTGCAGTCTCATTTGATGGTCATGTTCTGGTCATATAGTTGCTGGTCATATAGAAACCAGAGTTGGAATATAAACTCATTACAAGATTAAAATAAACATTTTGCGTTTGTTTTTCAAAATCACTTGAAACAAGGACGTAAAATTGTCAACAAACCGGAAAAATATAATGGGAAGCTGCTATAAAAAAGCATTTTCATGTTATTTATTTCTAAGAAAACTATTTCCCATAGATCCAAATTCAAGGATGGACAACAGCTTGTTTTTCTGAGCTGGATTCATTTATTTTTCAAGTCACAGTGATAGGAATGAATATGAATATGAATATTCAAAATTTGAATGAATATTCAAAATAAGAAAGACAAGTTGCGTTCCATTTTTTAATGAAATCTATTCAAACTAGAAAAAACAAAATCAGGTTTTAAGTATAAAGATGAGGTGTAAATGTACAAGTTTAAGATGTTTCTTTAAAAAAATTACCCAGATTTTTCTAGCTTACACACTGCCGTCTGCTCATGTTTTTACTCACTGTTGTCCAAAGTGATTAGAAATATCCTCTGGATCATGTGATTGACATTAAGTTGTTCGCACAGCTCCTGCCGGGACCGGAATGAGCGGCTAATCTCTGCAACGGAGTCGTCATTGTCATCGACGCTGTCTGACACAGAGTTTTCTGACTCAGACTGGCTGTCTCCAGAGTCCTCCACTGTGACAGCAGAGAGAAAGAGAGAGTGAATAGGAGGTTTGGCCAGATGTTATCATCAGAAGAAAAGAAAAAAAAAAAACAAGCATTTTTTAAATTAAATGTGTGCACAAAGGTTTGAAACTCTCTGTACATATGCACTGAAATCCACTTTATTATTTAAAGATTAAGAGCTGGATCTCCAACCATTATACAAACCTCACACATATGCAGTCAAAAATATTGGTCTTCCTCTGTTATTACAAGATTACTAAGCCAATTTATAACTGACAACAGTAGTAATACAAATAAATCTACTGAAACTCAACTAATGAAAATCAGACTCTCTTTTAAATTGCTTTTCAATCAAATCTTAAAAAGAAAAATCAAACATGCCTGGACTAAAACAATGGTTGCTGAATATTTTGTTGCACAAACTTAAATTCACCACAATCGAGTATTCATTTAACTGTCAATGAGAGTTCTGCACCTGTCTAAATTTCTGGCACACTCCTAACAAGCAAACCGCTCCAGTTGCCCTGAAGGGATTCCTTCTCCAGACAGCAGGTTTTTCAACAGATGTTGAACAGGGTTTAGATCAGAGATCATAAAAGGCCACTTCAAGTTTTGTTCTCTTATTAAGCAGGTTGTATTTTGGGGAATCATTTCAGTGGAAGATCCATAACCTGCAACTGAAACATTTTTGACACTTGGCAGCAAATTTGATTTCATAATGCCTTGTCTATATTTTATGTACCTGCAAGGATTCTAGACAGATGTCAAATGCAGCAGAACAGTTTCAGATCATAACTGAGCCTCCTCCATGTTTCACAGCAGGGATGGCTTCTTTTCTTGGCATGCTTCATTTTTGTGTGAGTGAATATACAGTTGATATTCCTTGCCAAAAAACAAACAGCTTTACCACAAGTTTTGTCGGGCTCTTCTATGATTTTCTCTAACTGTTGTGTTCTCCTTTGTTTTCTCCCATGAAGTCCACTCTAGCTCAAACAGCTCCTAATGGTCGACATTGATGCTTGAAATTCAACCATATACAGTGAAGCAACTAAGTGTTTGAACAGCCTATGATTTTGCAAGTTCTCCCACAAAAAAAAAACCATGGAGGGTCTGAAATTTCCATTAATCTTCCAGATGAATATCCACTGTAAGAGACATAATCTAAAAAAAAAAACAAATTTGGAAATCAAATTGTAGGATTTTTTAAATTTGCTTTTGTTTGAGATCATACAGGGAAAACATTTTCTGTAGTTTTTAACCAGGTTTGCAGACACTGCATGAAGGATTTTGGCCCACTCCTCCACACAGATCTTTTCTAGATCTGTCAGGTTTCTGCGTTATTTCTGAGAAACATGGAGTTTGAGCTCACTCCAAAGATTTGGGTTTAGATCCAGGTGGCATGGACTTATACTGATTTAAGCAGGGGAACCCTCCGTATCATGCATGATTTCAAACCATGATGTCTTAGCATATTAGCAACAGTAACCGTGGAAGCGGTGGTTCCAGCTCTGTTGAGGTCAACTCCTCCTGTGTAGTTCTGGGCCGAGTCCTCAACTTTTTTTAGGATCACTGAGACCCCCATAAGGCTGAGATCTTGGATGTAGACCCAGTCCGAGGGAGATTGACAGTCATGTTTAACTTCTTCCATTTTCCAGTTAATTGCTCCAACAGTAGATCTTTTTTCACCAAGCTGCTTGGTACTTGCCCCGTAGCCCTTTCCAGCCTTGTGAAGATCTACAATTTTGTCTCTGGTGTCTTTGGACAGGTCTTTGGTCTTGGCCATGTTAGTAGTTAGTACTTACTGATTGTATGGGGTGAAAAGGTGTCTTTATGCAGCTAACTAACTCAAACAGGTTCTTCTAATTTAGGATACTAAGGGTCAGAATTCTAGCTGATAGACAGATGTTCAAATACGTATTTGCAGCAGTTGCATACCAGTAAATGACTGAAAAAAAATAATACAATAATGCGATTTTGAGATTTTTTTTAGATTATATCTTACACAGTGGAGATGCACCTAAGATGAACATTTCAGACCGTTCATGATTTCCAAGTGCGAGAACCTGCAAAATCACAGATGTTCAAATACTTACTTGTCTCACTGTAAGTATTTAGAGGTTTTTGAACCAATTTGTCATCAGTGTTTTCTTCTTGCACCAACGTTCAGGGAGATTGTATACAATCTGTGAACTTTAATCTTTTGTAGGATATGTGCAGCTTAAGTCACAAGCACGTGAAGATGCTTGGAGATAGTCTTATAGCTGCTGACTTTAACATTTTGGACTTTAATTTTTTTCTTTGTAATCTCCAGAAGAAACTCTTTTCTTCTCTTTGTGTGGTCCATGTTCAGTGTGTTTTGAGAAAAGCAATCTGACCTATTACAACTTTAGGTGCACATGCCTTAGTTTAATGTTTTTTTTTTTTTTAAATAATCTTAACTTTTACCATGAAAAAGCAACTTGTTGAGCATTTAAGTGTATTAAACTGGTCATTCTTCACTATAAACAACCTCAAAGCAGTATTTTGATCCGTTAACTCATTTCTGGGTAATTTTCTAAAAACCTGTGCTCTTTGTAGTTGCCCCTCCCATAGCCATGAAAACGAGAGGGTTCTCACTTGAGGTCAGCCCCTTTCAAGAAGAATCTACTGCCAGCACCGCCCCCAGGCTAACACACTTTTTCTGCGAAGCTAGCAGTGATCTGTAAAACGCACATCCATCTTTGCAAAACGTTGGGATGTTGTTTGCACGTTGAGGCCGGCTCAAGGGTTTTGTCATGAAATGGGCTGGATAAGGAGCGAAAGTCAATGCCTCATAGATCGAGTCGTTTTACTTCAGAGTATGAAAAGAGTCCACAAAAATAACTTACATTTAATAAAATATTTTGTTTTTAAGCTTTCCCAAAGTAATACATGATTTTATTTATGGATATAGTTTAATCCAAAAGGCTTAAGAAAATCCTGGTATGACCCCTTTAATTTTTATAACCTTTTACTAAATATATAAATAGATGTAATTATATTTTTAATAAGAGTTTTAACTATGTATGTCATACTTTGAAAATGATAAGCTAATTTTTATCTCTATATTACAAAAACACATATGAATAAAAAAATTAGGAAGTTGATGTCTGGGAAGGTTTTTAAATTTTTGTTTCAAATGTGTGTTTTTTCCTAGTCTTTCAGAAAAGAGATAAGAAGATGCAGGCAGCCATCTGAATATTATGAACACCACAGCAATGTGAATCATTAGAAAGAAACCTTGTATGATAATCAACATTAAATTGCATGCTTTTGTAAACCTTTGTAAAATATGTCAGAGCGATGGAGGGACAGGAATCGGAGAATGCAAGTTCTGACTTGGCAAGCACTTATATTTAAGACATTTGCATGTCACTAATTCTCTAAAAATAAATGTAATTTTATATGCATTTAGCATAAAGTGCATATTTTTCATAGCAGATGTTTTTGGTCATCCGGATTCTTCATTTATTTACTTACAAGGTTGCTGAGCTGGTTGCTGGGGTTTCTGTCCAGATGCAAACTGTTTGGCGTCTGCAAGCGAGCTGAAGAGGGCAGCAAAGGGGTTGCAGGAGATGTTCTGATTGTTGTTGCCCTGGTCTGTCATCTCACTGGGGCACAACACCTCACTCCATGCAAGATCCCAGCCTCATGATCAAAGCAGACAGTAGACATGTTACTTAGACAGGGTGTGAGGAGTGGGTGGGTAATGGTTCAATGGTTTGGGTGTTTCAAAAGAAGAAACTGTGGTTTCCTGCTAGATAGTAACGTTTATTTGACTGATTTGTCACCCACTTTTAAGATGTCTAACCTGTTTATTTGAGTCATGACCCCCTTATCAAGTTAACATCAGTAACTAAAGAGCAACACACATGCTAGTTCGTGGAGCTAGCTGTCCAACCTGTCAAGACCAGAGTATTTGACATACAGCTAAACATTTGTAACTATTTATACATATATACTCAGAGATAACTGCCAACTAGTGAAACATTAAGCAAGTTAAACGAATCAGGTAAACAGCGAGGAAACGCGAATCGTTAGGAAACTAGCTAGCTCGTGTGTGGCTAAGCATGCTAGGCTGTCAGTGCGTCTTTATGTACGCTAATATTAAGCAACCGGCGTATATATTTCAATTTCTTAAAGTTTTAATGCTGTAGTTAAGTCATACCGATGAATGCCGTACCCGTAAGACGATAAGAAGCTTGGTTTAGTCGATTTTTATCCGCAACGAGCAGTAAATAGAGACTGTACACGTCATCAGTATGAGACGACTCTCCTGCTCTTTCGAAGCGTGAAGTGGTTTATTGGTTTTCCACAAGTCAACATGCACCTAACTTTCTGACCAGGTTAGCACTGACTTTTGTTTTTTTAAAGGAAGTTATTTCTGCAATAGAAATACAACATATGCAGGACAGGGATAAGTTAATTGGATAACCCCGAATTTAATGTGTCATAAGATTAAGTTTCATTGATTCCACATCAGTAAATGTGTTAAACATAAAATACATAAGTAGGAGATAGGAACATTTACAATGGAACGATTAAAAAAACAAAATAAAAAGAAAGAAAGAAAATACAATGCAAAAGAACTATGATTTGATTCATTTTTAACATTTTTAGTGCAATCATTTAACCAAAATGATATATAGGTTTCAGATTGTAGAGATAAAGGCAAAAAAGCTCAAATCACATTCTGGTTTTAATTTCTTCAGTAACACTTTAACATCTGTTTAAAATCTGAGTAGTATTTTTGTCAAGATGAAAATTCTAATCTGTCTGGAAACTGTTCTGCACTCTACAAATACATACAGATATATTTACATATATATAAATAAAGGAATTAATACATGAATAAGGGTAAAATCAAAAAATGAATACAAACAAAATGAAAATTAATTAGGGGGTTAGAGGAACTTGGTTGGTTTATAATAATGATTGAGGTTTTGATGAAACATCGATCCCTAAAAGGAAAGGTCAGACGTGTCTTTTTTTATTACATTACATTTCTGTAATTTTATAAAACCTGACATAAGACTACACTTTCAATTATTATTACTAGGGTATGATTATTAACTGACACTTTAACTGATCTTCAAATCTGCAATACGGTCTGTTTACCTGTAGAGGGCAGCAGCATGGTACATCTTCAGACCTCAGTTTATGTGTAAAATGCTTGTTAAAATAAGAGTCGAAGTAATCTCACTACAAGGAACCCACTATCAATTTAAAACAGATGTAGTCCTGCTTTTAGTTATTCTTAAACATGGTGATGAATATCAGAAGGAACAGATTGCATAAGAATATTTTTTTTCTTCTACTTATAATTGTTTGGAGTCTATAAAAAGGGTTCATGATAATGTGCATGTTTGTCAAGTGGCATGATCAATAAATAACCATTACATAAAGGTTTAGTAAGTAAAAACCAAAGTTTCAACTTGTTCATGTACCAATACATCTGCAGAAAATGAAAGTTCACCCAAATTCTTTATAATGTAACCCTGCTTGACAGTAACAGAGGTCAGTTTTCTGGATTTGAAAAATCGTAATCAATGAATAAGACCGTATCATAAAAATGGCGTATACTTCTATAGCTCTTTACTACCTTCTTTGAAGGCCCAAAGCGCTTTACAGTTACATTCATTCATTCATTCATTCACAAACACACTGATGGCACCAACTAATAACCACCAGGAGGAATGTGGGGTGCTGCGTCTTGCGCAAGGATACTCCCACACATGGGTTGGCAAGGCAGGAACTGAACCTGTGATCTTCCAATCAGAGGTCGACCGCTCTACCCTCTGCATCACAGCTGCAAAATTAAACACATTACACAATGCGCTTGCAGGCATTCATCTAAATTGCCTTCAAAAGGACATGTATTTTTCTAAATCGTGTGAGTTGAGGCTGCATGTTCCGTTCCAAATTTTTGTAGCCTCAAAAAAAAAGAAAAAAAAAGTAAAAAAGGATTTTTTAGCATTTTATGACATTTTCCAGCAAAGGATGTTAGAAAACAACAGAGTTTAAGTTTGAGCAGCTTCAAAGTTGAACACTGAGTCACTGTAGTTAAACAAACATGTGCACTACATACAGAAAAAACATTTTTACAATTGTACATTAATTTACACATTTTTTTTTTTAAACAGCAAAATGCAAAAACATACAGTTA
Organism: Oryzias celebensis; assembly: GCA_014656515.1. NCBI lineage: Eukaryota > Metazoa > Chordata > Actinopteri > Beloniformes > Adrianichthyidae > Oryzias > Oryzias celebensis. The sequence goes on along the minus strand of BNCR01000012.1, from coordinate 64,242,500 downwards.
TATAAAAATAACTTGTTACAGTGTAGCTTCTTAGATTGAATGTGATGTTAGAAAATGAAGTGTTTGATCCACTCGGTTCTGGATCTACCTTGATTTTTGATTTGTTAATATAAACAATCTAAACACTTTCCACTGATCTACGCTTGTCATGCGTTTACCATATATTTACAAAAATTAAAGAGCTTTACAATATTACAAAATAAGGCAGAAGTATGTACAGTTTGAAGGTAGTTTTATGAAAATCAAATATCAAAGTGGTCACAGTGAAATGTCTTTCAGAATGTGTTTCTGAACAAATCTTTGCTCGCAGTAGCTCTGGTTTTCAATGTCTCTGAGGTTTTTTCATCACCACATTTGTTGAAGTCCTCTGACCTTTTATCTTATGCGTTTCCCGTCCGGTAGTCACTGGTAAGATGTAGCGCTTAGTTTTGACTATTTGCCGTACTGTGAGCCCCTGCCCCGTCTAAGCCAGTCTTTCCAGGGAGCCTGAGCTTTGTCCTGATTAGTGTCTGAAATCCAAGAGGAGGACGGCCGTCGTGTCCAGGTGGAAGCCACTTTGCTGGGTCTGCGGAAGAATGACATCCCATTGGAGGACGGCTTCTTCTGAGGCTGCTCCGACTGCTGCTGGGACTTGAGCTGCTGGTTTATGACAATTTGTATGTCATCCTGTGGAATAACGAGAAGATTAAACAAAAACTCTAAAATGTAAATGACTATTTTTTCCTGGATTTAGCATTTATGCTAGTGTGTTTTTACATTTTTGTAGTTTAGGATTTTATTTACTTAACATTTTTTGGGGTTTCAGTACATACATTTTTAAATGATCCATTTACTTTTGGGATATAGATCAATGCATTTGTGTTAGATTATTACAAATTGACTTAAAATAGAGTGTAATTATTTGATGTGTTCTTGTAATCATTAATATTCAAGCAATTCTCTGTAAATCTCATAGAAATGTTTGATTCATTACAAACTAAAGACAGGATTACATTTACTGTAGCTATTATCTATAAACTATTATCTGGAGAGAGAAATATTCAAAAGACTGCATCACATCAATAGATAAATTTGCACTTTAGGCATATTCTTCACAACACACTATCAAATGACCTTTTCTTAAGATATAAAATGTAATGTTTCAGTTAATGCATATATCTCACTCACAATCTGTACAGTACAAAGATAAAAGAGAGAAAACTTATGTTGTCTTGTGTAAGCATGACAGTCTTACTGTCTTTAGTTTTAACAAACAAATAGCTATAATGGAATTAAAAAATAAATTTGATTATTTTGACTGTTCAGTCCAAAATGAACTGGAAAGTTTGGGAAAAACTCTACACTTAGAAAAAAAAAATCTAGAGATTCGTTTTGACCAAATATCAGATTCTCTATTGGCTTCTTTAACTCATTCTATATTGTGAATATAGGGTTTGCAATAAATCAGCACAACTTGCATCTTATCCTGAAAGCTGCAAATGTGATCTTTTTACAGCAACGTTAATCAGATCAACCTTTAATGCTATTGCCTCACCCAGAATATGAGCTTTCCATTTTAAAATATGACGGAATATATGACTGAAGTATTGACATGTGTGTTTAACACAGTTCTATATGGACACTGTCAAACTTGCTGCATTTAGAGGAATGAAAAGCTATCTGACCATTAGACCATTTTGTAATTCATGTTATTGTTTTTGAATGACAATATCCTAAAAGAGTCATAGGATCATTTCATCAGATTGTTTAGACATCAACACATTCTACCTGTTTTAAAGCCCTTAATGCCTCACTAATCCAATTTAAGAAAAGATTCATTCATTATTACACAAGGAAACAGTGCAACAACAATTTCTACCGGCTCTTTGCAGGCTTCCCCGCCCAAAAACAGTAAATACAAAACGCTGCCCTGCTGCAGCCTCAGACCAACAAAAATGACACATGCAGAAATGGCAGGATTCATTCAAAACATCCAACCAGCAGAACTCTTCTGTTTGCTCTTTAACAGGCTATCAGCATTTTTTTATTTATTTCAACCTCTTAGGTCATGCTGGATCATAACAATGTATGTTTGAACAGTGGTCTGCAACCTGAGGTTCCAGGGCCTCTTTCAGCCCTCCATTCTGGCTCTTTGGCTTTAAAAGAAAAATACACAAAAAATGATTTAAAAAAAATGGGTTTGCAGTTTTTGGTTGATTTCTTTTAGTTAATTAAGTTTTATCATTCAAGCTTAGATTATTAAAGTAAAACTGCAGGAGGATCCTATTTGACACAGGGTGGATTTTATTTTGAAAAGACCTTTGATGTGCTGCTGACAAGAGTACAAAAAGTTTAAGTTGTAATTTAAAGAAAAGTTTAACCCTATAATACTTCAATTATTGTAAATATTTCAAAGCTACATTTAATAAATGAATGGCTTAATTGTCACAAATTCCTGGGTTTTGATCAGTTTTTTTTTTTTTTTTTTTAGCATTAAACGTTTCAGACCCCTATATGAGGACATCATGGACGTTAAAAAACACACCTGCCAGGCCTCCAACTCTTGAGACAGCTCCAGTTTGCGCTGGATGGCTTCCATCAGCTGGTTGTTCAAAGACATCATGTCATTTTTGCTCCTCACCAACTCAGCTTCCATCATGTTTTTCCTACAAAGACGTAGTAAAACCCATTGGAGTTATTTATTCAATTTTGGGATGTCCAAACCTAACAGATAAAATACTGCAAAAGCTACATGTGGCAAAATGGTTTACTGGAACTGTATTTCTGCATGCATTTTCACACAAATAAACTGAGATCCTTGTTTTGGTTTCTTTAATTTCAATATTGAGAAAGATGAGTAACTAACTTGGCTATGGCTTCATCTCGGTCTCTGATGGCCTGTTGAACCATGTCGGATTGATCCAGTACGCTTTGCAACTTTTGCTTCATCTCAGCATTTTCCTGCTGCACCCGGATGTTCTGTACAAGAAAGAAAGTAAAATCACAAAGCAGCTGTGGTGAAAACAATTTTTAAACAGACATTCACAGGGTTACTGAATTTTATGGTTAATAGTTTAAAATTCAAGGTGAACTAGAATAAAAATCCTGATTCTCTGGGGCTGCAACCAACACTCAAAGTCAGTGGTGGTGCAGCCACATTCTAAAGGAAGGGTGTGCCTCTCTTTGGTTAACATAGTTGTTCATCAGTGGGTTACCTGATCTCTTAGGTCCTGCATTGTGCTTAGATTCCCACAGTGATCCACCGTCCTGCTGACAAAACCCAGATTCATCTCCTGGGTCAAACAAAATGATAGAGAGATCAGGTGTCAGACACGCATGTGCAACAGAAAAAGGTTTGTGTGCCGTTGGCCGACACGCACCCAGAGGGCAGAGGACTGGATTTAGTTACAATGTTTCACGTACGCTAGGGGTTTGAATAGAACACAAACTGGACAACTGCAGGTTCTTGGAAAGGAATTTAAAGACAAATTGTTGCTTTAAAAGGTATTTTGATGCATGTGCTGCTCTGAAGTTTGTATTTTTAAAAAGGGACGTGAAACAGCAGACACTAAGTCAATGCAAAATAATTATATAGATTTCTGACTCTGTTTTCTTTTCATGTCTGTTTATCTTGAACATCAGTGCTTCCATTTCCTTTTTTTCGACCCTCACCTGAGGGCTGGATGCCTGAGTCGCCACAGTTTCGGCCACTCCCTTCAGCCGGTGCAGCATCGACACCAGGTCCTCCTGTTCATGCTCGACCTCTGACCTTCGAGAGCTGCTCAAACCCCAGGTCAGCGGGGCAAATAACTGGAGGATGGACTGCATCTCTTTTATCATCTAAAAACAGATAGATAGACATGCATGTTGCTTCATGTTTTAAAAGCAAAAAACATACAAGTGATTTATACAGAAGGAATACTTCTTCCTTGCTTTATTTTATTTTATTTTATTGTGGCACTTTTTTTCTTCTATTATTTTTTTCTTCCCAGCAATGACAACTTGCATCAGGTATTTAGAGAAAGGAAGGTGGACAACATTACCTCATTTCTATTTTTAACGTCCCTGACTAAACCTATATCACATGACTTCTGATTTCATCATAACAATGTCACAGAACAAGTTTATTCAACCACAGTTTTACCGGGCTTTAATGTCTAAAGTGACTAAGTACATTTCTAAAATTACTAGGGGAATTTGAAAATATATTTTGGTCTAAAGGAAATTTTATGAACCAACATTATGTCAGAGCTCTCCAACAATAGTCTCCTGCAATATGTGGTCACGATGAACAGGAAATGTACTGAATGAGTCATGGGCATCAACACATGGCATGTTTTCCTGCTGCAACACAAGGAGGGTGAGAAACTTCGGTCCTCTCTCAGAAGTATCTCTTATTTGTCTCGTTAGCCAGCATCGTTTCTTCCTGTCTTCTCCACTCAAGGACATTCACAGCATCTCTTTTTGCCAAACAGAAGTCACACTGACATTCAAACTTGCACAAATTGTTCTGTCGTCGTGCTCCTCCTCAGTAGCGTTGCATCTGGCCAGCGCAGGGCCTACAGAAGGGGTTTTGCTTCGACCTCCATGCAGGTTAGGGATGTGAAATGATCACAGGTGCATAGTGTTATATGGTAACTTTGCATAAATACACGAGGAAACGGGCTCGGCCGGTATGCAGCTGTTTGGTAAATAAAACAACCTGACCGATTCAGTTTCCTCAGGCAAGATAATTCTAAGAACTAATTCTGTCTAATGTTTGGCAATATCTGAATCTTGTGATTATGATTTACAAAAAGAATTATAATTTTTTTTGATGAAATAAAAAAAAATATAGAAATACAAACATAAAATCACATTTTATCCTGAATATAATAAAGCTACAGAGAAGGAATACAAGAGCTACTTGTTCTGGAGCCTGCTTTAGGGTTTGCTGGTTTCCTTTGATTAAAGGCTTGTCGTTGACCTTTATCAGGTAATAATCTAGAATGCTTTTTAGTAAATGGGTGTAAAGAGGTCAAAAGTGTTTCAGTTCAAGTTCTTTTTCCAACCAAGGTTCATTTTAAGTGCATTATTTCACAGAAGACGTCATCTCTATAAAAGCTATTAGAAAAGTGGGAAGTTGGTCCTGTTTGACCAAACTTCTCTAATGGTTTTGAAGCATCAAGTCTACCTCTTCTTTGCTGACCCCGTAGTCTGCGGTTTCCAGCTCGGACAACAGGGAGGCCTCTCCATGGCTCCGGCTCTCCTGCAGAGACGCCTCCTCCTGCAACTCCTCCACCTGAGCCTGCAGCTGCTGTGAGCGACTCCGCGCCACATCCACCTCCTGCCATGCCTCAGCAAGCTGGCATTATGAGGGGAAAAAAAAAAAGACCCATTCATGTCAAACAAATGTCAGAATTACAGACATTGATATGAATCTGAAGTTAAGAAGAAGCACAAAGTAAACCATTTGACATTATATAAGATTTTCTTCCTACAATAAAAAAAACATGATTGGATGGCTAATGAATGAACTAATGACTTTCAGCAGTGAGGAAATCCTGACATGCCAGATTCCAATTGAAACTAAATATAAACAAGTGGAATCCAGTGAGTGACAGATACAATGACAAGAAAGAAGCAACTGTTTTGCAATTCTTTTCTCAATCCCATCGAAACCCAGGCTGTCAGGCAGAGAGTATGAAATCCTCTCAGTGAAACAGAGTCGCTCACTGCTGAAAAAGTGACTCCTCCTGTGTTAGGGGGCTTTCAGTGCTTTTTTCTGTGTGTTGCGCACCTGGTGGCTGTGCTGTTGGTCAAGTTGTTCATGCTGAGCCAGCCGTGAACGTAAAGAGGCTAAACTTGCTCTCAGTTCAGCGTTTTCTTGATATGCACTCTCCAAGCGCTGTCCCAGCAGCTCTTCTTTCTGTGTGAGGAGCAACACCTGAGAAAGACAAAAAAAAAGTCTTTATTTTCATTTTTTGTCTTTCTATTTTAGTTACGTCTTTGTTTTCCTCGTCTGAGCTAGAGTCTGGCTAAAAACTGTACAGCCAGATACCTCTAACATTGGGAGAGTGTGTAAACACATGGATGATGGGAAACGGTGGAGGGCTTACTCCACAAAACTGTTCTGTCCACAACTTAAGGATGAATTTCTAATGAACTACTGCTGCTCTGCAGAAACAATGTTCTAGAAAAGGATACAGATTCTTTGATTTTGTCTAAAAACAGCCAACTCATAATGAAAAGACCACTGGGAACGCTTTTACAGTCGCTCAAAAAAAAGATCAGAGTGGGACTTAATGATAAATGTGTGTAATCAGCAATAATTTAACCAAAACCTTTGAAGAGAATAATGAAACACTAGTGTTATTGGTGCTTACCTGCTCCTTCATGGCACTGATCAGCTCCTCATCGGGCTGCCTGTCGCTGCTTTCCTTTCGCTTGAGCTCCTGTTTCACAGCTTGTAGCTCAGCAGACATGGTTTTCTTCACCTCCATCGCCTTCCAGTGCACATCAAACAGAAAAGCGGCACATTCATGAATCGAGTAGAGAGCTGTTATGTAGTGCTTTTTCTTGAGACAAAAAGACTTTTTAAAAAGTATCTAAAAAGACAGAATCAAGTCTTTTGAGCAGAAAAGTGAAGATTATTGGCATTTTTTGTCGGATGAAAACAGTACATAAAGGAAACCATCAGGGCTTTTGCCATTAATCAGGTGAGTGTCAAACATGTAATCACAATGACAAATTTACGCCTCGTTACTTCCTTTTTGGTCATGAGTCTGTCGACTCGGATGGAATGAAGAAAGGGAAGTTTGTTGCATCTGAAAAGCTTTCGTCTGCAAGTAGAATAGTTGTTTACCATCAGCTTCTACTTCAAAATAAACCTCAACATGATTTTCTTTGCTCTTTCATTGATTTCTCAATCAAAAATACCAAAGTAAGTCTGTTCATCCCCCCCTTCTGTGTCATGCTCTGGGAGCCTAATTTCTCTTTAGTCAGCAGTTTTGTGAGTCCCTGTCAGGTCCAATCATCACCAAATAAAGCATGATAAAAGGCTGTGCTTGGCAGCAGATGGAGTGAGGGGGGCTTTCTGGTGTCACCAGTGACATCATTTAACTACAGAGGAGCGGGTAAACTTGAACATCATGAGGGTGAAATTAGGAAGGACAGCTTGAGAGGGGGTGTCTGCAGGGGTGCACAGGGGAAGTGAAGCAGACGGGAGGAATTATGAGTCTGTCAGACGAGCACAAAGCAGACAACGGTGGATAAAAACAAAACATGCATGGAGACCAAAAATCAGGTCTTTAAAGATGAACATTCGCTCCCACTGAGTTTTCACTGCGGCGTCCTCCTCCTGCCAACATGAGCCCCCCCTGACAATAGAAGCAACACCAACAATAACCAAAACAAGGGTGGAAGCAGGGCGCTCGCGTTATTATGAATAAGCGCGCTGAGATGATGTCCCCTCACGTGGCCCCCCCAAGCCCTCACCCCTCAAACAGAAAAGCTTCTACCAGCTGACGACCCCAGCCACAGCAGAGCCCCTCGGGGAGCAAAAACAAAAGACGGCTCACCCCTGGGATGCCGGGGCATTTGGATATGAGAGGAGAGATCAAAAGGAGAAAATTACTGATTTCTATCTCCTGCAACATGCTTTGTTTTTCCCTTTTTCTGTGAGCTGGGTGATGCTAACGGAAGGAGCAGAGGTCACTGGGGCTCAAATGTGCAGTTTTTTTCCATAAAAAACCCACATATGTGATATGTCACCACTGACCAAAAGCACCGCTTTTGATTAGTGATGATAAACCATTGGCGGAGAGTAAAAGGTGAAAAAGTAATGTGTAAACAACCTTAAAAGAGGGAAAAAAATTAAAGAACACTTTTCAGCTACTTAGATTTGTACTTTACACAGCTTTCAATGTAGCTTTGTGACAAAAACGGCAACTTAAAAAGGGAGGAAAGGTCAAATTTTTAATTTTCTTTAACAGTAAAGCTGGTAAAAGATAAAACACCTGTTAGATTCATGCGGGGAAAAGAAACAGGAAAGAGGAAAAGCAAATTAGAAAGTAACAAAACAAGGATGGAAAAGCTGAGGAGGATTTCAGAGGTCAGTAAAAATGAAGTTACAGCTCACAAATGCTACTAGTTTTTAATTAAAATTAAAAAAATAATGCAGTACACTAGGTTGGAGAAGATGGGTAAATTGCCAAAATGTCAAAACTTTAATAGGTTGGAGTGTATAAAGATTGAGCTCTTTGAAAATTAAAAAAAAACTTTAAAACATTAAAGGTATGACTGAATCATGGGTAAAAAAATAGCAGTTTCATTTGGAGAAATGACAATTGGAGAAAACCTAAACTTTGCCTTCGAAGCTTCCATTTCTTCCATTTTTATAATTCACAAACTTTTAAAACCATAAAAAAACTCTATAAAGGCTTTATTAATGAATGAAGTGGTATATCTATGAGAGTTTATTCTCGTAAATGTACAACTTTAGGGCCACCATAAAAAATTACTATAATATTATGAGTTTAGCGATATTCTCGCACTTCCAATAATTTCTTATTCCAACTACACCAAGTCTGTGTAAGGCTTACGTCTGAAGAGGACCAAATTCTGGCATATTTTCAATGTTTTTATGCTAATAATAATTTGATTTTGAGTCGCCATAAGGTTATTATTTTGTTTTTTTTTAATCTGGAAATAAAGCTTCACTAAAACACTACGTCTGTCATCTTCCGACATGGCTCTGATAATCATGACAACTCTGGTGTCTTTTCTCGGAAATTAATGACTTTTTCCCCGTAAACGTACCCATCTTACAGTCTTAAATTTACGAGAATTGAAATAATAAATGAAAGACTTTTAAAATTGTAAATCTACAACTTTATTCTTGCAATTTAACAGTTATGACTTTTTTCTCTTAAATTTACAACTTTAAAATTGTAACTTTTTTTCTCTTTCATTTTTAAATTGGCCATAATACTCCATTATACCATTGAGATCTTATAGTATACTGTAAAATATTACTAGAGGAGAGTTTTTTGAAAACAAAGTATAGAAAAGAGCAAAAGAAAAAAAAAACTTGGGAATAAAAAAAAACATCTTGTGTTAAAGACTCTGCAGACAACATCAAGTGCATCATAAAGTTTTAAAAACAGATTTGTTTCTAAATTTCAAACAAATGTGTGAAACTAACCAAAGTGTTTTTATGTTTCAGTGTCACACAACAGACTCCCTACCCTTAAAAACAAAGTATCAGGTAATAGGTTCTGTAATGACAGAGAAAGCAGTTGAAATCCTACACCAAAGCACGACCACTACAACACTGCGACTGTTTTAGGAAAAGTAAGGCTGCTGTAAACTGAGTAAAATAATTTTTATACCATGCCTTAAGGTGTGCAAAATTATGATATGAACACTTTATCTTCATAGTTCGTTAAAGTTCCACTAGTAAATTCCATGCCACCTATTTTTCTTGTTGCTACTGTCAAGTCTTCCATTATTTCTCAGTAACAGACTACCAGGATACTGTCATTTAAAGTGTGTTTAGTTTCTTCAAACTGAAGCATCCAACAAAGTTTACCCTTAAAGCAGCTGGTGACATAAAAATGTTATATTTAAATGAAAAGACGGGAACAAAAAAATAAAAAAATGCCAGGAAGAATGCTACTCTTTGATCATGTCCTCTGAAAGTTGGAACAATCACTGTGACATCGCCGAACAGGTCAGGAATTCCCTGCAAGTTTCAGACAGCAGTCTTTCATGAAGGAACAGTGTTTGGCTAAATTCTTTCTCTCTCGAGTTTCTGTGGTGAGATACCAACACCCTTCTCCAGAATCCCAGAATTATGAAAGTTTTTTAAGCTACCTGAAACCTGAAAGAGGAAAGTTACATGACAAACGTATGTAACACCATCTCTTAGGAAACTGGTTAAAAGTAATACTAAAAGCAATACTAAAAATCAAAAGTGCACACCTCAAGGAGCTTTTACTTATATTAGTTTATTTCTTTAAGACTCGCTCCAACCAATATCATGTTTTTTGTATTTTAACATGTTCTTGTAGCATTTTTCTCATTATTCTTTATTCAAATGGTGGTGAAACAGGTGCAGATTTAAAAAAACACAATTTGAAAAAGCTATTGACTAAAATGGGTGGGCCAAAGTCAAAAAGATAAATTAATATTTTTATTTTCCTCATCTGAGCCGGCATCTAGCTCAGAACTGTACGGCTGCAATATTGCTGGCCATTTTTGTTGCACCGCTAATGTTAGTTTGTGATTGTAAGGAGCTGTAAGCTAGCTGGAGAGTGTGTAAACGACGGGATAATTGGATATCAGCCGAGGCTTACATCTGAATCCAACCGTCCCACCCACAACTCAGACGCGAATTTCTGATCAGCTCCTGCCGCTCTGTAGAAACTATATCCTAGAAAATGACAAGTATTTTGATTTTAGCGTAAAACAACAACTATTTTTAAAAGACCACTAGGAATGATTTAAAATAGAAAATAAATCATTGGAGTGGGACTTTAAAAAACAAAACAATAAAGAACATTTAAAAAGAAATAAACTCACGAATATAACATAGCAGATCTTAAAAGAAAAACGTCAAAGGAATTTCATGATAAGGGTATTCAAAATGGCCACTCAAAATCAAAGCTGCTACTATGAAGGTTATTTTCAAAAATCCAACTTCATTGCTTCAGGGTGTTTTTAGATTGACGTGACTTCACCGTTTTCTCCTCCTTACATTTCAAAATCTGAATATGAGGATATTTTTTTGCTTCTTGATTCAAAAGAAATGAAAAAGCACAGCTGTTCATAAATAAAATGCCTTCTTGGTTACGTGACCTCCACGAAAACAGTTGTTCCTGATTCACTGTTTGTTGTAACAGACTTGTCAGATGTAAAACACGGCAGCGTTTCGTGCTGATTATTGCTCTGACAAGCGTTTGTGACCTCTAAGAGCTCTTCTATTGATATTCTGCCAACTGTAATCAAAGACTCACAGAGACTCCATACATATGTTTAAATGGAGCTCATTTATCCAATGACAACTGCATAACTCACCCCAACAGAAGCAACGACGCCAACGACCACATTAGGTAACTCTTCAGACATGAATCTTCACTCTCTCCTGACCTCACAGGCTCCCGTTTCTGGCCGTTACAAGCTCACAGAGTCAGTGGACACACACAAACACACACGAACCAAACAGCCACACAAAACATTTCTTCCACTTCCTTCTCCTAAAGTGGTTCAAACAGACCAGAAGGATTTTTATCTAAATTGTCTTTTTCCTGAACCTCAAAGTAGTCCTGCAGCTTTCCTGCATTCATAGTTCCTTATTCCTCGGACCTTGACTTCTGGGAGGGTTTTGGTGCTGCTTGGATTCATTTTTAACTTTTGTGCTCAACTTTGTGAACAACACAAGCAAAAACTCAGCTCAGTAACCAGTCGAGCGGGACACACAATTCTGCGGACCCTTGGCAAAAAACAGTCCTCCTCCATAACCACGTTTTCTCAGGCTGGAAAAACACTCAAGGTCGTCCAGCTGCGACGTCCAATAAGCAGCTCTAGTATGACTGATAAGAAGCTGCAGAGCACACGTCACCAGCTTTATTTTCCTACAGGAGATTAGCGTTTCCTTGGTATTCAAAGTTGAAGATAATATTCAACTTTAAACTAAAAGGAGATAACTCATTTGAGTTAGCTGGATGATGTCACTGTTCTTGCTCATTACATCAAGAAACTGCCCAAGTTCAAAGTTACATTTGTTACTCATTAAGCAGATCCAAGAGTTTTAAAATGCTGACATAGTACTGTGACTAAGGATTATTTTTATAACAGATATATTGTCCCATCTTGTCCACATTTAAGTCGTATTCTATGGTTGAGGACGGGCATTTCCAAAGTCCGGCTTGTGGGTCAAATTCACAGTAATTTGAGTAAAGATATATTCAGATATACGTCTGTTTTATGTGAAGAAATGAAAAATATCTCACTAAAATAAGATTTTGAATAAATAGTTCACTTTCATTTAAAGTCCCACTCTAAATATATTTTTATCTATTATAAAACTGTTCCTAGTGGTCTTTTAATTACAATTATGAAGTTTTTAGCCAAAATTGTTAAGCCTGTGTCGTTTTTTTAAGACATATTTTCTGCAGCACAGCAGAAGCTCATTAGAAATTCGCCTCTGGGTTGTGGACAGGAATGTTGGCACAGAAGTTAGTCCCCCCTAATTTTCCCATCATCCCTTCGTTTACACTCTCTCCTGCTAGCTTATAGCACCTCACAAGCCCAAGCTAATATTAACGTAGCAAAAAATAAATTTTAAAAAGGCGAAAAATATCAAAGCTATCCAGGCGTACAATTTTAAGCCAGATGGAACCTCAGACGAGGAAAATGACGACGTTAATGGATCCATTTGTCTACAAGTGGATGCAATGAAAAACTTTGCATGAAGTTTGGATACCCCTGATTTAGGGATTCTAGGAAAACAATGGAAATGTTCAGGAATACGCTTTATTTTGTTTATTCAACTTGAACAAATTATGTCAATGATATTCTGTGGTGAAGTGAAACCTCTGTGTTAAATCTGAAATAAGGTCAAAGCTTTCACTGCCCTCCTTGTTTACATATAATTTTCATCCTGCTCCACGAAAGCATGAATCATTTCCCTAAAGCCAGCAACCCAAACCTAGTGTCACAACATCCCACCAACAATCTCCACATTCTTCTCTCCAGACTTTCTTCTCGTGTTGTGAGACGTCCTTGCTCCGTCAGCAATCTCAGTCTAACCTCTGCCTATCCTAATGCAGACTGAGATAAAAGAGGTTACGTTTCAGCGTGAGGATTAGGTAACAGCCAGACTTATCTAGTTCAACTCATATTGCTTGTAACCTTGACAGCAAGTGTTTGTTTCGGCCAGGCTTAGTTGCCCCGGTAGCCAGGAGGTGTTCTATGCACCATATTAAAATCGTGAAGCGCAGAGAGAACAAGGTTAGACTTTCCATAACGCCTTAAAGTTAGACTCAAGTGGGACTCACCGCGTTCAGCTCCCCTTTGAGGCGGTGCGTCTGCTCGCTGTGCTCCAGCTGAGCTCGACTCTTGTCCTTCTCGGCCTCGCTAAGCGCCTGGTTAAGTCGCTCCACCTGGGCATTCAGATCCCTCACATCCCTCTCCAGATCCCCCACCTGGCTCTCCCACTGGGACTGGCAGCCCTCCAGCTTCAACTGCAGCTCATGCCGTCCCTGCTCCAGCTCCTGAACGCAAGTAGAGAGGAATAACGGGACAGGATCAGTTAAAACATCTCAATACTTCCGAGAAATCCCGACATCTTGTAAAAGGTGAATCTGACTGAATCAAAATTTACAAATTCTAACAAAGTTAAGCATCAAATCCGTTTTAAAGTAAATAAAACAGAATAGGCATTGAGAAACAGTGATCTTTTTTGCTACGTTAATGTTAGCTTGGCACACAACAGTTAGTTGTTTCTCAATGTACAAAATAATGAGAAAAAAAACTTTCAAATAATTGACTTAAAAATACATTTGAATTAGCCTATTCCCTTTCATGAATTCCACCTTACTGTCCTCGTTTCTTAGAGTTAAAAACATGAATTCGACCATCACTATCTGTGAGACGGACGTTATTTAGTCTGTGACAGAGACAAAGCACATTAAGAGGAACACAGGTGCTGTGCAGGATGCAGCAAAATACCCAGCAAAAAGTAAATTAGATCCATTGTAGGTTGCTAACAGATTGGATTCAAGCATTAGGAGATTTCAAAAAGCATGTGTGTGATCTTTGTGGAATGTGTTTGCTTGTGTTTTCCTCCCCCGTCCCTGTGTAGCAATGGAGTATTCCAACATTTAGAAAGATATTAAATAAATGTCTTTATCATTTAAATGTCTTAGTTCATCTTTCGGCATACCCCCATCAGGTGTTGCCCTGGCAAATCAGCTTTCACTGATCTGCACATTCAGTGTTTTTATGCCAGATGCTCTACCTGACACAACCCTTTATTTTATTTTATCCAGGCTGGGAAGCGACACAGGGAGACCCAAGCTTGGGCCCCCCTTGTGGCTATATAGTTGGGCAGTAGCGTGAAGGGTCTTGCCTTGGGGACCCACACAGGATTCAGCTCATCACGGCCTGATTTGCCAGTATGAATTTAAAATGTGAAATCACATGGGATTTCTCTTTTTAAATTCATTACCAAACCCTTGAATTCTTGACATTGTCTAAAAGTACACAGTAAAGAAGTTATTCAATGAGTGTGTTTTAATAGAAATGATTAGCTATTTGGGGGGGGACCCATTTTGTTGTTCGCCTGGGGCCCCCAAATAGCAAAGTCCGCCCCTGGTGTTTGAAGTAGGTTTGTGGAGCCTCTTCTCAGAGACTAAAGAACAAAAAAGGAGTCCAGATCTTAAAAGTAAATTAATTTAATTCATTCTGTGCTTTTAAAATTAAGTGTTTTAATCTCTTACAAATGCAAAACCAAAAAACGCGTTTCCAAGCAAATGAAAAGATAAAACCACGCGAGGGAACTGTCCCCACAAAACGCAAGTATTCTCCAAAACTTTTCACACAGTCACATCTGTGACTATCGTTCCTAATTAACATCCGACATTCTACATGTACATCTATTAATGCGGATTACTAATGAACCCGTGTGTAAACGAGTTTACCTCCAGCTTGTCTGCGTACTGTCCGTGCAGCTTGTCGTTCCGCTCTTTGAGCTGACGGTTTTCCAGCAGCAATGCCTTTCCCAGCTGCGCTGCCAAAATAACCTCTTCCTCCTTTTGTTTCAAAGCAGCCACCAGTTCAGCGGGGTCTTGATAGTCTGTCATTTCCTCCACTCCGTAGTCGAAGTAGAAGTCGTCCTCCATGTCCATTCCTTTGGGCTGGAAGTTCCAGTCCTGCAGCTGATCCATAACTATCTAATTTTCTTCTCTAAAAAGGAAATGAAACACGCACACAAAATAACCTCTCCAGACACCGGTATGGGGCTTTTCAAGCTACCATGACACCTGTGATCTGTCTGTGTGACAGTGGATCTGTGTCTTCTGCTTTGAGGGAGTGTGCTTTTGTCACCTGAGCCAGCCTGCTCCCCCACCTGTCCTCATCCGGGACTCTTAAGCCATGCGTCATCATGGAAACCATCGAGCACCAGTGGGATTACGCACCCTTTTTTATTCAAGTTTTATGTTCCAAAGACGAAATGTCTCCAAATATCATCAGTAAAGATCAGTTGACATTGATGAGGAGATTGTTAAAGTCCCTCTCTAATCATATTTTGATCTAAAATTGTTCCCAGTTGTTTTTTTTAGTAATGATTGTATAGTTTTTAGCCAGAAACAAAAAAAAAAAAAAAAAAAGAAAAAGAAAAAAAAACAGTGTCGTTTTTGTCTACAGAGCATCACCAGTTCATTAGAAAGAGTTGTGGGCTGGACCATTGGCGCGGAAGTAAGCCTCAGCTAATATCCCTTTGAATTTTGCGAAGACGTGACCATACTGTCTGGTAGAATGTTTTAATAATGTTCCCTTTGTATTATTTTGATGTGGACAAACAACAGTGGACTGAACTTTATGAAGCTAAAATGTGAATGGATCTGTCATTAATTCTTGTTTACTTGTTTGTTTCTACACATATTTAATTTATGCTTGATTATTTTGCAAGAAATACAAGGAATCTGAAATACTTCACCTGCACTGTTCAGTACCAGGTATTTATCTCGGAGTCACACTGGTTGGATTTTTTTTTTTTTTTTTTTTTTTTTTGCTCAAGGTGACCTGGATAGATTTTAGATCAGTGAATTGGATCGAATCAGATCATTGAAAGTGAACAAACATCATTTATGAATCGAATCATCAACAGAAATGTTGATATGAATTGAATCGTTGAAATTAGTTGCTACACCCCTATTGTTTACTAGTGTGCAATTTTTAAACAGTGTATAAATAGGTGTATACAGGTACAGCCCAGCTTTAAAGTTCAGTCCCTGATTTTTTTTGCCTTCACTTTGATAAGCTTTGAATCCTCGGTTTGGTATAAGTGCATCCATGACCCCTTGTGGAGAGAGTTGAGTAATTTTATCTCTCTTCCTTGGTCTGTCTTTGTTTGGCCAAGTGAAAGTAAATGTACATGTGTGCCAATGAGTCTGAATTGTTTCGTTTTATGATTTGACAGAAAGAAAAAATATAAAACTGTTAATATTTATTGCAATCTAGAAAGCTCAAGAGAAATGTTATTAGGATAGTTTACAGTTACTACAAATGAAAAAAAAAACTCAATAGGTTTTCTGCTGTTTGAAAAAGCACACATTTTAACTATAGGCCTCCAATTTAGTATTTAATTTTTAAAAATATTTTTATATTATGTGTATTTTTTATTCTACAATCCGGTTTTTTAACGTGTAGTTTCCTCAGAAAATATGAAGACACCTCCGGCCAGCAGGGGGCGGTATGACGCATTGGCTTCGAACATAGAAAGCAGGAAGTACACACTGTAAACACCATGGTAAACACTCCTTAACTCGACCGACTAGGCTGCGTCTTACATTATTTCGCTATCGTTTCTCCTATGGAGAGGACCCTAGAGACCATTTCTGCAATTAAGGCTCTCGGGTAAAGATTTTCTTTTTGTCGCCTTTCCCGTGTTGTAATTTAATGTTTGCTGTTACTACTTCCCCGAGGAAAATAAAAAAGTTTGCCTTATTAACCAAACATTTGAAATAATTAAGTAAAGGTTACGAAAAAATAATGCATTAAAAAAAAAAAAAGAAGAAAGATGAGACTTTTATTAGAAAATATAGTCAACGAATACAGGGCGAAAGATAACGTCGCCAGGTAAGCTAGCAAGCTATTGACTTTTGAACAGGCTTGACACTTTAATTGGAGCTCCAGCCTCGACTGTTGAAGGAAGGCGTGTCCACATCTGATTCTGCGGATCGCTTAACCACAAAAAGAACCCCCAAATACAGCAGGGTTTGGCAAGATGGAAAATGGTAGTGATAGACAGGAACTCTGCAATCAGCAGCATGTCTTACAAAGTGAGTCAATATATATTCAAGTCAAATCCAGCAAATCCAGAATATCAGCATCCCTGCCACAAGGAAGCAGTTCCAAATAATACAATCAGGAGAAGCAATTTGGCATTTAAGGATAGAAATGGGTGCAGGGGAGAAATCTGCAACTCCTCTGGTGTAGAGTGAATTTTTAAAAAGTAACTTGGTCAACTCTGTTTGGGAATCAAGACTCTTCAGATTTGCATCTGTCTGGGGAAAAACAGGGTTTGTTACCGGCTGAGTGGCCTTGTGGTAGAGTGTCTGCCCTGAGGCTTGGAGTTGTGAGTTCAAATCTATGACCATGACAAACCAAAGACTTTGAAAATGGGACCCAATGCGTACCTGTTTGTCACTCACCATTAAGAGGTTGGTTTGGTGGGTTTAACCACAGAGTGTGGATGTGTCTGCAGCTCATTGCTCCTCCAGGGGATGGATCAAATGTGGAGAGCAATGCATTAGATTATTTGTTTATCTTTTTTGGGTGAAAATTTACTAAACTGGACTAAAGAGTGTACCTAAATCCTGGAGAAGAGCAGAGGGAATCTATATGACGAAAAATGAGAGCATTCAAGCCCCATTTTGCTCTTGAACATGAAAGCCAAGAACTTCCTTAGGATAAAAACTATGTGGTTACCTGGAAAGCAAAAAGCATGTTGATACATTCATTCTAAAAGCTGGAAATTCATAGAGTGAATCTACGCTCTGTAGTAATGGCCTATAAAAGATAAAACAAGAACAAGGTTCTTGTTGCTATTCCTAATAAGTTTGGCTGGAGGCATAAAGCTCAGTTTATCATGACTCTTATTTTTTTTATCGTATCTGAATTTTAATTAATTAATTCTATTTAATTAACTATTTAATTCTATTAGTTTAATTTATTTCTTTTTCATTCTGCATGATAGTTAGTGCTTATCTTTCCTTGACATAAGTTGATTGCTCAATTAAACATTGATTGTAGAGAAGGTGTTCACCTGAAGATTTCTGTGATGGTCCTACAGAAACAGTTGTAAGCTTTCCTAGATTAGGAGGAATGATTGTTTACACTTGAGTTATTGCGAGACCCTACAGATATATGACAGCACGGCCTGATGGTTTGTCCAAATGATTTAGACGGATACCAGACTTGTGATGAAATGGTCGTCCTTTTATTTTACTTCCTGCTACTTTAGCTTGTGTATCTTCTAAACACAGATTGTCGTGTAGGCTTTAAACACTACAGTCATAGAGGCTTTGCAGTGTTTGTAGACTGTTGTTGGCATGCTAGCCAGCTAAGTTTATCGGTTCCCTCACTTCCTGTTTAGGTACCCCGGGAGCTCCTGCCTCTCCATATGCAGGTGCGATGAACTTCCCTGCCCACTGCTCACCTGGCTGTCCGCTGAGCTCAGGACTGTCTGTCCAGAGCTTAAAGGTCAGATGAAAACTCTGCATGTACATTCACTGCACATTCTCTAATGGAAGCATTTAAATTATTATTTTTTTTAATGTTTTAGTCATTGTTTTTGTTATTCCTCTATTGTGTGTTTATGTTCCAATGCTGCATACAAAGCGTCAGTTTTGGACAAACTTTTTAATATGCCAACAGGTAGAATGGACTTGTTTTTGAAAAGTTTACTCAATCTGTAGGTTATAGTTATCAATAAGTAATTGATTTGAAAGCCATTGAAAGAGCCATTAGTATTTGAAAAAATCAACCCCTCACACAACTCTCAAAAAATGTAAACTTAATTTTACTTTTATAAGATTATTCATTTATTATCCTGCAGAGAAGAAATTCAGCAAAATTAGTTTAATAATATTTGTTTTCTTTGAACAAATATTACAAAAATCTTCAACGGTAAATAATTATTTTTGTTTTGTTGAAGACTCAGACAGCACAGGTGATTTGTTGTTGGTGGGAGAGCTTCGGGAGTTGCTTTCAAACATGCAGTCACCTCTCGCTGGACTGGCCTCTGATGTGCTTGACCCCTCCATCCTTAGCCATGTCACAGGTGAGTTATATAGCCTCTGTTTTTGCTATTAAAAAAAAAAGCATTTTTCCTCAATTTGATAAAACTGTAACTTTATCATAAAACCCTACAGAGTTTCTTGTGTCAGAACTGCAAGCAGCTCACATAAACAAGCATAAAGAGTTACATCCAGGAGAAAATCCTGTAGAGGAGTCAGAGAAAGAGCAACGAGTGACAAATGACCATAAGTCTATTCAGGCGTGTGCAGAAGATGATGATTCAGATGCACAAATAAAGATGGCAGAAATGCAGGCTGAGTGGATATTAATAATGCACACCCTTGGATTAGATGCCTCTTTTCAGTTTGAAGATGTGCAAAATGAGGTAAGCCTTAAAAAATCATAAATAATGCCTACAAAAAAAGCATGTAAAATATTTAAAAATGTGTTTTTGATGCAGCTGAAGTCAAGACTGGCCTGTTTGCCTGGTGGAGAAATGACAACCCCTCTGTTAAACAGCAGTCTCAGCTCAGAGCAGTGGGTACGTTTGCACATCCCTTTTCCCTTTATTTAACAAAGCATGTGACACTAACACTGGTCTGTACTTCTTCTTAATTCCTGTCCTGAAGATTCAAGTGGAAAAAATGAATCAAACTATGTTGAAGGATTATCAGCGTCGACGACAAATGATGATCAAAAGATTTCAGGTTACGCTCGAGTCATTTGCTTGGGGAGAAAAACGGGAGGTAAGCAGAAAAATCCCTGCAAACGCCACAAGAGGGCTGGTAAAACATGTCACTTAGAAGATATATAGTTACCCTGGAAGAAATCATGATTTCTTGGTCATTTTTTTCAAACAACATGAATGGAAAGACGAACACTTTTTTTCCTACTCATAGTTAGTGGTTGGATGAATCAATTTACCGTCAAAAATCCTGTTTACCCTTTTTAAATCATAACGGCTACAGAAACTTCTCAATGATTTTAAACTTATGAGCACAATTTTAAGTCAGTTTTCAATGTGCAGAAGGAATGACAGTTTGATTCTTGATTTATTCATTTGGTTTAATCTGTAGGCAATAAAATGAGCTGCAAAACGCATTGCTCTTGATGATATGGACAAAAATTGAGCCATTTATAATTGAAATGTTCATCAAATAACAAAACCAGTTTGTTCATCCTTGCTCATCATCTGTCTGCTCATTATTGCTGCTGCAGCTTTGTGTGGTATACTATAAGTTATAAACAAACATACTTGTATTTTATTAACAGGAAAATCGTGCAGCTCTGTCCTCTGTACCTCCTCTGGCATCCCTCTCTAAATCCTCCAAAGTGTCCCTTCCTCTTCTTCTGTCTGCCAGACAAGATCAATCCATGATCAAACCTGTCAGAGCAGGAACAAGCACTACAGTTTACAAGGTACAGCTTTGATAATATTTTATTTTATTATTTTTATTTTATTTCATTCCATTTCATTTCAGATGTTGATGGGCAGTGTACCGGACAGAGGTGGTCGGCCAGGGGAGATTGAGCCGCCCATGCCAACATGGGGGGAGCGAAGAACTCAAGGAAACAGATGGGGAAAGGGAAACAGACATCATCAGCACCAAAGAAAGAAGAAAGGAAAAAAAGAATAATTTCCTTTTCTTTAATGTCTGAATTGACAGTAAAAAAAAAAAAAAGATTTAAATTTGATTGAATATTAGTTATTATGAAAGGCTGCCTTTGTAATATCATCCTAATTGTTTTAAATGTATTTATAATTTAATATAAATCCCTGTTTGGATAGATTCTAATTTATTCTTATCACTACTACAAAATACTGCTGTTACAGTATGTTGTAGAAATGTGTTTCAAAGAAAGAATTAAACAACTTTATTTTAATTTACAAAAATAAACCTGAACTAAATCAATTGTTCTGATTCTTCAGTGCAACATTACTGAATTCACAAAAACAATGGAACAGGTAACAGGGAAGTTTCTTCTGAATCACTTTTGATTTACAAATAGGTTACAAAATCAAATAGTCATATTTTGCTTTAATGTTGTGTTTCTCAGTGTATCATGTAACATTTGAAAGATTTATATTGTTCCAGGAAAATAATTTAGAGGCAGATGGGTATTGATACATATCATTTAAAAAAATAGGAACTCTGCACTTTTCTGTTATAAACGAAGGGTAAATTTTGACCAATGTAGGGGATCTTCCTACTTAACATTTATAAAATATTTATTTAAATTGATGACATGTAAATTCAAGATTTAGCTTTACTTTATTAAAAACAGTCTTTTTAACAAGTGGAACTTGGCTTTAAAAAACCCTTAATGTTAGTTGAAATTATTTTATTCAGTATCACCATTAATACTTTGAAATAAAAACACGTGTGAATTAGCAATATAGTTTATTGAAAGAATAAATCCAAAGAACCAAAGGCATTAATTCAGATGAGTTGATAAACAAGAGTGTTTTATCTCTTATCATTGTTGTTAATTTTAGGGAAAAAAAAGTCATTTTTAAAATGCGAAAAAAAATAGTTTATTTTTCAAAAAGCGACACTTATTGATTAAAAAATATCCTAAAATAAAATTAGGTTACAAATAAACAGGGGGGGAATAACTATTTTGGTTCTGGAAAGCGTCTCAGAATAAAGTTACACAACTGTTTCAGTTAAACCGGAAGTTAGCCGGCAGACGAATGATGTAACACGTGGAAAGTTCCGGATGAACTAAAGGTCGACATAAAACTGACAAACGGCGCTGCAGTCCCAGATCATCGCGGCGGTTTTTCATCAAACGTATAGTGGTACTCACTTAATTCTTAATTATGCCCAGAGGAAGCAGAAGCCGGACATCAAGGATGCCCGCACCAGCCAGGTAACGAATTATGTTTCACAACTTTGATTAAAGGTGGTTATAATAATGTGCTGCGTGGTTTAGCTCAGGCTAATGCTAATGGTGTTGGAGTGTCGTATGTCTGTGGGAGTCTGCCAGTAGACTAGAGGATTATTTTAACACAATCAGTATCTTACAATGTCCAAATCTGGAAATAAAGACCTCGTTCTTGTTTTATTAGGATTGTTGAGGCAGAATAAGAGCTACTGGCAGATATAATAGAGGTCAAAGTGTCAAACTTACATCTTTGAAATTCACAATCTAAATTGTGCAATTACAACAAATCAGCAAAGTGAAACTCGTTGAGATGTTGTGCATTATTCCAAAGTATGAGATATTTAAACTGTTTCATCATCTTTACTCTATGAAAGTATCACTAAAATATTACACATTTTAGGTGAAAATTATAGTTTAGCACAAAACCTTGTAGTCCTGAGAAATGTGGGACTTTTGAAGGTTATGCTAACATAATTGGCTTGTTTACCCTTGTGTCTCAGTGATGTAACTGTCCAGACAAATCATCATGACCTTAAAAAACTCCAAGACGGAAACCCACAACATCCACTCTGATACCCAACTTAAAGGGCAAATGACCTCACGTTAGACCTGAACGTAGACCTGAATCAGTTCTTTAGTGTGATCATATGGACAACCGTTTAAAAAAGTTTCCTTTATCCTGTAAATGTACGGAAAATGTAAAATTTGACATTTAAACTCAAGTTTACGCTTTACAGCCGAGCACCACCATCCCCACCACCCATGGCAAGAGCTGCACCTCCTCCCTCCCATGCCCCTGTTCCAATGCAGGCTCCTCCATCCGCAGTGGGCGCACCGGCTGCTGCACCCAAGCAGCCGGGTATGTTTGCCCAGATGGCGACCACAGCTGCTGGCGTGGCAGTGGGCTCTGCAGTAGGACACACTATCGGTCACGCGTTGACTGGTGGGTTCGGTGGAGGAGGACACTCAGAACCGGCCAAGCCCGACATCACATACCAGGTAAGGAGAAGAGTATCTGCCAAAGGACAAGAATAGTATCAGTAAAGATTAGGTTGTCTAACTCTTGGCAATACCAGCCAGTTAGATCTCAGCTCTGACAGAAAAGAAAGATTCAATAAAATTGATCATTAAAATGTTGCTGCATCAGTTAAAATTTTAGTTCATACGTAGAGTTTTGAGCTAATGGTGTTACCTTGATTATTCACATGGTGTTCTTGTCAAATTGATTAACTACAATAGACAGTTTTTGACTAAAGTAAGATTACATGTAACTTGTCGTTTATGTTTTATCATTTCTAAAATTTCAAATATAGACCGGTGAGCCTTAGAAGTAAACCTTTCTTTCCAGTAACACACTTCTATATCTAATAGGTCCTGTTTTCTTCATTGAATTTCATTTCAAAACATGTTTACTCTAACTTGTTTTTTCATGTTTTCTGTAATCTTCCTTCTGTTTTTCAGGAGCAGCATCAGCAGCCACAATCTTACTACCAACAAGAGCCCCAGCAGCAGCAGCAGCAGCAGGTTTGCTCCTATGAGCTCAAACAATTCCTTGAGTGTGCACAGAACCAAAGCGACCTGAAGCTCTGTGAGGGATTCGGCGAAGTACTGAAACAATGCAGGTTTGCAAACGGTAAGTAAATGTTGCAAGGTATTTTTGATTTTTGTCGTTTTATATTTATATATATATATATATATATATATATATATATATATATATATATATCCTCTTCTTGTGGTAAATTGATCCTTTCGGCTTCCATTTTTGAATTTATTGGTATGCAATCTAAGGGAAGACTTTTTGTTTATTCTAACATTTATGAGTTCAAACTACTTTGACAGAATGTGTCTGAGGTGATGGGAATTTTACACTGGTTTCAGAAAACCAGTTTTACTTCTCGTGATGCAGCAAATTTAAAATGATTAAAAAAAAAAAAGTACATGTATCTCAACGAACTGTTTTCTTCTCCACAGGTCTATCATGAGGTGAAGACAAAGCGCTGCAGAGAGGAGAAAGTCACAAATGTTATCAAAGTTTTAGCAGAGTGTAATTATTAAGGGATCAATCAATAAAAAACGCTTTATTTAACATTTGAGTATCAAGCATCATTTGTGAAACGACTGCTGCAGAGCTTATAAATAATGTTTATATACTTTAGTGGTGTCATGTTTGTAATTATGGCGGGAGCTTGTGTTTCATCATCCGTGCTTTTAGTTTCTTCTCTGATTCTTCAGAAAGTGCAACATAAAACCTGTAGGAGCCACAAGTTTGCATTTTCTCAAAGTTTGATTGTACCAGTAAAACAAATAAAGACAATGAAACATCTAAGTGTGATTTATTTCTCTGCCTCTTCAATTCCACATTGCATTTTCAAACATTTCTATTTTTACCTGCAAGTTCTTAAAATAGAAACTAGGAGCTGTTACAACTCAGCAGTCCAGCAACTGTTGTGTCACTCCAGTCTGCTGAACACCACATGGAGCGCTGCGCGTGCAGCAACCTGTCTCTGAATGCTAAAGGTGAGAAAAGGGACCCTCTTCTTACAGCATGGATCTCCGTTTGTGTCATGTTGGTTCGCTTTGGCTGCCTGAGAAGCAGCTATGTATTTTTGGCGTTTGACATTAAAGCTCATCTTATACAACGTGGAAGCAGCGGTCGGAGCGGACCAAACTGGTTTTACTCTGCATAGCGATCTTGGTTTAAGGATGAAAGACATAATCACGAACGGTGAGTGTTTTAATGTGTTGCTTTGCTAAAAATGTAAATTGTAGCGAGTGGCCTTTAGTTACCATGCGAGTATGATAATATATCTAGCGCAAGTACTATGGAAAAGTAATTAGTGGTGAGAAAAAAAAGCTTTAATCCGATCCAAGTGACAAACTTAAGAGTATTGTATGGGGATCAGTCCTTGGACCAAATGGGCTGAAATAAATTAAAATGCTATTTGACATAATTAACACTTATATGTAAAAGAAATTTAAATATAGAAAAGGGTGAAGAAACAAAAAAGCGTTTTGAAAGTGATGATCTTTGATAAAAGGGACAAACAAACACACTACTTTATAATGAAAATTAACCAAAGCAACAATGTTCATGAAATAATACTGAATTATAATATGAAACTTGATTGTTCTAGATTTGGAGGAAAGTTTAAAAATAAGTCATAATGTGAAGTTGATGCTTGAAGGTTTGTGCTTGACCATTTCAATTCAAAGCAGAAATTGAAGTTAGTCATAGTTAAACATTTGATTGTGTAAATGATCGACATGATGACACACATGAAGTGTGAGTGATCATATGATCTGAGTTGTGTTTGTGGTGTTTGTTCCTGCAGCAGCCTTTTGCGAGCTGTGAGAGGAGAGCAGTTGTGCACATTTGGCGGTGAAGCTTCATCACTCCATCATGACCAAAGAGGAGGAAATCCCAGACTGGGTTGGAGCCAAGGAGTTCTATGACAAATATGAGCCTAAGGAGATCCTGGGCAGGTAATTAGACCTCAACACCAGAACAAAGATGAGCCGCTAAAAGCATTTATTCACTCACTCTCCATGTGGGGTGTGCTCCTTTTGTCCAAAGAGTTGGAGCAAGAGGAAAGTTCTTCTTGTTCTCAACTTTTCACTTAAATATTCGATGTCATTGCTGCTGTTCAACAGCATTTTTAAAAGGTTCTTTTGAGTTTCCAGCTTTACATCATGACAGTTTGACTTTAAAATGTAAACAGCTCTGCAAAAAGCAAAGGGGAGTTCATCTGAAAAGAGCTGATGGCAAAAAAAATCTTGAGCATTATGTTGTTGGTCTACAAAAAGGCAATTACCAGAAGATGGCGTTAGTGCCTTAAGTGGAAGAACGGGTTGAGGCGATGCACAGCATTTATCATATGGAGCAATTGACATCCTCATGGTGGTTGGAACTTGATCAGTTTAATTCTATTTAAACAGGATGGCTGCAATACATTAGACAAACCAGATCTGACTTTATAGAGAGAGAGATCTGATGGTCTTCATCATGATAGATAACAGCAAGGACTCACACCTCAGTTCTAAGCTACGCTGTTGCTGCATATTTCATTTTTGTACATGTAGACCAATCATCCTTAGAAGGGTCTTCATATTTTTCCCTTCCGTTTGTGAAAAACTGTCTTTGTAAAATGTAACGAAGGAGCCCCACGTTTCCTGAAAGCCTAATAAAAAAGAAAAGGGGAGGGGATAAAAAGAAAAGGGAACAGGCTTCCCTGGTTTCCCTCAGGTTTCCAAGAAGTGAGCATCGTTGTCATTCCTCACCAGCTCCCACATGCCAGCGCTCTTTTGTTAGGTTAACAGTTAATGCTGCTTGTACAGCAAATGCCGGCAGGATTTGGAGCTGAACTCTAAAAGAAGAATAGCTGTTTCCTGATGTGTTACATCATTTTCTAGCATCTTGTTTTCTTATCTTTGTTTCGATGAGTTCCATGAATGTCCAGAAAAGTCTAGAAATTTACAAAATCAACATACCATACTGTAGAACAAAATAGTTTGCCATATGTAGTATAAATTGTTCAAATAAATCAGGCTTTTAGTAGCATGTAACATATATGTAGGATTAATCGATTGCACAGGTGAGTGCCTCTGTATAAAACAACTACAGGTAAAGTGATGTAATTCAAAGGGAGGAAGGTTTGCAGTTCTTAGCAATAAGAAATACAAAAAAAAGTATTTTACTGCTACAAACACAAGATCAGTATTTGTCTTTACTTTATGCTCTGCAACTACTGCTAATTTATACAGTATTTTCTGCTCCTTTTCTGTGAACTTTTAACCTTATCTGCTCTTATTCCTTGACCTTGGTTTGCTGTTCTCCTGGTCAGGGGAGTCAGTAGTGTGGTCCGCCGCTGTTTAGACAAGCAGGCGTCTCAGGAGTATGCGGTGAAGATCATCGACATCACCCCCTCTGACAAGATGACCACGCAGCAGATCGAGGAGATCCGAGAGGCCACGGTGAAGGAGATTGACATCCTGAAGAAGGTCTGCGGGCAGGAAAACATTGGTAAGCTCATGTGTTCACCTTCAACTGTCCATTCTACACTTTTTGCCCTTTTGTTCAATAAATTCTCATTTTTTTAGTACAGCTCAAGGACAGTTATGAGTCAAAGTCCTTTTACTTCCTGGTTTTTGACCTGTAAGTATAGGTTTAACATGACAGTGTGAACTTAAATGCTCCAACGATGAACACTTTTCTTTTCATCTCCCCAGGATGAGAAAAGGGGAGCTTTTTGACTACCTCACAGAGAAAGTTACTCTGAGTGAGAAGGAAACCAGGTCTGTCCGAGTTCTCAAAAAGACAGACTTTTTTTTAACAACCTTGATTATTTATTGTGTTTTTCTTGTTTTAGAAAGATCATGCGAGCTTTGCTGGAAGTGGTCCAGTTTCTTCACGCCCAGAACATTGTTCACAGAGACCTCAAGCCTGAGAACATCCTTCTAGATGACAACATGAACATCAAGCTCACAGATTTTGGATTTGCCGTCCAAATTGAGCCAGGACAGACGCTCAGAGGTGAGCTTTGTTGAAACAAACAAAAAAAAAAAATCTGTAATTCAACTGGATCAGAGGTCATTCAAAATATAATTGGTTCATTAAAAGGTTACTGAGCAAAAGAAAAGAAGAATTAAATGGAATTCAGAGCGTGCTCTGGTCTGAGGGCGTGAACGATGTGCCCTTTGCAGCCCGCAGTGTTCTCGTGTTCCCGGTGTTCTCGTCAGTACACCAGCTGTTGGCGGTCAGCGGAGAATCTGGATCTGATTGCACAACACGCTTCCTGCCATGAGCGCCACAGGACACTCCGATCTGATAGCTACTATGCTTGCAGGGCACTGACCTTTAAAGCAGACTTCTCAGAAAGCATCAGATCATTGGCAGCAGGAGCTGGCAAGTCAACTGTCACATGAACCTGTGCCCGTCTCATGGACTGTGTTGTACTTGTATGAAAATTGTCATTTGGCTGCTCTGCAAAGACACTCTGACATTCTGAAAGGTGTCATCATCATCATCAGCAGCAGCAGCAGCATTTTCATGTTTAAAGCACATCCAGGTTATTGTTCCTCTTGGTCTTTTTTTTTTTTCTTCCTGCCGTTACCTTCATCTTCAAGTTAGTTTTAAGTAGTTCTTAATAGCTTTAAGGTGGATTTAAGTTGTACTATTTTATAAGAGCTTTTATAATTCCAGAAACGTATGCTGAATTTCAATTTTTCTGTGAAATAACTTTGTTTCAGTTAAATCCTCTGCACGCTACAAACTTGATGATTCCTCAATTTGGTACTGTCTTATCCTCGATGGTCACTTTATAAGGGAAATCTGCCCAACTGCTTGCTTAACGCAAATTTCTAATTAGCCAATCACATGGCAGCAAATCGATGCATTTAGCAATTGTAGACTCGGTCACTGAGTTCACTGGACTCGAATGGCCTCCACAGTCACCAGATCTCAACCCCATTAGAACACCTTGGGATGTGGTGGAACGGGAGATTGGCATCATGGACGTGCAGCCGACAAATCTGCAGCAACTGAGTGACTAAACTCTCTGAGGAATGTTTCCAGTACATAGTTGAATCTATCCCCAAGGATTAAGACAGTTCTGAAGGCAAAAAGGGTCCAAGCCGGTACTAGGAAGGTGTACCTAAGGAAGTGACCAGTGAATGTACAGTGATATAGTTATATTCTTATACACTTCTACTTGTGGTGTTGAAAACTTGTCATAAATCTGTCTCTATTTTAGAGGTATAATGTAAATACTTCAGTAACTTTACCAATTTAAAAAACTACTTCAGATAAAACAGGCTGCATAAACCATAGATGGACTATAAATATTGCTATTTGAGAGCTTTATTTTTAAAGCACCAACTTGTCTTTTATTAGTATCATTTGTTCTTTGAAATGTTTTTTATTCGTGATTGGAGCAGTTTCAATGATTTGATGCCTGGTATCTTGCAGGTTTGTAGCTTTTCCTGAAAATGAATACAACACAGTCTGGACATTGTCCTCTGTTTCATTTATTCCAGTTTTTCTTTCTCTAATGAACATCATTTGCATGAACAGCTCAATGTTTTACCAAAATATGTTATTGTCTTAAAAAAAAAACCTACTAATGCATGTTTGAATGTTCATCAAACGTTTAGGAAATGAGCCTCCTTTTGTAACAATAACTGATGGAGACTGCTTCCATGTGTCTGCGATGCAGAGGTGTACGGGACCCCCGTCTACCTCGCCCCTGAGATTATCGAGTGCTCCATGGATGCCAGTCACGCAGGATACGGGACAGCTGTGGACATGTGAGTGGACGTGGGTTTTCTCTACCATCCAAACATATGTCTTTGGTCAATTGCTGACTCTAAATTGCCCTTTGAGGTGAATGGGAGTTTGTGTTGTGCCCTGCAATGGACTGGTTAACCATTCAAGATGTACTCCACCTTCACCCAACAGTAGCTAGGATAGACTTTTGCAATCCTGTGACACCCCCCCTCCCCATAAGGGGGTTTGGAAAACATTCATATCTTTGTGATATATCTATTTTTTAAATTTTACAAAACAGTTTTTGCCCTGAAAAGAATCACTGATTCCCATAATTTGTTCGAATCATCTTCCATTTGCATTGTAGAAATAAAAAGCAAATATTTCAACAAGCTTTCAAATTCACCAACAAAAAATCTTTTAAGCTGAAAAATTACTTTTTTTTTTTTTATGAGTACTTTTTCCTGATCTAGTTCTAAATGTCGGACAAAAAGAATATTAGGACATTCCAAACCAAGCCCTCACCTGGTCTGTGTTTGCAGATGGAGTTCTGGTGTTGTCATGTACACGCTGCTCGCAGGCTCTCCACCCTTCTGGCACAGAAAACAGATGCTGATGCTGCGCATGATTTTAGCTGGAAACTACGACTTCTCTTCTCCCGAGTGGGAGGACCGTTCAGACACCGTCAAAGATTTGGTAGGTTTACGGTTTATATATGTAGACATACATATCACTTACTTTACACACATATGTGCATGTGGTTTCTCCACAGATCTCCCGCATGCTGGTGGTGGATCCAAGTAAGCGTTTTACTGCTGCTGATGCTCTCAACCACCCATTCTTCTCACAATATGTAGTAAACGAAGTCCGACAGTTTAGTCCGTACAGGCGATTTAAGGTGAGATTCCAGTGTAAACTAGTAAGTTCACGTAAAAAACGATAAATTCAGGGAAAATGGAGAATGATCCAGTTTGAGATAGAAAATCTTTGCTCCACAACTGCATGGAAAGAGTCTCAAATATTCAAGACGACAGTACAATGAACACATTTGCATTCACTTGCATCATTTCCTTTCTCCATCAGGTTATCTGCACAACAGTGCTCGCCACCATGCGCATCTACTGCAATTACCGCCGTGCCAAACCTGTCACCAAGGAGGTGATCCAGAGTGACCCATACGCCGTCAAGCCCATCCGAAAGCTCATCGACGCCTACGCATTTAAAATCTACGGCCACTGGGTCAAGAAGGGCCAAACACAGAACCGAGCAGCACTTTTTGAGAACACTCCAAAAGCCATTCTGCTGTCGTTAGCTGCTGAAGTGGACAAGCAGGCCTAAAGTTAGTAAACGGACTGGAACACAACTACAAAAACCTTTTAAAGAACTCAAATCGGAAAGAAATGAGCTTAATGTTGTATCCACATTTTTCTTAGCTCTGAAGCAAAACATATATATACCGGTATGGTGCTATAGTGGGTATGCTTGGATTTTTTGCTTGCCTCTTGCTCTTCTGTTCCACCAGCTGATAGTCAGAGAAATGTCCCTTTACTGCAAAAGAGAATGGCCTCAAAATAATATGTTGTGTTGTCTTAAGATATCTTTTCCCCATGTTGTTTTAGAGATGTAATTATTTTTCCTTTTGCCCTATGAATGTTATACCTGAAGTTTTGAACGTGTTCATGGGTTCAGGTGACCTGAATATCCAAAACAGCACAGAGTTCATAAGCATAATTCTGCAGGGTGAACTTTACAGCCCCAACAAAAATAAAACTTCACTTAAACCTGAGCACTTTTCTTGTTTTTATTTAAAATTTCTGTTAAATCTACATCATATTTTATTTTGCGGAATTGTGTTCCATCTTTTGTTAAAAGATTTAAATTAGACATTTAACAAACACAGTACCAGTTGTTGAATTTATGTTTGTTTATTTAAGTAGTTTTTAGAAGGAAAACATTCACAAACCACAGAACAAGATGTTCCTCATCAGCAGTCTGCATTCTGAACTGAACACAACAGCGTGGATGACTGACTACAAGCTAACACCTACCTAAAGGACTGCAGTGGGGGAGTGACATGCAGGCCAGATCTTGAGGGTGGAGAACGTTTTAATGTATTTGTGCTTAAGAAGAACAAAACTATAAACATTCAGGTGATTGAAGGGATACTGGAGAAGTTTGAGATGAACGAGCGCTGAGTGATTATCACAGATGACAGGAGCTGAGGGCTTTGGTCTTCTGTTGCTCTGAAAAATACCACAAACGAAAAGATTAAGTCAGAGAATCTGTACATCAATAAAACCCAAGAGTGACTGTGCCACACACTATTCTGTAAGAAATCTGTGGTCTAACATGTTTGTCTTTGGTCCCTACATGCTTCCCATAAAAACAAACCTATTTTTTCCTTTAAACATATGTACTCATTTCTGTATAGCTGAACTGGGGTGGTTCAGAGCCTTTTGTTCAGTCACTAGGCAGAAATGAGGCATGGCTGTTGCATGGTGTCTGACTGTCTCCAGCACAGGGCAGCTGGAACAGAATTCAGCCATGCTTCAATTATTACAAATTAAGAAATATAACACTGTAGAATAAAACGGCATTAAATGTGACAGTGCAAACATCCCAGTCAGGGTGTTATACTGTCCGTAAATGGAATTTCACTATGGCAATCTACAAAAAGAAACTAGAGGGAAAAAAAACAACAACACAAAGTCAAACAAAACAATTAACACGTACCGTAATAAAACAAATAAATAAAACAATAAGACTGTGGTGGACTTGGTGTGCCTTTGTTTCAAACACGTCCATGACCACACATGCTCGTTAGCATACAACCGAAGCTAACCAATTCCTTTCAGGGTTTGATGTGTTAATAAAAGTCCAGGAAGATTACCTCTCGGATTTAAGAACTTAAATTAATAATGTTTATTTAAAACAAACAAACAAAAACAGTTTCACAAAGACCTAAAATCCAAAGCTCACCTTCTACTTTCACGTGGTCACCCGTCTCTGCTTCTTCTTCTTCTTTGTGTCTTTATTCAGACGGTGCTGTGCAATGCTGCCCCCTACAGCTAAAAGGGAGTCAATCTCTGAGGAGCAAACGACAATGTCCAGGTTACGGGGAATATTAAATTTTAAAACAGTTAAACTTAGAACAAAATTATTTAGCATTACAGAAACACAAGTAAAATTATATAGTGGATTACATTCAGGGACAAAACAATGTCCAGACAGCAGTCAATTAAAAAAAGCCAGAAACAATTAACTCACAGTGGACATACAACAAATATTCAATCTCAGAGAAAACAGCAGAACTTCAAAAAGCAGTGCATTCGTACATTAAAAAAGAGTGGATGTAGTGTGGATTTTTGGAATGGGTTGAATGAGGGTTTAAAACAAAGCAAAAGTTTACATGTGTAAAAAAAAAAAACATACAAAATGTCACAGATAAATCTTTACAACGCTAGAAATTATCAATAAAAACAAATGAGCAAATGTCTGTTCTGCATAAATGTTGCACTTAAGCAGACGGAAGGTACAAATTACAGAAGGTAATTTGAATTGTTTTGAGAAAGGAAAAACTGTAAATAGAAATATGCACAACATAAAATCTTGTAAAAAGAGTTGGGACCAAACATTTTTTCTTCTACCCAGTCCTTCTCAAGAACATAGCTTTGCCTTATTTGTCTGCTTTTAAAGTTTGTGTTTATTTTCATTTTGTTTTTGAAATGTAAAAAAACATAAAAATGAAGAACTACAAAGAACTGATTGTCAACCTTTACATCAAATCAGTCAATAGATAACACCTGGGTGTTTATTTCTTACAATGTGATAATAATGTGATAATGCATGCTGACAATTGATGCATCTTTATAGACATAATGATAAACTTTTAGAAACTTTTCTTCTCTCTAGCGTCCGTTGGTGACGTCATGGAACAACACCAGCGTGGAGAGTGGGCGTGGCTTGTGCGGCCTCGCTCTGATTGGCCCGCCACTCGGCTTATGTCTTCCTCTTCAGTGATCCATCAACGCGGCTTGGTGTGGGTTCTGCTGCATGTCCCCTTACAGCTCACCGTGTTCTGGTAGGTGACATTGGTCTACTTCTTCATGGAAATGTGTTCTAAAGACACTCTGGGTTGTGGGGAAATGTCATCGACCGACCGCCTCTAGAAAAAGCAACAACAAAAAAAAGTGGAGCGGCAAACGCGGTTAATCAAATTTCAGAAGTACATTTGGGAAACTTTTTACTGCTTGTCTCCTACACCCCTCGAGTTCTAACAGCAAACGTGAATATGTGACGTATTTTGGGCGTTTTTTCCTCCCGTCTCTGCACTCGCTTTAGGTTTGTGCTCGTCCTTCGGTGTGGAGGTGACGCAACATCCCCAGAGGACGTCTGTCCATCCATAGATCCATCCAGCGTCCTCCCGCCCGGAGCCTTTCTCTCCTGCTTATATTTGTTTTACACGGCTTAAGCTCCACTGGTTCATGTGAAAAGTGTTTGCTGCTCCACTGGTTGAAAGGCATCCACTACATGCAGTTCGATGAGCTCCAAAGAGCCTCACGTTACGAGAACAATGGACTCTTGTTTGCTGGTTGATCACCTGCAGTAAACTGAGAACTTTGTCTTTTCCCAGAATGATGACAACTCTTGATCAAACCAAGGAACTCTTCAGGAGAGCAGATGCGGTCTGCTTTGATGTGGACAGCACGGTCATAAAAGAAGAAGGCATCGATGAACTTGCCAAGTTCTGTGGCGTTGGGGACGCCGTCAGAGAGATGTATGTACACGCCAACTTCCATGTAGTTTAAAAGTTATCATGGTTTGATCATCGTTTTTCCCCCCTTTTCTTGTTCCAGGACTCGGAAAGCCATGGGGGGCTCGGTGACATTCAAGAAGGCCCTCACTGACCGCCTGTCCACCATCCGATGTTCCAGAGAGCAAGTAAACAAACTGATAACCGACCACCCGCCTCAGCTGACTCCAGGCATCAGGTGGGGGCG
This sequence comes from Oryzias celebensis, assembly GCA_014656515.1. Classification (NCBI taxonomy): domain Eukaryota; kingdom Metazoa; phylum Chordata; class Actinopteri; order Beloniformes; family Adrianichthyidae; genus Oryzias; species Oryzias celebensis. The sequence continues at coordinate 64,208,360 of BNCR01000012.1, read as the reverse complement.
CAAAGACGTCGATGAATTCAGTCAATAGATCGTTTTCTGCTGCAACCATTGACTGTAGAAGAACTGGACTGAACAATCCTTCCCCCTCTCATTCCAAATAGGAAGTACCTGCTGGCTCCAAGAAGCCAAAATCCCATAAACTGCTATAGAGAAATAAATAGCTATTACACAGTCAGAATATCCATTCTTGCTCTGACACATTTCTTTAACATGTTCTTGCTTTTTTTTTTCATTATTTTTTTTCTTTATTGCAAGTTATTCAAGTTATAAACTGACCAATCCACGTTTGAGATGTTTGACAGATTCTCCTAATCCCGGCTCCAGTGGAAGGGGTGTGGCCTTCGAACAAGCTCACTTAGTGACAGTAGTTGCCATAGAAACGATGACTCAGACCAATCCTTGCTTACGTTCATTGTCTGGCTCCAACACGGCGACTGAATTAATTTCATTTCGCTGGAAGGAATTTTCTATGATAGCACACTTGCTCAGTCCAGTTCTCTTGTACAGTCAATGGATGCAACTCACACTGCATTTGTCTCGGTATTGCTGCGTCACGTGTTTTTTGGTTTGATTACTTTTTGATTTTTTTATGAGCAATTATTTTCAATAAAATTAAACTCAAAAGTATTTTGAAGGTTTGAGACGTTTCCTTTCACTGATATCACATGACGAGTGATCAAATTTTGCAGCGGTGTGTTAACTTTTTTGAAGCATCTGGATTCCCTGCTTAACTCGTCATTAGTTTGATTTCAAATGACAGTAGTTCCTCACTAAACATGTTTACAAAACATCTTCATTTATTTTTGTCCAGGGAGCTTGTGGACCGTCTGCATGAGCTCAACATAAAGGTGTTCCTTGTTTCAGGTGGCTTCCGCTGCATCGTAGAACACGTGGCGGCTCAGCTAAATATTCCTCTGCAGCACGTCTATGCTAACCGGCTCAAGTTCTACTTTAACGGTAAAAGCTTCACACGTGCTTTCCAAGTGCTTCATCGCCCTGCTGTTCTTACATTTCTTTATAAAACTTTCCAGGAGAGTATGCCGGTTTTGATGAGACTCAGCCAACAGCTGAGAGTGGTGGCAAAGGAAAAGTGATCAGCATGCTAAAGGAGCAACATGGCTTCAAGACAGTTGTGATGATTGGAGACGGGGCCACCGATCTGGAAGCTTGTCCTCCAGCTGTGAGTCTTTTAATAGTTTACTTCATTATGTTATGTTCCTATAAATCTGATGGATGGTTCTTCCTCCTCAGAATGCCTTCATTGGGTTTGGCGGGAACGTGGTGAGGCCACAGGTAAAGGAGAGATGTTCGTGGTTCGTGACGAGTTTCGGGGAGCTTCTAAAGGAGCTGGAGAAAATTTAAAGATGCTGAAAGAAACGATAGTAATTTAACCTTTTATATTTGCACCCAAAGGGTGTGCCAAGAGTAGTTTTAACTACTGCACACTAAGACTAATAGCTTTTTATAATTACTGTTTTGTTTTACTGAAGTCAAATTGTGCCAGAAAAAAAACGGTCCTTGATTTTTATACTAAAATAACTAAAAAGAAACGATAAAAACACTGTATGGAAGAAAATATTGAAGTAGTTTTGCACATATCACAACAAAACCTCTACATGAGTTAACGCAAATCCTTTATGGCATGATGTGCAATGAGTATGAGAGATGTTTTGTATAAAAAGCTGTTACCAACTTGTCAAGGTTCTGTAAGGAGCATCTGCAATAAAGATGAAAAAAAAGACCCAAAGTTGAAAGACTTTAATGTTTGTCATTTTGTCTTCTGTTATATTGTTCCAGCAATAACAGATACATGTGATTCCATCCATTTATTACATTTAAAAAGCATGATTGCCCGTCTTCTTTCAGAATTCGTGCTTCCAAATGAAATTTGGACTTTTAAAAATGGATTTTTTTAAAACCAGGCATGCTTGTTTCAGAGGAAAGGTGGAAGCGATAGTTACCAACACAGCACCACGAAGCATGAACATTTACAGGAGAACCAAAACCACAGAGGATGAAACCTAACTTTTTGCTCATGAAAGAGCACATATAAAAGTAAGACGCCCACTTTGTTCACCAATGTCACAGTTGGCAAAAACTTTTTGTCTCATTTATATACTTTAAATCTGCCTAAAATAAATAAGTAGCTACTGAAGTAAACAATGTCCTTTTCTCTTACGATCCCACGTTTATCACGTAGCTGCCGCCCTCTTCATGTTACTTTGGTTCGCTCTTAATTTGAAAATTAGGTCTCTTAAAAGGCCCAGTTTTAATGTGGCGCCACATGATCTGCACTATGACCATCAGGAGGTTTTAATTGGGCCAAAAGTATTCATCCTGTTTCTAAACGTGGAATGCACAGAGCTCCATCCCCTTCTGGAATGGATTGAAACCACTGATCAAATAAGTAGCGTTGTCTAAATGGCATCTGGAATTAAAAGGAGAAGGGAAAAGTATGTTTAGCAGCACTGACAGGAGGTCGAACCCGTAATGGCGACGCTCTGTGTGGATGTAAAATTCTCAGGGGTGCCGCTTAATTTCCAGCCCTCGTTTCACTGCAGCGGGGAGGCCTTCAGTGGGATCATGATACGGGACTCCATATGCTGTATGAGAGGCACTGCAGGGAAGGCGGAATTTGTTGGACGGAGTTAACGACCCCAATAAAATGTCAACGTTACAAACAGAGAAAACGTTTTTGTTGTCAAAGCAATTTATTGTTACTCACCTGTGTAATACACAGCCTCATGCCAGCCCTCCTGCTGCCAGGCACCGTTTCTCGTCTCTTCACGGGACTGCAGGTCTTTGTAAGCTGCAGCCAGAAAGACAAACACAAAGTAATGCTTACAGGAAAGGATCTTTCTTTTTTATTTTGAAACCGCAATCAATTATCTAGTTAACTATGAAGAATGATGTTTTTTCTATGAGGTAGTCTTTCTTTTCATTGATCACTTTCACACTATTTTGGCTTCAAATTCCGACTAACAGATAAAAAGTTGCTCAAGGCCAAGAAAACTGAGAATAAAACAAACTTTAGACACAGAGGAGCACAAAGTTGAGTGATAGTGATTTAAGTTCAATAGATAATTAGTAATCAATAAATAAATAGTTAGAACAATATGCCCTTTTTGTATATTTCATAAAAATGTAAACCTAAATCATATCAAATCTTTGAAATGTCCCAGGAAACCAAATGTTAACTTGGACAGCTTCCACACAAAGCAGGTTGGGTTCAGTTAAAAAAACAGACAGCAGCGTAACTTATGGATATAATTAAGTTAAGATGTAATAGGTCAAACTCTGGAGTTGCTAAACATAAGCAAAAACTTCTTTAAAAAGCCCATTCAAAGTTATCTAATTAACATTGCAGTTTATGAGAAATTAGATTTCTTTTTCTAAAACTCAGTTTATGGATGACTTAAGATTACAGAAAATTGTAACTGTTTTTTGTCTAAAAAAGAGGGGATCAAGCTGAGCAAGACCTCAGTAAGCACAAGCATCAACTATACTTTAACTGGTATTTGTACCCCAGAGGTGATGGACCATGTAGAGATCACCGATCTGTGAGAAAAAACCTCCAACCGCCTCTTTGTTACGCTGCCGGTGGCGGATCCCTCTGGCCCTGCAAACAGCAACGTCAGTTTCAGAAACAAACAACAGATAAGCACAAAAAAAGCCCGACATTTATTCTGAGCTTACTTTAAGTGGGTAACTCATTCAATCTGCTGCTGTATGTTCAAGTTTACTTATGTCTAATGTTTATTGTATGTATGCAAAGCTTTAAACTTCTGTTTGTAAGAGGCCTCCCCCTGACCTCGTCCAGTTGTTTAAAAACGCAGTCGCGCATAAGGCCTTGAAGACCCACACTGATGACACTGTGTTTTTAACATGCTCTTGTAAAAAGAAAATTAAGCTCAAAATGGCATTTCTGAGTATTTCTTTTTTCAAACCGTTGTGAATCAGGAGCAGATGAAAAAATGACGTTTGAACGTTCATATGTTACGTAGGGCCAAAGTTTCCCTGTTCCGCTCTGTTCCAATACAGCCACTAGCAGACAACTAGATCCACGTTCATCTTTGTTCTCCTCGTCTGAACTAGCTTCTGGCTCAAAACTGTACGGCTGGATGGCTCTGATATTGCTCGCCATTTTCATTGCACCAGCAATGTTAGGTTGGAGGTGTGCGGGTCTGTACGCTAGTGGAAGAGCACGTAAACAGATAGCTCAGTTATGGGTAAAGGGAATGGGGGGCGGGGTTACTCTGCACCAACAGTTCCACCCACAACTTAGAGGTGAATTTCTGAAGAACTGCTGCTGCTCTACAGACACTACGTCCTAGAAAACTGCAGGTTTTTTGGTTTTGGCCTGAAACGGCATAAACATAATTAAAAGACCACTGGGAACACTGAAAATAGATGAAAGGATGATCGGAGTAGAACTTTAAAGAATATATAATATACTATCATGCTCACACGTTTGAATTTCAGTTGAAGGGCAAGGCAGCGTGGCTTCAAACACAGAGCCCCGGTGGAATAGCGCTTCTTAATGACAGTGTGATGAGGGCAGATTCCAGTAGAGCAACTGTTCTGTGACTACAGTTCAGTGAATCAAATGAATTCAGGCTGACTTACCAGTAATTACCCCACTCGATCATGGTTCCTGGCTGAAGGAGAGAGAGCACAAAGTTATTTATCACAATAAAAGCCACCCAGAGGAAAGCTTTCCAATCTTCCGTCTACTTTCCAGGTCAAATATTTTATCACAGAGAAATGGGAGAGACATACTGTTGGTGTTTTGTCATTGCAGATAAGCTGCAATAACAAGTACATCCGAAAACTTTGGTTCTCTGGAGCTTGAAGAATGCTGCTCATCAGGTGTAATATCACACAAAAATGGTGGGAGAGCAACTTCATCACATCTGCAATGACTGTCTGCACTCCAAATATGATTATGGATCGGATGCTAGGTAGGAGTAGATGATTTTCCACAACATACCAGCTGCAGATAGGAACAGGCATGCGTTATATTTTTACTTTTCTATATCGCAATTTGCTAACAAGACTTACTAAAAAAAAGGACACTAGTGAGTTGATTCTTTCTAGATTACACAGTAAAGTTTTGGATACAAATTCCAAACATAAAAAAGCAGAGAAAAACATTCTAAAATAAAGTTTATAGGTACACAGCATATTAAATATTTAAATGAAAAAGTATCCCAAATAAAATCAACACATTCTACACATCTTATGCTTAATACACATTCATTTTCTCTTGGCTAAACTAGTCATGAAAAAACCTTCAAGGTTAAGTTTGGCTATGGAGATTTCAAAGAACAGCCTAATCTACGCAGAATGTCAGTTTGGGATAAAAAGGTACAAACGGGATGTACTGTATGGAGTAAGTGCTGTGATAGCAAACACTCATATGTTTCTCACCCTGAGCTGGTAGGACCTGAGCTCATAGATGTTGGGGCCCTCTCTGGGAACAGGCTCGTTCCAGAAGCTGAACTCCAGCAGAAGCTGATTCCTGCGGGATAACAGCATCTTTCCCCGCTCCTTCCTGTAGGCAGTGAACTCCTGGCAGGAAGGGACCAACAATCAATGGGTTTACTGCAACATTAAGCCATGAACAGGAACTTTACATGGTGTATGTAGAGGGATGGCTACCTTGTTCTGTCTGAGTTTGTTCATGACTTCAGTTAGGGCTGGATATCCGCCTCTGTAACGCCACAGATGAACTGGAAAAAGAGCGTCTCATAAATGTAGCAGTTCAGAACATTTTTGGGCATTAATGGAGCTCCACTGAAAGTTTGCTACTGAAATTAGGATTCCAAAATCAAAATGTAGCAACTATTTGTTTATTTGTTTGCGCGAGGCTTAATATGCAGTATAACTGGAAGTAAATCATATCCTGCAGATATGAGTTGACGTTTGTAATCCTACCAGCCTGGTCTTGTTCTCCATACCAGGTATTCCAGGTTCCCACCAGCTCGCAGGGGTAGTACTTATCAGCATGAATGGTTGGCAAAACGTCCTCACTGTGAGGAGCAGGAGATCAGATTAAAACTAATTCTAATATCAAATTTAGAATACAATACAATTCAGGCTGCTTCCAAACTAGCCCACACTAATATGTAATTCTGACCACACAGCAAAAGAGTGAACTCACCAAAGTTTGTTGTACGCATCCAGGCACTCAGGTTTGACATTATGGACTGAAAGCAGAAGTACTGTTACTTAACTGCAGATGTCAATTGTGCAGAACCAGGCTTTTGACAGACTTACACTGAATTTTGTAGAGGTTGCTCTCCTCGTTTTTGGTTAGGAGGGTGGCGTGTGCGTCTTTTCTGGGGTCTACTTTCCTAACAAACAGGGATTTAAACCAGCTGTCCTCACTGCACGTGCGACTGGACGCAGTGAAGCCTCTACTACAGACACAAGAGAAGCCATCATGAGCAAATGATGGATGACTGTTTCCTCTGCTGTCAACCAACCAACCGAGCAGTAGATGAGCTCAGTTAAAAGAAAAATCTTTAAACCTAAATGTCAAGGACATAATAGCAACAAACTAGAAAAATATCAAAGCACCAACAAAAAAGAATGAAAAATAAACTAAAACAAGTTTATGTAAAGGAAAAATGGACCGCCTCCCTTCATATAGAGGTAGATGTTTTCAACAAGAGATGGAGCGAAGTCAAAGAATATTTTGATTATTAAGTTAAAACCTGTTTAACAAAGAACCAAATGACTATTTTACAGAAAAATGTATGCATGTGCTTGTGGACATGTACCCTCATATGACAATGAATACATGAGCTAACAAATGAATGGAAGACAGAAGTTCAGTTAAGATCTGACTCCACCTTTTCATTTTTGTGTTTGGCTCCTGTCTTTATTCTTTTTTTTGTACATCATTTGTTGCTAGAAATATGTATAATTGTGTGTTATGTTTGTTTATGGGATGCGGTACCATCATAATATTTGTTGAGATGTTTATATGTTTGCTTTTGTTTAGATTTTGGGTTTTGTTTCTATAATTTCACTTAAAAATAAAGTTATTTAAAAAAAACACTAATACTGCAGAAGCTGGCAATAGCTCTAAAAATCTTTTAAAATAATTTGAAAGCTTTAAAATCTTGGATTTTCTTTAAAACAACATAATCTAAATACCTGGGGATACATGATATTGTAATTTACTCAAATGTGCACTGTAAATATTTTTATTTCTACTTTATTCGTCCCCCCTTGTTCTTTCTCTTTGTGTTCTTTTAACGCTATGTATGGATTTTACATCCTGTTAATAAAGTTTGCTTTAAAAAAAGCTGGAAATGGCGTTTATGTCGAATGTTTTGAACAATTAACATTTTTTTCCAGCACAGCTCATTTAAGTATGAAACTGACCTTGAAGATTTCAGATGTTCTCCAACAAACGGTGACAGAAAGTTATATTATTTTTTCACTTTTACTAACACTACATTTGGGCTCCACATATTGAGATAATTTAATATTAAGGGTGTCAAGTACTTAAAGCTTAAAGCCAATGTTGTCTACGATAAGCTAGCTGTTGGTGACAAGCTAGCTCATCGTAGACATAATAATAAAAAAGCAAATAATAATGATATTCAAAAGCCATCATGAAACCTTACAGAAGTTTAACCAAAACACCACTGTTAAGACCACCCACCTGACCCAAAATACATGCTGTCCGGCTGTGTGCGCCCCAATTTTAGCCGAACCAACCCCCCTGCAGACTTTCTGAAGGACTCCCGTCGCCATCTTGATCTGAGCTCCGGAAGTACCAAAGCTGGCCACTAGGTGGCGGCAAAGCACCAAACCAATGTTATCTTGTACACAGCAGCAACAAATCTTTCAGTTAGAATCTGTTAATAGATCAATCAACCCATTTAACGTTTAAAATTGCATTGTTAAATTTCCTTTAGCACAACATTTCAAAGCTGAAAGATTTGATTATCTTTTAGCGAAATCTCATTAAGTTCTTTTAAACATTCAGATAAACCTAAAAAAAATGTCTGGCATTGATTTACTGGCCCTCAAGGAATCCGATTCCAAAAGCAGATATTATTTCCAGCTAAAGTTATTGCATTATCTCTGAAACAACCCTGCCAACAACAACCAGTTTAGTCAGATAATAGCAGCCTTCAAAAATTCAAGTTAAAGCTTCATCATGCAAAGAAAAACAAATGCATAAATGGGATCAGACATGTATCTATATTCTTGTATCCAGGCTCATTTAAGGGCATTGGGAAACAGCCACTTTTGTTTCGTACAAATGCTAAATTCTTGCAAAAGTAATGAGCACTGCATCATCTGTTCTAGTGGGCCACTGACTTCTTGTCATGAGCATAATTCAAATGCCAGAACTGTTAATGGCATTTGCACCTAGTGTTGCACATATGATGGTAAACTTGCATATGTCAAGAGTATCAAAGTATTAAAAAAAGACAATTTGCACAGACAGTGGAGGTTTTATTTTTAGATAAATATATATATATATATATTTAGAAAAAAAAAGTCAAAAAGTACTTTTATTATCTGAATAGCTGGGCTTTCTGAGCTGCCAGCAAAAGCCACGTTGAAATTAGCATTGGCTAACTTCATCAACTCTTTGTTTACATTCTTTCCCGTTAACTAATAGCAACTCACAAGCACATGCTGACATTATCATAGCAAAAAAAAGAAAAAAATCGTAGCAGAGAAGGGAGACCTTTGCTTGCCTGTGGCAGCTGATACATCATAAACCAAGAAGACCTGGCCACAGACAACAACATGATGCCAACATGGTGCCAGAGCATCATTAGCTCGAAGTCCTCAACTGAAGTCCAACCAAAGTTCTGGCTCTTCCCCTAGAAAATCACCAAAACCAAGTTAAGAATCTTCTAGTATAGACACGCAAATTCTGCCTCTGGCTAAATTTTCTCTTCCAGCTAATGATGTGTTTGGTGGCCATCTTTTCTGCAACCAGGTCCCCCTCCATAAACACATCACAATTTAAGTAACGAAATTCTCAGAAATGCCATTTTAATCTTAAATTATTTTATATATGTCCTTCATCATGAGAGAAATGTTACAAGAACACTATTTTTTTGAGTGGGTATTTAAATATGTGATGCAATGTGACCATGTTAGCTTTTCCAGAGGAAAACAAGAGGTACTATATTCATTTAACTTTTATTTTACTTGTTTCAGGTATAGTTCGTGATACATATAAATCGTTATAATATACAGTATAAAAGCTCACGTCCTCTGGATGAATTAAAACAGCGCGAAACCTGATCCTTAAAAATAAAAGTTGACTTTGGGGACTGTTCCCTTTTTGCTTTTGACAGGTGTAGGTTTGTCATGGCACAGCAAACATAGATGTCATTCAAAAAATAATAATGTTTTTTTTGGTTATGAATAGTCCATCATGACCTCTAAAACATGTGTGTTGTTTTTATCTTCAGAGCCCATGGCAACACAGCATCAATGTTGCTCCAGGAGATCATTATTTTTTAAGACACGAAAATGGTTTGACTTTCTTTTCTTGAAATACTTGTAAATATTATGCCAAGGTCAGTAATTTAGCAATAAAAACAGAAAATTCAAGCGTTTTTGTTTTGGTTTTAGTGACTTTAGATGTTGAAAAGTTAAAGATGCAGTAAAATTACCCAAAACACCCTTGGGTTTTTAGAAAGGCCGTCTGAAATGGGTCTTGTGTTGTAGAAGTTTCAAACCATCAGGAAGACAGCAAGGTAGGTAGATCAACAATAGATTTCACAAGAAAAACTACAGGAATGAATACAGCTTTTCTTGAAAGTATATCTTCCAACCCTTTATTAACAAGGTACAATGTGTGCGCTGACCTCACATGCTGTTCCCTGTCAGTGCAAGTCTGTGGCGGATCATATCAAGCGGTAAAATTGTCCTCACCTCTCATTCGTCATGTTGATTTTGGTGAAATTGATTCCTCATGTGGATATTGACCCGCCACTGTGGAAATGTGTCTGAATAACAGCATTAAAGCACAAAACATCAAAAGTTGTCTACTCTGGGAATTAAAAAAATAATGTTATGCTGTAAAATCTAATATGTATGAAGTAACCACAAGCGTTTTTCTTTGAACAGTATTACAAATTATTATGGTGAAAAATGCAAATTGACCCATTACAGCCAAGAAATGTGTGTGCCGCTCATGCACACAGATGGGAGAATACATTGTTTGATTGGATTGCTTTTAATGTGATTGTTCATTAAATCAACACAAACTTTCTGCACAGTTCACAAGATTATTGACGCCTTTTTACAGTGGAAATGCTGCAAGACATCAAAGTCTCTGACACTCGCAAGGAAAAGAAAAATCTGAAAATGGCAAAGGCTAAATTTAACACGTGGTAGGAACAAGCTCTTGCATTAATTCTTCAAGGTCTTCAGGAAGAGAGTGTTAACTTCCATGTCCAGCGGGACACGGGTGATGGACAGGGGTGATGGGGTTGCAACCATGCAAGAATCCACTACAGTTGGGATTGATTTATTATTTGACAGAGTGACTCTGAAGTTAATAGTTACCATATTGCTAAAGTCTACTTGGATACTTTACCATCACTGGAATTCAGTTCTTTTCTTTTGTTCTTCTCCTTTTTCTTTTTAAGTTCAAACACATGAAGTATATTCATTATGTTTCATGAAACAATTTTCAAAAACTTAATGGTTTCTGGGAATCAGAAGAAAATATTTGAACGATACATATTTAGGAAAAAAATATATTGACATGTTCGAAAGCCACAACCTTCTTTGCTCCTAGAGCACCGCTTCATTATTTCCAAGTACAGCCAGTATGGATGAAAGGAGAAACTGTGAGTGTAAAAAAAAACACTTGAACATGAATAAAATACCCAGTCAGGTCATCACAAATACAATGTCGAACGTTAATCTGTTGTTTAGACAAACTTTTATAAAGAATTGTTGAAAAACAAATTTATACTAGTAAAGTCCCACTATTGCAAAAGCATTCCCAGTTGACTTTTAATTATAATTATATCGTTTTTAGCCTGTGTCGATTTTTAAGACGTATTTTGTGCTGCGCCACAACTGAGAGGGTTTTTCAAACAGCGGTTTTAGAATCTTCTTCTGATTTTTGAAAACAAGTACAGAAATACTCAGAAACAGTTTTAATCTTGAATTATTTTATGATTGTCCTCTACAATGAGAAAAAAAGTGTTACAAAAACATGTTAAAAACACCAAAAACAGGATTTTCATTTAAATGAGTCTTTAATGGAAGAAGTGAGATCGGCCTTAAAAAAACGGCTTTAGTTTCACTGTTGCAAATAAAATAAAAGTCATCCACTTGAACAGAAAGGGTCCCAGTAAAGGGACTTTGCTCTGAGTTTTTTTTTGTCTGTGTTTTACAAACCAAACTCTTTATTTTGACCATAAGTGAGCATCTCTGGCTCATAATAACTTAATTCTAAAGTACACTTTTTTTTGCCATTTAGGGATGCAATTACACAATTATTGTAAACTATTATTAGTCATTCACTGATACATGTGTCAGGCAATATCTGCTCAATTTAAAAGTCTACCAAACCTCGCCAACTATCAGTCAAATTATTTTTTAAACTCCATTTAAGTACAAACACAACTTTTTATTTTTATTTTTTTTTGCCATGTTGGCCTAAAAAGCAAGCCAACATCTAATAGCTGTACTTAAATGGGCTGTAGGCCACGTGGCTTTTGCTGGCAGCTCAGAAAGCCCAACTATTCAGATAATAAAAGTACTTTTTGACATTTTTTAAGCTTTTTTTAAGTTTCACTGTCTTTTAAACAAAAAGGTATGGTCAAATCAATCACTAAAAAAACATGGTTTGTTGGCATAATACCCTAGGTTTTAAAGTATGTCACTGGAGGGCACAATCACACCCACGTACACACTTTAGAGTAACCAACTAACCTATGAAGCAAGTTTTCAACTCTGTGTGGGAGGAAGCCAGGGTGTCGGGATAAAACCCTTTCATGCACGGGGAGAACATGCAAACTCCTCACAGAAAAGATCCCAGCTGGAATTTAAACCTGGGCCTTCTCACTGTGAGGTGTCTGAAGGAAGCAATTTCTCACTGAGATGTCAGAATCTATTGGGTGAAATTAGAAATAAACCATTCTGTCTATTTATAGTACGTTTATTTAGGCAACAAGTTATTTGTCTAGTTTTTATAGTAGATAATATCGACAGGTGAGCTGAACTCCTTTGTTATCTTCTGCTTTCTGCATGACAACTTTGGTTGTTTCTCACTCTTTTGGTGGTTTGTTTATTGGTTGATTTTGTTTAGTTTGATGTTTTTTATGGTTTGTGTTTATGTTTTGGTCTTGTTTTTTCTGTTCTAAACTTGTGAATTTGGTTCCTTCTTAGACCCACACCCTTTAACAAATATTTCATTTTAGTAATCCATGGACCCAATGAAATCACAAAGTTCTTTACTTAGTCTGTTCTTACCCAGAGGCAACACTTTGACTTGTTTAAGTCAAGTTTTCAGACAAGTGTTACGGGACAGAATGAAGCAACAAATCCCATTAGTGCACAAGGAAAGTCCCTAGTAGTGACTGAGTGCTCAATGACTGTCCCAACCAGCAACGTTTGAGCAAGAGCGAAGGGGTTAACCACAATGGAAGAACGACCTGACAATAGACACACAAAGTTAGTGAAATCATGATAACCCACTGAACACTGAACATGCCTCCTGGACGCCTCCCTGGGTAGGTGTTATGGGCATTCTGCCCAGTGGGACATCTCTTGGTTGGCCTTTGAATGCATCGGGACCCCCTAGAGGAGCTGGAGGAAGTGGCCAGGGAGAGGGGAGTCTGGACATCCTTGCTTAGAGAGCTGCCCCCACTGTATCATTACAGTCACTGTCCCATTCACACATACATTCACACACTTCGCTGCCGAACATTGATGCCAACCTTCTACCAGAGGCAATGTGGACTTTAGTGTTTTCCTAAGGACACTTCGACACATGGGTTGACAAGGCGGGAATCAGAGGTCGACCGCTGTACTTCTACACCACAGCCCCCTTGTGGTAAGGACATGCTGTCGATGGACAAGCTTTAAATTTCATATTTTTTACAACTTAATCCATATTAACATATGAACTGACTAAAAAAGATGCTTCATTGTATATTAGTAGTGTTTATCTGCAAGAATGCAAACAAAATGTTCTAGTTATTAATGTTGCCTTTCCTGAAATTTAGGAGCGCAAAGACTTTTAACCATGATCCTTCGCTGAATTCTTTATCATTTGCTGTATATAGAGTATTTATTTATTGAAGTATTCACAACTTGACAGACATCCTGTGTGGAATGCATTCCAAGCCTTTGAATGCTTGGTAGTGTTTCTGCTTCTTTTCCTTCTTTAGAAAGTGCAGGGCTGGTCAGAAGTTCTCAGGCTTTTCCTATGATGCATTGAATTCTTCTGAACTAATGCTTCAAGAAGCATGGGAAAACTAGGAAAACAGCTAATAGGAATCATTTACAGTGAGGGGGTTTAAAAAAATAATATTTTTAAAAGCCCATGCTTTACCCTTGCAGCGTAACCACCTATCCCACTCTCACATGCAGGGTGGATCTTCTGCAAATTGAATGTCTACGGGCCAACTCATCTAACCAGCTGTTTTTGCTGTTTTCATCTCCCTTTTATAATTTTTGGCTTATGATTCATCTATGCACGCGGGTAAGAGCTCTCCAAGAATGTTTTCAGAAGTATGAGAAAATACTTTGAACATTTAATTTACAGTTCCAAACCTTATCTGTTCTGGGCACTGCTTTGAGTGAGAGCAACTCCAAGTTTACTGTGGCACTGAAATATTGAAAGTCAGCTCTAAGCAGGATGAGTCCCAAGAATGTGTCTGTAAGGAGCAGGCAGAGGCAGATGGATCCATATGCAAAGATTTATTGACAGTGAGGAAAAAAACAGGGAAGTGCAGGGAACTTGGCAGATGAGGACCAAGCCAGCAAACGGATGCAGTCTTCCAGAGTGGGTCAGAGGCTTGGTTGAATAAAGACAGTAGTACATAAGGTGAGAGTACAAGACTTCGCACTGAGCCTGGCTGAGTGTACTGAATATTTAGAGACTGGGTAATTGCAGAGGGGAGACGGATGAGTGATGAATGAGTGAAACCTGAACATCTGGTACTGAGGGCAAAGGCTGATGGGAAATGTAATAAGGAAACCAGGAAGTGGTTAGTACTCAGGTGACAGGTTCCGCTGATGGTCAGAGGGAGAGACAGGGAACCGGTTCCTGACGGAGCCCTCACCCTGCAAATGACTCCAGAAGCGAGGGACCCGATGAAACAGGGGCTGTCCATGGGACCGAGGTGCTGGTGCAAAGGGATGGTGGAATTAGGTCAACAAGTCAGCAAGAGAAGGGTCCAGGATGTCGTCCAAGAGCACTCTTCAGGATCGTACCCCTCCCAGTCAGCAGATACTGTAATCATCCCCTTCGGCGGCAAGAGGCCACGACTTCCTTAATCTGATACGCCTCCTCACGTCCGCGATCACGGGAGTGACCACACCCTCCGAACCCTCTGCTTCAGGCTCCTCAGCGTCAGGACCTTCAGTTGGCTTTAAGACAAATAGAAGGTGGGAGAAATCCAATATTCTGGCTGTAACTTAAGGCAGTACGATACAAGATTCACCTGCTTGTTTATCTGGAAGGTTTCCCCGTATCACAGACTCAGTTTCTTGCAGGGTAGATGGAGGCTCAGGTCCCTGGTCAAGAGCCAGACTCATTGGCCAGGAAGCAGGTTGGGCCCCTCACGACAATGTCAGTCTGATCTTGAATGCAGCGGATAGCATATTGAAGTTGGACGTGGGCGACGTCCCATGTCTCCTCACAGCATTGAAACCAGTCATCTATGGCCGGGAGTCCAGAAGAGCCCCCTGCCCAAAGGGAAGAATGGGGGCTGAAAGCCCAGAACACACTGGAAAGGGGATAGACCTTTGTTGCCATGTTTGTAAATTTCTGCCTCAATAAAGCTAACTTTACACTCACCTGCCACTGTTATAGACAACCCTCTCCAACTGTTGATGCAAATTTCTAATCAACAAATAACATGGCAGTAACTCAATGCATTCAGGCATGTAGACATGTTCAAGATGATCTGCTGCAGTTCAAAGCAAGCATCAGAACAGGAAAGAAAGGTGATTTAAGTGACTTTGACTGTGGCATGGTTATTGGTTCCAGGTGGGCCAGTATAAGGATTTCAGAAACTGATGATCTATTGGGTTTCTCACTCACAACCATCTCTAGGGTTGGTCCGATTAAGAGAAAATATCCAGTAAGCGGCAGTTCTGTGGACGGAAATGCCCTGCTGATGTCAGAGGTCAGAGGTGAATGGCCAGACTGGTTCCAGCTGATAGAAAGGCAACAGGAACTCAAATGACCACTGGTTACAACCGAGGTCTGCAGAAGAACATCTCTGAGCCCACAACACGTCCACCACCTTGAGGCAGATGGGCTACAGCAACAGAAGACCACACTAGGTGACACTCCTGTCAGCTGAGAACAGGAAACTGAGGAAACTACAATTCACACAAACTCACCAATAGTGGACAATAGAAGATTGGAAAAATACTTCCTGGTCTGATGAGTCTCCATTTCCGTTCATATGGTAAGATCAGAATTTGGCATCAACAAGATGAAAGTATGACTCCATCCTACCTTGTATCAACGGTTCAGGCCAGTGGTGGTGGTGTAATGGTGTGGGGCATATTTTCCTGGCATACTTTGGGCCCCTTTGTACCAAATGAGCATGTTTACAACACCACAGACTACCTGAGTATTATTGCTGACCATGTCCATCCCTTTATAATGACTGTACCATCTTCTGATGGTCACTTCCAGCAGGATAAGGCTCCATGTCATAATGCTGGAATCATCTCAGACTGGTTTCTTGAACATGACAATGAGTTCACTGGACTCTAATGGCCTCCACAGTCACCAGATCTCAATCCAATAGATCACCTTTGGAATTTGGTGGAACAGGAGACAAATGTGCAGCGACTGTGTGATGCTGTCATGTTAAAATGAACCAAACTCTCTGAGGAATGTTTACAGTATCTTTTTGAATCTCTGCCACCAAGGATTAAGACAGTTCTGAAGGCAAAGAGGTCCAAAACGGTACAAGCAAGGTGTGCCTAATAAAGTGGCCGGTGAGTGTACATTTACAATTTATATTGATTCAGGTGATGAAAAGCAAACTTAAACTCTGTTTTCGTTTTACGCCCTGTTGCTGGCATTACCAATAAAAGATTCTCTTAGAAAAGTTATTTGACTTGTGCTTTTTTTACTTCATCCTGAAATAAAAAAAAAAAAAAACTAAAAGCGAGGAGTTCACATTACTTAAAACTGATGATCTTACTTAAGCAGCCTTAAAACTGAGGAAATGAACCATTATTTGCTGAAGCAGGAAAAGGTGACACACAGGACTGTGTGTTGAAATGTTATAAACAAAGGACTGCTTTCGGAGTTGGTGAAATATCTTTTTCTACAAAATCATCAATTCAAAGCAGCCATGATTGATTTCTAGAGGAAGCCAATCATTTTTGTGTCGGTAAATAAAGAAGGTAACATCTGGGGTTTAACCTTGTCTTTATATGAAACATGAGTCTCTTTTGTCAGCATAGTATCGAGCATAGTCCCCAATATAATTTGATATGTTTCATCATAAATTATCCTTCCATCAGCCTTCAAAAAGGACAGAAAGGGGGTCCTGGGAAATCAAGGAATTCTGCAAACTTACTGAGGCATTTCATGACGCAAGACATTTTTTTGTAACGTTGTATTTCTTCTTTCTACAGTCCAGTGACTCAAAACTAAGTGCCTGAAGGCTGATATTAAGGCTTGAGAGAAACCTGAGCAATGCCGCCTTGTTCCACATGTTCTATCACCTCCGAGAGGTCTGGAAACAATTTGACCTTTGCATCAAACCAAAAGACACACGGCAATGTATTCACGGAGTGCAGCAATGTTTTTCTGCACATCACAGGCTTTCTTCAAGGTCAGTCCTCTGATTCAGGGCTGACACCCCTCGCATTACATCATTAAAATATTTGTATGAGTATTATAAATACATAAAATGAACTCACTCTGTATAGTGAGTATACTGAACCAGAGAACCTGGAGCTACAGCTGTCATTTAGTCAGGAAAGTCTGCCATTTAGTTTCCATATCATTATTTTCCCCTCAAGATCCCACATGGCTGAATAATATTGTTTTTATTACCGCGGTGACCTCATGCTCCCAGGTGGATGAGAGAAGTATTGATCAGAACACATACTTGGAAGAAGTTGATTTTACAGATGGATGGCTCATTGGGTGATAAAATATTTTTTTACTTGTCTCACATCATGTACGTATAAGAAAAAAGATTAATTTAAAATACAGAAATAAAAAATATTTAGGAACATTTTGGATGCTTTGTTCTTATGTTTAAATACACAAACAGACTCTGAAAAAAAATTGAACATCATGGAAAAGCGTATTTATTTGCATAGATCTGTTAAAAAAATTAACTTTCTAAGAATAGAGATTTAGATTTTAGTTGATTTTAAGTATTTGTTTATTTTTTACATAAATTGGGGTTCTAGCTCATAAAACCCACAAAAAAGGACTTGAAAAATTAAAATGATTTGGAGAAATCACCGTTAACTTTATGGTTTTTGCAAAAAAGATAAAAATAGAGATCATGATCACATCAAATGATTCAATATAAAGAATTTTTTAAGTGATATGTCCATCTTCAATACTTCAATCGTCTTGGTAGGGGTCAGATCCTGCTGTATGATGAAATCTGCATCTAGTTGTCTAGTCTGAAGTCTTCCTCATATTGATTCAGTTTGAATCAATCTGATGCCATCTGGGGATCCTGTGCAGGAGCTTGGAGTTCAGTAGATGACTAACTCAAGTTTAAAACATTCATGCCCTGCAAAATTTGAACACATTTCTCCACAGAATTCTGATTTAAAAAAAATCCTGTCTTTGTAGGTTTTATGATCTGGAACCCCAATTTGTGCAAAAATAAACAAATGAATACTTTAATTCAATGAAACTCTGGGCCCCAAATCTATATTCTATAAAAGTTTAATTTTTTTAATGGAATCATGGAGATTTTTACACTTTTCCATGATATTCTAGTATATTTGAAAGGGTCTGTATGTAAAATTAACCTCCAACTAAATGTTAGCCTTAAAGAGTAAATGTCTGAGTGTTGAGGATCCTGATGAATGATGACGTTGTTCATGCATTTATACCATGTTTGTTTACAGATTCACTGATCAAACTGATTTAGCAATAAATGGAGGAGAACAAAACCTCGAGTCAAGAATATCAGGTCAAATTTATACCATGAAAACTGAATACATTTTTTAAAATGTGACTCAAAATAACTTAATTTCTCTTATCAGATTCTCAGTAACTGATTTTAGTCACCAATACAATCTAATGATCTGTAGGCAGATTTTACATGAATACATTTTTAATTTGACTCTAAGTTTTTCAAAAGAAGATCAGAATTCATAGTTTTTTAAAATATCGAAGGTAATTCACCTCATTATGTCAGAAGCACAATGCACGTCTAATAAAATCTGCTTGAAATCCTTTCGTCAGCGCATATGGAAAATGATGAGAGTGGGATTAGCACTTGACAAGCTAAAATGCACTGACTTTTTTTTTTTTGGACAGAAAACTGGAATAATTTTCAATTCAAATTCCAGCTTTAGAGCAGATGAAAACCCCTCTGTGGATTCTATGCAGAGCTTTTCTTCCAGGAGTATCTCGACTCTGTGACTGCGGAGGACAGCGACTGTTCGCTCATTTAATTAGTGTGAGACGGACATCTCAGTCGGAACGGAATCAGTTGGGAAAGACAAACTGTTTGCAGATGCAAATATGTTTGAATTAACAACATTTATGCAAAACAAGCACAAGTCAGTCAAATACACAATGACTGATTCTCTGAAGAAGCACAGCTGGAATAAACCATGAAGACCGTTCAATTAGTTTCTGCACTGAAATGAAATTATTTACACACATACATACTTACATATACTGTCTGAATACTTAAGAATTGAAGTTATATCTTAACATGACCAAGGCCCAGTACTTAATTTGTTATTCAAAGCACTGTGGACATTTATGAGCACTTTATGAGACACCATGTTACCTTTCACTCAGCCAAATTTTTGCTGCGTTAGGTCACTTTGAATAAGCCCAACCACACATCTGAATTCTATTATCACGAAACACTGTTCTCAGTGCCATTCAGCCACAGTCAAATGACATATGCAGAAACGGAGTTGAATACCATTAGATTGAAAGACCCACTCCAATAAAAATCTTGTTCTTGTAGTATTTTTCTCATGATGGAGGACATATATAAAAGAATGTAAGATTTAAACTGTATTTCTTTAATCAAATTCTCTTGGTTCATAAGAAGATGAAAACCCACAGGAACAATGTGTGTAAACAATCAAATGCTTGGAAATGAGCAATTAATTAAAGTACTGCTGCTCTGCAGAAAATATGTCTTGAAAACTGATGAAGGCTTTTTAATTTTGCCTAAAACACCAACATAATCATAACCAATATTCCACTAAGAATGATTTTATGATAGAAAAAAACTATCCAGTTGGTGTGGGACAGAATTCAGTCATTGTTGGTACAGGATGAACTAAAATGAAAAAAATAAAACTGAAAGTGTCAAAACGGTTTGTTTACACTAACTTTACCTAAATAAAAAGTATTTTTGGAGAACTTTTCTTGTTCTACGCTGTTTATTGCTGTTTATGTGCCCACAAGCATTTCAAAAATGGTAGATTGTGAGAAATTTCTCCTACAGGGAGGATTTAGTCAATATGAAGGAAAGCGCATTGGCAGAAGATGATAAACATTGCCTCCATATGCCAGTAATTACCTGCTTTCTTTCAAAGTCTGGAGCATCAGTATAAAGACAATGTGCTCAGAATTCAACGAAGACATTTTTCTTTGTCATTTTTTTTTTTACTTGGATCGATATGTGTCAAATGTTGGCTGAGGGTTTTAAGCGTGTAAGGCAAACCTCATGTCATAACATCTTTTTCTATATGAAATGCGCTGATTACATTGGAATCAAGCTCATGAGAAAGTGAAAACAGTGTTGGATGACCACATTGTTTGGAACTGTTCTAGATTGTGCTTACATTTTACCTCATTGTTGCCATGGAATAATCGATAAAATGTGATGTGTCTGACGCGTCCAAGAGCATATTTCTTTGACAGCAGTTTGCAACTGTAAACCCAGAGATTACAGTTGGCATGCTTTAATAGTTCTGTTAAAAACCTTTCTCTTTTGTTCCTAGTTTTGGATTTTTGCCTCCTTTGCTGATATTCTCTTATGGATTGAGCAATTTTAAGAATTCCATTTCTGACTCATTTGCCTATTCATTCTAATTTTTGTAAATTCAAACAAGAAAGAATTCTCCGTCTCTGTGTCCTGGGAAAGATCACGGTATTGATGGTGATGCGTTGCATGTGTGATATTGCTTCAGCAGTTGAGCTGAACCATAAATCAAATGTCCGACTCTGGAAAAAGATCACGGAAATGAGATTACGTGCTTTTTTTATGGTTAAAGTTAAAGAGATGATCAATCCAGTCTTCACATTGAGTGTGAAGAAGGCTCAGCTAAAGGTTAACTGAGATGTTTCGCAAAAATAATTGGCACATTGCAAAAACACAAAATCTCACCAAGTAACTTTGTCTAGTTTAACTATCTTTTTGCACTTAGTATGAAACAAAAACTGAAAGTATGAATTATTTTAAGATAACAAGTCTTGAATATCTTGATAATGTTCCACTCTAATAATCCTTAGATCTATTTTCAGAATGTTCCCAGTTATGATAGTTATGATTATGGTATTTTTAGGCAGCATTAAACATTTTTTTGTTGTCTTCTGAGTTGTGTGCGGGAATGTTGCCTCAAAGTAAGTCTGCCTTCGTTTCCCATCATTCCTTTGTTCACAGTCTCTGCCGCTAGCTTACAGCCAATCACAACCCCAACCAACAAAAATGGTGATCAATATCAGAGCTGTCCAGATCCACAAGATTTTGGAAAATCTTCTCAAAATCCTCTGTTTTAAAATAGATATTTTAATTTTCAATCAAAATTAAAGCATGATTTGAGATGAATTGCCAAAACAACATCTTTTCCTGGTCCGGCCCTCACATCAAATTTTAAAACCCTTTGTGGTTCACAAGTCAGAAAGTTAGCCCATCCCTGTCTACAAGAATTATGTGTTTTTTGGGGAAAAGTGCATAACTGTACCTGTGAGGAGTCAGCGCTCTGTCTCACTGATCACCGGCGGGAGCCATCTCCACAGTACTGGCGGCAGTCAACCACTTTGCCGGGATTATTCCTCTGAGTTAGCTTTATGGACTTTTAGCTGAGCTTTGCTCCTGTCTCCTTCAATAAATCTGCTGCAAGTGGAACCAGCTGTCTGCCCGTTTGTGACAGTACCTATTTCAAGACGGAAAACTCTGAACAAAACACATCTATTTTAAGAACTAATATTTTCAACAACAAGAGTAACATACCTGAATTGAATCAGTTCTGTTTGTAGCACCATTCAAGATTTATTTTTAAGGTCAGGTCCTAAAAACGAATTTTGAAAAATGGCATGACAAAAATGTGACAACTTTTTAGTTCGTTTAGCAAAACATCTTTTTGTTTTTAGCTTGTTTTAAGAGGGTCGTTTTTCCAGAAACACGACTGCTGACATAAAAAGGTTTCTATGTTGTGAGTGAAACTTGCGTTTATGTGGCGGATGTGATTCTTTCAGATGTCTCATCCTGAAGCCAGATTACATTGAAAATGTATGCTAACCAGAGTTCATCAGATCATCTGTGCGACTGCCCTCAAAACACCATGAAGCACATGTGAAGTGTCACCGCATGCTCATGTCTGGATGTAACCGTATCTGCCTGTAATCTTTCCACAGCTGTCATTATGTGTTCAATGCTGCACTCACCACACGGAGCTCTTTATCAGCACTGTCACTGTGTGCTATTTCAGCCTCTTCTGGGCTCTGTTAGCCCAGCTTGGATGTCGCCAGTGAATATTTCAGGGGCCAAACAGATGTGATTACTTGGCGCACTTTGTGCCAACATGACCATGAAATTGAGGACAAAGGGTTTTTGAGGTTTAATATTGCCCAGATGTTTTCTCTGCTGTTATGCCAAAGTATTTACCACGCATGAGGTTGCTTGTCATTTCCGTCCTAAACAAGTCTCTCTCTGTTTGTACAAGATTAAATGCCAATTAGTTATTGTCAAGAGATGCGAAGGTCATTGATCGTCATCTTTGTTTTGTAGACCCTTTTAACAAAGACAGAGTAATTTGTTTGATCAACTGAGAGTAAACATTTCTATCCATTACTATTTGTTTTATTTACATATTTGTGTGATTTCATACACATTTGCTTGGCTTTTTTTGGCTGACAAAAGAGTAGTCAAAGCATAGTGCAGGTGTAATCAAAGAGCCACAGAAAAAGATTGATTTCTGTGTTGTATCTTGTAAAAAGTTCAGTCATCTTTCTGAGCATGCTCTGTACATAGACGAACTCCTTTAAAAAAAAAAAAAAGGATTAGACCTTTCTAAATAACAACTTGAAGCTCCATTACCTCTGGCATGAATTTGACAGTTTTGGCATGAGTCAACTGATTTGGATCTCTTTAAGTGAAATGTACATTTGAGGATTTAGCACAGCTCAACTTCTCCAAGAGTCTTCGTACAACACCAGCACAGCTGAATCAACAACTGGAGGCCTCCACAGACTGTCTGGAGGATCATCAATTTATGGAGCAGAGAAGCAGGCACATGGTACTTACCTTGTATCTGCTGTAGATTTGGGCCAGAAAGATAAACAATATTAATATTATTAATAAAAAAACTATAGAGTGATGAATAGCAGGAAGGGAAAAGCTATATATTTTTTAAGTCCCAATTTGTATTGTTGACTGTGTCATTGAGCACAAAAAGTTTGATTTCTGTCCATGACGTTGTACAGTCATGAAGTCATGTTTTAACATGGTATGAAGCCAGTTTTTTAAGGATATTTTTAGATGTTTGTTAGAGAACTTTGGAAATATTCTTATATATTAAATTTAACATGTTTTCCATTCAGTTTTGTGTGTCCGTCATTTGCACTAAAATGATTAATCAATTAGAACTAAAAAACTCAAAGAAATTGACTTAACCCAATACATGTAACATCTATATGAACATTTAGACATCTTGTTGTTTGCATTCTGTAAAATATTTTTACACTTTTATGTCAACTTTGTCCAGTTAGGCCACATATCCCAAAATTCCTCACAGCAGTGACCTAAATGCTAGCTATTCAGCAAGTTCGGACGGTTGGCTGCGTGGTGGCGTTTGTAATCAGAAGTGCCAGTCGCCTTTTCACACGTGGATTTGGAGACTTTAAGAAAAAGTAAAAATTTTACGGCAACCGGAAACTTTTTCTCTAAAAGTTGACATAGAACAGTGTCAGCTTAAGCCTATTTCAAAGTCATTGTGGTGGCGGTCCATTGACAGGCAGGGATGAGGACACCTGAGAGGCCACAAAGCGGTGGCAGCCAGCCGACCAGTAGCCCGGGGGTTTATAAAAAGTGGGTCAGTCTGAACGCCTGACTACATTGATGACCATATCGACGACTTTCAAAAAATGGAGCGGCGGCCTGAATCTTGAAGATTCTGTCGATGCCCCCCCATTGCGTGGTGGCAGTTTCATTTCTGACCGTACACTTTTACACAGTTTACATTTTTCAATATTCATGCATATACATTACTGTCTCTCCTCTTTTCCGTCTTACTTTCTCCATGTGTTCTGTGTGGACAGCACGGTACAGTATGACCCAATATACTGTCCTCTGTGCAAATGACAAAACACTTTATTCTGCTGTTAAGGTAACTGTGTTCAAAAAAATAAAATCAGACGTATTTGAGTGCTCTTTCAGATGTGTGACATGTCACATCTCTGTAAAGGAGACTTCTCTTCAGTCTCACACTTTGACTGTATATAGAGAACTGGACTGAGCGAGTGTGATGTCAATTCAGTCGCCATTTTTTCATGATATTTCCATCACCGTGTTGAAACCAGACATCCTAAGTCTACATTTCCATGGCAACCACTCTCTCCAACCAGTAGTGAGCGTGTTAGAAGGCCACACCCCTTCCACTGAGAGCAGGCACAGGAGAATCTGTCATCAAAGCGAGGCCACTTGCTTTTATTGAGGCATCTGATTGGTCAGTTTATAACTTGATTAACTTGCGCTACAGAAAAAAAGATGAAAAAAATAGGATTGGCAAAAAACATGTTAAAAAAATATAGCAAAGCAAGAACGGTTATTCTGACAAATATAATGACTGAGTTATAGCTGTTTTTTACTCAATAGAAGTCTATGAGATTTTGGCTTTTTGTAGCTGGTGGTCACTTCCTATTTGGAATGCGTGGGGGGGATGGGTCACTCAGTCCAGTTCTCATATACAGTCAAAGGTCTCACACTCACAACACCCTTGCATGAAACAAATTCCAAGTGTAGGCCAGCGTGCCAGCAAATTGAAAGACAGGATATTCTTCAACACAGCAAAGGGCTTATCGCCTTATTGTTTTTCTGTGATTAACTTCCCGTGGACCGCTTAATTCTGCTGAAAGTGATTGATGACCTTGCAAAACAGAGGTCATGTGAACAACTCTGCAGTCTGCTACCTTTAGCTTTCTTTTCATTTGCAGCTTTAATGAGAGCCATGTAAAATGCCATAATGATTTATATTTTATGCACATTACAGAGACAACTGCTCATGAGTTTATTACAAAAAAAGAAAACCAGTCACAAAACCATAAGGAAATGAGAACTGGAAATATTTCTGCCAAAATTTTAAATAAACGGACCACAAACCGCTTAAATTGACAATATTGGGACTTCCAAGAGGGCTGTGTGATGGTTAGTGACTCTCGTTACACAGCGAAAAGGTTCTGGTTCAAATCCCGGCTGCACACTCCACTTCTGGGTAGAGTGTGCGTGTTCTCCCTGTTTTCTGCTCCAGATTCCTCCCACTGTCCGTACACATGCAACTTGTCCAGGGGAGGCCCTTCAGATTCTGATCAGGGACCAAATTAAGGGGACTTGGTCCAGACAAATGGCCTTTTCCAGTGTGAATACACCCTAAGTCATCAAACAGCAACAAGCAGGCAGAATGTGGATGACTATATGAACAACAAATCCATTTTTTCACACACACACACACATGTTGATCACCTCCCTCTCCCAACAACTGATTCAGTTCATAAGGGTTTTACAGAAGACTCATAATAATGCAGTGATCTAAGTCACAAAGCTAACATGAAGACTAAGGTAGGGTTGTGGTGGGAGGATTGGGGAAAGCTCGAATGTTGTTTACATTTTTGTTGCTTATGTCATTCTGTGTACGCATTTGGAGTTAAATTTTGATTTTTCTTGCTCTCCCTGCTTTGTGTTGCAGCAATGTGATTTGTCGTTTTTATGTTCCTGATCATGCAGCTAGGCCTCTGTGTTGACGGGCATCTGCTCACAGCTGACAGACCGACACTGAACAGGTAAAAGGATAAAGTCGCGGTGACTCATGTTTCGCCCAGACACCAGGGTCCTGGAGAGAAACAAAAACTGCTGTGCTGTGTAAGAAGCTGCACTTGCAGTGGCCAAGTGGAAGCATTTTTTTTTTCTCTGAGACTGGGATAGATTTCACAGTGGAGTCATACCAAATACCAAAAGTGGGATCTATGCCTCCTTCTTCAATGCTTAGAGTGCAATCATGACAGCAGTTCACTGTTCTCAAATGAGAAGTTGATTTCATACACTCTGATGTGCGACAACCAATAAAAATCTGATTTAGCGTCATTTTTTTCCTCTTTTTCTTTGTTCTATTATGACACACACACACAACGTGCACAACTACACACAGGAATAAGCAGTGCAACTTCACACACTATTTATCTTGAACACATGCTCCACGATTTTCTCATTATTCTCTGTCTTTGCGTCATGACAGGCCTCATCAGACTTCTTAGTTAATTTCATGACATAACATCTGTTTGGGCATCAAAAGACATCTGACCAATTCAATCAACTCGATAAGGCGGTAATGAGTTATGGGTTCCATTTTTTTAGCCTTAAAGTCAAGATTGGTTTGGTTTCTGTATACACATGAGTCATATTGCAAATTGCCTTTTTACATATCTGTTAAACGAAATTGAAAATAAGTTAACAAAGTGCAGACGTGAGCTTTTCGGATCTTAAAAAATCCTAACAACTTCTCTAATAACATTCCTTTTTTGAAAAGAAAATCGTTGGGCGGCTTACAAGTTAGAATTTTTTTGATTTAGCAGTTATATTAAAAATAAGCATTGATTGTAGTGTATTAAAAATTAATTAAATATGGGAGATTTTAATCTTATTACTTGGTCTCTGTAATTAAGTGTGAGTCATTTTCACATTGGGGTTAATTTAAAACCTAAGTAAAACATAAATAAAAAAAAAATGCAAGACATGGACTTGTGGATGCCTGTCAAGACCAGAGGGTTTCCGAGTTTGAACTTTACTGATCCAAAATTAGACTTTGCACAACAAGGGATATCAATATATATTGATATAATTAAACAACTGTTACTCTCCAAAAAAAAAAATAGCTGACCACCATAAATCACTTCGAGAACAAATGAGTTACAGTCTGGCTGGACCAGTGTTCATGAGTCCAGCATCTGGAAACCACTGAACAACATTAGTGTGGATGGCAGTGCTTCCAGAAGAAAGACAGTACTTTACAAAAAAAAGCACTATTTTGGCCTGTTAACAATTTAGAGAAAATTTGGTTGACAAAGCTAATGACTGATTGGCAACAGGGACGAAAAAAAATACTTTAGTTCAAACAGCATTTATAGAAAAAACAAATTGTAATCCAACAAAAAAAAATTCCTCTGAGTGCAGCATGTTTGTGGTTATGTTGTTTTGCTGCATCTAATTTACCAGGAATAACTTTTGAAATGATGTCAAGGAATCCTATCAGTGAATTGGGGAAAAAAAGGTGAGAATTTTTCTGACATGATTAGCTCAAACCACAGTAGGTCATCCAGCAACCTGGTGGCTGAGCACGGTTAAATGAAGAAAACCGCAACATGTTTCTCACTGGAACCAAAGTGTGGCCATGGGGTTTGAGTTCTAAGTTGGGCAGCGATTGAAGGAGGAAGCATGCAGTCCTGTTGAAACTGGCTCCTGGGACATGGAAGGCTTCCTCTGTGGTTTGGAGGGTGACTGGGCTTGTGGCAGGATTGAGTGGTACTATTGACTGTATGAGAGAATTGGACAGAGCAGGTGTGATGTCTCCCATAGAAAATGCTTTACTTCCGGCTGCAGCGAAATGAAGCCAATTCAATCGCCATATTTCTACGATACAGACGTCACCATGTTGGAGCCAGACAACAGTGATCTAGGTCTACGTTTCTATGGCAACTACTGTCACCAATCTAACAAGTAAGCTTGTTTAAAGTCCACACGCCTTCCACTGAAAGCAGCTCTGGAGAATTTGACAATCAAACGTTCAAGGCCAGCGGGCACCACATGCTTTAACTGAAGCACCTGATTGGTCGATTTACAATTTGAATAACTTGCCATAAAGAAAAAGATGTATCATGAAAAATTATTAGGATTAGCAAGAACAAGTTACGAATGTATCAGATCAAGAATGATTATTCTGACAAATAGAATGACTATTTATTTATCAATGGAAGTCTATGGGATTTTGGCTACTTGGAGCCAGGCACTTTCTATTTGGAATGCAAGGAGAGAGGGATCGCTCAGTCCAGTTCTCTTATACAGTCAATGAGTGGTACCAGCAGCGTGGACTCTGAAACAGAGAAGAACATCACTGAGAGAATCTTTAAAGACATGAGGGCATTTTATGGTTAATAATTGGTCATTATGTTTTGAAGTTTTGTTTACCAGCTGGAAAAGGATTGAGTATAAGACAAACAAACAGATATGTGAAGCATCTGTATTCATCCCAGTGCTCTAAGGGTTTTTTTGTATAGAAGAAAGAGCTGAGAGTAAAGACAAGTCTCTCTTTATAGGCAGATTTAGGTTTCTGTCCCACCTTTGTCCATAAACTGTGGGAATGAACAAAGAAATAACATTAGAGTTGCAAGAGGTTAAAATGAGGTTTCAGTGCAGAGGGGCTGGATCTCTGTTACAGAAGGGATACGGTTTTTGAGTAATGCTTCACATGATCCTTGGAATCAAGTATCCAGCTGAGGTAGTTTGAATATTTGGTTAAAATTCCTCCTGGTACAAAAACTTCCAACTGGATGTTTTTTTTTTCTCTAAAGTTATTTTCAGAACAAGCTTACAGTTTTGCTCTGTTTATAATATTCTTGTCAGACTGTGGTTTTGTGGTGGGACTGTTAGGACATGTGATTCTCAGGACCAAAATGCAGAACATAGACTTTATCAGAACCCCTGCAGTAATTAAATTTAAACCTTTTTGACTCAGTTGAACTGAAACAAGAAACACAAACACAAGGTCAAACACATTGACATACTGTAGAACAATGGACAAATTGAGGTGTTATGTTATGGTTCTTCTCATAGAGAGGGTTCTTAACCGCTCTTTTTCTGGACCTGTCTGCCATGGGAGACCTTAACAGGGACTGAAGCCCCAGAAAGCAGAGATCCTGAGGTCACTCAAGCACTCAAACCCCTCCATCATGTTAAGGTGGCGCTTCATGGAGGGAACCAGAACATAATTTATTTATGTTTTGTAGGTTTTTTTTAACCCAATTTAAAGCACTTCTGTTTTGTTTGTTTTTTATAAAAAAAAGCATAGTTATATCCATATATAATCGATAAAAATATGTCAGGAAACCTGAGAATGTTCATATACTATAACAGTCAAATGCATTTTTAAAAACCAAAGTCATGGTATTAAAAGTTGGAGCCAGATGGATAGGAACACTTATTGAAATTTGATTGATAAATCTTATTTACACAATAAATCAATAACATTCCTTTTTTAAATGAACTTATTCCCATTTCGGGGAAAGGGGGTGCTGGAGCCCACCCAGCTAATGCCAGGCAAAGGCAGGGTACTGGACAGTTCACCAGTCCACCACAGAGCCACACAAAGACAAACAACTACACCCACTCTCACCTAAGAGACCATTTGGAGTCAGTCAACATATGAAGAATGTTTTTAGACTGTGGGGAAAAAAACTGAATATTGAGAACATACGCATTCCATACAGGACTCAGCTGGGATTTGAACCAACGCCTTCTTGCTGTGAGGCAATAGTGCGGCCACTACTCCAACATGACGGTCCATAAAATGAATTAGCATAGAAAATTCTGTTAACATTCAGGCAGTCTTTTTCACACGTCATCAGAAACTGCATCAGTTTTGGCACAAAAAACTGTCTATATAATCCTGCTGGTTCAGTACCCAAGGACAAAGGTGAATCGCAGGTTTGCTCAAAGTTTGAATCGGGGATGGCATTATAACTCTATACTGTAGGTAGGGACCCTGCTGTCCTGACAAAAGCCAGATGCAGGCGCAGACCCAGCAGGACTCCAGGCCACCCAGCTCTTCATCGATAAGATAAAGAATCAAAGGAGCAGTAAAGGCTGCTGAGTTACGGTTCTGATTGTGCTCATGACTTTTTCTACAGAGCAGTACTTTTAGTTCCCAATTTAAGCACAGAGGTTCGTTAAAAGAGTAGGCCCTTCTCATTTTAGATCAATTTAGGGTTCAAAAAGCAAAATTCGATGACGAAAAAAATAGCCCCCAGCTGCAGACAGCGATGACAAGAATAATCAGAAGTTAGATGAAAACCTCACATCTGCTTTTCTGGATATGATTTTGGAAATGACTTAAGATAGCATGATGCTGCTTTGAAATATTCAACAAATGTCTTTTTTCCCATCCATCTTACTTCCATAGTCTCCACTTTCCATCAAATAAACAAAGGAGAGGAAAGAATATTGAAACATGTTTTGTCTCATGAAGTAACTAGCAGTCCACCACTATTAGGCTGGACACATCATGCATCACACCTGTCTCACGAGGCAGGACATTTTTATATGTTGTTGAAAGTTGTTAAAGAACAGAACCAAGAAACGTTTTCCTGATTTGATGAAGCCAAGAAATATCTCAGACATAATACTCCTTAAATGAAAACAAATCATAGTTAAAGCAGATTGTTCTATGAATAAAATACACAAGAAAAGCAAACATGTCTACCTGAAAATGAAGGTCACTCAGTGAAACAAAACTTCCAACAATCTAAGACGAATGTCTGTTAGCGAGAACAAGACAAGAAAGTGCAGGTCTTCTCTGCTATGAAAGAGTATTGGTATTGTCTGTTAGCACACCACTTGTTGGCCTGAAATGCTCTGACAATGAACATTTTAAAATAGAGTGACATCGATTTCTTAGAAAAGAAACAAGCAGGAGAAAACTGGCACATCCTGGGCACAACTTAGCTCACATTTTCCTTTCGTCACTCCCTCCCAGGCAGGCATACTTGCTGCAAAACAAGAGAGTAACAGGCACTTCAGAAGAACTGGAGCAAGAGACAAAGAGGGTGTGTGTTTTTGGTTCCCCAGTGTCAACATTCGGACCTGCTTATTTAATTTACTTATATACTGAAGAATAACGGCAAACCCTTCCTGAGCATTTACATCTAAGATGTCACAGATGCTGTGCAGTGACTCTGCATGACTGTTACCAACTAAAAACCCTTTGTTTCCTTAAAAAAACTGCTTTCAAAGAATGACAAGAGGAGCTTAAAGGTTTAAAAATGCTAAGGCTTCACAGCAGGGATTACCAGAAAAAGGGTCTTTGCATATGGCAGAAGTTTGTCTCTTGGAGAAATGTTTTCTTTTAATGCAACTCAAAGTATACAGACCAGTTAAAGGCAATTTTTTATTTTTTCCAAATGAGATTTCACTAAAGAATCACCAACAACATTAAAACTTACTTTTTTACTCTTTACATTTTTTATATTACTTTTGTCTTTAAATGTTGATTTGAATCATATTAATTAATGACAAACATTAAAATTGTAGTAATGTGTTTCAAGTCACGGGGCTGCTGGAGCCTAACCAAGCCACTCATGGACGAAGGCAGGGGAAACCCCTGGATAGGTTGCCAGTCTGTTGCAGGGGCCATAATCACACACCCATACACACTCACATCCCCACCAAAGGACAATTAAGAGTGACCAATTAACCTATGAAGCATGTTTTTGGATGATGGGAGGAAGCCAGAGTCCCTGGAGAAAACCCACGCATGCACAGGGAGAACATGCAAACTCCACAATATTATGATTTCTTGGTCATTTTTCATAGAATATGAATGATTACACATGATAGTTAGTGGTTGGGTGAAGCTATTTGTTGTCAAAAATTCTGCTCAGACTTTTTAAATCATAATGACAACACTTACCAGTGACGCTGTTCAAAAGTTTACATACCCTGATGAATTTGTTCTGAAAACATGCACACAAGCTGATACAAAGGGTTTGAATGGCAGCTAAAGGTAACCATCCTCACTTCTGACTTGTTTGCCTGTAATCAATGTGTGTGCACAAAAGGTCTTGGAGTTTCCGGGCTCCCAACAGACCTTTACGTCCTTCAACCAGTGCTGCACTAACATTTCTGGATCCTGTGTCATGGGGAGAGCTAAAGAGCTATGAAAATATCTACGGGAAAAGGTAACTAAAAGGTACAAAACAGGAAAACGATATAAAAAGATATCCAAGCAACTGAGAATGGCAGTCAGCAGTGTTCAAACTTTGATCAAGAAGTGGAAAGTGAGGGTTCTGTTGAAAACAAACCATGGTCACAAGTCCTTACTGCCAAAAAAAATGTTAGGAATGAAAAGGAAAAACAGAGAGAGAGGAACTTCAGCTGTGATTCAGAACTCTGAAAAATTGTGGTGTGGATGTTTCAAGATGTACAATAAGGAGGCACCTTAAGGAAAAATGGGTTGCATGGTCAAGTCACCACAGGAAAGCCCTTTTGTGCAAATGTAACAAAATAGCTCACCTACAATGCACCAAACACCACAGAGACAAGCCTCCAAACATCTGGATGAAAGAAGTTTGGAGTAATGAAACCAAGATTGAACTTTTTGGCCACAACCATAAACGCTACATTTGGAGAGCGGTCAATAAGAGCTATGTTGAAAATAACATTATTCTTACCGTGAAACATGGAGGCGGATCGCTAATGGTTTGGGAATGAATGTGTGAGCTACAAAGGCACAGAAAACTTGGTCAAAATTGATGGCAAGATGAATGCAGCACATTATCAGAAGATGCTGGAGGAAAACTTCCACTTTTCAGCTTGGAGGCTTAAATGTCTTAAATCCAGTCCCTAACAATGAGTGGAAAATACATTTTTGTGTTATCATCTAAATACTCTGAAGAATAGCCTGGAATTCATAATTTTTTCTTTGGGTATGTAAAGCACAACTGTATGAGCTTCCCCTGAGTGCTGTGCGCACATTGGTATGTGGGAGGGCCAGAGTCACTGACTACAGCACTTCCTTCTTTTGAGAACTTCTTTTGCATTAGATAAAATGTTTCGACTCACAGTGACATACTTTTTGTGAGAGGTTCTATATTGTTCAAAAAAAAGAAGTGACAAAACAATTCATGCTTAGACTGACAGTATTTTGTCTTAACCAAGGTGAGGTGATATATTTCAAAACCAGGCTCTGGTAAGATCACTTATGTAGGATTTCCCACAGTCCAAGTCTGACTTTTTGTCTTTGTTTCCTTGCGTCTTTTAACAGAAAAGCATCTGAACAACTTTTTTATTACTTATAAATGTACATTCTGGTACTTCATGGCTCATGCACTTATTACTTAGTTACTACATTTCACTAAGCTGAACACATTTTAGCTGCAGGAAATTGCAGCAATAAAAACCGATGGAAAGGCAAGTTCATTCGGCTTTTGTTAGTGCAATGCTTAAACAGTCGTTGAGAGCTGACGTTTCTGTCCTTCAGCAAGGAAAAATAGCAAAAACATGTGGAAAAATCTGTGTTATATCAGAAAAACCTTAGCAGTTGTTCTTATGTGTACTCTTTGATTTCATTGTAGACGGTATATCACATTTTGTGATACTTCAATTTACTTCAATTCGTACATTTCTCCATTTCCGACTTAAAATCCCTTCCCAGGAGTGTAGAAATTAAGCTCAGTTCCAGTGATGAAGTGATCTAAAAAATATTTTCTGTCAAAATTTTTCATATTTCTGCACAAAAGTAGAATTTGTCCAATTCATTGATGAACAAAGATGGATAGAACATTGTAACTTTGTGATCCAAGTTAGATTTCTTGGCTTTTTTCTGTGCAGAGAGCAAAAGTTCATGGTCTTTTTTGAAGTTCTCAACACGTTATATTTTAATCAAAGTTACAGATTGCAGAGTTTCTTTTCCTCTGCCTCTCTTTTTGCACAGGCACGTCTTAGCAGACCTGCACAGTTGTCTTAATAGAAAATTACTGCCAGATCCTTCACTTGTTCTACAAAATCATCCACCCTTACGCTGGAGAGTTTTTTGCATAAACATTGTTATGAACATTAGTAGTGATTTAAAGAATTTCCTGAGAAGTATAACTTTTATTTTCTCAGGTTAATTGATTCAAATGTTATGTTTAACTTTTAGTGACATCAAAGTATAAAGTTGTATATACCTCATTGTAGTTTGAAAGTAATCATTCCAAAAGTCTTTCTGAAGATGGTTAGAATTCAGAAAATTGCCAGACTTTGTGAAGTTTGCAAGCAAATGGTGAAAGCACTGCTACTTTTTCCTATTCTGTATACTCAACAAGCCTTCCTCATTTTAGGTTGTAAATACATTTCTTTTCCAAGAAGACCTAAATCTAAAAAGAAAGTGACTATTTGCTGGTAAATTTCTAACTATGCGCGGTCAGAGCTGGACTGTTTTCCTGCTTAGGTTAATACATGTGACCAACTACAACATTTAGCCTTGGACACACTTAAAATACATGCACGTAGCCAACATGAATCAATCCATCAGTTTTTGTGCTGGTCGCACGTCAATATGTGAAAATAACATCTGTCATCTTAAAACGTTTCTAAACTTGAATGTTGAGCCTGTAAAAGAGGTCAACATAACATTAACTGTACACAACTTAGCAACAGAAAATTGGACTGTTAACCAGAGTGACCTAAAAAAAGCAGTTTACACGCTTGATCAATCCATCTGAAACAAATGGGGGGAAAAAAAGACAATAGAATGACAACTCAATTTTTAAGATACCAAATCAACTTTATCAATATCAGACTGGCACATGGTATGGCCTAAGGCAGGGGTGGGGACCGAAGACTGCATTCAGGCTTGTTTTCCAACATACCCTGCTCTGGCATGTTCTAATTCACACCCAATCCAGGTAATCAGTTGTGAGTAGAGGCAGAGGCAGAACATACAAACTTCACACTAAAAGGACCCAACTGGGATTTGAACCAGGACCTTCATGCTATGAGGCAGCAGTGAAAGATGTGATTATTTAAGTTGGTGAGATCCATCAGTCACAAACATCCTCTTAAGGACTCTCCTCAATCCACTGATGCACCTTATAATCAATTTTCAGGGTCAATCCTCTTCCAAGAAGGTGGTATCTGAAAGAGTCAAGGGTCACATTTGATTGTTTCTTTCTCAGTGATGGGATAAATGGACCTTCCAAAGAAGTAGTTTGTGACCATTGTAGGGTATTGGACGTCGGTCATCTGGTGGTCTCAACAAAAGCACAGCTTTTGTCCTGACCCATGACTTTTTGAGGACCGCTTTGATTTGGATAAGTGCAGGAGTGCCTGCTGCCCTGGCAGAGAAGTGAGGTTAGAAGAGGTCATAGAAACCAGGCGTGCTCAGGAAGAACTTGTTGCTTTCATATTGAGGAACAGGTATCTGACACAGATCCTGGGCCTGAACCTTTCTGACCTGTGGTTGCACAACATTTCTGATGACATATTCCAGGCACCTTTGCACAACTACCATAAGGTGATCCAGGTTCTCTTCCAGTTTTGCACTGTAAATGAAAATTTAATTCAAGCACAATTAACACAGTCATTCAATAGCTGGCCCATAAGTCTCCAAAATGTTGATGGAGCAACCCAAAGGGCAGGAAGAACAGTCCCCGCAAAGTCCAGAAGGTCACCAGCTTCCTTTAATGTTTTGACTGAAACCTGCTATTACTTGTTTATGAGTTGAAATATTGTTAAGCTTTGAGCTTTCCAAAGAAATTGAAGCATCTATTCTTGGCATGAAGTTTGAATCAAATAAAGACTTGCATCAGATACCCAAAGTCAGTGCAGAACCAGATGTTGCCATGCTTTCTGGCACCAAGAACAGTAGATGTTGATGTTCTAACACAGACTGAGATTAGTGTTTCATCTAATGTATTGGAATTGAGTAAAACCATGTTGTAAAATATATGTTATTGTATACATATTAGTTGTTTTATGTATCAACAGGTGATGTAAAATGCAGACAAACTAAAACTGAAGTGAATTCAATGTGAGATTTATAAACAGTTTTATTTTTGCTAATATATCTTTGAATAACAATTTGGCTCAAGGGATTAATCATGTTTTTAAACACTGTGTTGATTTATTGGCTCCAGATTATGTTTCAAATCATTATCTATACTTTTTAAACAAATATGTTCCCTTTCATACAGTTTCCTTAAGTAAGAAGCTTTGATTTAGTCTGCCATCACTGTAGCGTGAATGACTAAATGTTTATTGGCCCACTCAAACAAGAAGCAAAAAGCAGAAGTGCTCTGAATAGACTTTGCTGAGGATAATCCAGAAATTACACTGAGTATCTTGGATTTTAAATATTTATCTGATCATCACTGCTGATCAAAGATACTCAGTTGCTGAGACCTTTAAGTAAAACATTGTACAATTATGTGGAGGAGATTTAGTTAATATGCTGTAAAACCCGTCATACCAAAGCAGACATGTTCAAAGCAAAGAAAGTGAATAAAATGATCTGAAGGAGCAGAAAATTCTTGCATGTTGTAAACATAAAGCAATAAAAAGACATCCTGACATTTTAATGGAGGAATGACGAACTACTTCTAAGTCAGTAATGTAAGCCTGATATCCTCCAGTTCTACAGTTTCAAGTCGACTGCTGCTGTCCAGCAGGGGGTCAGAACCAGAGACGCACTGGAGAGAGCAGCTGGACAAATGGTCCTTCCTTACGGCGGCACACAGGAAAGAGGGAAATGTTCTAAAAAGGTCAGAAGACTGAATGATAGGACTCATAGGATTAGGGTTTGTCATTTTTTTCTTGAGAAACTTTCATCTTTAAAATTGAAAGGTGTCGATGGATTTGTTTTCTCAGCGATCAGTAAGCTGGAGTTTATGTTAAAGTGCAGCTAAAAGGATGTATTTCTCCATTTAGGTTTTCCAAATCTGTCAGATGTGTACAGGTCTTTCATCTCTGTCAAAGGACATCTTCACCATTGCAACAAAAAATAGCTAATAAAAATATAATAAACTAATAACTGTCCTAAGTTAGGACTGAAATGTCTATTGGTTGTGTGAACAATTACTACAGTACTGAATTGTCCGTGTTTGCCTGCATAAGGAGCCTGCATAATATGCACATAATACAGTCTTTCAGCACAAAAGGAGTCCAACTGGATGAACTTTGAATAGTATCACAAGTGGACATTAGTTTTGTTGCAACAATATTTGAAAATACTAAATGACAATAATCACATTTTAAGAAGTAGTCCTACTCTGATCATCTTTTGTTCTAATGTAAATGTGCTCCCAGTGGCTTTTAAAAATATGATAATGCTTTTTTTTTAATGCAAAATAAAAAAAAAAAGTTGTTTTCTATGACATAGATTGCGCAATACAGCAAGAGTTCATCAGATATTCGCTTCTGAATTGTGGGCGGTACTGTTGGTACGGAGTAAGCGTGTTCTCATTTCCCATCATCCCTTTATCTACATTCTCTCTCCCATTAGGTGTCGAGTAGATTGAAATTACATAATTTGTGGATCTCTCTCTGTATTTCAGTAGTTCACTAACAAGTTCACTTGTTGCAATGATTTGATCTCAGGTCACAGGCATAATGAAACTCTAAAGGTTTAGATATGCCAAGACTGACATCCTGGATTCCAAAATGAAGGCCTTCTTGACATGAAAGGGAAAGTATAAAGCCTGCTGATGTTACCTTGAGTTCTTAGTGCAAGCTTTTGATCACAGAATAATCAGTCCCTCCAGGCTTCAAGGTGCAAGTCTGTTGCCAAGGCTCAGTGGTTTGGACCGAGCTGAGCCAAATACTGGGGGCTATTAGTTGGTGATGACAGTCTGCTAGGACAGCTTCTGAAGAGGTAAGTGGAAATATTGACTCACTTAAAACATGTTTATTTATCTTAAATAAGTAAAACACCCTCATGTGAATGTTAAGCAGACACATCGACCACAAAAGGAAGTAACCTTTCATGATTTTATTCTTGTTTTTTGAATTGGATCTTGAAATGGAAAACTTGATCTGTCCTTTGATTCTGTAATGCTTACTCAAGGTTGATGACCATCATTTAGTGTGTTGATACTGGACTCTGCCTCCTTTGATTCAGTGCGCTCTTATCTCTCATTAAAGGCTATTAAGCCCAGGATATTTATTACTCAGATCTCTAAATCTTATACAGTTGTGTTGATACATGGCAAAACACCACATCAGGGCAAAATGTGTATCATGAACCCCATTAAGACATTTGTTAAAAATTAAAATGAAGAACAAATTGTTTCTTACCTTAAATAACATTTAAGATACAATCGAGTAATAGTGCATTCCAATTTACAATGGCATTATGAATGTCACTGAGTGGAGAAACAAGAGTTTTCAGACCCCCCATCAAACTTTGGCTCATTCCAGTCAGTTTCAATATCAAGATTTTCTTTTTTAGAAAGTTTATGTCACACTTTATACCAGGGATGCAATGATACACTTTCTAAAAAATGATTTGTGTATAAATAAATCCTTTTTTAAATTTGCTAATAGGAAAATAACAATTAGTAACAACTTTTCATTTGTCTTATTCTAAGCCTGGTGTGATAAAAAAAAGATTAACATGGATGTAATCTACCAGCTTTATGCTATAAAGCATAAAGAAAGTGTTAGATGAAAGCTGAACAGAGCTT
Organism: Oryzias celebensis; assembly: GCA_014656515.1. NCBI lineage: Eukaryota > Metazoa > Chordata > Actinopteri > Beloniformes > Adrianichthyidae > Oryzias > Oryzias celebensis. Next base: position 64,170,058 of record BNCR01000012.1, on the reverse strand, counting down.
TAGTAGAAAACCACAGGAACACATTTTGATTAAGAAGTCATTTTTTTGTAAATATCAGGGAAGGGTTCCTTTTTTTTTCATTTTAAATTGCGAAATTGATAGAAAGCAGCTCCTTCCTAGGGTGTGTTATACTTTTTGCAGCAACTGAGTTCCTTATCTGTGAGCATGGCCTTTTAAGGATATTTATGAGAAAAAAGCTATTCATTCATGTTAACGTACTTTGTGAAATATGGTACTTAGCGCTTATCGGACGAAACCGCCTTTCTCCTGCTCTCAGAGCTGATCCTGACAGCTTCAGGGCACAGAAGGAAATCAAAACAATGTAAAGGAAATGTGTTGATGTGACTGTCGGAAATGAGTACCACCATTCCTAATTAAGCCCAGAAAAATGAGACTCGACTAACTGTGAAACAACTTGACTTAGATGTGTATGTGTAACTTTGATCTATTGAAGCAGGAATTATCCATCCCTTTGTGTCTTAAGAGAAACATTTGTGAACTGCCTGGGAATGTCCTTCCTTAATTAGTTTTCCCATGTTCCTTGTGCAGCTGTGACAGCATTTTGTTGACAACTAACTTAATGGTTGAGATATCTTAAGCATGTCTCCTGGTGGACAACGTTTGACTTGATGAAAAGTTGTTTCATCAGCGTTTTATTTTGCCCATGAATTTTGTTGCTGCCGGCACTCTGAGTCGTTTTTTGAATCCCACGTCTTTGTTCGTCCCAGAGTCCCACAGAGAGCCTGAGAAAGTCTCTGATAAGACAGTTTTCAAAAATTTTACAAAAATGTGGACTTAGCTGTTGGTTATTAATCAACAGAACCTAATTCTGCCATCAGACATGACACGGTTTCCTATTTTTAAAGAAGCAGTGGGCATTAGAACTTTTTAAATACTATTTTCATAACCGATTTTGGGCAGATTTTTAAAAGCATATTGTTTTTTTGAGATTAAAGAAAAAACAGCAACTAGAAATTCTAGAAATTAGTTTTTTGAAGGTCATTTTCTTAACTTTCTTATATGTTTTTTTTTTTTTTTACCAGTATTACCAGGACTAAACCAGGGGTGAGAAAACTTTGGTTACCAAAACACTACAAATCGGCTTCTGGTCCGGCTCTTCTGTCAATTTCAGAGCCCTTTGTGTCCCATAATTCAAAAGGTTTGCCCAGCCCTGGGCTAAACAGATAAGGAGAGTTTTCATTTTCCTCCACTGAACAGCTCTGGTAGGATGTAATGTTTTTTTTTTAGATTATTTGAAGCCATCATGAAAGATTGGTGAGTGATTGTCACATTGGTCACAACTTCCAGCTGTGTGTGTAATGCTCTCCTTATTTTCCCACTACTTTGACTTTCCCACTGCGGCATAAACCCATAACTGCAGCTAACTGGTGATTTCTACCCTTGCTGTGGCAGGGAGTCTGGTGTGAGTGGTTCTTTGTTTCTGTGTGGGCTGCTGGCTGATGGCGACCTGCTCAGGGTCTTTCATGCCTTTTTTACTGAATGACAGCTGGAACATGTTCCATTTCTACAGGCTCATTTTATTTGACAATGTAAATTATTGCTGCAAAAGAATTCTTTTCTGGTGAGCGCATACTGTTGGGAACGAGTTAGTTCAAAGCTTAATTTGCATGAACTTCAGACCTTTAAATGAGTAAACTTTATTTCTTAAGCATCTATCACAGCTTCAAATTACAACGTGCTTAGGAGTGGTGAAACAGACACGTACTGTAAATACAGCACATTCCAAATTGTTATGCAAATGATATTTTTCTATGATTTTTCTAAATATTCAATGGAAATGACAGTCAGCATAACTTTCAAGTCACAAAGCATTAGAGTATATGTTAAATGTTATTTAGCAAACAGCATTTTTTTAAAAGAAAAACATTAAAATGCACTGTTCCACATTATTACACACAGCAGAGTTCCACAACATTTAAATGATTCTAAAGAACTGAAAATGGTCATTTGTGTAATGTGCTGCATAAGGAGGTCAGATTTACTGAAATCAAAAGCTATTCCAATCAAAAACATCTCAAGAGGTCAAGTTCCATTTGAACATAGGAACCCTTATTTTGTAGCAGCTTCACAATTCTTGCATCAATTGAACTTCTACGTTTTTTTTTTTTACATTTCTGCTTTAATTTTTTTGCAGGATTTCAGCATAGCCTCCCAGAGGTGCTGTGTGGATGTGAACTGCCTCTCACCCTCAGAGATATTTGGCTTGAGGATGCTCCAAAGGTTCCCAATAAGGTTGAGGTCAGGGGAGGATGGGGGCCACAACATCAGTTGATCTCCTTTTATGTCTTTAGCAGCTGCTCTCTTAATCTGATGTATTGGACTGGCTGAAACCCTCCTCATTCTGCTTTTATCTGCACGAACCTGTATGTGCTTTGAGTCAGATAAAACTTTCTTACGATCACACTTAAGTTTTTGTGAAATATTCAAGGTTTTCATACCTTGTTCAAGACAGTTAACTATTTCACACTTGCAGAGATCCATTTTCTTTCCCATATTGATTGAAAATGTTGGTCTGCTTAATAATGTGAAACGTCCTTCTTTATGAGTTTTTATGAGCTTACATGGCAAACGAATCGTCACAGGTGTCTGAGATTGATTTCAGTGATCCAGAGAGCCCAGAGACACAATATCATTCATGAGGTTCATTAAAAAAAAAAAGTTATCTTTTTGACACTTAATTAATATTTGCATAATGACTTGGAACACACTGTATGATATCAGGGGAATTTAAATAGAACACCTAATACACATTTACATAAAAGCAATACACGCATTTGACATACAATTAATATGATGATGCAACAGTAATAAAACAAATCTCCTTAATAGATTTAAAGGCTCTATATCATGTATTTTTGGATGCATGCATCTACATTTTTGAGTTTTTAAGTGTATTATGTTAATTTCTCATGAAAAACAATCCCTAAGCAGCATTTTGCTCCATTCACACATCTCTGAGTATTCGTCTGAAACCCTGAGCTCTGAGGACCAGCCCCTCCCAATCCATGAAAACAAGCAGATCCTCACATTTTGACATCACAAAGTTGGGAACAGCCCCTTCTAGGAAGCGTCTGCGCTGCCAGCACCACTCCTCGGCTAACATACACCCAATGTCTCCAGTGATTGGCCAAAAGAAAATTATTTTATATGCACAATATGCACATCCCTTTTTGTAAAAGTTTAGATGTTGTTTGTTTTTGTGGGTGAAAAGCATACATGTTGCAGAGGTTGACGTTATGAAATGGGCGGCACCCACAAGGAACGAAAGGCAGTGCCTCAGAGATTGAATACCCTAACTTTAAAATAGTTTGATGTAGATCCTTTAAAGAAACTTGACAAAAACCTGTCCCTAATATTCTTTATTACAAATATGGAACAGGAACTGATATCATCAGATAGCTACTTCATGCAGAACAAGAGAGTTTTGCAGAAGCCCGAAACGTGGGTTTACGGGTGTTTACATAGACTTTTCATTGGAAGCAGCAGCTCGAACACCAGTTGACGAGGTCGGTGTGCACGTCGCATTAGCTTTACCAAGATGGTAAAAGAGCAATGAAGCTCTCAGTGATGGATAAGTGAAGGCAAATGTATTACTATACTAGCTTGACCAAGTCTGAGATAGGCTTTAAAGCACATGCACATGAGACCCACACTGACTTTTACAAAAATAGATTCATCCAGCCTCTGAGACTTTGCTTGGGCTCTTGCGAAACATCCTTAATGTTTGAGCGTTTAGGACACTTGCTTCCTGCTTTGACTTTAGCCAAACTCCTCAGTTTTACTGCAGGAACAGATTTATTATTTATTGTACACTAAAACCTACTTCAAGATCTTGCTGCAGAGGGTCTGCAAAGAGAGCAGGGTGGGTGGACAATAATGATAATCGGGGTTTGCAAACATCAGCGTCCCAATGCAAATGTCTAGAGACAGAAGAGTCCCATCGGGGATCTGACCAATGTAGCTTATCTATGTGTGTTAATACAATATGAACATAAGTGTACCTCAAGACAACACTATGTCTTTTGCAGTAGGAATCTTTGACATAACATATTACACAATCACCCTGTGATTACTGCATGATGATCGTATCAATGTTTCTCCCATGCAGCACCCAAGGTCAAAAAGCAGATACTTACCCAGTGAACAAAGGCTCTTTGTGTCAAAGGTAGCTCACATGCAAACTGTTAAACTGTGATTTCACTTGTGCTGCAAGGAAAGAAAAAGTCAAAACAGAAAACTCCACCATTAGCAGCAGCGTGCAGGTTGTGTGAACGTAAAACGACTGCAGAGAGCCCAATCTGTTCATTGTGGCTGTCACCAGGCAACGTGTTTCCACTCAAGAGAACAGAAGCGGGATTCATTACATTGACTAGATGCCCAGATTTAATAAAATGGCATCAAGGGGGAATGGACAAACATGTAGTACATAAATACCTGGTTGCACCACACCAGCATTTTTGTAAGCTTCCATAAATTATGATTTTAATCTTTGTAGCTAGGATACCTCCTTGGAACAGGGCAGCTTAGGTTATAAATGTAAATGCAATTTTACACTGAGAGGTTTATAGTTTGTTCTTTTTGTTAAACCTTGGCTGATATGAAGAGTTAGAGCATGAACATGAGAAAATCCTGCTCCCATTTATTTCAGAAATACAATTACCATAATGTCTGCTAAAAATATATATAATTAGAAAAGAGGCGCATCTTGCTTTTCTGTTACTGCATATGGCTGTGGCTGATTCCATGAGGGAGACACTACTCAATTGGACAATTATAAACATCTCAATTTTAGTTTATTCTTAAATAAATATAAATGCAACTTTATCTATTATTTACCCCCATTTTGACATTTAAGTGTTTGATTGCACAAAACAATAAGCCAAACAATTCAAATTCTACCCCGCCTGTCAACAATTAAAAAAATAATTAAATACAGCATTTATTATTTTTGAGATGACATTTAAAGTTACACAACTTCAGTCAGAAAATAGTGCAAAAACAAACAACAGGAGAATAAAAATGTAAAATAAAATAAATTTAAAATAGGTAACAACCTGAAAAAGCAGGACAAATGCAAACAGAAGAAAGATTATTGCGTCACTTTTCTAGATGGTCATTGAAGTAACTTGTTTTTTTATATTTTGGATGGAATAACACCTCTCGAATCCAGTGTGATACAGTGGGTGGAGCCACGTCATTCCAATTGAAGGATGACGTGTTGTGCCAAGTAGAATAGAAAAAACAATGACCTTTTGACCCCTGAAAAGCAAAGGTAACCCCTCCTCATTAAACCCAAACAGAAGCACGAGTGGGTTTAGTGTTATTCTCACCACTGCATACAGGTGAATGTGTCACAAATATCTGTCCAAAGGCATTGAATTTTAGGACAAAACCAAAACAGATCAAGACCATCGAGACCATGTTGTACCTGCCATTTTTAATCAATACATTTATTATTTATAAAATGTGTATCTTAAAGATAGATTCACAAAAATCATGTAACCTTGTTGCAAAACTTGTGTGTAATCTAATAAAAACAAAAACACAGTTATTTTTTTTTTTCCGTATTACTTAAAATGTCCTCAAATTACTCACTTCATTCAGATGGCATTGCTCTCTTTCCTGTTTTTAACTTGGATTAGTACAATGGCAGGTTGCAGGAATGTAGATGATCTGCTTTGTCAATTCAAAACCCTCATTAGTTTTTATAACAGACTAGAATGTCATTTTGTACAGCCATATGACATACTAGCGCTCACGAGTTTTAGAAAATCATGAAAAGTTTAACCTCTAGTACTTCTAATACTATGTCCTTGGATTTTGAAGTTTATATATTATATATTTAGCATTTTTTTAATCTGCTCCTGCATGATCTGAATAAAGAAATAGTCAGAAAAGCAGTTCAATTTTAAATTGTTTTATATACGTCCTCCATCAAGAGAAAAATGCCACAAAAACATGTTGAAACACAATTTTCATTTGAGTAGATCTTTCAGATGGAAGTATCTCCCTGATTAATGCTTTCATCTATTTTTAATATAAATCATTGTTTGCACTTTCAAAAGAAATCCTCTCTGCATTTTTAATTTGCTGTGTACACCAACCCTCTGGATTGTCATTCATTTCAGGCCTTTGCAGATCTTGATGGTGAGCTTATTTAAGTATGTTAGTAAAAAGAAACAAGCAAAGCACCTACAACTGTTCTCTTTTGCTTCAAGTTTTCCTTTAAACTAAATAAAAACTTCAGACCATTAATTTTTCATGGACTTTTTCTTTGTCTACCAGCTTTTCTTAGCTTTATTGCATAAAGCTTATGGTAAAAATGAGAACTTGTTTTTGATTTGACATAGCTTAGTCCATATTCTTTTTAAAAATGGATAAAGTACAGAATCTTATGAAGGGGTTTGGTAATTCTGGGACATTTTTCTGTTTTATCAACAGGCTGATGGGAAAGTACTTGTCTAGTTTATAGCAATAATCGCATGTTGCAATCTGACCTGTTGTGCTTCACCTCCACACTACAAGAATTTTAAAACACATTTACGTCATAGAAATTCCAAAAAGCAAACCTAAAATTAATGAGGTAAGAGTCAAAGGGTACAATTTACCTTGACTTAATGTTTTTTCAGTGTTGTTTCAGGGCTACAGCTCCAGTAAAATCTTTAAATACTTGTTCCAAAAGGGGAAAATTAAGATTTAAAGACCAAACTGACTCACTGACTGCAGAGATCTTTCATAGAGCAACCAGTGGTTCAGCAGACTCCTTATACAGTCTATGGACTGAGAAAAAACAAACATGCTTGACATAGTTTCAAATGTAATGATGCAAGTATTCTGCCATTAAGTTTATTTTTTGTTAAGAATAGTTAAATTGTTTAAATATGGGATTTATTACCATGATCTCCCCTGTTGACCTATTTGATTGTCAAGAACATTAAAGAGGCACTGTGACCAAGAGGGTTTAGTAAAGTAACATGTCCATAAGAGAAGCAACTAAACATTTGCTTTCCTGAAGCGCACGAAACACTGAAACTCAGAAGCTCCTAGAAGGATTTTGCAACCCTTATCCTCAGTAATCCCCAGAAAAGATAATGCTTTGAAGTAAAAGAAGAAGTATTGACATTCAATAAGATGATCACGGAGCTCCTAAATAGACAAAGTTTTTAAAAAATAAATACCGGTTTCTTGTGGGGACCAGTTACTAATAAAACAAGTGAACTTGAGTAAACAACAGGCTTTGACATTGTCTCTTGGCTGAATGATACAAAACTGATACTACTAAAAAAAACAGAGTTTCTGACGCACTAATGCAGAGTTAGTTAGTGGTCAAAATAGGATGAAGATGGTAAATATGGATGTGGATGAATGTTTAGGGACATTCAGCAACTGGAGATATTCAACTAGTTTCCAATTTGTTGAAAACAAAGGAAAAACATTTCAGTGAAGTGCAATTTATGTCCTGGAGGTGGAACTGTTTTCCGCTGCCCTAGTGTCAATGAGCAACCTGTCTGTATGTATGCTACCATACAATGTACTCTGTGTCATGTTCATGTGGTGTAATTAATGGGGTGATACTAAAAAACTCGCTAGCCCTTGTGCAGTCTCAATGTTTTTATCTTGTAGATTTTACAAAAGTGTCTTGTTTGTGCCAGCTTTATTCTCTTGAGCATTTTTATGTGAGTAGAAACAAGTAAAATAAAGTAACAAGTAGTGAGTTATTTTTTAAATTGAGGAATGAGTAAAGTAATGTTTTACAATTTCACCCAGTAACTAAAGTCAAGTAATCAATTACTCTTTAAAAGTAATTTACCCAACACTTGGCACCAGAGACCATCTGGTGCACACATGAAACCAGTATTTATTTATTTATTTTACTTTGATGCCCCTTTAGGGGCTCCGTAAATCAGGGGTGCCTAAATCCAGACCTCGAGAGCCGACCTCCAGCTGGTTTTCTGGAAAACCCTGCCTTATCTGGTATTGATTACCTGGATCAGATGTGTTTAGCCAATAAGGAGCTTCAATGCCAGGTTAGTTGGACGCTGGCCCTCGAGGCCTGGATTTGGGCACCCCTATGATCAGAAGTCTTATGTCTTCTCAAAGGCTTTGTAACTACAGACATTACAGACATGCAGCTGAAAAATTGGATAAATAAAGTTGCTATACTTGGTTAAAAGCAAAATCATCATTTTAACTGTTACAAAAGCTCAACAGTTTACATTTTTTTATTAATAACACTCTGTGACCTCCTTTTGTCCTTCTCTTAAGCTTATTTTCAATCTAAGTATTTTTGGCAAAAACATTAAGTCACTCCAGAGGATGAATACCAGACGCGAACTAAAATAGACATTAAAACTCTCAAAAAGATTCAGGAAAACAGAGTTCTCATCCAGAATACACTTTAGCTTCCCAAGCACACAAGTCGGCCCTTTTTTTTTCTTCTTTTGAATCAGACGTGGAAAGACTGGTGCCATGCATAAAACAGCATTAGGTCACTTTCCTCTTGATGTTTGGATTGTAATTAATGACTTTTCACTTTAATTACAGACTTAACACTGATTCCAGTTCAACTTTCAGTTTTTGTTAGTTCAATCACAAACACACAGCTTTTATTTAATTTTTTTAATTAAGAGTTAAACTTCTGCTTCAGTAACATTTACAGAAAGAAATATTATTATTTTTGACTCATCTTAGTAGGCTAATTAAATTTCCTGGGATACCATAATCCTTTTTTGAATGATGGCTTTATATTGATTATAAAGTGGTTTTCTAATCTCAAAAAATTTATGTAAATGTGATTTTTGCAGATGGTGTGAAAAGGTGGTAAAATGTGCACATAAGTCTATTGTTTCCATAAAAAAAATGAATGGCAGGACAAACATAAGCTACAGTGGATTAGAGCAGAGAAAATGCAGGGATGTGTTTGAAAAACTATTTCTGTTTAGCTAAATAATTAAAGCTTATTCATGTCTGCATATGTCAACTTTATTATTCAAGGAAAAATATGATCTGCATTTGTTTGAAAGTAAACCTATTAAAATCTGATAATGTCAACATGTCTGACCTTACTTGAAGGAAACAAACATGAGGGAATATGAACTCCAATGGTGGACGTCACCACTATGAAGGATACTGTGTGTCTTGGAAACCGGACTGCATTAGCAGGCATGCAAACAGTCTGGTCTGTCAGGTCTGTGTCTGAGAGAGTAATGCGTTTGGCTTCAGCTCTTGTCAGAGAAAAAATGACCTCTTCTCAAGCCTTTTTCATTTTGAAATCCCTAATATGTGTTTCGGAGCAGAACAAAAAGATGAACACTGACAGTCATGTCAGCAGTCAGGTGTTGGCTTATGGAATGGCCAGACATTTTGAGCAGAGATAAATTTGCGTTCTGCTGTTTGCAGACTGTGCACTCTGGTACTGATAGAGCTTTTGTTTTCAAATGGTATTGAAACAACTAAAAAGACAGTGAACTCTTTGTCAACTGAACAGTTTTACAATGAAGCTTTGATATTTGAATTGATAAAGTCTGCTGAGACCTTGAGACTTGTACTTGTTGTACACCTGCATGTCAAGATCATGGATGACAGAAGGATTGAGGATTGAAAAAAATCAGTCATTTCTCTTTATTCCCTCCTTCCTGCTACTTTCAGACAAACATGCCTTCAGTTGCTCACTAAAAAAAGGCAAACTGTTGGTGAACAGACAACAATCATCAACATCAGAACTGCAACACCTTAGATCCATGCACTGCTCTCCTCTCCAGGAGATTCCAGAACTACTTCACACTAGATTAATGTGACCAAAGATTGCCTCAAGTAGATCATGGTGGACAGGGACCATAATGACTGGATTCAAGGGTCAGAGAGGCCCAAACATTTCATATTTCACATTAGTGACTGGTGGGAGTCAGTCAGAAATGTTGATGTGAGGTAAGGACCAAAAAAGGCTCAGAAAGAAAGAAAGAAAGAATCAGGGCAAACTTTTCGTTATCGTTTTTCCTCTGTAAATGTTCTTTTATTCTGATGCAAGTCCTTTGAGCACTTTGAAAACAAAAACGATAAAAGGAAAACTACATGAGTGTGTTTGTTTTACAACCTTCTCATAACCAGTAGAGATGACTATCTCTCTTTGCCGTTTTTGTGCTGAAAACTTTTCTCACTTTGACTTACCTTTACCTTTGCTTATTGAACTGTTAATGAACTGACTGCAGAGCTTCAGTCACACAGTTTGAATGTATCTAGTTAGTTCATTTGCTAGTTTACAGACTTATTTTTGTGAGCTTTTATGTCCCTTAAAGCTGCCCTGCGACAGACTGGCGACCTGTCCTTCACCCAACAGTAGCTAGGATAGACTCCGGCAATCCCGTGACCCCCAAAGGGAAATCGCGGGTTAAAAAAATAAATAAATTGGTCAACTTTCATAAGGAGGACTCAAATAATACTGCAAGTTCACCCTGCACTTTTTCTTAATGAATGTTTGACACCAAAAATAATTTCTCTAACAAAGAGAAAACAGGGTTAAGCATCTAGTTTGGAAGTCACACTTTCAGTGTTGAATATTCTGTTTAGTTTAGTTTAGCAACCAGCTATTGTTTATATTTTTATGACTGACTTCATGTTCTTTGCATAAATACCCGTGTGAAGCCCACTGAGACGGCTATGGTTGTGATTTGGGGCTATATAAATAAAATTGAATTGAATTGAATATGGAAATCAATAGCTGATCATCACTGGGCCATTTATGCACATTCACGCACCAGTGGAGCTACACTGGAGGCAGGGTGGTTGAAGTGTTCAAATCGCAGCCCATCCGATCATTGGCCAACCTGCTCAGCCACCTGAGCCACAGGGAATGATAAGTATTGTTCAAGGAAAACCTCACACCAACTTGTTATAGTCAGGAAATGGTGGTGTAGGACCCAATAGAAAGGAGACTAGGCTTTGTGACAGAAATTTAAACTTTTAATGAAAACATTTGAACATGAAAAATCCCATGGAGAAGCAAAAAAATGACAAAGAAGATGATCTGAAAACAATGGATGTACCTGAAGTGAAAACAACTGTGGATGAATATTTACATGAAGCTGGAGTGACTGTGACAGAGGGACTAGACAAGTCTCACAATTCACATTTAAACTTTGCTTAAATTGAACAAAATGCTTTTTTTTATTATTTTCCTTTGTGTGGCACGACTGAGTCTAACAGCTGTCACTCACGTCTCTCCAGTATAAGACAAGCAGAAAAGGTCAAACTTGCACGGTAGGAGAACAGTGATCTGGAAGACTTAAAGAAAAAAGAGGGAAATGGTCCTCAAACATGATGTTTAAAAGAACTACAAATTAAAGACAATACTGTAAGATGTTGCCAAGCTAAAAGAAATATTATAAGTAATATAAAACATTTACTTTTTGTAAAAGGTTACAGCAAAATATTGATTTAAAATAATGTGTTAATAGACTTCAGTTATTTGGTTTTTGTTGAAAACACTTCAATGAGTATATCTTCAAGTCCAGGAAACTCTCTATAGCAGATGACCTGAACTGTAGCCACCTTCTAAAACAGATAAGGTCATAATTCAAAATCTCCATTATGCTTGACAGAGACTTGTTTTCCTTAAGGTTCATCAAAGGATCACCTGTAAGCTGTGAAGTCCTTCAAATTGATACAGTCAAGCAAGCAGGCGAGAGCCCAGATGCAGAGAAGAACCACAAGCAAAGGTGTAATACAGTCCAAAGAATCTATTAACCACAACTTCACCAACTTCACTAACTTTGATAATAATGGTCTTTGTTTCACAATGTATAACAATGTAAAACAATGTTGCAACATTGTTTTACATTGTCCAACTTTACAGTCCAACTTTGATGTTATGATAATAATGGTGCTATACATTCTAATACACCATTATTGTCAAAACATTAAAGCTGGAAAATGAATTGGAATACTTCATAGAAATATTTAAGGCAAAAGGATGGTTTGGCTAAGTATCTCAGAAAGATTTTACATATTTAATCATTTCTGGAGAAATCACTTTGTCTTAAACTTGAAATTTAAGTGAAATTGTTTATAAGAATTTGCTTATGCATTTGTTATAAAAGTGATTGAAAGTGTAGTCCTACTTTTGTATGTAATTCTTCTTCAGTCTAGACATCATTGGTCTAATTTTTTTGCAGTAATCAGTTGCGGTCCACGTTGTCTGTCACTGAGTGCAGTCAATATTTTACCCACTTTTTTGCTTCCATACTCCTTTTCCAGTTTTATCTTAAGGTTACTGACACTGTTGTTTCCTGGAAACATTTCAGCACCTTTTGTCTTCTTTTCCTTCTAATTATAGTTTTCTGGTTGGCTCTCAAAAACAAATGTCCCCGCTGGAGTTAAAAACTAATGAGCTAAAACATTACAGCCATAAATCAGGTAAGTAGTGCTGGATCGGCCCTTCTTCACTCTCTTTTTCGGATGTTACAGATAAATATGCCGCAGATCCCATGCTGCAAATGCTTGGCAGACATTTCAATTCCTGCTGGATGAGAAGGGGATCTGTGTGTGTGTGTGTTTCTCTCTCTCTCTTTTCTTACTGGCAACAACATCTCTGCTGCTGGCAGGAGTCACCAGAATAAAAACAGCAACACCAGACTCAGAGGGGGGAAAAGCAAAGTGATCCACTGAAAAAGAGACGCTGCCCTCTCATGATCACACCGAGTGCTGTATCTTTTATCTCTCTCCGCTGCTCTTAGTGAAGTGGTAATTAGCTAGACGAGAATAAAAGCAGCCGATCAGGAGAGGGGTGGTGCATTTTGGAGTGAGATGGCTAACAGAAACACTCTCGTGCTCTTCTGTGGACTCTTCCTCTCAGCACTGATCGTGCCCTCTCTTCAAGGAGGTAAGTGGACCTCAGGTTAACGCAGCCATAACCTCTCCTCCATTCTCCTCACATATGGAACAGGTGCATTTTTCTCTTTTCCTCTGCCCAGTTTCAACTTCCCTCTTTCTAGTTCATTCACTTGCTTGTTTAAAAAAGTAATTAGTTACACTTTTATCAGCTTTAATACTGCCAAGTTATGTTAAAATCATAGGGTGTTTTTGTTGAATCAGTTAAAGCTTCAGCCAAATTAAAATTAGAATTACCAAAAGTAAACACATATTTAGAGATTGTTTTCAGTCTTTTATTGTTTTCTTATCTTAATTGTGTCCTAAAAGCATATTTGTTTGCATAATTTTGCAAGATATTTAGAAATATCATGCAACAGAGTGAGAAAATAGGTCACGATGAGTGGAGAGGAAGGAGCATTTTTAATCATACTTGCATGATGATCATGCCTGCATCATAAACAAATAGATGTGCAGTTGAACAGTAATATGAGCTGACTAAAACTTAAAAAAAGTTATTTTTATTATTATTTTTAAGTGGCTTTAACTTCTGCAATAAAACTGAAAGAGGTGATGGTTTTAGTTATTTTCTCAGCAAAGCTGGCCAAGCATAATGAACTTAGATAAGAAAGGGTTTGAAAGCCACTCCGAAAAGTTTGACCAGCTTCTCAGTTCATGCTCAGATGGAGGGGCTAGCTTCAGTTCAGTTTGAAGTCACGCCTTATCTTTTTTAGACAGAGAGCCTGTGAGCATGCTTTTCCTCCCACTATCATTCAGCTAGTCAGTTTGCCTTTGCTCTTCTTTTTTTTTTTTGCAAAGCTTTGATTGGTTCTCAGTCTGTGTTTTGGCTGAGATCCTCTGAGTTTTTGAACCCCCAAATGGAAAACATGTTCTTCATCTGGGGCCGTAGTCAAGTCCATTTCTTATTGAGTTTTTTTTGCTCAAAATTCACAGCTGTTTATATTCCCTATGCTCATGTGTTACTCGAGTCTTATACAAAAGCACCATGATTACTTACTAGATTGCTACAATAAATGTTTCATGCAGATAAAATCTCACTTATCCCAGCTGTTAGTTATGTTAGCTAGAAGAGTCTTCTTCCTTTTTTTTTAAATTTCTTCTTTCATAGTTAACATTTATTTGCCGCTTGCATCTCAATATTTTTCAGGTGTGTAAGCCAAGCCTGACTCCAGCCAACAACATATCAGCACTTGCTTGGCAGCACAGCTTTGATCCTGAGCTCTGAATGTATTGATATCAAACATTTCTGTGAAGCTCAAACCAGTTCCATCTGTGTGTGTATGCACCAAACCCCACAAAATCTCCTTTGGTCATTGTCCATGGATAAATTATGTGTGAGTAACGTGAACCTCATTAACACCCCGTTTAAAGCCTTTGCACTGAAAGCAGCCCTTACATCTCTTTGAATGGTAATAGAGCTCTGGGACTGTTTGAAAGCTTTCCATTGACATCTACAAACGAGTAATGCTCCTAAAGGAAACATCTGGATCGCAGTTTGTTTGTACAAGTGTCGCATCCTATGCTAATCTCTGATTGTGTGCAGGTACGATAGCATGTTTGTTGGCTGTGGAGAGAATGAAAATGACCTCAATATTTTTGAGTGGTGGAGGAGGGTTTTGTTTGTAAAATAAACACATTTTTAACCGCATGTTAATGGAACTATATCCAATAAAAATTCCAGTAGTCCTTGAATTTTGGCAATATAAAGAAGCCTGTCCTTGTGTTTCTGACATGGACAGACATGTATCAGTATTAATGGGTTTTGTCAGCCGCTGTTGTTCAGGTCACTCAGTCTGGAAAAACCTAAGTCGGTTGTGATGGTTTCGTTTGAGCATCCGGAAGTCTGTTGGATCAGAAATATTAAACATAAGCCACAGAAATTTGCTTAGCATTAGTTAGTTAAACGAAGTCAGCGCAGATTGGATTGCAAACTGTCACAAGCACTAATTATGAAGAGCAGCAGCACCCCAGCTGCCACTAAAACAGGCTGCCTTTGGGCAAGGCGAGTGTTACAGCTCCGCTGGTACTATGCTGTAATCACCTCTTTTGCTTTAATCCCCATTCAGGTAAAACTAAGACTCAGAGCCAACTGCAGATTATTGGATTAATACAGCATCCAGCCTCTGGAAATGAGTAACTGCACTCTGTGGTTCAGTAAGAAGACCATTTGAACCGCTAACAGAACGAAACCCAGATGTGTTGTTTTCTTTGAACAAAAAAATTTCTTTTAGCTTCTTCAGTGCTGGTTCCACTAAAGCATTTTCACTTGTTGACGCAGAGAAGCTTTGTGTAATTTGGGAGTGAAATGACTTCATTCTGTACTCACCTGAACAGTATTTTCTGGGTTTCACACACTGACTCGATGTAGTACAGTGATGTAAAACAGTCAGCCCTCATGAATCCATGTTTTATATAAAAGTAAGCAGTGGTTTCTGGCATGTTGGACACAGCCAACAGCTTTTCTTGAATCAGATAATGTACGTTTTTAAACACAAGGACTGGTTTGAAACCAGCTCTTGACTTTTTAGTCTTGACTTGTTATCATTTTTGTTGTCATTATTTGGGCAATGTTTATTTACCAATAAGTGATTATGACTTTCAGTTTATGTCATAATTTGCAAAAGCTTGGGTTTGTGACATAGCAAGTATGATGGGCAGTTGATCCTTTAACGTCTTTATTTTCCTCGTTAGAGTTGGCATCCGGGTCAAAACTGGATAGCTCCAATACTGCTGTCTGTTTTCTTTTGCGTCACTAATGTTAGCTTATGGGTTTGAGGGGCTGTAATCTTGTTGGAGAGAGTGTAAAAAAAGGGATGATGGGATATCAGCTAATGCTTACTTCCGTCCACAACTCAGAGGCAAATTTCTGATGAACTACTGCCACTCTGGAAAAAAAAAAACTACAGTTTTTTTTTCAAATTTGGGCTAAAAATGGCATAATCATAATTAAAAGATGAAAGACTCAAACCCTTTTTTAAAAGCACTGTCCATATTGTAGAGTAGATCCATCTGATGCAGTTGCTCTATATGTATTTGTGTAGCCATTTCTCACAGTTGGTGGTAAAAATGCCAGTTTCTGTTTCGCTCTCACTCTTCCAGTGTGGATGAATGTAAGTCTAAGCTTATTCTAGTCATGGTGTGATGTTTGGTCTGCAGTCGACTTGTGCCAAATGCTCAGTAAGAAACACAAACTGAGATGATTCATTACAGCCTGATGCAGGCAGCCATCGCCAGGATGTGAGGCAACAGTCTCACCAGACCAGTTGTCTTGAGCTGGCTTCTGTCAGTGTTTTCTATTTTCCTGTCATCCAAGAGCTTCAAAACTTAACGTTTTTGGCTGTTTTTTTTTTCTTTCTTTTTTACTAATTAAAGCCTCAAATTAGATGATTCAAAGGCAGGATGTAAAATGAAGTTGTGATGGACCTTGTTTCATGAGTTCAGTCTGAAATTCCTCAGAGGCTGACACAAGTGAGTCATAATTTAATCAGTTGTACTTCAGAAGGTTTCATTGTTGGCCGACAAACTTAATTTTATCAAGTCTAACAGAAAAACAGCAAATTCTTTATAGAAGAACATTTTACTTGTGACTGAGTCAGTTCCAAAGGATGATAAGATTGCATAAATCCATCTCTGTGCTCCTTATATAACCTGTTTGTTCTTCTTTTTCTTAGTAGTGATTTGACATTGTTGATGCCAGTCTACAACCCTGCATACCTTAGTCCGCCAACATTTTTAAGTCATCAGTTTACTTCCACAAAGTTAAGATTTTATATTTCAAGGTATTAAGGATTTCTGTTAGTTCCTAGTCAAAAGACATCAGAGTGACAAGTTTTTCTAAATTCCCTTCATTTCAAATTGTTTTCCATCAGGAGAGACACATTGAAATACAACAATGAGAATTTGGAAGTGGTTTAAATCAGGTGGAAATTATAATTTTGCCTTTCAGATTAAAAGAAAAACACATTAAAAGCAAAAGTTTTAGATAATATTCAAATTTCAAAATAAAACTCAGAAATCTTGTTGAGAAATCATATTTCTGACTTAAAAAAAGGACCTAAGAAATATTGATGAGTGAAATTAAATTAACAAGTCTTTTAAATAAAACTAAGACTCTAGGATATGAAAACATCATTTAAAATTCTGAATTCCTGCTAACAATGTAACAATTATAGAATATTTGGAAGGCAAACCCTTGATTCAGTATGATGTCATCCAATAAAAATTTGGGGTTGAATATGGTAAAAGCTCAATTGATTTATTTATATTTCGTGAACATGACTTTATTCAAGAAAAGTGACAGCAGTAAATTAGGGGTGTCCAAATCCAGGCCTCGAGGGCCGATGTCCTACATGTTTTTCAACCAACCTGCAATTGAAGCTACTTATTGGCTGAACATGATCCAGGTAATCATCCAGGTGACATAGCAGATGACCTGACATTGAAAAAATGAAAACCAGACACTTCTATACACTGAGGGCAAAAAACAGAAATTAAAAGAACTGTGGATGATCAACATTAACAAATCTAACAGTTATTTCCTCCATGAATGGTTGTGTAGTGGTGCAGTGGTTAGCACTTTCAGCTCACAGCAAGAAGTTCAAATCCCAGCTAGGACCTTTCTGAATGGAGTTTGCATGTTCTTCCTGTGCATGTGTGGATTGTTTTCCTAAAGCCATGGTTTCCTCTCACACTCTAAAACCACTTTTGCTGGTTAATTGGTGATTCTACATTGTGCCTAGGTGTGAATGAGTGTGATTATTGTTTAGCCATGACCTGTTCAGGGTGTAAATAACAGGCTCTGGCATCCCCGTTATCCCAAAAGATAGATGCATGGTGCATTTTATTTAAAAATAATAGAAGGGGTGCTACAGAACAGTGAGAGATCTGACGTGATCTAGACATGTTAGTTATTGTATCGTGTGATCTGAGAACATGGAATAATTTGCTTGTCTTTTGCAATCCACATGTGTTCTGGGCGAGGTTTTCTGTGAGTGTTATTATGCTTTCACATAAGTTTGTCCACAAATCTAAAGCTAATTGTTAAATGTTTCCAAAAGAGAATTTTTCAAAAACCACAGTACATAGAGAAATGTCATTACTCACCAGCTCGTTGTAGCTGAAGTAAAACTCAACGCTTTGGAGAAGAGTTGTAAAATCTGCTGTTAACATGGAAGAAACAAGAGGAAAAAGTCAGTCACTTGGCTTTGGTTTGATGCATTAAAAAAATAACTTCTGACTTTCAATTTCCAAATGTATCCATCATGCAGTGATTATTTCTGAGCACAAAAACGCATTTAAATATTCCACTACATGTGATTGTGTTTTGTGGTCAAATCTAACTGGTGTGTGGTTTTTATTTTAGGGTTGTGTGAAAGCTTACTTTTCTGTACCTTTCTGAAAACACAGAACCGAACTGAGCTCCCTCTTTTTGTTGGTCAAAGTCTGCTAAACTACATCATCTTAATGAAATTCATAACACTAGGAAGTGGAGAAGCCAAAACGCCTGGATGCACACATGCTGTGTGTGAAAGGGATTTTCATGTAAGCCTACTAAACACCAATATGAACATTCCAAAGTTGGAATACCAGAAATTTCCCTGCTATTGTGTTACTTTTGGGGATCTTACTTACACTGGGAACACACAGTATCTACCTATTAATCTAATACCTTCTGTTGTTTTTGCCCTCTGCTTGACAATGAGACCTTCTTTCCTTTTTGTAGTTTGCTAGAAGATTTAAATAATTTTTAGAATGTAAGAGAATATTAAAAGTTCTGACAGACGGGGCGAATTCTAAAGTGACTTCTGAAAGTTTAAAACATACTTATAAAAGTTTGAATTCATGCCTGATTTCACTCACAATATGTCTTTTCCAGCTTTCTAATCCACTGTGCTTCAAAAACCATGAGAATTGAAGCTCCACTTCAAATATGACATGTTCACTGTTAAGGGCTTTTTTTAACAGCTCTAAAGGGTAGTTCTACTTAAAAGACATTATGCATGAAATCTTGTTGGAGAGCTTGTGGACAACAGCAGGTACAGACTGCAATACATTTCCACATTGAGGGTTCCTCACCACCTCTATGAGTTCCACCTTGCTTGCTTTTTCTTTTCTTTCTTTAGTTCTGTGATCAGTTTAGTTTTCCAACATAAACAAACACAACATACCTATTTCTTGATTTAAAAAAAAAGTCTGCTGCATTCTCCCATGCACATCAACACAGTGCATTGACAATAACTGACTGAGTTCATTTACATTTTCACAATTTTAATTATTTCAAAGCACTACTCACAGCAATGTAAAAGATTATTAAAGCAGAAAATTATATTTCTGTAAATATAAATCAAGTGTTTGTGGCTTTTGGTTTGTGTTGCATGTGGCTATTTCTTAATGTTTGTTTAACTTACTTTTTCTTGCTTTCTTGGCCCCTAAAGCCAACTTAAAGACCCACTACAACAAAACTTGTGTTTTTGGAGTTTTTAATATGTTCATGGGGAATGACAGAGGACATACATGTCAAAAATATGATTTAAAATTGCATTTCTGAGAATTGCAGTTTGTAAAAGGTTGTATTTGTCATGTAGAGATTTCACTGGGAGGACCACAAACTCCGCTCTATTCTGATTCATCCAGTTGTAGATCACTAGATCTGTGTACATCTGCTTGCATCTGCCTCAAAAATGTACGGATGGATAGCTTCAATATTGTTCTGCATTTTTGTTGCGCTGTTTGGGGGTGTCAGGGGCTGTAGTCTAGTGCAACAGCATGTAAACAGAGAGCTCTCAACAACGAGGAGAGGAAGGGGGGCGGAGTTGCTCTACGCCAATGGTCTCGCCCAAAACTCAGAGGTGAATTTCAAGTGAACTCCTGCTGCTTGACAGAAACTATGTCCTAGAAAAGGACAGACATTTATTTTATTATTTTGCCTAAAAATGTCAAAATCATAATTAAAAGACCACTGGGAACGCTTTTAAAAAAAGATGATTGGAGTAGGTCTTACAAAGACAACTGCGAACAGTTTCATGCTATACTTTGGTTTCTTGTTACCATGCATGTAATCTCTGCATACATCAAACGCAAAAAAAACCTTTTCATAGATGTTACAATATTTGTGCCCATATTGTGCCAAACTGCAGGATTTAGTCACTCATTTACATCTAATAGATCTGGCAGAAAGACACTGCAGGTTTTTAACTGCATCAGATTTTTTTTTCTTCTTCTGGAAACATGTCTATGTTGATTCTAATTGCTTCGTGAAGTCCAAACTGATCTTAGAGGAAATAACGTTGATTAGGCAGGCCTACAAACGTGTGTATATGACATTTTTACCTTTGATGAAATTAGATCAAGTACAATCTGTAAACAGCCACAGGAATTTTATATAGGCTATCAAATTCCCTAAAAAAAAACAAGGTAAAAAGTTTCCTGAAAAATAAATGTAACCCAGACTGATCCCTTCAGCCCGGTAATTCATTCTTTGACATATTTCAGTACAGCCTCTTGACTTGTCTGGATTCTCAAGGAGTGTAAGCCTGAAGATGACTTAAATTATGAGGATCATGAAAAACATTCACTTTACTAAAGCAGGTCAGGCTTTTTGGAAAAGGTCAGTTTGTACCGTTCTTAGATGATCGCAAATGAACTCTTTGCACTCCAGAAAAAAAAAAATCTGTTGTAAAATGACGAGATTCTGAGCAATAGGAAAAGTGGAACAAACTCACTTTTACATTTTGGCTGCCGAGACAGGAAATCCTCCTTTTGACTGTAAAACAAGCGAGCAATATCAGGAACAATTGTCCTGTACTTGTGGTGCCTGCAGCCTTGATTTATGCGCCTGAACTTTTGGCATGGAAAAAGTGTCAGACTTTCAGGAGCGCATGCTCTCAGATGTGACATGCATTGTCTTGGGTGTTTGATAATGAGGTGCAGAGTCACTGGAATGACCATCCCCTCTTATCATTTTTTTGTATAAACTTGCAGGAGTTTCATGGCTGCAACAAATGAAAGAAAACAACAGTTCAGCTCCTCACAACTTTTCAATTTTGTACTGAAAATATTTACTGAAAAAGCATTCTCTTAATTTGATCCCATTAGCTTTAAGCTCATCCTTTCCCAAAATGTCTTTAAAGTTCCACTCAAATCATCTTTTGATCTATGTTGTTTTTAGCCACAAAAAAGAAAAGTTTTGTTTTCTAGGACAAAGTTTCTGCACAGCGGCAGGAGTTTATCAGAAATTTGCCTCTGAGTTGTGGGCGGGACAGAGTAAGCCTCCTCTGATCTCCCATCATCTCTTTGCTTACACGCTCTCCCGTTAGTCTACAGCCTGACACAAAAGAAGCATTTCCTTCATCTCTGTGGCTTAAAATACGCCCCCATTTTTTGTAAGGGAAATCCAACAGTCATGTCACAGCTCATCAGTGAAAAGACCTTGTTCAGTTTGCCAGGAAACTCAACTAACTACGCAGACTTACACTGTTTTCTGCTTTTCTTGAGCTACAAGTTACCACAGGACAGTGATGCGCTGTTCCCCTGATGGCCACACTCTGTGAACACAACTGAGCCCATATAACAAACAAGTGAACGCCTTTGACATATGGTTTAAATTAATTGGCCTCCCAACACATGTAATAAGCATTAAACATAATCACTGTGGTCCTGAAAGTTTGGTCTCCAAATTGCATTGTGTTTTTGTGATATGAACCAGATTTTCCTCCTGAAAAATCGCATTCTCTAGTTTTGTTCTTACCTTTCCCTGTCCTTCTGGATGAAGTTGTTAGCTGTCAGAACAACCGCAGTCAGTTTTCACATCTAGTTTTTGGGTAGTTTTTTTGTTATTTTAACATTCGTGGGCTCACCTTGACAATCTTAATCGTTCGGGGATCCAGTATGATTTTCTCAGGAGTTTTTTTATGGTTTCAGACAGGAGTCAGGCAACAAAACAAAGCTGGTGTATGAAAGTGGGAATTAAAAATAACTGAAAGGCCTCTAATATGTGAAATAGAGCTAGTTATTCATCAAAGTTATTTTGTTTTTTCTCCTTCACGTGTCTTTGTGGGATCCATCAACACTGCAATGCAGTCAGCTGCTCACAAAGACTCAGTGGCTGAGTCAAAGAAGTTAAAATGCATTTAAAAATGTCCAAAAAATAAAGTTTTACCTAAAAAAAATGAAGTTTTTTGTGTTAATTCCATCATAGAATGCTGTGACCATCACTGTTCAGAGTTCAAGGTCTTTTGGCTTTTTTTTTCATCTTCAAGGTGTGTACATACCACCCGGGGCTGGACTTGGACCAGGAGGTACCGGACCAGGAACTGGATTTTTCCCAGGTAACAGAGTCCACTGAGCAAATGAAGACTCATAATTGAAGAAACAATTAAAGTCATTATCTTTACCATAACAAACAAATAAAATCAATATGTTTAAATCAAAGAATCAAAGCTAGATCACAGTTTATGTAATCATCTGTTCTCTTAACAATCCCTCAAACCTGCATTTTTAAGTTCACATAAATTCACATTAACATGAACATAGAGGAAGTTATTTATTTTACAAATTCTATCAAATATAATAATGGTGAATGGAAAGCTTTTATATGATACTAGTCTTACCTTTTGAGAAATAAACTTCACTTTATTAGGGCATCAAATGGCCATTATTTCATAATTACGAAACATTTTCTTGCATTGCCTCCACATTGTATGTTTTACATTCAATCTAAGGTAAAAATCATCAAGAGTTTTGATATTTGCATGATATGCAAAATGGCTACAATATAAGAAAAGTGACCCTGCAGACTGAAATCACAAATCGTCCATCCTCTGACTTCATACAAGCTAAGAGAAAAACAATAATCTGTGCCGTTGTCCTTTTACCAGGGTCTGTTGGAGGAGGCCCTGCAGGCTATAAACCAGCTAAAGCTCCAGGTAAGTGAATATTTCTTTAAAATTGTGATTTTTTTTTCTCTAATGTTATTATTTTTCCAATAATCATTTCTGGTTTATCATGAATCAGTTCACTGAAGGTTCAGTCCTGTCAGGTTGGATATAAAAAGTAAAAATACCAGGTTTTTGCATAATGCAATGCAATTGGAAATTATATGGTGAATTAAGTGGAATTAAGTGACTTTTTACAAGTTTAGTTTCTTTGATTGGTCATGTTTCTATAGCTCGTTTGATATTTAGCTTAATATTGTCGATTATTTTTCACATTTTTTCAATATAAAGTTTCCCTCAAACAATGCTTTGTCACTCGTAACAGTGAATTTCTCACATTTTATTTTCTGAATGGTCATTTGTTCTGGTGGGCATAACGCACAGCTGCAGGTATTCCGGCTGGCATTTGTCATGTCACACTTCCACAGCAGATCCTCTCAGCTATGCAGCTCAGACCGCTTCAGCAGCTGGGCACTGTGCCGGATCCTGGCATGGATGCAGTCCTCATTTGCTGAACAAGTTTGACCCTGTGCTCCATTTTAAAGCTCAGAGTGTTCACGTCATGGCAGAAGGAAGATTGGTTTGATGACTTTTGAACAATGACAGGTTTATTATTTAGCACTTTGTGCCTATAATTGAGACATTTTGCCAGGAATGTTGACAAATGAATACTAGATTTCCACCAGAGATGTTTGATAAAGGTAAGCTGCAGTTTGTTTGCTAAAACGTGAGTGGTCTGGAGTTCTTTTCAGAATAAAGCTTTGAATGTTTTTGTAATATAGTTCATCCATGTGGTTCAGCATGCTTGATCTGTATTGATATCCAGCATGTCTCTTTTTGTCATCAACAGTTGGAGGTTATGGACCTGGAGGTCAAGGTTTAGGGGGTGGTGGTTTGGTTCCAAGAGGTGTTGGGCCAGGAGGATTTGGTATCGGAGGACTGCCGACAGGTATCCAACCAAAAAAAGACCAGCACCTTGAATAAATTCATTTTCTTTGATTTATTCTACTCTCTATGAGGCCTCACTCTAATGAAAATGGTGTTTTTAACATGTTCTTGTAGCATTTTTCTCACGATGGAGGACATATACAAAATAATTAAAGATTAAAATTGCGTTTCTGAGAACATCTTTTTTCAAATTGTGTCGGATCAGGAGCAAAGGAAAACCCGCAGTTTGAAAAAGCTCAAGTTTGTAACACAGAAACTGTCAAAGTCTCAGTTTTCTGCTCCAATTCCGATGAATACACTTGTAGACAAATAGATCCATTAACATCTTAAGCTCCTGTTGCTCTGCAGAAAATGTGTCGGAAAAAAGCGACACAAAGGCTTTCTGATTTTAGCTAAAAACTGCATAGCTGGAGTGGGACTTCAAAGAAAGCTGTTAGCATTAATATTTAGAATTTACATCTCAGTATTATCTAAAACTGGCTTGAAAGTCAAGCATTTAACTTTTATAAAAGGAAAATCTTTTCTAACAACTCTTTGAAAGTCTCACTCACTGTCTTTACTCAATCCTTCAGGGCAAGGTGGAAAGGCCCCTAAGCCGGGTAAGTTGAACAGATCCTTCTTTTGTTTCATGGGAAGTAATGCATGGTTGGATGGACAAAAGCAATTTCTGCATAATAAAACAAGAAAAAATAATTGCCACACAAAAGTTTTGTAACTTTTTCATACATCACCTGTTAGCTTTGATAAAAAAGGCTCATAGGAAATCTACAACATACAAATCTCCTCTGGTCTGCATTCTATTGGAAACACTCAAGGAAGGAAACATGATGTTTTGCTAACGGGTGGGTTAAGAGAACCAGCATATAGACTCGTCGGTGTTCCCACACAATCAGGGAGGGAGCCCTGCAGAGATGCAGAGCACTGACCTTTTGAGAGGTTGTCACCAAGTTTTTTTCCTATGACATACGTGTTTTTCTGGGAGCTGCTTTACACTGGCCTTGCATGTGTGTGGGCCCCGACTGAGAGGGGGCCCATCCACGATGCCACCACTCCTTCCCCTCTACTGTGTTAGGCGTGCTAATGAGCGATGATTGCCAAACAGCAATCCAACAATGGTGTCGAAGCACTGATTAATGTTATTGCAATGTTACACCCTTACAATATATGGAAACCTTTCCAATGAAATCCACCATGGACATTCTCTCCGATACTGTATGGTAAATATTTTCTTTTGCTGTGTTCTCGTGTGCCTTATTGATGCTCTAGAAGCATGCAGCTATAGTTAAATTTCCTTAAGCACAGCTGATACCATCTTAACCTACCTCTCTGTGTTTATAAAGATAAGGAGCCAAGCAATCCATTTGGTCCTGATAAAACACGGAGCAGGTTCCAAACAGGTTCCCTTCAACTGCCACACCCTCCAACAAAACTTACCAGAGGATCCTTTTCAACAAAATGTCCAGTACTGTGTGGAAGTTTGTTTTGGCAGGAAAAACCTGAACATTCCTTGAGAAAATCCAGTCACTTCCCTCCTTCCTTCGATAGGTGCTTGTGACTGAGTAAACCGAGGAAAAATCTAAACAAATGACAGAAAAGGATATATTTTTTCTTTTTAATAAACACTTACAGTATCTCAGCTTCAGCGCTAATTCTTTTTATATGAAAAAAGATGCTGCTCGAATGTCTTAGGTTCAGCACTGACATTTTTAAATGAAAGAAGAGGCTTCTAGTCCCAAAGCAGTTGTAATACTTTCTGCCTCAGTAAACCTTGAGAGTAAGTTTCCATCTGTGGCATTTTTTCCATTCTGTCAGAAGAAAATTATATGAAGTATTTCCTATTTGAATGAGATGACTTTGTGTACTTTATGAGTCTGACATCCTCGAGTAGTGACAGAGTTCAAACGAGCAGGTTGAATCCAGCCCATCAGTGTTTGGCTCGTGTTGCAAAAGGCTTGTGAGATGAAATATACTAGGAGCACATGGAAAGCCACTGCCCTGTCCTATATTTAAAGCAGAGTTTTTCTGTCGTGTACACACAAACATTGATACTTTGGATAAGTTCATACAAACGCACAGAGTTGTGAGTCATTGTTTTGTCTTGCAGTAACATTGCATTCCACACATGCACCTTGCCGGTGCGGTAATGGGGAGCAGCTGCCGGCTGTTTGATTACTGCAGTGAAGTGATGTGCAGCCTGGACAGCTTTGTGTTGCAATAATTATGACGTCTCTCATCCTTCAGTTTTGACAATGAACTAAAAGGGGAAAAAAGGAAGTTGGTTCTTACCAACAGCTGTTGGACAACAACTAGTTTCCTGTTCTGCCTCAAGCGAGGGTGGACTCAACAGCAGCGGTGCGTTTGCCAAAATCTGCCTGTCGTTTGCCGCCCTTTGGTCACTGTCAGGCATGTTTCATGTCTCCATGACACATGGTTTCTGGATGTGCTGTTAGGATGGTTTTTATTGCGCCATTTCAGTGACCTGTTCCATATGAGCAGGAATGTGCTTAGATGGAAGATGCTAACAATATGTTTACTCTTTCTGTGCCAAATACTTCTCCAAAGTAAAAAAAAAAAAAAAAACCCCAGAAAATAAGTTGTCTTTCATTTTTTTGACGTCTTCTTAAATCTGAAAACAGCTATTTCTATATAACGTGAGTTTTAGGGGATAATAACAACTTTTATTAGCTGTCAGAGACTACAACTCTCTGTTTTTGATTTAAGGGTTCTGATAACTGCTGTTCAGATCCTTTAATGTTATTCCAACAGGAATAATACCAATACCAGGTCCAATTAACCTATGAAGCATGTTTTTGGATGGTGGGATGAAGCTGGAGTCCCTGGAGAAAACCCACGCATGCACTGTTTCAAGGCCCCCAGCTGGGACTTGAACCTGGGGCCTTCTTGCTGTGAGGCAAGAGTGCTAACCATGCAGCATCTAAAGAAGACATAAAACACTAAAAGTGAATATTTAAATTTCACAGATTAGATGATTCGCCAGTCCATTGTGGGCCAACAAATGAATTACAATTGATTTGATTTGATTTGTTTGATTTGACAATCAAAAAGAAGTTAGAAAATGATCAACAAAAACATAACTGATAGAAGGTTTACTTGTCAAAAACTCAACATTTGCGTCCTCTGTGTTTAGGATGTTAAACAGAAACATGCATATCAATTGAAAGAAAACATATTCCTGATATTAATTTTATTAACTATTATCACTGAGAACACTTTGAAATCCTTGTTCCAGCTCAGTCTTAGAGAGGATGCATCACCCACAGCGACAGAAACAACCACTCCTCCTGCATTTCCACCAACTCTGAGAAGTTTTCTAACTCACTCCCAAGCTTAAAACCACAACAGGACATTTTTGGAGAGATAGGAGCTCTCTTAGAGGACTCATTTCAAGAATACCCCTGCAGGTGAAAAGAAAGGTTTTTTTTCTGCCTGTTAGCAACCAGCCAAAAAAGAAGAAAAAAAAAAGAAAGACATGCATTGTGTTAGGCTGGTTATGTGACTGTTCTTCTTAACAGTCAATGAACCAAAACCCCCTGGCTCCACAATGACCTAAAAACTTAATTAAAGTTAGATTTATTGCTAAGCGCTTCATGAGCCTTTGCATTACACTGCATTTGCTGTGGACAAGCGAACAACATAGTGTAGGGCTGAATTTAAATACTCCTTAAGTTTGTTCATTTTTTAACGTAACGCAAAGTCACAAGAAAATATTAATGCTTTATTAAATAAAACAACAGATGGACCGCACAGTGGTGTAGTGGGTTGCACTTTTGCTACACTGCAAGGCCTAGTTCAAATCCAAGCTGGGACGTCTCTGTGTGAAGTTTGCTTGTTTCTCCAGGCATTTGGCTTCCTCCCACAGTAAAAACATGCCACAGGTGCAGTTTTTGATCGCTTGGATTTCTGTCATCGGGTCATCAGAGCAGCATGAAGATCAAAAGAGGACAATTGAATCTGATTTTCTGACGGACTACTTCTCCTTCAGAACCTAAGTTGTATGTCTTTATTGATCAATTTTAAATGGATGGCTAATTTCTGGAGTCCATCTTCAGAACTTTGTGGTTAGCATCATCAATATTGTTAGGAGAAGCACCGCCTGACCTTCTGTGCTCCACAGCCTGAAGAAAACAGAAGAGGAAAAAAAAGGTGAAAAAATGATGGACACGCCTGGAAGAGACAGTGAGAAGCAATGAGAACAAGAGGAGCTAACCATCTTTGTGAACATGCCAGATGTCAAAAGGCTTCTCATCTGCTCACACAACAATTAGCACACATGCTCATATACTTAAAGGGCCTGCTGAAAGAAAGGAAGAGATAGATTAAAGCAAAGATGAAAAAGAGGAGTTTTGTGGAGGTTTAGTCTTCTGGAGAACATCTGCTTTTCATTAGTGCATCGCAGACCTGTCCTCTGAGCTGCCAGAGATGGGAAGCATCTGTACAGGAATGTACACGACCCCAAGCATATGTAAATATGTCTTCATCTCCATATGTATGATATTTCAAGTCTTACCACATAGAGAATGTTTATACATACTGTAACCGGCGTAGACGGTCTCTGACGTTGCTTAAAGTCGCACTCCAACTACAGTGGCTTGCAAAGGTATTCATACCCCTTGAACTTCACCGCATTTTTTATGACCACATATATATTTTATTTTAATTTAATGTAAACAACCAATACAAAGTGGCAAACAATTGTGAAGTGGAAACAAAATTATACAAGAGTTCAATTTTCTTTTTTTTTTCCAAATAAAAAACTGAAAACTTCTACAATTCTCCCTTAACTATGTCATCTGTTTATGTTTTTACCATCTTTAACACTTTCACTCAATCAATTCAGGAAGTTGCCATCATGGCAAAGTAAGATAAGGCATCTTGAATCACATTAGTGTCCAATCAGTTACGCATAACTTGCATTATAGTTCTTCAAGCGCTGCATTTAACTTTGCTTTTACAGCTTTTCACCAGCTTGCTCCATAACATTTTGGCTTAACTGCCAGCTATTCTTTTTTTTTCTTCACATTTTTGTTCATGTTCTCTGTTGATGAACTCGCCTGGCATGCAGCTTCTCCCCCCATGCTCTCTTTCCCAGCAGATCTGGAGCACAGACTTCTCCCCTCGTCCATCTGGCATCCCGGTTCAAGTGCTGTTTATGTGGTGATAGAAACATTTCTTGTTGTTATTTCCTTAAAAGCCTACAAAAGTAGATCACTAACAGAATATCATGGTTTTACTGATCTGTATCAGCGGAAAGAAGCCCTTTCAGATTTAACGGATGCTTGGTAGACTCGTGGTTGTCAAAGAAATATGAGGGCTACTGTCTGTTGAGTTTAAAGAGGCGATATGTATTTTTAAGGAAATATTTCTGAGTTGGTTGAGCAGCACATGTTCCACATGTGTTGAGAACAGAGGTTAAAAAGTTGCATGCTAACTGCCGTTGCATGACTGTCAGAAACAGAGGTAGGAAATACAAAAAAGTATTGTGATGATCTTGATTTTTTCTATTGTAAAATCATTCCTAGTGGACTTTTAATTATGATTATGCCGTTTTTAGCCAAAATCAAAAAGCCTGTGTTGTATTTTCTGCACATTGGCTGTAGCTCGTTCGAAATTCACATAATGGTTGTGGGCAGGACTGTTAGTTCTGCTAGTTCCCAGCATTCCTTTGTTTACACTCTTGCTCAGGGATGGGCAACTTCAGGCCTCGAGGGCCGCGGTGTCTGCATGATTTCCAGATATCCAAGCCCTAGTCATGACTGATTACCTTGTTCAGGTGTGTCCAGCCAATTAGAACCTGGCCTGGATTTGCCCATCCCTGCCCTAGCTCATAGCCCAAGCTAACATTAGTCTAGCAAAAAACGGTGAGCAATATTGGAATTAACCTACAGTTTAGAGCCAGATTCCAGCTCAGACAAGGAAAAGGAAGACGACAATGAATCAATTTGTCTGAAAGTGGATGCTTCAGAATTTTTGACCAGGCCAGCACGGCTGTGAGGAGAGGGAGGAAGGCGCAGACCATCATCCTCCTCATAGTAATCAGGCTCAGCTGACTTTGCTATGAGAGACCTGTGGAGTTGGTGTCACAATGGGCTCAGAAACTTCATGAGAATGACAGGGCTTCAACGTGTTTCTGTGACAAATGTGAGCTTTACGCCGCTTGTCAGAACTGCTGAGATGTAAAAATGGTTTGTCATACAAATGTCTCTCACTTTATAAAGAAATATTTCCTTGGTTTCACAATTGTTATCAGGCTCAGGGCTGGGCAAAATAAGCCGTAAAGATAAATAGTTTTTAAATCACAAAGAATTTGCCCTTTAGACCTCACATGTACAGTATGATGATGTGAGGGTCTATCTCGCCAGCTAATATACTCCTGTAATGAAACATTCCCTCAATAGCTTTTCCAGTCTTGGTCTAGTGTTTCTGTTTGGTTTGACAACTGTCCCATTTATTTATTAGAATACCTTTCAGTGTGACATGACGGTCACATGATGATAAGAGAATCTGTCCGACTCCAAACACCCAACGTCAGTGCTTCCCTTTGCTCATTTTGAATGGAGTGGCCCTAAAAATGATTGCTTCTTCCCTCAGCCCTGAGTTGTCATGAAAGCATTCAATGGAATGACAGTAAGATGCATGTGTGGACCATCTGCAAAACTGCAACACGATTGGCCAACTTCGCATCCTGTGGCCACAGGCTGCATTTGTTTACTGGTTTTGTCCAGTGCAGAGTTTGTACAACAGAACCTTGGCACGCAGGCTCTAAGAAATAATCTATTTTTCGAAATAGAGCGGATGAACTACAGTTCAGTGCCCTTCTGGTAGAGGAGAGGAGTGTGCAGACTCAAGTGCATCTCACAGAAACAAAGGAATGACAGAAGGGTCAGCCCAGTAAGAGTCCATTGCACTGCATGTTCTGCTCTGTACGGCTCGCAGTATAAACAATGACATCAGAGACTCTGTGGACATGCAGGAACGCAGGGTGTGCAAATTAGTTTGTATTAAAAGACAGGAATAATTGCATTTGCACAGATGTGTTTGGAAAAAAGCTGGTGTTTGTGGTGGTGTGAAACACCCAGACACAGGCTGGCGAGCTCAGTCTGCCACAGATGTCGGTGGGCACGCCGTCTCGGTTTGGCACAGTGGCCGGACTTGTAATCCACATATCATGCACTGGTGATTTTTACAGTTGCACTTAATTTGAAAGCTGTCTAATGATCAGTCAGAGACTTAGAAGTGATGCATGTGTCCTGGTGCCCAAGTGTGTGGGTTAGTGAGAACCTAAAAAGTTTGCCAGACTTTCTACATTTTGCCACTTTCTAGCACGTAATGAAACAAAGTTTTTTTTTCATTGTAGTGTTAAACAAAAGAGCCATTTAAAAGGAGAATTTAACACCACCCATCGAAAAGTGACTTATGACTATCCACATGAACACAGCACTTTTATTACACTGATTTTGACTTGGACTTTTTCCCAAAAACAAAATTGTTAGAAAACGTCTGGAACCTTTCCTAGTTTGTCGGCACGAGCTCTGAAATTTTGCTCTTGGGGTCATCTGGCGAAAAGGGCAGCTCAGGACTTGGGACCTCTCATTGATTGTGTCAATGACTCAATGGAAAAGGAAAAGTAAAAACAATAAAAGGCTCACCGCCAAAGTCAGGCCGGCCGAGCAGGGAAAGAGCCTGGCTGAATACTTAATTAGTCCAACGTGTGGCTGGAGCTGCATCCAGCAGCTGGATGCCCAAGAACGACAGCGCGTCAAACACCAGCGTGACAGGGAACAGCAGAGGTCACAGGAAATGAAGGGCAGGGGTGCTTGAATCTGTCAACTTGTCTCACGCAAACTACAGTCACTGCGGCACCTTACACCATGCTGCTTTCATCTACTTTATCATGCATCACCTTGTAAAAATGCAGTCCACCAACTACTTTGGAAGTAAAACAGTGTGGCTATTTGATACTGCTAAAAATCTGTTGTCAGGACTAAGAAGGACATAAATATACGTTAAGTTAAGATGTCTTTTGAAACAAAGGTATGTGCTTGTCAGTCAAAGTGAAATTCTTTTCAAAACATTTAAAGTGGAGCTCATCTCCGTTAGGATTTTCCACCACATTGCGTGTTATTAACTCAAAGTCTGCTACGGCACGCTACCGCGCTTCCTCAAGTAGTCTACTTTTTTGTGTCATTTACACACCTTCCATTCTTCAATTAATTTCCTGCTAACACCAATTAACGAATGGCATTAAAAAGAATGACAGAAATCTGGAAGTTGGCTTATCTGTAAACAATACCTGGTCAGTTCAGTATAGGATTAAAAACAGAAACATGCTCCAAAGCTCTCCTGGGCATTCCGAAGCGCTCCAAAGTCTGCTTTCTCTGCCGTCAGTTACAGTGAATCTCTGCCATGGAATTCTTTACTCTCTTTAATTAAACCCTTCACCGAGTCCAGCTGGTTCACAAAGTAGAGAGGAAGGATGACGAGGAGAGAAAAATAGGAGATGGAAAGGATTGAGCAAATACCTCTTTGCTTCTCAGATTTAGTTTCCTTTGGTCGCTGCTTTTTAACACTTTGCCTTTGGTTCCCATAACCCCTCAAACACCAGCCAGAGGAGAAAGGGTGAGAGAGAAAAGGGCAGCACAATAGACAGAGCCGCAGTGAGAGGAAAAGATGGAGCTGACGACATTGTTTTGATTAATGGATCTTGTATTGCGCTGGTCTTGAAACACAGAATTACCTTGCCTAACCCCAGTGGAGAATGAGGTTGAAACCAGATCGTTCTGTTCACACTGGCTAACATCCATCTTCTGCACTGGACCCAAGTTTGAGAACATGACTTGTGGCTGAAAAAAAACTGTCTGGGTTCTCAGATGAGACCTGGATTATATTTTTGTTCTTGCTGAGATTATGAATCACCACTGATAAGTAACACTCAACTGATGTCCAGCTTCCCAAAAAGTGAGGAAGCTGTGTAAACAAACAACAGCATGCGTGAAGCACCTTGTATCTGTGTCATTTTGGGTTGTCAGTTCCACACCGGTTCACAAACGGCAGCTGCAGTGGAATTAAGGCTAAAGCTGAGACATTCTATCCTTAATTGTGCAACACTTTTGTTATGATGGTGCTTTGCCAAAGAGGAAAGCTGCAGCAAACACGTTTCCAACCGTGAAGCAATTGAAGAACAAAATAACATCACTTATTGAAAAATCCTGCTCAAAATGATTAGAACACACAAATTAACTTGGCTGTTCTAATGAGAAAATGTTGCACATTCAATAAAGAGCAACCAAAAAAAGTACAAAGAAGGAATGCAGAAACTTTTGTACAATTTTCTACTGCTATGAGTCAATATATACATAAAAACATGAAATAATCGACTCCTATTGAACTTTACTAACAACCACTGACAAAAAAATGAAAGGGAAAAAAGCACGAATAATCAAACTCTAGGAGTTCTGGTAAAACTTATTAGCCCATCATGGTCAGAAGTGGACAATTTTTTGGTATGGTAAGCTGATCTCCTTTTGAAATCTGATCTTCAAAAACCTGTTCTTTTGAAAATGAAATGTTTCCAAGTATTAATAAAACATTAAGAACTAAATCAAATATCATCCGAGGTTATTCCAAAAAGCAGTTTGTTGCTGGAAATTATGTGCAACAGCAATGGTAAGAATCCTACAAAAAACGTATCCATGCATTCATAAAACAAACGATCTGTTGTTTTAAATAATATAATAATATAATAATATAATCCCCAAAAGCAGTTATTTACCCGCCTGCCTCATTCTGTCTTTTTGGCGCAGTTTAAAAAAAAAAAAAAACTCTTCATCACTAAAGAACTGACAGACTGTTGATCTATCTGATGCTACTAACCAAAACAAAGGGAGGACGTGTATTAAACACTTCAAGAATGTAAAAAATTAATAAAGCATTATATTACTAGCATACACTGAGGAAACTTAAGGGAACTTCGCCTGTGCTGATATTTGAACAGGAAATACACAAAATACAATGATTTTGAAGATAGAAATATTTGGAATCAAACAAATAAATTGCAATTATGGCGCATATAAATGGCCACTTTTAATATTTAAATAATATACTGCATGTCCCTGGTTTAAACGTATTTCAATAAGAAACCGATCTCAACATATGCTGATTTTGATACCAATGACACATTTCGGCTGCAAAGATTCTTTTCTCTTCTTTACAGTGAGGAGACCGCATACTGTAGGTTTGGGCTTAAATATTTAAAGTGTGCAACCCCAAAGTTCCAAACTTCACCCCAGCAACCAGACTGTGCACTTGTCACTGCATAGCTGGGAATGTCAGCAGTATTTTTCTGCACGGAAACTGGCAGTAAATCACATTTTGTTCATACATTTTCTAAGAAGTCTTAAGCTGGGAAACTATGATGCATTGGTGTACCGCATCATTTACCTTCCAGTTTGGCCCCCAATTCTCCCCCTTGAGTAGTATCAGGTTTTTGTCCCCACCCTCTTTTATGTAGAGTCCTAATGTTTAGTAGAGATCCTTTGTCTGCTGTCCAAAGGCAGTTGGATTTTAAGTGGTCTCCTAGGCTTTTATGAGTTGAAAATCATAAAAAAAGTCAACAACCAGGAAAAGCTGTGAAAAAGGCTGATGGTTTGATGCTGGGATCATCATCCTTGTATCAAACCATTGAAACATTGTTATTGATACAGACTTCCAAGAAGGACACGTCTGTAGGTGTGAGCTGATATTGTAATGATATTAGTCCAACAAAAACACACTTATTTTAGGTCTGAAATTGAATACAGAGCTTTTGTGCAAAAACAGTTCATCAAACAAACGTCCTGTCAGTGACGCATGCCAAAGCGACAAAGCTTCTCTAGTCCCCGTGTTTTTACCAGGAAAGCAATTAACTTTTTTTTTTGTTTGTTTAACTTTTCTAAGTGTTTTAATGATGTCAGAACTACTGAAAAAATAAGGTTTCTTTCCGTATTTTCTTGTGTAAACCTTGTCTCTGCTCAATGTCTCCACTCATGGTCCGCAAACACAAGCACACCCCTTCACCCACATAGACAGACTTCTGCGTGTCTGCTCTTCGTCTCCTGATCTCAAATCCAAGAGCTGAGCTCAATATGGCAGGTGCAGGCTGACCCCGAGCGCGCCTGCCAGAGCCAGGTCATAAACACATGCAAGCACAGGTGGACCGCATGATGGATGAATAAGCTAAAGTCTGCACGATCCGGCCTGTCACGACTGAGCCATATATTTCCAACAGTCACACTTATACCTACAACAAGCCGGTGTGACGTTCTGTTGTTCCAAGGGGTAAACTTGACAATTGTATGAATTCTGTAAGAAGTATTCAGAGCACTTTCATAGATGGGGTTTTCACCAATAAAATGAAAACAAATGGAACAGACTAAATACTGCAGCAAATTCAAGATTTGTAAAGAAAATTACATTTGCTGATTTATGTTGGAATCAGTTGCTTTTAATCTCAAAGGGATTCTGAGGATGACTCAAAAACAGGGGTAAATATTGTGATGTCAAACTGATATTAAAGTTTTGATGTCAATTTGATGTCAAACTTTGATGATGAAGAGTCAGTTCAAACAGAAGAAGCACAGAAGTTAATTTGATATTAAATAGATGTCAGTTTGATGCTTAACATGTAGCCATCAAATTGATATCAAATGAATGTCAACTATATTACCCAGCATTCTTAATTTTGTTTTTTTATGTGAGATTGAATTTCTACTGTTCATGTAATTCCCACACTAACGTTTTGAGAATGAAAGTTAAAACAACGTCCACTAATTGGATCCAAATATCAAGCCAACATCAGGGTAACCACTGTGAATTAAAAGACCAGTGGGAACAATGTTGCAATAGAATAAATGCAGTTGGATTGAGACTTTAAATTAATCTGTGACATTTGTAGCTAGCCTCGCAATGGACTTAGAAACTCCAGGAGCTGGGTATACCAACCCCAACCTTCAACCTCCAGTAAATGTTTTAGACATCCCTAAGTATTCATTTTCTTACAGCAACAGCAAGCAGACCCATTTAAACATTCAGAAATAAGTGAAAAAGAATTTGGTGCATTTTCAGAAGTGGTTTGAACTTTGATGCTTTTGCTGTAAGAATATTCTTTTCTGACCTCTGTCTGCCAATGAGCAGGTGGAAGGCATTTTATTTTCTTCCCTGACATTTCACATTTTTTCCACATCCATATATTCCTCTCATACAATTTTTTCCTGTCAAACTGCAGAAACCCAAGCTGCGTTATGACTTTATTTATGTGTCAAGGGAATTCAAAACCTTTGATGCTCATACTGTAGATCAATGTGGAGAGCTGAAGGCCGGACTGCTTCTCCTGTGTCTACAATTTAGTCATGAAAAACGGATAAACAACAAAACAGATTTTCTACAGCTAATTTCAAATTCTGCACGCATAATATATTTTTTCTGGTATAGCGGTATGGCTTGTTACACATGCTATGGCTTAGTCACAACTGTCCTTATAGGTCGATATGGACCAATGGGCAAACCTGTATGGTGCACACAGATGGCCAGCAGAAAACATCAAAACTGTAGACAGCTTGGTGGGCACACTGAGCAAAAATATTCATGCACATTTTTTTCTATGGGCATACCACCTACTGTATGAGCGCGTGTGCAGTGATGGAGCCAGTGCAGGCCAGCGGGAGACTGCTGTGGAGAACTAATGTGCTCCTCATCCTTATTCCTGAGTCAGCTCTGGAAAAACACAACAAAGTGTTTGTAATCTCGTATAATTAAAAGCAGATGATGTTGTCTTATTTTATTTAATGCCACACAGGTCCTGAAAAAATGCTGTGCTGAAAGATTGAGTGATGGATATGGATGAGTGAAAACTGCCAAAGAAACCACAAGCATTTGAATGAAAAATGTGTTGATTATCATTAGTTGTGGATCGTTGTTTGTCTTTACCCCTCTGCTTTGTTTTGATGACCTTTTCCTTTTCCTTAGGTTATGGAAATCTAGGAGTTGGAGGCCATGGAGGAGGTGAGATGAACTGAAGCTGGACCTGATGCTGTGATTGTTGCACAGCTGCTCACCACAAACCTTATTTCTTTTAGGTGGTTATGGAGGATATGGAGGATATGGAGGGGGAACAGGGGGCTTTTTCCCTGGAGCTGGACAGAAATCTGCCAAAAGAGGTACACCAGATGGCTTAGAGGTCTCAACCAAAGTGTAGCCGTTTTTTGTTTGTGTTTTGCCTTGTTTTTTGTGTAAAGGCTTTTATCAATTCTATTGCAGTCCATCAGGGCCAACTGTCTGCCAAGAAAGCTAAGTGAGTTCAGTGGAAATGAGGTCAACAAACAGGAAGATGGGTATTTATTGTTAGAAACGGACATTTATTATCTTTCACTCACTTCCTTTGTGTTTGTTTTGACTACAGACATGAATCTGTGTTCATGCTCTCAGCTGGAAAGTTGTGGAAAAAGTAAGCCAGCCCAATGAGAGTTTTAGAACCACAAACACTGATTCTCCTGTGTATTAAATAGCTCTTTGTCTGAGTGATTTAAACCCGCAACTTTCTGCGTTCCCATTTGAAACATGACTTTGCAGTGCTGGAACTATCTGTATCTGTGAAAACTGTAATTCTGCTCCTTCTAAATTCCTTTGTCCAAGCTTTGTTGGTCGTCTGATTTCCCGCCTGAGTAATGATCCATCACAAATCTTCAGGTCTGGTTTCTGCCTGCAGTTCAGTTGCAAAAAAGTTTAGATGACAACAACAAAGACAGATTTGGGTTTATTTAAGCCTTGTTTCAACTGAGCGGTACAGCACAGAACGGTCCAGTCCGGTCTGGAATGGTTAATTTGAACATTTTCACTCAAAGTTGGACTGTCACGGCACTTGCGGTGTCTAGACCGATTGTGTAGCTTTGCGTCATAGCAGTATGACCACAGCAGAAGCAAAGATATCAACAACAACAATTGAATGTTTGGAAATGTTGGCGCTTTCTGTTGTCGTCATGACCTCTGTTTCAATTTTTGTATGGACCTACAACCAACGGGGGCCCAGTCCAGTTTAATGGGTCCAATTTATAACAAAAACGCTCAAAATAGCGGACCAGACCGTACTGCTCAGTGGAAACGAGGCTTTATGGTTCTTCTGAACACTACATTGACAAATTCAGCGGAGACTCCGCTTGTTTTGCTCACAGGTGCAGGTGGGCCCACACCTCCACCAGAGAGTTGAAAGACTTCTGTCCAGACCTCAGACTGTTCTAATGAAGTACTGTCAAACGTTGATAAATTTACTCGCTTGCTTGTCATGAGAAAGCCAAAAGGAATGTTTTGCATTAATGGCAACTCAACATGAGTTTGGCAGACTAGGACTTTTTATTTTATCGTGTACGTGAGACATTCTGAACCTCTGCAGAGCATGATCTGGCCTTAAATTCTGGCTTGTGCGCATGAACATGATTTGTTTTAAATTAGGCTGACTGATTAGAAATGAACTCGGGGGGCCTCAGTCGTCTCCACAACTGTGGAATGGCAAGGAGCCTGTTTTACGGATTGGTTGGCAGTGACAAAACTCCAGTTCCTGGATTTATTCTGTGCTGCTGTCAGGACACCTAAAGCAACTTGCCGTTTCTCTGAAACTGTACAGACAAAAAAGGCGTAACTTTTCCTCCGCAGTTCATCCATACTGCACCTTTACAGGCAAAGAGCAACATCTGTCTTGCAAAGTAAAAGGCATCTGATTAAAAATATAAAAAAAAGGTTTAAACAAGTAATACAATATTCTGTTGCCAAGCTCCCTCAGAAGTAAACCTGGCGGTTCGCTTCCTACAGAACATAATAATCTTAAAATTGAGACAAGGAAAATGCCTTTCAAACTGGCTGCCTCCTCTAGTTAAAGTGAACGTCAAGTGTGTTGGCTTTTGTCTTTTGGTGGTGACAGACATGCCGGTGTAGCAAGATTCTCAATCTCAAAAACTGGTTAGTAGATTTGACATCGTCCTCAATCAGGCCTCTGTGTCAAAGATCCCCTCCTAAAACCAGCTGATGATTTATAGTCTCAAACTTCTGGAATAACGACACCCCAGACAAAAAGAAAGGAACAGATCCAGTTCAGTGGCCTTGTGGTAGACTGTCTGCCCTGCGATTGGAAAATCATGTGTTCAAATCCAGGCTGAATCATATCAAAAAGTGGGACCCAATGTCTTGCTGCTTAACACTCAGCATTTGACGGGTTGGAGGGTTAGACTACCAAATGGTTACCAAGCACAGCTGTGTCTGCTGCTTTCCCAGGGGATGGGTCACATGTGGAGAAAAAATTTCACACACATGCCTTTCTACTAATGGAACTTTAATTTAAATATTACTACTCCAGCACCTATTCCTAAATCAGAGGCTTGAATGCTTCTAAAAACACTAAATTTGACTTTATTACCTCATTGGCACAGTTGAAGCAAAGTGTGAAACTATTGTCCTGTCCAAAATACATCATTTATTCATTATTTACTTTTGTTACCACAACCATTTGGGTGACATCTCTCAGGAGGTCCAAGTCTGAGAATTAATGCTGTGAAACGTTTTTTTTCAGTTGTGGTTTTAAAGAAACAGAATGATGTGTTTTGTTTGATAATTATACCTGAGCACCTTGTGGTACTGGAAAACAAACCGGGGTCTGGAACCGGATTATTTTGTGCCAGACAAGACACTCATCGCTTTTTTCCCTCTTAATTTGTTCCATTTTTTCTAATGAAAAGAAAGTTTCAAGTCCAAACTGGCTCCATGTCAGCTTCTCTGGAATTCATTTCTGTAACGATGAGCCAATTTGTGCACAAAACAAGGTACTTTCTGCAAAGGAAATAAAAAAAAAGGAGAGAGATGTTAACCTCACATAAGTTCGTTGGAGGTATTAATCATGTTATAATTGTTTTTCATTCATTAAGCTTGTGTGCGTCTTTATCCCTGGGTAGTAGCCATGCTTTCAATGAGTAAGGTTTCACCATTTTATTTCTGTTCTGTCTTTTTTAGCTCCTGTAATTCCTCAGACAGGCCTTCCAGGAGGAGGAGGAGGAGGAGGAGGAGGAGGAGGAGGTGCTGCAGGAAAGAAAGCTGCCAAAGTGCCAGGTTTTACAGACTCAACAATAACCTCATGTGACTGAAGGCAGGCAGGATGCTGCATTTAAGCAGCTGAACAAAGTCAAGAGACAAGTATAATTTTCACATGGCAGACACTTGGTGGGTCTGAAAATATTCTAGAGGAGTTAATTATTTACAAAAATAATCAGTCTTTTTTGAGAAAGGTCTTAACTTCAGTTCAGATTTGTGCTGAATTTTGAAATGTTTGTTCAGGCAGTTTTTACAGCTGTGCCCACAGAGTCCCAAGTATCTTCTAAAAAAAATTGCTTCCATTAACAGGTCTGGGAGCTGTCTGAAGGGCCCAACAGTTGGCTCTGAATTAAAAATTCGTTTAATTTTTAGGGCAGAAAATAGAATCTTTGAGACAATTCAGGTACATTTTCACTGTGGTATCAGATCCATTAAATAAAATTATTAAAATGCTTTTTTTTAATTCACTGTTCAATGTTCAGTTTAATTTATTTTATGATTTGATACAATTCAATTAAATATCCCTTAATTCTTCAATTTTTTGTCTTTAAATGGTTGTTGTTTAGACATGGGTAAGACATGTTTTCTTACATCAAAACAAACAGAAAAGCCGTCAGGAGATAACTGCTTTATTGGAAGATTATTTCATGGATTTCAACCCTTAATGTTGCATTTTTAAGTCAATTTGATTAAATGAATTTTGAAACCCAGGCCCATTAAAAACTGAAAATATATAGCAAAGAATTTTGAGATAAGGAAAAAAACTGACATTGTCATTGTTTCATATCATTACCGTTTTTTGGCAAGTTTTTTGAGTTAACAAAAACATTTGTAGAAACTCATCAGAATATACACTACAGTTCAAAAGTGTGAGGTCAATTAGAAATGTTCCTATTTTTGAAAGAAAAACACTATTGTTTTCAATGAAGATAGTTTTAAGCTAATCAGAAATAGACTCTATACTATACATTGTCAATGTGATAAATGATTTACTAATCACTATTCTAGTTGTAGTGTACAGTTCACAAAACTAACAAAAGTCTAATGAATCTACAGCAGCCTTTACATTCATGGTTAAATCATTTTGGACCAACAGTTTATTTTTGACTGTGGGTGAGAAACATTCTTGTCTTGTGGTTGACTTTGGCAGGTGTGGGTGTTCCTGGACTCTACCAAGGTGGATTAATGCAAGGACAAGGTCGGTATTTGACTCATAACAAAAACTACTTACTGCTATTTCTCATACTCTCCCCACATGAGCTAAGAATGTTTATTTTAGAAAGTTTTGAAATGGCATACTGTAACTGTTTGATGCATGTGAACACCCCCCCTCCAGGATTTAATGGCCGTGGAGTTTTGCCTGGGGTGCCCACTGGAACTGACCTAAATCCCAAATCTAGTAAGATTAAGTGCTCTACTCTGGCATCGGCGAGTTTTCATTTGTTCAGGTGGCAATGATTCAACACTCATATAGCAGTCTGAGAATTAAACCCTAGGAATGGTACGTGTAAAGAAGACTAAAGTGTTGTATGGACAACAAATGCTGCAACAGACATTTTCAAACAATTAAGAGCCTTAGACAGCTTTAAAGCTGACAAAACGTAAAGGGGCAAAACATGAATAAGTAGAAAAAAAGTCTGTTTTAAAGTTGGTTTTATGTCAATACATATGAATAAATATAAATATATATAAAAAATGTTGTTCCTTTTTGAAGTGATTTAGCAT
This sequence comes from Oryzias celebensis, assembly GCA_014656515.1. Taxonomy (NCBI): domain Eukaryota; kingdom Metazoa; phylum Chordata; class Actinopteri; order Beloniformes; family Adrianichthyidae; genus Oryzias; species Oryzias celebensis. Next base: position 64,128,422 of record BNCR01000012.1, on the reverse strand, counting down.
TGCTCTTTTTACATGTAAACACACTGAAATCATCTTCAAAGAAAGACTGGCTAAAATATGTTTTTTCATGCTTTGTTTAGGAATGACTACACTGAAGTCAACATTTAAGTTTTATGAATATTCATAATTTTACAGGAAACTTATGTCAGCATGATTTGGTTAGCAATGCTGCATTTTTATATTGCAGCTCCTGTCTTGCAGGAGTCCATGGACAGATGCAGCCTGGAGTGTTTCATGGCTACCCACTGAAATCACCTTCAGCACAAGGTAGGATGGGGTTAGAATTTACCTAACAAACAACTAACTAAACAATTAACAAACAACAGCAAGGTCCAGACTTGGAGCTCCGGAGCAGTGAAATGGTAAACTGCAGATTATGCAATCCTCACAATGATCAGGTGTTGTATGCAAAAGATTGTGATCAAATTACAACTGTTGAATACATGGGTCAGGGTAGGTAAAAAAAATAAATTTAAAATACCCACATCAATCAATACTGAAGAAAGAGGAACAATGAAGCAACTGCACTGCAATACATAGTGGACGGCGTGGGTGGAGTAATAAAATTGGGGTCAGAACTAGTGTGTGATTTTATAACATACAATTTAAGGCTTTAACTTCTTTTCACTCCCTTCTGTTTGCTGATTTTTTTATTTTTTATTTTGTGCTATCTTTCTTTTTAAAGTACATGTCCAATGTCCGATGATGACTATATTTTAATCATTATCGCTTTCCATTTAACAGCCATGACTGCAACAAAAAACAGTTGAATATTCTGGGATTTGGGATGTCTGACATGACAGCAGAACTTTGTTTTGCAAATAGAAAACTTTGAATGAATTTTTTCCATGATCCCTAACAGGGTTGATGCGCCCACTAAGACCTTCCAATTGTGAATTTGGTTCTAATTAGATTTTTGCCGCTCCTAAGCTTGGTTTATCAATATCCAATATTTATTTTTCATTGAGTTTGGTCATAATCCTCATTTGTATTTACAGAGAAATGTTCTCTTTAAATCTGTCAAAGAAGCTAAATGTGAATATTCCAGAGAGTATGAAACAATAGGAATCAGAAAAATGTTATTTTTCTCCTAAAACGAGCAGATCTCTTTGTAAATGTGTTTTTTTTTTTTACCCATAACAGTCAACCATGTAATTGCAGGACAGCAGGTGAGTCTTATGTGAACCAATATTCACTATTCTTTTCACAATGTTTCCAGGGGGCTATGGTGCAAAGCCTGGAGGTCCAAAGCTTCCATTTGGTACAGATTTTCTTTCTGATTTGTTTATTTTTTTCATCAATTTAATGTCATCTGACCTCCAACATTTACTGACATGTCTGGCAAAAACGTTCCTTTCAGGTTATGGACCTTTTGGTAACATTGGAGCTGGACTTCCAGGAGGTCCTGGTAGGTCAAAGCTGGATGTCCTTCTAGAACTAGTGTGTGATTTCACAACATACCATTAAGGTGTCTCACCTGCTCAATGTAAAGCAGCCAAAGATGGTAGAGGAGTATACGGACTACTTAAAAAAAGTGAATGGTGAAAAAAAATGTTAAATTTGTGCTCCTGATTTAGGTGGCCCTGCAGGTGCTGGAGGAACTGCTGGGTTGTATCCTGGGCAGGTGCCAGGAGGTATAAAAAAAGATAAATTTATTTGAAAAAAATTATTGGTTTTAAAGAGATTTTAATGTATTTATTGGATAAACATCATCAAACAACATAGTAAAAAGTCTAACTGCCAGACTCTGGGCATTTCAATTACAGATATGTCATTGCTATTGTCTGATAAGGTTGAAATGTCATTAGATAAGCAGCTATAAGGGATCATATGCAGTTCAATGTTTTAGTTAAGTTATGTTTTAATGTTTAAATTTTTGAATAAGTTATATCTTCAAAATTAAACCAGCAGGGTTTGGAGCTGGATCCAAGGCAGCCAAGTATGGTAAGATGGTCTGCATTTCTTCTCTAATTTAAGTTTGTTCAATTGATAATATTTTTTTCCGTCAGTCTTTCAAACTGGAAAGAATAACTATTAACTTCAAATTTTAAAAATGGTTTATGCAATGCAAAAACAAGTTATAGTGTTTCTCACATTTCCTTATCTCTATTGACTTATCCGAGGCCAAAAGGCCAAATGTTTTACTTCAGTTTGAAATCATTTCTATATTTGAAGTAGACCTATATTTTAGAATTGGTAGACAGGAACAGAATAGTTTTCCTACTGCATAATGTTTAAGAAATCAAATGGGATTTCTTTTTCCTGATGTGTCCTGGACAGGAGTCCCAGGAGGAGGACCGGGCACTGGACCTGGTGGATTTCCTGGAGGTGCCCCAGTTGCAGTTCCAGGAGGTCAACAAATAAATGTGGGTGTTGGAAGTCCTCAGGGGGCCAAAGCTGCTAAATATGGTACATTTACTCATGTATTGTTTTATCTTTTCATGGACAGTACATCAAACTATAATCACTAAAACAGCATAATTTTGTCTTGTCTCTCGCGTTTGTATTTTTGTGAAGGTTTAACAGGAACTGGAGGACAGTTTGGAACTGGAGGACTTGGAACGCTAGGGGGAGGTGGTGGATATTCTCCTGCTTCAAAAGCTGCAAAATATGGTATAATTTATGCATATCCATATGCATTTTTTAACTTTGTAATTCTCTACAACTTGTCATATGCAAGTCATTATTTTTCCCTACTTTTTAAAACATATATACTAATGTATAACAGCAACTGGAGGTCAACTTGGACCTGGAGTTCAACTTGGAACTGGAGGACAACTTAGAATACTAGACGGACAACTTGGAACACTAGGAAGAGATGGTGGATATGGTCCTGCCTCCAAAGCTGCCAAATATGGTAATGTACATCCACATCCCGCATGCAATATATGGTTTTGTAATACTCTATATCCTGCAAAATACTTTAAATTAATTTGCTTCGATTTTTAAAATATATATACATAAAGGTATAGGAACAGGAGGACAACTCGGAACAGGAGGTCAGCTTGGAACAGGAGGACTTGGAACAGGAGGACTTGGAACAGGAGGACTTGGAACAGGAGGACTTGGAACAGGAGGACTTGGAACAGGAGGGCTTGGAACAGGAGGACTTGGAACAGTCGGCGTAGGTGGTGCATATTCTCCTGCTTCCAAAGCTGCCAAATATGGTACAGTATTTATGTTGTTTACAATTTTGCCAATTTGATTCTCCTCAATTTCTAGAAGTGTATACTTTTATAAAATGCCGTTACATTGTATTCATTTGTAAAGGTATCTATCTATCTGTCTATCCATCTATCCATCTATCCATCTATCCATCTATCCATCAAATTGTTCCTGTTGCTGTGGAGAAGTAGCAGTTCTACTTTAAACTCTTTCAATCAATGTGAATTGTAGGTGATTAATAGGATCAGCAGTTAGTGTTGTTGTCATCAGCATAGAAATGACATTTGAGAGATTATAACTCCTCAAAACTCTTAAGAAAGCAATATTCTGTCTTTCCTCAACATGTACCTATTTGTGAAGGTTTAACTGGAATGGGAGGTCAACTGGGAACAGGAGGACAAATTCTACCAGGAGGACCTGGAGCAGTGGGTGGAGGTGGCGGATATTCTCCTGCTTCCAAAGCTGCCAAATATGGTACATTGTCTAGACATATTTGTGCAATTTTTGTTGCCTGTCTATCTTTCCATCCATTATCTTTTGCTTTTATGGCTCATGTGAGATTCTGCTGTTCGACATGCATCTCTATTGAACGTCAGTTGAAAACTTAAAGAATAAATATCTGGGTGGCATTTTCACCAAATGTTCAAATCACCAGAAGGAAGAGCAGCACATATCAGTGTCATTCGAAAGGTTATTGTTCATCATACCTCTTAATAAAAATGATTTTCTCTTCCCTTTTGTCTTACCCATTGGGTAAGGTTTACCAGGATTAGGAGGACAGCTTGGAACAGGAGGACAAATTGTGCCAGGAGGACCTGGAACATTAGGAGGAGGTGGTGGTGGTTATTCTCCTGGCTCTAAAGCTGCTAAATACGGTAAAATATTTTTTTTGCCCATGCATTCATCTTAAAACAGAATTGTATTTTTTGACTCTTTTCCTGCCAATGCAAAAATTAATAGTTTTGCATTAGAGTAAGTTTGATTAATTTATGAAAGGATGCTAAAGTTTATTATATTTCTAGCTGAATTTGTAACATTAAGATACAATAAGCTTTAGCATCGCCTCTGGTGGAAGGTCGGCGCCATCAGTATGTGAGTGGGTGAATAAGACTGTGACTGTAAAGCGCTTTAGGTCCTCAAGGAAGGTAGAAAAGGGCTATATAAGTAAACTCCAAATAAATGTTCTTTTAATAAATAAATGCACATTTTTTATTAATATATTGGATTTTAAAAACTATAAATGTGCTCAAGTGGATCAGCATCCTTTTTTCCTGCAATAAAAGGTCAAAGAAAAAAGTTTGGGCTCTAAATCTCTTAAATGGTATTTAAATATTACAGATATAACGCAAAAACAACACATACAATATTGTGCTGGTAATTTCTCATGTTCCATATTTTAACCAAGCGGGTACACACTATCCTATTTTATTACAGTACTAATACATACTTCTGGTTTACTGAACCCATAGAAGAAATATGGTTGTTTATACCATAAATTTGTTAATTACTTAGAAAAATGATTTCTTACTTAAAGCCCAAAAATGCAGAAAGGTAAATAACACGAATAATTGCCCAAAAAATAATACCATGAATAGAAGAACTTGCAGAGTTTCTACAGGTATAGGCAGCCAAACAGGAGCAGGGGGTGGAGCAGGTGGAGGATACTATGATGCTGCTGCAGCTGCAGCTGCAGCTGCTGCAAAAGCTGCTAAATATGGTAAGAGTGGGGGGGAAATTAATCAAAAAATCTTTTGAGAATATTTTCATGAGTCCCCTTCTTGATGAGTTTTTTTTAAAAAGGTCAAGCAGGTGGAGGGACCTTCCCAGGTGGAGGATACCCCGGTACTCAGTTTGTCCCAGGATATGGATGTAAGAGAAAACCATCAAGATGTGATTCACTGCAGATGAATGCATCTCTAACATTGTATGTCCTTCTTTTCAGCATTAGCATCTGGTGTCAAGCCTCCTAAATATGGTGAGACAATTATTTACCTCATACAATGTGGACATATTTCTGCCTCCTCCCATGAAGAACTTTCATTTTCAATTTCTCATTGCTCTTTAAAAGCAATCATACATTTTTTTCAGCTTAATAAAATGAAAACAGAATAATTGTTCTATTGCTTGGATCACCAGGAGCCCAACAGCAAGGTCTGGATGGACTGCAGAGGGGAACTGGACAGATACTACCTGGATATGGGGGTGAGTATTTCAAGTGATCAGAAACATTTTGCAGGGCTGGGCTCTGTCAAAAATGAAAATGATGTATCTATGCTGCAGCTTATGGAGGAGGTACTGGAATCAAACCCCCGAAATATGGTGAGGTTTTGTTCCTTTTTTCACATTTTTTTACTCTATTTGATAAGATAAAGATAAGTTATTGATGGGATAAAAACCGGGATAAAACTTCAAACCACATGATGTGTTACAGAGCTCACAAACCCATCCATTCATGTAAAATAGACATTTTCTGTTGCAACCAGTTTCATTTAAAACATCACTTAAGTTTTCCCCTCTTAAATGACTTTTGACGCTGTGTTATCGATTCAACCATCTCCATCACCCCCAAAAAAGGAGGAGCTGGAACCGGTTTAGGATTTGGAGGGATGCTGACTGGCGGAGGAGCGGGACAAGGCCCCTTTGTTCCAGGAGCTGGTCAGTACCCTACGGGGGCAAAAGCGGCTAAATATGGTAAGCAAAAAAGCAAACTGGTGACATTTCCACACCAATCTAATCTTAACCCCAACTTTGCTTTGTGTTCTACACTTAGAACTATATTGTGATAGAAAACATACTTCTAGAAATGATGTGACATCCATACAATTTTCTAGAGTGTAAAATCAATTAAACTTTTGTTACTGCAGGAGTGGGACCAGGATTTGTTCCTGGCCAAGGTACAGATTCTGCACATACAAGAAATGAAAGCAGAGGCTCAGATGTTTACTGCATGTCATTATGATTTTTTTTCAGGATATCCTCATGGTGTAAAACCACCAAAGCAAGGTAAGTAACTTTATATATGTGTATGTGGGATACTGACAATGAGCTTGCAGAGGAGAACGAAGCAACATTTTATTTTAGTTGGACTTATGTCTTCAACTTTCTTTTGCTGTTGTTAAGGTTCTTCATGTTCAATAAATCCTAATTATACCATGATCCAGGTGAATACTCGATTCTGATTGGTTGTAAAGTGTGGATTAAAAAGTGATAAACCAAACCTAAAAAAGAAGTTCGGGGCTTCTAAACACCAGTTGGTAACCATAGCAACTGAATTGAACTAAACTGATGCTTTGTTTGTCTTTCAAACCACACATCAAAAAGTTATCTTTTTTCAAGCCTAAAAAATAAGATTAAAGTGCTACAAATTGATTGAATACTTATTTCTTTCCTAAGTGACCATAGTATAAGCGGGATAACGTCCTTCGAGCTCTGTATAGTCAGAAATTAACCGACTTCACAGTAGCTTCACGTCAAGCGGTTCAGACCTCAGAGTCATCTGTGAATTTTATGATAATGCACACCTTGTCAGGCATTACCCATTACTTGGCATATTAGTCTGAATTCAAAAGGTTTTACGTAATAAACAGCAGGAAATAAAATGGTGTAACAACATAGCAAACATTTTACCATTTCATGGTGTTTCTTGAAGGAGGCATTCTCGTACCAGGAGCGACTCCAGAAACCGGAGTGAGGACAGTTCTAAATGGTTCTGTCATACCAGGCGGTTTGCCATCGAAGCCACGTAAAGCTTTGAATTCCTTTTTTTTTTTATCAAAGCTTTTTTTTATATTTTGCTTTTCTTAAAATATATTGATTGCTTTTGCAGCAAAGGAAGTTAGTCTTGATGGAACTCCCAAACCAGGTGATGTAAAATAACAAACCCTCCACCAGTGATGCTTTAGTAACAAATGCTTGCAGCATTCTCTTTTGTCCACTACATTGTTAGTGCTTTAGCGTTTGAGCGTGTCTAGCTTACAGGCTTCTGCCGTGGCAGTTTTAGGCTACACTACAGAACTCTTCCTTCCTGTGGCTTTTTCTTTACTTCTGCTAAAAGCTCACCGGATCACTCTGGAAACTGTTGTCTTTTTGGCAGGACCTACGCCTCTTGCTCCGCTTAGCAAGGCCCAAGAGCTCACACAGCGCAGTAAGAAATGCCGCTTGCAAACCAGCGGAAAAAAAGCGCAACTTACCTTAAAGCTGGTCATTCTCATCAGTATTTGAGAACGTTGTTTGTGGTCATTCCGCCTTGAGCTACGGTCACATATACAACTGCTTTTTACATACCCCGGGCGGCCGGTGGAACTTGATATGGACAGCCGCTGTCCAGAGACATTTACACATCATCCAATCAGAGCTGCTGCCGGATGGCGATTCCGGCTGCCACCGCCCAGTTGTCGCCCGATTTCGTAATGGCGTCACTGAACAGCCACCGGGCGATCTCGAAATGTGCCAACTTTTCAACTTTTATAGAAAAATCATCCAGTCGCTGTAAAATGTTTACTTTTTCTTAAAACCTCCACAGCTGCCATGTGGCGAGTAAACTGCCACCTCCCGATTTCTAATGCTCAGCCATCTGCTGAATTTGATGAAAAATTGGCAATTTGGAGAATGTGATCGTAGCTTTAAAGAGACACTTCATTCTTCTTAAAAAATATCCGGACTTTAACATTTATATTCAGATTACAATTTTTACAAATGTTTACAATCATGCTTTAAAAAATAATAAAATATGTTTCTCAAATTTAACACACAAATGGTACTTAAAAATAACTAAAACAAAATGTGCACAAGACCAACACTTTTATTTCCATAAAAGGTCTTGACTTTCTCAAATACTGCTTGAAAATAACGCATTATATTTTAAGCATGCATTTTTTTTTAATTTTACCAACGGATATAGTGTCTAATGTATTTAAAATAGCTATTACTTTTTAGTGGTTCAGTCATTGCTAGGAATCTTCGTCAAGCAGGTCTGCAAAGAAGTGAAGGGACGTGTCTGACACTCTCAGACTTTTATTTTCACTCATAGTATTTCCTTTAAAAACAAAACTTTTAGCCGTGAAGTCATTTGGCTTACATTTTTACACTTTTTTTTCACCTTACTTCATATTTTTTTATTTTGTTAGCCCAGGCAATGTAAATTCATTCAATAGTTTTTCTAGTTTCACATATGCATATCTATTGCACAATCTAAGGCCAGCTCAAACAGTTTCATGGTTCTTGCACCGAGTGTGTGTGTCTGCTTTATGTCCTACATTTTCTCTTACAGTTTACTGCATAATATTTTCAGTTTATGATGTTTTTCTCTTTGTTCAGCAGTTTCTGGTGGCATTATACAACCCAGTGGTGAGTAGTTCATCCATTGCTATAGAATGCTTTGCTTTGCTATATATATATTTTTTTACAATAGATGTTGATGTTGTTTTTCTTGTTTGCTTTATTTACAGCAGCTACAAGTGTTGGTAAATATGTAAAATTGCTGATGTTGAAGTACATGCAGTTGTGTTCTCAGTGACGCTATAGTACAAAGTCTTTTTTTGTGTGTGTATTTTTGCCATTCAGGTGGAGGAGGAGTTGCAGCGCCCTCTGGTGATCAAAGCTGTTTTGATTTTTCCAAATGTAGCATTTCAATTGTAAAAAGTTTAGCTAAAACCTTTTCTAGACTAGTCATGATATTTTGTTGACTCTGAAATTTGTGTTTTTGTTGGAACAGGACAAGGACAGACTGGTAAGTGTGAGCAGTCCTTCTGTAAATGACACCATCCATTTTGTTTAAATAAAAAAACATCCTCTTTTTTTCATTGTATTTCATTATATTTTACTTTTATGGAGTTTTGTGGTTGAGGACAGTTTAAGTCTGTCAAGAAGGGACTGGTTAAAACTAAAAGAGAGAAAATCTGACTGTTGTCAATTATTGATTCACTGAATTGATGCCTGGCAGAAATTACATACTGAAATGTGTGTTTTAGAGTATAAGCTTGGATTCGATTTCTATTGTACTATTGTAACTGCTGCATTCAACGAATTATTAATTATAAGGTGTTCTGAATTTTATGCAACATAATCATTTTTTCCTTCTTGAACCAAATCATTGTTGTCGCTATTTATGATCTTTGTGATTTATAAAATCATGGAGGAGTTTTACATCTTTTTCTGTTTTTAATTAGTGAGTAATTTGCGTTGGAAAAGTCCAACTTTTGTTTTTGAAACTGTGTTTCTTTCATTATGCCACATGATGGAGACAAACATCACAGTTCCCTTTCCTCAACATATACTGACTTTGCTGCAAACTGGCTATGCTGACATTTATATTTGCTGTTCTCAGGTGTTGGTGGAAAAGCACCTAAACCATTCCTGCCAGGTAAGCTTAACATTTTCAGTGTTAATTACCTACATTGTTTTCTGGTGAAATGTCCTTTGCTTTATTCCTCTTCTGTTTGGCTTCCATTCATCAACAGAAACTATAGGGTCAAATAAGGATACGCTTAAAGTGAAAATCCTAAATTTTAAAATAGTTTAAAACTTGAAAGTTTACATTATAAACTTGTTGGTCACCTTTCAGCACATCCTGTCAGGTGTCAGGAAATCATCTTTCACTGATCCGCACATTTGGATTGCCCTTCCTGACACAACCCTGTATTTTTAACCGGGTTGGGGACCAGCACAGGGAGACCCAGACTTGAGGCCTCCCTTGTGGCTGCAAAGTTAGGCAGTAGTGTGAAGGGTCTTCCCTAAGGACCCGCACTGGATGAAGCTCATTGCACCCCGTGGGAAACAAACCCTGGTTTCCCACGAAAAAGTATATAAATAAAAAAAATAGAGATAAAATATGTATAAAATATATGTAAAAAATACATTTTAGCAAAACATTTTAAAATAAAAAAGGACAATGTTGAATATTTGAAATAAATATACATTTAAACTGGAAAAAAATAATAAGTAAAGTTGAAATTTGAATTAAAAAAAAAAACTATAAACCTAATAGTGTTACCAAATGAAAAAAATTCATTTGTAAAAGCTACTGTTTTGAATTTTCAACTTTTTTTTGGTTCTGTTTCCAGTTTTATTTAAGATATTTCACGATTTCACTGCTGAGCCTAATTCTAAGTGGGGTGGGAGTATTCAGACCGGAATCTATCAGTCTACCCTATTACTTTTTGCTCAATTTCATAACTGCCTTTAGAAATGTACATTGTAATTCCACTGTAGACCTACATGTTTGAAAATCCATTGCAGCTCAGCTGTAAATCTGCCCAGTGTGGATCTAAGAATCAATGTTTCTATCTGGCGGGTCTTTGAAAGATTCATATCCTCAGCGTCACGCCTCATCGTTTAAGAATTCTCAACATTTTGTAGATACCTTTTTTACGATCCCTCTTTCAGGCTGTGTTTACCTTAACAAGCACATTTGGTCGAAATTAAACGACTCGAGTTACTGTAGATCAATAAAACCACCAGTATATGGCTAAAAAAGCTGCATCAGGCTTTTCTCTGCCCAATTATCCATCCAACAGACTCAGCACTCATCAGTTCTGTGTCTGCTGGTTCACAAGTGCTCTGGTATTTTTGCTACCCTGGCATTTTTTTTTACATTTTTATTTATTATTACAAAATATGCAGTTATTTGGTAAGCCGTGTGTGAAAACAAAATCTAACACACGTTTCTTTGAACACCAGTGTACATACAGTAATTTTTGGTGTTTTCTATTAAGCAATTGGGTTGTTTGTATTGTGTACAAAAAAAAAAGTACAAAAAAGTTTTTTTTTAAAATGCCTCCTTTTAAGGTGTTGGAGCAGGAGGCTATCCCTACGGTGGACCCTATGGAGGCAGGTTTTGTTTTTGTTTTGTTTTTACAATATTAATGTAAAACTGGCTGGTTTGTTTTGAATTTTATGTGCATTTTAAGCCGGATTTTATCTTTTTTTTTAGTGCCGTATGGTTCAGGTACTGATACTGGACCAGGATCTGCAACACTGCCTGGGGCAAAGCCTTTAAAACCTCCAAGTATGTTAACCCTCTCTAGTATTACATTATTTTGACCCGTTTTCACAGAACGTATTCTATATTTTTAGATCTATTTTTATGTTTGTTGTACGTGTTGTTTTTAAGAATTTCTGCTTATCTTGCACTTTGCAGTGACAGGAGGTGCAGGAATCCCTTTGACGGGTAATTTTTCTTTTTGCAAATTCAAATTTTTTTAATTCATTATTTTCCAAATGTTGATATGACGTTATAGACACTATTTTCAAAAATTCTGAAAGCATAATTTCAAAAAGTAACAATTGTTTTTTTTTGTTTTTTTTTCTGTTATTGACGTTTTGTAGACAAGCTCTTTCCTAATTAAATATAGTCTGTGCAGCAACCAACAAATAATCTTACTTTTCTTTGTGATTCAGGAGGATATGGTCCATACCAACAAGGTTATGGACAGGGTATGTATGAAAGAAACGAAACACGATAGAATTGCCAAACAACTTCAAAAACAAACAGGAAAGCGATCAGCCGAGTGCCCAAAGTGACAGTTGGTCAGAAGACGACCACATCGCACTTCCTCCTCAGGAAATTGCCAGTTAGGCTGATAAGTGCTTGTATAATTCATGCTTTGACGCAGGAATGAGAAACTGTCTGAATAAAAGAAATCTACTGGTGTTTACAGGGAAAATGTCCTTTTTTTTACAATTTCTAGTCTCTTTGCTTCATATTTCTCAGGTTTTTGATTATTATTGTCAACACATGCGGCATCCGCCTTCATTTTCCGGCTTCTCTGTCCTTTTACAGTTGGGCAACAAGGAGGTGGTGTTGGAGCTAAACCACCTAAACCGGGTAAACGCTGCAATTAGATATAACAATATTAATGATATTAACAGCTTAATGGCAAATGTTACTGTGTAAAAGCTGGAATTTTGTTTTAGGCTTGTAATAGATATATTAAGCAGTGTAACATCTAACATGCAGAGCTTTATAAAACCCCCTGATGAAATATGTAGCATAGACACCTGACAGGATTCAGATGAGTCTCAACTATTATCTTTTTGAACATACTTACTTACCTTCATGTTAGACAGACTATCCTGCCCCTTCTGTCCATAGTGTGACCCGTGGTTGCTCATTGCATTTCTGAAAGTTCCTTTTCTGTTTTATTTGGAAGATCATATTGATGATTATATTTTAAAACATTCAGATGAAACTTAGATTTATGTGGAGGAACATTTGATAACATCTTATCAAAGAAAAGGCAAAAACGTCCACATTTAAAGTGCTTTCTGGGAGAAAAATGGTCAAAGTTCTTCAAAAGACATTTTTTATTTAAGTTTTAGTAACAACATATGAAAATGTGCTACTTCAGCCAAAACTTCAATGAAATCCATCTCAATCTGGAGTTTCTAAATGGAGCAAACCAACTAAACCTTATGACTCAACTATAGATTTGAACTCAAAACCTTGCAATCTCAGGGTGAGCAGTCTTCCACAGGGCCACTAATCTGCTGTGAAACTTTTTAATATCTGAAAACATTCATGTAAAGCACCGCCCAAACATGCGTCTCAATTAATTCCTCGCTTTTATATTCAAACAGGCTATGGGAATTTGGGAGGTGTATACCAGCCAGGTGAGTATGCTGTGTTTATGCTGATTATTTTATTCGTTAATCATCAAATATATGCATATAATTTGTGTTTTTTTTAATACCTTCATATTCAGTAACAATCAAACTCAAAGCTTGTAGTGGCTCTGTAGCTTCTGGCTCTGCACAAACAAACCGCAGCTTCATCTCACGTCTCCACAGACACTGAAATGACCCAAATCCCAATCCCATCAGAGAGAACACCTTAAAAAGCAGAAGGATTTGATAAACTTATCAACTGGGAAAACTGTCTCTGGCATGTTATTTTATTCATCCAGAAAAAGGTTTTCATGAAAACTGTGTATCTGCAAGTTCTAATCAGTAAAAACCCAATTTTATTTGCCCTTTTTACATCCAGGTGTGGGTCCTGGTTATGGAAGAGGATATCCCCAGCAGTTCTATCAAGGTGCGAGAATTTCCCCTGCATGCACATCGAGTCGAGACATGTTTTATTTATCGTCACAGACTTTCTCAAATATGCATTTTGCGTCAGAGAGGCACAGATTGAGTAACATTTAGAAAGAGCGTGTTTTCCCCCAAAAGCATGTAACACAAGTTATTGCATTTGCTTGCTGGGCCACGAATCTGAGACAATTCAGAAAATGGCAAAAGAGAAGATTTATCTTAAAAAACAGACAAAGAGGGGAGACTGTACAACTGTGTTTTACTGTAGATGTGTGCTTTCAACACTTTTGGCAAATTATCTATCAAAAAGTGGTGTTGAATGAGGATTTTCAAGTTTAAACTTTCCTTTGAACAATTTGCTTTTTTTGTCAGCGTAAGCATGTTTTTTTTCACAAAAGCTCAGCACTAAATAAACTTTCTGCAAAATAATCTGAAATAGGCCAATACATTTTTTAGAGAATGTTACCTTTACATATACAGGATGTTTGAAAAGCATAAAGCCTTTTTGACTACCAAATCCAAAAGAAAGTGTCAAAGTTTCCTTGCCTTTTTGATACCTCCTTAAAAAATTATTTGAAACAGGTCACTTTAATAAATTTAATATTTTTTTATTTCCATTACTTTATGCTTGTCCCCTAATGAATATGTGCAAAACCACGGCTTAGCCTATTCTAAATAAATGCACCATTTTTTTCTATTCTTTTGTCTAATGTAGATTATAACTACGGCTGCACTTTTAAAGTAAAACCCCTTTGCTATCGGGAAAGCTTTTTAGTTTCGTTTCTGTGCATTTCAATTAAAAGACCGGTAATTGTGTGAAATTTGTTGACCAGGACTAGTTAATAGGGGTGATTCAGCATTGGACTTAAGTGCCTCCCATGAGATCTGTCCTAATGCCTGCAGTTTTATCTGACCACTCCCTGGCTAGACCGACAGCATCAAGCTCTGACAGACACAAAGTGGGTGAATCTAGCATTAGTCTGCTGGCAACTACTCATTTTCTTCTTGTTTTTTTTTTTTTTTTTGGAATGGAAATGTGCCAGCCTTACTGACTCCATGGCACATATCAAATATTCAAGCATCACATCTTTACGCATATTCGGAAGACCAGCATGTCATGTTTTGTTTCAGTGAGCTGGAGCCTGATTCGCCTTTGCTCATAAATTCTGCAGAATTCAGCAGAAAACAGCAGCATACCAGTTCATTTGCATTTGATTTGAAAAAGGGGTGTGTGCTTGGCTTTGTGGATGCACACCAGTAATGATGGGAATTTAGGTGAGAATTATTTAATAGGACCTAAAGATTCAAATCTTTCTTGAACTTGATCCTCTTTTAAAGACTCAAAGAACTTGTCTCATTAAGAATTTTTGTTAGAAAAAGTAATGAAAAAGTTGAAAATATCTACCACCTTAGAGGGATAAGCTGGTAAAATGGCAGCATCTTTTTTTGATCCGTTCGATCTACTTCAGTTTTTAGGTTGCTCCAGAGAGTACTGTGTGTGAAGCACTGACTGTATAAGAGAACTGGACTGAGTGATCCCTCCCCCACGTATTCCAAACAGGAAGTACCTGCTGGCTCCAAGAAGACAAAATCCCATAGACTTGCATTGAGAAATAAACGGATGTTACTCTACATCTCTTCCCATTCTTGTTTTGACATCCTTTTTCACATTTTCTTGCTAAATCCTAATTTTTTTCCACAATAATGGTCTTTGTTGCACATTATTGAAGTTATTAACTGACCAATCAGATAAAAGTATGTGGTGCCCCACTGTCCCCCACCTTGAACGTTCGAAACCTTTTATTGACAGATTCTCCCGAGTCCACTTTCAGTGGAAGGGGTGGGGACTTCCAACAAACATACTCCTGATTGACGACAGTAGTTGCCATAGAAACAGTGGCTCAAACTGACTCGGACCGATCCTTGCTTACTAACCTTGTCTGGCTGCGCATCAAGGAAAAATGGCGACTGAACTAGCTTCATTTTACTGGAGCCAGAAGTACGGTATTTTTTATGGGTGATGTCACACTCGCTTGGTCCAGTTCTCTTATACAGTCAGTGGTGTGAAAGCAAACCAAACCAAATGAAGGTGTGAAACTATTTGCCTTCCCTTCCCATTCTCGAAGGGACCTGATGATGTTCCATCTTTTTGTGGTTTAGCAGGTAAAGCAGCAAAGTACGCTCCACTGCAGGGCTTTCTCGGAGGTGCAGGAGGAGGTGGAGGGCTATACAGAGGTAAACATCTAACAATTCCTCACCTTTTCATAAATTACTGTGAGCTTTAGTCAGAAAAAAATCCTGCTGCAGCAAGACCTAGATAAATCACAGAGCGTGAAGTGTCACAACCCTGCTGCCAACTGTTCTTTGAGATTAAAGTGTGTTTGTACTGCTGTTTGCTTGCAGGATGCCAGGGCAAATACTGTGGGAGGAGGAAGTAAAAAGGAAACCTTGAGATTCGTAGACCTCAAGAAACCATGGTGCTACTGCATGATCTAGAATGTACATTTATATTCAAACAAAGCCCCTTAGACAGAAGATGTCTGTTTTACTTTACTTGACTTCAGTGTCCATTGTCATACAAGCCCACCGACCAGGAATTTTGTACAAGATCTGATGTGACATACTGACAATGCCTTAAGTCATTTTGTATTAATCAACTTTAACTCTGCAGCGGCCTTAGTATGCGTGTGCTAGTATGCCAGTGTTGTTTGGGCACATAATTGTATTGTTGCAATAATGATTTCTCTTGCTCTACACCCCCGTTTGGCCCAGGTGCACAGAGGTTATCACCTCTTAGACTTGAGGAGGACAGCATGGTCCAAACTTGGCCTGTCTCTGCACCTCTTCTGGCTCCCCGTTTTCTCTGCTGCTATTTTTAGGCCTGCATGATGTACAGCAGTGTGCGGACGCTGTGGCTCTGGTCAACACAAATGCTCTCTGCAACACTGCTGAGCTCAGCCAATGCACACATTAGATTTCTCGCCATCTTTTATTTGGCCAAATGTTTCCAGCTTTTCTTTAGAAGAGAGAAAATCTATGCTTTTTTCCTTCTTCCTGCACACAAACAGTCTTTTTGTTTCCAGTAAATTGAAATGACATGTACATTAAGTGTGGCTGATTGCTTAACTGTCAGTTTCCCAATGTGTAGGATAGGCCAAATGCTATATCTTTGCTTCCATTGTTTAGTTTCATACAACATTTATGCAACTTACATGATTACTTAACTGATTTTGCAACAACCTTTGACTCATAGCTTTATTGTTATTAGAAAAGAGTGAAGCTAAAGGAGAGTCGTCCTTTGCTTTAGCATTTATTAGCTGTTATTAACTGTAGTACAAGTTAACACTTTTGACGGAGGAGCTGCTGACATGACATATTTTTATTTACTTGAGCTGCTTTTATAAAGGCTTTACTGACCAAAGGTTCCTGAGCGCTGTTGCCAAGCGGCCCCGTCTCTCTGTAACTGTACTGTATTTTGTACTAATTTGATGTTAGCCTGCTTCAGTTCATTCACTTGGTGCTGTGTGAGAACTGTCTTTGAGCCATGCTGGGTCAGACCTTGTCCTGTGTGGCGTGGGATACTCTTCATCTTTATTTAAAACTGTTTTTAGAAGGAGGAACAGTGTGGTTTTGCACTTTTTTTATCTCTACGGCACACATGTGACTCGTTCCCAGATCTCCCAGCATTGTATTTGCTTAAACAAGTAACAAAATAAAAAAAAAATGTTTAAAGAACCTACATCTTCCTGTTTGTTACCTTTCACTATCTATAAAACATTTAGGCCTTTTTTTTTTTTTGGAAGGGGGGTGTATTACTACAAACTATTTCACAATGTTTCCGATTGAAAATTTTATGAGTCTGATGCTGTATGGTGACTGTAATAAAATCAAACATCAGATTACTCTGCCTGAGCCTGTGTGTGCTGACTAAAACTGGTCATAATGCCAGCTGGAAATAATGAACTCATGCTGCTGTTCTCTCAGAATCTCCTGGGAGAACCACTGACCCATGATCCACAAAAGTAGCTTACACTGTTCCATCTGCAGCTTTACACTCAAACTGTCCTGCATCTGAAATAACTTGGTGCTTTAGAGCTATGGAAAATTCCCATGGCCACACAAAAAGAGGCAATCCAGCATATCCAAATATTTTTTCAAACATTTTTAAAGACACTTTTTAAAAAGTGGGACCAATATTTCTCTGTGCTGATGTGCTCTTGTAAAACACGAGTTGTAATCAAATTTCTTCCAGTTAAACAATGGCAAGACAAGTTGTTACTTTTGGAAACAAAGAGGAAAGCGTAAAGATAAGTGAGAAGCTGATGTGAAGAGGAATTAAGGCCAAATAGTCAAGTTAGAAATCCAGATTTCTTTATAAGAATTGCTTGAGTTGTAGTGCTCACTTTAAAGCTACAACTAAATCAGTCTTTAATTCTTATAATAAAATTGGAGCAGCTGATTCATGCTTTCATCTCCTACAGACTGGATTACTCCAACAGTCTTCTGTGTGCTCTTCCAATAATGACTGGTAGAAAGCTTCAGCTCATTCAGAACACAGATGCAAGTTTTGATCAGAACAAGGAGAACCATGACTCCCGTTCTCTAGTCCTTACCAGTTAAAAATAGAATGTATTTACAAAGATACATCCAAGTTTATTAATCACTCAATTGTGATTAAATACCTGTCAGTCAGTAGTTCACAAGCAGAGCTCTGAGTTGTGCAGGAAGCAATCTGCTGATAGAGGCCAGAATCAGACCACAACAGGGTTAAGCTGCTGTTAGATGAAACCAACTTCTTGATTAGGTCAGATGTTTCCCAAAAGCTTTTTCTCTCATAATGGAGGACATACAGTAAACAAATTAATTTAAGATCAATTTGTGATAGACCAGGAGCAGATAAATACACAATGTTTGAAAATGTCTCAGTTATGACCATTGACTGCATATAGAGAACTGGACTGAGTGATCCTTCCTCCTCGCATTCCAAATAGGAAGTACCTGCTGGGTCCAAGAAGCCAAATCCCATACACTTCCAGAAATAAACAGCTATTGCTCAGTCATTATATTTGTTAGAATAATTATTCTTGCTTTGATATCTTGTTTTCTAACATCTTCTTGCTAATCATAATCTTTTCCTTGATTTCTTTTTTTTTTTTTTTTTATTCTAAGTCATTCAAGTTTTAAACTGACCAATCAGATGCCTCAGTGAAAGCATGTGGTGCCTGCTGGCCCCCACCTCGAAGGTATGATTGACAGATTCTCCTGAGTTGTTTTCAGTGGAAGGGGTATGGACTTTCAACAAGCTCAGTTATGAAAGGCGACGGTAGTTCCCATAGAAACATTGACTCAGTTGATTCCAACAAATCACTATCAACTGGCTCCGATCGGCATAGCAGGTATCGTGGAAAAATGGCGACTGAATTGGTTTAGTTTTGCTAGAGCTGGAGGTAAGGCTTTTTCCATAGCGTCACACCCAGCTGTGTCCACCTCTATACAGTCAATGTTCCAGTCTGTTGCAGCTACTTATAGAGATATACATTAACGTTGTCTTTTCCTCATCGGAGCTGTCATCTGCTCAAAACCGGCTCCGATATTGCTTACTGTTTTTGTTGTGAGAGGCTACTGTAAGCTAGCAGGAGAGCGTACAAACAAGGAGATGACAGGATATCAGCGGAGGCTTACTTCCTGATGACAGTCCCGCCCACAACTCAGAGGTGAATTTCTGATGAAAATATGTCTTTTGATTTTGGTTCGTAACGGCATAATCATAATTAAAAGACCACTGGGAACACTTTTATAAACAGATAAAAATATCATTGGAGTGGGACTTAAACGCTAAAGTTTCTGAATTCGTTAGTTTAACACACTTTACAGATGAAAAACGCCTCTTCTCTGTCTTGCGCTCATCTGAAATCTTCACAGATCTCATCCTCTCTGTGTTTGATTCCCTCCTCTGCTGCAGATCGCCATGCGCCGCGTTTGCATGAGGAGGTGTTGGCTGTGATCCTCCTCTCGGCTCCTCCTCTCTTCAGGAAAAAAAGGAGCCAGAATTCATTTATCCGAGTGGGATCCTGGTTGGCCAGCCAGTTGCCTTCCTCTCCGCGGCTCAGAGACACTATTGGCCAGCGGGCTGCTGACTTGAGCGAAGCTCCGGTGAAACTTGCGGGCAGCAGCGAGGAGAGACTCGACCGCCGGGCTGCAGGTCGCCGGTCACCGGGTTTTCTGTCTGTCCGGAGCTCGGTGTCGGAGAGTGAATGAGGTTGATGCTGCTCTGCTGCACCTGGAAGGACGAACGCATGGGAGAGGATGACGGTAAGCAGCTGTTTACAGGCGAGGGGCGGTGCTGCTGCTGAAACAGCGACCCATCCATATGCAGCCAAAGGTGTTCGTGCGCCGTTTTGTAGTTTTACGCTTCAAAACACGGATGTTGCAGCGATCTGCATAAGCAGGGAGCGTCAAATTCCCACCTGAAGCCGTATTTTCTCTGAGTTTTTGATACAACCTTCATGTTTACTTGCAGGGATCACACCCAGAACATGTGCGCGCACACTTTTATACAGTAGGACTTTGAAAGCTACATTTTTAAAAGAAACATCCCAACCCAGGCTTGAGGTTTAATCAATAAAGATAAGACTCCAATGCATTTACAGTTGAAATAAGTAGATTTTTATTTTACATGCTTCCATACATTAAGAAATGATGATAACAAAGGACAAAATGGGAGAATTCAAGCACACTATTGGAACTGCTTTGTATAAAGCTGTTTCATCACCCTGCAACTGTCAACAAAGACAATCTGTTATGGAGTCAGTTCAGAGGGGCGAGGCGTGCACTCCTCCACCTTTACAAGTTTACGCAGAGAGTTCAAGAATGCAGGCATGCCTCTGTTTGCCTTGACTGTCCCATATGAGGACAGGGAGAGGTGATTAGTCAACAAAAAAGCAAAGCTCTGCCAAAACACGTACTCATATGGATGAGTTTGAAGTGTCAACGGACACTAGATATCCTAAAGTATTTGTGCACCCAACCAAATGATTACATTCTGGTGTCCCAATAACTCTCATACCCACCTGGATATGCAGACTGCTTCTGTAAACATGTATGAAAGAGTGGGATTCCAGTGTGATAGAGTGACACTTGTGCATCAAGTCCAGTTTGGAAATTTCCACGCCAATAAATACGTCACAGTTAACTGTTGGTGGTGTAATAGAGTGGAAGCAATTGGGAACAACAGGAACTCAGCCATAGCATGCAGAGGAGCCCAACTTTCTGCAGAGTCAATCGTCACACACTTCATATGGCCTTCAGATTAGTTCGAGTGCGTGGAGAGCTTCCATTACCAAACAGCTGCATCCAAGTTCACATAGTGGAGCACAAAGCATGTGATGCAGTGGTGTAAGGCACATTGTGAGTGAGCTCTACAGAGCTGGGATTCCTTCTTTCGAGTGAGGAATCACACTTCTTCATCAGAGAATTTAAAAGGAAGTGTGTTTATGGTGTGGAGCTGTTTGTTTTTCTGAGTTTGGCTCATTTGCCCCATTGAGAAGAACTTTAAATGTTTAAGAGAGTTTGGAAGATTCTATCCTCCCAACATCATGGCGACAGTTTGTGGACGTCCCCTCCAACAAACTAAGTTCTATAGAGGTAGGACTTCAGTCTAATATAGTGAAGGAAGGTCTAACATTCCCGTAAACAATCTTGTGGAAAGTTTTCACAGAAGAGCCAAACCTGCCCAGAATAGTCCACAGTCATGCCAAACAGATAATGAATGGGAGATCACTAAAGGCAGATGAGGGAAGATTTCTGGCATCCTGATGCAGGTTAGCCAAACATCAATGTATGGTCGAGTTGATGCTGGGTGGTGGTTTTCACTTGTTGATAAATGTCTTGCATGTAAGGAATGGATCGCATGCATAAATGGGCTTTTTCTGTTTCCTGTGTTTTCTGGGGAACTTGCACAGGCAGTTTTATTCTGATATGATGCCTATTTAGGGCAACACATCACCCCGATGTCTGTTTATTTTATGGGCTGCAGATATTTCTGTACCCATTAGAGTAATTCAGATAACCAGCAAAAAATAAGCAAAATAAATGATTACCATGTCTGTATTTCCTGTGTTGTTTCTAACCAAATGGGCTGCAGTACTAAAAACATGTATGTGGCCTAGATGCTGCTGCTTTACCTCACTGCTCCCATGACCATGATGTTTTCTCTTTGATACCCTCAAGAATAAATAGTCCAGGCTCTGCTAAATCGGTGTTTTCCTGAAGTTAAGTTTTTTTCCCCCCAAGAGAGAGGATGGATGTACTGATATCCACAACGATTAGCTATCCTGTGGACTTAACTTTATCAGTCAAGTTTATGGTAATGTTTGTCTTGTGTGTCTGTGTGTATATATTTATGTAATTTTTAATGCAAAAAAAAAAATCTATCATCAGCCTAAAACTTAGTTTTCCTTTTTTTAATTTGTAGGAGGACAAAACTATTTGTCAAATGTTCTGTTGAGGTTAGCAAAGGAAGAAGGTAGTTACAAGTATTCTGAACATCCCAGCTGCACATTAAATGGAAAATCTGTGTGTTGCAACAATACTGCAATCTCTCGTTTCCATTAAATATAGCCATGAAGGTAATTTTTAAACATGTCTATTTTCACACATGTCAGAGTTGTCAGCGGCTTCAGCTTCAGGTACAAGGAAGAACTGTCTGCCGGCAGGTGCACTTATCTGGATTAAGGAAAATAGGATATCTGTCACTGATACTGATGCAAATGAGCACCAAATCAGATAGAATATGTGACATTAAAATGACTAAGACTCATTTTCTGAGGATATATTTTAAGAATAATCTATAAATATTATTTTTGTGTGATGGGAAATTTGTTTTTTATATATATATATATATATATATATATATATATATATATATATATATATATAAAACAATAAATACAATTCTGTCTCACTTACAATTACGCTTTTTAAAAGGTCCAATAACACAAACGCAATGACCCGAAAACCTACAATTTATCAAGCCAAGATTTCATTGCCTTTGATGTTTGTTCTAAAATAATGCCAACTAGCAGATGTTAGCTATTAAACAACAGGGTCAAAGTGACAAACCATCAACCATATAAAGTTAGACAAAACTAATTTTGTTTACTTAGTAAAGAGAAGGTCAGCACGCTCCACTGTGTTTGTACATTTAAAGGCTGTCTCTCTCTGGAGAACAGTTGTGTCAGACTTTGCTTCCTTTTACATGGTTTCCTCCCTGGTCTGTGTTTGGGTTCTTACTAACTAGATTTTCATTCCACTGAGTTTTTAGTGAAATTTGTGTACTTTGCAGTTGTCACATCTGAGTTCTATTTCAGAAAGTCACAAGTTTTGATCGGTCATTGTACTTTCAGAGTGTTGGATTTGCCTTCAGTTTTATTTGGAAGCAATAAACGCCACTCAAAGAAAAGTTATATAGTTAGTTTAACAGTTGTTTTTTTTTTTTTAAATCATCTTTAAAAATGTTTCGTTTTTTGAGAATACAAGATGCAAAAGTTCTTCAACATACAAACCAAATTGGCTAAAAGTAAAAAAAAAAGGGATCAAACAATGTCCTGTATTCTGTTCATGAAAAGTAGTTTTGTAAAACTGCAGTTGTGTTTTCAGGATTTGTACTTCCCAGCAGTGTCAGAATGGAGGATTGCAGACAGTGCTTTCTGTATGTTTCATTTCTGTCTGTCAGACCTTGCAGCAGCAACTGGGATTTGCATAGAAACTCTGATAGCAGTTATGGAAACATGCGCCTCTCTGTGAGAACCTACTGTGCTGTTATTTTAATGCTTGTGATATTTGTCATGTGTGGTTGCAGCTGGAGAAAGATTGCCCGTGTGTACGGGATGCAAGCAGAGGATCTATGATGAACAGTACCTTCAGGCCCTCAACAGTGACTGGCACAGCATCTGCTTCAGGTAGGTAACACAAAACCATCACACATCAGGAGACAAAAATGTACTTAATGACTGAATGAAATCCAAACCAACATCAAATGAACCATTGGACAAATGAGACAACAAAAAAATGCAGAAAGTCCTTATTCTTGCTTTTGCCCAAGAAAACACAAACTCATTAAAAATATTTAAAAAAATAAAACAACTTTGGGAGAACTTTGTTCTGATGAGAAGAGTAACAGATGATATGGGAAACAAAGTCTAACATTCAGGGTTTTTTTTTGCAGCTTTTGGAATTAACTGCCTAAGTGCAATTTTTAAGTAATGATTTAGAGAATTTCCAAATCAAGCATTTTTAATTCATGAGAATAAACCTTTATTGTATCAAAATATGTACTTTTCTATTTAGAAAGTCAGAAATCTTTATTGTCATTGTTGCACAACAGAAATTGTGATAGAACAACAAATGTGATGCACTCCAACGGTTAAAGGAACAAGTAAAAGTCAGGGTTGAAATAAAATCAAATTGTAATATGAAATGTAGAAAAAAATAAAACAAAACGTGTAGTCGGAACATAATCTATGGCCAGAGGATGTACATGCATGGTAATGATAATTCTTCATGAGAACAGATCTGCATTGATTTAAATTGGTTCAGTCTCAGTATGAGTTTGTACTGGTAGTTATTGTTCACCTTTCAGCACATTTCATCAGGGGAAGCCACAGGTGGTTTGGTAGAGTTTTACACTGGATGTCCTACCTGACACAACCCTGTATTTAATCTGGACTGGGGACCAGCACAGGGAGTTCCAGACTTTCCTTTGGATACAGAGTTAGGCAGTAGTGTGAAGGGTCTTGCCTGAATAAAGCTTCCCCCTGGGAAGTGAACCCAGGTTTCCTGCAAGCCAGTCCTACACCCAACCGAGCCCTCCAGCCACTTCAGTGTTATTGTTTCAGCTGTGTTGCTGTCATGTAGCTCTGAGGATCTCAGTTCTGTAAATTAGCTGGTTTTAAACTTTCACAGAAGGAAGCCTTCCATATTTCTTTTAACTTCTGTTCGCAACAATTCCATGTTGGAAACACTGTTTTGGTTTGAACGACAGATTTCGACCTGGAATGTTAAAATTGCCACATTGACAAGCTAAAAGATTTCTGTAACAGACTATTGCATTTACAGGATTGAAAAAGGAAGGGAATTATTGTTCAGTATTGGTGGTATTTTTGAATAGATGAAGTTGTCTTGTTGTCCTGAAGTTGTCTTTAGGTCGTGCTTTTCAACTTCCTTTGTTAGATCATTAAAAAAATAATTTTTCTTTCTGTTCATTTCATTTTGTTTATTTTATGTTTAATATTATGATTCCAAAAAATACAAAAGGTTCATCAGATCACGACTGGGAATTTTTCATGATGATTGTACTTGAATTATCACTGAAGTGGTTGAGATTCAAAGTAAAAAAAGTCCTACAATCTTTCAACTTCTTGTTTGAGCAAATGAGTCCGAGTCAGTTATTCGTCATCTGACTGCAAAGTCAAACTCTACACCAAAGCACACTTGTGCTTTCAGTCAAAAAGAAAGAAGGGCTGGGTGACCTAGGCTATAACATATTTGTCAAAAAAACAGCTAAGTGCCAATAGTAGGGAAATTGTCAGAAGAAGATGAATAATGTAAATCACATCAGTCATGATAACAAAGATAAATAAAAAAAACGATTTACTTTAGAAAAATAATCTGACTGTCACTGTAGTTATTAAAGTGTGTTTGCCTTCTCCTATTTGTCTCAATAATAATCTGTAAACTTATCATCCTCGGCAGGCGTTGTGTGGGAGAAACTGACACCCTGTCAGAAAACACGTTAGCTGGCAAAACAAGTCCTGACTGGTTCACTATCAAACATTGATCGTCAGGTTTGTCAGTCAAACACTGACGTACTGTAGTCTGCCGTTGTCATTATTTTTTGTACAAAGGCAAATTTTATTTATGCGGTTTATTATTATTTTTTTTTTGTGTGTGCTTTATGTTTCTAAAACAAGTAATGATGGTAATCCTAGAAAAAAGATGGAAAATAAAAGTCTGGTCTTATTCACATGCACCCGTGTAGGGAGTGGACTTGTGCTGGTGCTGTGGGTTTTTGGGTTGTTGGGCCTGTTCAGGGTCATAAAGAGGAGCGGCTCCGTCTTGAAAAGAGTCCAAGTATCTTTTGCAGTTCCCTTGTGGCTCGCGCGGCCACCTAAGGGACATCATGAAACCGGAATGTACCATTATTGTGCGCGTGGTAAGTGTTTGTGAAATATTTGTAAGGCTAATGCAAGTTGTATGTACTGATGATGTATAGCTGATACTGTCGTACTGTCGTTTGTGAGGTGGGAGTACTGGAATGAGCAATCAGTGGGTTTGCATCTGAAACATACACACGCGGACAAAATTGTTGGTACCCCTCAGTTAAAGACGGTAAAAACCCACAATTCTCACTGAAATCACTTGAAACTTACAAAAGTAACAATAAATAAAAATTTATTGAAAATTAAATAATCAAAATCAGCCATCACTTTTGAATTGCTGATTAACATAATTATTAAAAAAAACAAACTAATGAAACAGGCCTGGACAAAAATGATGGTACCTCTATAAAAGATTGAAAACTATTTGACCAGACTGACATGATTAACTCAGGTGTGTCCTTTAATTGACATCACAGGTGTTACCAAACTCATAATCAGTCAGTCTGCCTATTTAAAGGGAGACAAGTAGTCACTCTGCTGTTTGGTGAAAAGGTGTGTACCACACTGAACATGGAAAACAGAAAGCCAAGGAGAGAATTGTCCCAGGACATCCGAAAACAAATTATAGATAAACATCTTAAAGGTAAAGGCTATAAGACCATCTCTAAACAGCTTGAACTTCATGTGACAACAGTGGCTCATATTATTCAGAAGTTCAAGACCCACGGGACAGTAGCCAACCTCTCTGGACGTGGCCGCAAGAGGAAAATTGATGACAAATTGAAGAGACGGATCGTTCCAATTGTATCCAAAGAGCCCAGAACAACCTCCAAAGAAATTAAAGGTGAACTTCAAGGCCAAGGTACATCAGTGTCAGACCGCACCATTCGTCGTTGTTTGAGCCAAAGTGGACTTCCTGGGAGACGACCAAGGAGGACACCACTGCTGAAAAACAATCCTAAAAAAGCCAGACTGGAATTTGCAAAAATGCATGTTGACAAGCCCCAAAGCTTCTGGGAGAATGTCCTTTGGACAGATGAGACCAAACTGGAGCTTTTTGGTAAGGCACATCAACTCTATGTTCATAGACTCAAAAACCAAGCATACGAAGAAAAGAACACTGTCCCTACGGTGAAACATGGAGGAGGCTCAGTCATGTTTTGGGGCTGCTTTGCTGCATCTGGCACAGGGTGTCTTGAATGTGTGCAAGGTACAATGAAATCTGTAGACTATCAAGGCATTCTGGAGAGAAATGTGCTGCCTTGTGTCAGAAAGCTTGGTCTCAGTCGCAGGTCATGGGTCTTCCAACAGGACAACGATCCCAAACACACAGCCAAAAACTCCCAAGAATGGCTGAGAGAAAAACGTTGGACTATTCTAAAGTGGCCTTCCATGAGCCCAGATCTGAATCCCATTGAACATCTGTGTAAGGAGCTGAAACATGCCATTTGGAGAAGACACCCATCAAACCTGAGACAACTGGAGCAGTTTGCTCATGAGGAGTGGGCCAAAATACCTGTTGACAGCTGCAGAACGCTCATTGACAAATACAGAAATCGCTTCATTGCAGTGATTGCCTCAAAAGGTTGTGCAACAAAATATTAAGTTATGGGTACCATCATTTTTGTCCAGGCCTGTTTCATTCGTTTTTTTTTTTTTTTATAATTACCTTAATCAGCAATTCAAAAGTGATGGCTGATTTTGATTATTTAATTTTCAATAAATTTTTATTTACTGTTACTTTTGTAAGTTTCAAGTGATTTCAGTGAGAATTGTGGGTTTTTCCGTCTTTAACTGAGGGGTACCAACAATTTTGTCCACGTGTGTACGTGTCAGTATGACATCTGTAGGATTCCCAAACAAACTAGACAGTGCCTGTCTGATTTCCTAATTTTTAACAGTAAGTCTGCAACACAAGAAGGCCACAAGGAGCCCACATTCATCACGTGAACAGCACTCATGATCTTTTTCATTTTTCTTCTAAATTTAAAACACTGTTTAACCATTGACTTGAGAGCTTTGCACATTTCAGTGAGTTTATGCACAAATGGAAAAATAAAAACCTTATACTTTATTAGGCCTCTTTAAAAAAATGTAAACAGCTTAATGAAACTTGTTGCCTTTAATTTTAAATTCCTTAAAAAGCTTTCTCTACTCTTGCACTCTCTTTTTAATAAAGGAAAACAAAAAATAGTATAAAGTACAGTTTATATTATCACCATATGTTGCATAAATGCAATTGCATTTACTTCTTGCTCCTAATTTTATTTATTTTATTTCTCTACTTCTTA
This sequence comes from Oryzias celebensis, assembly GCA_014656515.1. Lineage (NCBI taxonomy): Eukaryota > Metazoa > Chordata > Actinopteri > Beloniformes > Adrianichthyidae > Oryzias > Oryzias celebensis. The sequence goes on along the minus strand of BNCR01000012.1, from coordinate 64,100,779 downwards.
AATTTAAATTGCATCTTCCATCCATCCGTTTTCAAAACCCATTTTGTCCTTTTAGGAGTCACGGGGCTGCTGGATTTTTCTTCTTTCAGGGCATCAACTTTTTTTTCATGTGTGTAGAAACACTTTATTCTGAAATATTGCTTCATTTGTTCAAAGGGTTGAACTGGTGTTACTTTGCTGAATCTTGTTCAATGCAGAAATTGGACCAGAATTAACTTTGTTTAGAAAGTTAAACAGTCAGTTTTGTTTTTCAGTCACGAATTGTGCAGCGTTGAGATTCAGTTTGTTGCAGGTTCAGTCACTGATCTAAGCCAACCAGCCAAAACATAAGAAGTCCATCTATCTTGCTATACACAAGTATTTGTGTGCGTACATGTGTGGTTTTCAGGTGTTGAATCAATCACATCAACTATTGGCAGCTTCAAATGCAGGCAATAAAAGGCATTTCACCTTCATACAATTTCATTGACGATTTTCCATATTTCATTTTGACAAGCAGCTTTTTATTAAAGCAGATGAATCATGCACGTCTTGCCTCTTTGCACTTTGCTCATCAAAGGCCGTCTGTCAGTCGGTTGGCTGCTGCCATGTGGAAAACTTAGCACTTAGTGTGGTATTAATGACTGTTACTTACTGCCTGGATGTCTGGTAAGGTAATCTGAGCTGGATAACTGGGCACATGGCAGAGACCACAAGTGGTGTGTATGTGTGGGCTCCAGCAACAGGGCGTTGTGTTCTCATGCAAATTTTTCCCACACAATTCCCATTGTATATTTTGGAAATGAAAAGTGTCTTTATGTATTTTAGTTTCTCTTTTTTCCTGTACTGTCATAAGAGAAAAGAGACTGTCAACGGAAAAGGTTTTTGCATTTTGAATCTGTCTGTCAAAAGTTTGGGACTGTGAAAGGAAACTCTGATCCAGCAACTTATGGTAAAAAAGAAATCCTTTGTTTGTGTCTGTATTGTCGGCCAACTGTTTGGCTTAACAGCAGAAGAAACCAAGCAGTGAAAATGATTCCAGTTGAAGGGATCACAGTCCCCTAGGTGAAGTGACTGTGAAAGAGTTTAATGTCATGCTGGATTAACCGATGACACTGTTATAACTTCATCCATGCGGGCATGTTAAAGAAGCTAACATGCTCAGCAGCAATGTGAGCTCATCTGGCTGGAATAACAGATACAGCAGTGTGTCATCTGCATAGAACTGACATAACACACAAATGCACATAATTTACCCAAAGCAGTTACCTCAGACAGACGGGGGTGCTTGCATTAATATATGTGGGACTCTTTAGAAGTAGCTGCTGGATGAAAAAGTCCCAGTCCAGTCATTTTTTGATCTGTTGTAAAAGTGTTCCCAGTGGTCTTTTAACTATGATGATGCTGTTTTTAGGCAAGTTCAAAAACCTGTGTTGTTTTCTAGGACACAGATTTAGCAGAGCGGCAGGAAATTCACCTCTGAGTTGTGGGCGGGACTGTTGGTGCGGAAGTAAGCCACCGCTGATATCCCATCATCCATTTGTTTTCACTCTCTCCCATAAGCGTTCAGCCCCTCACACCACCAAGCTAACATTAGTGGTGCAACAAAAATGGCGAGCAACATCGAATCTATCCAGTTTTGAGCCAGATGCCAGCTCAGTGCTACAAGAACATATTAAAAAAAATTACAAAACACAATTTTCAGTGAGTCTTTAAGTTGGTGCATCAACTTAAAGGTGCTACATCAATGGTTTGTTACAGTTTGTCCTACTCTTGACATAGCTTTGCAACAAATTTGAAAAAAATCTGAAAATCCTTTCCACTTCTAAGTGCCTTCGGTAAAAACTTTCTGACTTATCTTTAAAAATCATGTTTTCCCTCAACAACCCTAAAGGTCCTCATTGTAAAAGACAGGCTTACTTTTTTATTTTACAATATTCCCAGGATCACAGCAAAGAACCTGCTAAAACATTATGTGCATGACAGAAACTTTGTTGTTTTGAAGTAAAACTTTAAAAAAAAACGACAGCAAAATATAACATTTAAGGCATTGACTGCCTGTGGTATTCACCTAGAATTGGTGTAGTGTGATTGGTTTGTTTTTCTTAACATTGTTAAATTTCCAAGCTTACTTTTCCTGAAACTGTGTTTTGACTGTTTGGCTCTTGTGTTTAAAAAGAGCAATGCAAATATCACTGAGACTTGTATCTGAAAATCAAATAAGGAATTTATGTGAGGAGCTGGATCTGGGAAAAATAGACTCCCATTTTCCTAGAATACAAAGAGATTTTCCAAGCGCATCAGAAACCAGGAATTTAAGTTGGCTTTCAGGACAGCTAGAGAAATAGCGGAGGTGGAAGTTCTAGTACAAAGACAAAGCACTCTACCTGTGTGTCAAGAACTCGCTGACATTGACCAAACTTTTACCTTTTCTACTGTACCAAGAAAAAAAGGTTCCAGTGAAGTGTTTTTTTTTCACTTCCTGCTCATGTCGTATTTTCTTGATTTATATGTATTTGTATTGCATTTTTTTAATGTATTTTATTTTACAATTAATTATTTCATATATCATGTAAGAAGTCTTAAGCCTCTGAGGTTAGTTTTCCAAATGTCAACTAGTATACTTGTTTGGTTTCTTAAAGTAATCTTTTTTTTTTTTTTATCCTTTGGTCTAACAGCTTTAACTGCTGATTTTATGAGTTTATTTAGCAATTTGTATCATATTGCAAAACTGACAACTGAACTTAAATTTGCAAAACATAGATTACATACTTGTTTTCTTTATCTTCATTGTCCCATATATGAAGTGACTGCAGCTCCTCACTTTTCCTACTTTGTTCTGGTAGATCAGGTCAACTTTTACATTCTAAACAAACAGGAATAAGGTGTTTTGCAAAATAAGATAAGCCTCAAATTTTACTGCAGTGACGCTGCAGTATCTCTCACCTTTGTTTTCCTCTTAAAAGAGATGACAACCAGAATCCTAAAAAGGCAGATACTGCTTATAATGCAATTAAGCTAATAACCTCTTGTATATTGCATCCACACTGGACACATGCACTACAACACAAATGCTAAAAGCTTTGAGCTAAATAAAATGCTTAGACCAGACAAGGATGGCTTTCAGATGCAGGGAGAATTTTTTAGTTACTCTTTGGAGCTGCAGTGACTCAGCTGTATTTAGTGGCAAATGTATTCTGCCTGGTAACAGTGAATGGACGACGACTGATGTGTCGCCTTGATGCTCAGGCCCTGTAAAAAGAGCTGCACCATATCATTCCATTTGTGATTACACTCATTTAATAACAATATTGCACATTGTGAGATTGTAAGATAACAGAAGTGGCTTAATGCAGATCTGGTTTAGTAACAAAAGCAAAACTGGATTTTAAAATATGCACAAGCATTTTTGCAAGTTTAACATATATGGTTAAAGCTTTAAATGCTTTTCACAACAGGAACGCCTGAGCACGTTCACAACATGCATGTCATTTTTGTAAACTTGTGAAATAGTCATCTGCTAATTTAATGTTCAGTTTTTAGCCTAAGATCTGTAGCAAGATAAATAAAATAAAATACAAAACTAAAAGTTTTAACAGTGTATATACAATGACAAAAGTCATACATTAGCCATACATTTTTGCATATTGGCTCCTCCCTTTTGAGGTTGTCTCAGCATATCATTAGCCACCATCTAACCCTCTGCATTCCCTCTAACACACCTCCTTGTCCTCCTTCATTCCATCCATGGAGCTCTTCTTTGGTCTTCCTATAGGCCTCTTTCCTGGGAGCTGTAACCTCAGCCTCCTTTTATCATCATAATCAACGCTTCTCCCTAACCATCTCTGTCTGTTTCCCTGCATTTATCTCCATAACATCTAAAATGAGCTGTCCCTCTGATGTCCCTCTTCCTCATCCTTGTCACTCAAAGAGAACCTCAACATCTTCAGCTCTGCTACCTGCAGCTTAGTCTCCTGTCTCTTTGTCACTAACAACATAGCTGCTCTCATCGCAGTCATCTATACCTTTCCTTTCATCTTTGCTGACACTCTTATCACACATCACAGCCGAAATCTTCCTCCAGCTGTTCCAGTCTGCTTGCACATGCCTCTTCAACTCTTTCCCACACTCTATTACTGTGCAAGGTTGACCCCAAAGTAAACTGTTGATCCTACATACTACAACATGTGCATTAAACAAATTAGACAGTTATTATAAATGTTAAAGTTAGTGATGGTCTGTGGAGACCGTTGCCATGGTGGCCAGTGGTTGAAACTAATAATTGGAACATCTTCTTTATCGTACCCTCTTCTATGATTGCTGATACCAGCCGGAGTGGTGGCCAAATGTTGGATTAAAACAACTAAACTCAAATTTAAAAATACTCAAAATTGCAACAAAAAGAAGTGCAATTTGAATTCAAGAGGAAATACTTTTTTTGCAGGAAACTTTCACATGAATTTTCCTGTGTTGCACCACAGAAGTGTCTGTATGGTAGTTTTACAACTGCTTTCTTTATGAAACCCAAAGTGCCTTTCAGTGAAGTACAGTTAATCCAAATTAAAAAAGACAATGAATAGTTGTGCTAATGTTTGTTCTTCAAGAAAACTAGGCAGGTTTGAAGTTTTTACAGTTTTTACTGTTTGCATCTGCCATGTTAATTTCGAAATGAGACTTGACAACAAATGAGATTCGGTTGTCCGCTTACAATTTTATGTAGCTGGTAGATGTGGAACCAGTTTGGTCTGAGAATTTGAGGTTTTGCAGCTTGGCCAAACATGTAGACATGTAATGTTCTTTTAGCTGATCACACTCAGGACTTCTTCCCTTTCTATTGACAATGAATTTCTCTGGCTACTCGCATTTAATATGCGACTGAGATTTCACTTTGGCATGCGTGATCTTACCTTATCATCTAATCTCTGAGAAATCGCAGCACTTCGAAGGCTGGTATACCTTACAGCAAATCTGAGAGAAGAAGGTAGAAGGGCTTAATCGGATGATGGACAACAGAAAAATTAGATTTGTGCAGCAGAAGCCTTTTAAAGGATTGACAAGTTTCTGAAATGGATTATCCTCATCACTGCCTGCAGAGTTTTCAACATGCATTTTAGAAGAAATAGAGCTCCATTGATGCAAGCATTGCAGCCGTGGGCGAGGTCTGTGCTGCCATGGGGTCAGGTCGGCTCTCGAGGGATGGGAAATGGTGGATAAAGAAGTGCGACACCCCTCGCCCTCTGCCCCCCCTTTTTAAAACTTCAGCTGCACTGAGAGAGGAAGTAGAGGAAGGGAGAGACCGAGCACAGAAACTGTGACACTGATGCTTCTGACAGCAAAGCTGTGCAAGCTGCGCATCAGAGCTGCTGGCATGAGTCTGTCTGCAGACTGTCAAAACAAGAGCCCGGCTCCATTCAGTGACATGTCAGCTAGGAGACGACACAGAGGAAGGATGCGCATACTGTAAGTGAGGAATATGTATGGAGCCAGTTTGGAGTTTGGTTGGGGAGGAGTGAGATTGAAGTTTGTTCAAAACTTTTAGGGCTGTATGTAAAATGAAGCAGCAGCTGAGGATTTTGTTTAGGAAAAATTTACAGTTACAGTTGTTTCCTAGAAAACAAGTTTATTGTTTTGTCAATAAACCTATATTTCTTCGTTGAGGTTAATCTATAAAAATGTTTCCCACTTTCTTGTTTTACTTTGTTTAAACATATAATTTTAATTTTCTTACTAATTAGTATTTTGGACCTGTGGTGTTTCAAAAAAATAACATATTTAAATACTCTAAGAGCTTCAACAGTGTGCAACTCAACGGAATTCCCATAAGAAGGAAGTCTGACTGATATTGTATTTTCCTCTCGATAAGACACACCTAAAAGCCTTAATCTTTTTAAAAAAACAACAGTGCGCCTCATGTATGGATTAATTCTGATTGTACTGATGGCGAAGTGTTTTTGACTTGGCGCTCTGTCAAAATGATTGGTTGGGTGTTACTCTAAATATGCTAAGGCAGCAAACGTGTAGCCGTGTCAAACTCTTTTTTTTTTTTCTTTTACATGCTAATATCAATGTTAGGAGTAAACTTAGTCGCAGTAACATTTGTTTTAGCGGTATCAGTGGCTAAAAATGCCAACATGGCTAACACATCTACCGTTGCTAACACTTCCAATAAGGTTATCGTGTAGCGTTTTACCAACAAGTTCCAGAACTATTGTCTGTTTTTTTAATGCGCTGCAAACAAAGTTCAGAGTTACAGGTTTTGTGAATACATTAACGTTGCCTATCACTTATATCGTGGCTAATGTGTAGCATGTTACAAAGAAGTTCCAGAATTTCTCTGAATGTTGTTAATATAGTAAGACTCGCTGACCAACTCTGACTTTCATTTTGCTTAATGCACCTTATAGTTCTTTACGCCTTATGTATAACTTAAGTTAGAAAATGAACCATTCATTTATAGTGCGCCTTATAATTCAATGCGCCCTACAGTACAGAAAATACAGTACTGGTAACCGGATTCTGATATGAATCTGGTTTGTGATGTTCTGAGCTCTGGTGATCTGCTGTGCTTCAGTCAGGCTCAGAAAACCTGCTGTTTTCACATCTTTTTTTTTTCTTCAGAAAAGTACTAAATGTGTTTCTGCTAAGAAAGACTGTCTTCATTTAGTCTGAAATTGTATTGTGTTTTTAGAAAGACCGGCTTCACAGGGATATAACTGAAACTGACTCATTTCTCTTAAATTTCCGTGCCACTTCTGCAAAGTCAAAGACGTCAGTCCACCACGTGCATCTCACTTCTAAGTCTGGCAAAACAAAAAGTCCAAAATTTCTTTTTTACTTCCTTCTTGCCAAAATGAAAATAAAATATTGTTTTGTATTTTTAAGGTCAGTTTTTTAAGAAATCCTGCACTTAAAAAAAATGAATGGAAAAACAATGCTATGACCTTTCTCACCATGCTTGCCCACAGTTTTTTTACAGGTAACATTTGCATTGCAAAAAAAAAATGGCATATCTGCGGATCATAATCTCCCCTCTTTCAACTAACCTTTAGCCCTCTCCACTCTACTTCAATCACACTTTGAAATTTTCATTTTGTGCCACAGCTGATAGAGGCCACACGTAAACCCTGAATGTGATTATTAAAAAAAAAACGTAGATTAGAGCCTTCATTTTCCTGACAAAGTCATGATTGACCTCCATCATTTTGAAATATGCTGCTGCCCGTGCTGGAATGATTAAAATAGACAAAAGCCAGTGAAAGGCATCAATACCAGGTTTTTTTCTCAAGGGGATCGTTTGTTTTTTAATGAATGATCATCATAAAGCAAAAATGATGAAAACAAACTAATTTGTTCTGTGTTTTTAGTTGGTCAATGTTGAGACGGATTTGAAGGAGACTGTCAAGAGATAGTATCAGCATATGTAAAGTACAGTTCAATTCTTTTTTGTTTATTCCACCCCATCCGTATTTTGCAGGGAGGTGTTCCGGAGAAGCTGAGGCTTATTAATATAAGCAGTGAATAAAGGAAATGCAGGATTTTACCCTGGACAGAAAACCTTGTCCATCAGAGAAACAGTCAGTTTAGAAACATAGGTCAACCAAATAATCAATCCCAATTTTGGACTATAGTTAAGGGTTGGGATTCCTGGATTAAATCCATTTAGGCCCCAGAGTAGCACAAAACAGAAGGGATTTAAACCAGGAGTTATCATTCTAATAAGATGCCAGTTCCAATCACGCTGGTGCATCCTGCAGTCTTTCAGAATGCAGCAAAGTCTTATTAACTTAAACTTTTATCCTGATAGTTTCACTCCATCTTGTCTGTATTTTAATTCTGTAGTTTGAACAGTTCTTTTCTGTGAGATCCGCTGATGAATGAGAGAGACTGAATAGCACTCATCCTGGTTCCCATACCTCCCTGACTGCTGGAACGAGAAGGCTCTGACTGCGCTAATAGTCAGTCAGGATGGCTTAACAGCCACAAAGAAAGCTGCTGCTGCTGCCCCACACCGCATTCATCCACAGAGCCTCCTGTTTACAGGCTGAATTGATAAAGAGACTGTCTCCCACCGTGTGAAACATTTGTTCAGCAGAGTTGAGGCCGTGGAGGGTGCAGCTTTTTGTGCTGTTTAAAATGCAGCGCCTGCATCCTCCTCTGCTGCAAGAGCTGCAGATCCTGAATATTTTGTATGTCAGTGGGAATGCTGCTGAGCTGGTGTTTGCTAAGGTCAGGGGAACAGACTTCAATCTGATTGGTTCTGGGATTTCCTGATAGAGTTTAAAGCCAGCAAACACAAAAACTGGTTTTAGCAATGATGTAAACTTTTTCCATGTGTAAAGGGTGACTTCATCGCTGTGGAATTCTGTGTTGCCATGGAGGAGGAGGAGGGAGGATGGGCACAAAAAGGGGCGCATGGGAACAGGACGCATGTGTCTGTGCCGGTTGTGTTAATGTGTAAAGGTTAGAGAAAAAAAATAGAGTTGTGAAGCGGAGACAAAACCCCTTGTGAGATAGCTGATGAGAAGATTACTACCTTATAGGTAAAATGGTTAAGGACACTAGAAAATATCAACCAATGGGAATTTGGCTAAGGACCAGGAATTCTGTTCTATTTATGTTTACTCTGAGGGGCGACGGGGGATCTCCCCAGACAGTCTGCCATTTCCTGTGCTCAACTTTCAACCGTCTACATGTGTGTGTGTGCCCACTCTGCTCCACAGTCTCTGACCTTCTCAGAGGTCATTCTTTGTCTTTGTCAGCGAGCTGTTCATCTTCGTCTACGAGTGCAGCAGCTACAGCAGCTGAGCTCTGACACTTTCATGCAGCAGTGACATTTGTTTCTGTCACCATCCCACTCTGCAGGCTTCACGCTCATTGTCACTTTTTTTCCACTGTTTTTGCTAGAAGGCCGGGTTATTATTATTGGGTTATTGATCAGAACCACTCCAAAGCGTTTGCGCTGTCTTTGCAGAGAATTTGATGATGGATGTCCTCCTGAGATAAGGGAAAGGATGAATGCTTTGATAATAAATTATGCATACGTGTGGCAGAATGTGTGCGTGTGTGAATATGATGCAAAGGCGTAGCTCTTTTGTAAATCTTTTAGCTTTGCATTTGTCATTTGATTATTATCCTACAACAGAATGAACACTGTTTGCTTTGGATCTCTCCTGCTTATTCAGCCTCCACATGATTCAAAGACCCATAGTGACAATTACACACCCACATATACTCAAGTGTGGATGTAAAACACTGAGGAGATGATGGCAGGAGGCAGAGTTGATGTGTAAAAGTCGAATAACACTACTTTGCTTTTATTTTCCTCCAAGACGCTGTAGAGGAGTCGTAGCTTTTCAAGCTGCTTTGGTGTTATTAAAGCTATAATGATTGTTGACGTAAAAAAAAATTTGCTAAAAGCTTCTCATATTAGAGAGTTTGCTGCTTTTTTTGTTGTCTGGAGCTGCATGTCTATACTGAGCAAACAAGGATTTCAGGATGTGAGACACCACCTAAAAAGTCAAAACAAAACAAAAAGTTATATGCTCAGAAAAAATGATTTGTAGGTTTGTATACTCAAAATCAATAACAAACTGTTGAAAACAAATAGAAAGGACTGGTTCTCGAAGAAGAGGCAAAAAAGCTTTGTTTAAAACGATATATACAGTTTGACTAAAAAGTGGCTTTAAAATCTTTTTTTTTTTTTTATTTTAGTAAACGGGTCTTCACATTTTTCGTCTGGTCATTGCAATATAATCTCTAGTCTGTCACCGAACACAAAAATGCATGTTCATGCTCCTAAACATTTGTGTTTAAAACCATCACTTTGTTCTCCATCAAATTGCATTGTTTACGAAAGGTGCATTTAACTTTAGCAGTTTTAGTTTTTTTTTTACTTTAATACCTATTTATAAAAGAAATAATGGTGAAAGTTTTTTTTTCCCCAAATGTTTGGACAGTGTTACATGTAATCGTTGATGAATAATACCTGTTAGTCATTTGATGAATCCCAATGATCGTTTAAGCAAGTGTTACAGGAAACTCTTAAATCTCCTGCAAAGACGTCAATCATAATAATTAAAGTGTGAGCTCAGAACTGAAAACATCAGAAGACAATCACCATCTTACAGTTTAAGCTCAGCTGCATAGATTTTTACAGTTAAAAAAAACCTGTTAAATGTTCATTTCTATGTATATTTTTAATCTTTCCTATTTCTTTTCTATCATAGGATTTTAACGCCACTCGTCCTCTCTAACTGTTGAGCTAATTTGTGCTCACGGGAACTAGCTAATCATGTTAGGTATTGACCTGCCAGTGTGATAAATGCATGAAGTCATTATGCACAAAATAGCATGAAATCTATCCTCATCTATCAAAGAAGACATTTGATAGATGTGGGAGAGGCTACAGATGAAGCAATTTTGGGAAATAGTGGTTTGTGATTTCACAAAAAACTGTGGATCCAACAATTCCTCTTGACACACTCAACTTTCAAGGGGCTGTGTGATACTGTGGGAGCTCTTGTGATACCCGCTGTGCTGTGTTTCCATTGCAGTTTTGCGAAATATCTTTTTTGATACACCTCAAAAACCAACTTCTTTAAGCGCAAATCCACATACAGACTAAGATTCACGCAAACTGTTAGACCCCTCGGTCCGTGTTTATTAACAGGTTGGTGGGTAGCCACTGGGCTCTTCGCTCGACGTTAATGAGGACATGCTCTTTAGTTTCTTTTCCTCAGCTTAGTAATATGCTTAAATTCTGCAGTTGTCTGGTCTGATCTGGTCGTGACAATGGTCATCCTCCATAAAACAAAAAAACATGGATGGTCCTGCCAGAAAACATGGAAATAGTGTAAATCCTTAAGCTACCATTGACTCTGAATATAGGCTACAAGATCAGCCTAAACGTTCACAGTTCTGAGTAAACTGACTCAGATCTTCGTAAATGGATTCTAGAAGTTCTCCTTTATTGGCTGACAGTAATAATATACGTGTGAAAAGTCACATCCTTGTAGCAAGAAGTTAGCGTGTCATTTCTAGTGATGTATACCTCATTGGTCAAAACTGTCAAATCTGGTAAAAAAAGGAAATTACATCAAGGAGTTGAGTTGAACAGCTGAGCTGCTTATTAATAAGCTCGTATTCACAGTCAATTTTGACCAACTTTTTTGCTTAATTGTTTACAATAAACAAACAAATTAAATTCTTGTTTTACCATTTGATTTTAATAATCATAACTGGATTAACACAAATATGATGAAACATTTCATTGTCCGTGTAGCCTATATTAAAAACCCATTTATCTCTGTCTTGCTCAAAGAATTTTCCCACTGATAACATGCTTTCTTGTCAGCACTCAGAGCTATCTCTGCTTTTAAAAAACCAAACCCCCTCAGACTGCAGATTCTATGTAAGCAAAAGTGACCGGTCTGAACAGATACCAGATTGGTGTGGAGTCAGATGAAGAAGGTCAAGAACTCCAAACAAGGCAGCCTCCTATTGACCTAGAGGAGGAATTTATTACTCCCTCAGACACTTTCAGCTAATTCCCTTTGAGAGTTTGGCAGAGTGGGAGTAGTGGCTGTTATTGCTCGTTTCCTGCTGAGTGATCCAATTACAATGGATGGTATTGTTGTTTTTAGAGTTTAGGATGGCCATATGGAAGCAGCTAATTATTTTTTCTGTGTACCAGGCTATTATAAAACCTCCATTACTACTACAACTACCTGTGTTTTTCTATTATTTGCAAACAAAACAAAGTTCATTCCTTTAAAGTCCCACTCCAATCATATTTTGATCTATTGTAAAAGCCTTCCCAAGGGTCTTTTAGTTGTGATTGTGCAGTTTTTATGCAACATTTTAAAAAAAATCTGTTGTATTCTAGGACAGAATTTCTGCTAAGCGCAGATGCTCATTTTGAAATTTGCTTCCGAGTTGCAGGTGTGACTGTTGGCGCGGAAGTAAGCCTCTGCCTAAATCCCATCATCCCTTTGTTTGCACTCTTTCCCGCTAGCGGATAGCACCTCAAAACCCTGATCTAACATTAGAGGTGCAAAGAAAAATGGTGTTGTCGTACAGTTTTGAGCCAGATACCAGCTCAGATAATAGATGCATCTGAATGGAACGGAGCAAGGAGACTTTAGCTCACTCATTTCAGTTGCTGCGTTGCAAATCAAAACTCAGAAACACTATTCTAATCTTAAATTATTTTATATTTGTCCTCAATCATGAGAAAAATGATGAAACACCAAAAACATGATTTTCATTGGCGTGGGTCTTCAACTTTTGCTGAGGAATGTCTTTGAGTTTTGGAGAATGTATGAATTTTCCTCGCAGTTGCATTTTGGGAGCGTCATATTTGAGCAAGCAAAGGCTCTTTAACACTGATAATCCTCTTAAATGTGGATGCCAGTGCACCCAGTCCTTGTGACTCCAATACACAAAGCACAGTTCAATGTGTGATTAACACACTAACTGCAATCTCAAAATAAACATAAAATCTACTTTGCTGCTTTCTGCAGCACCTCAGAGATGAAAGTCAATGGCAGAAACTTGGCCTCTCCATCTGGGAGTTTTTCATCTTCTCCCCCGTATCTTTAAAAGACTGCTACCACTCCCATATCTGCTCAGAGAGAAATTGCTGTGTAGGAGCTGATCCTCAGTGCATTAAAGCTCTCCTGCTTGTTTGAGTGAATACATCCTACCAAGTATGACTTTGTGTCAGCAGGGATTTATAGTAAAAGACAGTTATTGAGCGCCAGAACAGCTGAGTAGCCGCTGCCTCTGCGCTGCACACGTTTTCTGAAAGCCTTGACCTACTTCCAGGTCTCCTCATCCCACTGTTCGTCCAAACATGCTGCATACTGAAGCAGCTCTGCAACAATATGCTGAGCTGCAGCAAAGCTCTGAATGCAGACACTGGGGAGACTGTCTGTCTGATAGATAAATGGCATCTGTGTCTGCCTGTGTTTGAAGGTCATACATGCATTTGGGTTGTGTTGCAAGACCCAGGGAAATGAAGGGTTGAGGATTTTAGGAAATATTTTAACTGGTGATTGCTTGGCTAATCACGCAAATAAATGCTGAACAGAAATATTGCAAGGGAGCGCTGAGGCTGCACGTTAGGGAACTAGGTTTTGATTAAACATGTCATTATAGAGAAAGAAATGAAAGTCAGCTAACATGGTGCTATGTTTTAAACATGAAAGGAAACCAATGCATCAAGTACAATAAACCATTTTCTTTTCAGGAAAATAAAAAAGGAATACTCATATTTTATCAAAACCTTAACATTTTTAAATTTCCCTTTATAGGCTCAAACCTCGAGGACAACATTTGTTTTTTGGTACCAGTAACTCAGCAAAACCACTAAAGTCATGACTCTAATGATGTAGTAATTGCTGCGCTATTATTTTGAAACAGGGTTCAGCTGCTGGTCCTTTTTAGAGTAGAAGGTCCTTTGAGCAATTCTGAACAGAGACGGGTCCAGACGGCTGGATGATCCAGTGGGAGCACTGCTGGAAAGGAATGAAGACACTCACTTTATCATGCATGTTAGACAGAGATCTCCCCAGATTATAAACAAGTACGCACAAGCTTGTTGGTATGTCAGCTGTGCATTATCTCCAGTGCATTTGTGTGTTTGCGAAGGATTAGCCTACATTTGATTTATGAGGCGACATATGTGCTTACTTACATGAAGCTTGTGTTTATGACTGGAAAGTTGTCTCCCTGTTCATCCAGTTTTTATTTCCCAAAAGGCATGTCTCAGTTATGTAAAGTAAGTTTCTTGGTAAGAATTTCTTATCTACCGTATTATCGGTTACTATAAACTCTCTATTAACCTGTTTTACTTGTTTGTTTACTTCCAGTGTTTCAGTTCTAATGCAATAATGTGTCGTTTTGTTTTACCAATGCCTTTTGCATCTGATGTTCAAAATACTAAAGAAACCATTTAAGTAACATGAAATCGTAGTCATGCCACCAAAGCCATGTGTACCAGAGTGAAACCTGATGTACTTGATGTAATGTTTAACCAAAGATTTAGTTTTCTCTTTTCTATGCCATTACTCAGCTCTTGTTTAGCTCAGTCGTAGCTGTGTGTTTTGGTGTGATCACATGTTAAATGATTTGTAGGACAAGTCCACAAAGGGTGTTATTGAGGCTGTAGAACTGTAATTTGTAGTATTGCAGGGTGTCATCAGGAAGGTTATAGCACACTTTACAGCACACATGTTAATGTTAGGTTCTGGTAGCTTGATAGTCGCTGTATTTCTCCTAAAAGTCTCTGATAGTCCAAGGGATTAAAACAAAAAATATAAAGATATGTACTCACAAGTGGATTCTTGTTAAATATTCATAGTAAAAGTGTTTAGAAATAATTATTTTCTCACTCAGTAAGGTAAATAATCAATCAGTTATATCTTATTACTGGATTTTTATCTGTGATAGCAATATCACTACTTCACCACAAAATCACTTCAATTTCAATCTATAAGTTCACATTTCAATTAGTAACTGATTCAACAAAAAACATTTTTATTTTGGTAAGTTTTATTTTGGGTGAAAATGTGTGTCTCATAAGTAAAGATTGATTTGATTTGGTTGATATTAATGAATAGTTATTTTCTTAGCATACAATAATTATAAATGTTGTCATAAATCTGATTCAAACTTCAAACTTTATTTATTTGTACAGCGGCTTTCCTTCTTGTGAAAACCCAAGGCACTTTACATAAAAAAATAAAATAAAAATATAATAGGATAAAAATAATATTAAAAATATAATAACAAAAAAATACAATTACAATTACAACTACCCTTCCCTCCCCAGCTCCTTCCTCCATCCACCCAGCCCCCACAATACATGACACCCCCCACAGGAAAACTGAACAAAGATTAAAAACTGCAGCTCTAAGGAAAAAGTCTGGTTCAGTAAAAAAAATAATAAAAATAAATAGATAAATAAATATGGTTAGTATATTAAAACAATAATTGTGTACATAAATTAACTATAAAATTATTCAAATAAAAGTTAAAAATTACATTTTTTTTTTCATCTGTTCTCAGGTGCTGTGAGTGCAGCGCCTCGCTGTCTCACTGGTATTATGAAAAAGATGGTCAGCTTTTCTGCAAGAAGGACTACTGGGCCAAATTTGGGGAACTGTGCCACGGCTGCACCGAACCGATCACCACCGGCCTCATCATGGTAAGATGATCAGCTGATTTATCCCTCATCACCCCCACTGACCCTTTGTGAGCTGATAAAACTCAGGTTACACCTTTGAGCTGTGACGCTCTGGTCAGGCAGGCTTATGCACACCTGAGGCCAAACATTTACAGCCGCTCTTTGTGGACCAATACAGGATCTGTGCCAGACCTGTAACTGACCCTAATCCAGATGGCTACTTTTTCAGTCTTCCGGACCACCAGTGAAAGTCATAGTTGTTGTGACAGTAGGAGGGATCGTGTGTACGGATGCGATCACAACAGATGAACGGTAGACTTGATTGACTGGCTGTGATGTTGCATCAAAAAGAAGCTGTGACTTTTTGCTGATTAGTAACGAAAACCTGAAAACATACATTTTGTTAGAATAAAACAACATTAAATGCTTAATCTTTTTACACCTGAAGCAACACAGTTGACTGTTTAAATTTAATTAGACAATTAGTTTTTGAGTTTGTTTACTAAAACTTGACTGCAGGTCTAGATACTGCTTAGATGCAATGACTGGTTTTTGTAGGCTTTTCAGCATTTTGAAATATAAGTCTAAATTCTAAGAAAATGACAAAGTAGCAAGATTTATGTAATTTTGGGGGATTAAATAGGAGCTATTTGTATAATACTATATTGTAGAGCTGGGCGATAAAACAATGGCTACCGATTTCGTGATAGTGCTTTTTCTCGATAGTAAAATGAGCCTATTGCAAAAGACTTTTATTTTGAAGAGTCCAAAATTAACACTCGCCAATCGCGAACATTTTCTCCTCTTTGGTCTGTAAAAGTTAGAGGGTTAGTCACCACATAGAGACTAAATGTTTGTGTAAACTATTCATGTTTATTAGCTTTTCTTCTGGTGAATTTCTTTTGTTCTCTTTTTCTTTACCGTCTGCACGCAAGGTAAACAAAACACACACGAGGCAAGACACAACACTCCACCCCTGCAGTCACTTCACTTGTGCAGTGTTTAGTTTGACTGATAAAACAGTGAAATATGTGGTGATTTATAACAGGATCCAATCAGAACTGGAGGATATGAAATTGAATATAAAATGGAGATAAAATTCAGAAAACTAAAGAAAAAAGTCTGAATTTGGAGATTAAGGCAGTCAATTGAAGAATTGTTTCCTTTTTTTGATCATCAATCATCAGATGTCAGTACTTTTGTTTTTCCTTGGAAGAATTAAAGGCTTTTTTATTATTGTTGTATTAAAATAAAGATGTTTTCCTCTTGTAGCATTGCACTCCCAGAGGTCATCCTTTATTATTTCTGAAATAATATATTTGTAAAAAACAATAAAAAATGGTCAAATTTTTTTATCAATCAATTCAAAACCCCTATCCAGATGCAAGTTGGCTTAGTGATGCTGAATTTAAATTTAAATCAAAGCAACTCTCAGTTGTCCATTTATTAAAATATAGCTTCTACAAATAGTAAATGAAAGAGTTTTTGTAATTAAATGTATTTAATGAAATATTTTGAAAAATTTTGCTTGTCTACTTTGCATAGAGATTATTTGAATTATGTGAAATTGCATTTGATTATCAGCAACTGACAAGTGTGTTCTTTGTTCTTCAAAAAAATACCTTTACCTCTGCCCACTGCTTGAACTTTAGCCTTTTATCTCAGACACAAAAATAAGAATGGGAAAATGATTCCACATCATATTATCTTAATGAACAGATATGTGATTGTTACCCATGTTTAGTGGCAATTTCATGTGATGAATTGCCTCCAGCTGGCCCTTTAAAGGGCTAGAGGGCTGATTAAATCAATAATTCAGTTTCTCTTGATGGTGGTCTATCATAGGCTGCTTAGACCTGTAAAGCCGGCTTTCCTCTTGTCCAGTCTGACATGCAGTCAGCACTTTGCCACAGCTGCAATAGGCAGAAATCGTGGATTCCTCTGCTTTTCTCTACAGCTCAGAGAATTTGATGCATCAATATTGTGAACCGCTTCCAGACTGACCTCCCTGTGCCCTGCAATCACAGTAATAAAGCACCTTGGACACTTTGAAGTGATTAGGTGGATTGGTTGCTGCTTCTCCCAACTCATCTCGTTTATTGGTGCTCTCATTGAGCTTCGAAGATCGACAGCCGCTGCGGTTCTACTTTAGCCAATTTACAGTTTGTCAACTGTTCAGGCTTAAATGCAAATACGGTCAGACTAATTGTATTGCTGTGTGACTATTCAGTCCAAGGTAAGGGCATCTCTGCCACGCCCACTGGCTAGCAAAGCGCTGCACAGTCACTCTGACATGTGTGCTGGTCAGCAGGGAAACAGTCCTATTTTTAAAATGCACTGATGTTGCTGCACCTGAAATACTGCAATCACGGTAAGTTAAAAACACGCAGCGATGAGTCAGTCTGCAGGCCAAATGATGGACCTTGTGGTCAGACAGTCGGGGTTTTCATCAACACTGCTTCCTCATATAAACTGTGTCAGCCTTTGCTGTCTTTGGCTGTTTGTCAACAGTAAAATAGCTGCAACTTACCTGTTCATCTCATTGGAAAGGATTTTATTGTTTTACTCTCACAAAACACTATGAGTGGTGTTCAGGACAACAGGTGTGTCCACATCTTCATAATAATAATAATAATAATAATAATAATAATTTGAACAAAAAAATACTCAGAAATTCAATTTTAAGATTAATTTTCTTTATATCCTCTATCATGAAACAAAGTCTTCAGAACATATTAAGAAAACAAAAAACTATGGAGTGTGTCTTTAACACTGATTTGAAAAACATGAAACAGTCAAGGAGAACCCAGAAGAAGCTGTCTGTGTAATGTTTATAGTAAGAGTTGGAACATAAGTGATAGCACAGCATTTCTCTAATTTGTTCAACCTGTTCTCTCCCATTGCAGTTTCTCTGCTGAATTAGTATCGAGTGGGTTGCTTCAAAGCATTCTCCAAGCTTTGAAGCAACCATTAGGTTGCTCAATCAACCTAATGGTAAATTTAGTGAATTTAAAAAAAATGATTTTGGTGTGTAAAGAAACCAAATGGGGAAGAAATGTAAAAGTTTAAAGTCGCATTTTTAGTTTTTAATCAGGAATTACTTTTTTTTAAATAACCTTTTTTGAATTTTTTTTTGGCATAAAAGAATATCTGGTGTGTTACCCATCTCTTCATTCAATGTAATGTTCCCAAAAAATGAATGGAAACCCCAATTATTTATGAACAAAAACTGAATTAGGAGATTGAAAATTGAAGAATAAAACTTAACTGACACATTATTGAACCAAAGCGTGACCAGAACTTGATCCCGATGTGTTATCAGTGGAAAGCAGAAATGGAATCGGAACTAAACACTTAAGATAACTTAAAAACACCAACACAACAACTAAATAAAACCATGGAAACAACAACACAACACATTCTCAAACTTATGACTTCTGGAACCCTCATTCTTCTAACAATAGTTTTCACTGACTCAAATGTGTCCTTACAGATGTCGCCATGGCACACAATGTTTGATGATACAAAGTGATTAACATGCACCAAAGTATCTGACTAATAGTGAACTGCTGTATTTCTGGTGCACAACTGTGACTGTCACAAGGGGTGGCTAGTATGAGTTTTGTGCTTTAGAAATGCCTTTTAAAAATGTGGAGCAGTATTGTTTTTTTAAATTAAAGTCCCAAATATGTCCAGTTATAATTAAAGAAAATGAGTTTCACAAATCTACAACAACAGGTAACCTCTTAAGTGAAATACCACTCATTCCTCTGTTACACAACTCTAGCAGCTATGAGTTTGCATTTTTGTTTTTCCAGCATATCTTGTTTCTGTCAGTGCTGCTTTAGTCACTTCAAATCCTTTGGTTTTCTTCAACTTTTTTCCCAAAAAAACAATAAAATGTTTGAAACATAAAAATAGCATGTTGTACTTTTTACTTGGATCCCACAACTATTTTCACTTCCACTCTCTATTGTTTGAGCCTTTTCTTTGTGCAAAGGTAATATGATTGTATAATTAGCTTGTGTTGAAATGATTACATCCATTTTTATTGTATTATGCTGTTAAAATTATTTTATTGCTCATTTAAAGTGAGAAAGTTGTTTTTGGTCTGCTGCCTGACTAGTGGAAATTCCCAGATCTTTTTTTTTGTCATCTCACTCTGTTATGAGGTAACTGTCAGTGAGGAGGAATCTGCCCATTGTTTCCATACACTCCCACAATGAACATTTCTAAATGAAAAAAAAAAGACAGCCTGCGTGCTAAATATTTATGAAATATTTCTGAGCTAACTTCTCTTTGTTGTATTTTTTAACCTTCAAAGCTTCTACAGTACTTCCACATTCTATAAGCTCATCTCCAGCTTTGTTTCTGCTCTGCTCTTTGAAAGTTTGAACCAGAGATCTTAGCTTGATCATTGCTCATTTAAAACAGACATGTGATCAGTTATTTTGTTGGGGGTTTTTTTCTGGTGGGGAAACAGTGACGTATCCTGAAATCCCCTTCTGAGGTCTAGCTGTGGGTTGTTTGGTTTTAGTGTCTGTAAATGAACTTTCACTTTTTACACATTTGTTTTAGCAGAAAAATGTAAGTTAAAAGCATTAACTGGGAATGACGGAAGGTTTTCTCCACAATTTTTTAAATGTTTTTCTTAAATAAGGGATGTACAAAATTTCCCAAATATGTAGATATTTTTTAAACATTGTTGGCAATATTTCTCACTCCTAAACTCATATTTTTATGTACTGGAGAAAGGTTTTTTTTTTTTTGGAACAAATTCAAAATGGGACATTTTAAACCAAAAACCAATTATCATGAAAACAGAAGACTACTGAAAGTTACAAGAAAACAGAAGAAGAAATGAGGAGAAAACCATAATTGCTCAAGCCTCACTTTTCATATCTTCAATGTAAAAAAAAAATGGTCAGTGTACAACTGGAAAACCAAAAAAAGTAAGATTATGAAAATGGTTCATCCTAGAACAATTCATCATATTAAATAGTTTAAATTGGCAGATTTAAAAAAAATAAATATTAATAAATAGGAATTTTAAATATAACTTTTTACAGAGCTCTTAGACCAAATTTAACCAAAAAAAGGGTTCTTTTGCTTTTGACTA
Source organism: Oryzias celebensis (assembly GCA_014656515.1). Classification (NCBI taxonomy): domain Eukaryota; kingdom Metazoa; phylum Chordata; class Actinopteri; order Beloniformes; family Adrianichthyidae; genus Oryzias; species Oryzias celebensis. The sequence continues at coordinate 64,080,494 of BNCR01000012.1, read as the reverse complement.
TTGTTGCAAATATGCGACAAACCATTTCAGCTCTAAATTGACCTAAATGTAGCACCTTCTTAAAGTCCCACTCCAATCATATTGTTTTCTGTTATGGTCCTTTATGTTTTTAGCCAAAATCAAACATCCTGTGTTGTTTTTTAAGAAAAAATTTTCTGCAATGCAGCAGGAGCTCATTTGAAATTTACCTCTTGAGTTTTGGGTGGAACTGTTGGCACAGAAGTTAGCTCTGCTAATTTCCCATCATCAACACCTTTTTTACACTCTCTGCCGTCACCTTATAGCACCTCACAAACCTCAAGCCAACATTAGCAATGCAACAAAAAAAACAGTGAACAATATTGAAGCTTTGCAGCCCTACAGTTTTAGCCAGATGGGAGCTCAGACAAGGAAAATTAAAACGTTAATGAATCTATTGGACACCTTAGAATTATAGCGGAGCAAGGAGACTGCCTCGCCCGTGGCAGTTGCTGCATCACAAACCGCAGGTTTTCATCTGCTCCCGATCCATCACAGTTTGAATGAAGAAATGCTCAGAAATGCAGCATGAATCTTCAGTTCTTTTATATATGTCCTCCATTTGGAGAAAAATGCTACAAGAACATTTTTAAAACACCAAAAATGTGATTTTCATTCAGGTGGGTCTTTAAAAGCAAAAGCAAAAGGGATTTTTTCTTTTTTAATAGTTGGAAATAAATTCAGGTGTTGGATTTATATGAAATGTTCAACTAATGCGCTCTTTAACTGCATCTTAAGTCTAAACTGCCTTTAAATGCATCAACAAATGACACAGCTGTGGTGTTGCCTGACTCTTTCTGTCAACATGGCGTGCATGGCTGATTTCTCCAACCTCTCCATTTCTCCTACATAGCTCCTGAAGGAAACTTAATCATGTTTGGTCTTGCAGCAGCAGCTTCTCTGCAGTCTGTCTCCAGCACTTCATCATGACAAGCAGTATGCAGTGAAGTGCGTCTGTCCATATCTGCATGCTAAAATGGACTCCCAGCAATAGTTTTGGCTTGAGTGTAGAGTTGATATTTGTTGGCATGCTGGACACGGTTGGATCCCGTGACCCCGATAGGCTCCTTGTGAATAATATAAAAAAAAGATAGCAAATGTGTCAGAATTCTTTATTAGGAATCTTTCAAAGTGGAGCTCAACAACAGTTGTGTGTGTGTGTGTACATGGCCTTTCACAGTTCTTAGAACTAACCCCTTTTCTTCCACTACTTGACATGCAGTTTAAGTCACCGAATCATTCAACCACGAGAAGAGTAAATGAAGGAAAGGAATGAATCACTGATATGTCTACAAAAAACGTGTCAAAAAATGTTTTAATCTTTCCAGACATTAGAAAGCTGCTGCATAAACATATTTGTTACCATGGCTGTGAATACAGTCGGGAAGAAAGGCACAGTCAATCCAATTTAACAAATATTCAGAAAAACATTTAAAAAGCTTCAATAAATGAAAAATAGAGTTTAAATAATAAATAAATTATTATAATCATAAATTATCAACACATTTTGCATTTATAGATAAAAAGTGGCATAAAAACAAAAACGTACTGTTTCAAAATGTCATTCAGCCTGACTTTAGTATCTTTGAAAACACATTTAAATACAGGAAGATATGCAGACAACAGAGAACATTGTGAAGGAGTGATTATGCCTGAACAGAAGAATGTTTTTAAAATAAGTAAGGAATGCTTTCAGAGTTCAAATGATCTGCCAGTGAAATTTAAAACTATATGATCTCCAGTGCTTCTTTATTTAGCTTAATTTTACTAATCATTTGTTTATATGTCCATGGTCATACATCATGGGTAAAATAACAGCATATATGACAGCTTTAGACAGTCTGTCTTCTCTGTTTCCTTATCAATCTCTCGTCTCCTCTCCTTTGGTGGCTCTCAGGACCTGCAGGACCTTCTCTGCTGGTCTAAACTTATTTAGAGTAGTACACTTAATTCTTCCTTTGGTTCCCTGTTGTTCCCCTTTTTGTTTTGCTCAACTTTTAGCGTCGTTTTAGTTAAGTGTTGTTGACGCACCCCTCGATGAACCGCCACCATAACATGGTGGAGGGTGTTTGAGTGCTTGAGTGACCCAAGAAGCAATGTTGTCTGGGACTCCAATAGGGAGGTGTTCCGAGCATATGTTCGACTCTAAAATTCTAAAATCCCACTGCAATCATATTTTAATTTATTGTAAAAGCGTTCTCAATGTTTTTTTTAATTATAATTTTGCCGTTTTTAGATTTGTGCAGAACGGCAAGAGTGCATCGGGAACTTAGAGAGAGACCAGGCTGCAGCCATGATGGCGCCTGACATCATTGGCCGGAGGCGGAAATTAAGCAACTTACCCTAATCATCAGCCAAAAGTGTTCAGAACAGCAGAAAAAACTTTTATTAAAGCTTAAAACGAGAGAAGCCATAAATGTCATTCTCGCCAGGTAAAATAAAGTTTTTTCCGAGTGACATCTGGGTACTTTTGATTCGGGTCGAGGGCTTCAGGTTCTGAACATTGAAGTCTGCAGCCAGGTCCTCTTAGAAACTTGTCACTGAGTTGTGGGTGGGACAGTTGGTGCGGAAGTATGCTTCTGCTGATATCTCATCATCCCTTTGTTTGAACTCTTTCCCGATAGCTTACAACTCCTCACAACCCCAAGCTAACATTAGCGGTGCAACAAAAATGGTGAGCGATGTTGGAGCTATCCAGCCACTGCGCCAGCTCAGATGAGGAAAATGAAGACCTTAATGGTCCTATTTGTTTTCAAGTGGATCCATCAGAATGGAGCGGAGCAGGGAGACTTTGTCCCACCCGTTTCCAGTTCTACGTCACAACTGAGAGTTTTTTTCAAATGACATTTTTCCTCTGTTCCCAACTCTCTACAATTTGAATAAAGAAATTCTCAGAAACAGTTTTAATCTTGATTATTTTATATATGACCTCCATCATAAGAAACATGATACAAAACATTCTAAAAACACGATTTTCTTTAAGGATTTCTAACTTTGGCTTAATCTTAGTGATTTTGTGAGGCATATTGCTATAAAGAGGGCAAAGAATGATGTCATTAAAGAGCTATTTGAAAAATGCAAACACGACGGGTCAAAGGCATTCACTCATCGCATTTGTCAACAGTCGAAGAAACGAGAGTAAAATGCGTTAAACAAGAAGTGAACTTAACTACTGGTTAAAATGTGTTCGGGAGAGTAGAGGAGGGGAAAAAAGAAGCCAGCCGGCTAAGCTGCGCGTGCGCAGACGCGCGTGGTGTTTATAGGAAGCGATGAGGTCATACCAAAGAGGAGGCTGGGAGGCAGGAGGGGAAGTAGGAGTGGTGTAGCGTCGGGGTGAGCTCAGCTGCAGAGACGGGGGCCGTTCTCCTCCTCCTCCTTCACCTCCTCCAGCAGCAGCTCCGTCAGTGTTTTGTTGTGACAGCGGAGGAGAATGAACTAGAACCTTGAGCAGGAGTACCGGGCCGGGCTGACATGGTGGGAGATCTGTTCTACTGGAGCTTTTGCTGTCTCAGGCTCTGGAGGAAGGAGAAGGTGAGCATGACGTCGCTGTCGGGTTTTAAAAAGGGCGTCTAGCGCTCCGGCCGGTGTGCAGACTCCTCATCCCTAGCTGGAGCTGAGGAGTCGAACGTGGTTCTGAGCATCTCTTTAAACTGGGTCACCAGGTTGCTTTCTAAATGCAAATCTCCATTTTTCCCCCTTAATTAAAAACTGATGACACACTTTTTATTTTTAGACACCATCCGTCCTCAGATGCTTCAATTAAAGATGTAATTTAATAATTCATAAATGTCTTCATTTCTATCTAAATGAATAGATATTCTTTTTTTCACCACAGTGGGAGGCAGAGGAAAATCTGAATACATGATCATAGTACTGTTCTGTGTGACAGGAGGGGGTTTCCATTCACAGTGCATCAATGTGCTCCTCTGTTTTCTATCTTAAGCATTCACTCTCAATTGTATTTGCCTAAATGCTGGAGACTTTTCTAAAAGTCGGTGGATGTCCTCGGGACGCACGTTTTCCTTCTTCCCTCTTCCTGGTCAAACTGGCTTGATTTCACTTTGGCAGCATTCTGATCATACTTGAAAGTTATTTTGACCTAGCTGTTGTCTTTTTGAGTACTGGAATGATCAGTAAAATCTCTTGCAAAATCTTTCGTAGTGGTCTTATGATTTTGACTTTTTTAGGCAAAATTAAAAAAACGTGTCGTTTTTTTTAAAGAAATATTTTCTGCAGAGCGGAAGGAGCTCATTATAGATTTGCTTCTGAGTTGTGGGCGGGACAGTTAGCCTCTGCTGATATCCCAGTATTCCTTTGTTTATACTCTCTCCTGTTAGCTTACAGCCCCAAGCTAACATTAGTGTAGCATTAAAAAAAAAAAGAAAACAGTGAGCAATATCTGTCCAGCCGGACAGTTTTGAAAATGAAGACGTTAATGGATGTATTTTTCTAAGTGTGAAAATTGCTACAAGAATATGTTAAAAACACAGAAAACATTAATTTTATTTGAGTATACAATACCAGAAGATCCCTTCTGACTGACTCATCTTGTCAATAGGTCACTGACATTTTTAAATAATCAGATTTTAGCATTTTGAAATGATGCCGTTTTTAGCTTCTGAATGACCACTTCTGTGTTTCAAACACTCAAAACAAGATAGAAAATGGAAATGAAACTGAGCTAAAGCAAAAGAAAGTAGGAATTTTTGTGAGAGAAAAATGAGAAGGAGCTCAAATTCTCTAAAGACAGATGAACTCAGAACTCTGCTCAAAACTGGAATATATTGTATTTTATTTTCAGAAAGTTTTTCAGTTGTTTTGTGCAAAGCGAATAAATCACAAAGGTTAGATCATTTGTGTCTTTTTCTAAGTCACCACAATGTCAAATCAAAGTCCATAAAATTATTACTTTCTTTTGTATTTAAGTAGAATTTTCTTTCTTCTTTGCTTGTTTTTGTGGCTGACGTACATGGGAACAAACATGCTCCGACAGAATTTGGTTTCTCTGGAGCTCTGTGGACCCACAGGCATCAGAAAGGCTTTCTAACGAAGGGAGCATTAGCTTTGCTTGAAAAGATTTCACTGCTCCTCCTTTCCCTCCGCACTGTGGACATGAAGGATGCCCGTGACGTCAGGGCGGCAGCTGTCTCCTGTCAGATGTGGTCTGAGAGAGGGTGTGTGCACGTTGGCGTGCACACATGGCTCCCACAGACTCCTGCAGAGAAGTAAACTTCTGCTTTCAGCTGTCGCCTTCTTCCCCTTTTAGGACTTCACCTACAAACAAATGTGTTGCTAAGAATAAAGATATCAGGGTTTTATTGTTTGTTTGGGTCTTAATGAGACAGAGTTGAGGGAAAATGAAGATCTACCTTTTCACATCATTTCTTATCCCCTTTGACTTTAACCTCTCACAAACATGTATTTTCAATTGACTTACAGGGAGATTGGTTGAGTCATGATTGCGTGATAGACAGGCAATGAGGTCTTTTTTTGGCATTTAGCTGTTAATTAGCAGGTTTGTTGGAGAGGTCTGAGGGCACTCACATGTTGATCTGCTTATGTGGCTTTGCTGCTGCTTTCCCTGTTCGGTGGAGCAGCAAGTATGTGGCTATCGACAGGATGTTATCGATTCTTCCATGTTTGCCATTCAGGATCTTTGGGTTCACTGTCTCTTTGCCTTCAGCTTTGGTAAAGTGTGTAAAAGTACTCTGAAGTTTACTCCCATATTGCCTGAACTACAAATTTGGGTTGATTTAGGCCAGGGTGTATTCAGATTGGAACAGTCTGTTGGTCCGGACAGAGTCCAGTTAAATTGGTCCGGATCAAGTCCTGAACCTTGCGTTTGGTCTGTATTCAGACTGCCATCTACAGTATATTTCTGTTTTGAACCAAAGCTTGAAACAAAACCACATGACTAAAGATCTCTTCAGTCATTGTCCAGGACTTGCAGGGCCGGGGCAAAGCAATGAGAGAAAGAATAATGGAAGTTCTAATCTTTGCAATCCTTGTTAGGACAGTTCACTTATTCAGACAACATTTCACTGACCAATTTGAACATCTGTAACAACATCAAGTACGACACTTTTTACTGCTACTTTGGTGTGGCAGAGGCATGCTGCAAGTAGGTTACTGTGGAGGTGACGGGTAAGAAGGTACACTGATAAGTGTTTATGACATATAGATTGTGGGAAACTGTGTGAGAACTAATGTGGTTCACGTTAAAAGTTGTTTTAATGAACCTGCATTCATCTGAGCACATTTCAATGAGTTGTTGTCTCATTGTTGCTCCACGTTTCCCTACGGCTCATCTGTTACTTCCTTTCTACTCTATTTGGCTATAATGCCCGACTATGGTGGCCATTTTGGTTCAGTTATTACGCTCCGAGCACAGCACCTATCCAGATTGAGGAAAGTCTGAGCAAACCAATTGGAAACAAACCTAAACCACCTCAAAAAATGTGTCAGAGTGCAGTTCCTGGTCCCTACCAAGGATCAACTTGGGTGTATTCTGACTGACATTTTTTTTCCAAATTACCAGGGGAAACGAATTCTGGTTCACTTGAAGCAAACCAAATATGTCCAGTCAGAATTAAATCCGTGTTTACTGTTTTTACTCTGTGATGTTTGTTGTTTTTGTATTAGAAGGACATTGCACTATAACATATCAGATTTTCTCCAATTCTATATTTTAGATTTGATTCTTTTGATGACTTCTACGTACTTTAGTTTTCTGCTATCAGAGTAGGAGATGAAACCAAAAACATGGTCTCTAAAGAACAAAATCTCTTGTAGGTTTCACTGTTGCTGCTTAGCATAAAGGCTCTGGTGAATAACAGAAAGCCATACAGTGTTGTAATGAAAGAAGTTACAGTCCTAGAGCTGAAATTGAAGCCCCAAAGGGAAATCTTTACAGTAAAAGCAAAAACTTTGGACAGTGATTCATGTAGTCACTTTCAGTTTGTACGCTCTGAAGATGCCTCCCAAACAGAGCATTTTCCTGATCTGCCAGTTTGAATCATGTGTTCATTCCCTGCTCTGTTTTTGGCCATAATTCAATTTAGAATTTTGTTTGCAGATCTGCCCTAAGCTTAAGCAGACAGAGGGGTTGTTCCGCCCTCTTGATTCTTCTTGTTTTGTTTTTTTTTTTACTCTCAAAGATCAAGCCTTCTTCCCAGAGAGGTCATAAAAGCCTTGCGGTGCTTGTCCTTCCACTCACGCTCTGTCTAAAGTTCTCAAGTGATTTCACTTTCAGACCATTAAAGTTAACATCCTGAACGTTTCTGGAAGAGTGTTTAAGCGTGATTGTGTTTTCTCTCCAACAGGTCGCCGGGGAGCAGAAGTATCACCCAGAATGCTTCAGCTGTCTGAGGTGCAGGTCGTTCATCGGGGATGGAGACACATACGCTTTGGTTGAGAGATCCAAACTCTACTGGTGAGCTTGTAGCTCTTTATATTTTCAGAAAATTTACCCACATAGTCATCTGTTTCTGAAAATCAAACTTCCAAAAATTCCTATCAAGAAGTGCATTAAAAAAACCTTAATTTATTCAGTTTTAACATCACTTAGGATGTTTTTGGAAAATATGCCAACTCACCACAATGTGCATGACCGGTGTAACCCTTTCATGCTTTATTCTAAGCTGTAATTAAATCCACAAATGATCCGTTGGAATCCCACCCCAAGTCCAAACAACCCACAGCTTCCACTGACTTAATCTTGACCCAAGTCAGTTTGAAGTTCTTTGTTAAATTTATGACAACTCACTCAACACTTGGCAAGTCAATGAGGTCATATTTATGTGTTGTTAATGGCAAAGCTGCGTGAAACATAAACAAAGGTGATGAGAAGACGATTCCAGTTTGTCATAACTGATTCCGTCTTTTTTGTTCTAAAAAAAAAAAGAAGGTCCATAGTAACCCAGAGCTTCATGTTTCCATGTCCGTGTCTTGCAGCTCTGCTTGTGTGTTTGTTCTGTGCTTGTTTCGCCGGAGGATTTTGTTATTGTGACCATCACAAGCCACACACTTTTAAAAAACAGTTAGCTGCTTGTGAAACACAAGTCAGAAGTTAGAGATGCCTTTCACTGTAAAAGCTTGTGGCAGTTTGGCTTTATGCAAACATACCATTTTTCTCTGAGCTTTTAAAATACTTTGTGTCGTAAAAGCCAAAGGGAATCATATAGTGAGTGGGGTTATTTGAAAAGTTAGACGGCAATGAAAATGTATTAATCCACAGAAAATCTACTTTTTTTTTTCCTACCTCTTAAATAATGAAAAACACAAAATAAATTTCTGTTTAATATTTGTTTGACAGAAAAGTCTCTGAGTAAAACCAGTTCTGCAGAAACAAAAACTCCTGATTATTAGTAATTAAAAAAGAAAGGATGTTTTTGGTTTAAACAAATCATCAGAGCGGCTGCGTTTGTTTGGCATGAACTCTGTTTTTCATCTTTGAGTATGAACCATCTAACTGATTTGACCTTTCTAGAGGTCACCGTTGGCTCAAGACAACTGTTGTCCATTGTTGTCCTCACTGACCTCAAGCAGCTTCTTTTGAACATGTGATTCTGTGAAAACTCACGTCATGAGAACTCGACATTTCTTTCCTCAAAAACAAACCTAATAGTGGAGGCGGTTTTTAAAAATATGCATGCATTTTGTGGTACAAGCACCAAATTTGGCATTAAAGGGAGGATTCTAAGGTAAATCCATGCAAAAATTTGGTGCTTGTTCCACAAAATGCATGATTTGTTTGAAAAATCAACTTAACCGGCTGTTCTATTACAAGGTTTCTCATTTCCTAGACATCCTCTGTCTTTGAGCACCTCATCTAACTCCTCGCCTTCTCTGTTTGCAGTGGTAACTGTTACTACCAGAACATTGTGACCCCGGTGTCGCCGCCAGACTCGCCGTGTTCTCGAATCCCTCACACCGTCACACTGGTGTCCATTCCGGCCTCAGCCGACAGCAGCGATGAGTCCAGGGGGCGAGGTTTCTCTGTGATCGTCGAGCAGCCGCTCATCCCAATCAATGGCTACAGCCCAGAGCAGGAACGCACTGTCAGAGTGTCTGAGTGAGTTACATGAGTGTGGAAAAAGTGAAGTGTACTGGCAGCGAGGGAGAGTTTGGGAAACAGCAGCAACATCCTTGCCTAGAGAGGTTCATCTAAAGTACAAGAAGGGACAGAAATGCTGACCATAGTCAGGACAAATGAGCTGCAAACGTATTAAAATGTGCCCTTTTTTCATCCAGAGTGGATGCTGACTGCATTAGCCCAGATGTGAAAAACTCCATTCACGTTGGAGACAAAATTCTGGAAATCAATGGGACACCTATTCATAACATTCCCCTGGATGAGGTATTGTCATTTTTGGCCTTTTATTAAAAAAGTAAGTCATTAAATGATCCTTTTTATGTGTAAGAATTTTTTAAAAAGTCATTTTATTTCATCATTTGCAGATTGACCTGCTAATCCAGGAGACCAGCCGGCTGTTACAACTCACCCTCGAACACGACCCTCACACTCAAAGGCAGGATGAAGGTTCCACAGAGGCAAATGAGCAGACGAATGGCCCCTTGAGCTCCCCCCAGTTGGAGGACCCCAACCCCACCCTGCCAATCACACAGCCACCTATCCCCAACATCAATAACCTGAAATCCCGCATCATAACGTGAGTAACGCAGTATTCCTTCCTGCTGTTTTTCAAAGATTCTGATAACTGGACAGACTCGAGGAGTAATCCCACCACCTTCACCTCTGTCTCTTTCAGGCGGAGTTACAGCATCGATAAGTCACCAGGCTCCAGCAACGCTGCATCACCCATCTCACAGAGGAAGGAGATCAATCGATCCGAGTCCCTTCGAGTTGTCTCCAGTCGGACTCACCGCATCTTCCGCCCGTCTGACCTCATCCACGGAGAAGTGCTTGGGAAGGGGTGCTTTGGACAGGCCATCAAGGTATTTTTGAGAGCAGTGACAACATGTGACATCACATGAAGAGACATACTCATGGAAAGGAGGATGCATTACTGTCATGCAGAATTGTGGAACACCCCATTTGTCACATTGCATCTGAATATTTTCCCAACTTGTTCATCGACTCACATTTTGCATCAATGTATGTGAAGGTGACCCACAGGGAGACTGGGGAGGTGATGGTGATGAAAGAGCTGATCCGCTTTGATGACGAGACGCAGAGAACATTCCTGAAAGAGGTGAGTTTTACCATCAGCATCGTGTGAAACTGCTTCTGTTTTCAAAGCCTCTTCAAACTAAGGTCTAGAAATATGGGAAAATACTAAAGAAAATTGGGGAAATTCTGTTTTGCACAAGACCTACTACTGCTTCAAATGTGAGGATCTATTTAATTACTAAAAACGAAAGAAAACAGAGTAAAACTCCTCTGATTTCACCTAAAACAGGAACATGAATGAAGAAATATAAGTTTGTTGGGTTTTTATTTTAAATCGTCTCTGTTAAACTGTATGTGTTTGGGTTTCTTTTTTCTATTGGTCCTGTCTTTAGCCTTTTGTTTTGAACAGATTTTTGGGAGGCATCTAGTTGGGCAGGATCCTTTACATTACTGCCTAACAGTGTGACCACAAGGGGGGTCAAGTCCCTGTGCAGGTCCCCAGCCCAGATAAAATACAGGGTTGTGTCTGGAAGGGCATCCGGCGTAAAACTCCACCAAACCGAATGTACAAATCAGTGAAAGCTGAAGTAAAAATGCCGAGAGGTGGACAACTATTCTATGCTCCTTGGGAAAAATTGGTGTATATTTATTAAATTCTCATTTTTATGTAAAACTAAACTTCTGTACCAGTTGGAAAAGAGAGAAAATGGGTAGTAGAGAAGAAAGAGGGTAAAGTGGGGATGTGGTAAAGAGTGTGAAAAAACATTGGACATGAGGGCAAGTAGAGAAAACATCAGGAGTGATGATAGAAGTAGGTTGACGTTTAATGTTAACAATCTCATAAATAACTGTTTACAACAAGGCTGCATTTCTCTGCTCAACTATATTCTCACATTGTATGCACAAACCCACACACAAATATTTATACAGGTCCATACATGCTACATATACTTATTGTCTTTGGATTCCTGTAATACTCACATCCTGTCAAACAGGCTATGGAGTAATACCTATTTGGAATACTCCCTGTCTTTCTGTGTGACGTTCATTCTGATTGTGTCATTACCAGAGCATGAGTTCAGGAGAATTCATCCGGATTTGTAGGAAATGCATTGCATAGCATCAGGTTGAACATAGGTCCAAAGGATTGGCGTTTACCATTCATATTTGCATTTAGAAATAATGTTAATATTACTCATGTTTGGTTGTGACAGCTGATTTTTTACAGCTGTCTGCAAAGTAGTTCGCTGGGTTTCTGGTGTAAAGTTTTGCTGGCTTTGACTCAGATGTCCCGTCACCCTGGATCGCTGCACTCATGATGTGTAAGCAGTTTTGGTGCTGACTTGTTTTAAAGACTATGTGACCAAGCGTGTCTAAATGTCCTCAGGTGAAGGTGATGCGCTGTCTGGATCACCCCAATGTGCTCAAGTTCATTGGAGTCCTCTACAAAGATAAGAGACTCAACTTTATTGCAGAGTACATCAAGGGAGGAACTCTGAGGGAAATAATCAAGAAAATGGTAAGGCGTGTTTGCCTGTTCTCATTTTGGGTAACAATGACAGTTTAGTTATATTTTGTTAAAACTGATTAATTAGAAGAAACAGATTAACAGATTAAATCTAATTTGTATTTGCAGGACAGTAATTATCCCTGGAATCAGCGGGTCAGTTTTGCAAAGGACATAGCTGCTGGAATGGTGAGTTTAAGGACTATGAAGGGTGTGCAGCTGCTCAATAATGTTGGAGCTATCTCCCTCTAGTGGTCATGCTCATAAAGTGCAATCATCTTTCTGTCAAAGCCACACAAAATACTTCTGTGGGATTTAAAAAGGTTTTTCCCTTCTTAATCCGCCTGTCTTTCTGTTTCACTGCCTCTATCTCACAGGCATATCTACACTCCATGAACATAATCCATCGAGACCTGAATTCGCACAACTGTCTTGTTCGAGAGGTAAGAACTTTCCAGTTCATCGCACATGTTTGTGCAGATCTGGCTCAGCATATGTAGCACTTTTTTTGTATAGATTTGTGGTGATTATGATTCTCTTCACACAGAAAAATGAAAATGTCGGTTTGCTGTAATCACAGCAAAAACATAACAAATTAAGGGAAAAAAATGTAAAGAATTAAAATAAATGTTATTATTCACTTGATGGAAATAAGATATTTTAAGGTTTTTTCTTTCAGATAATGAACAGCTTTTTTTTTTTTTTCTGCTCGTGTTTTCTCAGGACAACACAGTGGTGGTGGCAGACTTTGGTCTGGCTCGGCTCATGGTGGACGACAAGCACGATGAGACGCTGCTGCAGGGAAAACTGTCCGGTTTGAAAAAGCCTGACCGCAGGAAGCGGTACACTGTGGTGGGAAATCCGTACTGGATGGCTCCTGAGATGATCCATGGTACAACACATAGGAACAAATGGGCTTTGCTTCCCCCTCCACATTCATCCCATAACAATAATTGTAGCTAACGTGGCTTTTTTTCCTCTCTAGGGAAGAGCTATGATGAGAGAGTTGACATCTTCTCCTTTGGCATTATGCTCTGCGAGGTAAGCAAGTACAAGAAAACACAGATTTGACTAATCAGCCCTAAAAAAACATTATTAGATTTCAAAGTTCTTTCTCTTAATTTCAGATGAATATACTTAAACTAAACTGAATATACTAAAACTGTCAGCTCTGTATTTTTCTCTCTTACATTACACCCTTCTTCTCACATGTGTTCAGCTGTCGTCTTCAAACATAACGGTTTTTATCCACTGACGTGTTAAATGACTGCAGTGAACGTCATTGCAATTATGTGTATACATTGTGATTAAAATTGGAATTTACACCAATGCTGTTCATAGTCAATAATAAAAGAAGACAAAAGATGAAGGCAGATCACTGTCACAATGATAGAAAATTGAATTTTCTTTTTTAATAGTAAAGTCTGCTACAGAGTGCATTTAATTTTGAAAGGAACTTGTTGGTTAACAGTTATAATTCAACTATTGTAAATATTTCAAACTAAATTTTAAAAATGAATGGAATATTTGTCACAAAAACATATATTTTTTTAAACAAAGTGGGACTTTACGGCTCTCACTGAGTTTTGGTCTGTAATAAAACCTCCAGATGAATTTGTTGTACCATCTGGCTGACTGTGATCTGCTGACCACTGCTGTCCAGCCAAAAAAAGTTCCAACTAGCAAGCTAGTATTATGCAAAAGCTGTACTTAAAAGAAACTGCGGTCCACCACAGCCAGTGGGATAACTTATTGCCATCTTCTGCTGTTACGCATTTGTTTCTGACAGCGCTAAATGGAGTGTGTGGTTGCTGCACTCTGTGTCTGCCAACGGGAAGCTAGTTAGTCACTTTTTTTTACTGGGTGTTATACATCTAATTCTCCCAGAATTATAGTCCTGCAGTCATTTGCGCTGGCCTACGGTTACTGAGAATTTGTCTTTTTCAGTTAAGATTTTAGGTATTTATTTCATTTTGTGAGAGGAAATATTCTTTTTCTGCCAAAATTCATTTCTGGAGGGGGAATATATTTTTCATAAAGACTGTAGACTTTGGGCTTGGCTACACAGCATGTTCATTACCTGGTTCCAACCGTTTACGTCACTCCCAGGAACAGGACTTCTGCAGATGGATTTCATTATCCAGTGTCTGTAGCAGAGACCAAAGACAGAGTCTGTGTTGCTTCAAAGACAGTCTGGGCATAGGATGAGCTTAAAGTGAAATGATGTGTTTGTCCTGAGCCACGGCGCATTTTGCTTCTTTCCTGTGCAGATTATTGGCCGGGTAAATGCAGACCCAGACTACCTCCCCAGGGCGACAGACTTTGGACTGAACGTTTCTGGTTTCCTGGAGCACTTCTGTCCTCCTGACTGCCCCCCTGCCTTCTTCCCTATGGCTGCTGTTTGCTGTGACCTCGATGCAGACAAACGGTCAGACATCTTCAGCTCATGCACTCTTGATTCATGCTTTTGCTTAAAATTCATCTGCGGTGAGGCTAAAACTCTTCCAGAATTTTGAGCTAGAAAACCGAAAAGTATTTTTTTGATCAGACCAGAACACATTTTTATTTTTAGAGCACAAATTCTGTTCCATGAAGGGCTAAAGTCTACTCCAACTATATTTTTACTATAGTAAAATTGTTCTGTGTTTTTTAAGTTATGATTATGCAGCTTTTAGGCAAAAAAAAAAAATTTTTTAAAGATATATTTGCTGCAGAGCAGCAGAAGCTCATTAGAAATGTGGCTCTGAGTTGTAGGCCTGACTGCTGGCGTAGAAGTTAGCCTCCACTAATTTCCCATTAACCCTTTGTTTAGACTCTTTCTTGCCAGCTTATGGCCTTCACAACCTCAAGCTAACATGAGAGTAGCAACAAACAAAAAAAACAGCGAGCAGTATAGGAGCTATCCATCTGTACAGTTTTGAGCCAGATGGCAGCTCAGACGAGGAAAATGAAGACGTTCATGGATCTATTTGTCTTGTAAGTGGATGCATCAGAAGGGAGAGAACTTTGGCCCGCCCATATCAGTTTCTGCATCACGAACCTGAGCTTTTTCAAACAGCGTGTTTTTTTTATCTGCTCCTGATCCATCACGGTTTGATTAATGCAATATTCAAAAATATAGTTTAAGCTCTAAATTAATTTCTATATGTCCTCCATCATGAGAAAAAGGCGACAAGGGGCATATTAAAAACACTACAAACACATTTTTGATTGGAGTAGGTCTTTAAGGTCTTTTGGTTGATCTACTCCTATGAAAATGCTGGAAAAAATTTTGTAATAGAGTCTCTGTTTACTTTGTCATTGTTTAGACCTTCCTTCCTAAAACTGGAGGAGTTGCTGGAGAACCTAAAGATGCACTTAGACATTGGTCTGCCCCTCATGTCTGAACTGGATCAGCTACACAAGGCATTCTGGGAGCTGCACAGCGTCAAACGCCCTGAGAATGGACTGCACACTCACCCTGAGCAGTCAGAGTAAGGCTCAGCACCACAGGAAAAGGGGAAAGGAGGAGAAAACCCCTCAGAGGACAAAAACCACCCAGCTCGGGTGGCATCATGGCAGAAAAGGAGTCGTGTAAATGCTCCTCCAGGTTTGAAGCAGATGACACACTGGCTTAGGCTTAAGGAAGTAGACTCTGAGAAGAATGTGGATCTGAAGAGCCAGCTGTGGAAGATGCAAGGTCAGAATCAGTTCTGCTGTGTCTGAGGTAGAAAAGTGTATTACATCATATGCAACCAGACACAACATTCAAATCATGACTCTTGAATTATGCAGATGTAACGTATTGCTGTGCTTACTGTCCTGTGTCAATCCACACAAAAACAAATCAAAGACACAAATAGAGCTGACTTTCAGCGTTTCCCCTGTGAGCCTCATCAGAGTGCATTGTGCAGTTTTCGTTTGCAAGTTTTCCTGTTATTTTATTTTACTAACTTTGGGTTTGGATTTCTAAACTGACCCGAGGAAAAATGTGAAGAAAAATGTGCCGTCTTAAGACGCAACATGTTCAATCCAATTTCCAATTGTACTTGTCAAAACAAACCTTTCAAGCTTTAAATATTTCACAGAGGAGTGCATGACTGTAAATAATGTTGACGAAACGGATTCATGGTGTCCACTGACTTGGTTTGAACCACTCATTTGCAGGTGGCCCGCCCACTTTTTTTGTGTTACATTGACCTTGGTACACACAGCTGTCTGTTCACATATTTCATTCACTTTGACATTCAGATACACTCCAAGGTCCAACAATGGAATCACTGTAAATGTTTTAAATATTGTACATTTAGAGACATATTTTATATACATATGCACCATTGCCATATTTTTTATTGGCTGAACAGGAAATAAACATTTAATATCACTATTGTGTAACGCTAACCACTTTTAGCATTTAGAATATAAAGAATTGTAATTCTGTTAAAACAAATCATCAGTTTGAATTTCTTAAAAAAAAGGAAATGTATTTGCATTGGTGGAACAAATTAACTATGGATTAGGTCAATTGTATACTAGCTACATTAATGGATATGTCATTAAAGTCCAATTAGATTTCCAACTCTGCTTGAAAAAGCTGCAAACAAGTCATAAAATTAACCCCAATTATCCTGGTGCTGGCTCGACCTGGTCGTACTGGAGCTTAAATCACATCCAACTGCTAAGAAGAGGGTAACGACTCTCAGTATCAATCAGTTTTGATGGCAATCAACCTGTTCCATTTTTGCTTGTGTACAGTCTTGTTACGATTGGAACATCAGGTACTGCCTCATCTCGTCAGCTCCTTCCTGAGGATGGGCCACTGTTTGTTTACATGTGAAAGCTAGCTGTGTTGTTAATATTACTGTATACATATGTATGTGTGTGTCCTCCCATCTGTTTGTGTGCATCGCCTAACTGTGCACTCTTCACAAATGCCCTCCAGCCAGATCAGACTCTTCTCCTGCACCTTGTGATGTAACTGAAATCCTGCTGTTTTCCACGAGCTACATACACGGTGCACTGGCGTGCTCTCTTCCGCTTTTATTCCAATCAATGCTTCTCTGTCTCTCTCTCTCTTAGATTAGAAAACGAGGATGAAAGACAAAAAAGTTCAACAAAGAAAGCAGGGCTGCTTAGAAAATGACAAAAAAAACACAGCATCTGTTTTTTTCTATAATAATCTCCTTTTGTATAACATTTTAGTACTTTAATTTGCACTAAATGGCTGTTTGAGGCCTTTTTTTCTTCTCTTGGACTACTTGTGATAAGAAATGAATTTTGTCAGTTCAGGTTGATATATAAATGCAAGCCACTGATGGAGCCTTTCAGCCTTCAGCTGTAAAAAAAAAGGGTTATGTGGACTTTATCCTCTTCATAGCAAACTGGACTATGTGAGGACTACTTGCTTTTTTACACACTGCTTTAACCCTAGGTCAGGGGTGTCAATCTCCACGCCTTGAGGGCCAGTGTCCTACACAATTTCCAACCAACCTGCCATCAAAGCTCTTTATTGGCTGAACACACCTGATCCAGGTAATCAGCAGCAGATAAGGCAGGATTTCTGGAATAAAAACAGCAGGAGGCCTGGAGTGATACACCCCTGCCCTAGATGAAGTGGTTTCACCCAATTTGAAATATGAATAATGTTGCAGACCCATAAGTGGCTGACTAAAGAGAGTTTTTGCTATTGAGAGGATGTGATGTCTCTGCCCAGCTGCTTACAGACTGGTCCTTTGTGAATGATGTTCTGTACCGTCTGACTGCTTGCTTACAGATGTGATGCCCAGAGTCCACAGCCACTGCCAGTCTTGGTGATAGTAGAGCATTTAAAGTGGCCTCCCTCGTCTATTCCTCATCTACCCTTTTGGCTCAGGGCCGTGATTTTTCCGGAGCTTTCCTGACATTTCAGTTTTTCAGCAGCTTAATGCGATTGCAGTCAAACTGGATGAGCATGCAAACTTCTGTCACTGAGTGGGCTAACACAGAAATGCCTCGCTAAAACAAGCCTCTTCTGGTTGATATGTGGGCATGCACTGTAATCCAGCAGCTTTCTCTCTTCCTGTAAGAGCAATGCCACGCATGTTCCGGTGTTTGTGAGCACCTGTGGTCATTGTGAGCATTTTTGCAGCACTTCTTTGCAAAGGATCGTTACCTCTGAACAATGCTGTGCCTTTGTTGTAAGCTAGCCTTGCCAACGACTCGAAAACATGAACTGATTTTTCCCTTTTTTATTGTATCATAGATGCAAAAGCCTGATTGAAGTGGATTGCGTATCATAACTATGTTGGATAAGATTTTAATTCTTGTTCTTTGTCATATTTATATTTTCTATATCTTCATTGTATGTTTTTATTTGTTAAATTTCTTTGGTGTCTTATTTAATTTTTTTTACACAAGCTGTGAAAACAATTCTGCACTTTAATCCTGTATGTAAACATTAAGTCTCTGAGGAGGATTCTTTTTTTAATGTTTTTGTCACAGCTGAAAATAAAACTGTTGCTCCTGAAACAAACTCGAACCTGAATTGGCTTGTGTCAGACTGAAAAATGGAAGTCTTCCTGGGCTTTATTTTCTCACACCACCAAATAATTTTACAGAATGTGACCTAACCAATTCAAAAAGATGAGCAAAAACATTCTAACTCCTACCCAGGTCACACTTGATGATGTTTTGTCAGAATAGTATAAACTTTTTGAAAAATTGTGCAAATCATTTTTCTATGAAGAAACATGTTCATAAACTGACCAGTAGGTGTCACTGTTCCGCATGGATTACTTTTTATGAGAAAGCGATCTATGCGGAACAGTGACACCCCCTGGTCATAAGAACCTCAAATCTAATTAGAACAAAATGTAAAAAGTACACCTGCATAACTATAGTTATCACTCAATTAAAACTTTTCAAATCTATTTATTTTTATTATTAACTTTAATTGCCTTCTGTGGCATATCTTTTAGTCCAATGTCCATTTACTATTTGCTTTATTGGTATATGACAACATTCTTGGAGCACATATCAGTTTAGAGGCTTTAATTTTAATGTAGTGGAAGTAAAAAAGTTGTTAAAATATTTTTCATTCTATTATGTTTTAAATAATTTATTATCAGAAGTCAATGTGTGCCAAGCAACAACAGTTTTACTAAATGTCCATGTTTTATTAGTCATGTGATGAAGTTTTTCTTCTTTAAAAAACACTTGGTTGTTCAATTACAAGCTAAAACATGGCCTCCGGATCAGACGATGTTCCTCAACTCGGCGGGTTGCGTTTTTCTAAAGGACAATCTTTCACATTGAAAAAAGAAAATCTCAAATTTGGTCAAGAAGCCACCAGCCAACCTAAAAAGCAGCACTATATACAGTTTTTTGTATAGCATCCAAGAGGCACAAAATCCCCCAACATCAGACAAGTGGATTTTTAAATTTGATACAATTTTGACAACAAATCTTAAGTCTTTGTCCTAATATTTAGGAATGATTCCAAAACATTATCTTGTGTTTGTTAAAGATAAATTAACCGTTTTTCATTTCATATGTCACATCTGAAAATAGATTATTAATTTCTGCTGAGAGAAGTGTCAACGCAATAAATTAACTTAAACACAAATCAATACAGAGCAAAAAGACCCATTTCCGTTTTATTGGTTTATGGCTTTGAGATATCTATGTTTTTGTTAGAAGTTGCACAGCCATGGTGTCTTTTTTAAAAAGACGCCACATTTCAAAGGAACATGCAGTCAGGGGGGGATGAGCAACAGACCTGGACCATAATTTTGATACAAAGATCATACAGAATCTCAATAAATGTTTTAAACATTGGTAAACAAGAGGCATTTATATACATATGCAACATTGCCATATTTTTTAGCATTAGCATTTAGAATATAAAAAAGTAAAAGAAATCAGCAGTTTAAAATTAATAAAACAATTATATCTCCAATTTTGGAACAAACTATCATTTAGGTCTTTTTGTTCTTGCATACAAGCTAAATTAATGTATACTTTATTAAAGTCTAATTAGATTTAGGCTACAACTCTGCTTGAAAGAGCTAAGTGACAAGTCATGAAATTGTTAGCCACTCTCAAACACTGAAGAAGAATAAAGGGTAGAAAGTGGCATTAGCAGATAAATTGTGTTAATGCTTTATAGGTGCAACAAACATCCTCTGCTCGTTTACTTACCCCACAAAAACCTTGGAAATGATGCAACAGATAATCTGAAATGTTCCTTTTTTGTAGTATATTTAGTAAAACTATGAAAACGGTGGTGAATAGAGCATTAAAGAGACGCAGGCTTTAGTCGTAGTGAAGACTGATCCAGTTCCACCCGCTCCAGGTGCGGGTGACCGCTCTCCACGTGTGATTGTTTTCATTCCGACGCTGCGGAGGCTGGCGCGTCGTGACGTCACATCAGGCTGGAGGAGGAGGAGGAGGAGGAGGAGGAGGAGGCTCGTGCGGTTTGATCAGCGGCCAGGACAGGACGAGTGTGTTGCGTTTGGAGCTGCAGCCTTTCAGACTCACCGTGTGACAAGCCTTCCCGGACATTCCTGACTGAAGGGTCGGCCTGGCACCTCGCTGCCGCCGTGGTCACGCGGAACCTGAGGAGGTTTAGGGGGTTCGCTGCTGTGTGGTCGTTAACGGAAACTTCGGATGGAGAATTCGTCCAGTAACAACCGGTTTCGGTCCGCAATGTTCAACCCCGGTGAGGATCCTGAACAGACACTGCGTGTGGGATGTTTCACTACTCAGGAGAAGCTCTTTTGTTGGCAGGATTCGTCTTCTGTAGGATGCATTTCGTTATTTATGTATTTTTTAATTTGATCTAAAATCCGTTTGGAGCCGTCACAGCCGTCGGAACCTTTCAACGATCAGCTCTACATGCTTGAGCAGATATGTGCAAGAAACACCCCAGATGCTGAATGATTTCTGTGCCATCCAGATGAAGTTGTCAGATGCAGAACTCCAAATCGAGAACACTTGACCCAGATTAATGCTTCTGTTGTTTTTAGTCGTTTGCTCAATTAAAACACGGATTTCTGTATGATAAAGAGACCTATAAAGCCATTTGAAAGTGTGTTTACACTGCAAAGAGAATACACTTTTGATTTAACTTTAAATTGTTGCTTTAAAAATGCTCTGAATTGACATTTTCTGTGTTCACTCAGTTGCCGCTTTATTATGCACACCTGTCCAACTGCTTGTTGATTAAGCCAATTCAGTTGATTGACTCTCCTGTCAGACAGGAAACACACACTTTGGTCCCCTCAGTACCAATTGAGCATAATTACAACTTCTTAGCCTCCCTAAGTAATGTTGCTGACCACGTCCATCCCTTTAGAATGACAGTGTACCATCTTCTGATGCTACTTCCAGCAGGATAAGGCGCCATGTCATAAAGCTGATGCTATCATGTTAATGTAGACCAAACCCTCTGAGGAATGTTTCCAGTACCTTGTTAAATCACCAAGGATTAAGGCAGTTCTGAAGGCAAAAAGGGTCCTACCTGGTACTAGCGAGGTGTATCTAATAAAGTGGCTGGAGAGAGCATCCCAAACTTTCTCTCTGTTCATGTAAAATACACTTTTAAAGCTGGCTCACATTTAGCAGCACAGTGTTAACTTTCATTGTTAGTTTTTCTATGTCAGCTGTGGTCCACTGGTAAATACAGAAACCCATGAGATGTTCAACTCGGGTTTAAATGTTTCACATCTCACCCCTGAAAGTAGCTTTTATATCAGATTTAATTTCACCCATTTTATTAAGTTCGCCTAACAGATTTTGCGTTTATTCCTGCCAAACAAACTAGCAATCTAGTGGGGAAAAGTAGATGTAAATGGACTCGCAGTGCAGTTGTTGGTGGGGATGGGTGGTACACGCTGCAGCGGTTGACATTCCTCAGAGAAAGCTCTGTGGAGCGTCGCTGCCATCCCTGCAACTGTCTGTGGCCGCTCTGACAGCATCAGTGGAGGCTCTCAGCATGTAGGTCAAGTAAGCAACCACAAAGAAAATGAAGGGGTCAGGAGAGTAGCCATTATTATATAGCACTCGGATTTAACATTGATCACATCTTCTGACTCTTTGTAATGAGATGTTTTCAGCCTTAAATTTGCAGTCATTTTTAGAGTCCTGTGGTTCTGGATGTTTAATTTGTTTCTTCCTTTGTTTGCTTAGTCAACAGTGCACAGTAGCCCTATTTGTGTGACAACACACAAATAGGCCACTGTCATTTGGTGCATCCGGAGGGCTCCCTTCTGAAGCCTCCAGTGTCAGCGTTGATTTGATCTCGCACATCTTTTATATAACCTAAATGGAAAGATGGCTAAACCACTCCCCACAACATGGGCTGCTAGTCCTGATGTGGGCCTAACTGAGGCTGCAGTCGTATTAATATTAAAGTTTTCCGCACTCAGAGCTTAGCAAGCTCACAAGCAGAGATGCTCCTGCGTTTAAAGTAGTGAATCAATATTTGTAATGCTGCCAGTAAATTTCCCCGGGTGAGGAGTAAAGATAATGGCGGTTTGGTCTTTTAAAGACAAATATCAATAATCCAAAGCTGGATGACAGCACCAGAATTTATGTGGATGTAAATACGTAAAAGTATATTTTATTCAACTAAAGCCAGATGATGCACTGAATGTTTGCTTTGTTCAAGAAACATGGGAAAGTGCTTTTAAGCACTGCATTGCCTCTTAGCACTGGTAAGCTGGTGTAGAGAAATATCTACATTTATAATATTGTTGTTCTTCACGGGGTCACACAGGTGGTTTGGCAGACAGTTTTTTTGTTTGTTTGTTTGTTTTTTTTTTTAACACCCTGACACAGCCCTGTCTTTTATCTGGGCTGGGGACAGGCACAGGGAGACTCAGACTCTGGCCCCCTTGTGGCCACCTAGTCAGGCAGTAGCATGAAGGGTCTTCCCAAAGGATCCAATCTATGATTACGTATTGATATTTGATCAGCATACTAACAATATTTTTATTATCTTTTTTTATGTGCTTGACCGCTGTTGGATGTGGATTTTGAAATAAATCGCCTGACCAGATCAAGAGGTAAGACTCCGACAGTTTTGTTTTTCCTCTTCCAGCTGATTAAGAATGTTGTCGGTTTTTTAAAAACAGGATATCTATGTTTCTAAATGCCAGTCAATTTTTATTATTTGATGGCCACTGCTCTTCTGTTTGAGCAATGTCTTTCATTTTTGAGCCTCTGGGCTTGGGTGCTGTGAACTTCAATACTTCAACTTTGATATCACATGAATATTAGCACGAGAATAAATGTTTTTTTAAAAAGCCCACACTTTTTAGCTCTGAGGGAATCTCTGGTTTTGAGAGCCATGCTTGTGATTCAGAGCTGAAACCGGATGGTGTGCTCCATCACTCCTCTAGATGCCCCACAGTATGAGACTTTGTTGCCACCTGTTATCTGACTGTTTTGGCAAAAACCACCCCCTCGGTTCCCTTTTGCTCTTGTTTAGTGTCCCACAGTCCACACACTTGGGCCTTGCAGCTGTGTTTGTTTACATGTATTGGGGGTGGGGTTGGGGCAATGTTTGTTGCAATTCTCACATTGGTGGAGAGCAGAGTTGGTCTGTTTGGGTGTGACAAACATTGCTACCTTCCTCAGCAGCATTTCTGACCTGCATGACAAATTTTCAGTCCATGCCATTGACTGTACAGGAGAACTGGACTGAACAATCCCTCCCCCCTCCCGTTCAAAACAGGAAGTCCCAAGAAGCTAAAATCCCATAGACAGCTATTAGTCATTCTATTTGTCAGAATAACTTTTGTTCCTTTGGTACATGTTTCTTAACATGTTCTTGCTAATCCTTATTTGTTTGTCATTTTATTTTTCTTCATCACAAGTTATTCAAGTTATAAAATGACCAATCAGATGCCTCAGTAAAAGCACGTGGTGCCTGCTGGCCCCCACCTGGAACATTTGATTGACAGCTTCTCCCAAGCTTGCTTTCAGTGGAATGGGTGTGGACTTCGAACTAGCTCGCAGCCAACTGGCGACAGTAGTTGCCATAGACACGTTGATTCAGATCAACTCAGACCAATCGCTGTCATCTGGTTCCAACATGGCAGCTTGTGTATTGCGGAAAAATGGCGACTTTATTGGCTTAATTTTGCTGGAGCCGGAGATAAGACATTTCATATAGGTGATCTCACACCCACTCTGTCCAGTTCTCTTATAGAGTCAATGGCTATTTACCAGTGGCTGCTGCTGCTGCTGGCCTCTGGCTGAGTGACAGGATTCGTTTGTTTTGCTTCATCTGTCACAGACATCAGTCTTAGTCATTGCGACTGTTTCCATACCCCACCCACTTTATGATTTAAGGGTTTTTGTTTTGCTTTTTTGAAAAAAACACAGCATGGTTAAATTAACCCTGCATTACTTAACTGAAGTGTCCTTTATGTGCTGCATCCACACCCATAGCCAGAATTCGCACAAGTAAGTCCGGGTGTGGTGGAGTGACGAGGATGATTGGTTTTCTTTTGTCACTCTAAAAATGACACATGCAGATACCGTAGTCAAAGTGGGCACGAGTCTTTATGAGCAGAGGAGGATGGCAGTGTGTGTTTAGAGAACGTCTCCATTCATGAACACACGTCCACCGCTGCACATTCCTTTGTGGCTTTTACTCAACTATCCATTAGCTACTTGTGCCTTCAATTGCTGCCAAAGTGAAAGCAGTCTATACTTGGAGTTTATTAGCCCATTAGCTGACTGCTTCCTACAGCACATGCTGTTTTTCTCATTTTTCTGTGTGCCCTCTTCCTTCATAGATGGGTCTGTTTTTCTCATTTTCTGTCACTGCTACTGTGCAAGCCTATTGCCTTCACTTTCAAACTGGAAAAGCAAAATCTGCAGTTATGCAGAACCACACCCATTAATCCACCAACTGACATTCCTTTTTTTTGTGAAGAAATGCATTCAGTACATATTATCCTTAACACCATGAGCAATTAGACCAAACAAAGGACAATGGTGGGTGAGTCCTCATTTGGTAACAAGTTCATATCCTTGTTTAACGCTTAACACCAGAGATGTTGCTGACGACACCTAAATAACACACAAAATAACAAATAACATTCACTCTTTAACATACTGTAACTTTTTAACCATTAATGCAAACAACGTTATTCCATCCGAACCTGAAGCAGCTGATTGCATTAACAGTTGAAAAGTCACGGTAAGTCAAAGGGCATCAACACTGGAGCTAAAGCTTCGGTGTTTGTCCACATAAAATGAAGTGACTCCAGTCAGCCTCACTCTTGTTTGTTGTGAAGTGTAGCCATCAAGTTTAATCTAATCTGAGATAATCTGATGTAATATATAAAGGAATTACTTTCCAATTTCATCCATTAAAAATATTTTCAAAGGATCCGATTCAACACCAGCAGCAGTTGGACCATGTCTGAGTCGGTTTTCTTTTAGGACAGAAACCTATCGGCCATCAGTGAAACCCGAAACATCTTTATGTGTAATTCTGCACCAGGGAAAGAACACAAGTGTTATTGTCTAAGCATGTGTGTCATGACACTGTAGTGATACTGACATGGTTTGGCTTTGCTGGCGGTTTGGCCACTGGGCTTTCTCAGTTTGATGCAAGGGCAAGAAATCGTGTTAGGGAGTAGACATGCAGTGCTTCTCTAAATTCAAGTTTGCTGTGGGAAAACTGTTGTCAACATCAGATGTCATAATGTACTCAGTGTGGTTTTTATTTTTTCAGAAAATGAGCTGTAGGCTACAGCTGGAAGTACCAGCTGAGCAGGCTAACGCAAAGTGCAACTGTCATAAAACTTGTTATTAAAATGCATTCTTGTGGGTTTCACTTTGAGTGAATGTAAATGTCCGGAAGAGTCTGTTTATTTTCCAGTTTTGCCCAGCATACCTGATCCAGGTAATCAGCATCAGATAGGACAGGGTTAACTGCTGCACCAGCCCTCTGAAAGTTGACTTCAATATCTGCAATCAGACTGTCAGACGTGGACTTATGGTAAAATGAATAGAATAAAGAATTTGATGGATTTTCAAAGTGATGTGAAAACTGAGTTGTGCTTTTTCCATTTTTTTTAAATGTTTAAAATATTTAGGGGTTTGATTAGCTAGAAGAAAAAGTTATGTTTGTCTTAAATTTAAAATAAAAGTCCCAGTAATTGTCATGCACCTGGGTGTATAAAATCTATTCTCCACATTTTGACCCAATCCAAGCCCTTAATGCTGAGTGTCAAGCAGGGAGGCATTGGGTCCCATTTTTACAGTCTTTGATATGACTCAGCCCTGAATTTCAACTCACGACCTTCCAGTCTCAGGATGGACACTACCACAAAGCAACTGAGCTGGTCTTGTTTAGGTTTAGAAAGTTTCCGATCTGAATGGCGGGTGAATATTCTTTATCTAAAAGTATTCCTGAAGCAATCCATAAATACCAACTTTTCAACAAAATTCTATTAGGGTATTGAAATGAGTCATAAAGTTAGGGGGACTCTTGATCTTTGCCTTGATTTCATGGGTGGATTAAAGGATCTCCCTCGTCATGTGACATGGGTCAAAACCTAGATGCTACATATTGGAATGTTTGATGGTTTAAACATGATTTGGTTTTTTTTTTTTTTGTTTTTTAAAGACCCCCTCCAATGAAATTTATGTTCTTTTTGGTGTCTTAACATATTCATGTATCATTTTTTCTCATAATGTTCAATTCAGTTTTATTTATAAAGCTTAATATCACAATACAGTTGTCTCAATGGGCTTCACGCCAGTATTTATACAAAAGAACAAAAAGTCAGTGAGAAAATGTAAACAATAGCTGGTTGTTAAACTAAACTAAACATACTAAGCTAAACTGATAACGGAGGACATTTATAAAATAAATGGTTTCTGGCTCAAAACTATACAGCTGCATAGCTCTGAGATACTCGCTGGTTTTTTGCTAATATTAGCTAGGGCTTTAGAGGGGCTATAAGCTAGCGGAAAAGGGTTGATGGGAAATTAGTGGAAGCTAACTTCCACGCCAGCAGTCCTGCAAACTGTGTTAAAAAAAAAATGACACAGGCCTTTTGATTTTGGCTAAAAATGGCATAATCATAATTAAAAGACCACTGGGAACAATTTTACAACAGAAAAAATATATATCTAGAGTGTATGGGGTAAGAAACGAATTCAAAATGAAAAAGTTGTTAATTTGTGCACAACTTTGTCTTTATGAATAAGTTTCTTATTGCCAGCTATCTTACCCCATAGGAGTGGGATTTTAAGTTGTGAGTAACCTATAAAAACATTGAAACAAAACCTCATCCAATGCTGTTGGCAAATAATTAAATACTTCATGTCTGATACGATGCTCTTTGGGACCCAAACAACTCTCACCTGTATTTATTCTTACAACAGACCCTCTCTGGAATTTTTTGCTTATGGACCTTCCATGATCAGTTTTGAAAATGGCTTACTTTGAAACTAATTGTTGCCTTGCTTGTACTCCCTTGACATCCTAACTCCTTGTATTTAGCACTTCCTTCCTGTCCCCGTTGGGCTGGCCCACCATTCTCATCTCAGCGGGTGTCCTACATCTGCCTGAGCTGGTCTCTTTATCCTCAACCTGCAGTAGAGTGAACTTAAACATTCTTCTTGCCTCAGAAAAAGGATCATTCCAATATCCTGTTGCTATAAATAACCACAATGCAGTTTCCATGGCCCCCCAACATCCCTGCACTCGCAAAGCAAAGTAGGATTTGATACACCAGGCACGCATCATATTTGACACTGGTGTTAAAACTGTAGCTCGTTTAGTCTTTTCATTTGAACATCCTAACCTTCAAACTCTGTGGGACATTTATTCATTTATTTTTCTCATGGTATTGTTTGTAAACTCTGAACCTTGTACAAGCAGCCTGTTGAAATGTGAACCTTTATATTATTGTTTTTTATGGCAAAGCATACAATTCTATAGAGGAGTCGTACATCTCATGTCATCTAATGGTTAATGTGCTCTGCACACCACTCAGTAAGTAAAGCTTCTTTAAAAATATCTAGTGTCTTTTTTTTTTTTTTTTTTTTTTTTATTTTGCTCTTGAATGTTTTGATACAATATTTGTACTGGGGGGTTAAAGGTTAGGCCTCTGACACAGAGACCTTCTCTTTCACAAGCAACACATTATGTCAAAGTATACAAAGTAGGGTGGAATTATTTATCTTGTTTATTTTACCCAAGTATCTTGTAAAAACATGAAATTAAGTGATATAAAGACCCACTCCAATGGAAATTCTGTTTTCAACATGTTCTAGTTCTTTCTATTTTTCTCACGATGATGGACATATATAAAATAATTTATGCTTAAAACTGCATTTCTGAGTGTTTTTGTATTCAAATTGTGATGAATCAGGAGATTCGCAGGGGGGTGTTTGAAAAAGCTCTCAGTTGTGACGTAGAAACTGAAATGTGTGAGCCAAAGTCTCCCTTATCCACTACAATTCTGATGCATCCACTTGCAGCCAAATAGATCCATTAACGTCATTTTCCTCCTCTGAGCTTGTTGTTTTTGTTGCACAGCTAATGTTAGCTTGGGGGTTGTGAGGGGCTGTAATCTTGCAGAGAAAAGTATTAAAAAAGGATGCTGGGATATCAGTAGGGGCTTACCTCCTCTCCAAGCGTCCCGCCCACAACTCAGACGCAAGTTTCTAATGAACTCTTATCTCTGCAGAAACTTTTTCCAAGAAAACGACACAGGATTTTTTGATTTTGGCTAAAAACGTCAATCATAAAAGACCACAGGGGAACAATTTTACAATAGGTCAAAAAATGATTACAGTGACTTCCCGTTTGAACCACGTTTAAAAACAAAAGGAAATAGATACATTTACCAGCTAATCACTGAGTGGTTTGGATTGGAAAACTGACTTATTCACCCTTCTGCACAGCATTGAATGACAACACACTGTTTATTTCCTTTATGCAACAACTTGAAAACTAAAGTGAGCAGCATGTGGAACACATAGGCAGATACACTCTGACATTACCCATAGTATTCTGAAAGTTAAAAATAAGTTGAACATTACCTAATTTACTCCTCCCAATATAAGAGTGTGGAAAAAATGTATTACATGGTCGGAAAATAACGGATGAGCCCACTCACACACTTATAAAATAAACATAGTAATGTAGTAAGAAATTAATGCATTTTAAGAATGAATATTATCAAAATGACTAAATTGGAAAAACTCCCTGTGTCGTGAATAGAAATAAATCCATGAACATGAAAAAAGACTTTGACATCAGGCTGGTCACATGTTTATTTTTGGTGTGAAAACTAACTTTTAACATTAAGGGAAATTTACTCATTTCTGCTACCAACCTTTAATGGTCATTTTAGGGACAGCAACTTTCGGAACTTTCCGGTTGCCTTCAAATCTGGGTACAGAAATGGAAGCTTGTTGACTCAAAACATTTGGAATTAGACTTCATTTATTTCTACTCAAAGCACTATATATTTCCTTTTACTGTAAATGCAGTCAACACGCACTGCTTTATGCCAAAGCTGCTTTTGAACTTTTGCTTGAAATCTTTTTTTGCAGCTTATTTATTTACTTTATTCTGTGTTCATGATAACTACAAACACAAATTATTGCTTGTGTGTTGTTCCAGATTTTATTTCCCTGTTGGCACTTTTAAATGCTTGCATGAGTTGTTAGGGGTTCTTTAAGTTCTCCTACTGTTTCATGTGTTATGATAATAACTATAATATAAGTAAACAATGTTTACTATCCTTAAAATTACATGTTTTTAAGTGTTAATTTCTGCACACTAAGATACTAATATACTGCATTAATAAAAAAAAAGATAACTAACAAGATTAAGATTTCCATTTAGTTGCCACAATACCCAGCTCTGTTTGCAGCATGTGAAGGCCTTATTAAGGAAGATTTGCAACAATATCTTCTAGCCACTAAATATCATCTTTGTCTTTCTTATGCATATGGGATATAGTTGACATACATTTCTTAAAGGTCTGGTCCTCTATGTATACTGCTAAATGTACTTTTAAACTTTTGTAAATCCAGATTTTAATGTCAAACTGCATTTTGTTTTGTTTAACTCTAAATTGTTTTTCAAGCTTCTAAGCAAACAATGCTAGCATATACAAGGTTACTATGGAAATTTAGGTTTGATTTACTATGACTTTAAGAAATGCTTCCGGTTGCACTCACAATACAGCAGGACCCAGAGGAAATTCCAGGCAAGCCTTGGGGAGAGCTGTACAGATGGTGGAGATCTTTGTGAGGACTGGGCATTGAGTAGAATGAGTGTGGTTCATGTCTCTGGCAAACTTTTTCAATATTTTCAGTTGTTACATTTAGCAAAAGCTACAAATATTTACAAATCTGAATTCTAAAATGTAGTAACTACGTTCCCAGCAACAAATGAGAAAGTTTGAGAAAGATTTCTGAACGTATTTGCTTCTCATCAGATGTGATTTTTGAAGTGTAAAGAAAAAACAGCTTTGACCTTGAGGTTTCTATCAGTTGCACCAGCAGCACCACAACAAAATGCAACAAACACATGCACATAGACAAAATAGGTTATTCTACAGCCCCTGACATCAGATCCATGCACTCATATGTTTACAAAGCATGGAATCTGTTAGCATGGTGTTACTTGATGATAGATGGGAAGTTAAGTTTTTGGAATGATTCAAAAATGGGAATGTAAGGATTATCATAGCTGGGGAAAATTTGTGTTAGCAGATCAGTTCACTGTTCATTTTTTGGGGGATTTGAGTGACCTAAATACATTTTAAGACAAAAAGAATTGTTGTCGCAAACACTGTAGAGTTTAAGCTAAATACTGCAATGATCCTCTCAGGGTTTGTAATCATTGTTTAAAATGGGATATGCTGTCTTGGTGGTGTTAAACTCACTTTGATAAAAAGCAAGGCTTAAAACTTTCTCTACTGCAGCATGGATGAGTCTTGTGCCTGTTACGACTGGGCCAAGAAAGTGTGTGGAAAATCCTTTCATAGGCACGAAGCTGTAGAGTTGCATTCTTTTCATAGGTAATTTACTGTTTCATGATTATATGAGAGACAAATAGAGGGAAGTAATCAAAGTTTTAGTAAAAAACATTAACAGAGAAATCACGAAAATAATAACCATTTGAAAAATTCAGTGTAACATTGTCATCCGATCAGCTCCATGATCAGCTCCATGCTGATTGGCTGCTATCCGGAAACGTGCTGATTGCAGTTGTTCAATTCAGATGGAATAGTTGTGTCAAAGTTGAAGATAGTATTTTAGTTTGTTTGTAGATCTGTGTGTATTCACTTGTAAAAGAAAAAAAGAAACATTTGAGCATTTGTATGTACCATTACGAGAACCTAAAAACTTTTTTTGAAGAAAACCTTTTTGCCAGTATGCAAAACAGCTGTAAAACTTTATTAACCAATTCTCAAAAAAATATTTGCAGTCACAAATCCCTTTTGCACAAAAACAAACTGGTATTTAAAAAGTTATTCTGTATTTGTAGATCTTTCTAAAGATGTTCAGATTTTGCTGATGAAATACTGTTTTTGTATTATTTTACAACAGAAAAATTGTTTTGAAAAGAATAAGAAACCTTCATACTATAAAGTTAAAAAAAAAATTACTCAGTTTAGGTTGAAAAAATGCATAAAAAAATGTAAAGCGTGATATGTAAAATGTAATTTACTGCTCCTTTGAGTCTAAATATACATATCAGTGTTGCATTAGACAAGCAGTTGATAAAAATATCCAAAATGTCAAAATGCAGCACCATAGCCCACATCTAACACCTGTCAATACATTTTCCTTTTGTTCTGGTATTGTAACTATATTTTTAGAAGTGTCAGTTGTCTATCCAAAGCTACATACACACCGGGCATGTGTAGCACATTCAAGGTAACGCAGAACATGGGTGTTTGTACATGCTTTTAATATATGGTGTTTACACAGGTCTGTCGCTACCTAATGCTAGCACATGTACTCGCAGTTAGAAGAGGTTTGGTGCAAATCTCATGAATCTTGCTCCACGCTTTCTCTTTTAATGCTCTATTCCGATAAATGAAAGACTAGGTTTCATATCAATTTCCTAAAGAAGGTTGGCACTTTGTGTTTTTAAAAGGAGGCCATCCGTAAGTCACTAACAAATTTGAGTCCCTGATTTGCACAAGTTCAACTGGTTTAATTTTTAATGCATGTTCAATAATCACCTGTTTTGTTAGTAGAGCCCAAAATCAGACTTAACAACTTGCAAAGCAACATGGGAACATGAGAGTTAAAAAGCTAAAAATGAATAAATGTGACTTTTCATAACTCTGGGTAGAAACCTGTGCTACAGCTCTGTCAGTGTAATCAAGCTGTCATAAACTAAACAGAAGCATTTTCATAAAGAAAAAAATGCCTTTAATTGTGAAAAACCTCTTTATTTTTTAAATTACCATTATCCATCTATTTTCTGTAACCACTACAGCCCTTTCAGTGCCATGGGGCTGCTGGAGCCTGTTCTGGCTGCTGTTAGGCAAAGGCAGGGTAAACCCTGGACAGGTTGCCAGCGTGTTGCAGGGCACACAATCACACACCCATACATGCACACCTTTTAAAAGCATGTTGTTGGACTGTTGGAAGAAGCAGGAGTACCTGGAGAAACCCACAGATTTACAGGGGGAACATGCAAACTGCACAAGGGAAGGTCTTAGCCATTCGAACCAGCGCTTTCTCTCTGTGAGGCATGAGCACAAACCGCTGCGCCACCATGGAGCACTTTCTAATTTACATTTGAACAAGAATAAAAAGAAGTTTATCCATATCTCTCAACCAGTCCTGTTAAAAACAGACACTGAGGCCACAACCACAGCGCTGGTTTACCATTGCTGGGGTTGAATGTCAGTAAATATTTACAACTCTTTTGGTTCGATTTTAAAATAGATTGAAGTGTTGCTGTTTGGTAGAACCAAAGGCTTTTTTTTTCTTAGAAAGCAGATTTATTCAGTTTGGAATCCACTGATGTGGCACAGGGGTCATTTGTAAGTATACAGACAGTAGCAACTTGTTAAAAAAAATACATGAACATGAAGACGAGATATTCAGCTACCACACAGAGCCACATAATAAACTCTTATTTTATTATTTTATATGTAAATCAGTGACTGCAACCCAAACACAATTACTAATTTAGTTAGACATTGTTAAATACATTGTCTCCAAAAGAACATTTTCAGTGATTGAGAAATTTTTACTTGGTGCTGAGGAAATGTTTCATTATATTAACAATTTATCAGCAAAAGGCAAATTTACTGCCACTCCGCAGCAACCATGCCAAGAGAACACAGTTTTTCTTTTAGTTTTATCTAAAAGCATCAGAACAATAACTAAAAGACCACTGGGAGCGATTTTACAAAAGATCAAAAGATGACTGGAGTGGGACTTCAATTTTACAACCCAACAACAGAATCAAGAGATGAACCATTTTTCAATGTTTGGGTGAAAGCAGTTACATGTGTGTCTCGTTGAAGGATCAAAAGGAGGGACCTTGGGGCTCCTTCCTCCTTCATCATCCTGAGGCTGCTCCCTTCTTCCCCCACAGGCATCCCTTCCTTGTTAATACTCTCATCTTTGCAAACAGTTTTTCTTTTTTTCTCGTCTTTCTGTGTATCTTAGGGTTTTACAGCTACAACAGTCCTCTTCACATAAAAGACTTCTTCTCTTTATCCCCCTGTTATTGAGCTACTTCAGCCACAACATCACCCTTCTTCATGCCCATCTCTCTCCATCTGTCTCCATCCTACCAAGGAGGTTTCTAAATCTACAATTAACTCCCTGTCATTCTTTTTATTTACTTTATTGGGAGACCTTTTTCACATAATCTGTGGTCAGATAAAATTAGAACAGTACTTTGGCCTTCATAAAGGCAATGGTTTTTGTTGAATTGAAAACAGGAGCCCTGGAAAATAAATTCCTTAATTTGAAGGCACCTTAAATAAATGTGCAGATATTGCAAACGATCTTACTAAAATTACCAAAGTATAGTCTTAAAAAAAGCCTTGATTTGCAGTGTAGCTAGCAAGGAAACCAGACCCTCATCTACTGTTTCCAGTTAACCTAAATTAAAGGTGTCTACCTTATCCTGTCTGGTAGTGTGTAACAGTTTTGCCTATGATCTTCAAAAGTTAAAAGCACCCAGGGGACACTCATTACTGGCTGCTTTATGGAGCTGGTATTATGGGCAGCTAATGACTTCCTTATTTTCATGTTTAAAAAAAAAAAAAAAAAAAGGCTTTTTGACTCCCAGATTCTTGAAAAAAGAAAAGTATCAGTAACTTATGGCAGATTTTCTACATGAGCATTCTTTTTTTCTCAGGTTTCCTGTGATGTTTAAACTTTTTGTTTCACTTGTAAAAGTAAAGTAAAAATGCCAGAGTCGAAGGCTTCTTGTCTGAACGTCCCAAGACCATCCTGAATAACCCCTGACACTTTGCTGCAGCGAACATAACAAGGCGACCTATTTTTACAAGAATCTTTTGCCATAAATAAAAAGCAAATAGTGGTTTTTGCAAAGCTTGGTCTACCACAGAAATTTGTCAAAGAATGGGAACCATTTGTGGAGCATTAGTTCATTATTTCTGGAGCTGTACCAGCTTTACCAGAAAGCCTGGTTTCCTATTTTTTTGACAAGTTAATTCTTTAAGCTCTGAAAATAAATTTAGAAGAAAGTGTGATTAACTGGAGCGGATTAAGGATTCTTTTGAAGCAATAGTTCATCCAGACCCAGGCTAAATCAGGATCTAAATGGATAAGTCTTGAGTTTGCTAGTTATTTAAGCTATTAATAGAACAAGCCTGAGAATTTGGACCAAGGTCGGAGTCCTTCCCCCAGCTAAGGGAGAAAAACGAGGGGAATAGGCCTCCACCACCCCTTCCTCACAACCACCCTTAAAAATGTTGCATTTTTCACATTTTTGACCCTGTAGAAAAACCCTCACTCATGTGTGCTCTGCAGGAACGTCAACTCCTGAAGGTTTCCCTTCAGACAATTGCTGTCCTCGTGGCCTCTGTCCACATCCCTTCATATTTGTCCATCTCATGCACACATCAAAGGAATTTCAGTCTACTGTAACTAACATCTACACAGCTGAAACAGCACGTTCAGAATACTCTTCTAAAGCACATCAGGATGTTTTTTTAAACTCTTAGAAAAAATGGTGGTTATGGAAGTCAAGGAAGTGGTTATGTATATGTTCATATACATATTCATGAATGAAAATCTACAAGACATACCTCAATGTGTTCAGTTGAATAGCTGCAAGACCAGCACCTGCCACAGATGATTCCTATTGATTCCTAAAATTGAAAGGATTGATGCAGCTTACTACATTGTGTGAGAGATTATGAATTTGGTGTGAAATCTCATAAAAATTAAAAATATAAATGGGTTTTGCTAAAGACTTCATACCTTTTTCAATATATGGATGTGTATCTGTCATCTTTGAACTAATTTTAAAATGTATTAATGATTCACTCTAGTAAAAACTGTTTTCAACGTGTTCTTGTAGTATTTTTCTCATTATGGAAGATATAGGAATTTAAGACTAAAATTACATTTCTGAGTATTTCTTTATTAAAATCGTGTTGAATCAGAGGTAGATTGATAAGCTGAAAAAGCTCTCAGTTGTGACGTAGAAATTGAAATGGGCGGACCAAAGTATCACTGCACCGCTCCAATTCTGCTGCATTCACTTGCAGACAAATGGATTCATTCATTTTTCTCATCTGAGCAGGCATCTGGCTGATAACTGTACAGCTCAATAGCTCCAATATTGCTCTCCATTTTTGTTGTACCAGTAATGTTAGGTCAGGGTTATGAGGGGCTGTAAGACAGAGAGAGAGCGAACAAAGGGATGATGGTGCAGAAGTAAACCTCCGCCGATATTCTAACAGTCCCACCCACAGCTCAGAGGTGAATTTCTGATGAACACCAATCGCTCTGCTCAAACTGTTGCCTTAAAAATGGCATAACTATACTTAAAAGACCACTGGGAATGCTTCTACGACAGATCAAAATATGACTGGAGTGGGACTGGAATTACTTCTCAAATGATATCCATCAACAAAACAAAAGCAATACGTTTTTTGGAGTTCAAACTACCACACTGAATATAAATAGTTTCTTGTTTAATTATTTTTTCTATGATGTGAGGCATTGATTATTCAATCATTTAACAAATGTTTTGTAAAGCAAAATTTTTTTCAATATTTCAATTTTTTTTTTCCACCAAAACAACCATATATATTTATTATTGATATTAGGGCTGTCAACGTTACAGTGTCAATGCACATCATTAATTAAAAAAATGATCACTATAATATTTATCAACTCTAACCTGATTTTGAAAGGGTAAATCATGGAAATAAATCCTAATTTTTGACAACTGTTGCCTTTGGAAGATTTTTCAATCTTTCTTTGGGATCTTTATGCACGGGGGAGCCATGGTGCGGCCACCACGGGGCGGCTGTGGTTCAGCTGTAAGGCGGTCGACCCCTGATCGGAAGATTGCAGGTTCACTTCCTGCCTTGCCCGTCCATGTGTCGGAGGGTCCTTGGGTAAGACGCCGAACCCCACATGCCTCTGGTGAGAGGTTGGCGCCAGTGTTCGGCAGTGGAGCCGCTATCAGTGTGTGAATGTGTGTGTGACTGTGGGGCTTTCAAGGAAGGTAGAAAAGCGCTACACAAGTATATGCCATTTACTATTTTTACCATTTAAATTATTTGTGTGCATATTTATTTATAGTTAGCGTTTTTTTTTTTCTTTTTCAAAATACTTTAGGTTTTCATCACTCTGAGTGGTATTTAGTACATCACTGTTGGTTGCTTCACACAGGCTTTGTTAGCAATCTGCCCTCTCCCTCTCCTGGATAAATGGACACAGTCAACAAACACATAGACACACATCTGGAGTGCCCTGAATAACCCCGGAGACACAGAAGCGTGGATAGTTTGCACAGATTTGAATAAATAACACAGAACTGCTTATTCTACAGTCACACAGGGGCTTGGAAATCCCAATTTAACCCTAATAGGTTGAAGTCACTGGCACAGAAACACAGATTGAGTTCACTGAGGCCACAGAGATTACAACTAACCACAAAACCTCTACAACTGCAGTCGAATCAGATTAAAAGACCTTGTCTTTTGGTTACTATGTACATATTTCTAGTCTATGCTGCAGTGGTCATGTTTTCTTTAATGTTCTGCATTTTAACTGATTTTAACTTTAGCCAACTGTTTTAAAGATATTTTTATATATTAAAAAAAGGCTTTCTTTTTTTTAATTGGATGAGAAGTTTTAGCTTCTTTTACTTTGTGACAAACAGTCAACCAGACATATAGTTATTAGTAACTTTTGTTACCATGGAAATAATTATATTTGCAAAAGACCTAATTGAAAAGGTTGGATATGAAACTAATTCATACTTTGTATGTGCATTTCCTTGTTTAAAAAAAGTGGAAGAAATAGGAAAATATTATTTCACTATAGG
The DNA here is from genome assembly GCA_014656515.1 of Oryzias celebensis. Lineage (NCBI taxonomy): Eukaryota > Metazoa > Chordata > Actinopteri > Beloniformes > Adrianichthyidae > Oryzias > Oryzias celebensis. The sequence continues at coordinate 64,043,312 of BNCR01000012.1, read as the reverse complement.
TTTTAAATGACTTTTATCAACTGTTTAAGGATGTACATGCCCCCAAAACCACAAGTCATCCTATGGTCACAGTAGTTCACTGATTTAAGTATATCCCTCACATGCAACCTTCTTTTAAATTACATGTTCAGCCATGTAAGGACTTCATTTCAGAGCCAAATAATGCCCTATTTGCTAATAATACAAGATCTAACTTATGACAATCGTTGCTCAAGTGGTTTTGCACCTCTAACATTGAAACCTGAAACTGCCTCCCACCACATTAACACCTTCGATGTGCTATTTCTAAGTCTCACATTCAAAAATAACTGTAATTGAATGCAACATTTTCAGAAGTACTTTTCTTCTGAGCCATTGCAAGTAGGACCAATACTAGAATAAACACAGTTATTGATTATTTCCTAATAATATATTGGGTTTAAAATGTGTGCAATTGTGGTAATTAAAATTAGCATAGAGTGAGATGGTGATTCTGTGCAACTTTGCATCACTTGCTTTTTGTGTTTTGTTTGCTTGAAATGTTCAAATCTGGTGCAACTTTGCTCCTGCTGTGCATTTAAACTCAAAACAGATAGTGCTTGTTACTTTTTTGTTTTCTTGCAAATAAACTTCACAACATGTGGACAATAAATGAATGGGATTATTACACAATAAAGACTCCAACCACTTTTAAAGTCAAAGCGTCTCCTCTACCATAGCACTCTTGAACTTTGGTATGTCTGCATCAAGGTGTACAGATAGATTTTAAATCATCCTGCCAAAATCGAAATTATCATTATTGTTATTATTATTTTTTTCTTTTTTATAAGCTTGCCATGCATTGTGTAACTGAATATGGCTAACCTGATGACTTTAAAAAAATTCCAGTGATGACCACCTTTTACATTCTTAGAACTGTAACTTGGTAAGCTTAATCATAAAATGTGGTTGGTAATCCCTTAACCCTTATATTATTAATATATTACACAAAGGTGTTCTTTCATCTTCGCTATAACCCCTCCCCATTGCCCCCAAGAAGCTCCACCCCTGGGTTCCAGTTATATTTCCGTTCTCCAAATTTTGTTACACCACTGCTCCTTGTGTCAACAGCAGTCTAGACAAGCCTGCGCTGCAGTCGTGTGTTATTAATGTTCCACAGCAGGACAGGGTAGTTCTGCCACATCTGGAAGCACAAAAGATTCGCCAGCACAGACCTGGAGCAGCTCACAGTTGGTGGGCATGCTTTGCTCAGGCTGGCTCATGTGCATGTGCTTGTCTTTGCCATCTGCAGCATGGTACAGTATGTGTAGCAGTCATTTGCAGGTTGATGAGGAATGAAATGGGCTCTGCAGCGTGAAAAACAGCCTCTTTGTGTGTATGGCGTGTCTTTTGTTACCCTAATTGACCATGTCCTCTGAGCCAGTGTACTTTTAAAAAGGTTCTTTTGACCGAAGCTTTAGCTGCAGGATGATGTCGGTTTGATCTGTGGATGCCAGTAATGTGGTAGCAAATGTGTTTTGAGTATTGAAGCTTTCTCACCCCCTTGCATGCAGATTTCATTCCAGCTTCCCAGTAAATGTGAAGGTTTTAACCAGAGATTATTTAACCATGTGCCAAAAAAAGTGTGAATCCCATGGAAAGGGCTTAATGTTTTATAGTTTTGTAGTAGAAAATTGAGCTGAATCTGCTGAGGTGACAGCCAGCATGTATGTTCCAGTTGTCCAGAAACCTCATTGGTACTTTTGTTGAGATTCCATGAGCTTTCAAAGCTTTTTAGATGCATTTTTTGCATCAAGATTAGAGAAGCGGATTACATCCCGTAGGAGAACAGATGGAAAGAGAAGGAGGAAGGGGACAATTATGTGTAGTTTACGTTAGAGGCCTGGCCAAGCAGGCACCACCCGAGTCACCAATGCCATCTGCTGTGGTTTCAAGTCACTATGATGCAGATCTGGATGCTCTGGAATGAGAAAGAAGCACAAATATGCATGTTCTGAACAGGGTTCTTCTGCTTTGCAAAACATTTGTTAAATGATTGAATAATCAATGCCTCACATCATAGAAAAAATAATTAAACAAGAAACTATTTATATTCAGTGTGGTAGTTTGAACTCCAAAAAAAGTATTGCTTTTGTTGATAGATATCATTTGAGAAGTATTTCCAGTCCCACTCCAGTCATATTTTGATCTATTTAAAAATTGCCCCCAGTGGTCTTTTCATTATGATTATGCCTTTTTTAGCCAAAATCCAAAAGCTTGTACCGTTTACTAGGACATATTTTCTGCAGAGCAGCAGTAGTTAATCAGAATTCAACTCCAAGTTGTGGGTGGGACTCTTGCTGTAGAGTAAGCCTGCCTTCATTTCCCATCATACCTTTGTTCACACTCTCTCCTGCTAGCTTACAGCCTACAACCCCAACCTAGCACTACTGTTGTTACAAAAATTGCGAGCAATATTGGAGCTATCCAGCTGTTTTTGGTCCAGATATCAGCTCAGATGAGGAAAACTAAGAAGTACATGAAACTATTTGCTTACAATAGGATGCATCAGAATGGAGCAGAGCAGGCCCACGAGAACATTAAAAACTTGATTTTCATTGGAGAAACTCATTTCATATGAACTCTCTTTGTGTGCAGGTGTTACATGCCAAAGAGAAGAGACCTTAAACTGTTTTATTGCTGTGGCCATTACAGTTTTTGAGATTTCGGTGGATATTTTTTTTTTTTTAAATGCCTGTTGTATATGTACAAGTGACATGTGCAGGAGAACTCAAATTCTAGATCTTTCTTTAACAGCTTCACAAACAACTTCTTACTTTTGTTTTATTTTAATAATAACAAAACCAAGTATTTAAGGAGGCAGGTTTTGTTGATTGAGTCGTGTGGTTGTTTTTGTTTAAGAGAAGCAGCATAATATCAAGATATGAAAGTTTCTGCCAAATGATAAACCAGGAAACGAATTCAAAAGATTTAGGATAGAACAGAAGGAAAGAAATCTGCACCTTCTGCAGTTTTATCAATATCACTTAAATGACTAGACACCAAATTACTGTATTTCTCCAGTTGGCAGTATAAATAGTAGTAATAAAATGTACAGTTTGTGAAAACCTTGTAAAGGTTTACAGAAATGTTTTACGACTGTCATTACCAACAAAGGGTATATGAAAAAATATCGAGTTGAACTTTTGTTATTGACCAAATACTTATTTTCCACCATAATTTACAAATACATTTTAAAAGTTGTACAATGTGATTTTCAGGATTTTTTTCTCATTTTCTCTCTCGTAGTTGAGGTATGATGAAAATTACAGGTCTCTTTTAAAGTGGGAGAGCTTGCACAATTGGTGGCTGACTAAATACTTTTTTGCCCCCCTATAAATATGGCAAAACAAGAATGGCGTTTTGATGTAATGTTGACGACTAATGTTCACTTGTCAGTTCGCAAACAAATGGTTTGTAAACTTATAATTCAGCTAATTTTCCCTATGGTGAAAATATTCTAATTGGTAGGTAAAAGCTAGCACTGCAGCCTTATTAGGCCTTAGAAGACAATGTTTTTTTCAATCCACTGATGAAATAACACTTATTACAATAACACTATTTCGATCTTGCATCTGTTCCCTTTAGAGGTCACTACAGCAAGTTATGCACCTCAATCTAATCCTCTCCTCTGCATCCTTCTAGCTCACACAAACCTCCCTCATGTCCTCCTTTACTTCATTCATACACCTCCTGTTGGTCTTCATCTAGGCCCTTTCCTGGTAGTTCCAATCTCTGCATCCTTTTACCAATCACTGTTCCTCTTCTCAACATGTCAACTTCTCAATCTCCATGAACTTCTAAGATGAACTTCCTCAGCTCTGCAACCTCCAGCTCTGCCTCCTGTCTCTTTTTCAGAGCCACTGTCTTTAAACCAACAGGATGGCTGTCTGCCACAACCTTCCGTTCAATTTTGCTGACTTTTTTGTCACATATCACACCTGACGCTCTTTCCCACACTCTTCATTACTCTGGACTCATGGTATCTTAACTACAATAAAAAAATAAAAAAAAAACAAGTAATCGGCTTTTACAGTGCAGAAAGCCCAGTCTTTGTAATTTATTTGACTGAATCTGTTCTGGACACAATGCAGCTCTTTTTGTTTTTAACAGATTTGTGGCTCTAACTTCAGACATCAGTCATATTGTGATAAGGCTCAGCAGGAGCCAAAAATCACAGCATGTGGTTTTGTGTCCGTGTAACGTAGGAGCTCGACTGACTGACTGGAATTCAGCGTAGCAGCAGCAGGGCCACACAACAACCCTTTAAACCCAGATGAAATGGGTGAAACCACCCAGCAGATGTTGTTAGACTGCTCTAAAGGTGTTTTTCTCTCTTCGGTTCGACAGAAACAGCCCAGTTCGAATACATTTTCCTTCCCCGGTTTTCTACACTGGGCTCCAATCGTGCAGTTTGATCTGAAGTTTCTTGGCGATTCAGCACCATTTTGCTCAGTCCCTGGTTCTCATTTTGAATAATGACTGAAAATAAATAGAACGGCTTGTTAAAATGTTATGCTCTTGAATAGAAGTAGTGGAATAGGGTGCAATTACTAAATTCAGGGGAAAACAGGGTTTCGGTTGTTTCTTTTTAAACCGCATGTTCACCTTTGTGTGCCTGTTTGTGATGTAGTTCTGACCTACTGAGGTGTTGCTTACAAAGCTGAAAAAATACCCCTAAGTCTGCAAAAAAGGTCATAAGGCCATGATTGCACATATTATGCAGTGATTGCTCTGATTCTGTGTGGTGTTTTGTCAAGTGTTTGCTGGACAGATTTTCAGTCACCTGGAAATCACACTCCCTGCAGGCTATTGTGAGTTTGTCAGGGTAACTGTACATGAAGGCTTGATAAGCTGCGGGTGACCACGTCTGATCTTAATGAAAAAATTGCAGATTTTGAGCCCTTCCTAAACTTATGTAAACCTTCACAAGTGTGCTAACTGCAGATTATGATCCCATTCAAATAAGCCAAACAATAGCATTCCTCAGTTGTAATCTGGGAATACCTTTCTTTTTCCTTAAGTTGTGCAGTGGAAACACCCCCCACACTTTTATAAAGATCTGCATGGGTTCTTTGGTACCTTTTTAGAGGGGCGAGTTGGAAAAAACTTAAGTTTGTTTCCAACAGGAATCTCTTTCCATCAGATAAAGATCCTTAATTGAATTGGGGAGGAAGTGTAGGAAGTGCGAGTTCAGCAATTCCAGCGTCTCCCAGTTCCTCACTATTGTGTAACAATATGCTCCAGCAGACATGGTAGTGTTTGCTTCAGAGGCCTCCCGCTTGGCAAGGTTCACTCAGTTTCTCAGAAAATATATTGATAGTTGAATTATGCTTTTAATAAATGTGTTGCAACTTGTGTTACTCAATATTTCCTGCCTCTTATTGACAGCAGGGGTTGTATTGGTTTGTTCTGGATTTTTCTGTGCAGGAAGCTTTTTAGTTAAAGTTTGCACAGGACTTGCAAACTCAGGTTTTTAAAAAATCCTAGGGTTATCAATCAAGATATCTGAACTATACCAAGTCTTAATCTGATATTGAGTTTTCTAAAAGTTTTTTTTCTTTACTCTTAGTCCATTTTAATGATTTGTATTTGTTCATTTAAAGTGAAACAAACATTTTAGAAGGTGTTTGCTCTGTAATTATTTTTGTCTTGTCTTGGGGATGTTCGCTTCAACTATGAATCCAGGAAGTCATCTTATTTGATTTTTAAACTATTTTTGTATAATAATGCGAAAAAAGTATTTTGTTTCATAACAAAAATTCACCTCAAGTCTTTGTAATGCAACCCTGGTCATCGATGTACAGAAGTACTGGTTTGGTCCAATCTTCCATGCAGATCTTCTCAAGAGTTGGGATGTTTTGGGGCTGTTGTTGGGCACACAGATTCTCCACTCTCTCCACAGATCCTCTTTTGAATTCAGGTTCACAGACTGGCTAAGCCTCTCCAGAACCTTGAAATGCTTTTTACATAAATGTTCATAGCTTTTTACTGTGTTTTGGTGGGTGGTGCATTTGGGAGCATTTTTACACTTGAATATCCAGCCATGTTTCATTCTCAGTGCTGTCACTGATGAAAGATTTGTGTCCAGAATCTCATCATACATGGCTCCAGTCATTCTTTCCCTAATACGGCCCAGTCGTCCTGTCCCCTTTGCAGAAAAGCAGCCCCCAAAGCATGATGTTTACCACCGTCTTGCTTCACAGGGGTGGTGTTCTTCAGATGCAACTCAGCGTCCTAGTCCAAATATGACGAGTGGCGTTTGTACCAAAGAGCTCAATTTTGGTCTGATATTCCTCTTGATCATCCAGATGGCTTTTGGCTAAAATTTACATGGGCCTTGCTTGATATATGCTGGTTTAAGCAGGGAGACCATTGAAACAAATACAGGATTTAAATCTATTACGACCTAGTGTGTTACTGATAGTAATCGTTCTTACTGTGGTCCCAGCTCTCTTCAGTTCATTGGTCAATTACCCCAAGTAGTTTTGAGTTGTTTTGTCACCATTCAAGATCATTTGTGAGATGTTGCATGGAGCTCCAGATGCAGGGAGATTTTCAGTGATCTTGTATTTATTCAATTTTCCAATAATTGCTCCAACGGTTGATCTTTTCTCACCAAGCTGGTTGCTTTATTGTAGATTAGCTCATCCCAGTCTTGTTCAGGTGTACGATCTTGTCCCTGGCGTCCTTAAGCAGCTCTTTGGTCATGGTGGAGACAATGTAGTCCGTCTGTTTTAGGTTGTGGACAGGTGCCTTTTATACAGATAACCAGTTCAAACAGGAGGCATAACTACAGGTAAAGTGGAGGAGAGAAAAGCTTCTTAAAGAAGTAGTAACAGGTCTGTGAGAGACAGAATTTTTGCTAGTTTGTTGGAGTTAAATACTTATTAAAAAGTATTTAAAAATCATACAACATGATTTCCTGTCTTGTTTTTCCACATTCTGTCTCTCACAGCTAAAGTGAATCCATGATGAACATTACAGATCTCTCATCTTTTCTCTGAACTTGCAGAATTAGCAGTTGACAAATACTTCTTACTGTAGCTGTATATAATAACTTCATAAATAATTCTAATTTGTAGAACATAGTGTAATCTGTAGAGATAACATTTATAATATTTAAAGTAAACATAAACTAAATGCATTCATCTAACCAACTATACCTTGGTGTGACTAGTTGCTCTTCTTCCTCTCTTTAGCTCACAAACACATCCTATTTAGTCTTTTTAAATGTTGAAATGTTGCTTTACTGTAGTTTTGAAACCATTTTATGGTTTAGCATGCAGGACTTATGGAAAATATAATGAAAACGGCTTAGGAAAATGTAAATATCTGCCTTTCTAGGTTTTTTATTTTGTCATTTATTGTTTTTCAAATTATTCTGCCTTGCATTGGTGCATTTTTGTCCTTTTCCAAAAGTGGCTTCAACAGTTGCTCACAACTTCAGAATCACAAGCCTTTTATTTTTTATTCATTTTTATTTTATTCACATTTTAATTTCAAATGAATTACCAAACCCTTTCCAATTCCTTTGAGATGAATCAGCGTGATACATCTTTGAAAGAGGGCTTTGGCCCTCTTAAGCTTGTTTGTGCGTAAAAGTGTGCCTGAGATTAAATAATGTTTACAGTATATTGACCACCATTCTCACTATAGAAACAGATGCACACATTTCTCTGATGATGGAGGACATGTATAAAGGAAATTAAACTTAAAACTGCATTTCTGAGCATTTCTTTTTTTTTCAAATCAATGTGAAAACTGCCACAGGCTCCCCGCTACGCCCCATTCAAATGCACCCACTTGAAGACGACTAGATCCGTGTACGTCTTTACCAGTCTTAGCTGGCATCTGGCTCAAAACTGCACAGCTTGATAGCTCCAATATTGCGCGCCATTTTTGTTGTAACCGTAATGTAAGGCTGGGGTTGCGAAATGCTGTAAGCTAGAGGCAGAGCGTATAAATGGAGATCTCTTAGCATCGAGGGGGTTGCTCTGCACCAACTGTCCCGCCAACAGCTAAGAGGCAAAATTCAAATGAACTATTGCTGCTATGTCGTACAAAGCAACACCATTTTTTTGTTTGGTTTTTATTTTTGGTTTTTGGTTTTTTTGCTAAAAATGGCACAACCATTGTTAAAATACATCTAGAAATGTTTTTAAAATAACTCAAAAGATGATCATAGTGGAACTCCAATGCAGCGGTCACTACATCATTTTATTGTCTTGTTTCTGCCAGAAGGGTATTTGTCTTCAAAATGATCTTAAAAACAAGAGCATGAAATTTATCACAACAAAAACACTAATGTTTATCCATTCTCAAGACCGGACTGTCATGAAGCTGCTGTCCTCATTTGCATGCATGCTGACCACTCTGGAGAAATGGGGTGGAGCTCCTGAATAAAATCACTCAGACTGAGTTTGAAGCTATTTTTTAAAAAAAAAACCTCTTCAGACAAAATGTGAGGTGTGGAGCAAATATTTTTGTTTTTCTTCTGACTGCCTTGGTGACTGTAAGGAGTCTTTTCACTGGTTGTTGGATCCTGCTGGGGGGTAGAACTAAAGAACCTTTGTTTACACCAAAGGGAGAACATGGCAACATGTTTGGAGACGAACGGTGAGGCAGAGGTGAAGCTGTTTTTGTCCTCGACGTTGCTGTGAAGTAAATTGATTGTGATTGTGTCTTGGCTCATTCTGAGGCGCAGCAGGTTTCCCTGGTGTACTCATAATGAACTTTGAGCCACACTCACTCTCTAGCATTCAAATTATTGTGTTTTGTGCCGGTTTTATCCATCATGAAAACACAGTTGGTTTGATTAAATAAGGTGTTGGTTTGCTTTAGGTGTTATGAGTAAAGCTCTGTAAGAACGTTCTTACTCCTTTCTTTACCAGTAAACTGTACATTAATCATGTTGAGCTGAGAAAGTGTTTTCATAGAGCTTCATTCATGTGTGCCTGTGTGGCGCCCGTTGCACTGAGCCATCTTCACTCAGAGGACTGTCACATTTACACAAACAAATCCAGCATTTACACAGATCCCTTTACCTCATGCTAAGGTGAAACCTTCATGGCCTTCAGAGTTCACCTTTTAAAGGAAAAAAAACCTGCTTGTCAAGAAACAAACAAAAAACAGAGCATTTCATCACTTTGTTAATAAAATAACACTTACGTTGTAATTTATTCACTCTCCCACACAGTGTAACGTTTTTCAGAAAAGTCAACTTTGCTGCCAAAGCTAAAGTGATTTACCGTTTGGTGAATAATGGCATGGCTCCACTAGGTAATGAATGTATATGAGCCATAAACTGCTCTGTCATCTGTGTTTCCTTCCAAAGTGAAATGTTCTTTCATTATAAATGGTCAATAACATTATGTCGTATAGTTTCTCCGTGACTTATGGCTCCATTTTTTGTGCATTTCCCATGTAGCACAGGGTGCATTTGAAGAGGGCTTCCCCCTGAGTGCTGTGTTCAGAGCAACAAATCATCATCCATCAGCACTGTGTCAGCCAGGTCCACTGCAGCAGTCCAACAGTAACAAAGCAGTAGTATCAAACCCGCAGCATTTCTCTAGTTCAGCTGGGTTTCATGTCATTCATCTGTTTCTCAGGAACATATGGGTTCGCCATTAACAGTTCAGTCCCACCATAAGGTATGCCTGACAGCTCTTTGCTGGACTTGAGGATATTTTTCTTATAATGCCCTCCTTGATCATCTGTAACAACAAAGAGAACAGTTTCTCTAACTTGTATTGGAGCAGCTCATTACTTTACACCAGGCTGCCTATTAAATTTGATTAAAGTTGTTAGATCGTTTTCTCTGGATTGTATACAAAACAAACAGCACTTGGGTTAAACTCTTCTTTTCGGTCCACTTTTCTCATTTTGCTTGACAAACAGAACGTTCCGGGGCTAGCATGTCCTTTGCAGTCAGTGAAAGTGGCCATTTGAAGGCATCACTTCATGATCAATGCATGAACTCTACAGGAAATTCCTAACAAGCTGCTGCTAAAGACAGATATGTCACTGCCAAAGGCTTAATGTGCCTCCATTCATTTTCTCTGTCGCATTGCTTCTGTTATGCAGAAAACAAATGTGATTGCATGGTCACTTTTACATGTGAAAAGGTCTTAAAAGCATTTTTGAGTAATGGAAGGAAATCTTTAAACAATGGTAAATCATGTGAGGAAGTCTTTAAAGCCAAATGAGCTTCATTGAACTTAGTTTATATAAAGTGAGTGCTGAGGCTGCAGCGTTTTACAAGCATTCCCCTGCAACAGGAGCACATTGTTGAAAATGAACTAACCCTTTGCTTGTTGCAAAACTAATAAGTTCAGACCTGCATGTTTTTACATGGAACTGGGGTTAAGTGGATGTTGATCTGTTTGAATTTTTTTCTGGTTTAGAAAAACATTTTATTTTCATGTTCGTTTTCTGTGTTCTGTGTGTGGTTCACCAGAAATGAGAGTAGGTCATAATGTTTGATGTTGGCAGTTTATGGTCTCAAGAATGGAAGGGATCATTATTTTCTTTTTTATTCTCTAATTTTTAGGGATTTACCCATTTCCAAGTCTTTTCTTCTCTTTGCCATGTTGGTTTTTAATGTTATTTTGTGTCTGCAATACCTACATTTGTATATTTTGTTTTTGTTCTGAGTTTATTTCTTACTTTGATGTTAAAGAGCAGCTTTGTTTCATGGATTCAGCCTAAAAGGGGCGTGTCCGGTGTTCAGTTTGGTGTTTGGTCGGGCCTGGTCAATGCTTCTGATCACTTCCCCTAGGCGCTGAGTGGCTCAGTGGGGTTGAAGGACACTGTGTCCTTTGGGATGGACATATAAATACTGGAGCCTCTGGTGTGAGGCATTTTGTTTCCACAGAGGCAACACAACAGCATTTTACTGGTTAAAGACAACAGGTGAGGCTCTGGACGACTAGAGGTGAGGCTCTGCATTTAGGAAAGGGTAAATGGAGTGTAGGATATTTTCTGAGGATGAACCAGTTTCTATTTTGTTTTGTTTTTTTTGTGACAGCTCTGAAGATTATTTGACAGTGCATCCGATCTTTTCTACTTTGTAATTTTTTTAGCATCATGCTTAAGAGAACATTTCTAAATGCAGTTTCTAGGGTTGCCTAAACTGTGTAGTTACTCATGTAGGCCACAGAGGCCTGTGTTCTGCATTGATCTCAGTTATTTGATTGTAGAGCATTAAAGAAGGTCAGTGTCTCTAGTTCTTTGCCATCCTTTAAATGTAGTAAAATGAAAGTGCTGAGTACACAGCTCTGAATATATATATATATATATATATATATATATATATATATATATGTGTATATATATATGTGTATATATATATATATATATGTATATATATGTGTGTGTGTGTAACTTTCCACAAAAAGGCTAGTCCAACTTGTTTAGTGGGTTAAGAAAATGGTTGGATGGATGTTTGTTTCTTTTGGCTGAAAAACAGACGGTGAGGTCTTTGCATCACTAAGATGCTGCACTCTGATTTGGGCACAGTGGGTTTGAGGCTGTAAAGAATGTAAAGGGTATTTCAGAAAAATCTGGAATCATTTGTTCTCAAAATCAAACTCATTCGTCTTTATCATTTTCCTTTACTTAAACCAAATCAATGCTTCCATATGCTCGGAATTCATACCATTTGTTTGGTCTGTTGTGTTTCTCTGCATTTCTTTAATATTTTCTTCTTCATCCTCCTCTTTGTCGTCCTGTGTCATCTTTGAACACATCTCATTACTCTGCTTATACCTGTTGAACTTCACCCAACTCCCTGTTCTGTGTGTCACCTTCTCATCTGTGCTTCCTAACTGAAGTTTTCAGAGAGGAATATATCAGCATCTTTAATGGAGGACAGGGAGCATGACCCTCAGTCTTCATCAGATGAGCACGACTCCTGCTCAGCCTCCCCTAATCAGGCCAGGCACCCTGATGGACAGGTATCAGTGTCGCCCACCCATATTAGTCTCCTTTACTCTTTATAGATTTATTAAAATATGTTCTATTTAAAAATGAGCATTTATTAATTTAACTTAAAGGAAAAATGTATGTTTTATCTACTAGGAACCTTTCGAATGTTAAACAGGAAAAGCTGGATACATCCAAATGAACAGCCAGAAAAGCTACATCTGTGATGGTTGTTTGTTTTTTAATATCAAATAAAGGTAAAATTAGGTATAAAAACCATTTGTACTGCACGTGAAGGCTGCAGCATCACCATTAAAACTAATTCAATAGGAGCTAAGTCAGCATCTCAATTTACCGGCTCATACCTGATGCTTGTGCTCACATCTAAATCTATCAGCCTCTAACAATGGCCATGATACAGATGAGTTTTCTCTCATATGAAGCAAAATTTCTTTGAGGATTTACCAAAATGTGAAATGAGTGTTACTTATTTCTGCTGTCCATGTCCATGCTCTGCTGTCCATACAACAGATAATGGTTAATTCTTATGTCTGTCAAAATGCAGTAACTGCATCCCCTCTTCATTTTTCATTTCCTCTGTCTCGTTCACATGTGTCTTCCTTTGCTCCTCATTCATCCACCCCCTTGATATTAGTTTTTCCAGCATTCAAGCCATTCAGATGATTCAGAAGTGGAGAACATAATGCAGGAGCCTGAGCAGCAGCATCAGGATCATGGAGGTCATGAGGCTGATAGGGAGAATGAAGGCCAAGACAGTCCACACACCCCGTCTTACCTACGGCCCCCGGTGGCGGGTAGGGCACAGTCAGACTCAGGTTCAGAGCCCAGCTTGACACAGAGCAAATGTGTGGAGTTTGACTTGCCGTCACCAGTCAGTCCCTCCAGACCCAAGAGCCCCTGGTCTCTGTTTGACCCGTACAACAATAATGAGGTAATTCAAAGTAGGACAGAGATGGTCGACACATTCTAGGCCTGCTCGTGTGCTTTAATGTGTTCTTATAACTAACAGGAGAACCTTGGGAAGGTCTGTTTTGTTAGGAAAAAAAATCTTTACGGCTTTCGGTAGAGAAACTTAATGAAAATACTGTGGTTTTGTCGCATTGTGTTGCTGGCTTTGTTTCAGTGTTAAAGTGTTACGCGGTTCACACTCTGCAACCACAATCCCCCCCTTACACCGGCTCCTTTTCATTTGCGTTTCTTTTAGGACCAGGATAAAGAATATGTGGGCTTTGCAACTCTGCCAAACCAGGTGCACCGCAAATCCGTCAAGAAAGGATTTGACTTCACACTGATGGTGGCAGGTAAATCCTGGTTTGGTTTCGGCAGATGTTTGATCCAAGGCCCAGGTCTGCTTGAAGGAGATAATCCCCACCAGGTCAGCAGAGTTATTGTTCTTCTGTTTGCTGTTGTTTGAAGGTGAGTCGGGCCTGGGAAAGTCTACTCTGGTCAACAGCCTGTTTCTCACTGATCTATATAAAGATAGGAAGCTGCTCAATGCTGAAGGTGAGGAGAGCACAGATTCTTACTATGTTTGTTTTGGCACGCCAGGGGCTTGAAATTAGAGTTTCCTTCTATCTACTTTCTAGAGCGAATTACACAAACGGTGGAAATCACCAAACATACAGTGGATATAGAGGAGAAAGGAGTCAAACTTAAGCTCACGATCGTGGACACCCCTGGGTTTGGTGATGCTCTGAACAACACTGAATGGTATGTGTCAAACCTTCCACCTTAAGAAGCTGTCAAGTCTACTCTGTGCTTGAGGAAACTAAAACCAGAGCTGTGGTGGAGTTGGAGTAGAAAGGCATTAGAAGCAGAGGCATAACCGTTTATTTCACAGATTGTTTTTTCTCACATCTAAATACTGTTCACATCATTTAAAAAAATGTTTTCATGGATTATATATTTTAGAGGTTCAGTTTATTTTACTGCTCACCAGCTGAGCTCTTGTATGGTTTCGTGCCTCAGACGCTAACTGTCCCTGCCTGTTTTGCCCCAGTTGGAAGTCAGTGGCTGACTACATTGACCAGCAGTTTGAGCAATACTTCAGGGACGAGAGTGGACTCAACCGCAAGAACATCCAGGACAACCGCGTTCACTGCTGCCTCTACTTTATTTCACCCTTTGGCCATGGGTACGTCAAAGCTGCAGTCTTCCTCTAGGGATTAGTTACGCTGCACGCTGCTCTGTATACAAAGCATAGATGCTGTTAGCCTGAAAAGCATGACTTTAATTTGAAAATCTTAAGTCTCATCATGAGGGTAAATGTATATGTGTGCACAGTACTGTTTCACACTGCTGTCTGTGTTTGTCTCTCACAAACATAGCAATAAAAGAGTAGGACTCGACGTGTTATTCAGTCTCTATCTGTTGTGGGTCACACATAAGCATCACTGCAGTGCATTTTTAAATGTCAGAGATAGACAAATGACTCCCTCTAGTGGTGTGCTGGAGTCATGACCATACATCTGCTGTCTTTCCCTGACGTATTTTTTACCAAAACCAAAAGCTTAGTCCTTAATGAAAGTCGTGTGAAAATATCTCCTTCCAGCCTTCGACCTCTTGACGTGGAATTTATGAAAGCTCTGCACGAGAAGGTCAACATCGTCCCGGTGTTGGCTAAAGCTGACACATTAACTCCGAACGAGGTCAAGAAAAAGAAAATAAAGGTATGATGTTGAAAATGTGGATACTTTTGATCTGTGATTATTACAGGGATAATACCCAAGAGCTTGAAAGAAATCTCAGTCATTTCTTCACTCATCTTTTCACACAGATCAGAGAGGAGATTGAGCAGTATGGAATCAAGATATATCAATTCCCCGACTGTGACTCTGATGAAGACGAGGAGTTCAAGCAACAAGACCTCGAGTTGAAGGTGTGCATTAGACTGTCACATCTAGTTCTGCGTACGACGTGCTTTAAGAGAACATTTGCCCTTTGGGGAAACAGCAACAGTAAAGTATTGTAAAGTCAACTTTTGTTTTGGATTTTTCTAAAAGCAGAATTTGATTCAAAATCAGCAGCCCAAAACTGTAATCATAAGTGCATCTATTTACCTTTTTTGGATAAAAAAAACGGATGAATGACTTGAACAAATGAGTCATGCCTAACTAGCTGGCCATGTAGATGGGAGGGGCCATTTCTGACTCAGCACATCTGTTTTGCTCCTGTCACTGGGTAGCTTCTGGTAAAAGCTGTGCAGAGAGGAGAGTCTGAAGCTCTAGAGTTTTCATCATCTGGATTAAAAACTAAATTCTATGCCAAAATCTGCTGTACATTTACCCATTTGTTGAACACAAGATGAGAAAAACTGAAGAGCAAGAAGAATACAAAGAGGCCAGCTGAGCACAAAGACACTGCAGGACTCATTGCTGCATCGGTCCAGTATTAAACTTCGAGTTTTCTACAACTTTTTTCTGCTCCGCAATTTTACACATCACTCTAACGTTCTGGTTCTTCTGTTCTGGCTTGAAGGAAAGCATTCCATTTGCAGTAATCGGTAGCAACACCGTGGTGGAGGCCAAAGGGAAAAGAGTGCGAGGCCGTCTCTACCCATGGGGCATTGTTGAAGGTAGTTAACCAGTAACTTCATTTACAGGATCGGGTCATTGTTTGTTACAGACATGTCATGGTCAAAACACAAGTGGGTTTAGCTTTAAACTTCTTCTTGTGTACAGCTGACTGTTTCTTTGTTGGTTGCAGTTGAGAATCCGGCACACTGTGACTTTGTGAAACTAAGGAACATGCTTGTTCGCACACACATGCAAGACCTCAAAGATGTGACCCGAGAGACTCACTATGAAAACTACAGAGCCCAGTGCATCCAGAGCATGACCCGCATGGTCGTTAAGGAGCGCAACCGCAAGTATGCACACACTGAAAGCCCAGACGTTTCTTTTCAATGTCGCAATGGAAATATAAACAAATGCTGTTGAAATGATTCTCCTGAAATGAGACTTTTGTTTTCTATGTGATGCCGATGTGTTTTTTCTCACACCTGTGTGCAGCAAGCTAACCAGAGAGAGTGGCACCGACTTCCCCATACCCATGGTGCCTACGGTGGCGGAGAGCGAAACAGAAAAGCTCATCCGAGAGAAAGACGAGGAGGTACAGCACACCGACCACGAACCGGAGTCGCATCATGACCAAGAGCATGTGGCTCCTTACAACTCTGAGCACTCTGAGCCTGACCAGGAAACACACTGACCAGAAAAACGCTGAGAGATTTTGTTCACCTATAAGCCCTTTCTCATGTCCAGCTAGATTTTTATTTTAACCTTCCAACAGAAAATGATGTCACCGTGCATTTCACAATTGTTTTATTCCCTAAACCATAAGCATTTATTAATTTTGTAATTTTAAGGTACAAGGAAAAAGGCAAAACAGTATTCCAGGGAATCAAGTTTTAGTGAAAAGTTTAAAAATTTAGAACTGCAATAACAACTTTTATTTTTTATAGAAAGTCTTTATAATAGTTTTCCAACTAAGAATAGTGACAGTTTATTGAAGGATATGATTTTTACTGTACCTAAAACATGTAAATAAACAAACCAAAAATGAGGGTTTTTTTGTTTTTTGATTTTTAGCCTAAAAGGGAAATTTTAAGATAATCATTTAAAAGTTACTTGTGAAAAGCTGAAAACAAGAGTTTTGTTGTTCTTGACATACAAGGGTTGGACAAAATTATAGGAACACTATACTTTCTAATGCTCCAATCCACACTGCCTATACCATTAAATTGAGTATGATGAGCAGGAAACTTAGCTGCAACACATGGAATGGCCCCCTCAATCTCCGGATCTCAGTATCATTGAGCATTTGTGGTGTATACTTGAGCGACAACTCAGGAATCTCTGTTTGGAGGAGCTGGAACTGGTTTTGATGGAAGAGTGACTGAAAATTCCGATGGAAGAAGCCAAGAAGCTTTGATTCCATTCCGAGAAGTATTGAAGGCTAAAAGGGGTCCAACTCCAAATTAAGAAAAGTTTCTCCAAATTTAACAAGTGTTACAATTATTTTGTCCAACCCATGTAGCTCTATTCTAAACTGTGAAAAACTAACAGTATTTATAAAATATTAATGTTATTAGCTAACTTTAGAGCTTTTGGGTTTTTTTGAAGAAAAGCTATGATATTTTTTTTGTTCTCTGAGAAGTCTTTATAAATAATGTAATTACAGTTATTTAGCTATTTTCAAAATATAAAATATTTTTCCAAAATTTAGATTTTTTTTGGGTGATTTTACTAGTGTTGTGAAAGTCCAGCACGGCCCTGATGTTAAAGTCAAATGCATATAAATCTGTACAGTTCCATCCCTTCTCCCTTTACAAATCCTGCAAGAATCTCTTCATTTCAATAAATAAACTTTGTTTTCCTCATTTGTTCATTACATTTTCTTTTTTAACTCAACATCTTATCCTGCAAGAGATTACAGCCTATCTGCTTTTTAAAGCAAATAAATGATTTCAAGACATATTTTTTACATAAAGCATACATCTCCTATTGGACACATAAATGTGTGTTTTTTTTTAATTGGCATAATTCAGGAGAAATCAAATGAACCAAACTGAGTTTGACCTTTGTCATGAGTCATCCTGCAGCTCAGCTAAAGAGGTGCTGCTTTCCTCCAGCTCAGATCACATGACCGATCACATGATCCATGAATGGTTATCGACCTGTGCAATCGGGTGTAGAGAGCAGAGCTGGATAAAGCTGCTCAGCTAGTCGACAGACGGCTGTAAAAACCACATCTCTAACATCTTCTCCGTCTCTCCTCACAGCTGCGGCGAATGCAGGAGATGCTGCAAAGGATCCAAGACCATTTGATCACTCAGACGGACGGCCATTAATAACATCAATAAAAGGGGAGCACCCTGGACTCTCTTCCACTCCAAATTGTATCCAAACACACAGCGCGGCGTCTCACCCACAGAAGATTACATATAGACGGGAAAGAGGAGGAGCTAAGTTGTCATCCCTTTTATTTTCTTTGGAACTTTTTACATTTGTGTCTAAAAAAAAACACCTGATCTGCGCTTCTATCTGATTCATGAATCAACATTTTTATATAACCACACGATCACACGCTTGTTTGGCGATCTGTTTATTTTGAAAGCACATTTGTAATCTGTTTATTTCTTAATAGACCGATTTGTAAATATGGTATTGAAATGTCTTTATCGCATTCATAAACTATTATTTTTATACTCCAAATTTGATTCAAAGGTGATGCAGATGTACACTTTATTTCCCTCTTTTAGAGCTGAATTTACATTGTCTTTGTGTACAATTAAATTAGTCAGCCTCCTTTGAATAACTGACTCTGGACTTTATGGAGGTTTTTGGCTGTTGTGGTTGTTGGTTGGAGTTCACTCTTACCAGTAATGCTTTCTCCTTGTAATGTCATCGTGCTTAAGGACAAATCTATTAAAAAAAAGGTAGATTTCTTTCAGGACCAGAACCAGAATTTATGAAAGATCTGCATAGCATGGGCTTCCAGAAGAGATGATTTATTTATTTTTACAAAACCCTGAAAGTAAAAGCCAGACTTTAAAGACCAGTTAGCAGTCTGTTTATTTGGGGGTTCATTTTCTGTTTTTATTTCAAAAAACTTTTCCCTTTGGGGGTTTTATTTCTTTTTACCTACATATTCTCCAAAATGAAGAGGATTTATTGTTTTAGAGAAGAATTCCAATCTCCTTTTCTGAAAATAATTTTCTTGCCAGTTACTTTTATTGTAATGACTTGTGTAGCTTTTGTTTAAGAAGAAAACTTTCTTTATGCTTTTATTTGTAAGTCAGGCAATACTTCTGTCTGAACTTGTTTTACTTTGTTTTTTTTGGTATTCTATATTTTTAAAATATTTATGTAACAAAATTTAAAGGAAGTGGTGTGGAACAGGACAGCATGTAAAAACTCTAACATTATAATAAAACGGAAATAAAATCTTCATGGATTAAAAGAACATCTATGTCAAAGGAAGAACCTTCTTTCAATAGAGGTGGAGGTTTGAGCTACATTATATCCATCCTGTTTTAACTAGGGTCCCATTCACACCTCACACACCAACAACTAACCAGTGACCGCCCCCAGCTCGGAGCCTTAGAAGGACCCCCACCAAGTAACGAGACTTACGCTGATTGTTCTGATGAACTGTGGACTTGTCTCACATCACATGTTTTGTCACCTTTTAGTAATCGGCTCATGAACATTTAAATGGTGTAAACTTACATAGCGCTTGACTACCTCCTTAAAAGACTCAAAGTGCTTTACAGACACAAAATGTGTCCTTAATTGATGGTCTGGACTGAATTCATTTATAATCTGGAATGATTTGGATTATATTAATTCATTTTTTAAAGCTAATTTAATTAGTTTTTGCCTTTTAAGTAGCATTTTATAAATAAAACCTTGTGTTCATTTTTTCTTGTTTGTTACAGACACTAATTAGAATCGAAAATAAAGGTTAAACCACAAAATTATATTAGTCTTTTTAGTGGCACATTGTTCTTTTTTGCAATACTGTACTCAAAGAAAAAAGACAGTTGAACATGTGCAAACATAAAACAATTTATTAGGTATATTTTCAATAGATTTTAAATTTGAAATATTCTTCCAATCTCTTTAGATGATACTGTTATATCTATATGCAGCCCAGCATTTACAGGCTATATACACCTTGAACTTTCTCCATAGGGAAAACACACAAGTAAACTGTTACTTCTTCAAGTATATTTATCCCTGTTTGACTTTTAAACATTAGTTTTGCTGCAATAGTTTGAAAATGCAACGTCCCACAATCATTTGCACAAAATCTGAAAGTGGGAGGGGAACAAAAAGGTTTCCACGAGAAACAAACAAAAAAAAATCCCTGCTTCAATATTGCATTAAAACAAAATATTAAAATTTAAGGGCTGAATACAATCTGAAGTAGCTGAGTTTCAAATCATTAAGGGAAGAAGTCTCTTATGTTACCTCTTCTGACACAGCACTATACATGGTCCCAAATGGGGGGGGTTAACATTTACATGAAACATTATTATTCAGAAACAAGCAACAGTAAATTTTAAAATACAAAATCTCTTAAATGTTACATACTATAATAATGTAATCACGTTTTTTTAAAGAGGGTTCATCTTGTGTGGAGTGCTCTGCTCCAAATCCTTTCAAAGATCAGTACATTCAGACTCTTTCAGGAGAGCACAGCGTACTGCTGTCCGGGTAAGTGCTATGTTACCTGTAAGGAGACAGCAGAAAATGTTCACAGTGCTAGCTTTGATAAAGGATGCTCTTAAAGTTAAACATGAACTGTTAAGTCTCTTTGCACCAGTCCCTCCCCTCCCCTTAGATCCTTCAAAAACCTTTGCCACAGTCCAACGCGTGATCGACCAGACCCAGTGCTTCCAGGTCGAGTTGAAGATGGCGCAAAATGAACACCACCACAGCATGCATTCACTGCATGCAGACACACCATACTATCATCTGCCAAGAAATCTACTTTACTAAACTTTATGGACCTCTGGATGTAAACACAGGACTTCGCTCGTAGAACAGTGGTGAGCAAACTATGGCCAGGGGCTTCAACTATTGATTCTGTCCTGCCAAACTGGAATACATGATGTTGATAATCTTTCTTTTTGTTTTATTTTCCCTGTAAATTCTAGAGTCAACCTATAGACCTTTACTTTGCATTGCTGAGGTGTTGAAAGAGTTGGGTTTTTTTTGACGTTCATGAGTGTTTTGAGAGTCGGACAGTCATTTTTCCAACACCACGTGAACGCAGCATTTCTCCAAGTTTGTGTTTTTCCCTGAAGGACATCAGTCCATTGATGCAATTGACTATAAAACAAGGACCAAAGCCACGGTTTTGAAATAAAAACTGTTTAAAACTAGATGCACATTTTCATCCAGAATTCATCGTATTTCTGTCTCTGAAGAATTGGATTACCAAAACCCCTCACCCATCTGCTCTTGGTCCAGCCCTCCTGTTAAATTTTAGAAACTTTTGTGGCCCACGAGTCAAAAAGTTAGCCCACCCCAGCTGCAGAGTCTACAAGTTTATAGTCCATGAATGAAAATAGATCTTATTTGGTAAAATGATTTAAACCTAAGTAGCAGCTGTGTAAAAATGACTGCATTCTGCTCGTCTTCACAAGTTTAAAAGAACAAATATTAATATAGCCTTGATTGTCATAGACCAAAACCAGACAAAGCTGCACATGATTTTTTTCTGTGTTTTCTATCCATCAGTGTTTCTTTATCGTGAGGAGCCGCTTCAGGCAGAAGAGGGAGCTGTTGCAGTGTGCACAGAACCCTGATGACCGCCGCTCCCAGGCAGAGGTGGAGTTCGCTCCGTGGTTTAACTCCAGCCTGCAGCATGTGCTGCTGCTGGAGAGGAGGAGCTCCACTAAATCACATTCTCAGTGTGCTGGAGGTCCAGCTCTCCTAAAACCTACACAGCTACAGCCTTTTTAAGAGTCAGTGCAAAACGTTCCTGTGTGAAACACTCTTAGCCTTGGGTCATCAGAACTATGGTTTTATCTAGATAGTATTTGAATGACTTGAACTGCTCATCTGTCCACATAACACGACACCGCCCGCTTTATCTCTAATTCAGGACTTTGTGGTCAGCCAGCTTGTTATGCTGGTACTGACAGGCGTTTGTCTGCTGCCCTGTACTGAATGATGATCAACCCCTTCCAATCCCACAGATCTGGTGCACTAAGTTTAATGGCCTGATCGGAGCGTGGAGTTCCTCTCGTCAGTGTGGCGTTGCCGCCTCGGAGAACCACATGGCAGTGTTCAGGTGAGCTTCAGGGTGCTGATGGGAAATGAGGACATAGTCACCATTGTTACGGGGTTGAGCACTGTCTGTCCCACCAGCTGTGGAGGGTGCGCCATCATTTGGGCGCTTACTGTTGCCTGCTTTCCTACAATGGCGGCAGCTGCTTGGGGAGGGGCAGTGCCGTTCACCTGAGGGTGGGGGTGGTTCAACGTGGAGGTGATATGACCCACCACTGCTGGCTGTGTGACAGACATCGGTTGGGGGTAGAGGGCAGATAAATGTTGGCTGAGGTGAGCCACAGGGTGTACGGTGATATGTCCGATGGGCTGGTGAGTGGGAGTTAACTGCACAGAAGTAGTGGTTGTGGACGGGGCCAGCTGGGCGACGTGTTTCGGACCCCCTGCATGGATGACATGGTTCACTGCTTGGATGACTGAGGGGTGGGACACTGACGCATGGGTAATAACAGTTGGATGCACACTGGGTGGGGTTGCCATCTGAGCCTGGGTGGGGATTACGGGCTGACTTGCAGTGACCGGGCTTGATGCAGTGGCTGTGAGGGCGAATGGGGCCGCAGGCTTCAAGAGCGGCTGGGGGGGGGTTGCGAGAAGTGTCTGCGGCTGGAGCAGGGGGACTTTGTTCTGAATGGAGTTGTGATGAGACATGATGGAGGGAGTGAGTGTCGGGGCGGGAGGCTGGTTGTGTGTGGCAGTCTTGTGCAGCTCAGGTTTCATATTGTGAGGCAGTGAAGGTAAGGCAGTGTGCGGTCTTTGTGCAGCCTCTTCTTCGAGGTCTTCGTCCAGAATGTCTTCCCCCTCTGCAACACCAAACAGAGACGGATGATTTTTTAAAGGTCAAAACGTGTCTTGAGATTAGAGAGTAGCGGCGACGAAATGTTCCCACCCCCTTTACCTGAGGCTGTGGAAGTTGACACCTGGTCTTCCTCTGGCTGCACGGTCTGTCGGAGGACACGCTCGATCTCAATCACATCCATCCACTGGCTCAGCTCGTTCTTCAGGTCTGCTAGCCGCTGTTGTGTGGCGATCTTCTCTCTGGCCAGTCTCTCCATGTCATGTTCGTATTCCTTTTCCTTGCGCTTCAACGTCTGGAACGATATTAAGAGAAACATAAACCCTTTTTCATGTCATGCACCTAACAGTGTTAAAATGCAGTTTTCCATCACATTTGAGACAGAAACCTGCTCAAACTGAGCAACAAATGTGCACGTTTAGCTGCAAAGTTGCAGTTTTTAAATCTTTGGATGTAGAGTAAAAGAAAAAGTTTGTGTTTTAAATGATGATCAGTGACAAAAACAGCTGCAAACTTCTTACTGGGAACATAAAACGACACCAAATGTGTGTTTGTATTAACACACACAGGTCTTCTGCAAATCGAAATAAACGTGACGCTTTCAGTCAAACTAGAACAACTACAGAGAGCGAAAATATCAGCAAGAGTTGAAGGAGGAAGAGAGCAGGAGGAAAGTGGGAGGGGCTTCCTGGCAGTGACTCCAGGTGACCCAGTTTCACAGAAGCAGCTGACAGAGCTGGACTTCCTACAGCACTGCAAGTTAAAGCACCAAAACTCAGGCAAACTTTACCCAAATTTGACTTCATGAAAAGTAATTTCAGTAGCCGACTGTCTAAAGAACTATGTTTAAGCTACATAAACACAACATAGAAAACCAGAGCAGTTAACTCCTTATGGTCCTGGAAGGTTCTTAAGCCAAACACTGTAATCAGGCACATTATTCAAAGTCAAACCGCGCTTTGTCAGCCGTCCTCTCGTGCTCCATCGCCTTTGCTTAGAGAAGTGACTGTGAAACCTGATGACTCAAGATCATGAAGCTGTTCTTCCTAAAAGGTGGACTTCCTGTTAGTGTTTAAGCCTCTGTAAGTATTCTGCAAATGTGCGGGTCAGTTGACTGCAAGATTAAAATAAATGTATGTTTGAGGCTAAAGTGTTGCTTTCACTCCTCTTTTCCCTAAACTGGGAGATTGTTTCCTGTGTTTTGTGCAGATGAGAACACAATGAGCATGGACGTAAATAGCAAAGCGGGACAACAGGCGGGCCCTGAGTGATTTGGCACCTGTCTGTCTACTCTTTATCCAGGATTAGAAATGCATCAGGCAGAGGCTCTGCACTTCTGCCACTGCCCACCGGAGGGCCTTTCCCATCAAGCACATCTTAAAGCTCAGATAAAGTCCTGATTGTAAAGACTTTGTCCACGTTAAGTTAATTGTAAACCTCATAAAGGAGTGTCCTGCTGCATCAACTTTCCTTCAAATGTTATCAAATCTCAGCTGAGGTATTTTAAAAAGCCGTACTTAGAAGTTTGAAACAGGATTGTTTAAAATAAAAAGTACTTTTGTGTATAAATACATTTTCTAGAGCCATGTTTGTGTCTTGTTGTTTACTCCACGTGAAGGCATGAACAGAACAGTCCACAGACCAGTATTGATTTCTAACATGTGCTTCTCGGCGTGCACTCCCTCACAGTCAGCTCCTCAGCTCCATCCATCAGTCTGAATGTAGTTACCAGCATCTGTGTCTCCATACCCAGCACTGTCAAGTAGACCAAGCTGGTTGCCAGGGAAACTAGAGAAATCCTCCCAAGGTATCCTTGGTAACCTCAAACTAATGTACACTTTCATGTAAAAACAACAAAAAAAGGTGGGGTTTAATTTCCTCTGACAATATGTGAACACCTGAACATTTTTTTTCTCAAACAGCTGTGAAAGGGGGATCAAGTAGGTCAGACTGCAGCTTTTTTTCCCCCCCCGCCCCTGTGTGTGGTTCAACAACAGTGTGCGTTTCAACCTGTGACTCATAAAGGGATGAGAAACACTCCACAAAACCCAATGAACTCCCCGTTTTACAGTACCGGCCGACACGGTTGTCATCTTTTTGGAACTAACGGAGTTCAAGCACATAACCCTGATAAATAATTGTTAACAGATGGGCTGTGCATACATTCATTATCCTGTTAATCATGTCACCAGGTTGGCCGGCCAACAAGATCTCAAGAACCCTTTTGATTCCTCGCACATGACCATGTTTCCCCTGAGCAATCACCGGCGCCGCCTCCTCCCACAGGGATGAGACCTCATCTCAGCTCTGTTTATGTGTAAAAATCTAGATTAGTGCCACGATAGGCTGAACTTTGTGTGTGCGTAGGCAAGGTAAACACCGCACAAGCTGTCACAAGCAATGCGAGTGCTGAGCACATGGCCTCACAGAAAACAAGAAGGGGAGGGCTGCAGAGAGCTGCGAGTTGAAAGGGAGCATTACAAGCTGTACTCTGCAGTGCAAGGCTGGCTTTTCTTAAAGGGCCAGCAGCTCAGCAGGCCACGTTGCAGACATGCTACTCAGCCTGCTCGGCTGCACACAGTCTTGTGACACTGGCAGCCATAAACCCTTGTCTTGTTACCCTTTCTAGCTGGGATAGAGGGTTTCACGTGGTTCCTGAGTTCAACAATTAAAAGCCTGTTTGGGTTCAAATGGGGAGGGGGGAGGGGGGGTACCTTTGCACATGATTCATTGTCAACAAGCTTTTCTAAATCATAGCTGGCCTATTTACCTCCTCTTTGATTTCAGACATCAGAAGAGCAACCCTTCTTCAAAAGAACAAAGAAACGGCCACAAAGTGTTTGAAAAGTTGAACGAATGCGGCAGAAATTGAAATAATTACAAGTTTCTGCTTTTTGTTTTGCATTTTCAGCTAGTGTGCATCAAACTGCCATTTATGAACGAGCGCTGGAGGCGCAGACGGAGCAAGGCGGGAGTGGAGTAGACCGAGCTCTGTTTACCACTCCCTCCTCGCTGCTGGCAGCTCAGCCTGGTGGTACAGCGAGTCCTGCCTGTTGCCGAGCTGGGCGGGGGCTGAGCACAGGAAAAGGGGGGGGTGACGTCACGCGGTCCGGGGTAGCCATGTGCTTGCCGCTCATGTGGCCTTAAAAGCTCAAGAGGGGCAGGGCACAGTGAGGGCGGGGGGAGCGAAGGCATCAGGTCTTATTTTACAGCTTTCTATTCCACAGGCTGAAGGAGAGAGCCTTTATTTAGGGTGAAGCCCACAAACACACCTGTGTTTAGTAGGAAAACATGATGCTGTATAATCTATGTACACGTTCTTCATACAGTATCTCACAAAAGTGAGTACACCCCTTAGTAAAAAAGACTAAATTGAGCACAATTAGTCATTTTCTTTCCCCTGTACCATGTGACTCGTTAGTGTTACAATGTCTCAGGTGTCAATAGACAGCAGGTGTGTTAAATTTGGTATTAAAGCTCTTACACTCTAAACACCGTCACTGGAATTACAACATGGCACCTCATGGAAAACAACTCTCAGAAGTCTGACAAAAAGAATTGTTGTGTTACATAAAGATGTCCTAGGTTATAAGAAGATGACCAACACCCTGAAACTGTGCTGCAGCATGATGGCCAAGCGTCACTTTGAATCACAGACATGATTGGAGCATATGCAGAGGTTGAAGGAGCGGGAGGCGAGCCTGTGAGTGCTCAGACAATACGCTGCACACTGCATCAAATTGGTCTCCATGGATGTCGTCCCAGAAGAAAGCCTTTCTGAAAATGGCACAAGAAAGCCAGCAAACAGCTTGCTGAAGACAAGCAGACTAAGGACATGGATGACTGGATCCACATCCAGTGCTCTGATGAGACCAAGATAAACCTATTCGGTTCAGATGGGGTCAAGCGTGTGTGGCGTCAACCAGCTGAGGGGTACAAAGACAAGTGTGTCTAACATGCACTGTGACATGCCGAAGAAGAGATTGATTCCCTCCATCCAAAAGCTGGGCAGTATTCCAGCATAGTAATGATCCCAAACACACATCCCAGATGACCACTGCCTTGCTAAATAAATTGAGGGTAGAGGTGATGAACTGGCCAAGCAGGGAGATTTTGTACATATGCTGAGTCATGCTAAACATAGATGGAACGAGGAAGCTTTAAAGTTTGAGACAATTTAGCAAGTGAAGGAAACGAGTAGAAACCCACGCAGAGGAAATTAAATGCTGAGATGCCAAGTTAGTGTTAAAGCCGCATCAGTCAAGAGGATAGAGGTGGACAGGATGCAAGAGTGAAGCCACTATGACTCATTCGACTGAACTTTCTGTCTGTTACTCCACTCCTTCACAAAGCAACACTTCTCTCCCAACGGAAAAGTCCACCACTGTCAGAAGTCCTTTTCCCCACATGACATGAGAAACTGTCCCTCTGACAGGGATGTCAATCATAAATACATTTTCAGTTTTAAGGGTGTATTCTGACTGGAAAAGTCAGTTGGTCTAGACCGAGTCCTGAACCAAAACTTGTAAATGAAGCCACGTGACTGAAGATCTCTTCAGTCATTGGCCAGGAATTACAAGGGTGGGGCAAAGCAACGAGAGAAACAATAATGAAAGTCCTGCGCTTTGCAATCCTTGCTGGGATAGTTCACTTAATCAAACTTTATATTTCACCGATCAATTATGAACATCTGCATCAAGGTCAGGTACAACACTTTACAGCAGCTTTGTTTCGGTGGAGACATGCTGCAAAGCGGTTCCTGAGGAGATGATGGCTAAGAAGGTACACTGATAAATGTTTATGACATAATATTGTCAGGAAAACAGTGTGAGAAGCAATGTGTATCATGTTAAAAGTTGTGTTACAGAGTCTGCATTCATCTGACCACATTTCAATGGGTTGCTGTGTCTCATTGTTGCTTCACATGTCTGCGGCTCATGGCTACTCTCTTCCAACTCTGTTTACATCACGTCATGCCCGGCTACCGTTGCCGTTTTGGTAGTTGTTCTACATCGAGCACGGAGTGAATTCAGACCAAGAAAAACTCTGAGCGAACCAGAGCTCTAACCACAATTACCCACAGTGCCAGATCAGATTTCAAGTAAAGTTTGGAGGATGAGTGTTAGAAAGGATAATCTCACAGACTGTCCTGAAGAACCTTTCCACAATTTTTACATGTTTAGATGCATCTGCCATAAGCTCTAACCAACACACCCACCTAAAGTCACATTATTGAAAAATAAATGCATTTGAAAAGGCTATGACCATTCACTGTATATAGGGAACTGGAATGAGTGACTCCTCCCCCTCGTGTTCCAAACAGGAAGTACCTGCTGGCTCCAAGAAG
Source organism: Oryzias celebensis (assembly GCA_014656515.1). Classification (NCBI taxonomy): domain Eukaryota; kingdom Metazoa; phylum Chordata; class Actinopteri; order Beloniformes; family Adrianichthyidae; genus Oryzias; species Oryzias celebensis. Next base: position 64,015,405 of record BNCR01000012.1, on the reverse strand, counting down.
CCAAAATCCCATAGACTTCTATGGAGAACTAAAGTTATTACTCAGTCTTTTTATTTCTCAGAATCACCATTCCAGCTCTGATACCTCTTTTTAATATTATAATTATATTATGAATTATGTTTTTCTTTATATTTGTTCTTTATCGCAAGTTATTGAAGTAATAAACTGACCAATCAGATGCTTCAAGGAAGCATGTGGTGCCTGCTAGCCACCACCTCAAATGTTTGACAGATTCTCCCGAGCTGCTTTCAGAGGAAGACATATGGACTTTTATTAAGCTTACTCATGATTGGTGACAGTAGTTAACACAGAAGCGCCGACTCGTCTGGCTCCAAATGGTGGCCCCTGTATCTTAGAAAACGGCGACTGAATTGGCTTTATTTCACTGGAGTCGGAGGGAAGACATTTTCTAGGAGTGATGTCACATCCGATCTGTCCAGTTCTATATTTGCAGTCAATAGCTGTGACCTGCAGCACATGTGAGGGCAGACAGGAACTTCCAACTTTTTTGACATGGAAGCCTTCATTCATTCATTCATTACCAAACAAAAGAAAGCCAAAAAAGTGGGTGATGAGCTGTGCAATCCATGCAGCCCTTGTTGTCTACCCTTCAGACTCTAAAGGCAGGAGAGAAGCCACACTGAAGCTTCTTAGACAAACACACTGATCCAACATTTCGTTATAAACGACACTAAGAAATTTGGTTTCATTTTATGAGGTACGATCTGAGGATGCTTTAAGTGTTACATAAAACATCAACTATAACTACACTAACCTACTCGCACTGTCGCTGTACCACAGGCTCAGTTCCAGTTAGCGCTTTATGCAACAGTCAAACGTGGCCAGCTGTGGACCTTTGACTGTTTACAACAAACGTCCAATCAAGCACACGCTGAGTCATGACAGCACTGAGAAAAGCACACTTAACAGTGGAACAAGATACTGCAAAGAGAGTCCGACTGCAAACGAGAAGGAGCCAGAATCAAAGATGATGTTTGAATTATAGTTTTTCATACTGTTGCAACTAATACACACATGTTCATTTTTATTTTTCTTTATTTAACCAGGGAAATCTAGAATTCACCAACTATTTTAACCCCTAGATGCCTGCTGATGCAAGCATGCATCAAACCCCTTTTGCTCCAAACTTACCTTATTTAGCATTAAAAGAATTTTAAAAAATGTCATAACTGCAAAAAAATGTAGGCATCAGAGGGGTTAAATACAATTCAGGCCTGATTTTTTGTGTGTGTTTTTTTTAAAATACATTTTAAAATGAACAACATTCGGGTGTATTAGAAAAAGTGTTAGTTCAGCAGACAGAGGTGATAACAGATTGTCTCATCTGAAATACACAATAATCAGTTTGAAACTTTAAAGTCTCACTCCAATCAATGGTCTTTTAATTAGGATTGTGTCATTTTAGGCCAAAAAAAAAAAAACTGTTGTTTTTCTAGAACATGGTAAGAGTTCATCAGAAATTCACCACTAAGTAGTGGGCGGGAGCACTGGCATTGGCAGTAAGCCTCTGTTGATATCCCATTGTCCCTTTGTTTACACTCTCCTGCTAGCTTACTTCACAACCCTCAGCTAACATTAACAGTGCAACAAAAATGGCGAGTAATATCAGAGCTATCCAGCCACACAGTTTTGAGCTAAAAACCAGTTCAGACGAGGAAAATGAAGACGTACGAGGAGCTAGTTGTATACAAATGGATGCATCAGAATGGAGTGGAGGAGGAAGACTTTGGCCCGCCCACTTTAGTTGCTACGACACGACAGAGCTTTTTCAAACCGTGTTTTTTTTTTATTATCTGCTCTTGATTTTAATCATAAACTATTTTATATTTGTCCTTCATTATGAGAAAAATGCTACAAGAACATGTAAATAACACCAAAAAAATATGATTTTTATTGGAGTGGGTCTTTAAGTCATTCAAGTTTGACATTTACCTGAATGTATCTCAGTGCACTCCTGAGGACACTCAGATTGGAGGTCTTCTTCTCGTCGATGTTGGGGACGTTCTTTTTTAGTGTTTCGAAGCACTCCTTCAGGTGCGCCCGCCTGTCCAGAATTACAACAGTGTCATTTTATTCCTTTCCTGTGTGATTCAAAGGTTTCCTCGTTATGCTTTTGTCAAACAGCTCAACATACAGACACTTTGATCAAATTCTAGAAAAACTTTGACATGTGAATTGCAGTTACAGAAATAAAGACACAGAAGTCCCTATGAAACAGAAAACGTTGGACACACCTGTTTTTCTCCAGCTTATTGTGTACTTCTCTTGTGCCTGCCCTGCAACATCACAGAAAGCAGGATAAATGACGATGATCTTCCAGATGACAAGAAAAGTAGATTCAAATCTAGTCAAATGGGACATTTTTAAGCAGAACTGTGTCTGTTTTGCTGAAACTAAAACATGATAAGCACTTAAAACAACAAATACTAAACAAATAATAAAGGACCCTTTCAGTCCACTAGCAATGTATTAAAATGAAACATGTTCTTGTGGTTTTAGATCTACATCTCAGGTCTTTTTTTGTGACTTGATTTAACTGATAAACCAAAGAGACAAAAAAGACATTTTCAATGTAGATTAGCTGATGGAGGAAGTAAACTACTTTACTCTTACCCCCCAGGCCTCTTCTTGTAGTCCAGCTGGCGACCGTCATCGGGAGGACTGCCCTGGCTGATGGGGCCGTTCTGAAGGGGTGAGGGCTGAAACACCGGCCCTGTGGGAGGGAGCAGAGCGAGCTCCTTTGGGGTGGAGACGATGGGGCCAGGATAGTTCTGAAGCAGTGGTTGGTGTGTTTGCTGGTGTACTTTAGTGTTGTTAGCTTGGGCAATGAGCTGGGGGTGTTGGTGGTGGTCCTGAATCAGTCGCCTGTGGCTGCCAGTCACCGCCGAGGGTTGGATGTCAGCTTTGGGTTGAGAGGAGCAGAGCAGAGATGCTGCACTTTGTTCCTGCGGGAACTGAGGGTCTCTCTTTGGGGATGCGAGTGGAGGAGCAGCTGGAGGTGAAAGCGTGGCAACAGGCAGAGGGAGAGAGCCTATGGGGTTGGGAGTGACCACAGGGATGGGGATTACAGAAACGGGCATAGAAGGGAGAGGCAGAGGCGACGGTGCGGGTACCGGGCGGCACTCGGTGCGAAGCGCCTCCACTTTGGAGACATTGTTGATGTGATTTGTTGAGTTGTAGTTTACATCACAGAACCTAATCTCTGTCTTCTTCTGCAGACACAGCTTTTCCTTAAGATCTTCCTCTGTGGGAAAAACCCAGATAGGTCAGTAGAACGCACCTAAAAGACTCCAGGTGCAAGAAAACACAGTAATACCCCTCAGAAAATGAATATTATTTATATGCATGGCTTTAACAGTACAGAGAAAAGACAAGAACTTTCATTAACAACAAAAAAAAGGCTTTTTTAAAGACCCACTCCAATAAAAATGGTGCTTTTGATGTTTTTTACAAATACTTGTAACATTTTTTTCATGAACGACATGTATGAAAATAATGTAAAATTTAAACTGCGGTTCTGAGTGTTTCTTTACTCAAATCATGATGGATCAGGAGCAGATAAAAACCGGACCAAAGTCTTCCTGCTCCGCTCCACATCTGAATCATCCACTTGCAGACAAATAGATCCATTAACATCTTCACTTTCCGCGTGAGCTGCTATCTGGTTGAAAACTGTACGGCTGCATAGCTCAGATGTTGCTTTTCGTTCCACTGCTAATGTTAGCTTGGGGATGTGAGGGGCTGTAAGCTACCGGGAGAGAGTATAAACAAAGGAATGATGGGATATCATTGCAGGATTACTTCTACACCAACAGTCACTGCACACAGCTCAGAAGCAAATTTCTGATGAACTCCTGCTGCTCTGCAGAAAATCTACCTTAAAAATAACACAGGATTTTTAAAAGTGGCATAATCATGATTAAAAGACCACTGGGAACAATTTTACAATAGAAAAAAAATATGGTTGGTGTGGGACTTTAAGGTGATGGATTAAAAGATCCTTTTGCAATTTAAAAGGCGTCACATTTTCTGCCCCTTTTTGCTCTCCACAGACTCAATAACAAACACGTGAAGGTTATTGCCTGATTGGAGAAGCATCAGGAAAGAAATCCCCGTCAGTCTCTGACCATGCCGGGAACCAGACTACATGTCAGCTCGACATTCAATAACAGCCAGAGGCACTCCTCACTACACAGCTATTCTGGTCCGAAAAGAAAACCACTCTAACAATGCGGAGAATTTATTATGTGGCAACATTTTGGAAGCACTAAAAGCATTCAATCACGCTAGTCGCACAAACTATTTATGTTTTAGTGTTTTAAAAAAAAGCCTTTGCTTGATGAAGAGTGAATAACTCCTACAGCAACCACCATCACGATACCAACTTCATAATATATGAATTCTGTCAGGAAAAAGCTGCCGTTGCCATGACAGCAATGCTCTTCAAAAGTGTTTGGATGTTAGTTTGTTGATTGATGTCATCATGAGGGGGATCAGGACACTGCAGCGTGTCACAATCACTCTGCAGAGCTGCAGATTTGTTCTTTTGAATGCTAGCAACAAGATAAACACCCTTTCCTACAGAATGATCATGTTTTTGTTGATGTGATGCTCCTCTATCTGTTTCTTAGATTACATGTGACTACAGATCATGCAGTATAATAACTAAATAGTTCAAAACCTCTTAGTGAATTGAGTTTATTTGTGCCTAACTTCTTGATTCTTCTCAATTTTCATATAGTTCTTTTAGATGTTGATCGGACATTTGTATCGAGGCAACATGTTAAAGTACCCAAAAGTCCAGTAAAAAGCATCACTTTATCCTTAAAAAAAGATGGAACAAGATAGATAAATGCACAGTTCTGCTTTCCAAATGTAATGATACAAAAAGGACAAAAAAGAAGATTTCTGTAGCTAACAAGTAAATCATTAACAAGTGAAGTTGTGATTTTACCCTAAATAAATCTTTTCAGAGTGAAAATAACGAGCACAAAAAGAACAAGGAGCTTTTGTAAAAGGTCACACATGACAGCAGAGCGATCATCTAGAACCTTGAGGTGACCAAAAGCACACCAGGCACAAAAAAAAAAAATGTGAAAAGCTTAAAAAAGGATTTTCTTTAGGCGTTATATAACTGCAGCAGCACAGCGAAACACTGGCCTAGTTTCTTCCCCATAGTGACCTGCTCTACAGTAGCAGAGGAGGGACAGACGGGGAAGGACTTTGCTTTCCCAATGCAGGGAGACAGGAGGAGCTGAGAGTGGAGAGAGGCAGGAGCTCTCACTCGTGCCCTGATCCATCTACAGATGTGAAATTGTCACTATTGTGCCTCTATGCAAAGCTGACAGTCATTTGACTGTCAAAGTCAAAGACTGTAACCTGTCAAATACATGTGTAGAGAAAGCGTTTAAATATGAGCAGTTAGGAAATGTAGGTTTGAAGCAAAAACTGGCAGACAAATGATGTTTTAAGGTAAATGTCGGCGTTATCATCTAGCCCAGGGTTCTGCAACCTTTCACACTAAAAGAGTCATTGGTTCTGTTTCTTACTGACAAAAACCCAGAGAGCCGCCAGGTCCCACATAACCTTTTAAGAAAAATACAGTTATAATAATGTGGTCATGAATCCATTCAGTTATAACCAAACCTGTTATTTATTTACAATAATTGAATTATACCAGAAATCGATTTTTACTGGTTTTCATTTTTGACAGTAGCACAAACAAGTTCCTTACAAAATAAAATTCATCCTTTTTTTAGATCAATCCCATTGCAGCAGTTTTTTTTTTCAATTTAAAAAGAAAATCAAGTCAAAAAAAGGGGTTTCTATCAATATTATTTTAGTGTGCCAGCATCCTTTTTCTCCTTTTACTATCAAAAACAAGTAATAAATAAATAATAATGGTGTAGAATTCAGTTTTCCTAATCTATGCATTTAAACACACCTATGTACTTTAAGAACAACTAGGCACTATTATGCTGCATAGATTACAACATGTGCTTAACTAACTAACCAAATAGTTATTTAAACTGTTTGCATTTTTCTTTAAAACCAAAGACTTCTGGTCTAGCCAAAAAAGAAAACTATGTTCGTTTCCCATTGATTAAAAAACAGATTGAAGTTAAAACCACTAAATAGTTTTGTTTTTCCACATTTATATAATATTGAAGATTTTCTGTCTCCATGTGCAGACAAAATAATCTGGAGCAGTTTGAATCCAGAACAAAAACTATACATAAATATGAAAAAGTTCAAATATATTTACAAACATTATAGGCACAATACAGAAATATAAAATTGTATCGATCAGTAAGAATAAAACTAATTACAATGACATTAACTTTATTGTGTATATTGATGAAGAACAAAGTGACTATGATTGTTAACTATATTTATTACATTATTTGGTTTACTGAAAATGTATTTCTATCTTGATTTTTTTATTCTTATTGTTTGAAGAGGCAGGCATTAATAAGCTACACCTGTTTCTCTATTATTATTATTATTATTATTGTTATTGATAACTACCACATTGGCCCGTGTTGACTGCATTTTGTTATTAACATGTTTGAAATAAATTTAAATACATTAAAAATGTTAATTGCAAATTGCGAATACAAATGTGATATTTGTCATTTAACTGAAAAAAGGTCCAATATAAGATTTATTTTTCTAGCACAAGGAAGTGTATTTTTCTCCTGTGAGCCGCAGATGACCGACCCAGACTCACAACAGTAGTGACTCATCGCTTTCATATACAATCTTTGGGAGGGGTTGCCCGCCGCGCACGTGGTGACAGGGGCGTGGTAAGAATTATCTTAAAAATCTCGGGGCGTGGCTTCCAGAAAGCGCGTCATAGACAGACACTGAAAGCCTCCATGAGCCCTGAACGACAGGGAGTTAGTTGTGTTGTTTAGGTTTATAACACTAAAGAAGTCACGCAATTGTGCGTTAAAACTGCAATAACTGTGTTTAACCAGCCAAAGATCGTGGAGGACAGATGCAAGTGAAGCAGACACCTTAATGCTTATAAAGGGTGTCAGGTCATCACATCAGTGAGTCTGGAATGCCTCGCGCCACCGCCCATCATCACCCCTTTAGGTTTTGGTTATTTATGAATAAATATTTGGGTTTTGTTTGTTCATAAACGTGTAGCAACACAAAGGAAAACCATGTAAACCCCCGTAAGTGACGCCATGGAGCCTGCTGCTCATTAATGCAGCAGGTTTCAATGCAGTAACCCCTCGACACTGCAGCAAGATCTCCCATTTAAGCACTTCTTTGATTTAAAATTGGGCACGAATCGTTCCATGAAAGGAAACGAGCTCCATTTAAACCCACGTAACACGCTGGTAAAAATAAAGACAAGGAAATACGAAAGTAAAAGTAAAATGTCAAAGCCTTCTACACAACCCACTCAACCATTTCTGTCATTTTCATTCCCGCGGGATGCACACGGGTTCACTGTTAGTGTCCAATAAAGATCAACCAATTAAAACGGCCCACTTCAAAAGATCGAGCACGTTTTTCGCGGCGCGTCGTTATCAAGTTTGAACTACTTGTCCTTCTAGCAATTTATTTAGAGCATTACACATGCATACGTTTACAGAAAATGAAAAATTACGACTAACTTACCACGTGTCTTCTGTTGTTGCTGGGCTTGCAGTTCCAAAAACTTGGCAGCTTCCAGCAGCGTTTCGATGCTCATTTCTATCCTGTAAGAAAGAAACCGCTGAATTTCTCGGAGAAAACCAGGACAGCGACTGCGGTTTCACACGGAGAGAGGTTCCCGGTCCAAAGCTGGAAAAAGGGTAACAGGATCCCACTCCTCCTCCCACTCCCACTCCTCCTTCCTCTCCTCCTCCTCCTCCTCAGAAGCAGAAACTCAGCCACATACGTGGGGGGAGTTACGAACAAGATGGCGCTCAAAGTAGTATGAACAAACACGGTCTGTGAGTCACGCACAGTCCGCCCCGCCCTGCTTTCAGCGGGAAGGAGGTAAAACACGGAGTGGATTTCAACTTCCCGGTCTAAATTCAGCACGTTTGACCTCCTGCTTCTTTTCAGGAGTCGTTTTAGTTCAAAGCTACAATCTTTTTCTAATGAATGTGTTTTGTTCTTGTAGTATTTCTCTCATGATGGAGAGGGCACACATATGTTTCTGAGTGTTCAAATTGAGGTGAAGTAGGAGCAGACGAAAAAATGTGACGTAGAAACTGGGCGGGCCAAAGTCCCCCTGCTCCGCTCCATTCCCATTCCCCAACTGGCAATTAGGCAAGAATTAGGTCCGAATTCCCTCCCTACTGGCTAAAAAGCTATATTGTGGATATTGCCTGGATTTTAAAAACAATTAGGACACCATGCTCAATTTTTTTTAGATGGCGAATATGAGGTCACCAATTTCACGAAGTAAAACCTATGAAATGCAAGCATTTATGAGTAAGGAATAATGCCCTTCAAAGTATGCATGATAAGAAATTAACGCACAACGCCGAAGCCTGAACCGCACTACAAAAGATCCAGACCGTGGGGCCAAATGCGGCCCACATACAAATATTCACCAGCCCATAAGCGCCTGTCATAAAATCAAAAAGCTATGCAGCCCCCAGCATTTTTTTAAAAACTGTGTGTACGTTTTTTTTATTTTATTTTTTGGCTAAATTACGTTATAAACTGTTGTAAACCTGTGGCAACAGCGATATGCGACAAATCGACATTTTTTTCAGCGAATTATTAAATAACTGTCTGCCAAATATGCTATGAGACTGTAGCTGGTTTCAAAGAGCTCAATATCAAGAAGTGGATGAGACGAGCAAATGGCATTGAACAATGCAAGACATTGAACGATTGACATGAAGTTTGGTTTAAAAAGAAAAGTATTGCGATGTATCCGTTTTCTTTAAAAAAAAAGTGTCATTGCAATAAAATGTTCATAAAATGTTAAATTTGCGTTTAAGCTTTTTAAAAAAGTTCAAAATGAGTCAGGCTGAATGGTTGTCCCTCAAATATTTCACCTCACCTAATATGGTTCTTTTTTGCAAACAAAAGTTTGGGCACCTCTGCACTAAGGTGTTCATTTTCCTCATCTGGCTCAAAACTGTACAGCAGGATAGCTCTGATATTGCTTGCCATTTTTGTTGCTCCGCTAATGTTACCTTGGGGTTGTGAGGGGCTGCAAACTAGCGGGAGAAATTGTAAACAAAGGGATGATGGGATATCAGCTGAAGCTCACTTCCGCGCCAGAATCCCATGCACAACTTAAATTAAAATATTCATAAGACTTAGATGGCATAAAGTAAAGAACAAAGAACAATAAACTTCACATCCATTTCTTAAAATTTATATTTATAATATATTATATAATAATTTATAAAAGTAGAACACACCAAAAATAAAAGTAACTTGATAATTATTAAAACGGAGACAGATGATAGGTTTCAACCTTCTTTTTGTTTAATACTGGTAGAAATTGTGTGTAAATAATGTCTGATCTTGGCCAATTATTCAAACAAATTTGAGTTTTACTGCTAAATTTAGTTTTATGAACATAATGTTTTGTTAATAAAATCAGAAGGTTGGTCAGACAGAATTGTGAAGATAGCTTAATATCATAATCAATTAAACAAAACATTATTCGCGTCCTGCCGCTCTGATGAAACTATGTCCATGAGAATAACACAATTTATTGGTGTTGGCTAAAAACTGCATAACAGCAGCAAAGACCTCTGGGAACGCTTTGAAAATAGATCAAAATATGACATTTAAAAAATATATTATTAAAAAAGGAAAGTTTTGAAACAAGGACACCAAATAAATACCTGAAGCAAATTGGATTAAAATAATAAACCATATAGATTTAAGATTTAAAATGTTTCACAATAATTTTTTTTTTTTTTTAAAGATCAGCTGTTTTCTTAACTGCTATTCTGCTTTTAAGTGCTCACATTGTCACACTGACCGACAGGCTCAAATAGTCTGACAAAGTCAAAGTCCATTCCTGTGTGAGGGACAGATTGTACGAGAAGGAACTGTTTTGTGTACTACAACACGGCCTGCGGTTTTTCCTGTCATCCTCTGCTCTGCAGAGGAAACACTGTGGTGTGAAAGAGCAGTTGATTTTTCTATGAGCATTTGTCACACCCAAATCTTCCGGATGATCAAACTAATTATAAAACAGTTGACAAAGGTAAAACAAGTAAAAGCAGTTTTTGGGGGGGGGGAATGAAAAGGTTGTTGATACATTAACTGCAGTTCATCCTATGAGTTTGTCACATTTTCCCAGTTTTTGTTTAGCATGTTTCTATTCCCAAATGGGGCAAATAATCACTGCTACACCTGTTCTTAATTAAGACGTTACTAACAGAGGATCCTCTCGACAAAGTTGATGAAAGGTTTGGCACCATGCAGCAAATCAAAAAAATGTTTAAGTCTGTAAGAAGAAAGAAAAGTGTGGAAAATAGTATTTGTATCTTTGGGACTCAAGAGACAACATCCAAATGCTTAAACTCACTAACGGCAGGTATTAGTGACTCTATCATCAGAGAGAGACTCTGCAAACAGGCTTGTATGGCAAGGCTCCACTGCTGAGCAAAAGGGCACATCAGGGACCACAATGATCCCACCAAGGCTCGTGGGTTAACTACTCTAAATGTAAGTGTACCCCAGCACAAATGGAAAACAGAAAAAGCCTTTTAATAACACCGGGTCATCGGCACGGCATACAAAGATGAACATATATTCTAAATACCGGTACAAGAATTTTTAGAACATACTGGAATACTTTTGGTAAATGAAAGGATTAAAAACATGGTAATCAGACAAGTGTATTTGTTTGTTCAAATGTATCATCTGAGATACTCCCATTTGACATAAAAGGTTGACTCCGAACATCAAGGCTTTCCAACAGTTTTTAAAAGACTATTCATGAGGTAAGTGCGCAGCTGGTTCATCAGATCTTTGTTCTGACCTCCCACCCAGTGCATCTCAACAACAACCTCCCCTTCCTCCAGCATCACCTTCAGCAAACACTGGAACAGAAAGTGTTGGACAGCGCCTGGGCTGTGGGGGCGCTTGGGGGTAGGTTCACTTGCTGCAGCGGCACTTTCTTTAACATCTTTCTCTGTTTCCATGCAGGTGGAAGTCTCCATGTTTTCAGCCTCGCCAGAGATGTTATCCACATTTTTCACCTTGTCTTCATCTCCAGGTTTGTTTTCTGTTTCTTCTCTGATTGACAAAGTTTTTTCCACTTGGTCTTCTTCCTGCCCGGGCGCAAGCTCATTCTGGGAGGGGCTGGGTGCACGTGGAGGAGCGGAGACCCCACTGGTTTGGGAGCCGGTGCCAGAGCAGTGAGGCGCCCTGGGAAGCTCCCGCAGCTGACGCTTCTGTTCACGCCTCTTCTGTCTTCCGTGGATCCAGGTGTTCTCCACCGCAGTCAAAAAGAGGCTCTCCAGCGGCTTCTTGCATGGGACACGTTTGTGCACCACCTGTGGAGCGGGACACAAGCCCTTCAAATAAACGTTCAGGTAAGGGGATGTGCAAACCACGGCGCTACTTTAGATTGAACGAATTGGAACAAATCAGCAATATTACCTGAAATGTAGCCGAATAAAACTAAAGCCAGATCTCTAAATCTTTTAAAAAGGAATAGTTTTATTTGTGCGCAAGTTTTATATTAAAATCTACTCAATTTTGTAAATTTAAAATGTATATCAAATACGGAGAAATACACATTTTTAATACTGCAAAAAAAGGTACTCTCATCTGCTTACCTTTACATGTACGTGAAATTATTTTGTGTGCAAATTCTTCAAAGTATACTCACAAATTGATGGAAAGGCATCCACAATCCTCTGAGATCGTGCAAAAAAACACCTTTGACATTTTGTGAGGATTTTTCTTCCATGCCCTAAAAGCTTCAAATGTCAGAGTTTTGGCCTATCCATTTTTTTCCAAATACACAAATTGCCGTGCTCTAGCAGGAGTTTAAATGACATCCATAGAGACATAGCTTAATAGCTCTGTCAGTTTCCTAAAATTTTGCATGATCTAAAAAATAAAAATTAAAACGAGTTTACAAAAGTGTGCTTGCTTTTGGTGGAGGAATGGCTCATAGTAGGATTCAGTGTTAAACACTGGCACTTTAAAGTCCCACTTCAACTATATTTTTTTTAGTGTACAATCATTCCCAGTGCTTTTAAACAGGATTATGCAGTTTTAAGCCACAAAAAAACTGTTGTTTTTTTAAGACATATTTTCTGCAGCCCAGCAGAAGTTCATCAGAAATGCTCATCTGGGTTGTGGGCGAGACTGTTGGGCATGGAAGTTTAATTTGTTTACATGCTCTCCCGCTAGCTCGTAGCACCTCACGAGCCCAAGCTAACATTAGCGTAGCAAAAAAAACAAAAAAGGTGAGCGCTATCAGTGCTATCCAGATGTACAGTTTTGAGCCAGCTGCCAGAAAACAAAGACTTAGTTGTAATTGAATTGTAGTGGAGAAGGAAGACTTTGGGCCGCCTGTTTCAGTTGCAGTGCTGCAACTGTGAGCTTTTTCAAACATGTTGTTTTCATCTGCTCCTTATCGAATGAGATTTCAATATAGAAATACTCAGAGCAGCAGTTTTAATCTTAAAATAAATTACATATCTCCTCCTCCAAGAGAAAAATTATACAAGAACATGTTAAAAACACTTCATTGTAGTGGGTCTTCAAGCTACCACTTACAGACAAATGTTTTTTCTTAATCTAAAAAATAGTTGTGGTTTTAAATGTAACAAATGAAAAGATATTTAATGGAAAAACTACAATTTGAAGTAAAAACCTTTAACTCAAAATTAAATCACTTCAGTGTTTTGGCAGTTACACTCTACTTTAATACAGCTGTAAAGAAACAAATGAACAGAACATGAACGCCGCTGGCGTTCTCACCCGTAGCTCAGTAAGAGTTTTCTCCAGGAGGAAGGTGATGCTGTTCACAGGGCTGCAGTCAGTGCAGCCTGCAGCTACAGCCTTGACCTGGAGCTCCTTCACTCCGGATTCTGGTATGGAGAACGACAGCGGCTTCTGCGCCTTTTCCAGTTTGCGCTTTTTACTGGGAGGAGACTGTGACAAAACAGAATCAGAGAAAATCCTCACTGGGTATTCTGAAGCAACTAAAACAATTCATATTTCACCACATTTTATTTTTTTAAAAATCAGAAAAAAGGCTGTGAGGTCAGCAGTGCCATACATATTTATAACCATCTTTGAAAAGATGTTAAACTTGTTCTTTGAGAAAACTTAGAATTTGCTTTAAAATTAAGAACACCTTTCTGCTAATGGACCAGGAAATCATTTCTGCCCATTCTTCACTATGACTGAAGCTAGTAACAAAGGAGGAATGGAAAAACATGATTACCAACAATTTTTCTAGATCATTACACAGAGCATGCATCCCAATAATTATGCATTTGCTGCTCTTTTATAGTTTTAAATAAGTTACTTCTAACAGATCTACAATCAGTATTAATCTAACCTATTATCAAGATTATCTATCATTCAAACAATTAAATATAAAAGCACTAATTAAAGTAAACAAGTCTACTGCATGGGTATTTTGTATGTATTTAGCCTGTACTGTGTAAGTAAACACACATGGACAAAATGTTGGTACTTCTTCAGTTAAAGAAAAAAAAACCACAATGGTAAAAAAAAGTAGTAATAAATAAAATTTCTTTGAAATTCCAAATGAAAGTTAGACATTACTTTTCAACCATGCTTCAACAGAATAAAATTACATAAAACATCTATTATTTAGGCTGAAAGTGTAGATATTTGGAAGACGGTGAGATTACGACAAATGTGTCTCTGGTGAACAGTTTAAGTCAGAAAATGTGAAGACATATCAGCCACTAGAGGGCAGCAGACTCTTACTTCAAGCAATTCATGAAACACCTTCAGACAGCTTTCAGACACGGACAAAAAAAACACTTTCATAGCGTTTCCTTTTTTTTGCAGCTCATAAAAATAATAGTTTTGGCCTTTTGAAGTAGTGAGGGACAACAGTCCAACCGAACATTTCCTTCACTACTTAAAACTTTATTCTAGAAAGGAAAATTTAGCTACATAAAAAAGTCACTTATTGAGTAAAAGTGCTTTCCATGAATGGCTCAGTGTACACCTGCACCCAGGAGAAGGAAAATATGGTGACGCCACCTCTAGAGGGCACTCTATCAACGTAGGTTTCACCTGAGCCTGCACTAAATCAAAAAGCTTTTAATCTGAAAAGTAACAATGTGACGCCGTAAGCGTAATTAAGCATATGTAACTGAAGAAAAACGGTTCCAGCAGTGGTGCGCTGTAAATTCAGTGCTGAAGGTCTCTGCTGGAGCACAAGTCAGCGGGGGTCTGCAGCACTGATGGAGCAGACAGCATGGCCGACTGACCTACAAACAGCAGAGCAGACTGTGACCTTCACACTGCTGCACTGATGCAGACTCAAGTTTCACTCCCTGGAAGAGTTTCATCACTTCTCCTTTAAGATATTCCGTTTTCTCTTTTGAGATTTTCCCGTTATTACACAAAAAAAAAACTCTATTGCCCATTCATAATTAAAATCTATTGCGTTTGAGTCACCCACAGATTTTCAGTCGAAATAACAGTTTTCATTAGATATAATAAACACGGCCTTGTCAGACATCCCGCTAGACCCTCTTCTTTGTTATCTTATTGTTTGGCACAGACGCGTCTCACTTCCTCCACGCTGTGTGAGCCCTGCTGCTCATTGCACATGGAAATCAATAAAATCCATCAAGCCAAACCTGGGCTGCAAATCCTTGACACAGATTCTTTCACTAAGCTATACAAACACATGCAGACTGCACCACAAAGCACCAAACCCACGTGTATGCTGGAACACGCACACCCCTCCTCAGATATCATCCTCTTCACTCTATTATTAATCCCACTCACAGCCTTTCACCTCAATGCTGCAGACACAAGCTATGAATAGAGGGCGGCTTCACTGTAAATACCTGGAGCACATTAAAAAGCAGACATTGTATGAAAGCAAACAAAAAAAATCTCTTCCTGTACCTTTAATGCTCAGTGCACTCACACATACAACAAAACAAAGCACTGAGCATTTACACCTGAAGGCAGATTCTCATCAGCTCCTAACCTACATTTTTTTGTCAAGTCCCAAATCTCTGCATGGACTCTGTCTGGAGTCTGGACCTTCCTGATCCCTCCTCCAACTACAGGGCTGTATGAGCAACAGTGAGCCTCAGGGCTAAGGCACAGCCCAGCATTTGTAGGTGCATCCACTTCCTTTAACAGCAATCAATATTCTTCTTCGATCCAGGAGTGATGTGAGTAAATCTTCTTTTTTTACTCTTCACATCCACCCTTGCATTGGAGATTCATGTTTGCGGCTTGAGACTGAGCCCTCTCTGAAGGCAAAAGTCGTGTTCTCAATGTTGGCTTAAAAGTCAGAAGAAAGGAAAAAAAGTATTTATGTCGGTAAATGTCAGATAATCTCTGGGGCAGTACAGATGGAGCAGATTAAACGTCTTATTTTTTTTATACCTTTGCAGAGCAAAGAGTCACATGGTTAGTAGTAGTTAGTGGTAATAAGGTGGTAAAGTAGGTCACAGCTGCATCCCTATCACATATGCTACAGTGTACATTAATGAGAACAGCAGTCACACAGAAAAGCATGCAGGAGAATGTGGTAGTGGACCACGCACAAAGTCATGCATGCAGAAACCTCTGATGCAACCCCCCCAGGATGAAAACAGCCTCAAAATAACAGCTCCTGTGTTCATGTGACAGCAGATCTGTGTAAGCATGGCGGAGAAAATGCAAAGGGGTAAATGTAGGCCAATCATTCTGCTCTGCTGGCTTTCTGCAGGAAAGGACAGAACCACCACAACTCCCGTAAACATTTCTCATGTCCTCTGCCTGCATCTGTTCGATACAATCCGATAACACAGCAGCTTGGTTTATTATAGTCTCTGTGTGACGCTTGTTATTCAGGTTATCTTCCTCTCTGTCCAGACACATCAGTGACACAGTGAGAACAGTCCTGCCCTGGCAACTGTTGCCTGGCTACTGCTTGCTAGAAAATCCCATAAACATCTCCCATGAGGAGGGTGTAAGTGCAACGAGGAAGAAGGTGTATTACTGACGAGATCTGTTACCCAGCTTCAGCTACAGTTCTAGTAACTTACAGGAACAATCACATCGTCATAGAAACTCCAGGCCAGAGCCCACCGCATGGTCCGACCCTGGCAGAACTCTGTGTGGGTCACTTTAGGCACCTAAAAAAAACATAAGATTGTCAGAGATGCACTTAAAGTCCCACTCCAACTATATATTTATCTATTGTAAAACCGTTCCTAGTGGTGTTTTAGTTATGATCATGAATTTTTTAATAAAAATCTAAAAGACTGTCATTTTAAGAGAGATTTTCTGAAACGCAGCAGCAGATCATTAGAAACTCTCCACTGAGTTGTGGAATTAATACCCCAGTAACCCTTTGTTCACGCGCTCTCCCGCTAGCTTACAGACCCCTCCAGTCCCAACGTAACATTGGCATAGTAAAATCACGGCAAGCAATAGTCGAGCCATCACAGTTACACCAAAAATGGGATTTTCTTTGGCGTGGCTCTTTAAATAATTCTTTTATAGCAGCGTTCAAAAATGAAAACTGTAAAAGACAAAAGGGAGGAGCCAGGATAACCATTCTGACTGACAGGAAGTTCCTTCCTGCAAACATCCTGTCAGTAGCCCCCATGAAGAGCATCTTGTGGTGCATCCCCGGCTGCATGCTTCAAACAAGCTTGTTTTTTTTTAAAGCTGTTCAGCTTTCATAAAAAAAAATAAATAAAATTCAGGAGCATGAAGCTGTAAAGGATTACTTATCTTTAACATTGGTTCTATTTGGAACTCACTCGCTGATCACACAACTACAAACATACTTAAGTGTTTCTTTAGAGGGGAAAAATGTCGTTTGAAAATGCACTCAGTTCCAGCTCCATTTTGCCCGCCATTTTTGTTGCTATGCTAATTTAGCTTGGGGTTCTAAAAGAGGGAGAGAGTGTAAATAAAGGGATGATGGGATATCGGCAGAGGCTTGCTTCTGTGCACTCAGTCCCACCCACAACTCAGAGGCAAATTTCTTATGAACTTTGTCCCAGAAAATGATAGGTTAAAAAAAAAAAAAAAATCCTACAAATGCCATAATCTTAATTACAAGACCACTTGGAAAGCTTTTACAACAGACCAAAATATGATCAGAGTGGGACTTTAAATGTAGGCTGGATGTCTGGGGGTTACACTGTCCTTTGTCTGGCTTTCATGTCTTGTTTTCTGAATCAAAACAGAAAACAGAGGATATATGGAGGAGAAAATGGAGAAGCGGTTCATGAAAGCATTAGCATAGTAGCAAGAGCTGGTTTCTTTTTACAAACGCTTTGAGATGAGACATCAGTCTCCTCTCTTTGGATGCTTGCCAGGGAGGAACTCAGGCTAATGAGCAGAGGCAACGTTTTCAGCGCTTTGGAGGAGGAGGTTGAAGGTGTGTCAGGTGTTGAAGGGGTGGGGGTCTCTCCTTATGTTTGCAGAGGCCTGCAGCCACCAGGAGTCATGTGCTGCACTATTTGACTAATGACGCTAATGCATGTTAGCTACAGAAAGCCACGTGATTCAGTTATGCGCTGATAACAGAACATGGCTTATTCTGGGTTTGTTTCTGATTCTAACATATTAGAAAGTCCTGATTGGTGCAGAGACGTCTGAGGACATTCTGAGCCCAAACACTAAAGAAAGAGAAACATCTGAAGGCGTCTGCTGAGACCTCTCTGTGGAGACTCACCCCTTGCTTCCTCAGCTCTTCTTTCAAAGGTGCCAGGCTGCATTTCTTCCCCAACATGCAACTGTACCACCTGAAAGAAAAGCAGAAACACCTCCACATAAACTGTGTGTCAGCTGCCTGCACCAGGAGGCAGAGATCAAACAGTAGGTGAGCTTTGGGGAGCAGCACAAAGGAAAGCTGAAAAGAATAAAGACAGGGAAGTGTGCGGCCCTGCAGAGCTGTCTGAAGTCGTCCCAAGGTGGATACCGATCAATAATCCTTGACGTGCAATAAAGAGTTTAGGCATCATTAATGAGCAGCAGAGTCCAGATAAACACAATAGGAACACAGATCACACC
Organism: Oryzias celebensis; assembly: GCA_014656515.1. Taxonomy (NCBI): domain Eukaryota; kingdom Metazoa; phylum Chordata; class Actinopteri; order Beloniformes; family Adrianichthyidae; genus Oryzias; species Oryzias celebensis. The sequence continues at coordinate 63,997,195 of BNCR01000012.1, read as the reverse complement.
TGGTCTGGAGGAACACACTTCGTCTTTAAAGGATACGTTCACAGTTTTATGTATTAAAAAACATTGCAGTTTATTTGAGAAATCTGTTTTCTGAACAGTTCAGACATAAGCTCAGACCTGGAGTCACGCTTTAATCCAGCTGGTGGCAGGACTTCTCTGGCAGGAAAATAACAATGTTCTGATCATTAGAAGATCAGTTAAGGCTAGTGTAAGTGGTAGACAAGTCCCCAGAAATGTACAACAAAAATAAAAATCTCTGGAATAGTTTGGAAATGTAGGTCGTACATTGAAAATGCACGATAAAAATAAAGATTTTACTTTATGCTCTGATGTAATTGATGGAAAACAGTAAAGTGTGGTCCGTTATTCTGTAAATAAAAACAAAATATTCTTCAAAAAAATGAACTAATCATGCAAATTTTCAACATTTCTGTTCGTGATGGTTTTTTTAAATGAACAGTTTTTAGGTTAAAAATTGACAGTCACACCTGACTATGGAAGACGAGAACAGCCGCCACGCTTTTTTGAGCTTAATGATATCTTTTATCTTGTTTTCACAAGAAAACAGATTTAATTTTGTCGTAATGACGATATACTGGTAACCAAGAAGATACTGCCCCTTTTAACCATTTAACTGTGGTCTAATTCAGGCGGTGCTGATGTTGTCGCTCATAAACAATCTTCAAATCAGTGTCGTTTGAAGAGAGGGTTAACCAGGCTACAGCTACGCAGGCGGCTGCAGCTCAGTGATCCCGTGGTTGTCAATGTGACCAGATGAGGGGACAGCGCCGTCTACGTGGTTAGAGAATGACCCATGAGGTCGACGCTGGGAGGACTGTGTGCCACTCAGGACTTATAAGAATAAAACTTGTTTTATAACGATATCATGTCACCATCACGAGAAAACTGGCAAAAAAAACCCTGCAAGCTTCAAGCTGTTTAACCTGCAGCTCGTGTGTGGGAAATGGGGGGGTTGTGAAGTGTGACGGGGCGGGGAGAACACGTCAAGCCTGATCAGACACAATAAAATATTGATCGCCACTAATATTCACAGATGTTCAGTACTTTCCTTCACAGTGGGGAGGAACACGGAACAGAGATCCCTGAATAACCCATCAGACTCCACCAAGGAGAGCCGCTGCTGGAGCCCCCACACCGGGTCTTCCCTTTTCCAGAGAGTGAGATCTGATCTTAGTGTGAAAGATAAATGGCAATTTTCCCATCAAAAGGATGGATGTGGAGTGTCTCCTCATTTCTGAGTATCGCTTGAATGCCCCGCCTGACAGTAATTACCCTTTTCTGGGAAGGTGGGGGTCTCACTGGACAAATCAGGGAGGCTGGCAGCGTGTCGCTAAACACCCGGTGGCTCGGCCCACTTTTCAGAGTGACAGGCGACTCTGGTGGGTTCGGCCAAACCTGTTAAACGCGTCTGGGTTTTGCTCTGCCGCCTCTCTTTGGTACACAAGCGTGTCACACGGGGGGCGGGCAGGTGTTCACATCAGACCCTCAGTGAAGCACACACACGTGCACGCACATGCACGCACAGCGTGAACCGTAGGAAGCCAAGCAGGTGTGGCACATCTAATTAGTTTTAATAGCTGTGCTCCACCCGGTTCTCTCTTGGCCACCCTGGTGACAGCTCCGTTAATGGGGGAGGGTAAAGCGGGAGTCGCTGGAGACCCCCCCCCCCCCCCCCCCCCCTACACCCTCAACCCATCCATCCAAGCACAGCTGTTCCCTGTGGGCTCTCTGATGCGGCACGTGGAGGCGTGTGCCAAAATCATTGCACAAACTGTGGGTGACGGCTCCATCATGTGCAGCCATCCATCTGGTTATCACACCTCTTGATTCACTGCAGCCCTCAGAGCTGTTTAAACCTCTCCAGGCCTCTTCACCAAAACTGGAGCCCGTGAGTCTGTCCTTTGCTCTGACTGGACTGCAAAATGGCAAATGTTTCTGCACCCAGATTTTAAAAAGTATGGATAAAAGCAAACTTCTGCCTCACCGAAGGTGTTTCTTCAGCTGCAGACTGTCATGAATGATCCTTTTGACAAATTCCAGTTCGCCTCCCTCTGCCATGATCTCAGTCACCCCGCCTGTGTTGACTGAGCTGGGAGGAGGTCGCCGTGAGTTCCTGGAGTTCACTCCCTGGAGAGGGCAACAAGACAAGCAGAGATCAGGTCTAAATCCCATTAGAGGCCTGTTCGCATCAGGTAAACAGTGCTTCAAGTTGGAGCAGCGTTGGTGCATGAATGACGCAAAGGCATCCAAACTCGGAAGAAAAAAGCTCACCTTCGCTTCTAGCTGGTTGGCAAAGAACGGAGGGTTGCACATGCAGAAGTCATACACTATTTCTGTCTCTTCTTTCAAGGCGTCCATCAGTAAAGTCTTCTGTGGGACTTTCACCACTGAGAAAAAAAAAGATTTGTCTGAAGCTTACTACAGCTCTACAGCACATGGAAGTTTGAAAAACACCCAAACAAATATTTAACAGTGTCTGAAAAACCAGATGGATGCCAGATTTACAGATCAAAAAATGAACCTTCTGTTACACTGATAAACTGAATCATGGGGGAACGTGAAATGATGCATAGTATTTAATGTTTAATTACATTACGTCAGGCTTTGTACGAGGCAACTGAAAGCTTTTTCTTTATTGTTAATTACTTATTAGCAGTTTTTTTCAAATTTTGTGAAACACAAATTATATACTGAACCAAATAAAACCCTGACCCAAAAATCAAGGTTTGAACTGAATCATAGGGAAAGTCAATCATTGCTTCACTAATATTCACACACTAAAGGAGACATTTGCTCCACATTTACTGTACAGCTGCTTTTTATTTGCAGACTTTACAACAAGAGCCATTTCACAGAGTACAGAAGTGGATTTCCTCTGCCCTGCAGCATCTCTAAACCATACGATTCCTCACAGAATCTCAGAAAATCAGCAGGAAGTTGAAAGCCAAACATCAACTAGGGCGTCAGTAAAATTTCTGCATTTTTTTCAGTGTCATTTCCTAACTCATTCTAAAAACTTTTCATGCTGACTTTGCCGTTTTCAGGATACACTATGGATTATTTTCTCCAAAAAAAAAAGAGAGTGGACGGTTCTCACCCTTAACCAGGTCCGACAGGTTGTTCTGCTCCACGTTCTTCGTTGCATAGTCGAAGCAGATGTCATCCACCTCTGTGGCCAGGAAGTACCAGCCATTCATGGTGGCTCCCAACAAGGGGTAAATGCAAGACGCCCCGGTGCCTGACAGGACAGGAAACACAGTCATGCGAGTGTCTTGATGGAGACAGACTAGCTGTCACTCTGTGGTATGGAACTGTGCTCCTGAGCCGTTTAGGAAATTAACAATCTAACACACGAGGGTAAGGAACTTCAGGAACGTGACCCGATGGGTTCCTGAATAATTACCCCAAGCTTGGGGGTGGGGGGGATAAATGTTACATCCCACTGTGGTTATTGAATCACAGACGTGTAACAAGCTGCATAATTGAGTTCAGGCTCAGGCCGAGGCACAATCCACTCTTAAATGGGCAAACTTCAGTGAGGAGAACGCTTTGGTCTGATTCCAAAACCTCCAGGGACTTGAACCTCTGACCTGGAGACCCACACAAACACTTCCATGTCTGCAGGGATGGAGCAGGACACACAATGACTGACAGGATGTCATGAAAATTCAGAGAAGACTGTTGCTTTTTTGTTCAGGAATAAAACCCCACTCAATATAATTTCAAAACTTACTGCTTCTGAAAAAAACAAACACGTTACATTCGTTTGTCCTAAAAGAACCACTCCAATGTTGCTCAAAACTTAAGTGGGACCAGAGCCTTCAAGGATTAACCTCCAGGTTTTGTGTAGTCTAAAATTCAACCAGTACTTATCAAGGTACTAACTGTGCACTCTTGGTCCGTTCACGCTTAGTTGTGCAAGAGGAAATGATGAGCATCAAACACTCACGCTCTGTAGCAAATTGTAATTCTCATATAACAAATGTTAGCTTTCATATTTCCCCAAAACTGTTGCATTGAAAAAGAAATGGATTGAATTGCTGCTGACTTCTGTCTTGTTCTCGCAGAAAATATTCCAAAATTATTAAAACAGATATTGGAGATATTCAGCGGTGAAATTATTTGGAGTTGGTTCTGCTTTTTTGACCTCGTTTGACAGCGTTACCGATATCGATGCCTCTGCGTGGTTTCTTCTGTCCATCAATGAGGTCCTCCACCCAGTGGATGTAGTTGAGGCGCAGGGGGACAGTGGGTATGAGGCGCTCCAAAGGAATCTCAATAGTCAAACCAAAATCTTCTTTTAACAGAGTGCAGGTCAGCGCTCGCACAGCCTCTGGCTCCTTAAAATTCACCCTGGAAGAGAAAACGCAACTGGATTCATCACCGAGTCATGCGTTAAAATAATATCTGAAAAAAATAGATCAAATAAGAGTTTAATTTATAGATTTGTTTCAAAAGTTCTACAAAGCAAAAATAGGTTTGTGTGAATAACACATTTTCTTTGAAGGATAATTTCACTTGATAGCAACCCTTTTCCTTTCCCCCAAAGGACGCCTGGCAGCAATTTACCGAAGTGTTCTTGAAACAGCACTTCATTAACCTGCTGCAGCCCTCCAACAGCAGCCTGGCTGCAGCATATCACACGCAAATGCACATAAGAGAGACAATGGGAAGATAAGCAGCCCATCAATTTAAAATAGCCTGCTGATGACAAAAGATTTCCACACATTCAACACAACTCAGACCTTCTGATTTCTGCTCCCAATTTCCAGTCCCACTCATTTCATCTCCCACACATTTTTAATGATTTCAGCTGTCGCACAAAGCGAGTGGGCGACATAGGTGTAATTAAAGCTCTGCGCAGTCCTTTTGCACCTTAGGAGACGCAATTAGCCAAACCCTGGTGATGGGAGAGCGTCTGCCACCTCGGCGGCTGGTGTGAGCATACTCCAGCAGAAGAAAGATGGAGAACAATTGAGTTTTGTTTATTTCTAAACAAATAAATGAAATGTATTTATTTATTAAATTTGGTCTGTTTTTAGACTGCCGTCAACCAGACATTTCAGTTGAGAACCAAAGCCTGTAAACAAAACCATGCGACTAAAGATCTCTTCAGTCATTGGTCAGGAATTACGAGGGCGGGGCAAAGCAACGAGAGAAAAAAAATAATGGAATTCTTGCTGGGATAGTTCACCAGCTCATACTTCATATTTCGCAGAACAATTTTGAACGTCTGTATCAACTTCAGGTACAACACTTTCACTGATGCTTTGGTACAGCAGAGGCCTGCTGAAAGGTTACTGAGGAGATGACGGCTAAGACGGTAAACTGATAAGTGTTCATGATGTGTAAATGGTTAGAAAAACAGTGTGAAACGTGATTTGTATCACGTAAAACGTTGTTTTAATGAGCATCCCTTTTTTTTTTCCCTTACTACTCTGTTTACATCCTATAAAGCCGGGCCATGGTGGCCATTTTGGTTTAGTTGTTCCACTCCAAAAACAGCGCCTATTCAGACACACAGCGAACCGGAGCTCAGTCCGACTGGAAATGAACCGAGACCACCTCAAAAGATGGGTCAGAGAGAGGTTTCTGGTCCCGCATCAAGGTTTATTTGGGTGCATTCAGACTTAAAATTTGTTCCGGATTATCAGGGGAACACCTGCTCAAATGTGTCCAGTCTGAAGTTACCACCCTAAGTTAAGAGAAATAAAGACAGAAGTCCAAACTAGACAATAATGATGCCTGTTGAGTTATTTATGTGAATGATCAAACTTAACCCTAAATTTAATTCCTAAACAAAACTCACATTAACAGAGGCAGCAAAGCCTCACACTGCTGTGAGTTTTCATTCAGGAGAGCTAAAGACAAATGAATCCAAAGGAGAAGTAATTCATCTCTACTGTCAAGCTCTCCTCCCCTCATGAACATGAGGTTAATGGTCCAGCTTTAACAGATGTTCACCTCTAAGCTCTCTTTGACCAAAAACAAAAAAAAAGCTAAAAGCAGGAATCTCACTGAGGAAGGAGAGGTGCTGCATCAGCAGATCTTTCACACTTCCCAAAAAATGTAAAGCAGACCAGCCTCTGTCAGCCCTCCTTCCTTTCTCCTCACAGACATTATTAGATGAAGATCAATATTCAGAGAGGGGGGCTGCTTTGGCCAGAGCTCCATTTTTAGCCCTTCCTGTCTGTGTCTGAGCAACGCACCCCAATCCTTCCCATCAGCAGCGGATGCAACATCACCATGGCAACACCACCTACCGAACACATATGGGTAGCACGCAAATCCGGCCACGCTGGAGCAATAGCTGTTGGCAGAGGGAACGTGAGCGCGCCCGAGACGTACGCCACTGCCTCCACGTAGATTCGACCCAGCGTCCTTACGCCGTCGACGGGACGCAGTGTGGGACAAACACAGGAGTGAAACTTGAAAAAGGGGAGAACTACAGAGCTCACCACAAGCTCTGTGACAAAGAAGGCGTCGACAGACTCCCAATACAAAAATAAAGGAACTCAGATTCAAGCTCTGAGAGGCAGAACGCCTCTCGTTTCAGATGGATGCTGATGAAATCATTAGCTGCAGGGCGGGATGGGGTTTAATGCTGAAACAGGCAAACCGCTTGCATGAAAAGCAATCTACAGCAACATGCAAACCGCACCTCTGCCCACAGAGAGGTGCCCTTCAAGCTGAAGGTGCATCTCCCCTGCTCACGGAAGTGTGAAATATTTTGTGCTGACGAGCAGCACCTTCTCCAGTGTCAGGATTTTTCCTGCCTGGAATCTTTTTTTAACTTTTCCTCACAGGAGCAGCAGGGAGAGCATCACACCAAACTCAGCAGAAGACCTACCGCTTGTTCCAAACAGTGGTCTTTTAATTATGATTACACAATTTTTAGAGAGAAAAAAAAAAACGTTTCTAGGCCGTCGGCTTTCTTACAGCTCCTCACAACCCCAAGTTAACATTAGCGGGTGCAACACAAATGGCGAGTAATGTCAAAGCTATTCAGTCGTACAGTTTAGAGACAGATACCAGCTTGGACAAGGAAAATAAAGACATTAATGCATCTATTGGTCTGCAAGTGGATGCATCAGAGAGAAGCGGAGCAGGGAAACTGCCCATGGCAGTTGCTGCATCACAAAAGAGAGCCTTTTCCAACTGCTTTTTTTTTTTTTTTGCATCTGATCCTGATTCATCTCAATTTGAATAAATAAATACTTAGAAACGCAGGTGTAATCTTACATTTTTAATGAATGTCCTCCATCTTTAGTAAAATGCTACAAGAACATGTTAAAAACACAATTTTCATTAAAACTGGTCTTTAAATGTTGTTTTTTGTTGAATTATTATAACAAATGATCATTTAAAAAGACTAAAGACCCTTTTAATAATATAGTCAGAGGGAAAATATAAATCCTACACTGCCTCGTCACTTTGCCTTTAAATATCTGAGTCCTAATCTGTATTGACAGAGAATATCGTCATCACAGGCTTACATCTGACTGATGTTCATCGTTTTCAACTTTATTTCCCCTCAGCTTCCCATCTTATTACATTCGCTGTGTCAATAACTGAAGAAAAAAAAAAGCTAAATCATCTACCACTTCTAATAACACCACAGGTTTATCACAAGGAGCTGCACCACATGCGTTAATGTCCGTTTCCATGGCAACAACCACAAGCCGCCTCCTTGTTATGCCAAGTCACGGAGCGTGGATCTTCTTTTTGAGTAGGAAAGAAAAAGTGAGCAGATCAATAAACCAAAACAAATCATTGATATCCTCTGATCAACGTATAAACACTTTACTCTCTGATCTGATGACAAACATTCAGTCTGAACAAATGCAGGGTTATCAATGTCACGCTTCAGTCCAGGAACCAGAACTACGCCTCGAGGGTTATATGTTTGGGTGAAATCAATTGTGCACAACAATGTTTTGGGGTCAATCACAGATTTTTTTTTTTTACTACAAACTGTCCAACCAGACAGTGTGGTTATTGCTCAGACAATAAAAAAACATAAATTTAACATTTTACATATTTAATTAAATAATGCTAATGGCTGCAGAAGATTGTTGGGTTTAATACATCAATTAATTATTCAGATTCCTAATAGTGTTCTCACTCGCATGAACAAAACAGCTGCTAAAAGTGTGTAAACTAGGAAGCTAGGAACTAGGAACTAGGAACCACGAAGACGCTCTTCCTCCAAATCCCACATCTCTGTGGCTCAAACCCCCAATTCAAACCAACATTCAGGCTAGTTTTGGGGGTTCATCCGTTCCAATCAAACTCCTGCTGGAGTCTCTGATCTCGCTGCTATCAGGCTTTCCCACTGACACTTCCTAAATGGAGGGAAGTCTATCTCCTGTGAGGGTTGGCTGAGTGTCTCCCAGAGATTACTCTCACACCCCCCAACTCTGCTTTAATACTTGAAAACCTACAAGATGAATTCCTTGAAAAATACAAAATTGGACTAATCCCAGGCTGACTGGGAAAGGAAAAGACATTTCTGCAGACGCAGCTGCAGCCGAAACTTACAACGTTGCACTGATTCAGGGCTTCGGTTACAACCACGGGAATAAAAATGACTTTTGTCAGTGGTTGCAAACAACAGTGAGTCAAAACACAAATTTATTTGGATGATTTTTCAACTTCTGTGCAGCTGAGTTATAATATTTGGAACTATCACATTGAAACACGAGAGTAATCACAGTTTAAAGTAAGAGGCAGATTATATTTCTTATTAGACTCACTCCAATGAAAATAGTGTTTTTAACATGTTCTTTTGTCATTTTTCTCACAATGGCGGGCATAAATAGAGAACATTAAGCTTAAATTTCATTTAAACTGTTTTGAATCAGGAGCAGATGAAAAAGTGTTTGAAAATAAGCTCATTTGTGATGTAGAAAATACGCTGAGCAGGTTACAAGGTCCCTGCTCGGATGTTTTTGATTTTGTCCAAAAATGACAATTACAATCAAAAGACCACTGGAAACACTTTTAAAACAGCCTAAAGATGAGTGGAGTGGGACTGTACAATGAGTTTATGTTTTAACATGTGAAAGCACAAACTGTCTGATGAAAACGTTATCTGGGACAAGTAACACAGGCCACACTGTGACTTCTCAGTTTGAATAATATTCACACACACCAAAACGTAAAAATAAAAAAATCCAAACCCAGCCAGCTCTTTCATCACGTTTGATAGACAAAGAAAGGCTGTAAATTGGTAATCAACACCTGTCACATCAGGACATCGATGAGGTCTTACAGCATGTCCACACAAGCTTGACTGACAGTTTCACAACCACAAAAGAGCAGCAAACACCAATGTGTTTGCAGTCAGGTGGGGGTTTTGAGTGGTTTTGAATGGTGACAACGTTTCATCTGTGAGACTCTTATTATGCAGTTTTTAGCCAAAATCAAAAACCTGTCATTTTTGAATACATCATTTCTGCAGAGCAGCAGGAGTTCATTAGAAATTCGCCTGAGTTGTAGGTGAGAATGTTGGCACGAAAGTAAGCCTCTGCTGATATTCCATCATCTCTTTGTTTACACTCTCTCCCGGTAGCTTACAGCTCCTCACATCCCCAAGCTAGCATTAGTGGTGCAACGAAAACAACCAGCAATCTCAGATCTACCCAGTCGTACAGATTTGAGCTAGATACAAGCTCAGATGAGGAAAACGACGACGTTAATAAATCTATTTGTCTGCAAGTGGAAGCATCAGAATGGAGCAGAGGAAGACGCAGTTGCTGCGTCACAAATATATGCTTTTACGAATCGCAGGTTTTTATTTGCTCCTGATTCACCATAATTTAAATAAAGAAATCTTCAGAAATGCCGTTTTAATCTTAAACTATTGTATATATGTCCTCCGTTCATGACAAAAAAATGCTAGAAGAGAATGTTAAAAACACCAAAAACAAAATATTCATTGAAGTGGCCCTTTAAAGGAATGAAAAATACACTTTTCAAGCTTTTTTAGTGATTTTTAATGTAAATTCCTCATGAAAAGCAAACCTCAAAGTGGTATATTGATCCATTCAAAAATCTCTGAGCATTCCTCAACTATCCTGCTCCCTAAGGCAGGAGCCCCTCCTAACCCACAAAAATTAGCGGGTCCCTACATGGTGACATCACAAAGTGGGGAACAGCCCCTTCCAGGAAAAGTCTCCGCTGCCAGCCCCCCCCAGGCTAACACGAATTCACCCACTTTCTCAGTGGAGTTAGCGGCGCTCAACAAAACGCTTTCATTTTAGCAGCAACTCTGAGAAGAGTGGTTCCTCTTGCACCCAATCTGCAGAAACAGCAAAGGCTCGCGGCTGAGGCACTCTAGGTTGATGTTATGAAATGGGCGACACCCACAAGGAGCGAAAGGCGGAGCCTCACAGACTGAGGCGTGCGACTTCCGCGTAGGAAAGGAGCTCACAAAAAAACAAACAAATATTTAATTAAGAAAAATGTTCATTTGTGTGCCAAAGGTAAAATATGATCATATATATGTGGATATAGTTTACTCTGAAAGGATGAAGAATAGCATAATATAGGCCCGTAAAACGCCTGCACTTTCAGAAAACGTTTACAAGCAAGGTCAAAAACCTTAATTTTTGAAATCCATTGTTGCAGATTCAGTTCAGGCTTCATTTTGAATGAGAACACATGCTTAACCTTTAGAGCTGTCTCTGCAACAAATAAAGACCAAGTCATTTTTGGCAATTAAACCAAACCATGCCAAATAATTTCAAATTAAAGGCTGTGTCTTCAAACCCAAACTTGACTGGGTTACCCACATGTCTTGATTGACTCAAAAACTTCCTCAAAGTGTAACTTCTTTTACACTGCAAGATGTATGTGATGTTTAGGGAAAAAAAGATAATTAAAAAAAGCAAAAGAAAAGGTCTTTAGGGACGGTGAACCCATTAATCATTGGTGGAGCAGTGTTCCAGCTTCTGCTGCAGCCTGGAGCTGAATGAGCATCAGAGTGAGTCAGCTGGGACATGAGTGCTTCTGAATGTGTTCCTCAGGGTGAAAAAATGAATGCACGTGGGGACACCTCAATGCTACTTTTTAAAAGCACACGAAAAGCTGCTTAAACCAGGACTTCTGCTCTCATTTCTGTCGTTCAGCTACAGAGATTTGCTAGAACTGAAGTGTGTGAGGTTGTGGTTCTAGTGATCCTGGAGCTGCTCTCCACATATAGATGGAGGGGAGTCCAGTGTTTTACATGTCATTCATGTAGAATCAGCTTTTTTTAATATGCCAACAGTGATGGGAGTCCTTTTTTACACTTCAGCTGCAGAGTCAAAATAAAAAAATTATTGTTGAAAATATCAATGGAAAGTCACACGAATATAACAAGAAAAAATGTAAATTATCAAAGTTATTCTTACTCCTACTTTGATATTTTTGAATCTATTTTAAAACAGTTCACAGTCTTTTAATTATAATTATGCAGTTTTCAGCCAAAATAATAATAAAAAAAACCTGTGTTCTGCGGCAGTAGTTCATCAGTAATTTGCCTCTGAATTTTGGGTGCAACTGTTGGCATGGAGTAAGCTTCAGCTGATATCCCATCAACCCTTTTATAGCTCCTCACAAGCCCACGTTAACATTAGTAGTAGTAGTAAAAATGGGGAGCAATTTTAGAGCTATACAGCTGTTTTGACTCAGATACCAGCTAAGATGAGTAAAACGAAGAGGTGCATGAATCAAGTCATGGATTCATCAGAATGGAGCAGAGCAGGGAGCTTGCGACCTACTTGTAGCTTGTACGTTACAACTACAAGCTTTTACAAATGGTATTTTTTGTCTGCTCCTGATTCACCATGATTTGAATAAAGAAATACTCAGATATCCAGTTTTGATCATAAGTTATTTTAAACGTGTCCTCCATCATGAGATGAAATGCTGCAATAACATATTAAAAACACCAAAAACACTATTTTTATTGGAGTGCTCTTCAAAGTTTGTTTTTTTTCTTTTTTTTTTCAAAGGTCAATGGGTCAATATCCACAAAACTGTAGGCACTTTATTCACTAGCTTGTTTCCACAAGTCAGAACCAATTTTGGAAAACAAGCCTTTAGTTCTACAGCATCTTCTGCCTGGAATACCCTCTGAATTGACATAAAGCTGTCTAATTTTATTCCTTTAATAAAAGCAATTATATTTTAAGAATTATATAGAAAAATGTATTTCAAACAGTGCTAATGCTTCTAATTTGCTATTTTTTGTTTCTTAACTATTGTAATCTTTTGTTTTACATACATTTTTTTATATACATACTTTATTTTTGTATTTTTTACTCATCTTTTTTCTACTGCTTTTTTTTCTTATGGAGTGTACTGCTGAGTTCTTAGCCAGAGGAAAATGCAATCCTGACCTGAATAGATCTTTATCTAGATAAAATAAATAAATAAAAAGCATGTCATGCATGACCCTCTGTACCTATGGCAATACTTATGGCAATACTTTTATGGGAATAAAAGCAAGGGTCGACAGTTGGCGCACGGAGGGAAAAACAGGGACACGCATGGGTATGACAACAACAAGCATTTGATCTGTCGTCTGTTTGTGTCTTTCGGACTTGAAAGATATAAAAAACTGCTGGGTTTGACTGACAATCTCTTCTCACAATGAGCTTTTTTCTCCTATGGGATCATAAGGTAAGGGTCCATTTACGCAGAACTGCCATCTTTAAAATACTCAACACCTTTTTTTGTTAAGTCTTACAGAACTTTTTGTCCCCTCGAGGCATTAAACAAACATAGTTTCAACTATTTCAACTTTGGCCTTTTTTCCTCTGCAATATTGTTAAGAAAGCACTTTTTTGAACTAGCGCCAAAATATGTTTAAAAAAAAAACTATTTGACCTGCTGTTAGTAAATTAAACAAACATTTTAGACATGTTTTTTTAAGATTACATTTATTTGTATTTCATATTATAATTGGCTGGGTGTAGGACTGTCTCCAGGACATCAGGGTTTGCTTCCCAGGGCGAGCAAGAGCTAAAACGCTGCGGCCTAACTGGGTCTCCCTGCACCTTAAATCTAGAGTTGTGTCAGGAAGGGCATCCGGTGTAAAAACTCTACCAAAACACCTGTGCGAATCCGTGAAAGCTGATTCACTGTGGTGACCCCTAACAGGATACGTTGAAAGGTGAACAACAAGAGTTCAGCTATAGATAGTGATGGCACAGTTGTTATGGAGAAAATTTCAAATTAACACTTCATGTCATACACGTTGCTGACCCCTGCTCTACAGCACACACACATTTATTTTCCTGTAAGGTAACACAAACAGCTGTAAGGGTAAAACATTTTTTGAAAGTGTAATTATTAGTACATTTCTTTCATAAAAGAAGAATAAGATATAAACTTTGTTTTTGTTTTTTTATTTATTCTAGTATTGCATGAATATTTCCAAATAGTCAAAAATCTAGATGTTTTTAATTTGCGTTTTCTATATTTTATTTTTCCCTTTACTGTCTTTTTAACTAATGAGTTTCTACAACACTTACTTCCCTAAAATGTAAATATTTATAAAGTCAATTGTATGATTTAACCCATGAGGCTTGAACTGCTGCGAAATACACCAAAGAATTGAAAGGGTTTAGTGATGGACTTACACGGGTCTCCCTGCAAGGCTCGTGTGCACATGCTGCTGGAAGTCCGGGTACTTTGAGGCCAGATAAGCGAAGTCTGGAGGTTTGTCCTTGTACCGGTTCCGAGGATGCATCGATTTGTTCAGAGCCATGCTACAAGATAAAAAAAAAAAGTCTAAATATTGAAGGGGAAAAAAACAGGTGACTTTGAAAAACTCACACATTACAGCCGTTTGAGATTAAAATAAAATCTAGATTTTGCTGCCGTGTTTGATAGCTAAAACAGAAGGGGTTTTCCTCAGATAAACAAACAAACAAAACAACTCAATAACTCACGTTAACCAAACGTTTCCCACTCTGCAGATCACTTCCTGGTTGCCTCTGACGTCATCCCTCACGCAAAAAACGCAATGACGTCACGTCATTTCTTGAAAAGGAAAAGGAAATCGGTGAATAAATAATAATAATAATATAAGAATAGTAATTTAAATAAATATAAATATCTTCATGCTAATTGTTGGTAACATTTTTATTTGCTTGTTTATTTACCTCACAGTGACTTTGATCATTAATACTTTCAAGATTTATTAAATATCAGATTTTTTTCAGATGCATATACATTTCTTTAACAATATAAACTACATTTAAACTCTTTAAAAGTTAAAAGGGAAAATCCAAACTGTAATTTTTCAATTGTGGAAAAAGGTACCTAAACATTTGCCATCAACCGCATTCACTTTTAAATGTGGAAATAATTACACCACTTCTAAAAAGTCAGATATTTAATGTTTTTACCCAAAATACTATACCTGTCTGTTCATTCCATCCAATTCAAATTACTTTATTTATCCCAGAGGTACAATTCTTTTTAAGGTGCAGACAGACGCTTTTGAAAGAACGTCTCTGTTGGTTCAAAACTATTTTCATTTTCTCATGAAGTATTGTATTTTATTACAATTTTGAAAATAGCCTGCGTTAGAGGAGAACCTCATTTGTACTCCTTTACAATCTCCACAGGCTCTCCATGAATGAAAGTGGGGGCTGACTCAGCCAAAAGTCTGTCTTTAGCGCACATCCATTGCTAAAGGTCATCTTTTTGCTCCCTTTAGGGTTCTCCACAGCAGATCATCCGTCTTCATCTTACCTTGTCCTCTGCATCCTTCTCGCTCACACCAACCTTGGTCTTCCTCTAAGCCTCGTTCCTGCTACTTCCAACCTCAGCATCCTTTTACCAACATAATCACCATCCTTCCTCTGAAATCATACCAAACCACATCAATCTGCTTCCTTGCATTTATCTCCCAAACATCATGAACTGTCCCTCTGATGTGTTTATTTCTGATCCTATTCATCCCCGTCACTTCCAAAGGGAATCTCAACATCAGCAGCAGCATTATTGAAGCAATTATAGGATCTGTGGTCATGTTGGTTGGCATGAAATCACCGTGTTTTTCACAAATGCTCACATCTGACATCAGCAGCTTCCACTACTGTTTCCCATAACTTCATCAACTCATCCGCTTTATTCCCTATGCAGTTTGCAGCTCTGTACGATTCCCTTGGTCTTAAAAACAGGCATCAGAAAACGTCTCCGTTCCTTAGGCATCCTCCCACACTCAAAGTTCTTGTTAAACAGTCCAGTCAGAACCTCTACTGCTGTCCCTCCAAAACACTTCGAGGAATATCGTCAGGACCGACTTCCTTTCCTCTCATCCTCACCGATCTTTGCTACTTTCTGCTCCACAAAAGTCACCTCTACTATTCAGTGCCACCTAACCCTTTCCTCATTCATCAGCTCGTCGACGTATTCTTCCCATCACACCTGTGAAATCTGTCAACACATTTTCATTCCTGTCCGTAATCACTGTAACCTGCTGAAAATCCTTTCATCTGTCTCCACCTCACCTGTACAGATCTCCCTCCTTTGTGCCCAACCTGTTTTACAAGTCTCCAGATGCACTTCCCTACACTCCTGTCTGCGGTCATCGCAGAATCCCACTTTTTCTTAGCCAATCTCCTCCCTTTGTGTCACTCCTGAATTTCTTCATCCTACCACAAGGTCTCTTTTTGTTTCCTTCATTCCATCTGACACACCAGCTACCTGTATTTGTCCAGTCATCTCCTATTCTCAGACATTTCTTTAAATTTCTCCACAAATGACATAACACTCTTCCTTCTTCAACTTTCACCACAGGGTCTTTGCTCTGCCCTTAACCTCTTCATCTTCCTCACCACCCGTCATTCTAGACACCACCACGTATTGTCCAAAAACATCAGGAAAGCTTTTATAACATTTTATAGTGCACAAAAAAGATTTTTTTCTAAGGATTTGCAGATTCCCATAGACACTTACTTTTGTCTATTTTATTTGTTTCATCCGGAACAAAAGTGCATCATTTAGTTTGTGCAATTTTAAGGATGAGCAGTCATTAAAACTAGTAAACCTTTACTGTACAGTTATGGTATTTACAAACATTTATACTCAAGTTCAAACACACAAAAACCTCAAACTTTAAATATGACAAATTAAGCGAGACACAGATGCAAATTTTTCGTCTTTTATTATACCGCAAACAATATTGACATCCAGGTATTTTTGTTAACAGTTCGCTGTGTGAAGAGTGAGACCAAAGTGGCAAAAACATCACGAGCTCTCCTGCAGGAGCTTGTTGTGCAGCTGGATGAGACTCACAGGCAGCTTACAGAGGACAGACTTTGAGGCCACAGGAAACGACGCACAGACAGAGCTGTCCATCAGTCCCTTCTCGCACCAGACCACAGTAGCACAGGGATTGCTTGTGACTTGCAAAATTGCAAAATAATTGTTTAAACATTTCTGCTAAACAGTGCAGGCTGATTTTTTTTTCTTTTCTTTTTTTTCTTAATTACCAAAAACAAGCAGCATACATAATCCAGATTTCTAGTTAAACATCTTCCTTGAGTCAAATCAAGGGAGTCTGTTAAACTTAAGGTCTGCCATGACTTAGAGATCCTGAGAAATGCATGGTTTTCAAAAGTTGGTCAGGTCAGCCCAACAAACAGGCCGACTTCCAGATAATCTCGATTGTGTGGACAAATGTCCCCATTTTTGGCTTCAGCTAGGACATTTAAACACACAGGCATCTTCGTTAGCCATGCCAAATTGAACTAGAAAATCATCAACTGCTTTTTTTTTTTTTTTTTTTTTTTTTTTTTTTTTTTTAACATATCCAGTCCTTTCTCAGACATTTGGGTAAAAAAAAAACTTTCATTAAAACTAAACAAAAATAGGGTGTGCGTCAAAAGGATACATCAGTAAAATTCCCTAAAAGAGGGTTTGTCTCTTTTGGGAGCAACAATCCTGTTTGTGTTTAAAGGAAGATGCTCTAACCTCCTTCGAAAAACATCGCGCACAACAAATCAGACGGTCTGCAAATGAAACAACAGCGCTGGCTGGATTTATATAAGCCATGAAGCGTCTTAAGATATTGTAAAAATTAAAACTTTAGGAAGAATGCTTTCTCACTTTGTTGTCCAACTGCGAGACGACCAATCCAAGCCTCACCCCACTCTAAGCAAAAAGGCAGTTCCAGAAATCCCCAAAATTGTCAAACTACTTCAAGCACACAGAGACTCTAGTTATTAAACTACTTAGTCCGATTGAAGGATTTGAAGCTTTCAATGGAACCCTTCTGACAGCTCTGCCTCAGGATGCAGAGAAACATGCAGCAGAGCTTCACCCGCAGGCCACGTTAAAACTCACAGCAGCAGATCATCACATCCAGGACACACAGGAAGAGGACAACATGGTAAAGAAGCTAAGAGAAGACGTTATATGGCAGAGTTCTTTATTAACCAAGAACTGCATTGGAATGAACAGGCAAAATTAGAGGTTTAAGCTGGAATCAGCACTGTTTTAATATGTATATCTCAGATATTAAACGCCCGAAGCTTTAGTGAAAACTACAAAATGATCAACTTGCCAGCTACGTTTTCATTGGTTTCTGAAGAGGGGAGCGGAGGTTTCTGCATTTATTTTAACTGTTTTACAGTTGCTAGAAATTGTATATTCAGAGGAAAGTCACTCCGATGACACCTGAATATCCACTCATCTGTTATATTTAGGATTAAGTTTCCAGTGAGGCGCTCCAAATATCTAAGTAAATATCAGCATTTTCTCACTGAATATCCCCCCCGGTCGTACTTTAGTGCAATGAGAAGAGACGGACGAAAGTATAAACTTACAGTTCCTATTATATCAAAGATGTATTTTCTTTCCTGAAAACTTCCTTCTGTAGAATATTTTAAATAAACAATATTTGCACATCCCAAATATCAAACATGGGCGGACTAACTTTGACTCCTCATGCATTTGTGTTTTAGACGCGTTTCAAAGAAGTCTTGTTCTACTTTTCTATGTTGACATGGGACACAATGCATCTTCAAACCTCCCACCTGACCTGTGCTGCTTCAAACCGAGCGGTAGTGAAGCGGTTAACAAATGGAACAGTGGCTTCAGCTAAAAAATAAAAATGAATACAAATAAAAAAAGGCCACAGAAACGAGTGAGTCACCCCATCAAGTGCAAAAACAAGCGATGTAATCCAATAAGCCTGCACAGATGCTGCAGTGACCCAGGCCACTCCTTAGATGATCAAATAAAGCGTCCCGCTACTTCAGACTTCCTGCAAAAAGCTTAGTGTAGCAACTCACAACACTTTCTATTTTTAAATGACAATTGATCTAAAGTCTAGCAGTGGTTCAAAGTATAACCATAGCAGAAGCTGGTTTCAAGCCCCCCAGGTCCAAGGACAACAGTTTGAGACATTGGTATTTACAGCCATTAAAATATGAACCAACTCCACATGAAGATGAGCGTTTGAAGGGATGTTATAAAGATTATCTCAATGACTAAGCCCCTCCATAGCCGTATCCTCACATCATGAATGCTATTCCTGCCTTTCCTCTTCTCTGAGCCAGGCGCCATCCGACTACGACAGTGAGGGAGAGGTATTAAAGGAGAAGACAAAAAAAACTAAATAATAATAAAAAAATAACAAAATAACCATTACATATAAAGACACTATCATTTTCTTAAATTACCAGTTCTTAGTGCCCTACGTTTTAGACCCGGTGGAAAACACCTGCCTTCAGTTGGTCAGTAGGGCTGCGTGACAGACGCTCAGTCCCATGTTAAACCTATGGTACTCCTAGACAACATTATGTAAATTTACAGTATACAATTTTGGGTTACCATGCAAGAATACTTTTTTTTGTGTAACATTTAATAGCTCGATCTACATCCAGAAATAATTTACACAGAAGGACAAAAGTTATTGGACCAGAGAGCGCAACAGGTGAGTAACCACTGTAGTGCAGCCGGACGTGACAAAGATGTGCGGGGCGGGGCTTTGTTTGGGTTAGGCGATGGAGTGGGTGAGCTGGAATGTAAAAGGGGTCAAGATGGCAGGAGGGGTGTGGGATCCAGAGGTCCGCCTGGGTAGACATGTTAGTGGTCCAATTCTGCCAGGTCCAAATCAGCGACACTCCCACACTTTAACTGTTTGATCTACACTTCCAGTCACCACGAAGGGAGCAGCCTTATGGAAATCTAAAAGAAAAAATAAAGCGCAGTTTAAGGGAAAACATCTGTTGGCTCAAAGAAAGCTGCTCATCACTGAAGAAATTCAATGTCTTCTTAAAGGATGGCTATAAAAAGAATAAAAAAGAATATTTATTTTGTTTAAGAAAAAGCTGCCATAAAAATGAAAGCTGCTCTGTGTTTCTTTCCTAGAAATAGAATTTATCACATCAATAGTTCACAGTGATGGTCTTAGATTGAATCATGATTTAAAAGGACTGGGGTAGCTCCCCGCCCTTGATCTGATCCTGGGGTACTTGCATTGCCTACAATTCAAAACGCCAGTGTGCCTCTTGACACTGTGGTGAAAGCTCTTTCCAAATTACTCAGCTGTTTTGTAAAGCAGAGGTGTGAAAACCCAAAGACAAGAAGTGTGGTTCTATAGAGAACTGCAAGCCTCCAATGAGGCCACATTTGTCTGGTAAGTGAGAAGGTCCTTACCCAGAGAGGTTACAAAGTGTTCGTGGGCACACAGGGTTTTCATGCAGCGCTTGTTTTTGTAGTCCCAGATCCTTAAGGTCTTGTCATCAGCACAGCTCACAATAAACTTGCCTCCGGGGTGGAAGAGTATTCCACGCACCCAGTTATCATGTCCAACCTGTCAGACAGAGACCCAATTGTTGAAATCCTGATCACAACATTCACTTTCCTGACCGTCTCTGAGCTTTAAAAAAAAAAAAAAAAAAAAAAAGTGCAAGCATCACGTAGTTCTCACCAGGGTCATAAGGCACATGCCAGTGCTAACATCCCACATCTTGATGGTTTTATCTCTGGAGCCAGACAGCAGGAAGGGACCAGGCTTTCCACTTTTCTTGGTCTGGTCAAGAGCACAAGAAATTAATAATTTAATAATTTTCTAATGTGTCATAAATAAAAAATAAGTACGTGCATGGTAAAAAGTGCGTTGTTGTCCTAAAAATATTACATTAAAAAAATACACACACAAGTTTTTAGGAGCCTTTTTTTTTGCACGGCTGGAGATTAAGGGTGAAGGTGTATCAGTATCATTGCAACTAAAACAAATCTCTTCAAAAATATGTTTGGAAAAACAACCAAAATTAAAAAAATATAATAAGATTCTTTGTGGAAGATCACACAGACTGCTGCAAGGAGAAAAAAAAAATTATCCGACACAGTGACACTGCAGATCACAAGGCAAGCCTGTGCTGACTGCAGGCCATGTGGTGTTCTGTCTGCGCATTAAAAGCCACTTCTTAATTCAAGCTGCTGAACTCACAAGGCTGTCTGTTTTAACAGTGATGAAATCTAATCTCTCTGAAGCAGAAAAATTAAATCTACCGAGGTTGGTACGTAGATGAAATAAAAACGCACAAAATCAACTGATGATAGAAAAATCCATTCATTTGGAGTGATAACACACTTTATAGGGTCACACATTCCTAGTAAGATGTTTGGGTTAGGGTTAGGATTTTCATGCTATTTACTGAAAAGTGTCTGCTTTATTTGATTTGATTCATTTTAAAAAATACGTTTTCAATGAAGACGCTGATATTTGAGTAACGGATCGAACCAGGAGAGAACAAAACAAGTTCATTAAATTAGCTTTTAAAAAAGGACCCAGGCAGCTACTGACCTCAGATCCTGTGGCCTCAAGGATGGTGGGAGAGGCGCTCTCTGGTGCCCAGGAGATGCATTCCACCACGTGTTCGTGCTCCCGTAGTTCAGCCTTGCATTCTTTGGTGGCCACAACCCAAACACGAACTGTCTGGTCATTGGAGCAGCTTGCAAGCAGTGTCCCATCCTGATTGGGTCGAACCATACGCACCCATTCTCTGTGGCCTGCAAAGGTCTTCACACAGTAACTAGAGGGGAAATCAAGAAAAAAACAAATAAAAATAGACAATGAAAGAACAAGGTCGCCCTAAAGTGAAACAACATGTGGTTTTTAAAAATAGTTTATTCTCATACCCAGTTGCCACCTCCCACATTTTTATGGTTTTGTCCCTTGAGGCAGAAACAATGTGATCTCCGTTGGGCATGATGGCTACAGATGAAACATTGTGGTCATGTCCTGCAGAAACAAGAGTGACAGTAATTAGAAAATGTAACGTCAAGGAGGCCGTCTCTTTACTGGGGATTATTTTTCCATGGGGAATAATAGATGCCTAATTACTAAGACCCTAAGCCATATTTAATCTCTTGCATGAAGACAACAGTAAATACCCTCTAAAAGGCTGTTTTACTCGTAAGTGAATGTGTCGTTTCTGTGCCATTAAACAGGACTAACCAGCCGCAGCCGCTCTGGTACATAATGTCGAAAAGAGAACATAATTTACTGGTACTAACTGATTTCCTCTGTAGGCTTCAAGTGAAAAAAAAAATATATATATATATATATAATGAATAAGAAATAATAGTATCACAATAAAATGTTAAATGGAAATGGTCGAGTTGAACAATAAAAAAAAAGTCTTGATTGATGTCTGCTTCATATGGTATTTTATCTTAGTGCCTGAGCACCACTATAGTTAATACTGCAATTATTAAAGCTGTAATAACGAAATAAAAAAAGTGGAGTTTACTAGATTCAAGAGTTTCAAGTTGCATGGTAATAAACAACCTAACTGGTTTGAGTCTTGAAAATCACATCTGGTGGAACCTGCTGTGCATTTCAGTGAAGTGGAACCTCAGCGGATGTGACAGCAAATGGCATATTTCCCACCTGAGCACTGTGTTCAGACAGCAGTAGACTGTAAATTTTCTTACCATGCATGGTCCTGATGCACTCAAAGCCTTGGAAGTCCCACAGTTTGATAGTCATGTCTGCAGAGCAAGATGCCAACAGTTTGCCTGTTTGGTCAAATGAGATGTCCTGAACCGAATCTGTGTGGCCTTTCAATGTGCGCTCAAAGTCTCCCGTCTCGTAGTCCCACACCTAAAGAGCAGAGAGAATTCCTGTTATTTTTCAAAATAAATGTCAAAAAAAGGAACGATATATTAAAAAAAAATAAATAAAAATAAAAAATATTAGAATTTTCTATTCTAGCTTTTCTATTAGTTTTTAGAACAAACTAATTTTTATCAAAGCAGGTTCCATCTTTATTTAGTGTATGTAAAAAAATATTTTTATTACTACCCAAAATGTGTATAAAAAAGCAAATTTGACAAAAAACTGATATTTAATGAAAAAAAAGGGTCAGATATTAAATCAAATGGTCAATCCAAACTGAGCTGATCCAGTATTTTGTAAGGGATACCCAGATTTTATGCTGTTGAGTTGTAGCAAAAAATATAAGTTAAATTGATGAGTGAGAGGCATTGCCATGTAGCCTGCAGGCAATGCAATGACATTTCTAAATCAGAAAATGTGTGGTTAGAGTGTAAAATACAAGTTCTAGAGCTGATATCACTATTAGGTATGAGGACATTCAGCAGACAGCTGAGGGTGCCTTGTGCCAGCTGGACAGCAGACAGAATATGAAGTAAACAGCAGTACGCCTGAATCTCAAGCATGAGAAAGCTGCTACGTCTGTGGCTTTGGAGCAGACAGACGGTTTGTCACAGAGGGATAAACCCCACTTGGTTCTTCTCTCTGGGTGAGGGGATTTGGGCAGACTGTGACATGAAGACCCCCCCCAACACACACATTCTCCTCCCTCATCCTTATAATGCTTCTTCCATTACCCAAAAGGAACATACAGATGGCCAAAAGGTACAAAGTGAACAGGGAGAGTCGTTTGTCGTTTGTCTGCTTTGTCAGTTAACCTCACTACTAGCATCTGAAGGACATGATGGACAATATTTTCTGACCCCAGCATTATTTAGGAAGAGAGAATTACATGAAAACCTTAAATTATAAATATGAATGTACTTATCTATTTTCAACATTTATTAAAAAATCCTCTTTTTAAAGAAAAAAAAAAGCTCCAAACCGTTAGATGGACCATCTATGAATGAGATTTGAGGGAAATCCTCTGTCCTGGTCAAAAGGAAACCCTAACGTAAAGCAGTTTTGAATCCTGATGATCCACGTTCTTCCACAGAATTATAGGATAAGCAATCAGATGAGAAAGAACAATTCACAAGATTTCTTACTCTTTACTGCTATATAATCACTTCATACAATCACAGTTTTTGATTTAAACAGGATCCTCCCTGTCTTCTTCTTGAAAGTTCCATATCGACAGTAGAACAGAGTTCATTTGCTTGTAGTTAAACATAAGCACTTTGAAAGCTACCTCTAGTGTTGTTCCAATACTTTTAATACAAATAAATGCTAAAAGTGAACATGACTGAGTTGATTCAGTTTACAAAGTTGCAACAGACTTGATAAGTAATCCTCCCTGTCAATCATTTATTTGCATGGTGATTTTATGGTAAAATACTTCTGGAGTATTAGTTTTTCTGCATATTACTTGCTAATATGCTTTCTAACAAACTTGAAAAGTTGAAAAACCTTTAAAGAAAAAAAACGACAATCGTAATAACAGACCACTGGGAATGATCTTCCAATATAAAAAATATATAAGAGTGGAACTTTAAAGTAAAAATGTTTTTCTATGTGAACTCAAAAGATGCCATGTTATAAATGCTGATATCAACACTAAGCAGGAAACATGACCTTTGACAGTCAAGTGTGGCAGCTGTCAGACCATTAAGCTGTAAAACAATGCTGTGATGACAGGTGAGACTCAGGTTAATGAACAAGGGTCACACGAATGTAAAAAGTTCAACACTTTCAAAGCAGCAACACATCTTAATTGTACACATGTGTGTAAATATACAAAAGATATTATTTTTCCATTGTTTTCTTAATTTGAATTAATTATCAAAATACATTTCTTAGACACAGTGGTCATTTAAAAAGATCCAAATTAGTTTCTTTTTTCTCATTCAAATTAGCCACTAGGTGCAAAAACCTTATCAGATAAGACTTGGTGGATAAATAAACCTTAGCAGTTTGATTATAATGCTGTGCAACTCAAATATGCCAAGCATCCCAAATGAAAGCAACAGGCTTATTTGATTCTGCTCTTCTGTGCAAATAAGTCTCCTAAGCTCAAATAAGTAACACAGTTCTTGAGGAAGCAACATGCACAAAGACTGAGACCAGGTCACAAAGATGAGGGGAATTATCCAGAGGAGGAGTCAAAACGATGGCAGGTTTTTCAAGTCCAAGGTCTTACTACTCCTGCGGGATGAATGGCTGATGGAGGATAGCTATGGCTGGACAGCTAATTGGACGATAAACAAATGAAGCTGCTTGCTGAGTGGTGGGGGTTGAAAAGAAAGGAAGAGGGTGTTAAAACAGGAAAAAGCATCCCTGTGGTGTGGAAGTAGCCCAGGAGGAAAAATACAAGACTATTACTGTCTCATGAATAAATTTCATATGCTAAACACTTCCGTCAATCAGCAACAGGACAAGGAAAGATGCTGGAGATGCAAAAATAATAAAAAAAAAGAAACTCAAGCAGAATATGAGTGAGTTTACTATTGGATCCAAGCATACATGGATGACACAGAGAGACACTTCATCCAAAAGAATCCAGGTATTGGAAGAAAGGCTGCAGGGAGTGAAGCGTAAAAGAATGTACCACAGTAAATGACTGACCAAAAGGTTTGTGTGGTACTAGAAAAAAATTCCAAAAAGCTAGCTCATTATACAATGTGCTAAGACTGCACTATAAAACCAGCTACAATATGGTGAAAAGGTAAATAAAGCTCCCATAATCTGGAATTAAACATGCAGTTTGTCTAACTGCAGATGATGATGCATCTACACACTGGGCGTGCCTTTCTTACCACTCCGCTCCTCCGAACCCTTGCCCTTATTCATTTTCCTGGTCCGAGCTGGGCTCTGGCTCAAAACTGTACGGCTACATTTATCCAATATTGCTCGCCATTATTTCTGTGCAGCTAATACTAGCTTGAGGCTTTAAACTCACGGGTGAGCACGCAGACAGAGCTCACAGTGTCAGGAGAGGGTGGGGTTGCCCTGAACCTATAGTCCCGCCCAAAAACAAGAATTATATTTCTATTGAGGTACTGCCGCTGGGCATAGAATATGTCTTACAAAACACATTTTGATTTGGGCTAAACCGGCATAATCATAATTAAAAACTACTGGGAAAAATTTTACAAAAGAAAAAATATGGTTGAAGTTGGACTTTAAATTGCATCCACAAGTTATCCACATTTGAAAGTAACTAATCTAGTGGCTAAAATTGATTTGTCTAGAAGCCATTTATAGCACCTAAATGGTTAAACATCCCTTCACAGGATATCCAAGGCCCAATTATTAGCTTGTAATTAAAATAAACCTCTTCCTTTGTTAGGTATAGTACTGACCTTTATTGTTGCATCCTCTGAAGCAGACACCATGACACTGAAGACTGGATGGAAGATGACGCGGGTGACTGGACTTCGGTGCCCGCTCAGCGCATACCTTTCTGGTGGGCGTGGGATCCACTCTTTGGGGTCTCGCTTCTGAGTTACAGGCCCACCAAGGGTAATCTCTTCCTTAGCTTCATTCAATTTGGACTCGAGTTCCATTACCTGTTTATAACATGCAAATTTTCAGGTCAGTACATCATTTACATTGAGAGAGCAATGCACAAAGAAGGCAAGAAAACGGGCAAATTTACGAAACAGAAACTGAAGCTGCTACATTTGAGCTATTTTAATAATAAGAATTTTAAAAAATCACATATGTACTATTTGATGTTTCTTAACCAGTAGTGGACTCGAGAAATATCACGAACAATTCACAAGACTTTAATCCCCATGAGCGTTCTCTAAAAAGAAAGAAATCCACAAACCTTCTTTTGTAATCTGATGACTGAGGTCCATTTTTTTTCCAAAAGACCAGCATATTTCTTATCCAATTCTTCATTCTGTATTGAAAAGAAGGGAATATGAGGCGAAAGACAATGCAAAAACATTGATTCAACTTAATCATTGCCCCCCCCAACACTGTCAGATGAAGACCAGTTGCGGTGGTATGATGAGATCTGTAGCTAAAGAAAAAAAGTGTAAGTATTTACACAGCCATAACAGGCAGAGACTGGTTGCCAGGCTGCACCAATTTACTATACAACTCACACCCTCAAACATCTTTGGCATACACAAACACATACACACACACACACACACGCACACACACACACAAAGTCTTAATCCTTCTCACACACAATAATCCCCTGCGGAAGGTCTTAGGCAGCTTAAGGCCACGCAGACCCAATGTTGGAGGCAACGGTGGAAGTCAACTTGTGGAAATCCTGGCAGACAAGCTTTATTCCACCTGCAGACTTTAAATTTCAAGATGGCTTATTGTATATTGTGGGGGGAGGGAGGTACAAACCGCTTCATGTTGTTAGTTATAACAAAACAAAACAAGGATTTCTGAATGAAATTGATGATACATTAAGGGTGAAGTATAGTCTTCAAATTTAACATAACTTTCTAAAAATCTCCACAGATTTATTTTCAAAGCATACAAAAAAAACACCAAACAAATGACTTCAAAAGACCCAACTGTATTTTAAATCCACAAAGAACCTTTTTTCTAACCAAAGCAAAAGCAACATGATTCTCCTACTGTTCTTGCCCTGAGGGTCTTTAACCAATGAAAACATCAAAAATCCACACTGACAGACAGCTCAGGTTTCATTGAGGACAAAAAAAGCACCACAATTTCATTTCACAGAAAAAAAGCAGAAAACAGGCTAATGAAGATATAATGGGTTTTAGTCAAGAGAAATGAAGGATAAAGAAAAGTGCTGAAAAAGCAAGGAACCTTGTTGGAACAAGTCTTTAATCATCTAATCTGCCATCTGCCTAGACGTCCACAACACAAACAGCTCCAGACTTTGAAAGGTCTGCCAGCCGACTGGCAGCAAAATTGTATGTGATTGTGCGTGTCTACACCTTGTCTGGGATATACAATTTTATATATTTGTTATTACCTTAGCGAATAGTATAGTAAGAAATATCTCATTTTGGTTTTTTTTCCTTTAAACGTATTAAAACAAAATTAAATGGCCCTAAAGGTGTACAGAGAATGTTAATGGGCCAACTTCAACCTAAATCACAAAAGAATGTAGTGAAAAGATTTGATTTAAAGATAAAAGATCGAAGCACAATACAGTTCTAATTAACAGAGACAGAAAAGGAGCTGAAATCCACTTGGATGTCTAGTGGGATGTGCACGGCTGAGTACTAAGACCCAAACAGGGTGCAAAGATCCCTCTGTGGTATTCATCTATTATTCATCTTACTTTCACGGAGAATACCAGGTAGAGGAACGGATAAAGGCGCAGAATGGGATATCATGTGAAGTCAATGTGGATGATCGTGTGCTCTAAAGGGCAGCAGAAGAGCGAGTGAGATGAATTAAAACCGCAGGAGGAAAGAGGTTGAAGGACCATGGCAGTAATTGCTGTCTGCTACATATGACAGACAGAACTACACTTTAGCCCAATCTCACTGAAAACAAATGGTCAATGTATAAAATTTTGACAGATTTGCTCACCATTATTTTACTCACATTATCCAATTCCGCCTCCTTCTTGAAGGTGGAGTAAGCCTCTTCATAACCGTTGGAACGTAGATAATCAGCTATTGCTCGATTTCTGAAACAAAGAAAAACATGATTAACTCTCCTTGTTTCAGACACAATAACAACTTAACTGAAACAGAAATGACTAGTCTGACACACGTGGATTGATCAAAACAAACTGAAATAGTCAAAGGCGCTACACAAAGATGGAAATTTGCATGCTGCCTCAGTCACTCTTATCAGCCAATATGATAAATAAGTTTTGCATGCATAAATTCAGAGCAACACTCAACTCTTTGCCAACAGCCACACACCCCAGCTCTCACTCTTCCGTCACACAGGCCTTCACACATGAGGCAAACTGACAACATGCTTTTTTATTTTCAGATCAAAGTGATTTTGATTTGAAACATGATATGCATAGAGAAAATAGCATTAAATGTGAAAACAGCTGTTCAAAGCCTGAGAGCCATTTTAGAGGCCACATCCTCACACTTTTGAATAGATGTAAATTTGTCCATCAAGTCAACTTATAGAACGGTTTGAGACATAATGCACACGTGTAGCAGCAATAGGGTTGTCACTAACGATTATTTTAAGTCACACACAGTCACAGATAAAAAAAAATTATTATTCAATGATTATTGTTTACGTAATATGATATGCAATTTTTCCCCAAAATGTGATAGTGTAGGTGCCAACCATGAAAGACCATGTCATGTATGGTACCACTAGTGCTGTATTCACAGCAATTGAAATTCATAAACTTTGCATGTGAATTTTCAATTTCACTTTCTGAAATATAAAAAGCCTTATGTCCAAGGTAAGCTATATGCTAGAACAAAAAATGCAATAACTGGCTCGCAAGTTGAAGGGTTCCTGATCCCTGCACTAAATCATTGTCTAAGCTTCCCATAGTAGTAGTAAGCATTAATATTTTTATGAACATGGGTATATTTCAATTAGTAAACACTAAAATATTCTACAGTATTTTTTTCTCCATTAGTTTGCAACTGAACGCCTAAAAAGATTTGTTCAACCATAATAGACACAGACTCAAATTTCATAACAAGTCCAAAATGTGGGTATTTGGAAAACTAAAAAATCCATTAGTGGTCTAATAACATTCAGCACCCTCAAAGCTCACAACGTTTACCTACATTTTATGCATATATTTAGGCAAATTCTTTCAGTTTATGGAAAATACCCAGGTTGGAATTTTTTTTTTCAATATTTTAAGTAACTAGTTTACCTTAAATGTCATCAACTATTAATGCACCAGCTAGCTCATATGAAAAAACTAATTTGATCAGATTTTTAAAACCTATTGATTCTAGTTTAGAATAGGCCTGCAACTAACATGGTAGTTATCGACTAACATATGGGAAGTCTGTTGGTCCAAACAGAGTGTGCTTAATTATGTCCGGATCGAGTCCTGAATCTTGTGTTGGTCTGTATGCAGACTCCATGTCAACCACACATTTCTGCTTTGAACCACAACTTGTAAAGAAAATCACATGACTAAAGATCTCGAGTCTTTGGCCAGGAATTTCGAGGTCAGAGCCAAACAACGAGAGGAAGAATATTGGAAATTCAACACTTTGCAGTCCTTGTTGGGACAGTTCACTTAATCAAACTTTATATTTTGCAGACCAATTTTGAACGTCTGTATCAAGGTCAGGAACAACACTTTTTACTTCTACTTTAATACAGCGGAGGCATGCTGCAAGGCGACTAGTTCAGACGACAGTACATTTTGTCAACATAAAAAAGAAAGTGAAACAGCCTTAAAGGAAATGGATATATGCATTTGAATCAATCTGCCATTTTTTAAGTGATGTGTTCCTTGCCTCAAAGCTTACAGGAACATTAGACAGACAGTTATAAAGCTTCATAGAAATTCTATCAGTAACATGCTAAGATGCTAGCAACAACGTCAAAAAACTCTCAGCTACTGATCAACTAAAAAGCCTCAAACCTTAAAGATGAACATTTGCAGAGTAAAAAGTAGTGTACTGTAAACTGAACGTATTAATGTTTTGCAAAATCCTTTATTTACACTTAATATTCACATGTGGCAGAGCGCATTCACTGAATGTGGACTGCGACTTGTGGACTTATAACAAAAGAACCAAAAATTAACAAATTCAACCTTAGTCTTTGAAATTCTTCCTTCTTGTTTGTACAGTGTTTCAATGATCATATACACATAAATGCAAAACTATTTTTTTTCTCAACATTGATTTTGGTACCAAATGCAGCCTTTTTTTAGATTATCTTTTTACTTTTAACCGGAAACAAGTCCTGTCCTGCCAGCTGCTCCCCTAAGGTAATAAATATATGAAATTGTATATCCCAGACAAGGTGTAGATCTGCATTAGCAGCAGCAGAAACAAAAAGAAATGTTAGGTTGAAGGCAAACAGACAGAATCCTTCACAACTAAAACCATAACTTATTTGATAATCAAAAATATAAACACTTAACTACTCCCTGATGCTTTACAGTAAAAAGAACAGTGAATTGACAACTTGGGTCTGAATATAAAAACATGAAGGGAAAAACTTTCTAAAAAGATAATTTAACGATAACTTGGCCAAAACACTGTTGAAAAAGAGCTAGTCTACAAATGAACACAAATAGTCTACAATTTTCAGATATAATATAACAAAGGTGGTAGATAAAGTAACAAAGCTGTGTAAGGGCTTGGGTATTTAGAATATATATATGACAAACAATATAATACTCAGGAAAGACTTAAACTATCACAAAGGAAACTGGTTTTCTCTTCCCGCTTTTGTCTCTGGGATGCTGCTTATAAATGCAGACACAGGTATAGCACTAACGTACACACAGAGGATGGGTTTATGGCTGCAGACTCAGCAGCAGTTCAATTTATCAAGAGTTATTAATGTCGTTAAAGTCAAAGTCTTAACAGTTAAGCCCTTTTTACTCCATTTAATTAGCATTTCTTGAGGGTGAACAAAAGTGATTTACCACAGTCTCCTTGACTCTCTAAGACAACATGTCAAACTGTGTAAAATATGGTCCAAATGTGATGGGCGCAATTTACTGTTTTTAAAAGTAGCGAGTGTAATCTCTTGATTTTTTTGACTGGACTCAATATAATCGTAAGTTAACTGCCAGTTGAATCCAATCGTAGCAAACGTACAATAATCTTCAAATATAAGAAACTATTGTTGATCAAATAGGGTTTGGAGTGTTTGTAAATAGCATAGTTCAGTCCAGTTTAATATTCTCAATAACTTTAATTAAAATAAAATAATAAAAAATAACAAAAATAAAAACTTAACATCAAGCCCTTGCTGAACACTCATTTCCCATTTAGTAGCAAACAATAACCAAGTTTAACTGTACACTAACAACTATATGCAAATCACATGGGAGCAACTCAGTGAATTAAACTTTAAGAATTTTAAACAGAAATTGAAAATTGAGAAGTGAAGTACATAAAAGGAGAAGTAAGCAGTACTATACTATACAGTACAATACTGAATGCAGCATGACTGATGATGTCAAATGAATAAAATTCAGAACCTACCTCTTTTTACAACAGACATGTACTGAACATCATAAAAGAGAATTGAAGCTTGAAGCACAAGTGATACCAAGGCAGCAAACACCAGATGCCACTGACAGGAACATGGAGCTAACACGCATGGGTTTAAAAAAAAAGTCAAAAGAGGGCTTTAGCTGGTTAAAGAATTCTTAAGTTTTGTCATGACTGGTGCTGGTATTATCCAAAGTTGTTTTTTGTTTTTTAGAAAACAAGATCAATTCTGCCTTTAACAACAGTTATGAAATATTACATTTTTGAAAGCATTCTAAAGGTTGTTGTTGATTAAAGCAGTAGTTAAACATGTATCCAAAAATCAAATCTGTTGTGTTTTATATCCTCTTGAAACAATCTACATTACAACTCCAATTAATAATATAAATCTATGCAATATTACTATACTTGTGAAGAGAGATTAAAATTGCAATTAAGATCAAATTCTCAGCATCCAATAATTATTTTTATAATAAAATGTTACAAACATCCTAAACTGACTGCATTACATGAAAATTAGGTTTTATGGGATGACAATGGAATGAAAACGATTATTAAATCTTAATTGTAATACTGTGCTGATACACATTAATGGTAGTAATTATTTCCTTATTTCCATATTTATTGAAATTTAATAAACAACAAGGACTGCAGTAGAAGTCGTGCATTCAAATTTTCTGATCTTGCTATACTGACAAAATTACATATTCTCAGTGTGAAACATTTTTATTCTTTTATCTTTATATAAATGTATCAAATCTTGGTGAACAGATTTATAAATACAACATGTTTTCATTTTATCCTCAAGTGCATTAGATACCAAACAGACTGTCAGGCATACAATTCTTTGAGCTGCCAATATTAGGGGGTGGTGGGCACAATCTGTCAACCCCAGACTGTGTCCCCCCGTGCTCTCTGTCAGTGCTAAGCATCGAAGCACCGGTTTCTTCTCCGCATCAAAAGCCTTATGATTACAGGAGCTGCCTTATTAATGCTCAAGGTTAACAGGAGGTTAGCTACTCCTCTGACAACCTGCTGTAGGCCTAAAAAAAGAGGAGGGAGGAGGGTCCTGTAACTTTGCACAAAAACTGAACCATCAGTGTGGATTTGGTTCTGTATATATGATCATGAGCTCATGTTCTTTAAAGAAAGATTCAGCCACAGCATATTTAAAAAGGACAGTCCATCCGTAAGACGTCTATGGGACAATATGGAATTATTCAATCTTTTACCATAATGCTAAAACAATAGACTAACATTTTATTTGGACGTGAGAAAAGAACAAATGCTAAGGGAAGAGTAAATACAATCTAGGTCAGTATTTAAGAAAAACACACACAACTAAAAAGCTTTACATACAATAAGAATTCCAAAACTAGAAGGAGCCCACCCTGAGACAAAGCATCCATCATTACCATTACCCCTTTTTTAATCTTTAAGTTTTAAACTCATGGCAGATGTAGTTTTAAAAAGATCAAGTTACTTATAAATAAACAGAGTAAAAATAGAACAAGTAAAAAAAGGAGAGGTACACTACTGGCCACAGACCAAGAGCAACCCAGCCTGGTTTCCATGGTTACCTGCAGCCCACATTTTGATGATACGATCAAGTGACAGAGAAACAGAATGTGGAGATTATGAGAACAAAAATAGATAGAAAAGGGTGGGAAGACAATACAAAAAGTACCTACACAAAGAATCCCCTTTATTAAAACAAACAGGCTTTCCATGTGCCCAGATTGTAAATGAACCAATGCATGATAATTTGGCAGCAGGTCAAAAACACCAACATGTAAACTGTACTCTTACTATTACCAGCCATTGTCTTGGCACAGTCTTTACAGTAAAGGCAGAGCTTTATAGTATGGTTTAGTGTATTGGAGCAGGCAAACAAGTAAAGCCACTCTTTGACATATATACATCAGAGTAGATTTTAGGATGGCACCCTCCAGCGCCCCAATACTTCCATTTGGTTTAGTAAATTGTCAAACATAGATTTTGGTTTCATGATTAGCCTCACAATGGTATTTATTCATTTTAAATCAATTTTCCCTCTTTTTCCATCTTTGTCCCTCGCTCTCTGCACTGAAATTTACATTAAAACAAATACATTCATAAATTATTCATTTGCAGTAAAATAAAACAACTTTTATTTCATCATAAATTACATTTAATAGACCTTTAGACTGCATTCTCACTTGATTCATTCTCTTCTGTATTCATTTTCGATGTTATGTATTTTCCAAACACTTGCAGCTATGCGCCACCATAGTTGACCGGTGACGATTGGTGACATCATCGAGCATTAGTAATGCCCAGAATTGAAGACACTATTTTTCCATGTCTCTCTGTTTGGACGGTTAAGTGTAGGGGTAGGGAGAAGCCATAGAAATAAGGAAAGAATTCAGATTCGGCCAATCTATGTCTTACCATAAGAGTACCGAAAAACAGAACCACAATGGATTTCGTTGCAATGCAATTGGATGCCTTTGGACCGCATTTCAAGGCTTTCAGAGGACCTGCTTTGATTATAATAGTTTCTAATTGAAGCCCCACTGTCATGAGTAAAAGTGCTCAGCGGGACAAAATCTTTATACTTTTCACATGAATCAGACCCAAGCGTTTTATACAAAAAAAGTTGTCAATCTTTATTTTTATCTTCTCTCATCTTCTGAGGCTACAAACGACCAATTACCAGACGCGGCTAACTATTCTCTTTCCTTTGATTGCATCATTAGTTACACAAACAGAATTTAAGTTAGATGCACAACAACAACCATAAACCATAGTCCTGAATAGTCAGCCACAATGCTAAAATGTGACAGAAAGTTGTTTAAGCATTAAAAATATGTAAACTGGCACCAAGCTAAAATTATCCAGCAAAAAACAGCTGACAACTTCAAGGCAAACCTTACAGAAAAAAATATCATATGACAGGATGATGTAACTAGCCAGTTACAGACAAAATTATGTGAAAACTGTTCTCTTTTATCTGACTGATTTAAAGGAGCCTTGTAAGCAAACAAATAAATCCAGGCATTAATCTGTGATGGAAAAGTGTCTGAAAAGCTTTGTTTGTTTTAAACCCAATTACCACAGGGCAAACTTTTGGATTTGGTGGTGGTGAAGAGAGAGCCAACCATTACACAACTTACTCAAGCTGCAAAAGGAAACAACTTCAAAAATTTATTGGGGACTGTAAAAAAACAACCAAATTCTTATTTACCACCTTATTCCAGTGTAAATATAAATGATGTACTAAATTTTGCTTTTAAATTTAAAGCAATAATTTCACATTCAAAGCAACACAATCTTGCAATTGTCTCTCATCAAGACAACGATCGCAGTTGTACAACACTTTATATCATATGTTTTCTGTCAGATTCAACACTAAGATAATTGAAATTTATATGAAAAATGTTTCAATAAATTAATTTGAAGTCAAAATGGCAAAGAAATAACAGCTTAGCAAGAGCTTATTTTGAAAGAATGAACAAAAAAATACTAATTAAAAGGTATTGCAACAAAGCGAGTTGTAACCAACATGCAAGTTCTGAACACAATAAATTAACAGAAAATCTCTAAAAATCAAAAATCTCATTCATGTTTTTTTTATCTGAGAAAATGTTTAAGCACTACATAACCAGGCTAAATGTTTGTACTACTTGCCATAAAATGCAGCAGTTTGCACCTGTGCTGTGCTGAAAGTGGTACATTTCTTACTAGGTCAACACAATTGGGACGTTATTGAGAAAGGAAAACGAATGCATCTATATGGAAAGTTGTGTCCATGTAGTTTCCAAATTAGAATTGGAAATTGGAACCCAAGTATGACAACCTTTTCAGTAGTAATGTGGAAGAAAAAATTAAAATCTCCTTTTTTTCTCTGAACTAAAGAGAAATATGTGTGTGTGGTTTGATGCTCCAAGTTTGAAGTCACAATACCAATGGTCAACATTTCATTTTTTACTTGCCAGCCAAGTTGACCGGGGGTTGAAAAAGTCTACCTATGGCGTCACATCTCTGCCATTAATTGAAGGGCGCATATTTGATAACTGAGAGAGCGTATCTTACAATCTTGCATTAAATCGGTCACAAACTGGCAACAACAGCTCGTTAGCAAAGCATAGCGTTATAGAATGATAGCATCAGTATGTAATAACATCGCTATCGACAGTTAACACTTTATTATACAATGTTTATTCTCAGTTTCTGTTCAAATCATGTTAACAACCGCCACGTCCTGCTAAGCTAAATGTATGCAGAGAAGTGTACAGAAGCTACAGGAGTGGGTATAGGGGGCGCTTTACGTGTCTCGCATGCGCCTGTAAATATTGCACAAGCTTTTTTTTTCTCGGCCTCTGCTGTTTTCATGTCTGCTCGTTGTGAGAGACAGATGGACTGACTTTACTCTGAACAATGGAAGCCCAAAAAAGAAGAGAGCTGGGAAAATAATATCTCAACTTGCCAAAAATAAATCGTCTAAAACAAAACATTTGAATCAATTGATTATATCGACATATCACCTAGCCCTATCAAGGAGGAAATGCAAAAGACACGACAAATAAAAAACTGATGTGAAACACTATGGCTTTAGAAATCAGATATGCTGTGGGGGGGTTTTGCCGCTCAGCAGAGACATTTTAGCAAGTAAAGGCCCATTTACAAATGGGTGCCTGCAGGTCTTTCAGGGAAGCAGAAAGTGTGTGTTCTGCGTCTATTTTTAATGAATGCTGCCAGGCACAAGTTCCTTGACCCTGAACCAAAACAAGAATGTGCTTTCATTAGATGAAATATAAAAAATAGAGTTGTTGTAGAGATACTGCACAAACATAACATCTGACTGTGATGCTAATAAATTCACTGTTTGGTACAAAAATGTTCATCTATTCTAGGTACATTTTCTTGATACATACATTTTAAGGGAAGGTCAGTTGCTTTAAGCAAGCTAATGGTGTGCCCAATCGGGGGGGGGGGCACAATTTAGAAACACCGGCCGAGGCTCTTCCAGTGTTTGTGGAAACAACGAGACACGGCAGTTGATGTTTGCATTTTGACTGTGTTGCTACAACAAATCTGCTTACATCAAAATTGTGCTCAAATGAGAAAGAATAAAACAACAAGACAGAGCAGGTTGTGTTAACTGTTAACGGTAATGCTGTTGAACACGGACATCACTTTTAATCATTGGTATACAAATAATTTGCATGCATTTCTTCTAGGCCACATTCACACCGGGAGGTTTGGTTCAGGTGCGAAAGCTCACCTAAACTATGCAGTGGAAAAAAAACAAGACACCACTGATCTGCTTGATAGGGTCTCCATTCACTTGCAGAAGAACTCTGAGTTTTACTTCAACGTGAATTCAGGCAGACAGAAGGGACAAAAGGGAAGAAACAAACCAAAGGGGTGTTTTGCAAAGCCACTGTGCATTACAAGCGCAGACAAAAAAGTTGGATATTATCTGATGGGTGAAGGAAGTGTAGTGTGGAGATGCAGGTTAATACTTATACATTACAGTGAGAAAGATAGTATTTTTTTCTTTTGATCTTTTTTTCTATTCCTGAACTGAAAGAAGTGTGAATTTTTCTTAAACTTTTTGATTAAAAGAACTGGGTCCACAGCACTATGCTAGCGTAGAATCACCTATGAGGATTTCCCTCTCTTATTAAGAGACTTACCAGCTTAAAACAGATCAGTTTAGCTTAAACCAGAATCAAAATTAGCCGTTTTGCTATAGATGAAGAACAAAGACCCACTTCAATGAAAATGATGTTTTCTGTCTTCTGTAATATGTTTTAGTACCATTTTCTAATAGTGGAGGACATTTGTAAAAGAGATTAAGATGAAAATTGCATTTCTCAGTATTTCTCAATTCAAAACAAAAATCAGGAACAGACACAAAAATGCCATTGGAAAAAGCTTGCAGATGTGATCTAGAAGCAAGCTAAAGCAAGCCACGAGCTCTCTGCTCTTTTGTTTGAAAACACCTAGATCCATCTTTGTTTTCTTTGCTCGAGTTAGCATCTGGCTCAAAACTGTATGGCTGGGTAGCTCCAACATTGCTTGCAATTTTTGTTGCACCGGTAATATTAGGTTCGGGTTGTGAGGGGCTGTAAGCTAGCGGGAGAGAATGTAAACTAATGGATGTCAGGAAGGGCGGGCGTACTCCAAGTCAACAGTCCAGCCTACAACCCAGAGGTGAGTTTCAAACGATGCTGCCGCTCTACAGAAACTATAAGAACGACACAGGTTTTTTGATTTTGCCTAAAGACTGAATACCGTATATCTGTCAATAGTGGCCAATCTCAGAGGGTAGAGAAAAGGAGAACAAAAGAAATGCACCAAAAGAGCTAATAAAAATGACAACGTTTACGCAAACATTTATTCTCTATGTGGTGACTAACCCTCTAACTTTTCCTCGCCCAAGAGGAGAAAACGCTAGCGACTGGCGAGTGTCCATTTCGGACCCTTGATAATAACAGTTTATCGCAATAGGCTCATTTTACCATTGAGACATATTACTATCGCAATTTCAATAGCTATTGTTTCATCGCCCAGCCCTACAGAGCTGCTAAGAGAAATTGAAAATTCAGATCAAAAGCAACCCTGAGGGTTTGGACTTCCATTTGGACAGAACAATAAACAGTGGTATAGATGCCACAACATTTCATCCGTTATGTGGAAAAAACTAAATAAAAACAACCCTCTGAAAAGGCTGGGCTAACATCTAAATAAGCATGTTTGTAACAAAAAAGGCCATTTTTCAGAATAATTTTTCCTGTGATCATGAAAAAAATTTATTCGCACTTGTCTAAAAATATAATACAGTTTTTGTTTACTTTCTAATTTCCCCAAATGACAAAAAAAAGCTGTGGCTGCAACAAGCAGCTGTGCAGCACAAAAAAAACCTACAAATTCAACTTGAGCTACAATTGATTAAAATCCTTAAATCATGCATCGAAAATTGCTTTGCTGTGACATGTAGGTTGATCACTTACAGTTCATCTCGTTGCCGTTGTGACAGCACCATGGTAATGGGGCAGTGTGGGCCGGGCTGGGGAAATCAGTTGATAAAAGGCAAATCTTGTGCAGCTGCTGGGTTCACTGTCGTTGACAGATGATCTTTGTTGATCTAAGCAACACAAGTGACGACAGGCTGTGTATTCCAATGGCAGCCAATTTTTACTTAATTTATTCTCTTCTGCAAAACACTCTGAGTGGACAAGGAACGCAGGAATCTGCCCTTGGGTTGCTCCCTCAAGGGACAAGAAAAGTGGAAAGTCTGCAGCCCTGTCACCAGTCGAGGCTACACTGCATCTGAAGGGAAAACAAAAGAGAAGACAAATTTAGATAAGAAAGATGTCAGATCACAAAAATCGGTAGACATAAAAAAATATAGCTGTAACTTGGTGCACTTGTTATTACATAAAGTAATAATGACTGTGCAATACCTATTGGTGTTTTTTTTTTGACAACTTCTACAAAAGTATGTAGATAGCCAGTTTAGATAGATAGGCATTCAAATACAAGTAAAATCATGAGGTACTGATAGCACAGAAAACAAATTATCATGAGAACTTTTTAATAAAGATATTATGTTGATGACCGTTGTCTTTATTGCGACAAGGAAAATTCCCTTTAATTAAAATTTTTATTTGTGTTGTGTTCTGGTTGGGAGAAAATGAATGTATTTTATTTAAATGTAGAGCAAAAGGGCAGGAAAAAATACTTACAAAAATTACACAGTAACCAATCTGAATAAATTGCGTTTGTGAAGAAAGAAAAACAGGAAATAAACCCAACCTAACATTCTTTTTGTATTTATCAACTGAACATTGAAAATGTGACCTTTTGTGCAGCTGCAGTGTATGTGTAACTGAGTCTTTTATGTCTTTTATAGTAAGGATGCTAAAGTAAAATGTATTATGCACAGGAGTGCCATTGACTAAAAACTAAAAGCAGAACTTAGAAGGTAGAACAAAAAGCTCTGCCTGGGATGCCTTTTTTGAGCTACAAAAGAGACATCAGCATTTGAATGGACTTCTCCCACAGCCTGTGCATGCACAAGCCTGGGCTTTAGAAAGTCAAAAAGAGATTCAACTTCATTATTCAAAATCTGATATTTTAGCCAAAAGGTATGGAAAATATTCGGTACATATATTTTAAAAACTCCAAATTAAACACATTCCCAGTCATGAATCAGCACTTTGACGGAAAAGACATGCAGAAAAAGTGTTCTAACAATTAAGTCTTCAAACGACTAAATCAAAGGTCATGCTGCTGTAAAAGGCATTAAAATAAACAAACCTGATTTAGAATACAAACAGTAGGTGCAAAAAAAGTCCTTGAACTTTGATAATAGCAAAAAACAGTAGTTGAAGCACTGACAACAAAGCAAAATCAAAAATGCCACAAGGAACAAAACAACAGATACAACTGTGTTTCTACCATCAGATAAACATTATCCAACTGTAATATATAAAGTTCCTAATCCAATTTTGCACACCACAACTACAGATTGCAAGATAAAAAGTTGTATTCAAAATGCAACAGAAGATGCACAAAAATCCAAATTCACTCACTGAAGATTAAAATTTCCAAATCTTATTTAAAAAAAACAGATGCAGATCAACATTTACTGCATAAATATCTGCAATAAAGCACTTGCTTACTTGGAAGGGCATTTTAACCTAGAAGCATGAGTAGAAGGCAACTAGACTAAAACCAATCCAATTTAAGTTGGTGTATCAAGTTTCTGAAACCTCTAATGTAGATATCAGCAACCCCCTTACAGGAATTTTCCTTGGAACAACTTCACTTTTTCTTAGCTAGCTTGTAAACCAGAATTTATGTTCTTTAACTTTTGTTGGGATCTTTGTATTGAATTTATTTACCAAAGTTATATTGAAAAATTGAAACAAATATCCATGTGTATGGCTGCATATGTAAACTTTATTCATTTGCTGGGTTTATCTAATAATTTGGCATTAAAAGAAACTCAGCATGTTTGTAGGTTAACATTTCAAACTCTTCAAGCAACATTGTTTAACACTACACCAGAGCTGGTTGCTAAGAAAGTCTTGGAGGCCAACAGCTTTGTTTTCAAGCCATTATGTCATTCTTATCATTCATCCTAAAAATGTGTCAGAGCAAACATTTGTAAACTGACTGTCAGCTGCTGTCAGCAACATTAAATTAATAACTGGTTGATTAAGAGGGCAGTAGATCCATCAACTTTTGATCAAAAGATTCATTTTTCAGAGAAAAGGTAAAAATAAATTACCCAAAATGAAACATCTTTTAGGATCAGGTAACAAGACAATTGGAACACAACAGGCAATGGCAAGACAATCCACGGTAACCTAAACAGATCTTAAATGTTTGGAATTCCAAGAAAGAAGATGATCCAGTCATGTCAGCTGGATCCCTGTATGAAGTGTCCTCAAGGTGTTTTATGGCCTAGCCAAAGAAGGCGTAGCATGGGAAAAAATGCCGATGTGTCTGTAGTGCAGTAGGAGTCAACATCCACCTGTTTACAAATCAGTCTTCAAACATGTTAAACCAATTTCATAAATCCTTTTAAATTAGTCTTTTATATACTTTAGACAAGCCATCAGGATTTCTAAAATCTGTGAGCATAATAAGCCTTAAGATGCCAACTAAAAGTGACAAAAATACCTTGCTTTCACTTAGAAGCTAATTCTTTTTTTTTATAGCAAAAATATGACCAAAAATGACAATAGTTACATTGGATTTATCATTATACACTCCTATTTTTAACCACTCCAATGAAAATCGTGTTATTGTGTTTTAAACATGTTTTTGTAGCATTTTTCCCATGATGGAGGACATACATAAGAGATTAAAATTACATTTCGGAGTATTTCTTTATTTAAATTAAAAAAAAAGCAGTTGGAAAAAGGTCTCAGTTGTAACAGCAACTGAAATGACGTCTAACTGGTGTCTCTGCTCCGCTCAGTTCCGATGCATCCACTTGCAAATTGATCCATTAATGTGTTAATTTTCTGGCTCAAAACTGTGCAGCTGCATTGCTCTGATACTGCTTCCTATATTGTATGTACTGCTATAAATAGCTTGGGGTTTTGAGAGGCTGGAAGCAAGCAGGAGAAAGTATAAACAAAGGGATGATGGGATATCAGTGAAGGCTTACTTCCATGCAAACAATCTCACCCACAACTCAGAGGTGAATTTCTAATGTACTACTACAGCTCTGCACAAATTTTGTCCATGAAAACGTCACGTTTATTGATTTTGGTAAAGTAAAAAAAAAACAAACAAAAAAACTTCTTACTCGCTTATCATAATTAAAAGACCACTTGGAACACTTTTTATAACAAATCAAAATACGATTGGAGTGAGACTTTAAAACATAAGGCGCTTATCTTCTAATAATCAGCCAAAAGCAATATTAATAACATGCTGTCATTATTATATGGCATCAATACAGTAAATGTCTTTCATCAAGCCAAGGCCGAGTATGACATAAGCAGTTTTACAGTAAACTAGATTGTAGGGCGTGCAACATAAGTGCTTTGAGTTTATGCTAAATGAATTTAATGATCTATTAATCGATGAATCATATGAAGAATCTTCACAGACGCATCGCATCCGACGAGCTCCACCCTGCCTCTCACACACGGAGCTTCCACCAACCTCTGAAATGAGGGAGGGTTTTTTTTTTTAAGCTGAACCTGGCAACCGCGTTAAATGAATACAACCGACAACTGACAGAGATGCGCAGCAGAGAAAATGAAAGCAGCTGTATGTCACAAATGCAAAGCGCCACTGTATCACCTAACGCTCATCTGCGTTCTTACAAAACAACGCAAACCAGATGACAAGCGGCGCTTCACGCCCTTCCCATACGCAGACAGCAGCAGTGTGCAACAGTGTTAGTTCAGCCTTTTCGCAGCAAAACACCCATGTCGTCAAACGTTTAACGGATAATACATGATAGAAATGTAGTTTTCCGTATCTTTGTC
Organism: Oryzias celebensis; assembly: GCA_014656515.1. Lineage (NCBI taxonomy): Eukaryota > Metazoa > Chordata > Actinopteri > Beloniformes > Adrianichthyidae > Oryzias > Oryzias celebensis. The sequence goes on along the minus strand of BNCR01000012.1, from coordinate 63,954,854 downwards.
TTATGACACCGCGGAGGGATTTCATAGCCTTACGGCCATTGGAAAACACCACTAAAACGCTACAGACGGATTCAGAAATGCTGGTTTCAACACACATAAAACGCAACCGTAAATGTTTTCGGCAGATATTTCCTGTATGACTAACCTGACAGTTCCGCCAGCCGAAAGCTTAATGTTTCTTCGTTAGCCATCATTAGTAGCTAAAGTTAACGCAAGTTAGCTTCCTGGCAGAAAGTTAGCTTGCAGATGAAATCTTCACCCTGACAATTTGCTTTCAACATTCCCGCATAGCGAGCAACATTCAACTAAAACAACACGTTAATGCTTTCCTCGTCGTGGGTGTACTTCAAAGTTAACGAGACCCAAAAGATAAACTCGGCAGATAAGGTACCTGCTGCTTCTCTCCAAGCGGCCCATCCGCCATTTTGAGACCAAAAAAAGGAGGTGCAAACATTACAGCCACATCGTCATTTTCCCCACCTAACGTCAAACTCCTTCGACTGCCGTCAGATTTCTAGCGGGGGACAGGGTAAACTCACCCTATTATTTGTGTCCGAGGGTATCTTCAGTCGTCACTAACGGCAACACGACCCGAGAAAGGGCGTGAATTTTTCCGCTCCTGGATGTGATCTTGTGATGCGGACGGAGGTGGAATGCCGTCTCTGCTCCTCTGCTTGTTTTTTCGTCCGTTACCGCAGTCGCCTTCAACCGGGGTACGCGCACGAAACTCGCGTTCACTTCTTCCAGGGAGCGCGCACGCCCTTGACAGCACGGGGAGGGGGGGAGGGGGGGTTGCCTGTTAACTCCTACATGACTTTATCAAACAAAATATGCTTACAATGTAAAATGTGTTGTATTCCACATACCAGAATATGCACAAAGTATATTTTGTTTATTCTTCTTAATCCATATGTAGAGGATCTAAGATAAAGTCTCTATAAGTGTACTTTTTATTTAAAAAAAACCAATAGTTTTTACACAATATGTCTGCGACTCTGAATAACATAGGAGAAAAACTTAAAATAATCATAGTAATTTAAAAAAATAAGGATTTAAATCAACAGGGACAACAAATTACAACAGTTTTTAAAGACCTACTCCAATGAAAGTTATGTTTTTGGGATTTTCAACGTGTTCTTGAAGCATTTCCACATGATACAAATTTGTATATATATATACATACATTTGTCATATATATACACACATCTTTGTTTTTCTTGTCTGAGCTGGCATCTGGCTCAAAATTGTATGGCTGGATAGCTCTGATATCGGTCGCCATTTTTTTGTTCCACCGCAAAATGTTAGCTTGTGGGTGTGAGGAGCTGTAAGCTAGTGGGAGAGAGTGTAAACCAAAGGACAATGGTATATCAGCAGAGGCTTACTTGTCCGCCAACAGTCCCGCCCATAACTCAGAGGCAAATTTCTGAGAAAGTTTGTCCCAGAAAACCAAACAGGGTTTCTTTAAATTGCCTAAAAGTCATACAAGACATAATATAATAATAATGATACATCATAATTACAAGACCAATTGGAAAGCTTCTACAATAGAAATTAAATATGGTAGGAGTGGGACTTCAAGAGAAATAAAAGACATTTAAATTTACTCATTTTATTTTATTTTTTTAATGGGCTGCTATGACTTGTATAATTTTTCCCCAATTCATGCAAAATTGGCAGCATTAGAACAATTACATAGGCAACATTATAAGTTAGCTACAATATTAATCTAATTAGAACATTTTATTCTAAACCATTTAGCCTTTTTAATAAGTTCATGCTGATTTTACCTTGCTTCTTTAAAGTTTAAAAAAAGATCCCCAAGCAAGTATTTTACAAGTTTTTTTTTTAATACAAACCCATACTCAGGCAAATAAAGTAGAATGTAAAGCAACAAATACCACACACTATCGGAGGAAGCAGATTTGCCCACAACGCATACAAAGAGCCTTTGAGCAGAAGACTTTTCATCCATATAAAACTTTCTCATCATTTATGGCGTCACAGACACAACAAATGAATATGGTGGAAATGATTGAAGTTCTTATCTTGGGATAAATAGTTATATTATTCCACACAAATTTGTTCTTAAACTATTAAAAAAAAGGGACTCTTTTTAGAACGTTTTTGTCCACATGATCTCCAACAGTAAGTTAAACATTTAACAGTCTGGACTGACTTTATAGCACATCAATAAACAGTCATATTTTTCTAAATTGATTTACGGTAGAGTTTACACTTCAGTTTTTGTTTCATTTTGAACGTATTCAGGGCTGCACTGGAGATTGGCTAAAACTGTGAAATAAAAACATCTCCAGTTGGTACATACAAGTTCTTTGCAACTTTATTTTGCAACAAACGTAGACACCCAAACACTAAAATGTATTAAGGAGATTGTAACTGATCCCAAAAATAATAATTTCTTATATTTAGTCAGAAGTACGAAAGCCTATGCTCATCTTTACTATTAGACTGTGGTTGTGAGGAAAAGGCTTTCTCTGCCACCCAGTGGAGAACGTGAATAATAGCGAGCAAAACTGGTAGGCAGAAAATAAAGTTACAAAGTAATTTTTTAAAAATCCTCAAAATGTGACACAGGAGACCCAGATAAGGAAATTAGGAGGCAAACATCAGATGTATATATTGTTAAGTTTTACCATCTTCCAGTCTTGGTAGTTTTTTGCATTTTTGCATCTGGATTCTTTATTTTTACAAGATTCAACTGTTACATTAGATCCTCTTGCATTTCTTTTGTCAAGTTGAAAACTGCATTTTCTAAATACAAAAGAAACAAAAAAAACAATCTCTCCATCACCATCTCTCTATTGCTTCGATCACATACATCTACATACAGCTACAATTAAGTAGCTAATTAATTTAGGGATACATTGAATGAAAACAAACAAACCTTAATCAACCAGGCTTTTCTTTTTTTTTTTTTTGGTACAACATGAGAGAGCCTCGTTTCTGTCCATGTTTGATGATGCTGTGAATACACAGCAAGAGAAAGTACACTGAAACTCCTCCCTCTTGGTTAGATGTTGTCTGATACATGAAAAAAAACGATAATTCAATGAACTTATGGAAAACAAACCACCTAGTTCCAGTGAATGTCTCACTACAGTCAACGCTGAACAACTGTGATGGTGAGAAAAGTTTCACCGTAGTAACTTTTTCACATGTAAGCACTTTTACAACATTGATGGCCAATGAAGGTTTTGGGATAAATGGAAAACAGCCATTTAACTGCTTCAGTTTGTGTAGATGTATAAAACATTTGGAAAGTAAATGTTTGCAGTCTCTATTCCAACTACGCAGCAGCAGAAAGCAGCAACGGTCTGAAGTATTTCCTGTTGGACGACACAAAGAGACACATACACACATGCACACATGTTCTTTTAGTGTGTAAAAATAGAAGATTGCGCACAGCTTTTTATATAGAGAACTAAGAGTTCAAGTGGACGTATTTCAAACCTGCCTTCTCCATTAAGTACCTGTCTAAACCCAACAGAGATTTATACATCTTTTACACCTCTATACAGTTTCTATAAAACAAACATGGCTTAAATTAACTGCTAATCAAAAAGCATAAACTGCCTTCTTGATTCTCACGTGCACTTTCACCCAAAAAAAACATTTACTTATAAAAATGACAAAGAATTTGAAAAGAAAATGAATTAAATGAAAAGCGAAGAACTTCCTGTGTTTTGTTTGTTCTGAGAAAACTCGAAAACACAGCCATGGGAGCACGTTCCAATTGGAACGTTCTGGTTCAGATTCATTTACCATCAGGTGTGACTAAAGGATGAGTGGTTGCTGCAAAGTGACAAAAAAAAAAAAAAGCCAAAATGAAGGGAAGTTACATTCTTAAGCCGCACTTACAAACAAAAATAAATCTTAAATTTAATGACTCCTCTCTGGTCTTAGTGCACAGTAGAAAGAACCCCTGAGTTGTAGGACAGGGTGGATGCTTCATTCACACGAAGCACCTTTTAGGGGGAAATAAAAGGAGAGGCTACATAACAATAGATCTTTGAGGCTCTTTTGGACATTGATTGCAGGGTTGTGGGAAGCTTGAGTTGAGAAAAAGCATGATCTGGGGATGAAAGTATAGTAGATAAGGCGCTGGTATACAAGGTCATGGTCATTCTTGGTCTCCTTGACTCTACTAAAACCTCTTCTTCACAACAATCAGATTTCTAAGCAGCCAACAAACAGTGACGTCATCACCAGGTTGTCTTTAAATTGCACATCGGGTTGATTTTATGCTATTTGCCTCATCTTTTTCCTCCACATTATATCTTGTAGGAATCCTCTGCTCTGTATTTTATCCTACAGCTCATACAGTTTTCTATAGCCTGCAGGGACCCCCCCCTCACACTGGTTGTTTCATTGTTGAATTAGACTTTTTGCTTCTCAGGTCCACAGGCTGGATGACGGCTGTCCATCCACCCTTTCGCCAAAAGTACTTTACTGAATTTTTAAAAAAATATTTAATCAATAGGGATTTTATCTTCTAGTTCCATTGGGTTATCCTCAGTGGAATCCTCAGTCTTTCCCAGCTCCTGCAGCTGCTGCCTCCTCTGCACCTCTGCCTTCAGGTTTTCCAGATCCTTTTGACTAAAAAGAAAAAAAAAAAAAAAGGTTAAGCTCCTTCGAAGACAATTTTAAATCACGTGTCTGATCCTTTTTTAGAGTTAGGTTGGCAATCGTAAAATAACATTCCCATCACTAAAAATGTAAAATAGTATTTTTTGCAGGTAATATAATTTACCCTGATTTCTATACTCAAGTATATTTCACCACATGTTTTTTTTTACTACATGCTTGATTAAGTTAAACTGGAGTGAAGGAAGCCTCCACTCCACAAATCTCAAACAACCACTAATAATTTGTTAAACACACGTCTCTTAGCATATGCATTTAACTGAAATGACTTCAGTTTTCTGTAACAGCTCAACTATGTGTTCGCCACATTTGAATATCACCAGCCTTTTTTATTGTGATTATGTTGTTTTGGTCACAACGGAAAAAAGTCTGTCATTTTTTAAGACGCACTTTCTGCACATCAGCAGGAAATCGTTAGAAATGTGCCTCTGGGTTGTGGGCAGGACTGTTGGCGTGGAAGTAAGGCTACATTAAATTCCCAGCATCCCTTCGTTTACACTCTGTCCTGTTAGCTTACAGCTACTCATAACCCCAAGCTAACATTAGCGTAGCCAAAAAAAAAGAAAAGTGAGCGATATCGGCTGGCCGGGGGAGCGGGGCGGCCGTGGTACAGTGGAAAGGGCAGTCGGCCTCTGATCGCAGGTTCAATTCCCGCCTTGCCCGCCCATGTGTCAAAGTGTCTTTGGACAAGACACTGAACCCCACATTGCCTCTGATGGAAAGTTGGCGCCAGTGTTCGGCAGCGGAGCCGCCATCAGCGTGTGAATGTGTGTGAATGGGTAAATGGGACTGTGACTGTAAAGCGCTTTGGGCCTTCAATGAAGCTAGAAAAGCACCATATAGGTATGACCCATTTACCACGTCAGACGGCAGCTAAGAAGAGGGTGACAAAGACGTTAATAGATCTATTTGTCTGCGTATGGATGCATGCATCGGAATTTGCAGCTGAGCAGGAAGACTCTGTCCCGCTCGTGGCAGTTGCTGCAAACCTGAGCTTTTTCAAACTGTGTGTTTTCATCCGCTCCTGACCAATCACGATTTGAATAAAAAATACTAAGAAATGCAGTTTTAAACCTAAAGTCTTATATATGTCCTCCATCATGAGAAAAAGGCAACCAGGACATGTTAAAAACATCAACAAGATTTTCATTGAAGTGAGTCTTTAAAGAATACAATTTGATTTTATATTTATGTAATTTTCATCCACATCAGTTTTTTAAGTTTGAAAAATAGTTTTCTACATCACTGTTTTGATGTTTTCATGCGTTGCCCCAAATTAAATGGGGTTGAACACAACTATAGAAATGTAGTTGGAAAGATTAAGATTTATTTTGAGAATCTGCCCAAATTCAACAAAATAAATAAAAGCTTTGATAGAAAACTTAGAGTAGAGACCCTTAAAGTGCCATTACCTTGATGATATATGATTTTTTTTAAGCTCTGTTGAATTTTTCTTTTATTTTTAGAGGGCATTTTACTTGCACATCCATAAAGTGTCTTGTATCTCATCTACCCCTGTAGTTAGGAGCAGATATTTTAAACCTCTGAAAGTCATGTGACAATGTGTTCATTTCTCATGGTCCAATTGATTTTTCTTCTTTTTTGTATGAAACTAATTCATAAATATGTTTTACAAAGCAAGTTCACTTAAAAATACCCAAGTATAGCAAACATTTTTTGATTTTTAGTTCAATGTTAAAAAAAGTAAGTGTAATCTGCAAATAAAACATGATAAATTAATGACAGAGGCTGCCCCTGACTCTACCTCAGTGGTATAAAGATGATGCCGTTGATGATGTTGAGCTGCTCCAGGACGCTTGCCATGCTGGGGGCGGTGAACTGGAAAACAAAGCAACGGTGATGCAATGCTGCTGCCCATTTTAGATTGAATACTTTAAAGCCAAGATGAATCTGAGCAGTCACCTTGAGGGGCATTATGCTGGCGTTGGACCCATTCTTGTAGATTTCATTCATGGTTCTCTGCAGGGCTACAGCCTGCTGGGTGAGATACTTCAGATAATCTGAGCTTTCCTTGGTTTTCTCGTGAGCCTCACCCATCTGAGAGAAGGAGAAGGGGATCGATGAATGCATTAATACAGCAAACCTTACAAAGGGAAATGTGCGTCCTCTTGCAGGCATACCTGGTTCTTGTAAATGGTGTAACCCTCCTTCTCATGCTGCAGAGCAGAGCGAAACTCAGCCTTGCTCTCATAGACCCTCGCAACTAAATGATGGCTAAAAGAAAAAAAACAATGTCAGACATCAAGAGACTATGGAGAGAGTGGATTTGTGTGTGCATAATTCTTGATTTGTAACTTGTTTGTTAGTGTGAAACTTTAGGTTTGTGGGTTTGTTATACTTGATTTGTAACAATACATTTAGGCATAACTGTGTTTACTTCCAATTGTGTATTCACTTGTACACTTGAATTAAAAAAAACTCAAATACAAAAAAATACAATGTACGCACAACTTGAAATTAAAGCAGCTTAAAGCTAATGACGAATTCAAAATTGACTCCTAAGCATACAAATGTTTAAATAGAATTCACCAATCACCTGAACACACAGACAAAAATCACACTGACGCACAGATCAGAGTTACAAGTGCAAGAGATGTTGAGAGACTCTTCACGTTTGTGTGTAGATGATGCCTTTAATTGTTTCCGTTCTGGAGGTACTATTGGGTGGCACTACCAAGAGGGAGTAGTTATATTTAGACGGAAAAAAGTGAGTGTTTTAAAAGTCTTGTTTTAAAAATGCGTATTTAGACTTTATTTTTTAAAATCTTATTAATCTGAGCATAGTTGTTTAAGAAAATGGAAAAAATGTCAAGTTTTTACTAGACATATTATTCAAAATCGAAGCTTTGGGTGGCTGACGAGAAAATTCTGGCGACCCAGCATTATTAAACGCATCAACAACACTAATGTGGAAAGTGTCTCACAACCGTTCTTGCACTTGTAACTGTGATCAGTGCGCAAGTGTGGTTTTGTCTGTGTTCAGGCGACTGGTGCGTGCTATTTAAACATTTTAATCCGTAAGAGCCGTTTTTGTAGTCAGTTTTAAGCTGCTGTAATTTCAAGTTGTGCATGCGTAAGTTGTACTTCATCAGTTTTTGATATTCAAGGGTACAGATGAAAGCACCATTGCAAGTACACACAGTTACGCAAAAAATGTATTGTACGAGTTACAAATCAAGTCTAACACACACAATTCCAAAGTTGCACACAAACAGGCAGACAAGTGCACACACAAATACAGCGAGTCTAATTTCTCTCCAAAAGAGAGCCTGTACTCTGAACATTAACATGATGATACCCACCTGAGAGCCACTTTAAGAGACCGGGCTCCGTGATACTTGGAGTTGATGGTCAAGGCGTTCTCGAGGAACCTCAAAGATAAGTCGTACTCCATCACTCCGTGCAGCACTAGTCCAATATTATTCTGTAAAAGAATTAAAAAGAAAAAGTATAAAACCGGTTTTCTGTCTAAACGTTTTATTTGTGTCAAATAATTGCAGTAATTATTACACACATTTTAACTCATTATTTTTTATTCTGTTAATCTTGTGCTCTGAGGGGCATTATCCTGTTTAACACCATGGCCATTTACGAAAATAAATAAATTATTAGGCCTTCAACTCGTCATATTTTTAAGTTTAAATGGTCTTTCTCAAAAAGCAGACTATTTAAAAGGCGGCGCGTTGTATAGTCATCACAGCACGTGAACCGACCGCGCTCTGCCGTCGCTCTTTCCTCTCTGAGGAAAGTGATCTTCATGAGAAAATAAACAAAGCATCATTTCACAGGGAAAGTTGACTTAACGCTCAACTTAATGAATGTTGTTGTTCATTTGATAAAACAAAAAGTATATTTTAAGGAAACAAAGTTCAACGTTAAAATAGTTCAATTCTTAATCGTTTGAGAGAAAAAAAATCCCCATGGTTTTGTAAAAGTAAATGTTTTGTATTATAAGAAAATTTCATAAAGCCAATTTTGTTGTTGTATTTTGAGCTTTTACTGCCACAATGTCACACATTTAAATGAAAATACCTGAAAAATGAAGGTTTTCACAGCAATTATTAGGTTAAAAATATTTGTGATTCAATTAGATGAATCAGAGTAATTAACTACAGGTCACAATTAATTAATTGAACAGAAAAAAAAATAATTGCATGACAGAACTAGTTTGATTCAACTTTTAAAAAGTTGAAGATTACTCACATCTATTAGTGCCATCTCTGGGTGATCCTCGCCACAAACCAGGAGCATGAGGTAACGAGCACGGTAAAGCAGCTTTAGGGCATTGGAAAGCTGGCCGTTAGCAAAGCAGTACAGAGCCAAGTGCATCTGAGGATTCGAGGGTGGGAACAGTTAGGTAATCTGAACATTGAGCACACTTCATAAACTTCTAGATCGGGGAACTCACATATTCTTGAATTGTGTTGGGGTGCTCGATGCCAAGAACTCTCTCACTCATCAGAACTGCCTTTTGCTGATTACTGAGAGCCTGCACAGAAAACATGCATGTCATTCCTGGCTGTCAAGAGAAAAATAAAGTTGCCATTTGTTTGTGCTTACCTCAGGGTGGTCCCCCATGATGTAATTAAGGCGAGCCAGCAGGCGCAGACAGGCACAAATCTCCACGTGCATGGCTCCATATACATTATTGAAGAGATTGAGGGCTTCATTGATGAGCTCACAGCCCTCTTTTAGAAAACCTTTAAACGGAAAATTAGACTGTAAATCAGAGCTTCCGTGCTTAAAATAAGCAGATTCCTAAAGCAGTTCATGCATCTGGACAGTGATCCTGTTGGAGCCCCACCTTGCTGCACTTTGGCCTGCCCACTCTGGAAGAAGTGGAAGGCATCAGAGGCTTTGGGATTGACGTGTTTCACAACAGGAAATATATTCAGGATGTCCTCCTCGGTGAAGGTGGGCTTGTGGCGACTGTCAAAGTTGTATTCTTTTAACAGAATCTGAAAACAAAAAGACAAAGGATGAGAAATACAAATTTAGGAAAAAACTAACTCTAATGCCTTAACTGTCATACCTGGATGCCAGTTTTGATTGAAATCTCTCTGAGCAGAGTGGTTTTCTGAAGGCCGTATTTCTCCACCACCTGGTCGACACTTTCACTTGGGAAATATTAGGGGATAGTTTGCTAATGTTTGGAAGTGCAAGAGGAGAATTCACATCTAGTGGATTGGACTCTTACCAGTGTATGCTGAAGTAGAAGTAGCTCTGGGCCTCAGAGGCAATGTTCTTCCACAACTCGCTGGGCGTCAGGCTGGCCCACGCCGTGTTGTCTCCTCCCCCTGGGACCCTGTTACGGCGCTTGCGGCTTTTGCGCCGCGACACAAGCTCGTCGGGAGGTAGATGCGCGACTGCATCAGTGAAGGAGCTCAGAAAGCAGTTCAGGAAATGACTTACAGCTGCAGACAGAGCTGAAAGCTCCACACCCTACATCAGGACCAAAAAAAAGAACACATTTAGGTTTGTCTTTTAAAGCAGCAAGATTATGTGCAGTTTTCTTTTTCTTTTTACAAACCTGAAGGTATGTTTTGAAGATGTGTTTTGCACATCTGGTGATCAGTTCAATGATACCTATCCTCTGCAATAAAGAGAAACACATCAGGGAGGATTATTTTTGGGCCTAAAGGGGCATGGAAATGTTCAGATGGGAGATTTAGAAAAAAAAAGTCAGACTCACATAAAAGTGCTCTAGCTGGGTTTTAGCTGGAGTCTTGTCTACAAACTCCAGAACTGTCCCCAAATACCGAACATTAATGCCTCTCTGGTGCAAAGCCTCCGTTAGCGTGGCTCCATCCATGGGCAGAGCGCTCTGGTCCAAACAGTCTTTAATCTGGTTTTAAATCACACATTCATACTTTCACAGCATACCACCTTAAATCCACGTTTATTAACAGGATTATTCTTGTTTTACTGACAAGTGAAGGGATCTGACAGGAAACCAGGAAGGCAGCAGCATCTTTGAGAAGCTGCTTCTGCTTCTGGATGTCTTCTGCAATGTCTTCTGGGAAGCGCACTCCTATAGAATACACAAATATTTAACAAAATTAGTTCCAACGCATCTCCTTCAGGATTTTTCTGCAACTCAATGAAAAACTTAGAAGAGTTGGAAGAAGATGATGATATTTTGATCACAAAAGAGGATTACATTCTATAAAGTCAAACATTAGCCTTCATCTGCTTCCAACACCTTTGATTTAATTGAAGAAAGTTAATGCAAGTCTGGTGGCCTATTTAATTTTTGTTCCAAGCATTTATAAAAAAATGTGTCAAAAGAAATTATTTGTTTTACATCTGAATACAAAAAAAGGAATCCAAGCTGAAAAGCTGTGGTTAATTGGATGTAAAGAAACAAATGGAGGTATTCATAAAATATTCATAATTTCCAGACAAATTTAATACAACGACAAGTTTAACTTTGACAAGTTTGCTTTAAAAAAACAACTATAGACTAGAACAAAGGTCTGCAACCTTTAGAACTTAAGAGTCCTTCGGGTCAATTTCTCACTGACCACAACCCAACAGGAGCCTCAAAGTCTGACTTCACCCTTTAGAATAAATAAGATACTGATTTTCATTTATGTTGTTACTATTATGATAAATACAAATTTATTATTATTATTTGGAATAATAAAACAAATACTTTTTTAACTTTTGAAAGGTTTACATAACTTCCTTTGAAAATAAAAGACACCATATACCACATAGAATCATCTCAATGCAGCAAATTAAGCAGTAGGCAGTGAGATGTAGCAGTGATAAAAAAAAAACAACAACTTATTTTAGTGTATGTGGTGCATCTAAGCAAAAAATTTGTACATCTAAGAAACCAAAATGAAATCAGTGATGCCAAACATATTTTTGGAACCATAAAGGTGCACCTATAATCCAAGAATTTGCACAAAAATAACCAATCTGCTTTTTAATCAAGTGTACCATAATTCTGGTTGTGCTTAATGACCTCCAATTGATACACTGTGCACAAAAAAATATGTCAACATGTTTTAGTACGACTTGTGATACATCCCCTTCTTCAAATGTTTGTGAACTGGTTGAATAAAATTCAAGTTAGTTTACTTTTTTCCCTTCACTACAAACTTACATTTTACTTGACAGTTACTGTACTCTTTTAAATTACATTTTATTTTTCCTTAACCACAGAGCCATCATGGAAGGGTCAAAAAGCCAAGTGTGGGTCCAAAGCCAAAGGTTGCAGACCCCTGGACTGGAAGGTTCACGGTGGTTTTCAGGCTCACCTGGAGAGAAGATGTCGGGGTTGAAACGGATGTCAAAAGATGTGTTGCTGATGGAACCGACAGCTCTGCAGGCATTGAGGACGACTTCACGGCTTTTGGGATCTGCTCGTCATCAGGAACAAAAACGTATGAATTATTTTTACAAACAAATCTGAGATGGTCTGCTACATTCACATGTCTTATGCCCCAAAACAATTTTCAATTAAACTGCTCTTCTTTAGAAAGCAGGTGAGGTCAGTTGAGAAAAATCCAACAACAAACACAAAAGGCATTGCTGTTAGTAATCCAGAAGCAACAACCCAAAACACCCTGCTAACAGCAAGCCACAAGCATTACCAGAAGAGAAACCCACCACCTTTGGATTTGTAAGGAAGAATTCACTGAAAATTAATAATTAATTATAGAACTTCAAAACACCTTAGGATTAATAAAAACATCCACAAACTATCAGTTTATTGGTTTGAATACTACAGGGATCACATGCTGGTAACGGGGCTAACCCTCTACCCCAATGCAGACTCCAGAATGAGCAATGACAGCTAATCAGGTGGGAAAAAAGGATTTTGCATACTTTAATACTCCAGAATTTGTCCTTTATATTCATTTGGTGGTTTAAATATACTCCTATGATTTTAATGCGTTTCATATAAAACCATCCACCACAATAGCTCTCCTTGCAATTCTGTAGCCTAACTTGTGGGGTACTTCTGGACGTACCAATACCAGCTCCGTCTTCGGCAACTAAGGTCTCCGCCAGTTCTTTGGCTTGAGCTAATCCTGGAATAGTTTCCTCAAGCTCCTTACCCTCCAGTGGGCTTTTGCATTCCCCATTCTGGGTGGCTGCAGATTCAAGAGAACCAATTATTATGGGCTTCGAGAAGCTTTCCTCCTTTTCAGTTTCCGTTTGTGAGGCAGCGGGGGTAGTCCCATCGGCCTGACTTGTGCTGTTTGTGGAGGCTTCTGTTGTGTTTAAAGGCTCTGCAGCAGTAGTCTGAGTCTGGTTTGAGTCAGCGCTGGTCTCTGTGGGGGTGTCGGAGGTTTCAGTGATGGCGGGTGCATCTGTCTTGTTGGAGTCTTTGTTTGCTTTTTGCTGCATGAGCTGCAACGCTGCCATCTTCATAAAAAGCAGATACCTACAAAAGATCATAACCGTCCATCAATAGATCCGTCATCTCTGCACTGACAAAACAGGACTAAAGCAGCACCAACTTGTGCTCAACGAAGGCCTCGATGAGTTCTTGGCGAAGACAAGCCAAGCGATGGCGATGCTGACGAGGGAAGCCGAGCCGCTTGCTCTCCGGAGAGAGCTCCTCTCCATCAACTGGTAAGAAGTTGAGGTCGGGGGGAAAGGTACGAAGAAGGTCCAGGATGTAATGTCTGCCATCGTTCCCAATTATGCCCTTGCATTCGACAGAGGAACACAGCTCCACCTTCTCATCCTTCTCATTCAGAACGCTGTGTCGCTGGATCTAAATTCAAGAGCAAGAAAATTTGTTTTATAAGAGCAAACTGTAGATGGACATGCAACTGAATTTTGTTTGAAAATGAAGGTGGGAGATTTAACGCAACATGGACTAAACTGCTTTTTAAAAAACACTTGAAAGAAAAAAAAACAAGTATTTGAACAACGATCAAGCAAGTAAAAATATGCTGCTGCCATTCTGATACACAAGCAGCAAAACAATTCCATTAGCTACACAGCAAATACACAAATTTCTAGCAAATATTACATCCATAACAGCATACATATAGGGGGAAGAAACCAACTGAAGTTGTAATCAGTGATCTCAGTAAAGTCTTCTTTAATCACCTGCAGACGAAGGGAGAACATGTCAGAAAGTGTTAGACCTCCTTAGTGATAAATCGAGACTTGGCTTTAAACACCACCCAGGATGTATACTGAAACCCTGTCTCAGTTTTTTAAACCTGCAACTCCTATACTCTTAAAGACCCACTCTAATGAAAATTGTTTTTGGTATTTTAACATGTTCTCAACGCATTTTTCTTACTCAAATGGTGGTGAATCAGGAGCAGATGAAAAAATGCTATTTGAAAAAAGTTTTTTTTGTGATGCAGCAAGTGAAATGGTTGGGCCAAAGTCTCCCTTCTCCGCTCTGTTCAGATGCATCCACTAGCAGACAAAAAGGTCCATAAACATCTTCATTTTCCTCACCTGAGCTGCCATCCGGCAAAATGTTTATGGCTGTATTGCTCCAATAATGCTCGTCATTTTTGTCGCACTGCAAATGTTAGCTTGAGGTTGTGAGGGGCTGTAAACTACTGAGTGTAAACAAAGGGATGATGGGACATCAGCGAAGGTTTACTTGTGTGCCAACAGTCCCGCCCACAACTCAGAGGCGAATTCTGGTGAACTGCTGCCGCTCTGCAGAAACTGACAGGTTTTTCAATTTTGCCTAAAACCAGCAAAATCATACTTAAAAGACCACTGGGAATGCTATTACTAGAGAGCAAACTATAAACATAGTGGGACATTAAACATCAAAGCTCATTACAGACTTCAACCAACACCATAAGGAGTTTGAGGAGTAGATAAACGAAGTTTATCTGAATGTCTCTGAACTATAAACTCCACAACTGGCACCAAAAAGAGGGAGAAGGAAATGTTTTTTTTCCCAAAACTCTGAAGAACAAACATGATCATTAAAAGGGTCTCATGTCAGAGCACTTTGCATGACTTTAAAAGTGTGGTGTGCCTTCACCTACAGATTTGTAAGAATCGGATGCAACAAATATTGTTCTCTCCAAAATGGCAGAATAAACCGGACTAAGAACCCTGACAGCTATTGGGCCACGCCCCTTAAGGCAATTTGGAAGCAAAGGATTCAACGATGACTTGTCAGTTAAATGATCACAGTCCCGTCAAAGCTTTACTTCAATGTCTTTTGATGAGATTCAGAATTTTTTTTTTACCAAAGAATAGAAAAAAAGGTCCTGCAGATATATATTTGGGTGTGTGTTGGATACAGTTACAACACAGGTATTCTTCACAATAATCTAAATAATCCTCGTCTGTCTGTGTGTTTTTGTTTGAGTAGCAGCAGAACAAAAGTTGAGTTTAGAAAAATGTCCCTTACTAAACAAATGTAATAAACACTGGCGATCCTCACCTTCAGCGGGCGGCTGGTCTTTTCAAGCAACTCCAAGTATTTACTGTGAGACACAACAGTCTTCCCAAAATCAATGGAGCCGTAGATGACACTCTGCTCCTGCTCACGCTCCAGGATGCCGGGGATGATGGACTGGGCTGTCACCCGGTAGCCTCTGTAGTCCACCACCACTGTCCCTAAAGTGTACAGCCCCTCAACGTCCACCGCGCCGTAAGCTCTTACTCCGTTTAAGTCATTGGTGGGAGCGGCGTGGGCAGCTGCGTCCCCACCCAGCTCTCGATAGTGGTCCCGCACATCAAACCCCAGACTGAAGAAGATGTTGTTCCAGATGAACATCTGCATGCGAGTCTCCTCTCCGGGGTTGATTGCCATTACGTTACCATCAATCACAGCCATGGCACCCCGAGTGGCAGCAGCTGCAAAGTCACTGTGAACCTGAAGACGACAAAACTTACAACTTAAAGGCTAAGAACTTAACCCATGATTAGTGCTGCCATGAGAGGATATTTTGTGTGATTAATTAATCATGACCTGTACTTAATTAACCTAATTAATCTATTTTAATCTAACTTAATAATTGCTCTAAAAAGCCTCAAAATACAACTAAAAAGTTGCTTTGTAGAGTTTTTTTTAATTATAACAGACTTCCAACCTTTACTTTTGAAGGGTTTTTTTAAAATCACAAATAGGAAAAAAACCAAAAACAAAGTATTCGGTCCAGAGTTCTCCAATTTAAAGACATCCAAAAAGAGTAGGAATACTTTTCTGAACAATCCAAAAAATATTGACCACAAACTTCTTATTAATACTATAATACATATGGTGACATACCTTTTTCCAAAGTTTACATCTACTGTGATTACCCCATTCATTTATGATAATAAACACCTCATCAAGCTATATCCCTTACATAATAGATATTAGTTTAGGTCTAATTCTAAAAGAACTACAAAGTCGTTCATTAATGACATCACAGCAGCGACAAGCGCATGCTGCGTACAGGAATACCCATACAGGTCGCCAGTCTGTCGCAGGGCCAGAGTCACAAACTCACATTTACACCTAGAAAAATTTAGAGTGACCAATTAACCTATGAAAAGTACCTTGAATATGGCTCTCTCCCTTAGCAGGCGCTCAGGCAGGTTCTTTCTGGTCAGCTCTCTGGTGGTCTGTAACTCCTCATTCCAGTCTCTGGTCTACAAAGGAGTGTAATGTAAACAAACATGAGTATAATAGAAAATCCTAACAGCAACCCCTACTGCTGGGTCAGCTGTGCCCACCTGTCCAGGTATGTGCTCTTCATAACCAAGGCGAGAGGTGTAGGCATCCTCAGCCCGAACGCAATCCATTGCGTGATCCACCTGTGGAGCAGTCCAGCTGTACACCTGGAAAGGTGTGGCTATCCTCTCAAACGGATGTCTCTGGACTCTGCAGCAGAAACACCGGCAAACAGAAAGAAGGCATTCATTGTGTGTTTTCTACTTTCTGGACAAATTATTTTATCATCTTCAAGCTGTTGTTTGGACCTTTTCTTTTGCAGGGCAGTGAAGTTCTTCTTGAAGGCAGGGCTGATCTGGCTCAGCAGCTCCACCAGAGAATGGCTCAGAAAGCTGGGGTTGGCTGGTTTGGGGTTAAAGATGTAGGTAGTTGATCTGAAAGATATGATTGCTCACATTAAACATTGCAAAAATCATACACACAGTTTAAATAATCAAATTATTTGCTCGAATCCACAGCTGCTAAAAATTCCAAGCTCCACTTGCTATGTGGGAAATTCTCAGTTCAAGTGCCGTTTCTTCTACTAAAGGTTTTTATCTAGCTGGAGAAGAGGCTCTTAAGTTTCTGCACCTCTTTCTGGATGTTACCATACTTATCACTGCTGTCATATATCTTCATTCTGAAAGCGAAGGAGCACAGCAAACCCTCTGCATGATCACGGCTGTAGAAACTTCTCAGACGTGTGAGAAAATGCGAGGTTGGAATGACGACTCACTGGTTGAGGTAGAAGCCGCGTGTAGAGGCGGTGACACTGACATGGCGCTCCTCCACAGTTACAATGTACAGGTACATGAGATCGCCGTGCATCTTCCTGTTTCCAGGTGGGGGGTTCCAGCCACTCATAGTCAAGACCTTCAGGCACTGCAATGGCTGCAGAGAGGCGTGAAAATGAGCAAGTGTCCAATGCTTTAACTTAAACACACAGTCCACAAACTACTCCTACTTTTGGATTTAAACTGTACAAATAATTTCACGGTGAGCTTCAAACCTTCCAGTCCTTGTTCTGTGGCTGCAGAGGCAGTAGGGGGCGCTCTTTGCTTCCAGGCAAAATATGCTCTGGGGGGGTGCAGTCGATCTGTTCCAGCTCGTTACCCTTCTTCTTCCGCTTCCCACTTTCTGCAAAAGCAGAGCAAAGAGTGAGGAGCAAGTCTGGTTACTCGCAGCTGCACCTAGAGTCACCTTCACATGAAATGGCAGCAGGAACCCTTTCACTAATCAACGGTTACTTCAATCACACTCCAGTATCAATGAACGGCCACAATATTATTCTTTTGGGGTGTAGCGATTAATCTCTGCTTTTTAGTCCCAACATGGACAAGAAAGCATAAGTAATCACGTGCGAATAAATCATTTACTGCAACACTGTAGCTTGTCTTTTCTCATCATTATTTGACCTTCAGCTCCTACCTCCAAGGTCTCCATCAGTGAAGAAGCTCAGGAAAGAGAGGGAGTTGCAGTCGACTCCATTGTAGGCATCTGAGGGGTCCAAGCTTTTCAGCAGGTCTCTGATGTGGCGCACATGGATTCGAGCTTCACGCACCGTGTAAGGCTCTGATGGACAAACAAGTTTATTAAACCAGAGTTATTGTGATTCCAATGTAAATAATCCAATGTCTGCAAAAAAAAAAAATCAGTATCCACCATCTATAAAATATAATTTTACACAGTTTTAGACATAAATCTTTCTTGCAACGACTTATTTGATTAATTCAAGGGCTAACGTTAACCCCAGTGCTGCATCTGAAGGGCAAAGCAGTAATTGCTTTCCAAAGTCTCCAGAGAAAGTTTCTTCCTAGTTTTGCCTGAGACACAGGATCCTGCATCTACCTAGCTGTTCACCTGAAATCAGACACTTTCATGGTGGACGTGGCTTCGTTTAGCACAGATACAAGCAGATTTAAAGGACACACTCTTCATATGATCCTTTGTCCTGTTGTGCAACACGCACTCGATCCTGAACATGCACGACTTGCAAAACAAAACCTGCCAAATTCCTGCAGTTCAAACAGAATGGGTGGTTTTTCTGCAAGTTTTGAACCCAATTCTTTTCTTTTAAGTGGTGATTGCCTTTGCAGCACTGAGGTTCATCTCCAAGCCGTTTTTCTCCACACATTCAGACACACTTCCACACAGGGAAATAAATGCAATGTCTGGCAGCACAGCAAACCTTTTTTTAACTTTAATACCCATGTATGAATTGAATTTTAAATGAGTAAAAGTGACGCAGCATAGTTTTGAAGTTGACCTTCAACAACTTTAAGCAGGGAGCCCTCCTGCAGGCCTTCGATGGACTTCAGCTCAGCAAAGTTGTCCAGGACGTTTCCATCCAGCTGCAGGGAGAAGCAGGTCCGGTGGCACGTGTCCTCACGATCCATTAAAACCTGATGGATTTCCTGCACCATTTCTTGGGGAGACACCTGATAAACCCGACAGATCAGGAGGATGAGGATGTCTGGCGATTTATCGTTCATGTATTAAAACAATCATGAGGAAAATTACAGTTACTGTATTTGGCATGAGTGCACTAGCTCTTGTCAAAGATTTTCCTCACCTGCAGGTCAAATGGTTCAGTTCCTGGTGCTTGAATCTTAACTGTGAAGCCGGTGTCCTGGATCACTATAACTTCCTGTTCGTTGGAGTCCTCGCCAGCATCGGCCTCGCCGTTTCCATCCTGCTTAGGTTCTGCCTCCTCCGCATGGTCATGAGCTCCATCACCGTTCACCATGGCCGTTTCTGCTCTGTGCTCTGTGAATTAGAAAAGCCCACAGATCAAGAACAAAAAAAGAAAACGTTTACAGGTTTGAAAATATACAAACATTGTTGTGGCCATGATGAATATCTTATGATTTTTTCTGCCTAATAAAGTCAAGTATCTGTTTTTGGTCTCGTTCAGCTCCAGAGGTATTCATCTCCAACAGTTTGACTCATACATGCTTCATAGTGTTCACTAACATGTCACAAGCGTCCTAAACCTGCAGTTTAGCTGTAGTACTGTAGCTTGAAGCTTCAACAACTCCAAAATTCACACCTTTAACATTAAGTTTCAACACTGCAAAGTAAAATCAACTTCATCCCAATAAAACAAGATGAAAAAACGTCGGCTCTGGTTGAAAGTGGCCTGCTTTTATTTTATTTTTATATTTATTCAACTATAAACATGTTGATAACACACTGATAGCTACTTACAGGATACTATCCCATATACTTTTGAGTAAAAACCTGCATAGAATGTAAAACGTCTACATGAAAACCAATTGGACAACAGAAAAACTCAGCTCAGACCAACACTGAGTAACACTGCAGGGAATTTACCCAGAAGGCCTTGGAATTGTGGGTTAGTTTTTACAGGAGGGAATTGTTTGTTACAAATACAAAACCTGAAAGTCAGCAGAGGGCCGTTTAGCAGCTGCTCTGGTTGTTTTATAAAGCTCAAGTCACTGCCAGATCCTAATACCTTCTTTGGTTACAAATGTCATTGGCGGGTTATAATTTTCTAGTGCAGGTTTCGGTAAGAGGACGATGACAGGAAAATATATATGTAAATTTACAGAGAGAAAAGCACAGCCTGAACCACTGCAAGATAATGCATCCTTGCTTCCTGCGGAGGGGCTCCATGGCTGGACGGTGGGCCCCGGGTGGGAACAAACACTCTGAAGAGGTGGAGCAGGCCACGCTCTGAATAACAAACACAAGAGCTTCAGAGAGTTCACACAAGTCAATGACGCCAGAAAAAAGAGAGCGACTGGTGTCCAGTTTGCCAGTGTGGTGGTGTTTGATTTCAGCATGAATGTTTCATTTCTTATATTGTGCCTCAATGCTCTTTGTCTGAATGTCTGAAACTATTTTCCATGGATTGACGAGCAGAAGATGCAGTAGTTTTGGTTTGGCAGACTCAAGAAGAATTTTGATGATTATTCCACTAAATAAGACACTAGAAATGCAGGCATCGGGCATAAGATATGAGCAATATTACATTAGAGCAAGGTTGGTAAAGTTTGAGGATTTTACCACCAAAATAATTCGAAATGTTTCCCATGAAAACTACTATCACCTCTGGCTCTAAATTGTATTTAGAACCTTTACAATAAAAAAAAAAAAAAAAAAAACCACACAAACATCTACAACTGCCATTACTCATACTATTTTGCAATATTTTCAATTTAAAATTAGATGCACCCAACAAGATACAAGCAGCATTTTTCCATGTCTGAAAGTGCTTGATGATGAATCGTGAATGCCTTCTACGAGGGATATCATTTTTACTAGCCAATATGGATAGCCGATATTTCCCCTGCAACTTTGACCGGTATTTGAAGATACTGATATTTAATGGGCCACAATAACCCGAAATTTAGATTCACTGAACAATCACTTTTTACTCAATCTTTTTAACATCCAGC
Source organism: Oryzias celebensis (assembly GCA_014656515.1). NCBI lineage: Eukaryota > Metazoa > Chordata > Actinopteri > Beloniformes > Adrianichthyidae > Oryzias > Oryzias celebensis. Next base: position 63,934,094 of record BNCR01000012.1, on the reverse strand, counting down.
AAGGGATCTCATAGGAACAAGTATCACCCTAGGGAGCTCGTGGCCTGTCCGGCATATTTTCTATGTCACAACTATGATCTTTTTCAAATGGTATTTATTCATCTGCTCCAGATTTGATTCGATTTTAAATTGTTTATTTCAGCAATAAAAACACATATGTAACACAATAAATCACCACAATTTCAGTAAAGAAATATTCAAAAAGGCAATTTTAAGCTTAATTTTCTTTATACACGTCTTCCGTCATCAGAAAAATGCTACCAGAACATGTTAACCAAAAACACAATTTTCATCAGAGGGCTCTTTAATACATTACAGTGGATAAAAAAAGCTCACTTATTAAACAAAATGTTATTTTTTAACAACTTGAAGCCTTTTAGCCCATTAGAATCCATGACATCAGTGTAACAAAAGAACATTAGAACCGTGTTCTGTGGACCTCTTGGTCTGTAGAACATCCCACATAGTTTTCATTTAAGAAAAAAATGGGTCTGGATTCTTATGCGTTAAAAAGGTTTAACGGGATCTGGTTAAAGAGATTTGCAATTTCAATGTGTCATTATTTATATAAAAACCATATAAAAAAAAGGAAAAGAACATAGGTTTACTGTATTCTGCACCTAAGCTGCAATGGATTAGGAGAAAACACTGAGCTGACTTCAAATATTGCACTCTCCTACATTTGGATGCCTCTCACGAGGTCAAAGGAATTAATCAATAAAACAAATCAGATGAAAACAACTGCAGACGATGTCTCTGTCCCCTGAAACAAGCCAGGAGTCCAAGAATTCAGGGAAAGAGCTTTTCTGCACTCAGACATGCACCTCATTTCAGTGCACAAAAATGTTTTACAGCCAGCTGTCTGCCCACTCAAAAGCCCTTGACATAGGGACCATGGCTACTGCTATGGCAACCTTAAACAGACTGACAGCCCTGAAAACAACAACACAAGGCCTTTCTCTAATCCTGCCTGCTGGACCGTCTCAGTCCACCGTGGAAGACAGAGACTGAATTTTAATTTTTAATCCATGAACCATCTTCATTAAAAAACATTAACAAAAACAAACTAAACACAAACTGCAATGGCTTATTATTGCAGTTGTTTTATGCTACTGTGCCAATGTGTCAGTGACTTAGATTATCAAGGCCAATGTTCACCTCACAGAAGCAATAAGCTTCTTAAAACCATTGAGAGTGACCCTGGTGTAAACACGTGTGTTCAAACACCCGCTGCGAGTTGGTCCTGTTACTACCTTAACTAACAGATGGCTCGGTCAATTTTGTCACCTCCTCATGTCTACAAACAGCGATGACCGGTTAAACCATAATTAATTAATGCTTGAAGCGTCTTCTCCGGAAAAATGTGACAAAATAAGTCAAAAAGGATTAATTTGACAGATTGTCCAGTGAAATGTATTTGTGTTTTTCTGTAAGTTCAATAAAAAGCTCCCCTTAGCAGTCAATTTAAGGGGTCTATACTAAAAGATTACTTTTATACACTATCGATATATTAAAAACTTCACATGTTTCAATTTAGTCTGAAGAAGTATTCAGTTATTATACTTAAACTGTACACGGTCTACGGTAAGGGTGGGCAAACTACAACCTGGGGCCATTAAACTATTTTATCTGGCCTGTCAAACTGGAGTATGTTATATTAATAATACTTATTTTCTTGACCCTGTAATTCTGGTGTCTCGACATACATGGTACATAAATAAATTGACCTTTGCTTAGGTGAAGAAAGTTACTCTGCATTTCAATGGTGTTGGAAAATGTTTTGTTTTTCTGACATTCCTGTGTGTTTTTCGAGTCGGATTGTCATTTTTCTAATTATTTCACCACCATCTGCATTTCTCTAAAACTTAGTGTGAAAAAAAGTTTTCCCACCCTTGGTTTATAGTAAGCTTGCTATACTTATCCTCAAGTTTACTTTGTAAAATAAACTTCAAGCATACTACTTTTTGCAATGTTTTTCTTCAAACCTATGAGACCAACTATACTAAAGTTGAATTTTCCATTCACAGCAATACTTGCACAAATGAAACACGTCCACATATGTCAAACTAGTAGTAAAAAATAAAATAAAACCTTCCTTCAATAAAATTAACAAAAATATACCTTGCCTGTAAAATTTAAGAAATATACTATTTAAGACAAATTAAGAAGACTTCAAAAATGAACCCCTCGTTACTCTACAAGTTAACAGGAACCCCCAAAGTTGTTGTCCTATCAGTTTGCAGGACCCCACCATGACCCAAAAGCAATGCATGCGCACAAACACCCACCGGCCCTCCTTTCACCTTACTTTTCTCCCCACACTCTGCCGTTTCCGTGCGACCTTCACGGCCTCTTTCTGACCAGTTTACATGAAAGCTCGTGTATTTTTAGGGTAACCTTCCCTGTCACCCAGCACACGCCACCATGACTTCGTTACTGCCACCAACTTCCGCTTCCCGGTCAAAGCAGGAGCGACCGAAATAGTCACCCTCCGCAGGGGGGGGAGAGGAGAGAGCAGGTGAGTGTGTGTTCACTAAAGTATGCGCGAAATACAACACAACCCGGTCACGACGCCTTTTTGGTACAACATTAACCACGTGGATAATTGTTCACAAATATTACATGACAGGACACATTTAGGAAAACATAAACCGCTGTTTGGGACTCCCCTGTGTGTGAGAGCGCAGTGGGAGGCTCCACTGAAGGTGACCTTCAGTCGGTTCCTGACATGCTGTTACCGAACACGTGTGTCAGGGTGAGCGGCGTCTTAAATTGACGTGCGCTTTGATGACCAGCTCTGCCTCATTGGAAGAATACAAAAAAATCGCAAATTGTACACAATACGCTGCGGTTTGCACGCAAACTTAGCTTAAGAGTGCGACGCTGTGACCGTTAGCCGGCTAGCTTCGCACCGGCTACACTGAATGAAGGAGCTAACTGTAGCTTTGCGGCTAACTTGTTTGGGTCAACCTGGTTTAGGGTCGGGTCCACACGATCCCCTGCAACAGTGGAGGTTGGAGACGTTGCTCCAACCAGTAGACTATACTAGCTCTGTCATCCAAACTACTTGTCCAGTAGGTGATTTTGGGAAGGAGGTGGGGGCTAACCACTACCACCTTGGGTTTGATTTCGGTACAGTACAATTACAGGTACTTGTATTAATTCCCACACACAGATGCTGCCGCAGCACCGCTTATCATTCACGTGTGAGCAGCACAGCCTGCAGCAGTCTCACCGCAGGAATCCTTCAGCTGTGTCTCGCCGTCCTGGGCTCCATCCCCGGCTTTATCCGCAAGATCAACCGGATTACAGTCAGGCACTGACGCCGGGATGTCATCTGTCTTGCTCACCATGGTCGGCAGTCAGTGTGGCGACAGAAATTTCCCCCGCAGCTCTGCTTCGATGCTGTGAGCGCGATAATGCAACAGTTTAAATAAAAATTCGGATAACGCGATATGCGAGGAGGGGTGCAGGCTGACAAAAACAAGTGTACTGAGGAAGGACAGCGCTGTACATGGCAAGGAGCACACGTGGTTCGGGCTCCCCTCCTCTTGACCTCTTTGCCTTTGCGCCTCTCCTCCCCCTGAACATGGGACTACGGAGAGCCACATGGGACAAATCATTTTTAGTAAACTTTTTGTATCAAAAGCGCACAAATGGAGCAGGGTTTGCCCTTGAACCTGTATAACTAGATATATTTTACTGACTGCCACGTTAAAAAAATGTTTTTAAATGCAAGATGGAAAAGTAACTTTACTATGAAATAAATAACCGAAAAACTGCTGAGATGCCACTGTGACACTGCATGAATTTGACTTAACGTTTGTATTTAAAAGAGAGATTTCTATCCATCTTCTTAACCCACTATACCTTTCAGGGACATGGGGTTGCTGGAGCTCGTCCTGGTTACTGTTGGGCAAAGGCAGGGTACACCCTGTACAGGTTACCAGTCTGTTGCAGGGCGACAATCATTCTCACACCTAGGGACACTTTAGAGTAATCAATCAACCTAAGAAGCATGCTTTTGGACAGCGGGAGAAAGCCGGAGTACCTGGAGAAACTCACACGTGCATGGGTTAAGAAAACATGCAAACTCCAAACGAGTACTGGCCAAGTGTCAAACCAGGGCAAGATTTGTTACAAAAACAAAACCTGAAATTAATCTGAGTAGCCATCGCTCTGGTTGTTTAATAAAGGTCAGGCCACCTTCCATGTCTTAATATCCTATTTGGTTACACTTATTTACCAAATGCTGACTTCCACCGAGAACACTATTAGGGAACAAAAATAAAACCTATAGATTAAAATAGAGAAAAGGTCCAACTCCTTTCCTTTAGCAGAAACATACATTTACATTATTGGGGCCTCTCTTAGTAAATCTGTGTAGATTTCTTTAGGTTTGCTAATACTCAGCAATACTTCATTCCATCAAAATTATGCAGATAACATTCAGAAAAACAATTAAAAATAGATATAAACAATCTCTTTAGTATATTTCAACAAAACTTAAAAAATGATAAGAATGATCTGCAATGTGTAGCAATGATTCTTGGATGAATCTATTACATAACCTGTGATTCACGTTATTGTTTACTGAAATAATAAAATAATAATCTCTGAGGATAGCGGTAATCAAACAGCATTTTATTTGGTTACATGAAAAAAAATCTACACTTGATCTAATTAGAACCGGATTAGGACAACTGTGCAGAGATATTACATGAATTAACTCAGTAGGGGTTGGATTTGCTTCTTTCCAAGCCATAAATACATAAAAAATAATCATATTTAGGGATTCTAATGTGACCCAAGTATGTATTATATTCATCATTGCAAAACAAACCTCTATTTTTGATTATGTATAACCACGGTTATTTTGTTCTTACATTTATGTTAATTTTTCTTTATGTTTCATTATTTTTGTAATGAGTTTCATACATCTGTGTGGTTGTTTTGTTGTAGTGTCTAAAACCAATGCTTGAAATAAATCAATTATCAGACTTAAAAAGAACAGTTAAATAAATCAATTTCACCAGCACTATTTTACAATCTTAAAATTATTGCCAGAATTAAATATATAGTGTCCAAACCAGACCTAGAGAGGCATCATGTGCACCTCAGACTCCTGCAACGGTCTGCTCTCTGGACTCAGTAAAGGTGGCTGCAGTTCAACCAGAACTCTGCTGCTCGGGTTCTGACTGAAACTAGGATTACGACCACGTCAGTCCTGTGTTCGGGCTTTTGCAATTGTTTTCTGTCACTCAGAGAAAATACTTTGAACCAGCTTGGCCTGTGTGCACGTCTCTGGATTGCAAAATATCAGAATCCAGACTTGACAGGATAAAGCAGCATTTCAGTTTCATGCAGCCAAAACCTGGAACTGTCTTCCTATTGATGATTGACAAGTTTAACTCTGACAGTATTTAAGTGCAGACTGAAAACAATGATTTTTAATAGTCTATTTAAGTGCACTACAAGTGTACTTAATCTACTAATACTGAGGCAGTATACCTGCGTGAACTCGTGTTCAAGCGGCCACTTTCATTGAAAAGTCTATGTAATATGCATGTCAACCCAAATTTTGGGCTTCCATGTTAAAAACTCTAGCACTAAAGCATCCCTACACAAGTTTTTGAGTCCGGTTGCAGGCTCTACCTACAAAATGGGTGGTCATTGCTTGCACACTGGAAGTTCAACCGGTTGAACTTCTTTACGTTAAAACGCGACGACGCTGAACTGTGACCAATCAGAGACTGATTTGGTCGTGGTGTCTTGGTAGCGTTGGCAGTGCCAACCATTGTAAATATGATCACAAAAAACAAATTATTCATTGCTCACCTTTTTCTTTTACCCGGCGACCATTATATGACACTAAGTCAAACATTTAGAAGAACAAACCTCTGAAAGAAAAACCCCGGAGCAACATTTGTGGGATTTGCACTTCTGTGAATTTGAGGACCGATCCCCTACCAGTTGTAAGTGACGGACGAGCGCTAGTAAATGTTAGAAAAACAAAAGAAGCCTGCTTGTCCGGTGCTGTTCTGCTGTGTGACCACCACACAAGGAGGGAAAGCTAATACGACACAAATTATTTCTGTATTTTCCAAGTTTTCTTTTTGAATATAACTCCACTTATAAAAGAAGAAAACCAAGCACTCATCAGAGTTGTAGTTCTTTGTTTTACTCCAGTAGATCAGTTTACGCTTTCACAGGTTTATCTCTCCTGCTCAGTCATGGACTAACATCTTACAGTGACTCAGCAACATTTATGTATTTCATGCTGGGTACCACATTCAATTATTGCTTAAAATCACTTACAATGATGTATTCTGGGCCCACAAAAAGTTAATAAAATCAACATGTTGGCTGAACAGAGCAAGATGAACTGAAATAGTGGGTAAAGCTGACATCTTTGAAAAACAGTCCTGATCAATACAGTACTATAGATATGGAAGCACAAAAAGACATAATGTATGCTGAGAGAAATCAGAAAAGTTAAATCAAACAGGGACTGGATGCAGCTGAAATAAAAGAGATCTTTGAGGTGTTCTGCTTCATTGAAGTTGGTCAACATGTTTTTTTTTTCTCAAAATAGAAAAGTGAGCCAAGACACAAACAGATCCCAACTTTTTGATTGACCCTCAATATTTTCTGAAAACTAAAGTTCAACTCACTAAAAAAACAAAAAATGCAAACCTAATGCTACCTAATAAAATGGCTCTTTGTTACGTGTTCTCTTTAATTATATTAACTTTTAGATGCATTTGAAAATAAATCACATGTAAAACGAAACAGATCAGTATAAGACTGAAAGCAAAACTGATTTAAACCACCGTAAAATATCGCTGTACTGACGATATAATCCCAATATTGAACCTTTAACAGGCAACTGAGAAGAGAAATTCCTTGCAGTCACTCATCACAGTTGAATAAATTCTTCAAAAAGGCTTGTGTCAAAGAAACAGACTTTGTATGGACTGTGAATTTATTCACAGACCGATAAAAATCTTAATTAGCTAATTTATCACAAAAGTACTTGAGCGAAAGGAATTTCTACACCATCCTAAAATAATTCAGGTACACTCAGTTTATATTAAAAGGCAGTAATTACAGTGGGATACTGAATGGTAATCTGCTGATGGGAGTTACTGATGCCAGCTATTGCACATACAGTATTTTAAACATTTAAATAGAGCAACTTTTTTAAATGTTTGTTTCTCCAACACTAGGGGGCACTGTCTGCACTTTTTTTCCCCAACAGAACACATACAATCTCAGTCTTTATGCTCACTGTTGCCTCCTGTCAATACAAACACTGCCTTTAATGTTAAAGAACACAGACCCCACCCAACATCTCTCTGTGCTCCTTTCATTCAGAGACACAACAGAAACTCACAGTCACCTTTTTGTTTTCCTGAGGTGAAAAGAAAGCTCAACACCCCGTGAAGAAGCTTTTGTTTATGTGTTCAACACACGAACCACACCTGAGTAAATCACATGGTGCAACAAGTCAGAATTGATTATGACCTGAATTTGGAAAGTTGTCACTGCAAAGAAAAAGAACCCCAGCATAAAATAGAAAAAGTGCACAACACCTGTACAAGTGTATTTATACACACATCTGTGTGTTGTTTTCACTTGACCACTGCCACGCTTATCCAACTTCTCCACCTGACACAGGCACTGCGGTGGAAATGTAGTTCAGATTTTGTATTTACATCTAATTGTTTATCGGTATTATAGTATTCTGTTTAATGTGTTACAATTAATTCATCCAGATTCACTGAATAAATAAATTATGCAAATAATATTTGTGTTTCCTTTAAATTATTTATTTTCATGTACTTGTGACCTGTGTGTCAAATAAAAGCTCACATTGTATTAAAATATGAAGTCCCTGGAAATGTGCGTGTAAATACATAAAAACAAACAATTTTCCTTCATTTTCTGTTCTCGAGAGCCTAAAATGATGTCATTTAAGCCGCCTTCACTTTGAAAAAAGGGGATAAAAAATTAATCAATGTGCATATTTGTAATCCTATTTGAAAGACTAAAATACAGGGCAAACTGAGAAACTGCCAGAACCCACGAGGAGCCTTGTTTAGTCTTGTGTGTATAGTTTGTATATTAAAAGAAAAAAAGATATATTTTTAAATATAGTTAATAACTTATCCTCCAGGCGAAAGAGCAGCCAGTTTCATCAGTTCAAAAGGAGCCAACACCCTGGATAATTAAAAATGAGATTAAAACAGCAGGACATCTGAAACACTGCTGGGGAAAAACACTAAAGGGAAAATGGAAATCTACGACAGAGGAAGTATTTCAAAACTCAAAACAATTATATAAGAAAATCTCCCTGAAGCTAATAAATATTAAATGTACTCAGCATTAAATATTCTAGCTTTGTACTATTTTCACATGTTTTTGAAGTGATCTGAAATAGATTGCTTGTCCAACATTTCCTGGGAATCCTGAATTTTTTGGGAGAAACAAGGTCTTAAGTGCACATTTGAACTCATTACTAATGCACAGTTCCACAATGCAAGAGGCATTCCTCTCAAGCACAAGCTGCTGTTTCCATCCCATTTTATGCACAGAGACGAACAAATGTCTTCTTCTGTAAAACGTGCTCCAGCCTGGAATATATAGAGGTGGGGCTCAGAAACACATGAGGGGATCTTGAAAGGTCACAGTTGTTTGGGTCCCACAACAGGGCTGAAGTTCACCTTTATTGTCAGCTACGACTGTCTAACTTGTAAATCTATCAGAGGCTACTTTGAAATAAGGCTCCCCAGTGTACACAGCATTAAACAGCAGAGTAAACAAATCTTCCTAGAACTAATGCTTCCTTTACAAGTTACTTGAGGTTATATCAAAGTACATGTTATAAAAGTATCTATGGTTAATGTATCTATCATAATAGCTAAAACCAGTCCATCTCAGTCCTGTCAAGGTGCAGATCAGTAGTATGACAGAAGTATGCAGCAGCACCTTTCACTAATCTGCATTTGTCTGAGCAGCGGCGGACGCAGCTGCTGGAGACACCAGCCTGCCTGCTTCATCGTGGGGCTCCACCAGCCTCTCCCCTCCGCTTTTCTCCTTGTCCTCGCTCTCCAGCCCCATCAGAGGCTGTCTTTGTGCCGGGGTGAGCCTGGAGCGCGCTATGTGCCTGTGGGGGTGGAGGAAGAGAGCCGGGTCCGGCATGGCCGTGGGCTCTGCAGGGCCCAAAACTTTCTCAATGGGAACACACTCCCGAGCACGCTGCACCCTGGAAGACACCTTGGTGCTCTTACGCTTGGGTTTGACCACAGGAGGAGAGCATGCGGCCACAGGAGACATGGAGTTCTGCTCTGCAGCGTGCTGCGCCCCCTGGCTGCTGGCTTTTGCGAGGAGTCCCTGCCTTTGCTGCAGCCGCTGCTGGTGCAGTTTCTGTCTGGCAGCGTGCAGCTGGAAGGAGAGGTAGGCTGCTGCCTCTGTTTGCTTCTGCAGCTCTTTGTTGAGGACAGTTGAACAATGGCTGCGGTGTTTAAGCTCTTCCAGAAAATGGCGCTCTTTTTCCTTGAGGTTGGCTCTCAGTGCTCCAACTAAACCCCCTTTGGTGTTCAGCTCCTTTCGAAGTTCTGCTAAAGCACACTCCTTTTCTGTCAGCCGGTTTTTGAAGTCACAACACTGGGCGTCCAGGATCTCCTCCTCCTCCAGCAATTCTGACAGACACAGACATGACCTGCCAATGTTAATTACCACACACAGCATTTGAAAGCATTTGCTGAATGTAAACTGAATGTAAACTGAATGCTGCATCTAAAATCAGGGGTTTGCAACCTCAGACTCTGAAGCCACATGTAGCTATTTTACCCCTCCCTCCACTGTGGCTCTGTGTTTATATATTTAAAAAAAAACCTTTCATTTGAAAAAGGAACTTTAAAAAAAAAAAAAACATCACCAAGCAGAACAAAGCATTCAGAAAAGCAAAACCTTTGTCAACTCATTGACACCAGTTAAAGCAGAGTATGTATCACTTCGCCAGGCATCAGACTACACTACCCACAATGCTCCAACAATCCATCAAACAACTTTGTAGTTTACCAAAACCTTTAGACAGATTTTTGAGCACTGTGCATAGAAAATCAATGTGAGTTCAGGAAGCACAACCAGCGTTCATGCATAAAGTGCACTGAAATATAAAGCAGACTGTTGATTATTGAAAAATAATAATGGATTTTAAAGGTGTATTCAGACTGGACACATTTGGTTCACTTAAAGTGAACCAGAGTTAGTTTCCCTCGATAATCCGGAACAAATTTTCAGTCTGAATAAACCCAAGGGAACCCTGGTCCGGGCCTTGCTCCCTGAATTCGTAGCCAATGACTGAAGAGATCTTTAGTCACATGGTTTTGTGTACAGGCTTTAGCTTAAAATAGAAATCTCTGGTAGACAAAAGTCTGAATTCAGACCAAACGCACGGTTCAGGGCTCAATTCCGACTAAATTAAGCGGACTCACCCCAGACCAACCAACTTTTCCATTCAGAATACACTCTCAATTAAGGTCTGAGAATTACAGTAAGGGTCACTTAAATTAGCTCTGAAATAAACTGTAATATTTTTTAGTTATTGCTGATGTCACACTACCTACTACTCCATTTGCTGCATTCAGATGATCCCATGTGGTACAGGATGTCTTTTATTTTGAAGTCATGCAAACATCTGTCATATTATGAAAAAAGGCTATTTTCTATTCATGCTTCCGTTTAATTTACATTTAAAAACAATATTTTATTTACATTTATCCTAATAGTGACAACAACATACAGTAAACACCTATCAGTGTCTTATTTTTTCTAAATGGTGAAGGGACTTTGTGGCTCATGTGGGGTTGTGGTCGATGAGAAATTGACCTGAATGGCTCTATAAGTTTTGGAAGGTTACAGACTCCTGATCTAGATCAAGAGTCTGATCTTTTTTGTGCTCATTAAGCCATTCGCTTATAAAATGTAGCTTTTAAACATTTACAATAATTGAATTATAGTAGTGTTTTGTTTTATTATATTTTTCACAGCAGCACACACGAGTTCCTTTCAAAATAAAATCCTCCCTTTGTCAAATAGAATCCTCCTCCTGCAGCAGATTTACTTGAATTAAAAAAGTATAAAATTCAAGTCAAACATGGCTTTTTAAATTATTATTATGGTGCTCTTTCTCCTTTCACTATCAAAAATAAACATGGAAAACAGTGGCTTAGAATCTAACTTCTTCAAAAATTCTTGAGGTTACTTGTAAAAGCAATTAACTTTGTCTCTGAAGAGCAGCCGGACACTGTTGTGCAGCAGAAGACTAGATAGAGTATGTGCTTTAAGATTATCCTAACAATAAAGCACTCTGACAGTAGATTAAAGCTTTTGCCATCATTTTGGTCAGGTATTTGAAATGTTAAGAATCTAAGCATAATTGCCAGAACTCAATAAACCGAAAAATATTAACCAAAACCACAATCTGGGATTTATTCAAACTGTTAGCTCTTTTCTTCAAAGCGAAAAGAGCCACAATGGAAGGATAAAAGAACTGCAAGTGGCTCCGATGCCTCAAGTGACAGACAGACCCCTGATCTAGATAAGATAAGTTAAAGTGAGGTAAGAGTCTATTCACATTTGTATTTATTGAAAAACAAATACGTTGGAATTTTCTCAGGCAGCTCTCGAGTCAGGTCAATAAGTTGAAAAAAAGAAGAAAAAATTTAAGAGAAAAATATCATTTAAATAGTTAAGTAAGGAGTTGTGAATTGCAGACAGATAAGCATGATGCAATTATAACCACACTTTATTACAGTGTCCCGACTAATCAATATTGCCCGTGGTATTTTGTTGTGCAACATTTTGTTGTTAGAATTGCGTGTAGTGTTCTGACTGATCAACAGTTTTAGTGCATTTGGATAAATAGATGAACACGTCTTAACCTGCCTGCTTGAGCCCTGCTCCTCTCTACACCCAAAGCTAAAATCAGGAGAAATGAAAACCCACATAAAAAATGTTTATATTCTGCTCTTACACTGCTCTGCTGACAGAAGTTTTCCATTCCCAGGAGGAATAGATGAAAAGCCCAGAGTGAATGGAGGAGCCTATGGGCTGACTGAGCTGCACCTTGCCAGTTGCAAAAGAGATTTCATTCTTGTCCTTGTCACTGTTTAATTAAATTTTCTTTTTATTTTAACTTGGTTTTAACTGTTACTATTTATCACTTCTTTTGTTCCCGAATCGTCTATTATCACCTTCACATTTTTCCTCTTAAGTAACAGGATTTCTGTCTCCATGTTGAGCTCATATGCTGACTCCAGATATCTAACATGATCCACATATTCTCCCATAACCCCTTTCTCTCCAGCTGACCCAGTCTTCGGCTCTCTTTTTTTTCCATGCTCGACATCTCAGTAAAGTCTGTAAACTGACCCTCCCTCCGGGATGTGGAGGAGAGGCCGGAGCAAAAGAAGGAAAAAGAGGACGGATCAATCTGTGAGGGCGGGGCTGAGCTGGATGATGGATCAGGGGAAAAAAAACCTGCACAGGGGAAAGAGATGGAATCTAATGGCTGAGTAATGCAGCAAAGCACGCCCCCTTCCCATCTCAAAGAAGCACAAACACATTTACTCAGCCTTTTGACTGATCTTTTTGCATTCCATCTAATTCGCTGTGACAAAATGGTTTCTATTTATGGGTCAGCGAAGCCGCAACTGGATGTTGGGCTGAAAACGTTGCAGCTTTCCAGCTGTGCTGGTATTTTCCGTAGAGAGAGCGTGTCCCAGTCCTCACAGCTGTTTGTCACAAAGCAATACTTCTTGAGTTAAAAGATGACAGCAGAGGGTGGAAGGTAGATGGCAGGGACCGATTCCCTGGAGGGGTGGAAAGATGGAAAGACACTGGAAGGTGGCACATGGATTTGCTGGACTGAATCATGGGGACGATCAGTGAATGCAACTGAAGTATTTTGGTGTCAAAGAAATGTAGGCTTATGACATTTTATGAAGAGAATCTTCATGTAGGAGGTGCATTTATTCTTGTTTTACTTGATACATACCTATCTGGCTCTTTCCTGGTGGCTTTAGCTTCAACTCACTTGTAAGCTCTAAAAACATAAGAAAAACATACAAATGCAGGATTAAAAGATGTATTGTGCAATAGTAAAAAAAATCCAAAAAACTGGTCATGAGTGGAAAACACTGTCCCTGTATCGTTTTAGAAATGTGATTTTTTTTTCTCTGTTTTGTTAGATGCACTGCCGACCGTCTGCAAACTGATGCATAATTTATGAAACAAAATCTAAAACTTTACATCAAAGGCTCAGTGAATGCAACTTGGCAAATGATGTCCTGCTAAAGAGTGAAAGGAAAAAAGATGTTTATTGTCGCTGTATCAACATGCAACTTTAATACTCTGACGTATTGGATTGTTTTTAATTGGCTGAACAGAAACTTTGAAGAACTGAGAGAAATGCTCATGGTGTGCTGCAACACGACAATTCAACATTTTACAGTCTTGTGCATCATATATGACATGAAAATGATTTCATTGAAAAACAAGAGCTTTGCACTGAATCTTATACAGGTGAAAAATAATAAAATGCACTCAGTCTGACATTTAACTGGACTAAAATGCTTGACATGATGATTTTTCTTCATCTACAGGGAAGTTGGATCAACGCTTTAAAGAGGAGAATTTGATGCAGCTCATTTTCTGGAAAGAACAGTACTTCAGGCAGGTTTGTGTTTGTGTCTTTCAGTGGCCTATATACCAGTGTGGAGTATCTGAAGTGGGTGTGAAGGCGGTTAGTCTGCCTGCTTGTGTCTGGGCTGCCACTCATCTGCGTGATGATTCAGAGTGACCTGGCAGCAGCCGAGAGAGATCTCCTCATTCAGCTTCTTTGGAGACAATTAACATGCAGCAAATGGTTTGTGGATTTAGTTCTTACAAATTTCCCAAATCTGAAATGTGAGCATTGTTAGCAAAGCTGTCCAAAGGATGAGTTATCAGGATTTTTTTCTGAAAAATTACATTCTAGCTTATTCCTGAATTATGAGCAAGGAAATGTGAAATTATTTTCTCAAGTAAGCCTGTGGACTCGATAAATCAAGATTATAGAATCCGTTCAAAGGTTTTTCTTCTTCGAGCAATCTTTGTCACACCCTTTTTCTTTTCCTCTGCAGTCAGCGTGCAGGAATCATGCAGCTGTCAGGAAGAGACAAGGCCAAAGGATAAAGGAAAGAAAGTAATGATGGAGGGAAAATCAGGAGACGGGGACACTTAGCTCCAGCTTAGTAAAATTCCCTAATTGCTACCTTAATATCAAAGCTCTTCCTCTTGAGTAATACTTTCCCACAAAAAGTCATATAAGTCAATAAAAGCACACAAAGTTGTTTGTCACAAACAATAATTGATATCTAAAATGAGGCACTCAGCAAAGTGCAGCATCTTTATGTCTGCTACATTTTAAAGCCTGGTCTTATCTCCTGCAGCACAACTGAGAGTCCAGGTTTACAGTTTCATTGATTCAGCTCTGAACACAGAAAACACATCCTGAAGGACACATCTACACACACAGACCAACAAGACGAGCACTAGCTAAAGAAAACCTGATGAAGCTCATATCTCATTAAGACGGCTGCATGAAAGGCTTTATGTGGATGAGTAAATTCTGGACGCTCTAGACAATAAACGAGGAGGTCAGCGGCACAAAGGCAAAGCTAATATGCACAGCAGCATTGTCAGCTCAACCTTGCAGTATCCTTCCAAGGAACATATCAGGGAGCTGGCAGCGGCACATGCACACCACCTGAGTCTTTCATTTTCATGACAGAAGTCACGTCAGCTGATGATGTTTAAAGTCCCACTCCAACTGTATTTTTATCTGTTGTAAAATCATCCCTGGTGGTCTTCTAATTATGATTATGCAGTTTTTAGCCAAAATCAAAATATTTGTGTTGTTTTTATGAGATATGTTGTGCAGAGTGGTAGCAGTTCATCAGACATTTGCCTCTGGGTTGTGGATGCAACTGCCTGCATCAAAGTAAGCCTCTGCTGATATCCCATCATCCCTTTTATTTCACTCTCTCTTGCTAGCTTACAGCCCACAACAACAGCTAACATTCGCAGTGCTACAAAAAATGGCGAGCAACATCGAAGCTGTACAGTTTTGAACCAAATGGCAGCTCAGATGAGGACAACAAAAACCTTAACGGATTTATTTGTCTGCAAGTGAATGCAAAAGTTGCTTTTATCTGCTTCTTGTTCATCATGATTTGAATAAAGAAATACTCAGAAATGCAGATTTAATCTTAAATTCTTTTACATACAAGTCCACCATCATGAGAAAAATGCTACAAAAACATATGAATAACATAAAAACACGATTTTATTTGGAGTGGGTCTTTAAGTGGAGGCTTGAGCTTTTAGTTAATGGTCATTAACAGTCACCTCCAAATGTTCAAAAAGCACTACATGTATCACATAAGAAAAAAACAACAACAAAGGCAGAAGAGACACAGTTAAAATTACTTGGGAAAACGTGCACACAACCATGAATCCTCTCTCCTTCTGATTCCTGTAAAATGCATTTGATCTTATTCTGCAAAAGAGAGCCCGAAAAATCCTGTGACAGATTTTCGTCTGTGGAGCAGAAGCATCATAAGAAGCTTAAAAGACACTCAGCAAAATGTGAGTCCAGAGTGTGTGTGCAGACCCAACAAAACCTCTAAGAAACGTCCAAGTTAAAGCGGTTTGTCAACAGGCAATGATCAAGTTTTGGCAGTGACTACACTGGGATTGTATTTATTGATGTTTTTTTGTTGCATGAAAGTGTTCTTGGGAAAAAAAAAACCTGGTCATTGCAGCTGAGAACCATCTACACTGATGAAGTACTGATCAAAAAGAAATCTTGAATGTGTGAAAGAGTCATCCTTGCACAAAATATATATATCTTAAAAGTGAGAGCAGCAATTTGCTTTCCATCTATATTTGATGAAGAAGATCCAATAAAGATAAAGGGGATGAGGAAGAAGAGGTGGCATGGCTGCCTCTGTTGGTGCAGTCACAACTGGTTTCCCTGGCTATGAGCCGTATACCCCCACCCTGCCTTTGCACACAAATTCACTCGAACATGCCCCCCTCCCCAGTCCCCTCCTCCCCAGCATCTGTGCACCAGAATCCCTTTCATATGGATTACCAAAGGATTTATGGACAAACCATTCTGGATATTTGCGTATATCTCTTTCAGTGCCTGCCAAAGAACTGTGCCCTCTTTGCAATTCTCTTTAAGTCACTTACATTTTGACTCCAATCAACCCACAAATTATGAACTCTGTTTTGAATTCACTTTACGACCAGATCTAATCCAGAGAGTGAGGGCTGGAATTTCCTTCGACAAAAATACCCCATAAATGACTGAAAAATGGAATTGCAGATACTCCAAGAACAGTTGCGGTGTGAAATTGTGTTGACATGGACGCTTGATGAAATAAAAACGCATGTCCATTAGTGACCAAACAGGAAATGATGCAGTCTTCAGAAACTGAAGCATGACATCACCGTGTAGCCTTTGTCAGGCTGTGACTGATGGTGGATTGTGCGCCGTAGATGAAGGATGCAGAAAATGAAGGAGGACATGAAGTCTTGAAGTTTAAGTAGATTTTAATTTAAAGAAGAATTAAAGCTAATAATGGATATTGCAAAAGAAACTGTGAGAAATATCATAGTTACATTATTTTAAAAGTCTTGTTAGCAAACATCTTTAGATCTGGTTACAGTAAATGCAATCTTTCAGAGATGGATCCAAAAGAAAAGTCACAAAGATTTTGATAAAAGGAAGATTGCATGCCTGACAGAAACAGTTTTTTTTGGTTTGTTATTTGTTTGATTTATTGAAAGATTTTACAGGTATAAATGATTTAAAATCTTAATCTTACTGTTCAAACCTGTGGTTTTGGTGAATAATGCACATTATTTGCTTGAATCTTGAAGAACAAATTATGTACCATATTTTACTCTGAATATTAACTAGTATCACATTTCAGGGGGAAAAATGCATTTTTAAATAGCATTTGTTGTGAAATGAAATTTTTACATTGTCCGTTCTCACACAAGTACATTAAGCTGCTGTTTAGGTTCTGGTTAGTTCCCAATCTGTGTTTTGTTAGCAAAAAGCTTTGTGCATAAAGGATGAATCAGGCTTAACCTAATCCACGTTAATCTCTAAAAAGTAATGTCATTTATTAAAAATGTCGTTATAAGGCTGCTACCATCGCCTGTACAAAAAAAGTTCAATGGGGAAAGTTTTTAGTCAGACAGTATCATGATTTTGGAAGGGGTCATGACTCATGACAGTGTGGGTCGTCTCCCGCAGCATCAGCAGGGGTTTATCCCTCACCTGTGCATCGTTTCTGCAAAGACAGGATCTCCAGGTGAAGGCCATGGAGCATGGAGAGATGTTCCTGCCTGAGGAAAAGAACGCTCCTCTCCACAGTCTGTATTTGTCGAGAAAGGTTGCTCTCATCACCCATGGTGGGGTCTGCAGGAATAAAAAACATTTTAAAACATGTTACACAAACAAGATTTAGTGCTAGTTTCTCATCTGCATGCTTGTAAAGTATCTTCACTTAAGCAAAGGAAATGAAAAAATCCTAAACAATGACTGGCTTGGTAGCAAATAATCCAATTTAAGGGTCTCTACTTACCTTAAGATTAATATCAACAACAACAAATAATTTAAGAAGTGTGGCTTGTAAGCGTTAATAAAGTGTCCATGTTGTTGTTGTTTTATCCTGCATCCACAAAACCACATTTCACGAGAGGCGTTAAAGTGCTTCTTGGCAGCATGTGACGCCGTCTAACTGAAGGAGAAAGAGGCCGGATGGCTGCCTCCTTCTGCAGAACCGCAGGGGTGCGTGGCAGCGCGCTGCTCCCGCAAAAGCATCAGCGATAGAAAGGGGAATGTCTCCGCATGGGTCGATGCAGAAGCGCAGTCCAGCACATTTCAGACGGAAACTTCAACTGCAGCAGCTGAAAAACCATGAAAACAAGCCATCGGGAGCAGAACACGCGAGAACATCGTACGACCTGGGCAGGGAGACAGCTGATTGGAGGAATCTGCACGTCAACGCCCAACGGGGACGGTAAAAAATAATAATAATAAAAAAAACTTTGATTTATCAGTGAAAAAATAATAAAACCCTGAAATCACGAGAAAGGAAACCACGTAAAAACCATTTTTAAAAAAGTGTGATTCCAGCACCATGGACAGAGATCTATCCATCCTATTGACTGTATTTCTGTCATCTGCGAACCCGAAGGAATCTACACAGGAATCCCGCTGTCTGTCTGTTAAAGAGGCGCCTGCATCCTGAACTTCATCATGTAAAACCTGCCATTTGTATTTAAACTGTCATGTATCCTGGTGGCTCACCGATGACACTTTGTGTGCTGATTTCAGACAATATTTCTGATGGTGTCATGTCTTTTCCAAAATATTAGAAGATTATGGAAGAGTGTATTCACTTCCATAATTCCATTTAAGAAATTAAACGTTCTAAGAATGCAAGTTCAAGTTGCACAGTTTAATTGCTTTCAGGTATTAGTTTATTTTCGCATAAATTGGGGTTCCAGTTCATGAAACCCACAAAGACAGGATTTAAAAAAACAGAATTCTGTGGGGAAATGTGTTTACATTTTGCAGGGCATGAATGTTTTAAACTTAAGTTAGTCATCCACTGAACTCCAAGCTCCTGCACAGGATCCCCAGATGGCATCAGATTGATTCAGTTTGAATCAATATGAGGAAGACTTCAGACTAGACAACTAGATGCAGATTTCATCATACAGCAGGACCTGACCCCCACCAAGACGATTGAAGTATTGAAGATGGACATATCACTTAAAAAATACTTTATATTGAATCATTTGATGTGATCTTAATCTCTGTTTTTATCTTTTTGCAGAAACCGAGAAGTAAATGGTGATTTCTCCAAATCATTTTAATTTTTCAAGTCCTTTTTTGTGGGTTTTATGAGCTAGAACCCCAATTTATGCAAAATAAATAATAAAATAAATACTTAAAATAAACTAAACAGGGGGATCTGAATCCACATTCTAAGAAAGTTAAATTCTTTGAACGGATCTATGCAAGTAAATACACTTTTCCATGATATTCAAACTTTTTGGAAAGGGTCTGAATATACACACATGTGCATTTGGGTGGTATATATATTAAACACAAACAAGAAAGGCAGTTGTGCAAAGACTGTTCTAAAAATACCACACAGATTGGCTTGTGAATTTCACTGTGTGAAGTGACGGCCAACCAAGCCGTGACGCCCCCCAGTGGCCTGGTGAGTCCGTTGCAGTTTGAGATTTCTTGGCATTGAGGTGATTGAACATGCCAAATCTGATTAAAATCGATGTGGAGGCTGAGCGATCGCAGCAAAGGCAAATAATCAGATTTTGACATATTTAGACTTTAAATTTCTTGTAAATTTCTAGCAAAACACACGATCACGAATGATCCCAATTAAGTAGATGAATTTGTGATGTGAAGGGGAATCAGTAGCAGAAGTATTTATGTTTCCAACAATGAATACGTTTCATCAGCATCATGGTAGCTCATTTTAAAGACTGAGCAATCAGCTTTGTTTATACAGTCTGTCTCATCAATTAATCTGTGAGAAAGCTGAGAGGAAGCTCCTGTTTAACTGACAGCTGCTGAAACCAGCAACTGTATACAGAAGGTATAAATACACAGCAGCCCCAGGAATGCATTTTCACATCTTAACTTGAGAACTGTATAAGGGAGGCAGCACTAATACCCACATGTAAAACAGATTTTTTTCTTCCCACAAGTAGTTATTAAGGTTAACTGTAAATTTAAAAAGCAAGTCTTTATGCAAAGAGATCAATTATATGACAAAAACAAATTGCCAATCAGTTCATAAAAATATAGCAACCACTTCAACCAATCAAAAATACACCGTTTGAACAAAGAACATTGATCCTAATGCAGAAATGTCTGATTTGACCCGAGCTTTCTGCACAGCTCTGTGGTGATGGAAAACATTGATATGACCACAATTGGTTCAAACTACAATTTTCTATTATTTTTTAAATGTATTTTATCCTCCTAATCCTGCATGATTTTGTCTGATTGTGTGCCAGATTTTCTTTCAAATCCAAACACAATAATGGTCATCTGTCTGAATGTGTGATAGACCTGTGAGTCATAAAGGACAAAAGCCCACTTCTCCTTGGAGAATGTCTGTATAATCAGAATTTTGTTTTTATTAAAGACAGAACTGGTGCACTTTTACATTCAGTTTGTGAAAATTATTAAATAAATTTTAGATAGAAAATTACTCCAAGAGATGCTTCTCATGTAAATATGATGCATCTTTACCAGGTTCCATTAAACCTGCCTGATCAGACTGCACACGTTTATATACACTCACCGGCCACTTTATTAGCTAGGACCGGGTTTGAGACCCCCTATAACCTTCAGAACTGCCTTAATCCTTGGTGGCATAGATTTAACAAGGTACTGGAAACATTCCTCAGAGAGTTTGATCCATATTGACATGATAGAATCACACAGTTGCTGCAGATTTGTCGGCTGCACATCCATGATGCCAATCTTTCATTCAGCCACATCCCAAAGGTGATCTGTTGGATTGAGATCTGGTGTCTGTGGAGGTCATTTGGGTCCAGTGAACTCAGTGTCACGTTCAAGAAACCAGTCTGAGATGATTACAGCTTTATGACATGGAGGCTTATCCTGCTGGAAGTAACATCAGAAGATGGAACACTATGGTCATAAAGGGATAGACATGGTCAGCAACAATACTCTGGTATTCAATACTCTGGTACTGGTGGGATGTGGTGTTGTAAACATGCTCAATTGGTACTAAAGGGCCCAAACGTGTGCCAAGAACATATCCCTCACACCATTATACAACTATCACCAGCCTAAACCGTTGATATGAGACAGAATGGATCCAATCTTTCACGTTGCTGATGCCAAATTCTGACCCTACCATCAGAATTTCACAGCAGAAATGGAGACTTATCAGACCAGACAATGTTTTTCAATCTTCTATTGCTCAGTTTAGTTTCTGCCATATGATTGACTGATTAGAACTTTACATTAAGGAGCAGTTGGACTTCGGCCTAATAAAGTGATCTGTGAGTGTAGATCACAATAATTTTAAAGTGGTCAAGTCCTTCAAGAAAATCCTGTAGACAAAAGAAAACTGAAGCCTTAAAGTTGAAAGTCATTTTTCAGATCTTTGATTTTTTTTATGTCACACAAAACAAATGTTCAGAATATAAACTGGAAATTTAATTACAAAACAATTAATAACAAAGAAAAAATAAAACGGTTATATTTACATGGTGATGAGATGATACAAGTGAGGTGAAAACAGGCGAATTTGCTCCCAGCAGTTGGTCTTGATTGCTTTAATATTTCAGTGTACACCTTTAGTAAAAGAGTTCAAACCCTTTTGTAAAGCTGCACAGTTTTAACAGTCCTTAAGATTTTCACACCAAGAAATGAAAAATTAGAAGCTTTAAGTATGAGTAGACACAATGCAACCTTTTTCCATGTTGAAGAAAAGAAAACTTTTACAGTTCTGAAAAAGACCAGACAGTTAGATTTAACATTGACAAAGACGATGAGAACATTTCTGTGCAGGTTCATTTGGAAATACTTTTAAATGCCGGCAAAGCACAAACATGAGACAGAGCATCATCTTGAGGTTATTTTCACACATCTAAACTGGACCAATAAAAAAACACAGACAAACAAAATAAAAAAACAAACAAACAGGAAGTTGATTGCCAAAAGCTGGATATCAGCTTTCTTTAACCAAAACCCCACTGAAAATCATAAAAAAAAGAAAAGACGACATTTTCATACAAAAAAAAAAAGCATCAGTGTCATGAATGTGCAATTCCCCAAAACAGTGCAGATCACAATCACAGCTGTAAGCTTTGCTTGTTAAAAGTTCACTTCAAATGTAATCAGCTGTCTTCTCTACAACCACAAAAGCTGCCCGTTAACTTAAACAAGGAAAACAGAAAAATCAGCATCACAGGAATGCCAACAAAAAACTTTTTGTTTGCTTTAATTTGAAGGATCACAATCCAAATACATTCAGTTTACTGCAGACAAAAGCAAGGAAAAGATTTGTAGTGTATGCTCCATGAAGCACCCCTGGATAAACCTGCAGAGGTGTTTAGCTCACCAATGGAAACATCTGCTGACTCGACACAAGCGTTCGTGCAGCGAGGGGACTCAAAACGGCGGCAAAGCACTTCCTAACATCAAAACATCAGCTTCATCGTACTCCACACGTTTGTGTCCCAACGACGGCAAAGCTCAAACCATTTCATCAATAATCCACCACTTGATTTTTAGTACACATAAATTACAAGGATGCACAGATTCTTTAAACACTGACTAAACAACACAAAGTTAAAATCTAAACAGCATCGGAAATTTCCACAAAGAGAGAGCGATGCAGGGAGTAAAATGGAGAGAGCAGGCCACAGAAAATTGAAACGTCTGTGTTTGATGGCGTCTTTTCAAACAAAAGCTGAGATAACACAGATTTCCAAAAACAGTCCATTAGATTATTATTTTTTTTGTCGTTTATAGGTCACAGTGGTGAAATTAAGGAGTGTACTGCCCTCTAGCGGTCACATAAAGAATCTCTACCTGCCTCAAAACTTGAGAGCCGTCATGAAGTGATGAGGATGTAAACGTCAGTGCAGCACAATCTTTACCCACTCCACAGGATTCAAGTGTTCTCACATCGGTCGGCGGGAGCCAGGGGGACGTATGGCATCTGCAGAGTGGATGGCACATGCAACTAAACCCAAAGTCTAAAGCTCACCGAGTCTGAATCCATCTGCTGGAGATTTGCTGCATTCCTCAAGTAGCTGAAAACAAACCCTCAAGGTTTAAAAACTGTTTCTTCCTTAATTCCTTTGGGCTCAGGAGGCTACAGAGGATACACTGCTGCAAGCAAAGTGCTAATTCAAAGTACTTCATTTACACCCGCTCATTAAATATTTCTGTCAATTCTACAAATGTGTAAATATGTATGCCTCTCTTTGCCAGAATTTAGGAGGCAACCAAGTGAGGTCTTAGAAAGAGGCTGTTACAGGATTTCTGAGGTAGCAGGTGAGTTTTACTTGAGGAGATTTGGCGGAAGAGGTGCTGAGCTGAAAAGAAGAGATGGGATGTTTTGACTTACTTAACAGAATATATATATATTTATACATAGCTTACATTAATGAGTTGTTCTACAAATTTTAAAGGTTTTTTCCCCCTAATTTTGTTCAGTGCGTCTCCTTTTAGATTAGCTGAAACACCCGGTGAGATGCTAAGGCATTTGGCGCCACTTTGCATGAACTGGAGCGTGCACACAAGCACAGAGAGGCCAGAATGTCAAAACTACAAGATGCTTCTTTCAGTATAAAGGCGGTGTGGTCTGTGTTTGCAGTGAGGCATTTTGAAAACACAGTGTTGACTGGTGTTGGTGTACATCACACACAGGCAATACAGTACCAAATCTCAGCCACAGGGTGTTAGCATAAAAAACAAAAATCTCCAGTTCTACATTTCTTTTTCCTTCTTGGTTTCCCGGGTGCTGCTCTTTAAAAAGTCACTCCTGAGCAGCCGGCAAAACAGAACAATGTTCATGGCCGTCATGATGGCCATGCCGACGCTTCCCAGTGTGTAGGCCAGGAGGGGCACCTTGTCCCTGTTGAGCACCAGCCAGCGGGTCATCCAGGCGAGCGTGTTGATGCGGAACACCACATACGTGCCCAGGTTGATCATGCTATTCACTCTGTACGCTGTGACTGAGGCCATGCTCGCCATACGCAGAATCTGCCTCAGGTGGAGGAAGACAGAGTTTATCTCCACCAGCAGAGCCACCACGGCGAAGCCGACGTAGCGGCAGGACAGGACAGAGAGGCTGAAACAGGTGATGACCTGTGAAAGATCACAGAGAGGAAAATAATTACAAACAACATATCCTGCACTGAGCTAACCTTGTATTCAATGAGATTCAAGTTTCCTCCAAGAGGCCTTTCAGCCAGGTGAACAGAGCAGTGTTAAAATTAAACTCAAGTAGGAGGCAACTGCTTTGAAATTACAGCTTACAATGAAAAAAAAAAAATGTTCCAGTAAAAGAAATTTTAACAACTGGCACAAAAAACAAATCAACTTTTGCCCATCTCAACCTAAAGTTGGCAATTTTTGAATCAAACAAATAAAAAAAAGATTTAAAAAGTCAGATTTTTCTGTCCAATAACAAAAAAAAAGCAAATAATTAAACATATGTAGGTTGTGTGGCTGTCCTTTATCACAAATCTAAATCAAGTTAATGTAAAACTACAAATATAACTGTGTAGATTAGCTGTGAAGATGCAATGACATAACCTTAATCCCCTTTGCATCACCGCTATGGTTTGATTGGAAGGTCAGCGCTCTCTTTTTCTGCTGAGTAGTGCTTATGAAAGTTGTGATGTAACTACCACCATCTCCACAAGAGGGCAGCAAGGCCAAAACATCCAAAAGTGAGGGGCTTTTCTCAACTGCAATATAACTTGTTTTTTTTAAAGGCTCAGATATGTTGCATAAGGTAAAGCTGTGTTGTTGTGAACGAGTCTAATAAATGGACGCATGACCATTCATCCACTGTGAGCACACAGCTCTGCATTGTAACATGAAATGACTGCAGAAATTCTTGGCATTTGCTGGAGAGCGTGGATCATGGGACGCTCGTGGTGTTGCAGGGTGACCCCTGCTCGTCTTCGCGCGTGTCATGTGACTTGACTGCGGGTTAGGCAACAAGACACGTGAGCAGAGCTGCGGTCAACGTTACTCCAACTCGCCTATAGGTTACATTACAGTTCAAAGGTGTGCTCCGAGGGCCACGTGTTGTGGTGGAGTTGCTGCACTACATAATAAAACAAACAAAACATAACCCCCCCACTCCCCACCCCATAGAAAATGTAAACTCTCCTCCAAACAGAGCGGATCCTGTTAAAACCACAGCTGGGTCATTTAACTTGAACACAAATTGGCCTGAAAGGTGTTGGTCATCAGAAAGCCCTCACCATGCTTTCTCCTGACCTCAGAGCGAACAAAGCCATTCCAGTCCAAACCAGACTACCTGCTCTTCATCACTTCAAGTCCAAGCAGCCGTTCCACTAATGTACAAAAGGCTACATGTTTGCAGTAAACAACCAGTCCACAGTTTTTGGTCCACGTGTAAACATGCTTACAGATAAGTACGTAGGGTTTGCTTCTACTGCCAAATCAATCCATTTTCCGTTTGACAAATTCACAATTTTAGTTTGGAGTCAACATGATTTGATTACATTTGAACTTTTTCATCATATTTTTTGGGGGGTTAAAACTCTTTTTACATTGATATTGAACAAAAGCAGAAAATTCCTCGATAAAATTACAAAATAATACAGTAAAGACTAAAAAAAAGTTTTAAAAGACAACAAATTTATGAATTTGAATGAAATGAAAATAGTGTTTTTAACATGTTCTTGGAGCATTTTCCTCTTAATGGAGGACATGTATAAAAGAATTCCAGATTAAAACTGGATTTCTGAATATTTTTGAATTCAAATCGTGATCGATTAGGAGCAGATGAAAACCGAATGTTTGAAAAAGTTCGGGTTTGTGACAAAGCAACTGCCATGGGCAAGTCAAAGTCACTTCTCCACTGCAATTCAGATGCACTTACAGGCAAATAGATCCGAGTACGTCTCTGTTTTCCTCGTCCGAGCTGCCATCTGGCTCAAAACTGTAGGGCTGCATAGCCCTGATATTGCTCGCTGTTGCTTTTTGTTACGTTGAGGTTAGCTTTGGCTCACGACGAGCTATAAGCTAGTAAACCTTGGGCTGACGGGAAAATGAGCAGATCTTCTGTTCCAACAGTCCTCCCCACAAACCAGACTCAAAATTCTAAAGAGCTCCAGCAGCTCTGCAGAAAATATGTCTTAAAAGACGACAAAGGATTTCTGATTTTGGCTAAAAGCTGCTTAATTATAATTAAAAGACCACTGGGAACAATTTTACAAAATAAAATGAATACAGATGGAGTTGTAGTTAAAACTGATTGGATTTTTACTTCCTAAGCGAGTGTACGTAGCACAGTTCAGACTCTAAAAAACGTATAGTCTGGCTGAGACTTTTCACACTGCTATGAAAGTCGCAGAGAAATGCCAACAGGCGGTCACTTCTCTATAATAGTGACCACTTGTTGCCTGAAGATGTTTTATAGACCCTTTAAGAAGATTGAATGTCTTTGACTTTTCAGCTTTAGGTCTTTTCTACATTCATTTTTGGCTCACAAAGGGGAAAAATAAAATCTGAAACAAGAGTTTTTACACCTTTCCTAACACAACCCTGTTTTTATGTCCAGGATGGGACCGGCACAGGGAGACCAGGACTCTGCCCCCTCCAATGTGGATTCAGTTAGGCACTAGCATGAAGGGTCTGCCTAACTTCCAGACAAATAAGTATCTAAGCTTTAATGAAATCATGCAGATTATTTAAATTAGTTTGATGGTGATGGTCTTTCAAACTAGAAAAGAACAAAGTAGGTGGGTCAGACGCCGTCATTGCGGCTGCCATCCACATTCATTGGCGACACCATTCAACAGCTGGTGAAAACAACACGTGATTGAGGTGTGCGTTCACTAAAAACACACATACCACATGAGCTTGGAAGCAAAACACCTTCAGTGTTCAAACAAAGCAGCACCGACCAGAGAAATGAAACCTTCCCTTTGAAACACAGGCCTTCAGGCCCACAATCTAATCTGATATGTAACCACAAAGCAGACGGAAGACAGCGGAGGTCAAAGAAAACCCTTATACAAGACTGCGATAAGAGGATGAACTTGTCTGGCAATGTCATAAAACGTACATAACCTGTTCAATACCATACATGATCTTCTTCCTGAGGTTTCATAAAGCATAACATGCTTTATGAGACGTGTCTCTTTATGGCTCTCTTTAAATGCTCTTTCACTGCTGTTTGCACTTTACAGGTTACATGACTGCGAGCTCATAAACTGATAGGACTGCTGCACCCTGAGCTACAAAGACCCCCACCCCCCTAGCTTAGAAATGTTTTTTTTTTCAAGGTTTTCCCAAGTTAATGTATAAGAGATGAACCAAAGAAACTCCAGCACTTGGAGTAAATGAAATCCAATCAGACCATATTTGGTCATTGTTGGGTGACAATGACCCCCATATGGTTGAGCAGCTGGTCAAAGCCACCTTGTGACCCCTGTGATCCATGTGAGCATGAATGGGGGTCTTTGCTGGTCAACTGGGAAGAACAAACAAGTGACGCAGATCCCACAAGTTCGACTGTTTCCAGCAGCCAGCGCCGAGGCCGGCTCGCCGTAATCCCCGGGATCTGTCCTGATGGAATTGATCAAGCATTAGCTGGATTTGTCAGACTAATCCCCACTGAAGTGTGGCGCTCACAGTGTGGCAGACTTACAACCGCCCCCCTGGAACACCCCACCAATGGCAAAAACAATTCATGACAACAAGGTAGCACCAACAAAGGATTAGGTCCAAGGCAGGTTTAAGTTCGACAGCTCAATGAATTCAATGCTCGACATAATCTCAAATGCAAAACCAGTACTTAGCTTTCATTTTAATAAGAATATTGAAACGTATAACTGTTCGGGCCGTGTTTAAGTTTGAATATTTTATGCACACTGGCAATTCTATTGCAAAAGTTTGTGCCAACATCCACCCATCATCTAGAACCCGCCTCATCCTCAATAGTTACAGGGATTTCTGAAGCCAGCTGATAGAGTGAAGGCAGGGAAAACCCAAAGACAGACAGATACGACCCAGTCAGGACTCAAACAAGGAACTCACCTGCTGTAAAGGAACCCCGCTGACCACTACACCACCATGCATCCACTATTTAATATTATAGAGAGGCATCTGTTAAAACAAGAAAGTAACCACAAACGTTGCTGGAATGTATTTTCCAAACTTTTATTCCCCAAAATAAATACAATTTCCAATCTGAAATCTCATTGGTTTCTGATTTAAGTATACATTTCATCACCTTTTGTCCAACGAAAAGCAGAAAAACAAAATGCAATGTTTGTTTCCTGCATCTTACTCCCTGTGGACTCAATTAAAGCACCCTAAACCCTGGTGAGCAACCTTCAAGCAGGGACCAAAGAGAGAAGACTGAAAAGGAAAAAAAGTTAATTCAGAGAAAGGGGAAAAACAATGCAAAAATATAAGTTTGTTAGCAGAGCTTTGAAGAATATATAAATGCAGACTTCCACGCTGCTGCTATGATGTTCCTCCACATGATGAATTTCTTGTTAAAAGACGCCAGGACGACTGACCAATCCTGTTCTACGCTCAACATCTTGAATTTTCCTGATAATCTTGAGGTGTGTGACACATTCAGTCAGGAGAGAGGCACCAGCCCTTCACGCCCTGGACAAACTCGAGTATAAATACTAGCAAAACCGGTTTTTCCCTTCTCTCGATGGACCATCTTTTTTTTCTTTTTTTTTTACAGTTTTGCCAGTTTCACAGGTTTCTGAGGATGCAGAGATTCGACTTGAAAAGTCAAAGAGATTTGAAAAGTCAGGCTTGAGATCAGCAACAGTAAAAAAAGAAAAGGTGAAGAAGGTCCTTGAGAGAGCTGGAGATGAACACATCTGTTGGGTTAAAGACCTCTGCCTTCAGAAGAAAGTCAACCACTTCATGCATAAACCACAAACAATTTCATGACAGTGATCTTCTTACAACTTAATACTTTTCCTAGTCCTACTTGAAGAACAAGGAATGGCCTTAAAAAACATGGTAAATATATTTGTTAAAGATTTATTGAAATTCTTAAATTGAAATTATTCTTAAAAAATAAAGCAAGATTTTCATCTCATCAAAAGCTGCATAGTCAGAACATGAAAGTAGGTCTGTATTTCCAGTAGGCTGGCTAAGTTTTTTTAAGGTGCCTACACACCGAACGGGATTCGCGTGGCAGAATCACTGTAAAGTCAACGGTTCAGATGCAAATTGAGGTTCTGCGGCGAGAATTGAACGGCCAGGGCGGCACAAACGTCTGGAAACAGCTCGAATTGAGCGGCCGCCACGGCTGCAGAAAAAAATCTGAACTTTGGGCAGGTGGCTGCGTCTCTTCAACCAATCAGGGACTCTACTTCAGGTACGTGACGTTTTCAGTGACAGCGGGGAGAAAACATCCAAAATATTAAAATTGTGTAGTTAGGGAATGTGAGGCAACAACATTTATCCTCCAATTTTCACAGAGGAAGTACTAAGTCCAAAACTTAACTTTGCGACAGTGGTTTTAACAAGCCGTAAAGAACCTCTAAAAAAACTATTCATCTGACCAGAAAAATAGGTTCTATAATATTTGTCTAGATTGATTTCATCTTTAACTTCTTGTTGCAATTAATTCTAGCTGCTGCTGCAAAAAAAATAAACTGTTGCCTGCAAGTAAACCCTGGTGTGGTTCACTACTGTTGGAATAAATGGCTGCATGTGAATGGAAAGTATGTGACACCATCAACCATGAGTTTTGGTTGGATGTATGTCAAGTTCCAAAACATGTCTTTCCAAAAATGATAAAAGAGGTTAACAAGAACAAACTTGGCGGGAGTTTAAAACACACCCACTAAAGTGAAGGATTTGATGGTCTCCTGTTCATTATGAGACATCACCCTTACAGAACCAATAAAAGACAATGAAATCCTTAAACCATTCACTCTGAGGGTGTTTAAGGTCTCTGCACAAGTTCACAAATCAAACTATTTTCTTCTGTGTCAGAAGGTGTGCCTGTCGAGGGCAATAAAAGTTTAAGTGCCAGCTTTAGTTGACGACAACCTCCTAAAACAGCATTCCAGGGCATTTTGACATATAGAACAAACGCCATCCCCTTTTTTTATGACCTTTTCTTGTTTTTTTTTTAAAACATTTCAACTTGTCCAACTTCTTTGGAAGTTTGAACTTATGCAAGACTAAATGTATTTTTAAACGCAACATACTTGTGTTGGAATCTGAAGGCTTTACACTTCACATTGACAAATTGTATTTTATGACCTTCAAGTTTAAAACCTGCTGTAAAACCAAACAAAAACAAACTTTATGTTGTTGCAATGATTTCTCAAGTGCAGACTGCTTTTGTCTGCACTTCCCTAAGGTTTCTTTCATAAACTGAATTACAGGTCAATGCAACTTTCGCTGACCAATCTGTTCGTGTAGAAATGTAAAGCACTTCTAGGCAAACAATGGCATGTCCATTTCTTGTTGGCTATAATGGTCATTGTGGTAAATTTCGTCTGACCCAGAAACAATAGACAAGGAAATTCCTCAATGCAAGGCATAGAATAAGCAAGACACAAAAAACAAAAACCGTCTCCACAGAAACCAGATATAACTCTTCCGAAACAGAGGTTCCTATTGGTTTCCAGCCACTAGTGGGGGCGGAATAAACCACAGAGTGGGTGGATGAGTGGGAATGAGGGAAGAACAAGGCAACATGTGTGATATTTGGACTGGGACTGGAGCACAGAAGCGTTCAGAGGGGGAAATATTTGCATGAGCCCTCTCAGGAAGCTGGAGAATTGTCCAACTGTTGTGTGTGTGTGTGTGTGTGTGACTACATCGTCCATGTGGAGACCAGATGTCTGGATAAACACAGAAAAGGGATGCCCATGGGGTTCCCCTTAAAAGAAAAAAACCTGAAGATGCACACCAAAATAAACCACAATCTTTCCTTGGTCACAAAAACAAAGACAATCTGGATATATTCCAGTCTGTTCAACAATGTGTCATTGAACACATCATTGTTCTAGGCATGTGGTGTGACATTGCTGTCTTTGTGTTGTTGCCTCATCTAACTAGCTTGTTCTACTAAGATTTCTGCACAAATAAAAAGAGGTATCTAACTGCTCACGGAGTGCAGTCACTTATACAATATGGTGCATTGGTTAGGGAGTGCATTTGATCCCTCCCACTGACAAATAATGGCACACACAATAAACAAATACTAAAAAAACCAGCTACAACAATCTTTCAGAAGAATGTTTTTGAAGGTTAGATGACAGCAGTCATTCCAAAACCTCTGACGGGAAACCAGCAAAGTTAAAGAAGAGAAAAATGGACTTTTGGAACATAAAAAGCGCCGTCAAAAGGCTTAATGACAAACAGAAGAGTGTGAACTAAACAAACAAAAGCTCACATTCATTCACAATCATCAAGTCTCTTCAAAACACCTCTAAAATATTAACATATCTCCTTTTCCAGTTTATCTGAAATAATTACGTTTTGTTCTTTATGTTTTCTACTCGAGCAACAGACTACTGCTTGGAACAGTTGACATACAGTTGGCATACATAGACATATGAGCTTCACATTTCCAGTATTTCCAGTCAATGTCATGAAGTTCAAGAAATCTAGCACATCTAGATGACAAACAGGCACAAATAGTTGGCAAAGTTTTACCTCAAACCTGAAATGAATACTTTTATTCAAATAAAAAAGAACAGAAAATGTCTGGAGAGGAACTCCAGGCTTTAAGAGGGCAAACAGAATGTATCACACAAGATGATTAAAAGATGATTTCAAAAGAGAACATGGCAGGAATTTCTTATCCACATACTTTCCAAATTGAGGAAAGAAAGCATTTCCCAGCTTTGCTGGCATTTCTCTACACATTTTTTAATTACAAGCTCACTGTTTTCATAAAGTGTTGAGTTAATGAGGTTACAATTTGCTGGAGGTTAATTACTGCGACTCCAGTCGCTGCTGTTTGGTGTGTTAGCCCACTGGAAAGAAGTTCCTCATTTTAAATGTGTTTTTTTGTCTGAACAGGAAGAAACCAAAACAACAAAATAGTACTGAAAGGAACATTTCAAAAAAGACACAAGACTACATTTATTAGCCTTTTAATGAGTAAATAAACAAATAGAAATCCTACTAAAGATAAAAAAATATTCCTGTTCCTAGGTGTCTTGTAAAAGGTCATGTGCTAATGTTAGAAGTACTTCCTGTTACAGAGTTGATTCCCTGGTAATGGTGTTACTTGTAACCTGTATGGAGGAAGTCTCTCAATGGAGAGAATCAATGTATTATTAACCTGATAGTAGACCTTTTCAAGCCTGGAACGGGCCTCAAGACCTAAGTTGTTGCTTTGGTTTCTGGAACACCCGTCCACGGCTTAATTTTAATGCCGTAACCAAGCACAGGAAGTCACTCATGAATTTCACAATTCCTCACTTCAGACATGTCCATCATTCTGATGCCACACAGTTTCTTTTGACAGTGGGGATGGTGGTCCTGGGTAATATTCTTCCACCACCACTAACTCTGACTTTCTCCCCTGAATCCCTCTGGTGTTCACTGGAAAACTTCAGTTTAGTTTCTTAAAGGAAAAACCATTTAGGAAAGTAGCTTCTTTCCAATGGACATTCCTTTATGCAGCATAAAGCAATATTTGGACTCAGTAATTAATATCCAACAATGAAAAAACAAATGAATTTCACAACAGCAATATTAAAGATAAACACTTGTGCATGTTAAATCTGTTCTACTAGCACTATAGCCAAAGCTACACTGGATATTCAGATGACACAGATGAACAGTCTCTTCAGGTGGGAGTGACTGGATCTGTGTTAAACTTAAGGAGAAATGTGATGTGAAGCAGTTTTTTCCATTTTCCAGTAAAGCAGGAGGGGAAAAAAAAAAAAAAAAAACTTTCCATGCGGTGTTTGGTTGTTATTTCTGCACTGCGGCCACAACAGAAATCAGCATTTCTTTGGTTGGCGGTTTGGTTACTTTGTGTAACAAATGAAACTTTTTCAGTAATGTTTTTTATGTAAATATAACCCTCTTCCTGTGCAGATTAATTGCATTCAGTCAAATCGTTTTTTTTTTTTTTAACTTATCGCTGTCCGAACAATAAAACATCTTTCCACTGTTTACAGATTTAACTTTTCCTATTCAAACACTCCCAGATTTGTCCATTTATCTTGCTTGTTTAGTCTGACTAATGTTTTACACGTGCTGAACAGGTATGTTCCTATCAAACTGCTGTTTGTGCCTCTCACCCTCATGACTGCTTTCATAACTTTACATTTGCACGTTCATATCCATAGAACCAGAATGTGGTTTTATGACAGACGATAAAACAGACACGTGGTGAAAGTCTTGAAAAGGATAAAATAGAGCGGCCAGAGCAGCAAATAGAGAGCGATGTCTATGGCAAGCATGGAGGGTCATGAGAACGAGAGAGAAACTGTCAACAATTTAAAGCCAACTTTGCCTGAGCTGAAGCGCCTGTTCACTGGACTTCCAGAAAGTGGGAAAAAAAACAGACATTGAGAAAGAACGGGAGTAACTATCTTATTTTAATCTGTTAGACCTGCGGCACCAAAAAATATATTGAACCTCTTTTCCAGAACTGACCACCCCCCTCAGGAAATGTCAGTATTTCAGCGGTTGGGGCGTCCACTGTTGGGTTGCACAACCGAAACAATCTACAACAGATTTTTAATTGAAGAAATAAAAAATAGTAGAACCATTACAGTAAAACTGATTAGTTACTATTTATTTCTCAGAACAAAATCCAAACCAAAAAAAAATTTTTTTTTTTAAAGGGCAAAAAGTACAGTTGATATGAAACAATAAAATGAAATAAAGCAATTCAAGTCCTACAATCAAAGTGCCCTCAAATGAAATGAGAGAAGTTCCACATTTAAGCAGTTTGAATGAAGCCACACAATGACAGCAGAAGGTGGAAAAACAGGCTGCAGAATCACAACGTGTTCTTGCCATTCTCACACCACTGACATAGTTTTGGGACGCGCCCAATGATAACATACTGCTGAAGGTAACCCTTGAATTATACTGAATACATTTTTAGACCTGGTTTAAGTAAAGCTTATCGTCATGACAGAAAACAACTGACTTCAGTATCTGATGGTGGCGGATAAGAAGATGGCGCTGGGAAGATTTTAAGAGCAAAAGTTGGTAAAAGGAGGTCTTAAAGTTGGACAGTCGTCTTGCTGGGTTGTATTTTGCCACTCCCTTTTTTGTTCTTTGTTATTTGGCACTGAAAACAAGCATTTTTCACTCCTGTTTCATGCAGGCGTGCCAATGCATAACGTGCTTGTAAAGGCATGTAATTTGTACCCAAAGAAACGGGTTGACTGAAGCGTAAAACATTTTTTGCATTAGCTACCCTTTATGGACTTACCACGATGTGATGAAAGAGGAGCTCCCAGGACTGACTCAGCTTTTGGTTGAACACCATATCAAGGAAGTCGTAGATGAAGTAACCTGTGAAGACGAGGGTGGGAGGTGTTAATGCTGCCTTTTCAGATAGTTGTTCATGTAGCAAAAACAACAAGTAATTTTTGCGGGCTTGAGCTAATCAAGTGTGTCGGGGGGCCCTGCTCCCATGACGACCACGATGGCAACCGGGATGCTTCTCGGAGAGGGCCTATTCATATCCACCACCCCTTCCCCGCCACCAGCCGTATCCATGGCAACGTTTTTTTCTGAATACTTGGATAATGAAAGGTTGAGGATGGGAACGGCGTGGTACGGCGGAGCTTGGGTCTCCGGTGGGGCTGGAAGAACTCATTATGATGGAAATGTGAAACCAGGCCCCTTCAGCCCGATTCTCTTCCACCAAAAACAAACACATTACTTACTGTTGAAAACAAACAAGCACGGATTTCATAAGACGCCTTTATGTTACACTTTTTTTGTGCATGCAGAGAGAAACCACAGCTGAGGTGGAGTCAAGATTTAATACGCAGACTTTACAGTAAGCATGTGACCCCACCACATTAAAATGTCTGATCTTTCCTCTATGACTTTAAGTAATGCGTGCAGTCACATCTGACAGAGAGCTGCATGCAGATTTAACAAACACAGAAAATTGATTTGCTGATTTAGATGCTCAGTAGAATCTGGAGTCCTGATGGCTAGGTTTTGGTAGGTTTTGACATGTGGGTTTTTCAAGTCTAACAGTTAAAAGCTTTGTTTACATGAGAGGCGTTTTCATGAATGGAGCTTCCCTTTAGTCAGTCTAATACACGGCTTTAATCACTGCTAATGCAAAACCTAAGCAAGACACTCGGCTTTGTTAGAATGAATTGTGCAACTGTGGTTTTTTTGTAGTAGTAAAAAGGATCAGACTTTGTTTCTACTTTGGTTTTTCCCATTAACTGTATAAGAGAACTGGACTGAGCGATCCCTCTCCCCTCGTGTTCCAAATAGGAAGTACCTGCTGGCTCAAGAAGCCAAAATCCCTTTGATTTCCATAGAGAAGAAAGCAGTTATTACTCATTCTGACAGAATAACCATTCTTGCATTGATGCCTTTTAAACATTTTCTTGCTAAATAAATTGTTTAACATTTGTTCTTTATCACAAGTTATTCATGTTATAAACTGACCACCCACATGCCTCAGCAAAAGCATGCAATGCCTGCTGGCCCCCACCCGGAACACTTGATTGACAGACTCTCTCGACCCCTCTCTCAGAGGTAGGGGTGTAGACTTCCAACAAGATCACTCCTGATGGGCGACAGTAATTGCCATAAAAACGTTGACTCAGACCGACATGGACCAATTAAGTGGAAAAATGGCGACTGAGTTTACTTCCTTTTGCATATAGGTGACATCACACTTGCTTATTCCAGCTGTCATATATCGTCCATGGTTATTCCACCACTAAGGACAATTTTAACTCCCATAAGAACATGGTTTTTGTTGTACATGAAACATCTTTTCACTGACAGTGAAGCCTCACAGATCTGATTAAAAACCACTCGCAAACTGTTTTACACGTATTAACTATTAACCAGAGTTGTAGGACGCTGTTGTACAGGGTCTTAAATCTGTATGGAGAATTGTTTATTGCATGGTGCTGTTGTGCTAACAGTGAAGAAGAATGCCCAAAACTCTTTTCAAGGCACTGTGAAGCCTTGGAGTCGCCCCACAATTCTGGGAGGACATTCCAGAGTTCTGTAACCATGTTCTGTTATGAAGAGCTTTCATAAATTAAAATATATGAATGCACACTCGCTGCCTTGCTGATGTCAGATGCGTAACGGGTTGCATCTGGTGCCTGGAACTGATAATAAAGGCTCTCATTGATCTTCTAATAGCAACACTGCTCTCTGCTTTGAAAGCGTCCAGGGCTGGCCTTCCTAAAAGAATGTCAAGCATCCTGGGAATCCTGTGGAAGGCCTTATTCCCCTGTACAAATCCTCCAAAATTTATGAATCTAATAAGGCTCATGTGCTGCTTTTTGGCTAAGATTTTTTTTTTTAAGAATTAATGAGTAGAGCAAAGAAAAAACAGGACAAGCGGCTATTTTAAGAAAACAGGGTACCATGTGCTCCTTGGTTTGAGAAATTCTAATTAAATGAGACTAAATCTAATTTATACAAGTCGATAATTGATTTACAGAGAGCTGATAGTAATTTACTCTGAACCTTGTGCCTTGAATTCCAAAGTTAAGAGTACAGAACAAAACCTTTTACCAATTTTTACCAAGAACACAAACTTTTAGAGGAAAAAAATGTATACGTCATCATTTTTGTCCAGTGAATGTGCAGGATTAGGAAGGCTAACTTTGATGATTCTGCAAGATTGAGATATTTGAGAGTTTGGGTACCCCAGGTCTATCCATAGATTTTCAATGATGTTGAGGTCAGATGATTGGGAAGGCCACTGCAAAACCTTCAGTTTCTGCCTCTTAATGCAAGACAGCGTGGATTTTGAGGTGTGTTTAGGATCATTATCCATTTGTAGAGGCCATCCTCTCTTTCACTTCAACTTTTTTACAGATGGCATCAAGCTAGTGTCCAAAATTTGCTGAAATTTTGTGGAATCCATTCTTCCTTCTACTGGTAAAATGTTTCCTGTGCCGCTGGCTGCAATACAAGCCCAAAGCACGATTGATCCACCCTCGTGTTTAACAGTTGGACAGAGGATCTTTTCATTAAACTCTGGACCCTTTCTTTTCCAAACGTACCTTTGCTCATTGCAGCTATTAAAGTTCCATTTTAACCTCGTCGGTCCAAAGAACTTGTTTCCAAAATGCATCAGGCTTGTTTATATGTTCATTAGTGAACTTCAAACGTTGAAATTTGTGGTGAGGATGTAGAAGAGGTTTTCTTCTGATGACTCTTCCATGAAGACCATATTTGTAGAAGTATCTCTTGACAGTAGATCAGTGTACCACAGCTCCAGAGTCTGCAGGTCTTTCTGCAGTCAAACGTAGGCTTTGACTTGCTTTTCTCACAATCCTGCGAGCTGCTCTGTCTGAGATTTTTCTTGGTCTCCCAGATCTTCCTGTTCCTGTTGACTGCCATTTCTTAATGACGGTCAATAGAACTCCGAACAGAGGATATTGGCATCTGAAAAGGTTTTGCTATGTTCTTATAGCCTTCTCCTGCTTTGTGAGCATCAACTATTTTTAGTTTTTATTGTTCTGGACAGCTGCTGGGAAGAACCCATGAATCTGATTGTTGGGGCAAAGTAAGATGACTCAGATTATTAAAAATTTTTGAGATTAAATTCACCTGGTCTTTTTTATTTATTTATGTATATATTTATATATATATATATGTGTGTACGTGTATGTATGTATGTGTACCAACTGACTGTATAAGAAAACTGGATTAATCGGAGGATAAAATAGAAACAAAATTAAAAAACAAAATAAAAAAAGCAACAAAATAAAACCAATATAGTCGCCTATTTTTACTCAATACGGACACCGTCATTTAGAGCCAGACGAAGTTAGTGAGAAGTCGGAGTCATTGAGAATCAGTGTTTCTATGGAAACTACTGTTGCCAATCAGTGAGCTTGTTGGTAGTCCACACCCCTCTCCATCTAGCTATGACCAAATTCCTTTACTACTCACTACTAAGTGCACTTTATAACACACTCACCATTTTGTAGTGCTGTAAAAACCTGCAGATTTCAAAAATCGAGTGCCCTAGAAATTACCCAAAATTTTCTGCAAAAACACCAGTGTGAATCGATGGTCACTAAATTAGAGAATATTGACCACAATGCATTGCGATTGAACAATTTTTGCTAAAAAATGTCTTTTAATGCATTTTTTAACAAACCATCAGCGTTTTCTTCACCAGAACACAGTGAATTAATAAATAGTTGTTGTAAAATGCTTGTATTTAATAGGTTTTCACTTTTTTTTTTTACTTGATATGTCACAATAAAAGGTCTCACCTTATATTTGACCTTATATTTTAAAGCATAAACTATTTGTTTACAGATGTCTTTGCCTCAGGTGTCAAATAACAATCTGGCAGAATCGAAGCAAGAAGAAAGACAAATGTCTTCGTGTATGACGTCTCTTTCCAAGATTAGTGACATTCCAATTTCACTGTCATGGAGAGCAAACAAAACTGTAAACTCCACTGTCAACATGAAAAGTGACGTAAACACACAATCATGCTGAGCATAGGCTCTCTAAGGGCAGAATAGCTGTTTTGCTGCAAATGTTGCAGGAGTAGCGTGTTGCAAACCACCACAAAAAGGGAAACATCCCACTAGGATGACCACAGACACGTGTTCAGCACATTTGAACACCAGAAACACAACAGACATTGATTGACTCACCTATGGAAAAAGACACCAAGGCGTGGGAAAACCAAGAGAAAGTTTCTATGAGATCTTCAGCCATCTGTGGGTGCAGAAAAAAGCTGAAAATACAAAAACAAAAGTTAAAGCGTCTTTGCCACTTATTTCCCTAAAACACATTGGATTTGATTTTGAGCATTCATGTCTAAGATTTTCAGGTTGTGTTTGACACACTAAAACATCATGTACTTATAAAAATTATCATGGGGGCCCTAGTTTGGGTCTCCCCAGTGTGCCAGTTCCCAGCCCGGATAATACAGGGTTGTGTCAGGAAAGGCATCCGGCATAAAACTCTGCCAAACCACCTATGACTGTGGCGACCCCTGAACAGCATTTATTTAAAAAAAAAAACATCATAATTCTTGGATTTGAATTTAAATCTAAATAAATATACTCACCAAAGCACTGCCCATACCGCCGTGATGAAACTGTGCACAAACGACGTGGAGATGTTCCTCCATTTCCACGCATTTCTGCGCGCAGACTCGGGGATGGGGAGTTTACTGACCCCGGTGTTCACCAGTCGGAAAAACCCGATGGAGCTCCCGGTGGTTAAGATCACGGAACTGAGCTCCATAACTGAAATGTTTGTCTGGTCGGTGAGTGAGGGGTTTCAGCGGGCCACGAGGCGCGGCTGAATGGACGCTCCGGTCCAGACGAGCAGGCGACAGCGGGAGACTTGCTCGTGACAGCAGACACGATCACGCAAATACGCTGGCGTTTGCCCCGATCTTTGCTGGCCCTTCCAAAGATTTTAAACGAGGCTGGAGAAACGCGCGGTTTCTAGATTTGAGTCCACGGAGAGGTGCGTTCAAGTAAGCAAAAAAAAAAAAAATTTTTCTTCAAAAAAATCTGTCTTCAAAAATCCCCCGAAGACTCAAAAAGGGTGGAAGAGGCTCTTTGAAGTCCGGTAGAACCAGTGTTTTTAAAAAATGACGGCAGATGCGAAGTCTTGTTGATAGTTGTGAAACCGCCCTTTTGTAAAAGCCCCCTCCCTTCGCTTGTGTAACTTTTTGACATCAACAGGATCCAAACGCGAGCGCCGCCCCCTTCCAGCCCTACTACAAAGGGGCGCGGCCCGGGAACACGCTTCACGTGTCGAGCTGCATTCACGTAACCTGGGAGGAGTTAAGTCATTCTTTGGAAGGCCGCTATTACCGATGGAGAAAACGGTCAAACAGAGCCAGAACCATCTCATGGAGCACAACAGCTTAACCGAAAATGGAGAAAATGATGCGTGGAGACACGTCAATTAAAAAAAAAAACATTCAGAAGAAAAGTTAGGAGGAGTATTAACACAACAACACCGTAATGAAACACAACATTTCATTTTTAAACACCCACTCGACTGAAAATCACGTTTGGGTGTCTTTATAACATCTTCTTTTAGCATTTTCTCGCTATGAAGGATATAGATTAAGGAATTTAATATAAAAACTGCATCTCTGATTATTTCTTTATTCAATAAGGAGCAGATTTAAAA
Organism: Oryzias celebensis; assembly: GCA_014656515.1. Taxonomy (NCBI): domain Eukaryota; kingdom Metazoa; phylum Chordata; class Actinopteri; order Beloniformes; family Adrianichthyidae; genus Oryzias; species Oryzias celebensis. The sequence continues at coordinate 63,893,851 of BNCR01000012.1, read as the reverse complement.
AATGCCTTTTGATACATACATATACATGCACATGCATACATACACACACACACACACACACACACACACACACACATATATATATATATATATATATATATATATATTGTAAAGCGGCAAATAAAATGGATGGACCAAAAACGTCTCACTGCTCCTCTCCATTCCGATGCATTCACTTGCAGTCAAATAGATACATATGTCTTCATTTTCTTTGTTCGACCTGGAATCTGGTGGATAGCTCCGGTATTGCTCGCCATTTCTGTTGCAGTGCTAATGTTATGGGGTTGTAGGGAGCTGTAATCAGGCCAAAGAGAGTGTAAAAAGGGGATGATGGGATTTCAGTGAAGGCTTACTTCCACGTCCCACCCACAACTCAGAGGCAATTTTTTAATGAACTCCCGCCACTCTGCAGGAACTATGTCCTAGAAAACAGCACAGGTTTTTGATTTTGCCTTAAAATGCCACAATCATAATTAAAAGACTACTAGGAACGCTTTTACAATAGATCAAAATATGATTGGGGTGGGACTTCAATGATCATAGGCCTATAGATACCTTTTATATAAATAAATTAATGATAAGCTAAACAATGAAGCAAGACTAAATACAACTAACTGATAAAATTATTGTAGCTAAATTAGTTTAACATAATTTTGTCTGTATTGATGCCAACTCACAAAAAATGAATTGTATTCTCACAAAAAAAGTAAACCAGAAGAAACTTTTGGACACCATGACTTTATACTAAACATTTTTGTACAGTTTTGTAGGAATATACAAAAAAAATTGTCAAGTTGTTTTTCCTTTATCTAATATAGTGTTTAGAGAAAAAGTCAATGTGACTTTTAAAGCACAATGGCAAAAGTCCATCCATACATCTTCCTCTTATTCAATCCAGGGTTACAGAACCAGACCTCCCTCTCTTCAGAAGGAATCTAGAGTTGCTGGGAGAGCCCCAAGGCACTTCCGAACCAGTCAAGAGACAAATTCTCAGCAGAACTCTTTGATGCCTCCTAGACACCTCCTCTCACAGCGACAAGCCCAGAATACCTCCCCAAGGAGGTGTCCAGGAGGCATTCAAAAGGGCGGCCCGAGTCACCTAAACTAGATTTTCTGGATGTGGAGTAGTAGCTCTAATCCTAGATTTTAGAGTGCCCTGCCAGAAACCAGAAGACAGACACAATTTTTTTCAAAATTCTTATGGCTGTATATCAGCTTTTTTTTTTTTTCTGGAGTAATACTGCAAACATAAAAGTGTTTAGAGTTCTGCTTATCTTACTGTTGATGTGTTTTGTGCACACAAATTACATTTCTGAGATATCTGAATTAACACTTTACAAATTAAAACATTTCAGACAATACAGATGAAAGAAAATGTTCTTTTTGGCCTTTTTTTGTTTAAAAGCTGCATATTATCGTATAAAATATATCTAGTAAAACTTTGTGATTGATCTTGATTAATCACAATAATCAGGGGACCAATAGATTGTGGCCTAGTTTTTATTTTCTATTCCTGAGTGAAGAAATAGTCCACAAAGGAAAGATTACAAATGTCAACTCTAATGAGAAATGGCAACAACTGATTCAAACTTTAAAATTCTGATTTCTCCTATTAAAAATGGATTATACAATTTAAAAAGCTCTTAGATATGAAGGTATCTAAGTACAGTTGCAAAACAGGCAGAAAAAAGTGAATCATCAAGTATTCGTTTTATAATCAACTTTTACCAATAAAAAAGAGCTTTTTCATTTTGAATCTGATGTTTAGTTTAGCACTATAATGATACTTGTGATTTTTGATGTCTCTCTTTGGCTACTAATGAGCTTCAAATATGAAAGCAAATTATTTTAAAAGACAGTTTTTTAGGAGAACTTTTGTTAACATATTACAAAACAATCAGGCTTGGCAAAACTAGTTTTATTAGTCCAGGTTTTCATTCCAGGCCTACTATAAATTAGTTAAGTTGAGTTGCACAAATATTTTCAAAAATGTATTTTATAGAACTAGCCAATTCAAGAAACTTAATGTGTTTAATTATTTTGAGAAATAAATGTAATATAATGAAATAAGTAGTGTGACACGTACAATACCCAATAAAGACATTTTGCAGTTTAAGTTTTTGTTACATTAAGAAAATCCTAAATATAGCACTTTAATAAAAACTTGCCTGATTTATAACCTGATTTGAATTGTAACATAGATTGTAACATTCATGTTCTCTGGAATAATGAAGAACGTAAAAAAGGGAATAAAGATTAAAACAATCAAATTAGTTTTATGATGTGTTATTTTTTTCCAATATATTCTATATTTTTAAAAAATGAACAAACAAGACAAAAAACATTGCTTATAGACCAGGAATGGGCAGCTTTCATTCAGGTCTAGGGCTAGCTGACACCATGAATCAATACCAAGATATGTAGTGAAATAGCGATTCCTCTGGTAGGACAAAAGAATAACAGCAAGAAAACACTGCCATTGTCTTCTGTACGATGGCTTCCTCTGCTGGGCAAAGTACGAAAACACCAAACATAGTGTTACTGAGCATTGCATCACCATAATAATGGCTTAGTGAAAAATTATTGAATGAGAACGATAAGACGCGTAAATGGTATCAGAAAAGCCGGCACATCATGCAATGTTTTCTAAAATATCTTTGGACCATAATAAAAAATAATTACATTCTATGTTTGCCTAAATAAAGTTATTCTTGGTTCAAAAAATGTCTTGTTTATCAATCCATCAGAGGTCTGGAGAGAATAGTAAATGGAAATTAAACAGGCCATGACTCTGTCCCCATGAACATACACACTTCTCAGTGTTCAAAATAGTAATGATCACATAGGACATTTTATAACTTCACTTGAGCATGACTGTAAGTAGTTCCAAATGACAGAACTGTTTAGTGCATTTGTTGTACTATAAAGGCACAACTGTGGTTTATTTTTTTTCTATCTCAACTTCTCAGCTTCTAATGCAGGCAAAATCCCTGAAGTTTAAAGTCCAGTCTTAGTTCACCAATTATATAAGCTGTTAGATTATAAACTGTTCAGATTCCCTTCTCAAAATGTGTTGTTTAAGTCACAGGGTAGGAAAACTGACTCTTTCACAGTAAAGATGACAAACAAGATGTAATATGCTTCTTACTTAATGATGTGGACCTGTCTGAAATGTTATTTATCAAATCAACTTTTAACACACAAACCCAGAAAGGCTCTGAGATCAGCAGGAAGCAATAAGCTGGTGGAACCCAGGGGCGGACTTACCATTAATTAAAGGTAGGCATTCGCCTGGGGTCCCTCAAGATGTTGGATGTCCCACTAAAAAATCTAAAATAATTTCCATGCTAGTTATTTTTAATTCTGTCATAAAAATCCCTAATCACTGAAATGGCATTAAAGTATTTCATCCTCCCCCATTCCTCTGAAGAAATTGAATATTTCATTAAAAAATGCAGCAAGATGAAGTGTAGATATCTGAGCAATGGTGAAAATGATCCTTATTATTATACTGTTGATGCAATAGAAGATATAAAAAAGAAAACTCTCACACAAAAATACAAAAAACAAAAACAAAACAAGTTTGCAGAAAAATAAAATAAAATAATCAAAGGAACTAAAAAAGAAGATAAAAAAGTAAAGAATGAGATAAGAGACAAGGAGCAGAAGGGTTAAAAAAGGGGGGCAGAAAATGGTCATTTTGAGATTTTGTTTTTTATTGACACCCCTCCATTGTGTCCTTTTTAGTTCCATTATTTAAGTGTTTTTTTTTCTTTTGCCTTCTTTAGTAAAACCTGACAAACTTAATGAATGACAGAAGACCCTAATTTGATCCTACTAGAAAATGGGTTGGCAACAAAATTTGTGCATTCAATAAATTTAGTGGGGGTTCTTTTCAAGTAAAAATAAAGTATATAGAACATATTTTTGTAACATTAAAATGTGATTTCATTTTTTAAATGTTTATCGAAACATTTGGATTGTTGACCTTGATCCTGTCTAAAAATGGACCAGTGAAGAAGCAAATTAATTAATGTTTTATCTTATAGGTAAAATGTTCATAGCTAAGGATTAAAAAAAAAAAAAAAGATGACTACAACTGCTGCGGAGGGCCCCATGTTATTGTTCGCCTGGTGCCCTCAAACTGGTAAGTCCTTCACTGGTTGAACCTAAAATCAGATCTAAGGGAGTATAGATTAATCGCTGAATTCATTAATCCAACCAGTTCGATGTGTCTGAAACTAGCTGTTAACTGAAATGACCTTTATCATTATAAAATCGTTTCAAAATGAAATAAAACAAATATAAAATACCATTTGGATTGAAGTAAGGTAGGTTTATTTTACTATAACATAAAAACGTCCAACTACCATCACTGCAGACGACGCACATGTGATGCAGCAAAAAAATGATTAGTCATCATGACAGCCCAATGTGTGGAAACACTATAGTTTGCAAAGACATGTGACCACACAGTGGGGTATGATATTCGAATAATGTTCCCTTTGTGTTGTTTTGATGTGGTAAAAGCGAGCTGAACTTTATGAAACTAAAATGTGAATGGATTTGCTAATAATTCTTGTTTACTTATATTACTTATATTTATTTACACTTGATTATCTTGCCAGGAATACAAGGAAATTGGAAAATGTTCACTTGCACTGGTTTTATATTATTATTATTGTTCAAAAACGCACAATGCCAATTTTAGTGCTCTTAGAATTGAATTCGTTTCAGTAAAACGTGTTCTTGGGCGCGTGTGTTATTTTGTCCCTCAATGCTTCCGGTAGCAGGAAGCGGCGGTCACTGGAGGCACTCGCGGCTGTCATACAGATTGGCTGTCTTATATCGGTCTATGAGTCGAGGTTACGGAGGCTCCTCTGATAGAAAGCAGGTGAGTAAAACAGTAAATATTTAGATAAAAATATTTAAAAAGTGGATTCAATTAAACACTTTGAACAAAAGGTTACGTACTTCGTGATTTATCTCTACATCTGTCTTTTACTCACTTCCACTCATGTGACATACCATTATCTGCATGATGTTAAATACAACTATTGTTTATCGGATTGTGCTTTAATTCCGTTTCCTCTTTCATTGAACGAGGGCATTAAAATCACAAGACCGATTATGAAATGATCCCACTTTACCATTAGAAAAAATGTTATCTTTAAAATACACCTGAGAGCAAATAAATCTGTAAACCTTCGAGTTTAATCAGATCATGTGTAGCCGCTGAAGTGGCTAAGGAGTTTTCTCTATACAAAACAAATATAACTACTGTTGATGTTTTTTTTTTTATGTAATTAATGCGATTTAAAAAAACGTGTCTTTTCAAAATGTTACTAACGTATATTTCTGTATTGATTGCATTTTCATTCAGTAATTGTCTGTGCATTACTAACAAAAGTAAAGCTGCCTTAAATAAATGTTCAAACTTTCCCTAACAAAAACCCTACAACCCCCCCCCCCTTTTTTTTTCTTTTAATTTGTCAACCAAGGTGTGTCCATACCTGTGTCTGCTTTTTTTGTTCTGTCTGCACCCTTGTTTATCAAACTACCACCCATAACTACGTGTAACTGCAACATGCATGTATTTTTAAAGGATTACAGACCATGAGTAAGCTCCAAGATGCAGGTCAAAGTGAAGAGCAGGAGGAGGTGACAGAACTGGTTTGTCAGGAAGCTGATCTCCATGATGGACAGTGAGTAACAGACACAGTTTCAGAGAAAAATATTTAATTTTTTTAAATATATAAAATGCATTACATTTTACGGATCCCCTAAAGTATGGAGCCAATAGAGGGACGTAGAATAATGAAAAAAAACTCATCAGAAACTAGTACTCTTTATTTATTTTTTTATGTATCAGCATGAACCTTCTTGTCTGTGATTGGCTGTATGGTAGCTAAAGTACCACGCTAAAGTCAGAGATGAGAACGCAAAATCAAAGATAGGGGGAGAGCGAGATTTGAGACAATGCATCTGATTACAGTTGTGTCACAAATGTATTTTGAAAGCAACAAAATATCTTTTGACAGCAAACATTTAATATTTTCATTTGTTACTCAGAAGGTTTTGTTCTGAAAGCTCATCATTTTGCTTTGAATTTAAGAAATTCATACAGGTGCGCACCAGTTAGTTTCAGGTGCTCACCAGAAACCAGTACTATTTTTATTTTATTTTTTTCCACTTTCATGTACCTTTAGAGGTTCTGTAAAATTTCCCCCTGTCTGTTTCCATGTTTTGTGTCATTGAAGAATGAAAGAGGTGACTGTGCAGGATCAAAAGGTGCTTGTGGTCCGAACACAGGGTCAGTACCTTGCGGTTGGGGGCAGGTGTTCCCATTACAATGCTCCTCTGATTAAAGGTAAACTCTCAATTCAGATTAGTTTTTTTTCCTGCACAAATCCATTATGTTTATATGTGTGAAAATGATTTTTTTTTAAGGAGCGCTTGTTGGTGAGAGAGTGAGATGTCCCTTTCACGGAGCCTGCTTTAATGTGAGAACTGGAGATATTGAGGACTATCCAGGCCTAGACTCTCTACCCACTTATAAGGTAAAACTGAATCTAAAAACAGCCTTCATCCAAAACTGAGTCTTCAATTTACAAAAGTAGAAAAAAAATCTGCCTTTGCAGTTTTAAAGTATGGTTTATTGTTTGATTTTTTTATTTTGAGTCATCATAAACTGATCATTTCTGTTGTTACAAGAAAAAAGGCAACACATAAATACCCAAAAGGAACGATTAATTACATTTATACATTAAAACTAACTTGTTAACAAAATGTATAACAGATTAGTTGAAAAAGTACTGGTCTTCCTAAATATCTAGTCAATTATACTTTAAGTTCCATTCATTATTTTCTTTTTCTTAGTTAATGTTGTTGACATTCATTTATTCATGTTGCAGGTAAAGGTCGAGGATGGCAAAGTCTATGTTTCTGTCAACAGAAAGGTAAGCAGAATAAGTAAAATTTCCTGACGTGAGTCTAACTTGTTTGTTTGGATGTTTAATAAAACCAGCATGTGTTTTTCCTGTAGTCTCTGAAGTTGACGAGGCGGGTAAAGGAAATGTGCACGCTTGAACCAGGCGCCAAACATACTGTACTACTTGTTGGAGGCGGTAAGATGAAAGTTGCATTGACACCACATGTAATTTGAGGGGCTGGGGTGTCGAGTTTCAATGTTAAGTGAATGTATAGATGCAATCTGAGGTCCTGCGGTGCAATTCCATCAATTTTCCTGAACCCACTTGGGCCGTAGGGTTGCTGGACACTGTCCCAGCCACTGTTGGGTGAAGGCTGGATACACCCTTGACAGCCACCTGATGGACAGCATAGCAAGCTAGCTAGCTCTGCCGGCCTGCAGACGTTTGGCTGCCCAGCAGACGGAGAGCCGCCACTGGTGCTGTCGTAGCGGGCGCAACCGCTCCAGCTCTATGGGCTGGTGGCAGACGCAAATTTGATGCACAAATCGCGTCCTGTGTGGATGTAGCATTACTAGATGAGAACAGACAAAAATCTTGTTTGGGTTTCTTACTGAGATTGTGACACTGATTTAAAGACCCACCCCAATAAAAATTAGCTCAAAGCTAGCAGAAGATAATGTAAACAAAGGGATGATGGGATTTCAGTGGAGGCTTACTTCCGTGCCAACACTTCCACCTATAACTCAGAGGCGAATTGCTCATAATCTCCTGCTGCTTTGCTGAAACTATGTCCTAGAAAGACACAGGTTTTTTTGCCTAAAAACTGCATAGTCAAAATACCATTGGAAATGTTTTTAGAATAGATCAAAATATGATTGGAGTCTGACTTTAAGTTTTTAAATTCACACATCTAGGAAGACTTTTCAAACTCAAAACATATTTTAGGCCCTGCCTCTCAAGTGTGCGCTGAGACACTTCGCCAAAACTGCTACCAGGGTCGCATCATCATGGTAACCAAGGACAGCCTGCCTCCATATGACAAAACCAAACTGAGCAAGGTAGGAATGGCTGGAATAAAAAAGCCTCTCGGTAAATCGCTTCTTAAGCCATCATTCGTTTCAGGCTATGAATGTGGAAAGCAGCAGCATCCTGCTGCGACCAGCTGAATTCTATCAGCAATATGGAATTGAAGTGTGGACAAATAAAGAGGTAAGAGGCAAAGCTAGCACCTCTGAAATGTTTGTGAGCAACAGACTCAGGGTGTGGGCTGCGTCGCAGGTGGTGTCAGTGAACCCTGTGGACAAGGTGGTGGCAGTGAGTGATGGTGCTTTGCAGCATTATGACCAGCTCCTCATCTCAACAGGCTGCAGGTAAAGACGATTCCCTTCATAAACAATAATCTGAGTGAAACAAATTTGTTAATAATGGCACGTTTGCATGTAAAGAATGTTGTCTCTTCTGTTGACAGAGCGTGCCCGCTCAGTTGTCCAGGTTCTGATTTGAAGGGCGTACATTTGCTGCAGAGTTATGACGACGCCAAAGAGATTCACAGCTCTGGCGCCGTGCAGAAAGCTGTTGTGATTGGAGCATCGTTTATAGGTTATCTTTGTCTCCTTCATAGGTTATCTGTGTACATCCATAGGTACCCCTGAAAACCTCCACTCTCCAATCACGGTTTTGGCTTATTTTCCAAACTGAAAGTGTAACAACTGAAAACCTCATTCCCTTGGTGGGATTTGAGAGGTTGCAAACAAAGCAACAAACAAAACTTATTATGATTGTTATCTAATATTTATTTAATTAAGAATGATTCATGATTCATATTAAACAATTAAATTAAGTTTATTCCAATAAGGCCAAGTTGTTGTAGCTGCATTTTAACCATAATCTGGGTTATCTCTGGGCTTTCTGGTGCCCTCCTCTCTTCTTTTCCTTTTGGCTTTTCCCTTCTGGGGTTGCCACAGTGAGTCAGCTACCTCCATCTAACCGTGTCTTCTCCATCCTTTACTAACACCAACTACCTTCACGTCTTCGTTCACTGCATCCATAAACCTCCTCCTAGCTCTAGACTCCAAAAACATGGTTCATAGATTAGGATCCTTTAAATTGTCCCTAAGTGTGAATGTAAGTGTCTTCTGTCTTGTCGATCCTATTCATAACATTAATTGAAGTGACTCTACTGCTTTGTCTGGCTTAATAGACTCAGGTGTCTATCTTTAGTAGTGCAGCATGCAGTTCTGCTTCTGAGCTTCACAAACCCGACATACAAGTCTTGTGTGACCACACTCCAGCTACTACAGACTACTTTAGTTTACACGTCCTAAAGTAGTCAGGTGACTACACTCAGGGTCACAGATAGGTTTCTGTCAATCTTTGTTGAAAATTTGAAGAACCTGTTTTTACAACAAATATCAGCCAACGAAGCCTGTTTACTTGAGGAGTTAAACCCTGTAACCTGATTTCCTGTTTGCATTCCCAAGAGTACAGGTGCATGACAAAGTCCTAAGACTTGCACCATATCCCAGCTGGATGAAAGGTGTGATGATGTCCTTTTGAGATGGAAACCTGATAAGTGTTAGTAAGATGATATTCCTGTAATGGCCATCCAAGTTGTACAAATACTTCTAAAGCCACCTGTTACCTGGAATTAGTCCTTTGACAGACGTTGCACCCCGTGACTGTTGCAACTGTGCCTTTTGCCTTGGCCTTTATCCAGCATTCTCATGACGACTTTTTTTCCTTCTTCACATCCCAGGTATGGAAGTAGCTGCATACCTGTCAGACAAAGCTGCAAGCGTTGCTTTAGTTGGTCCAACTAAATACCCATTTGAGAAGTCTCTGGGGCCTGAGATTGGAAAGATGTGCATGGAAGTATGCAACAATTACAACTGCAGTCTGTATCTACTGTGACCCAACAGGAGTACTTAATTATGGTTTTCCTTTTTTAAGATGTTAGAAGAGCGAAATGTGAAGTTCTACATGAACAGCAAAGTAACAGAGATCAGAGGGGAGAACGGAAAGGTAACTTTGCTTTTATACTGGTTTAATAAGATGCTAGAATATGATTGGGGCACAGAAAAGAATGTTTTACTGTTACACAAAGCTATGATAGCCCCAGTCAGACATTGAAAACAAACAAAAAAATGTATCTATTCATCAATTTTCTCAAATCCATAATATCCCTTTCGGGGCCATGGGGTTGCTGGAGCCTGTCCCAAGCGAAGGTGGACAGGTCCAGTTTGGACAGTCTGCCATAGGGCGACAAAATGTATTCAACCAAGAATAAGTCTTGACATTTAATATATTTTCTTTTAATGTGATCTGTATTATCATAGAGAAGAAATGTTGAGATATGATTTTTTTTTCCTTTTTTGCTGAGCATATCACACTGAATTCTTCCTTAAAACGAATTTTCCTTATCTTGTAGGTAAAAGAGGTGGTGCTAAATAATGGTACAACCCTGGAAGCCGACGTGGTGATTGCTGGAATTGGTAATTATATTTTATTGCAGGGGGGGGATATATTTATTGTATTTGTCATTTTTATAATAGTAATATTTTTTTATCATTTTGGCTAAAAGTAACTTACGATATTTAAGAATTTAAAAATTATACAAAATAAACCTTTAGATCAAGTAATACCTGAAAAAAATCAATAAAATGGGTTGATTATCAGCAATTAAAATAGTGTAAGAGGAAAAAATCAGGGCCCTTTGAAAGTAGACAAATTACGTTTTTAAAAATGTAGGATAACAATTTTTTTTTTTTTTAGAAATATCTATTTGTAACTATCCTTCTTGGAAATATTGGATAAAATTGTAGATATTGGCTTCAGTTTGTATATGAAAATATTTCCTCTTAATAAAGTCCCACTCCAATCATGGCGTAATCTATTTTAATAGTGTTCCCAGTGGTCTTAATCTTAATTATGCCCTTTTTGGCCAGAATACATAAACCTATATCATTTTCCAGGACAAAGTTAGTGCAGAGCAGCAGGAGTTTTTCAGAAATTCCCGATTTTCATTGGAGTGGGTCTTTAAACAACTCTTTAACGTGTTAACTATGGTTTGATCTTGTGTTTTTGCATAGAAAAACAATTCTGAGCTTTCCAAAATGTACATGTCTTCACTCCAGGTGTAATCCCAAACTCAAGCTTCTTAGCTGGAACTGAGATTGCTGTGGATTCAAAGAAAGCTGTGATTGTTGATAAGGTAACGCACCCAGTTCAAAGTATAGCCTTTTAATAATGAGAGATCTTATACAAGAAAATACAAGGAATCATTTATTTGTGACAAAGAAAGATGTGTAGAAATTAATGTCCATAAATCTAAGCTGCAGTAAGGCTTTTGCATTACATTTTCTTTTTCTGTCTTTGTCAATAGTTTATGAGGACCAATATACCAGACATTTTTGGTGCTGGTGATGTTACCTCCTTCCCTCTCACCATTCGTGGTGGCGAGCAGGTCAACATTGGTCACTGGCAAATGTCCCAAGCTCACGGTAATCAGAATCATTGTGCATTTATTACACTTGATGTCTTTATTATGAACACCGTCTAAATGGTCAATGAATTACGTTTATGAATGTTTTTAAACCAGGAAAAATAGCAGGCCTGAACATGATGAAGAAACCAACACCAATTGAGTCTGTTCCCTTCTTCTGGACTTCATTTCTTGGAAAGAGCATCAGATACACGGGTCAGACATTTCACGTGACTCCCTTTGAAAGATTCAGTAAAACTGGGTCATTCTGTCACTCAAATCCCCCTTTGTTCCATCTTTCTAGGCTATGGAGAAGGATATACAGAAATCATATTCAAAGGCAAAGTAGAAGAAAGGAAGTTTCTAGCGTTCTACATAAAGTGAGCATCTGTGGAATAATACAAGCTGCTGCTAAAACACTCGCAGTTTATGCAAAAAAATTTGCATTTTCTTATGTGTTGTGAGCAGGAATGATGTGGTGGTGGCTGCTTCAAGCCTGATGTTTGATCCTGCAGTGGCTCAAGTTGCAGAGCTGATGTCAAAGGGGAACATTATCACAAAGGCTCAAGCTCAGTGAGTTACAGTGTCCATTTACACAATGCATGCTTATTTACAGTATGAGCACAGTAAACATATTGAACACATTCTGGCCCCATTAGAAGAGCAAGAGTCCTATTAAACCTATTAAATTTGGCAAATTGCCTTCAATTTGTATATTACTGTTGCTTGTGTCATTGACACCATAGAAGAAATATGTTTATTTTAAATTATACCAGTTGAATTGATGTTTTTATTATTGTCTTTGAAGTAAAATTGACATCTTGAATGACTGAATTTAAAATTACATTACATTTTATAAGAGAACTGTGTCAGTAATGGAAACTATGCTTGGGGGGAAAAAAGGAAACATTGCAGTCAAATCAACTTTCAGGGTGTTTGCCAACTTATAAACATATGTATAAAAACCTGAATGCTTTTCAGTTCTAAACATTTCTTTTTTTTTTCTCGTTTTTTGATTGGTGCAGAGCTGACAGCCTGAGCTGGCTTCAAATGTAGGTGGATGTTAGCTGGAGCAGAACACCTCAGGAGACCGAGGATGCGGCTTCCATGTTGTTTCCTTGTGCCCCCATCATAAATTATAGCAACACAGATTGCTGCACTTGATGCCTAATGCTTTCAGAAAACCAATCAGACCTCTTGTCTACTGTGTCTTTATAGATGTGTTTGCACAGAGCTATTGCTTTTGCTCTTTGTGCACTCTAAATAATCTGATTTACTGGGAAAGAATAGTGTCCCTGCTGTTTGTGTTTATTTGTTAATTTGATTATATTTTGTAGTATAATGATGGTGGGTTTAATAGAAGTTACACTGAAGAGATTAATTAGTTCTAAATGTAGTTTTAAAACATTTAAGACATTTAATAGCACTTTTGGCTTGAAGTTGTTTAAAAATCAAAGCCACTTGATTTTTTTTATCTTAAAATTACATTATTATAATGTCCAATGTTCATATAAATTCTCTCTGAGATTTATGATAAAATGATAGGATTTGGGTAATGGGATTAGTAATAGACTCACTTGTAAAGTAATCACTTGGTAACAACCCATGATGTTTCTGAAAAATTGACCAAATATCTTCATGGGTCTGATAATTTTACATTAAATAGTTATGTTGGTAACAGCGGACCAAACATCTTCAGGGAAAAGTATAACAGTCGTGACAATTGTGTTGGGTTTTGTATTGAAATGCTAGTCTCTCTACAGTTTTAGTGTGAACTCATAAAGAGACATGCATGGCTAAATGTCACTATGCATCAAATGGTGTTTATCGCTGGACTTAGTTTTCTGCATTCAGGTGCAAATAAGCATTTGTCTGTGGGGGAGTTCAACAAGTGCACTCACAAATTTATGCAAATACAAAAGAAAACAACTTTCCTTTGATTGTTGTTCACCAAAGTGCTTAACTACTAACACAATTGTGCATTTTTTTTATTCTAGAAGTAAGAGTTGAACATGTACTGGTTGTTTTAAAGGCTTACATTTCAATAAACAAAAAAATCAAGACTTACTTTTTAGAGTTAAGTAATCTGTCTGGGTCATTGCATCTATCTTCCTAAAGGATAGTTTAAGTTTTTATAGCTGTTTTTTAAAATCATTTTATAAAGTAACAGAATAGGAATCACAACAGTTCTTACTGCAAGTTACCATTTTTATTTACATTTTCATCAATGGCAGTTTTGTCACAAACTTCATAGATTTTTTTTTTCACTCAGTTTATCAGCAGTTTATGTTTTTGTGGGCAGAGTTCGTTCACTTTTTAGCGATAGTTTTCCATAAACTTTCACTGAATTTCCAGAACTACAAAAAAACATTTCAGTCAGACTATTGTGGTCGGTGCCGCTAAATCAAAGCTGATGCGCTTAGTGCCCAGCCTGTTTTTAGTTCTCTGCTTTTGTAGTTCTTAAAAAATATTAGAACGAAAATCACGTAAGAGATTTGAATGAAGATCCCCCACTTTTGATTTTGTTTTTGGCTGATGTTAGTCGCTCGTATTTACATGCAACCAGCACAAAAACTGATGGAAATTCATGTTGAGATGCACATATTTTAAACGCGCTCATGGCTGAATGTTGTTATTGGTTGCACATATTTAAAGTTACAGTTTAGCTGTCCCGCACCTACAATAGGTGCGTTTCATGTGTTCTCTGCTGTTGACCCATCCCCTGGGGGAGTGGTGAGCTGCAGACACAGCTGCACACAGGAACCATTTAGTATATTAACCCGAACCATAATCCTAACCTTAACCCTTAGCTTCCAACGTATTGCCATCATTACCTGTTTTCAAAGATTCTCTGGTCGCCTGGCTTCTGCAGTGCTCGGCCGCTGTTGCTGTGTCTTCTCTTTCATGTGGCTCTCCAGCAAAGCATTTTGCATTTTTCACATTTCCAGTCAGATAGCAAGTTGAAAGCGCCACACACCTAACTGATGAAAACTCGACATACTAGACAGCAACATAAATTCCCATCACTGATAGCGCATGGTTGGAATCTCATGTTAAACTATTTTATCTCTTAATGTTTTTTTGCATCCGAAACATTAACATTTAATGACTTTTCCAAAACCTTACAGAAAATTTCATTTTTCACAATTTAATGTCCAAACATTTATAACAATTAAGACTTTATTCAATTAAAACTCTTGTTTTTTTTCCCCCTCTACAAATAAGGCTCTGAGATTACTGGTGTGATGAAAAAGTTAATAGATTTACTAGTATGCATTTATCTATATAAAATATGAAAACATCTACAGAAAAGAAAGTTAATTAAAAAGACTGAAATAGAGGACTAATTCTGTTTCCATTGGATGAAGCCATCTCCTCATTTTCCTGTTTTGGAGCATTGTTTCACAGATGAACCCAATTTGTCAGCCAGCAGAAATGGGTTAAGATGGCAATACTGAGTAAATAAAATAAAAAAAAAACATAGTTTAGAGCTGAAAAAAATAGTAATTAATGTTATAAGCATTTTAACACTAACCTCCAGTGGTGTTGTTGGCTCTGAGCTGGAATTGTGCTTATCCAACATCTGAATATTAAAATCTGTAGCAAACCGGGAATGCTGAAGGATTGCAGCCATTTCTCCATCTACTTGCACCGTTGTGTCTTTCTACATAAAAAAAAACTCGGCAACTAAATCTAATATGCATTCATTTGATGTGAAATTTTAAAAAGTAAAAGCACAAACACCTTGAAACAGTGGGAGGAATCAAAGTCCAGCTGATCTGGAAACTCTGCTGTCGTTCCTTTATAGATGACACTTGAGCTCAACATCGATGGAAGTTTGGGAAGTTTAAATAGTCTGTAGGTGGCTGAAACATAGTTGATGTCCCCTAAAAGGCAACAAACTTGGCTTGGATTTAAAAAAAAAAAAAGTCATAACTTATTACTTGCTTTCTATTTACCTGCTTTTGCTTTGAGCTGATCATTGTGGACTTCAATACGGCTTGCTGAGACAAGGAGCGGAGTGCTGAATCCCACACAATGGGCCAGTGAGATGAGATTCCTCCAAAACAGAGAGCCCCCCATTCCCTCCCCTAACCCAGAGTGAAATGATGGAAAGAGGACACTCTATTAGTCATAATAATAATAATAATAATAATAATATGTTGCATTTATAATGTGCTTCTCAGATACTCAAGATCACATTACAGTTGAATCATTAAAAATACAGGAAAATCATTGAAACATAAATAAATCAGTCTCAAAACAGTGCGTCATCTGCATGCAGTGAGCATAAATGGCATATTTGGAATAAGTTGTAAGGAGTAGGTAAATGATTAAAAGCATCTGCCCCAGACGGGGCCATGGGGCACGCCAGAGGTTACAGGAAGTGAAGGGTTTTAACTGATGACTTCAGAGTGGTGGGGTTTTACCCCACAGGACTGGATCCTGCCTCATGTGGTCAGGAATGATGCTGCTGGCATACATGTCACTAAAGTACAGCTCGCCTCCAATCTGTATCGAAACAGGAGAAGGGGAGAGAAATGTAAGAATGTTGTATAATATTTTTCCCAAAAGAACTCCTACTACCAACCTTTAGGACTTCATAGGCTTGTTGTAGAACTGCTTTTTTATCAGGACACAAACATATCACACAGTTGGATCTACAATTAGAGAGAAAAAGCTGTTGAACAAATGATCAAATGTGATTAATCAATCAATAAATGCCTTTTTTGACATACATCACAATATCCATTGAGTCCCTCTGTAAACCAGCTTCTATGAGATTTTCCATGTACCCACGGACAAAAGTGACGTTAGGGTTCTCGTAGCCAAACTTTGTCTGATGATATTCCACATACTGGCGAGATGCTGTGATCTGAAGAAGCAGGAGTGACACCGTTAATGCAAGAGTAAAGGGGCTTAGTACAGCTCGTCTGTCTGAGTAGCGTTACCAGCTCCTCTGTCATATCGATCCCAGTCACATGTCCATGAGGTCCAACAAGCTTACTGAAGGCGTAACAGTCTCGACCAGAACCGCTGCCAAGGTCCAGAATTCTGCAGCCCTCAAGCTTTGCTGGAAAAGGAAGACCACAGCCAAAAAATCTAAAAATAAAATAAAATAAATGAAAAAAGATTAATGTTTAGCAAATTCGGCTATGAAGTTTAAACTCAAAGTTATGGGTGGGTTACCTTTTAGTCACCTCAGGGTGAACCAAGCTCAGAGCATCTGTGACACTTCTCGGCAGAGGTCTGCAGGGCCGGCTGCAGGAGGTGGCGCTCGTCTGCAAGTCACAAGAGGCCTCCAGCCTTCTGCCATAGTAAGTCTGGTTGTTTGACAGTTTGATTAAGATATTTCATAATGTGAAACACCTGAAAGTAAGCAATCATGCATCACTGTGCTCATGTATCAAGACAACAGACTTTGCCACTCATTAAAATCAGATTTTCCCCCCCTGAAATGGGTATTAAATTAGTAAAAGGTCCTTAAAACAACAAACAAAAAGAAAATATTTGTTTTATGTCAGCAGTCAAAACAAAAAAAAAATTATTAAAACAACAACAATAGAGTGTATAAACGTTGAAAGATAAGAAACATATGATCGCATTCGAACGATGACTTTTGGACCTAATGTGCGGACGCCAAAACAGTTACAAAGGTTTTCAGTTTTTTTTTTAATGAATGACCGGTATTTGTGATTGTTTTCAGAACTTTTAAACAAGGAAAGCATACGTTTCAACTTTTCAAAAAGACGATTAACGGAGAGATGAATCCTCTTTCTTCACACATGTAGAACATCAGGAAAGTTTCCCCCAAAATTCAAATTAGGTCAAAGTGAACGTGAAATGTCAGCAAGCACTGACCACCACACTCGAAACTACCTTCACGTTATCTCGCACGTCGTCGTTGGTCCACATTTTTAATTAATTTCAAAGTTCAGAGGACAGCAGTGTCTGTCTGTGGGCAGCAGTTTCCGGAGTGTTTTTCAAAGTAAAAGAACCAACCCGGTTGAGGCCGGATGTTGGACCTAACAAAAAAATGTGTTCCTCCATAATAAGACTCTTGTTTTATTTTTCAAGTATTCTTGTTTTATTTTTTTTTTTTTTTTCATTTATCTATTTATTTATTTATGAAATTATTTTGAATACCTCCTACATCAGGGGTGTCCAAACCTTTTGCGAAGAGGGCCATATTTAGTGAGGTGAAAATGTCTGAGGGCCAACCAATTGGCCTGCATAGTTTGAACCCCTATAATAGCATCAGATGTAAATACATTTTTTAATTAACTTTTTTTGCATTTTTTATGAGAAACTTTTAATTTTTTTTACATAGAACACTACAACATCTACAGGTTGGCTGGCTTTCTTCTGTTCATTTATCTTTACAAAGCAACCCAACCTATTTATATAATATGTATTATATATTAAATAATATTTATATTTATATATTTGAAGATAAGACACTTACTTGCCTTTTATTTTAATGATCTTACAAAACTATTACTTGTGTCCCCAATCCCGCAGGGGGCGATGAGGTTCCGGAAACCAAGACATCCGGGTATTCGCCATCCTTACGTTTACGTAGTTTTTGCGTAGAGCAAACGCTGCGTGATACGTTTATTTCCGCTGTAAGTCTTTTTGTGAATGCCTCAGACGTCCGTTCATCCCCCGTTGTCGTCGAGGCATATCGCGGCGTGACTGAGCGGGGAGAAAGAGAAACTCAATCAAAAGAGCAGAAATGCTTTGCTAGCCAAAAGCGAACGCGCCAAGGCTATTTGAACTTTAGAACAACACTGCTGTGAAGGTAGGTAAAACGTCTGTTGTTTCATTTCACTTACTCTTTGTTACTTAACGCAGGGAGCAGCTAACGCTAGCAGCGTGCTAACTCACGGCGCTCCAACGTTTGGCCTAAAATATACATTTCTTGGTTCTTATTAGTGTTGCACGCCCCATTTGAAGCCGAATAGCACTTTTAAATTGATTATGACAACTTTTAATTAACAAGCACAAGTGGGCAACAGTGGTTTGATGTTTTTGTGTGCATTTTGCGTAAGTTGTGCCGCTTAGCAAGGAAGCCATGTTGATTTAGCTAGCATGGCATTACACAAACTAGATTCTGCAAACAAAATAATCACGTTTTCCAAGCAGAGTTACGGGTTAATATATAGTTAAAGTGAGCACTAATTAATGTTTTTTTTTTCAACATGTTGCATGTTTTAATGTTGGGGGATAAAATAATATAAAAATAAAACCATTTCTGAATGACTTTATTTAAATCTTAGTAAATCAGTAGCAGATGAGAAATGCTTAATCATAATTAAAAGACCACTGGAAACACTTGTACAATAAATCAAACTATGATTGGAGTGGGATTTTAAATCTCATTTTCAGTATGTAACCTTTTACATAAGAAAATCCATTTTACGTCTTGACTTTTAAAAATTTATTCTACAGTTTGCCATGGCAGCCAACTTTCCATTCAGAGGGGTCCCTCCTGGGATGCCTCCAGTTATTCCCCCTGGTGTACCCCCAATTGTACCACCAGGGGTACCCCCAGTTGTCCCCCCTCCTGCACCAGTTCCAGACTACATGTCTGAAGAGAAACTACAAGAAAAGGGTGTGTTATCGCTTATTTTTGCATTTGTATGCTTTGTTTTTAAAATCGAACACATGTAACATGTCCACCATTTGAATCAAATCTTCTGAAACAATTTTCCAACCTCGCAGCACGGAAATGGCAACAGCTACAAGCCAAACGCTATGCTGAAAAGAGGAAGTTTGGCTTTGTGGATGCCCAGAAGGAGGACATGCCACCTGAGCATGTTCGGAAAATCATCCGAGATCACGGTGACATGACCAACAGAAAGTTTCGGCATGACAAAAGGGTGTACCTTGGGTAAGATGAAACTCTGCTTTTTAGAAATGACTGATGCAAAGTCTATGAAGTACTTTTATTCTTACCTTAAAAATCTTTTGGTTTCTCATGTTAAATTTGTTTCCTTCTCCACTGTTGAGCTAGTTCTCCTTGTCATGGATATATTTTTATTAACTTCCTAGTCAAAAAGATGCTACTTTTATTTCTACCCTTTACATGTATTCCATTTTTTTCCCTTGCTTAACAGCGCTCTCAAGTATATGCCTCATGCTGTGTTGAAGCTGCTTGAAAACATGCCAATGCCCTGGGAACAGATCCGAGATGTGCCGGTCCTTTACCACATCACTGGAGCTATTTCGTTTGTGAATGAAATTCCTTGGGTCATAGAACCAGTCTACATTGCTCAGTGGGGGTAAGAGAGCAGTCTCAGCTCTTAGTTTTGTGAAATGTTTATTATCTGTGTGTAAATTGGATTGTAACTGCAGTCTTACTATTTATGTTTGAGCAGTTTCTGCAATTTCTTTTCAGCACTATGTGGATCATGATGCGTCGTGAAAAGCGTGATCGGCGGCACTTCAAACGAATGCGATTCCCACCTTTCGATGATGAAGAGCCTCCGCTTGATTATGCTGACAACATTCTTGACGTGGAGCCCCTGGAAGCCATTCAAATGGAGCTTGATCCTGAGGAAGATGCTGCAGTTGTTGAGTGGTTATATGAACACCAGCCCCTCAAGGACAACTCCAAGTGAGCGTTCGTATAATAGTCTCAGCTCAACAATTTTACATTGCAGTCTTACTGTAAACAAATGCTTCTTTTTAGATATGTGAATGGAACGACTTATCGTCGATGGCAGTTCACGTTGCCCATGATGTCAACATTGTATCGCCTGGCCAATCAGCTTCTGACAGACCTGGTGGATTTCAATTATTTTTACCTATTCGATCTCAAAGCCTTCTTCACATCCAAGGCTCTAAATATGGCCATTCCAGGAGGGCCAAAGTTTGAGCCGCTTGTCAGAGACATCAACCTCCAGTATGTACCTAAATGTCATTTTACGATACATCACTAAACTCCTTAATGTTTCACGTAGCTGGGATAATTTCTGCTAACATTTGTGTCCCTCTTCTTTCTTCCTTCCTTTGGAAATTAGGGGTCTTAATTGAACTTTTGTTTTCTTGCAGAGATGAAGACTGGAATGAGTTTAATGACATCAACAAAATCATCATCAGACAACCAATAAGGACGGAGTACAAAATTGCATTCCCTTACCTGTACAACAACTTGCCTCACCATGTGCATCTCACCTGGTAACAATCAGGCTTTGATTTTTGCAAAATAGATGTTTCTCTAAATATGTTATTTTGATTATTATCTGTCTACTCATGTTTTGAATTTATTTTCTAGGTACCATACCCCAAATGTGGTGTTTATCAAAACGGAGGATCCAGATCTCCCAGCGTTCTACTTTGATCCACTGATCAACCCCATTTCTCACAGGCATTCTGTCAAGGTCTGACTTTCAGATTCCCTCATTGTTTTGAGTGTTTGTGATGATTCTCTGAGAACATTTTATCTATGGATCAAACCCTCTTACAAAGGCGCACTTGCATTGGGCTGCTTGCCTGTGCGTAAGAACAGGAGGAAAAGCAAATTGAATGGTGGTCATTTTTAACTTATGTCTGACTGCAGCTGCAGGGAAAAAGATCACCATTAAGACAATTTCCACTTCACACACGACAGCACTGAAAACATATTTAGGCTATTAAAATTTTCTGGGGAGTTCATTATATTATATTTTCCTAAAATTCTTTTTCCCCTTAGAGTCAGGAGCCTCTGCCTGATGACGATGAGGAGTTTGAACTTCCTGAGTTCGTGGAACCATTCCTCAAAGAGACTCCTCTCTACACAGACAACACAGCTAATGGCATTGCTCTGCTTTGGGCTCCCAGACCCTTCAACCTTCGCTCTGGCCGCACTCGGCGTGCCATTGACATCCCCCTCATCAAGAACTGGTGAGCTACTATCTATACTGTTTTAATAATATTCCAGTTTTGCTTTGTACACAAATCTGGGCTTTACATGAATAATACAAGTTTAAATCTTTGAAACACTGCACAGGTACAGAGAGCATTGTCCAGCAGGACAGCCAGTGAAAGTGCGTGTGTCATATCAGAAGCTGCTGAAGTACTACGTCCTTAACGCTCTCAAACACAGACCACCAAAGGCACAGAAGAAGAGGTGAATACAGTTTTTTATTATTTAACTCCTAGTTAAAATGTCTGTTTAGACATTTATTTGTCTTTTCTGCTGTTTCCTCTCAGATATTTGTTCCGTTCCTTCAAAGCCACCAAGTTTTTTCAGTCTACAAAACTTGACTGGGTCGAGGTGGGCCTGCAGGTGTGCAGACAGGGCTACAACATGCTCAATCTGCTAATCCACCGTAAGAACCTCAACTACCTGCATCTGGATTACAACTTCAACCTGAAGCCAGTCAAGACACTGACCACAAAGGTGAACCAACCTGAACAAAGCTGCTGGATGTTCAACTAATGTCAGCCAGAGGCTTCAATAATTGATCTTTTTTTTAATGCATTATGTAATTTTAATCCACGCAATCATTTTCCTGTTAAACACGTATTTCCCTTTTTTCCACCAGTGGTGATTTGTGACTTTGTTGTTTTTGTTTGTCCAGGAGCGAAAGAAGTCCCGGTTTGGCAATGCCTTTCACCTGTGCAGAGAGGTGCTGCGCCTCAGTAAGCTGGTGGTGGACAGCCACGTGCAGTACAGATTGGGAAATGTCGACGCTTTCCAGGTTAGTGCTTAAAATTTTAATCGTTTTTTCCTTTGTTTGAAAATAAGGAAAAACTATTTGTTTGCTACATTTAAGACAGGACCTTGCCTTTGTTTAATCAAAATGTCAGTGTTGGGTCTGTTTATGGCTTTTGAATCCCAGACAATTTTTCGATTCAAATTAAATTCATTTGTTGCTTTGTTTTGTGTTGCAGTTGGCCGATGGACTGCAGTACATCTTTGCTCATGTTGGACAGCTAACCGGCATGTACCGCTACAAGTACAAGCTGATGAGACAAATCAGGATGTGCAAAGACCTGAAGCATCTCATCTACTACCGGTTCAACACTGTGAGTATATGCATGTTGCTGTAGCATTATTTTGGTCTCTTTAAAGTCGGTTGACTTCCACTAAACCTATAAGACCCTCATAATGTGATATCACCTTCAAGTTGTGTTGTTTTTTATCAGGGCCCTGTGGGCAAGGGTCCAGGTTGTGGATTTTGGGCTCCCGGCTGGAGGGTGTGGCTCTTCTTTATGAGAGGCATTACTCCACTGTTGGAGAGATGGCTGGGAAATCTGTTGGCCAGGCAGTTTGAAGGTACGACTGCGTACTTCTACATTATCATTTTGAATTTAAGGTACTGCTGCACATACATTTTGATTTAGAATTAGGTGTTGGGTTTATCTGATTTGTGTTTATCATGGCAGGACGTCACTCTAAGGGTGTTGCCAAGACTGTTACCAAGCAGCGTGTGGAGTCCCACTTTGATCTGGAGTTGCGTGCTGCAGTGATGCATGACATCCTCGACATGATGCCTGAGGGCATCAAACAGAACAAAGCCAGAACCATCCTGCAGCATCTCAGTGAGTCCTGGAGATGCTGGAAAGCAAACATTCCCTGGAAGGTTTGTAATGCGCAGTGAACACATCTAAAAGGCTGTTTTATTGTTGAGAAACACTCAGATATGTGGCAACTCATTTAACTTATTTATTGGGTTTTAAATAAAAATTAAAAGCAAAGTTTTTAAAAGTTTAGGTTTTTCTGAAAACAAAACAATTATACTCAGCATTTTCACAAACTTTTATTTTGTTTGAGGTCACCTTTTATTTACTTTTCCTCATCACAAAAATGACAGGTACCTGGTCTTCCTACGCCCATCGAGAATATGATTCTGCGTTACGTAAAAGCCAAAGCTGACTGGTGGACCAACACAGCTCACTACAACCGTGAGCGAATTCGCAGAGGAGCCACTGTGGACAAGACGGTGTGCAAAAAGAACCTGGGCCGGCTGACACGTCTGTACCTGAAAGCTGAACAGGAACGACAGCACAACTACCTGAAGGTAACAAAAAACCCTCGATGTAATTTTTATACACATATATACAAAGTACAACATGTTGGAAAATGCTTATGCTAGTGTCCATGATGTGAAGATTGCAAAGCCGAGAGAGACTTTCTACAGATGATAAAAATCAACTGAACTGTGATAGCTCAGATTTAAAAAAAAAAAAAAAGGAAAATTTAAAAAGGAAACATTATAAATAATGTATGAACTAAAAGAAAAATATCTTTCTGTTAATATACACACAATAAACAATGTGCTATTGGCATGTAGCAGCTGTAGAACTAGCGTGATAGATAACATTATCACGTTTTTAGTTCACATAACGTCAACAGACAATTTTCAAAAATTCCAAGAATTGTTAAGGTCAAAACTTCAATGTCCATATGCTGTGGTGGTATATACAGTATGTAAAGGAGGGAGACTTATGCCACGCAGTAACAAAAACTGTTGTAAACTAAACTGATAGTGACTAAATGCAACATACTGCCTGAAATATCATTTTATTTGCAAGTATCATAGAATTCAGTGACCTTGTTGAAAGTGTTGCATTATGTTTGTTTTATATGTTGAATACATGGCTATGGGGGGCGGGGGGATTAAGTCCTCTTACAAAGTCGCACTTACATTGGTTTGCTTGTCTGTGCGTAAGAACAAGAGGTACATCAACATGAACAGTTATTGCTAGTTGCAGATGCAGGTAGCTACTGAATGTTCAGACAATTTATTTGACCAATCTGAATAAGTACAGCTAAAAATGTTATGATTATTAACCTACAATAATCGCAATCTACGATACTTGTTTTAAAGTTTCTTCACTTTGTTCTGGTTTCAGGATGGTCCCTACATCACAGCAGAAGAAGCTGTTGCCATTTACACCACCACTGTACACTGGCTGGAGAGTCGACGGTTCTCGCCCATTCCATTCCCCCCATTGTCGTACAAGCATGACACCAAGCTGTTGATCCTGGCTCTGGAAAGGCTCAAAGAGGCCTACAGGTAATAAGAAAAGGTTCACATCAGAACATGACTGTCTCAGTCTAATAGTTATTTCTGGTCAAAATTGCTTTTATCTTTTCTACTCTCCTAGTGTAAAATCCCGTCTGAATCAGAGTCAGAGGGAAGAGCTCGGCCTGATCGAACAAGCCTATGACAACCCTCATGAAGCTCTTTCCAGGATCAAACGTCACCTGCTCACCCAGAGAGCATTCAAAGAGGTCAGCACTGATGATTAAATGTCACTATTTTTGTTGGCTACAACATTGCTAAGCTTTAACGGAAAAAAGTAATTTTTGATCAAACCTAGTATTTCTCTGATCTCAAAATCGCTTTTAGTAAAACCTTTTTGAACTTGTGTTATGCATCTCATTTAATTTGTTTTCTTGGGTTTTCAGGTTGGTATCGAGTTCATGGATTTGTACAGCCACCTGGTGCCAGTGTACGATGTGGAACCCCTCGAGAAAATCACAGATGCATACCTGGATCAGTATCTGTGGTACGAAGCGGACAAGAGACGCCTGTTTCCACCATGGATCAAACCTGCTGACACGGAACCTCCTCCACTTTTGGTTTATAAGTGGTGCCAAGGTGAATCCCTGTCTAGATTACTTTGATGTAGATAGTTCACTGCTGTGTAATTTAAACGCTTTAGTAGAATAAGATTTAAAACAAGCTAATATAGTTTATTTTACTGCTTCTGTCAGGCATAAACAACTTGCAAGATGTGTGGGAGACTGCGGAGGGAGAGTGCAACGTGATGCTGGAGTCCCGCTATGAGAAGATGTACGAGAAAATTGATTTGACATTGCTGAACAGGTTACTGCGCCTCATTGTTGACCACAACATCGCAGATTACATGACGGCCAAGAACAATGTGGTCATAAACTACAAAGTAAGTTCTCCTCCACTTAGGAATGTTAAACAGGAGCACAAAATCAATTATTCCTTTAAACTGGTTGTGGACTTTGGTTGTGACTGGATGTTTTCCTTTCTTACAGGACATGAACCACACCAACTCTTATGGTATCATCAGAGGCCTGCAGTTTGCTTCGTTCATAGTACAGTACTACGGCCTGGTGATGGACCTGCTGGTCCTCGGCTTGCACCGTGCCAGTGAGATGGCTGGTTCTCCTCAGATGCCCAACGACTTTCTCAGTTTCCAAGACACCGCCACAGAGTCCGCTCACCCTATCCGACTGTACTGCCGTTACATTGACCGCATACACATTTTCTTCAGGTGAGACAGAAAAACAAAGTGCTTTTTCTGACTTTTTGGCAAATTATTAAATTCTGGTGTCTTTCTTTTTATTTTTTATGTCCTTCAGGTTCTCCGCTGATGAAGCTAGAGACCTGATTCAGCGATATTTGACGGAGCATCCGGACCCCAACAATGAAAACATAGTGGGGTACAACAACAAGAAGTGCTGGCCCCGTGATGCTCGCATGAGACTTATGAAGCATGACGTAAACCTGTGAGTTCGCATTTTGGAAATATTTTTAAACAACAGAATAATCAGAGATTAATTTAAAGTATACTGAAAAGCAGCTTTAACGTTTCCTTTGAGCTCTTAGTTGCAGGGAGATTAACTCTTTCTGCAGAGCACTTCTAGTCGATTTCTTTTCACAACATTATGTACATTTGATAGGAAATACTGTTTTGATAACTATAAATGTAACATCAAAGGAGACTGCTGTAAAATTTATCGTAAGTCTTGTTTTTTTCTCCTCCCCAGTGGACGTGCAGTGTTCTGGGACATCAAGAACCGCCTGCCCAGGTCTGTGACCACAGTGCAGTGGGAGAACAGCTTTGTGTCTGTTTACAGCAAAGACAACCCCAACCTGCTCTTCAACATGTGTGGATTCGAGTGTCGCATTCTTCCCAAGTGCCGCACCAGCTATGAGGAATTTACTCATAAGGATGGTGTCTGGAACCTGCAGAATGAGGTGAGGAACAGTAACTGATCTAAAAATCAGCTGCTGGGTTTTGGAGACAGCAGCAGTCTCATGTGTGTAAAATAAATGTCGTCAGTTTATTCTTTTAAATTGAAAAGTGTTATTTTTTATGACAGGTAACCAAAGAGAGGACTGCGCAGTGTTTCCTCCGTGTGGATGATGAGTCGATGCAGCGTTTCCACAACAGAGTGCGTCAGATCCTGATGGCTTCTGGATCCACCACTTTCACCAAGGTTAGTAGAAATCTTTGTAAAAATACTCTGGTGGTGTCCTAGCCAATCACAAAAGATTACCAATATAAATCAATTTTCTTGTTTTTACTTGTAGATTGTGAACAAGTGGAACACCGCTCTGATCGGCCTCATGACATACTTCCGCGAGGCTGTGGTCAATACTCAGGAGCTGCTGGACCTGCTGGTGAAATGTGAGAATAAAATCCAGACGCGTATCAAGATTGGCCTCAACTCCAAAATGCCGAGCCGGTTCCCTCCCGTGGTCTTCTACACTCCCAAAGAGTTGGGTGGGCTCGGTATGCTGTCCATGGGTCATGTCCTCATCCCACAATCAGACCTGCGGTGCGTTCTGCTGCATTTCTATGCCAGCTTTTCTTCTTGTATCTTAAATCACACGTGGTGTCTGAACAAACCAGTCATTCCATTTTCTGTTGCTGCTACAGGTGGTCCAAGCAGACTGACGTGGGCATCACCCACTTCAGGTCTGGAATGAGCCACGAAGAAGACCAGCTCATCCCTAACTTGTATCGGTACATCCAGCCGTGGGAGAGTGAGTTCATCGACTCTCAGAGAGTTTGGGCCGAATACGCCCTCAAAAGGCAGGAAGCTATTGGTCAGAACAGGTGCGAACAAAATTTAAAGGACATTCACAACATTCCTGTACCTGGAACTTTTCCTTAAAGTAGTTCAATTAAGTTTGAGATCTAAACAAGTGTAAAATGCATTTTTCTTTGCCAGACGTCTGACTCTGGAGGATTTGGAAGACTCCTGGGACCGAGGAATCCCCCGCATCAACACACTTTTCCAAAAAGACAGACACACTTTGGCTTATGACAAAGGTTGGAGAGTCAGAACAGATTTCAAGCAGTATCAGGTATGATGGAGATTCTCCTTTTTAGCATAAATGTATTTGCAATTTCCCATTTGTGCGTTATTTAAGTTTTAAGAATGAACAACTCGAAAGTCACTAGTGTTTCAATGCTAGCGCGGGTCATTCACTAGTTAACTTTTTTAATTTCAAGCGTGAAATCATAGAAGTGTTAAAATGACTTTAATATAGATTATTTTGATTTGAAGATTAGTTTCTTTGTTGCTATATTTGGCTGTATAAACTAGAACAAATTGTTGATGGCATTTACATTTTTGAATGCAGGTTCTGAAGCAGAATCCATTCTGGTGGACTCACCAAAGACATGATGGTAAACTGTGGAACCTGAACAACTACCGCACAGACATGATCCAGGCTCTGGGTGGTGTGGAGGGTATTCTGGAGCACACGCTCTTCAAAGGCACTTACTTCCCCACATGGGAAGGTCTTTTTTGGTGAGAGTCCTTCTCTGCTGACAGGATGGGCATTCAAAGGAACAGTACTTGAAGCTCAAAACAAAATATATTTTGTTTTAAACTTGCAAAAGTGATTAACTTTTTTGGAATCTTTATTTTTCTTAACTTTAGGGAAAAAGCCAGTGGGTTTGAGGAATCCATGAAATGGAAGAAGCTGACCAATGCTCAGAGATCTGGTCTCAACCAGATCCCCAACCGTCGCTTCACCCTTTGGTGGTCACCCACCATCAACAGAGCCAACGTTAGTGCTGCCGGCAGGAATTTTCTGTCTTTGTTTAGGCATTAAAAACGTGTACCAACTCAGAACGTGTTTTCTCTACTGACCCAGGTGTACGTGGGTTTCCAAGTACAGCTCGACTTGACAGGAATCTTCATGCACGGAAAGATCCCCACGCTGAAGATCTCCCTCATTCAGATCTTCAGGGCTCACTTGTGGCAGAAGATTCATGAGAGTATTGTCATGGATCTCTGTCAAGTATGTTTTATTTTTTCATATTTTTTTAATTTATTTGTTTTAAGCTATAGTCATATGTTTGACATCCTCCTCTTGCTGGCTTATTTTTCCTCCATTTTGCTTATCAAAGGTGTTTGATCAAGAGCTGGACGCACTAGAGATTGAGACTGTGCAGAAGGAGACCATCCACCCCAGGAAGTCTTATAAAATGAACTCATCCTGTGCGGACATCCTCCTCTTCGCATCATACAAGTGGAATGTCTCTCGGCCATCTCTGCTTGCTGACTCAAAGTATGGCTCTCTTTAAATAACTTTGTCTTAGACCAGATCTGAGAAGCATCAGTTGTGGATTTTGAAATTGTCTTTAAAAAACTCAATTCACAATCAAGTAGAGAATTGTGTCTTTGTTTTTAGACTGCTGTAAGCGTCTTTGTTTTCCCACAGAGACGTGATGGACAGCACCACCACTCAGAAATACTGGATTGACATTCAGCTGCGATGGGGGGACTATGACTCTCATGACATTGAGCGCTACGCCAGAGCCAAGTTTTTGGACTACACCACGGATAACATGAGCATCTACCCCTCTCCCACTGGCGTTCTCATTGCCATTGACCTGGCTTATAACCTCCACAGGTGTGAATTGGCTGCACAAATTCTTGTCTAGTTTCTACTCTTTTATTTGATGATGATGATTATCTATCTAGCTGTATTGCTTTTTAAAAACATTTTTATCTAGCATCCTGTTCTAGGGTAAAAAGCCCCCATTTGTTGGCTACTTATAGGCCCACTAAACATACCTCTGATGCAATGTATTCCCTAAAGAACAAATGTGATGAAGTGAGTTTTCTGGGCTGTGAAAGCTTCCAAACAAGTTATATGTAATAAAGTGAAAGTCCCATTAGCTCTCACGCACCCAGATATGTGAAATTTGTTCTCCGCACTTGATCCCGTCTGCTGGGGTAGCGGTGAGCCGCACTCGTTAACCATTTGGCGGTTTAATCCCCAATTCAACCCCTTACTGCTGAGTGTTGAGCAGGGAGGCACTGGCTCCCCATCAATAGTCTTTGGTGCGACTCTACTTTGATTAGGATTTGTCAGGTCAAACACTCTACCACAAGGTCACTGAGTGTTTAATGTTTTAACTGATCTGTATCAATCATAATGTAGTTATTTACACAAAAGGTACAGTAAAAAACAGGTAGACTACAGCTCATAAATGGTCCCTTTTTAATCAATTTCCTTGTCCAAAAAGCAGCTTTCTGAATTTGAAAGTTTTAAATTTCATTCAGGAGCTTTTTTCTTTTGTTTTCCTTTTTCCAGTAATGCAGTCTAAAGTAAATGATTTTCAACTGTGAATATCTTTTCTGTTTAGTGCTTATGGCAACTGGTTCCCTGGAAGCAAGCCGCTGATCCAGCAGGCCATGGCCAAGATCATGAAGGCCAACCCTGCTCTGTATGTGCTTAGAGAGCGCATTCGCAAAGGCCTTCAGCTGTACTCTTCTGAGCCCACTGAGCCCTACCTGTCCTCGCAGAACTACGGTGAACTTTTCTCCAACCAGATCATCTGGTTTGTGGATGACACCAACGTGTATAGAGTCACCATCCACAAGGTGGGAGTCATAAGACAAAGATTGTTTCCTTTGTGTAGATCTTCTTGTGAAGATCATTTCATTCAATTTGATTTCACATGTTGTCCATTGATCCTGACAGACCTTTGAGGGGAACTTGACCACAAAGCCCATCAATGGAGCCATTTTCATCTTCAATCCCAGGACTGGTCAGCTCTTCCTGAAGATCATTCACACATCTGTATGGGCTGGACAGAAGCGTCTGGGACAGGTGATGACAATTTAACTGTTCAATTCTTTAAAAATGTCAAATTGGCTTCTTTGCATCATTTTATAATTACAATTGTTTACTTTCTCAGTTGGCTAAATGGAAAACAGCTGAAGAAGTTGCTGCTCTGATCCGCTCCCTCCCTGTGGAGGAGCAGCCCAAGCAGATCATTGTCACCAGAAAAGGCATGCTGGATCCTCTGGAGGTGAGACTTAGATTCACAGCAGTTTCAATCCTCAAGAAATAACGCAAAGTTAAAGTAAAAAAACAAACATTTTTTTCTTTACTCGCAGGTCCACTTGCTCGACTTCCCCAACATCGTGATCAAAGGTTCTGAGCTGCAGCTGCCCTTCCAGGCCTGTCTCAAGGTGGAAAAGTTTGGAGACTTGATCTTGAAGGCAACAGAGCCTCAGATGGTGCTGTTCAACCTCTACGACGATTGGCTGAAGACCATCTCCTCCTACACAGTGAGGTTCAATCTATAGAGGCTTGATCCGGTCTATCATCAACGTGGGCTGACAAGAACTTGTCTGTTCCTGCTCTGTTTGTAGGCCTTCTCCCGACTTATCCTGATCCTCAGAGCACTCCATGTCAACAACGACCGCGCCAAAGTCATTCTGAAGCCCGACAAAACAACCATCACCGAGCCCCATCACATCTGGCCCACACTCACTGATGAAGAGTGGATCAAGGTGGAAGTGCAACTCAAAGATCTCATCTTGGCTGATTATGGGAAAAAGAACAAGTGAGTGTTATGATGAATGCTGCTCAGCCAGTGGTTTTAGTATTGATTAGACCATTCTAGGTTTTTTGTAACTCACACAAGCTGATTAAAGCCAGACTTGTAAGATCTGCTTTTGTCTCTGTGCAGTGTGAACGTAGCTTCTCTGACTCAATCTGAGATCCGTGACATCATCCTGGGTATGGAGATATCTGCTCCATCACAACAGCGCCAGCAAATCGCTGAGATTGAGAAGCAGACCAAAGAGCAGTCTCAGCTCACAGCCACACAGACTCGCACCGTCAACAAGCACGGAGATGAAATTATCACCTCCACCACCTCAAACTATGAGACCCAGACCTTTTCCTCCAAGACTGAGTGGCGAGTCAGGTATGCATCATTAAACCTGATCCTCCCGCTGTTTTGATCTGGTTTTATTCACATTTAAAACTTACATGATTACAAAATAATAATTAGAAATCACAACAAAGCAACAAATGTTTTCATATTTATCCTTTTTGTGTTTTCCGTCAGAGCCATATCTGCTGCAAACCTCCATCTCCGAACCAACCACATTTACGTGTCGTCTGACGACATCAAGGAGACTGGTTACACCTACATTTTGCCCAAAAATGTTCTCAAGAAGTTCATCTGCATCTCAGATCTTCGAGCACAGGTCTTCATTTGTTGATACAACTCAGCTTGTGTTATATCAAAAGCATTTGCTCTTATTAATGTTGACCATGCCCTGTTGTGGTTTCAGATTGCTGGCTACTTGTACGGCACCAGCCCACCAGACAACCCCCAAGTGAAAGAGATCCGATGCATCGTCATGGTGCCTCAGTGGGGAACCCATCAGACTGTCCATCTTCCCAACCAGCTGCCTGGTCATGAATACCTAAAGGTGTGACTCATCCACTGAATTATTGAGGGGGTTCCTTCTAATGTTTGAATCAGCTGGGTTTGTAAAGGACTGCATTCTTGAATAAACAGGAAATGGAACCCCTTGGCTGGATCCACACACAGCCTAACGAGTCGCCTCAGTTGTCCCCACAAGATGTGACGACCCACGCCAAGATCATGGCCGATAACCCGTCTTGGGATGGAGAAAAGACCATCATTATTACTTGCAGGTGAGTTACTGTTAATTTTTGTATTTATTTTTAGTTTTGCACAGCACTGTTATTTTTGCATACATTTATTTAAAAAAAATCCTTCTTAGAGAGAAAGTGATTTCCTTTAAGTGAAAATGTGCCCGATCTTTTTTCTTTTAATCAGAAAAGTGAAGGTTTTCTGTATTTGACTTGTTTTTCAGCTTCACACCAGGCTCCTGCACGCTTACAGCATACAAGTTAACACCCAGTGGGTACGAATGGGGTCGCCAGAACACAGACAAGGGCAACAACCCAAAAGGTTATCTGCCATCTCACTATGAACGAGTGCAGATGCTGCTCTCTGACCGATTCCTGGGGTTCTTCATGGTTCCTGGCCAAGTCTCCTGGAACTACAACTTCATGGGTCTGTAGCTTTAATCTTTATTCATGTTAATTTGAATTAATTGGTTATAGTTTATAAATGAAACGCCTCTGCTTTCTTTTATGAATCTTTTTTATCTCTTCAGTTGTTTTTACATAAAATCTCTACATATTTTAATGTTAGTTATTAAGGCTAAACACTGCATGTCGATGAAGCCGTGAAGAAACTTAAAGCTCCATATTGTTTTACAGGTGTGCGCCACGACCCAAACATGAAGTACGACCTGCAGCTGGCTAACCCCAAAGAGTTCTACCACGAAGTCCATCGGCCGTCACACTTCTTAAACTTTGCGTCGCTGCAGGAGGGTGAGATCTACAACGCTGACCGGGAGGACATGTACGCTTAAGAGTCGCCACCCTGTTGCCGACTTTTTTTTTTTTTTTCAACGATTCAGTCTGCCGTTTTCCTGTCAAATATATTTCACCAATGTTTGGGTAAGTTTTATGGAAAGCTGTTGGGACCTTTTAAGATTCATTTCATTTTAGTTGGTTTTTTTCTATAACAATTAGCTTACTGCTTTGTCCATCCTTACAATAAGAATTTTTTTTATTTCTGTATTTTGTCGTAGTTTCTTGAGTTTCAGCTTGAATACATTTATTTTGAAAGCTCAGTCATACCTTTGAGATAAATTTAGAGAACCTCACATCCTCTTCCCCTTTTTTGGAAATAAAATTGAAAGTTGCATTTACATGTGGGTAAAGCTCTGCTTGTGTTCTCTTGTACATCCTGTGACATTGTGAACCTGGTTTAAAATAAAGATTTTCATTTTTATAAACTCTTTAAACATTGTGATGTTTTGTTTTTTGGGTGGAAGTGCACTTGTGTTGTGAAGAGTTAGCTTCTCTCTGGGAAACGTCCCGCTTCCTCTTTGGAGAGGCTGATAGTAATTGAAGCTGACTTGGGTTTAGTTTCAAAATCACATTTAGTGTTTTACAAAGCTACTATCTGATGTTCTGCTGGTAGAAATGACTAGTAAAAGTGTTTTTCAGTGGTCTTAATTGACTGCCATTTATGCTCAAGATTAAAAAAATTGTCGTTTTCTTGAACAAAATTTCTGCAAGGTGACAGGAGTTCATCAGAAACTTGCCACTGACACTGAACTGTTGCTGTGGAACATCGACTGCACGTGGAGAACTGGAATGAGTGACCCTTTTCTCCTTGCATTCCACAAAGGAAGTACCTGCTGACTCCAAGAAGCCAGAATCCTATAGACTTCTATAGAGAAATAAATTGCTATTACTCATTCTACTTGTCAGAATGACGATTCTTGCTTTGATGCCCTTTTCTTAACACCTTTTTGCTAATCCTAAACTTTTTTTCATATTTTGTCTTGACTGCAAATCAGATGCCTCAATAAAAGCACGTGGTGCTCGTTGGCGTTGTCCCCCACCTCAAATGTTTGACAGATTCTCTCAAGCCCGCTTTCAGTGGAAGGGGTGTAGACTTTGAAGAAGCTCTGTCATGATTGGCGACAGTAGTTGCTATATAAATGTCGACTCAGACTAATCATTGTCGTCTGGCTCCATCATGGCGACGTCCTTATTGTGAAAAATTGCAACTTAGTTGACATCACTTCGCTGGAACCGGATGTAAGGCATTTTCTATGGATGACGTTTCACTTGCTCTGTCCAGTTCTCTATATATAGTCAAAGGCGTGGAAGTAAGCCTCCACTAATATCCCATTATCCCTTTATTTACATTTTTTTCTCGCTAGCTAGCCCCGTACAACCCCAAGCTAACATTGCCTGTGCAACAGAAACTGCTATGCAGCCGTACAGTTTTGAGCAAGATATAAACTCAGTCAAGGAAAATTAAGATTCTACATGTATCTGTCTGCAAATGGATGCATCAAAGTGTAGCAGAGCATGGAGACTTCGTCCCGCCCATTTCTCAGTTTTACGTCACAACTGAAAGCTTTTTTAAAAGGCTTTTTTTTTTTTTTTTGGTCGGCTCCTAATTCATTATTATTTGAATAAAGAAATACTCAGAAACGCAGTTTTAATCTTAAATAATGTTATATATCATGAAAAACACAAATTTACTATTTCCACTGGAGCGTGTCTGCATTTGAAACGACAGTCCTCTCTGGGAGCATCGCGGAGCTTTCAGGCCGCATTGGCCAGGAGCGGAGGAGGGTCTCGCTCCTGTGAAGTGCAATACGACCGGCTAAGTGTTTCCACCGGAGAAGGTAGAAGTTCAGACATGTCATGCGCGGTAGGTCGGGCACCAATAACCCTCGCTAGTCTTATTTTCATTTTCCGTTGCAGCACAGAAGCGGTTGTCGCTTTCAACAGCACCCGGGGACGGAGGCGAGCAGCGCGGCTCAGACATGGAGTCGTGCCCGGAGACCAGAGACGCGAGCTGCTTCAGCAAGACCGTCGCCCTGCTGACCGTCAACGATGTCTACGAAATAGCTAAAGTCATCGGGAGCGAGGTGGAGAAGCTCATCGATGGATACGGAAAAGAGAGCGTCGAGGGCTTGGTGTCAAAAATAGTGAAAGTGCTCGAGCTGCTGGAGAGCTTCGCTTCCAGGAACCACGCTCACATTCAGCGGGAAGAAGAGCTGCTGAAGACCCTCCAACGCATTCAGAACCAGCAGCAGAAGAAAAGGAAAGACGGCGACGAGAGCCTCGATAAGAAAGAAATACACGTAAGGTGTTGTTTACGCTGTTAGTTTAGTCCAAAAACTATACTTCACCCGTTAAAACCACGTATTAGCTTTAAGCTACAACGTTGACGGACAGCTAGTTAGTAAACACAGTCAGAAGTAGATTTTTAATCAGTTATAAAGTTGGTCATATTTTAAAAAACGAAACATGTTTTTGAAACTATTATGCTAACACACGTATTTGTGTAGACATATTTTTCTACTATGCCTTAGTTAAGTGATGGAATTAATTGATATCAATCCGACAACTAATGGAGTTGTTCAGGGCCGCTGCTGGCTTTTCTGGGGACTCTTAAAAATCGCAGGGGCCCCTGTAACCAACAATGGGAACAAGGCTTCAAAGATTAAAAAACAACCGTGGCTTTAAGAAGTTTTATTATAACATACTTCCAACCTTTACTTTTACATCATTAAGAGTTTTTTTTTTTAATCTTTAACAATTAGGGGAAAAAAAATCAAGAACAAAACACCCAATTAAGAGTGTTCTAATTTAACACATTAAAACAGTAGAAGCACTTTTCTGAGCAATCTAAAAATTTTGACCACAAACTACTTATTAATACCATAATATATATATGCTGACATACCACAGTTTACCATTTCAGCTCTCGGTGTACCCCATTAATGTATTATAACAAACACCTCATCTGGTTTTATCCTTTATGTAATAGATACCAGCTGTAGCGCTGTGGCTTTGTTTTGGGTTTGTTCAGTTAAGAACTACTAAGTCGTACATTGACAATGTCACAGCAGTGATGCGATTAGTGCTGTGTTTAGGGGAGGACATTAAGACCTGCACTGAATTAGAGCATGTAAGATGGGTTTTTAGCTGAGCTCAATTAAAACGCTCTTACAAGTAAACAGCTGGGCCCTTGTTTTTTACATTTGAGAACACAATAGTTATAAATTAAACATGACATTAATGCATAGTAAATAATAAGCCCATAATTGCTCTGTAATTAATTAATCACAATTAATATGCTAATTTGACACCCCAACTTATAACAGTGGCAGAGTTAGGACATTTTAAATTGGGGGGAGAAGACTTTGGAAAGATGGCAAGTGTATGGAAGGCCATTACAAATTAAAGTATCATTCATTCATTTTCTGAACCGCTTTATCCCTTTCGGGGTCACGGGGCTGCCGGAGCCTAACCGGCCACTCATGGGCGAAGGCAGGGGACGCCCCTGGATAGGTCGCCAGTCTGTCCCAGGGGATGAAAGTATCAAAAATATGTATTTCAAACAGTTTTATCATTGTTATTGGTATAATCTCTCAGATATATTATCTAAGGTGCTATTTCTAATTCTGACTCCAGAATTGAGAGGGGCAACGTTTTTTGCTTGTCCTCCCTTGTTTCCCTATATCTCTGCCCCTGACACGTAACAAAAAAACCTGGCTTTGTAATAACGCACACAATTAAAGTAAAATTTATATTAAATGTACACATCTTTGTCTTCTCAAAATAACATTAACCATTCTACTAAAAGACAACCCACATCTTTCAAAAGGTGGTATAAAATACTAGACAAATAAAACAAAGTAAAAAAAAATGGCTAGAGTGTTTACAAAAATCATTTTAAAAGTTGAATCTCTAGGGATTTGTGGTTGTTCTTGGAACTCAGAGCATTTTTCCTTCTCTGTCTTTGTGGCAGCTACTGCCATCCAGACAGCCACTAAAAGATTTGGCTGCTGGAGGCTGGGTATCGTGCTATTTTAGAAGGGACGTTCACGCCTGTCATTTCATTTTAGCTTTATCATAATGGGATTCAGCAGGTAGCTTTAAAAAAAAAAGGTCTCCACAGTGGACTCTGGTTTGAGCAAAGTGGCCTAATGTTCAGCAAGTTTGCA
This sequence comes from Oryzias celebensis, assembly GCA_014656515.1. Lineage (NCBI taxonomy): Eukaryota > Metazoa > Chordata > Actinopteri > Beloniformes > Adrianichthyidae > Oryzias > Oryzias celebensis. The sequence continues at coordinate 63,856,830 of BNCR01000012.1, read as the reverse complement.
TTTTACAACATCCAAATTAGGTTCAGTTGTACTCAAGGTGTAATAAAACTGTGATAAAGAGCATGATACAACAGACTTTGAAAATGGAGAATGTTTTGCGTTTGGGATGGTATCTCATTTTGTCCGTTATAACTCCATTTTGTTGTCCAGCTAAATTTTGTGTTTACCAAGTCAAAGCAAAATGATGTTTATGTTAGGTTTGCATGGTAAAGATCTGTTGTGGTCATACTATGCACATGTAGCAATGGTAATTAAAGGATAAAAAAACAGCTGGTGATTTTTTCTGTTCTATTACATGATTAACATCAATGGGAGTGGTTTGGCAAATCTGATTATTTTTATTACTGCACTTGAAAAATCAAACATGTATGCTACATTTAAAATGTGAGAGACATACTGTATGCTAGACATTTAGATGAGTCACACACTGAGTTCTGAGTAGTTTTGTTTGTAAAAGTGGGTCTGAGTTGTTTGTTTGGATCACTTTTTCAAAATGAGGGACTTTGAGTTCATACAGTTTCATGATTTGTTGTCCGTATTCAGTTACTTTTACACTACTATCTGCATTCTATTCAATAGTAATGTGTGTTAAAAACAAGACATCATTTCTAGAGTCATCCAGTGTCTCTAAGGATTTGAAAATTATGATGCTGAAACATCTGTTCCAACTTAGCAACAAAATAGCATAAACACTGTAACCGCCTAGATTTCTCAATGTTTTTGAGCTGTTCTCCAGTAAACAGCTCTGATGTAACTCTGATGTTTCCATTGTTGCTTTGCAGGAGTTGCGGGAGAAGGAGCTGCAGTGGAGGAAGAGGTGTGAAGAACTGCAGGTCCAGGTGCAGCAGCTCCAGGATGAAAAGGAGGATCTACAAAGCAGACTGAAAGGCAATCATGCACAGGAAGGTACATTATTCCCTGAAATCTTTACCTGAAAACAATTTGGAGGGGATTCTTGTCATTTGTTTGTGTTACTTAACTTATTTTTTTCCTTTTTTAATTTGATAAACTTCTGCTCACTATGGGTAATAGGCGAATACATGTTTATGTGCTTAGATCCTACCCAAAAGTAGTTGTTTCTTGAAGGTTTTATGAAATACTAGGGGACTCATACAGGTGTTATTCTTTCTAACATGAAAAACTCAAAAACTACGACATCTAAGCTTAGGTGATATTTGAGTTGCACATTTTATACTTATTAATTTTTTTAAGATTCTTGACAGAAAGGATTCATTGTGGATTATTCTCCATCATCTCCTCAAGTTTTTCAATATCATGCAGTGTTCTGATCTTAATTCTTTCTTTTTTCATATCATATAAAACCTTCTTCATAGAGTCAGCCAGTAATCTCATATTCTGATTGTGAAAACAGATAAAACAGTGAAGAGCCTGGAAATAACTCTTTATTAGCACCATAAAGGTCACATTAAGGTAACAGCAAAGACCTCCACATTTGGCTGTAAGATGTGAACGAGTTTGAGCTCCAACATGGCGGTACTGTATTGTCCGCTCTGTCCCCTGCTTGTTTACAGTCCAAATTCTCATCATGAAGAGCTATGAGAGGAAGAGTTTCCCGGTTCTACACAGGTGGCTGGGCCTTAGAAGCATTGCACTCTTTGGGTACAAAACCCAACTCCTGTCTCTGTTTTGTCTTTGTTCTGCTCTACAAAGGCTTTGCTAACACCAAGGTCTCCTCAGCAGGTGTTGAGGTTAGAACAGGATGGGAGTGGCGCTCCCCGGATGTTACTCTTCCACAAAATGGGATCTTTAGAACAAATTCTTAGCTGCTGCACAGAAGTCTTGGAAATTCTTATTCTTCAATAGTGTTATGATCAAGTTCTGGAGGTAAAAAACAGATACTTAAGATACAGATACAGATGCTACTTAAGCTAACTGGAAAGACTGGATGGAGGAACCTCAAGTAAGGAAGTACAATGAGCACATTGCACAAGCACATTGAAGTGGGCTGGAGGGGCTTTTTAGGCCAGTACCTGTAGCCGGTCCTTGGACTCCTAAGGATCTGCAGACTGTACAGATGAAGAGCCAGGAAAACATAGTGTAGGTGGCTAAAAAGGGTCGACGCTGACTCTAGTTGAGGAAGGTTGTATGTGGGGTATAGTGCACTACGGGGGCACAAGTCAGGGGTCTAGTTGTCCCTGGCTGGGTCACCCAGGGGAAGGTGTCTGATGTAAAATTCCAGTCACCCCGTGACCCGTGATGTGTCCAGGTTGCACCACAAGCTAAATCTTAGTGCTGACCATCTGTCGCGTATTTCATTTTATCAGTATAAAGAAATCAAGGGAACTGGCTGTTACAGGAGTTCTCATTTCAATGCAACCTCAAAATGCTAATGATGCACTCAAACAGAGAAGTGAAACAGAAATGAGTTCATGTGTGGGGTTAAATTCCAACCCATAAACTCCAGCCAGACGATACAGTGAAAATGCTGACACTGTATGACCGCAAGTCTTGTATTTCATTTTATTCCAAGGTGATGTTTTGTTCTGACTATTATCTGTGTTGGTTTGGTGATGTTTGCTCAGCTTGAAGCAGCCAGTTCAGCTTCAGTTCATTCATCACACATTACAAAAGAAATAAAAGCCATGGTATTTGAGAAATGTTGGTTAAGCATCTTTCTGATACCCTAAATAATCCAGTGAGAATTGTCTCTTCGGCCTCTTTAAAATATATTTTTTCCTCTTTCCTGGATATTATCCTAATTCCCTTTTGAGATAGTGGCACCAGCTTTCTGTCATTTGGGTCTAAATTTTATCTTGATTTACTGTGAATAAAGTTCTTTTTTAAGCACTGAAACAAATATAAATTATATAATTGTGTGAAATATCAATAAAAAAAATAGCTGCAAACAGAAGAAATAATCATTTGTTGTGATTTGAGCAAAACATTATTTTGTGTAGCAGTTCTTTTTATGTTAAACATAGATCTGCGTGATCCTCCTTTCAGAGGGTGGGATTTAGTTTGTCATATGGCCCCAAATTAGTGACAATGCTGAGCTGAAGACATGTAGAGTCTTTTGGGGTGTTTTTCTGTGTGTTTGTGTGTGCACGTGTGTGTTTGTCAGATTGTGTTTTTGTGTAATTACATGTGCGTGTGTTTGTCAGATCGTGTCCAGCGGCAGGAGAGGGAGGTGATGTTAAAACTCAAACAAGTGGTGGACAAGCAGAGAGACGAGCTGAGGGCCAAAGTCCAGGAGAACGCCACCGTCTCTAAAGAGGTGGAAGCGGTAAGGCACAAATACACTTTTTTGTCCAAAACTTCTAATCTGCTCACCAAGATCTCTTGGAGGCGGGCGTGTTTACCCTCAGGGGAAGTGGGCAGATTTCAGATGAGTTGGGGCACTAACTGCAGATACTCCCTTCTGCTCAGCAAAGATTGTTCGCCGGTGTCTGCATATGTGTCAAGGCATGTCTGTCACATGATTTAAGGAGCACCCACGCCTGGGTGTGCTTGTTAATGCTTAGCTTTTTGCTCCCATTTCTCCAGCCCATTCTTAGTACCCTTTGTTTTGACAGTGTACGCTTTAGTTCTGTACGTGCCTAAAGTGCATTTGCCATTCCTCAGTTATCACATTGATTTTATTAGTGTTTCCAGCATGTAACACTGATGGAGTCCCCCTGTACCTGAGCGGAGAGTCAGTAACTCATCTGTGTTTTTGGTGCAGCTTCAAGAACAGCTGGAGCGCTTCATGAAAATGAATGGAGAGCTCCGACACAAGCAAAACGTGCTGCAGGCGCAGCTGACGAGTACAGTGGAGCGGAAGGCCGACATGGAGGCTGACTTGAAGGAGAAACACAAAGTGATAGAGAAACTCCAGGCACAGCTGAATAACACAAACAGCATCACATCTGTAAGCACAAATCAAACACGCATCCTTTTTTTTGTTTTATCACGCCAAAGTTTAGAGCTTATATTCTTGTGTTCAAATTTAGATTAGGATGCTGATTTTTTAAGACTTGATCATGTCAGCTGTGTTACAAAATATAATAGAATTACAATTAATTAGTATTAGTCAAATAGCAATTTGATTTCATTGTCTCAAAACATTAAGACAAATCTCCACTAAACACAATTCTTGTGCTGCCAGTTAAATTATTACAAAAAATAAAATTTGCAGATGACACTGCTCTTTCTTTAGGGTAAAATAAGTTAAGAATATAAATTAAAGAATTCATGAATTTGTCCCTTTTGAAACACTTGGTCACAAAAAATCCCCTTTTTTTCCTCATCCTGATGGTCAGTTTAAAATGGAGTCTGAAGTTTTGATCACGTCGTCTTCATGCTAAGTGGATATAGCTTCTGTAGTCTGATTAGATATTTGCCAAGCTAACAGGCATTCCAAAAATAGGTTTAGAACTGTGTTTTAACACAAATGAAGTCTCTGTCAGTCTTTTTTAGTAAGATAATGCAGAGTCCCACTTTACATCACTTGCATTAAATTTGCACAGTGAAATAATCTGGATATTGAGCTGCCCTGTGTGAACACATGCATCACTTAAAGTCCAACTCCAAACTATATTTTTTTCTATTGTAAAATTGTTCTTAGCATTTTTTAAATTAAAGTTTATGTTGTTTTTAAAGACATATTTTCTGCAGAGCTGCAGGAGTTCATTAGAGTTCATTCTTTGAGTTGCAGGCGGGACTGTTGCAGCAGAAGTTAGCCTTGGCTATCATTTTACTGTTGTCATCAGAGAGAGATAGTAAAATTCTGTGCTGGAGGACAGTACAACAACCTTCAAAATTACCACAAAGGTGCCAGAAACAGAGACATTTTTCAGAAAATTAAAATTGAGCCTCAAACCTGTGGTGTGAACAGACTGTTGGGTTTTTTGGTTTTGTCGAGCATTTAAAGTTAGAGCTCATACCATTACCATGAGTAGGTCCTGTCTTATTCTGAACAGCCTTTACTGAAGTGTTGGATTTTTGGTTGAAAATCATAATGATCTATTCTACTTTTAGTCCAGTCCAAGTCAAACTCCTCAAGAGTCATCCAGAAATTCAAGGGGTGAGAACAAAGACTCGGAGCAGCCGTGTTTCACCAAGAAAGAGGTGCGGGACATCATTTTTGAGAAGAATGAGTTGAAAACCAACCTCTTTTTGGTGCAAGAAGAGCTTAACTACTATCAGAGGTGGGTTTTGTGTTCAGTACTTTTCTATCCTGTGATTTTTGTGCTATTTTAGATTTCATATTTTATTGTTTGAGCTGTTTAACTGAATAAAGATTGTGTGTTGCCCAAAATTCATAGGGAAATACTGAACGAGGAGAGGTGTCCAGGCTTCATTTTGGAAGCGGTTCGCTCCACCATAAAAAAAAGAAGGAGGCTGATCAAGGCTAAGATGCTGGGGATTCCTGTGAGCTCGTGCAGCAGGTGCCGCATTCGTCTTGTCTTCACAAGAAATTCTGCGTGTTAAAATGGGATTCAGGAGGTGATGAGTGCATGCTTGTTTCTCTGCAGTGACGAGGAAGACAAGAGCTCCTTGTCTGACCAGACAGAAGTGGATGGCCCGGCAGAAATGAGCGACAGACCAGCTGAATCACGCATTAAGAACTTGTGAGTTCACCTTCACTGCTGCATTTCTCTGCTCAGAAGGGAAACATTCATCCCTGTTTTCAAAAAGCCAAAAATATAAAAGTTTTGTCTGATTTATATTTTGATTTCACATTATCAGAATAATATTACCAATATGTGCCTAAATGCAAAAAGAATCCATCTTAGAAATAAAATCTTAAAGCAACAGTTTAGCTTCATTACACCTCTTAGTTAAACCAGTTAAACCAGAAAAGGCAGCCTGAACTAAAGCAGAAACAAAGCAGCATCAGTCTCGCTCTACTAGTTCCATCACTCAGCTGCCGCCTGTCAATCCTCATCTAAATTTAGCTATAATCTCTGACTGCACATCTGACCTCTGGGCTGTCTCTTTCACTTTGTCGGCTGCAGCTTTGGCTTTCTAACGCTGTCCGGCAGTAGCAGCAAGAGTCCCACCCACATGAGCAAGTCTGCCTCCAGCTGGGAGATCATTGGAGACTCAGAGGGCGATGAGGAGCAGCAGCAATCATCTTGAACAGCCAATGAGGCTGTTTAGCCTTCTCAACTCAACCCCCAAACATGTGAGAACATCTGAGGCTGAAGACGTGGCTAAAGCATGCATAAGACAGGAGTGAAAACAGGGAACATGAAATACATGAAAACCCCTTAGCTGTTTCACTTTTGAAAATCATTAAGTACTTATTAGTTTCACTTGATTAAAAAGAGAAGCACTGTTCACGGTACATTTTATTTCAGTAAGAGGGAAACTTTATTAGATTCTTCTTTTAGTTTGTTTTCAAGTATTAAAACCATCTATATTTTTCTATGATAAAAAAAAATGTATTTGTTTGGTTCTTAGAAATAAACTTTTATGCAAATAAAATAGGCAAATTTATATATATTTATAAACATCCTTCAAATCATTTATGCAAAATCCAAAGATGCTAAAAGTTTTGTCAGTGTTTTTAAATGAAACTTTGTTTTTTTTGCTATGATGAATATAAATCAGAACATTTTATTTTTTTAAATGAGTTGTTTCATCTTCAGAAAAAATACAATAGTTTGTAGTGTTTTCACTTCTATAAAAGGATAAAAGTGTAAGTATAGAATATAACTGACAAAAATTTCTGATATTGAAATAAAAGATGAAACGTTTCAACAGGCTTAACATTTTAAAATATATTTAGATTGTAACTGGTTTGCTCTGAGAGTTTTATTGTGATGTACAAAAAAAATTTCAAAGAGAAACCTAAGACATAAATGCAACAATAAGTTTAATAAAATACATCTCATCCTAAATCTAAACGAACATTTAATTATTAAATAGTTGTAAAACTCAAGTGTTTTTCTCTTTATGGGCATATTTTCCATTTTTGTCCCCAGTTTTCAATCTGAGTCAGTGTCGATGAAAGCAGCTTCATGGACGGTTTGATAAAAGCTGGACAAATTAAATCTCAAAATATCAAAAAATTCAATCATTGAACGCCGTTGTTCATCTATTGGTATTACTGGCAAAGAAAACTGTTTTACTCAACTGCTCACAGTCCTGTAGAGTAAACTTAATAAATTATTACATGCTGAACATTTCAGGAGCACAGAAAGTTTATTTCAGGACCCACTCATATCATCTGCTGATCTCCTGTAAAAGTATTTCCAGTAGTCTTTTAATTATGATTATGTCGTTTTTAGGCAAAATCTCAAAACCTGTGTCGTTTTCTATGACATAGTTTCTGCAGAAAAAGCAGGAGTGTATTAGAAACTTGACTAAGTTTTGGGCAGGAGTGTTGGCGTTGAAGTAAGCCGCTGGTGATATCCCATCATCCCTTTTTTACACTCTCTCCCACTATCTTAAAGCCCCTTACAAACCCAAAATAATGAGCACTATCACAGCTATATGTGCTCCATCATGAGAAAAATGCTGCAAGAGCACGTAAAAAAACTCCCAAAACACCATTTTAAATGGAGTAGATCTTTAAAAATGTCATGTAAACTTTTTTAACTTTTTGTGCTCTTGAAGTTTTAAGTTAAATGGATCCCTCCATTATAGAGGTAATTTTTATTTTGAATGATGGTTTAGTTTTTTGTTTTTTTCTTTAAGCACAAACATTTCTCTTTTACATGAAGTTTTTGTGAGGGAAAACATTGACTTCAAACAGGATGTTCCACCTTTGTTCCACAAGAGGGCACTTTTCTGTTTTCATCTCAACTCAGGATATTTTGTTTCAAACACCCAGGTCTCTTTTGGGGAATTTTACATCTTTGTGTCTTTTTTATGATCACAAGCACTTTTAAATAAAATTTCCTGCAGCTGTGCAAGGTATGCCTTAAATTTTAATCTTAAGTATTGTAAAAAAAAAAAAAAGCCAAATCATTCCATGTTATACTTGTTTGCCAAACTGGCTATTCTCTGCTCCACCAGCTTTAACCTTGTGAGAAGAAACCACTTTTCTTTACTCCTCATGGAATTGTCAAATCATAGCACTTCTCCAGCAGGCCAGTAGTTTAAGTTATTGTCAACTGAACTAACTTTACACCAGGCAGTCTTCTTAACTGTGTTTCCTGTGCATTTTATCAATGTCTCCAAGGACACATATTCCAGCTAAATGAAAAGAATGTCATGCAAACAGTTCTGATGCAGATTTTCTGTCATTTTGAGGTTTTAATAAACACTGAAACGAAAGAGCGTTGTTTGTGTTATCCTTATTTAAAGGAAAGGGAGCACACGTCAAAAGCATTTTGAAAAAACGCAATCATGTTCCTTTTTGTTTTTGCCTTTCTCTGTTTGTAAAAGCTGGTGAAAGATGTCTCCATCATTTCCCATATGACTTTCAGTTGCAAATTCAAGAAAGAGGTGGTGTGTTTGCACCACCTGTGTGTGTGTGAGAGAGACTGTTTTATGTTAGTGTGTGTGTGTCCATCTTTAAAAAGCTTTGTGTCTGGCTGAATAGAAGGAAGTGGCTCTGACTTCCCCAGGAAATGAGAGAGGAAACCCGAAGTTTTGACCTCTCTGGGTGCACCGGAGCCACAAGACGACTCACCGGACAGAAAGAGGGAGGGAAGGGTGGAGGGTGGACAAAGCAGAGATACTGCTTCTCGTTGTGCCTCATTCAGAAACTGGACGAAGTTAAGGCAAAAAGTGAATTTATACCCCCGAGACTAAGACTTGGTTTTGGGGGCAAGGCTTTTCTAGAAGATGACCTTGATCAGAAATCTGGCGGCTCTGCTCTTCTGCTGCATGTCCTCAGCACTCATGTTGGATCCTGGTGGGAAGAATGTCTGCAAGGATGTCAGGTTTGTGTTATTTCTACCAAAACTCCCACTTGTCAGGTCTTTATTGTTCTGTGTTGAGAACAGTAGTTGCCAGCAAGGATTCCTCTAAACCTCCATAGAGGAAACTGCATCGAAGCTTACAGCAAAGTTTTTCCACATGCTTGCTTCAAAAGGAAAATCAGGATTTACATTTTTTTGTTGCTAATTTTAGAGCTATACAATTTTTTAAAGCAGGGTTATTAAAAATGAAAAGAAATAAAATAACATTTAATGAAAAACCATATCAATCACAACTCAAACCTGGTGTTTGTTTCATATTCTTATTAAGTTTCCTTTTGTTCTATCACCAATTTCTTAAATATTATTATGTCAAACTCTTTAAGGGCCCCTTCCACACTTGTATGTTGCACTGGATGGCGTCAAGAGGGAAAAGAGTGCACTACACGTGAGCTCAAGCACACATATTTTTCAATATCCAACCTTGGGAATTTTTCTGTTTTTTCTGACTTAATTGTTACTGTTTGTGCAGCCATCTGTGAGGGTGAGCAGGCATGTCTGAAGAATGAGATCTGTTTATTTCCTGGAGTTTGTCGTTGTCCAGCTGGCTTCTACGGAGCTCACTGCAAAACACGTAAGTTGCAACAAAAAGCAGCTGTTAAACTACTGCAAATAATCTTCTTTACTTTGGAAGTGATTGAAAAACTCACCAGAAAAACGAGACTGGTCAATCTTACATCTAGAGGTCCTGAATTTAAAGACCCATGCAGATGATTATGGTGTTTTGACATGTTCTTGTGGAAGGAAATTAAGCCTAAAATTACACTTTTCAAATCATTTTGAATAAGGAGCAGATTAAAAAATGATGCTCTAAAAGCGTCATTACAGAAAATTCTACTGTCGGCAAGCCACAAGCTCCATTCTTGTAGAAAAGTAGATCCATGTACGTCTTTCTCCCCGTCCAAGCTGGCATCTGGTTCCAAACTGTAGGGCTGGATTGCTCCGAGATTTCTCACCATTTTTGTTGCACTGCTAATGTTAGCTTAGACGGGCTGTAAGTTAGAGGGAGAGAGTGTAAAAAGATGGATGTTGGTAAGTGGGGGCAGGCTTGCTCTGCGCCATCAGTCCCAGTCACACAACTTAGAGGCGAATTTCTAATGAACAACTGCCGCTCTGCAGAAACTATGTCCTAGAAAACAACATTTTTTTTTTACATTTTGGCTAAAAAGAGCATAATAATTATTAAAAGACCACTGGGAATACTTTAAAAATAGATAAAAAAATGGTTGGAGTGGGCCTTTAAGATGTCCAGAGTCAAATTATAAATTTGTCGTTTGTGTTTGCCCCACCAGGCTGTCCCGGTGAGTTCTGGTCTTCAGACTGTCGTCAGGTGTGTCAGTGCTTCCCACACGGCCGCTGTCATCCCGACACTGGCGAGTGCACTTGCAATCCATCCCGCTGGGGAACGCTCTGCCAGAATACCTGTAAGTGCACTCGGAATGGTTACTGCCACCCCGTAGATGGGAATTGCACCTGCGATGCAGGCTGGTGGACCTCCACCTGCTTCAAACCATGCCAGTGTATCTCTGAGGGATCTGTAGGCCCCAGCTGTGATCAGCTCACAGGCCAGTGTAACTGCCGCAGTGGATACTGGGGGATGAAATGTCCCTTCCGGTGCAACTGCAACCAGTCTCCATGTGATCAGTGGACTGGTGAGTGTAAGTGTGAAGCAGGGTCGTGGGGACCCAGCTGTGACAGGAAGTGTAACTGTGACCTCACACACAGCAGCTGTGACCCCTCCACTGGTCAGTGCCTGTGCCACTCCGGGTACCAGGGCCTGTCATGCAATCAGCCCTGTGGACCTGGGAGGTATGGCAGTGGGTGTAAAATGAGGTAAGGTGTGGTGACAGGTGAACGGTGTGTTCTGGAATCTTTTGACTCAACATTTCAATCTCCTGCCATCAGCTGTGGGAACTGTCAGGACAAAAAGCCGTGCTCTGACACAGACGGCACATGTGTTGCCTGTGAGCCTGGCTGGAATGGTACGCGGTGTGACCGCCCCTGCCCTCCTGGTTTCCATGGCTTTGGCTGCAAAGAAAGGTGTCCCCGATGCAGGAATAATGAACCCTGTGATAAAAGAACTGGGAGTTGTGGGAGGTGTGACCCTGGATGGACTGGACCCAGGTGTGTATGCAAATCTAAGGTAAAGACAGAGAAGAACTCTGGGCATCTGTTCTTCTTTAATCTATCAAAGATCTCCTTCTCAATCCTTGTCCAGGTGTGAGCGAATCTGCCCAGACATGACGTATGGAGACTCCTGCAGTTTCCTGTGTAGGCTTTGTGTCCATGGCAACTGCCATCATGTGACAGGAAGATGTGTCTGTCAACCTGGCTTTCAGGGGGAGAGGTGAGCTGCTGGGAGATGTTCATCAGTGCTTTTACAAGGATTCTAGTCCAATTTGACTTTTGTTTTCGTCATTCGAATGTCAAAATGACAAACTCATCATACTTATGCAAAAGTTTATAGTGAGGGGTAGGGAATCAATTTGGATTTGTCTAACCCTTGAACATCTGTGCCACTTGCCATTTTACTCTGCGACACTTACAAAAAAAAGGCAATATACTGAAAAAGATATAAATTACGAAATTTATTTTAATAAATAAGCAGTTTCTTCATTTATATTAAAATACATTGCAGTATTTGAATGGACAACCTATTTATTTTTATTAGGTTATATGTATTTAAAATCCATTGGTGTGCAAATATATTTTATTTCAGAATTGCTTGTGTCTTTGTTGAAATCTTTGTTTTTCTTCCATCATTTGTTTGCAAACCTACAATTCTTGTAACAAAGAGATGGCTGGACCACATATATGTGGCTATCTACATCACTATCTATCTATTTATCTATCTATCTATCTATCTATCTATCTGTCTGTCTGTCTGTCTGTCTGTCTGTCTGTCTGTCTGTCTGTCTGTCTGTCTGTCTGTCTGCCTGTCTGTCTGTCTGTCTGTCTGTCTATATAAATAAATATATCTTTGAATCATAGTTATAGCAATGTCTTAGTAACATATGTAACATCATATAAGTATTACTGTTTTATGTTCGAATGATCTATAATGATATGTTTAATGCCTCTTTCAATATATGACTTACATTGTATGATATTGTGGGATATAATATTATATATTACATAGTATAACAATCAATACATTGTAGGACATTTCAGTATAAATCAAAATCTATTGCATAGTACATTTCAGTATATAAGTCAATATACTGCAGGACATTTCTGTCTTAATCACAATATATTACATAATAAATTACCATATAAGAAAACAGCAATAACTGTAGTATTATAAAATACAGAAAAATAAATTACTTCCATAAATAGAATATATTGTCAATACATTGTTGCTCAACATATTGAGAAATATATTATTGAATATGTATTCAGTAATTTATTACTATATTATTATTTTATATAAATACATACTATATAATTGTTGATAGATAATATAACTATATTGTTATATTATTACATTATATTGATTAATATATTATTATTAACAATTAGAAAATCCTCATAGATACTTGTCCTTATGCTGTGAGCTTTCTCGCCTCATAGTGTTAAGGCCACGGTTCGAATCCCAGCTGGGACCTTTTTCTGTGTGGACTCACGTTCTCCTTGTGCATCTGTGATTTTTCTCTGTGCGTGTGGATGAGAATGTGTTTAGATGTGGGTCTGTGATGAACTGGGATAAACTCCAGTGACCCCCCGTGACCCTGAAAGGTATCAAGTGGGTTTTAGCTGAGTGTTAACGTTGTCAATCGTTTTCCTTTCCAGCTGTAACAGTAGCTGCAGTGCCTCAAAGTTTGGACTTAACTGTTCCTCAGTTTGTGAATGTGGGGAGGGAGTCCACTGCCATCCCATCACTGGTGCCTGCCCCAACAGTAGGTCTAATCATCCATTTATTCTTCCACCTGCATGCACTGATTTGTGCACCCATGAGTTTAAAGGACTTTTCTTTTTCTCTGGTTGTTCAGGTGGTCAAAGTGCTGTCCTGGCAGGTGTCCTTGTTCCTTTGTTCCTGCTGCTTCTTGCTGTTCTCTGCTGCTGTTTGTTTTGTGGAGGGGGTCCTGCTGTGGGCAAAGAAAGGTCTGTTTTCACCTGATCTTTTTTTGCATCTTTACAGCTAAAGTGATAGAACGATGAAAACGCTGTGGAAGACTTTTAATTCAATTGTTACATTCACTAAATCACAACACCGAATCGTACAGTAACATCATTTTTTTTACAAGTGGAAAAAAGCTCACTGTTTCATGTGAAACAATATTGATTTGCAGTGTGGCTGTGGCTGATGGAGGATGGGTGGTTCGAATGAAATATCACGTTTACAGCGTTCTGGCAAACATTGGTGCTGCTCTACCCTGTGCCTCTAACTGGTCCTCTGGGCTGCCACGGGTCACAGGTCAGTACACCTCAGGGTTTAACAGCTCGATTTCTTCAACAAATTATGTTGCCATGATAGCTTAAAAGCACGTTTAATTTAAAAGCCTTATGAGCCACGTGTTCTTGCACATTTGACTCGTTCTACAGGAGATCGGCTCCTTTAAGTCTCCATCCTGAAAAGTGAATCATAAACTCAGCATGAGTTAAGTCAGCTGCTGACGGAAACTCAAAGTTCATCTACTCAGCTGTTTATCAGCTGTTTTTCACTCTGTCATGGTTTGTGGTCATAAAAAGTTTGTACTTTAAGCACATTAAAGACCCACTCCAATGAAAATTGTGTTTTGGGTATTTTTGACATGTTCTTGTAGCGTTTTCCTCATGATGGAGGACAAATATAAAATAGTATAAAAGATTAAAACTGCATTTCTAAGTATCTCTGTAGTCAAATCATGCTGGATGAGGAGCAGATGAAAACCTGTCGTTCAAAAAAGTTCGGGTTTGTGGAGCAGCAACTGCCATGGGCGGACCAAAGTCTGTCTTCTCTGCTACCATTCTGGTGCATCCACTTGCAGACAAACAGATCCATGAACGTCTTCATTTTCTTCATTTGAGCTGGCATCGGGCTCTAAACTGTACGGCTACATAGCTCAGATATTGCTCACCGTTTTTTTTGTTGTTTTTTTTTTTTTTGTCGCTACACTAATGTTAGCTTGGGCTTGTGAGGTGCTACAAGCTACCGAGAGAAAGACAATAAACAAAAGAATGCTGGGAAATTAGCTGAGGCTAACTTCTGCAGTCCTGCTCACAACCCCCAGGTGAATTTCTAATGAGCTCCTGCAGATGCAGAAAACATGTCTTAAAAACAACACAGGCTATTTGATCTTGGCTAAAAACTGCAAAATAAAAATTTAAAGACCACTGAGAACAGTTGTACAATAGAAAAAAATACAGATGGAGTGAGACATTTACGTGAAAAAATGTGTCTTTTGTGTATTACAAATCTTATAAATAAGCTTAACAGTGTTATACAACAAATTTTCTTGCACTTTTGTGTGCACAGTATCTCACCATGACCCGGAGCTGACCTTCAACCACAGCTTCATTGAACCTCCTTCATCAAACTGGGTGACTGAGGGGTCATCCTTTGAAAGTGATGAAGAGGAGGGAGAAGCTCTCTACTGTGTCCCACCCAGAGAAGGTAGAAATGCTGTTTGCTTACATGTGCATTTTTTCAACAGTGAGTGAAATCTCTACTTTTCTCCATCTCTGTTTTTGTCAGACATCCCAGCTGTGGCAGGTGGTGAGTTCCAGGAAATGAGCTCCAAGTGTAACATGTTCTTGGACCCGTCAGGATTTAGCACCGAGGACATCAGCTCAACGTTCAACATCCCCCGCACCTCCAGCATTGCCAAGTGCAAACGCCCATCTGTCTCGTTTGCGGAAGGCACTCGCTTCAGCCCAAAAGAGAGGCGGGGTTCTGGTCAGGACCCTGGCGGTCTTCCTCGTAGCAAAGCAAAGTCACCCTGGGGAGCGCTGATGTTTTCCACTCTCCAGGGGAGTTCAGCTCAAACTGGAGAGGTGGATGAGGTTAGGGAAGGAGGTGTGGATGTGGAACTTCCCAACAGTCAGGAGTCCAGCTGTGAGGCAGTGGACCATGAAGTAGACAGGACCCCACCTCAAGTCTCTCTGCAGGTTTCTGGGCCATCAGGGCGAAGAAGGACAATGTCTAACACTGCTGCTCAAAAAGGAAGTCAGCTGCCGACCTCTGTCGTGGAGGATGGTTCCTCCCAGAAGGTCACCACAGTGTATGTGACTCTGGGTAAAGCTGGCAAGATCTTATCAAAGACAGAATCTGGCTCTGAAGGCCGTGTTCAGGCCATGCTCCGAAGACTCGGCAGTCTCCAGAGACACAGGGAACAGGAGCCTGGCAAGCCCAAGTCAAAGGTGGTTGAAGGCATCACTAAACCACCCAGAAGGAAGCTGGGAGCTCGGGTGACTCTGTGGGAGCAGAGAGGGCCGCCTGCAGGGGGGCCTGGCATAGTTAAGCCAGCCAGGGGCAAGCAGTCTTCTCATGACTCTGCTGACGCACCAGGAGCTGATCCTTCCCCTCCAGCAGAGGGAGGAACTCCACCATCTGTTTTGAAGGTGGTGGCAGAAGTGGCACAAGGTAACTCCAGGTCAGATCTTAGAACTCAGGAGGAGTCAGAGCAGGGTGGAGATGCAAGTGAGACACAAAGTGAGAGCAGTTACCAAACCGTGGGACCAGCAGGTGACCCTGCAGAGATCACAAACATCAAAGGTGCAATGTTCCATGTAGACTATGAACCCTGCTATGAAAACGTCTTTATCAAGAAGTCATAACATCTGGCAGAAAAATGTCAGCAAGTCCAGCTGAGAAACAATTATCACTGTTCTGACATTGAGACTGTCCAGAAAGAAGTAGAACTCCTAGTAAACTAAAAATATCTGATTGGATGGTGCTTTCATGAACGTTAGCAATGTGAATTATCTTGCATTTATTTTACAATAGCTACATACCTGAACACTAAAAACACTGTTTCTTCCCATTATATTCTGGTTTAAAGTCCCACTCCAACTATTTTATTTTTCTGTTGTAAAGCTGTATTCGGTGGTCTTTTACTTATGATTCTGCAGTTTTCATCCAAAATCAAAAAGACTGTTTTGATTTTTAAGACATATTTTCTGCAGGAGTTCATTAGAAATTCGCCTATGAGTTGTGGGTGGGACTGAAGTTAGCCACAGCCAATTTCCCATCAGCCCCTTGTTTACACTCCCTCCTGATAGCTTCTTGCACCTCACAACAAGCCCAAGCTAACATTAGTGGTGCAACAAAAACGGCGAGCAATATCTGAGCTATGCAGCCGTGCAGTTTTGATCCAGATGCCAGCTCAGATGAAGAAAAGGAGGATGTTAATGGATCTGTTTGTCTGCCAGTGGATGCTGCAGAATTGTAGCAGAAAAGGGAGCCTCTAACCCGCCCGTGGCATGTGCTGCGTCACAAATCCGAGCTTCTTCAAACCACAGGTTATTTTTCTGCTCCTGATCAACACGATATGGAAAAACACAGTTTTCATTGGAGTGGGTCTTTAAAGATAAATAAGATCGAGAACTTGACAGCATTTTACAATGTCATTTGTAGACAATCATTCTAGTAGAGAAGACATGTACATCACATGACAGTCCGGTGTTCAGCAGGTCTATGTTTTAGTAATTGGATTATTTGGAACTTGTAAATTAATTTTTAGTACTTTTTCTATAATGTATGTGTATTTTTTTATCTATCTACACTTGTATTTTGCATTACTAGAAAATGTACCTCCTGACACCAGACTACAATATTTAAAAAAAAAAAACAAAAGTGCAATTTTGGTCTTAGTTTTGTCATCAAAAGTTTTTTTTATTCACCTTGTTAATATTTGTAATAAAATGACGACACAAGAAGTCTGAGAAAAGCAACAGTCAGAACTCAAAACAGTTGAAGCTGTTAGTAGTACGTTTTTTTTTTTTTTACTGCTGCTGTGTTTGATAAAGTTGCCCAACTGAGGTTAAAAAACACGAGATAACTGCTCAGAAAACCAGCTGCCTGAACTTTGGCAGTGCACTGATTTCTGATGTTTGCCGAAGCTGATGAGGAGCTGCTCATGTGCTTGGCCATGTTTGGCCTTCTTTGCCACGAAAACACACAAAATGACAGACAAAAAAACAAAATACTACTACTTCTTCTCTAATCCAGGGGTGTCTGAACAGCCCAGCCAGTATTTGGCAATGGATCTGGGGTACGGCGGCATGGCAGGATCAACTCGTTTAGTCCTGAGGTCAACTCGGAAGTATTTATCTGGAGAAGAGAAATCAGGCAGTTACCAATGTAAAATTGTACAAACAACAATATACAAGTGGGTTAAAATTTTGTCATGTGAATGGATGAGCATCATGTGAACTGAATTACTTTAATAAGTCTGCTGTGGTGAGACAGAGGAAGCTGAATGATCACATTAGCTGCTGTTCTCTCCTACAGCCAAGCTGACCTTTACAGTTTTAAGAGTCAGCTTCTTCATTAGACTGTCTGGGCTAGTTTTTCTTTTACAAATCATTTTGAGTTAATAGCGGAGCTGGTTAGGTTGGTTTTTTTTCAGACAAATCGTCCATTTTGTGGTTCCAGCACCAAATCTGCCATGAATGTCCCTTAGAATCCCATTTTTCAGAAAACTACTATAGCCACAAGAAAAAAAAAAGACAAAAAATGGCAACCATTTGTAAAGATGGCAGCCTTACACTCTCTAGTTACAAAAATATTCAGTGTCTATCTCAACAAAACGAGCCATTCAAATGCAGTCTTTAAACATGAGGGAGAAAAACAGAAAACAGTTATATATGTATATTAAATATATTTTAAAACCTTGGATTTTCTCGTGGCTAAAGTGCTTTTTTTTTTTTAAATAAGGGTATCGTTAGCTACATCCATGTCAAATTTGGTGCTTGTACCACAAAATAAAGCTCCACTAAAACTAAGAGCTCGTTGATCACGGTTTGACACTTCACTGACTCTAGTTACTGAGTTTTTATTCTTAAATCAGAAAGGGTTGATGTTATTTCTTTTCTTTTCCTTACTCTATTGTTTATTTGGATTTTTCTTAATAAAGGGCACTAAGAGATAACGCTCAGCTTTGCCGATTTCTAAATGAGTGAATATTCTTGTTTTAGGCCTTTCACGTCTCATACTATCCAATGTGGGTCATTTGGTCCCTTCACACTACTGACAACCTATGTAGCGTGAAGGGGGCCCAAGTCTGGGTCTCCTCGTGCCGGTCCCCAGCCTGGATGTGTCAGGAAGAGCATCCGGCATAAAAAAATCTCTGCCAAAAACCAGCTGTGCAAGTGAGTGAAAGCTAATTTGATGTGGCGACACTTGAAGGGATGTTCCAAAAGGTGAACAAAAACATACTGTTCCCACCCACCTCCTTTAAAGAAGTAGACGTTCTGTATTGGCACATCTGTTCGGAAGAGTCTGTCGTCTCTGGAGTCATAGTTGCCCCTGTTGTTCTGGTTGTAGAGATCTCTGTGCCGGTCCTGGTCCCAGTCCTGATCCCGTCTGTCCCAGTCTCGTCCAAACCTCTCTTCCATTTCCATTCTTCTCTCTGCCAGTCTCAAACCCAGCTCCATCCCCCTCTCAGCGAACCCTTGACCCATGTTCATGCCCTTCTCAGCCGTGGACCCCCAATATGGTGAGCGCCTTGACCTCCTCTGCCCCCATTGCCACCCATTCTGCTGGTACCGGCTGCCCCACTGCTGCCCCTGCCGTCGACCCCACTGCTGGTCAGGCTGGTAATCGTAGCGACGTGGTATCAAACCCTGAGAGTTCACGTAGATTCTTCCAACCATGGCAGCATCCACTGGAGACTTGAGGCCTTTCCAATCTTTGTTAATGAAGTGGTGCTTGTCGTGATGCTGGGGCACTGGTGAAGACACGTGATAAAATGCACCCGTGGATTCATTTCCAAACAAACTCGTTAACATCTCCACCACTTACAGTCTGAGAAGAGCTCGCTGAAGTACCGCTCAAAGTTGTCGTAGTACATGTTTGTGTAACGTCTGAACAGGGTGGACGGAGAGTGCTCAGACATGGTGACACACTCCTCATGAGACGGCTGGTGCAAGAACTCATACATGTAGTACTGGTCCCCTGCACAAACCCACAACATGAAAGTGCAACACTGACTGGTTACATGTTGAGAACCCTACTACACCAGAAAAATTTCAAAATACAGTGAAATTTCTGGTAATGTAACAGGAGTCATGATTTTACCCTTGAAAAAGTAGACCTTCTCTTTTCCATGATGATGAGGAGCAGGCAGGGCAAAAGCTGCATCCACATGATCAGGAATTTTGTCAAAGCCAACACTTATATCTCGAGGATAATCATCATCCAGCACACCGTTGTCGAACCTCCAGTATTTGTTTCCCTGAAAAAACATTTTCAGGTAAACAGCAGCATATGTCGTTTGAAGTCATAAAGATGTCAGACAGGTGTTGTTCTGTGTCCTCACCTTGAAGATGTAGGTCTTTCCCTGACAGTTGATGCGGGTGAAGGCTGCGTCAATGGGCCCGCTGATGCCCCACACATCTTTGATTAACTTTGGATAACCAGGAAGCACTGACCTTTGGTTCAGCTCAAAAAAATACTCCCCTGCAAAACATACAGGGTTATGAGTCACACTGAATGAAAACTCATCAGGACCAAAGAGTATTTGATGAATAAATAAAAAAGGCAATCCGACTCACAAACTGGGTCGCTTACCTCTGAAGGCATAGATGGAGCCATTTTTAAGTTGCATGAAGGAGTCAAAGGGCCTGCCGCTGCAGACCTCTGCGTCCGGGTCAGGGGCTTGAGTGGTGGCTGTTTTTGCAGGAACAGTGCTGGTTTCAGTTGTTGCATTAGTCTCAGGGGCTTTAGTTGTGATGGCCGCCGTTTCTGTGATGAGAAAAGGTGTAATGTTTTCATTTATCAGTGTTGGGGGTCTGGTCATTTGAAGAGTGGCCTCTGGATGTTGAGAAGGACTGCGGTTGAAGTCTGTGTGAGGCCCTTGGCTGGGCTTTCGCTCACGACTGAGAACCGTGAAAGGCTGCTTTTCTGACGGGCTCTCAGCAGCTGGAGTGGTGCTTTCAAACAAGGCATCTTCATCCTCTGCAAAGTCAAACGTGTCGCCACGAGCTGAAGCGGACAAAAAGGACTGGAATCAAAATCATGTTCTGACTTCATCAGGATCTAGATTTAGAGCCGGTGAGCGAACGGTTTCTTACTTATCCTACCACAGATGGCCTCAAAGTCAAAGCAGCAGCTTTTGTAATACTTGCACATGGAGTCACACTGGCACTTCCTCTGAGAGTCAAAGCCGTTTTCACAGCGGTCCAGACAAGACTCTTGGGATAAAACCAAGTAGTTTACTCACTTTTTCCTACATTTAGTGTTCATTTTAGAGAAAGTTCATTTTTTGATTAAATAACATTTAATTTTAACTCCGGTTAGGATGGATTAAATGTTTACCAATCACTAGGAATTATAATTTCATCACTGGATTGCATTTGGCTTCGTAGATTTAATAACAAAAAAGAGGATTTGGTTAATTACCTGGAGAATAACCTTTATTCTGGAGAGATTTCCTTTAGCTTTGAACAACCAAGCACAGTTTAAGAAGCCTATAAATGCCAATGTGTTTGGATTTTAGTCAGAAAAAATGTCTTTTTTTATGATCTTTTGCAATTGTCTTTTGTTTAAGAGTATTGAGAAAACCAAATAAAGCTTTTTTTGTGTGTTTACTTTAAAAGTTTAAGTATGTGCATTTCTGTATGAGGGATGAGGTTGACGAATAAAATGGAGGAAAATATCAATATAAGGAAAAAAATATATATATAAGAAACTAAATGTGTCAAAATATGTTTCTTAAGATGATGATAATGCTATTGAGCATTTATCAATTTTAAAAAATATATTTCTGTATTCCTTTTTGATTTTGCACTGTTGATCTGATTAAAGATATTAAATGAAATGAAAAAACAATAGTAGGGACAGAAGTATTTGAGTACATTAGAACACAATTTTTCAGTTAGTAGCAGAGTTTGTGATTCTGTTTGTAGGACAACCATGATGACCTTTCTGATTAGTTTGATTAGTCAAAATTTAAAAAAAATACACTAGAAGGCTTTTAGGCTTATAAAAGAGGAAAAAAATTACACTAAGACGCACAACAAATTTGAATCATTTAAAGCTGATTTATGGTGTCTTACTCACCGTCTTCTGCAAAAGCTGGGATGAGTAGAGCAAGCAGCAGGATGGCCCATAGCTTCATGCTGCCTCTGTTGTCAGCAGACAGACTGAGAGTAATGATGGACCATGCGCTCAGTTATTGGAAACATGAGTCAGTCACCCCTCTACCCTTGTTTACTTTGAGCTCATTCTTTTTGAAAGAATAAACACTGACAGAAAGAGAACGAGATCAATGAGAAAGGAGGTTGAACTTTTCTTTTGACACTTTTTACTGAACTTAAATTGTAAATTAATTATACTTTTTTTCTCAGTGTTTGAGCTAAATGGGGACATTTCTTTTTAAAATGAGTGCACAATTTCAATTATTAGGAGATTTTGATGTCAAATTGTAACTTGCAGAGTGAAGCACAAACTCTAATAACTAGATGCTTTCTGCTACTTCATTTCAGTAAAACTTGGATGTTTCTGATGAAAGCTTAATTCTTTAAAATCACATGAGCTCATTTACTCACAACAAAAGTAGTAGTCCACTGAGAATCCTTATTTTAAATTTCCATTCCTTCTACAGATAATACTTGGACAGGGTCACCACGCTGTACCAGCTCCTCGTTTCGAAACAGTTGAAGATTTATGGGAATGGAGATAATGAGTTTAAGGAATTTTGGTGTTGGAAATTGCTGCTTGAAATTGGTTTCTAGCTGTTGAAGAGCAAGTGGTCGTGTGTGGCGTTTTTCCTTTATGGAAACCACAAATGGACACGTCTGTCCAACTGCTCGTTAATGCAAGTTTCTAATCAGCCAACCATATGGCAGCAATTCAATGCATTTAGGCATGTAGACATGGTCAAGACGTTGTGCTGCAGTTCAAACCAAGCATCATAATTGGGAAGAAAGGTGATTTAAAGACCTACTCCAATGAAAATTGTGTTTTTGGTGTTTTTGACATTGTTCTTGCAGCATTTTTCTCATTAAGGAGAACATCACGAGAAAACATCGAAACAATCAATCAAGTGAAGAGATTAAAACCAATCTCTTTAACAGTTTTCATCCATATTTAGTACAAACATATACACTACAAGCAAATAAGATAAATAAAACAGATCTATCCTTCAAACAACTGCACAAAAATATAGAAATCAAAAATAAAAAACACTAAAAATGAAAAAGAGGGAGAAGAAATATAGAAGAGTGGTTATGTATCAATTTTAGATCATTAAAACTCATATTTTTTAAGAAATCCCCAAAAGAAATAGCTACCAATTTCTTCCCCCAATTTTTCAGTGTTCTATGCAATTGAATCAGATCGTACAGCAACTGGATTCATCTCGCTGGAACACATTTTTAAACTATAATGTTGAATAATTAGATAATTGATAGGATTGTGAATTCTTTTTCCTAACCATTAAAAAAAATAAAGATTATATGATTTCTGTTGTCTACATGTGGGGTCAAAGAATCCTGAAATTATTAACAGCCAATAGATGGCAACAAATTTGCTGATAAAATGCCTAAAATTTTCTCACTTAAAATGGAACTTCAGTAATAGATTAAAACAATATCCTCTTTGAAAAAAAAAAAAACAGCTACAAAAACTAACGTTTGTAAATGTTTAAGACTGGTTAGGATTCAGAAACCACACTCTCGCATTTATTTTGTTTATTCATTCATTTTTCATTAGTGGGGTTTCTTTTTGTGTGTTTTTGTGTCTATCAAATGTTTCTAGTCGTTTTTTTTAAATTAAGATATGCAGTTTTAACCATAATCAAAACGCGCTTCTGCAGAGCGGCAGGAGTTCATTAGAAATTCGCCTCTGGGTAGTTACAATTGGCACGGAAGTAACCCTCCAATATATCCCATCATTCCTTTGGTTAAACTTCTTCTGCTAGCTTACATCAATCACAACCCTAAGCTAAAACTAGTGGTGCAACAAAAACCAATATCGAAGCTGTGCAGCCATACAGTTTTGAGCCATCCATTTGAATAAATAAATATTCAGTTTTAATCTGAAATTCTTTAATATATCTCCATTGTAAGAAAAATGCAACAACAATATGTTAAAAATTGGAGTTGGGCTTTAATAATGTCCCCCTTTAAGAAAAACCTATTCCTATGTTTCCATTTTGCAGACTATTCAGGAATTGTTGTTTCTTAAAATCAAATCAAATAAAAATAATAAAAAGCGGTTAGTGGATGATGCACGAAGGATCACGTGACCGAGTACCGTTGGAGGGAAGTGACATTGTGATGCGTTCACTGAAATCAAGGGTGCATGGATTTTAGGAACAGGGAGGGGGAATTGAGAACCCCCTCTTTGTCTGAGGAGACCAAAAACATCTGAAAGAGGAAATAGTTGATTTCATTTTACATTTGTTTCCCTTTGTTATAATTGGGAGATTTCTTCAGTTTTTGCTCGTTTGAGGATTCAGTGCCAGCACACAATCCGACTATTGAGACGCGTTTTGAATCCAAACAGCAGCTGTAAAGTCGGGACTGTTCGTGAACATCTCTAGACTTCAACACCTGCTTCTGATGGCGACCAGAGGGAATTGATGCGATTTGGCAGAAGCTAACCCCTCAGCTGGTGGGTTTGTGTCTGTGTTTATGTAGGAGCGTGTTTTGTTTACGGGACGGGCTGGTTCAGGGGCCTGCGTGAACACCGGCGTCCGCCGATAGATGCTCTTTACCCCGACCTTCCTGCTGTGGAGGCTCTTCCGACATCTCTCCATCATGTTCAGCTCCGACAGACTCACGGTACCAGAATATGTCAGCCGGCTCCAACGAGGGAGGAGCAGTTCGGGAAGCGAGCCCAAGTCAGCTACCTCTCCGGGAATAAGTACCGACATCCAGGCGGTCTTGAACGCCTCCCTCCCGGCCCTGCGCTCAGCCATCAGGAGGCTGAAGTCAGCCCAAGAAAACTCGGACTCGAACGAGACCCGCAGGGCAGTCGCAGAGATCTACCAGCTGGTGGAGGAGGCCTGGGTCCTACCCGCCCTCGGACGTCAGGTGGCCGAGGAGATCTGCAAGAGGATCCGGCTGGATGGAGGCCTGGAGCTGCTGCTGCAGCTGCAGCAGACGCCCGAGGTGGAGATCATCTATGAGTCTGCAAAACTCCTAGAGCAGATACTGATCTCAGAGAACAGGTAATGTTGTCCACCAAGGTTACAAACCAAGCAGCTGCTGAAACCTCTGGATAACTTTGTTTTACTGTGTGATAAAGACGGTATTTTCAGCAAAAAAAAAATACAAATAAAAAGTTTTCAGCCAGTATACACCAAATTACCTTTAGCAATGAGTACCTGGAACCAAGTCAGTTCACAAAGTAACCACTAGGGGATTTGTTGTACAGACAAAATAACAGCTTTTTACTTCAGTTTTACAGTTTGAACAAACCGCTGAAATGAACATACTTGCAGAGTAGATTACTATTTTTATGTATGTACAAGACCACAGCTACATGGATACTGTACTCACACGATCTTTTGATTTACAGCGGACCACCACATAGCTGTACAATGACTTTATTTGGCCTTATTTGCTGATTTTAAGAAAGTTAGATGTACAACCAAGGTGCTGATAACCGTGGAGCTAAAAACGTAGAGGCCATTTTAACGATTCGATTCACATCATAGTTTGATGGATGCCGATCCGATTCGTAGTCAATATCGGTTCATTTTGAACAATTCAATTCGGTACGATTCACGGACCTAAAATCAGGATTTCTTTAGCCAGAAATTCAACCAGTGTGACTCAGAGATAAACAGCTGAACAGTGCAGGTGAAGTTTTCCAGATTCCTTGTGAATTGATGGCTTTAATTCAATGGTTTATAAACCTTAGATTCACGTCTCCAATATTGTCTTTTGTGAGCATGTTTTAAAATATTGTTTTTTAAAGTCCTACTCCATTCATAATTTTATATATTGTAAATTTTGTTCTCTATGGTCTTTTCAATATGGTTATGCAGTTTTTTTTTTTAGCCCAAATTAACAAACCTGTTATTTTCTAAGAAACAGTTTCTACCTCTGCGGCAGGAGTTTGTTAGAGATTTTCCTCCAAGTTGTGACCAGTACTGCTGACGCAGAAGTAAACTACGGCTAATATACCATCATCCCTTTGTTTACTCTCTCTCCTGCTAGCTTATATTTGAGACAGATGCCAGCTCGAATAAGGAAAGTGAGACGTATGTGGATCTAGTTGTCTACAAGTGGTTGCATCAGAATGGAGCAGAGCAGGAACCTGGTTGGTGACTGGCTGTAGCACCCATGTCACAGCTACATGCTTTTTCAAATGGCATTTTTCATCTGCTCCTGATTCAAAATGAGTTGAATAAGGAAATACTTAATTTTCTATATACATGTGCTCCATCATGAAAAAAAAAGCCACAAGCACATGTAAAAAATGCCATACACACATAATTTTCATCAGAGTGGGTCTTTAAGTATAAAGTTCTCCAAATGTTTTCAATGTTTTTTTTAAACTACATGCAGTGTGGTACGTTTTGAAATGAGGGGTGTAGACAATTTATTGGATTAACAACATGTCTGATTGCAAACGGTTGTTCCAACAGAGACTATGTTGCACGCCTGGGTCTGGGAGTCATCCTCAACCTGGCTCGGCAGCAGGAAGATGCGCAACTGGCTCGCAGTGTCTCCGGGATCCTAGAGCACATGTTCAAACACACAGAGGAAACATCTGTCCACCTCATCTCCAACGGGGCCCTGGATGCTCTCCTATTTTGGTGCAGAGGCACAGATCCCACAGTGCTGCGTCACTGTGCCGTGGCGCTGGCAAACTGCGCCATGTACGGAGGCCACCGCTGTCAGCGGTTGATGATTGAGAAGCAGGCGGCTGAGTGGCTCTTCCCTCTGGCTTTTTCCAAAGAGGACGAGCTTATCCGCTTCCACGCCTGCCTAGCTGTGACCGTGCTGGCTGCAAATCGAGAAATTGAGAATGAGGTGGTGAAATCTGGGACTTTGGAGCTGGTGGAGCCTTTCATTGCATCTCTGGATCCAGATGACTTTGCCCGCAGTTTATTGGACAGTGCCGACTGCATGCAGGGAAAGACAGCCTCTGACCTCCAGCATCTCCTGCCACTACTGGATGGCACAAGAGTAGAGGGAAAGTGCATTGCAGCCTTTTACCTTTGTGTTGAGGCTAGTATCAAGTCTCGTCAGCGCAACACTAAGGTATAAGCAGGCTTACTTCTCATTGGTTTTAAAATATATGCAAAACCTGAAGCTTTGTTTTGTTTTTTTATATTTCTTTCTTTTAAAGATATTTCAAGAGATTGGAGCAGTGCAGAGCTTGAAAAGAATCGTCATGTACTGCAGCAATGGTACAGCCTGTTTACTTGCTAAGAGGGCGCTAAGCATGATGGGAGAGGAAGTGCCCAAACGAATCCTGTCATCTGTCTCCAACTGGAAAACCTGTGAAGTGCGGGTGTGGTTACAGCAAGTTGGCTTCAGTGCTTTTTGTGACCGTTTCCAGGTGAATAAAAAAGGAAGGCCGCTGGAAAAAGGCTCAGGAAACTCGTTTATTCATTTGGAATTAGTTCGTTTATGCCTATAAGGCTAACTGCAGGTCTGCTGGTGATGTGTGTTGTTGCACAGGAACTTCAAGTGGATGGAGATCTCCTTCTGAACATAACAGATCAAGATCTGAGCTCTGATTTAGGCATGGCTGCAGGTCTCACCCGCAAGAGGTAAGATGAGAACTTTTTCAAACATAAGCTGTTAAATTTATGAAAAATGATTTTTTTTTTGTTCTCCTCCAGGTTTTTGCGAGAGTTACGTGTCCTCAAAACTTATGCTGACTACTCCACATGTGACCCAAACAACATGGCTGACTGGTTGGCGGAGGTGGACCCTCGTTTCCGCCAGTACACCTATGGCATGGTCCACTCAGGAGTTGATCGAAACAACGTCCTGAACCTCAATGATCACCAGCTTCAGTATGACTGCCACATAGAAAATGGAGTCCACAGAGCAAAGATACTGTCTGCCAACCGCAAACCATCGAAGCCATGCTACACAGACGCGCAGCCGCCAGGGCCCGACGTGTTCATCAGCTACCGCCGGACAACCGGTTCCCAGCTGGCCAGGTCAGTACTGAAAGTTGTTTTGATTTTAAATTGATCTAAAAGTAAGATGAATATTTAAAAAAACCTTTTGTCATCTTTAGCCTTCTGAAAGTGCACCTTCAGGTTCGAGGATACAGTGTCTTCATAGACGTGGAAAAGCTGGAGGCTGGCAAATTTGAGGACAAATTGATTCAGAGTGTGCAGCGAGCGCGGAACTTTATCCTGGTCTTGTCTGCCACCGCACTCGACAAATGCATGGGCGACACTGGCATGAAGGATTGGGTGCATAAGGTCAGATGTTTTCTATTTCATTTTTTAAAAATACTTTAACACTTAGGTGGAGTTACCAGAACTGATACAGGCTGTCTGTGAAAGACTTGTTTAATCAAAATGGTTCAATTGAGACAACAATTAAGACATTGTTTGTCGTCACAAAAAAAGGGTGACGAATGACTATCCGTGCCAGTAACTTGTTACAGGGCACACTCTTAATAGTCATTTGAGGTTTTGTTCCGAAATGTAGTTTAATTGGCTAAAGAAGTAGTCAAAAGGCAAGCTTCCCAAAAATTCAGGTAAATAAATCACACAATGAATCACAAAGTGAATATATTTAAGCGTTACTCTGACCTTAACAAAATGTAATGTGTTGTCATTTTCACAACAATGTTTATGCGTGCAGGGTGGCTTCTCCGTTTGCATTGGGAAATTGCAGCCTTTCAAAGGTCATTCTCTACAGATGAAGCTCTTTTAGGATCCCTGTGGTTGCTGTGTGGTTCTTTTCTATCCAGATTTTCTCTCAGAATCAGACTAATATTCTAGAAATGTACACTCTGGTCAGTATTATTGATCCAGACTGTCTTTGTCTTACTTGGTGGGGGTGGAATTTATTTATTTATCCATTTTTAAATTCAGAAGCTTGCTGCACCGACATGTATCATAGGAGTTCAACAATAGGGATGGTTGAGCAAAAAACAAGAATTATCAGCAACAGATCAAAGCAAAATGGAAGAGCTGAGAGCAAAGGAGGCTGGGAGCAGAGTCCTGCAAGCAGACAGACTAAAAGGAAATGTGTCAAGTTAAAGAAGAGCAGACAGAGGAGTGCAGCTGCACAGATGGAGAAACGGCGAGAGCCTGAGCTTTGAACAGAAAAGACAGTTAGTCTTCTGTCTGTGTGATTCTGGGTCTTCCTGTGTAATATGTAGTGGATTGTTCTCATTTATGTGCACTAGGAGCTCTAAATGTCAAAATATATTTGTTAATCATAGCAACGCCCTGGTCCAAACATCAGACTAAAAGACAAGAGCTTCTAATAATCAAGATGAAGGGTTACTGTATCTAATGACAGTGAAGAAAGGTTTGGTGACTTAGTCCGAAGTGTCTCTCTGTACTGAATTCTTACATTGCCATGTTGACACAATGGGTCAATTCCTCACTTTATAAAGCAATTGTCAGTTGATTTAACACAAAGGCGGTGTCCAAATTCCTTCACTACTTTGTGCATCATTTGTAATCTTGTAGTAAATCAATGCATTCCAGATTGGCAAATATAGACCACAATGCATTGCGTTTGAACAGTTTTTGTGGAACAAATGTATTTTCATTTTGGGTTTTTCATAAGTTTTTATCACCAGAACAGTGGATTCATGAATAGTCTTTGTAAAATGCTTGTATTTATGAGATTTCCACTTTTTGAAATTGGTGACGTTATATTTGCCATTTAAAATAAAACAAAAAAGTAGTTTGAATGGTGTGAGAATTTCTTTTAAAATCCAGGGCTCCTGCACTTATGTTATGAGTAGGGAGGAAACTTGAATATAGTCTAAGCCTTGATGTTTTGTTTCAAACTAGCTCAAAATGCTAATTATGCTACAACTGATATTTTGCAAAATTATTTTTTTTACATTCTCATTCTATTTTGATCAGAATTGACACTTAGTCTTTTTTATTAGCATCATGTTGGTAATGCTAAGATGAACATGTTGTTAGCTAGTTTAGCTAACTTTGGTAATTCAAGGAAATTTTCAGCAAAATTGACACCTAGTTTTGAATTTAGTATTCTGTTTGTTCATATTCTGAATCCTCTAACGTAGCATGTAGTTCATGTAGCAAGGACCCTTGAAGGCTTTGGCAGAGCAGGGCCTGTGAGGGCGTGGACGGCATCAGTGAAAGGCGACGACCATTTCCTGCTCCTAGAAGCCTAAGTTATATCTATTATTCTGCATCATAACAATATGAGCAAGATCACAGCCTTTCAATAACAAAGTTTATGCAGATTATTATCTGTCTGAAGGGTTTGTACTTGTGGAAGTTGAGAACACAGCATACACTGAGATATTTGCAGTGCATGTATTATAATTTTTATTGACATTAAAATGTTTAAAAAAAATCTCTTGAAAAAATGTCTTGATTTTTCTCACTTACGTTTTCTTTTTTACATTCTTTGATGTGAGTAAGGATGTAAGGAAAGGGGGTGGTTCTTTTTGTATCTGTGATCTGATGATCTGTCAATGAATCTCATTAGTTGTAACAATGAGCGTATAATTAGAAGTAAAACTTGAAACAATATGATGCTGATGATCGATTTTTATGCTCCAGCATTTTTTCATTTATTCACGTTGTAAGGGTGACACTCAATTAAGGATCATCAGGTTTTGAATTTACTGGTATGATATTTCATGCATTTTTTAAAACATCAGATGAACATTTTTTTCAGTTAAAGCAAATGTTATTTTTTTGTTGCAGGAAATAGTCACAGCCCTTGCTTGTAAGAAGAACATTGTTCCTGTCACAGATAATTTTATGTGGCCTGAACCCACATCTTTACCTGAAGACATGAGACCTATACTCAACTTCAATGGGATCAAGTGAGTATCAGAACCCTCAGTTGTTGAAATAACTGAGTTGAAATGGGTTTTATCCAAGATAGAGAATTGTTTTAACAGATCAGCTTGTTTTTATGGTTTTGTAATGGCCGTCCTTATTTCTAGTACCACTATTGATACTTTACATCTTTTATGAATGTTTAATTGGTAAAAATATGAAATTGTTTGCCAGAGCCTCAAATAACATTTTTCTTCTTTTTTTTTCTTCTTCCTAATATAGATGGTCTCATGAGTATCAGGAGGCCACGATTGAGAAGATCATCCGTTTCCTGAAAGAACACAAAGACCAAACTGACTCTTCTAATAAGTCCAAAGAGCAGGAGAAGAAATAAGCTGACAGTCCAACACCATTCATGATGTGTCCTTCCACATGTTGAAGTAAAAAAAAACAAACTATACTCTCAGATGGCTTTCCTTACCGCTAAAAATGCACGTGAAATGATGGATGTTTGGATGACAAGATCACATAAATGCTTTGTAAATTAACCCAATTTAAAATGTTAATACATGGAATTGAGAAGGGAGTTCAAGTTGTTCAATACGCTTTAAGCCTTTAATGTTATTGAACTTATACTGATGTACACGTTTAATAACTAGGTGCAGTATACCTTTTTGTACGGTATCTCAGGAAAAAAAAGCATCATGAACCAGCCGGCACCCAGTAAATCCACCAACCCCATCATTTGTTGTCAAGAGTTACTGAACATGCAGCTTTCTCTCAGCTAACTTGTATGTACTAAATCAATAAAAGCAGGCCTTCATATTACAGAATGACCCCCCTACTTTTCTTTCTGGCTCAGTCATTAAAAAAAAAGTCCTGAAATATTCTTCAACTGTTTTACGATTGACAGTCACCGTCAATCTTAAAACATGTATGATGGGCTTATTCACACTAAATGTGTGGCCATCATGGATGAAAAATAAACATTGTAAAACTTAATGTGGCTTTCATCTGCTGCACTAAGCTTCTTAAAGGCTGACCACTGTATCGAAGATCCTCAATGTCATCCGTTTGTTTTGATGCTTCAAAAGAGCTCGATCAGCACATCCTGAAACCCTGGTCTGCTTTGAAATCTTTGTCTAGGAGAGAATTTGCTGATGCAGTGGAACTGTCTTGCATCTTGCATGATGTTCTCAATCTTGCCTTGACAGGAAACTGTCTTTCGTAACCTCGCCTTTGATAGCAGAGCTTGGCTGTATCTCGCCCAGTTTTCGGTCATTTTTGCTTCAGGTCATGACTTGGTTTTAACCTCTGTGAGACATTGATGATCATTAGCACCTGTTTGGTACAAGTGATTGATCAAACATCAAAATATAATCCTAGAAAATTCCTGAGGTTGTGCAAATGTACCTACAGGAACCCAAGAAGGTCAGACGAAAGAAAAACAGTCAGTTGTATTTTCCAAAAATAATTAGTTGTTTATAGCATTTTTTCACAAAAACGTTAACATGATACAATATTTTCAAAGAACTGGTAAAAACAATACTGTTTACAAAAAATAACAGCAAAACAATTGATAATCCAAGAAGATCTCTTTATCAAAGTCGTTTTCTTGTAAAGTGTTTCAGCATATAATTAAAAAAAACAACATATATTGGCATTACAAAACAATACTCTTTCATTAAATATATTTAGACAAAAAATTAGAACAAGTTTTTGGAAACAAATCACATTTTACAGAAAAAAAAAAAGCAAAAATGATTAAATACACGTGAACACGGTGGTCTGTTTTTAAAGTGCTCACTACACATTTGCTTAAAAAATTGGACAATTTTCTTCACGGTACTTGACAGCGATATTACATGTTTAAACTGCAGTGCTGGTTTTGGAGATGACATTGGTCTGTCAGGCTTGTTGGAGCTGCTTTCACAGGAGGATCATTCATCTCCTGACCTTTATTCTGAAGGTGAATACATGTCTGCCTTCACCTAAGCTGTACAGCTGTACAGAGGTGAAAATCGTACTTGTTATCATTAGCAATGATTCTACTCTCACTTTTATTCATATGGACTATAACTGGAAGCCAGAAAGGGTAGTCTGTTTTTTTTTTTAAATAAAACATCAAATAAAAGCTGTGGCTAATGCTGAAATACTAAAATGAAGAACTTGAAACACATTTCAGTGTGTCATGAATACTGAAACTGGTCTAAAACACAAAAATTACTGTGTAATTAAGTTAATTTTCATATGTATACTGGCCAGTGGAATGTGTAATTTTTTTATGCCATAAAAACATAGCAACTCATTAGTACTGATAAACATTTAAACCCTTCATTTTGATTTTGTTGTTGTATTAAATAGATGAAATATATCAGCTAGTGGCACTCCGCCTCGGCGTGCTCCACTAAATAGATTGGTTTCTACCTCCATCCTCAAAAGATGCTCATGAAAAAGTAAAATGTGGAAAATGTGACAATAGGGGATCTGTACCAAAATGGATACACTTTCAAAACAAACAAAAAATTAAACGTTTAACCTTCATTCTGCACTGCAAATGTTTAAAATCACTTTATAAATATGTCTCTTCTTCATCATTAGAGAATGTGTAAAAATCTTGAAGTAACTGCATTGTAACTTCCCTTTTCTCATTTACAGAGGCAGCTATGTCCGTTGCGTTTGGTCTTCTGGTTTTGCCTTTTTCTTTTTGTCACTCAGCAGAGGTGCTGGCATATGCGTCCACGTCAACTCACCTCGCTGATACGCACCAGGAGGCTCAATAACTGCGTCCCCCTCACTCAGGAGACAGCAGAGTCTCTGAGTTCTCTCCTCTGGTTCAAACATTGCAGGGTCCTACACAAACAGATATTTTGAAGGCAACATTTAGCTTTAATTCTATTTAGAAGCAAAAGCAACAACAAAAACTTCATGCACATTAAAAAAAAAGAAATACCCAATAATTCCAGCAGGGATTAGGAGGAGGATGGCAGCCAACAGGAAGGGGAAGCCCCTCATGAAGTGAAGTGTGGCTGGATAGAGAGAGTTGAAGAGGCTGCTGCCTACAAGAAAACACAAGGTCTCCACACAGGCCACAGAGGCAAAAAGGGCACCTGGAGTAAAGCAGACGGTCGACAACCAGCATTACACAAGTGACAAAGATAAATATGCTTGAAATCAACCTGCACAACCACTACTCCTCTGGAGCTGACCTTGCTCGGATGGATCCACCAGCTTGGATAGTTTTGACCTGAGCACAGGGGTCACAGCCATGAAGAGAAAACACAGACCGTAACCTGGACAGAGAGAAGAGCAGGGTTATCACTGTTACAGTCATAAGAAATTCAGTTTTTTTACAGATCAAACCCATGATGTACAATCTGAAATGAGGCTGAAGCTGGTTTCCAATTCAGCAGTTACTTAATGCAAAGGATCCTTGAGTTGAGATTTTTCCTCTGTGGTCATCTAACATTTTTGAGGCAGATGTTGCTTATAGGCCTTCTGGTGCGGCTAAACAGCACAAAGATGTTTTAGAATTCTGTCGTCTGGATTTATTTCACTTGGGCCTGCGATCAACTAGCAAACCATCCAGGGTGTACCCAGCCTTCACCCAATGGAGGTGGGGATAGGCTCCAGCAACCCTGTAACCTCAAAAGGGATGTTATTGGGTTTGTTTCACAGAGTAAATGCATGGCTCGTTTTAAAAACGGGATGCCTGTAGCTCTGTGGGTTGAGTCTTACTATCAGTTTGTTTTGGGTTTCAATTCTCAGACTTGATAGTCATTGTGCTCTTGGGCAAGGCACTTTGGGCCTTACTTCACTGTCATTTGAAAGACACTTATATCTGTGGATAAAACGTGTATGCTTACAAACTAACTGTAGATAAACTGAAACATTACAAAGGCCCAAAAAATTTACAGTAAAGCATTTTAGGAAGAACGGAGAATTAAGAAAACGACATCAGACAATCTTACATCTTGTGGAACCTGTAAATCCATTGATTAAAAAAAAATGTAAACAAAGTTTACAAACTATTTTGTGGTTTTAAACGTCGTCTCACCTGTGAACATAAGCTGGGTGCTATCCGCGAAAGAAAAGACCAAAAGCCCGATTAAGTTTGAAGCCAGACTCACGAGAGCCACCCAGGAGTCCTTCAGGCACAGCTGCATGATCCTCAGTCCCAGCAGACTGGTCAGGTAAGCCAGGTTTTGAGCCGCTGACCCATATCCAATGAGGGCCGATCCCCAGCATAATGGTGGGCTGAGTTCGTACAACACATACAGCTCTCTGCTCCCGGAGTGGACAGTCACCACCACAAAAAAGCACAGCGAGTAAAGCCACAGCCTGCACCTGCGAAAGCTTCTGTCGCCTTCAACGCCGCTGCCTCCGGTTGAGAAGAGGCGCCACACAGCTTTATGGTGGCGAGTTGTGAGGAGCTTAGCATTTGGGTCTGGAAGCACGGACTCCCGCACAACAAGGGAAGTGTACAGAGCCGAGGCCAAGTTGGTTGCCAGGACCAGCCAGAAGGGGTTGATGTAGCTGATGAGAAAACAAAATAACGCACAATTTTTCTTGTGAGATGAGCCTTTTTGATTTAAGGCAAAAGGCACAAAATTACTGACCCTTGGGCTCGCCGCCACTGCCCTCCTATGATGCTGGCTAATATCCCTGCAAGTCCAAGACAGGCCTCCAACACCGCCACCCTGAAAGTTCGGGACCTCCTGTCACTAATGTCAGCCACGTAGGCAAAACAGCCTGCCAGGATGGCATTAAAGTCTCCCGACAGACCACTGAGCAGCCGGCCCACCAGGAAGTAAACCACAGGAAGCTTGAGGTACATCACTATAAGGTAAACAGCTGCTTGAAGGGCCAGACCAAGGTTGGGGAGGATAAGGACAGTTCTGCGGCCAGCAAGGTCACTCCATGAACCCAAGAGAGGTACGACCAACAGTCCCACAGAAAAACCTCCCAGGTTGATGTACAGGTTCCAGTGAGCTGTCAAAGTCTCCACTTCCTGAACAGGGAAGAACAGAGAGACATTGTTGAGACAGTGTGGAGCTAAACATGATCCTGAATTCTAAGTATCAAGAAAATACAATGCACATGGTCCCCCAGCCAAATGTCCTGTTAACTGCAATAGAAAGTGCCGTTCAAACCTGCACATTAATGGTTTACTTCATAGTTTCACTGTTATAACTGCTGTCCCTCTGTGTGAGATGTGAACTTTTGAAGGTTTTTTTTTTTACTTCTTGCGAATGTCTCAAATTTGGAAACTAAATCTAACAGTATAGTCCATTTATTTTATTGCTACAATGTGCTGTGTTAGACAGTCTTTATTCAACGCTTCATAAGGCCAGATATAGGCAGGTGTGGGGGGGTTCCGAACAACGGAAGTCCAAGAAAGTAGAAAGCTGGGAAAAAAATTCCATTTCCCAAAAATAAATGGTTTAAAACAAAAAAATTAGAATTATATCGATATATCGCCCTGCCCTACTGGTGGGTGCTGTTTGGAACGAAAGAGGGAAGATGTCACTCAGTCCAGTTCTCTTATACAGTCAATTCCACGGACAGACAGATAGACAGACATGAAAAGAGAAAAAAAAACAGTAAATGAAGCCTCAACAGGTCACAAGTCAGTGTCCTGCTTGTGCCTGTCCCAAGGCCAGTAAAAACAGATGGTAGTGGAAGAGCAGTGAATATAAAATTTAAAACACATATCAAATAAGTCAAAGAAGACGATAGCTTTATGGATAAATGAACTAATATGTTTGGGCCTCCAACACATTAAGGGCTCCAAGTTGAGCACGTATCAAAAATGTCTAAAATGCGCATTATTATATAACAGTGTCATAAAAAGAACAAAATCATTGCAATGGCACGAGAATGCTCACATGAAAGTGTTTGGATGCTTATCCAAACATTTGGATTCTTGTTAATGAGACTGTCTAAAAGTGTACTTCTGAGGTAGTTTTTTGACAGACGTTTTACCTTAGGGGAAGATGTAAACAATATAAAATATGCTGAGGGCCCCTTGTTGTTTGCCTGGGGCCTCAAAAATGCTAAGTCCGCCACTGCCCGTTCATAACATTTGATGGCGTTTTAAGTAGGCTACACATCAGAAGGGTTTCACTGCATTATGTTTGATTTTACATTCCTATCTGTGCAAAGAGGCTGAAGGTAGAATCATGTCAAACTACTGCGGAGGTCCGACCTTCTGCAGGGGGTCTGCAGGCTCGGAACTGTTGCACTCCGACCTCCTGGAGCCGTTGTAGCCGAGCTCCTCGCTGATGCGGTCCCACAGGTACTGGGTGGACAGGGGAGTCTGGAGAACCAGGGAAAACATGGACAGAAAGAGCACCGGCTCCACGGACACCGGCAGCGGGCATCGTGACGGCGGTCGCGCAACTTTGCCGATCGGTAGGCGATCCTCCTCGGCTGGATCGGACGGCTGGTCGTCCGCTGAAGCGGCGCCGAGGAAGTCTTCAGGGAGGATGGCTGCGGTGTCCGGCTCGTACATGATGACCCAACTGCACTAGAAAAGGTTAAACTACGAGCACAGAAGCTCACTTACTGCTTAGCTCCTCTGCTAACTTCCATCATGTCATAAACACAAGGAAACTAATTTAAAAACAAAACTACAGCTCCCTCTTCTGGAAATAATGGTGAACTACACATTCATGCTTTGGCTGAACCCACTTAATACAAATTTGGTACCAAGTAACTAACATCTTATTAATATCAAATTAATTTGAAATGGGTATATACTTCCTGACTGTTTTTGGATAATTAGTTATTTAGTACAATTTATTTATTTAATTATTTATTTGATTTATAAATTGATTATTATTTATTTACGAATTATCCTTTATGTGAGCGGAAAAAAACACAGATTGTACATTTGAAAAACAAACATTGTAACTTGGAAAGTTAAAATTTGAAAGTCTGTTGAGTTTAAATGAGAGAAGTTTGGCAAATAAAATAAACCATCAGATTTTCATGAAAAGTTATGGAATTTTCAATCTTGTCATCAATTGTTGTAATAAAAACTGTTGAATAAACTTGCTTTTACTCTAAATGTTACAGCAAAAGGGTAAAATCTAGTGTAACATTTCATACCAAAAATGTAAAATTTAAAGGATCTTTAAGTCTTAATATTTTCTGACTATTATCAAAATGTGTGGGGCTCTGTGAATGAAAACAGACACAGACCAACCCTGGTTAGCAAATGGTTAAAAATAAGATTGACTAAAAAAATAAATTGGTAAAAACTGAAAAACCAAATTGCGAAAACTGTTTGTCAGGATGCATAGCTTGTTGGATCTAACAGAACCAATCAAACTAAAAATATGTGTCCAAAAAGCAGAGCACTTAAAAAAAAATCTGAAATAGTTTACTTTTCTAAAGCCTGGCTTACTCACATCTATTTTAGCACCAGCAAACTTAAAAAAGGATTGAATTTCCAACTCAGTCCAGGATTTATGGCTTTATGCTTATTTTTACCAAATGCCTCTTAGTGCAGAGTTCAATTTTGCCATAACTTAATATTCAAACAACCCGGCAGTTAATTTTTTGGACAGAGCTCCATCTCCACTGTCTCTTTGGCTGATCTAAATTTTAAGAGTACTACCACACGAAAAAATGGGAACCAACAAGTCTCATCGTATCGCCTTCCTCTTCTTTTGATGAGGCAACACAAGTCGGTCACAGTTTCTGTCAGGGTCGGAGCTCTTTATGTAAAACAGCAGAGCTAGAAAGCTTCCACTCAGGTGTTTCGTTTCAGAGTTAGTATTTGAACACTTCTGCAAGGAGTTAACTAAAGAACGCAAGTCACCTGCTGGTGAAGTTAGTGCTTGGTCTGCTGTGACCTGGATGACTGAAAATCTGCACAGCAAGAAAGCAGGCTTAATATTTTAAAAGAAGTGATTGAATCTGATCCTATTCTGTCTCTCCCTCATTATGTTGGAGTTATGTTGTTTTTAATTCATGAACTCTTTCGGAAATGATAATACAAAAGAAGACAAGTAAAGAATTTGAGTGAAAGAAGTTCTTGAGAAAAAAAAGTGCTTTACAGATGCAGATCTAAGCTGTTTTTGTGGGCCGGCCGTGGTGCAGCGGTAGGGTGTCTATCCTCTGATTGCAAGATTGCAGGTTCAATTCCCACCTTGCCTGCCCATGTGACATAGTGTCCTTGGGCAAGACATCAAACCCCACGTTGCCTCTGATGGAAGGTTGGTGCCAGTGTTCGGTAGCAGCGCCACCATCAGTGTGTGAATGTAAAGAATTTTGGGCCTTCAATGAAGATAGAAAAGGGCTATAAAAGCATTGACCATTTTTGAATTATTAATGTCTCATCTGTCTATAAAAGACTCTATTAAATGGCTGGTTAGTAACAAATGTATGTCTGCTTCCTTGTTTTGTGACAAATTACCCATCAAATTTGCCATGTTTAAATATCCTGAAAGAAACCTTAAGAGATTCAAAGCCAAAGGTACATAGGTGGCGCCTCAACCGGCTTTAACCGCTTTTTCTTTAAAAAAAATGTCTAAACACTCGGAATTAAAGTAAGTGTTAACAATTTTTTTAATGTGGGTCATCCATCCAGTTCTTTCTTAACCCATTGCATCTATTTTGGGGTCACTGGGCTGCCAGAGCTCGTCCCGGAGACTGTCGGGCAAAGGCGGATACACTCTGGATAGGTTGCCAGTCTGTCACAGGGCTACACAATCACACATCCATACTCAATCACAGTCACACCTAGGGACAATTTAACGTAATCAATCAACCTATGAAGCACGTCTTTGGACAGTGGGAGGAAGTTGGAGGGCCGGAGAAAACCCACGCAAGCACAGGGAGAACATGCAAACTCCACACAAAAAGGTCCTAGCAGCAATTGAAACAATGGTCTTCTTGCTGTGAGGCGAAAGCAATAACCACTGAGTTTAGAATCATTGGACAGCTCCTCCCTCCTCCTCCCTCGTGTTCCAAATAGGAAGTACCTAGACTGGCTCCAAGAAGCCAAAATCCCATAGACTTCCATAGAGAAATAGACAGTTTTATTCAGTCATTCCTTTTGTCAAAATAACCATTCTTGGTCTGATACATTTTTCTTAATATCTTCTTGATAATCCTATTTTTTTCATTATAACTTTTTTATTACAAGTTATTCAAGTTACAAACTGACCAATCGGATGCCTCAGTAAAAGAATGTGGTGCCTGCTGGCCCCACCTCGAAGGTTTGATTGACAGATTCTCCCGATCTGCTTTTAGTGGAAAAGGTGCGGCCTTCGAACAAGCTCAGTTAAAAACGTGACTCAGACCGACTCGGACCAATCACTGTCGTCTGGTTCCAACATGGCGCCGCCAGTAATGCTTAAAAATCATTGACGGATTTGGTCTCATTCTGCGAGAACCGGAGGTAAGGCCTTTTCTAGGGGTGACGTCACACTCCGCTTTGTCCATTGACAATATATGTCAGTGGCACTAATCATTGCACCACCATTTAGCCCCTCAAACGGGCCATTTGAAAATGTAATAATTGGTAGGAAAAATAATTAAAATAAAAAACGATCAATCACAAAAACAGGACAGTACCTACAGAAATGCTCTTTAAAATGGGGAAAAAAAACAAACAGAAAAGCATTGAAATGAGACTCTACCAAACAGTTTAAAATGTTGGTACAATATATTAAGATGTACAAGCAGAGAAAAACTATGAGGAATTGTTTATTAGAAATAGAGTGAATTCAAATGACCTTAACCTGGTAATCCAAAAGGGTTCTTTCTGGTCAGGGACCCTGCTGCCTCAGACATTTGTCTGCTTCACCTGCATGCAGAGGCCCTGCATGCTAACAGGTTTTTTTTATTTTACCAATAAATCTTTGGAATTAGAACAGACTTAAATTGGCTGTAGAATTCATAAACATATATATATAAAATTAAAAACATAATCTTTGACAGTTGATTCAGAACGTCCTCAAAATGAGTACGATTCTCGCACTCATGCTATAAGCTAGCAATTAACATTTTCTTAAAGACCCACTCTGATAAAAATAATGTCATGGGGTATTTTTAACAGATTTTTAATATTTTTCTCATGTTGGAGGACATATATAAAAAAATGTATGATTAAAACTGTGTTTCTGAGTATTTCTTTATTCAAATCCTTGTGAATCAGGAGCACACAAAAATCCATTAATACATTTTTGTCTTCATTTTCCTCGTCTGAGCTGCCATTGGGCTGAAAACTGTACGGCTGGATAGCTCTGACATTGCTTCCTATTTTTGTTGCACCGCTAATGTTAGCTTAGGGCTGTGAGGGGCTGTAAGCTGCCAGAAGAGTGTAAACAAAGAGATAATGGGACATCAGTGGAGGCTTACTTCTCCTCCAACGGTCCCGCCCACAACTCAGAGGCGGATTTCTAATGAACTCCTGCTGCTCTGCGGAAACTATGTCCTAGGAAAGCGTCACAGGTTTTTTTGGCTAGAAGGATCATAATGAAATGACTTTTGCCAGAGATCAAAATATGGTTGAAGCGATACTTTAAATAATAAATTCATTATAGTCAAGAAGGTGGAAAATTAGTGCTTTAGTTTCTCAAACAAGCAGATTCATCTGGACCAAAACAATTGTCAGCTTCTTCTTGCAGTGGTGACTCATATTGCTGATTCAGTGCCTTCTAATAAACTTCAGTCCCTCTTCTGCCTTCCTGAGCTGAAGCCTGATAGCCTCAAGGTCAAGCCTGTACAACAGTTCATGTAGCGCTGTGTTTCCTACACACACACTGCTTTTGTGGCAACTATTTTCTTTTCACATTGGTAACTTAAATCGAGCGTGTCCTGTTCCTGCCTATAAGCAAAAAAGTCTTTGCTGTTGCTCAAAATATAGAGAAAGCTGAGTTTTGTACACAGTGGCGGTGACAAAATGATTAACGCACAGTTTAAATGATGTGAGGCAGACTTTGAGGAGCCGAAATCCATTTGTTAGCAACAAAACACCGCACACGCTTGGTGCAAAACACAGTTTAAAATTAGTCCTGTATGAAGCCTTTTTTAAGAGTTTTTCTTAAAGACAAAAAGAGTTAACCAAAGCATGGATATTCATGGTTCTACGGACACATAAATCATAGAATGACAGGTAAAAAGAGATTTATTTTAAATATTATAGCACAGCCTTCATAAAACAGTTTCCCTGGTCTGGTGAACTTACACCTAAATGTGTTAAAGCACATCATCATCATCATAAAAACGTCATTGTCCAACTAATATCCGTCATCAGATGTTACTATCATCATTTTGTTGTTTGTCAGCCCCTTTTAGCATAGAAGGATGCAAGAAGATGCAGAAAATGCAAGAAGTCGTCATCGAGGGTGGCTATTCAAATCAAATCAAATCAAATCAAATCAAATCAAATCAAATCAAATCAAATCAAATCAAATCAATCTTTTGTATTTATTTTAAATAAAATCTATCTTTATTTATATTGCAATTTTCATGAAAAAAGTAACACAAAATCCTTGTTGTTCAACAGCCACACTCAAAGCGACTGTTATTTGCCATCTTGGATTTATAGTAAATTTACTACAGATTACACCAAGTGACCACTTAACTGAACTCAGTGGAGTATGGATGGGTTTGGGGTTTAAGTGTCTGGTTTTCAGCTCTTCTTCGTCAGGTCATCTGGTTTGTCACCTTTTTGTTTCTCTGTGGGCTTTGCCATGTTTAAGTTTATGTATTAAATATCTGCGAAAGGCACATCTAAGCCTAAACCTGATTCCTCCCTTGTATCCTTTAGAATTTTTGCAGTAAGAAAGTTGTTAATTATATTTGTGTGCATTTATTTCAAGAGGTAGTTAATACTTTGACCTTCCAGGTCAGAATTTGAGTACACAATGGTTTTTCAGGTTCTTTGACAAGTGAAATATGCCTGCTGCCTTGCATGTCTGTTCTTCAAACCTCAAGCCTGCTCTGCTGCAGAAAAGATGTCCAGTGGCTTTGACACCAATCTCTGAGCAGCAGCATCAAAATCACTGTAAGACATTTCAAAAGTAAAGTACTGACTTAGAAAAAATGATCTAGATGAAAGGAAACATCTAATTTTTGTATAAGCAGCTTATGTCAATCCTTTATATCAGATCAGTATAATGTATTTTCTGAACCCAGTGTCCTGAGAATTAACATGGACAATGATCTTTACCAGACTGAGAAACAGGTGCATGGTAAGTTCTTATTAGATTTGTTTTAATTTGATCCTGTTGGCAAAACATTGGATATAAATATTTATGCATGCATGCATGTATGTATAGTTAAATGTGCTTTGTTTATTTCCTCTTTGGCATGTTGGTTCGGCCATCAAAGACACGTGATGCATTTCTACTTGGTACCAATCAAAGTTGGGCAAATCATCCTTTTATAAGCTCCTTTTAACTCTTTATGTCTTTGCAGGGTACTTGAACTCAACTGAATACTGATATCCCTGAAGTGGCCAAAAGGATATTCATTAGTCATATAATGTGTTGCATGTTGGACTTTTATGTAGGTGAATTCCAAATTGTTACACATTACAGATTCCTCAAATCATTAATCTGTAAATGGTTCAAAAATTGTTATGTCAATCGTTCAAGCTGCTGCCGGTAGTTTCATGCTGATGGGAAATTTTCTTAGTACTCCACATTTTACAACACCACAGCCTAAGTATTGTTGCTGACCATGTCCATCCCTTTATGACCACAGTGTACCATCTTCTGAAGGTTACTTCCAGCAGGATAAGGTGCTATGTCATAAAGCTGGAATCATCTCAGACTGGTTTCTGGAACATGACAATGCGTTCACTATAGTCAAAAGACCTTCACAGTCACCAGATCTCAACCCAATAGATCACCTTTGGGATGTGGTCAATCAGGAGATTGGCATCATAGATGTGCAGCCGACAAATCTGCAGCAACTGTGTGATGCTGTCATGTCAGTATGGACAAAACTCTCTATGCCACCAAGGATTAGAAAAAGGGGTCCAAGCCAGTACTAGCAAGGTGTACTTAATAAAGTGGCTAGTAAGAGTGAGTAATCCATTACTTTCAAATGAGTTCTTTCTCATACTGTTATTAACCTGTAGTGAGTTTCTTCTGGATGTCTAAGCTAACATGCAGTCATTTACAAGAATCATTGGCCAAACAGTCTCTCAAGCAGATCAAAAGGCAATTTTGTTACTGCCAACAATTCAGTTTTGATCAGGGATTACCATTGCTCTGACCCTCAATCCTATGATATGTAAACAGGGGCTTAACATAGCAGATGACAGTCTGTACTGGAGTTGATAGAACAGGACAAAACATTCAGAGAAGCTTTAAAAGCAAATTAATGGGAATTTCTAAAATTAAACACATGAAATGATATTAAAAGAAATAAACTATTCATTTGATCTCTAATGAATTGTTTTAGATTCACAAGGTACTTTATATATGATCTGATTGTGAGTTTTCAGCCTGAAACACCATATTTTTCCATTGGACACAAAAGAAGTTCATAGGTTCACAAATAAATTTTATGATAAGCTAAAATCTCATTGCCAAAGGATTACATCTGTGGGTCCCCAGTAGATTTAAAGAGAGAGAGAGATGGGACAGAAGGCAAATCCCTATCAAGGGTCAATATCAGGATTTCAACAAGATTGAAAGTAAAGAGAATCTCTCATAAGAGAATGATTGAAATGTTTCATTGAACTGCTTGATGGGGGAGTACATCTACAAAATGGTTTGAAGTAAAAATGCATTTAAAAAAATGGGTGGATCCACAGGATACAGAGGTCAAAGTATCAGAAGTAAATGCAGTTATGAAATGCAAACATTTTTGCTTAATCTGGGGACCTCTGTTTGGAGATCCCTCTGAATCTCTGTCACTTCTCTCTGCAAATTGGTCATCACAGTCATGGACGTGGACCCTAGTACAATGGATTCCTGTTGTCAGAGGTAAGATAGGACATTTGTGATCTACTCTGGAAGTATAAAAAGTCTTACTGTAAATTTTACATCTGCTAAATAGAGATAATGTTCCAAATCTTTAATGGAAAAACATTGAATTTGTTTATTTTGAGGTTATAAGATCACACTATCAATCTGTTGAGAGTTCACCACTATCAACCTTATCCAAGGATCAGAGAGTTTTTATTCAACCAAGGAGAAGTATGAGTAATT
The DNA here is from genome assembly GCA_014656515.1 of Oryzias celebensis. Taxonomy (NCBI): domain Eukaryota; kingdom Metazoa; phylum Chordata; class Actinopteri; order Beloniformes; family Adrianichthyidae; genus Oryzias; species Oryzias celebensis. The sequence continues at coordinate 63,812,700 of BNCR01000012.1, read as the reverse complement.
ATCACACTTCCTGCAAAGTTTAAATAGAGATGGTATAGTGCTTAAATTATTAATAATGGGCAATTAAATGGTAATATGACATTTTGATAGCGGTCATCAGAAGAGACAGCTGCACATTTTTTTTAAATCAAAAATATCCCTGGGATAAGAAAAGTCATTATTCAATTTATATAACCCACCTCTGAGCCAAAATAGTAAAGTATTCAGTGATAAAGTGCGCTGCCGGAGGGATTCTGCATGTTTTCTAAAGACACTCATAAATCATTGCTGCTGATGTCTTAAAAGTGGAATTTGACTTTTATTTTGACTTGATCTACCACTAATCTTCTAGTTTACAAATCTACTTTTTGAACACAAAAATCCTCTTCTTTTCTGATAAAAGTAATAACTTATCTTGGAAGAAACCAACATGCCTCTTTAGAAGCAGCTAATGTTGAAGTTTGAGTCTGTACAACCAAAGAAGCAGTTTACTGAAACAAAGATCTGCTAACTCAACTTTAGCTGTACGTATTAGAAAAGGTAGGAACCAACAGAACCATGAAAAAAAATATCTATACTGTTGGAGTGGAGAATGCCAAAAAGAAACGTGAAAAATCTGAAAGCTAAATCAATCTCATAGCAATCTTTTGTGATTAAATAAATTCCCTTCCTGTATAAGCTTTAAAAACTACTATGTATTTTTTTTTTCTTTTTGTCATTTGAATGCATTTTAATTGGGGACCATTTATTACCCTTCAAGGACATTGTGCAGAGATTAAAATTAAAACGTGATTTATAAAGCACTTTTCATACCGCAGCAACACAAAGTGCTTTGCAGGTTTAAAAACAATGTAAAATAGAATTATAAACCACACAGATACACATGATCAATCTCTATTTCAGTAAGAGTGCTTTATTATTAATCTATATTTTAAATATTTTCATTCAAATACACATTATATCTTTGTCATCTATTCAAAAATAGACTTTCTTACAGACCATAATGGTAAATTCAGTCAAGATCAAAGAGGAAACTGGTAATCTTACATAAAGATAATTGGAATTATTTAAGACAAGAAGTGGATATCACAACAGAATATACCGTAATCTGAAATAAACTGAAACCAGTGCAAATTTGGATAAATTACAAAACCCATTGACGATTGAAACATTTTCCTTCCTTTTGGTTATTTTATGATTCCAAATCAAACATTAAGATGGCTACATTGCATGTTTGCTGTCAGAATGTCTGTTTTTTAAGGAAAGCTTGTAAAAATGGGTTTTCAGGTTCTGGCTCTCTGCTGGTTTTACTAGTTTTACTAGTTTTCACTGATCCAACTCACCACATTCAAAGATTCTGCTCTGCAGCTGATTTGACAGAGAAATTAATATCAACTTCTTTGATTTTGTCATATGCAATAATTCTTACAACAATGTTTTCACTATTTATGAATAATAAATAATAAATGAACAAATAAATAAATAAGCAATAAATAATAAATCAATACATAAAGATTTAAATTGAAACGAGTTTCATGAATTTAAAAAAACTGAACAAAAACAATTTGGAATAGAATTATAGGAAATAAAACAAATTTGTAGCACAGCATAAACATTTGAAAATAACAACAAATTAAAAAAAGAACAAAACGAACACAATGCAGTAATTGATGACTGTATATGCTTTTATACAGGATGGTTCTGGGCTGATTGTATTGGGGTATTAGTGTGTGTGTGTTGATAAAAGATCTTTGCTTTGGTTTTGAGTTTAAACGTGGAAAAATGGTTTTCCTTTATGAAGCGCTCTGTTGTACACCCTGGACAGGTTGCCAGTCTGTCGCAGGGTCACACAATAACACACCCACCCACCCTCTCAGTCACAACTAGGAACAGTTTAGCATAATCAGTCAACCTACAAAGCATGTTTTTGGTCTGTGGGAGGAAGTTAGAGAACCCGGAGAGAACCCACTCATGCACTTGGAGAACATGCAAACTCCACATTGAAAGGTCCCAGCGGGGATTTGAACCGGCGCCTCTTTGCCAACCAAAAGCGTGAGAAGTTGTACGCTTGAGTTTGTTTGCCAACATTGCAATGTTTTCTGCCTTTGATGACTTCATCAAAAACACCAAATTCCATCGGGGTGAGAAAATGCTCATTTGCATATAACAAAAAAATGAAGCACACCTAAAAATATGTATGAGACATCATATAACTTAGACTAATTACAACTTAGTGACAGATTTCTTCATTTTTAACAGGAGAAGATAAAAGAGTTGAATTCAAATGGCTGACTGAAGATTATTAGAGCACAATAACAAAGATCTCTTTGTCTCTTCTTAATGCAGCCTCAAACATGTTCTTGCCCTGAAAAAAAGAAAAAAAAAGCAGATTAATGAAGCTGACAATACTGAGAATTACAAGACTGGATATTTGAGGAATGATGAGACTTTTACTTAAGAACCCTCCCTCCTGGGATCAGTTGTTATACCCTTCTCAAGAACTTTGGCAAAAAAGAGCCGTCGGCAGTAGTTTTGCTCTGCAGAGACCTTACACAGTAACACAAGAGTTTATTCAATCTGTAATGAATCCCATGTCTCTCTGTCATTCTGCCTCACCCACTTACTGTGGACAGGTTTTGTTCAAGGTACTGTATACCTACGAGCTGCGGTTCCTGGTTCAGTGGGAGGATAGGATAGGACTCTGCGTGTATTGACATACCTCCCTCTGAACTTTTTTCCCCTTACTCCTGCAGCTCCTCTTTTCTCTAAGGTTTTGCAGTAAAAGTTTCTGCAGAGGAATCTGTTTTCATAATTTATAAAGAAAAAAAGAGCTCTTTAAAATCTACATCTGCTATCAGTGGTGCAGTTAAAATAATTTCAGATCCATCAACAGCTGACTAAGCTAACTAAGTCTTTGTTTGCAGTTTTTATTTCCTCCACCTGGTAAATTGGATTTACTCTCACAGGTTTAAAGTGCTGAAGTGATCCTGCATGTATTTGCTTGTGCGTGTTTATTTAAATACTCAACAGTCAGGTGAAACTAAATCACACTTAAGTCAGCCTTTGCCATGGGCAAAGCTCAGAAAGCAGGGCATGGTGCCCACTCCCTGCCGCTGGCTGTGATCACTGCTGTATCTTGTGTCCCATTCAGACAAGTAGCCATTCAGCAAGGCAAAGAAAGACTGATGGAGGGAGGAGAAGAGTGCTGCCAGCTGCCAATGACTGCACCACTAGATCTTTGGGAACCTGTTGCAGCAGGTTTTTCTTTCGGAATATCTTATTGCTGGGCTAGCCTGGACGAGTGCCAGACACACACGTACACACACACACACAGTCACACGGAAAATGAGGATGATAATCCGACCTGCCAAAATCTGAAACCCATCCATCAACTGTTTTCATACACATTTAGGCAGGCAATCTGATCGAAGTGCCTCATTGTCAGGGTGACGGTGGATAGAGGTACACAGACCTGAGAGGGAAATGGACTCAGCAGAAGTTGCAGGTCTGAGAGGGATAATCTGACGGGAGCAACAAATAAGAAGAGAGTGTCTATCGAAAAGCAGTTCAAAGTGTTAGGTGAGTTTGTCAGTTTTCCAGTATGTGATCAATGTTCTTTGAAAAAAGAAAACTGCTTTGAAACTTTTAAAAAATGTTTTGCTCTGACACTGATTTACCTGTAAGTTTCAAATGACATTGACTTCTCAGAGGCTTCAGTGCTGAGTGCTTATGCAACAACAACTGTCAGTGTTTGAGTCAGAAATTTAGATTCAGGTCAAACAGATGAGGTTGTTGTCTTCAAAATGCACTGTAGAAAACAATAAAAAATAGTTGATTCAGAGGAAAGTAAAGTAATACTTGGATGTGAAAAGTGAGAGTCATGGAAGATCTGACTTTTATTTTGAAGTTTTGTCTTAAACTGTACATGACAGAGCAGCTTATCCATTCGTTTACAATAGCTTAATCTTGCGATAATTAGTTTCTTCACTAATCCCAGCAAGGCTCATGAAGCCACAGAACAGCACTGCACCTCATTTGTGAGCCAAACCACAACATGTCATTAATCTGTTCAAACCACCAGGAGAAAACTGTCAGACAAAACGTCTTTCTCCTTTGAATCAATACTTTCTCATCTTATTTCTGTGCTGCGTTCATGTTGAACCTACGCAGGTGTCATGAGTCACGAGTTTGTTTCAAAATCAATACCAAATGATTTGCATACTAAAACAAAGTCGTGTTGAGACATGATGGTAGGAAACAGTCTGGCATGTAACAGAGGAAGAAATATTTTACCTATTTTGTGGTGGTTGGCACTGTCAGCAACCCCTGTGACTCTGGATAGGACAGACTGATGGATGTATATATTTGTTTAGAATATGGGATAAATAAATATATATATTTATAACAATTGGATGCTTGAAGTGGAGGATTTAGATTTGGAACGGAGCAGGAAGACTTTGGCTGATGACAGTTGCTGCATCGCGAACCTGAGTTGTTTCAAACTGTTGGTTTTTGCCTGTTCCTGATCCATCGCGATTTGAATGAAGAAATTCTCAGAAACGCATTTTTAATCCCAAATTCTTTTATAAATGTGTACTCCATCATGAGAAAAAATGCTTCAAGAACCCCAAAACAAGAATTTAATTGAAGTGGGTCTTTAAAATTACATTTTCTAAGCTTGATAACTAAAAAAAACCCAACAAAAACAAATGCCACATTGGGTTATGAGTGATTAGCTCAAAAACACTTCAATGAGTCTCTGATTGAACACTAGAAATCAGCTTTGAACTCTTTTTTGGATCCTGATAAATTATGACTGCAATAAGTTTTTCAGAAAACTAGACATGTTTGAACCAAGTGTTGTGTTTTTGCTATGTCTACAAAATGTTGACAGCTAGGTGGCTACCTATGTGCTTTCCATCCTTTAGACTGTTAAAACGACATAACTTTGCTTCAGGGTCAAACGTTTTCTGTGAGGAGGGTTATCCGTTTTTTGATTGAACAGGCGAAGGTGCAGCATTTGTTCTGCTGAGCTACAATGGGCCTGTCAAACAGATGAGAGGATTTGTTGCGATGGTGATGATAAAAGGCAGTCTCTCAGCTTTCACGTTGATATTTAAACCTCCTTTGACTTAAACAGAAACAGCCTTTTTTTGCTACTTCTCTCTTTTTGAGAGAGGCCGATTCCACTTTGTCTAGTTCAGCACTGTTCAGCGTCATGTGACCTGACAGCCATCATGCTTTGTTGGCAGTTTTAATGAGCTTGGCTTATGTGGAGGTTCAGGTTATCGTTACTGGAATCAGAGCCACGTGTCTTTTGCCTCTGCCGGGATCACATAACACTTCCTCACAATCAGCCAGGTCCCCTCCCCCCCAGTGACATCTTCATCCTGTGTCACTGTTTAATGCACTGGCTCTGCGATTGTCCTGTTCCCACACTTGCAATCCTTCTGTCAGAGATGCTAAAGAGTCCTGCAGATTGATGAACGACAAATGATTTAGGAGATGATCTGAAAAGGATAAGAGGACACAAACTCGCTCCTTCACAAAATCATTCAACTTACAGGAATTTTAAAATTCTTTTTTTGTTTTTATCATGTGAACCTAACTTGCTACTTACAAAATATTATTGAATCAGTGCAGTCTTTAAGATATAAAAGAAAATAAGTGTGAACATCATCATTTTATTCTTTGTGTATCAACATTGTGTGCTGTTTTAATTGTGACTCCTCTTTCTGAATCATCTTCAACAAATAATTCCTTCATATTTTTCATGCTCTGTCAATTTGACTTTCTTACAGGGACAGAATTGCACACAGAATGTCACGGTCCCCCAAGTTTTCCCTCTGCAGCAGCAGCAAGTCTCAAGCATCGGCCCCTCAGGTTAGTGGAGGCATTTTTGTTTTAGCTCAGGGGAACCCCTAAAATCGAAGGGTGTATTCAGACTGGACACACTTGGTTTGCTAAAAGTGAACCACAGTTTGTTTCCCCCGATAATCCAGAACAAATTTTCAGTCTGAATGCAGTCAAGCAGATCCTGGTCTAAGACAAGGAACCGCTCTCAGATCCATCTTTCAGATCCATCTTTGGATCTCGGTTTGTTTCCAACCAAAGTGAGCTCCGCTTCGCTCTGAGTTTCCTCAAGCTGATTAGGCTCTGTGTTTGGAGCGGAACAACTGGACCAAAATGGCCATTGTGGGGCGGGGCATTATCAGATGTAAGCATAAGGAAGTAGCTGTAAGCGAATGTAAAGCAACGCTGAGACACAGCAACTCACTGAAATGTGGTGGGAGGAAAGCAGGCAACTAATAACGTGACACCCATTGCTTCTCACATTGTTTTCCCAACAATTCCTTTGTCACAAACACTTATCGGTGTACGTCCTTAGCCGTCGTCTCCTCAGTAACCGCTTTGCAGCATTTTCGGTGTCCCAAAATAGCAAAAGTAAGTTTTGTACCTGAAGTTAATACAGACCAACTGACTTTTCCAGTCTAAAAACACCCAGAACAACAGATTTTTAAAACCTGATTAAACCTAGAAGACACATTTTTAATAAGTCATGGTAGAAGTTTTCCTGTTTTTGAGGGAAATTCAGGCTTTATAATTTATCTTGGATTCTTAGAGGGCAAACTGAGCCAAATCTCTGTGTCTCTGTGCCAAAAAAAAGCAGGTTTGATGTGTCTCACCTTGGGGGATAAATGAAAAAACTTTTATGCTTTAAAACAATATTCTCTGCTTCATGACACATGGATCTTTATGGTTGACTAAAGAGATTGATGAGGGCTTTTGTCAAATATAAACAACACAACTCTACCTATTAACCATGTTCTGATTAAAAGTCTTTTAGATGGTGGGGTTAACGTCTTTGCTTTGTTCTGTCTTCCTTTTGGTTCTTGTGCTTTATTTAGGATTAGTAAGACAGTCATGACACTCTTACAATGAGAGAGCAGATACTTTAGGTATTGCTTTTGAAGATGAATTAAACAGAAGTAACATTTTATCAACACTAGACAAGCTTTTTGCGAGATGGAATATTGTAAGGTATTTCGATTAGATCAGACATGTCTAAAGAGCGGCCTACTGGCTAAAAGTGGCCTATACCGGTAATCATAAATCCAGCCTAAGAAAAACAAATAAATAAATACGGTTGCCAGTTTTGTTGTCAGAATCCTAAAACCACTGAGTGTATTTAAGAATTGGACTGAGTGAGTGTGACATCAACCATAGAAACATCCGGCTCCAACAAGTGAGGCCGATTCAGTTGCCATCTTCGCAGGACGGATGTTGCCGTGTTGGAACCAGAAATCGTCAGTAAGCAGTGATTAGTCTGAGTCAGTATAAGTCAACATTTTCATGGTAACCACCACACTAAGCTTGTTGGATGTCCACACCCCTACCTGAGGAGACCATGGGGCAGAAGTGGAGCGGTTGACCTCTGGTCAGAATATTGATGGTTCAATTCCTGCCTTTTGTGCCCTTGTTGGCAAGACAGTGAACCCCACATTGCTCCTGGTGGTTATAGGTTGGTGCCGCCATCCATCCATCCATCCAGCCATCCATCCATCCATCCACCCATCCATCCATCCATCCATCCATCCATCCATCTTCTTCTGCTCATTCAGAAGGATCGGGGTGGCAGCAGTTTTAACAAAGTTGCCCAGACTTCCCTCTCCCTGGCCATTTCCTGGGTCTTCCAGTGGGACATGCCCCCAACCGACTCCTCTCAATGTGGAGGAGCAGCCGTTCTACTCTGAGCTCTCTCCGGGTGACCAAGTTTCTCACCCTAACTCTAAGGGAGTGTCCAGCCACCCTAAATCAGCAGCTTGTATCCGGGATGAAGTAGATGAATCATCTGAACATAAAAATAATGAAATAAACCAAACAAAAAAGCCTGGAATGCAGTATTTTGTAGAAAACATAACATTACCTAAACAGAGTTGTTAACCTTTGTGTGACCTGATGACGCTACTTTTCTCAAGCAGTGCGCTTCAAGCTATGAAGGGACCCTACAATGTTGATTTGATGGAGGATTGTGATTCTTTTTTCAAAAACTGTTCTTTAATTATGTCTAAACTGCCATGTGTTTTAAATGTATTTTTAGACTGTTTATTTTATTCAGAGATAGCTTAGGTGTTTAAAACCTGATTTTCTTTTATTTAGTGCCACATGAAGTCATCATGACATGTTTTGTATCCACTGTCTTACTGCAGTCCAGAGGGCACAGGTATGCCTGTTTCCCTGAGCAAGAAAGCAGCACCTTCAACTTGAGAACTCGAGCTCTGATCAGACAACACAGTGCTGACGGTACCATCCGCTCTGAATCAGAACCAACACCACTAAACCGCTTCCATCCATACCGTCGACAGTACAGTGATGGAGCGATGGAGACGGCCGGCTTTCTCCATCAGTGTTCTTCAGCTTTCAACAGCCTACAGGAAGTGTACAGTCCTGAAGTTTGTTTGCACAGCAGTGATGTGCCAACGACCTGGAAGAGTTATAGCAGCAGCTCTCAGGTTTTAAGATTACTCACATTTTGACTTTCATATTTGGTTTCAGTTGTATTTGATTAAAAGAAAATGCTTGCCTGTAATGTTGAACATTTCTCTGAATCAGACTGCAAATTAGTTTACTGTCACCTTAAACATACACTTTCTACGTTGACATGTTAACACATAATCTTTTAAAAACGTCTTGAACATATCGAAACTTTTGCCTAAAAACGAGCTGCACAGCCACACTAATTCTGTTATCTCACGACTGCAGACTTCATTCTCAGAGCTACCAGCTGCACAACTGGAGCCCATCAGCTTCCTCTCTCAGAGACATCCATCGTACAGCTCACTGAGCCCCTTGCAGCAGGTGAGGGTGTGTTTAAAGATGAAATGATTGTTTAAGCTGATCCTCACAGTTGAAACCCAGCCGCTAAGTCATAAATGTATTCTGTGCCCTCTCCATAGGTCCAATCTAAACTGTGTTCCGATGGCGACCATCCAAATAGCTCCAAATACAGTGTCCAGACTACGATATCACAAACACACCAGGAGAGCGTCACACAGTCCTCTTTCCCAAAGCCTATTTACTCATACAGGTAACACAGCAAAATGTTTGCCTCAGTGAACTTTGTTTTTCAAAACTAAGAAAGAACAAAAATTCAAAAGTACTTGTTTATTTTTTTATAGAATTTGATGTTTGATCTGAATCAGCTGTGACATCATTCCAAATGTTTTCTTCTACATTACAGCATCCTGATTTTTATGGCTCTGAAGAACAGTAAAACAGGGAGTCTTCCAGTCAGTGAGATCTACAGCTTTATGACTGAACACTTCCCATATTTCAAGGTACTTGTTGCACTTTTGATGCACTGCATGTGAATGATTAAATTGGGCTAAGCTTGTTGATCTCACGAAGGACATATAGAAGTGTAAAATCACAACAGAACCCATTTGGCTTTTCAAGGTGACGGTATTTATAGTGGACAGAGACTTTGACAAACAGTATGTACAAATAGAATTCATTCCTGATATTATTGGACTCCTTGGGTGTCGATAGTTTATAGAATGGATGGTTCCCCACAAGCTCCGATGTTTGTTGTTTCTGATGTCTGATGGCCACTAATAAAAGGGAGAGTGCATATAAAACATTTCTGTTACTGCAGGACACATTTGACCCAAAAACATCCTTTTCCGCACACCAGAAATGAAAAATTATGTTCAGCTGGTGGTGTTAACGTCTTTTACATGTTTGAAAGTAGATTTTCCTTATGGATTCTTGCTTCTTTTTACAGCCTAAAGCTTGCATAAATGCATGGATTTGTAATTAATTTACTGAAGTAACATGTAAGGTTTGCCATGTGCCTGAGCAGAGATGGCTGGAGCCAGTTATGAGTACTGAGTAAAATATGTACAGTAGTGCAATTGTACTTGAAACAATTTATTTATCTATCTGCAAGTGGATGGATCAAAATGGAGTGGAGCAGGGAGGATGGATGATTGAATCCTTTTGGTAATATAGTATAAATACTCAGAGATGCAGTTTTAATCTGACATTTTTTTTATATATGTGCTCCATCATGAGAAAAAACTACAAGAACGTGTTAAAAACACAATTTCAATTGGAGAAGGTTCTAAGCTAAAGTTTTAATTTGAAGTTTCAGTTCTCCAGTCACAACTTTGGATCTGTGCTGTTTTTCTTCCATGTTGGAAACAGCATTTTAGATCTCAGTTTCTCTCTCTTTTCCTTCTTTAGTGAATTTGACCATTTTTTCCTCAATCTTTGAGTCTAATCAGGCAACAGAGCTGACAGATGAAAGAAGTTCATTCTAAGATGGTTTTCCTGCATCAACATGCAAGCTTGCGTAATCTTTACTTTTTAATGTGTGAAATGGAGAATCGTTGGGTCACATTTCTTTAGATTAAATTGTATTCAGAAAACCTGCTGTTTAATTGTGTCCAGATATAAACAAAATGCTCCAATACTTTTACTACTAATTTAGTTTTTTGTGTCACTTTAAAATAAAATGTCTTCTTTTTTAAACATTCAATTTGTCAGAATCGAGTCATTTGTCTTCAGAACATTTCAAGTTCATTGTTACATTTTTAGAATGTTCTGCTTTTGCAAATAAAATAGCATTCACATGTAATACATAAATATGAGAGATGTGATATTTAAAAGTTATTTTATGGGCATCTGACATTGTAGCCTTAAGCAATCATTTTCATGCCTTTTTTTGCCTCCTTTGGTTTTCTGAATTTCAGACAGCTCCAGACGGGTGGAAGAACTCTGTGCGGCACAACCTGTCTTTGAACAAATGCTTTGAGAAGGTGGAGAACAAAAACGGGAGCACTTCTCGTAAAGGATGTCTCTGGGCTCTCAATCCAGCCAAAGTAGAGAAGATGCAGGAAGAGCTGCACAAGTGGCGTCGCAAAGACCCCGTGACTGTCCGCAGAAGCATGGCAAGGCCAGGTGGGTCCCAAAACATGTTCTCTGAATAAAAAAGAACTGTAAGAAATCGATTATAGATTGCTTTTTAGATGTCTTAGAGCTAGAGATGATTTAAATTCAGTAAAACTACATGTATTTGTTTCTTATAGAAGATCTTGATCATCTTCTGGGAGAGAAGCCAGACAAATTCAGGCATCTGCCACCTTACACCAGCACAGCTTCATTATCCAGTGTGGCCCATCTCTGCAGCCCCACTTCGCCAACTGGTGCACCAACCCAGTTCCAGTCAACGTGCCAACACAGTCGAAGTTCGCAGTGCTCCCAAATTCAGCCTCAGCAGCCCTACTATCTCCCCCTGACTGCTGCTCACCCCAGCAACTCGTTTGCGCTGTACTCCCCCTGTGAACCACAGCCTGCAGCAGGAGTGCCAGGAGCCACAGGCAGTCTGAACTCCCCTACTGCTGGGAAGATGCCTCCAGTTTTCAACGCTGCCCTGCAGGCTGAGTACAGTGTCAGTCCAAGGGGCATGCAGGACCTGGTGCTGGAGGGTGACGCCAGTTACGACATAGACACCCTCAACCCCAGCCTCACTGACTTGCAGCTGCACGGTAAGAGTCATAGAAACAGAAGATCTCAGACATAATCAAATGAAATTACTTACGTTTAAAATCAAATACCATCCTTAACGATAGTTAATATTTTTAGCTGGGGCTTGACACACACATTAATGTGATCATACAAAGGATGCTGTACAGTATTCCTTTTAAAAAGTAGACATAAGAAAGGCCGTTTTAAGGCCTTTTTATTCTTTTATTATTTTGTGTTTTTAACACATTTTGCTGTTGTTTTGGTGCTTGAGAGTAACATGGGACATGCAGTAAAGCTTAACAACATCTTTAGAAACATCTCCATCTTCATCTCTGTGCTCGGAGCGGAACAACCGAACCAAAACGGCCACAGTTTTGGCCCACCGAGCATTAAGGGATATCAAGTTGCAGAGCAACAATGAGACAGAGCGACTCATTGAAATGTGGTTGAATGATGCAGGCTCAGTAAAACTATTTTTAATGTGATCCACATTGCTTCTCACACTGTTTTTTCAACAATCTATTTGTCATAAACCTTAACAACATGCCTTCATAGTCGTCGTCTCCTCAGTAATCCTCTTGCCTCCATCATACCAAACCAAAGCAGTAAAAAGTGTTGCAACTGACGTTGATGCAGACGTTAAAAATATGTCAGTGAAACATAAAGTTTGAATAATGAACTATCTCCACAAGCATTGCAAAGAACTTCTGTTTTTCTTTCTCTTGTTGCTTTGCCCCGCCCTCTTAATTCCTGGCCAATGAGCGAAGGGATTTTCAGTCGGTTTTCACGCGGTTTTGTTTACAAGCTTTGGTTCGGAACAGAAACGTCAGATAAACTCCAGACTGAAGGCAGACCAAACGCAACGTTCAAGACTTAATTTTGACCAAACTGGGCAGACGTGGTCTGGACCAACTGACTCTGCCTCCCTGAATACACCCTTAAAGACATGTTTTAGTCAAATTCCATTTATTTTACTGTATTCATTTTGTATTCTTTTAAGCATTCAGATTTAGGCTTTTTTGGTGCTTCTTCAGTTTAGACCTGAACTGTAATTTATCATTAATACAGTGCTGTCTTCACATCACTGTGATATGTTTTTATTGCCCTGCCAAAGTAAACATTCCTGTAATCTGATGTATTTAGCCTGGGATAGTGATTGATCTGTCATAGTTTTTCCCAGGTTTTTTAAACTGATTACAGACAGACTCTTTACACCTTAAGCATTCTGACATCAAACTATGTTGCCCATGTTATCCCTTCACCAGGTTTCATTTTTTTTCCTCAAAAATCTAAAAATGTTAATTTTTTTCAGCAGGATGAATGTTCAACTCAGACATCCATTCCAAAGAGACAAACACTGAGTTAAAAACCACATATTACCTTCTCACAGACAGTAAAGTTCATTAGATTAAAAGTGACTTAGTTTAATCAGTGATGTGTGATTTAAACCAGGTAAACAACTCATGATATTCCCCTACTTCTAAAATCTAAAAGGAAATTCTCTGTGAACAAGCCAATGATCTTCTTCTTTTTTTTATTTTTCCCGGTAAGGTAATTTCTGGGAGGAGCTAAGGGACGACAGTTTGGAATCGGAGTCTCATGTTGCCATGGCAACCTCTTCAGCCACCTTTCCCTTACAGGACCACTACCCTCAGGCTGGCTTTATGCAGACCCCATCTTCTTTCAGTCACACCACTGCTAGCATCCCCGCAGGCCGCTGTAAAGCCCAATACGAGGATAAGAACACAGACAGAAGTTGTTGGAATGGACTGCATCCGGTCGCGTATTCAGGAGTTGAGAGCCTGGCTGGATATCTGACTTCCTGCACTACATCCCTGTCCTTGGTGTAAAACCCTCAGTTTTCCCTTTCCCCTGAAATGTAACTGTGGAAGCCAGAATCAAGAGTATTTTTTCAAGCAGCTTTGTGACTTTTTTGGCTTGGTGGCTTTGACCCATCGAATCCCCTGTTTATCACTGTGTGACAAAGAGTACAGAGAACAAATGTTAAGACTTTGCATTTACAGTCGAATTCTGTTTTTTTTTTTTGCCTATTTAAAAAAAACCAAAAAAACTTTTGTTTCTTTTTGGGTACAAGAAAATAAAAGCCAATACAAAAGGTGCACATTTAAATATTTAAGCCTATTCTGGATCCCACGTCACTGTGCGAGTCAAAGAAATGCGATGCAAAGTCCCTCCATGCAGAGGCTGGATATGACAGGTCTTGAGGTTGAGTCAAAGCCACTGGACTTAAACTCTTCCTCAGACTGATGATGCCACTTGGTTGAGCAGCGAAACATTTCAAGGAAGATTTTAAGCCCAGTTGACTAAGCTTCAAGACAACGCCACCTATGAATGAGAACCTTTATGCCCAAATGACAAGACACTCATTCATCAGCAACTATTTAATACAGGAGAGTATTCAGCCTCAAGTTAGAACATTCCAACCTTTCTGATTGACATGTGTGTTATTGGATTCTTTTGGACAGCTTTCTATTTATTTACGTTTAACTGAATGTCTTGTTTTTTCACAAAGGGCTATTTTTTTCTCAAGTGTAATTTATGTGAGTTGTCTCATTTTGTTGTTTGTAACTGTATTAATTTTTGTCATTTAATGCAAAAACTTCAACAAATTCCAAGTTTAGCTTCAGTGGAATCAGATAGTATTGTCTGCAATTATTATTTTTACAACACTTCACAAAACAATATCCCCCCAAAAAAGTGTTTTTCTTCTGATTTTACAGCCATGTTGTTTTTCTCACTTATGCACATGGGTGTATTTATATGGATTTGGCACCATATGACCTAAGGTTTTGAAAACCAGGATACAACAACTTGAAACTGAAAAACTGGTGCTGAGACTCAAACCTAGACTCCAATGTTGGATATAGGAGTGTTTGTGACAATCTTTTGCATCAGAGTCTTACCTGCCCTTCGACAGACCCTCTTCCTGGCTCAGAAGCCATGATGACTATCTTTTTTGGGAAGAGCAGTGTGCTGTTCGCCCACAATGCTGCATTCAACAACCAGTAGAAAATGCTACCTTCAAATGTTTGACATTTGGGATGACTTATTTAAAGATTTGAGCAATTATTATTGCAAAAAACAATTTGAATACGTGTCTATTTTGGTCACTTTGTTCACATCGGCCACTTGGTTAGACTACGGTCACATATCCCAAAATGCCACCACACTGTGAGCTAAATGTACGTTTTGTTTTTAGCAAATTTGGCGGGTGGGCATGTGGCGTCATTTGTAATTGGGAGAAGGCAGCAGCATTTTTACATGCCACGTGGCCGTGGAGGTAAAATTACAGGCAGAGGCATGAAATCTTGAAGATTCTGCCGATGCCTCCCCCTGTCTCACACTGGCAGTTGTATTTGTGACTGTAGCATTAGTATTTTCATTTTCTGGTTGTAACTATGCAAGTTTCCACTGTCTGTGAATACGCCAAGGCTGAATCTCCCACTCTCACCAGTCTGATTGGCTCTTCATCTAAGCCCTGCCCACACGCACCAGAAAGGCGCCAAAAGTCCAAATTGAAAAATTCAAGAAGATCTGGTGGTAGACAGGATGGTGGAAGAAAATCATTCCGGTTCTTACTTCTTACTTCTGGCTAATGATCTTCAGCCGCCATCCTGTCTGCCACTAGCTCCCCCTTAAAAGAGTTCATATTTAAAAAAAACAAATAAATAAATATTTAAAGGGAAACTTTAAACAGAAAATCTAAAACTGAAAAAAAATCAAGGTTATATTTGACTTGCAGAAATCATTGCTCACTTTTTCAGACTCTTTTTATTTACATTTTCTTTACACCTGCTTTTTTTAGCGTTCAGTTTTAAGTTGTTGTATTTCAGTCTTGAAAACTTTTAGCTGCGGTTTGGAACCATGCATTTAGCTGCAGCAGATTTGTACAGGGAGCAGCTGGGGCGTCAACACAGCACAGGCTGGAATTTCTGTCAGGAGTTTGTTCAGTGCAAACCAGAGTTAAACACCCGTGAAGGTGAAATAAGGGGAATCTTTGCAGGTGCAAACCAAATGAACTCTGGAAAGTTTCCAATGCCTTCAAGTGCCCTGAAAAAAAATCCAGGTATTTCTGAGAAACTTAATGTGCTGTATTTTTATTTGACATGCTATAGGCCGAGCAAGTGGCAAGGTTTCAGTTTGAGATATTAATTTGATGACCCATTAATAATGTATTAATAATGCTTGACTGGTGAATGATGAAAGGAGTTTTTAATGACAGCAGTAGTGCAGTGAATCTCCTTTTCCAGGAGATGGCAGCAATAGTACTTCAAAGAGGAATAATATATAACAGAAAATGTCATGTTTTTCTTTTTATGCAATCTTTTTTCTTTATTTCATCAAGTAACCTGACAACAACACAGGCATGATGGAAAGTTTATCAATATCAAACAAAAGTTCTCAAAAGATTTAATTAAAATAGTATAGAAATTTAAATGAGAAACAAGTGTCTAATCTGCCAAAATATACATTTTCAATAACAGGGGAAAATATGCACCCCTTGTCATTTTTAGGTAAAGACAGTGACATTGATGTAAAAATAGATCAGGATTTTTTCTTAAAAATCCCATGTTTATTGCATTGATGGAACTTCAGCTGTCAAAACTTTACATTCTTTCCACATTTTGTGTAACATTTATCAGAATAAAAGTATACAGTGTTCATTAATAGAGAGAAAGTACTCCTTATCAAAACAGGTATCTGACTTTTTGCTAACATGTTTTCTGACACCTCAAAATGGCTATTTGTTTAAAAAAAGTAACAACCCTCACATTGAGATACTATTCAAACATGAAAACATGGAAGACATGACATCTTCACAAAGACAAATTACACATCGTTGTGATTCAGCAAGAAAATAACAGAACACAGACGGAGGAAATATTCGTTCAGATGCATGTGCTGCTACGAACAAAAAAACACTCTGGGAGTAAAAGTGTTATAAGATACCAAAACAAACAATATTCTGAAATCTATTGCAGATTTAAACATAGTCTATAAATGTTGTTTTGTAAAAACATGTTTTTTTTTTCTTTTTTTTTACTAATTACCAAACAAAACTAAAAATTCTCTCCCAATGATCAACAGGAACTGGCATGTACAGTCTGAAGTCAACACAAACACTACATGTGCTGTTGCCCACACACTCACAAAAAGATGCAAACTTGTGATAAAACTGGCTGAGTTGGTGCTGAAAAAAAAAAGGCAAAAAGGGGGAGCTTGATCGGTTAGACAGT
The DNA here is from genome assembly GCA_014656515.1 of Oryzias celebensis. Lineage (NCBI taxonomy): Eukaryota > Metazoa > Chordata > Actinopteri > Beloniformes > Adrianichthyidae > Oryzias > Oryzias celebensis. The sequence goes on along the minus strand of BNCR01000012.1, from coordinate 63,795,934 downwards.
TGTGAATCTAACCAGAAATGTGTGGAGCTAACAAGTGAAAGAATTTGATGTCAGAGATTTGTCTGCCAGTTAATTCTCTTCTGGTCCTGAAGTGGCAGTCTGTAAAATGTCCTGAAGTGGAAGAATGAAAAGCATTGAGGTCCACCTATGGTCCTCCACAATAGGAATAATCTGCCTTGTTGTGCATCACCAGCTTGTTGTCCACAAAGTAGAAACTGTCAGACTGAGTTTCATAAGGGTGTTGGATCATCTCGCGCACTGAGAGAGAAGAAGCAGACAGTATTATTGTCCTTACAGTTTGATGGAGTTTTTTCAGTGTCTGAGCGCGATACTCACTGATTTCCTCAGACAGCGCAGGAAACTCGTAAATGTGCTCGCATGTGTTCTTGCTGCTGGGCATGCAGAAGCCGAATTCAAAATCAAAGCTCTTCAGCAGCTTATCCCGGAAGTAGTGCCTCTCAATCATGCGAAAGTTGTTGATAGGAGTGTCCCCCACCGTGAACTCCACTCTGTGGAAACCCATGAAGTTAATCACCAAGTGTTTCAAATAAACGAAAGGAAAAGAAATCTTTTGAGGGTTCTGGCTCTCTTCGAGCTTGGTACAATTATTAGCCGTTTTTGCCTGACATGTCCAGTAACAGTGAACAGATGAGATAAAACAGCTGCAAATGAATTGAATGCTCAGGCAACACCGTTAGAGCAGTGTTCTCTCAAGTGACCCTAATGTAAATAAACCTGAAACAAACAAGTATTTTCTCTGTTGTGAGCTAATTTTAAAAGGGTAATGATTTACCCATTATTTATCACTTGGTTGTAGCTGTTGGTGTACTTGAATCCTTTCTTCACAGAATGTTCAAGCAGAAAACTCTAAGACAAATTTTTAATCAGCCAATCACATGGTAGCAACTCAATGCATTTATGCATGTAGATTTTGTCAAGACAATCTGCTGATCTACTGGGATTTTCACTCACAATCATCTCCAGGGTTTACAGAGAATGGTCAGAAAAAGAGAAAATATCCATTGAGCGGCTGTTCTGTGGGCGCAAATGCCTTGTTGATGCCAGAGGTCATGATGAGGCACCATGTCATAAAACTGGAATCATCTCAGACTGGTTTCTTGAACATGACAATGAGTTCACTGGACTCAAATGACCTCCACAGTCACCAGATCTCAACAATAGAACACCTTTGTGATGTGGTGGAACAGGAGAAAAATCTGCAACTGTGTGATTCTATCATGTCAATATGGACCAAAGTCTCTGAAGAATGTTTCCAGTTCCTCTTTGAATCTATGCCACCAAGGATTAAGGCAGTTTTGAATTGTCAAACCCGGCACTATCAAGGTGTACTTAATACAGTAGATGGTTGAACTTTATTTTATCAGAAGACAATTGCAATTCAAGCTTCCTGCTTTTTCTTTGATGTGAGGCTATGCTCACCTCACTGAGACTCTAACACATAAAGTAGTGATATTAAATAAGAAATGCTTATGTTCTAAGCTGGGTAAGACGGCTGCATTGAAGGTTGCATAAACTTTCAGTCAGGCAGTGATCAGAGGGAGTCTGATAATGACAGCTAAATGCCTGACTCAGCAGGTGGGCTGGACTGATCTGTGTTTCCAGTGATCCATCTGAGCCTCTTGTCCTAAGCAGAAGCCCACACCTCTCTAACAGCTGTGTCGCAGCAAACAGAGAGGACCACGGATTTGTCCCCTACATTTGAGCGAGAGTAACACCCAGCTGACTTACGTGGCTCCAACCTGCCGCAGCTGCAGGAATGCTGGAGTAAATTGGTATCGGACAAAACGCCCAGCATTGGGGTCACAGAGCTTCACGCCGCCTAATGAAGGGGAAACAAAAGTTTAGCATTTCACAAGCATTTCTGAAAGAGTAATAATTTGTCGGATTATTCTCGTCTCTACTCATTTTTCTGTGGCTTAAGGTCGACCTGGTGTTGGAGGTTTAGTGATCTCAAACAGCACAGTCCCCGTTTCCATGTCTCGGATCTTAAACCTGGTGAAGTCGATCCTGTGGACGTTTTCCTCTGGAGAGCAGAGATAATCTGAAAACAGAAACAAGATGGAAACCACACATATGAGCTAAAGTTGTCCTCTCTGTGTTTGTGGTATTTAATGAGCATATTACTGGCAATGAATTGGACAGGCACACTGATACTTGTCACCATTCCCGTTAATTAGAGCCGTCTCCACAATAAATGTATTACTCTGACCTTTTCTAATTGTTTAGCGTAGGAAGCACACCACTCCTTTTTTAAACACAAATATTTCTGTGCACTGAGTAAAGACAAGTGCAGAAACAGCTCTCAGAATGCTTCTAAACTCTTTAACTAATTTAGCTGCAACATTAATCCATAGTTCATGTCATGTTTTGTTAAGAAATAAAACCTTTACACAATACCAGCTCAATTCAGCATTCTTACTGGACACCTTCAGGTAAAGGCATGGCATTTAGGGAAATCTCCTTAAAAGATTACCGGTATACTTTAAGTAGTTTGAGAAAAAAATAATCCTTAACTGAATGTAACGATTTTACAGAAGCCAAAAAAGGTCGTCTCAAACAGTCAGACTCCAAAGTCCATTATGGCCCAGACCAAAGAGCTGTCTAAGGACACCAGAAACAAAACTGTTGACCTGCACCAGGCTGGGAAGACTGAATCTGCAATAGGTAAGCAGCTTGGTGTGAAGAAATCAAGAGTGGGAGCAATTATTAGGAAATGGAAGACATAAAAAATCATTGATAATCTCCCTCAATCTGGGGCTCACAGCAAGATCTCACACAGTGGGGTCAAAGCGATAACAAAAAAATTGACACTGGGCGAGCTAGTGAATGACCTTCAGAAAGCTGGGACCAAAGTAACAAAGACTACCATCAGTAATACTACACCACCAAGGACTCAAATCCTGCAGTGCCAGATGTGTCCCCCTGCTAAAGCCAGTACATGTGCACAACCGTCTAAAGTTTGCTAGAGAGCATAGAAAATCTTTTAAGGGAGTTGAAAGTCTGTGTTCTCCAGCAACAGCCCTAAAGCATCACTGTTCTAGAGGAGATCTGTATGGAGGAATGGGTCAAAATACCAACAACAGTTTGTGAAAACCTTGTGAAGGCTTACAGAAAATGTTTGACTACTGTCATTGCTAACAAAGGGTATATAACAAAAAAGTTTTGTTATTCACCAAATACTCATTTTCACCATAATTTACAAATACATTTTAAAATCAGCCAATGTGATTTTGTTTCTCATAGTTGAGGTAAACCCATGATGAAAATTACAGGTCTTTCTCCCTCTTTTAAGTTGGAGAACTTGCACAATTGCTGACTGACTGAATACTTTTTGCCCCGCTGTATATTGAAGTTATTATCAAGTAAAATGAAAAGAAAGAAAGAAAGAAAGAAAGAAAGAAAGAAAGAAAGAAAGAAAGAAAGAAAGAAAGAAGAGCAGAAAGCAGCAAAGCAGCACATTTTTATTTTTGAGCAATGCCTAATTTAATAAGTTTTTATTTACACCTCACATTGTGTTTATGTTTCCTATAAAACCACCAATCCCATCCTTGCTAAAAAAGGTTTACTTATTTTGCAAATAGACTTTGGTTTCTCTTAAAGTATGTTGTTATGCTTAAAGACTCCAGATTTAGTGTTTAAACAGTTTATTTTTAGAGTGCTTTAAATGATTATGATCCCTGAGATAAACCATAAAGGTACACGTAAAAAAGTTTTCTTTTTGTCCTCAGCTATTAGACTCTGACGGGACAGAGGATATTTACTGTTTTTTTTTAATGCATCAAGTGACATTATTTTCTCCAGCTCGATATTAGGAGAGTGTGTGTGCATGTGTGTCAACAAACTGTGTGAGACACTCCCTACCCAACGGGCCAGGATTAGACTTAAGAGGCTTATTGTGTTTTATCATCACATGGACCATACTGCTTGGATGCACACGCTCCACACACACACTCCTATTCCCGCTTAGACATGCACACACACGCAGTACCTCTTGGGTTTAGGTTTAGGGCAGCTAATAGTAGCAAACATCTGTTGCACACTTCTCACAGTATCTCATTCTGATGCGTTTGTATTTCATCAACGTACTTGTGCAGCTTTTCCGTGAGTTTCTTTCGTGCACAGACACAAAGTCTCGCGTCCTCGCGCATTTCTGTGGGTTAAGAAGCAGATGGGCCGCTCAGGCTTCGGCCACCTGCTCAGATATTTATAGATCCTTTTATAATGTCCAGCACACAATACCTGACACCTTGTTTGATGAAGTCACTCTTGTGAAAAAAAGCAATTTAGAGCTTGCTGCTTCACATGACAGACAACTGCAAACATAAACTGCAAGAGAATTTCTTTAAATATTTTCTGTTACAAGAACTAGAACTGCTACTTCAATAATTCAATATATATGTTGTACATATTTATATATTTGGTGTTAAAGTCAGACTACAAAACAAATGACTTGACAAATCCTATAAAGACGTGCATTAAGGAGACTGTATGATGTACCCAGGTCAATAACTCAATGCTTCCTCTTTGAAGTGTTTTTCATCGGCTAAGCATTTGAATCACTCTGCTACTTTCTCAATTCATGTCAATCATGTTTGTCCATTATAAATGTTTATAGCTCTTCCTGTAACATAATGATCCTTGGTCAGCTGTGGAAAGTCTGCATGTTTGCAAAGGCAAATTTATGCTCCTAAACTGACCAGCATAAAGATCAGCATTTCCATATGAATCTAAATCGGAGCAAATATGTTGTTTTTATCTTGCCTGCTAAACTAGTAAGAGGGTTAGAGAGCTGTGGTTTGATGCATTGCCTTCTGGTGCCAGTGATTTACACGTGAGGGACTTATCTTCCCTGAGGACTTTACCAAATAGAACCCTAAATATAAGCTTATAGTGTTTTCGCTAATGTAACAGCAAGGTAAAACTTTCACTCTGGATTAACCTGTAATGTAATGCCAACAGAAGTCACTCTGAGGTTACTTTGGGATTTATGTGTTTGAGCAGAAAAGCACAACATGATCCACCATGTGATTCATGCCTACCAATGATGATGCCCTTGATGGATTTAAGGGAGAAAAACAGATGTTTTATTGTAACAGACCCGAAAAGGTTGTATTTTCCCCTGTCGAGGGCAAAACTTTCCAATTTAGCACAGAGATATCTGGAAGCACTGGTGTTCAGAAATGTCTCAGACTGCAGAATCCAGTAAAGATGCACTTAACCACAAGAGCAGTAAGAAACTTCTGAAGTTGTGTACCAAATGCATATTTTTTCCTTTAAACGGCACCCCCAAGACATCTGAAATCCTTTACCTTCTTTGCTCCACGATCATGCATGTGTTTTTTCAAACAGCCTTTGCTTCTCGGCTGAGCTGCTGAGGAAAACAGATGGAGTGCTTCATCTGACAGCACAGTTTGCAAATGTGCATGCCATCGAGGTCCTCCCACCGTGGTGAGAGGCTCACAACGAACGGCACAGGTTCACTTTGATTTCTCAGTATATACCCACGGAGCAGCTTGACTGATGACAGTCGACTGTGCTGACTCCCTGAGATTTGCAGTGATAAAAATCTGCCCTTCATACATGTTAGAAGCTTGGTAACAGCAAAAATATTTCACTGGGGGAAAAAGTGAGCCATGAATAGAAACTGAATTAGGAGCCCATTTTACATGATGAAAGTACTGAAAGAGCACAAAGATAAAAGGAGAGATTTTGTGAAAGTTAAGAGACAATCTTAATCTTTATGGGGACAGCATTAGTCAAAGTCTTTGTAAAATTTTCTTAAAAGTCGGACTAGACTTTAAAACAAAAACAAATATTAATGTTTACTTGACATACAACATTTTTTATGACACAATCTATTGATGTTTTCGTCTTTCTATAGTCACTATTTTCTTTCACATTGTTCCTGGTGGAAAACAGACTTTTTTTTTTAATAAACAGTAATTACTAAGTCATTCTATTTGTCAGAATAACCTTCTTGTTCTGCTACCTTTTATTCATTTGTTAATAATCCTAGTTTTTTTTTTTTTTTATTGCAAGTTATTCCACTAATAAACTGACCAATCAGATGCCTCAAAAAAGAATGTGATTCCCGCTGGTCCCCACCTCGAACGTGATGACAGATTCTCCCAAGCCACTTTCATTGGAATGGGAGTCTAGAATGAACACCAGGCAACTCCGACACAAACTACGACGTTTGAGTGAAATACCACCTGAAAGTCTCCTGGAAACTATGAATGAAGCATTGAGGGTAATTCCTACCACAACAATCACAAAACCAATGAACTGGTTTACACTTCAGCAGCAGTGATCCTTGAGATGCTTGGCTATAAGAGCAATCAAGGAAGAAAACAATATCCACTATGGAAGCAACGGTTGGAGGTTAAGATCAAGACAGCTAGGAAGGAAGTGAGTTATGACAGAGGCTCAAAGAGGTGCACTGAAAAAGCAAGTGTCAAAAAGATATAGCCCGACACCCATTCCTGAAGCTCTGGAAACTGCCAAACAAAGGCTCCTGACTTTGAGTAGCCACCCAAAGAGGTACACAAGAGACAAGGAAGCCAGACGGATCAACACGCTGTACGCAACTCAACCTGCAAAAGTTTACGCTCAGTGGCAGGGTCAAAATAGCAAAGTAGACCAACCAAGGTTAGAATCTGAACAGGACTGGAAAATTATATGGGAGAAAGAGACAAAACATAACAGCTCGAAAGGCTGGTCTCTCTGAGAAAAGAGCACCGCAACCTCCCTGAACATAATCCAGTAACCATCACAATGGCAGACATCCAAGAAAGAGCTTCAGGTATGAAAAACTTGTCAGCACCGGGCCCTGACATGATACATTCATATTGGCTTAAGAAACTCGCTGCACTCCTCGAGCGCCCGGCAGCACAAATGAACCAGCTGCTAAGAGATGGGACTCACCCTGACTCACCCCTAACGGAAGGGCGAACGATCCTGATCCAGAAGGATCCCTCAAAGGGTGCAGTCCCATCAAACTACCGGCCAATAACCTGTCTGTCCACAACATGGAAGCTCATGTCAGGCATCATTGCAATCAAAATCGTTGGCACATTGATTAATTCATGAGCAACGCACAGAAGGGCATTGTTACAGATTCCAGAGGAGCCAAACACCAACTCCTGGTTGGCAGAACAGTCGCTCAAGATTGCAGGTCAAGACACACCAACCTGTGCACAACCTGGATTGATTACAAGAAATCCTACAGTATGACTCAATGCCACATACGTGGATCACTGAATGCTTGGAGCTGTACTACATCAACAGGTCTCTAAGAGCCTTCATAGGAAACTCAATAAAGCTGTGGAAAACCACCCTTGACCCCAATGACAAGCCACTTGCACAAGTGTCCATCAAATGTGGCATATACCAAGGAGATGCTCTGTCCCCACTGCTGTTCTGCACAGGTCTGAACCCCCTCAGCCAAATAATCAACAAGACCGGCTATGGATACCGACTCAGGAATGGGGAAACCATCAGTCACCTCCTCTACATGGATGACATCAAGCTATACACTAAGAGCGAGCGCGACAATGACCCTGATTCACACCACCAGGATCTACAGTACTGATATTGGGATGTCATTTGGGCTTAAGAAATGCAAGTGACAGATAGTGACAAAGATAGTGACAAAGAGAGGCAAGGTAGTCTACAGTGAAAGGGTCTCACTCCCACAGAGGGAACGATAGCAGACACTGAGGACAGTTACAAGTACCTTGGAATTCTAAAGGCAAATGGCAACATGGAATAGGAAACAGGGAAAGCCGCAACAGCCAAATACCTCCAATGAGTAAGGCAAGTCCTGAGAAGACAGCTCAATGTCAAGAACAAGACCTGGGCAATAAACAGTCACGCACTGCCAACCATGAGAGAGCAAAGATCCTGTGGGACTTCCAGATACAGACGGACAGGATGGTAATAGTGAACCAACCAGACATTGTAGTGGTGGATAAAGAACAGAGGAAAGCTGTTGTTGTGGATGTGACAATACCAAATGATGGAAACATCAAGGAGAAGGAACACAAGAAACTGGAGAAATACCAGGGGCTCAGAGAAGAACTGAAGAAATCTTGGAAGGTGAAGGTGACAGTGATACATTGTAAAAGCTACAAATCAAATGCAGGATTGCAGGGTACTGTAATTACGGCACACCACCTGTGCTGACAAGAAATGGTAAAATTCCCCACAGAGACAAAGTCTAAAGTCTTCATGTTCTGGAGCAGCTGAAACCGTGCACGAGTCAGACCGGACTTGTGGTAATATTACCACGGGCACCACTGTCACCTTCACCTTTCAAGCTTTCTCCAGTTCATCCATCTAACTATCTATCAGGCTGCATAGCTCTCAAATTGATCTCAGTTTTGTTGCACTGGTAACATTAGGCTGGGGTTGTGAGGGGGTGTAAGGTAGCGGGAGAGAGTAAACAAATGATAAATGGAAATAAGGGAAGGCTTACTCTGTACCAAGAGTCTCACCCACAGCTCGGAGGTGAATTTCTGATACACTCCTGCCGCTCTGCAACTACGTCCTAGAAAACAACAGGTTTTTTTGGGGCTAAAAATGGCATAATCATAACTAAAAGACCACTGGGAATGCTTTTACAACAGATCAAGAGATGACAGGAGCAGGATTTTAAAACAGCAAACCCTAATGGAAAAAAACCTTCTGTAAGAAATAAACTGTAAAAAACAGTTCCCACCAGGGCTGCTCATCCAAAATCAAAAGTTAGATTTCATGGAACAAAATCAAAGAAAACGTGAAACACTCTCTCAAAGCAGTCCACTTCACTTCCTTCAACACTGTAACCTAGCAACACTTCTTCTGATAGATTGCCCACCTGCCTGCTGCACAACATCGAGACGCAGCAGCAAATCAAAAAACAGGATCTTAGGTTAAGCACGAACGACATGCAAATTAATGTTCCAACATTAGGAGGACCTGAGGGAGTACTTTTTGTTACATATCCCTTCCCTTGAGCAAAAGGAGAACATACGTTGCTCCAAAATGTGAAGTCTTTAGACTTTTTCTCTGTGGGGAATTTTATCATTTACTGCCAGCACAGGTGGTCTGCTGTAATTACAGTACCCTGCAATCCTGCATTTGATTTGCACATTTTACATGTGACAAGTTTTTTTTTATTGCTGGGAAACTGCAGTGCCATTTCAATAAATCTCACTCATACATATATGCTAAAATGCATCAATCAAAAGACCTTTTAAAAAAAAAAAAAAAAAAATCAGGCATCATTACTTCCACCAAATGGGAAATAAATTCAGCAAAGTCTTGACAGCAAAGCTGCTGGCAGCTGAATCTCTACAGAGTAAAATTAGCACCAAGTCTCAGGTCATGCTGTGTTAAAACATACAGTTTGTCTGACACCAAAGTAGCATTCACAAAGAGCGAGCCACTTTTAGCTCCTTAATCCTCAAGATTAGCCCAGAGTTACAGTCCAAGCTGCAGGGATTGACTTTACATGCCTTATTCTTTCCGTCTGAGTTGTGCTGAATTCACCCCAAAAAACACCAGAAAGACAGACCCTCCAGGATTACGTGATGTGATTTCAACTATTAATGCAAATTCAAGAAAACCGTGTGAATTGTTGCACATCCTGCAACTTTACATTTTCACCGCAACTTCGACTGAATGACAACGTTACTTCACAATAATTTCTGGGGTGGCTCCTTCCTGGGAGCCGTGTTCTTTTAAAAAAAAAAAAAAAAATCTTTCTTTAGCACTTTTCTTTGTCTTCAAGCTTCACGTGAATGGTAAATACATACAGGGTAAGGAAACTGTCAATGAAAAACATATTCAGAAAGATAAAGCTGTGCATAAATTAATACTTCGTGCACAACTTTGCAGAAAAAATTTTGAATACATCATCTAGTTTTATGCTTAACATGTCTGTTCGAAATACAGTTGGGCAACTGTTGTAAGACAAGGGTACAAAGGGCTGGAGCGAAAGCACGGTTGTCCCGGGAATGAGCTGGCCGGCTAAGTGGGGATCCCAAGGCTTCAAGGCTGCTGCTGGCCTGGCGGGCAGATAGCAGAACAGCAGCAGCAGAGAGACGGTGATCCCTCTGTGCCTGTTGGGCATTTTTACTTTCTTTCTTCATTCTCTCAATAACATCTGTGTTTTTTGACAAACATGTCTGATGCTCTCTTTTCCCCACCACTTCAAAGTCCTTTGCATTGCTTATTCTCTCCGCTGTTGTAGCCTAGCCAAAACCAAACAAAAATAAAAAAAAAACGTCAGAACATGGCTGTTATCTTTTATTCCAAGCAGAGCTGTGGTATCAAGATCATTTCCCTGCCAGGGGATCAATAACATTACAAAAAGTTTCATTCTGTTTCAGTTTAATAAATGAGTCGCAATGCGCATGCTCACTCAGTTAAATCGATGTTCAGGGACTCGATGTTTATGCCTATGACCCCTTGGACGTATTTTTGACAGTTCGTTAACGGCAGAAATTCGCATTTAAGACAAGCAAGGGTTGTATTCAAAACAGACATGTCAAACGTAAAAATAAACGATGCATTCACAGTTTTTCTACACTGTTGTATACAAAGTGTTAATTTGTGCACACCTTTGTCTACATGAATACATGTTTCCTTCTGATAGCTATAATACCTCATAAATACATACGTGTTTGTGCTGAGCGCATGCGGGGGCGGAAGAGTCTGTTACTCGCAGCAATAAAACATGAACCGAGTATGAGGGAAAGACAGAAGGAGCACCAGTTGAAACAACAAGAAACTTCAAAACAAAAACGTAAAGAAAGCGAGCGATCTTGGAGAAAGAAGCAAAATCTGGAACCATTTCACATTTATTGATAATACAAAGAAAGAGTGTAGAGTCTGCTGGAAAATCATTCCATGTAGAACCGCCTTCACAACAAACCTGTATAGACACCTGAGAGAACCTTCTCCAAAACAGGGCGGATCACTACTGACAGAAGAAACCAGATCAACTCCTCAAACCCTTGTTCTTCCTCTACCACAACCAGTCTTACCAGTGGTGCTTTTGAAATGGATAAAGATCCTGTAGAGGACATAAAGATGTGAGGCTTCATCTGGTTTTACTGTTTTTTTTATTATAATTATATCTGATATAATTATGAGAACAATGCAAATGGGCTGGAGCTTTTGCTCTGGTTAAAATGATCTGTAGCTGAAGGCAGCTGGGGACATTACCATTACATGCATTACAGTGCACCTGCATATGGCAGGCTGTTTCACGTCTCTCAGTTAACAGCGCCTGCAGGCAAACTGTCAAATGGTGAGGTTCAAGGAGGGGTCATACTTTGAGCAGCTGAATGTAGATGAGATCTTTTTTTTCCCTTTAATTTTGTTTTTTTTTCTATGGTTTTCCATCCAGTGCTAAAGAAAGAAAGATGTTCTTTGAAGGCAAATGCAAAAAAGTTGACCCATCCCACTGGAAAAGAAGAAGGTCAGTTGTGTTAGAAAACCTTAAATAGTCTGTGTTAGGTATGAAGAATCTCCAAAATCCTGTTAATTTAATCAAGTAACCATGGCAGTCTCCACATTTCTAGTCTTTCTTCAAAAGAAAGACACTTTCTTATGTTTAAAATAAACGTATTGGTCTTATTGCCTAAACATGTGCAGAAAATAATAATTAAAAACAAGACAGCATGCCATAATGCGATAAAAAAATTATTGTTATCCTGATTTACCCACTTGATGCTAAAACACACAAATGCGCATATGCACACATCTAAAAATACTGACACAAAAAAATGAGAGTAGGAATTCAAATTTGCAGATCTTTAGAAAAGAGTGGATTTTTTGTTTAAAGATGGATGAAAAAGATTGCTGTCTCTTCCATAAGGGACATTCTTCTTACAGAAGAAAACCCCCCAGTTTTGTAATATTTTAGACTAGAATTTCTCTTCTCATGAGCGAATCAATCACAAATAAAGTTTTAGAAACAAGATGCATTTATTTTTCCCCCATTTTCTGCATACTAAATATACATAAATAAGAAGTAATAAATGTTTCAATATTTAATGATAAGGTGTTTATATATTTGTTTGTGTGCCTCTTCGGTTAAAGTACTTTTTTTCTCATTAGTGAAGCTGGTTAGGTTGATTTTTCAGACACATCTTGCGTTTTGTGGTACAAGCACCAAATTTGGCATGGACATTTGGGATCCCCTCTTTCAGAAAAATACAATAGCCACGAGAAAAATCCAAAATGGCAGCAGTTTGTAAAGATGGCGGCCATACACTCAATTGTTACAAAAATATTCAATGTCTATTTGCCCCAGTCTCAACAAAATGGGCTGTTCATGTATAAAATGCAGTCTTTAAATTTGATGGGTACCCTACAGAATACTTTTATATGTATTTTACATATATTTTTTTTTAGATCTTGGATTTTTCTTGTGCTTTCCAGGAAGAGGGGATCCTATATCCATGCCAAATTTGATGCCTGTACCACAAAATGCACAAATATTTTAGTAATCAGCTTCACTACATGTGTTTGTAAGGCTCTTAGGACAGGCTCATGCAAATGCTGCACCCAGGGATTTAATTGGTCTGGTTTTCCTCATAGACTACGTACAATTTAAAACAAAAAACCCTGCATACTACATAAAGAAATATTAGATAAATGCAGTACACATGTTACCACACCTCCCTTGTTTCATTACACCAGGAATGCTGCAGCTCATGTTGGCTTGAAGAGCTGCACAGTTTCTGCATTCAGTCTTAATTATATTAAAAACCAAATGAACGAGCAGACCTCAAAGTGTACATAGCAGGGCTTGTATTAATAAAACAATATCATTAATATGATAGACGTTTTTTTCCATCAGTTATTCATCATCAATACCTGACCTGCGTTGACCTGCAACTGCCTGCTGTTACCGCGGCAAAGTTTTACACCAGCAGCTTTCTGTTTTACAAACACAAGTGAGAGTCATAATCGGAGGCAACAACTTCCTTCTCTTCTTGTGAGACACAAGCAGAGGCAGCTGCAAATGGGAGATTATGGGAATCGACTGTGCCAATCAATTTTAATTATAGTTGTATTCACTGCTCTGACTGTCAGAATACCCGCCTGAAGCAGATAAAGAGCTGCTTTGTGTCGCTCACTTATTAAAGTCAAATAATCGTGCGCGTTGAAGAAACAAGAATCACCTGGATAAGGGAAATTGCACACCAGAGATCATTTGTGCTCAAAATACCCACAGTACATTGAAGCATCCATGTGTGGTCAAGCCTCTCCTAATCCAAAGATCTAATGTTCTTAATTAGATTTTTATAATGTGAAGGTGTCCTCCAACGGCTCTGGGTTTATGCTCGTTAAGTGTTTAGGCTCTGTTGCAGTAGACGGGTGTCAAATGAGTACACGTATTTAGTTAAAATACTGGAATGGCAAGAACAAAAATGATAGAAATTGTACCGCACAGTTTTAGAAAAAAATATTTTAGTTTCTAATAACATTTAAAAAAAAAAAAAAAAGGCTGGCACTCAACAGCAGTCTAAAGTCAATGACACAGGATAAAACATGAAGGAGCTCAATGGAGGCATCCTGAAGCGTTCAAAGTGTCTCCAAGTTATCCAAGTGGCAGCATTTAAGCATTTTTTTTAATTGATACAACTTATATTTCAGCCCTGTGCTCACTTGTCAAAAGGGTGAGAGTGACGTCTTAGCATCTTCCATGGAGTCTGAAGAACCTTTGATGTTCAGTAGTGACTCCTCCACTTTCCTTTTTAGAAATTGCATCTGTTTTTTCCTTTTTTTCACAATAAGACAGCACTTAAAGTGCAATGAAAAAGGCTTTCAGAACAAAACAATTTCACTTCAGTTATCAAATCTAGTTTAAACTGACAGTTCATTTTTTCCTGAATCTAAATAGAGCACAATTATTTGGAGGATTTTGAAACCGTAATATAAATCCTCATATAAGGATAAGGAGGCCATGACCTCTACAAGCTCAGTTACATCTTTTGTAGACAGAGGCATGGAGCCCTTAAAGACCCACTCCAATGGAAATCATGTTTTTGGTTTTTAACATGTTCTTGTAGCATTTTTTTTCATGATGAAATACATATACAAAAGAATTAAAGATTAAAGCTACATTTCTGAGTATGTCTTTATTCAAAAAGTAATGGATCAGGAGCAGATGAATAATGCTGTTTGAAAAAGTTCTCATTTGTGAAAAAAATTGTACGGCAGGATAGCTCTGATATTGATATTGCTCTGATATCCAATTATGTTTTCCCGTTAATATTAGCTTGGGGTTGTGAGAGGTCGTCAGCTAGCGGAAGAGAGTGTAAACAAAGCGATGATGGGAAATCAGTGGTGGCTTACTTCCATGCCATTGGTCACGCCCACAGCTCAGAGGCGACTTTCTTATGAATTCCTGCTGTTCTGCAGAAACCATGTCCTAGAAAACGACACAGGTTTTTGATTTTGGCTAAAATTTGAATAAATGGAGTTAAAAGACCACTGGAAATGTTTTTAATCAGTTCCAGAACAACTGGTTTTCTGTGCTTGCCATTCCCTTTTGTGACTAATTCAATTAAATCTACAGGTTTCCAAGTCATTTTACAACACTTTTCTCCAAACGTTTTTCTTGCTCTTTCCACAGTAAAGTAAGAAAGCATCAGTATGAACTCGTAGTTTGTAGTTGAGGTACTGATGCTGTTTACAATACCTTGGAAACAATTCTGCATAAAGGAGACCACATACACTGTCTGATTGTGGCAATGCATAGAATTTGGGATGTACTGTATAATATACTATGTGAGGGGATTGTAGCATCAAAGGATCCAATGTAGATCTTCAAACCTTTGTAACACCTACAGAAGTTGTGCCTCAACTATAGAGATTGACTCTGAAAGAACATCAACGTATTTAAAGATAGATAATACAGAAGACTGAACTATTTTTACCAACCTGTCATTTATAATCTTGAAAATATCCATCTATCATCCTGATTTTATTTTTGGAAGGGTCTGTTTGACAAAGCAGTCCACTAAGAGCTCAGTGGCCTTGTGCTAGAGCGTCCACCCTGAAACTGTCAAGGTCAGGAAATCAAATCTATGATCGAGTCATGCCAAAGACGCTAACATGGGACCCAACACCTCCCTGCTGGACACTCAGCGTTAAGGGGTTGAATTGGGGAGCTCAGGCACCGAATGGTCCCTGAGCACAACTATTTCTACAGCTCACCACTCCCCCAGGGGATGGGTCAAATGCACAGAACAAATTTAATACGGCAAGGAGCACAACAGCCAATGGAATTTAATGAAAATAATGCAAGCATCACTGTTGGAGATTTTTTTTTTATCTTTTACTTTTAGAAAGGTTAGAAAACAGGGAGTACATTACTCATTTAGGTTTAGACTTAAAGCTGCAATATTATAATTTAAATATCTTATGAGTCAAGCATCAACATATGCATTTGGAGCCAGGTTAATCGTGTTTTGGGTTTATGCTGAATATATGAACAGCTCAGGTGTTGTCTCAAACTACGGAGGGCAAAATAGTGGAGCCGGTTATCAAAATATTTGTGCATTTTGTGGTACAAGCACCAAATTTGCCATGGATGTAATTTAGAATCCACTTGTTCCGAAAATGACATTAGTCAGAAGTATAATCCAAGATTTAAAAATATTTAATATATGCATATAATGGTATTTTGTACCCTCAACATTGAAGACTGCATTTTGTGCATGAACAGCTCATATTGTTGAGATTGGGGTAAATAGATGTGAAATAGTTTTGCAACAATTGAGTGTATGGCTGCCATCTTTACAAATGGTCAACATTTTGGACTTTTCTAGTGGCTAACAAGCTTTTCTGAAAGAGGGAATCCTAAGCTATCCCTGCAAAATTTGGTGCTTGAACCACAAAATGCACAATTTGTCTAAAATATCAATCTAACCGACTCCACTAAAAGGGCGTCACAGAGACTAAAGCAGCAGTTAAATGAGGGTCAGTGACGGCCAAAACAGATCCGAGAATTGGCAATTTTTACCCAATTCTAGGTGGAACATGGCGGCATCAAACCATAAGAGTGAAAGAAAGGAGGCATTTCAAGAAACTCTTTTTTTCTATTGCTGCAACTTCCTTTCTCCTGGCAGAGAAAACAATGGTCTGATTCTGCAACACATCAATTATCTCAGTGGTATACAGAAATAACTTGATATTATGCCATTTAGTTTTGATCATCCACGCTCAAAAGTAAGGGGATTACGATGTTTACAGCCAATGACAGTTTAGCCATCATTTCAATTCACAAAAAAACTCGTTTAAATGAATCTCAGTAAATCACTAAAACACATTTTTTGCTTTACTCTTTTTCTGTGGTGGTATTAATTACCTGCCATGTATCATTTCATTACAGAATGCTGTGTTACAGCCATTCTGAGATAATCCAGATTACAAGTCAGAAGAGGGCGGATATTACAGCACCATCATGAGTTACTTTTGGTTCAAAGCTCAAGTGTTACTCAATGAAACAGATGGAAGAGGGAAACATTACAGGGGTGTCTTCAGGATCTGTAGCTTTCACAATGCTTGAAGGAGGGTGTAAGGGCAGAGATGTTCATCTTAGTCTGTTTAACAACCAGTCATTGTTTAATTTTTCATGTTTGACTCTATGTTCTTGTAATATAGTGATGTCAGTCCAATGGCTGTGATACTGGGCTATATAAATAAAATTGAAATTCAATTTAAATTGCTTGCATTTCATATAATTGCAGTTTTTTTAATTAAAGTAAATTTGAAGAAAGTAAAAGTACTCTACAAAGTCAAGATAGGAATGTAAATTGTTGCATAAAGTGTGATTCAATAGAGGCAAACCCTTACCTTGTGCTTTGAGATTTTTTTTCTATATTTGAAGTTACGCTCAAAACATAATTCATCAAAATGTTTACCTTGGTTTTAAAAACAAAAAAAAATGCATCAAATTTTTGTAGTTTGTTGTTCCCCCAAAAATTTCAGTATCTACTGGAACTTGCAAGAGACAAAAATACATTTCTGTCATTAGCTGGTGGTAAAAGTCACTCGGACATAAAGTCCTGGTCCTACCAAAAAATGCCGCAAACAGAACTGATAAAAACAAACAAAGAAGCAGGAAAAGTCTCAATTGTTGCATCTCTTCTACTAAACTTTGAGAAATTATAAAATATACTTCTGTCTGTCAATGTACACAAAAACTTTAAGGTTTGTGCTCGACTTTAGATCATGTTCAACACAAGTTAATAAATATAATAAAGAAATGTTCTCTGTGTGAATAAATACATATTTTTTCTATTTTAATGGCAGGGTGAATTGTTAGAAGAGGTTAAGTCTGACCTAAATGTAATTACATGACTATTAAAAAAATGTGCATGGTCTCATCCAATTGTACATGAATTACCTAAAGATTCAAGTATTTTTTTTTTACAATTTAGCAAAAATGTATTCATATTGTATTTTCTATTTATGACAAAGGAATTTGGTCACCATGTTTGTGCAATTTACTTTTCCAGTCATGGACAAAAAGGAAAGATGTGTGATTTCAGTTTAACCTCCACCTGACATTTTACTGTCAACAATCCCAGTTTGCCTTTTTTATGCTCCTACAAATGTTGTTGGTCAAAAGCAATGTACAAACTGTGTCGTCACATTACCTGTTGATTTTATATTTGGAACGATTTACAGACACTTATACGGCAGGTGCTTGTCATTTTGGCCATAAATGAAATGACAGAGCTTTTCCAAACTGTGCAAACTGGTTAGCCAAACCAACCATATGGTAAAGGGGCCTCCTGGAAATGAAGATTAAATTATGTCATTCAAGATACTAAGTACAATCTAGATTTTGACCATTGATGAGACTCCCATGAGATTTCATCTGGAACATTTTTTTGGAACTAGTAGCCACAAAAATTAAAAGTGGTTTAGAAAGAGACTGGAGGGTCATTTTCCTGTAAAATTAAGCAATTTTACTTTTGGACACTGGAAAATTTTTTTGGTAAACTTTACAGCATAAAACTGTAATATTTTGACAGGGAATGACCATAATCATGAAAATAAAAATTACAGTTTAACTAAGACTACAGTCACATATCCCAAAATACCACAGCGTGTCGACCAAATTCACGTTTTTCAGTAAATTTTGTAGGTGGGCGGCATTTGTTATCAGGAGGTGGCAGTCACATTTTTATGCGCCACGTGGTGGCCATGGTGGTTTTAAGGAAAACTTCAAATTTTACGGTGACCGGACAATTTGTCTCCAAAAAGTTGATCGGTCATTGATCGCCCGAGCATATTTCAAGGTTGTGTGGTGGCAGTCCAGTGACAGGCGGTGGATGACGCTATTTTGAAATTGGGCAACAGCTGGGTGGCCACACGTTTGAGGCAACCAGAATTGCTGGCAGCAGCTCTTGTAGGACGATGTGCAAATGTCTCCGATTGGCAGCCAACCGTATCAAGTACCACCAGCCACTCGGTAGCCCCGGCTGGATGGAAAGTGGGCCAGCCGGCATGCCTGTCTACCGCCATCTACATTTATGACCACGTCAACAATTAAAAAAAAACGTGAACAATCTGCCAAAATAGCTTGATAATGTCAATGTCTCCCCATCACGTGGTGATAGTTATTTATGTAACATAGTAGCATAACAGGGAACATAAAGTTATAAATATTCAATTAATTTTTACACATTAGTTCTGTAAAGAATACATCCGTATTAATAAATAATTATTTCACTCTGTTATATTGGTCAAAACATGCAAATATCTTTACTAATATTTTAACTGTGATTACATGTAAAATATAAGGGTTTTCACTGCAAATGATCCAATATTATGTTTTTTTTTTAATATATTTTTTTTAAATAACAGAACTGTCAAAACTATGAATTACACCACAATATCTTGTTAAAAACACAACATATAACCACTACATTTGTCTATTAATTTACTCATCAATAAAATTCATTTTACAGTCACAATTAGAAATATTACTTGAGAAGAAATGTAAAAATCAACATTTTATAACACCATTTTGTTTTATAGTGAAATTCTGGCAACCCGAGCTGCCAGTGTTTTACTATAAAGTTAACTTTTTTTTAACAATGAATAGGGGGTGATATATGAGGAATCCCTAAAAGCATAAAGTCAAAAGTTAAACAAAATACTGGTTTCTCATGCGCACCGGATAGTATCTGGTGCGCACTAGAGTAAGTGGTGCGCGCCAGTTACTATCCAGTGCGTAACAGAAATGTGTTATTTTTGATTTTGTTAGTTTGATGTCCCTTTAGGTGCTCCGTAGAATGCTTTGTAACAAATGTATGGCTAAACTCTTTGTTCATAACAGTGGATTTTTTTTAAGACACCTGCCTAAAAACCAATACCCAGTATTTCTTTGCTGTGGTCCTTTTCTACTTGAAACTCTTGACAGCCAAAAAAAAAAAAAAAAAAAAAAAGTAACTTCCCAGAGTTCAAAGTGTAATAACAGCTCTCCTGGATTTAATACTCCACTAAAAATGTTTCCGTCACATGATAAAGAACAGAGACACGACTATCCTCTTCCCCCCTTAATGCAATGAGCTGTGACCGGTTGATCACATCTCTGGCCACCTGTTACCTCAGACTTGCAGGTGTCCTGTCAGCTAAAGCCAGAGCTATTTCCCCATCGCCCCCTCTTTTATCTCATATGATCAAAATCAAGGAACATTTGAGATAAAATGGTAAATAAACGTTATGGTTAAATGTTATCAATGAAGAATAGCTTTGCAGGAAGAAAAGCTGCTCAGTGACTGGAGCAGGCTGGTTTAAAGTGGCGTCAGCTTGTGTCGCTGTCCATGGTAGACGCAGACAGAAGGAAAGCACATGACAGGATGTTAAGCATCTGCAGCAGATTTACTCACTCTTAGTGATCTTCTGTAGCCCGAGCACATCCTCAGGTGTTATGACGGTGTTTTTGCGCAATTCTTCTTCGGTTTTCACAGGGATCCCCATGTCCGCTGAGTTGCAGCCCTGCTGTACTTTCATGTCCAGTAGGAGGACGGATTATGACCGCGCGCGCTGCTGGAAGGAAGTGGAGCTATTCTTCTCGGTGATCTCCACGTCGCGTCGCCGCAGATTTACGTGCGTCGGAGCCAACGAGCTGGCTGTGCGCGGCTACAGGAATAACTCATTCTCCGCGCCTCCTCCTCTTATCGATCCGGTAAAAGATCAAAATCAGCCCGGAGCTCCCTCCCTCCCCTTCCTCTCTCCTGTGCTTAAAGGCTCGTCGGTTCTCTCGCAGGCTCTAATCCAAATCCAATGGATTTAAACCGGCCACTCGCACACTGCTGCCTGTCTGCAGCACAGAAATGTAGGCTACTAACTCAGGGTATCCGCTATATGTTGAGGGACACCTGTCCAACTAATCATTACCGCGAATTTCTAATGAGCCACTCACATGGCAGCAACTCAATGTAGCATCAAGACATGGTGAAGAGGATCTGCTGCAGTTTCAACTGAGCATCAGAATGGGGAAAAAAGGGGACTGAAGTGACTTTGACTGTGGCATGGTTGTTGGTACCAGACGCTACCTGGATTTTCTCCCACAACCATCTCCGGGGTTTACAGATAATGGTCAGAAAAAGAGAAAATATCCAGTTAGCAGTCTATCTGTGGGAGAAAATGCCTTGTTGATGTCAGAGGTCAGAGGTGAATGGCCAGACTGGTTCCAGATGACAAAAAGGCAACAGGAACTCAAATAACCACTGGTTAAACCCGAGGTTTGTAGAAGAACATCTCCACAACATGTCCAACCTGGAGGCAGATGGGCTACAGCAACAGAAGACCACAGCGGGTGACACTCCTGTCAGCGAAGAACAGGAAACTGAAGCTAAAATTCACACAGACTCACCAAAACTGAACAATAGAAAAATTGAAAAAACGTTTCCTGGTCTGATGAGTCTCCATTTCTGCTGCAACATTTGGATGGTAGGGTCAGAATATAGCATCAAAAAACATGAAAGCATAGATCTATGCTTTGTATCAGTGGTTCAGGCTAGTGGTGGTGGTGTAATGGTGTGGAAAATATTTTCTTGGCACACTTTGGGTCCATTAGTACGAATTCAGCATCATTACAACACTACAGGCACCTGAGTATTATTGCTGACCATGTCCATTCCTTTATGACCACAGTGTACCATCTTCTGATTCCAGCAGGATGAGGCTCCTTGTCGTAAAGCTGGATCATCTCAGACTGGTTTCTTGAACATGACAATGAGTTCACTGGACTCAAATGACCTCCACAGACACCAGATCTCAACCCAACAGATCGCCTTTGGGATGTGGCGGAACAGGAGAAAAATCTGCAGCAACTGTGTGATTCTATCATGTCTACATGGACCAAAGTCTCTGAGGAATGTTTCCAGTACCTTGTTGAATCTCTGCCACCAAGGATTGAAGCAGTTTTGAAGGCTAGCAAAGTGTACCTAACAAAGTGGCCAGTGAGTATATGGTGCCACAAAATGAATAGGATTTTAAACATTGTTTTTCTGCCTTGCTGTGTTCTGCCGTGCTGTGTTCTTGGTTTTTCTTCCAAGAATTGTAGTTGCTGAGTTTTCCTTAGAAGAGAACATGGCCTAGTTATCTAGGTTACCTTAACCCAGCGGTCTGCAACCTATTACAGTGAAAAAGCCAACTGGGCTTGCTTTCTACTGATCAAAACCTAGTAGGAGCTGCAATGTCTTTTTTAGGTCTGCAAGTGCATTGAGCAGACTATAATGTTTTGCATTCATTACATTTTTTAAAAATTACAAATATGTGTAGTTTCTTTTTGATAAAAAAAAGACATACAGTAAATATAAAGATAAACTAACATTTTCTCAAAATGTAAATTTGTTTGTTACTTTTGAGAAAAGCTGGCATTGCTGCCTTTCAAAATAAAAGCCTTCCTGTGCTAAACAAGATCATTCCAGTACAGCTAATGTACTCGTATGGAAGGTTTTAAACAATCCAAGGCATACATGGCATTTTCTCCTGCTATGCCTCAGATATTTACTTTGGTGAGCCGTCATCCTTTTCTCTTCTGCTGTTGACCTGTACATAAACATGAATTCATTGGTTCACGATCCAGTAAAAAAAGTACAAAAAGAAAATACAAATCAGCTACTAACCGTTGTTGTGCAGCATCAGATAATATGTACTTCAAACTCATTAAATAAGCTGCACAATCAGAAAAGATCAGACTTTTTACCAAAATTTTACAAAGTATTTGAAATATTTGCATTTTTGAGGGAGCATAGAACAAACAAGGTATCTTGATGTAAAACTGTGGATGTAAAAACCTTTACCTATAATCTTGTAGGTGCACCTCAGCCATATATTTGTGAACTTAACTAATCTAAATCAAACAAATGCTAAATTATTAACCTTACTTAAAAAAAAAAAAACCATAATATTAATTTATTTTCCTTCAACCAAAGACCCACTATTAGGTAACAGAGCCACATGTGGCTCTGCAGAGCACATGCATCGCAGACCCGTCTTAACCTCAAATCATCTAGTCGTAAAAACGGGAAGTGTCCATCCAGGTTAGAAACAATAATTCAAAAAGTTCATGTTCCTTTGTGGAATTTTATCGACAATGACACTTATGCTTAACAGTAAAAATGTGATGCATAAAAAATAAAGAAAGGGAAGTTCTATAAGGAAGAATCATTTTGACCATTTGACATGTTTGCAGCTGTGGAGAATTTTGAGTACAGAATTTCAACTTAAGTTATTTGAATATTTCCAAAAACTCTTGAGAGCATGTTTAACCCTTTAAAAGAAAACATGAAGCCATACTTTCAGGTATATCATTTGAATTTATTTCCATTGGAGGGTTTTCCAGATGCCAGCATCCCTGAGAAAAGCAAAATGCTTGTAAACAGCCCTGTCAATGAGCTGAAACCTGCTGTCAGGAAAATACTGACATCGCCACATCTCAAGGCCATGAAGATTCTGATCAGTTGTCCAATCCCTGGTCATCTGTCAGTCAGTGGTGATTTGTGCAGTAGCGCCTCCCCCTGCATCAGAAATGTACTGCAAGTGCTGAGAGCTGTCCATGGTAGCAGCAGAGGAACAATCGTTTAAAATTGATAATCGTAGGGGAGAAGCATCTGCTTCGTGGAATCATTATAGCGTCAAACACATGAGCAGATCAATACAAATTAAAATCAAATCATTTGATTGCAAATAGCACAAACTAAGAAAAAAAAGAAACTACATAGGTTATTCCTCCCCCTAACCCCCCTTTCATCAATACAATAATCAATGGGATTTGTAAACAAACAGCACAATTCCACATACTTAAGAAATTAACCAGTAAAATCCAGTAACACCTGTTGTTTGCTGTCAGTGTCTTGATTGGCTTTTGAGAAAAGCGACGATCATTTTTCAGAAAGAAGCTGCTGCTTCCTCTCTCTGGGCTCCCCTACACGGTCAGCTCAAAGCATCCCCGGCGATGCGTCTGCATGTCTCTGACCCTGCGGATGGACTGGATCTGGGGGTGGTGGGCTCCCCAGTCATTCCAGTGCTTGTAAGGGCCCATTTCAAATATATACTGGTAGCCACGATAGCCGGGATACTGGTAGCCAACCCAGCTACGAGAGGAAGTGGAGAAATACAGGCAGATTGGTAAGATTTTACTTGCCCTGACATAGATAGATAGATAGATAGATGATAGATAGATAGATAGAAAGATAGATAGATAGATATATAGATAGAAACAGTCATCCTTTAAAATAAACAATAATACATACAAAGACATAAAAAGTGCATCATTTCATAATTAAAACACGAAATTAAAATTAGATTGCTGCCAGATAAAAGTGCATTTGTCATTAAAAAAAAAGATCCAGGATACTAATTTAAGTTTTACAGTTTTGCTTACTGTTAGAAATCCCAAAGTATTCATGTCACAAGGCCTTTTTATTTTTACCCCTTTATGCTCTGAAAGCGTCCAACCACGAGATGCACAGAAATGACTTACGTTCCTCCAGTGACCTGAATGCTGGCAACTCGATCCTGGAAGCCGTACGACCACAGGCTCGGAATATCCTCATCACACACTTCCATCTTGCGGCCATCAAAGTTTGCACACTCATACAAGCAAATCTTGTGATCCTGATGGTCCTGAAAGAAAATGCCACGTGAAAATATGCTGTTTAGAAGCAGAAAGTCATAAATAAACATATATATATATATATATATATATATATATAAATATATATATATATATATATAGTGCTGTATAAATGATCAGGGACTTATAAAAGTTGAAGAAGAATTTTCAGAGCAGTGGTATAATTACCTCATAAATAGAAATCAGCGCTCGTAAATGTACTTTTCCCTGAATAAATGTAGTACTGACCAGAGCATAACTGAGGGGAACAGCCGTGTTAAAATGTGTGGAGCTCCAGGATAATTACAGGCAACCTACCATCTGCACAGGTCTGATCGACATCATGCGGTCACACCTGTAGCTGTTGGACCAGGTGTCCCAACGTGGGTACTCTCCCTTCTCCAGCATGAACATCTCACCTGTCATGTTTTGCTGCTCATAGCCCACCCAACTACCAGATTGGAAAAAGATGCACTTTAATTAGTTTTTACAGTAGTTTTTGGCATGTTTTGTCTCAGTATGCAAAAAGCAGTTCGAGAACTTACGGTCCACACTCTACTCTGATGGAGCCAATTCTATCAAAACCCTTCTCACACAGGTTACGACACTCTCCAAACAGGTCCATCCTACGGCCCTGAAAGTTCTCATATTCATAGAGGTATATCTGACAAACAGAACAGGACAAAGGCATCAGTATCAGTATATGCTTCAACATATATTTTTACCTTTTCACGATAAAGTACCTTATAATTTTGCACTATGGCAGGGTGACTGCCAATACTGCCTTGAGCACCTGAGTGAGACATGATAAGATCTAGAAAGAACAAAAATATAGCAAAATCAGTTAAAACAATTAAAATTCTTTCAATAAAAAAGAGGTTATGGGTTTGTTAATGGAGGATACACGTCCCAGTGTGAGGGAAACTCAATTATCTACATTTCTAATTAAAGTGTCCATCAGAAAACTGCTGATTGCCTCTATCTTGGTCTTTAAATGTCATCATGGTTGGTATAGATTCACAGTCTTCTATATTTGGCTTCCATTTTTCATTTTTCAAACCCGCTATATCCCTGTCAGGAATGTTGGGTTGCAGGAGCCTGTCCTGGCTACTGTTGGGCAAAGGCGGAATACACCCTGGACAGGTCGCCAGCCAGTCGCAAGGTCACACAATCACTCCCACATGCTCACCTAGGGAGAGTTTAGAGTAACCAGTTAACCTGTGAAGCATATTTTTGAACTGTGGTAGGAAGCCGGGGAGTAAACCCTCACCTATGTATGGGGAAAACATGCAAACTCCACACAGAAAGGTCCCAAGTGGGGTTTTGAACCAGGGGCTCCTCACTGTGATAAGCAGTGGTAACCACTGTTCCACCGTACAACCCCTACGTTTGACTTAAATCAACTTTTTCTTTCAAACATTTTACCTTTTTAGATAACTTTTGATTTAATTCCAGGAGACAAGTAACTATATAAATACAACTACATGTTTGCTAATAAAACTCAATAAAATGGTCTTGAACACATGAGAAAACTGACACAACCTGCATGGATCGAATACCTTGACCTTTACACTTCCATTTCTCCCTTTTGCACATTTAGTCAAATAGAAGGTAGTAAAGACCGACTTTAATTCTCAACTCAGCTTCATGTTCTTAAGCCACCATTGTACTGAATGCTGATTGATTAGTGAAAGACAAAAACTGTGAAATAAAAATGAACAATATTTGTTTGTGTTGCAACTTTCTACTAAAATCAAATTTAAGACATTTTTTGTAAAATTCTTGTTTCAACTCTGAAAAATGGCCTTAAAAAAATGTAATGCCATGGTTTAAAAAAGGAAAAAGAAGGGGGGAGAGAACAGCATGACACTCTTTCTTTCTGCAAAAAGAGGAGTATTTCTTTACATGATCTCTTGCTCATTGTCATCATCTCAACATATTTTGACCAACAAACTTTCAAAAACAAATGAAGACTCCGAATGTTTGGTTTCATGTCCTAATGTAGGAAAAGGGATATTTAAATGGACCACTGACCTGCTGAATCTTGTACTAATCTTTTTTTTTTAAAGCAAAAATAAATAAAAGCCTATATAATCCTCACTGAGTTTACCTCTGGGTTACATGCAAAGAACTCTGAAACATCAAATCTGATCTTGTTGCATTTTATGCCAATAATCCACGGAATCAGTCCAAAACTGGGATTAAAGAAAGAATGTGGTCCTCTCTTGGGTCCAGAAACGAGCAGATATGCAATCACAATAATCCTCTGAAAGTCCAGAGAGTCTAGTAGAGTCAGGAGGCCACTTACAGTTACAACTGAAGGCTGAAACAAGCCGATCCTTGGAGAGAGGGATGGACGCAGGCCTTGTCTGTGGACATATATATATACATTCACATCGAGGTTCAGTCCATAGGTGTAAAATGATCACATCTCATTGGTTGTGAGCTTTTTGGAGCCCAGTGATGGGTCAAAGGTCACTCTTCTTGTCTGTCGGCGAGTTACGCTGACTCAGCTGAATGCTGCATTGTCCCCCCACCATTGTGGCTGACAGAGGACAGTCACTGTGATCAGCAGAAAGTTTGCTTGCTGCCAACTGACACATAAACACACACCAAAGCACGGTTACTGCCTTGGGCATCTCTCGCTGTCTGGGCTTCCATTTTCCTGATTTTAAATTCTTTTTGTCCATTTCAATCCCTAACTTCTTCTTTTATGTTGTTTTTGTCTTTTGCTTCAGGGTTTTTTTTTTTCCTCCTCTAATTCTCAGCGCACACAGTGAGCCGTTGAGCCATGGGTGCGCAAAGTGCTGACTGTACGAACACTTTCAATCTCTTTTGTTCAGACAGGGAAGCATTAGACAGAATACCACGGTGCTGGACAGCCTCCATCCATGCATGCAAACTGCATAAAGCTCCCACTCTATATGAAGAGGCATTTGACTTGTACATTCAACAGTGCTTCTTTTTCAGTTTACTGCAAACATTGTATTACTTGAGGTTTGTCATCCTTCCTAAAACTCTTTTCCTGTGGTGTGTGAAAATAAAGACTTCAACCACCCATTGAAAGCTGACGTTTTTCAACCAACTATAAAACAAATTTGACTTGAGATGCATTTACACCAGGACTAGTTGATCTGTTTCCATGTTTGTTGCTTTTTTTTGGACTGGTCTCCCTACAAATTAGGTTTGGTTCAGCTGTATGGAAATCTTGGTGAGGTTTGCTACGGTGGCCCTGAAGTGCAAATCACATGAAAAAAAATCAAAAGCCTTTTAGATATCACAACAACTATTAAAAAGAAAAAAGAACATTACAGAGATTACATTTTAGCTTAAAACAAGATTCCAGAAACTAAAATGTAAAAAAAAATAGAAAAAAAAACAAGAAAACAAAAGTGATTTCCACAAAATATAATATTAGAAAAATGAAACACAATGAAAAGGGTAGGTACTACAGGACATTGCTGATTGGATAATGACCTTTGTCATGAAGCTAAATAACTTTGGATATCATCTTCCAATCAGTGATGTCCCATAGTACCTACCTTTTTCAATTTATCGTTGTGTTTCGTTTTTCTAACATTTCCTTTTGTTTTACTTTAGTAAAATTAGTAATTACTTTAGTTGGGGCTACAAGGTGGCACAGTGGTTTGCACTCTTGCCCCACAGCAAGAAGGCCCCTGGTTAATGCCCTGCCTGAGGGGGACTTGAATTTGCATGCGAGCTTTTTCTCCTGGGACTCTAGCTTCCTCCCACCATCCATCGACATGCTTTATGGGTTAATTGATTATTCAAAGTTGTCCCTAGGAAGGAATTTGAGTGTGTGGCCCAGCGACAGACTGGCAAGCCTGTCCAGGTTGTATCGTGCACAAGTGCCCAAGTTAGGCTCCGGCAGCCCCAAGAGACCAAACAGGTTTAGATTATGGATGAATGCTTTTGTTTTCCAAAAGTTTGTTTTTTACATTTTGTTATCATGAATTGCGCTTTATTTTGCTTTTTTTTACTTGTTGTGATCTTTAAAATGTTTTTGGGTAGAGTGATTTATTGATGTGTCATACACTTGAAGGCCAACGTTTGTTGTCTAGCATCAAATTCAAAGAGAAGTGGCGCAAGCAGCTTTTGTGACCTTCTCCAAGCAATTTGGTCACATTTGCAATATAGTAAGAAACAAAAAAAAGTGTGGACATTTTTTTTTAATCCAATCAAGCCAGCCAGGTCCATTGGACTATTCTAGTCTGAAAAGTGAACCCAGTAAAGCACATGTTTGGATTATGTCTCTGTTTCCTTGTAAACCTGATGCTTGTCTGTGGTCAAAACTTGAATCCCAGTATCTTGAAAAACCCGCAATAATCTTGCATCCAGCAGCAGATTTATGTTTCCCACCTTTACTGCCCTATCGTAAAAGAACCTTTAGATTGTGGTAATGTCGGGTTAACTTTGCCGCAACTTTTCCAAACCAATTCTATGGGTTTTAAAGTGTAAATCTATAAACCTCAAGACTAAATCAGTAAAACCCCATTGTAATTACAATGACCCAGAAAATAATTTGGGTATTATTCTACAGGACAGTTTGCTATGCTGCTGCGAAATCGAAAATGACAGTAACCAGAAAACTAAAACACTAACTAGAACACTTGTTTTTTTATTTAAATTTGTGAATCTTTACAACTTTGTAGCAGAAATCATTGCAAAAAGTATTTATACATTTAAAAAATGTTAATGTTAGATTTGTCAGCGATTTACGTCAATTTTTTGAAAATCTACAACATTTTTTTTACTCACCAAGTTTTGCTTCACGAACTTCATACTGAGCAATTAAAGATATTTGTGACAGAGAAAATGAAAATAACAATTTTGGAACTGAAATCTCATGCCACCATTTCTAACAAATCCTCGTGAGTCCCCACAACATGCTGTCATGAATTTCTTTGCATGCTTTGTGTCGTTGTCAGTGCATGAACAGGATGTTTCCTGTCTGCTTCTGTCTCTGACAATGTGAGTGCATGACTGTGCATGGTGGCATTCGTTGAGTGAGAAGGCGCAGGTACCACCAACATGGGAACAGGTGGCTGCACATGACAGATAGAAGAATTGCTCAGAATGTAAATATATTCTGACCTGCTTGTTGATTAGAGAACCAAGTGCACATGCCAAGTAAATATTGTAGTTTACAATATGTGCACATTTAAGTTGAAGGAAGACGTCTGTATTTTTTCTCTTAGACTTCTAAAATGTGCTTTTTGTAGTTGAAGGGGTCCGTAGCAATACTGTGACGACCTGCTTTGTAAGTTATTTTGATGTGGGACTTGGTGCAGCCCACTGGACATGGATCCTTTGGAGCTTCTGCTTATTTGCACTGGGCACCGTGCCCTCAGTCCAGTCCTGCTGTGGGTCGCTAAAGCCCAGCAGCTCAGCTTTGGACAATAACTGTGACAGCAATGTGCTGACTCTCACCTCGAACCCTCAGGCCCAGTTGCTTTTCAGCACCGGCATGTATAAATAGGTCTGTTTTCTCTGGATCAGGACATCATTTTTGTGGAGCCCCCCCCTGTGAGCACTGTACGGCAATTTTCTTTGAGGCCGGTCAGGTAAGTCCTCAATCCTCAGTATTCAGATCATTATAATTTTTATACTCATTGTGCTGAGTCACAAATGTGTACGCTGAGCTCAGAGATGCGCTGACACAATGACCGAGCTACATTGTGCCTACATGAAAAAAGCTGCTTTGAAGCTTTGCTTCAATACAAGTCATAGTGTGTTCTGAAAACCATGCAAGCTGCATCATTTTACTGAGTGATGAACCTTTTGGGAGCTATTTCAACAGAAAAACAACAGAAATGGAGTTAAAAACACCTGCACATCTGCATGAATTCAGAAATGATTAAGATAATAAAAGATAATTCAATGATTAATTGTACTTTCATCACTTTGCTTGACATTATTTTCAGACATCGGTTTGTTTTGAAGGTAAATCAACAGTGGGACTCACAATAGCATGGCTCTAAACAACCCAACCCCGCTGGGACCATGGAAGGTGAGAGTCATGTCGTGTCATGGACCATAAAGTCTTCTTAATTTCATGCCTGGTCTGACTGCACTCGAGATGTGCACTTTGAATCAATATGGGACTAAAATGCGTTATGCTCCATTCTCCATGCAGATCACAGTTTATGATCAGGAGAACTTCCAGGGAAAACGCCTGGAGTTTACCTCAGCCTGCCAGAACATTATGGAGTGTGGCGTCGACAACATCCGCTCTCTCAAGGTGGAGTGCGGAGCGTAAGTCAGAAAACACTTGTGTCAAACTCAATGCGTTTCAATAATCAGATGTTTATGGATTAGAAAGAAAACTGGCACTTACTTATTACTTATATGTCTAGGGTTAAAATGAAAATGTTCACTCACCAGTTAAGTTATGCAGCTTAAAAAAATCCGCTTTAGTGGGTTATAAATGAAAGCACTAGTTCTGTGCATGTGACTGTGTGCTTTGCATTGACAGCTGGACAGGATATGAGCACTCGAGCTTCTGTGGACAGCAGTTTGTGTTGGAGAGGGGAGAGTATCCTCACTGGGAATCGTGGAGCGGCAGCAACGCTTACCACATTGAAAGGATGATGTCCTTT
This sequence comes from Oryzias celebensis, assembly GCA_014656515.1. NCBI lineage: Eukaryota > Metazoa > Chordata > Actinopteri > Beloniformes > Adrianichthyidae > Oryzias > Oryzias celebensis. The sequence continues at coordinate 63,765,145 of BNCR01000012.1, read as the reverse complement.
CGCCCCATCTGCTCTGCGGTGCATTTCTGTGCAAAAAAACAACTTTCATTTTCATAGTCTGGCTTCATATTTGCGCTTTAAAATCCTTTTTGTGCAAAAAAGTAAATGTAAAGATCTCCTTTTTATGTAAGCATGCAAACTTGTCAGGTAGAGAAGAAAAAGAGGAGCAATGACTCTTTGTGAAAACAACACTCATTTCATTTCTTTCTTACTTTTATCATCTGCACAAAACTGTCTCTGTATTTCAAACATTTAACAACTGACTGTCTTCTGACCAAACAGAACCACAAGGAGTCCAAGATGGTGTTGTTTGAGAGAGAGAACTTCATGGGACGACAGTGGGAAATAACCGATGACTACCCCTCTCTGCAGGCCATGGGCTGGAGTAACAATGAGATCGGGTCCATGCAAGTTCAGAGTGGCGCGTGAGTGAACTGCCATAAAAACATACCCAGGACAGCCAACACATTATATCAACCAAAATCAAATCAAACCTTATGTAAAAAACATAGATCAAATTTACCTTCACCTTCACCTATATATATATATATAGATAGATAGATAGATAGATAGATAGATAGATAGATAGATAGATAGATAGATAGATAGATAGATAGATAGATAGATAGATAGATAGATAGATAGATAGATAGATAGATAGATAGATAGATAGATAGATAGATAGATAGATAGATAGATAGATAGATAGATAGATAGATAGATAGATAGATAGATAGATAGATAGATAGATAGATAGATAGATAGATAGATAGATATAGATATAAAAAGATGTTTATGCATTAGGTTTTGTTTGCCTTCCAGTTAAGATCTACTCAATCAATTTAAGCACAACATTTATTAAGACATGCCAATATTGGAATTTTGCTGGTGGAGCTCGTCATTAAAATAATTCTGCATTTTGTGGTACAAGCACTAAATTTGGCATGGATGTAGCTTAGGATCCCCTCTTTCAGAAAAACACATTAATCATGAAAAAAAAAATCCTAGATTTTTTGGAATAAATAAAACATATACATAATATTCACATATGCAATAGTATAAGTATAAATTTAAATACTGCATTTTGTGCATTAACAGCCCATCTTGTTGAGACTGGGGTAAATAGACATTGAATGTTTTTGTGATAATTGAGTGTATGGTTGCCATTTTTACAAACAGCCACCATTTTTGATTTTTCGTATTGCTAACGGGATTTTAAATTACATCTATGCCCCATTTGGTGCTCGAACCACAAAATGTACAATTTATCTGAATCATCGACCTTAAACCGCTCTGCTAAACGATTTAAACAACATATGACACCACATTTTTACACGCATGTTCTCAGAGAGTGACCCACATTCTTGAAGACTCACATTAAAATTCTACTTTTGCATTAAACGTTTGTCTGTATTTGACAACTAATCAAAAACTCTTTTAAGTTCCATAAGGAGCTTGTATCAGTGCTGTTTGTAGACTAAAAATTTAAGTACAAAACCTTGACTAGTGAAAAATTACAAGAGCTACGGTAGCAAAAAATATTAAAGCCATGACAGGTTTGTCCTGTGGCTGCTTTTTTCATTCATGGTAACGATTTTATGATCTGAATGTGTATCATATCTCACTGGGAACATTTCTGTAGAAATATTTTTTTTCTAACTAGTTATGTCTCTCCTCCTCCAGCTGGGTGTGCTACCAGTTTCCAGGTTACCGTGGTTACCAGTACATCATGGAATGTGATCGCCATGGTGGCGAATACAAACATTACAGAGAGTGGGGCTCCCACGCTCAGTCCTTCCAGGTGCAGTCTCTGCGTCGCATCCAGCAGTGAGACCTGCAGTCAGATCTCCCAGCCTCTCACTCTTTACCTCTTCCACATCCTCCTCCTCCTCTTCTTCCTTCCTTCTCCCAGTCATTCCAGCACTTATTGGTGCTTCATCCTTAAGATGTTTACAGAAATTTTGTTTTATCGAGATTGAAAATGGGAACAAAGAAAAATTTGTGTAGAAAATTGAAAAGAGAAAGAAGAAAACAAAGAAAGAATGAAGAAAAGTTCCTGACTGAAGCCCCACTAAGGAATAAAGACTGGGGCGTAAGAGTCTTCAGGGTGACGAAGCATAGCCGTGTCACTCACAGTTGTTGCTCCTCTTATTCGTGGGTGACACCATCGGGGACACATTTAAAAATGAATGGGCAACTTTGAACAAAAACAAATACAAGAGTCTGCTGCTAAAAACATCTCGAACTTGTGATTCATTTTTGTGAAGTTCAACCTGCACCACCTATGTAAGGCTTCATTTCCAGATAAAATCATCTTTAATCAACCTTTACACTGAGGTATTGTAGCTAAGGGTTTTACTGTCACTTTGCCTTTTTTGTGCCTATATTCTTGGTTAAAATAAGCACCAAAAAGCCCCATCTGTCAATGCTTGATAAAAGGCTCATTCAAAATGTGCAAAAAAACCATAATGCTTTTGCAGCAAACATGTCCAAAAAAAACTATAAATGCTGTAAGATAATGATTGACCTAAAGCAAATACGGATAAGTGATAAAAAGTTATACTTGATTTCTTCTTAAAAGCATTAAAATTATTATTCACTCCTTTGAATAGCTGCAAACAGTTAAATCAACAATTTGTCCAAAATTTACATAACATGTAAGTGTGAAGTCATAATGGTTATTGTAATTATTTATTGTATTGGTAGAAGCTCATATAAATCAAACAATATGTATAGGTTAACAGTGGGACTATTCTTGAAATCCAATTTAAAAAAATTACACATTAACTTTTAAGGGTTACGCTTGATAAACTCAGAGCAGCCAACCAGGTTAATAGATTATATATAATAGAATGTTTGTGGTTAAAACACACAAGATCAACTCAAACACACTGTTTTGTTGCAGATTAGCTAAACTTTTAATACGTTTAATTTTCTACAACAAGGTTCAGTCATATACAATATAAAGTTTTTTTTAGACTTTGGAGCCCCGACGATTAAAAAAATACTTTGTGTTTGTGACATTGAACAATTTTTCGCAGAGAACTCAAATGAGACGCATTAGAATAAAGTTGGGGGGGCTCTGATAACGCAAGCAGGGAAAAAAACTGTATCTGCTGCATCTGGTTTGATGGTTTAGGAGTGTATGATAAATAAAAACTCCTGCTTTATAATTCAAATAATCTATCAGTTAATCTAATTGTGGAGAACTTTAACTGTTACTATTTAAATGCATTTTATGTGCGGCAAAAAGTCCATAGGAAAATTGTATGAATTAAAAAGCAATCTCAACCATCTATTTTTTTGTTACACACAGTCAAATAAATTCAACATTTCAGTGTAATAGTCTACATTTTGCAATAATAAAGTTATCATTTCAATTGATATAAAGATGAGAATTTACAAGAATAAAGTCATAAATTCATGAGGCAAAAGTCTGTGTACTAAGAAAAATGTAAACAAAAAAAAGAACCAATATTGTGTTATAGTATAAGAAACATGAAGCGCATTGTAACAGGTTACTTCAACATTAGTTTCACACATAAGGAAGCCTTCTATTGTTTTATAAAGACATTGAAAATAATTTGCAGGAAACTGGGTCTCTTCAGAAGAATATTCTTGACCCACAAGGAGTGGACTTCCAGCGGGCAAGCTGTTTACACCACCTGCAGTGTAGTTCAAATGCATTATGGCATGTACACTCACTGGCCACTTTTTGGTACATCTGTCCAACTTCCAACTGCTTGTTAACGTTAATCAGCCAATCACATGGCAGTCAATGCATTTAGCCAATCCGAGCATCAGAATGGGGGAGAAATGTGATGGTAGTGACTTTGAACGTGACATTGTTGTTGGTGCCACACGGGCTGGTCTGAGGATTTCAGAAACTGCTGATCTACTGAGATTTTCTCCCACAACCATCTCTAGGGTTTTACTGTGAATGGTCGGAAAAAGAACAAATATCTCTGTGTGAAAATACCTTGTTGATGCCAGAGGTCAGAGGAGACTGACTGGTTCCACTGATAGGCAGGCAACAGTAACTCAAATAACTACTGCTTACAACTGAGGTCTGCAGAAAAATCTCTCCTTTTTTTCTTTTACGAAGAATATCTCTGAACACAAATGTGGATGGAGGCTTACTGCCAACTATATTTTCGAAAAAGCATGACTTTTACTTGTAAAATCACAACTGTTTTCCTGTATTTTTAAGAGTTTATTCTTGCTAAATTAGGACTTTTTCTCAATTTTCACAATTTTAAATTTAAATTCATTACTTTATTTTTGTAAAGTTATAATTTTTTCATACATTTACTAATTTATTTTTCATATTGCTATAAAATGTTTTCATAATTTTGCGAATTTATTTTCGTAGTTACATTTTTTTTCATTAATTTATAGCGGTTTTTTTCATAAAGTTACATTTTTTTCTTACAAATAAATAACTTTATTATTCCTGTAAACTTACAATTTTTTCTCATGTCCTCAAATATGATATCCCAGTACATTATGCTTGTAGAGTTATGACTTTTTTATATATAAATGTATGACTTTACACTCGTAAAATACTTCTATATGTTAATTTTACGACTTTATTCTCGTAAATTGATTGAATTATTTTATTTTTATGGTTTCCCAAATACCTCGTTGAAAGGCGCTTTTTATCCAACTCAAGCGGTCCACCTTAAACCGACATTTAGCTCCGCCTTTATGACGTCAGCGGAAGCTAAGAGAAAAGAAACAGGCCAGGGAGGCTGACAGATATATAAAAGGAAAACAGGAAACTTCTTTGCGGAGGAATCTATGTTTAAAAACTGAACGCTGGATTTAGTTTTTCTTCTTCAGATGGTGTATTAACAGAAGACCTAAGAAAACCAAAAATGCTGCAGTTCTTGGAGAAAATCTCGTCGGCGTTTAAACTGCGAGGGTCACTTTTCGTCTTTCTTCTCCTCCTCGCTGTTTGTCTGGGTGACGCCAGGCTACAGAAGACACGAAGTGTCGGTCAGTCCACGGAGGAAACGTCGGAAACTTACAACAAATACTACAACTATAACGAGCTCACCGAGCGTTTACAGCTGCTGGCCCGCAGGTACCCCAGTATCGCTAATTTGTCGAGCATCGGTCAGTCCGTGGAGGGCAGGGAGCTGTGGGTAATGCGGGTCACCGTGGACCCCGACAAAGACACTCCGGGGAAACCTAAATTTAAATACGTCGGTAACATGCACGGTGACGAAACCGTGTCCCGTCAGGTGCTGGTTTACCTTGTGGAGTACCTGCTGGCTCAGTACGGGGAGGACCCGCGCGTTACAGCGCTGGTGAACAGCACGGATGTTTACATCATGCCCAGCATGAACCCCGACGGCTTTGAGAGGTCAAAGGAGGGGGACTGCTCCGGGGAGCACGGAGGCCGAAATAACGCCAGAAACCAGGACCTGAACAGAAGCTTTCCCGACCAGTATGACGGCACCAAGACGGATGCGGAGAGTGTCCCCGAGGTCATGGCAGTGATCAGATGGATCCAGGACAAAAAGTGAGTCTCTGTTCTGAAAGGATGTTCTCATGAGAACAGAGTCTGGTCCTTCAGAACTATGTTATTTTAAAGATCCACCCCCACAAACAAACAAACAAACAAACAAACAAACAAACAAACATGTGTCCTTGTAGCCTTTTCTTATGAAGAAAAAAATGTTTGAGTATTTTTTTCCCAACCCACCAGGAACAGACGAATAAAAAGAATGAAAAAGCTCGAAGTCGTGGAGGCCAAACCCTCACCGCTCCATTCTGATGCGTCCACTTGCAGACAAATAGATACATTAACGAGCATTTTTGTTGCTCCCCTAATGCTAGCTTGGAGTTGTCAGGGGCTGTAAGCTAGCAGGAGAGAATGTATACAAAGGAATGATGGGATACCAGTGGAGGCTTACCTCTGCGCCCACAATAATCATCCCCAACTCATTGGTGAGTTTCTGATGAACTCCTGCTGCTCTGCGCAAACTATGTCCTAGCAATCTACACCGCTTTTTTTTTATTACTGTATTTTGGCTGGAAACTGCATGATCATAATTAAAACTTTTAGAATAGATCAGAAGATGTGAAGTGGGACATTAAGCACAGGTTAATGGTTAGCTCACGGTGGGGGATTCTGGAGACCCTGTTTAATGTTAATCAGCAGCCAAACAGGTGTTTTACCGTTTTCTCAAATGCAGATGTTCCCTTTTATTGGCTCTGAAAAAAATAAAAACATTTTCTTCATCCTATTAGTGACTTGGTAATCCTTATTATACGTATTTTACTAAAAACAAAAATGAAGGAACCATATTTTGTGCCACACAAAACTATTTAGTTAAAGCTGTCCTGCCAGTTTCACAACTGAAATGCAATAACTATTACCTCATGTTGTTAGACAAGAAAATATTTTTTGACAGACTTAAACCTGGGACGGGTTTAAATTCTGAGGAAACAAAATCTCATGTGCAAATGCTTGGAGGATTCATTCCTTTCCCTGAAACGCTGTCAGGTCAGCACAGGGACAATAAGCAACACCAGTCAATTTAATTTGAATTGAAGGAAAACAACAGTGGTCAGAGCTGGATAAATTTAGGCACAGTGTTCTAAATAAATACCTCTTTAAATGCCAATCCTTTTCAACTATGTTTTTTTTGATCAACCAGATAAGGCTTTTCAGGTGAATCAGCAAATGTAGAAATTAGAAAAGAAACACCTCAAGAGAAACAACCCATGCATTTCATGCAAACAAATAATAAATACCATGCCTTTTCTTTGATATATATTGAAGTTTCAACTATAATTTGCTCATGAAGAGACATTTTCATCAGAGCACATTTATTATTATCAACTCATTGGTATTGCTTTGGAATAATCCCATTTTGCATGGTTGGTTTTGTGAAACTCTAACTACACTGTCCTGTCGTTTCTCCAGGTTTGTGTTGTCAGGGAACTTGCATGGAGGCACAGTTGTTGCCAGTTACCCATTTGATGATTCTGCAACTCACCCACGGCACAGTTTCTACAGCCAGTCAGCGGACGACGCTTTGTTTCGCTACTTGGCCCTGGTGTACTCGCAGAAACACCCTGTGATGAAGACTGGGAAGCCCAACTGCCCCGAGGACACCTCAGAAACCTTTGAAGATGGCATTACCAATGGGGCAAATTGGTATGATGTGCCAGGTGAGCCAATCAAGTTTCATTGGTTTTGGTTGAAATGTCAAAAATGAATTTCATGTCCCCAGCCTGCGATGATACATTAACATATGAAGAATTCTGGAATAGTTTTTACATGGTCATTGGGGTAACTTTTTCACTTCTCTGTTTGTTGTTTTTTGTTCACTTCCATGTATTTTTTTTACATTCTGAAGTGGAATTTTCCTGTTATTTTATTTTTTGGGGGTAATGGGGTAGTAGAACAGGTATGGTACAGCAGTCAATGACTGTTCCTTCTTGGAGTATTTGCATAGAGTTTAACAGGTTTCAGTGTCAGAGGCTCGCAAAGGTTTTGTTACTGTTATACCATTTATTTGCTGGGATCAAGATGCAGGTTATATGGGTTCGCCTCTCACCTGGCGTGACATCTTCTGCTTTCATTGCAGTGGTTTTATATCTCACGGATGCTCAGCAGTCAAACCTGTCTAAAATCAAAACACGTCAAAGTGGGCCTCTATGATCTCCGATAAAATAATGTTACATTTACGGTCTTGTTTTGAATTGGCATTCCACTGTCCCTGAAGGCTAGATAGGTACAAACCTTTCGGTAGAGAAAACACAATAATAAGCTCACTGGAGCTCATAGACTGAATCCTTTTTCCACGTAAGTTATGGTCTCCTGTCTGAATGACTGTTTTTTGTCAGCTGGTCTGATTGTTGTGTGTGTGATTTAGGTCTCTGCCACGGGGCAGACACTTGATCAGCCGGCGTTCTCACTCAGTGTTGCTGGTTTGTGAGGTAGAACATTAGATCTGAAGTGTTTTTTTTATATCAGAATGACATTTTTCCTGTAGGGGGCACTTCTCATGCTGCAGAACATATTTAGGTCAAATTTCCTTGATTTTTCCACTACAAGCTTTCTTCTCCTGTATTTCAATTTATTAAAGCTTTGTAGTTTCATGAATTGACTTCTACCTATTTATTGACAAGTATAGAATACTTTTGACACACGTATATGATAGGGAGCAGTTGTTAAGGAGAAACAAAAACTTTAAATTCTAGCGCAATGATGAGATCTTATCAAGCATGAATCTAAACTGACTGAAGATTTCAGGTTACCAGCAAATGTTACTGTAGGAGCTCAAGTTGCAGGCCACCCTAAATATGATATTTTACATAACATAATACGTACTGTATTGATTCATAATGGTCTAAAGTGACATCAACCCTCGAGAGTTTGCTGTTTCTCTTCTGTAAGACAGTGATCAATCATAGAGGGGTAACTCGGGCAGCCCTGAAGTGCAAATCACTCCACGCAAAAAAATTACCACAAGAGCAAATAAATACATAAATAACAACACAAAAGACACCCTTGAAGTGAAAAAAACATTTTGGAAAACAAAAGTAATTTCCCGAAAACAAAATTAATTAAAACTCTTATTGTGAGCAAATTCGCTGTATAAGAGAAAATCTGCTTTCCAAGATAGGTATGGGTATCAAAACCACAAGGCAGGTGTTGTTTCAGTGAGTGAAGTGTTGCTGCTAAAGCTGAACTGACCACAGATGAATGATGGACTCATTGTAGGGATGGTGGTTGACATATTGAGACTTCCAGGCGAAGTGCCAGGATCTGGAGTCTAAAACAAAACGCTGCTTTGTTGAGTCATTCTGGTTGAAATAATGACACAGCATAATCATATCACCTTGACCCATAATCTTTTGACACACTGATCAATGGGCTTTTACCTTGTTCTGTTGTAGTTCTCCAGCATTGGGAAAGATGCAGTGTTTTAAGAAAATGTATACATTTATTAATTTAGCTCAAAAGTCAACTTTGTTGCGAATTATTTTTAACGGCGCTCGTGGTGCAGAGGTAGAGCAGTTGACCTCTGATTCCAAGATCACTGGTTACTGGCATTGAAGTGTCATTGGGCAAGACACTGAACCCCACGTTTTTCCTGGTGGTTCTAAGTTGGTGCCGCAGTAAAGCAGCAGTGTTTACAGTGTGACTGTAAAGCGCTTTAGACCTTTAAGGAAGAAAAGCGCCATGTTTACGTCAGTGTACACCATTTACCACTTTTAATTCAAGGTTTCATATCGGTTTGACCTTTTGTCAGCTGGAGCTCCTTCTATTAGATTTTTAGCAAAGACTCATAAGAGGAGGACATTTTCCTGTATGAAAATCAGGATCGTTATCTCGGTTCTCTGGAGGTGCTGCAGTTTGCTTAAGTAACTCAAGTTAGCTGGGAGTTCACGCTCAACAGCAGACAGTCTTATGACTGTTTTACCTCATGAAGTTATTTGACGTACTGGGTGTTTGGTTAAACAACGGTTTCTGTTTTACTCCACTTCATCATCATTCAACCCCTGAAGGCATTGTGCACTAAAGAAGTCAGTGTTTGCTGCTGGGCGTGCGCACACTTCACTGTTGGATCTGTGTCACTGGTGCATGAACAGTATTTTTAAAGTTAGATTTACTTTATTGCGTCTTCATGTTTGTCAAACTGTGAAACCCGGATTTCCATTTTGTAAGAGTATTGCTTCAGGGATAGATTTAGTTTGGTGCTCCCTAAACTATTGACATAATAGAATTCATTTTTAGTTAAGATGGTGATCTTTATTTATTATAAATTTTAAGTGAAGGATGTGTGTTGTGTGCACTAAACGTATAACTATTTTTCAAATGATGCCTAAATTAAGATGACACACTTTCTTTATCCACAAGTAACAAAAAATTCTAAAAGACCCAAAGCTTTTGCCAGGTTTTTACAATTGAAGCTGTTGAGACATTTTGTTTTTGTAGCTTAAAATAAAAAGGGGCAATAAGAAAAAAAAAAAGTTTTTCTGTTGTTTATAATTTTGAATGTCAAATGTTTAATGCATATGTATACTAACTTTATTAATTTTGGTAAAAGAATTGGACCACAAAGTTAGTTGAATCTTTTTTGTATCGTTTTTGTGGATCATGCATCGACATGCATATTGAATCATGTGAGAGGCAAAGATACACCACCCTAGCTAAAAGTTAGAGTCTAAAAAGTAGTTTTGAACAAGCATTCACATATTTTGGACTAAGAGGAAATGATGTTGAAAGAATTGAGGCTTACTCAGCTTCCTAAAACTTGTTACTCAGCAGTGAGTGTGACAAAAGAACTGAACTTTTTAAAAATCTGAAATTAGCAGCATCCATCAAATCTATGGGGGTGGCTGGAGCTTTTCCCAGCTGTCATGGAGGCAAAGTTCCCTTTGAATACTGATAGATCTCCACTGCATTACAGAGAGGACAGTGCTGACCACTGCATCATCTTGCAGCCTGTGAAAATTGGAAAGGGGGCAGAAGATAAATGTTCAAAAAAAGGTTTTATTATTTAATAGTAACAAAGGAAAAAAGAAGTGATCATTGTTTTTGTTTTTTTGAAAAAATTGTCTTTAAAGACATTTTTGTCATTTGCTTTTTAATCACTTTAATACGACTGAGTATTTGGGCCACTTTAATAATAAAAAAAAATTGTATTCTCAGGAAAGTTGCAAAATTACGAGAAAAAGTCGTACGGAATTTTTGAGAATAAAGTTTTAAAATTATGATAAGTCGTAATTTAACAAGAAAAAAGCTATGCTTTTTCAAAAATATAGTTGTTTTTTTAATTCTCCATCCACATTACATGGTGACTAAATCTGTCAGTGCAGCCATTTATGGTTTTTTATGATAAGAATCTATGTGGAACAATGCTTTTGGACCTCTGCAAATATACTACCGAGGGCATAAATGGCTCGCCACTCCTTGTGACTCAAGACTCTTCTTCTGAAGAGGTTCAGTTTCCTGCACACTCTTTTCCTTATATTTACTTTAAGTCAATATTGACTCACTAAAAGACTTTAGTGTTCCCTATTTGTGGAACTTAATGCTGAATAAAGGACAATGCTCTCTGTCTGCCAGACTGAAACACGATACTGGTTCTTTTTTGTTGTTGTTTATCTTTTCTTAGTAAACAGACTATTGCTTCATAATTTTGTAAGTTTTCAATTTGACATTGAAATTAACTTAATTATCATAAAATATTGACTCTTAAATTAATAATTTTACAACTTTATTCTCATTAAATGACAACCTTTTTTTTCAATTTTACTACTTTATTCTCGTTTTTTTCTCATAATTTTTTTGCTCCCTATTTTTTTTTTTTATTATTTAATGGTGGCCCTAATACTCCGTCATACTTTACCGATTCCTAAAAAAAGAATTTGTTAGACCTAAAAAAATTCCTTAAAAACATGTGATTCTGAGAAGAGAACATTTGCAGTTTAATGGAAAACAAAAGTCTGTTGTTAAGAATAATGACATATTTTGAGTTGCATTCTTTTTTTTTTTTGTTTAGTTTTGTGCTTTAAGACCTTTTTTTAAATTGAGGAAAACAGCAGCTTTTCATTAGAGAGCCTCCCAGCATGTTGTCATGACAACCCTCTTTAACTAATAGCTCAATGGGGAGGATCAGCTAAACAAGCTAAACTCCAGTGTGTTTCTGTTTGCTCAACACGAGGTCTAGGTGACAGGCAAACTGCAGATGTCACAGCTTGCTGGCAAACGGAGCACTTTTTGAATGATAGTATTAGCGGGACAAGGTCCTGTAGCGTTGGGGTCAGTTTACAGAAGCAGCTGAATTTAGACCTATCCCTGCCCTGAGTCTATTTGGACATTTTAGAGCATAAATTCAAAAAGTAGGACCTTTTTTTTCCCTTTAAACATGCTCTGTTGTTTACATTTGTTCCCTGTCCTCCAGGAGGAATGCAGGACTATAACTATATCTATGGAAACTGCTTGGAAATCACAATGGAACTCAGCTGCTGCAAGCATCCCCATTCTAATGAGCTCCATAAGGAATGGGATCTAAATAGGGAATCTCTTCTTGCTTACATGGAAAAGGTACAGTTTTACCCCAACAACTAAAAGCAGATCTGTCTTGTTTTAAACCAAACCTATTCCTGTTTGTTTTTTTTTTTGTATTTCACAGACATGAAACTTTCCTGTTTTCTAATCTTAGTATCTCTGCATTTCTGCAAGTTTGTTTTCAAACTTCTTCAAAAACATTTGAGTTTTGTTGTTTTCTAGGTGCACATAGGTGTTCGAGGTTTTGTTACGGATGCAGTCAGTGGAGTTCCCCTCAGCAATGCCAGCATTGTCGTAGCAGGCATTCGTCACAACCTGACCACAGCAAAATATGGAGATTACTTTCGGCTGCTTCTGCCAGGAACCTACAACATCACAGCTGTGGCTGTGGGGTGAGTCAAACCAAACACTATCCCATTCTTTATGGTAGCAAATGTTAAGAGTCAAATACGGCTGACAATGTCTTGAGTTTTCTATTCAATTTCTCCAGTTCTGTTTCCAGGAAACTTTCACAGATGTTTAAATGTAGTTCTTACAAACTCTTAGATAAAGAAGCTGCCAGGGACAGATCTGCTTCACCGGAGTGAATGATGCTGCTTTTTATTTCTCATAGTTGTAAAGTAAATCTTGTTGCTGAAGTATACATTACTGTTCCTCTTATACTGGAACTTCTTGGTACAAAGAATATAACAGTAAAGTTTCTGTCATGGCTGTTTTGACTGTGAGTCTCTGAACTTTAATAAAAGCTGAAGTCTGAAACCGTTCCTCTTTTTTTTGGTCTGCAGGCATTTGTCCAAGACGGTCAGAAATGTCCAAGTCATCGAAGGCAAAGCCATTGAACTGAACTTCACTTTGGCTCCTTTGGTTGATAAGACAGTGATAAACATCTCTCTAGATACAACTTCCTTGCCGGCTCGCGTTCATCAACAAAACTCCACCATCAGTCCATCTAACTTATCTCCAACTGAACATGTTCTCCCTGAAGAAAACAAGAGCCCCCCGCCTGTCCTTCCACCTGTGCATCAGCCCATCCAGCCTCAGGAATTCCGCCACCACAACTATGCAGACATGAAATTCTTTTTGCTTAAATACAGCAGCGAGTTCCCCTCTATCACCCACCTCCATTCTATTGGTCGATCGGTGGAAGATCGTGAGCTCTTTGTGATGGTCATCTCAGACAACCCCAGTGTTCACGAGCATGGTAAGAATTATAATGGAGAATGAGACCAGAAACAGAATGGCGTTCTTTGAAAACTCTATGTTTTTGTGTTCTGGTATCCTGATGATCTCGCTTTCTCTCTTTTCCAGGTGAACCAGAATTTAAGTACGTAGGCAACATGCATGGCAATGAAGTGGTTGGGCGAGAGCTGTTGCTCAATCTCATTGAATACCTTTGTCTTAACTACGGCACTGACCCAGAGGTCACTGAATTGGTCAACAATACTCGCATTCACATCATGCCCTCCATGAACCCTGATGGCTATGAGGTGGCCCAGGAAGGTGAGGGACGCATTCATGCACTGAAGTTTCAGAGCTTGACCTTCAATGAAGGGTAACATTAGGGAAGAGAAGTAAAGTTGAAATAGGTTTTAAGGGAATCTGGGTTTCTGAAAAGACTGATCCATTAGATTTGCTCCTTTACAGGTGATGTTCAGGGCTACAAAGGGCGCAACAACAGCAACAACTTTGACCTGAACCGCAACTTCCCTGACCAATTTGTCAACATCACCGAACCTAGACAGCCAGAGACCATAGCTGTGATGAACTGGCTGAAGATGGTCCCCTTTGTCCTGTCAGCCAATCTCCATGGAGGTACAGCCTCATTTTTAATATCCTAATTTCTTCATGCGCTGAATGTGCCGTGTTGGGTATTGGCACTTTCATGCTTCAGAGTGAATCATGGAATTTCTTTTTCACGTTTTTGTGGAATTCAGGTTCTTTGGTGGTCAACTACCCCTTTGACGATGACGCAGATGAGAACAGTCATTACAGCAAGTCACCTGATGATGCAGTCTTTCAGCAAGTGTCAAGAGCCTTTTCACAGGTAGCCAGACTGTGTTACAATGGACTTTGTTTCTTAGGCACAAGTTTGATAATACAACTTGTTTGGGAACAAATCTTTGTGGAGGGAAGATCTTTAACATGGCCACAATGGCACTCATTGTTTGTTTTTTCTTGTGTGTGATTTGTGTGCAGGAGAATCCTCTGATGCACAATGGGCACCCTTGTAAGGACCTGTACTCTCAGGACTTTTTTCAGGATGGGATCACCAATGGTGCTCAGTGGTACTCTGTCCCTGGTAAACCAACACTTCTTCATCCACTGTCTCTTTATAAGTGTCTCTGGTATAAGTGGAACAAGCAGGTGTAAACCAAAACTAGGCCAACAAAAAAAAACATCCAGCCTCCAAATGCTGTTGCTGGGAAATGAATGTATTTTGTCACCTTAGAATAAGATGAGGCCATTTTCAAAACCTCCCGATATAGACAAGAACACTCCCTTCAAACTTTCCTGCAGCCAATCAAAACAAAACAAAAGTACAGCACCTGCAAATGATGAGAAATTAAATACTCTGAAACAAGACAGTAAAAACAAAGATGTGGGGAAAAAACAGTTCTAAAATATTTCCTTTAACTAAATTTAAACATGAAAACTCAGGGGTAAGAAGGAGGAAACAAAACATTTATTTAGCTTTGTCTTTTTAGGCTAAACCATCTGCTATCACTGATTATTTTAAGAGGATGCAGAAAATATTTTTTGCATTTTTGGAAACATTTATTTATATCTCATTGTGTATGTCTTGCACACATAATTTCTTTATGCAACTGAGCAATACATGTAAACAAGAGAGATCTTTTATTGGCCACTCATTTGTCTTTGAAATGCTCAAATTATCTTTCTTGCACTATTTATAGACCCACCTCCATCAAAATTGTGTTTTTTGTTGTTTTTTACATGTTCTTCTGGCATTTTTGTCATGATGGAGGACATATTTAAATTAATTTAAGCTTAAAACTGTGTTTCTGAGTATTTTTTCTATTCAAAATGGTGAATCAGGTGCAGACTAAAAACATGCCATTTGAAAAAGCTCTCAATTGTGATGTAAAAACTGCTTCTCTCTATTCTGATTCATCTACTTGCCGTGAGGGGCTTTAAGCTAGTGGGAGAGATTGCAAACAAGGAGATCAAGGGAAATAAGTTGAGGCTTACTTCTGTGCCAACAGTCCTGCTCACAACTCTGAGGCGAGTTTCTGATGAACTCGTGTTGCTCTGCAGAAACTGTGTCCTATAAAACAAAGTTTTTAAAAAAAAATTTGCTAAAACTGGCATAATCATGAATAAGAGACCAATGGGTAAGCTTTTACAATAGGACAAAATATGATTGGGACGCTAAGCTAAACTAAACTAAGAAGAAGAAGAAGAAGAAGAAGAACAACAACACTTTAACCTTTTTGTCCTTTTACCACAGGTGGCATGCAGGATTGGAATTATATCAATACAAACTGTTTTGAGGTGACCATTGAACTGAGCTGTACCAAGTACCCAATGGCCAGAGAACTGCCACAGTATTGGGAGCAAAACCATCGAGGCTTGCTTCAGTTTATACACCAGGTTGTTCAAAACGCTCAAATGTTTTTGAACATTCACCTTTTACTTAACTATTGCTCAGTTTTGCGTTTGTCTCTGTTCTTTGTGGTCTGTACAGGTTCATACTGGTGTAAAGGGCACAGTTTCTGACATTGGAGATGGTTCAGGAATTCCAAATGCCACCATCAGTGTGGAGGGGATCAAGCACAACATCACCACAGCTCATGCTGGAGACTACTGGAGACTGCTGGTCCCTGGGACTTACTCTGTCACTGCCTCTGCCCACGGGTAATGCTGATGCTTTAAAATGAGATCACTGTGTAGTGAGAAGTTTATAACTCGTCCGACTTTCAATTATCTCCACTTTTATTTACACAGGTATAAGCCTGTGACAATCTTGGCAACGGTTTCAAAAGATCGAGCAGAAATAGTGGACTTTCGACTAACACGTTTGTATCAGGATGGTAACGGCCAGACTCCCAGTGGTCCCTATCCCACGCAGAACCCGTCTGAGAAGGAGCTGGAGACCTTGATTAAGGAGCTGTCCCTTGGTCTGGGTTTGGAGCAGCTGGTTAGCAGCTCAGCCACAGACAGCAGCTTCCGCTACAGAAGCTCTAGAGACCTATCTGCCTTCCTGAGAGGCCTGACGCTTAACTTTCCAAAAATTACCTTTCTACACAGGTGGGTTGGTTCTGTAAAACCCCCAATGTGGTTTGGTGAATGTTATAGCTAAAAATCATTTACAGTTTGTGAGCTGGAAGGAGCTTATTTTCTGTCTCCATTTATTCTTGTGTCGACTGAAAGTTTGACTCGTTGAAGTGTGATATGTATGGTTTATTCCTGTTTTTTGTTTCCAGTTTGGGTCAGAGTGTGGAGTTTAGAACCATTTGGGCCCTGGAAATATCCAATAAGCCTAAAGAACCAGAACCTTCAGAACCAAAGATCCGCTTTGTTGCCGGAATCCACGGTAATGCTCCGGTGGGCACAGAAATGCTGCTGGAGTTCGCAGCCTTCTTGTGTATCAACTATGGCAAGAACCCAGCTATCACCAAGGTGGGGTTAATACTGTGTTGAATTCCTAATCACCTAAATTGCTGCTCTGAAAAAGTGTTTTCTTTTTTTTTCATTTTTAGTTTCACTAGCCTTCTAAACAAGTTAAATCGATTGTAACAGGATGATGTCTGTGTTTTGTTTGTCTCTTCTCCAGCTTATCAATTCAACCCGCATTTTCATTGTGCCCTCTGTCAACCCCGATGGACGTGAACAAGCAGTTGAGAAGCAGTGCACGTCGGCACAGGGCAAGACCAATGACAACGGCATAGATTTGGACACAGACTTCTTTGGTCAGTTATGTTTTTCTGGTCAGAAAAAACGCAAGACACACCTTTTTTAAACTTGAGTCAGAAACAGCATTTCCTATTTATCTGGGTTTTTCTTCTTGAACAGGAAATGCCTCCCAGCGTGTGGTTGCGCCCCAACCTGAGACCAAAAGCATGATGAACTTTATCATGAACAACAAGTTCACTCTGTCTGTAGCTCTGGATGGAGGCTCCCTTGTGGTGACGTACCCTTATGACAAGCCTGTTCAAACCGGTAAAAGCATTATGCAAAACTGCTGTATTCCGATTACACATTTGTTTTTTAATGTATTTATCAAATTTAGTGAACAGCTTGAAACAAGTTTAAAATGACTAATTGTAGGAGAATAAAGGGCTGTACTTGTTTTAAAATTATCCAATGAGCATAGATAAGCTCGATGCATATTGTTTCTGTGGGTTTAGTTGTACATTTGTGTTTTTATTCAATTATTTTTGTTTTTCTAGTTGAAAATGAAGGCACACTGAAGTATTTGGCAGGCGTTTATGCCAACAACCATCCGAAGATGCACCTCGGGGACACTGGCTGTTCCAGTAATGTGCAGAGTATGACATTTGAGTCCTATAAACACTTGTCATGTCATAGCAGTCTTAGGACATTAAGTAGTGACATATATTTTTTGTGGTGCTCAGTGGGCAACGTTCCAGATGGAGTCATGAGAGCAGCAGAAAGACAAAGTCACATGGGGAGCATGAAGGTTAGTCTGTGACAGGAGTTTCTGATTGATCCACCTGCTGTGTGATTATTCATGTTAGACTGACTGAAATATTATGCGGGTTTTTTTTTTTTTAATAGTTTATACAAATTAAATGAGGATTAACTCAGATTTAGACTGGTACGTCTGCAGTGCATCTCCATAGCTTGGGGAAATGCCCTCACAGCTGTCAGTTAGTTTTGTCTCTGTTGCGTCTCCGGTTCGTCTCCCCTTCCCCCTGGATTTCGAAGGAGTGGTTTTTCCCTCTACCCCTATTTAATCAACATCCAAAACTTTTGCAACCAGGCCTCATGCCCTCTCCTTCCTCACTGAGTTCTTGTAAATTGCATGTTTTGTGTCATAAATGCTGTTATGTTTTTTATGCTTCTAAATTTAAACTTTCATTTTCCATGGTGAAAATAAACATCAGTGTTATACGTGGTGCCTAATCGCATGGGCACATCGTCTTAAATTTAAAACAAAATTTTACAAATATTTATTTTTAAAGTACAACAGAAGTTCTTATTTTGAAACCCTATTTCCTGTGTGTTTGGATTTTTTTTACTGCAAAACTAATCAGCGAACTGGAAATAGAACTCCTGCGTAAAGTTTGCTCTGTGGAGGGACAGATTTCAAATGCAGACATGAGTGAGGCGATGCAAACATTCTGCTCGATGAATAAACGTTCTATTTTATGTGTCAATCCAGTGAAGATTACCGCAGATGGACCAGTGGGAATCAGCCTTTAGAATGAGGCCAAATTACTGTTTTTATTTATTTTTTGCTGCTAGTCATTTTGTGTTAACCTGTCCTTCCAGGACTTCAGTATGGATTTTGGCAACTGTCCTGAAGTCACAGTGTACACCGGCTGCTGTTTGTTCCCTCCGGCGGATCAACTGGCCACACTTTGGGCTGAGAACAAGAAAGCGCTGCTCAGCATGTTGGTGGAGGTACAAAGCAATACTTTATTAGCATACTGTAACATGGACTTTTTTAGTGTACAGAGTTTCTGATTGGAAGATTGCAGGTTTGGGTCTTGCCTTGCCCACCCGTGTGTCAAAGTGTCCTTGGGCAAGACACTGAACCCCACATTGCTCCTGGTGGGTATAAGTTAGGACCAGTATTCGGCAGTGGAGCTGCCATTAGTGTGTGAATGTGTGTGCATGGGTGAATGATACTGTGGTTGTTATGCACTTTGGGCCTTAAAGAAAGTTTTAAAAGTGCTTTATACGTACACGCCATTTACCATTTTGAAGAGGGTTGCTTAGACTATGGTCACATATGCCAAACTGCCATTGTGCGCCAATGTAAATGCCAGTCTTTCAGCAAAATCGCCTGGTGGCAGCAGCTGAGGTTTTAAGAAAAAGTTCAAATTGATCGGACACATTTTTTTTTTTTTACATCGGGCAGCGACTGCCCGGGCACATTTGGAGGTCGCTCGATGGTAGTCAGGTGGCATGCAGGTTACAGGAGGACAGCAGTGTAACTTTTGACTGCTGGGGGGGTCCCAAAATTATCTGATGACCTGCCGATTCCAGACTGCCACCCTCCAGACACCTACCTGTCCCCGTGCTGCAGTCTCACTGCCACAATCAGATTGTTAAAAATTGCAGTTTCAGTAGCAGTGTGGGCACTCAACGGGGGCTGTTGCCATCGCCAACGCCCCATGGCCACCCGGGGGTTGCCTGATTGACATCATCGCTGCGGGACTGATGGCTATTGGACTGCCACCGTCATTCATGACCACGCCAAGGATTTTCAAAATAATCGGGTGGGGATTGCTGATCTTGAAGATTCTGCCGATGCCTTCCCATCGCACTGTGGAAGTTGTATATGTGACAGTAGCATTAAGCACTCAAGCATGATGATGCTCTTTTTCTTTTTGTCACACTATTCTAAATCTAAAGAGAGCTTGACAAATCCAAATGTTCCTCATTTCCCTTCAGAGCCACTTAGATGTAAACAGAAACAAGTAAATGTGACTTGCAGTAAAGAAGGAGGAAAAACTTCAGTAAATTTATGTTATGGACTCTTTCAAGAAGTTATGACAACAACAACTCTTCTTTCAATTGTCACTTCATGCAGGTCCACAAAGGAGTGAGAGGCATCGTAAGAGACAAGAAAGGAAAGCCAATAGTTGGAGCGATCATTGTAATAAATGGAGGAATGAGAGTGTATTCAGCAGAAGGAGGCTACTTCCATGCTCTTCTTGCTCCTGGCAGCCACAATGTTGAAGCCGTTGCTGAGGGCTACCAACAAAAACAACAGAAGGTAAACCCAGCTGCAAATATGTTTTAGAATGCTGACAATCCGGTATAACCTTTTTTAGTACGTAATAAGCGAGAGTCAGTCACTTCCTTTTTATCTCTAAGATTCACTAAAATGATGCAAGGCAATTCAAAATTTAGACGCTTTAAGCACTGAATACCCCTTCTTACGCATGCATAGTTCGAGAATTTAATGCCAACACCTCCTGGTGACCCCATGTGAGGCTATAAAGTTACGTGTCACCAGGAGCACAGTCCCAATATTTCTTGTGAGAACGCAAGAAACCCGATTGACCGGGAACTCCGGCGGTCATCCAGGATTCATAGAATAACATAAACAAGCTTGTTTTTTCTTCCTTTAAAATTTTCTTCTTTTATTTATTCCTTAGTGTGAAACTTATCGCAGTACTCTTTGTCCAAGTAGGCACTGTTTTTTTGTTCTGCACTATGACCCCTTGTGGTTCCTTCTAATCTTGCAGTCAATAAAGGGCAATTAAATTAGCCATAATATTATTAAATCTGTTTCATTCAGCTTTAAAACCTGCTCATAATTTCATAACAACATTTTAAAATGTTTTAATCATGTTGAATATTACTATAATTAAATTGTTTTTTTTTCAGATACTCCGATTTCAAAGTCAATATTTTCCAAAGTAGCATCTTTTTTATTTCAGATTGCTGTTTTTCAGGATGACTTATTTATTTCTCAATGAGCTTTCTCAGCAGAATGAGTCTTGGAGTTCCATAGTTTAATGAAATAATGAGCAGGTTTTAAAGCTGAATAAAATATATTTAATTTTATGGCTAATTTAATACATGTGCAAGTTTTTCACAATTAAATGATCTTTTCATATATTTGAGATACTTATTGGTTGAATGTCTGATTGCACAAGATTATATTTATTTAATTATGGACAGTTTGGGGTTCCATAGTTTAACCACAACCTGAAATTCATTACGAGTAAAGTTTCAAGTATTAGAGATCTAAATCCCAACTTCCCTCCTTTGGGGAAAAAAAAAAAAAAAAAAAAACAATGTATGAAAGATGTAAGAAGACATAAATTAGTTATTCTTTTTTTTTAACTGAATTGAACAGTCTGGAATTTTGTATTTATAGAAGTATTTAATGAAATATGTTTATTATGGAGACAAAAGAACAAAAATGTGGTTTGCCTGTAACAGCATTTGGGTTCTTTTACAAAGTATACACCACAGATCATTCCTAAAGTTGAATAAAGCACATCAGTTTGTGCAGCTTCCTCTTTTGTGTTGGTCATTAAAAAGGAAATCACTCCCTCAACTTTAATATTTCACTCTTGACACATTTAGGTAAAAAATGCATACCAAATGCAATCAGTACTAAAGAGAACAAATTTGAAAGAAGTGCAGTTATGTTGCAAAAAAAAAATTGAATTCATTGGAAGAACTTTAGGAAGGCTCCCCTTTACAGTCCAGATTGATGTGAGGGGTTGGGCGGAGCAAACAAAAGCTCTCCGTCACTTCCATCTTTCCATCTGGACAATGTGATGTCTGAAGGCAGGGATAAGCCAGCTCTTGGAAAAGATGTTCCTTAATGGTAAGTCCTAGTTCCAGACTATAGGGTGTGAGTTTTCCATTAGGTCCAAGGAGCAGGGGATCCACCACTGCGTGATACACCTGCTGGTAGTCTGGTCCTGTAAAGCCATGAATTATCAGATCACCACTGGGTGTCCTCTGCGCTTTTCTGATTATTTTACTGCTGGGTGGTAGATCTGGGAGATCAGGAATATAAGCTGCATTTTTGATGTATCTGTCATCTATCGGCTTACTGGGATCGGTTTCTCTTGGCTCAAACATGACGTCCAGATCTGAAGCTTGAGCCATTGTGTGGTTCCTCTTCATGATGGTCCTCCCGTATTTTTGGGGACATCGAATACTTTGTCGTAGTTGATATGGTCGAATCTCATACTTCTGGAAATGAAATGACGTTTATTCCAGACAACCAGACAGAGTTCTTACTGAGAAAGACTTACCATTTTTTTTAAAACCAGCATTGACAAACCCCCAGCCTTTTTTTCCCTCTTTTTAGAGGATTGTAGTCGTGTATTGCCAACTTTCAAAAAAACCACCTAAATGACAATGCAGAAATATGGGACAAAACAAACTTGCTGTGAAGAAAATTAGATTTTTTTGATGACTAAGCAGTCACACCTGCAGCTGAGACTTCTTGATGAGATAATTACCAGCCCATGTTGTAAAGAAATTTAAAAGGTAGAAACACGCAACTTGCAAAATATATGATAGAAGAAGCTTCACTCTTTTGTTCTAATATGCATGCGTGTTTAGTGAATAAAAAAAGATTTGTTTGAATCAAATCCTTTAGTTTGTATAAGACTAGAATACACAGTCATGTTTTTTTTTAACTATCTGAAAATGGTAACCTTAACAACTCCTGTTTTGAAATTCCCCTTAAATCCAGAGAAGTTTTCACTTTGTTCAAAGAATTCTGATAGTACCAGACATTATCCGTGTTTTAAGGTTCTGATCAAATGCCTGAGACATATTTTAACTGTCTGTTAGGCTGTGGTGTCTTCCTTTGAAGCTGCCAGATTCATCCTCTTTGAGTTTGATGTGGACAACACCATCTTTGGCTTGGAAAGGCAGTTTGTTGTGGCCAGTGCAGGTAAGTCCATTTATTTATTTATTTTAAATATACATCATTTATGTTTTGCATGCCAAATTTCCACTGCATGCTGTTTGTTCATAGAAAATTAGCTTTTTGATTTAAAATGTATTTTTAAAAAATTACCTCATGTCTTATATAAACCCACATTTCTTGTCACAAAAACCACTTGTTCCTGTATTGAGTATTTTTTCCCCACTTAATTCTTTTTAATTTAGTTTTTTTTTCTGTGCCAAGTTAAAATATTGTTAGAAAGTCTTGACACAGGCTGCATAATCTTGAATCAAACAGTTCTTGTTCCATTGTGAGGACTGCCTATGTGTTTACTCTGGGTGAGTAGTTAGTCCATCTTGACAGTATATATTGTGTATTAAAGCAGTGTTTTGTATCCCTTTCCCTCTACAGCAGCCTCCATGACTGCGTTGGTGGTGACGGCATTCATTATCTGGTGCGTGTGTGCAGCCAAGTCCAGTCGTCAAAAAGACGGCTTCCATCGCCTGCGACAGCACCGTGAAGATTACGACGATGAGACACGACTCGCCTCCATGGGCTCCAAGAAATCTCTGCTTGCCAATGAGTTTCAGGATGAGAGTGAAAGTGATGAGGAGACGTTGTATGCGAACAAAATCTGAGAAAATGTTTAGTCCAGTGCTGAGCTCCCACCATTGTCAAACTACAGATCAGCAAAGGAACCTGCAGAACTCAAGTCTGAGCTGCCTCTCTGTGTAGTGTATTAAAACTGTAAGATAATTCTATTTTTAAACTTCACATTGTTAGTCTCAGCCTTAGTTACTTGGTTTTCAGTTTTGCAAAATGAATGAACTGACCCAAACTATTTTTTTAAACTCCTGAGCCATTTAAGACTATGCCCTTAGGTCAGTATCCATCCATCCAAACAAGTCCAAACCAACCTGTTAGATACATAGGAGCCTCCTCCACATACATTTTTACTCTCAAACTATTTCTAGAAATATTTTTTTTTTTTTTATTTGTCCAACATTACATAGTGGCGCAGCAATGTCCAAGCCTTTGAGTGACTGAATCCAGCACTGTGCCTTGTCTTCTCTAAACTTTATAGTACTTAATTCATGCTGGAATTTGATCCAAACCTCAGGTGGTATTATAGGAAATATATCTGAGATCAGGGGATCTGAGATCCAAAGTGTCACAGTTTAAATTAGCTTACCTGTGCTCAGCAGTTTTATATGTTTGGGAGGAAGTATCAACGCATCAAGGAGAATCTGTGGAAAAGCTTCATTCAAACTCTGCCTCTTTAATGAAGTGTTTTCCTTCTGGGTGCATACTGAAAGTTAGATTGTTCTTTATCACAGCCAAGACAAAAACCTACAGGTAATTAAGAAAATAATGCATTTTATGCTATCTTTGAGTCTGTTGAAATCTGTCTAAAAAAAAAATACTGCTTACCTTCACTGGTGTCACTTTGCCTAAATTGTTTTAACACAAATATTTGGAATCTTCAACTAAATTTCTGTTTCTCTTAAATTAGATTTTTCATTGATTTAAGTGCCGGGAATGAATATTAAACACTACAAATAAAAATAATTTTTAGTTTGTTCTAAAAACCAAAGGATGCAGATATTAACAAAATGAAATATGGTTTATAACAGTGCGGCTATATTCACACATTACTTGTTAAATTTGAGCAACTTTGTCAGCAGGAGTTAAACTCGAGTTGAAAGTTTTTCCTTAAATGTCAAAAGGAAATGAAAGAGTGATGGAGATGTCCATCTGTTTGGACTAAATTGCTGATCTCCAAATTATCAGATGTCTCCAAATGTTGCATTTCTCTGCATGGCTTTGAAGCAATACAAACGTTGCTGTAATTTTACAGCTGTTTGAGAGAGATGGTTTTGTAATTTATTTTTCCTATACTGTGCATAAAATCTGTATATGAACTTTGGAATACCATTTTTGTGTGTCATTGTTGCACAGTGTTGGTGTAAAGATTTTATGTAAACTGGAATGAACTGTAAATAGTGTATCAGTTGTGATCGGGAGTGGAAAAAGTGCACTTTGTGTTTACTACAATTCCACAATATAACATCTCAAAGCTTTGTGATACCATGACAGGCTAGTTTTCACAAGACCTCACAAAACAAGGAAATAAAATATTTCACTGCAACTGTTTCTATTGTCTTTATATTTCATGGAGTTGCTTTTCTATTTATTTATTTTTCTTCCATCCATTTCCTTCTATCCATTTTCTAAACCTGTTTTGTCCATTTCGGGGTCACGGGGCTGCTGGAGCCTTTCCTGGCCACTCGTGGGCAAAGGCAGGATTCTCCCTTTACATGCTGCCAGTCTGTCACAGGTATTTTTTTTTTTTCATGTGTACAGTACAATTTGTATAATAAAATTTATTAGATTAAAAGAAATTAAAAGAGTAAAATCTACTCCATCAGAGTTAAAGTTAAAGGGTAAATTTTATTTAATCCAGTCCAAATAGTTTATTCACATAGATTAAATATTAGGCACAGTGATTAAAAAAAAAAAAAAAAAAAAAAGAAAATTCAAGGAAAGGGCAAACAAATTTGAACAAATTGAATATTTACAACCTGCTCGACGTTCTTGTAGTCTAGACATGGTGCATTTCAACTGACAAATTGAATGGTGCAAGATGTGTTAACATTTTCAGAACAATTGTGATGCATTTGTAATGCTTTTGCATATCTTATCAGGGGTCACCACAGTGAATCACTTTGATTTGCACAGGTGCTTTAGCAGAGATTTTTATGTCGGATGCCCTTCTTGAAGCAACCCTTTATTTTATCTTGGCTGGGGACCGGGAACAAGGAGACCCAGGTTGGGCCCACTGAATGAAAAGGCGTTTTTGGAATGAGCGTAAAGAGCCTCACAGGCTAGAAACAAACTCCAAACCTTGTGCCAACGCAGAGTGAGTGTAAGAAACCCGATAGTAGGGTTTCACATTTTTTAAAGGAAAAATCCACAAATTCAACTTTACCGATCATCAAACAATTACACGTTTCTTGCAAATGCTTTCTATTCAAAAAATAAGGTACGGGGGGTTAAAAGAGTCCTTTTCAAGAGAAATTGTTCTTACAGAAACAAAATGTTCTTTCAAAAACACATGTGCTTAAAATGAGAAGTTTAATCCGTTCAGAAGTCAGTGCCTATCAGCCTCAGCTGAGGGCAAGATCTTCACCTTCTCTTCGTCACGTGACTCGCTCCCAAAGTTGGTGACGTCGCAGAACAACAAAAATGGCCGGAATAGGAAGCAGCAACTACTGGGAAGGTAATCCATCAATAATTGGATCTAAGTCACGTTAAAGTGCTACAAAACGACACTGTTACGTCTCGTGTTCCAGGTGCTGTTAGTAATGGTGTCCACGTAGCGTGGCAGTGACATACCTCTGTGATTTAAACAACAACAGATTAGCACTCGACATGCTAACTAACGCATCGCCACAGAACTGAACTTAAGCTGCTAAAGCCTAACCGTACAACTTTAAACTGATTATCAACCAAGCACTTCTCGCTTGTCTTTCGAAAGATTCAACTAAAATGAAACCAAATCGAAGTTAAAACCCGTTTTAGACGTCTCTACAACTCACTCTTTTTGGTTAAGCATTTGTTATCCATCAACTGAAGATCCAAAGTACATCTGTTCATGTTTTCAAGTTGAATAAAATATACCCAATTTGTCTTTATGCTCAACAGAAGGATTTTTATGACTGTATAAAGACACTCAAATAAAAATCGAGATGTTCATTGTACACTTGTTACATAATGTCGAACGGTCAGGGAACCCATCCGCGTCACACAAAGGGACGCTTTGGGTTATTGGGTTACCCCAACTCGTCGTTTTTCCACCTTCAGCCTGTTCTCTTTAAATCAGGGCTCCCCAAACCCGGGCTGAGGTCCGGTACCGGTCCAAGAGCCACTTAATGCAGAGCCGCATACTGAAAAAACCAGGCCTTAGGCTTCACGACTGACTCGAATTTTTCACATTCTCTCATAATAAACACTTTAAAAGTCGAACTTGGCTGAAGTTAGTTAGTTAGTTATTAGACTCCACTTTGAAAAATCTTCATCATAAAAGTCTATGTTTAAACCAGAACAAACATTTCACAGAGAAATAATTTTTGCCCTGAAAGATGATTGGATCCTGGATTGAGTGCTCTGTGATGTTCAATGAAAATAAGTAAATACAAATGTTATGTAATGTTCCTTTTTACTGAATCTTTACAAATCAGAAACAACTTTTGTTAGTGATATAAAGATTCATTTGAACAATGTTAGGTTCAGTATTTGTGGTTTGATTCACTTTCAATTGTGGTTCATTTTGAACGATCTGATTGGATCCTATTTATTTACCAAAAATGGACTCAGAGAAAAATACCTGAACAGTGCAGGTGAAGTTTTCCTGATTCTTTGTATTTTTTCCAAGATAATTAAGTGTAGATTACATTTTTCCCGCCCCTTGCCCATGCCAACATCCAGTCTTGAACATGTATGTTTTCTGTACTATATGCTGATCAATGTGCTTTCGTTGCAGATTTGAGAAAGCAGGCGAGGCAGTTAGAGAACGAACTGGACCTGAAGCTAGTCTCATTCAGTAAACTCTGCACCAGCTACAGCAGCTCCAGGGATGGACGTCGAGGAGACACGTAAGATCAGGGGTCACACCTGAGGAATGCACTTCTGCTTAAGGGAATAGTTTTTACAGTTGCAGGGCAAGCCATGTGTAAATATAGAGGAAGAAAAGTCACAACCTGATGTCAAATAAACTAAAGCAGATGGATCATTAGTCAGGGCACAATTGAAAATATAATTTTTAATGAAATAAAGGTTAAATACAATTAAACAAGTTTTGTGATTTTTTTTTTTTTTATAGCATTAATTCCATTTGTAAAAAATATTAATTCTTTCAATGAACTACTAGGTTTACTAACAAATAAGGCCAGTTTAACAGTAACATATTTTGTTGTAAAGACAAGTTTCTTCTCATTTACATTTCACTATAGTTTAGCTTAGTTGTTGCAGGCAACCTCACTGATATTTGCTTTTTAACAAATGGATACTGACTGTAGTGAGGAAGCATTTGCAAGCAGTGCATCAGGTTGCACACATTTCAAATTTGTGAAGCAAAATGTAAAGATTTTGTGGATCTTTTAGCAGAGAAGCCTGTGCTGCACACTGTAAAGATGAACCTTTTGGACCAGGGGTTTGCAACCTTAACGACTAAAAGAGCCATTTAGGCCTGTCACATGCTTTTGTTTACAAGCTTTGCTTTAAAGCTTTGATTTGGCAGTCTGAATACAGACCAAATGCAAGGTTCAGGAATCGATTCGGACAAAATGAAGCAGACTAAGTAAAGACCAACAGACTTTTCCCATCTGAAGAAACCTTTCGGTTTGCATTTTTTTTGTCTTGTCTCTACAGCTCAGATACCACCCCACTTCTCAACAACTCCACTCAGGACCGGATGTTTGACACCATGTCCGTGGAGATTGAGCAGCTTTTAGCCAAAGTAAGTTGTTTTAGCCAAGGAAAATGTCCAAAATATTTAGAAAACCTTCAACATTTCTTTCTCATGTAGTTTGCAATTCAAACCAGAAATTATGAACATTTTTGAGAGCCAATATTACCTCTGCAAACATCACAACAATAATCTGTGATTAAATATTGGATATTTTTTATGAATATATATTCTAGCATGATATTTGAGGCTAACTTGTGTTTCTGTCAGCTGACTGCCGTAAACGATAAGATGGCTGAGTACACGAACACACCGGGCACCGCTTCGCTGAACGCTGCCCTCATGCATACCCTCCAGAGACACAGAGACATTCTGCAGGTGTGTCTTTCATTCAACCTCACTGTTATCTCTTTTATTTTGATATGTTACACTTTAAAAAATATCGTAGATTACCTGTTTCTTGATGCGACACATGAACACGTTTTTTGTTTTTGTCCTCTATGCTGTCTTCTCAGGATTACACTCATGAATTCCACAAAACCAAAAGCAACTTTCTGGCCATTCGAGAAAGAGAAGACCTTCTAGGTTCTGTCAGAAAAGACATCGAGTGAGTATAAAAATGAACTTCTGCAGCTGACGTTTAAATTGTGTTACAATTGTGATCATAGTTGCTGTTAGAAACCATTTAACATAGTGGTCAACTCCACCGGTCACCTTATAACACTGAAGTGAAAGGTGGATGCTGGGTTGTGTGGCTTTCAATGTGTTTTGATACAAATAGTCTGGTTGTTCACACGGATCTACTTAAATGCCGTTGATTTTTTGTTGAATGATCAGAATTTTTCCATTTGAAGTTATAAATATTTTCCTTTACTGCCTAAAGTAACAACTTTGGCCTTAATAAAGAGAGCAGACTAGCTCAACTCTTACTATCAAAATAAGTCGTAGGATCTCGCTGACCATGACTCTTGTTAATGTTGAGAGTTTTTTTTTTTCTCAATGGTGTATTGATTTTTTTTTTTCTACACACAGCAGTCAGCTTATGGCGAGCGCGGCAGGGTTTTTTATTGATCCCACTGTATCCACCTCAGACGCAGATCTCTTGTAGAGGCACACATATTCCTCTACCCTAAAGTCACTTATCGTTATGGAAGGGTTTCTAAGACACTAAGCCAATCAAATGTTTGGATGTCAAATAATGTAATCTGCCAAAATTGCTAAGAGCAAATCTTTTTCTGTCCTCTTTGTCTCAAAGCTAATTGAAACCTTCTATGAGCTGAGAAATTAGGCCTCTTTATTTAGAGATGTGACAGATTTCTACACATTAGAACCACTTGTTTCACTTTGTTGTTCCACTAGCTAGCATAGCTCAAGGGCTCTGTGACTGGTGACCTGTCCATGGTGTATCCCGCCTTCACCCAACAGTAACCGCACAGACTCCGACGACCCCTCGGCCCCAGCGGGTTAAGAAAATGAATGGAAGTTCAGGACGAAAATCCTTGCATCGCACGGCCATATTGAATATTTTTCCACCCTTTGATCTAGTCCCTGAAAACGTCGTGTACTCAAAGCTGAGCATCAACCTCGTCACACCGCGCTGACACCAAAATAATGCCGCGGCGCCTCAGATTGCGTCTCTACATTGACTTAATATTGAAACTTGACCCACCTGCTGCACTGGTCGCGTCTGGTGTGAAAGCAGCATAAGAATGTAGTAAAGCTCTATATAAGTAAAAAAAACATCTGAAGCTCAGTAAAGTATATAAAAAAACATTAGTCATAATCCATGAGACTGTAGTTATAGCGTTAGGTGTTCATGGTCAATAATTTAATCTAAGGTGTTTTCAAAAGCAATAAAATTATCATGACGCTTCTCTGTAAACGTCTTAAAGACCCACTCCAATGAAAATGGTCTTTGTTCTTTTTAACATGTTCTTGTAGCATATTTTTTACAATAGAGAACATATATAAAACTATTAAAGATTAAAACTGCTTTCTGAGTATTTCTTTATTAAATTTGCTTTGGATCAGGAGAAGATGAAAAGTTGCGGTTTAAAAATGCTCGGGTTTGTGAAGCAGTAACTGCCAGGGGCAGGCCAACGTCTTTCTGCTCCACTCTGATTTAAAATCACCAACTTGAAGACAAATAGATTCATTAATATCTTCATTTTGCTCATCTGAGCTGATATCTTGGTCTAAACTGTTTGACTGCATAGTTTTATTGCTCTACGTTTTTTTGGCAACACTAATGTTTGCTTGGGCTTGTGAGGTGCCGTAAGCTAGTGGGAGAGAGTGTGAAAAAGTGGATTGGTGGGATTTTAACGTAGAGTTAACGTAGAATAGCCAGCAGTCCCTCCTACAACCCAGAGGAGAATTTCTAATGAGCTCCTGCTCCTCTGCAGAATGTTTTCAAAATGACAGGCCTTTTGATTTTAGCTAAAAAACTGCATAGTCACCGTTAAAAGACCATCGGCAACGCTTTTAGAACTAGTTTGAGTAAGACTTTAAGTTAATTCCTGCCCTATTGGGCTTTTGTTGTCAGGTAGGGGGCAGTAAAGTATAAAAATCTTCAGAATGAAGGCTGGTTACACTTCACATGCCCCCTGATCTATTTGCTTTCAAAGAAACGAATCACATTTATGTGAGCATCCAAATAACCAGTTAGATATTTTATTTAATCATTGTCTGGGCACGAGTGCACACAGACACACACTTACAGTGAGCAGCTGTAGCGTTCATAACAGCAGAATGGAGACATAATTCTCCCTCTGCTCCCGCTTTGAATGTAAATGTCAGCAGCAAAAGTGACAGCTTGGTCGTGATTTACACCCCTGCCCTTTTAGAAAGCCTCGCTGAAGTGAAGGAGCTGGATGTTGGTACACACAGTTCCAGCCTGAAATACGCATCAGCACTGCTGCTGTGGGAGCCATGCTGGGCTCAGGGCAACCACAGAGCCACGGGCTGTGCGTCTACCTATTTGTTTATTCTCATGCGCACTCTGCTTTTAGATGGGTGGGGATGGCTGTTAATGGCATATGTGTGTCTCCATGCCTCAAGTTATTTTTTATTTTTTACATACTGACTCACGAGGTAGGTGGGAGGATTCTTAATGACTGCAAACCTAGGATTTTAGTCAGCTGTTCATGGAACCTGATACTTAGGAGTTGCACGGAGTACATCAGAACGGGTATGATTCATTTGAGTGGTGTAACAGCCCATACATTATTTGAAATAGCAACTGGATTGAAGATGTTTCACTCCTTCAAGCCCAGTTGACTGCGTTTACCTTTATCTTTGATGCAATCAATCTGAATGAACAAGAGCCTGCAAAGACCGCCCATCCATTAACTTTAACCACTTGGCTGCTACAAAGCTTAGTAGTAGAAAACACGTTTTCATATCTGAGTCTTAACCAGCTTTTGATTGATTTTATCATTAGTTTTTAATTTAACAAGGTCTCCATTATGCATTTCAAGGGCAGGTGCTATAGTGATGCTATTTTTAAGCCTTGTTTAAAAAAAACTATGTCTTAAAAATAAAAAAGGCTTTTTGGATTTTTGGATAATTAAAAGGAATGCTTTTACAATGAATACATATGCAGTTGGAGTAGTTGAATGGTTAAATTGATTTGCTCCTTATTTAGATTGACTTGTGTTTATTCCTCTGTCAGGACATACAAGAGTGGATCTGGGGTCAACAACAGAAGAACCGAGCTGTTTCTAAAGGAGCACGAGCATCTAAGAAAGTAAGTTTACACTAAGATTATCTACATGGAATCAACTTATTTACTCCTAAAATAATGTTTTTTTTTCAAGTTAATAAACACTAAGAGGTTCTGAAATATAGGATGAGATAAATCAAGACTTTTAACAGTTTATAACCTTATAACCTGTTTTTTTTCTTCCCCAAAAACAAAACTCTCATTTCACTTAATAACCACAGGTTTTAGTGCTGCATAAGTCTGCTACTTAAAAGTGTTAAAAACGAATGGGTTTTTTTTTACAAAACAGTGTGTGGAATCATGA
Source organism: Oryzias celebensis (assembly GCA_014656515.1). NCBI lineage: Eukaryota > Metazoa > Chordata > Actinopteri > Beloniformes > Adrianichthyidae > Oryzias > Oryzias celebensis. The sequence continues at coordinate 63,733,031 of BNCR01000012.1, read as the reverse complement.
TCTCCAGCTCTCCTATCCTCCAATCATTTGGCTGAGTCAGCAAAGCTGCAGAACAGCATGCGCTTTGTCAGACCTGTGTGTGTTTGTGTATGTGTGCGAGGTGTTTGGTGCACCCCTCTGTGGTGGACACATTTGAATGTCAGCAAGGACCACAAGCACCAGACAAAACAAAATGCAAATCTACCAACAAACTTCCCTCACTCTTTAGAATAAGGATTTATTCCCAAAGTTCAAATCACATCTGTATCTTTGTTGGTTGACAATGAAAAAACAAAGTTGTACGAAGGTCCCACACCATTACGTTTTAGCACAAAAAGTAGAAGATAGCCTTTGGTCAGTTCTAAGTTTTATATTTCTAAATCCTGCAGAAATTCATTACAGAACAAATTTTTGCTCTTGTGATAAGATGTGGATTTTTATTTATTTAACTTGTAGTAGAATTACCAGTAATGACCAGCAGAGGGCAAAGCACGGCTGTTGCTAAATTCACAACTGAACTGCAACTCCATGAGTCCATTATAACAATATTCACTTAATCAATTTCAAGCAAATTTTCAAGGTAGTATGATGTTTTTCTCCTCTGAGATTGAGATCATTGTATTTTGTTTAATTAGAGTACGCATGGAGATGCAGTCCAGAATGTATGTGAAGGTGGCTTAGAGTTAGTCAGGTATTGAAGAGTAGCTGACAACACACGCGGAGGGGAAAGTTTACTTTGTTTGGATCAGCTGAAACAAGAATAAAGTATGTAGAAAAAAATATATCCAAAAAAAGTTATCTTGGTGCAAATGAATCCCTGTTATCCATGTAAGTGTCTAGGAGTAATATGAGGATGTTTCCCAGCACAATGATCCTTGAAATTTTGAGTCCTGGCTCAATTTATGTTAACCTTCTGTAAATATGTTAAAAATGTTTGCTTTCAATTGTCATGAGAAGAACTCTGAGATCTGAAACATTTTGTACAGACACAATGAAATGAAAATGAAGATAATCAAAATCCGGCTTGTTGTTTGTCACGTGGCGCTTTAAGCAACACCAGAAATGTCTACATGCGAGCTACATTAACACCTCAACGGCCTCTTTAATGGCTCTGAAACCAGTCACTTTTTAGCTCACTTAAAACCATTTATTTTCCCATAAAGACATTTTAAAACTTTAGACTGCTTTCCAATTACTTCTCTGATATTAGAAACTATTCACTTTTCGCATTAATACTGGTTTAACATGTTTTATCAGTGCTAATGCACAGAGCAACCCCACTCTAAGCCTCCTATCGCTTCTCGTCAGTCAAGTTTGGTTTCATTGCACTTAATTTTACTAACGTCATATCTTTAGGATTTGTTTTCTTTCATTTTAAGCGTATTAATCAATTAAATCATGTGTTTTGGACAAAACAATGTGCTCTGACTAAGTATTTTTTAATGTCCAAATAAGAAGCTCTGATGAAGATCTGGAATTCCCAGAATGTAAGCGACATTTCTTAATAAATGCAATTCCTTGGGCCACGTTGATGTCATGACTCTGATGGTACATTATTGAAGTGCGCATTGCAGTGGGCTGTTTGTCATTTTATGCATTTGCCTGTGAATGGGAAGAGAGTATGTGGTTTCTTCGTGCTCATTTATTACAAGTAGAAAGGAAAGCAATTAGCTCGAAGCTAATGAGTGATTTAATGACTGCAGGAAATATAATTTCTGAGAGGGTCAGGAGAGAATCCTCTCAGAGCTGAAGCCACAAAACCCAGCATCTGACTGAGATGACTGATGGGAAAACCAGCCACTAACAGTGTGTCTGTGCAATAGACTTTGAAGAGTAGAAAGCATAACCAGGTTTCTCACAGTGAGATCAGCCTCACTTTAGTCTAACAATTACAGTTCTGCTGAGAAACAAAACTGTCGTTCCTTTTTACGGTCAGTCATGAGAAAAGCAACAGTTCAGGATGAAATGAAAGGTTAGACATGTCTTCATTGTGACCATAACCTGTAAATGTTATGTTTCTAATTGTTATTTTCGTATTCCTGTGTAACCCACCTTTTGTTTCTCTCCTCCCCAACCTGTAGCTCAGAGCGACTAATGGACGACACGATAAGGTAAAGATTCTCTTCTCACATGTCTGTGTCTCTGGGTGTCACGGTTTCCGATTTTTAATTTTGTGAAGATTATAATGTCACATGAGTAGAGGCAAGGACTCAGCTCAGTGGCCTTGTGGTAGAGTGTCCACCTTGAGACTGGAAGGTCATGAGTTCAAATCCAGACCTATTTACACCAAAGACTAACAATAGGACCCAGTAACTCCCTGCTTGATACTTAGCCTTAAAGGGTTGGATTGGGGGGTCAAACTACCAAATGGTTCCCAAGTGTGGCTCTGTCTGCAGCCCACCACTCCCCCAGGGGATGGTTCAAATGCGGAGAGCAAATTTTACACAACTAAGTTTGTGACAACTATTGGGACTTTAACTTTGATTTTTACTTTTGTTTTCACACCTGTATGTAAAAAAAATACAGATGAAAGGATGGTACAAAATAAAACCTTGTAGACGTACAAGAATCAGTTGCCCATCCCTGGATTAGATGGTAAACAATAACTAATAAAACTTCTTTAATTTATTTGTGTCATGCGTCACACTTCTATATTTTGACTTTTTCCTTTCAAGATGTTATGTAATGCAAATTTTACTAAAGTACCTGTGTTAGCAAAAGCTTTACTGAAACGTTTTTTGGCCCAAATCAAGAATATAGACTTTTTCTTCATCTTTTCTAAATGCAAATGGTTCCACTTTTTAAAAGGGTTTTTTGCTATTAAAACATTATGTATGTATTTATGTATATAATCTTTTTCCTGTAGAATTGCATGTGTTAAAAAGGAATCTCATGTCAAAAACAATAAGTTACTTGATGCACATATGTCTTAAAAACTAGCTTCCTTATGTCAATTCTTGACAAGCAGGTGAACATGGACACAAAGGCTTGTGAATGTTGCTGACTCAGCAGTGTTTTGTCCTGACTGAGGAGAACATGATCCTCCAAACACAGCTTGAGGCCAAGACTGCAGTGTCCCCTTAGAAACCCAAAACCACCTTCACCCACCTGTGCTCACACCTCTGCATGCACTGACTGTTCTTGCAGATTTGTGGATGTGGTTTTACCCTAAAAAAAAGCACGTTTTCATTAACCAACGCACACATACATTGAACCTTATTAACTTACTATAGCATTTATGCAGATTGAAGTCACTGAAGGCTTCACCAAAGAAAAAATGCAAATAAAGATACATAAGTATTAAAGCTGGATAACTGCACCTTATGAGTTAGTAACATATCATGAAGAAGCTGTTACTGAATTGCTTACTAACGCCTTTAAGAATCAGTTAATGTTGTACATGTTACTGGGATGTTTTTTTTTAAGTTGTAGCTTTTCCTTATTAACTAACTGTTAGTAAATGAGGAATAATTTCAACTTCTCCAATCCTATCCCTATTCCTAACTCTAACCCCTATTCTAACACTAACCCTACATTTATGAGTCCTTAACAAACTGTTATTTAACAAGTCATTAATCACTCAATAACTAACAGTTTAATAATGATTTGTTTGGGTAGGTATTCTAAAGTGTTATCCATAAACTTCTGAAAACAAAAATAGGTTAGTGAGTACAGTGGTGTAGTGGAGGACTGAAGTTGTTTGCTGCTGATCAGTCTCTAGTAAAACAGTACAGGAGGAGTCTGCAGTGGAACTGCCTCTGTTTGTCAATTATCATATATGCAGCTCTCTTGTCATGCATCAAATGGTGCTGTGTTTAAACACACACACCCAGATGTGAGTGGAGTCACTTCTGTACACTTTTTGTAAAATACAAACTGAAACATCAACTTTTTTGTGCAAAACTGCAATAACTATAGAAGCCTAAAACGGCCGATACCCTTTTTTAAAATTTATTTTTACTGTTTAGTTGCGTTAATGACCTCAACTATCTCGTTATCACGAGAAAACAAATTTTCTTTTCTCGTGATAATGAGGTGACTAAGAATATATTGTAGGGTCCCTCTCTCCCTTTACCCGCACTGAGACAGCAAGACGTAATCTGTTTTAAGTGTCCTTGTTTTGTGGTTAGTGTAGACCCTAACCAGCACCATACAGTTTATACCAGGGATGGGCAACTCCAGGCCTCGAGGGCCGCAGTGTCTGCATGATTTCCAGATATCCAAGCCCTACTCATGACTGATTACCTGAGTCACGTGTGTCCAGCCAATTAGAACATGCCAGAGCGTGGTATGTAGGAGAACATGCAGGATTGCGGCCCTCGAGGCCTGGAGCTGCCTATCTCTGGCTTACACCAACAACTCTCAACAACAGCAAAAGAAACGCTCAACAAAAGTTGTTTCCTTTCTCAGTCAATTTGTGAATTTGTTCAAAAGCCTTCATTCCATGTCATGCACCAGTCCCCCTCCCTTCATGTCCCTAAAACTCCCCAAAATAGGTAGAATCACAGAACCCAGCCCAACAAACGTCTCTGCCTGTTGCGTTCACTGAGTTCTGAATGTTAGCAGAACCCAAACAGCCACTCAGCCCTACTCACTTCGCTAAAGTACTTTTTTCATTTTCCTACAATCCGCAGCAAAACAAAACAGTTTCTCAGGGAAAATGTTGAATACCAAAAGTACTGATCCATTTCGAATTGATTACTTTAATTGTGGTCTAACTCAGGCAGAGGTTGTGCTGGGGTTGTGTCTTGTGGAATTTCACTTTTACCATTTTTTTTTTTTAGCATTGCCATGGCCACCAAGGAGAACATGACCTCTCAAAGGAGCGTGCTGAAATCCATACAGAGCAGGGTCAACACACTGGCCAGTATCCTTTCAACTGCATGTTTGCAGGGTTGTGTACAGGGAACCTCATGATTTAAAAAACAATTTAAAAAAAACTGATGTTCATTCAGAAATGAATACTCATGAAAAGCTTTTTGTCTTTTTCTTTGGAAAAATGCGTCCATCAGGGTTTCTAACATAATCAGCAATTGCTGTGACTGAGCAGTCCCACAGAATTATCTTCCTTCACATTTGACTCCCTCAGATCGTTTTCCAGCTATCAACAGCCTCATCCAGAGAATCAACCTGCGGAAGAGAAGAGACTCTCTCATACTTGGCACTGTGATTGGCGTCTGCACCATTCTCCTCCTTCTTTATGCATTTCACTAAAAGAAAACCTTGCCAGATGCATTCAGTAAAGACGTGGGACTAAGCCACAGATGCTTTTTATAGGGTGGGAGTCCTCCAGACTGAGCTCAATGTTTGAAGGACTATAGAGGTTGTGGGGCAGAAGTACATTTACACAACCCCGTCCTGGGACAGAAACTAACCGTTCTAAACAGCTGCGGGACAGATAAAGGGCTTGTGGTTTGGAATTCTTCTGCTAATAAGATAAAATGTTAAAACAGAAAAAAGAGGGATACATGAATAATTTACTTGGAGAAAAATGGTTTTGGAGCAGCTATGGAGTAAAGTGTTTCTTTTTTATGGTTCTTACTGATGGAGCGGGATGATAGTTGGTCAACTGTAAAATGTAAATGCATAAATTATTCATGTGACCATAAGTAACAAATAAAAGTGTATAACTCTTATTGTTTAATGTAAAATAACAAACTAAGCTCCATCTTCAGAGGCGTATCATTTCTGAGGAGTTTCCAGAGGATGAAGGTGGAGACTGATTCAAGCTGCTGACTCCGTTCATCCGCTTCCTCCACTTCAACATCTGGAAGCTTCCTTAGATTAAGGGAGTAACTAAATGCAACCAGTCAAATACTACTTTTGCTTGAAATAATTTGAACACATTTTTTCCCACATTGAAATTTATGTTGGACATTTTTGACTATGAATAAAAACTATTTTAATAAAAAGAATATGAAAGTGTTCAGTGAAAGCCATGCTTCCTTTGCTGTTGTAGTAATTGTTTTTTTTTAAGCTTAAACTCTGAAATTATGTACATATGTATTTATATCAGGTTGTACTATAAGGTGGATTTGTGTGAAACAACTGATATAGTGTAGTTATAGATTTAATGTTAAAGTTATGTTTTAGAGATTTTAGTTAGAGAAGTGTTGATGCTACGCTCAAATTTGGTAAAGTAGTTTTGTCCTATGTTTAAACAAACAAAAAAAAACTTGGTGTTTTAATTGTAATTATGCAGTTTTTACCCAAAGTAAAACAACCTGTGTCGTTTTCTGGGACATAGTTTCTGCAGAGCGGCAGGAGTTCATCAGAAACTCACCACTGAGTTATTAGCAGGACTTAAAGTGGAGTAAGCCTCCACTCATTTCCCATGATCCCTTTTGTTTAAGCTTTCTTCAGCTGGCTTAAAGGCTCTCACAACCCCCCAAAAATATATGTTTCCGGCGCAACAAAAAAGGCGAGCAATATTGGAGCTATCCAGCCGTAGGTTTTTGAGCCAGATAGCAGCTCAGACGAGAAAAAGATGCTAATGGATCTATGGTGGAAGTGGATGCATCAAAATGGAGAAAAGATTTAGTTTGTCCGTAACAACTACAGGTTTTTTCAATCCTCCTGATTCACAACGATTTGAATTAAGAAATAAAATTTTAGCTTAACATGTTTACAAACATCCTCCATTGTGAGAGCAATTCCATGTTAAAAACAAAATTTTCGTTGTGGTTCTTTACAAAAGCGGCCTTGTCTTTTTTGAAAGGATGGAAGTCAGGAAGGTCATTGATCTGCACAGGTAAGTGTTTATGAACTTCAATTTTGTGACATATGAACAAGCCAAAAAAAAGTTTCTAACAATATTTGCTTGGTACAGCACTCACTGCCATTATTACAACCTCTAACTTCCATACAATAGAAAGACCTTGAGGATGTACTCTACTAATGCTGACTCGGTGAAGCTCTGTTTTTAAGAATCTCTCTAGTCAGGAAAGCAAATACTTTTGTTGTTTTTCTTTTTGAACACAGCTTAGATGTTTTAGCTGCTCTTTATTTCACAAATCTCATTCTCTGGCAGCCTGTCAGTTTCTGGATTATAGCACCATAGAACAACTTTAAGTTTGTTAGCGTTCCTTATGTGTGGTTAATTTGAAACTACTTTTTCATGGTTAGTTTCAGTTTTCTAAAAAAACCTGGTGCTTGGTTTGTTCAATCAGGATCAGGTTAAGCACTGGTGCATAACTAGATCTGCTGCAGACAACATGAACGCTGGCTGTTTCATGTGCTTGGTGTTTTTCTGTTGCAACGTTTTATTTATTTATTTATTTTTTCCTATCTCAGACAAGTGTCTGAAAGTGACAGCTGAAAGAAGCTTTTGTCTGTAGTGTGGTGCAGTTTTGTGCAACAAACGACTTCAGGGGCTCTTCAAAAACACAGGGAGGATGATTTTAACATTTTTACTGTAGATTTTCAATCAATCAATCTTTATATAGCACTTTTCATATAAAACATAACACAAAGTGCTTTACACAAAATAAAAACAAATAAAACAAAATAATGATACTTAATAAACAAATAAAAAACAAATAATAATACAAAAATAAGCATAAATTAACATAAAGGTCCCTCCCTCAGATCTGTACACAACCCTTTCAGACCTCCTACCCCCTAACTGATGGAGATTGGCAATGAGAAACAGGCTGAGCATGACAGTTTGTTTTTAGAAACGCTAATAGTTGGGACCTCTCTCTCTGTGAGTAGCGGCACAGCCAACCAAATGCAGCGACACAAACAGGGACCTGCCTCACCACAGCTAGGGAGCGATGCAGGTCCCCATCCAGAGCCGCCGCAGCTGAACGGCAGCCGACCCATAGAGAGAGAACCCAATTGAGGAAGCACTGGAAACAAAATAAAATTAAATTAAAAACTAAACATTGCTAAAAGCTAAAAAACCAACAATAAAACATTATAATGAGAAATTTAAAATAAATTAATAGAATTTTAACACTTTGAAGTTTTGTTTTCAGCTGAGATGGGAATTGATCCTTCGATGCGTGATGAAACTGTCTTTCTTGGAGTTTCAAAGCAAAGCAGACGTGTGAAAAACATCTGATTGTTTCAGCTTCTCTGTCTCAACACAACCTGTTCAGAAATATTCATCATCCTGCTGGGAAAGAAAGCATCTTTCATTCCCACATGATTCATTCAATATTTCTTTTCTTCGTGCTGCATCTGCTGGCATTTATCCAAGCTGCCTTACATCCATAAGTCATCAGTTCATCGCAGGCATCAGAGTCATTTTCTGTTCAGTTGTGGCACATATAAGTAATCAAAAGATCCGTTTACCATGGTGAGGCAGCAAACCTTCACATGGCGTCACGGCATGTGGAGAGGAAGATAGTTCTGCTCTTAAGGAGCTTTTTCGTCTATTTGCTGTTTACATTATTATCAGTCATCTTAGTATTATTTGTTCAGATTTGGCGACTGAATCTGAGCGTTAGTGCCAACTGTGAAAGGTTTTAAGGTCTACAATCGGGTAATAACACAAAACACTATCGGGGCCCTAAAATATAAAAATCAATGAAAGAAACCTTGATTTTTTGGTGTTTTGCTGTTTGTAATGGTGTTCTAACTCATTACAAAATTAAGAGTTTATGCCCAAATACAACTGCAGCATATCATTAAGGTGGAGATTTGGATTTTTGGTGCCATTCTTGTGGAATATTTTTATTTAAACCCACTCAATGTTTCCATATTTTAAACAAATATTTCAAACTGTTCTTCAGACATTCTCTTTAGCCTCTTTAGTCATTTAGTTGTCGGAGGTTTGGCATCTTTTAAGCAGGTCTTTTGCATCATTACAGTTTCCAGGTTATCTTTAAAGTTGATACAATTTCTATGATTCAAAAACACTTATTAATCAATGTGAGAATTTAAAAACAAAGTTTGTGTTAGTAAAAGCAAAATGCTAAAAAAAAATTAACAAAGAAAAAGTGATTTTGTTGTCCCTGGTCAAAGTCAAAGAAGTCAAACAACTCGACACAGAAGGTGGTGGGTAACAAAAAAACGTAAAAACTAAACCAAGATTATTTAATGTGACAAGAACGGAAACAAGCACTAATGACTGGAAACACAACAAAAACACATTAAAGGTGTAAACAGAAAGTCAATACAGCAACTGAATTACTATAACTGAATGAGAAAACAAACATCAGGTGTGAATAACCAACAGATGCAAACTTCAAATGAGGGAGATTTAAATCACATTTTCCAGTAGATGTAATCCCATTATGTGACAAAACATATTTTGCAAAGGGAAAACTCAATTAGGGTTGCTCAGTGGTGCAGTGGTTGGCACTCTCGACTCACAGCAAGAAGGCCCTGGTTTGAATCCCTGCTGGGACATTTTTGGGTAAAGTTTGCATGTTCTCCTCTCCCCATGCGTGCACGGGTTTTTTTCCAGACACTCTGGCTTCCTGCCACAGTCCAAAGACGTGCTTCATGGGTTCATGGGTTACTTAAAGTGTCACTAGGTGTGATTGTCTGGCCCTGCAACAGACTGGCAACCCTTCCAGTTTGTACCTCACCTTCGCCCAACAGTAGCTGGTGACCCCGTGATCCCAAATGGAGTGTACTGTGTTAAGAAGATAGATGGAAAACTGAATTACTAGAATACAAAATATATAAAATAATAAAGGCTAACCCAATCTAAAGGGACAAATGCAGACAAGTGATTTGCATTCATTGATAAACAATTATACTTCAGAAATGGGTACATAAAAAAAGAAATTTAAAGATTGCAATATTACTATGTTTTTGTGTTCTCAGCTTTTGTTAGAAAAGTAGCATGAGTTTTCATAAAAGTAATATTTAAAAAACTTGTCTAGAGAGGCTTATTAATAGCTCCAAATACAAGTTCTGTGTTTTTTGTTATGCATGTAGTTTATTGCCACATGACCATGGTCCTTTATTTCTTTCTTTTGTTTATTTTTCAATAAATCCACTTTGATTAAACCTTCTATATGTCACATGTTAAGGACTGTGCTGATTAGTTTGAGCTAAATTGTCCTCTTCAGATGACATCTCAGAAACATAAAAACAGTGTTTTTTAGGAGCAGGTAGTGACTGATTTAGTGATTTTTCAGTTTTCCACTTTCAAAAATCCCACAGAGCCACATGAAAGTAGGCCAATATGTGCCTGTAACACTAAAATATTCAGTAGCAGTACACGATACACGAAATGGCAGAGAGGAGTTGCTTGTATGACCTCATTCAACAGCAGCATTATTTTTAAGAAAAGCTTCTTTTTTTAATTCAACTAATAAAAAAAGGAAGGAGATGATAATAATGTGTTTAGTTTTGGTCATAGATCATAACTTGTTGAAATGGTCACAAAGCAAAGTTTTTCTGAGAAATCTTTTGACAGTTTCTGTTTTTCCAATGGCATCAATACAACTAAATATATGGTTTTTATTGGATGCACAAAACAAATTTAAGGTGAATATTGCAGCTGCTTTAATCTTAAGTCATAATAATTTCTCTTCCCCTTTTAGATAAAGTACCATGATGTTTCTTTTTTTTCCTGTGAAGGCTTTCCACTTGATGCAGTTCGTGGTGTCAGCTCTGTCAAACATTACCTACCCTCCTGTTAAAAAAAATAAAAATAAATAATATTTATACAGTTACTATCACTACTATTGAACAACAACCCGAAAAACTTCGTATACGTCTCAATTTGCAATATTTTATTGACATTAGCAGTATTGAGTAAGTTACTTCTAAAAAGAAATTGATTACTTTACTTAGTTACTCCGCGGGGATGACAGGACTCTTTGAAGCGTCTCGTTCGTCTCATCTTTGAGCCAATTTGGAAAGCATTGTGCCTGCAGCAATGAAGGCATGTCTGCACTTTAACCGATATTTAACAGACTTTATACAAATGTAAAAACTCACCATCACGTGTTAAAATAGTACATGCTTTCTTTTCTTTTTTTCCTTGATGTTGTTTATCTGTAACCATCCTATGATGTTTCATTCAAGATGTTTAATGCTCCTACTGTCTACTCTGTGCAGCTGTAAAGTGCTCCTTTTAAAAGCAGCCACCCTGCCAAGAATTGTTCATTTTCCTTCCTTTCTCTTTAGCTGTCTGGGCTCTGCACCAGTGGCTGCAATGATAAATTGCATTTGTGTGCACTGCAGCTGGATTGTATATCAAGGACTACAGCATGTACAGGGTGTAGATATAATAAAAGCAATAGATGTGCAATATACCTCAATCCAATTTAGCAGCACTGCAGTGTGCGGTCATAACCGAGAGCTGAATCAATCTTGTTGGGTCGGTCTCAGTAAAAACAGAGTTGTACAAATATTGCACTCTCACGTGTGATGTTTTACGGAGTTGCACTGTGCTTGTTGAGTGTAACACATGTAGAACAACTGTGTTTGCCTCAACAATTAAAAGGTTGGAACTGGTTTGTGTTCGCTTAGTCAACATGACTCACACTTGAAGCAACTGAATTGTGCATAATAGTTATCCTAACTGATCCACGCTGCATTTAAGTTCATCACCCCTGTCAACTTATTATTAACTTCTAGTGTTTGGTTTTGTATTTAAATGGTTAAACTGGAAATCTTGTGTTTTTTTTCAACAATTGATCTCTAATTTGTTCTATAAAAAAAAAAAAAACTTTTACAGGAACAGAAAATGTCTTCAAATTAGTAAAAAGTAGTTTACACCGCACATCCAATATTAACTGACATAAAATAGAAAGCAACAAAAAGCCAAATTCCATGACCAAGGTTTAGGCCCCGGTGACGCAAATCCAGGCGATGTAGCGGAGTCTTGTCTTCTGCTTCTCATAAACGGGGATTCTGAACCACTTTTTGTCACCTATGACCTGTCTACCGTAGGAGACCATATCTGAGGCAGCAGCCGTAGACAGCCTAGCTGTGGAGCTCTCAAACTACTTCACGGCGATAAGGTGGTGGTTCACAGAAGGACTCAGAGTAGAACTGCTGCTCGGGAGAGGGACGCCAAGGCTGCTGCGCCACGACCCAGTCTCAGATGACCGGAAGAAAATGGATGGAAATACAAAGTAAGAATCCTGCTTTATATCCCCTAAAAGTTGCCATTTATCAAAGACAAAACTCACAGACCATGCATGGTAACATTTATTCCTTACATGCAAAATGTACACAATAAGAATGACACACTACTACAGACAGTTTGACGGAAAAGAAACAGGAATATAAAAATGTAATATAAAGAATATTTAAGAGGTTTAATGACAAAGTAGTGCTTCTGTGCTCTCCTCAGTACCAGTTCCAGAGATGAGCAATGTGGTTGTGTCTTTGAGTAAGTAAACATAAGGAGTCTTTGGATTTAGGAGCTTTTCATGTGATAAAATGCTCATTCTGTAACATTATGACTTAGATCAGTTTACAATAGCTTCAATTTTTGTAAACCACTGAAACTCAACAAACCGTTTTAGGATTTTTGTCATTTTCAGCGAAGAAAGAAGTAAACACGAGAAAGGAAGAACAGGTTGTTTTAGTTATGGAGCACGTCTTTGCTGCAATTTTTTGTATGTTTTTCAGGGTTAGCATGTAAAAATATCAGCATAACAGTCCCATGTATGTGCAGCGTAATACAGAGTTCTCTTTTAAAGTGTTGCATACAGACAGCTTGTTGGATATTTGGGATGGCTTCAGTAAATGCTATTCGTTTAAAGTCAAGCTCATAGACCTGCTCATTTAAAAAAATAAGAGCCAGCCTTTTGTCCAGCAGCATGCGTACATATTGCATATATAATTCCATATAAATACTTCTTATACAAGTACAGAGAACAATGCCTTTTAACAGTCACTGTATGGCAATATGGAAATAATGATCACTGACTGTAAAGTTTGTAAAATATCAGTGTAAATGTTAAGGAGCTGGGAGGCAGGCAGCATGTCAGAATGAAGATTACTTGATTTTGTGCAAGGTCTAGTCATGCTTTAAGCCAGGTTAAGATTGTTAGGATGCATGGGGGCTGTTGGAGCCCTCGTGTGTTAGGTGTAACTCTGCTAATTTTACACAAATCACTGTAACATGTGCAAACCTGCGAGCACCTTAACAGGCAAGAAGAAACAGCGTTCCAAAAGAAGGCATAACATTGGTTATTTACATTCAGACATGCAGTTGGTCTCATTTCTTATAGTTAGAAAGAAAGAATGTACACACACACAAAAAATGAAAGAAGTAAAGCTGAAAGTTCTGTTGCTTGCCCCTTCTCCCCCCAAAGCCTTAAATTTGTCCTGATAATTCAAGCACGGATAATGCGGCCTTTCTCAGAGTCTCAACAAACCAATAACTGGCATACAAATGTTTTGTTTTTTTTATAGAAAGTACAGTGTGTATATTCATACATCAATTTTTCAAATATATTTGCTGCTGTGTATTATTTGAATGCAAGAGGTTCAGTAAGGAATATACCAGAATTGAATGCAGCTTTGCCAGTTTTTGTTGGAGGGGAGCCCATCACAGATGTAAACAGCTCCTAAAACTCCCTCTCATTTGGGTTTTGCATACACTAAATAACCTCTTCATTTGAAGAAATTTAAAAAAGAAGCCCCCTCCCCACACATTAACACAGACACATATTGGCATTCTTCTTTTTGAACCTGAACAGTTTGCATCAGGATATTCTGTCAAGCAAATGCTGCTGGAATCTAATGCATGCATCATCACTCATTTTTTTTTTTGTCGTCTTTTTGTTGCAAGACTATCTACCACGACTTGCCTATCTTTGATGTCTGAAGTTGGTCACAATGCACCACATGCTTTTTAAAACAGTTCTTTCTTTTCTGTTCAGCATCGGTGGCTTGCATTGGATGTCTCCTAGTTTCACACCTCGGTTCCTTCAGGCCAGAGCTTTAGTTGCCCGCTAAGAAGAAGAAAGAAAGAAGCATTAGAATCTCACCATTACATGTAGAATTTGGACATGTGGAGTTGAAGGGCAAAGGCTGTTATATTTCTCTTAGTAAACATCAGGATAAACATCAGTTCAGCATCTGCTGCCTTCTTAAAGTCACAGTAGGGATTGGTGGATAGAGCTCCCTAAGGACAGTAAAACCTGTACAGGGATAACTGGGAGGAATTGTACCCTGCTCTGAATTCAAGCACAAAACTCAAACTTCTGTTTTAGAACTTTTGTGCTTGTCAATTTATTAACAATGACCATTATGTTTTACCATAATGAGGCAGATCTGAATGTACTGCTCCCTTTACAGCAACTCTACAGTCTCTTGTCATGCCTGTAGAACAGAACGTTCTGAGATGGATTTTTAAATGTCGTCTCTTAGAGAGCTCCCAATGCAGTCTTCAACTGTGGTCATAAGTGGGAATCCAGAAAATCAGTGGCGGAGACAATGTCAGGGTCAAGAAAAAGGCCTGGTAGTTCTGTGAGACTTGGGAGGCAGTGGACTGGAACTGATAAAGCAAAGTGTGGTCTTTGCTAAAACGTGTGAGCTTAAAGAGTTAATGGTGATACAAAAAAAAAAAATTCAATTGGCTTGACAAAGAGCGTAGCACAATCTCAAGCAGCAGTTTCAGAATAAAAAAGCACCACCTGTGCACTTGTTTCTGTACCTGTCATGCTTACGGAAGCGAAGACCACGATGATGATCACCCCCAGTGCAATAGAGACGATGCTGAGAAGACGAGCTAGTCTGCCCAGCCTCCGAGCTCCATCTACATCTCCGGACTGCAAACTGTTTCTGGACTGAGGACAGAAAATAATTAAAGTTTAAAAAAGTTACAATAATGAAACCCCTTTTTCATTTTGAGCATCTTTTCATCTCAGATCTCTTTCAACATGTAAACACTACATTGTCAATGTTTGCCAGAAGTTAGCAATGGAGAAAAACAATAATATAGTTCATATATCTTTACACTTGATAGCGGCTGGATGGCTAGGCGTAGGACAGGTGTAAAGGAAACCTGAGTGTGCTTCCCAGGGGGGCAATGAACCAGAAAAAAATCCAGTGTGGGTCCTTAGGCAAGACGATGGCTAGTTTTCTATCAATTCCTTTTAAACAAGCACCATTTTACTCTGACTTTTCATTTACTATGAAATGATAGTTGCATTTCATTGTTTTACCATTGTATTTATCGCTTCTATGTTTTCAGTCACATTCAACTGCTGGAAAAGGTGATTTCATCCTGAGATGCAGATATCTGCTAAGAGTGTACCTTCTCATGTGGACAATTTATAAGCAATAATGCCGTTTTTATGTGATTTTAACAATATAAAACTAATAAAGAAACATTTTAAAGTGTTGTTTTTTATTTGACCTTTTGATTGTGGGAAGCTATAGGCAAAACTGCCGACCATTTTTACCTCACAATGTAGATGAGTCATTATTGAGTCAAGTCTGAAGCTGAAGTCAAACTGAACGCCATTTGTACATCAAATTTGACCTGCCGTAACACGCCGCCCAAATCGCGCCACTCAAATCACGATGCTGCCAGACCTTCGCACCGTGCCCGTCGCTCAAATTGTGCCACAGGAGCACAGATTGGATCTGTACCATTGACATAACACTGAAACTGGCAGCCTCTGCCGCGGAAATTGTGTTTGGTGTGAACGCAGTTCTAGAAGAAGTGCAACCACCAACACAATCCTGAATGCACTGATAAGGCCTCAAAAGTATAACCCTGGCTGCCACGTTTGAGGCTATTTCCAGTTTTAAATCACATTCATCAGAGTTTAAATAACAAAAAATGCTTTTTTCTCTGATATAAGTAAAGAACTAAAGTAACCCGTTTGTGAAATGCAGCAACAATGCAAAAGGAAGTCGCAAGTTGAAGATGTGCATAACTGCAGAGAAACACACACACAAACATGGCATACTGATCTGATGATGCTTCTCATTGTTCTAGGAGATAAAATCAACAATAATTTATTACCTGCCGTCACAAGAGATATTGTTAGTTTGAGACTCTTAGTTTGGGATGGATGGAGGATTACTTCCAAATGATTAAAGCAACTGAAAATGCAGCATTGTGAAAGGGTAGTGAATAATTTTTGTATTTTATGTGTTTTTCTTTTCAAACAAGCCGTGGATTCAGACAGGATGATTTGTGGAGCCATGATAAATGGTAATCCTCACGCCTTACACAAAAGGATCATAAAACATTTGTCCTGATAATCTCCTGAACATCAGAGTCAGACAACTTTGCTCTTTAAAGGAGTTGTGAGAGTGTGAGAAACGTTCATCTATGGTCTGACCTTATACCACGCATGCAAGTCGTCAAGATTGATGTCTTATTTCATGCTAATCTCCTGATTCACATCCACTGATTGTATAGGAGAACTGGAATAAGTGACCCCTCCCCCCTCAAGTTCCAAATAGGAAGTACCTGCTGGCTCCAAGAAGCCAAAATCCCATAGACTTCTTTCTATTGAGAAATAGACAGCTATTACTCCGTCATTCTATTTGTCAGGATATTCTTGCTCTGCCTCTCTTTTTTAAAATGTTCTTGATAATCCTATTTTTTCCATGATATCATTTATTTTATTGCAAGTTATTCAAGTTATAAACTGAACTGTCATATACTTTAATAAGAGCAGGCAGTTTCACAGTGAATGTTCGAAGTGTTTGATTGACAGATTCTCCTGAGCTTGCCCTCAGTGGGAGTGTGGTCTTCAAAAAAGCTCACTCATGATTCTAAGCTTGTCAGATGAAACTATATATCCATATATATGAAAATCTATTAGCTTTGGCACACTAAAGAACACATTTTTTAATTAAATTAGTTATTTTCCTGAGCTCTTTTCCTACCCGGAAGCACCGCCTTTGGCTCCTTGTGGGTGCCGCCCATTTCATGACGTCACGCTAGAATGGACCTCAGCAGCGTGTCTGTGTTTCGCCCATGAAAACAAAAAACATCCAAACTTTTGAAGATGGGTGTGTATAAAATGAAAGCGTTTTGCCGATCACAGCTAGCTCCACCGAGAAAGTGTATGTGTTAGCCTGGGGGCGGTGCTGGCAGCGAAAACTCTTCCTGGAAGGGGCTGTTCCCCAGTTTGTGAGGTCACAATGTGAGAACCCACTCATTTTTTGTGGATTGGATGCTCAGAGAACAGTGTTTTAGAGGAACGCTCAAAGATGCGTGAACGGATCAAAGTACCACTTTGGGATTGTTTTTATGAGGAATTAACATTATAATACACCTAAAAGCTAAAAAAATGGATTTTGCATGATATACGCCCTTTAAGTCTAAAAAAAATTTACCTTGCACACAAAATAGATTAAGTATTGACTATGGATGCATGTTTGCAGTGAAAACAGCTGTAAAGACAAATCGGACGACATTACTGAAATACCACAAGTTTTTCTTTTTCACTGCATGCTTCACTGTCAATCTGGATTATTTTGTATGTAGAAGATGCTTCGCCTCTTATCCAAGAGGGTTTCTCAATTCAGAATTGAGAAAGCTTCTTTGATAAACGCTGACAAATCTTTAAACTAGTCCAGGTGATCCATTGCAAAAACAAAATCTGCAATGGAACCATCCTGGCTTAATGCGAGTCTTTACAGATGTAAACTTTTTAGACACTCCTACTATGTTGAAACAAGAGAGATACTTTAAAATTTTGTATGTGCATACAAATGGATGAACACATTACATTTTAAGGCAAAACCTTTCATTGCTTCTGATGATTTACCTTCCTAAAAAGAAAGAAGGGTTGTGACCTCAACTGAGAGACTAAAGAATAGGAAGTACTTACACCAAAGATGTGAAAGTTGCATTTTAGAAGAATAGACAGCAAAGTCACTTGAAAATGCAGCGCCTCTTTTTGTTCTTGTGTGAGTTTTCAAGCATTCTAATCCCATAGTGCACACCATGAAAGGTTCACTCAAGTATTTTTGGTTAAATCAGTTATAAATTCTTTTTTTTTTTTTTAAATCTATGTTTAGATTCATCCAGTTTTTAAAATCACATCTAAAATGTTAAAAGTTCCCAATTGGATGCCATTTAATGTAAAAAAAATCTTTAAATGTTAAAGGAAGGAAAATTTAAACTGTAATTCTAGGAGAAGATGTGTCATATGTTAGAAATAACTGCATATTTTAGTCCAACACAGCAAATAAAAGGTGACAATATTTTATCCCTTGTGTTGGTGAGCTCGGTGTACCTTCCCCAGGACTGCTGCAAAGTGAAGCCGAATCCGCCTGGGAGCCTGCATTGATCTGGGCTCAGATCACAGAGGATAGCTGCATCAGCACCTTAAATCAATGCAAGTTCCTTTTAGAAAATGGGCTGATCAGTCTGCTTAGACAGAAAAGACCAATGAAATACGGGAGTTTAATAAGAAGGCAACATATTTTCCCCAAGAGAAGAAAAACAGTGAGCTGTAAGACACCTTCAGCAATATTTCTTATTTTTATTTTTTTTGTAATAAAACCAGTTCATAGAGGTTTGTGTGTCTGCATGTGCGTGTTGTTGGTAATCACCCTCCATTTGACAGATACATATCTGTATGGATTTAAGTAAGAGTACACCATGACATTTACTTTTACAGAATGAAAAATTCTTTCCTAAAGTGTCGATAGTCTGAACGCAGCAACTATGTATTCTTGAAGATGGCACACTTTCATCTTTTCTCTGTCATGTCTTCTCTGTTCAGTAAAAGCAGGTTGAGGAGGATGAGGAAGTAAATGCTCCTGCATCTCTCCTGTCATTAATAATGGAAAACTAGCGGCAGCCTCATGGAAACGAACAACATTAAATATAAACAACACGCTATTGAGGTCAGGGTGATAAGTTAAAACGCTGATTGCATTAGAATTAACAGGTTTTTATTAAGAGTCAATTCCATCCATCTTCCGTACTTGCTTTATTCTGTGCAGGGAAAAGGCAGGGTTCTCTCTGGATGGTCTATGGGACAATTTCAAGTCTATAAAGCATGTTTTTGATCTGTGGCAAAAAGACCAGAGAATGTGCCCTGAGAAAACCCACGGCGAAAAGACGCCAACCCCACACTGAAAAAAAACCAGAGCCTTCTCACTGTGAGGCAAGGATGACAGCATCCTAAAAGGAGATGTGTTGTGTGAAGGAAAAAACCTATTGGCAGATTTAGTAGACCTTGTGTCAAACTTGCTTTTTTCTTGTTTGGGTCCACTGTCTCTGTTAACAAGGCTTTTAGATTAAAATTTATTTTAAAACAGACTCCCCATTAAAATTTTAGGCTTTTAGAAATAGTAAATTTATTAAATGTTTTTCGGCCAACACAACACCGGTCTTGTTCTTTAAAGTGCATTCTATATGTCCCTGCATCCCAGACCTGAAGTGAAAAGTCAATTGGGCTGATTAATCCATCCCACAACTAGAACTCAACAGCACAGGGGGGGAATGGTAAATGTTGCATTAGCGCAACAGAGGACCCCTGTCAGACAGGTTTACTTAGATAGTCAAAACGCAAGTTTGGGGTTTTAGTTTATCTCACTGTACACCCAAGAGCATTTGTTAAAACTTATGCAAATCATTTCAACATTTGACATTTTTAGACTCATTTGGATTGAAAAACCATGTTTACTTAAAGACATCTAAGAAAGAAATAGAACATGAACACTTCAGAGTTAGTGGATGTCAGACAGACAGAGGCAAAGTGGGACCCAGTGTCTTGCCCAAGGACACTTCAACACATAAGCTGGCAAAGCGGAAACCAAACCTGCAATCTTCAGATCAGAGGTCGAACGCCCTACTTCTGTAATTTTCCTGAATATTCACCCCAATCCAAAACACAATCCAAAACAGATATACTCAGCAGCATCAAGAATTCATATTTTACAAGCATGTCTGAGGATGTGATATGCAGTTTGGGCATTCCCAAAAATGGAAAAAAGCAACTCTGAGCTGTGAAGAACCTTCAATCCTTCCTCTACAGTACTCAAAAATTGACTGTGACATTAGTATGCAAACCACAAGCCTTTTCTGCAGAATCATCTGTCAGGGCATTTGTGGTGACAGCCAGCTGGAAGGTAGCTTTTGGGGTCCTGTTTATGGGAGAGGTGGTAAATGATGATGAATGTACTTTTTTTTCTTCCTGATGTTAGCAATGTGCAATCTGCCAGTCCATGCACACTCCTGCATAGTTAAGACACCTGAGTTCAAATAAAAATCCAAACACACGCACAGCTTCATTATGGAAAACTAAATTAACTAAATAAATCAACATGGTTAATGCACTTAAGCTGCTTTGTCTATTATTTGAAGGTAACATAAAGTCACAGGAGAGACGTCCTGCAAAGTAGTTGGGAAACTTTTGTTCCTAAATGTATCAGTAAGAAACTCATGTTTAAAATGTCTAATCAACACAATCGTTCAAAAAAAGCAAATGAAACAACCCCAGACGAAAATGACCTTTTACCTTATTTTTGTTGCACAATCTTTAAATGCACTTGAAGCTCATTTTAAATGAGACTTCTGCATCTATGTGGCGCTCCTCATAGCCTAACTGTTTGGGTTTAAAGGGTGCCTTCTCCATTACCTTTTAGTAATGGGATGTAGATCAGAGCTTTTAGATCTTTTTCAGTCTGTGGACTGGTTTAATATCAGACATTTTCACAGACCCGTCTGAACCGAGCAAAACTTGATATTTGGTTCTTAAGTTTCTGGTTTCTGAAAACGATTCTTTTACAAAAAAAAAAAATGCTACTACAAGAAATTGAGTGCAAAAAAAGAAAAAGGCTGAAAATATCAATAGAATTTATTTTAACTGATGATGAAGATTCAATAAAACAAAGTTGTTGATTTATAAAAATTAAATCAAGACAACATTACAGTTTATTTTTCCTTAGAATGCAATGAGAACTAAATCCAGGCTCAGATCATCTTTCAGGACAAAAAGATTTATCCTATTTTAGTTTAAAATAAATCCTGATTCATTGTGTATATTTTTTTTAATACAAAGGAATATTTTCTGAGCTAAAGTTCTTAAAATATGCCTGCCTAATCCAGCCTTGCTGTAGGAAAATTCTTATGTCTCTTTTACAAGTTTTGACAAATCAGAAACTTCCTTTAATTGAATCTTCATGTTTTGTTTGGGGCTGGCTTAAATTTAGTGATGAAGATTTTCCCTTTGGGTGCTAACAACCGGACACTAACTTCAGACGCATTTGACTTTTAAGATGTGATGGATAAATAAAATAAAATGACACAATCGTCGTAAAACTCGTATTTTCTAAATATAATAATAAGCATGAGTCCACTGTGTCTCCAACTTTATTATCAGCGTATGTGAAACATTCATAAGTCAGTTGTCGTCATTTAGGCATATTAGGCATATGTGTGTTTTGACCTGTGACTGAGAGGAAGTTTCTGACATTAGCAACCTGATGTACCTAGTCCTTGGAATTTATTTTATAAGTCTTTGGGGGTTGTTCTGGGCTCCAACGGGTTACTTATATAATCAAATTTGTCATCAATCTTTCTTTTTGCAGCCGCATCAGAGCTGCTTGGCTACAGCCCAAAGCCCAGCTGCAGTCACAGGAACATAAAGCAGCTTGAAGATGTTAAAGCCTTTTTCCTTCAACACACTTGCCTGTGATTATCTCACAAAAAAATCTCACATACCATGTCACTAAACAGCACTGAGACTAGATCAACTGATTACAAGTTTGAAAACATCAGGAATGCTGATTGTTGCAGATTTTCGGGTTTAGGGTCGTGCACAGGAGGGCCTGAATCTTAAAGGGAGAGCAGGCTCGTGTGGCCATTTGAAGGGACATCATGAAAATAGAACATGCCATTGTCATGTGTGGTGAGTGTATCGTGAAGTATTTGCGAGGAAGTTACGTGTACGTAAGACGCACAGGTGATGCTGTCGTATGATGCCTTTTTCACAGCACTCCAGTCAGTAACTCCAGTCAGTAAGGTGCATGCACGGACTCCCCAGTTGCCGTGCACAAAGGCCACATGTACAGGGTGTGCAGGTGATGCATAAGTGCCACAGATGCCCCCAGGACACCCCAACAAACCAGGCTCTGATTGTATAATTTTCTCATGCCTAACAGCTAGGTAGCGAACAAAGGTCCTAAATTTCTCGACGACACATATGACTTTAAAGTTGTTCTAAAGAGGTCATGGTTGTTTTAGATGCTTAAATTAGTGCTGTCAATCGATAAAAAAAGTAATCAGAGTAATGATATTTTTGCATTGTGATTAATCCCAAATAATTGTTGGTAAATTTTTGTACAACAATATGCAGCTTTTGAACAAAAAAAAAAAGCAGGAGAGAACATTTTTCCTTAATTTTTATTGTTTGAAATGTTTTAATTTGTAAAGTGTTAACTTAGATGTCCCAGAAATGTAATTTGTGTGCACAAAACACATCAACAGTAAGATAGGTTACATACATAGATTTTACATAGATTTTTATGTCTGCAGCAACAGAACTGAGATGCTGATAAACAGCCATAAGAAACCAACATTGTGTTTCTGAACTGAAAAGGTCCATGGACATACTCAAATCTGATTGGCTGCTGGATGTTGACGTACAACTAGAAAAAGAAGTTGCGGTCACATAGCCCATATGTTCCATATCACTGTGAAGGCTCCGTTAAAACAAACTTTTTGCTTCAGGACAAAAACAAGCAGTAAGAGGTGAACTTTCTCTCTGAACTGACGTTTTATTTAACCTATCGTGATGATCAGAATATATATTGCTTTCCTTTGCTGCTGCAGTCAAGGTTTACCGGCCCAGCGACTCGTTCTTGTGCTACCGTGACAATGGGTCGCACCACCAATCAAATTTAGCCTTTTGTGAAAAACCAAGAAAAAACAAAAAAATAATAAGAATAAAGTACTAAAAATGTATTGAATATTTATTTTTTGTAAGTAACCATGGTTTAAGTGGGATAATACCAACAAAGTTTGCATTTTCAGTTTTTCCCTATTTCTTCATCTTGAAAAGTTTGTTTAGTCTAGAAAGTTTCCCCTCTCTTCCTTGCAGTGATATCATTTCTGTTTCTCTGCTCAGCTCTTCCGAAGGATCTATTTCACTTGGGCTGTGGGAGTGTTAGCACTTAGTGGTGCTCTTGCACTCTTAAGCTGTATGATGTGGCATCAACCGCATTACTTTTGATTCATTTGTTCACAGTGATTCTTCTGTTTTCCTGTTTTGAATCACTCGCTCTTATCTGACATCTCCATTGCGATCTGATTGAGTTCTCCAGAACCAAGTGGTAGGAATTACCTTATGGCCACTTACTGTCTCTTTCTACTCATCTGCCCTTGTGCACGATGTTTTGATCTTCTTTGGAATGCCCGTATCTCCTTTCTATGCCCCCAGGAAAGAAGGGAGAATGCTGATCTCTGTCTCATAGTTGGCTAACTACTGGGATCTGCCCTCCACAGAGAAACTAAATTGACTCTTGCCTTATATTGAATTAGTGGCTAGCTCCAGTTTCTCCCACCCTTCACTTTTCTTTCTTGTGCCCTCTGTCAAAGCCTTTCCCTATCAATGCAAAGCAGAATTGTGAATGTCAGTGTGTCTGATGATGGGCACAGGGTAGAGCAGGCTTTTCTGTGGACACAGACTGATATTCCCTTTGGTGTGAAGCGCTACAGGAGGACTGTTACTGAAACAATGGGTTAACTGCAATGTGAAAAGTTAGACGCGATCATAACATCTGACACTGACATAAAGAATAAATAAATTAAAAGTTACTACTAAATTACTGTAGGTTTCATTTAAGGTTTTCCTTGTTTACCTACATTTGTTAAATTTGCTAATTAGTTTTTAAATTACTTTACTAATTACTTACTAATTATTACAAAAATGTCTTTTTGAAAACATATTTTTTTTAAAAATCTATTAAAAATCTATTAAACATGATTTGCAGGGATTTGGCTTCCACCTTTTGAAAAGACACACATAGGCATGTGCTTTATTTCACATGCTGGCAAAACCTTTTAAAGTTTTCATGAAGCACCTAAGAAAAGACAAACAATTAGAAACTTTTAAAAAATCCTTTTCACCACATTTTAATACCAAAATGCGGCATATGTTAGGGGAGTTTACCACAGATCCAGCTCTGCTTAGTCCAAAAAGAATATGTGGGATCGTCTTCGTGTCGGAAGGACCACAAGGGGCTGGTGCCATGTGATGTGGGCAGCGAACAAGGGCGAGTGCCTTCTTGGTCCTTTCTCCAATAATGGACTCTAACCACTGGGACATAGAATTTCACCTCACTTAGTGGGAAGTAGCCTGAGCTTATGTGGGAGGCTGAGAGGAACTGGCAAGAGACAGTTTGAGTTTTCTCCACCTGCAGTTTGGGGTCTGGTACTTCTCCAGAGGGAATGGCCTTTACGTCTCCCGACTTACCCATGGTCAAAGGTGGCGGACATTCTCATATTTATCTAGCTCAGCTATCATGTGTTGAGATTCACCCAGGTTATTGAGAGGGTTGCGTTCCTTCACCTCTGGGTCTGGGACCTGTCTCTTATTGTGGTTTTAGCTGAACAGCAGTATAACTGTCTTGGAGTCCCTAGAAGAGCTGATAAAAAGTGTTTCAACTGGGGACTACTTTAATGCACATGAGCAAAAACATCAATATTTGTAAGGGTGTGGCCTGAAATAATGGCTTCCCTGCATCCAAGTTGTGCTTTGCCATTAGACTTCTGTACTATTGACAATTTGTCTGTAACAAACATGATGTTTGACCAAACTTGGCAGGGTGTTCCTACCTCACCTATGTTCATTAGTTTTAGATCCGGATGGACAGAATAAGATCTCAAATTCAAATGTCTGAAACGGGTATCCTCTGCAGGGTGGCTAGGCAGTCCCTTAGACAAAGAGAGACAAGCTCAGTTAACAGAGGAGCTTAAAGAAGAGCCACTACTTCTCTACATCAAAAGATGCCAGTTGAGGTGGCTCAGGCATCTCTGTCCAATGCCTGCTGGATGCCTCTCAAGGAAGATATTCTGGACATATTTTGCTGAAAATAACCCCTTGGGAAAGCCCATGACATGCTTGAGGGATTGTGCCCCTTGGCTGGCCTGGGGGTATCTAAGGGCCCTAGACTTCTGTTCCCGCAACCTTGCTCAGAATAAAATTGGATGATTGAAGTTTGAAAACACATCCTCATGCCAGTGATCATTGTAGTTACACATTGCTTTGGGATGTTATCCTGTTCTTCAACCACTGTTCATCACAGGTAAGTCAATGCGGCTGTGTTGGCCACTCAACCAGCAATAAAACATCAACGGAGTACTTCGTCTAAATGGGTACAGAGTGAAGAAGCCGTCTCTTTGGGGTATTATCTTCTTCTTGGGATCCCAAAATTGCATTATATGTCCAGCCTTTCTCATCAAATGCAACTTGGCCTTCAGTTTGCAGATGGTATGGTTCCCTCCAAACAATGCTGCACTTTGGTTTTGAGGAACAGCAGCCTCACATTTTCTTATCAAATGGCCTATTTCCAAATCAGTCAACTGTGGCGTGTTGGTTTTTGAAGCAGACACCGTCAGATCCCCATAGTAAGGCCCAGGTTAAAAGGGTTGCCTATCAGACACATAACTGGCAACACCAGTGAGCACCAGCAGCTCAAAACAGTCATCCTTAGCCACATCAATGAAAACATTTGGATGTTTCAAAAAAGAGTAGCCAATGTTTTTTATGAGTGCAATGAAAATGTGTGTTCCGTACATATATGGCAACGTTGACAAGGGAAATAAAAATGCTTTCCAACAGCATAGGATTTGTTGTAAAAAAGAGTTACTATAACAAGGAAATGATCCACCAAACACCAATGTATTTATTTTTTCTACCATGTTTAAATGTATTGAAAATGTAACTCTATCTAAACATATTTGTTTATGATTTTCTCAGGATCTATAAATATATATATATATATATTTATCAATGATCACGCATCTAAGATGAACTCGAGGATTGAAATATTTAAAGACTATCGTTTGAAAGAGCTCTCAGTTGTGATGTAGAAGCTGAAATGGGCAAGCCACAAACTCTGTGCTCCACTCCATTCTGATGCATCCACTTGCAGACAAATGGATACGTTTTCATTTTTCTCATCTGAGCTGGAATCTGGCTCAAAACTGTAGTTCGGATATTGCTTGCCTTTTTTGTTGCACCGGAAACGTTAGCTTGGGGTTGTAAGCATAGGCATTAATACGTAGACGCCTCATTCCGTGCTCCAGAGTGAACCAGCGGTGCCGCCTTTTTGAAGAGGCTGACTTTAGGCTACATCCACAACCAGCTGTAGTCAACGCAAAAAAATCGCAACCACGGCCTTTTGTTTATGCCGCCTTTGAATGCAACAACCTGCGCTCGATTGAGAGAAGATCATGCGGAATAACCTTTCACAAGTAAATTCTAACAATATTTTGGTTATTATTATATATAGTATTTATAAGTGTGTATAATCCTAAACGTTATGTGCCTTACAAAGAAATGCTAACGGCAGAAACGGTTCCTCCCTCGTATTATGTTTGGCTATATTGTTGATCTTTTTTCCACTTTCCAATTTACAAGGTTTCCCAGTGACATAGAATTACAGAAGTGATGGGAAACTGCAATAAGAAGGGAAGGTTTTATTGCGACGGGTGTTCTCCAAGCTCTGCAGGGAGCACTTCAAGCCAGAGGACTGACAGGATGGGGCAGATTTTCCGGCTGAGAGAGGGTGTAATCCTGTCTGTCAGTATCCATCACATCACCAAAGGGTTTGTGCATTTATCTGTGTTAATCTTACATTCTTTTATGTATTCCACCATGAAAAAAAAAATTTCAAGCACATGTTAAAAAAACGTAAGTGAGTCATTAAAGGTATATTTTATCCAAAAGGTTAATCTAGTAATTGAGAGTAAATGTTTTTAATTACTTCCTGTCTCTGTGTATTATAATACATTGTGGAATAGTAAACATGTTTCAAGTAATCTTTAAGTAACTAAAAAATACTTTAATAAAATATTTTAATAAAACATTTTCTTTTGCGGGTTTCTGTCAGTCATCGGCTTTATGGTCAACCTGCACACATTGTTGGCAATAACTCCTGTACTGCTCCAAGTTCAGCGTTATATCTCTTCCACCAGGACTACTTGGAGCTTTTCTTCAACTCTGTCAGGGCATCAGGTAGAAACATAATAATGATTGCCATGAGGCTTTTTTTATCTGTTGTACCTGGACAGGTGGCAGTTTGTCTTTCTGAAAACAGAAAAGTTATCAAATAAAATACAATGCAAACATAAATGAGCAATGGAAATGTGATATAATGTGAGTAAATGTGTTTGGGTTTATGTATTTGTTTTTAGGAGGCTGGAATAACAACCCCACTGCAGGGCAGTTCCATAGCTGTAGACATTGACTCTGCTTTGATACCAAAGGAAGATCTCCCATCCCCATTTGCATGTAGTTCTATATTCATCTGACCACAGCTACCTGCCTCCCTTTTTTGGTGGTCTTTTAGAAAATGTTCTGTCTACGTTTCTGGATTTGTTGTCAGAAAAATCCTTAAGAAGCTGTCCTGTGAAGTGTGGCAGCCAAGCCTAGTCACAGCTGCTGTGCCCTCATCCTTGGATCAG
Source organism: Oryzias celebensis (assembly GCA_014656515.1). Lineage (NCBI taxonomy): Eukaryota > Metazoa > Chordata > Actinopteri > Beloniformes > Adrianichthyidae > Oryzias > Oryzias celebensis. Next base: position 63,705,508 of record BNCR01000012.1, on the reverse strand, counting down.
AGCAACCATCTGCTTCACAAGAACAATGGTGGTCACCTCAGAAAGGAGAGTGAAGGTGGTCAGAGCAGCAGAACATTTGTTGCATCAAAACTCTACAGAGAGGGGTCAATGTGCCCATTGTCAATCTTTTTGTTCGAGCTGAAATTAGTTCAGAAATGTGTTTTTATTCAGGAAGCAGGTCATAGAAACCCAATTCAAGATTGACAATAACCATTTTTATGTCTAAGTGTTTCTGTGTTCCATAGAATAAGGCTGCACCACATGGCAAAATTGACTACCCTGGAGATTCAAAATATCATCAGAAACAAGAGGCTGTGCAAAGAAGTTTGTTTCCAAGGTTTAAAGTCATGATATTTTGTTCACAATTAAATATTTCAGCTTAGTTATATCTGTGGATGTCTGTAGATGTAGCTGAACACCCTCGCGACGGGTCCGTGAAGAGTCCTCTGCTACTACTACAACTCCTTCAAAAAAAAAAAAAAAAAACAGTTTGGACACTCCTACCCCTTCAAATGCCCAGCTGTAGGGGTAGGAGAAGAATTTGAATTTGGCCTTAGACCCTTCCAAGATGGCAGTGCTCCTAGACGTGATCTCCAATAGGCAGCAACAGTCCATGAGGCATGTCTAAGATTGTAAGGGGTTGTAAGCTAATGGGAGAGAGTGTAGACACGTAGACACAGGATGATGGGATATCAGTGAAGGCTTACTTCTTCTCAACAGTCCTGCCCACAACTAAGAGGCAAATTTCTAATGACTACTCTGCAGAAACCCAAAAGAGACCAAACGGGTTTAAAAAATGGATGGATGATTTTGGCTAAAAATGGCATAATCATAATTTAAAAAACACTGAAAACCTTTTACAACAGATATATATATATATATATATATATATATATATATATATATATATATATATATATATATATATATATATATCTCGTTGGAGTGGAACTTATGTCATATATATATATATCTCTCGTTGGAGTGGAACTTATGTCATACATATCTTGAGAAGTTTAATTAAAATGTATTTTCTGAGTACATTGATGGGAAAGTGATGCTCACCATAATGGAGTAAACCAGAGCTACGATGCTGACTGGCCAAACTGGGCAGAAGCAGGAGAGGATGACAAGGATGAGGTAATCCTTGGGCGCGGGGGTCTCCTGCACGGTGGCGTTCCCGGTGGAGGAGCGACTCAGGCTCACCTTGGACGGGGAGAGGGGGGCGGCGGCGGCCAGCTGCCCGGCGGAGCCCGACCTCAAAGCGACGCTGTGGCCGTTCTGGTCGATCTCTAGGTCCTTATCGCCGGCCGTGTTGACGGTGAACGAGTTGGAGCCTCTCGTCCCGTTCCCTCCGGGCTCGCTGGTCACCGCCAAGAGTTTCTCCGTCTCCTGGAAGTCCGCGGGGGGGGCGACACCCCCACCCTCACCCAAGGCGGACTTCTGGAAGTCGGCGTCCGTGTTGATGGCCATCGTCGACTTTCACTTCTAACGAGAATTTTGATCTATAACTATGAATGGATTTTTGTTTTAAAATGAGTACAGGTTTCTCACACATTCCATTACGCGGGAGATCTGTAGCCTAAAGTTTAACACTTCACTCGATCAAAAACCGGGATGTCATTCATCCCACTCAATCACTGTCCATCTCCTCTCACATCCACAGTCATTTCCAGAGCAGAAACCCCCCCAATGCCTCTGATAAATCCAGCCGCTCTGTCCCGCTCTCATCCAGCTCCACCGCAGCCCTTCAAGTGAGTCAGTTTACTAAAAAGTGGTGAAATTTCGGAATAAATCAGAATCGATGGCAGCTTCTGTCCTGAAGCAGCCCAGTCCCAAATGAATCCTTCTCCCCCGATGTTTTTACGCCGCAGAGGCACAGCCACTCTATACCCAAGTTGGGACCGGTGTCAACACTCCACACTTACATTTACCACTTCCGATAGAGAACATGTACAAAATAAAAGCTCACAGAGCGCTGAACACAATCAATTTCAAATCAATCACCTTTCTGGAGAATACACACAATCGTTATCTTCGAGATCCACTCCAGTGAAAATCGTGTTTTTCGGTGTTTTAATGTGCTCTTGTAGCATTTTTTCTCACGATGGACACCAGATATTTTAGGATTAAAACTGCATTTCTTATTCAAGCCGTGGTGTTTTAGGAGCAAACGTAAATATGCAATTTCAAAAAGCTCTCAGTTGTGGAACAGAGGCTGGGGAGGTCACTCAGTCCAGTTCTCTCCTGCAGTCAGTCAATGGTTTCGTCGCGTCATGCTTTTATTTTGAAGGGACAACGTCTTCTGCAGCGTCTTCATCCTCGCAGATTGACTCCTTCTGGAGCAGGCTGAAGCGGAGTCTGGCACTCCTCCCTGCTGCCTCCCTCTGCTCCTTTCTCCCCCCCTCCCCTTTCCTCCTCTTTCCACATCAGCACCAGTGCTTCATGGAGGGAAGCCAGCAGCCAAAAGTGCTGCTATGCAGAATTCCCTGCAGCTCAATGTCTGAGATACCCGCATGCACAGCGCCGTAAATCAGTTTTTTCTGCATAAGACAAAGACAAACTGGAAAATGACGTAACACGCAAAACCACCAAAACTCCACAAAAACGTACAGATGAAATAAACTGCATATTATCTTCTATGTGCCTGTTTAGTTGGATTATCTCATTAGACGAGGAAAGCAGGAGCATCTGCTTTATTGCCCGCGGTGGTTGCACTCCTTTCACTGTGAGAAAGTAAGATGGAGGCATAACAGGGAAATCCCTGAATGAAACTGCCCTAAACGGTATACCTCCTCATTGATCAGTGGTACTAAAATGAATTAATGATTATGTTTTAATGTTCCAGTCCTCTTAAAACTGTCTAAGCATAGCACGTTCCATTTTGTTATCTCTCAGATGTGGTGCATGCAATTTATAACCCTGCACAATTTGAGAGAGTGGAAAATACCTCTACCCTCACTACCTGTTTAATGAGCCCCTGACTGTGCACGACCGCGTAAATGCGGCTGCGCGGCACCATCGTTCCAGCCGGTGGTTTTTAGTGGGATCAGAGCTCCCCCTTGTGGTCAAGTTGTGAAAACACTCAAACCGTCTTTTAAGACATTTGGCTCTTCACGTTTGATAAGAAAGAGAACACTTTGTAAAATCACTCGTGTTCACTGTTGGAAGCTTTTACTTTTTTTGGTATTTGGAAATGAAATAAAATTTTATTTCACTGTTTCATGTAATTGTTCCTGTTTATCCTTGACGCTTTGCACAGAATTTGAAACAGCAGTCTAGTTTTGATCACATATATGTCTAAATAAAAGATCTCTTGTAAGTCAGATTCTGAGAAACGTTCCTGGTGTTGATTTTTCATTTTTATTTAAGGTAACTCACAGTTCAGTCATTGCAGGATTTGCTATCATGCCCTAGTGTACTGTAGGGATCCAAATAAACAGGACAGTCATGTAAAACTTGGTCCAGTTGTTTTATAGTATGAATAGTGACGTCAATTAAAAAGTAGATTCCAAAATTTCCTAACAAAAAAGGTAAAACAAACTTAGATGTAATAAATAAGTCTTAGAAAAACCAAACACTGCACACTGCTTTCTGCCACAAGACTCAATTTGAATTGAATAAACTCCTGTCCACCAGGAACACACAATTCATGAGCTGCCATCACTTACAGGTGAAAGATTTGGGATATTGCTTTTTAACAGCATCGAAAAGAGGGTCACAGGCAGAATTTCTTGCCTGACAATTAGCTAAGTGTAAATGTCATGGTTGTTTTGATTGTTTTCCCCATGTGACAGAATGTACCCTCAGACTGGATGCAGAGAACAGAACAATGACGCTTTGATCTCCCAACGTTTTAAAGATAAAAGGGGTAAAAAGGACTGAAGCATCTTTTCTCCTCAGCTGAGATGTTTGTGTGTACTCCTTTGAAATAAAGTTTTTATTTATTTGCATTAGTCTCCATGTCTTTTATCGAACAGCAGAAATACTCAACAAAACTCTACCTCAACTTCTTTTCTGCATTAGTTTTTTTGGTTTTCTTTTCCTTTGTCTTGTTTACTTTTAAGGAAAACAAATTAGCCAATGATATGCCACACATAGGAAAGAACAGACAGAAAAATATCTGCCACATATTATCATGATCTAATGCGAATAGAAGTCCCACTCTGAAAATCTTCTGATCTATGGTAAAAGCAATACCAGTGGTCTTTGAATCATGATTATACCGTTTTTAGGCAAGAACATTTTAGATTCAAGGATGACATGAGGGCAGTTGGAGTTAGGAAGGAAGGAGGCTGCAGAGGAAAGGGTGGGATAAACTGGAGTGATTAGCTGTGGAAATGGAAGCATAAAACGTAATGTCTGAAATAACATTCCTATAGAATTTCCGTATTTAGTAACACCTGAATTTTCACTGAGAATAAAGGAAAAATAACACTTTGCAGTTCTCTAAATTCGATTTTTTTTTAACTGGAGTACCTGCACTAAGACGTTGAGGAAAAAAATCTGAAATTAATCCCCTCTTGACCTCTGTGAAGGTGACTCGCTAAAAGTCGCAGAAGACGCTAAACAGCAGATAGCGTCAAAGCCCGACACTTCTTTTTTACATTTAGATTAGTAACAAAAAACAGTTTTAAATTGTGATACAGCAAAAGATCCAGTGAGCAGAACTAAGACCTCAAATTTAAATGACAGCCTCCTGAAAACAAACACACTGTCTCATGACATCCTCGCCGTCAGAAACAAAGTTCAATATTTGCTCTTGAAAGAAAAGATTTTTATTGGCCTTCACAAAAAAAAAAAATCTCCAATCAAGGATCATTTCGTAATTTCGGCGTCTGTGTGAGTGATCACAAACTGCTCTCAATCATTTTTTAATGTTTCTAAAATACACGCACTATAATTTTTCCTTTTGCGTTGATGAACAAAATACGATGATTTTAATGTTTTCTTTGGATTGTTTCGCATAATTTTTAAACATTTAAGAGAGTGCCAACAATTGGTTAAGGAAACTTTACAACCAACATGTCATTATTTAGTTCATTCATGCACAGCATACATGTCACTGTGTCCATTTTTAAAACATTTGATTACAGTCACTGCAGTAAAGGAAAAACAATTCCAAACAGCCATTTCTACACTAAAATATCCACTTTAACTGTAAATCCAACTTAACTAAGGCTTTCTTAATTGACAAAAATATTTAAAACTCATAAAGGGAAGTGTTTATTTCAGTTTCTGGTATGACATTTATTTAGTCCAGTCTTAGAGAGTGAATGTCAGGACAAGAGACAAATGTTCAATTTGCTTTTTTATAATCAATTTAGTGTCAAAACATGCCTTTGTATTTGTTCTTGTCCTCCTGGTCCTTCTCTTCCATGCGCATGCTAAGCACTGCTAGCTCTTTCTTGACCGCCTTTTTCATTCCAGGCTTCAGGTCTAACACTCTGCTGAAATCCTGCCGAGCCTCTGCCTCATTCCACACCTCGCTGTGGGCCTTCCCTCGCAAGTAGAATGCCTTTGCTTGACCTGGGATAGAAACAATTAATAGACATGTTTAAAGGCAACAAAATATGTCATGTCATATCAGTCCATCCATTATCTTAGCTTGCTATATCCCTTTCTGGGTCACCAGAGGCTTTCCAGGCTACTGTTGGGCAAAGGGAGGGTATGTCCTGGACAGATCACCAGTCTGTCGCAGGGTCACACAATCACTCCCACACACACTTAGGGACTCCTAAGAGGAACCAGTTACCCTCGGAGGTATTTGGACTGTTGGAGAAAACCCGAAGAACATGCAGAAAGTTCCCAGCCAGGATGTGAACCAGGGCCTTCTTGATGTTAGGCAAGATCGCTAACCACCGTTCCACTGTACAGCCAATTTTATGTCATATTATGAAGCTAATCATGTCTCAAAATGACTAAAGAAGCTTCTGCTATTCTGTTTGTTAGATCAAACTGTTTGAATCAAAAGCAGCTGACATTTAAAAGTCACGCGAACACAAGATTAGCATCAAAAACGTTTTCACACTCTATGAGATAAAAAAAAAAAAACAACCAAAAACATTTCACTGCTTTTTCTTCAGAAGGCCTCATAATGCTTCACAGCAAGACTTTATGCCAACCTGGATGCTGATTGATTATATCCGTGGTGTGTTCAATGACCTCATAGTATTCCTCCATGCGGAGCAGACACTGGCAGTAGTTCAGGGTCAAAGTGTTTGCCATTTTCTCCAGCTTTAGCCACGGGACATCCCATGCCTTCTCCTGAAAAAGAAAGCACTTTGAATTCATGGCTGCTCACAGACAACTGGAAACACACAAAAGACTAAAAGGCATCACCTTTGTCTGAACATTCTTAATGCAGATGATGGCCTCCTTGTATTTCTGTGTGGCCTCTTGGTAGCGTCCCTGTTTAAAGAGTTTATTCCCCTGACCGTGCAGCACTGGAACTGCCTTCAGTCTCTCCTCGTCATTCAGAGCCCAGGATTCCCTACTGTATTCACTGGGCTGCTGCACCTGCACACACATGTGAGTATTTAGAAAACAGGATCTGCACAAACGTGAGTTTTATTCCCCTTACCCTGATCAGCTCCAGAACAAAATATAAGGGTTTTGGTTCCTTCATCAGCTCATCCAGGTCATCATATCCAAGGCTGTGGTATGCCATCATGTTGGCCATGCCACATGTGTGGAGCTGCCAGTCCACTGGGTCCTTCCCCTCAGCTATACGTCGCATACTTTTGGAGACAAGTGGATAGACTCCAGTGTGCTGCAAACAAGGAGTTGTCTTAAGACAGGATTTGTCATCCCACACACTGAATAAGAAGCTCATGTTTGAGGGTTCCATAAAAACGGTTAAATTCAATGAAAAAAGCAACTTGTCAGTGGAACGTTGAAAAGCTACTCACAATCATTGCCTATGCCTATTTTATGGCTGTTCTCTTTGTATTTGTTGCCTGAATCAACACATTTCAGAGGCAAATTTATTTCAGACACAAACTTCGGTGCTAAAAACAAAGACGGGGCAAGTTTTTAGATTTTCCTGCATTTCTAACACATGTGACACTTTTTTAGGTCAGTGATGTTAAAATTTTGAATATAAGAAACTTTTAAAGTACTATAAAGACCCACTTTTGATGTTCTTGTAGCATTTTTCTCATAATGGAGGACAAATAAAAGAGTTTAAGATTGAAACTGTGTTTCTGAGTATTTCTTTATTCAAATCGTGATGGATCAGGAGCAGAAAACGATTCCAGTTGTGATGTAGCAACTGAAATGAGTGGGCCAAAGTCTCCCTGCTCCGCTCCATTCTGATCAGATCAGGTCACTGACCTTGTGTTTTACTCACCTTGTACCTCCGGTGATTCTCTGTGAAGTAAGTTTTACAACAAGTCCTATCTTAGGCCATCTCCCTCCCTGAGTGGACAATGACCACAGCGTCTTGCACCTCGAAATGTTGTTCATATTAAAGGGCGAAATGTGTTGAAAAAGCTGCTAAAACCAGTTTCCTTTTTGAAGTAACCTTGCTGGCTCAGCTTCGCATACAGTTTGCTTATTTTTGTGTTTGACTTTCAGTAGATTGATCTTTGGCTTTCATATTTCTGATCACAGCAGGAGTATAGCAATGATTTCTTTCTTGTTTTTATTGAGGAAAAACATGAATCACTGTTCTAAATGGAAAGAAGATGAAAAAATGAGCAATATTCATTTTTAATATTTCAAAGAAAGTCAAAAGAAATCTAATAACAGAGATTTTGTTCAAGTCAAACTGCACACAGCTCAGAGGACTGACAAAGTGTTTTCAATCCTTTTAATTTCATATTGTGTTCCCTGAATTTATCTGTGCTGACGAGACAGCAGAAATACTTTCTCTTGTTTATGTATGTATTTATTTAAATAAAATATTAATAGTAATAATAAGGTATCCATGGCATCTGAATTGATACATTTTTATGAGTTTTTCTATCTCTGTAGATGAAAAAAAACGTTTCATTGGAGAAGTGTACTTTGTGCAGTGAGGCGGCCATGTTTTTCAGAATGCATATACGCTCTAAGCCCCATCAAATCTGATCAGAGTCAGCAGTGCTGATTCAGCAGGAGTCAGAGCCGATTAGAGGAGAGTGAGGCTACTGTGGATTAATGACAGGGTACCTGAATCAATCTGGCTCTCACACGTTGTTTTCAAGTGGTAGATGGAGCAATGCAAACATGCAATAACTTATCAGAACTAGTATAAGGCTTTCTTGTTTGTTTAGGAATGCATGGTGCATGTTTTGAAGGACAAAATTCCTTCTTTGTCTATATAGTTAAATCCTGATGTGAATCAAAGATCCAGATGAAACCGAGATCTGGAGGATATAAGGCTGAATTTGGCCAGGGGGCTCAACTTGAGTCCTTGCTGCTTTGGGTCTTATATTTGCACTAAATAATATGTTTTTTTCTCTGTTCCTAACCGTAAAGTAACAAACGAAAAAAGAAATTGTTGAGTGTTTAGCATTAATTGCCTTTTTAGAAACGTCAATGTATTTCTATTATATGGAGTGGCAGTCCACTCATACATGTGCGTGCTTCTATTATGAGGGACAAGACATGTTTCATTAAGAAGCAATAACATATATATATATATATATATATATATATATATATATATATATATATATATATATATATATTCTCACTCATACATACAGACAGTATATTCTCAGTATATTCTCACTTTCACTTACATAAATTCTCACTTTCATATACATATATACATACTCTATGTGAAAGAAGTATATATGTTTGTAAGATGGAAGTATTTATGAATGAATGTGAAAGGGTTGTTTGCACAAAAATCTTATGCATATTGAATTTGGCAAGGCAAAACATATTTTTTTTGTATTTAGTTTTTCATTATGAGACCAAAGATGATATTGTAAATATTGGTAATGATGGGATCATATCCTTCAGCTATTTTATTCTCAAAAATATTTGTGTTTGGAGACATAAAAATATATTGCATAGTTTTAAATCCATCTTTACAAACTGTCCACATATCATCATTAATACTCAACTGTAGCCTTTTTAATTCTTTGGAATGGTAGGTGTCATTCATAATGCGAAGATGAATTTCTTTAGTATGGGAAAAACAGAATGTTAGATTGATTTTATTTTGTTTAATTTCTTTGGATTGGCAGCAGAATAGGTCATATATACAAAATTCTGGTCAACTCTGGACAAACATTCCACTTTTGTCAAATAAATTAACCAAAGATTGAAAAATCTCACTGTAACCAGGAATGACGTTTAGATTCACATTTTTGAGCTTTGATTGAAAATTGAGATTAATTAAACTAAGTAACTTAATTGATTTTATTATTTAAAAAGATTGATTCCAAAACCTTTTGTTTCCATGCTTTCCTTAAGCCTGTCAGAGTAAACTATAACTGTGTAAATAATAATATATTACCTCTGGCACACACAAGAACAATGTATTTATGAAATATTAGTCATTTTTGGGAACTTTTTTTCCTACCTGAAGTTAGACCACTCAATTTCTGAAGCCCTTTCTTTCGCTTCTTGTGGGTGCCACTCATTTCATGACATCAACGTAGAGCCGGCCTCGGCAGTCCGTCTGCGTTTCTTCCACGCAAGCAAACATCCGCATTTTTGCAGAAATAGATGTGTATATGGTGTATCTGCCTTTAGTAGCCTGGATGTTAAAAATGTGGCAGCCAGCCCAGCATTTATTAGAGATTGGCGTTTATTCCATCACAGACAGAATGGTGATGGTTAATTGGTTCATTTTGTGGTGAGATTTGGTCACAAAAGGTAGACAACAGCAGATGAACATTTCAGGGTTTTTTGAAATGATGAGAACATTGTGTTATGTTCTGATTAGCACTGGCTGTGAAAGTTTTTTTTCTTTTGGAAGCATCATTAATCTCCGTATTAAAAATCCTCTTTGCTTTCATGTGGATCATTTTCCTGGAGACACATGCATCTTTCTGTCTCAATAATCCATATTCAAACCAGTTTTTGTAATTTTTCGCTCGCTTTCTTTGCACCTCCACCAGGCAATAGCTTGCTTTTTTCTGCAGTTGTCTTTCCAATATCACACATCTGCTTGTACCATTCATGCAGATCTCTTATCGGAATGTTCTTTGGTGTATGTCATCGCATGAAGTTTAAACACTAAATAAAATGAACGTTTCTTGGCCATTGCTACACAACACAAACACCACAGACAGCCGAGGTCTGCACGACTGTATACGGCCTGGAGTGCGTAGGTGCCTTAAAGGAGCCCGCCCACTATAGAGATCAACATCCAACAGTAAAAAACCACCTGTTAGACCCGGCGGTACTGTGCATTTAGCTCCATTGAGAAATTGGGAGTGTGTGTTAGCCTGGGGGTGGTGCTGGCAATACAGACTATACATACTTGAGAGGGGTTGTCCCAACTTTGTGATGTCAGTTTTTGGAAAGTCGCTTGTTTTTGAGTGTTGGGAGGAGCTGATGCTCAGAGAACACGTTTTTATTTTAAATACTTACTTAATTTAACCTTATACTGTATCTGGAGAATTACAGATTTTTTAAACATTTGATCTTTATCTTAGAAATTTCTGTTTTCATACTAAGAGTGAGAATGTATGTAAGTGAGAGTGAGATTATAGATCTGTGAGTGGTCGATAATGAAATATGTCTTGTACGGCATCTCATACTCTATTTTATTCAGTTTATTGTTTTGTTAGGCTATTTTTTTATAGACAATATAAAGACACTCCTCCTTATCAGATTCAATCTTTGCTTAAAATGTTACATGCAAAACACACAGAAAAATATAAAAAAACAAAAATTTCCAACCATTTTTAAATGTTTTTTTTTTTGTTATTTTTTGTGTAAATACTTACAATTGTGTCACACCAGAACTCTGCCACCTCACTGATCCTCATGGAGGACAACAGTGTCTCCCAGATGTCTAATTTAAACATATTGCCTATAACGATCTCCATGGGCGTCCCCACCACTTTGCTGTCATCTATTACTGTCCGTTCATCATCGCACAGCTGAGTGCGGAAGTGGAACGTCACCTGGAACCACAGACAAAGTCAGCTACCCTGAAAAAAGAATAATTTTTGTAAAGGCTGTGTTGATGAAGTGAAGAAAATTAGTTCATCTGCATGATCCTTCACAGGCAGTGAGCTGTTTACTCTTCAGCACTAAAATACCAACCAATAGCATGAGATAACTGGTGCCTAAAGAAACTGTGAACAATAGTGGCAACTGATTTTGTGTTGTAAATATGCTCATTATCAGTATAATATCATCTAAAAAATGAGGGACGGAACACATTTGCTTGTTATGAATCAATGAGACTTCATGTTGGTTCATGGAGTGTCAGGTATAGCTGTTTTTTCATGAGCAATACCAATAAGGAGAGATTTTATCAGGCCCACTTGTTATGACATATAGTCACGATGCAATGACAAAAAGTAGTACTACAAGAAGTAGAACATCTGCAATAATTTCTATTTAAAAAAATTACTTTTATGAATAAATTTAAACTTTTTCTATATTTGGCAGGGTTAAAAAAAAGGAAAAAGCAAAGCTTGTACATAGAAAGTCCCACTCCAACTAATTTCTATTGTTGTTTTTTATGCTGGTTTTAGCCAAAATGAAAAACCTCCACTGATATCCCATCATCCTTTTGTTTACACTCTCTTCTGCTAGCTTATAGCCAGCTTACAGCTTACATGAGCAGTGCAACAAAGCAATATTGAAGCAATCCAGCCGTACAGATTTGAGCCAGAATACAGCTCAGATGAAGAAAATGAAGACGTTAATGAATCTATTTGTCTGCAAGTGGATGCATCAGAATGGAGTGGAGCAGGGAGACTTTGGCCCCGCCCATTTCAGTTTCTACCTCATAAATGAGAGCTTTTTCAAACGGCAGCTTTTTATCTACTTCTGATTAATCATGATTTGAATAAAAAATATTCTCAGAAATGCAGTTTTAAGCTCAAATTCTTTTTATATATGTCCTCCTCATGAGAAAAATGCTAAAAGAACATGTTCAAAACACCAAAGGCACAATTTGCATTGGAGTGGGTCCATAAAGTCTTTCCTGAAATCAGGAAATATTGTTGTTTTGGTGAAAGTCTTGCATCACTTTCTACTGGCTGTGAGGAGAAGCTGCAGCACATGACTGCTTCCTTCTAAAAGAAGCCCCAAATCATTTAAAAAGTCGTTGAGTTCTGAAGTTTAAAAAGTAAACATTATTAACTCAAAGAAAATCTCTGAAAAACTGTCATCCTCTAAACCCAAGACTGCCACTCCCAAATTTTTACACCAAAATAGCTGATCCCATCCTGCATTTAAGAAGCTATAAGACAACAACCCAATTTAAGATTAATTTAGCAGTGAATGGCTTTGTTTCCCAAATATTATGGCAGTTCTGTTTTCTATTTTTTAGCAGAAGAACATTAACATCTTTCCTTCTTGTCTTTTATTTTGTTCTACTTCATTACCCAGAAGCACAGTTGCATTCAATATTAATTTGTATCACATTAAGATAATTTGCTAGAAACCTGAATTTATATTAACTTAAATATTGAGGCAAACATCTTAGATTAGAAGGAGTTTAGCTTTAAAAACAAGCGCACCTTTGTTCCTGTGATGAATTTGGGGATGTTCCCTGATCCCCCATGAAGAATGGTTTTCTTGATTCCTTCAAATCCAGCCAAAAAGGTTTCCTGCAGGTCTGACATCTTGGAATTACGTTATAATAGTGAGAATAAATGTGGTACCAGTAATATGTAAGGTAAAGCATGTGTGTGGGTGACTTAAAGGTGGTGTTTGTAATGGATTAGTTTGGACTGAGATAATGGGATTAGAAACTTCTCCTCCTCTCCTTATGTTTCATGATATTACTCATTGCAATTGCCTTTGTAGGTCTAAGGAGGCAGCACTTATACTGTGAAGTTTCTCTGAACAAACAAGAAACTTCCAGAAGGAGGGAGTACGATGGAGTATCAGGCCCAATTTACATTCCAAAAAATAAATTACGACTTGAAAGTCCTAAATTTACAAGACAAAAAACAGTTAAATTATTAAAATTAAGTCATTCTTATACAACTTTAAAAGTCATATGTTTGCTATTTTAAATCTTATAAATTTACAACTTTAAAACATGTACATTTACGAGGAAAAATGTCATAAATTTGTGAGCAAAGACACCAAAATTGTCTGTTTTTTGGAGCCGTGTTCAAAGATGAAAGACGTAGGCTATAGCATTTTGTGAAGCTTTGTTCATGGATTGGTTTTAAAAACAAAGATATTCTAAACCTTTGGTGACTCAGAATCACATTAACATTAGCATAAGAACACTGAAACATTCGAGAAACTGGGGCTTTTCAGATGGAAGCATTACACAGAGTTGGAGAGCTTTTTTTGGTGGCAGAAGAAATTGGAAGTGCAGAAATATTGTTAATCTAGGAAAGTTCCTTTTTTTTTTTTTTTTTTTTGGTGGCTCTAAAGTTGGCCAAAACCTGATTTGTCCCCCACCCCTACGACTTTTCCCTAGCCCTACATTTAGCTCTCTAAACAGAGAGACAAGGAAAAATAGTGTCTTTGAATTCGGACGGCACTAACCCTCGATGACGTCATCAATATGTGCATCTACAATTTACATTAGCGTGTAGCCGCCAGCGCTCAGAAAATACATAACAACATTGATTTTATAACTTTAAAATGTGCTAAAACAAAAGCTCATTACTTACATTTAAATGTAAATTTCTGTGCTTCAGAGCACATCTACGTGAAGAAATGCGTTTGTACTCAGAGGCACAGCCTGACATGGTTCATCCTACTGTGGAGGGTTACAGAGCGCAAAGTCTCTTCGCCTTATCCTTATAAAACAATTTCAGACACTCCTACCCCTTCAAACGCCCCTGCAGTTGGAGGAGTAGGGGAAGAATTCCGAATCAAACATAAATTGACGAGAATAAACTTGTTAATTTACGACTGAATCTTGTAATGTAACTTTTTTGTTTTTTTATTTAGTGGCCCGAATGATCCGTTGTAAGGGAGAAACTGGTTTTACCGTGTAACAAATAAAGGAACGGCTTCAGTGGAAGGCTTTTAAAGACATGATTATTATGCAATACTTGATTATTATTATTATTAAAGTTTTCAAGGTCAAAGTCCTGGAATTGGGGTCCGTTGGAATTCCACAAGAGCATGGGTGTGTCCCAGAGAGAAAAAAAAAACAAAGCAATCTGCACGAGTAGGACGTGGTTTCCGTTCCACAGGAAATTTCCAGGATTTAAGTTGATGGGGTGATCTGAACAATGCAGACTACTAAGAGATGGTGGCGCGCACCATTATTGTTTGGACTCCTTGACCTTGTCTGTTAAACATCTGTCTCCCATCTGGGCTGTGTGGGTTTGTGAGCACCAGTGTGCTTTCCAAGGCTCGCCTATAGGCTGCTGACTAAGTCTGCAAGCAGTTTTAGGGGGCAATTATGCTAAAAAAGAATTACCAACATTAATGCCTTACTTTAATACTAATTGTACAAAAAGAAAACCTAATAACTGCACCTTGGCAAAGCTCACAATTGTATAACAGATTTGCGTTTCCTTTTTTGGCAGTGTTTAGAATCTCATCTTAGCTTATCAGAAAAAAGACGCTTTTTTACTTGCTACTTTAAAAAATGCTGGAATGCATCATTAGACCCACTTTTATTTCTGTATGACGTGGTGGATTGTGCTCTTCAGTGTGCTGTTGGACCTTGGTAGCATTTACACCCTCTTGTGGAAGAAACGTGAACAAAAAAAACTGTTTGATTCTACAGATTTAGATGGGGATAAGCATCTTTTCTATCTTTTCATTGTAGTTATACATTTTTGTAAGCTTTGTAAATTCTGCATTAGTCAATATCAATCAATTTATTAATCAGTCTTTTTAAGCCATTCAACATCCTCCTGCTTTATACATTTTTAAGTTACTTTATTCTGGGGTTTATAAACTGCAAAACACTGAAAATGCGATGCAGTGAACAATTACCAAATGCTACTCTAAGACAACAGATTTGTGTTGCCATAGCTACATCTTTTTTGAGGTTATCATTTACTGCAAAGCAAAAAAAAAAAAAAAAAGATTATGTCTGTAATTATATATCTGATAGAAAAGAAATATGGGAGATTTCACAGGTGACTTTCAGCTATGTGTGTGGAGTGAGGGGAGGGGAGGCTGTAATCTATCTGACCTGTTGGAGAGGTTGCACTTTGAGAGTGGTGCGCGGTGTCACTGCTCTGTATCTGAATGACTCACATTGCTTGCGTCACACCGCCCACACATTTCGGTTTTGCTCTGCCTATGCATGCTTGTGTGTAAATATGCATCTTGTCTGACTCCTGCATTTATAGTGTGAATGTGCTTTTTTCACGCACACTCACATTTGTAAGAACAGGTTCTGCCACAACCAGTGCTGTGAGCAGAAGCAAACTGGTGGCGCTAACATGTAAATCTATCGGAAATGTTCCACTTTAAGCAAGTAATAGTCTATTTCTGGGACGTAGAGTCATGTGTTTCCTGGAAAGGAAACGTTCCCTATGTAAAAGTCATTCATTCATATATACACAACACACACAGGGACTGCTTCTGTGACGCACAACTAGCACACACAAAATAATGTTTATGGATGTGTGAACCTTTTGTGCTTCTGTGTGGGAGCAAGCCACTGACAAAATTAGCAAGGAAGCTGGATTGACATGGAAGGCAGCTTTAACCAGTCAGACTGACATGCAGGGCTGTGCCAGCACATGCAAAAAGAACAGCCGGGATGATTGGGTTGAGCAAATCAAAAATTCGAAATATTCAATTCTAAATATTATGCAATAAACAAATACAAGCCACTGGTTCTCGAAACGTACAACACAGAAACCATATGTGTTGATATTTTAAACTGTTGAGCAAAATATGTAAACTGCTGATAAAGATGGAAACATATGTTTTCTAAATCTCAAATGAGCAGGAAACTGCTGAGGGCCTGACGGATCTGAGCCATTGACTGTATCTGAGAACTGGACTGAGTGACTCAAACCCCCCCTCGTGTTCCAAAGAGGAAGTACCGCTGGTCCCAAAAGCCAAAATCCCACAGACTTCTATTGAGAAATAAGCAAGTATTACTTAGTCGTTGTGTTTGTCAGAATAAAAATTCTTGCTCTGCTGCCTTTGTTTTTGCTTATCCTTTCTTTATACAGATTCTGCTGAACATGGCGACAGCGGTATCGTCGTCGGTATCGAAAAATGACAGCTGAATTAACCTCATTTGGTTGGAACTAGAAATAAGTCATTTTCGCTGAGTCCAGGTCTCTTATACAGTCAATGATCTAAGCTCAGATCAAATCAGAAGAGCCGTGTTAGGATGCAAATCTGGTGCTTTCATGCAGATCTCAGAATGTGCTTCAAACAGAACCCAAGAATCTTTTGTGATGGGTCACAGCCGGTCACACAATATAAATTGCAGGTTGCTTTATGTAAACGAAGAATTAGCATGGAGCAAAAGCACCTCTAGTGCTAATAATCTTTGGGACTTTTTTTAGTCAAATATCTTAATGGGTTTTTTGTTGACAAAAAACAATTCAGGCAAAGATCTCTGTTTGTGTATGAAAGCGTTACACCTAATAGGGAGAAGTAAGAGCATGATGGAAAATTACACAGTGAATTGTATTCCTCTTTTTTTTTTTTTACCTCCTCTGACATTCTTCCTTACATCTATACAAACACAAAAACACAACGGATGCAGGATAGTGCACAGCTCACAACCTCACCTGAATGTCAAGAAGTGCAACAAAGAATAAAAAAGAAGATTAAAGCTCCTAACAATTTATGAAGTAAACCTGAAAAACCTTTACATTTTTGTTGTCCAGATTATTAAACGGCAGAACAGCATGTCTGAAAAAAACTTTACCAGAAGGCTCCAAAACAGTTCAATACACTAAATTGTATAGAAAGAGACAAGTGCAACACACTGTTGTTTATAGAAGAAGTTCACAAAGTTCAAGACTTTTAGGAGGAAGGAAGTCACGCTGCCACACAACAATTCACAGACTAATGTAGAATGTATATGAAAGGACATAAGTGACTTAGGTGTTTTAAGGGTTCTGTAAAATACATTTAATCTATAATGGCAAGTGTGGTTGATCAAATTTAGGTTAAAAAACAAGAGCGACAGTAGCACACCTAACGCCTAGTCCACAGCTATTTTTGAGATGTGAGTTTACCTGAGGCAAAGCTCAGAAGCAATCTTGGCTCTAATTATTTTGTCAGGGTGGATCTTAAGGGACAAATCTGCTTTGGAAAGATGATCAGTGGAGATGATCTGCAAAAGCATTGATGCAGCTTACTTTATTCCATTCCTTCGCTACATTTCATGTTCATGTAATTGTTTGGGGATGTACCACTACAACTGTTACGCCCCTTTCTGTCTAGGGGGAGCAGGGCATAACATAAAGGTAAAATAATAAATATTAAAACAAAAGAAAACACCAAAAAAAAACATCTCCATAAAATAACGAATTTATTTACATTAATAACTACAAAAAGTGAAGCAAAAAGGCTTCAGGGTGAACCAAGGCCAAAACAACTAACAAAACCCCAACCTATCTGAACACAAAAACATCTTACCTGCTTATGAAAGAAAAGGGAAAACAATGACAAAACACTAACCTCCCTAGTCTAACATAAACAGGAGAAAATGTGCACTAAAGAAAATGGCAGTTCACCCCTACAGCTTCACTTTACCAGATAACTAACGAAACCAAAGACAGAGTGGACCTGATCACAAAACAATAAAGTGCAACACAAACATCATTAGTGGAGAAACGCACCAAGCTGCAGTGACAACTGGCTACAGCCAGACTCCCTTCTCACCAGCCAAAGGTCCACACAGTGCTTTTATGGCTGCCTCCATCAGCTTGGGTCCAATGGAGGCCACACCTTCCAGCACCACACCTGAAACAAATTAAAGAAGAGACACACAAACCCACAAACTCACAAAGATCCACAAAAAACAAAGAGGTCCCACTCTGACAGAAACAAAAAGTACACAAGATAAAGAAAACAAATCCAAATACGGCTGGGGCCGTAACAACAACTAAACCTATGTAATACTTACAGAACTGAACATAAATGACAGCTGCCTTGCATGATTCAGCTAGTATTTGTTTTACTGATACAGTTAAGCATTGCCCTGTCTGAAACAGAATATGTCAACTGTTACAAATGCAGATACTATATTGACGCAAAATTAACATTTCTTTGGCAAATTTCTGGCCAGCTAAAGCACTTGTTTGTGACAGGTTCAGCATCACGTTGAATTTTCTTCACAGATATTTTCTCCATGAAGTACTGCAAAGAAAAGAAAACCTTATATGTCTAAAGAAAAGCATACTGGTGGCTGGTGTAAATGTCCCAGTCCCACTCCAACTATATTTTGATCTGTTTTGAGAGCTTTTTTTTCCACATTTATTTGAATAAAGAAATACTCAGAAAAGCAGTTTTATGCTTAAATTACTTTATATATGTCATCCATCATGAGAAAACACTAGAACATGTTAAAACACCAAAAACATGTTATGATAGGTTCAGTAAATCATTAGATTAGAGAGAAAGTTCATCTCTTACTGCTTTTTTTTTTGTCCAGAAGATGAAGCAAAAAGTTTGTTTTAAAGCGCCGTGATATAGAACATTTGGGCTTTGTGACCGGAACGTCTTTCTGTGCATATGAATACACAGCAGCCAATCTGATTTGAAATTGAACCTGAACCATTTAAAGTGCAGAAACACAATGTTTATTTCTTACGGCTGTATATCAGCATCTTTGTTTTCTTGAAGTAATATTGCAAACAAAAGTCTTTAGAGTTCTGCTTTTCTTGTGTTTTCTGCACACAAATTACATTTCTGGGATATCTGAGTTAACAATTTACAAATTTAAAAAAAATCTGACAATAAAAATGAAGAAAAAATGTTCTCTCTGGCCTTTTTTTGTTCAAAAGTCACATGTGATTAATCGTGATTAATCACAATCCAAAAGTGGGATTAATCTGATTATTTTTTTAATTGATTGAATGCACTAAGGTTGGAAGGTTTTGTCTCAACATAAAGTTTTCTTTTGCATATCTGCCATTTAAAGCTTGGTATTGCTGCTTGGTAGTTTTCACTGTTAGTTGCTGGACTGCAGTTCTCTCCACCCCCAGAGTTTAAGGATGGGAAGAGTCAGCTCCCCCTGAACGGGCCCCGCCACCCTGCTCACCGCCTGGCCTCGACCTTTAGCTACATACCAGAACACATAGCAGCAAGGACAAAGGGCAAAATGCGATCAGTACATGCAGATACCCATGCAAGACCTATGATTCTTGTAATCACACAGTCACAAATTTGTGGCTGAGGAAAAAAAAAGTTTTTTTAGGTCAGCATAAAAACTGGGTTTGATAAGAAAAGGCAATTAGGTACTCCAGCGCTAGTAAATGAATAGTAAAAAAAAAAAAAAAAAAAATCTAGATTAAAAATTACATCTAAAAAATACAATTGTTGTTAAAGGTGAGTATATCCTCATTCTATTTGAGATACTTTTAAGTAACTTTTGTTAATCACAGTATAAAATAGTCATACTGTGAACAAAAATTAAAAGCTTTAGTTTCTTCTTTCGTGGATGTTTTAAAACTTTAACAATAACACACATAACACATTTTATGATAGCCTCCTTTGGTTGATGATAGTAGAGATTTAGACAATTGTGCTTTTTGCAGTTTACTTTCATGCATATCAAGCTCTACACAAAACGTGAGAACAGTTGCAGTTCTCTATGAAATTCATCCATTTATCACTTTATCCATTTTTTGAACCTGCTTGATCACTTTTGCAGTTACAGGGTTGCTGGAGCTTGTCCCAGCTACTTGTGGGTACAGTAAGGATACATCCAGGAGAGGTCATCAGTCTGTCACAGGGCCATACTCACATTCACACATAGTGACAATTCTGAATCCTGCATTTAACCCGGGGGTCTGCTACCTGGGGGTCTGCTACCTGGGGGTCTGCTACCTGGGGGTCTGCTACCTGGGGGTCTGCTACCTGCGGCTCCGGGCCCGGGTGTGGATCTTTCATGAAGGAAATGCGCAAACAATTTAAATAAATGACGGCTTTGTAGTTTTTTTTTAGTTTATTTTGGTTTATTGTTAGCATAATCCTGAAGCACATATTCTTATCTTCTACTGCACAACATAGTTACTGTTTAAAAGTTAGGTGAAGTGTATGATTGCGCTTACATTTGTAAATTTTTTAAAAATTTTATTCTTCACCAACATGGTTATATTATACATTATATTTGATAGTATAAGGAGAAATTTGTCAAAATGATAGAAAATGCTGTGCTTGATTCCACTTTTTTGAATTTCAATTTCAAGTAACTCTGCTGAAGCAGAAGGATTTTATTTGACACGTTTTTTTTTTAAAAAGAACTTTTATATGCTGTTGTTACTACATTACACACATGAATGGCTGAATGGCCAGAAAACCATAAATGAAGTGTTTTTTTTTCTAAAATGTGAAGTGGGAATTTATAGCTCTCAGCTAGTAAGAAATTGAATAGAATTTTGGGACCACTGATTTAATCTGAGAAGGATGTTTTTGAACTGTCAGGAGGAAGATGGAGTTCCTGGAGAAAACCCACAGATGCATCATGCAAACGCCACACAGAAAAGTTCCACCTGGGAGGCCAATCCGGTGGGACAGAGCTGCATGAAAGACCTACATGAAATTCTATAATTACCGAAACAAACTTTACTAAAACAAGATTTTTAATTAATTATTAAAGAAAAAAAAGACTGAATCAATTCTGAGCTCACAACAGCAACAAATGAGAAAAACAATGAATTCCAAGAACATTTTATAGTCAGTATAGCTGGAGATGGGTAATTTATCATGCGGCTGTACTACAGCTACTAATGTTATGGTTGGAGAAAAAAAAAGTTAAACAAAAGTGTCCCAATGGTTAAATATCCAAAAGAAAAGGTAAAAGAAAAAACTTCAGGCTTTTAGAGTGGAGCTCTGTGACACTTTCTGCATGAGGTGTCTTCACATGCTGGAGGTAAATTTAGGTGAAAGCCCAACCCGAATGTTGTGTAGTGTATTATTGATGTCCTGGTCTGATGATTTTTCTATGTTTATAAGAGGTGGAGGGTGTGCTCCAGAAACTTGACTTCCTATTTATTTAATGCTTTCCTGAAGCTGCAGTGGCTTTGGTGCAGTCATAAAGTCTGTGGAATGCAGGTATTGGTGTCTTGACACAGTAGCTAATGATGATCCTGGCTTTGAACTTCAGGTTAAAACTTTACAGACTTTTTAAAAAGTCAAGATCAAGTCAAAATAACAACTTCAGGATATACTTGTAGTCTAAGCAGATAATTCATAGGTTAAGACTTCTTCCAAGGTCAGCCTAAATCACAGATGGGTTAGTAATGATTGACAGTTTTGAAAGACAAATCCTCTTGTGTCTCAGAGCTCATTGAAACAATTGACTCAACACATCTAATAAGAACTAATCCTACTTTTTCTGTTTAAGGAGAAGCTGGTACTAGCACAAACAAATCCACTAAGACAAAGAAATCCCTCCAACAGTCACCTGCAGGAGAAGCTTAAAAATGAGACAAAAGGCCAATCTGCTGTCAATGTGTTTCTGATTGAAGAAAATATTATCCAACAAATAAATATCACCAGAAAATGCTGCATAGTGACAACTTTCAATTGTGTAATGTAGTCAGATATTGAATCACTGCCCTACAAAATATTACTTCCTCATCCAAAAGCGATTCTCCTCTTTTAATTTGAAAAACATAAATGTCAGACAATACAACTTGTTTTTAAATGAGCAAGTATGACCTGCTTAAATTAGATTGGAAAAGCTGACAATCTAAAATGATTGCTTTTCTGCAAAAATAAAATATTGATGTATGACAAATGTTGCAGTCAAAGTGATAGATTCCAGCTAAATACTACTCTGAAAAATTTCAAACAGAAATTTGCTCACCAAAGCTCTTGATGAATGCAGGTGAGTGAATTAAGGAAGGGATAATGCCCGACGAGGTGTGCATTATCAGAAATTGACGGATGAGACGGAGCCGTCCGACGCAAAGCTTGTGTGAAATCTGTTGATTTCTGACAATGCACACTTTCAAGGGCATTATCCCGCTCATACCAGTCTAACAAAGAGGGAAAAAGAGACAAAGTTCACCCCTTAATTCTCGTTTTTGCCCAGATGATGAAGCAAAAGTCTAAATAGTTCAATTCCTCCTCGTGTCTTATTTCCTCCTTTTTAGATTATTTTCTTTCTTTCTCTTATTCTGCATGCCAGTCTTCAAAATGATCAATTAACCAACAGGCTAAAGGAAACCATACAATTACTCATCTTTTTAACTGTCTTGCTGTCGTAATAAACTGTGGAACAAGATATAACAGCCTACGTTTTTTGTTATTTTAATTTGTAAAAAAATGGTTAACTGGAACCAGCCGGCGTTGAGACCAGCACAGTGTCATAGAACATTTAGGCTTTGTGACCAGAACGTGTTTTTTAGGTCTAGGTTTTCAGTTTTTAAGCCGAACCCTGTAACCAATCAGAATCGTGTATTCTCCAGGACCATGGGATAATTTGTTGTTCACCTCTCACAATATCCTCTCGGGTGTCGCCATAGTAAATCAGCTTTTACTGATATGCACTTTTGGTTTGGCAGAGTTTTAAGCTAGTGCTAGTTGTGCACTTTACCAACTGAGCCATTCAGTCTGTAGGGTGTTAAAATGAATATCACAATAAAGATTTGCTTGTGTATTCAGTAACAATAGGTGGTAAAATTCCACACAAATGAAGCTTTTCTGGCTTGTGTTTTTTGTTTTTTCTTGACTGTTTTCTTTGTCCAATAATTAATACCATAAAGTCCTCCTATTACAAAACCCTGTCTGTTCTGCTGTTATTACAGAAAGTCATCCTGGATTGCTATCAACTATGTGATGAGACATTCTGACCTTTTTGGCGGGGCCACTGAGGATGTGAGAGAGAGCACTGTGGGATACTGAATGTGACTGAAGTGCAGCCAACAGAGAGCGACAGGATCTACCTGAGTATTTCCTCCAATGAGCTGTTCTAATCTCCTGGTTGGACCAGGTCAAGGGATTAAATGGGCGCTAGTCAGTGTCCATCCTGTCTGACCTCGTCTACCTGCTTTTCAAGCAGACACTTACAAGCTTAAAAGTACCCAAAGCTGAGATTTAAACAAAACAAATGTCACATTTTAATGTCAAAAACAGACAATTACCTGATAAATTATTTCCCAGCAGGTTTTGAAATAAAGAACCTGTTCACTGACGCTGCAACTTACATCACAATTCCACCACTCTGAGGCGCTCTGCATGTCCTAAAAAGAAAACTAGACCGACTGTATTGCTCTGTGGAGCTAATCCAAGTTATGTGAATAATGCATCAGTACCAGCCTTACAGTACCGCAGTCTGCTGGTACAGTCTGCATGACTGAGCACAAACCCAGTGAACTTGGAGGGCTCGACTAACACACCCTGGGAGAGATTATCCCCTCAGAAGCCCCGTTTCAAACCAAATGTTATTTCCGGACAAAGGAAGATCACTGAAACAGGCAGACATTTAACAGGAGAGGGTAAGTTCAGTGCGTCCTCTGACCACTTTTAATGTGGACCATGTGTTCTGAGAGGCCTGATCCCATCCTGGTCCTCATGAACCACTACTGACAATTTCCTCCAGTATGTGTGAAGTGCACACTGAGAGGGACACACCTAGATACACAAACAAGCTCTCACAATGCTTTCTATCTTCGGAAAGTTGTCGCATGCAGTTAGAGTAAAATCTAAGCCAGTCCTCACATGTCCACCGCATGTGACCCACCTATCTGTGGTACTTCCTTTTTTCCATCTCACCTCAAACATCCAAGAAGCTGCCTCTGATAATTGGCATGCATCCAAAGGGGGACGTCAGAGACTCCTGGTTTGAGGTTTGTCTATTTTCCTCAAGTGTGATTTGAGAAACATTCAGTAAGAGGAAGTGGAAAAAAAAAAAAAAACTAATGATAGGGCTGCCCTGCGACAGACTGGCGACCTGTCCAGGATGCACTCGCCATCACACAACAGCAACCAGGGCAGACTCCAGCAATTCCGTGCTCGCAAAAGGAATGTAACGGGTTAAGAATTTGGATGGATGGATAAGGGCGTGCATCTGTACTTAAGTGGCGATTCAATTTGTCTCATGAATCAAAATCCAAAATTCACAGATTAAATCATAATTCTTAGTTTGAATGGCTGCTACATGTATGTATTTTCACTTCATCTATGGAAATTGAACAAACATTTAGAATACCAGATAAGCAGAATCAACAAAACATTAAAGTACAAAGATTTTGAAAGAAACAAAATCATATATGTCACTTTTAATGTAAAACTCAAACATTTTCCTGTCAACTTCCTGGGTTACCTCAGCAGTAATCAAAGCATAAACGTCACTGTTGTTTTTTATCATCTTACAACAAATCCTGAAAATGTTATCCACAGTTTTTCCATCCTGAAAGTTTTACTGACAACAGTTATGGTGGAATATAGTAAATTAAAGACCTACTCCAAAGAAAATTTTGTTTTTTTTGAATTTGTAATATGTTCTTGTAGCATTTTTAAATAAATATATGTACAGTATATGTTTGTATGTAAGATATATGTTTAATTCTACATTTCTGATCATTTCTTTATGTAAATCATGGAGATCAGGAGCTAATAAACACCTGCTGTTTAAAAAAACTTCAATGGACGGCCCAAAGTCTCCCTGGACACTAACTAGCATTGTTTTTGTTGCACCGCTAATGTTAGCTTGGGCTTGTGAGGGACTGTCAGCAAGTGCGAGAGACTACAAAAAGGGATGATGGGATATCAGTGAGCTCACCTCCCTGCCAACAGTCCCGCCCACAACTCCGAGGGGAGTTTCTAATGAACTTCTGCTGCTCTGCAGAGACTATGTCATAGAAAATGAATACCGTTTTTTTTTTTTTATTTTGGTTAAAAACAGCATAATCATAATGAAAAGACCACAATAAATTATTTTACAATCTATAAATAGCAGAAACAGGTTTTTAAGTAAACCTTTCATGCTTGCAGACAGTCATATGACATCACATAATTTATTATGAGATTTTTGTGATATTCTTCATTTCACATTTATTACATCTTTGTTAAAGTAAATACATTATGTTTAAAACAAAAAAGTTATAATTACATTGTCTGTAAGCTTATTTTATACTGCACTCTACTATATTTATGAATTGTGACACTTGAGTTCTACAATGAAGGCAGAGAGAGTAGAATACATTGGGAGACACACATTTTTGTTTTGCCAACATTAACAAGTGTTATGTGGGAAATGTGATGTCACACAATTATGTTCAAAATCAACGGTGTGAGGAAATAAACATGGACATGTTGATCCATAACCATGGCCTTCTCTGAAATGGTCATAAGGAGCGCTGGCCCAAGTAAATATTTGATATAACAGTTATGAATGTTGTTTGACGTAATGGTTACACATAATTATTAAACAAAATATAATTTATTACACGTTCTGTACTGTTTGTTTGCATTGATTCGGACACGTGCACATTCATGTATTTCTTGTCAGACAAGGTACATCCATGGCATGCACGTGTGTGTCTGAAGGTGATCTCTTTCCAGACAGGAGTCAGTGTTTGCTGTTCCTTTTTAACGCCCAATGAGCAAAGTAGCTTAGAAATCAAAGAAAGCTCCATGTTGAGTCTTCCTCTCTCTCTCTTTCTGTCTTACAGGGATTAAGCTAGGCTACAATGAACTCTGACTGCCCTGCACCCAGACAAACCGACTTAAGGTGTGTTCCATCCAGTTATTTATAACCTGGTCGGATACGCTTAGACTCTCTGCACCCCCCACACCCCACGTGCACACACCCACACACCCACACACACGCACAGACAGGCACACACACACATAAATGGGCCTCTGTGTCCTGTCATAGATGTCTCAGTAGTTGTCTGAAATAAGATTTTAAAATGTTACTGAAAAAATGTTTAGCACAACAAGCTTGAGTCTTAGTTCTAAGTTTATCGGGGCACTGCACTTTGAACAGACTTTCCAGAGAATTATGTAACAGACCATTTTTGATGTCTCTCACACACACACATGCGCACAACCAAGCACACAGTGAATTGCAAGTGGAGTGTGGCTGGCTCTTTACAGACACACAATACAGGTCTTCTTTTGCCTTTTGGTGAACCTTCTCTCTTCTTTATTCTTCTTTCTCCTCACATCCCGTCCATCTATCAGAAACTGAGATCTATTTTAGGGGCTCAGTGCTGTCCAAGTATCGGTAGCAGTGTGTAGAACAAATCACAAGAGGAGGCTCCTCAGAGGCACAATGCATTCTGGTTTAGGCAGTGAGTTGAGTGGGCGACTTTGTCGAATCGCTCCATACTTGACTTTACACCAGATTCTGTTCCAACTCTAAACTCTATGGTGAAGAATTTAATCCATTTTTATCTTTACGTGGGGTTTGGAAAGTGGTCACCAAAGATGGGGATACATATCTAAATATGTACAGGAGAAAAAAAAAAGATACATTAAAGGCAGTTATTAATGGTCTCAGTAATATCAACAAAAAGAATATCTATACTCCCAAAAACATCTTGTGCATTTCTCAATTTGCAATATTTTATTGACATTAGTTAAATCCACTCACCAGCAGTGTTGGGTAAGTTACTTCTAAAAAGTAATTGATTACTTTACTTAGTTACTGGATCAAAATTGTTATTAAATTACTTTACTCATTCTCCAATTTAAAAAGTAATTTACTACTCATTACTTTACTTTTCCTTTTATAATCACATACACATTCTTGAGGGAATAAAGCTAGCATAAACAAGATACCTTTTAAAATACACAAAAAAACAAAAAAACAAAAAAAAAACAACCCAAACATAAACATGTTAAATAAGACCATCAGGTACCACCTCATTAATTTCACCACATGAACATGAGAAAATGTACATTGTGTGGTAGCCTGCATAGTAAATAGACAGGTTGTACACATGGTTTCACGGCACCAAAATGAGAGTAATGAGGAAATGAGAGTATATGTATTCTAGTAATTGTAATTTAAGTACCAAAATTTGTACTGTAAATTCTTACATTATTCTGTTACTGGCACAAGTACTTAAATTACAGAAATTTGTTACTTTGTAATTCATTACTCCACTGCCATCAGAAGATGGGTACACTGTGGTCATTGAGGGATGGACATGGTCAGCAGCATTACGCAGGTACGTAGGCCGTAGCGTTGTAAACATGCTAAATTGGTATTAAGGGGCTCAAAGTGTGCTAAGAAAAGATCCCCCACACCATTACACCACCACCACCAGCCTGAATCATTGATACAAGGCAGGATGGATCCATGCTTTCATGTTGTTGATACCAAGTTCTGACCCTAACATCCAAAAGCTGCAACAGAAATCCAGTCTCATCAGACCAGGAAACACTTTTTGGTTCTTCTTTTGTCCAATTTTGGTGACTGTGTGAATTGTAGCCTCAGTTTTCTGCTCTCAGCTGACAGGGGTGGCACCTACTGTGGTCTTCTGCTGCTGTACTCCATCAACCTCAAGGTTCGGCATGTTGTGTGTAACCAGTGGTTGTAACCAGCGCTTATTTGAGTCCCTGGTGCCTTTCTATCAGCTGAAACCAGTCTGGTCATTCACCTCTGACCTCTGGCATCAACAAAGTATTTCCATCCACAGAGATGCCGCTCACTGGATATTTTCTCTTTTTTGGACCATTCTCTGTAAACTCTAGAGATGGTTGTTGGTGAAAATCCCAGTAGATCAGCAGTGTCTAAAATCCTTACACCAGCCCCTCTGATACCAACTACTATGCCACATTCGAAGTCACTTCCATCATCTTTCTTCTCCATTCTGATGCTCCGTTTGAACTGCAGCAGATCCTCTTGAACATGTCTGCATGCCTAAATGCATTGAGTCGCTGCCGTGTGATTGGCTGATTAAAAGTTTGGACAGGTGTGCTTTATAAAGTGGCTGGCGATTGTGTGTGTGTGTAAATATAAAACTAAAATAAAGACTAGAACCGTGAAGAAAGACAGCATGTGAAACACTTGATCTCTCACCACATCATCTGCCACCAGTTTTGCACTTTACAACTTTCATCAGATCTGCCAACAGCTCTCTGTATTTTCACAAGAGACGCTGAAAGTGAGCAGTTTTATGAAGAATTTGTAGAAATGACAGACTTCGGGCTGAAATTGTTTGCATGAAACACATTCTTTTCACAACCTTGAGGTGAACTCGGACTAAATTCCGATATCCTCTGAAATCTTTCAGTTGCGCTTTTCACATTTCGTTTTTTGTTTGTATGTTTTCAAAACCACAAAAGCAGAGCATTTCTCAGCAAACAGTCATCTTTTTTTTGTCTTTTGTATGTCATCTTAACTAAAATACCAGCTTGTTCTGAACTTAAATGCTTTTCCACGAACCATAACACATAATGACATGCAACAAATTATTGTTCAGAAAAAAACAATGAACTGAGATTGATCAAAATGACAAACAACACTGTGATATGTTTCTAGTTCCTACAAAAACAACAATCATGAACTGAAAAAATGCATAACAATTAATTTGAACAACTATAAATTGGAAAATTGAAGGATTGCTGTCTTGTTGTGTCTCTAACCAGATCGAGGTGAATTTATCTTTGCCCCTCTCTCTTTTTTTATTCAAAGGACATCTGCTGTCTAGACAGAAAGCTGGTATATTTAACTTGGGCATGTGCAATGAAGCTTTTGATTTTCAGGACTATTTCACCAGCGTACCCTGTGTCTGAGTCCCTTGCATCAAACTGTTGCATTGTGGGATGTGAGCATTCACATGGGACTTCATTAACATTAATACCATTTGGAGTCACATAATGTTCAACACTTTTGTGTTCAAACTGTCTACTCTACTAAAACTCAATATTCACTTTTAACTTCTGTTCCTTTTTTATCACTTTTATCACAGAAGTTTTTCATTCTTATTGAAAATTGTAGGTATTTTCGGTTATTTAAGTGCAATCATGAAGACATTACACTAAAATGTGTCTGCCTATTGGATGTGTATCAGTTAGGTTAAAAAATAACAATTTTAAAAACATGTATTAAGTTTACAGCACCATCAATACACACAAAAGTCACAATTGTAATTATGAAGTTTCTGTCATTTTTCCACACAATAAACTGTGAGCAAGATTTTAAAAAACTACCGACCCCAGCAAAATGAAACCAATTCATTTGCCATTTTTCCACAATACGGGCACCGCCATTTGGAGCCAGATGACAGTGATTGGCCAAGTTCGTCTGAGTCATGTTTCTATGGCAACAACTGTCACCAATCATGAGTAAACTTGTTGGACGTCCACGTCCCTTCCATTGATAGCGGCTCAGAAATACCTGTTAATCAAATGTTCAAGGTGGGGCCACCGGACGCCACATGCTTTTACCGAGGCATCTGATTGGTCAGATTATAACTTTAATAACTTGTGATAAAGAAAAAAATTATTCTGAAAAAAAAATAGGATTATCAAGATGTTGAAAAAGCTATCAGAGCAAGAATTGTCATTCTTACAAATAGAATGACTGATTCATAGCTGTCTATTTCTCAACAGAAGTCTATGGGATTTTGACTTCTTGGAGCCAGCAGGTACTTCCTCTTTGGACACAAGGGCGAGGGGTCATTCAATCCAATTTCTATATGCAGTCAATTTTCGAGACATTTGATATACTTGAGTTAAATGTTTACGCCACTTGTGATCTAACCCAGTTATTTTTTTTTTACAGCCAAGCGTAAAAACAATCTACAGAGCTTAAATAAAAGTGATAACAGAATAAAGTCTGATTATATATTATTTTGACTTTTTGTGTAAGTTATTTTTGCCATTTTTAATTATAATTATACCCTCATTTAATGCCTTTTTTGTTAGCAGATTACAAATGTATAATCAGATCACTCGTGTGTAGCTTTGGTTCAGTTCCTTGGTGCTTTTGGCTACAAGATTCACTTCTCCGTCTCCAGGCTAAAGGTCATGGAGGATTGTGGAAGCACGCTGCGCCACAGGCTGCATTTGCGTCACCATGAGTATTGAGTCAGGTGCACTCCCAAGGATCTCACTGCCAGCTGCCGTCGAGGCAAGGATAATCTGCATAAGCAGCTTTCACATGATTTCACCCACAGTGAAGAATTTATGAGAGGTTTGTAAACCTCTTCAGACCTAGCCTTGGATCTCAGACCTGTTTTGACTTAAGAGGTGAAGGAAGAATATATGGCAGACACCACAAGAGTAAAAATGTTGGACAACTATGTATGTACATATATATATATATATATATATATATATATATAT
Source organism: Oryzias celebensis (assembly GCA_014656515.1). Taxonomy (NCBI): domain Eukaryota; kingdom Metazoa; phylum Chordata; class Actinopteri; order Beloniformes; family Adrianichthyidae; genus Oryzias; species Oryzias celebensis. The sequence goes on along the minus strand of BNCR01000012.1, from coordinate 63,674,995 downwards.
ATATATATATATATATATATATATATATATATATATATATATATATATATATATAAATAATGTTTTTATTTTGCAGGTTGTGCATGACTTTGCATACCAAACTTGAGAGGGCTTATCTTTTTGATGTACTTCTCCATTAGAGCCTTCCTTCCTGGGTTTATTCATTATTCAAGTCTACTAAAGCACATCACCTGTCACTCCAACAGCCATTACACTAAAAGGACAGCAAGATAAGAAATAATAAAGGACAAAGGTCCGACCTTAAATAAATTAAATGAACAGATTCCTAGTGAGACAAGATTTTTGTATGGCAGAACGAAGGCTGAGTTGGATTTTAGTGCCGGAAAATATTAGAGGAAGTTACTGTGACCGTCTCAGCAAGAGCCACTAAAACTAAAGTTAATCTATTAACAGTTAGAGGTCAAAGTCAACGGTATAAAGTCTATACATGCTGTGCAAAGATGTGACTTGTAACACATATTCCAAAGTGCACTGAGAACCCTGTGCAAAAGGAAGATGTATTCTCACTGATGTTTTCCTTGAACTTTGAGTTTTGGTGGCCCTTGTGGTGGAAATTGGTTGGCTTTGCTTAATGAGAGAAATCAACGTTGGTAAATTTAGCTCAGTTGTGTTCACTTTTCAGCAAATTCTATGAGGAATTGCCACAGCAGATCAGCTTTCACTGATCCACACATGTGGTTTGGTAGAGAGTTTTCGTCCGGATACCCTTCCCAACACAACCCTGTATTTTATCCGAGCTGGGAACTGGCTACATAGTTAGGCAGTGGTGTGAAGGGCCTAATGATCCACACTGGATTCGGCTCATCGCGCCCTCTGGGAATTAAACCCTGATTTCCCATGTGCCTGTTATGTTGGTCAAATGGTGCCACATTTGTGCGTGCGTGTGTGTGTGTGTGTGGGAGGGGGTGTTATCAAATGAGCCAAGTTTGTGAGTTGCACCCATAAACTCCTTGCCAAAAAACTTTTATTGCTCTTGACTCTGAGTTGATTGGGTTGCATGATTTAAATCTGAAAAATCCAATCCGTCTGGAGTTTGTTCAATCGAGTGCTTCACTTGAGCTTCACACCACAGAAGCCCAACACCTCCCCCTCACACTGGTCGGGAGACTGCTCATACTCAGACGCGGTATGGGATCCCATTCCTTGACCAGACTTTGTTTTTAAATTAGCCAATGTGGTTGTGTTGGTCTCAACTGTCTCCATTCTCAAATGATAGAGGACGCCGCGTTCTTACCAAACGCACAAATGTTGTGGGTTTGGTAAGAATGTTGTGCAGTACTTGAAAGATAATGTCAGTTACATGCACTTGTGACGAACGAGTGATGCTGTCGTATAGTGCCCAAACGCTGCACTCTAGTCGTTTATGAGGTCCTGCACACACAGGTTGGGCAGGTAACTGTCTGCAGGATGCCCATACAAGCTACACTGGTTGACATGTTCCTCACAAATCTGGAACCGTTTGAGAAAAAAACAGGACAATTTATGCAGCTAAATGAAACTTCAACATTTCTCGTAAATCACAGAAATTGTGATTGCTGAAAGAAAAATGTTTCAAGAAAGAAATGTTACATTTTAAAAAATTTCTTTTTGAACATTTATTTCTACAAACAGTAAGAAAAACATTGTGTAATGTAATTAAAAAACAGACTTTTATTATAAAACCAAAATCTATCCAATAACACTAAGGTTTGTGTTATTGTGAGTTGGGGTTTTGCTATTTCCTCTGATGCGTTCATGGTCTGCCCTAGTTTTGCATATTGAGTGTTGCACCTCAAAAGTGAAAACGGATAACAGCTTACTGAGATGTTTGGGGCTCTCAGATGCCTGCCTGATTGAAAACATAAAATGCAACAAATTTGGTGAAACAATTTGTTAATCAATAGCAAAAAAAAATAGCTTCTGTCACATCGGGCATGGCAGCAGCCATCGACATTATCTCTTTAAAACGTCTCAGGTCTGTGCAGCACAACTGCATGTAGCTTATTATTATTTCTTCATCGCCTTTTGTCCTGTGTAGTGGGAAGTAATCTTTGCCGTGCTTGGAGACCAAAGAAGTAATGAACCTTTACCAACTTAGCATTAATTGGTCGTGCCATTTTCTTTGCAGTCATACACCTGCATAGTTGACTCCATTCACACGCAGCAGTAGTCCATGTTACAGTGCTGATCACTATTCCATCTACTGATACAGTAAATTGCTTGTGTAAGGGTTTGTGGAACAGCTCACAACATAAGAAGATTATTATTTATGTTCCCCTGTTGGTGTAATGTACGTCTCCAGCAGGAAGTGTGTTTGCTGTGACACAGGCACGCTGCTTTTAGCTAAATCCCCAACATCTTCAGGTGAAAGCAAGAGAGAAACAAGGAACAAATCACCCATCCATCTTTAGCATTTTATCATTTAAATCATCCTGTTTGACATTTTCCTTACAAAAAAACAAAAGTCATAATTTATTATTATGAAGGATGCCAAGCAGACTTCAAGCTGACCAGACTATTGATCAACAAACACATCATTTGTTTCTATCTACTAAAAGTGTGTGAAAAAACAAAACTGTATGATGACTGATGGGGTGTACAAATCCTTCCCCACTAAATGATGTTCCATCATTTCTGTTTGCAGCAGCTGTGTGTTTATCTCATTCTACGGTCAGAATTTGCTCCATACATCTGGAACAACGGCTGCACAGTCACAGACCACCTTGGCATCTGGAAGAGAAAAGAGGACAGATGTACACTCTAGTAAAAGTGTTCCTACAATTGTCTAAATCAACGTGTTTGTGGTTTTACCTTCTTTAAACTCATTTTATTACAACTCTCCTGCAAAGCATAATGTCATAAGACAACATATCAATTGAATGCAACTTTCAATCAATCAATCAATCAATCTTATTTATAAGCTTTCTTATAAAAAGCCAGAGCAACCAAAGTGCTGTGATTAAAAAAAAAGATAAAACACAAAACTATAAATGACTGCTTCTAAATGTTGTACATTTCTGTGTTATACTGTTGCATCAATTTTGTCCGCTGCCTTCTTCCTATTCGGTTTCCATTCTGTGATGCCCGGCTACAGTGTCCGGCTACGGAGCCTATTCCGACTGAGGAAACTCAGATTAAACCTGAGCTCAGTCAGATTGGAAATAATCCAACACCACCTAGAAAGATGGGTCACAGAGCAGTTATTGGTCCCGGACCAGGGTCCGCTTGGGTGTGTTCCGACTGAACATTTTATCTGGATTATCAGAGAAAGTGTGATTCATTTTAAGCAAACCAAATGTGTCCAGTCTGAATACACCCTTTAACGCAAACAGCAAATTTTAATATTAGCTTTAAATTTAAATGATATAAGTGTGTATTAGAGTCAAGGTTTTTTTAAGATGATGCTGAATTTTACTTGGAGGACTGAACTTGGAATCCTTCCATAAAGCTGTTAGAACCTGTAACTGTAACTTTGCAATTCCTGCCAAATATGTGTTTTTTTTTCCAGAAACATGTTGCTATTGTAATATTGGACTGCAGTAATAGCACTACTGTGGCAATGAGCTGATGCCAAAATTCCAAAATATCATAACCAGATCTTTCCTTTTTTTTTTAAACAGAGATTTTATATTTTGTTTCTTTCAGTGTTCAGTCAGAGCTATGAATCACATCAATGATGAATACTGACTTGCAGATTTCATTTGGGCAGCATTGGTAAGCAATCACAATCTTGACTTCTTAAAATACATTTTTTGCCAAGATGTGCAATCTTTTCAGATCCTTAAAATGAGCCAGATCCTTGTGTAAATATGAAGTAATATTTCTTTGGCTGAATCGGAATTCTTGCCCTGCAGCTTCTCCTTATCCCTACATTTAGCCCTTCAAACGGAGAGTTAAGGAAAAATAGCGTCTTCAAATTCAGACATTACTAACCCTCGAAGACGTCATCATATCATGTCATGTCAATGGTGTCATATGAAGATCTCGAACTTCTTATTCATGCTTTTGTATCCACGCGGCCAGACTATTGTACCAGTCTGTTTTCCTGTTTGAATAAGAAGGAACTGTCTCGTCTGCAGTTGATTCTCTGAAATGAACTCCCACTCTCCATGTGTTCCCTGGACTCTATTCACTCTTTTAAAGGCCATCTTAAAACCTTTGATTTTGTTAAACATTATAACTTTATATTTACCTTTAACTTTATATACTTTTTATTTGGGCTGGTAATGATTGTTACTTGTTCCTGTCTTTCATGTCTCTTAGCTTGTGAGGTTTTATCCTTGATGTTTTTAACCTGCACACTTCGTCTGCACTATGCCATGGTCACTAACAAAAGAAACAAATATTCAATTGATTTTTAATACTTTTAGATCGCTTTTTCACAAAAAGAAGACTATTTGATTGGTGGTGTGGCCCGTTGTCACGGTAACACAAGAAAGTGTTGTTGGGCCGGCAGACCTCGACTGCAGTGGCAAAGGAAAGCGATATATATGCTGATCGTCCTACACGTCCTCACTCCCAAGTCGTCACATATTGACGCATGCGTAAGGACTTGTCTGCATCACTCTGACGCTTTGAGTTTTCCCAACTCATTTTTTTGATGCGCCGCTGTTAAAATTAAAACAGGGGTCCTACATTGGATAAGCCAGCGTGTCAAAAAATGACAAGTTGGGGACACCAAGAGCATCAATTTAAGGTTCAATAAAGCACCAGTTAAGAGAGAAAGTTCCCCTCTTGTGTTTGTCCAGCAGATGAAACAAAAAGATTGTTTTAAAGAAGCCCGCGCAGTGAGATATAGAACATTTGGGCTGTTTGACCAGAACTACTTTTTTAGGTGTACGTCCACACCCAGCAGCCAATCAGATTTGAGTATTCTCCCGGACCGTTTAAAGTGCAGAAACACAATGCTTGTTTCTTAAGGCTGTATATCAGCATCTTTTGTTTTCCTGGAGTGAAACTGCAGACATTAAAGTCTTCACAGTTCTTCAGAGTTCCGCTTATCCTATTGTTGGTGTGTTTTGTGGACACAAGTTAACACTTTACAAATTAAAACATTTCAGACGATAAAAATGAAGGAAAAATGTTCTGTCTGGCCTTTTTGGTCAAAAGTTGCATACTGTCTTATAAAATGTTTCTAGTAAGACGTGATAAATCACAGTCCAAAAGTATAATTAATCTGGTTCATTTTTTTAATCGATTGACAGCACTAATTTAAAAGCAAACTTCTGTGCTTCAGAGCACACCCATGTGGAGAAATGCTTTTTTCCCCTGTGGCACAGTGTGACACACCCTACCAGCGGAGGGATACACAGCCTTAAGTCCCCACGCCTTGCCAAAAAAAAAAAACGTTTCAGACAGCACTAAATCTCCAAATGACCCTAAAATTGGAGAGGTAGGGAGAAGCTTTAAGTGTAGGGCAAGAACTTGGATACGGCCTTTGACTCTCTTTTAATTCAGGAAGAGTCAAAATAAAATTGTGCATCAAGAAAGCCAAGTAGATGAAGGTTTTTATTTGTAAGAATCCAGTGCATTCTTTAAAACCTGTTGCAAGATTTTGTAAATACAGTGGATCAAAAATTAATGCACTCATTTTTCTTTACACTGGATCAAAGACTACTGATAATAACACATAATAATTTTGCAAATTACACTGGACCTGCCAGTAAAGTTGCAGTGATTTTCCGATGTTTGATAATGTTATCATGTTTGTCAGTTACATATTATAGCTGTATGTGAGCGCTCCGTAAATCTGGACCTGCCTCTGTATCATCTAGACTCACTAGTGAAAAGGTCAGCAGATTGCTTCTTTGAATCATGGAGGCAGAATGTTAGCAATGGGAAAAGAAACACTGCACCAGTGGGAAATTAGGACAGACAGGTGCATCTCCATCATTACTAGTTCTTTTTTTTTAACCCCTGTGATATAATTGGTTTAAAAAAATGTATGTGACCAAACAACCTAAATAAATTCTAAATTGATTGTTATCTTGATTGGTGGTGCAGACACATCCCAAGATGACAACTATGATTTAATTGGTTTAAATTATGAATGAGTGGTTCATTGCATTGGAGAGCTACACTAAATCCAACAAGTAATATTTGTGATCAAGTGAATAGAAATGTGCAGCAGTCCTCTAAAAAGATATTTTTTAAGAAGTGAATGCAACTTTAAAAAAAGAAGGCTACAGCAGTGTAAATCATTGAGTTGTTCATCAGATGAGTTTGTGGTAAAGATTTTTTTATTAATCTTTTTGAATTTAGGAATAAGAAATAAAGATGATCAATAGGGCATTTAGAACCTGAATACATCCATGCATAACATTGGTTCATCTTGTTGTCCATCTGTGAAGCTCTTTCACCTCATGCCTCCTTCTTTTTGCAATCTCTTAATGCACTCACAGCCCAATTCCCTGGGAGCGGCTCCGGCAGCAGAGCCACTGACTTGAAACAAACCTTCAGAACACACAAGGTCGCGGCACGACCCTTGTATGGAGTGCTATGACGCATTAATGCAGAGTACTGGCAGTGCTGCCTTAAAGAGGATGTACAGAAGACAGACTGGAATAATCCTGCGTCGGTGCTGTATTTGTGTGTGCATGAGAAAGTCTGCAGCTGACGAAACTGAGGACTGTGGGGGAGAAGGTACTTGAAGATAAGGAGTTTGGGGAACACTGGCAGAGTTAGGAACCAGGATTGTTGATAAGGAGGACGCCGTACATCACAACTAGCAAGGAGTCCGCCCAGCTTTTGGTTCCATCTGTGGTGTTAACCACAAGCTCGGGGAGGGAGAGAAGGCAGCACAGAGCATGTGCGCATCAGAGAGTGAGCCTGGACATCTGGTTTTGTTAAAGCCTCAGAACATTCCTTCCCTCTGTTCAACGCTCTCTGGCAGCTTTTAAAAGGACATGTTTGCTCTAACATCCTGCTCTGGGCATCACATTGCTCTTGAAGTTCAATTTATGGCTGCTGAAAGTCAAAGGCAAGGTGTCTGCCTGACCGTTTATGAGTTCCTTAACATGACACTCGTGGCAATTACAGAGAACCGTTGATGAGACCTGGCTTTGGACTTCTCTGCGTGTCTTCTTTAAATGATTTCAGCTTTCTCCAATAGCCATCAAGAATTTGTGTTTTTCTTCCTTCAGTGGCGTCAGCATTCAAACATCTTAAAAAAAACAGGGACTGCCTGTTCAGCTTTAGATTGTTCTACTAGACTAGTTTTCAGCTGGCATATGTGAACTGATTTTATTTTGTAGCTTTTAATAGATGGTGTCTGAAGTAAAATCAAATAAATTCCAACACTCATCACAAAAACTGAATTTACAAAAAAATTAATTTGACTTTTTTGTCATAAGAGGAAACTATTCTTTTTACCTTAATAAAAAACTGAACTATAGCATGATACAAGGCAGATGAAACTTCCAACTGTGTCAATACTAAAACAAAGATGCAAAAACACATAAATAAAACAAAACAAAAAAAAAAAAAAAAATACAACTGCAATGCAGGGCACATAGAAGAATCCTCCAGAATGACCAATGCCCTTTGTGTTGCAATATGGTTGTTACATGATACAGCAAGAGTCATGGTGTAAATCTGAACACATGAACATGCTGTATAAGTGACATGACTTCAGTCTTGGCAAGGGTCATCTCGTTATTTCGTATGATGATGAGAAGTGTTGACCCGAGTGTCACTCCGGGGAACGGGAAGACCTTCCAGGCAGGAAAGAGCCGACCACAACAGTTCTTCAGCTGGCAGCTTTAGCTGGTGCACAGGAACATAAAGCTTGCCAGTGAAGAACTGCTGTGGGTCAGCCAGCGAGAGCACCGACTCCCAACATGCTAAACAAATCACAACTGGAGGAAATGTGTTTGCACAGGCCCAGTGAAGTCAGCTGCTTTTTCTCTTAAAGCAATATTCTGCCTTCCATGAAAGAGAAGGAGATGAATGAGATGAGACATCTGTCAATCAAAAAGAAAAAAAGGCATATTCTCCAACAGAGGCAAAATTACAAGCAAGATAAATTAAAAAATGACAAGAATAACAGAATAGTGACATGTTACTTTTCCAGACCATTTTTGAACAACAAAACAGTGTAAAACCTGTAAAAAAAATAAGTTAAGTAATTAGAAAAATGATTATGCAAATATGATCATCATTTGTAGGAATATGTACTAGTATTTATGTTAGAGTGCAAAAATCCTGAAGGGGGAGTTACCATAAAAAGAGCAGATGTTTTTTTTTTTTATATTGTCTTAAACATTATTAAGCATTACAAAATAAACTGCAGTGAAAATGTGCAAAACATGCATTCCTTAAAGTCCCACTCCAGTTATATGTTGATCTTGTGGAAAAGTGTTCCCAGTGGTCTTTTAATTGAGATTATGCATTTTTTAGTCAAAATTTAAAAAAATAAATAAAACTTTCATTGTTTTCTAGGACATGGTGTCTGCAGAGCTACAGGAGTTCATCAAAAATGTGTCTCTAAGTTGTGGGCAGGACTGCTTGCATGGCGTAAGCCCTCCCTGACTTCCCATCATCCCTACGTTTACACTCTCTCACTGGCTTACAGCCCGCCCACAACTACAACCTAACATTAACAGTGCAACAAAAATGTTGTACATGGATTTATTTGTCTAGAAGTGGATGCATCAGAATAGAGCGGAGAAGAGAGCTTGTTGCCTGCTGATTGTTGCTCCTACATCACTGCTACAAGCTTTTTCCAACTGCATTTTTTCATCTGCTCCTAATTCACAATGGTTTGGATTAAGAAACACTCAGAAATGCAGTTTTAAGCTTACTTTTGTAAGTGTACTCCACCAAGACGAAAAATTCTACAAGAATAAATTAAAAGCACCAAAAACACTATTTTCATTGGAGTGGATCTTTAACTTTTTAGTTTTCAAACAATAAAAAAAAAAAACGATAACACTTAGAAACTCACTATCATAAGGCAGTTTTATTTGAACATCTATAGTACAATCACTGCATTTTAAGTAAAAATGACATGGCATGACTTCAAAATGAATCTCTCAAAATTATTACTTTAATATATTAAAAAAAAATACATTTTAGAATAATCTGATTGGGGGGTGGAATGTCAGGCTTATTTGTTATACAGGTATCCAGACTGAGATCAGGTGAATATTAGCAAGATCTGCAAGGTTGTTTAGAGGAAAGGGCTTAATGGAGCAATCCATTAGCCTTATGTTAATAATGAAATGTTAAGGCAAAGAAGCAGTGAAGGGTGTTTACTTTTTTGAAAAACGGATATACACTACCGAATGCATGCAGTGTGGAGAAACAACAGATTCACAAAACAGCATTAAAGGTGTTTAATTCTTTTGGTATGAGAAGGCAAACGAGTGCAGCTTTTAGCTTTTGTTTGCAGGTCAGGTTACCGGGAAATAGTCTGCGTTTCAAAAGAGCAAAGACCCTCGATAAAAACCAAAGATACAACTGCATTTGTGCTTTTTCTCCAAGAGTTAAGGGAAAAACTCACTTTGTGCAAACATGTTTAGGTTCTTCTGTGTTGGCTTCAGCGCTTGGCCTCAGTGGCTGTTGCTTGGCACAGGGACACCCACAGACTGCTATGAGCTGGCTTCCAAGCAAACTCTCAGAGAGAAGGCGGGGAGAAAAAAAAAGACAAAAGTTTTCAATTACATATATTCTTTTAATTTTTATTTGCAAAAGCTGCGGTTTACACTTAGTTCCAGGATGCACAGACACAAAACCTGCAGGGAGAACGTCAGCTTTTGACATAAATGAACACATTAGAATAGCTAAATTGAATGACAACCTGGAACTGCTAATGTTGTACATAAGAAACAGTACATGTCCTCCTGAGCCAGTGCAGTTTAAGGATTCACACTGGCTGGAATAAAGGATAAGATATTTTCACTTCTTGGCCTTGAAATTTCTTTTACTTTGGGAAAGCCCCTCAATTTTGCATCTGCATTAATCAGCGGTGGCTCTCGAACATTTTATATGCAAGGATGGGAGGGGGTCAGAAGACTTTGGAAGGGTGTTGAAGATCACAAATGAAATGATCAAAAATGTGTATTTTAAACAGTTCTATTATCGTTACTGGTTTTAATATGAAAACCGCAGTCTTTTAGCTGGGGCACCATTACTAATGCTTATAGAGGCTTGCATTGGTATTTGTCAGTAATGATACTAATATGGAGTCAAAAAGTGGGGGGACAAAGCACTTGGCCCCCCCGTAGCTCCACCCCTGGCAATTATGTCATTTTAAAAAAATGGTGGAAACATAAAGGCCTTACACATAATTTCATCTGACCCCTTAGAAATATTCTGAAAGCACCTGGCATGACCTCTTTAGGTGTTTGCGATTCAAAGTGACAAGAAACCCCTCTTTGTGATGCGCCACTTTAACATCAGCCTTCAGCTGGCCACTGTGTAATACTTATAAGCCCAGGATTTGTCTTGCCTGGCTTCCTTTCAACTGGCCTGACTTCAGCTATTGCAGTCAGTCTGTCTGAGAAGCCTTTCCCTACTAGCATATTCTTTCACAGTTCAAGGACAGGACTTTAGGCAAACCAGCTCCCAGCAGCCCAGCGAACCCAGCAACCCCTAGAAACTCGGCGAACTCCAAGCTGCTCCGAGCAACGCTGGAAAGCTCTGGACTGCAAAGACACACGTGCTCAGTGTGGCCACATGGTCCTAACTAACTCCTATAAACTAAACTACAGTAACTAAACTAGTTGGAGAAGGAATTCTGAAACGGCTGATGGCCTTGATCTTTTACTGAATCTGGAGCAATCCATTGTGAGTGTGTAATATTAGAGATGAGATCCAGGGCAAAGGCTGATCTCTTGTACTCACTGAGCAAATATACAAAGAGTTACCTGACAACACCACTAGCCCTAAGAGTGATATCATTAGTTTCTTTCTGACTGACACAGATTACATTTAAAGACCCACTCCAATGAAAATTGTGTTTTTCACATGTTTTTGTAGCATTTTTTTCTCATGGTTGAGGACATACATAAAAGATTTTAAGATTAAATTTACATTTTTTAGTATTCTTTTTTTAAAATCAGGATTTGTTTAGGAGCAGAGGAGAACCTCACATTTGAAAAAAAAAAAGGCCACTGAAATGGGCGAGCCAGCGTCTCCCTGCTCTGCTTAATACTGATGCACCATCAGATCCATTAACGTCTTCATTTTCCTCAACTGTCATCTGGCTCAAAACTATATGGCTGGATAGCTCTGATGTTGCTCAAGATCTTTGTTGTGCCGCTAATGTTAGCTTTGGGTTGTGAGGGGCTGTAAGCTAGATGGAAAGAGTGTAGACAAAGGGATGATGGGAGATCAGTGGAAGCTTACCTCTGTGCCAACAGTTCTGCCAACAATTTGAGACGCAAATTTCTGATAAACTACTGCAGCTTTGCCCAAAATCTGTCATAGAAAATAACATGTTTTTTATTTGTGCTAAAAACAGCATGATCATAATCTAAGGACCAATGGAAACACTTTCATAATAGATTACATTAACGTTGGCATGAGACTTTAAAGTAACTAAATCTGTCTACTTTGTGGAAGAAAATATATATTCTATATATATATATGTTACAGATGCAGGTTTACCTATTATCATTTGCCATACCCATTACTCCTTAGCTATGTTCTCTCCCCGTTCACATTATGTTAAGCATGCACACGACACAAACACTGAGGCCATCACAGAACAGAGAACACAGTGTACCAGAGGACTGATTTATTACACAGAGCTGACGATTCCCAGGACAATTACAGACGGCCTAAGCAACAGGCTGGAAATGGCTTCTTGCAGGATGTGCGTATGAGCACAAGCACAGGAGTGTGTGAGGGATTCAGGTGTAGTTGTGCAGGTGATGAGACCCGGAGGGACCTTGTTTATTATCTAAAAAGTATCTGGTATACTTTTTTTTTTTTTTTTTTATTTTCTCAAAACAAATTGAGAAAAGGAGATTTGGAACTAATGAAAGCATTAAAAGCAATGTAAATAATAAAAGGGTGATCTTTTGGCCGGTATGACCACCATGTAAAGTATGACAAACCTACAGACGTTCTGTACAATAATGAATCCCTCGTACAAAAAGCGATTCAGCATCAAGCCAAAACCTCAGGGTGAAACACCTCGATTTATTCTTTGTTTTACAACTAGCTTTGGGGTCAAGCACATGTGGCTTTGGGCTCAGGTTTAATGGTGGCAGTTGATTTGACACAAACCCAAAAAGAATATGTAGCAATGAACCAAATCTAAACGTTTATAAACAGCGTTTCCCAGGAGCTCATGTAGGGAATGACTTGGCCTTTAGAGATAAAAAACAAAAAAAAAAAAAAGCTGAATTCTAAGAATGCCATTTCAGAAGCAAGAAATAAAAATTAATCAAGACAACACTTTGAAATTGACACCAACTACACACCACAGTGAGAAAAACTTGCTTTAGATTCCAAGTTTCTCCTCCCTGTAACAGAATAAAAGCAAACGGCTGCTCATGTGTAGTCCGCCACAAGGTTAATGTTATGATGTGTTGCTTTGTATTGAAAGGCTAAGATTTCTGACACAACTTTTAAAACAACCCTGCATCGATATGTCAGAACCTGATCAGTTTTTACAAGTTGCTAAATGCTTTCTCACTGAACACCACAAGCTTGGCATGAAGAGCAGATTATAAATTTATGACAGCAACATTACGGCACACCCCAGAATAATTAACTAAGAGCTAGCAAAACAACTTTAAATTCCAGTTTGTCCCTTGTGAAACATTCACTAAAGCAACACAGTACGAGGATGCATGTTATTTTTTGTTATTGCAGCGAAACTTTCTTTAAGCAATACCTTAATCCTGGGATAGGCAACTCCAGGCCTCGAGGGCCGCATTCCTGCATAATTTCTAAAATACCATGCTCTGGTATGTTCTAATTGGCTGGACACACCTGAACCAGGTAATCAGTCATGAGTAGGGGCTTGGATATCTGGAACTCATGCAGGCACTGCGGCCCTTGAGGCCTGGAGTTACCCATCCCTGCCTTAATTACAAGGAAAAGTCAATTTATGTGAATAAAAAAAATGAAAAAAATGTATTTAATAAAAAATGTTAATAAATAATCTATTTACTTCTAAATCTATTTGTTTTGAATATTAGAAAAATATGTATTTTAATCACCAACCAAAGTAAGGCAACCTAGACATAAAGACACAATGAAGCAGTCTTTTTTTATTTATTTATATATATTTTGAAGTTTGAATCAAAGTGGAAAAACAGTGTTTCAGAATCACCTTAACTGCTTTTATGTGAAATATAAGGGTAAATTACAGTTTATTTAAGTTAGTTATGTAATTCATTAAATGGTTAAGCTCAAGGGAAAGCTTCTAAGTTGTGGGCAGGACTGCTGGCACGGAAGTAAGCCTCCAATGATATCCCATTACCCCCTAGTTTATACTCTCTCTTGCTAGCTTACAGCCCCTCACAACCCCAAACTAACATTACCAGTGCAACAAAAATCTTGAGCAATATCAAAACTATCCAGTTGTACAGCTTTGAGCTAGATTGCAGCTCAGACAAGAAAAAAGAAGATGTCATTTGATCTATTGGTCTGCAAGTGGATGCATCAGAATGGAGCAGAGCAGAGAGACCATGGCGCGCCCATTTCTGTTGCTGCTAAGTGTTTTCAAACTGCATTTTTTGAAACCAGTTTGTGTCGCCAAATGAACAACTCAGAGAGCAAATGAAGGAATTTGCATTGCATGCATTTGCATCTATGATATGGATCTCTGCATTAAATGTATATTTGACTTCTTTTTATAAACATGAACTACTTATTCATACTAAAACAAGCTGTAGTAGAAAAATGACTGGAGTGCAAAGCATGCACTCCTTAAAGTCTCACTCCAACTATATTTTTATCTATTGTAAAAGTGTTCCTATGGGTCTTTTAATTATGATTATGCCATTTTTAGCCAAAATCAAAAAGTCTGCGTCATTTGTTAAGATATATTTTTTTGCAGAGCAGCAGGAGTTCATCAGATATTTCCCTTTTGAATTGTTGGCAGGACTGCTGGCGCGGAAGAAAACCTCCACTGACATCCCATGATCCCTTTGTTAACACTCTCTCCCGCTAGCTTCCAACCCCTCACAACCCCAAGCTAACATTAGCGGAGAAACAAAAAGGGCAAACGATATTATAGCTATCCAGTCGAAAAGTTTTGATCCAGCTGGCACCCAAGACGAGGAAATTGAAGACGTTCTACAACTGATCTATTTGTACATAAGTGGATGCATCAGAATTAAGCAGCGATGGGAGACATTTGGCCCATCTATTTAAGCTTCTGTCCCATCTGACAGTTTTTTCAAACTGCAGGTTTTTAAATCTGCTCCTGATTCAACAAAGAACAACGACATATCAAGAAACACTGTTTTATCATCAATTATTTCATATGCGTCTTTCACTATGTGTACAAGAACACTACAAACACAATTTTCATTGGAGTGAGTCTTAAAGATACTAATGGAATTTGAAAACAAAAGTTTCCTTCATTCAAGGCTTTGTTGGGTTAGGCCTTCTCAAATATAGAAAAGATTCAATGTTTGAAAGTGGAGCCATGTAAGTCTTCTCTTCTTGTTTATAGACAAACGTTAGACAGAAACGTGACAAGTGAACACTGACCGAGCCCATGAAAGCAGCAACCTTTTACAATACAGGCCAAAAGGAACGCTTTCATATGAAAATGCACACCTCACCAAAACAACCACACAGAAATGACACTAGTTATTGTCTAAAGGTGAATTCACACTGAACGTGACTCACGCAGAAGAGGAGGCCAATTTCAATGTAAAGTCAGGACACAAGACACTTTGGTGTTTTCTTTAGAAAGATGGGGACATCAGATGGGATGAGGAAGAAGAAACGACCCTTCCAGGAAAATACTGCTGAGACTTTATCAGGTTCAAATGCAAAGCATGTTACCAGGAGTATATGGGAACACATGGTCATGTGTACTCGTTGGAGAAGAGAGATGCAGTCAAGCTAGGCTACTTTTTTTTTTTTAAAAAAAAGGGTAAAGCTTTTTTAATAAAGGAAAAACTTAGATCTTTGGAAAGTTTAACCAAGCAATGAAATCCTAAAATAGGCAACAGTTCGTCATCCCATCAGTCTGGAAAGGTAGACTAAATTTCCACACAAATCCAACATCTCCTTGAAAAATCTGAAGTAAAAAGGCAAAAGCGAGACAGCAATGCAAAGCAAATCTGTGCATGTTAGCGTCAAATTTGTACTATCAGCTCAGGACATTCTGTGTTCCACAAAGAGTCACACAGAATATGCAATCAAACTGATCAAGGCAGAGAGGGGAAGGTCCTGAGACACAGAGGAGTGAAACTAGGGGTGTGTATGCTGGATAAAGAAAAGATTTGTGTGCTTCCTCTGGCTGTCATCTCCCTTCCTACCACTGGGAAGAACTGAGTCAAAGGGAACATTGTTTCTCCCGATGTATGTTTGTGCCTATCCTTTGCTCCAGTTAAATGCCTCTGTAGTCTCTATGAATACATCCTTCCGCTCTCTGTGTGTCTATATGTACGCCCTTTCCCTCAAACTAGCAGTTTAGCTTGTGAGCTGAGAGACAGGAAATGCCTGTTGGGCAAATGAATAAGAAGAGGCAGCTGCCCATGCATGGTACAAATTCAGAGGAGCGCCTCAATATCATCCTTTGATTCCAAATATTCCTTTAAGGGAGAAGAGGCATGCAAAGGAAATAAAGAAATATTTTTTTGTAACAATTTATGTTCTTTTTACTGAAATTCAATCATTTTTTGGCCACATTACAAAACTTTGGCACAAGCAAAGGCCGTCAGATTAGAGCAGATTTGCCCCTTTAACCCTTTGTGTAAAGACATTATTTATGTGATGTGATTTACTTCAAATGGAAGAAAAAAAAGAGATTTTACATTAAACATGTAATAGCAAAATACAAAAGACAAAGTGGGATAAAACCATTTGTGTGTGCTCACGTCATTTTGCAAAGTTTGTGATGACATGTATTGTTGCTTTCTCACTCTCCTATTGGTGGGAAGACTCCATCATATGGAGCACCATTACCATTAGTTTAAGATGCACAAAAACATGGACAAATACTTTTTTTTTTTTTAATTCACTTGGAAACAGGGGTGGATTCCAGTGATCCTTCTAATTCAAAGGCCTCCTATATAAAGGACAAAGAGGTTAACCTGATAGTAACAGGGTTAACCCTCTGCTGTCTTAACTTTTTGAAGAAGAAAGGGTCATAAGTACTAAAAACCATTCATTTTCAAGTTGTGTTCAGCACACTGCTTCTGGGCCTCATTCCTGAAGAATGGTGTCATAATGAGAGTCAGGTTTTTTTTCTACCAGCTTTTTTCTGATAAAAGCCTTTAAAATGCATGGAAAAGTAAATATTTAACAGAAAAGGGTAAAGATTCTCATAAATTCAAAATGTCTCGACAGTAGTGCATGACAGCAGCACACCAAGCTTTGGGTCAGGAACCAAGAAAAAGGGGAATACTTTGCAAAAACACAGTTTCAATAAAATGTGCTAAAAAATATGGCTCAGCTGCAAACTATGCGTTACAGAGACGTCAGGGTAATTCATTACATTTTTTCTGGATGAAAGAATTGATCAAAAATGTTTCTGTGTTGAAAAAAGTACATTTTTAAGTTTATCTGCATGTTAATTAGACCCAAACGTAAACCCAATATGTAAAAAGTATGTTTGTATCATTTCCTCAGGAAACACGTATTGCTAAATATATTTTATTTCTGCATATGTGAAAATGATGAACTTTTTGCTGTTTTTTGAGAAGTGTAAAAAAAAGAACATTTTAGAAGATTTTATTGGTTGTAACTTGTGAGTTCAGGATGCAAGGCAGTGACATGTTGAACGCAAAAAAAAAAACAAAAAGTAAACTGAATGTGTTTCTATGTGCGAGGGTTTCCTGCTGCTCTGTCTCCAGCTGCACCCAGATGGCCTGAGAGCACCGAGAGCTAATCTGACAAACATCTTCACCCTGACCGAGGGAGATGGAAGAACACAGATCTGACGTGCCACAACTTTTAGACTCCCCTCCGCTCAGAACCCATTTTAAATCAGTGTTTTAACAGCAGGAGCTGGTACAGTTCTTTAACGTTTACCACCTGTAGGGATGGTGGCAAGCGTTAACTCATCAAGAAAAAATTTATTTCCAGCTTTTTTTGAGTTTTACCTTCCTGGTTGGGTCACAAATCCACAACACAAGTAACACACCTCAAAAAACACAATTACATATTAGACCCACCCTAATGAAAATTGTGTTTTTTAGTCTTTTTAACATGTTTTGTAGCATTTATCTAATGATAGGGGACATAGATATATAAAATAATTTAGGATTAACACTCTGTTTTTGAGTTTGAAAACAAGTGTAAACAAAAGGTTGATGGGAAATTAAAGGGGGCTAACTTCCGCGCCAACAGTCCCGCCCACAACTCAGAGGCAAATTTTGAATGAGCTCTTAAAAACAACAAAGGTTTGGGGATTTTAGTTAAAAACTGCTTAAAATCAGAATTGAAAGACCCCAGGGAACATTTATATAGTTGGAGTCGTCTTTAACCAGACCAACAGAATGGTAAGACCATCACCCACTGGGGCGTGGTAGAATACCGCAGAGAAATCAGTACATTGATTTAACTGAGCAAATTCAACGTTCAGTGAAGTAGGCCAATGTAGATAGAACAACAGAGAAAAGTCTGTATTTCAAAAGGTACTAATTACTTTTGTTCAAATATACAATTAAAAGAAAAATCTGATTTTTCAAATGTAACGTTATACAGCAGCATTGAAAATTATTTTTGGAATTTTTGCAGCATGCACCGACCCTTTTTTTTTTTTTTTATCTCTGGGTTTTTTTTTTTTGTCACCCTCTACAGGAGGGCAGCTACACCATTTTGAATCACCTTCTCTCCACTACCTTAATTGTCTCTTCCTTATCCTCTTCCGCTCTCACTGTGTCTTTAGGTTGGTCAGTTCAGGGAGGCCGAGGTACATTCCTGGGATGCCTCTTGCATATGGTCCACATTCCAGTCGGTCTGCTGTGAGGCCCACCGCTCCTCGCTGCCGGGCCTGCAGAGACCAGCCGAGAGCTGAGAACACTTCTACGTTGCTTCAGTATCAAGTAATCCTAATGCTCTTTAAGGTTTACATTAGCCGGTGATATTATGAGGTGGCACCCGTAAGGCTAATCAGTTAAACTCAATGACGCCCAACCCAAACATCTTGTTGTCCACGTCAAAGTATATCTTTTGTCTGTTTTTGTTTCCGTAAAAATCTGGAGCTGCATGTATATTTGTACATCTCAGAAAAAAAAGTTAACCGTCAGTGAAAACATTGCTTAAAAAAAAAAAAAAAAAAAAGTTGAATTAATTGCCCTTCAAAAAAAAAGTCTGGAAACATAGTCCTTCATCAATTCAACTAATCTTCAAACTTTGACAAAAATATTAGGATACTTGGTGAGAAAATATTTGATTTGCTTTTATTATTTTTTTTAAAAGCAAGCATGTTTAATGCATCAAAGTTTGAAGTGCAAGGCCCTCAGCTAAGGTGAGAACCATGTCTTTCCAGATGTGGAGGAAATCTTGAACGCCACACTCAGAAACTCAGCCTAGCATTCTATAAATCTGCAGTACCAAGACAATACACACAATGTGAAATCTCAAGACCTTATTTCATTCTCCTTTCAACTCTAACTGTTATACATTGAACTATTTTCCATTAAATATGAGATCCAACATGAATCTTAACACTTGGGGGGGTTGTCCCGGAATTAACCATGAGGCTGCCTGGGTGTGGCCTCAGAAATTTTGCAATCTCACTGCAGCTACTGCATTTCCTCTGCAGATCCTCCCCTTTTTGGTTGGCCTTCACAACCATTTAGTGTTTAGTCCTGCTCTGTGACACCATGTCACCTACAAGACTTATTATCCAGCTTGTGTTAGCATGGCAGTATGGACCTATTCAAACACTTCACTCTAATTTTTGGGCTCCTAATACAAAACAACACTGATTGGAGGCTGCACACACTGCAAATAAAACAATTAAAATGTCTGTTTGCTGAGCAAAATATATATATATTATTTTTGGGAAGAAAATGTTGATTTTCATCCACAGAGCAGAATGGAGATGAACACTATTAAGTCTGTTAATTTTTTTTCTGTTTGCGTGGCATTTTACTTTAGCTTATGTGGCAGAAGCATTATCATTCAACCTTTCACTTATCTGAAATCTTTGCTTGTGTCTGTACGTTTCCGCTGGGTGGCTGAACTAATCAAATCAACCTCAGGGGAGATAACTTAAAATCTGACAGTAAACAAAAACTGAGGCCACGTCATCCATTCAAGACATTATTCTAACAAGGTGACACAAAATGGCACACCTAAATTAAATAATTTGGGTTCTAGAGAAACCGTTCATTCAAATATCTTCAGATGGATACTTGCACGACAGATTACTTGCAGAAAATAAAGCACTTCCAGTCATTGCTGTGCATTGAAACCAAGTAAATATATTCTTACACTTCTAATTTCAAAGTTGAATTTCCTGCATGGCGATCAGGTGGTAAATGAGCCAAACCCATTCTCTTAAATTACAAGTTAGGGCTATGAAACAGCAACGCTGATAATCCAGATGTTTCCAGCAGTAGTGGACTTTGGCCAAGGCTACAGCATCATGTGTGATTCATGACTAAAGAGGAGATAACTAAAGCAGACCCATACAGGAATATGCACCAACTAATGAGCATTTCCCTGGAGCATCTCCTCCTGTGAAATCTGTGTTTTTGTAGGAATTTTCCTTGTATGAGATCATCTTTTAAGAAATGTTAAACGGGGATGAGCTACAACTAGTCTTTTAACCTGGAATGGAAGAAAATATCGGAAAAACTGATTAAAAAAAACCAAACAACTTAAATTGGAGTTTTCCTATAAATTCCAACCATTCGATTTCACTTTGGATGTAAAATATTTTTGACTCATTTAAAAATCTTTTATCCAATACTGCATAAGAGGGGCTGTAAAGCCAAAAAAAGCCAAATTGATGGTAACAAAGCAGATGAACTATGAAATTGCAAAAGTGCTAAAGAGGTTTACATTCAACCAAACTATCAAACTAAACTTGTGCAAGCAACAGCATGTCAAAACAGAAACAAATGAATTGAAATGTTGACCACAGTATAAGCCAGCTTTACCTTCATGAATGCAGGAAGATCCTGGTTCCATGATGCAATGCTGGTTGGAATATTTGCATCAAGACATGATGATGATGATGGGAAAAGGCAGCCAGAAGTCTGATAGGAGCAATGATTGAAGGGAGATAGAGGAAAGGTGGGGGTGCGCAGCTCTCCACATCCATGTTGCGCTGCAAAGGGTGGGGCCTTGAGGAATTTACTCTGCTCCCTTCACGACTTCAAGCCCCACCGTGGTGCGTCCACTCCACACCAGGTCAGGCGGAACAGCGCTGTCATTTACCATCGATTTCAGCGTCACGCAAACGCACCACTTCTGCACGTTATTCCCTGACAGTAAGTTGGGGACAGGGATTTCTCCTGCTTTTGATTCATTCCGGACACACCCGCTCCATCCCAGCCACAGTATAGAAGGATACCATGCAGGCCCAGCCCTACAGATGTACGGCTTTTATGTCGAGCCTTAAACGCGCACTCTTACAGTCACTAAATGTCACATTCGCTGGAAAAAAATGGCATAGCAAATGAAACCTCTTACTTTTTTTCTAACGCCAACCAGCGGACTTGAACAGAAGGGCAGTGGTTCTGTGAACGTATAGATTTGAGGGCTGTCGTTTTCCCCCACGCCCAGTTCGGCTGTAAAGTTGCCACGTCCGTTCCATTATCACGCGCGTCTGCGCGTAAAAGCGCCGCAAACTGCACACGTTTGTCGACTTACTTATGAAGTGCGCAACAGTTCTGGTTGTCGCGGCTGGTGGAGGGAAGTTGAGCTTCGTAAAGACCAACCAGCAGCTCGTTTATACGGGGTTTGAACGCAGCCCCCGCAGCGCACGAGCAAGTAGAAGGTTCTGCCGTGTTCGAGCTGTCCCGGCTGTTACATCGGAACATTGTGAAACCCGCAGCCACACCTTAACTCTCAATCTTTTTTCTCTCTCTCTCTCTTCAGGCCAGTTCCAGCGGTTTCTTCTTCACTCGATACAGACAGATGCGTTCAAACGCCGCGCAGGTCTCTTCTGGACTGACACCGACGAACGGTCCAGTGTGGGTATCCGCGCCGGGCCGGGGCTCCGGGCTCCGTCCTTCGCCAACCTCGGTCCAACTCCTCTCTTCAAACCGGCTTCTCACTCCGATCAGCTGGCAGGACCGTGACGTAACCATCCACGCCCGACCAATCATACGTCAAAGTGGAAAAAACTGGCATCGCTCCTCCCCCTGCCGCATACGTACGATGACGACCAGAGAAATGAACCAACGACAGGACAGATCCCTGTGAGAATCAAGGCGGGCTGTGGAAATGTAGACCAATTAGTTTTCATCTACTCATCGAAGGTGTTTCAAGCTCAGACCTATCATGCATTGGCAACTCTTCACACTTGGAACTTGTCGAAATCCCTCGTTAAGCCCATAACAACAACAACAAAAAAACTATTTAGAGCGGAACTACTGACTGTATAAGAGAACTGGATTGAGCGGTCCAAACAGGAAGTATCCGCTGGTTCCGAGGAGCCAAAATCCAATAAACTTCTATTGAAAAATAAACAGTTATTACTCTGTCATTGTATATGTCAGAATAACTATTTTTGCTCTGATATATTTTTGCTAATCCTGGCGTTTTTTTTTTTTTTCATTATATTTTTGATTTATTGCAAGTTATTCAGCAGATAAACTGACTAATCAGATGCCTCAGTAAAAGGCATCTGATTACTACCCCCACCTTGAACATTCGATTGACGGATTCTTCAGAGCTCCATTTCAGTTCAAGGGGTGTGGACTTTGAACAAGCTTACGCCTGATTGGCGACAGTAGTTTCCATAGAAACGTTGACACAAACTTAAACCAATCACTGTCGTCTGGCTCCAACATAGAGATGTCCATGTTGTTAAAAATGGCGGCTGAATTGGCTTCTTTTCACTGGAGCCGCACAAAAGGCACTCTTTATGGGTGACGTCACACTCGCTCAGTCCAGTTCTCTTTTATATACAATCCATGTGGAGGACTATAGTGCCTGGATTTTAAAAGCAATTCTGACGTTATCTTTATTACTTTTATTTATTTTTTTTATGGCAAAAATGACATCCCTGATTTCATGAAGTACAACGCTAATAAATATGAGGTAAGGTTTTATGAAGATGAACATTCATGAACATTTTATCAAGATTAAATACTTTTTCTGTGCATCAATTGTTTTTTTTGCAGGGACTTCTGGAAATTGTAGTGCGTTTGATTTTGAAACTATAGATACGGACAACTCTACAAAATGGCGAACACACTAAATAGTGCACTATGTAGTGAGTAGTGAAGGTATTGGGACACAAAGATTATCATTCAGAATATTTACATGTCTGAAAAGTATAAGTTTGCATGTACTTTTCAGGTTTTACCACTGATTACAAACAACAGTGTCAGTTTTTTCTCCCTTCTAGCATCAGCTTGCCTTATTTTAAAGTTTAGACACTTTTAAGTCTTAGGTTTGTTATTCTTTTTTGAAACTTGTAACTTACATATTTCAAAGTGTAATAAAAAGAATAAAGTTGCATTGATTATAGCCATAGTAAATCTTAACTAAGAGTCAGGAGAATGTGAGTCTTTTTGGAGGTTCCTGCTCAATATGAGGTAAAAAAAAAACGTTCATGAAAACAACTGCAGCCCTTCAAGCATTGTTAAGAACTTTTTAAATGATCCATTTTGACTCTTTTTTTTTTTGCTCACACAAACACAAAATGCCTGTGGTTTGAAGTGGATTATGATTTGGCTTTTACCACTACATAAATGACTGGCCTTTTTACGGACAGAACCTCAATTGGAGGTTTGCCTGAAGTCACAATTCCATGTTTGGAAAAAAGAGAATGGAATGTGCAACATTTTCCCTTCAATTTAGAGCAAAAATGAAACATTTGTTTTGCAGCTGTAGATGAGGCTCTACCCCAAGCAGCAGAGGTGACATACAGAATCACAAAATGTACAGTATGCTGTGAGAATCAGCTGTGATACTGTCCAGATACAGCAGCAAAAGCATTGAAGGATTACTGTGACATGAAGCCGTAAACAGATTTATTCCTTAAGTACTGAGAAAAACAGTCTTTGAATTAACATGCAGTGTTACATAACTGAAAATACCTGAAGCCTTATCAAGCTGCTGCATTGCATGCTCGAGTGAGTTTTTTTTTCTTGACTTCTCAATGTGATGAGTTCTTGAGTCCACGTGCACATATTTCTACATCACCATAGACTGTCAGAGTTGGATAATTAGAATTGCATGTTCATCTGTCATGTGTTAAGTCAGATGCGCGTTCAGTTGCGCATGTCTCTGCAATTTCAAAAATGTGGCTACAAATCTTCACGGAAGAGATGATGAGTTAAAAGAATAAAAGCACTCAGCGCTATCACAGCTTTTTATCTGGCTGAGGCACAGCAGAGTGTGGGAATGCAGCATTCTGTCAACACAGTAGTGTTGCTGTAAGTCAGCTGTGACACATTTTTTGCTTAGGCACAGTGACACAGCTTTTTTTTTCATTTAGTCTCGTAAATTTTAGGTGAGCCGTTGAAGCCAGGCAGACATGCAAGTAGCAAATTCTTCCTGATCTCTGGCTCCTCATGGGGTTTCAGTCAAATATCTGCAGTTTCCCCTGGACTATACCCCCTCTTTGTGCGCCTTTGTATGTGAATGGAGTACACTATTAAATAATTTACAACTAGCAGAACCAGCTTCCACGTTTAAGCTTTTTATCAAAAGACTAGCAACCAGAGAGTTTTACAAGGTAACTACAGCTATTCCTGGAACGGCCCCTCCAGAACAAAAATTTCCATTTTTGTTCCTGGAATCTGCTGAAACCTACCTCTGTTTGGGAATGGGAAAACACTTCTGGGTGCTCTAAAAACCTCAGGCATCAGTGCTTTTTTAACCAATACATTCTTAATATTTTCTCTTTCCGCCGCAGGTATTTTTCAAGCTTCTAATGCAATTCCCTCTCAGAGTTGTCGTTCCTTGAGAGTACAATTGCCCTTTAACAGTGTTTGTCAGCCTTTACTTTAGCCAGATACTGTAGATAGTTCCTGAGGTTCCATGTCTGGACTTTAACAATTTACACCAGCTTTAGGGGAATCTCACATTCTAACTTTGAAAAACCTCTGGAGATAGCTGTTCCCATCACAGCATTTCATGCACGACTTACTAGCCTGCATCATAAACCCTTCAGTTATGTGTTGGATCTTTTATAAGATATTTTCATTCAAACCAAACCATGGATGGAACATGTATGGTGTGGTAAAGCCTTCACTGTTCTCAGGGCATGTATCCATACCATCATTGGGGATATTTTTGTGGTGTCAATCAGTCTCCCTTTGGTACTCTTTGGTCAGATTTTTTCATCCTTGATGGTCACTTTGATGTTTTTAAAGGGGAACACGATACAATCTGAGGAACACTTTCTTGTCTTCACCGCAGTGGCCTCAATATCATATCGTCCCCAAAATACTTATGTCAGCATCATATTTAATTACTGGTGTCATGTTTTTGTATGTAGCTCAGTTTTGTTTTTCTGATTTAACAGCACTTTTGTGTCTGTCTACAGAACAGAGGTATTTGAGAGGGAATTGAGTCTCTTCTATCACCCTCACATTCTTTTTGTTTTTTGAATTTTGTACTGGGATGCACGGTGGCAGAGTGGTTAGTGCTTTCACCTTACAGTGAGTGAGGCCCTGGTTCAAATCCTACTGGGACCTTTCTATGTGTGGGTTTTCTCTGGGCATGCTGGCTTTCATCCCACAGTCTAAAGACATGTTTCATAGGTTGATTTATTACTTGACAATGTCCCAAAGTGGGATTGTGATTATGGGTGTGTGGTTACAGCCCTGCAACAGGCCGGCAACTTGTCCAGGGTGTACCCCTTCTTCACCAACAGTAGTCAAGTTGGGCCTTGTGATCCCAGAAGGGATAAAGTGAGTTAAGAAAATTGATGGACAGAATTTTGTAACTGTCCTGAACATCCATTATGTTCATTTAGATCATGTAGGTTTTTCAATTGCTCGCCATTTCTGTTGCGCCGCTAACGGTAGGTTGGGTTTGTGAGGGACTGTTAGCTAGAGGGAAAGAGTGTAGACAAAGGGATGATGGGAGATCAGTGGAGGCTTACTTCTATGTCAACAGTTCTGCCAACAATTTAAGAAGCAAATAACTTGTGTGCAGCACAAACTTTATCCTAGAAAACAACACACATTTTTTATGTTTCCTAAACACAGCATAATCACAACTAAAAGACCACTGGGAACAATTCCACAACAGATCAAAACATGACTGGATTGGGACTTTAAGCAGTAACATTTCTCTACTAGATTAACATTTAGTCATTGGGAAATTATATTTTTTATAACCCAAGTTTTGCATACTTCCTATTAGTATTACTAGCATTTAGTCTTGTATTTTAAAATTGTCTGTCATTCCCTTTTGCTACAGTGCTTATAGTTTTCAGTCCTCTTTCTTAACCCATGTTATCTTCCCTGTCAAACCTAAATAAATTACTTATCATACTCTTTTAAACCTTCAGTCTTTATTCTTCTTTTAAACTGAAGGACTGCAAGTCTCATGTGAATAACCTTCTAAAACTCTGTAATATTTCTGTAAACTTGCTCTGTCTTTGCTTAAGTTGTTTTCATACTTTAAATTGAATTGGCTGTGCCATTATAAAACAACATTCAGACCTTATAATGTTGGTATGCTTACAAACGTTTCTGCAGTCTGCAGCAGAAGCTAAACTATGCCTTAAAAAGACAAAACTCAGCGCTGCATTATGCATGAGTGGCTCTCACAGACATTTAGCTGCAATGTACATAACTGTGGCTTTTCTGCAGCCCCGGATTGACTGTGTGAACTTCCAAAATGCATATCTGTGTATTCCATAGAATAATAAAATAAGATCTGTTGATATAATCATGTTGAAAAAAAACAAACTTTTTCTAAAATGATACAAGTTACATCACTTTAGCTGGGTGGTAGTTAACTGACAGCTGTTCAAATTCAATGATAACATCTTTGTAAAGTCTGTTGTTGCAATCATCAAATTAATGTGGTAAGAACTTTCATTTTTAAAAGAAAACACTCACACACAAAGCTGTCAATATAAATATTTAATTTCATGTCAGAAAAGGTGCAAAAACAGTGACATAAAAAGTACAAGAAATCCTTAAAGATCAAATTGGTAAGTAAATTACAGATAAAAGAGTAAAAGGTATCCTTTTTTATTTTTGCTTTTGTGATGTTTACAAAATGATTCAGAACCTTAATTTAGATCCTCCCCATACGGTATTTTAATGATTTACCTGAATTTGTCTGAATTGAAGGCACCATGCATGGCGTCATCTTTATGCCCTTCAAAAAAAAAAGTCTGCATGCATTTGCTTCGGTAGAATAAGTTCAAGTTTATCAGTGAAACATAACCCTGGCACTTCCTGTATCTTTTTTCTTTTAGGGATCTTAAAATGTAGTTGATGGCAAGCAAGAAAAGGATAGCAGCTCTCAAAAGAAGAACACAAGAACTTCAACAGGTGTAGAACTATTTATATTAGTGGTGTGTTTCAGAGATATGAGAGCTTGAGGCTGTGAGTCAGACAGTTTATCCACTGCCAGACTGAAAAGGATATTACCTAAATCATTTTGGTCACGCAGGATTAAGGTCTTATTGTGCCTGAAACAGTGACTGAAAGAGAGATTTTATTTGAAATCACAATTCAACCTCAATAGCTACCCTTATTTGAGTGTACTACGAGGATAACTAATCTATACTAGAAGTGAGTTAGTATACATGAAGTTTACATTTCATATACTATCTATATATTGTAAACTTAAAATGTTTTAATTTAGTCTGAATAAGTACTCAGTTGGTAACTTCTTGTACTAAACTTACATGGTCTACAGCCACGGTCTGCAACCTTTAACATTTAAGAGCCATTTGGGTTCATCTCTCACTGACCAAAACCCAGAAGGAGTGGCAATGTCTCCCTTAACCCTTAAGAAAGCTAAGACGCAGATTTGTATTTATTTATTTTTGTTTTTATTATGGTAGATACAAATTAACTCTTGTTTTTTTTTCTTTTGGCATAAATAAAACAGAAACTACCTTTTTTGCAAAATATGAAATATTTAATAACTTTTAAGAGAGGTTTATATAACTTCCTTTTTAAAGTAGAAGACAGTCGTACCACATAGTATAATCAATGCAGCAAATGTAGTAGCAGAAAGTGCGATGTTAGCAGTATTTACAAAAACAAACAAACAAATTATTTTAGTTTATTATACCATTTGTGGTGCATTTCAGCCAGAAATTTGTGAAAATATATCTAACTTAAATCAAATCAGAGCTAATGAAGTGACCTTTACCATGTTTTGCAAACCATAAAGTGTACTTAAAACCCTTGAATTTTTTCAAAAAAAGAACATTTGCCTTATAATCCAGTTGGGCTAAATCCTGGTTGTGGTCACTGAGCTCCAAAGTATTTGGTGGGATAGACAGTGCTCAAAAATCTGCCAAAACGTTTTATTGCGACTTGTGATACATGCTGTCCTTCAACTGTTTGTGAATGAGTTAAATACAGTTTGAGTTAGTTTTTCATTTCGCTTTACAGTTACTTTTAAAAATAAATCACACGGTGCTCTGGATCCTCAGGTTGCAGACCTCTGGTCTGGTCTACTTGCAATTCTTATTCATAAACTCAAGTATACTCAATAAAATAGACTTCAGGTTTACACCTATTTTGCTAACAGTGAGTAAATATTTCTCCACCAAACGACTTCAGTATTATATATATTTTGTATATGCATGCAATATTTTACCAAATTTTCACATAAATATTTTTGTCTGAAGTTTTTTGGCAGCAGATGTTGTTCTGGGCATGGTTTTTTGTATGTTAATTGTCATTGATATTTTTTTTTAAACAAAAATTGTACATTGACAGACAGCAGGTCTTTACACATTATTTCTTCTTTTAGTTTTAAGGGGTTTGTGTAATTCACGCTTTTGCAGAGATGTGAAAGTTGTAACGAACTGCTGCTGCAAGGACATTTCTATAGAGCCTCGTGCACATTCCCAGGCTCTGTGCATGTTACATCACCACCGTCTTACAGTCACACACTCACAGATGTAGAAAGTACAATACTCTACTTCCAAATCCCCGGTGAGCACATTTAAATCAAACGTTTGACATTTTTGCTGAGCGACAGAATGTGAAAGAGACATATTTTGATTTCAGAGTAGCTGTTGAACGTGTGTGTGTGTGGGGGGGGTCACGTCCTGCATTAGATGTCATTCCAACACAACATTTGTCTCAAGAGAATGTGTCTATATTAAAGTTAATACATAACATCTTTTCTC
This sequence comes from Oryzias celebensis, assembly GCA_014656515.1. NCBI lineage: Eukaryota > Metazoa > Chordata > Actinopteri > Beloniformes > Adrianichthyidae > Oryzias > Oryzias celebensis. The sequence goes on along the minus strand of BNCR01000012.1, from coordinate 63,646,380 downwards.
ATTTGGACTTCTTTTGTTCTAATTTATTTTGATTTGTTCATACACAGAATCTCTCTTTCTTATAGACTTCTCCACACCTTTCCTGTTGACTGACTCCAAGCAGACTTCACACTCTGGGGCATGCCTCTACTGCTTTAAGAAATGCTTCTGCTGAGAAGGAACTGATTAGTAGTATTGTCAGCCAACCACATGGACTGCTGTGTGGAGATTGAAGCCAATGAGAAGCTCTGCTGGGTGAAGGTTACAAAAGCAATCTGAACTCAATGACTCAGCAAAGTTGGGTGAGTGTGAGATGACACTTTGCATAGTCTTAAAGGGCCAGACCATAAAGTTGCAGCATTCCACGGGAGGATGAAAAAAAAGCACTTGCACAATGAGGCCAAGTGTCCACGCCCTCAGCTTCAGGCAGATCACTATGGAGCAGCATGTTTTCTTTCAGGGTTGCTGGTGGATTCATGAAAGTGGCTTAGCAAACTGAATCTTATATTTTCAATTGAGACACCCCATGAATGAACACTGGTCATTGAAAAAAAAAAAGATATTTATTGTAATGTTATTTAGTTACCTAATTCACACTGAGGAAGGAACATACATTTTTAAGTGAAGCAGGTTCTGAAAACAAGCAGTTATGTAACAACATTTGTATGAAGGTATATCTGTCATAAAGCCAGGTTTCCACGTCAGTTTCTATTTCTATTTACACTTTGAGGTTTGTACATGTGTCTTAGTTTTTATGTCTCGTTTAGTTGGGTGCGAGGGGTTGTTTTATAATTTCATTTTTAATTGTTTTAAACCTGTAAAGTCCCTTTGTGTTGCTGCTGCATGGAAAGTGCTTGATAAAGTTTGAATTTGAATAACTTCTTCTATGTCTATAACTAGACCTACCTATTCAACCCACAGCATAACAAGAGGTATACATTATATCAAAAGCAACATATTTTTACCTGTAATATATATACACGTATGATAATAATATAACCTTATTTTTTCACATTGTTTTACTGCTTTGACTTCTAAAATAAAGATTTGCACAAGTGAGAAATTACAGTAGCATCTGTGTCTTATGATACATTTTGTTTAAGAAAAAAGTTACAAAAATAGTGGCATCATGACGCTAATAAATTAGCAAAAAAAGCACAACATAGCAGTGGTGCCAAGTTGAACAACTTTAGAATGTTTTCTGCATTTTTGACATGCAAATAATTCACAGAGCACAAATGCATAAAGAATGTAAGGATAGTTGAAGCAATGTGACATAATATATAACACTATTAAATAGATGAAAAATATGACTTGGTACAAAAGTGAATTGCATCATGAGCAGGGCACTTTTATGACTTCAGGCCAAAGCAATAAATATGCAGAAGGCCCTCTTTTACCAAAGTAGTTATATAAGGAGAAAAAAAATCACTTTTAAATATGAAATGGCATTTTTTAAAATAATGAGAACATTCAAATTTACTATAAATTACTGCTATAACTAACTGTAGCATAATTAAAATCACAAGCATAAAATGAAAAAATCAGTGTGACCCCCCCCCCCAAAAAAAAAAAAAAAAAAGAAAAAAAAGAAAAGCTGTACTAAAAGCAGCCAAAAAATATGTTTAAAAACTATACACCAAAAATGTGTTTTAAAACAATCTAGTGGTTTGTAGTGGTATAATGTGGGTCAGTCTTAGAGGCTTGCTTTTGGCCAGAGCTTTCAAGCCATGCTTGTTGGCCGGCAGCATCTCTGATTTTGAGGTGTGTCAGATCTTATCAAACTGGGAGGCTTCCCATTCAAGAGACCTTTAAGTCAATTAGAATATTTGTTCATTTATTCTGGTCTGTTTTGTAAGTTTTGTTATAGATTAAATGACCCACATTATGATGGAGTCAGGCGCTGTTCAACCTTCCTGTCTGTTTTGTAATATTGGCTGTGCTGTGCAGAAGTCATGTCTGTGAGCAGCAGTGGAAAGTTCCACTGGTCCTCAGGAGAAGTATGCGTCTGCGAATTGTTCTGGTCAGTGTAGCAACAGTAAACACACCTCGGGACACAACAGTAGCCAAAATCTACAGCTTCCTATCCCTAACATGAATAACATGTTTTTAAAGGATTTTTAACAAATGAAATTACCATTATTTTGCATATCGTTAATGACAGTCTAAAGGGCCTTCTTCATCGTATGTTCACTGAACCTTTTTATCTTCATCCAGCTCAACGCTGCACCTTTTGAGGCAGTGCTTTATTACTTTACAGGAAAGCCAGAGAAAGGAGTCAGCTATTTCCTCATGTGACCAACATCCAACTGTTTCATAAGAATTTCATAGCTGTGACGTCACCTTGTCCATTCATACATCCAAGAGCAGGAAATGACTCAAACCAGGATTTCTCTAATGCATTGCTGGAGTTGCCTGGCCGGGGCCTCTTCGCAGGGGTTTGCAACAGTTTTGCTAAATTTGAAGAAAGTTGAAGTTTCCATCACCAGACAGGGAACTCTGAACGTTTGCTCATGAAGACAAGGAAGCCACAGCAGCGCGTAGTTGTGCCTGGTTTCCAGGTGGAAAGCATTTATACAAAGTTTATCTTGGTTGCCACATCCAGGGCCAAGGCCTGCTTACTGATATGATTAGCCTTGGTGGTGGAAAAGGAACACACTATCCTCAGACAGTCTGATCCAAACAGCCTTATTAGGCTTATGCTTGGAATGACACAATAAAATAGTAAATGAACGAGAGGCCTTCTTTTCTGAAACAGAAAAAAAAACTGGACAGAACTGTTCAAGCTAATAAACAAAGACAACTTGGTACAATTGATCGCAGGCTGCTGAATGTGATGATGTCACTTCAGTGGGTAGGCTTGGAGAGGAGACCTGTATGTGACAAGTGGTAACTATTAGATCTGACAGGCTGCTCTCAGACGCTTTCTACCTCCTGGTATCAAAGCGCCAGTGCTCGCGTTTTCACTTGTGCCACTGAGAGATTAGCAATGTAAAAATCACCAATTACTTAAATTCAAAATGTCGTACACACAGCAACAGCTAGCACTAGTTTATCCACCTCCAGGAATAATTTGTCAGGTCCACGCTGCGACACCATGTGACATTATTGCGGCAGACCGCCTCAGCACCAACTGGCACTCTGCTTTCAGACAGGCGCTCTCACAGATCAATAACCTCTTACATAACATTCTGGTTTGGACTGGGGGCGAGATTCCAGCTGACTGGAACATGTGAAAGGGATTTGACTGTGTTGACCCACATTTTCCCCTCCCTCCCTCCTGCCATTCATCTCCTCTTCCCTGCGTTTGCCCCAACTCTTTTCTGTTTCCGCTCACCCTTCAGGAGAGCAGTCATGTAGGCAGTCATAGCCAAAGAATGGTGGGTCATTGGATTTTGCAGCATGCCCAGGCTTGCACCCACACAAAAACATGTTGGGGGACAGCTGGTGCCTGAGTAGAAGCTTTTATTTGGATGAATGGCATAAACATTCAAGTTTAGTTACGTAGAGTGTTTTATATTTTGTAAAATATACAAGTTAAATGTTTTTGCCAATTTTTTTACTATTTGTTTTTTTTACTGTGCAGAGTCCTAAAATTGAATTAAATTGTATATTGATCCACAAGTCCTAAAAGTTCCAGTCATCTTTAGTCAGTTGGTGTTGGGAAGACTCTATAAAAGGTTTGGGTTGATTGTGATTACAAAAATGAAAACTAGCTAGTCTTACTTATATGTATTTCTGTAACTTCAAAAACATTCATAAAACATCTGAAGCAATTAGAAAAAGTACCTGAACACAGTTCCCACTGAAAAGTAATCAAATGCACTGGCGAGATGTCATGAAAAGGCCCAAACACATTTCAACTTGAAGTTAAAAGATTAAAAAATCCAAATAATCTGAAAGATACCTCTAAAAGTGAGGTGTGGACATTTACAGAGAAGGGAATATGGGAAACTAAAGGGTGACAAGACAGGAGAATCTCACACAAAATAACTGAAACCACTCATGAAACCTTCCTACTAGATAAATGACAATGTTGAACCTGGTTTGATTGTGGCTAAGGGAAGCAGAAACTGAGTCTAACTGAAGTTAGTCTAAACACAGTATCATGACCTAATTTGAAGGAAATTTAGCCAGTATACATCCTCTCAGGATGAAAGCTAGGAGGATAATGCTTAAAAACCCACTCAATTGAAAACTGTGTTTTTAACATGTTCTTGCAACATTTTCTCATGATGGAGGACATTTATAAAATGATTTAAGATTAAAACTGTATTTCTGAGTATTGCTTTATGCAAATCGTGGTGAATTAGTGAATCAATAAAGAAAAGCAGTTAGAAAAAGCTCTCTTTTGTGACGCAGCAACTGAAACGGGGAGGCCAAAGTTTTCCTGCTCCGCTCCATTCTGATGCATCCACTTGCAGACAAATAGATCCGTTAGCGTCTATCTTTTCCTCATCTGAGCTGGCAAAACTGTACGTCTGGATAGCTCAATTATTCCACGCTGTTTTTTGTTGCACTGTAAATGTTAGCTTGGGCTTTTTGGGTTGTAAGCTAGCAGGAGAGAGTGTAAACAAAGGGCTCATGGGAAATGAGCGCTGGCTTACTTCCGTGCCAACAGTCCCACTCACAACTCAGAGGCAAATTTCTGATGAACTTCTGTCGCTCTGCAGAAAATGTCTTAAATAACGGCACAGGTTTTAAAACTTTGGCTAAAAAAACAGCATCATCGTAATTAAATGACCACTGGGAATGATTTAGCAATAGAAAAAATATATTTGGCGTGGGTTTTAAACTAAGACAGCTGGTGCCTGAGTAGAAGCTTTTGTTCAAGAGTGGTGTGTTCAGTTTCATGTAGTTGTGCCAGTAAGATGTCAGACATTAACATCACTTTCCCTGCATATCTTAAGATAGTGTGCATTGTAAGTAATGCATCAGGGTAACTCTCATCTTTGACCTGCACATTTTTTTGCTTCATGTTCTGCCTTGTGAGATGTTTGGCAACTCTTTGAGCTCACTCAGATTTCTGACCCTGAGCTGAAATAGTTGCCACTGTGTCGACTGGCTAGTATTATAACACAAACCATGACCTTCCAGCAGTGGCAGAGCAAGATCACTTAATATGAGAAAGTGAGAAGGGGAAGCAGAAGACTTTGGAAGAGGGGCAAATGAGCTCGGGTACTACAAACAAAAGGATCAAAAATAAGGATCTAAAGTAGTTTTATTGTGTTTTTGTTATAAATAAAAATTAGCAGTTCTTTTAGCTTAGGTGCTATTAAAAAGTATTACTTTTGTTATTTTTGCAATCCTTACAGAATCTCATTTTGATGATTTTTTAAAAATAATTTCTTATTCTTTGTCATCAAAACAAAGGGGCAAGTGGGGCTCAAAGCTTTTGTTTGCTATGGGGGAAGCTGCCCCTCTTACCCCCTGTAGCTCCAGCAAGAAAACAGAATGAATTGTATGTAAATTTATGGAAAGACTATCTTTTTACACATACAAATATTAGTATGTACTTTGAGTCTCACTGGCCTCCGGCCACATGAACTAGTTTGACTTTATATCACAACAAATGTCCATCCTTGCGTTTGTTGGACTCAGAATAATACAAAAAAAACCCCAAAGAACCTTTGTGCCCTCTCAACAGACCTCATCTTGGATAAATAAAAATCAAGACTATTCTACTTCATGGTAACTCTTAGTATATTAGCAAGTGTATTTTTAGTAAGCAAAATGATTTTTCGCCCCAAGAACTTGTTAAAAATTTCACACTAACTTTTAAGTTTGACAGCATGTATTTGGGTTTATCAAGACACATCCAGCTAAATTGTTTTTGGAGGCCAAAATGTTTCTTTGTCTGGGGTACTTTGGTAGGAAAGTATCTCAGTGTCATTCAGATTTGGCGACCAAATGAAAAGTTCCCATGTTCCCATACATTCCCATGTACATGTTCACTGAACTCTTAATGCTCCATTCACACTGTATCCCACCTGGATAATCCAAAGATGCAAGAATTACCAGGATAACCAAAAAACAAAAGCACAACTCCCCCCTTTTTGTGTGAATTCACTTGGGTGGCAAATTTTATTATATAAATGAAAAATACATGATGATAACACACAGTAAAAGTTAGATAGCTAAAGGGTGACATTGTCCTTTTTAAAAGAAACCAAGATACAGAGTGAAGTTGGAGAGCATGAGGGGCCAGAGACCTGCACAGCAGCTGAAAGTTCTGTGCAAAGTGTTAACAGATTGCAATTAAAGCCGAGTAAGAAAAGGGTACAAGAGTAGTGTAACCTGAAAGCTATGGAAAAAATGGCAATTACTCTCAAGTTTCAAGCAGAGTACCATGACTGTTTCCCACTGCTGTGGAAAGTGAAAGCATTAGCTTCAGTCTCTCCTTTGTGCTCCATATAGTGGAGCAGGTTATTAAAACACTTTAAAAGTACAGCATTTTAGAGTACAATCACCAAATTTTGCATGGATGTACCTTAAGATACCCTCTTTCAGAAAAGCATGTTAGCCACGAGAAAAATCCAAGATTATCAATATAAAGATATATACATCAAATATACAAATAAATACGTTTAAATACTGCATTTTGTACATGAACAGCGTATTGTTGAGACTGAATATTTTTGTAACAGTTGAGTGTATGGCCGCCCTCTTCACAACTGGACGCCATTCTGGACTTTTCTGGTGCTAAAATACTATTCTGAAAGAGGGGATCCCTAAGGTAAATTCATGTCCGTCTATCCATCCGTTCGAAGTCAAAGTAACTATTCTTATCTTATTCTTTGCAGCTCTCACGTATGTAATAACAGTAAAGAATACTGGTAACATTGTTGACACCTTTTTATTTTTTACCTTGTGATATGGACATAAAAAAAAATCTGAAACAGCTTTCATTACTCAGGAATGACTCACTTCCTTCAGCTACAGAGGGAAAATTTTTAGAACTACCGGTACTCATAAAATAGAGATGAGTCAGGTGCTTGTGAATGCGTATTAAAAATAGTAAAAATCCTTACGCTGTGGCACCTATAGTGCTTTAATTAAGCACTATAGGTGCCTAACTGGTTACAGCAATAAAACTGTCCAATGAGCTGTAGTGAGTCACTTTAATGACAGACTTAAAAAAAGATACTGGTACTTTTCCAGGGAGGCTTGAGTGATGTGAGTGTTTACACCTCTTTTTGCGTATCTTCATCAATTGGTCATCTGTCTTTACTTTTATCTTTCTCAGTACAGTCTTTGATACTTCTTCATACCCCGGATTTCCTCTTTTGTTACTTTAATCTTTTCCCTTCTGCCATTGTGCTCAAAACCATCTCTCTCCTCCCTTTCAGTCTGAGAGAAGGAAATATCCTTGTGAAGCCTAACTGTAGCATACATTGATGTGACCGTTGGACTTCAGGAATGTTCAAAGAAAGAAAAACTTTTCTCTGTGCTCTCTGCAAAGAGTGCAATATGGTAGCACCTCAAGAGAGATGTAAACGTACCCAAGGGTTTGCGTTTTGTGCATGTTGCGTGCAGCAAAGAGTGTATGGAGAAAGTCTTTGCAGGGTTTGTTTTTCTTATGTAAGCCAGCCAGTAATGTAAAAAAAAAAAAAAACCAGCAGAACAGGAACAAACTGGCTGACCAAGGCCTTGTCCTCATTGCTGCATTGTCTCAAATGTCTGTCATCCCATTTGCCTACATTTACAGGGAGCAGAGAAACAAATGAAAATGACAGAATAGCAGAGAAAAAAGGGAAGTCCTCTGAGGATATGTGTCACAGGGTTATGCTGGAACCAGACCTGCATGTTGCAGAGGAAGAGAGAGATGACCCCTGCTGTGTTCTGCTGCCCACCTACTGCTTTTTTGGTCTCATCAGATGCTGTTTGGTTGCATAGCAAGAATAAAACTCAAGGAACACCATACGTTTGTGATGTACATCCATTAATCTGGACTTAAACTTTGGCTTAAAAGCAGATTTAGATAGCTTCTAAAAACTATGCAACTAAAAGTAAACTGAACGGAAAAAGAATTTTCCAAAAACTTCATTTTGGTTTTACTTGCTTAAAATGAGAGAAATGGTTGGGACAATGCAGATACTTGTCCAGTACTGATAAACACTAGGTCAGTGCTAGAACATGACAGTGATAGTGTCACAGTCATGTCATATTAAATACATCAGCACCTCATGACTCCAGTTTTGCCTCAAGGTAAGGTGGTACTTTCCAGCAGTCTCTGAATGTACTAAGAAAAAGGCATGCATATACATGCAACATTGATTCACAGTACACTGCATGCTAGCATGATATATGATCATTTCTGTCCCACTTCTGCCATACTACGCCCTACTTTTGCCAATAATGTTCCCCTTTTTGTTCCTATAAGGCTCACAAAAAAGAAACCAGCACAGCAGTGTTTGCACACGGAAAGGCTAAGTTGACTGTTCTTTCCCAACAGAGATATTGTTCATGCTCAGAACACTATGTGACAGTTGAGCAATGTGCTGCAGTAAGCCACAAATTCCTGCAACATGAGACAAAAAAAAATCCACATTTGTCACTAGTGGCATGATTGACAGGTAAGGCTTTCACAAGAACTATCTTTGGATTTTGTGTGTGTGTGTGTGTGTGTGTGTGTGTGTGTGGGGGGGGGGGGGTGTCAATTAAAGTTTGGATAAATGTATACTTTAAAATAACTCTTTCAAAAGATTCGATCAATATTTACACACAATGGTTTTAGGTAGCTGCAGGTGCTGCTCTCACAAGGAAACCCGCCCAGTTCCCAGCCTCGTCCGACTGGTGGATCATTGTGTGGATGGAACTAAAAAGATCAATGGGCTTTAGGATGAGAAAGTAATGGGAGGCTCCTTCATCTCTAAGTATAAATCCACTCTTCACTCACATAAAGTTACAAGCATTTCATGCATTTCAAGCTTGCAGTTTGGATCTTTTTGCTGCAGCTTCTTGTAAATGCTGAAAAACTTTTAGTACAATGTGGTATTGCTCTAAACAATTATAGCTATTGGTTGTGTCCAAATTACCCAGAGATCTCTGCGAAAACTCATTGTGCATCGGTGCTCACTAGCCCTTGTGCTATCTAGTGGGGTCCAGATGAACCTACTCTAACATTGACGTGTTATCCTTCCCATGACAAAGGTGGACAGGATTTCATGTCTGCCATGGAGAGCGGTGAAAATCAAAAATCATTGAAAAAAAAGTTCAGAGCGCTGTCTTTTGGGTTCCAGATGACCCCACTCCCTTGTTCACGTTCCCTGGGTAGCAGAAGGGCTACTTTGGTGGATATAGACCACAGTGCATTGCGTTTAAACCAATTTTCATGTGATAAGCTTTGTATTTTAATTCTTTTTTTATAAACCATCCAAGTTTTGATCATCAGAACACAGTGGATTCATAAATAGTCTTCGTGATATGCTCATATTTATTATGTTTTTGAGTCCAGGTAATTGGTCATTGGCTGTTTAAAACTAAAGTTGTGAGCACAATGTCTGAATTGCTTTTAAAATGCAGAACACTAGATAGTCTTGCACTATAGTTTTTTAGTAGTTAAGGAGCATGGAGGGAATTCAGACGTAGCTTCTGTTTCCTCTTCCTTAGGTTACATAAAATGAAATGTCAACATTTCCTGTCATTAAGAGGTTGTTTTTGCATTAGCTGATCATCAGGTTTTTTGCTTTGATTTTGACTGTCAATACTTCAAAAAATTCAATTCTTTTAATGCGTGCAGTCTTGCACGCATTACAAGATACTTTTGTTTTTTATTTTAACCATTTAAGGCCTCAAGACAACGTAAGTTCATATGCAATGCAGATAGGAAAGAACTGTTTCTTTTTCCCACTTTTCTTGCACAAAATGTTCCCTTGTTTAATTCTTCCATTATTTTTTACATTCATTTTTTAAAAACTTGTAATCCTTCTAAATACAAAAAAAAAAAGACACTAAATCTCATCAGGTCTCAGCAGAGAGTATATGACAACCATTTACAAAACTGTGTCACAGTAGAGCAAAAAGCTTGATTTTACCTATTTTAGAAATAATCAAAAATATTATTGAGAGTCAATTCTGGATTTGCAAACACGAAAAAACTGTATCTTCAATGTCCCAGAAAGCATTTATGCTGTCTCCAATTTGTATGACTCTGCAGATACCTATTGAAACTGCTGGCTAAATTTATTCCTCATGTGCTGAGCTCTAAAGTTAAACAAGGTGCTAAATATACAGTCAGTTTCCAAGCCAAAAGCAGATAGCTGCGTCATTGTGTCCGCCTGATCAGAGTCAGTTCCTCTGTAATTAGATTGTTGTGAAATTTGGTGGAGGCTGCCATCTACTGGATACTGAGGATTATGGGGATGAGTAGGAAGTCTCCTTCACAATCTCAGATAACACAAGTGGATGCCTTGGATTAAGTTACCATCCATCAGTTCATCAATTTTCTTAACCTGCTGTAGACCTTTCAGGGTCACTGGGCTGCCAGGGCCTAATCTAGCTACTGTTGGCCAAAGGTGGAGAACACCCTGGACATGTCGCCAGCCTGTTGCAAGGCCACACAATCGCACACCCACTTCTAAGGACAATTCAGAGTAATAAATGAAACTATGAAGCATGTCTTCAGACAGTGGGAGGAGCCTGGAGAAAATCCACACATGCAAACTCCACACAGAAAGGTCTCAGTTTGGATTTAAACTGAGGCCTTCTCACTGTGAGGCAAAAGCACTGAACTACTAAACCACTGTGCAGCAAGTACAATTATTGTCACTGTAAAAGGAAATCATACAGATGTGTACACTTGTCTATTTATTTAAATGAGAAGAGTCTCCAAATGTTTGACTGGTAAAAATAACAATAAACTCACCCATGCCTTAAAGGCAGTAACTCATTCAAGCAAATAATGGACACATCTTTGCACATCATGACTGGACTAAAAGAAATTCTCCTACTGTACAAATGTATTTAAGGGCCTTGATTAAACCTATTTTAGGTGTTTAAGCTTGAGTTCTGCAGATATCGTTACAGTGGGATAACAAAAACTAATAGCAGAAATCACCCATAAGATGGCGCCATTCATCAAAGTGAAGTTCTAGTGGCTTTCAGCCAAAGGGTTATAAGGCAATTTCAATTTATAACTTTGTTCTATGTTGATTTCCTGTGGCTTGAATGAAACACAAGTGTGTTACTCTTTTAGTTCCTGAAATTTCTGTGATGGGTCAATGACCTCAACATTCGACACAGCGGCTGCGGTAACAAAAGTTCAGCAGATTCTACACTTTACAGCATAAACTGTGCTGCTGGTGGTTTTTCTTGTCTCGAGCTCCAAAGGTTTTTTTTTCAAAGCTCAGTTTTCTTCTATATAGACAAATACAATGAAGTAATAGCTTACACTTTAAAAAATAGCATGGATAAATCAACAAGAAGCAAATGTTTCTTTTACTGATCATCCGGGAAACACTAACGTAAGTCACAATGTAGTGAAAATTCTGTTTAACTGTGTTTGGACATCTTCATCACACAAATTTTTTATCCTACATAAAGAGACCACAGTGTGCTGTTTATGCCACTACAGGAAAAACTTCGTTCTAACTCAGAAAACTCACAAAGGCCAAATACAACACAGAGATGTGTGGCAGCTTTCTAATAAAAACACAACTTTCTGTACATTACCATAAAACCTAGAGTCCTCGCCTAAAACACAGCATGTAACCCTTCAAAGTCAAAAAACAAACACAGGAGCACCGTGTTCTAACCTTGTTCAGTGCATTCCAAACTGCGCAATTAAAACGTCAATGACCTTAACAGTCTGTTCTGTGTTTCTGTCAGCCGGCTGGTTTTAAGCTCTGTCTCATCACATTTGCCTGTTTTGGCTTTAGGGAGACTGATACGATAAACGTCAAAGGAGTACGGAGCAAAATCCAGGAAGGTTTGCTTTCTGTTATGTACAACAAAAACATTTAAAATCTCATCTTTCCAGTTCAAAGTTACCTCCACTTTTGGAGTTGAAACAGACTGCTCAAAACCCGGCTTGGACCGTTTTGTGTGGAGTTGGTGGAGATTGTCCATCTTGCTATTATAGTCTGAAGACATGCATAGGTCGACTGATGGTTTTAAACTATCCCTTAGAAGTGAAGGTGTCCGTCTGAGTGTGTTCCTGTGATTCGCTGGTCAATGCTGAACCCTGCTTTCACCCTGCAATGGCTGATCAGACCGTGGTGACTCTGTGCAGCATTGAGCAGGAATAGAAGATGGATAGATGAATGGATGGAGTTGAAACAAATCCAGATTGATTCCCTTAGAGTGGTTATTGATTAGCTCTATTAAAATAATTTAAGTTTTTTTGTTTCTGTTTTGATTATTAATGACTATTTTTTAGATTTCTAAACTAAAAAAGAAAAACAATACATCATTTTCTTAAAACAAGTTTAATAATCTTACACATACTGTCGTTTATATCTAAAATCAAGATCAATAAGGTTTTACAACTACTTTTAAGATTAATAATCTTAGGTAGATTAATAAAATTTGCAGTGTGGCCGAAACGACAATATCTGACTGGACGCAGCTGGATGTGGTTCTGACAGAAATTCCTTTGTGGTCGCTAATGAAAAACCATCAGAAAAGGGACTGGGAGCTGAAATTGTCAAGAAATTTGGATCTAGAGGAGCTTAAGGTCTGCCAACATGCCAACAGCATTTGGTTGAACACACTGAGGCTCCTGAAGTGGAAGTAGAAGGATCAGAAGTCATGGAGGACTCGAGTGTCATGTATGCAAATCATCAGGAAAGACTTCCCAAGTAGAAACCTGGTCTGTTCCTTCGCTAGACTTAATTCTCTCTCTCTTTTTCTTTTTAAGATTATTTCTTTATCACAACCTACTAAATACTGATTTCAGGTATGAGACAAAGATAAAATGATCCGGATCACTCTGGTCCCCTTAAAAATCAAGACCAATCTCAAAGCTCTTTTTATTTCTAAAACTTTTGAGAAAATAGCAGCTGAGCAACGTAATTCTTTTATGGAACAGCACAAAATATTTAGTTTTTTAATCGGAATGCCTGTGGCTGCAGATTCTGGCCCCGAGGATAATTTCACTTTGTGCATATTTAGTATCAATTTGCTTTATCTGGGTCTGTATTACTGAAAGTTGGCTTGTTTTTTATTAGTGTTGTTCCTAACAATTTAAGGTTTTATGCCCCATGTCGTTCCCATCACATGTTCATCATATTTCACATCATTTGTATGCTAATGGAATCCAGCTCTAGCGTTCTCTTCATGACAATGACTCCATATAGCAAATTGTCAAATTTACTGGATTTTGATCCTTGGAATAAGGCTTTTGAAATAAATGACAGGGAAACACTCAGAAGAGAGATTCCTACATTTTTCTGCTGAACACAACAAATCCTCTTGTCAAGCGACACCTCAGGTCTCTCAGCTTTATTTTTCCGCCAAGTCGTTTGATGGATGGTCGAAACAGACTGTTAGAACTTGTATTTTACCAGAGGAATGTAACAAAACTAGAGCATGTCGAGAAAAGTTGATCTGAAGTTGATTCATGGTGTCATCCCACCTTTGTTTTTCTAATGCAATTCACTTTTTACCTATTTTCAAAGATGACCTACCTATTTTTAAAGCTTTTCAAGGACAAATACTAATTTATATAAGTGACCATTTGATTCCATGCTCTTCAGTTTGATTACGAGGATCTTCCTGTGATGAGCGATTCTGATCTTGATTTTACTGCCCCATACGTGAAACACACTTTTCTTTGGAAAACTGAGTCAAGACTTGTTTTTCAAAGCCAGCCCAAAGCCTACTTTGTGTTTTGGTTTTTTACTGTCAGGTACTGGTGGTGTAGGACCCCAAAATACCAGAGACCGGGTTTGGTGACAGAAATTGAAACATTTAATTGACCAGAACATGATTAAAAACTACGGAAAAAACCCAAAAAGGTGATATAAAAGAGTACCAGACTGTATTTTCAAAGTTTATGGCTTGAATGTTTTAAACGTGATGATTATTTTGGTTTTATGCTTCCGCTTTTATCATTCTAAAGCTGTTTGTGGTATAATCAGCAAAAATGACTTTACAAATAAAATGGGCTTATCTATTAACTTTACTTCACCAGTTTTCATGAACTCTTTTTCTGTTTCTCTCATGTCATGTTCACTCCAGGTTTTGGTTTCCAACTGTTTGTATCCTCAGCAAAGCCAAGGTTTTGCTTGCTTCAGGTCATTTGACTCTTTTCTTTCACGTGTCAGGCTCTTCATTAATTACCTATCACTCATTTTAATTAAATCTTTCTCTGATTGTTGAGGAAAGCTGCTATTAGTCTAAACTAAAAAAGCAGCTTGAGAAAGGGCAATTCAATCTAAATGATTTCATTTTCTGGAGGCCAATAGAAAACAGTGTTTATTCAGAGGTAATCTTGTTTATCATGGATTAAAGTCTTAATAGCAGCAACAAAAACATGATGCAAACCCTCCTCATTTTCCACCCCCCTTATCTTAATTACTACTTTACTACATTTACGGCCCCCCAACCCAAACTGGATTGATAACTACAAACTTAACCCCTTAGATTCACCATTTTTCTTCAGAGCTCAATTCTAACAATTTTGACTCAATTAAGCCAATAGTTTTTGATGACAGCTCTAAAGTGATATTTGTTCAGTGTTATTTAAATTATTGTTAACGTACACGGCGTCGTTACCACACAAGCTAAGAATGCTATGATTTGACTGGTGGCTTTACATCAGGAAGTGGTTACACTGTCCACTATTTGGATTGCCAGTTTGATTTCCAACTTTAACAGTCAATGTGTGAACATTTATATCATGCAGGCATGACGAAGTCACTGAAAAGACGAGTATGCTCGCTGAAAATGAAAAGTGTGACTTTGTGATGATTGTTAGATAAAAACACATGAAAAAAATGTAAACATTAAATGTAAAATATTTAATGTTAAAGAGCCACTCCAATAAAAATAGTTTTTTTGTGTCTATTGTTAACATGTTCTTGTAGCATTTTTTCCATAGTGAAAGACATAAAAGAATTTAACATTTTAACTGTTTCTCAGGGTTCCTTAATCCTAATCATTGTGATTCTATTTGAACCTGGACCTTTACACCATGTGGCAAAAAGCACTAACCATTGCCCTACCATGCAGCCCTCCATAATTCAATACCAAAATTCATTTTGATGGAAAACCGTGACATGCTATAAAATAAATAACATTTCTAACACTTTTCATTCCACAAATGCAACCTTGATGACTTAAAACTAACGTCACCACCACTGCATGGTGGGTCCAACCTACATAAGTTGACAAAACAAAGAATGCCTGAAAATTCATTTCAAACAAAAGAAAATCCTAAAACTCTATTTTAATCCTTAACATATTTGTATGTTTAAATGTCAAGTTCCTTTAATAAATGGTATTAATTGTGCAGTAAAAAATGTAAGTTCACATGAGAGGTTAGTTCTGCCTGTGAAGCCTTCTGTAGATAATGGGTATGTGTAAAAATACCACATAAGTGACAACTTGCTTGTGTGTGTGTGCAAAGGCAAAGATGCATGTAGACAATGTGCGTGTGTGTATGTACACAGTTATATTCCAGCTGTCTGAGTGGATAAGGCTCAGTGGGTAGATAAACACTGCAGAGAAAGTCACACACACACACACACACGTCCACTCAGCATGAAATGGCTGTGGGGAGTGTGCTATAATAAGGGATGACTGACATGTGATTTGCTAAGGCTAGAAATCACATTTTCAATGTGGACCTTGATGTGCAACATGTTTGCATGAACAGAAAATGTCTACATAGAAGGGAAAACATAGTCTTTAAAGTCCCACTCCAACTATATTTTTTTTCTGTTGAAAATTTGTTCCCAGTGGCCTTTTAATTATGCAGGACCTCACTAGAAATTCGCCTCAGAGTTGTGGCCAGGACTGTTAGCCTCAGCTAATTTCCCATCAACCCTTTGTTAATACTCTCTCCTACTAGCTTACAGCACCTCACAAGCCCAAGCTAACATCAGGGTAACAAAAAAAAAACATGAGTAATAATGGAGCTATCCAACTGCATAGTTTTGAAGCAGATGGCAGATCAGGCGAGGAAAATGAAGACGTTAATGGTTCTATTTGTCTTGTAGGTGGATGCACTGGAATTATAGCAGAGAAGGGAAATTATGTCTGACCCGTGCAGTAGCTGCTCAAACCTGAGCTTTTTCAAACTGTAGATTTTCATCAGCTCCTCATCAACACAATTTGAAAAAAGAAATACTCAGGAATGCAGTTTTAAATCTTAAATGATGTCCTCCATCATAAGAAAAATGCTGCAAGAACATGTTACAGCAGAACAGCAGAAACATTATTTTCTTTTAAGTGGGTGTTTAAGCATGAATAAATATTTGCAAAGTGTAGGCTATTGCTTTACATTTTAGTTTTCTTCTTGTTTAATGTTCATTTTCACAATACTTGGACAATTATTTCATGTATATATCATATACAAAAACCATATTTGTCGGTGTTAAAATCCTTTTTCTTTTTTGAAAAAGGATGCAGACAGTTTTGTAATTTTCGGTTGATTTGAGACAATTAGAAAGTCTGTTTTATTTATTTTAAAAATGTGCCATATTGTAAACTACATGCAGACAATAACTGGTTAGAATTTTTTGACAAAGTCTTCAATGTTTATTTGTTTTAGATTTTCCTGTTCCATGTGTTTCACATGTTGAATCCTGGCCGGGTCTTCTTCTATGGTGTTTACATGTTGTTCCTACACATGCATATTTTCTCCAGGCATTCTGGCTCCCTCCCACAGTCTAAATACAGGCTTCATAGGTTTATTGGTGATTCTAAAATTGTCCCGTTGGGGTGAATGTGAGTTT
The DNA here is from genome assembly GCA_014656515.1 of Oryzias celebensis. Lineage (NCBI taxonomy): Eukaryota > Metazoa > Chordata > Actinopteri > Beloniformes > Adrianichthyidae > Oryzias > Oryzias celebensis. The sequence continues at coordinate 63,629,500 of BNCR01000012.1, read as the reverse complement.
TGGTGGTTGTCTGTCTCTAGGTGGCCCTGCAACGGACTGGCAAATTGTCTAGGGTGTACCTTGCCTCTGCCCTTTAGCTGTGGGTAGGTTCCACCAACCCCATGACCCCTACTGGAAATAAAGCAGGTTTATAAGGTGGAGTGAATTTCATAACAAGTTGGAACTTGATTGCCCTCAACTGTGACTGTTGGCTTAAGTGGTTTTGCTTCAAACTTCACCGGAGTTTTTTTTTTTTTTCTGCCACAAGTGAAGCTACTGACCTTTCAATCCAACAAATCAGAAAAAAATCCCACACTTTGGATTAGAGACATTGTTTAAATAGTATCACTAATTAACTGGATTGCTATTTTGTTTCGCTAGGAAAAAGAAACTGTGAAATTATTATTAAATTATTATTTTCTTAATTTTTTTATTTTATTTTTTTATTTTTTCACAACTTTATTAGTTTAAGGCACATCAAAGCTTTTTTCTTAATATTGAAACATATTTTGATGTGGAAACTAGACAACGTTTACTGTTGAAAACATATTTCAGTGCTTAATGTTCTGAAAATTAAATAAAACATTTTTTTTTTTTAATGTGATTAACAGAAATGTTAATCAGTATTCAGACAAAAATATTTTCAGTCATACTTTAAAAAAATTGTCATATATTGCCTCTGTCACAATCTTGGAATATAATTGGGGATATATCGTATCGTGACGTACCTTATGTATTGTGATATTTGTTTCGCATCACCACTCTTGCCAGCACTGGAAATTAAACTGAAGAAACAGCCCTTTAAAATGTAGACAGCCTTTTTTGTGCACTTTAGCTTAACTGTCAACATGCAGTTTTGTCATTAAAAGTTGCATTTCACTGCTCAATAAAGAGCTCACCTTATTACAGTTTTCAGAGCAAAACAAACTGCTAGCTTCAAATGTTTACACAATTTGCAATCTTTATTGTCAAAAAACACAAACAATAGCACAAATTTTCATTTTCAAGGAAAAATGCTTCTCAGAAAGTGTAATATTTCTTTAGCCAATATAAAGAGTTGAAGATTGACACTAACAGTATGGGCCCCACTGCCTAAATCTCGTCAGCAGATGGGGGCAAAAGGTCCTGAAGTGTTTGAGTGGTGACAGAAAATGAAAAAATGCCTTCAGCCACAGAGTTCACCAAAAGTTTTAATCTTAAGTTTTCAAAAAGTTACAAGCCATTACTTTTGTTAGCTCATAGTACTTTACAAACTTTTTTTAAACTTTATTTTCTTACATTTGATTTTTTTAAGAAAAAGCATAACATAACAAGCACAATACAAATTTACTGTCCATTGTAAAGCTGTTGAAAAGGCTTAAATGTTTGAGACAGAAAAATTGAATAACTAAATATTAGATCATTGAAAAGCAACAATAATAGATCTTTTTGGAATGTGAATCTAGTGAAAAACAATGCCCAAACTGAGAATTAATTGACAACTTTTCAAAAGTCACATTTCCCAGACGTGTAAAGGCTTGTTTTGTTGGGTCTTTCTTTCAGATGCAATCATTTACAATTCCCATCAGGTATAGTTGAGTAACTCTCAGGTAAGTACTTCTCAACCCTGCATTTTTTACTAGATTTGACACGCTTAGCTTCTGGTGTTGCAAATATTTGGTTTTTTTTTAATATTTTATGGTTTGAATCCAAAAGGCCACACAGTTCATATGTACAACACAGAAGAATCTAAGGAGTCAAATAGAACTTCTGCAATAAAAGGGCACAAATTTTAGCCATAAACTTGTAACATACACGATTAATTTGATAGCTTTCATTCAGGAACTGTCAGTCAACACATTCTAACTAACATAACTATTGGCAGATAATTGTTTTTAAAAACAAGGCTGGCAAGCCCTGACTTTCAAAATCTACTGCCCGTTTCTAATTCTGTCTGCACTTCTTGCAGCTGATAACCAGGTTCAGGTGTGTTCAAGCCAATCAGAATGAGGAGACGGAGTCAACAGAAAGCAGTGCAGAGACAACTGGAAAACAGGGAGGTGGTAGATCGTAAGAACAAGTGTCGGGCACCCATCTTCAGAGACCGCTGAATCCCTTTCGGGGTCATGGGGCGGCCAGAGCCAATCTGGCTACATTTGGGCAAAGTTGGGTTACACCCTTAACAGATCGCCAGCCTGTCACAAAGCCACACACTCACACAAATTTAGAGCAGGGGTGTCAGAATCCAGCCTTTGAGGGCTGCTGTCCAACATGTTTTGCAACCAACTTGCCATTGAAACTCCTTATTGGCTGAACACACCTGCTCCATGTAAGCCCATCAGGCTGGATTTCTGGAAAACCAGGAGGGCTGCCCTCTGATTTAGAAATATCAACTAAACTCTGAAGCATTTTTTGGAAGCCGGAGTGTCCGGAGAAAATCCATATATGCACAAGGAGAACATGCAAATTCCACACAGAAAGGTCGAAGCTGAACCAGGGCTGAATAGAGGCTTCTTGCTGTGAGGCGAGAGCGCTAACCATTCCACCAGCGTGCAGCCCCAGAACTGGGCAATCCTACTTTAAACAATCTCTAGACAACACATATATTTCGTAGAAATAACTTAAATCATCTAAAAACAGGCCTCATGTGCAAGGCTAACACCTGTGTCATCTTTTCTGGGATTGAAGGCATCCAGAACCAAACAATCGCATCAATCAAAATCATACAAGATACAAAACATACATACAAAGCTTCACTGACTAAATGAACCAAGGCAAGGATTTTAACAACTTGTACTGTTATGTTAAAGGTTTACATTGTTGCCTATTGTACTTTTACCTTTGGACTTGATCTTAAAGAAAAAACACTGACATTTAGAAGTAATGAAGGATGCCTTTGCGATGACTTTGTATTGTTCATCAAGATGAGGCAAAAATTGATTCTGCTAATAAAACACATTCACAGAAAAAAAAATGGTCATAAATTGACACCGTCAACCTTTTTATGTAATTTCCATTCTACCAAATTTCTTTTTCCAGAATAAATTAAATAGCAGTGTTAGATAGAAAAATGGAAAACTTTTCAGAGTTGGGTGACTTAGTAGGGAATGAGTATATAGTTTAATATGCTAAAATTCATATAAATCTAATTAAGGCCATTATTTGTGCTACCTATGTAGCCACACAGGGGCCCGGGTCTCCCTGTGCTAGTCCCCAGCCCGGTCAAAATACAGGGGTTTAGCGGCTTAAAACTCTGTCAAACCAAATGTGCTGATCAGTAAAAGCTGATTTGCTATGGCAACTACTGAGGGGACATGCCGAAAGGCAACAACATTTCTGCTGCATAGGTTAAGAATCTGCATTTCTGACGGTGTTTGTTTTGTGCACAGACATGATGATGCACATTTGTATTGGGTGACTATCAGTGTAATCTCATTAGCTGCTGTTTCCAGGGAGGCACAGATTTACAGTCCTGATTACAAGCAAACACTGAGGAAAGTGCTTTAATACCCATCAAATTGCAGACATACAGCATTCAAAAATTTAAACACTACGTATATTTTCCATTTGGCGTTGATCATCGTGTGTAGGACCTCTGCCAGTTGTAAATTGCATGGATGTTGTGGGAACACGCAGGTACCCGCTTACATGTACTGATACTGCGATGACGGAAAGCTCTCCCAGCTGCACCCCCGAGCCCCCGTCTCTTTGCAGCGAGCTGCTTTGACCTCTCCTCTACGTTGAAAAAGTCTGTTGTTGCCCTGAAGAACTCAAATACAGCTCTGTGGCTCCAGTTGGAAACACAACCTTCCATCCCACAGCTTGAAGCAGACACGCCCAGATCAAAGGCTGTCTTCTCTGGCTGCGTGCAGAAACCTAAGTGCCCTCCTCGCTCAGTAAGAAGAAGAAAAAAATGGGGGTTTGTTTCAAAAAGTTCCATGGGAATGGTGGACTGGGCGTCTCCCCGCACAGGGTCGTCCTTTGCACACACACTCAAAACAGGAATAGCCACCTCGTCTACATCTCTTAGCGGTTCATTGCGCTCCCAGTAAGCATCCCAGGCACATGAAGGAATGCTGAAACTGCCGGTTCCTGTTGCTGTAGACCTCACATGTCCAGTTTGACAGAATAACGCTTCCTCCACACCACGCAGAGAACAGCTGGAAAACAAGGCATCCGTTTGCATAGTAGCAGCCAGTGCTGTCCTGTACCTATAGGATTCAAAACAAGCCCAGAGATAAAACAAGGAAAAGTGAACAAACAGTAAATCAATTTCCAGAAATCTGAACAGGCCTCATGTCCTTGATTTGACAAACTTCAACTGGGTCACAATGTCCACTAAAATCAATATCATGATAACACACGGATCATCTGTTGCTGTAGTAACTCGTTGATTCGTTTTTCTTTTCTTCAATCAATGGTGTATGACTGCTTTTGTTTTTATTCTCGTGTGCTTAACAATGAAGGATGAGGAGGAAAGGGACATAGAAACATCCAAATCTCAATTAATGCCATGTGTATCATGGCAGCAGAGACCGGTATTGCATCATCACAGCATCCGTGTTGTTTGGAGTTTTTCTGTTTAGATGAAGCGTCTCTTGCCTCTGACCCCAAGGAATAAGTGATGTAGAATGCCCCATGCTCCAACGTAACAAAACGTGGCCTTGTGGAATGAGAGCGTACACATACATGATACATTGATGTGTTTGTAAATGGGCATGGTGCACTGACTTAAAAAACATGAAAAAAGGGGAAAGAAAAAGCTTCAGGGACTGCAGAGTCTGCGCCCGGTTGTCGCTGTACTGCTTTGGATTTGGGAAAAGGTCGCCATTATTTATATTACTGAAGTACCCAAATCGGCACAGAATGGGAACCGAAACAAAAGAACTGCTTTGGCAATAGAACCGAATAAAACCCAATCGGTGCCCAGCCCTAGTTCAGTTTAAAATATTAACTTTGTCTGGGGCATCAAGTTTATGGACACATTTTTTGGCAAATTCGCCGTGCGGCAAATGCAAATTTCTCAGTGAATCGTGTTTGGTGTGAACGTAGCATAAGATACATTGCTGCCAAGTCTGTTGCATTAGCAGCCTTCTAGTCCAGGTCCAAGATGTAAGCACCTCAATTTACCTGCCTAAGATTTTACACGTAGGTGAATTGTCCACACATAGGGGACACTTGCATCATGCTACAAAAAAGTAGGAAACGAAGCCACTTGAATTTAGTTTCACTGGACGCTTATTATTTCAATCCAGTAAAAGTATGCACTGAAACTGAAAATCTTCCCCAACAATCTTAGCTTGATGAACAAAATGGATAGTGTTTTGGTTTCCATATTTGCTAAAGCAGTACTTTTGCAAAAAAACTGCAATACAATTGCAAAAAAACAAAAAAACAGGATGAAGCAGACCTCACAGACAGCGCGCCTACCGATCTGCAGATCTGTTTTTTTCCTAGACATTTAAAGACAATGTACATTTCTTTTAAACTATGGCTACTTTAAAAAGTTGGATGAACTTTTGAAAAATAGACCAAATAAATCACTGAATGCTCATTTTATTGTAAATATGTAGCAGAGTGATGCCAGATTTCTTGCCGTCTTACCTCCCAAGGCACATCTTCTGGTAAAGAGTCAAAGCCCATTGCAGTGGCCAGCACAGTCCACTCTCAAACCAGCTCTGGCAGCGGAACACAGGAGACAAGCATGCAGCTGCCGTCACGTAGCTTGATGACCCACACTCCCCCAGGTAGGAGAGGAGGAGGCCGGATCCAGAGCTCTCGCTCACTGCATACAGCCGCCCGGCTGGCTGTCGGTATCGAATGTAGCGCACAGCCTCGCGCAGATCGGTGGGGTCGCCAAACTGTTGCAGCTTGGGGGTGGTGAGGGGAGTGCAGTTTTGGCTGCGGCGATTAAAGACCACTGGTTGGTATCCATGTGACAACGCCTCTTCACACAACTGCAGAGAGTAGAGGGGGACATTTATAAATGACAGATAGCCGCCTGTGTTAAGTATTAAATGGTGGTACAGTAAATTGGTTGGAGGGATCAGATCCTTTTCTGCTCAAGTCAGAACTTCACAGATCTGCTCGCTTGCCCAGTTGAAAGTGTTTATTAAAGGTAAGTGCATGAAATTTGAATAAAAAGAAGGAAAATGAATACAGCAACCAGCACTGTAAAAAACCAATGATCATATAATTTTAACAAGCTGAAAGTTCATTTTGTGCTTCAGTAATAATGAATTACACGTCATACAATGTCAAATTTATTAAAATTCAACATTGTGCATTTTTACTTTCACTCTTATTTGAAGCAAAGAGGCCATTTGATATTCTCAGCATTTTGGTTCTTAAATGCACTGTTGAAGTTGTTACCTTAAAGTGTATGTTATTATTACAAAGACACGTTAGTATTTATTGATACTTTTATTTTAGTGTTGCAATGCAAATGATGTTACATTAATAACATTCTAAATTGTTCTAAAATAAAGATTTTCATGTGCATAGTTTGTTATATGTCTCCTCCCTCCTTGTTTTTGAAAAAAAAAAAAAAAAGAATACTGATAAGATACTGGATAAATAAGCAGTATCGATAAGAGGAGTAGCATCAATAGAATCTTAATGATCCCCATTCAAAGTAAGTTTACATATTGTCTGACAAAAGGATCAGAACACAAAAACAATCCCTACAAAATATAGCCAAAGAAGAACAACAAAAGTTAAAAATGTCAATTTGCTGAAAAAGTAAACCAAATCAAGCTTTAAGAGGTTGTTGCATGTAAAAATGAAACCCGATCTTCATTTGCTAAATGCCAAAGCATTTATGGCAGTAATGCAGTGACCTCTATGAAAGCCCAAACTCAGCTGGGATAAGGCTCACAGAAAGCAGCCTCTATATGTCATTGAATAACACTGGGAGTGAACTTGACACAAGAGTTGAACAGTAATGAAATCCTATGATCTCATTCTCTGGCAAAAAACAACAGTTCCTTCAGTAACCTACTAAGAGGAAAGGTATTGAGCAGATGATTGTTTTTTTCTGCTCCTCATTCTGTGGAGTCATTCCCAGGAAATGACAGAACATTGGGAAAAAAAAAAACTTTTCTACTATCTAACAAAATGAGATTGTAATTTTCGGTTTTATTTAAAAAATGAGACATGCGTTTTTCAAACTGAGAAATTACAGAGTAAAAAATGTCACATTTGTGAATGCCATAGAAATAATTTGCTCTTAGCTCAGTAATGGTGCTTAGATGTTAAAGCACACAGTTGTAATGAAAACAGATTTGCATGTGTTGTAATCAATGTGCCACAGATTACATTTTCTCACCATAGTAATGAAAATGATTTTTAAAAAAAAGGAAGAAAAAGTGTTTTGTTTAATGATTCACACAATTACGAATCACACAAGATTTTAAAATGTAATTATATAGAATCTTTTCCCTGTGGTTGGTTTAGATTACTCCAGTCATGAGTGGTTAAAGTCTACATTTTTGTGGTATCCTCTGTATTTTTGTCCCTTCTTAGGAGTTTGGCTTAGTCATAATTACTGAGTAATTTTAGTGAAAAAGTAAAATAAATAAGCTTACATTTTTATCCAGTATACTTCCTTTCTTCAAGCAGTAGTTGAATGTTTCGGTTTTTTGATACAAGAAACTGCCCACAATAAAAAAAAATAAAAGTCCACTTTCTGCAATGTTTACATGTTATTAACTTCATTACCAAAATACAAAAAAACTATGACATTTTGCTTTTTTACAAATAAAGTCAGAATAAATCATTGAAACACTGACAAATAAAATTCTGTAAAGTCAAGGTCTGGTTCAACACGCCACCTAATGTCCCAAAATTAAAGCCAAACAAGGAACAACCAATCCTGCAGTTCCCTAACAGACCACAGGCACCTGGTTGCAGATGTTAGTATTTTCCCATTGACTGTCATGGCAGCAAGTTTAACTTTATACCAAACATAAATAGATTTAAAGTCTGATTTGAAGCATCTTTTATAGGGCCATTTTGATTTTGTTAAAACTTAAAGTTAAAGAAGCTTAGAGCCGAGCTTTTTGATAGGTAAGTGGATCCACAAGTGGACCCAACAGGGCATCAAACTTTACTTTGTCCCACCCAGATTAATGAAAGTGAATGCAAACAGAGAAAATGTTCACTTCAGGCTTTATTTTTTTTTAGTGCACCATCCATTCTGTGACAGATTAAAAAAAAAATCCAGTCCACAGTCTGGTTCTGTTAGAGAAATATATTTATACAAAAAAAAAGCTGGACTATCAAAAATGCAATGAGAAAATGCAATATTAATGTAACAAAATGATTTTTTTTCTTTTAAACCAAAACGTACATAAAAATAATAAAATATGTTAATAATAAAAATTGCCCAGAGAAGGGATGCAAGTGATGCAAATAAGACATGATCAATTCTGAGAGCTTCACAATACTGTCAACAAAAATATATATATTTTTTTACTTTATTTTCATGTAAACAACTAAGAAGAATGAGATTATGCTTTTTTTTTCTCAGAAAATTGCACTATGATCATAAAAAAAGTTCTGTTTGCTTTAAATATGAAAAAATGCAGAGGGCCTGCCAGAACCAATGCATTAAATATTTAACAGCTTAGACAGACTGCAGTGAGTATAACCCGTTTCAAGGAGAAGCCAGAAAATATTCTACCACACAGTATTGGATTGACAAATGAATCTCAGCTAAACAGAAAGATTGTTTCATTCAGCTTCATAACTAGTTAACTTTTAAAATATTTTGAAGCTTTTATGACACAATGTTTGTGACAATGAACTGAGTGAAGAAATCAAAGGTTTAAAAAGCGCTCATAGGAATTAAACCAAAATCACACAAAAACTATTACAAAAAAAAACCAACCTAACTTTAAGAATTTGCTTTGGAGCAAAATGTGTTACGCTCAGGTTCAAGTGGAGCAACAGCAACAACAAACGGCGCCTTCACCAGAGTTTATGAAATGTCAGCTTACTGACAAATTCCTTTGGAAGGGACTCCACAGCGGACAACACCTCCTGTCCTTGCTGCACATAACAAAGCACAAGGTCATTCTTCAGCTCGAATATCCCACAATGATGGAACAAACTTGAAGCCAATTGCTAAAATCATTTAAGTTCATTTTTTTCCTAAATGTACACGCAGCACCCCATGAGTCTTTTTGGGAAAGATGCCACAAGTTTTTCACAGCTGGATTAATAACTCTAAATTTCGTTACATCCGTTATATATACTTTTCCTAGGAGGTAAACAAAGTGAAGATGGTTTTATAAACCTGGCCGTGGTGGCCCTTTACCTCTGCTTAGTGGGTTTACGTGGACTTAGATTAGATTAATAATATATTTATATTGACATGCTAAAACTGCAGATTTTCTATTATTACTATTTTTCCACATACACTATTTGTGCCATATTACATGTAACTGACCAATAACATGTTTGAATTAAATTTCAATTCCAATTAGTTACTAACAGGCCACTAGAAGTTAGAAGCTGGGGAAAGTATGGTGCACTAGGGTTCTGTCCACTATTACTTCGCTCCTCTATCTATTATCATTTATCCAGTACTATATTTTATTTAGTTCATCATGCCAATGTCTGGTGCAGTGTGATTCATATGTTGTCCCTCTTTCCCACTCCCCTACAGGGGAGCTGGAGAGAATCCAGGCGGATCATCTGTGCTTCTGTCTTTGGCTGTGGACCTCCCCTCTGGCTCGACTTGCACCCCCAGCTGCCCCATAGTTTAATCTGGATGAAGCCCTTCTGCTACACTATTCATACATGTAGTTGTTATTCAAACATGTAGTTGTTACTCATACATGTAGTTGTAGACTTAGATAAGCTTATTCTTCTTCAACAGTTCTAGCACGTTGCCTGTCCATCCTGGTAGAGGATCCCTCCATCATGTGGACATTCCTGAGGTTTCTTATTTTTTTCCCAAGATAGCATTTTTTTAAGAGATTTTCCTAACTAAGAAGTATGGGCTAAGGGCAGGGATGTCAGTTTTGCTTAATTTGTTTATATTTTTATGATTTGACTTAAAGTTCTTTGCATAGATAACAGTGTGAAGTCCATTGAGACACCTGTGGTTGTGATTTTGGGCTATGTAAATGAAATGTAATTGAATTACATTTTATCACCATCATGCCACACACAGGGAAACAAAAACTTATTGGTTGAAATGTGCCTAATATTTGAGAAAGTGGCTCACTGATTAAACAGAAATTCCAGAAATGTGCTCTCCAGGAAGGGAGACCAGAAAATCTTGTTTTTCATATCTATGTGACAGGCATAGATGTACCAGTAGCTTCAAAAATAGATGCTCCCTGGTCCGTCCCTGATGTGTTTGCTCACATCGTGACTGGTTTCTGCATTGGGAGTAATCAGTGACACAGGCTGTCTTCATTTGCATTTGTTCCCATATGGTGCCCTCAGACGCAACAGCCAGGCAGCACCAATTCTAATCTCTACCAGAATTGTCTTTAAACAAAGAAAAGGTGTCAATCTTTTTATGTCAGTTTAAAAAATGTGCAAAGAAATAGTTGCTGTTTACCACTAGACATATTTTCACAGTAGTAGTGCTACTCACACTGGCAGTGAACTAAGGTTACATTTGCTCACAGAAATATGAAATGATGATTCCAGATGCCCTGAATGGTAAAATATCCATCAAGCATTCGGGTGGTGCAGCTTTTCCTCTCGGGCCTCACAAGTCAAGCGGTGCTTTGTAATCCCTCACTCAATTACCTGTGCCAGTCTATTGAAAGCGCAGTTGAAAGACTGGTGCTGCCGTTGCATCTGCTCCTTTTCCCTTTACTGTGCTGCCCTCTTTTTCCTTCTAAATGGGGTGGCCTTGGCTTCAGACCAACAAGCTTTATTCATTTGCTGAAGTGGCAACAATTGATTTGCCCTGTCGCTTTTCAATCACTGAAACTCTGCTACTTAAACAAGATGAAGTCGTTCTTAAAAGCAGAATCGGTGATCAGGAGGTAGGGTCAGTGGTTTGTTCTCTCAATTTAAAATGATTAAATTTGCTCTAATCGATCTCTGTTGTGGTAATGAATTTGATCACTATTATTTTTAAAAGGGTTTTGTTTCAAAAAGTTTTCCTGATTGAGATTAAGATGATTGAAGCAGGACTTTAAATAACCAAAAAGCTTCTTAAACAGTTAAACTTGGCAAATTGGACTCAAGAGAAAAGGGGGATTGAATGGCTCTAAAAGGAATAAGGAAATTTAGCAGTTCAGTCCAAAAACATGCCAATGATTAAATCAGTGTCAAATCCCCTGAAAATTCCTCTCCAGTCTACTGAGGAAAGACAATACGTTGCTTCCAAACATAATATAAATCCAAAAGACAAAAATGAAGTACTATTTGTCTTGTAACATAAACCTGAACAAATAGCAGGATGTGGATTAAGCAGGCATCTACCAATGCACTGGTGGAGGGTTAAAATCCCAAATTAGACTGTCCTTGACTGAGGCAAATCCACATTACTCTCAGAATAGGAAACTTGCATGTTCTTTTGGATAGAAGACTCTGCTAAATAGCTAAATGTCAATGTAAAAAGGTGGAGATTGTCAAAAGCAAAACAAAAGATTGTATCTTTAGAAACCCAAACATGGAATGAACTTCATACTTTGTGAACTAGTGCTGGCACAGACAATAAGAACCTGAATTATTCTGCATTATGCTTGAATAAAGACAGAGCACGCTTCTGGCTTTCCCCAAAACACAGCACTGAACATCTGTGACATTTGTTGGCCAAATGCCTACAATGCCCTCATCCAAAAGCAGCATGAGGCTGTAACAACACTGTGTGGATTTACAACCTGTTACAACTTTTCAAACTGCATTTTATCTAACAAACGCCAACATGAATCATAACTTGTTGATACTTAGGCGGAGCTACGGGGGGCAAAGTGGGGGCAGCTGACGCCTACCCCGGCTCCTAAGTAAAAAGCTTTCCATCCAATGTGTGAGTCCATATTAATATAATTACTGACAATTTTGAGAAATAATCAATACCAGCTTCTTTAAACCTTGCAAAAAGCAATAATTGTAAATGAAAATTTAGCCCCTCCAACTATTAGCTTCAATAATAATACAGTTACTAATACATTATTAATTTATTCTCAGTAGTTGGCTGGGAACCTGGGTTTGCTTCCCAGGGGGCTTCATGAGCTTCATCCAGGACGAGTCCTTATGGAAGTCCTTTCATGCTACTGCCAAAACAACAAAGAGGCGCCAAGTCTGAGTCTCCCTGTGCCAGGCCACAGCCCGGATAAAATACAGCATCATGTCAGGAATGTTGTGTGTCAGGAAGGGTATCCCGTATAAAACTCCCAAACCACCAATGCAAATCAGTGAAGGATGCTTTGCTGTGGCAACTTCTACTCTCTTGTTTTCATTTGCCACCTTTCTGCATCTTCCCAACCCCCTATAAAATATTCTAGCACCTCCACCGGTTGATACACTTTGAGGTTTGTGTATTTTTTTTTTCTGTGTAAGTTTGGAGAAGAAGCCAGAAAGGCGTATTTTACCTTTAACAGGTTTCCTGTGATCTTCCCAAAAGAGTTGGGAATGATGAGCAGCACCGGGCTGCTGGAGTGACTGGAAGTCCTGCGTCTCCTCTGGTAGGATGGTACAGCCCAGTCCAGCGCCACCAGTCCGTCGTCGCTCAGCTGCAGGTTGTCCCGCACAAACTGGACCGGGCTATAATACGGCCAGCACAGTTCGAACGCGCTCAGGAGGACGGCACTGGTCCGCCACGTCCAGCCCTCACACGGCGCGTAATCAGTGAAAGTCCTGCAGTGCGTCTTCAGGTAGTTCGCCAGCGCGGACGGCTTGCAGATGAGCTCCACGGCGCCGCGCGCAGCAGCAGCCCCGGCTGAGGCGCGCGCCTCTCCGCTCCCTTCCTCTCCTGCGTCCGCGCAATCCTCTAGTCTCTGAAAGAAAGCCTCCGAGCGGCCCTGGCTGCCTAAATACTTGGACAAAAAGACCACCAGGACCACAGCACACAAAGCCACAAGCCATCCCAGCATTTGGCACGGTTAGGGAAACAAGCGCGGCACGGACGCTCTCTGACTCACTTTGAACCTAAAGTTGACGCAAGTCTGCCTTCATTATGGTTCAGGTCCATTAAGCGGCGAAGATGTTAGTCCAGCTCCTCGCTCTCTCATCCGTGCCAGTGCTGCACGCCAAACAAGTGCGTTCACGCCCAACAGCTGAGAGACTGTCATCAACCCGTGCGTGTTGGACACGCCCCCACATTAAGCACCACCGTCTCCCTGCTCCGGGGAAACAGGTAGTCTTTCTATCAGGGGCGAATTTAGCAGATTGGGGGCCCCGGGTGAACAATAACATGGGCCCCCCTGCAGTGTTTGTGTTCATCATTAAGACACACACAAACACACAAGGGTAAGCAACCGTCGAGTAATTTCCTTACTGATCTAACTTAGACAGTATAAATGTAAAGAATCCAAATGTTTTGATAAGCATTTAAAAATCAAAATCACATTTACTAGAAAAAAAAAAACCCACAGCATTTATTGAAAGCGCTAATTTGTTCCCCACTCACTGTCTAGTAGGAACTAACGGTTTTGGGTTTTTTTCCTGTAATTTTTTGTCAGGTTCAATTAAAGAAGGGAAAAGAAGCAGAAATTCTAGAATGATGGAATAAAAGACAACACTATGGAGTTGCATCTGTCCTTTTTACATTTTTTACATTTTACAGAGCAACCGTTTAAACTTTTTTTTTTTTTGCTTGTCATTTTTTTGTTTGATTCACTTTTGAGACAATATAATGTCTGTTGCCAATGTTCCTCTGTTTTTACACCTGATCATGTTTTAAGCATGAGCACGTGAGGTGGTTTTGCTGTGTTTTGTTGTAATTTTTCTTGCTTTTTGGTAACCTGTGTGCAGTGTTTTCAATGGCTTTAGCTGCCTTACTGGTTTGGGTAGTTTCTCTCAGCTCTGTACCAGCTAAGCGAGGAAAGAAAATCCGATATATGAGACTACTTTTTTGAGTGTATTCAATAAATATTCTATATATATATGAATGTGCCTATCTTCAATTTATCCACAATCCTCAAAAGCACTTGGGTAGGCCATGCCACACATATGTACATTTTCTGCATTTTCCACGTATGAGATTTCGGTCTTTTGTGATAAATGCGCGATATAGCCTATGCAATTCATAAGTGTTTCTTGCATTTGTCAGTCATCGATTTGCGCAGATGTCTGTTGAGACTTTTGGCTTTTTTTGTGAATCTGTTTTTGAGCTGTTTAAAAATTTGAGTCGGTTGAGAATTATGCGGTTGATACATATTTTACATAGTTTATACGCAATTATTAAGTAAATCTTACCATTGTGCGTGATTTTTGTGAGATGCAAATGCAGCATGGTTGCTTTCCATGACTGTTCCATGTATGTCTAAAGGACATACGGGGGGGGTGTATGGTGCTGTGCCTTTCCTTCTTTTTTTGTCTGTTTTCCTATCCTTGACTTTTTTTTTTTTTTTTTTTTTAATCTTTTTTGGACTTTCTTTGATTCTTTCATGCACAATCGTTTTGGTGTTGTTTCACTTACATTGTAAAAATTTTGTATGAGATGGTTTTCTTTTTGTTTTCTTTTATTGCATCAACAGCATGTAACTGCATTTCATATGACCACTTAAAAAAATCTCTTCAAAGAGCTTGCTAACTTGCTGTTGACAGAATAGTCCAGTGCTGCAGAGATGGGGAAGATGTAACATTTTCACAGAGCGTTTTTATTCCACTTGAGTAATTTGTTTTTTGACACATTTTAATGAGTGTGGAAATGATTTTAGACAATCTTCCACCTTTGCCTAATGGTACGTCCGCCCCTGCTTTCTATGATGCTACAGCCCTTTTCCTTTGACCAGCACGGTCTTCTTTGTCTGCACTCTGAGAAAAGCTAAAAACATGATCTTACGCAAACATTTTTGTAATTACCTGCTCTTAAGGAGCACGTCTTTAAGCTGTTAGTAGATTTGAATTCACCATAAATGGAACCTGTTGAGCACTACTCTGTTGTGTAACTGCAGCTGCCCATTAGAGTTGAAGCTTTGTAACCTTTGTAGAAGTAAAAGCTAAAAAAAAAAAGGTGGCCAACTTAAACATTTTTGTAAATTGTTCATAAACTGAGATTAATAAAATACATTTAATTAAAAAAATAACATATTGTTTAAAAACAGCCAGTGTCCTCGTGTACAACTCTGTTAATTTCTTTGCCGTCTGATACTGAGAATCACAGTGCTGTGTATATTCATACACAGCCCCAAACAACAGCAGTCATGTCTCCTGAACCTAATTTAACAGTGTGATGGATGTACAGAGTGTACCAGCGGCAGGAAGCAAACCAACAATGGAGAGGATCAGTCTGTATTTGTTCCAGTTTTCAGGGTCGCATAATTTCAAAGGATTAGCTGTTGGTAAATGAAAACAAATATCAGATACAAAGGCAGTGGAAAGAGGATGGAAAAGCGAGGGATCATTTCAGGATCTCTACCTGTATTTGTCAGTCAAGTAGTAAAAGTGAAGTTATTAGTTACTACTCTGTCAAATCACTTCTATTTTATATTTTAGTTTCTGCAGAGATAATAAGAGATTAAAGCTAAAATCTCACAAATTGCCACAAAATGACCGCCAAGCACGAAGTATGTAGTCATCCCATAATAATTTTAAAAGTTCTCTTGGATATCCCCGACACATGTGTTTTGGTTTCGTTTGTGTATTTCGAAAAATATATTTTTTGGCTCCAGAAGCAATTTGCCCATTCTGGTTTTTTTTCCGGTGTCGCTCGCCATGATGTCATAGTCTTAGGGTCGTTCATTATGCATAAAATTCATTTTCAATTTTTACTAGGTGTCTGCACAATTTGATAATTTTTCTTGCTTGTGGTGGGGGTCAAATTTTGACTCGAAGACACAGAAGTGTTTACAACAGGCCATAAAATACATTAGTGTACACTCCCACTTCAGGGTATAAAGTTTTTGCAAATCTAGGTGGATTAAAATCTCAAAACTGATCTTGTTTTCCTCTCTGCTGGAAGTTCTTTCAGATCTGTGACAATAGCTATAATCTAGCTAAAAAAATGCTCTTTTTAATCTGTCTAAATTGTTGGACACCTCACTGCTGACAATGCACGTTTCTTTTTTTTAAAATTGTTATTTCAGCGCTTTCTTTGTTTTCTTACAAAACCGATTGGAAAAACAATAAGCTAGAGCTTCTCTTCAGTAAATGCAGATTCCATTTATCAACAGATTCTCCAAAATTATGGACATTTCCACATGGGCTCATATGCAAATTGGGCATCATGGTTCAACATTTATTGGATAGAAACAAAAAAAATCTCAATAGTATGAAATATGGTTCTTTATTTATACATTATGTATTAAATATATGCTGACTGACTGAGTCAGGAATCTAAAAAGTAATAAACATTCAGTACATATTAGAACTTTTCCTAAACTCTCCATTAAAGATAAAATAAATGTACAGAGAGACCTAAGATGCTTCCTTGTTGTTTGGCTGAAAAACATTTAATTTTTCATTTCTAAAACTTTGTAAATCAGCCTGGTTGATTTACCTGCATAAATGAGTTTCAAGTAAGGTCTTTCTTTTTCCAGGCTGCATAGTGGTTAGCACTGGCCACACAGCGAGAAGGCCCTGGTTCATATACGAGCTCTTTTCTGTGTGGAGTTTGCATGTCTTCACCATGTAGCTGTGGGTTTTCTCCAGGCGTCCCAGATTCCTCCCACAGACCAAAAACATGCTTCATAGGTCAATCAGCATTTTATAAATTGGCCCAAGATGTGCATGTAAGTGTCCAGGGTGTACCCCGCCTTTGCCCAACACTAGCTGGTTTGGCTCCAGCAATTCCATGACCCTGAAAGGAATTCAGAGAGTTCAGAAAATGGACGGAGGGACTTTATTTGGAAAATACTCCACAAAAAACAACAAGAATAAACTATTTTTTTGTTAATAAAATACTTTAATTTTAAAATATCACATTTTTGGATGAAAGAAAATATGGAATAATACTGAAAGTTTGGATTATATAAAAATAGACATATAAATAAAAGACAAGCACATATTTTGATGCCTAAAACTACACTTGAAGAAAAGGACAAAACAAACATTGAAGGATGTACAATAATACTAATAGAAGTATTTAGTCAATCAGCAGAATCAGGCATTTTAGTCTTCTTGGTGTTCCAACACCAACAGCACTGGTTGATGGAAAACCAAGATCTACATTCCTATGCAACTATTAAGAGACTAAGCATTTTAGAACATGTCTATGTTGTGGCTGGAAGAATTATGGTTTGCAGTAAAGTTGCATAAAAACTACAGTTAAAACTATTTGAACAGTTGCAAAAAATATATAAATGCAGTGTTTTAGGCTCAGATGCAATACACACAGTAACGCTAAGTAATTTTTCCATTACAACTAGTTCATCTATGTAGAGCCCTGCAAACAGCTAGTTTAGAATGATGTAAACGTTGTTTGCCTTTCTCACAATGAAGTCTTTTGTGTGTTTTGAATCCCAGCTGATCCAGTTTTTTTCTCAAACAGTCAATGTTCCCAAAAAGGTCACAAAAGACAAAGGCACATCGAGACAACAAGCATTCATTTTGCACCAATGAGCAGAGACGAGGGTAAAAAAAAATAAACAAAGCAACATGAACTTTAGAACCAGATAATAGAACCGACTTGATTAGATAAGGTTTGGATTGTGCGCATAGTGATGTTGTTGGGATCAAAGACCTGTGCCATTTGAAAGGCTCCTGTAAAATGTCAAAGTTTGTCACTGAATAAACAGCCACTGCTGTGCTGGAGTGAAAGACCCTGACTCCAAAAGTATTTTTCTTTCTGTCTTTACACAAATGAACATCCAATTTGTAATCCGCAGAGTTTCAGATGGGATAAATGCACTTGCAGGCACCAAATAAGGTAAACCCATCACATGATGTTGTGGAGAGCATTCCAACAAAAGTTATAATATTCATGGAGTCACAGTGAAATTAATTGCCTCATTATACGAAGCAACAAGTTTCAAGATGACTAAAAGTCAATGGAGATCCTCTAAATAAATAACTTTATTTTAATTTATGACATGCAGCTGTAAGCTTTTTTTTTTGCTGGATGATTGATTGCTACACAACTTTACAGCTACACTCACTAGCCAGCCACTTGTCCAACTGCTCCTTAATGCATATTTTTCATCAGCCAATAAAATGGTCGAAACTTAATGCCTTTAAGAAGGTGGATATGGTCAAGACGATGTGCTGCAGTTCAAACTGAGCATCAGAACGGGGAAGAAAGATGACTGAAGTGACTTTGAATGTGGCATGGTTGTTGGTGGTCTGAGTATTGGAGAAATTGCTGAGCTTCTGGGATTTTCACCGACAACCATCTCTAGAGTTTACAGAGAATGGTCAGAACAAGAGAAAATATCCAGCGAGCAGCAGTTCTGTAGGCGGAAATGCCTTGTTGATGTCAGAGGTCAGGCAGTAATAAAGAGACAGGTCAGAACAGGAAACTGAGGCTGCAATTCAACACTGGATCACAAAAACTGGACAATAGAAGGTTGGAAAAACGTTTCCTGGTCAGATGAGTCTCCATTTCTGCTGTGACATTCGGATGGTAGGGTCAGAATTTGGCGTCAATAACATGAAAGCATGGATTCTTAAGCCAACAGTTTAGTCTGCTGCTGGTGGTGTAATGGTGTGGAAAATATTTTCTTGTCACACTTTGGTCCCCTAGTACTAATTGAGCATCAATACAAGCCTACCTGAGTGACCATGTCCATCCCTTTATGACCACAGTTACTACTAATACCTGCTACTTCTAGCAGGATAAGGCTCCATGTCATCTCAGACTGGTTTCTTGAACATGACAATGCGTTCACTGGACTCAAATGGCCTCCACAGTCACCAAATTTCAACCCAATAGAACCTTTGGGATGTTGTGGAACAAACAATGTCAATATGGATTAAACTCTCTGAGGAATGTTTCCAGCACCTTGTTGAATCTATGCCATCCAGGATCAAGGCAGTTCTGAAGGCAAAAAGGGATCTAAGCCGGTACTAGCAAGGTGTACTAAAGTGTAATAAAGTGTCTGGTTAGGCTCCGGCAACAGCGAAAGGTACAAAACGGTTTAGAAAATGAATGAATTAATATTTGTTTATTTGTTGTATTTAGATTTGATTAAATGTCTTTATGTTTTAGTGTGGTATAGAGTAATTTTAGTCACTACCGAACTATTTCTATTTTGTAATCATTTTAGAATATTATTGTATAATACTATAGTCTTACTATATTTCAGCTGTGCTGATTTCGGAGAACTGTTGCTCAGTGCGATACAGGAATTTAAAAATTCAACCACATAGACTAATCGATGAATTTGGTCTGAGATCCACACCCTCATACAGAAAACTGAGGTTAAGTGGAATTAAAACAGTTTTTTTTTTGGCTTAGGCATTTATCTTTCTCTGAAACTGCAGCCTGATCATTTAAACTTTAAACACTTAGTTTTAAAAGTTCAGCCAAAATCCTCGAGTGCAACCACAAGCAAAGTGATGTTTAGGTTAATGTTTCTCAAAAGTAGGCATTTCTTTTTGGTGTTACGCATCCTTTCCATGAACTCCATTTATGACGTGCATCTTGTGTTGACCAAGTCATATCCATAATCAAATAAACGTGACCTCTTCGCCTGCTGAAAACTCAAGGTGCTGCAATCTGTGGTGAATGTTCAAACAAAGGTTTAAACAGTCACTCATGCTGAAATGGGAATCCCAGCTCAGCACTACAAGTCCTTGCAGCTTTCAGAAAAAGACATAAAAGAAAAAAACAAGATCTCTGTTCATGTTCAGTTAGAAGCAGCGCATTTAACCACAGTGTTGCTGTCTTAAGCACCTTCAAATTCATGCACATGACCACATCCTCAGCTGCAACCTTCCTGCCCTATTTATGTTTCCACAATATGAAGATTAACACTGCAGCTTAACAATGAAAAAGCCTTGGGCTTTCAAAACCAATACTTTGAGGGGTGGGGGTGCAACCATGCTGAGTAAAAAATAAAAGAAAGGGGAAAAAAAACAATACAAAGGCAACAGTTTCTGAGATGTCACCAAGAAAATGGACATTTTGTCCTCCATAGAAAACGCTTTAGAGAACAAACTCCAATATTAATGACAATATGTATGTTCTTTTATCACATACTACTATGGAAAATGTAGTCAGAATCAAACCAGTGCACTTTAAAGAACTGAAAAACTTCCATTGTGAAGCACCCTATACTCAGTCGACTGCATAATGCCAGCTCCTGGCCCCCACTATTCTAAATTTAAAGTTCATTAACAGGAAAGCTAATCTGAGCCTCTTTCTCTGAAATAACCATTCCTCAAGAGTGAGACTTTAATTAGAGAAAAGATGAGGAATGGATAAAAGAACAAAGAGACTCAATGGCAAAAAGTCAAGCTGGAAGGGAGGGGTGAATGAGATGAAACAAAAAGAGGAAAAAGGAAGAGGATGAACAAGATCACCCAGAAGGAGATCTACAAATAGAAAGGGGTGGTGATAAACATGAAAATAGAGAGCAATTATGCTGAATTTTAAAGAAAGTGTTTCTATTTAAATCTTACTTTTGAAGGAACTGAGTCAACAAATAATGAAGGTAAAAAAATAAAATATTTACATAAAAAATAGTAAAACTGAGCAACTACAAAAGTCTGAGAGACAGGGAGTGGTGCAGTCAGTGCTCAGGGCTACATTACCGTCTTCATTGAAATATGAGGCTATATGTACAGTAATTAAATCCCACATCTGTTGTTTTAAATGCCACAGACGTTAGGGTTTGTTCAGTGTTTACAACACTGAACAAAGTGACTACATTCCTGTCTCTAAAGGGGAAAATTCCACTAGTTTAACGTTATTAAGAAATTTGAGCCTCTGAGAAACGCCTTATGAGGCTGTTTGCTAGGAAAGTATTAGGAACTGACAGTGAACTGAAGGAGGGGAGGGAGTAAAAGTGAATTATTTACAAAAAAGAAAGCAGACAGCATTCAAATATGTGTGTCAGAGACAGCTCATGTCCACTTACACCATCACCAAATCCAAGAACTGTATGAGAAAAGCTGTTTTCGTTTACTAAACTTTAATTAGAGGAAATATGAGAAAAGGATAAAAGCCTGGCCTTGCTAGGCAGCGCCAAAACTAAAGATTTAAACATTTCTGGAATATTTTTTTTCAGTGTCTCAACTGTTGACTCTATTGGAGAACTGGATCCCCGTCACAAAATGTTGTTGGATTTTTTTGCTGTAGCTTAAGTAACTCACGTTGTAAACTGACCAATTTATGCCTCAATAAAAGTATGTGGTGTCATGTCAAACGTTTGAAGCGTCTGATTGACAGATTCTCCTCAGCCTGCTTTTGATGGAAGGGATGTTGTCTTCCAACAAATTGATTGGAGAGACTGGTTGCTATAGAAACAAAGACTCAGACCGATTGGACCAATCAGTAGTTCAGATGACATGTGGTTCCAACATGGCGACAAATACAAATTGTGTCTGAAGCAGCTTATTTATTTATTTTTTTTTTACCTTAAAAGACATTTCTAGTGCACTATAATCAAATTTTTTCACTTGATATAATTTATTTTGGAGTTTTTCATTCAGCTCACAAACAGGTTCTGGAGTTACACTTATATTCTCACTTGTTTACATTTGCTGGTGCAAAGACTGATGGTACTAATGAAGTGAAGCTTTGGCACAATTTCAATAAGGAAGAGCTACCTCACCACAGGCATGCTGGGTGTTTGTTCATCATCAGTTGGTCTCCACTCTGACCCAATAGCTGAAGTGCTTACTTTCCTCACAGCCAATCACAACCAAATCCCTGCCTCTAAATTCAATGAAGTTTGCTTACCCGCATTCCAGACGTTGTGCCGGCCCACCGCGGCCCCGTTCTCCTCCTGTCTCTTCGACTCGACACCTCATTGCGCTGGCCCTCTTCCGCCTGTTCTCTTCCCGGCTCTTCAGTACGACACGGTCCATCTTAACCACCATCAGTGTCAGGGCTCTGGGGTCTCTTCACCTGCTTCAAGATCATCACTGGTATGCAAGATACCTCCGGCCCAGAGCCCAACCGCTAAAGAATTCTGACTGTTCATGCTTCACAGCTAAATCTTTCACAATTAAATATTTCAGTCCCACTGTCAAAATCTCTTCTTATTGAAATAACATTTGTGCAGGTGCAAAGCCCTTTTTTCTAACACACAGCAGTTGATTTGAAGTTCACAATGGCAAGCTTCATTTAGTCTGAATTAGGCCAAATATACTACTTTTTTCCTACTATGGCCTTTTTGTGCTAATCTTGTATTTTTAAAGAAGAAGAACATCCATTGCACAATTACCAAAGAAGGTGGTCTACTGGTTCACAGAGCGTTTTTGTAGCAATGCCTTTATGACTGCTCGTCATGTTCTCTTGAAACGGGGTCAGTGGCATCCGCATGAATAGTAGGAAGGAAGTGCTAACATAAAAGAGTGAATACACAGTAAATGGTCTTTGACAGAGTCCCACACAACAATGAAGCCGTGCACGACAAAACCATCTTAGTAATGGTGTGATAAAAGACAACAACCGTGAAAGCTCACAGCCACTGGGCACCAGAGAATGAGCAAACAAAAACCTTCAGCTCTGACCTCATTTCATATTCACATGAGATTTGAAGAACAGGTGTGTGTGTGCTCCCCTGAAATTAAGCTCCAAATAAAAAATGGGAGATGCAGACATTTTGGACCCAATAGACAATTTTGACAGGTTAGCTCACTTGCTTTTTGGTACCACTACATTGTGCTAGCTGTAGACAAAAGTCTATCAAACTACTTTTATTTTGACAGGTAAATTAATAAGAAGTTATGTTTTTCACATTATTCATAAAATAATTATTCCCATATTTTCTACCTGTATTTTAAAAGTAATTTATAAATAATTACATATTTTAATTTAAATCTGCTGATACATTAAAGACCCACTCCAGTGAAAATTGTGTTTTCAGTGTTTTTAACACGTTTTTGTAGTTTTTTTTCTCATGACAGATGACATATATATACAGTATATATAAATAAAATTCAAATCATGGCAAATCAAGAGGAGACGAAAAATTGCTGATTGAAAAAGCTTGTGGTTGTTACGTATAAAGTACAATCAGCAGGGAACAAGTTTCCTGCTCTGCTCCACTTATGATGAATCCACTTGTAGACAAACAGATCTGTGTACATTTTTGTTTTCCTCGTCTGAGCTGGCATCTGGCTCAAAACTGTACGGCTGGATTGCTTCAGTATTGCTCGCCGCTAGCGATGCAACTTTAGCTGGGAGACAGTGTAAACAGAGGGATGATGGGAAATGAAAGCAAGCTCATTCCGCACCAATAGTCCCATCCACAACTCTGGGGCAAATTTCTGATAAACTTTTGGCTAAAAAAGAGCACAGATAACACTTTAACAACAGATCAGAACATGATTTGAATGTAGCTTTATTGCATATCAGATAATGTCTTAAAGATCAAGTTACAACTAAGGAAACACAAGGAGAAATGTAAACTGGTACAAATACTACATGCAGTCATTGTGTTTATAATCTGATAAGGTCTAAAGACGCTTCATATGAAGCAGATTATCCTACAGCATAACATCTCTGTAATCTGTGCACACAGCTATAAGCACATTGGTCAGGTTACCATATGAGACCAAATTCAAGTTCAAACCACATTTTTTTGGGTAATTCTTTTTCATAGGAATTTTCTGTCAATTTGAGAAATATTTCTGTCAAAAAATTCTTTCTAAAATGAATTATAAAAAGATGGATGGGTACAGTTATTGAATTATGGCAAGTAGGCGAGGGAGAAAATGTAAGAGCCAAATAGCAAATAAATTAAACACGTCTAAACATGGGACAAAAAGTATTCATATCCCTTGAACTTCTCCACATTTTCTCACATTATGACCACAAAAATAAATATATTTTATTGGAATTTTATGTGAAAGACCAAGACGAAGTGGCACACACTTGTGAAGTGGAAAGAAAATTATAGAAGAGTTCTTTTTTGTTTTTAATAAATAAAAAAACTGAAAAGTTCAGTGTGCAAAAGTATTCAGCCCCCCTGAGTCAATACTTTGTGGAACCCCCTTTTGCTGCAGTTACAGCTGCAAGTCTTTTGGGGTTTGTCTCTACCAGCTTTGTAAATCTAGAGACTGAAATCTTTGCCCATTCTTTCTTGTAAAACAATTCATTCTGAGTCAGATTAGATGGAGAGTGTTTGTGAACAGCAGTTTTCAGATCTTGCCACAGATTCTCCATTGGATTTAGGGCTGGACTTTGACTGGGACATTCCAACACATGAATACGTTTCATTTGAAGCCATTCCACTGCTTTAAATTTCTCCACAACTTTATCCCTGACCTGTCTGGTGTCTTCCTTGTACTTCATGATGCTGTTTTCTCCCCAATATTCTCTTGACAAACCACAGAGGCTGTCACAGAATCACAAGAAAATCGAAGATTTAAAATGTACAATATGCATAAAATAGTATTGTGTTGGTACCCCTCAAGTTTAAAGACTGCATTTTGTGCATGAAGAGCCCATATTGTTGGGAATGGCTGTTTTGAATTTGTCTCGTGGCTAACATGTTTCTAAAAGCGGGGGTCCTAAGGTAAATCTATGCCAAATTTGTTGTTTGTACCCAGAATCCATGATTTGTCTAAATTATCAACCCAACTAGCTTTGCTACTATGGGTTTTCAGTTTTAACCACAGGAGACTGAGTACTTCTCAGGTCTCAAGGTCCTGCAATCAAATCTGTCATGTTTTACAAACTTTAGCGGGGTTCTTCAGTGTATTTGCTCACAACAAAAACTTTACTGCAGAAGTATTTCTGTAACTTGGCTCAACTCTTGAACTGAAAAACATCTACTATCCCTGAATTTTTTGCTGCTTTACATGTTGAGTTTAGCACTTAAACCAAAAGACCACTGGAGGTTGCAGGATTAAGCAATTTTTCATTGACTCCCACATTCAAAAGTCATGTTTGACCAAAAAACCAGACCAGACTTGGGTCCCCTTGTAGCTCGTTAAGGCAGCAGCTTGAAGAGACTTTCCTAAGGATCATCATGTGTGTGTGTATGTTTGTGTGAGAGAGAATTCATATTGTTTTCAAGCTCAGTTACAAAGTACATAAAACATGGGTGTGACTTGGACACTCACTGTTCAGCTCATGGAAACAATCCCTTACATGAGCATGAACTTGTTTATGCAAAAGGAAAAGCAGGGAATAGGTTGTGAATAATAGAAAGAAGATGACACATTTCCCCCAGCTGTAAGCTTCTTTCCCTTTCAGATGCTGCCTTTAGGGATCCCCACAGTGAATCAGTCATCTTTATCTAAACCTACTCTCTGCATGTCTCCTCGCTCACACCAACCATTCTCATGTCCTCCTTCACTACATCCATGAACCTCCTCTTTGGTCTCATTCTAGGGTTTTTTCCTGATACAGCAATTTAAATGCATCATCACTGTCTTTCAATGAGTCTAAAGTTAACCATTTCAATGTCTAAACCTTGTACTTACCTCCAAAACATCTAAACAGAAGTCGTTCCTCTTATGTATTTATTCCTGATCCTATCAATGTCTTTGCTCCCAAAGGCAAACTCAACATATTCATCTCTGCTACCTCCAGCTCTGCCTCTTTTCTCTTTTTTTGAGCCATTATCTCCAAGCCAACAAAATGTCTGCTCTCATCACAGGTTTATTATCTACATCTTCATTACAGCATCTTTTCTGAAATACAGACATTTTTTTATTTATTTTTTAGTGAATAATATTAAATGAGTTTACTATTTGACTGACACGGTCCTAAGTATGGAAGGAAAAAGTGCCATGACAGAGAAAATGAAGAAGAAACTAAACAAAACCATCAGAGACACTTTCTAGCACTTTTAAAGATTTTAAGTCATGGATCTAGTGGAAAAAAACACACATCTCTCCTTTTCTTTCAGCTTTTCCCTTCAGGGTTCGCCACAGCGAATCAGCTTCCTCCATTTAACCCAACTAAATGTAACAATTGCATCTGTAGTTCTCTTTCTTGGCATGAAACTATACTCCTGCTCGCTGCTTCTCCTTCAGATTACACCGTCTACACAAGATGTAGTCTATCTGCATGCTTCTACCTTTACTCCTATAGGTCAATCTGTGTTCCTGCTTCTTCTCAAAGAACATATTCACTATACCCATTTCCATCTTTCTTTTTACAAAATCAACCACTATCTGTCCTTTTACATTCCTCTCTTGTGGAAAAGCACACACATTGATGGTAATATTCAGCAAATCTGTGTCCCAATGATTAAATGCTATGAACTTACAGTTTTTTTGTGAGGAAACTGTGACGTGATCTTTCCGGGAGAGTTCCCATTCATCCATGGAAAAAAAAAAATCACACTGTTATTTGAATAACCATAAATTCTCATCCAGACTGGTTCTCTGTTTAGTCTGAACAATTAAGACAAAAGAGAAAAAACATCCTATTTGCCTTTCAGAAAACAATTTTTTGTCTGTTTGTTTTACAATAGCCAGTCTCGTAAAAAAAAATTTTTTTTTTAAGTAGCAATGATCCACTGCATATTGAAGGATTAGGTTTGTGTTAAGTCAGTTCAGTGTCAAATGAACTGGAAAGCTTGCATACAGAGCAGCACAGTGTTAATGTTGTGCTCTGTTTGCTGTTCAGAGTGGCAGTCACAGGGTAAATTGGGAGTGAAACAGATGTTATGTGGGCTTTGTGCCAATACCAGAAATACAGCTCTCCAACTTAAGCATACAATATTAAAACTATATATTAAATCTGCTGTTTATTTCAACTTCAATTCATGTTTAGAGTTCTCTATCCCCAGGCCTCAGCTAGAGGACATGATGAATAGATTAATCTGCACTTTTAGAAGGATGACATTGAGCTTTTCTGCACAATAATGGCAGTAAATACACATAAATGAACGATTGTGCAATTGGATTGCTTATTTTGTGTTGTAACTCTTCCTGTCCTTTATTCAACCCAAACTGAAATGCAGTGCAATACGTGGTTTATGTCAGTAACTGATAAAACCCTAACTTCTCATACTGATGTGGTCAGTGTCACTGAGGTTAAGGTAATGAACCGGAAAGAAGCTACGGATCACTGAGAGCTCTATATGCTGTTGGCAAATGGGCCAAACATCCTATGCCCAAATAGCACAATTACACTTCAATTTGGAGGACAGGCAGATAAAAAGTGAACCGCAGATTGTAAAAACGAATGGATCCACCAAACTGACACTCATTAACAGGCTACGTTGAAGTATAAAAAGTCATCTAAAGAAAGCCACCAAGTCTGCTAATGTTGTGGAAAACTTTAAAACTTTTGTGTTTGCTGTTGTATACCTACAAAAAAAATATTTTAATTGTGTTTACAATTAATAATAAAAAAAAATATTTTCAACAAATTCATACACTTACAATAAAGCCTTGATTTATAGCAGAGCCAGTTAAGGGAATATTTCAGAAAATTGTGCATTTTGTGGAACAAGCACCAAATTTGGCATGGATTTACTTTAGGATCCTTTTTTTTTGAAAAGCATGTTAGTCACGAGAAAAATCTAGAATAGCAGCCATTTGTAAAGAAAGCAGCTTTACATCCATTAATCCATTGTTACAAAACAATCCAATGTTTATTTGTCCCATTTGCAACAGTATGGGCTGTTCATGCTCAGAATTTAGCCTTTAAACTTGTGAGGTATCTACACAACACTATTTTGTAAATTATTCTTATTTTAGAACCTTGGAAATGCTTGTGGCTGACGTGCTTTTCTGGAAAAGGGGATCCCAAAGTACCACAGGCACCTATACTGCTGGTATAATCATTTAAACAAAAGATGAATCCATCAGTGCCTCTTCTCATCAGGTGAGATACAGCAGCCATGCAAGGCAAGAGATTTTACATCCCTGAGCAGCTCATCCCTGACAAACAGCAAAACATATTAAACCAGAGCAGAATCACACAAGGACGGCATTTAGCAGGATAGGGTCATAGGTCTGCTAGTTTTGAAAGTCTGCACATAAAACAACGAAAAAGGCAAAGTAATAGATAATGATCCAGTGATCATTGATCCAGCAGATGTGTAATGAGGGACTGTTTATTGGAGCCACAAACCACCGAGGGAGAACAAGGGCAGACACTCTGGCCAGCCATTAGGATGTCTGCACGAGCTTTCAGGGGTTCAAATGAGCTTTGGTGTAACTTCATTAGGTCCTTGTGCTGCAGTGAGAGCAGGTGGGTTGCACCAAGGGACCCTGGGACAATCTCATCAGCAGTCAAACAAGCAATTAGAAGCTCTATGTCAGCCACCTGCTTCAGCGGTGCTTAATAAAGACCGGATGAAGATGGCTGTGGTTATCGAAGCCCTTGATCTGGGGATTGATGGTGTAAACATTCCAACCATGCTTGTTTGTCTGTATTTCAGAGGGCTTTTAATACTCACATGAGTCTGTTAACAGAGGCAGACATCAAGCTGCTGCTGAACAACACCGAGAGCAGTGAGGGGGTTTATTGATCTGTCCATCAAGCACACAGACATGAAAAATACAGAAAACAGTAGTTAAATGTGTGAAGCTGATATACTTTTTATTTGTTTCTACAAAAACAGTTAAATAAAGGTTATAACATGCTCAGTTTTACTTGTTGACAGGCAGTATTGAGACACTAAATATATATTTGTAAAGCATAGCAAATGTTATTATATTGAGTTTAGATATATGGGTAAAGCTGTTTGTAGCCCTTTGTTAGTGAAAGAAAAACTCAGTGTCAAATAAATAACCTGAATTTAGTCAAAAGTAATCCATAAACATGTATGGCATTTAACTAATGAAAGTCAAAAAAAACTTTTCAACCATGCTTCAACAGAATTGTTTACAAAAATACTATCATGAAACAAACCTTGACAAAAGTGATGTTACCCTTAACATTTTGTTGCACAATTTTGAGACAACAAGACTCCTAAAACCTGGTGATAGGTGTTTTGGTACACTCTTTTTAACTACTGCTCCAGTTGTCTCAGAATCAGAAGGCTGCTTTTTCCAGCACCTTCCAAAGATCCTCAATAGGATTTAGGTCAGGGATCACAAAAGGCCACTTTAGAATAGTTCGACATTTTCTTTTATAGCCATTCTTGGGTGTTTTTAGCTGTGTGCTTTGGGTCATTGACACAGGCTAGCATATTCTTCTCCCAAATCCTTTGATCGTTTTGGGTTTTCATTGTGCCTGAGCTTGTACAGATACACCAAGTGCCAGATGAACAAAGCAGCCCTAGAACGTAACAATCTCCTCCATGTTTCTCAGTAGGGACTGTGTTCTTTTCTTGACATTTCATTTTTCCCTCTGTGAATATGGAGCTAATGTTTCGAGTAAAAAATGCAATTTTTGTCTTATCTGTGCTCAGGACATTTTTCCAGTAGCTTTGTGGCTTGTCAACATGTTAAACAAGTCATATTTTTGAAATCATAAAAAAGTCAAACTGGAATTTGCCAAACAATTCCAGTTTGACTTTTTTATTATTTGTTTTCAACAATGATTCCCTCCTTAGTCACCTCCCATTAAGTTCACTTTGGCTCAAACAACATCAGATGATGCGCTCTGACACAGATTTTCCTTGAGCTTGAAGTTCACCTTTAATCTCTTTAGCTGTTTTTTCTGGGATCTTTTGTTCCCCTTCATATTATCTGTATCAGTGATTTTTCCTCGTTTTAAATCAATGCCATGTCCAGGGCAGTTCCAGACAGTCTCACAGGTCTTAAAATTCAGAATAATATGTGCAACTGTTGTCACAGGAAAGTCTAGCTGCTTGGATATGGTCCCATAGTATTTATGCCTTAGCCTTAACTGCCCATTGAGGTATATATGGGTTGTCAGCAGAAAAAAAAGAGGGCAAACCTGTGTGAGGCACTCTGGTGGCCTGCACAAAATTTCAAGATCATAGACTGCTCATTGAGCCAATAGAGTGAAAATATTCATGCACTGTGACTTTGCAGTCACTGATTGTATTTTTTCTTCTGGTGTGCCACAGGCCACAGGTCATAGCAAACACATGCATACAAGCAACACATAAGGGTAAGTAAGAGTGAAGTTAGTGAGAGGCAGGCATGTTGTAAAGATTTGTCTTTTTTTTAATCCCAACTGAAACCTGGACACTGTGCAAAGGGTCCTTTCGTGCTAAACAAGTGATTAGTCCACGCTCTTTGCATGGCTGTTGCATGCTCTTTGCATGGCTGTTGCATGCTCCTTGCATGGCTGTTGCATGCTCCTTAAACAGCTGTTGCATGCTCCTTGCATGGCTGTTGCATGCTCCTTGAACGGCTGTTGCATGCTCCTTGAATGGCTGTTGCATGCTCCTTGAATGGCTGTTGCATGCTCCCTGAATGGCTGTTGCATGCTCCTTGCATACTCCTTGAATGGCTGTTGCATGCTCCTTGCATGGATGTTGCATGCTCCTTGCATGGATGTTGCATGCTCCTTGAATGGCTGTTGCATGCTCCTTGCATGGCTTTTGCATGCTCCTTGCATGGATGTTGCATGCTCCTTAAATGGCTGTTGCATGCTCCTTAAATGGCTGTTGCATGCGCCTTGAATGGCTGTTGGATTCTCCTTGAATGGCTGTTGGATTCTTCTTGAATGGCTGTTGCATGCTCCTTGAATGGCTGTTGGATTCTCCTTGAATGGCTGTTGGATTCTTCTTGAATGGCTGTTGCATGCTCCTTGAATGGCTGTTGGATTCTCCTTGAATGGCTGTTGGATTCTTCTTGCATGGTAGTTGGATGCTCCTTCACTCAATGTTAGGTGAACATAATTTAATTGTGGAAAGGATTTCCACGTAAACCAAATGTGTTAATATTGCAATAAACAAGTGTGTTGGGAGATCTGAATGCAATTATGTTTGTGCAACATAATGTATTAATGTTGCTGTAACATGATGATTGCAGCAGTTGACCTGACCCTGCTGCTAGTGACAGGAAATGGTGGTGAAGGACCTAAAATGCAGGAAACCAGGCTTGGTGGCAGAAACTAAGATATCTAAGAAGAAAAAAATAAAAACTGAAACATGACAAAATCATTCTTTTACTTTCTACACCCGTTTTGTCCTTTTGCAGTCACGAGGCTGCTGGAGCCTAACCCAGCCATGCAAACTCCACACAGAAAGGTCCCCCTTTGGTAACACTATTTGAAGTCCCCCAGCTGCAATTTGAACCAGGGGCTGTCTTACTCTAAGCCAGGAGTGCACTGCGCCATCGTGCAGCCTATTGCAAAAATCTCGGAGAACCAAAAACATGGCAAGGCAGAGCAATGAACCAAGACAAACAGACACTTAAATTCACTGAGATTGATTAACTATAGTTGATTAATTTAAGTGTCTTCAATTGTTAATTTAACTGTCTCTTTTTTTTAGTTTTTTTCTTACCAGTGTTTCTATCTCTAAACTGCTTGTACAGATTTAATTTTGTTTATAATTTGTCCTTTTCTTCTGATAGTGCATTTCTTTTTTTGTGAGATATTTCTTCCCATTTGTTTGGTTTGTTCGGCTTTCATTTTTGTAGTTTCATACACAGTCTAAATAAAATTGATTCTACCACATACTTGCTATTGCAGCTGTGGATTTAGCATGCAGCACAAACGTTACATAGCCATGTTGAGTTCTTGTATTGCTACTTTTTATTAAGAGTAATCTCCTACAGAGTTGTATGATCTAATTTCTCTCTGTCATGTAGCACCAACTAGTGGGCAAGACAAGCTACTGCCAAGGGAGAAAAATGCCTTCTTTAAATGCTCTGCTTAATTGTAAAAAGATGAAATGATTGACAACAACGTCAAGGACGTTTTTTTGGTATGACTACATCTAACATGAGAAATGTATTGAGACAGTTTTTCTTTTTCTCTCCTATACATATACAACAGGTTTTCAATCAGGTAAGACTTTTTTTGTGTTACAACGAAATAGCTTGGGACCAGATTACTAATCTCCACAAGCCTGAATGAGCAACTTGATGTTTTCTGCAAAATCAAATGACATAAATAAAGAGCAAATGGAATGAGATTTTGTTTTTCTCTTTTGGAGATCATTCTTGACAATGAGAATCTGATCCTGTTTCATTATCTTTGCAGTTTTTTTTTTGTTATAATATTTTTAAATGGTGTCATGTGCTATATTTAATTAATTTAAAAAACACAATGTGAATTTAAAGTGATGTGTTTATTTCTTTACTCTTAAATATGAATTGTGGTGGGAGAAATTATAATGACAGTAATAGTGCCATCATGTGGATGAATATGAACATTATCCACCTTCGGTGTGAAATATTCTGTGCACACTTAAGCTGTTTCCCCGGCTTTATGTGAGGACATTTCCAGACGTAAAAGATAGTGGTGTTCATGTCAATATATTTAACGTGCCTGCACCATCTATTGAGAAAACTGCCATCCTAGCTATGCTAAACTGTATTTTAAGCTGTTTTTTTGCTTTTAAAAACCAATGTGAAATCTAAAGACATACTATTTTCCAAACTGAATAAAAAATAAAACCTTGTAGCTGATGTTGATCTAAGTTTCAAAACTCTCCTCTGGGTTTGTCAGTCGCAAATGAGACTTCCATGTCTACGTTGCCAAACTGGGGCCAAAAGTTTTGAAAACCGAAAAACAACAACTTGAAACTGAAAGCTGAAAAACCGGGTGTCTTAAAAAACAAAAATTGATTTCTGCAAGTCAAATATAATCTTGAGGGGTTTTTTTCAGTTTCAAATGTTCTCTTTTTGAATTTCAAAACTCAAATTTTCACCTTCAAATCTCTTGTTCAGTTTCGACTTTTGGTCCTTTTCTGGCGCGTGGGGGCGGGGCCTTGATGAAGGACCAATCAGAATGGTGAGTGTGGGAGCTTCACTTTTTCAAAAACAAATTTTTATTTTTTATTTTTTATTACGAGTTTCAACTATTATTTTATAACATCTAATCATGGCTCCCCTTTCAGGTAGTGATCATCTCTAATAGATTTTTAAGTTTTCTGTTTTTACTTGCAAACAAACCATACATTTTTGTTTCACTCATATATAAGTCAGTTTCCAGCCTTTTCAAAATGTAGAGCCGTTTTAAATAGTGGACTTCCCTGACCTCTTCATGATCTGGCAGCGAGTCAGCTGAAGACTGGTTAAAGATGCCTAAAAAGTTTACTGTCAGTTAAATAATTCTCTGTGTGCATGATGGGTTGGTGGACTGTAAAAACTGGGACAGAGACCAGCCAATGTCAAAACACATTTTTCTGAAAAAGTGCCTCTACGTTTCATTGTATTTACAAAACAGAGTTTTTAAAACAATCTGTTGACCCTAAACAAGGCTGATGAGGCTGCACAAAGCAGAACACAACAGACTTGGGTCTTTTCAGTCAATTGCAGCTGGTGGTTTTACAAAGTTGAGCTTTTTTTTTTTTTTTTTTTTTTTTGCAAGATCTAGAAAAAAAAGTTAATGTTTTCCACTTTAGGCAGGAAGGTTCCATTGAAGGTTTTAGTTGAATATTACTCCATTGAGAAAACAAGTGAATTATTTCCTCCACTTGCAATGAAATGCAAGATTCCAAAAGTGCAATACTTCATTATTTAATAGGGTCTTAAAGTGAGGTATGACAGAAAAAATGAGATTTTGCTAATTAAACTGTCAAGAAAACAATAACCTCCTATGCAGATCTTTTTTTATTTTGTTTTGTTTTTCCTGCATTTAAATGCTTTGGTTTGTTACCAAAGTTTGCTCTCAATGTGCTATAAGCCACAAACAACTCCAGCGTACTGTCAAAACTTCCTAAATGTGTTTTATTCAAATAAATATTTAATTTGCGAGCTTGACTTGTGAAATATGATATAATAATATAACAATATATATATTATATATATATATGATATATATAAAATAAATATAAAATATTTATATATATAATATATATTTATATATATATATATTATATATATAAATATATATGTATATATAATATATATATATATAATATATATATATAATATATATTTATTTATATATATATATATATATATATAATATTTCAAAGTTCCACTCCATCTATATTTTGATCTATTGTAAAAGTGTTCCCAGTGGTCTTTTAATTCTGATAATGCCGTTTTTAGCCAAAATAAAAAAGCCTGTGTCCTTTTTTAGGACATAGTTTCTGCAGAGCGGCAGGAGTTCATTAGAAATTTGCCTCGAGTTGGACAGTTGTCACAGAAGTAATTCTATCGATATCCTGTCATTCCATTGTTTACACACTCTCTTCTGCTATCTTACAGCCACTCAAAACCCTGAAAACTAAGATCAGCAGCGCAAAAAAAACGGAGATTAATATTGGGGCTATGCAGTGGATATTCTGCAATATCCACTTGCAGAAAAATAGATCCATTAACGTTGTCATTTTACTCATCTGAGCTGGCATCTGACTCAAAACCCACCCACAATCCAGATGGGCATTTCTGATAAGTTCTGCAGAAAATATGTTTTAAAATATCGACACAGGCTTTTTTGATTTTGGGTGGAAATGGCATAATTTTGATTAAAAGACCACTGGGAGTGATTACACAGTAGAAAAAAATGTTGATGTGGGACTTTAAAGAATTGTGAATTTCAAGAATTAAATGAAACCCTGTCTGTGTTTTATTCTGTTTTTTTAATTAATTTATTTATTTAAGGAAAACCAATAAATTATGCCAAGGAATACAGTTTATTACTGCCTGGTTATAACTGTTGCTCCATATTTTGTTTATTGTGAAATTTGTTCAAGCCTAGAGGTTTAAGCCATCTTTTTTTGAATAAAGAGTGTTTAAAATTGACTGAGAAACAAAAAACAAATCCTATAAAATAATGAATGCATTCTAGATTAAATTGTTGTACAAACATAAAAAAAGAGAGAAAAACAACGTCAGTAAAGCAGACTTTTGCTGGTTTAAATGGTTTTAAACCCTTCATCCCTGATGCACCAGCTGGGACAAGCAAAGGCCCTCTTTCCTCAGGAATGATGCATGAATTTAACCCCATCTGAGCTGGTGAGCCATTAGCCTTCATCACGCAGAATGTGATCGCAGCCCCACGCAAACATGACTTCCATTCCTGTTCCTGACAGCTCCACGCATCACTGGCTGTATTTGTCTCAGCCAATCACCAAATAGCTCACTGGGTGTTTCCCTTTACTGCAGCATTAGGGACACAGAGCAGGGGAGGAAAAAAAATGCTTAAAGGTCTGTGTGAGAGAAGATGAAACAGATCAGACCACTTACTACACTGATGTGAGTTTTCTGATTGTACGTCAGACAAGAGAGTGGTGTCACACTGAATGGACCAATAGGAAGCCTAGAAATTGGGTCACTTATGACATCAATACAGGCCTGCAAGGAGAGCTGCCTGCATGAGAGAGATTTCCGTTGAGTTTTAACACTCGAGAAATCTTGATATAAAAGCCCTACCCATAAGCTTTGCTACAGCTGCATCCTCACAGCTTGTAGGCGATATTAATGAGAGCGTCGTTGTATTTTCTTTCTATTTTTTGTGAATACATCTTGACTAAAAAGAGCTTGAAATTGCTCTGTATAGGAACATTTATTTTAATAAAATTGCAAGTGTCTTCTTTTATTTTAAAAGAAATGCATACATGGAGCTGTTCCCATGTATTTGAACGTTGTGAAAACACATCACATACCTGAATGAATGAAATATTCTTTTAAATGCTTTATTCTTTACATAGTTGCATGTGCTGACAACACAACCACACATACATTATTAATGGAAAGTAAATGTATTAGTCTGTGGATGTGGAATCACACTCAAAATCCAAGTAGAAAAAACACACTACAGGCTGATCCAACTTTGATGTAATAATGTCTCTGAAACAAAAAGTCAAACTGAGGCTCAGTAGTGTGTGTGGCCTCCACCTGCCCATGTGGCTTCCCTTCAACACCTGGGTATGCTTCTGATGAGGAATCTCCTCCCACACGGGGACCAAAGCGTCCACAAACTCCTGGACAGTCTGTAGTCCAACCTGCCGTTGGTGGATGGACCGGAAGATGAGATTGATTGGATCCAGGTCTGGAGAACAGGCTGGCCAGTCTTTTATATCAATACCTTTGTCCACCAGAAACTGCTGATACTCTCCAGCCACATGAGGTCTAGCGTTGGCTTGCAGTAGGAGGAACCCAGGGCCCAGCATCGCACAAGCACATGGTCTCACAAGGGTCCTAGGAATCTCATCTCAACACCTTATGGTGGTGAGGCTACTTCTGGCGAGCAGCACACGGAGAGCTGTACGGCCCTCCAAAGAAAGAGTTGCACTACCTGGACAACTTGTGTGGTTTGTAGACGCCGTCTCATGGTTTCGCTGGAGTGACAACACTGTCAGCATTCACAAGTCACCAAAATATCAGCCAGAAAACATAAGGACAGAGAAGTTGTCTGTGGTCACCACTTGCAGAACCTTTCCTTTATTGGAGGTGTCTTTATTTCCACCTGTTTTCTGCTCCACTTGCACAAAAACGTGAAATCGATTGTCAGTCAGTGTTGCTTCTTAACTGGACAGTTTGATTAGACAGATGTGTGGTCAACTTAGAGTACCATTGAGTTGTTTCAGTGTTCCCTTTATTTTTTTGAGCAGTGTACATTATTTTCCAAATGTTTATAACTTCAGATACATTTTTGAGATTTCTTCACAGTAATCTAATGCAATTAAATAATCAAAAAAGCACACAAAGGTACCTATTCTATGCAGAGTTGTAAAGAGTACCTGAAAATTATACTTGAGTAAAAGTACACACCATACTGTAAAAATTACTCCATTACATGTTACTAGTCACCAATCCCGAAAAGATTTTCTATTTATAGAAATTAAATGTAACATCTTTAATATTTCAAAATAATAGAACAAAATAGATTAAAAAATAGAACAAAAATTCACACTTGAATGTTCAAAAGAGGCACAAACTATTCTTTCATTCATTCCTTTTTTCAAACAATTAAAAAAAAAAAAAGGTAGTGAAACATTGTAAATTAAAATTCATAGCTGACTTGGAGTCGAAAATGGAAACAGACTCATTCTTTAGCTAAGATAAGCTAACGTTAACATGGACTAACAGGGACCGTTTTTTTACGTCCATCGGCTCTATCAAGTCCATCCAGCGTTACATCCACCATTTTGATATGATGGCTTTGGCTTCATCACAGCTGCAGCCATGTCACTACACCTGGTATTAGGCAAGCTGGCTCCTAATTCACGTTCACGTGATTTAGTTTATAAATGCAACCAGTACCTTTAGCACCCTGCAGATGGCGATTTCGTCTAATCCACCAAACAAATCAGCACTGGTAATGTAGATAAAAAATTGTGCCAAAATACAAGAATTACAACATGACTATCAACTTACCTCCAGGTCTGGGGCTCCAAACAAGATCTCACCTGCTGGGTTTCCATGTTCATGAGAACAGTGAGAAATCGGCCTAAAACAACACAGCGGGAGTTAGTTTATGATCTCAAAGCAGCTGGGACCACGATCACCAAGAAAACCACTGGTAAAAGTTTACGCTGAAAAGGTTTATCTTGCAGTGCTTGCAAAGTCCCCCTGCTTGAGAAGGTCTGTGTGCATGTCCATCTGAAGCTTTTCAATGAACACCTTCATGATTTAGAGAGTGATTGGGAGAAGGTTCTGTGGTTTGATAAGACCAAAACTGAGCTTTTTTGCCTCAACTCACTGTGTTTGGAGGAAGATAAACGCTGGCCCCCAAAACCTCCACTCCCACTGTTAAGCATGGAGGTGGAAACATTATGCTTTGGGGATGTTTTTCTGCACAGGGCTACTTCATCGTGCAGATGGGAGGATGGGCGGAGCCTCAAATCCTGAGTGAGATCCTCTTTCCCTCCACCAGGAGGCTCAAAATGGGCATGTTTGGTTCCTCCAACAGGATAATTATCCAAAATATACATATAAGGAAGCAAAGAATTGGCTGAAGAAGTATATCAAGATTAAGGAGTGGCCCAGCCAGTCTCCAGACCTCAATCCTTTAGAAAAGCAATGGAAGGAGCTGAAGCTCGAGAGTTGCCAAGCAACAGTCACCAAATCTTAATAATTTAGAAATCATTTGCAAATAAGAGAGGAGCAAAATTCATCCTGATATGAGCAGAAACCTGCTCATCAACTACAAGAAATGTCTGATCTCTGTGATTGCTAATAAGGGCTTTGCTCCAAAACTGGTAACTTGTAAGAGTTTTCAAAGACTTCTTTCCTTCAATGACATTTAAATACACTAGTTTAGGTGGATTTCTTGATTTTCTTTGTGATTTTCTATCTCTTACTGTTCGAATGAACAGTCTGCCATTTCTTTTTTTATTTAATGGGCTAACCAACAAAATAAGGAAGGGATCAAATACTTATTCCTCTACTGCATTGACTAAGTAATTAATTTAAATACAGTATCTTTAATAATTAGAACAAACCTGCAACCAATATGACAATATAAAGACTTTATTCCTTTTTTACTGTTTACTACATTTACCAACAAACCATCAATAACCACACAATGCCTCACATCCTTTTCTTTGATTCACTTAAATAATACATCAGCCGTATGTTTATTGTGTGCAGAATGAGAAGTTGGTGAAAGCAGCATAACTTACAAACATAATCATTGCTGTTTTTTATTCTCTCATTTGGTTTAAACTTCTATTTTACTATTTTAAAGGCTGTGGTCAAAAGACAGGCCTCAGAGGAAGAGAACGTGATTTCCGAATAGTCAGCTTTGCCTCAGTAATGAGAGATTATCAAACTGGCAACAGAAATACTGTAGGGAAATCTGGAAAATTTATGACGCCACAATGGGCTTATGCGATGACCTCCTCAAGAGAAACCTTGCTATGTGAAAGTGAGGCGGGGTTTCTAGATAAACTGACATGGCAACTTGTTTAGCTATGTTTCTAACATTGTTGATGTGATCCACAGGCAGCTTTGCTCTGTTTTCAAAGAGACAAACAACATTTAAATTAAATGTCAGGGAAAACTAAGTACTAAGTAGATTTAAAATGCAGACTGAGAGTGAATTTTCCATGGGTGCTTGTTTGGACTAGCTGATCTGTCACAAAAAATGTCCCTCTGCAACAAGAATCCCTGTGATTATACAGCACGTAAATCCTTTTTTAATGATCTATTTTAGGTTTTTTTTGTTATTATTTCTCATCCCTGCCTCAGCTTCCTGTTGATGTAAACTAACAGCTCTGGTGGGGTGATGAAGATCTTTCAAAAAAGCAGGAGAAGCAGGATGTGGGCAAAAGAGCAGTTGTGCTGCTTTTACAGCTGCAGTGATTCCCGGATGTATACGTGACAAACGTGGACATAGTCTGCAAACAAAAGCATAACCAGATATAATATCAGGAAAATGTGCTGTTGACTGCATTTACTTTACTGGCCAGGAGTCAAGACATTTAGTTAATCTTATAAGTTGTAAGAGATCCCAAAGCTTCTGAAACAATCCCATCATCTGCAACTTTAACAGATTTAAAAAAAAATACCAGATTAAAAGAAAATAATAATAATATGAGCCATATCTGGACCCTTTTTAGTCTTTGTGATGGCAGAGGTGAGACAGCAGGGAGTGTTGCTCATTAATTCCTCCTCTGACGTCTGTTGCGCCAGTTCTGGGAAATAAAATAACAACCATATGGGCACAAGCCTCCAGCAGTAACCTCTTAGATTTTATAATGTTTTGGAATTTGCACTTTTCCTTTTCAGGTGAACAACACAGTTTCTGTATTCTAACAAATCTAACAAATCTAACAAATCTGAGAGGTTTAAAAAATACAGATGTCTTTCTAGATCCACAGTCTGGCTGTCATAAATAAGATAAAATCTCTAGAGCCGCAATGGGTTAACTTTTTGACTTGTGGGGCACAAATACTTCTAAAATTTGACAGAAGGGCCAAACCACAAGCAGATGGGAAAATCCAAGATTTTAAAATACATATTACATCTCTCTCTCTCTCTCTCTCTCTCTCTCTCTCTCTCTCTATCTATATATATATATATATATATATATATATATATATATATATATATACTCTTTGTCATATTGCAGCCATTTGCTAAAATAATTTAAGTTAATTTTTCCTCATTAACGTACACACAGCACCACATATTGGCCAAAAAAACCCGCCACATTTTTGACATTTTTTTTCAGATATATTAAGAAATAAAAACTGAAATATCACATGGTTCTAAGTATTCAGACCCTTTGCTCAGTATTTAGTAGCAGCACCCTTTTGATCTAATACAGCCATGAGTCTTTGGGAAAGATGCAACAAGTTTTTCACACCTGGATTTGGGGATCCTCTGCCATTCCTCCTTGCAGATCCTCTCCAGTTCTGTCAGGTTGGATGGTAAACGTTGGTGGACAGCCATTTTCAGGTCTCTTCAAGAACAGTCATTGTGAAGCCACTCCTTTGTTATGCTATCTGTTATATCTATATCTGTATCTATCACACACACACACACACACACACACACACATATATATATATATATATATATATATCAGGAAAAACAAACCTTGAATGATGTTCTCTTCTGCACTGAAAACATTTTGTTGGGAGACAAAAAGAAGCAAAGGACTGGAATTATGTTGCGATTTCAAAACTAAACACAAGATAAATTATTAATCCCTCAAGAGAAAACCTGATGTTGAAAAACAACAACAACAAAAAAGCTTTAGTGAAAAGGTCGGAAGCATGAAAGCACACAGCACACATTATTGATTGAGGTAGACGTCAAAAGACTACAATAAGTGTTCTTATCTTAATAAAGTTTATGACAGCTTGTGAGGGGAGGATGTCAAATTGTGGAAATTCCTTAAACAAATCATTAACTAGTTCCGTAGAAATCTGAAAATGTGAGCAGTGAGCCTTTGGGGACAGTGATACAGAGTTATAATATGACTAGTAAGTCATCTTTGGCGTTCACAATTAGAAGATAAATGTCCTCTCCTTTCGTTTCCAATCACTAATGCAGTCATATCAACTTAGCCTTCAAATGTACTCTCGTTGAACATGATTTATGAAGCACAGTGGAATGAGCAGCTCTGTGTGTGGGATAAGTTGTGTCTCCCAGTGGATCTTAGAGGTTTGTAGACATCTCAGTAAACACAGTTAAGAGTCAGCAGGGGTGGCAGGGCTGCGTGAGCAAGTGCACTGGATTGAGACCAAGGCATGCACTGGTATGAACTCAGACAGACAAACATTTCCTTTTTTTTCTCTGTATTATTCAGTAGATCAAATGCATACTAATGCAAAACGAGCCTGTTCCTATGGGAAATATAGAGAAAGATTTTCTAAATTAATTAAGAAAAGGAAGTGCATGCACACACATAGTGAAATGTCTTTATTGTCACTGCAAGTACAACAAAATAGCTCTTTTTTAAGATATGGTAGAAAATGGGTTGTTAAATAGGGCCAGACAAGTTTTTTTCATAAATGTCTTTAAGGTCAACAATTTCCATTTATCATACTGCAAGAACAAAATGTATTCCAGCTGATCATATTTTTGTTAGCAATTTATGACGTAAATGGGTCAAGCTGGGTGGCTGTGTTAGGTTCATTAGTGGTTGGAAAAAAAAAACACTTAAGACAAGTGCATGAAAAACTTAAATGCTAAATTTTTCACAACTAAAATCATGTCCAAAAGCCAAAAGAAGAAATTATTGATGGGCAAATGACACCAAGGCTCTTGCTGAAACAGAGGAATTAGAAGCAGTGTGCCAGAGCTTGGACGAAAACATCAATGTTTTGTGACCAATGGCATGAAAGCTTCAAACCTTATTGCTGTTTCGCTTTGTCCTTTGTTGCATACGAGGCTGTTCATCGGCTGTCAATATGTGTCATTGGCTCATGGCATTTCAGTGACACATTTGAGTGGTTTGTTATCATACCAGGTATATAAGATGCATCAAAAAAGGGTTGTGAGAAAATGGAGATTTGGAGAGAGAGAGAATTTTCAGAATAAAAACCTATGAAGACTAATAACTTTTTACTTTACTTTCATTTATGTTTTTATGAGGGAGAGAGTCTGAATTTTTTATTGTAATGATGATAGCATCATTACTTGGGATAAATGATTAAAACACTTGAAGGACCTCAGACTTTTCTGAACTTCCAATGCAGTTATAGGATTAAAACAATGCCAGTGCTTCAGCTGTGCTCTTTGGAGATTGTTTTGCTTTTAATTGGCCATCAGATATTACCATCGTTGAAGTCTCGAAGCTTTGAATCTTTTTTACCAAAACTGTCCAGAAAGCCTCAGTGCTTCGTGAGGCTTCATTTGCCCACCACTGGAAGATACCGAACCTTAAAAAGAAAGAACTGAAATGGTGAGATCTAGCAGCAGGTGGGTAGAAACCATTGTCTTTTGTGGGTTAATTAATAGAGATAAATGAGTTAATTGAGATATTGAATAAAGTGAAATCAGAAGCAGTCCATGTTGATCAGTGGACTGAATTGAAAACCAAACTCAGCAGAGAAACTCAACAAAATCCACAGGAATACAATGGGATAAAAATAAAAGAACAGGACTAAAACTGCAGCTTGATCAGACAAATTGTTATTTACCAAATTTTCTGATGAGAGGTGCAACAACAAAGGCCATGCAGCCGTACAGTTCTGTGCCAGGTGGCAGCACAGACGAGGAAAACAGACGTTAATGGATCTACTTTTCTGTAGGTGAATGCATCAGAATAGAGCAGAGCAAGGAGACTTTGGCCTGCTTCTTTCACTTGCTGTGTCACAACTGAGAGCATTTTTAGAACAGAGGGGGTCTCATCCATCACAATTTCAATAAAGAAATACTCAGAAATACTGCTTTAATCCTAATTTTTTATATATAAATATATGTCCTCAATCATGAGGAAAATGCTACAAAAACATGTTAAAAATACAAAAAATACAATTTTCATTGGAGTGGATCTTCAGGGTCACTGTGGATAAAAAAACATCCATAAAGTTTAAATCACTCATAAGCGTTTTTAGTGAGTAATTAGTTTTGTCTTGGAGCCTCACTGATGAAGTATTTTCTTTTCAGTCACAGTAAGATATTACATTTACTTAGTAAATGGGTATACTGCATGTTGCTTTTTTATTGATATATTTTGTAATTCTTTGTCTTTTTTTTAAATATTTTTTGGTCTTCTTTTTATGTGGTTTCCTTCAAAGTTTTCACAATATATCACATCCTAAGCAAATACACCCCTGGCAGACAAAAAGCTGCCCCCTTGTCCCATACACACCAAAAAGTGGCATCAGATTAGTTTATCTCAAAGTAGACAGATCTTTTGCTCCACGTGTTCACTACCAAACCCATAGTGGATAGTGGAGCAGAATTACAGGGTGTCCCTTAAGTCTCCATACATAGGAGAAATGATACATTCTATACATATATGGCTCACCATTACACACATAAAACCAGATGTTCTTAGAAGTGTTCCTCAGCAGTGGAGGACATGCATTGAAATGTGTTCCAGACAAAATGGCAGTCATATTATATACATAAATAAATATAATAAATAAAATAAATGAAAATGGTTTATGTCAAGAAATGTTTATATTTCCTATGTATCATGTGGCACCCTGTACAGTGAAACATGTACTAAAACTTGGCATTATAATTTTTCCTGGATCTGCTTGACGTTCTCATTCAGAAAACAAAAAACATTAAATAAAAACAAGAAATACAAAATAAAGAGCAAAAAGAAAAAAAGAACATCCTTGCGGATGCACGTGTGCTGTGTGCTGCACAAGCTGGACACAGAGGTGCAGCTGACCTAAACAATACCGTTAAACAGACATGGATGCAGAATTCCCGCTGCCAGCTTAACTTTTAGACCCTTTAAGCTTCTTATATTATTTGTGATGCACTAAAGTTTTGTTGGAAATCAAAAACACTGTTTCACCAAGATAATCTTTTAAATGTCTGAGCACAAACAAAAAAAAAATCAAATTTCAATTACAATTCTGTTGTTTAAAATTATTTACAAAATTATATTCACCAAAAACGAAATAAATGATGAACATTGTAAACATAAATTACTTTTTTGAAGTAAGTGCTTTATCACATGGAGTTAGAGCTACGTTTTGAAGGACTTGAACTTGAAGCTTAGTTAGGTTTATTCATGTAGCAATACCAGTTCTTCCAAATAAAAGGATTATAAATCTCATCTTGCATTAGAAAATGAAAAAAATTCTGCTTGAAAGCTGAATTTAAGGGCTGACCTTTGCTTAACCTGAACAGATGGACGAATGGGGAATTGATACTTTTGTCTCCCTAAGATAAACTGCACTTCTAATTTTTTTTTCTATCAGAAACTATTTAAAAGTTTTGCTTTTTAGGCTTTAATATGGTCGAAAGCTGCTCTGTCTGTGCTCTCCTTTAGTGAGTTTTTCTTATATTTGTACAGACT
The DNA here is from genome assembly GCA_014656515.1 of Oryzias celebensis. NCBI lineage: Eukaryota > Metazoa > Chordata > Actinopteri > Beloniformes > Adrianichthyidae > Oryzias > Oryzias celebensis. The sequence goes on along the minus strand of BNCR01000012.1, from coordinate 63,584,904 downwards.
CGAGGGGCACGCGTTTGTTCAAACAAAAGCAGCTTCCATTTAAAATGGCATAAGAGCTGGCATTTGAACAAGTGGCAGATCATGAAACTGACACATAATGACATATTTGATATCATCTTGTATTAAGCCGATACAAATGCATGCTTTAAAAACAGCATCTTTGAGCATCATCAAAAAGACACACACAACATGTCACCGGTGTTTCCATCTGCTAAAAATATAGAATGGATGAAAATAGATCACATTCTAAACATATTTTATTTTATTTTTTGTTTTTTAACATTCTTAAAAGAACAGCCACCTCCTGCCCCCTTGCTGCCTACACTGTTACTATGCAGGCACTCGACGAGGGCTGTTGACATGAGCCTGGGCCCAGCGATGAGCAGACATCAATTTGGCAAGCCCGACCACTGTGGGTCTAAATGGGGTGATGGGATTGTTGCTACACAAAACTCATCACGGCATAGATAGCACCACAGCGAATCCGAGACGAACTGCGGTGGATGCTGAAAAGAATACGAAGAAGACAGAACATTCTGCTTTCTTGGATGGCGTGTTGTCTAAAAATGTGTAAATTGACAAGATTATTTAAGGTGTGCTCAAAATCTGAGTTGCAAATGACCAGTGGTGCGGAATGACCAGTTTTTTATATTCCCCCAAGTAAGCCGGGCAGCTGTTGGTCAGTAGCATTTGATATGGACAGCTGCTGACATTAACACTTCATCCAGTCAGAGCTGCTGCCAGCCGGCGATCTGGCTGCCACTACCCAGCCGTCACCCAATTTTGTAAGGAAGTCATCTCTGTCTGACTGACATCCACCTGCATTCATGACCACGCCAACGGTTTTTCAACAAATCGAGCTGCGGCAGCTAATCTTGAAGATTCTGTCGATACCTCCCCATTGCACGGGGGCAGTTGTAAATGTGACTGGTTTTAGAGGACAGGTGGTTTGGCAGACAGTGTTTCAACGGATGCCCTTCCTGACACAACCCCTTATTTTCTGCGGACTGGGATCTGTCATAGAGAGAACCAGACTTGAGTCCCCTTGTGGGTATGCAGTTAGGCAGTATTGTGAAGGGTCTTGCCCAATAGTCCACACTGAATGAAGCTCGTGAAGCAAACTGAGCCATGCAGTCATCCATCTTTTCAGGTCAAAACAAACAAAAACAAAACATCTACAACTAATATCACTATTATTATGATACAAATACAACTGTGCAAGGATTTGGTACATTCTCTGAAGTCTTCCAAAAGTATTCATCACACGCTCACAGCTGGTTCTATGAAGGCACAACTCGTGCCATCAACAGATTCAGTCCATCTGGAAAACTGTCTCTGGACTAAGAGCGAAAAGCGAAAGTGGAAAAAAAATATTATTATTACTACTTTTCTCAGATGGGATTTGTCTTTTTTTTTTTTAAGGATAGGACAGCAAAAATACATTTATTTTCTGCAGAACAGCTGTCTTTTTAGTTTTATTTGTTTGTTTATATTAAACGGCTTACAAGGCAAAAAGAGAGATTTACATGGATTTTTTTTTTTTTTGTATTTTCTAATAGTATGACAAAAAATGCAAACAGAACCTTTATTTCCAGCTGTAGAGATTTGATACCTTTTCTGAAAATCAATCTAATGGTCTCATCTGATAATAACTTTTTAATTCTCAAAAAAAAAAGAGAATTAATTAATAATAATTAATAAATGACAATTTTTTTCCTCTTGTTTTGGTGTTAGCACTGAAAAGTTCTTTTTATGTGATATGTATCACTGCATGTTTCAAGGGTGACTGCTTACCTGAGGACGAAAATGTTGTTTAAAAAATAGCTGGATCCCAGTCGATTCTTCAGATAGCCTCTAAGTGGCTTATAACTTAACTAAGTATTAAAACTGACCCATTTAAGCACAGAAAAAACATTTACTCTCTGGTTTCAAAAATTTTCTGTCTTGTGTGTGGCGATGAAATTCTCAGATAAAGAAAGGTCATGATGAATGTCCTAAATCAATTGTTGTATAGGTTTTATAAATATTGAGAAAGTTTTTGGATTTTTTTTAGCCAGTTAAAACTTGAATTGCTGTTACTTTATTTTTATTAACTTTTACCAACTATTTATAGTCTATGCACAGTTATATACAGTTTTCTAAAACACACTGTAAAACATAAAATAGAAAACGTCCATCCATTTTCTTAACCCTCTGTCCCCTTTTTGGGGTCATGGAGTCACTATAGTTTTGTCCTGGTTCCTGTTGGGCAAAGTTGGGGTACACCCTGAACAAGTCGCCAGTCTGTTGCAGGGCCACACAACCACGAACAGCTAGGGACAATTGAGAGTAACCAGTTAACCTATGAAACATGTTTTCTGGGCTGCGGGAAGAAGCCAGAGTGCCCAGAAAATAACCCCACATGCACAGGGAGAACATGCAAACTACACACAGAAAAGTTCTATTTGTGGATTTGAATCAAAGACTTCTCACTGTGAGGCTAACCACTGCACCACTGTGCAGCCCATAAAAAAATAAAATAAAAAATAAAATGTGGCTCTTACTTTTACCAAACCAAACTAGCCATCATTAAATCATCCTGACTTTTATTAATTAACTTTACAGGGTTATTCTTTTAATTTTAAGTTGACTTTGGCATTTAATGCTGAAATTATTACCACACTCAAACATTTTTATGCAAGCTAACAGCATTGCTCCGACATCTGTTTCGTAACAGCCCCATATGAAGAAGCAATGCTCCCATGTTGCATCACTGCTCAAACAAGCAGTGAGTGAGACAGAGAGAGAGCTGTTGTACAATTCTAATGCATTTCTAACAAAGATCTAATCCTACTCCTCCAGACAGATGTTTTTGATGCATTTTTTGCTGACCGCTGAGGAGCAGTTGATTTGACTTTATTTCATTAATAATAGATCAGAAAGAGATCAAAGAAATGCATTTATTTATGTGATGGCACTAGCTTCTTTTTAATCCTATTGTATAAAATAAAGCTATTGCACATAAAGAATGGTGCAGTGCAGTCTACTGCATCTAGAAAAGAGGATGATGTGATTTAGGATTTTTAATCTAGACTTAATGGAGATTATGGGAAAAAAATATTTTCTTGGGCAAAAAAGTCTGCATTGTATAATTGATATTTAGATGGGAAATCATGCAAGCCCAGTATGTCTAAAGGGTCAGACTAAGTTACCTAAATGGGCTCTATGCACGACCTACTTCCGTGTTCGGCCCTTGACCGCTCAGTCATTTTCAGTTATGTTGTTTGCATGGATATAGCGGACTATTTGGATTTAACAAGAAGTCGTTTCCTGAGTCACTATAAATTATGTTAAGTGCACTGTTTGTTTTTATAGAAAACACCCTTAATGATAAAAGGCAAAAAGGATTTACATTTTTGGTGTCGTCCTGCATAGCAAACTTTAAAGGTAATTTACTCAGGCTTTACATACGACCAGCTCAAAACAGATGGAAATTCATGTTGGCGAGGTGTAATCCGTGAAGTTAATATGCAGACTGCTGGATTGCCGCACATGTTTTAAGTGCCTCCAAGTCTAAATGTTGCTACTGGTTGTAGGTAATTAATGTTAAAGTCCCGTTAGCTGTCACTCACCCAGAGCGCAATGATTGGCAGGCACAACTCGGGAAGCATTTGGTATATTAACCGTAATCCTTACCATTCCTCCGAGTACGTGCGGCCAAAAAAAAAAAAAAGAAGTGCTAATTAGCATAAAATAAATATTTAATGATCGCCGTCTTTATCTTTATGACCTGTTAGTTGTGTTTTCATTCCTCCACAGCAGAGCGTTTCTACATTTCTGTCAATGTAATTTTCTGTATCCGGTAAAGCAGTCGGACAGGTGAGGTGACGGTTCGAACACGCTGCTGCCGCTCTATGAAGAAGGCAGAGGCTCCTCATCAGCTGGGAGTAGAACCAGCAGTCTGAAAGTCACTTCAAACTTTTGTTAAATGTTCCATTGAACAGGTTTTAAATGTTCTAACGTTGCTACGTTTCATCTCCAGAAATCATGTGATCATACAGAACATGGTAGTGTTTTGTGAGTTCTGGGTGTTTGAGCTGTCAAGAAGGCAAACTTTGCCTTTTTGGATTACTGCAACTCCCTGCTCCGCCAGGGAATACGGAGAACATGTTTTACTCACCTAGGTGTGTGACAGCTAATGGGGCTTTAACTTTTAGCATAATTTTAAACACGTGTGGAAAAAAAAAATCCAGCCTTGGAAGCACTTAAAATAAGTGCAGGCAAAGCAGCAATGTGCATCTTTGCTGCACGTATTACGTGTTGCCAATTTGAATTTCCATCACTATTTATGCTGGTCACATGTAAATATGTGCAAATAACATCGACCATGTGAGAAATAATCAAAATTAGGCAATACCAGGAATAGTACACAGAGATTTGATGAGTCGATTCTGTCAGCCACAACTGGAAATAAGAGCGGTCTTGTTTTAAACCTGAAATATGTCACACAGAGCCTGTGCATAGAGCCCATTGTCTTTGGATCCAACAAGTCTGAAGATAACTTCAGATCAGTCTTTGTTTTTGTCTGTTAGCCGCTTGAGGTCTATGAAATACAATAATAGGATATTGACAATGAATTTTCTTTATAAAATAAGTTACTTTACAAGCCCAATGATGTTAACTGGAACAGACTAGTTCATTTTTAAATTCCTGTCTAAAAAAGACACATTTGTTTTTTTCCTGTCTAGAGCACAACTTAGTTTTGAACAAAAAAGGGGTTTTAAGAATAAGCGTACCATTCACAGAGTAGATTACATAACTCCTTGAGACAGAAAAATCTGCTTTCAGCTTTAGTCTGTTCGTTCAGCTGTGGATAGACCTGGCCAGGCCAGAGGCTTTAAGATGAGGCATTTTATCATTCAGACTTTTCAAAGCGTGCCCAACGATATAAAAATGGGACATATGTAGAAGTTTGATTGGAGCGATATGGAATTCTGTCCTAAATTTGTGAGCAGACAAATGTTCTGCATAGATTGTAATCATTTTGGAGAAAAGCTGTTTATAAAAAGTAAAATAATGAGTTACACTTGCATTTAGGTTTGCACAAGCAAATTGCTCTAAACTGGAAAAATTAGATCTTAAAGATGCATTCCAATCATCTTTTGATCTATTTTCAAAGTGTTCCCAGTGGAATTTTAATTTCCAAAATCACAAAACCCGTTTTGTTTTCTTGAACAAAATTCCTGCATAGCGTCAGCATTTCATTAGAAATTTTCCTTGTGGACGGGACTATTGGCACACAGCCACCTGCATTTCCCATCATCCATCTGTGTACATCCTCTGCCGCCATCTTACAGCCCCTTCCAACCCCGACCTAAAATTAGTGCTGCAACAAAAATGACGAGCGATATTGGCGCTAACAGTCATACAGTTTTGAGCCAGACTTACATAGGTCTATTTGTCTGCAAGTAGATGCAAGGGGATGGAGCGGAGCAGGAAGCTTGTGGCCTGCCTGGAGATTGTAACTCCTGTGTCACAGCTAAAGGCTCTTTCCCAAAGGCATTTTTTGTGTCTGGTCCTGATTCACAATGATTTGTATAATAGAAATACTCAGAAATGAAATTTTGAAATAAATTTTCTTTATACATGTCCTCCGCCATGAGAGAGATGCCACAAAAACACAGTTTTTATTGGAGTGGGTCTTTAACTACAATGTAACAAGATTCCGATCAGATTACGGGTGGTTGGGGGGGGGTCCCAGGGTAAGCTAGGTTTGACCAAACGAGTTACTGACAGAAGTAGTTATTTAGTTCACAAAATGTTATTGACTGAAGCAGAAGTTGTAAGACTTTTATTTTTGCTTGTGATTAATTTAATTAAAATGAGTTAATGTGCAACCTCAAAGAGATATGTAGATAAAGTTCAAGCCATTGAAAAGGGCCGGAAGGGGAAGAAAACTGTCAGATTTTTTTTTTAATTGTTGCCACTCCATAGTGTGCTGTTTTGTTCCATCATTGAAATTATTTTTGTTTCTTCAGCCTTTTTTTTTTTTTGGTAAAACCTGACAAAATAAAGAAAAAACAGAACACAATGATTTGTTCCTAATAGCAAGTGTGTAAGAAACAAATTAGTGCATTCAGTAAATTTCGTGTTTTTTCCAAGAAAAATAGAGTTATTTATTTAAGATTCATTTGTTTAAAGTCTCACTCCAACTATACTTTTATATTTAGCAAAATTCTCAATAGTCTTTTAACTACAATTATATATTTTAGCAAATATCACAAATCCAGTGTCGGTTTTTAAGAGAGTTTCTGCAAAGCAGCAGGGGCTCATTAGAAATTCCCCTCTGAGTTTTGGTCGGGACTGTCGGCACAGAAATAAGTCTCTGTTCATATTCCATCATCCCTTTGTTTACACTTTCTCTTGCTAGTTTACAGCCTCCCACAACCTCAAGCTAACATTAGCGGTGCAATAAAAATGGCAAGCAATGTCGGCGCTATCCAGTCACAAGATTCCAACTAAGACAAGGAAAATTAAGACGTACATGGATCTATTTGCTGCAAGTAGTTGCATCAGAATGTACTAGAAAAGGGAGACTTTGGCCCGCCCATGACAGCTGCATCACAAACCGACCTTTTTCAAACTGCATTTTATTATCTGCTTCTAATCCGCTACGATGTGAATAAATAAATACTCAGAAATGCAATTTTAAGCTTAAATTATTTTGAATGTGTGCTCCATCACAAAGAAAATGCAACAAGAACCTGTTAAAAACACAATTTTCATTGGAGAGGGTCTCTATACATGTGATTTATATTCCTACATGCTCATCAACCATTAAATTCTCGACAATTATGCCATCTGAAAGTGGACCAGTAAAGACGTTATTTAACAGAGGTATTGCCCTATGTAAGGGTTAATAATAATAATAATAACAACAACAACAACAATAACAACAACAATAATAATAATAATAATAATAATAATAATAATAATAATAATAATAATAACCGCTGCAGGGAGCCCTATGTTATTGTTGCTCGGGATCCCTGAACTGCTAAGTGCGCCCCTGCTCACAGGATTTTTCTGTCATTCCACTTGTTTCCATCAATCGTTTTATTCAGGAAAATTGTTTTTTTTTTTTTTTTTTTTTTTATTATTTATTTATACAGTCACACGCGCCCAGAACAAGTCAGGAAATCGTGCACATTTCCAGCATCCACTGCTAAGTGAGTGGGATCCAGGGCAGCCTGCTGCCTGCACGCTGAGCAGGGCTCAAACGTGATGGAGGAATCACCGGAGCGGCACAAAAACACGGATAATGTCTAATGGGAGGAGAGAGGAGGAGAGAGGAACGTGAAGAGGAGCTGGCCTAAATGTGTGAAACGCCGGAGGTTGCTTTTTTTGGTTCACTGGTTGACTATCAGAGCCAGCTCAATATCCCACCAAATAAAACTAAGTTCTGACCCAGAAAAGTGGGCGTAAAGTTGTGCATCCCAAACTTTTTTGTTTTTGTTTTTTTTAAAGCTTTTTGTCGAGACATGGAAACTTTTTTTGCATAGTATTTGCACAGTTCACACGCATCACGGGTAAAAACATGCAGACGCAGAAAGTCCACCTATTATATCCCGGACGGTCAGCGGATCATTCCGCTTGAGGGAAGGCGATGGCCTTGGATGTAGACAGCGGCAGAGGTTCATCAAGAGGCGCTCATGAAAAATACCCCGGGGCAGTGCTGGAGCGAAGCGGCTACGTGAGGACATGTGTCACCCCGCTGCACCGGGACCCACGGAGCCAGTCGTGGCTCAGAGTCGCCGTGACATGGACGTGCCAGAGAGTGCCGTCTGCAGTCTGCCTTGCCTCCATCTCAGTTATTCTCGCTCATCTGCTCAGATTGGTCGACTGGGATGCAGGCAGCAGCAGCAGCAGCAGCGGAAATAGCTCCGGCTCTCGTGTTCAGTCAGCGGCGGGCTGCGCTGCGGAGCTGCTTTTCACTGCGTCTCTCTGCGTCTCGCCTGTTTTGACTCTCGTATGTGCCTTCTTCTGGCTCTGGCTCTGTCTGATTCGCTGCGGGCTGCTCGTCGGCAGCGCCGTGTTTTTGCTAGCGGCGTGTCACTTAGGCGAAGCCGCGGCACAGTCGCTCCCGCGCGGCGCCGAGGAGCAGCTGCTGACCTCAACCGCAGCCCTGGTCGTCCTCGGCTGCCTGGGCTGCGGGGCTCTGCTGGTCGCTCGGCTCGGACAGGGAGTTTCCGTCCTCGTCCTCATTAGCGCCATCCGGACCGCCTCCGTCGTCTCTCTGAGCGGGGTCCGGGCCGGTTGGAGACCCCACCTGGCCTACCTGCTGGGGCTGCTGGGGGTTTTGCTTGCGCGGTATGCGGACCGGCTCCTGCCGGCCTCAGGGACCAGCGGGACGGGGTGCTGTGGCTCTGTGACCGGGGCGAAGGAGGAGGACATCCCTGTCTTCAAGAGGAGACGGAGGTCCAGCTCCATAGCGGCCTCGGAAATGATGGCTCACAGTCAGAGCAACAACAGCAAGTCCCACCGCAGGACTTCGCTGCCCTGCATTCCGCGGGACCAGGTAAGGCACGGCCAACTGTGGACACCTGGACTTGAACCGCTGCAGCTCTGTTTCTGCGAATGACCTCTAAACAAATGCAGGCCGATCTTCACTTTGACTGTGACTCCATTGTTATGGTATCACCAGAGCTGTCATTCTGATGTTTGGTCTTTACAGGCCTTCACAGGCCACCGACGCTTCTTCCTGATTTTCTGGGACAGCAGAAATCCAGCCTTTCTTTGCCGGTAGTTTTTATCACCAGTGTGCGTGTGTGTGACCAAATGGATGATGCTTTTCATGCCAAGTGAATGGAAAAATGTGAAATCACATTTAAAAGCTTTTCCTTATCCTGTTAGCTTGGCCTAATAGTGGAGCCGGTTATTAAAGTCCCACTTCAACTATATTTGTATTTTATTGGGGTTATGCAGTTTTTAGCCAAAATCAAAAACTCAGTGTCATTTTGTTGGACATATGTTCTGCAGAGCGACAGCAGTTAATCAGAAATTCACCTCTGAGTTGGGGATGGAAGTAAGCCACAGCTGGTATCCCATCATCCCTTTGATTACACTGTCTCCTGCTAGATTACAGCCCCTCACAACCCCAAGCTAACAAACAGGGGTGCAAAAAAATGGTGAGCTATATTGGAGCTATGCAGCCGTACAGTTTTGAGCCAGACAAGGAAAATAAAGACATTACTAGATCTATTTGTCTGCAAGTGGATGCAAGTGGACACAGTCTCTGTGTCACAACTTAGAGCTTTTTCAGACGGCAGGTTTTTATTTGCTCCCGATCCATCACAATTTTAACAAAGAAATACTAAAAAATACAGTTTTAAGCTTAAATTCTTCAATATATAAAAAAATGTTACAAGAACATGTTAAAAACACCCAAAACACAATTTCCTATTTTTGTAATATTTAGTGTATGGACACCATCTTTACAAATGATTGTTTTCAAAGGTCCATTGTGGATTTTCTCGTGGCTAACGTACTTTTCTAAAAGATGGGATCCGTAAATCCATGCCAAGTTTGGCGCTTGTACCACAAAGTGCACAATTTGTCTGAAATATTAATTTCTATCAAATTTGTACCTTTTTTTATCCTCTTTGATTTGTCTTTAAATTTATATATATATATATATATATATATATATATATATATATAAATTACCATCAAACCAATGTATATGATATGCCAACAGAGGTTTTTCAAGCACCTGGGAGGTGGAAAAGTATAAAATCACACACAGGGGAATGTGAATGATGTTATCACTAAATGATTATGCAAGTCCATAAATTGGTTGAGTAAAAATAAGTTCATTTAAAGTTATTATAGAATAGTGGCTGATTTTTTTCTACACTTTAGCTTCTTACAGGCTTTCTTTTTTCTTACAGTTTTACTTTTTATTGTTTAGCTTTAAAAAACGTCCTAGTAACATGTTTTGTAAATACTGTAGGATATCTCATAATGCCCCACAAAGTGGAGGGTGTTACTCAAGATGACCCTTTTGACTTGACACCTACCAAATGTGTAGTAGTAACATCCATGGAACATCTGCATAAAGGCTGGTTGTAGTTTAAATGTGGTCATTTTGCATTTCTGTTCAACATCAAATTTAAACCCCTTGTAGACATTGTTTATGCTGACGTTGACTGGTAACGCAGTCCAGTGTAACACAGAGAAGGCAACGAGATCATGGCTCAGCTGAGACCTGTGTCCTACATGGTACAGGAAGGGTAATTTAATAGTGATGCATAAAGACAATGATAGATATTTAAGCTACATACAAGGTCAAGCCAATTCTTTTAAAGTCTTTATTTAACTTTCTTCTGGTGTAGAAATAAACTTAATCAATTTGTGAAAAAGTCTTGGGAAGCTGACATGTTAACCAAAACTATAAGAACAGTAAAATCAAAGTAGAATCCCTTATTGTACCTTGCCATCTGAATGCACAGAGTTCTTACAGTACACAGTAATGTCTGTGCACTTTTCAAAGTTGTATTTATATCTATGCATTTTATTATGTAGTTACTGTTTCACACAAAATCAATCTGAACCGGAAACATTTTGAGAACTGCAAAGTTTAAGTATTTGCAATAGAGAAATGACTGGTTGGGCGATGGTTACTTGCTGCCTCAACTAGTTAGAGTAGCACTGGTTCAAATCACAACGATCAGTTTCCACTCTACTAAAATTCAATTTATTGTAATCAATTAGGAGATAAAATAATTAAAATATATTAAATACCAAAACTTCGTGTACTCTTTACATAAATAATCCATGAAAAGTAGTATTTAATGTAATATAATTTGAATAAAAAAAGTTCACATGAACTTCTTGTACTTGTGTTAAATATTCTTTTGACCTTCAAATGTCAAACTGCAGACTGACATCCAAGTGAAGTCATAGGGAGACATCCAAAAAGACAAACCTGGTTTGCACATTATGCAGACGTTCATAATAAGTTTTTTACTGATGGACACAAAATAGACACGATCTCCACATCTATCAAACATTTAATGTTTAAGGGATAGAACCATATTCAGGTGGATTTTATTTCAGTGTTTTACTAAATTTAACTGATCACTGCGATTACTTAATCAGAGGTGATCTGTTAAGCAAAGAAACTCCTCAAACTGGCAAAGACAGGAAAAATAGACATGTATTTGCGGGGCCAGTCAACGAGGTTATGTTTCCTAATTCATTTTTTCAGATGGATTCTTGTAAAGCTGGAGTTATTTGTTCTGGGATTGATTTTTATGAATTTAAGAAGTGCTGTAAACAAGACGTGATGCTAAATTTATAGCAAGAGGCAGATTATTTGATGTTATGGTGAGCTGCCAAAAGTCCCATTAGAACAGAAAACATGCACATTTCAAAGTATATTCTGACGTGGGATCGTATAGTGTCCCGAGTTTTAGCTTGAGCTTTTCTCCCATCAGCTTGGTTGTTCATTGCTAATTGGTATCTAGGGAACGCTGAGTTAGTGCACTATCTGTACTATTAGAGGAGCTCCATTACCCATTCTGCTTCATCATGCCCATTTCAGGCATGATGACAAATTGAACTTCAAAACTTGAAAAGAAAAAAAAAAACACAATCAGCTGACCTGATGCTAAGGACAACATGTCCTGCAGCTTTTCCTCTTCATGTATCACCACTAAGCTGAGTAGGGAGAACGGTGCTGTGGAGCACAGAAACATGAATGACACCGTTTAGCTGAAGAAAAAAATCAAAACAGCCACATTACTCGTTACAACAAAACATTTGGGATGTAAGGGTTGATTTAATGGAGGGTACATGATATGTCAGGAAGGACCCAAAATGCCAGAGACCAGGTTCAATGGCCTAAAGTTTTATTACGTTAACTCAAAATGTTTATTTTAGGTTTATGTTTTTATTTTGTCTTTTTGGTTGTATTGTAAGCTTGTATCAATATTTTGTAACTCTTTGGTTACTGCATCAAATCTAGTCATCTGTGTTTCCATAATAAACTTCCCAAATCCCAAAAAGTTTTCTTCCTGTTGATTAAGCAGTGATTTGTTGTTGTAGGAGTTCGTTTACCTGTTCGACTGATATTTGGTTTTCTTTGGTTTCTGGCTTCTTCGGGGGCATCTTGCCAGTCCTACAGTTTGTTTGTCTTATGTGGAGGCTGGGTGTTGTCGTCAGTCAGGCCGCTGGTAGTTGCGTGGATGCTAGGTGTTGGCGCTCGTCATATTTTATTTAGAGAAGAATTTTGTTTGTTGAGTTGAACTTATCTTTTACCTCAGTCTGTCTTTGACAGAGATGCACATGGTTTGGCAGTACAGTTTATCCTCACTGTAGATAATGAAGCTCTCTAGAGTGCAGTTGTACCTGAGCGAAGTGGGGGTTTTCATCAAGCGTAGGTTTTGCAGTATTTATGAAGAAGGCTGATGCAGCCTGCCAAGCCAGAGGTAAGACAGGCACTCTGTTTATCAGGAAGCTAGAAAATAGTATTGGCTTGACTGCATGGCTTTACGCACGTAATTTTCTCATATGTCAGAAAGATGACGTGATTTCTTGATTCACTGTTCTCTGACATCCCCTGCAGTTATAATGAGAAGTGTTTGCACTCAGTGAGATGGAGTTAAGAGTTCTAACATTGTTAGACTTTTGCTTCCATTTTCCCTACTTATTGGCTGTAGCTCTCTTTGTGTTAGAAAAGAATGTGTGTCTTTAAGCCAGGACTTCAGCTAAATGGGTATTTTGGGGAGTTGTGCTTTTTTTTGAGTCATGTGGATCTGACAAGCACTCTGTATACAAGATAACAACAGCTTTAAATAGCATATCTAAAAAAAGCAGTAACACTTCACAGTGCTTTATGTTTTTTGATGGCTTCCCTAGCAGTTTTTCAGTTTTCTTTGTTAGTCACAAAAAAGTGAAATTTGGTTTGTTCAGGGGAGTTTTTTTTATTAACGAATAAAAAACCTCTTAAGTTGTACTGCGGTTCACTATGTCTTACTAAGAGTGAAGCTGAGTTGTGATGCAAAGCATACTCATCTGCTCATCAGCACATAAGCTATCTGTGTCCTACTGGTGGGAGAGGAATAAAAAAAAGGTTTTTAAGCAAAAACATGTGCTCTGAAATCTATTCGAGGGAGGGCCCACATTCTCTCACTGACGCACATAGTTTTCCAGGGAGACATGCAACCTGTCCCAGCCGGCAAAGCTATCTCACTTTGAATGAAGTCCATGCTTAATATATCCTAATGTAAGATAATAGTGTTTTCTTACATAAACGGGTGCAACATGTTTTTCAGTACATGATTCTGCTGTACCAGGAATTACAAATGTTTTTTGTCTTGCTGAACTACTTAAAAACAGATTTGTCACATTCTATTTAGCTTAATATCTGGAAAATTAAGCGAGTTATTATCCATATACATTATTTATTTATCCCATTAAAGGCAGTAGAAGTATTTCTTAGTATTTCAGTATTTCAACATGTTCTTGCTGCATTTTTCTCATCATAGAGGACATATATATTAGAGGACATATATATTTTATAAAACACCAAAGGGATGATGGGATAACAGCAGAGGGCTACTTCTGCCAAACTGTTCTGCCCACAACTCAGAGGCGAATTTCTAATGAGCTCCTGGAGAAAATATGTCTTCAAAACCAATACAGGCTTTCTGATTTTGGCTAAAAACTGGATAATCATAGTTAAAACAAACAAACAAAAACAAACTCTGGGAACAAGTTCACTATAGATCAAAAGATAATCAGAGTGGACCTTTAAGAGCTAAAAATCACTGCCACATTCTTAAGATCTATACTCCATTGCATAAGTAGAGATGGATTCATGTAATCAAAACAAATTATTCTTTTAAATTAAACTGACAAAACATTTTCTCTTTGCAACTATAGAATTGTAGCTGCAAAGTTAACACTTTATTAACTTGATGATGTTGAATTATAGATGTGATTGGTGCATTTTCAAAATGTTGCTTGTTATTGTGTTCTTTTGGAATAAATAAACATTTGTTAAACTACTAGGCAACTGTATATATCCAAAATTAATTGGTAAAAATAATTTTAAAAAATGGAACTGATGTGAGAAATTTTGAAGTTAAATATTCTAATCTAAAACTAACATTATGTGGTAGTTGGCCTGGTGCCAGTAAGGGCCAGTTATTTGAAAAAATATCAGATAATAATTTGAATAATAAATAATAATAATAGAACACTGCACCATGGCACTAAACTATAAGATCTAAGACAGATTTGAGTCCCACTCCAAATATATTTTAAACGATTGTAAAAACATTTCCAGTGGTCTGATAAGTATAATAATGTTGTTTTTAAGCAAAAGCAAATAGCGTGTGTCGTTTTCTAGGACATAATTTCTGCAGAAATTCGCCTTTGAGTTGTGAGCGGGAGTATTGGTGTGTCAGTAATCCTCCACTGCTATCCCATCATTCCTCTTTTTATGCTTTCTTCCGCTAGCTTCCAGCCCCTCACAATCCCAAACTAACATTAGAGGTGCAACAGAAATGGCGAGTAATATCGGCGCCATCCAGTCATACAGTTTTGAGCCAGATACCACCTCAGATGAGGAAAATGAGGACATTCATGTATGTCAACAAGTGAATGCATCAGAATAGTGCAACGTAGGAAGCTTGTTACCTGCCCATTTCAGTTTCTACGTCACCATTGAGAGCTTTTTCAAATGGCGGGCTTTTATTTGCTCTGATCCACCTCTAGCCTGAGGTGCATGTCTTGGATATCTTGTATTTTTAGCTGTGCTGCCAGAGATGGAGCTGTAGTCTTGGTGAAAGGATATTTTCATTCAGAAGTTACTATGGAAAACAGATGGAAGTCATATCCACACCAGACAGAGTAGTTGAAAAGTGTTTGACTAATAGCAGAAGCAAATGACTGTAAGATAGGATGATTTTAACGTTTAAACAGTTAAAAAAGTTCATAAATTTGACTCTGTGTGTGTGTGGGTAGGGTAGAGGAATGGGGGATAAATATGTTTATGGCGTAGCAGCATGAGTGAGAAAAGGGGAGAGGGTTGCAATGCAAGTGTTGACAGATTGACTGAGAAAGGTGAGGAAAAAAGGGGGAATGAGAAGAGACTTGCTGCCAAGCACAGGCAAAGTATTGATGGTAGAAACAAACTATCAGATCCTTGCGCTCAGCTTTTGTGCTACAGTTCCAAACACTTCACTGCTGCGAGCTCTCACATGGAGACACAGATGTGCTGTCGAGGCAAGTTTGCCCGACAGATATTGGATGTGAGTTGTTTTGCGAGTAATTTAGAAATGGCTCTGTGCCGTCTTCATCCCTGCAGATTGGCCGGAGTGAGTTAGAAGGCAAAAAATAATGACTGTGAAACTGGCCTCCACAGGCTGCTGCTAAAAGGAAAAAGAAAATCATTTTTATCTAGTCTGATGACTACTGTATACTGTACATGTGCTCAGACATCCAAACACACGTATACAGTGGCTTCCCTGCTGGCCGTCCAGATGAGGTTTGGTGGCCTTGAACAAGGGTTGCCTTGTCTCTTGGTTCAATGGTGTGTTTTTGCTCCAAAATATGCTTGGTGTGAGGTGAGAGGGGGAGAGTGGTTAGCTTGGTTAGGGGTTAGCATTGAGGAGCTGACTCTAGATCTGTCTATACCTCTGCCTTTATGTCTGCTGTCTTCTGTAAACACCCTGTGACAGACTGTCAGCAGAGGGGAGTTATAAACAGTTCTGTCAGTTCTGTGGGTTTTACTTTGGAGCATTTCTCAGTTTAAGAATATGAAACATATAAAATCTTTTTCAGACATTATTAAGACAGATTCTGTGATCTTCGTTATTTTGGCAGTTTTAGAACCCATGACTCAGGAGTAATAGTTTATTTTTTTGTCAATTGATGGATAATATAAAAGGGTGCAACTATACGTATTCGTTCTCCAAAACATTGAAATGTTGATGTGTGCACATTAGCCTAAAGCTGTCTGGGAAGTTTTCTCAGCTGTAATAATGTTTTCTTTGCATTAATGTAAATTAAATAAACATGTGCTATACTATCTATCACTTACTGTAGTGTTTCTGATACCTTGTAACACGAATGAGTGTGCAAACAGATGGATAATATAAGCGTTTAATTCACCTTTTAATATGAACAGATCCAGATCGAAGTCTTTTTTTGAGTCAGCAGGTTATCTTGTTAGGAAAGGGTGTCACTAATGTCTGACGTTAATGGAAGTTAGAAAAAGACCAGACAAACAGACTTCACAAGTTGGTGACCCCAGTACACACTACCAGTGACACAAATGTTAAAGTTAGGCCAAAACACTGATTGTATAAGAGAACTGGACTGAATTACTCCCCCCCCCTCGTGTTCCAAGGAGGAAGTACCTGCTGGTTCCATGAAACCAAAATTCCATAAACTTGTATAAACGTATATTCTGAACAATAAACTCCCCTTTATACCGTCTGTATCTGTCAGACGGTACTTTACACGTTGAAAAAAATGCACATCACCTTATGAAAACAATAATTGTTGGCTAATCGACCTATAAAAAAACAGCGTAAAGCACATGTTGTTGACTGCACAGCTGTTTTGTTTTTTCATGTTTTTGGCGTCGCTGACATTTATGAGGTTTTGCACATCAAGAGATGGAAATTTTCCCATTCCTTGCCCATTCCTCCTTGCAAACAGCTGGAGTTCGGGGAGGTTGGATGGAGAGCGTTTGTGAGCAGCAGTTTTTAGCTCTTTCCACAGATTCTCGATTGGATTCAGGTCTGGACTTTGACTTGGCCATTCTAACACCTGGACATGTTTATTTTTGAACCATTCCATTGTAGATTTTGCTTTATGTTTCGGATCGTTGTCTTGTTGGAAGACAAATCTCCGTCCCAGTCTCAGGTCTTTTGCAGACACAATCTGGTTTTCTTCCAGAATAGTCCTTCATTTGGCTCCATCCATCTTCCCATCAATTTTAACCATATTCCCTGTTCCTGCTGAAGAAAAGCAGGCCCAAACCATGATGCTGCCACTACCATGTTTGACAGTGGGGATGGTGTGTTCAGGGTAATGAGCCGTATTGCTTTTACGCCAAACATAACGTTTTGTCTTGTTGCCAAAAAGTTTGACTTTGGTTTCATCTGACCAGAGCACCTTCTTCCACATGTTTAGTGTCTCCCAGGTGGCTTATGGCAAACTTTAAACGACTCTTTTTACGGATGCCTTTAAAAAAGTGGCTTTCTTCTTGCCACTCTTGCATAAAGGCCTGACGTGTGCAGTATACGACTGATTGTTGTCCTATGGACAGACTCTCCCACCTCAGCTGTAGATCTCTGCTGTTCATCCAGAGTGATCATGGACCTCTTGGCTGCATCTCTGATCAGTCTTCTCCTTGTTTGAGCTGAAAGTTTAGACGGACGCCCCGGTCTTTGTAGATTTGCAGTGGTCTGATACTCCATCCATTTCAAAATGATCCTTGGGATGTTTAAAGCTTGGGAAATCTTTTTGTATCCAAATCCAGCTTTAAACTTCTCCACAACAGTATTTCCGACATGCCTGGTGTTTTCCTTGTTCTTCATGATGCTCTCTGCACTTTAAACGGACCTTTGAAACTATCACAGAACAGGTGCATTAATATGGAGAATTGATTACACACAGGTGGGTTGTATTTATCATCATTAGTCATTTAGGTCAACATTGGATCATTCAGAGATCCTCACTGAACATCTGGAGAGAGTTTGCTGCACTGAAAGTAAAGGGGCTGAATCCTTTTGCACGCCTCATTTTTCAGTTTTATTTTCAGTTTTATTTGTGAACATTTTTTTGGAATATCCAATACATTTCGTTCCACTTCATGATTGTGTCCCACTTGTTGTTAATTCTGCACAAAAAAATACAGTTTTATATCTTAATGTTTGAAGCCTGAAATGTGGCAAAAGGTTGAAAAGTTCAAGGGGGCTGAATGCTTTCGCAAAGCACTGTATAAGTTCACTTTCCTCCACTTTCTTTCAAACAATCAATATTTATCCAAAGTTTCATGTTTTTTGTATGGATTTAATCCTTTGTTGATTGTACTGTTTACATACTATTCCTTGCTTTGATTGCTTGAAATAAGCCATTTCAAATCAAATTAAAAAAATCAAAATTGAAGAAGCACTTTGAGCTGCAGCCCATGAACAGTGCTTTTAATAAAAAAAAAAAAGATTGATTGATAAGTTCAAATAGTTGAATAAAAACCAAACTAGGTCACATTGCACTCAGACTTTTTCTCTGTTCTGCCGAATGTCAAAATGAAATGTGAACAAGTTTTAAAAATAAAACTACAGCCAGTCCAGTTGTAGAAAATATAAATGACCATTATTAGCAAAATAACAAAGTAAAAACATTTAATTTAATATATAGTAAAA
Organism: Oryzias celebensis; assembly: GCA_014656515.1. Classification (NCBI taxonomy): domain Eukaryota; kingdom Metazoa; phylum Chordata; class Actinopteri; order Beloniformes; family Adrianichthyidae; genus Oryzias; species Oryzias celebensis. Next base: position 63,566,479 of record BNCR01000012.1, on the reverse strand, counting down.
GCACCATCACAGAAATAGCTCATAATGTAACAAAAGCCAAAAGACAAATAAGCCAAAAGTAAACACTTTTTTTTTTTGTATATAGACACAGTTGTGAAATTCTTAGAAATATTGATGGCATTTTGTTCTGATGTATCTAATCCTGTATGTACGACATACCACAAATGCAGTACGTTCGGTTTTTAAGAAAACATAGTTGCTATTATATTTCAACTTTGGCCCATTTTCTTTGTGCAGTATTTTTATTAAAGCACTTTTTTGAGTTATTGCCAAAATATATTCAAAAAAGCTATTTTACCTGCTGTTTGTAAATTCCTTTTTTTCCAGATTAATTTATTGTAAATGTTTTTGTATTTCTTTGTAACAAAGTCTGTCTTTTGCTTCTTGTGGAAGCCGCCACCTAAACCCGGCCTCAGCAGGGTGTCTGCATTTCGCACACGTAAACACACAACATCGGAACTTTTGTAAAAATGGATGTGCATATAAAATATCGGCAATCACCTCTCGATCCACAGAGGAAGTGAGTGTGTCTTATCCTGGGGGATTCTACGATTTCTATCCATTAGAAACCTCTTCTAATGCATTTAACAGTAACAACAGGTTTTACGACAAGCAGCAATTTGAAAATATTAAACCACATTAGCCCCTGCGACAGACTGGCAACCAGTCCAGGGGTGTCCCCTGCCTTCACCCATGAGTAGCCGGGTTAGGCTCCGGCAGCCCCGTGACCCCAAAAGGGATAAAGCGGTTCAGAAAATGAATGAATGAATGAATGAATAAACCACATTTAGGGGCATTAAATTCTTAACATTTAAAGATCCACTCTGATGTTAAAGGTATTTTGGTGTTTTTACATGTTCTTGTGGTGTTTTAGTGTTGTGGGTATTTCTGAATCCAAATCATGAATCTGGAGCAGTTGCAAAAATGCAGTTGGAAAATACTTGGAGGTGTGACGTAGAAGCTACTTCCACAAGCTCCCTGCTCCGCATCATTCTGATCCATTCTCTTGTAGACAACTAGAGCCATGTAAGTCATCGTTGTCCTCGTCTGAATAGGCATCTGGCTCAAAACTGTACAGCGGGGTAGCTCTGATATTGCTCGCCATTTTTGTTGCACTGGTAATATTAGTTTGGGATTGAGAGAAGCTGTAAGCTAGCTGAAGAGAATTTCAAATGAGCTACTGCCGCTCTGCAGAAACAACACAGTTTTTTTTTTTTAATTTTGGCTAAAAATGGCATAATCATATTTTCAAGACCTTTAAAATAGATCAAAAAGATGACCAGAGTGGGAATTTAAGTCACAGTTTTAAGTGCTTGATAAACTGCTTTTCACCAGCCTTACTGTGCTGACTTGACTCTTTTTATACAGTACAATCAAACCATTGTTTTCTCTTTCTTCTACTATTTTTACTAGCTTTCTTCTCTTCTACCTCACATGTACTCCAACAGTGTAGTTTTTGTACGGGAGCTAAAAAGATTGCATAACTTTTATAAGGGCACAACATCGAGTTCAGCACCTTGTTAAGGGCATCTTGAGATGTTGAATGGAAACGCGAGGGACTGAGCCATTGACCTTGGTTGACAGTTGATAGACAACTCCTCCACTTCCTTTGCCACCACCATCCCCCAAATGCTGCTTCCATCACACCCTTTCTGCTTGGTGTTCCCTATAACTTCCTATGCATCGCTGAGCACATGTTCAAATACAGCAGTGTATGTGTGTCCCTCCCTGTGGTTTATGCTCGGTCAACAGTCTGCCAACACTGTGTTTGTTTTGGACGCCTGTAGATTACCCAATCAGATAATCAAGGGCATAATTGCATCACATGCATCTGGGAGTGTTTTTCCCTTCCATTATCCCTCATAATGCACACATAGATGCATGTCTGACACACACACACTTGTACGAACCCCCCCCCTACACACACACACACACACACACACATACATAGCTGCTGCAGACACAGTGATGACGTTCATGCAGCAGCTAATTGCCAAAAGCGTTACTGTTTTGGAGAGATTAAATTGTTTGATGTAGTTTTATACAGACATATAAATGCTGAACTGTCTTACTTCATATGTTCACAGTTTTGACAAGAAATATATCAATGAAAACCAAAGTACCTTTAGGGTATGGAGTTTTTCTAAACTGTTTTAATATAACCTTACCCTAACCCTAATGCTTATTATAATAATGTACCAGCAGACAAATAAAGGTCAGATTAGAGATTTAAAAGCTGTATTTTTTATGTTTGTGATTCATTAAAAAATATGTTTGTTTTGACACAACTTCCATTTTCTAACCGCTTTTTTGTCTTGCTTTTTTTTTTTTTTTTTACATACATTATACTTTTATACTAAACTATACAATACACAAACATATTGTATTTATTCTGTAAAATTGTTTGGAGATTGGACTGACAACATTTTGCATACTACATTCATGCATGAGCTAACACTGAAAATAAAATATCATAGCTTGAAAACTTTGAATATACAGGTTTTAGAGTTATCAAATACAATATATTTGCGTTTTCAAGAAAAGTGCTTTTGTTTCTGGAAAGACAACATTCAACTGCACTCTTGGAGTGTCCCAAAGGGTGTTCACCCTCAAGTATGTGTGTAAAAGGTGATGATTTATGTGTCTGTGATTTATGGTCTGGAAGGTGAAAACAAAATCCAGTAACTGTTTTGTTGGCCTGCCTGTTGACTTTAAAGAAATAACAGCCAAAAAAAGAGGAAAATATAAATGTGATGCCTTTTACAGCAATGGAAATAAACATAAACGCACTAAACAATACTTCTATTAGGCAGAGTTAATTGAAGTGACCATTTCTATGTTTAGGAAAGTAAAAAGTGCCGAGACACAACTTTCCAAGTGAATCACGGAGCATGCTTTAACAATTGTCTGCAGTGTAACAGTTTTTCTAGAGTTGTGCGTCTGCTTTACTGTGCAGCTCAGATTGGAAGCTGGCTTGAGTTTCTGCTGTGAGAACTGTCTGCTAATTGTTTTTTTCTATTTAGCACTAATTTTGTGCAAAATATAAGCTATAGCTTCAAAAATGAGTACATTTTGAACAAACTGTTAACTTTTAAGTGTTGATACTTTTGAAACAATAAAATGTGTTGGTAGGGATGCCCGACCAGGTTTTTTGTCAGATTCCGAGGAATTTGATTTTTTAGTATCTGCTGATAAAATACAATAAATACAGTAAAATAATGATAATATTTGATCCTAATCAGGGTACAACATCCGATTTCAATTGAGTCTGAAACTACATGATTGGGTGCAATTTTTGATCATCCCCATGCGTTGGTGCACATAGTAAAGAATTTTGATGTTTTTATATATAAACCATTCATATGAAATCATTCATATGAAATCATTCATAAAATACAGCACACGTACATTCAAAATTGGGTTATACCTTCTAAAGAACCTCAATGGTTTGTTTTCTCAGGGAATTGGCTTAGGTCTCTGCATTAAAAACATCTCTTCCATTTAAACTCTTTTGTCTTCCATACCCCTTTCTTGCTACCAATCCCTTTATCTTTCTGTTGTTTTTAAGTCTGCCTGCCTTTTTTTTTTCCACAAAAAACAATCAGCCCAACTTGCACACAAACACCTTGAGCATTTTTTTGTGCCTTTACCCGCCATCATTCTTTAAGATACGACTGAAGTGTGTAAGTGTGTTCCTGTTTCTTGGCCTCTGTCCTGGTAGGTGTTTATTGCATTCACTCCAAATCTTTATAGTTCTCAGGGCAGATGTGCTTTCTGTTTGGACCATTAACTCATGTTCCATTGCTATGCCTTATGCAAACTTAGTTGAACTAGAAGAACGTGAAAACCATTCAAATGAACCCAGCTTTTCCCTTATGACTGTGTACTGTGCTGTATTTAATAAATGATTAAATGATTAAATGATTTACAGCAATCATTTTATCTCAGACTTTTTTTGTTTGCATATTTTAGCATATTACAGCACCTCTTTTTGAAGGTTCCCCTTTACTAGATCTAAAAGTCAGATAAGGTCGGCTTCAAATAAACAGAACATGTTGCATTAAGTTATTATATATGTAATAAGAAAGAATGAATGGGGATGCAAATGCAATTTGTTGAAAAAGTAAGCACAATCCATTGTTTATTAGTTTGTTAAAAACTAGTTGTAACAACTACTATAACTTTAATGGATTTGCAGACTGTTCTCTTGGGGTGCATCCAAAATTGGAGGGTGGGTTTACACCAGGGTATGTTTCCTCTGATGTCACTTCATTTGCAAGAACCAAACAGAGTCCTCCTTCCTGAAAGTGAACGTTGCATTTGCTAACACACTTGATGTGGTTTATTGTCTTTTTGATGGCACGCTTTTGATGACACTTTCATTATTGGACAACCTTAGCTCAGATCATCTTACCTTCACCACCTTGCAGTCAATCAATAGAGAATGAGAGGTGTATTTTCATGCACCGGATTACAGACGGCATTAAGTGAAACACAAAGCAATCATGTATTGTGTGACTACACTACCCATAATGCCTAGAGGGCTTGATGGGAAGTTTTATATTGAAATGTGTTTCTAATCACGAGCACCTCATGTGCAATAAACAGCCTCTGGAGAAGATGCAACATGACAGATAAGTCAAACTTTATTCAACTCATTCACTATTACTTCAAATTTTGGCCACAATTTACCAATGTGACACAAACTATCAGATACAATTGTTATGGTATCTCATGGTAATGATCATAAGACTCCAAAACAGGATGAGAGAAAGTAGGCTGCAAGAATTATTAACCAGAGGAAGCACAGACAAGGTGTCAAATAAGAAGGATATCCAGGGAATAAAACAATAAGTGAAACACACAGCGAGAAACAATTATGTTTGCCACAACATAAAGGATTTTGCAAGGATTAAAATGAACCAAGGTCACTAAATAGGGAGAGAAATAATGACAAAAATAAAAAGACTTTTCTTTTTTTTCAAAGGACAATCAAAAAAGTTCACTCAACTGAAAAGCTTTACAATACTGACAAGAGAAACGAAGACACTGAAAAACTCTTAATAAACCTCAACAAAATAAACTAATGAAATTAGAGCTTCCTCTTGACCTTTAAACGACCTAAATGACACTTGTTAGACCTGAACTGGGATTATACCTAATATTTCATTTCAGAAACACCACAGGAGCGAGTGATTAAGGAGTTAGCTTTGCTTCAATTCATTGTCACTTAAAGGCAGCAACAACTTGCTTCTTTCCTGGAAGTGTACACAGAAAGATTTACAGATTGAACAGGTTAACCAATGACACGATAGCTGGGAGTAGATTTTCTTCCAGTTGCTTCATCGGTGTTGTGTCTCTGGAAAGATGAGTGGAAAACGCCATGCCAATAAAGGTAGAAAAGATGTTTGTAAAGTAAATGATTTACTGTTTTTAGTTGATAGGTATTTACTGACTTGAAATGACATGCTTAACATTTCCAATATGAATCTTATCCACACTGTAAGCCTCCTTTTTTCAACAACATTTGAATCGAAAAGCAAATACCTTTAACCATCCATTTTATCCTTTCATGTTTTATGAACACATATGTAAGTTAGACTTACATTTCTTGTCTTTCATGTTAAGTTCAACCTAAAGAGAAATTGCTCTGTATTTATTTCAATGTAGCTGGGATTTCTTTTAGAATCGGCAGCTTGTTCAGTTGTGCAGGAGCTGTACAAAGCATCTCCAACTGTGCGTATGGTTCTTTTCTTAGAGCAGACGGAGTTTGCCTCGGGCTGTGATGTGTATGTAGGATCGCACGAGCTACATTTGCTCGCTCTCTTTTTCTCTTTCCCAAGGCTTCAATATCCAAATCACACAAAACCACATGCATAGAAAGAAATATACAGCGCATATGTAGCCTCCCAGTTCCTTCATGCTTAATGCGTCATGTAGCCTTTGTTTTATTTAACTATTTTCTTTAATGTGTCCCTCATTGTGTGCCCCTCTTTTCTTTTGGCCCCTTTGTTGGGAAAATGTTTATTCAAAAAAATCTGTCGAATAAAACTCATCTGCTGTTCAAAGTAGAGAAAAGCTATATTTAGCTTTAAGTCAAGGCCATCATGAAAAGAGCTTGAAAACGTTTTGCCGTTTTGTTCTTATACTATTCACACAGATCTTTTTTTTTTTAGTTTGCAAGATTAACTGACTTAAGTGGATACTGAAATGATGTTTGCAAACGTACATCTGCAATTCATATACCACATTTTTAGGGCATAAGAAAGAGAAAAATAACAAAAAAAATATTTAAAATATTTAAAAATAAAAGCATGCTAAAGAAGAAAAGAAAAACCTTATACATGTCACTATGAAGTACCAGTTGCACCTTTGGGAGGAAAGTGAAACCATTATGAAAAAATAAACAAAACAACCCATCAAGCCGAGCGTAATGCTTAATTCACACCGAACGCCATTAACACGTCAAATTCACATCTGCTGCCTCTTTTTTGATGCTCAATGGCTCAATGCTTTTCAAAAACATGTTCGTATGTGGTTGGGTTTTTGTGGGAAAAATAACTCATAAATGAGCCTATTTAGTTGCTATTAGGCCACTAAAAGTTAGAAGCTGGGGAAAGTATGGTGCTCTGGGGGTTTTGTCCTATTCCTTATCACTTATCCAGTATTAGTTTTTATTTAGTTCTTCATGCCTTTGTTTGTTGCAGTCCTATTCATGTGTTGTCCCTATTTTCCAGCTCCCCTCTGGGGGAGCGGGAGAGATTCCAGAGGTGTATTGTCTGTGCTCCTGTCCTTGACCGGGACCTCGTCTTGCACCCCCAGCTGCCTCTCAGTTCCATCTGCTACACTCTTCAAACATGTAGTTAGTACAGTTAGATAATGTTAAGCCCAGTTTTTGGTTCTAGAGGAGCATCATATAAAATTATAATTTGTTCAAACTAAATCAATGACGAAAAACACTAAAGGACTCTCTCCATAAAATAGGAAAACTAAATTTACAATAAAACAATAATAACTTAAAGGTGAACCAAAAGGCTTCAGGGTGAACCAAGGCCAAAACAACAAACAAAAGCCTCCACCTATCTAAACACACTGAAATGAAAGAAAAGGGAAAACAATGACAAACACCAACCTCCCTAGACTAACAAACAGAAGAAAACATTTACTAACAAAAATGGCAGTTCACACCTACAAATTCACCTTAAAATTAACTATACAAAAGACAGAGTGGACTTTACATTAAACTACAAAGACCAACACAGCTTATACAAAGTGGAGAAGTGCGCCAAGCTGCAGTGGTGCAGGCTGCAGCACAGCTGTAGGCCACACAGTACTTTTAAATGCTGCCTCTACCATCTTGGGTCCAATGGAGGCCACACCTTTTTCAACATCACACCTTGAAAGAAATTAACAGAGACAGACATAAAGATCCACAAAAACTTAGAAGTCCCACTCTCTTGCTGAAATAAAACACAAAACACAGAACACAAAGACAAACAAAACCAAATACTACCCTCAGCTGTAACAGATAAGCTAATTCTTTTAAAAAAAATTCTAGCATATCACTTTTCTGTCCTGTGATAGAATTCCTCCTTCATGTGGACATCCCTGAGGTTTTTTTTCCCTGAAATCTGTTTTTTTTTTTAATGAGTTCTTCCTCACAGAGAAAGAGGGTCTAAGGCAGAGGTGTCAAACTCTACGCCTCGAGGGCCAGTGTCCTTCATGTTTTCCAACAAACCCGCCGTTAAAACTCCTTATGGCTGTACACCAGCATCTTGGTTTTCTTGGAGTAATACTGCAGACATAAAAGTCTTCACAGTTTTATTAGAGTCCTGCTTTTTTTACTCTTGATGTGTTTTCTGCACACAAATTACACTTCTCTGATAAATAATTTAGGACTTTTTAAATTTAAACATTTCAGACCATAAAAATGAAGGAAACATTTTCTCTCTGACCTTCATTTGTTCAAAAGCCTCATATTGTTGTATACATGTTACTTATTAAAACATTGTGTTTAAATCACAATCCAAAAGTGTGATTAATCTGATATTTTTTTTAATCAATTGGCAGCACTAGTTAAAAAAACATCATAAGTCGATTCTAAGTATAAGACGCACCCCTGATCAATCTATGCAAAAAAACCTGCAACTTATTCTGCGGAAAAGACAGTAAATAGTTGGTAAAGGATGTTTTTGAAGGTCCATCAAACTTTGTCCAGCTGATCACTTTGAGTCTTCATTTTGAATCAATTCTCTGTGTTCAGCATCAAGGACGTAAAGGCAACAGAGGGGATAAATATCCTAATCAGTTTAAAGACCTTTACCAGAGCTAGACATGAGAAAGGCAGCCAACTGCTGTGACTGATGGGACAGAATGGAAACCCAAATACACAGCATACAAATGAAGCTCAACCAGGAATAAACAAAAACTAGTAAATGGTAATTAAGCTTTATTTGTGGAAAAATTTGTACTTTTTTCTTGTAAGAAGGTTACTTTGCTCAATCTTCTTTGATGCTTCATTATCTGCTCATTCCTACAGAGTGTTTCATTCACTGTGCCATCTTTTTCCAGACGCTCATAGAAACGTGTCAGGGACTAACATTAGGGATGGCTCTTCTCTCCACTTGGTTTGAACAGGCTCAAACAATCAGGGTTTAACTTGTCATGAGAATGGATAATTGGGTTGCTTCTTTTTTTACATGCATTTTTTTCATAACTTCTCACCTATTTCTTTATCTTTTGTGGAAGAAAAACTGGGCAGAAGAGTTTATCAGAAGAGACTTTATTAGAAAAAAAAACACTCAAAAATGTTGTTTTAAACATATTTTATAATCAGTCTTTAGTAATGCCAGAGAAATAGTTTGAAATACACAGACTCAAAGGAAAGACAAAGTATTTTACATTCAGTTTCAAATAAAAAAAGAATGTCTGGATGTCCATGCTGTTCCCACAAGATTTGGCAGGAAATGCTAATGCTCAGTGATATCAGTGTCAGTCAGTAAAAAGCTGGCAGAAGGAGGGTGTAACAGACAATCAGGCTGGAAAAGGACTTAGGCACTGGGAACAACTATGGCAGTATAAAGAAGGACAGCAGGTAAATGACATATAGTTATATAGCGCTTTTCTACCTTCCTTGACTGCCCAAAGCGCTTTACAGTCACAGTCCCATTCACACACTGATGGTAGCTCTGCTGCTGCTGCTGAACGCTGGTGCCAGCCTTCCATCAGGGGCATCATGGGGTTCAGTGTCTCATCATTCTTCTCCCAAACTTTAGGATATATTTCTTTTTAGCATCAAGACATAATTATTCTTGTTTTTTTATTTTTTCTTCCTTGGACCAATGCGGGACAGTAGCTCATCAAACTGGATTACAGAGACAGGAAGTACAGCTGAAAACGCTGTCATTCACATGCAGATCCCATAGAAGATAAAGGGAAAAAAAAAAATACTGAAAGATCTCATGAACCCAGACATGGAGCCGTGCTTACTGAGCTCTTCAAAAAAATGCAAGTGATCTCTCAACATCATCCGTGTCATCCAGGAATTGTAAATGAAAATACAGTCAATTTTTTGATGTAGCTATAAATGCTTTTTCGTCTCTAAATATGCATGTTTTTGGCTCCTGAAACGTATATTCCGGTGCAAGTCCAGAAAATATGGTACGTTGACAAGCTCATTCCTTTTTAGATTTTTTATACATCAAAGTTTAACATTACTTTTGGGGGCTGGCCCAACTGTAATTTGTTTTTCCAAAAGCAGTCTGCTACAACAGTAGAATGCTAGCAGACTTTTTTTTTTCTTTTTTGATTTCCATACTATCTTAGCTCATCTTTTTAATTTGGAGTTCTATATAAATATTTTAGCACCGACTCCCTTTGGCTTTTGATGAAAAGCATAATTTACACTGATGAAGACAATCAGTGATTCTTTTAATGCCCACTTGCAGCATTGTATTCAGCTTTTTTTTTTCCCCATAGTGACTTACATCATCCATCAAAGCCAGAACTGCATGCAAACCCCTCTTCTACAGTGCTCACAGTCACATGCAACTTGGGACCCCCACGTGACAGTTCATGCATCAAACATGAAAGGGGAATACAGATATTACACATTTAAACTTGCTGACTGATACATGCAGGGCTTTTACTTGACAGCACATGCAAAGACTTAGTCATGCAACTACAGTTTACAGCCTGAAGCGATTTCAGTGGCTGTCCGCACACAGAGGAAAAATGGGGTATGTTTGAATGAACTGGTAAATATTGCTGATCATGATGTTGAGAGATCACTTGTATCCTCATGCATAGTCAGCATGAACAGTTTCTATTTAGGTAAGTGCACTGCAGTATTCATAGTCATTTGAACAGTGCTCCCTCTGGCGTTTAAATGTTTACTTTAGTAAGACAACTGTAAACAAGTCAGCGTATGGTGATTTGTCTGAGTACAACACTCTAAAGCTTTAGCTTGTCATAGGTCATATTGATCCTGAAGAAATGGTCTTGTTTTACCACCCATGGTACCTTGCCATAATTATCAATCAGTTGGTGTGCAAACTATTGCGTTGACCTAACTCTGAGAAATAACAAAACACTAATAAAATTCACAATAATTATGGCGGTTACATTTGAAAAACAAAATGAAATTAGTAAAGGGTAACTTGTCCTGTAATGCAGTTGACCACGTGGATTTTTTTTTTCATATAAAGAATTAGCTAACCTTTAAAAATTTAAAGCAACACCAGTGTAAAAAAAAGTTGTGTGTGTGTAAGGTTAACTTATCAGAACACTGGAGGCTTCTGCTAAAAAGATTATATCCAGGTGGCAAAGAGAAGGTCTGTCAAATGATTGTCAAATCTCCTTACAAATCCACCTTCAAAGCCAGTTTGTTAAATTTGACACAGTCATTATAGTTTCAAATACTGCAATAGCCAATTTGAGTCATGATCTATATATTCCATGAAAAAGTTACATAGAAAACAAAATGTCAAAAACAAAACATTACTAAATTCCTTTACCATACTCTTAAAATGTGTAAAATGCAGAAAAACATAACTTTATTGTCTTGATGGCCATCCCAAACTTTGCGTGTATGATTCCTGGAAGGCTACAGCCTAAAATAGCTGACAGAGATGAAAACAGTCAGACTATCTTACCTTTGATGTTATTTGCTGAACTTGAAGATTCCAGTAATCAAATTAAAGAGAATTTTAGAACTTTGAGTTTGAGTGTTCTGTAATCAAACTGTTTCTAACAAGCTCTCCCATTTAACAAAAAAATAAAAACAAAAAAAAAAAAGCATGAGAGCTGTTTACCCCAGAACTAGGGAAAACTTGCAGCCTCTTTTTTCTTTTTTTTTTTTTGCACCATTCACAGAACAGTTAGTTAGCTTCTGAATACCGTATTTTCCGGAATATAAGTAGAAGTTTTTTGCAGTTTTTGTCAGGGACTACATAAAGAAGATACAGGCTCCACACTATGGTGGCGCCATGTTGCAGCATTTCAAAGGCTGCCTCCATCATCTTGGGTCCAATGGAGGCCAGACCCTTCTACACCACACCTGAAATAAATTAAGAAAGAGACACACAGAAACATACAAAGATCCACAACAGCACAGAGGTCCCACTCTGACAGAAATAGGACACAGAATGCAAAGATATAAATAATAGACAATACCAAATACGGCTGGGGCCGTAACAGTGGGTTTTTGTGTTCCATTTGCATGTAGCACAAAAGGGAAAAGCATATCTTCCTAGTGACACTTTTAGAACAATCCTAAACATCTTGTCTTACTGTTTAACCAAGATTATGCTATTTTTAAGGCGACTCGTCACTATTCCCAGTTTCAAAGGAGATTCTGGTGTGCAAAACTTAAAAAAAAAAATTGAGGCAGTTGAAAGACAACAATATTACAAAAGCTATTGAAAAAATATTATTTGAATATTACACCTAATGTGCTGGTGTAAAGTGTAGTTGAAAGTCATGTCTGAAAAATATTAGACTAGACTGCCTATCATTGAATACATGTCTGAAGGTAATTGTATAGTCTAATTGCTGTCTGATTCGGTCTTAATAATTGTTTTTGAATTCTCTAAAGGACTGACATTTTTAAAAGATACAAGATTAAAATTTCAGTTATTAAAATTACTAAAAGTGCAAGGACACTGGTCTTTTTTAAGATTGAGTTTTTCTCTGTTTTTTGTTTTAGTCTATAGTCTTTTTTCCTTCTTTTCCTTCAATTTTGGCAGACTGCCCTCGCTCCATTAAACTGTAACTACATCTTTAACGCTTCAGCATTATAAAAACCTATAGTACAAAGCAATGGAATTAAATAAGTGAATAACCAACTCAACCTGGTGCCTGTATGCTCACCATAACCTAACAGTGTAGTGACAGAAAATCCATCAACCCCAAACAAGATCATGAACAGAACAATATCCTTCTTTCCACTGCATATAGTAAACAGTGCAAAATAACGTGTGATACAGATTCAAAAACACCACACAAACTGCAACACCTATTCACTTGTTTTCCAATTAAAAACAACCCACTGACCCGACCACAATGGCCCAACGGAAGTCTTGTGATTTTTGTGTTGACTAGGTAGTAAGTAACTGCACATTAGGACTAGTCTGTGCCGTGCCCCTATTTTGTTTTCTCTTTTATTGTTCTCAGAGTTTGTTTCGCCTCAAATCATGGCACAGCAGGTCTCATTTTGCAATCAACCAGGTGTATCTGCTTTTGCTAACTACTTCCACGAACATTTGGATTCCAGCTTTTTTGCTTGTCATTCTCTTGTTTTTACCTCCTTGTCAAGGTCCCAAGGGTTTACTCCAATAAAATTCACGTTTTTTGTGCTTTTGACATGTTCTTGCAGCATTTTTCTTTCTGATGGAGGACATTTATAAAATAATTTAAGATTAAAACTGCATTTCTGAGTATTGCTTTATTCAAATTGTGTTTAGCAAGGAGCAGATGAAAAAAAAGGTTGTTTGAGAAAACGATCTTTTGTGGGATTGCAACCGAAATGGGCCAGTTTCCCTGCTCCTCTTCATTCTGAAGCATCCACTTGTAGGCAAATAGATTAATAAAAGTCTTCAATTTCCTCATGTGAGCTGGCATCTTTCTCTAAACTGTACGACTGGTTAGCACTGATATTGCACCACTAATGTTAGTTTGAGGTTGTGAGGGGCTGTGCGCTAGCAGAACAGAGTGTAAACAAAGGGATGATGGGATTTTATTAGAGGCTTACTTCTGCACCAATGGTCCCGCACACACCTCAGAGGTGAATTTCTGATGAACTCCTGCCACTCTGCAGAAAATATACTGTATTCTAGAAAACAGCAGTTTTTTTTTATTTGGGCTAAAAACTGTATAAACATAATTGAAACGCTTTTACAATAGATCAAAATATGATTAGAGCGGGAATTTAAATTGGGTTTCTGCCACCTAAATATTCTTGCTGCTTTTCGATTCTGCAACCTCCTTTCCCTACAAACCGTTGTATCAATGAGTTCTAAAGAGTTTTTATTTCAGTCCATTGAACACAGTCACATCAGCACATATACAGAAACGGTGGAGTGATGTGAGGCTATAATGAGATCAATAAGCAATTGCTGGTGTGCTTTGGTTTCACAGTGCATTGACAGGATCCCTGATGTGCTGACTGGGAACAATTAGCATCACTAAGCAGCCCTAACAGGGTTTTGAATGATGAGTGTAATGATTGAGGATCTGAACTCGTGTGTGGTGGGTGAGTCATCACCATTCAGCCACAGGAGTCACATCTCTCTACTTCACCCACATGCTTCGTACTATGAACACGCACACATAAATCATGCATGCACACATGCACCAATTCCACCTGGCAAGCTCGCCCTGATCCTCTGAGTCTAAATGAACCAGTCTGTGCTGAAAGTACCATCTGCTCTAACTACAACATGTGCTATGTAGTGAAACTAGTAAATAAACAACACAAAAGTGCAAAATCTTTGTTAGATTTATTTCAAAGCTGCACCAACATGACCAGTGTTTTCTGAAAGGAGAACATTTATGTTTATTTTGAATTCAGCATTATCAGATTGCTTAGGAAAGCAATGGGACTAAGTGTGAAAAGTTACTGAAAAAGCAGACATTAACAAGCCTCAATGGAGAAGGATGAACTATTACATTAAGTTTGTTTGGGATCTAGCTTTATCATATTCTAAGATTATCATTCAGCTCTTGATTCTGTTGTTTTTAGGCAGAACCCGTGTATATGGGGTGGCAGTGATGCAGAGGTAGAACGGTCAACCTCTGATTGGAAGATTGTAGGTTGAGTTCCTGCCCTGCTCGCCCATGTGAATACGTCCCTCGGGAAGACACTGAACCCCACATTGCTCCTGGTGGTTATAGGTTGACGCCAGTTTTCAGCAGTGTAGCTGCCATCAGTGTGTGAATGTGAGTGTGCATGAGTGAATGGGACTATGAGTGTAAAGCACTTTGGTCCTTCTAAGAAGGCAGTAAAAGGCTTTATAAGTATACTCCATTTACCATTTTCCAAAGAAAACATTTCGAAAAGAAAGGTTTGCAGGCTTGATAGCTCATTTAGAGTTGAAGGTTTATGGTCCATTTGAACCCTGTCTTGGTTCAGCTGCTAACGAATTCCAGTGCAGTTCATAGAATGCACACAGACTGTTTAGTAGAAGTGAACCAAACCAAAAGTACGTTACATAGTAAATTAGCAAAAAAATAAAATAAATAATCCTCAGTGGGAATCAGGAAGTGTGAATCATAAAAAGTTTGGAAATAATCTGTTGCAATGAGGTGTTGATAAGATTTGTTACAATAGTGTCATAAATGGGCAGACAGCTGAATCCAAGTGCAGCAGAGTTATTGTCACAGACAGGAGAACAAGATAGAAGCAGAGCTAAAAGTCCATGAAGCTAAATCAGGGTCAGGCAGTCAGGGCTAAAACATGGGTATAAAGACATCAGACAACAAAAAGAGTGGTCAGGGTCCAGGCAAGGGTCTTTCTAGGCTGTTTTCCACCACTTCAGGTTCTGAAACGACCCTCTGCAGCATTGTTTACACAATCACCTGTTGTAGCCTGAAAACCATAAAATGCGTCTGGAGATTGCTGTTTTTTATTTTATCTATTTTATCCAATTTTCAACAGAGCTATGGCTATCAAGATAATTTTCTCATTATTGGATCACTAAAATTCCTAAAAGTTCTATTTCATTTTATTTTGATTATTTATCAATTTAACACACGCGCAGTTTGAAGAATGGATGCTGCAGGACTCGATGTTTATGCCTGTGACCCCGTGACGTAAGTTTGACAGTGCTTTAACAGGAGAAATTTGTATTCAAACCAAGACAAATCATATTCAAAACAGACACGTGAAACATAAAACTAAACGTTGTATTCAGATTTCATCTGCAAAGTTGTGCACAAAATATAAATTTGTGCACAACTTTTATTTATGAATAGAATTTTTTTTAAAGAATACGTTTCTTTTTGACAGCTATCTTACCTCATAGGTGCCTTCCAGAGATTTCTGTTTCGAACTAAAGCCTATAAACAAAAACACTTGACTAAAGATCTCTTCAGTCGTTGGCCAGAAATTACGAGTGAGGGACAAAGCTATGAGAGAAAGAATAAAGGAAGTCCTAATCTTTGCAGTCCTTATCAGGATAGTTCACTTATTCAAACTTTATATTTCGCTGACTTCTTTGGAACGTGTGTATCAACATCAGGTACAACAGTTTTTACTGCTACTTTGGTAAGATGAAGGCATGCTGCAAGGTGATTACAGAGGAGACGACAGCTAAGAAGGCAGGTTGATAAGTGTTTCTGACAGAAACACATATAGATAGTTGGGAAAACAGCGTAAAAAGTAATGTATATCACGTTAAAAGTTGTTTTAATGAGCCTGCATTCAACTGACCACATTGCAATGAGTTGTTTCATTGCTGCTCCATGTTTGTTCGTGGTTCTCTGTGTACAATGTTTGCTTCACGTTAAGACCGGCTACAGTGGCCATGTTAGTTCCGTTGCTCTGCTCCGAGCAGTATCGTATTGAGACTGAGGAAACTCTGAGTTTATCGGAGCACAGTCTGACTGGCAGCGAACCGCAACCACCTCAAAAGATGGGTCGGGCAATGGTTCCTGGTCCCAGACCAAGGTCTGCTTGGGTGTATTCTGACAAAAAATGTGTTGTGGATTATTGGGGGAAACAAACTCTGGTTCACGTTAAGCAAAGCAAATTTCGCCAGTCTGAATACACTCTGAGACTGTGAAGAATCAGTGTCAGTTAAAGCTGTTTTTATTAATTAAAGAAAGCAAACTAATACATTTCTACAAATCTCTATGTCCAGGATCTTTTGCAAATGATTTTGGAGAAATTAAAATTGTTCTTGTTTAAATGTCTCTTTAGCAAATTACAATAGAAATATAAAAACGGCAAATCCTTTTCTACTAAAACTAGAACATTTGATTGAGGACATTGTTTGCATTTTTTTCTATTTCTTTAAAGACAAAAAAGATTGAATCAAAATGTGGTAACTAATTTAAGGAATTCTACATTTTCTGTGTGTACTTGTGCAACAATGTTTGTAAAAGCTCCATCTACCGATAACTTTATAGAGACAAAAGATCACATGGGGGACACCATCCAGTCCAAATATGAAAATATGAAATCTAAATGAATTGCATGTTCACAAAAATAAGATTATATTGGAGCTGTGGTTAGGCATTAACTTTCAAGATTACGAATAAATGAAAGGCAATATAGAAGGGCAAATATGTGTGTCTCTTAAACTTTCCGATCACAGTTGTCATAATCCAGATTAACTGAGTGAATTTTAATGTATGCCTGAAGATTTTTTTAAACTTTGTATGCTTATACTGCAATATTTTCTTTTTTCACAATGGCACTCACATTTATAAATATGTTTACTGGAATATTAAGATAAAGGAATTATGTATGCTTTCATACACTTTATGTTTCAAGCCTCTCTCTTTTCTTTGTCATCTGCTTCATGGGATTTTGTACGAACAGTTGCTTGCCAGTAGGGGGTTTTGGTCTATCATGCTGGCTTTTTCAGGACTGGTATGTCTGAGTCGTGACACAAAAAATGTGTGTTAATATGTCTGCTCTGTGTATGTGTGGCGTCCATATGCCTCTGTGGGTGTTTGAGTGTGTGCACGTGGACGTAAGGATAGAGCAAACCAAATTGTGTGCAGTTCTTGGTTTAACTGACAATCAATTCATCTGAAAAAAAAACATTATTTTGCTTAAAATTAATAAATTAATAAAATTAATAAATTATTTTAATTACTCAAGGCATACGTTGTATTAGCATATGTAATTTATTATACTTTGCTTAGTCAGCCTATTTAAAATAATTTTATTTCCAATTTATGGATTAGAATATGTTTCTTCTTTTAGCAAATTAGCATCCTATTTTTATGAGAATATGACATTGTCGACTTTAAGCGTTTTAAGACCTTTCATTTTCAAATAGATACTTGAAAAGTGTTAAAAAAAGGTAATTCTCTGTGAATCACTGTTTTTCAATGTGTTTGAATTCACAGGGATAATTAGGATTCCTTTCCCTTTTGATATCTCAAAAATGAAAAAAAAGTGGGTACCACATGCTTTCATTGAAACATCGGATTGGCCAGTTTAAAACTTGAACTTGCGATAAAAAGTATAGTGGAAAAAAATAGAGTAGCAAGAAACATGTAAAAAAGGTAGCAGTGCAAGAATTATTCTGACCGAAGGAATGACAGTAATAGCTGTTCATTTCCAAATGGAAGTCTATGGGATTTTGGCTTCTTGGAACCAGCGGGTACTTCCTGTTTGGAACATGAGGGAGGAGGGTCACTTAGTCTAGTTCTCTTCAATGGGTCAAACCCACGCTAGGGTTCAGTTTTGCTGATTGATCTCAAAGAGTATTGCTCCTGTATATTTATGGCTGAAAAACAATGTTCTTTCCTCAAATGTGATTCTGGGCTTTTTAATAGTAGTAGTTATTGTTTAAGTGGCAGTTGAAATAGGAGTGAATGAAAGAGCTGTCAAAGATAATGTGGCTAAGAAGTACATTAGGCTCCTGTTTTTCCAGCCATATTTAGACTTGACAGGAGAAGTGTGTTTGGCAGTAATGGAGCCTGTCAAAGGAGAATGCAGGACAGAGAATGATTAATAGCACAAGTAAGAGGTGGAAGCTGAAATGTTTGCGATAAAGCAAACTGGCTAGATATCTACCACTCTGGATAACAATAATCGCATTACTTTCAGGTTACTTCATATACGCCTACAATTTTAGTTTTTCATTGAATGACTGGAGTATTTTTATTTTTGCTTTCATTTTTTATTCAAGGCTCCTCTGTACCTCAGAGGCTCAAAAAAGAAAAGAAATTCTCTCTATTAGACAGATTTTCTCTTATGCCACTCAAGATGTGAAGTCATTTTCCCTGGACAACCATGTTACTATTTGGTCATCCAGATTCCTGACATTAGCCCACAACCAACAACAGGGCATTTCATAGACATGCAAAGAATCGAGCAGAGACACATATATTATTCCTCTATTTTAAGAACACTTTTTCTTAAAATGAAACTGAAAAACTAGGGCTGCAATGCTTTATCAACATCATTAATTGACGATAAGCAGTTTTCAACATGAATCAGTAGTGGTAGGCGATCAATTAAAAACTATTTATATATATTAAAAAACAAACAAAAAAAAAAAAAACCTAAGGAACAGTACACACTAACCGCGAGAAGGTTCTGGTTTAAATCCCGCCTGGGTTCTTTCTGCGTGGAGTTTGCATGTTCTTTTCATGCATGCACTGATTCTCGTCGGGTACTTCCTCCCTCTGTCCAAAAACATGCTTCTTAGGTTAATTGATGACTAAATTGTCTCCTAGGTGTGAATGCGAGCATGTAGTTGTCTGTTTCAGTGCAAAAGGCTTGCAAAGACCAGAGTGGACTCTGCCTTTGTCTGACAGCTGGGTAGGTTCCACCATCCCAGTGACCCTGCAGAGGTAAAACTGGGGTTAGAAGATAAATGGAATTTAGGTACAAGAGTTTAAATATTTATGCAACAGATATTTGTTTTACAACAGGGTTTGTAGTTCAGGAAGTGGTTCTTTGTGTTACTTTTTAACAATGAAAAGGATGCTGCTGTTACAGCTGTATGTTTGTGCTCTTGCCACACTGTCTGGTTTTTCATAAAGTCACATTTGTCACATTCTGCAGTTGGTTAAAACAACGCTCCAAAGCATTGGGGAATATGCTACATGGTGGAAGAAACTTACAAAGAAACAGAAAAGAGAGCAGCTGATGAGTAGATGAAAAAATAGTCTTTTTACTACAAATGCTGCAAAAAAAAACTATTAAAACATTTCAATCCTTTGTGTAGAGAAAAATCAACAAGAAAATAGAGCTATCTGGTGCCAATCTGAAGCCACAGCAACTTTTCAAAGCTCTGACGCTGTTTCCTTCCCATGTCAGCAAAATAAGTACAGCTTGGTTAACTTGTTTCTCTGTAGTCTACGGATGTTTTATTTGCACAAATTATTTTTGACAAGATAAGACAAAAATGTTTGCAAGATGGATTTGTTTTATCAGGAAAAAAGAGGAAATGGTTTACCTTAGACAATAAATCCTCAACAAATCAAAATAAATCAAAGGTCTGCCTGTGTTCAGTGTGCATGGCTCCCCTTTTGCTTGTCTTGGCTGTCTTTCGTCTTTCTCCCACAGGCTTGAGAACCAGTATGTTGACACAGGTTGATGTATGACTCTAAATTGTCTGTAGCAGTGAGCATAAGAATGGATGATTTATTTGCAGTGCAGACCTGTCCAGGGTGTACCTTATCACTCTCATAATGACTGTTGGAGAAGGCTCCACCTTCCCTGTGAAGCTGAACTGGATGGATCTGACACAGAACACAAGAGTCCGTCTTCTTTACAAATAAACTGGTTGTTTTAAAAGCCTCTTTCTTTTGATGTTTTTGGAATATATCGCTTTTATACTATGGTTCAGCTTGGGCCTTGAAAAATTGCTGAAGCCTATCTAGCTTCTGCTGGGTGAATGTAGACATCAGTCCATTGCAAAGCCACATAAAGACACACAACCACACACTCACACCTAAAAAAAGTTTAGTCATGAATTCACTTTATAAAACCTGTTTTTGGACTGTGGAGGAAGCTCGAGTGTCCAGAGAAAATGCTCGAAGACAACATGCAAACTACACACACAGGACCCAGCTGGGATTTAAACTATCGTCCTTTGCTGTGAGGCGAGGGTGCTAACCACTATACCACTGTCCAACCCTGTCCAACTACTGAATATCTATAATCTCCTGTGGTAAATAAAAAAAAGATGTATTTAGCTCCAACAACATTTTTGTAATTCAGCTTTCTCATTTCATGCAATTAAAAAAAGTACAATTGGATCTTCTCTCTTCATGCAAAACACCTTGAATACAATAAATGCAGAGTTGGGTAGCTGTTTAGGAATTCCATGCTAAAATAGGCATTTTAACCTTTTTGTTTATTGGAAAATGTACATTCTTTTTTTTAAAATCATTCTATTTTTCTCCTCAGAAACTTGTCTAATACTTTTTAGAATGGCGTACCTACACAATCAAATGCAATTCACTACAGTAGCCTCCTCTATTCATTCTTCTTCTTTGCCTTTTTGCTTCTCCTTTCAAGTGTTGCCAAAGCGCATCATCAGCCTCCGTCTGACGCTACGTTCACACTAGACATGTGTTGTGCGTTCAAGGTAGCGCCTTTTCTGCTTCATGATCAGTTTTCAAACGGTTTTTAAGTCAAGTCAAATGGGGCATTTACTATCAATAAAATCCATCAATATCCTGTTCTGCACCAATGGTGTCATGTAAACATAGCAACATGCATCATAATGGTAGTAAATCCCCCGTTTTTGACTTGTATTTCTTGCATATTTAATTCAAGTAAATATAAGAGAATCTGATTTGACGTAGAGTATATTTTATTTTAAAAGCAACTTGTCTGTGCTGCTATCAAAAGTACAATGTTGTAATTTAATTGTAAGTATTTAAACGCTACATTTTATGACTAAATGGCCACAGAAACATGAATAAAGTGTATTTTTGGGGGAGGACTTAGCAGCCCTCAGTGGGTTTTGGTCACTAAGGCCCAAATGACCCTTTTAGTGCTAAAGGTTGCAGACCCCTGGTGTAACCATTTCTTGATTTTGTGTGCCGCACTCTCCTACATTCCTGTATCATGCATAAGTGATTAACTAGTTGTTATAAATTGATTTTGAGAGATTGAGTAGGGATGCTGGTTTGATTTTTTATTTTGTGTCGGCCTGTAATGATTTGTATCTCGCCCAGGATTTAACACCCTTTTGCCTGATGACAGCTGGCTGGCATCTGGCTACACCCTCACAATGACCTTGATCTGAAACAAGTGCGTGTACAAACTGAGTGAGCAAAAAAATATATATATTAATCACAGCTGATTCTTAAAATAAATGTTACATTTTATTTTATTTATCCAGTGCAGTGTAATGTCAGCCTGAGCTACAGCGTGACAGGAATTTTCAGGTCCCCATCTCAACAACAGCTGTTAGCATCATGAAATGTAGGTCAGTAGTACACTTTACAGTTCTCTTGTCACATTGCATTAGTCCTTCTCTGTTTTCAAGCATCAGTTGCATTGAAGAGTTAACTTGTTTCAGCACACTAGTTTGTTTACTGCATCTGTACGTCAAACATTAAAGGATTAAAGGACATAAGCGCTGTTCGTAATGAGTAGGGAAGAAAAAAAATGTGCAAATATGAATTATTCTGAGTCATGAAAAGTTGGAAAATGACTTGTCAACAGATGTGGCCTAGTGAAGATTTCCAGGTACTGATAAATATATTATAGTTAGAAGACTGGCAGTATTTACCCCTTTTATACTTTTTGTACTGTACTTTATAGTTAATAAAAGTATCTCAGTAAACAAAGCACAGCTTTATTTTATGATTTAAAAAAATGTTGTGTGACATTCTAATCAAGTGACCAATTAAAATTCCTTCTTTCTGAAAAAAAGATTGGAATTAATTCAAAATAACTAGCTTAATGAAAAACAAGATAAATAATTTAAAACTAAAACTACATGTTTTGTTACTTTAATACTACTAGTACTATTACTACTACTACTATACTACCACTATATTCCCTTTTAAAAACAGAGGATGATAGTAGTAGTATTGCTAGTAGTAATTTTACTTTACTACTACCATATCCACTGTGTTTACAAGAGCAAAAAAAAAAAAGATTGATGGCAGTAAAGGCTTTACTCTTTATTTTTAGGTCAATTAGTTAATTTCCGCATGCAGACAAGCTGGAAGCTGCTCTTTGATGGGCTTTTTAACCAAAAGTTTGTTAGATATCATTTCCATTTCTATCTTTTCTCCTTGCGTTCCAAACAGACTTTAAATAAATCAACGTACATCCCATTTTTCTGATGTGAAAAGGACTTTTCCCGTAAATCATCTCATTCACTGCTTGGTTACACCCATCAGCTGCGATTACAGAAAACACTTGACGAGCAGAAGGTGTATGATATTTGTGGCCATCTGAGACCCGAACACCTATTTTATGGTCTACAGATGAGTCATCTTGATCTTTGTGCAGCTGCATCCTGGCAACCAGGTATTTTCAATACAACTGCTATCTGAAGTACTGCAGATCTCTCATCTTTAAGCCACGTCCAAGCATATGCAATTGGTAGATGCAGCATCAGGGGTGGGTGTAAGGACAAAGGGTGGTTCAAGAGACAGCAGAGGAAAAAAAAGGAAAGGAGAAGAGGAAGTGTTACACTTCATGTTATCGGCTTTTGGTTGAAACTTTGTTTCCTTTTTCCACCTGGTTGAAAGGAAGAGAGTTTACACTTCTACAGGAATCCAGCTTGCAACTTTACGCTTGAGAACAAATGATGCAGAGGAAGAATGCCGCCAATGTTACTGGACGACATCAAGACTATGCACATCTTCTCAAACAGGTTCAGTATGGGCTGCTGCGTGTGCGTGCGCGAAACCAGGCAAAAACGAGAAGCCATTAAATCAGTAATGATGAGATGGTTTAAATAGAGCAACTTGAAGCCATTTCTAAATTAGGCTTCTAGTTTTTAGGTCAGTTATCTATGAGACTTGACGACGGTGTTGAAAGTGTCACTGTAAGTATCGTTTATAGATAAGCAGGCCATTGTTTGCAGAGAAGTGCGTAGCTGGGGAGTGTTGCCTCTTGTTTAAGCACAATGGTTTACATATCTGCCTTTAATCTTTGATTTAAAGTTAATTTGAAGTTTTTTGCATGGAGACTAGTGTAATAAGTGTTTGTTTGAAAACACATCATATCTTAGAATTGCTGCTTCTGTACTTTCTCAGCTGAAATTATTAATTATTTCTTAAGGATCTGTGGACTTGAAATGACCCAGTTCTGCAATTCTGAAAATACTTACACACAATTAACATAGTGCCTGGAATAACACAATGGAATCACATTTAAAAGCTTCAATAAGGTAATTTATTTTAGTAATTTTATTTTTTTTAAAATACATATTTTACCAAACTTCATTAATCAAAGATATTGCATTACTTTTAAAGTAAAAAAATACAATATTTATTACTTCATGGAGTGTTGGTTGGAGCTTACCTTTGTTTCTTGCCATGTTGCATGGTTTATTTTTTTATAACTGAGAATTACTTTCAAGGTGCAATTTGAGTTCATGAAGTCCACTAATAGGTTTCTCTTTAAAGAACCACTCCAATTAAAATTGCGTTTTTGCTCTTTTTAACATGTTCTTGTAGCATTTATAAAAGAATATAAGATCAAAGCAGCACTTTTTTAGTATTTCTTTATTCAAATCATGATGGATCAGGAGCAGATGAAAACCCGCGGTTTGAAAAAACTCGGGTTTGTGACGCAGTAAATGCCATAGGCGTTTTAATGTCTCCCTTCTCCATTACAATTCAGATGGGTAATTCATTAACGTCTTCATTTTACTCGTCTGAGCTGCCATCTGGCTCTAAACAGCTGGATAACTGATATTTATGATATAAATATATTTTACTAATTCCAGCTTGGGCTAGTAAAATGCAATAAGCTAGTGGGAGAGAAGATAAGCAAAGGAATGCTGGTAAATTAGCGCAATTAACTTCCGTGCCAACAGAATCAAATTTCTAATAAGCTCCTGCTAAGTTGCTAAAAATATGTCTTAAAAAATTAGTCTTTTTGATTTTGGCAATAAACTGCATAATTATAATTACAAAGACCTCTGGGAACTATTTTACAATGTAAAAAAAACAGTTGAAGTAATACTTTTTTTGTAAGTCTTGTAGCTCTCTGGGAAACTGCTTACATTTACAAAGGTGACCTTTTTTTCAATTTAATGAAACTGAGGTCATTTATGGATTATTAGTTTAATTAATAGGAATAAAGAACCTTTATTGGCAATGTATTCATGCAAGTTCATTAACTAGTTATTTAAAAAGTTTTTTTTATATAACCAGAGAATTGGTTTTTGAAGCAAAATTTTTGGGGGGGGGAAATCAATATTAAATCTTATTGGATCAAGTTGTAAATCATATTGAGTCATCATCCTGTGAATTTGATTGAAATTAATTCATCAAATTGTTGTTACACATCGTAAGCTCCATACATAATCCAGAAAAAAAGTTATTTCTCTATTTGGGATCATGTCTTGTCTCTGTTTTACATTTTTACTACAGCTCTCTTCTGAGAGACAGTTGGAAAATATGATGGCAGATCAGGCATGAAGGCAGATGGTGAGAGCAGAGATGAAGAGATAAAAGTAGTGACAGACACACGAGATGAGAAGGAGCTTATTCCACAGGCAGACCATGGCCACCGGAGTGAAAAAGGGAACAGCTCACTTCAGCAAACCAGCTGAGCTCCTTCACACTTCAGTGTACAGTACAACTTTATATTCAGCACTGACAGAACTATTTTAGGGAAAAAATAACAGAGAATCTCCTGTTCAAAGCTGATCTTAGACATCTTAAATATTTAACATTTTGAGGTTTTTTTACTCTGGCTGTATCACAACAGAGCATTGTAAAATATCAACTTTAAGGAACGTTCTTTAACCTTGGTCCTTTGTAATGTAGATGTTCAGTACTGATCACAATACTCACATTTGACAGTTAAGTATAACTATTCCAAATGGCATTGTATGCCCAACAGTGTCATTTTCTTCTTTTCAAATCTGATCACACAAACCTTACTTCTAGTTCTCCTTGACTTTAACGTTCAGCATGTCCAAATTACAGTCTGAAATCTTTCTCTTTTTTGTATTCCTGTGTCTGTGGTAGCCTGTCATTGATGGGACTAAATTCTTGGAAAGATTGACATCTGTATTAAATGGTTTAAAACACTGGAGATAGATGAATTCCATGGAGGTCCCTTAACAGTTCAAAATGCAAAAACCTCCTTTAAATGTGACCTATACATTTCTGTTGGTCCTAATGAAAACCAGAGGATCAACTCCTAAGTTATGGCCATCTCACTTAAATATGATGGCACTGAATCTCTACCTTTCCAGTAAATTGGGTGAGCAGTGGGACAAACCCATCTGTCGTGTTTTGTTGGAATGTTCCCAATAAAGCTGTTATGGGGCCATCAGTTTAGCAACCACCGGTCAATTCAAAGATCATGGCTTCATTTTAACACAATTTGGATGTATCCTATGTAATAAAGTGATGGATTTCCTACAGTTTTCTTTGATTGAAAACAAACCCCTGCCTTTCCCCATGAGTGGCTGGGTTAGGCTCCGGCAGTTCCAAGACCCAGAAAGGGACAAAATGGTGTAGAAGATGATTAAAATCAAACCAAAGACATTTAAAAAATGTAGGAGTTTGAGTGTAGATATGTTTTTATGTTGCGAATTTGCGAAAAGAGTAAATTACTAAAAATCAACTGAATATTTATGTCTTATGTAAGTGACCTTGGTATAAGTGGTATAATGCTCGACAAAGTGTGCATTTCTAGAAATTAACGCACACCATGGAAGCCTGAACCATCCAACGCAAGCGAAAGGTAGTCGCTTCTGATCTGTACATAATCTCGGTTAATAAATGTTAACGCGATAGTTTTAAAAAAATTTATCATATGTGTTTTAAGGGGTTAAAGTTCACAGCCCTACTTTTATATTAGAATCTGCCTGTAACAGGAAGTTAAAGGGACCATACCAGGATTTTCCTAAACCTTTCAGAGTAAACTATAGCTATATATATATATATGATCATATATTACCTTTGAAACACAAAAAAACAAATTATGAAATATGAGTTATTTTGGTGAACTCTTTTCATATCTTGGAAGTAAAACGACTCGATCTCTGAGGCACTGCCTTTCAATCTTTGTCTGTCCCGCCCATTTGATTACCTAGAGCCGGACTCAACCTGCAAACAAACAACATCTGAACTTTTTGCAAAAATTGATGTGCATATTAAGCATATAAAAGGAAAGCATTTTAAAGATCACTGCTAGCGCCACAGAGAAAGTGTGTGTGTGTGGGGGGGGGGGGGGGGGGGTGTGTGTGTGTGTGTGTGTTAGCCTGGGGGCGGTGCTGGCAGCAGACTCTTCCTGAAAGGGGCTGACCTCAATCCATGACGTCAGCTCGTGAGAATCCTCACGTTTTCATGGGTAGGAGAGGGGCTGCTGTAGAGAGCACAGGTTTTTAGAGGATTACTCAGAAAAGCGTCAACGGATCAAAATATTGCTTTGAGGTTGTTTATAGTGAGGAATGAACAGTATGATACACTTAAAAGCTCAAAAAGTTCCTTTTTCATGGTATGGCCCCTTTAAAGCTTGGCTAAAGTGTTTCCTATTTGTTGTCTCCTTGGCTATTTTTAATATGTATGACAATTGTGTGGCTCATTTATTTGTTTATCTATGATTGGTTCATACCAGGCCTCTATTCCTGAATTTGATGCAAACAGAATGACTAAAACATTGCAGTTTCTCCACAGACCACTGGAAACAATTCTCATAAAATTCAACTATACAACAAAACTTAATGGTGCATTTAAATGTTTGTAACTTTATTTATTATTCATATCAATTCTTATTGGGTGATGATTTTTTAAACATTTGGTTATTTTGACTTTAATGGAACTTACATTTACACAGATATATGGGGCATGGTTATTTTTGATTTAAGTGGACTCCACAGAACTTCAAGCATTACTTTGTCCCACCCATTAGTTGTTTTTGGAACGTTAAGTTGGGCAGAGCAAACTCCAGTCAATACACCTATCCCACTTCATGCCTCAGAATACAATGAATGATGTAAGAGTTGATCCATGTAATGTATGTCTATGTTTTAAACCAAACATCAACAGCTTCTGAGGTCACAGATAATTGAAGTTATTGACTACAAACGTTAAAACCAAGATGGCTGGAAGGCTCAGATCACTATTTGCAAGACTGGTGGGTTCAATTCCTAGTGGGTGAAAAGAGCCTAATCCAGTTTGGGTCCATAGGCAGGACCCTTTACGGTACTGCCCACCTGTATAGCCACAAAGGGGTCCAAGCCTGGGTCTCCTGATGCCAGTGGCCAGCCCGGGTGAAATACAGGGTGGTGTGAAGACATTAAAATGTCTGCCAAAACCACATTTATGCAACTGAGTGTTTTGCTGTGGTAGCCCCTGAAGGGAATTGCTGAAAGGTAAACAACAACTTTAAACTAAAGATTAGAAACGTTGTCACTTTTTGTCATATTCATAAATATTATTTTGATAGTTTTACCACTGTGTTTTTTCAGTTTTAAAGTCAACCCTTATTCAGTTCTACATTTGTGTCGATTTATCATTTGACATTTTTGTTTAGGCTTGGGAAGGGATAGATTCCAGCTTTTCTGTCCTTAAGCCCTCTGTGTAAATCATTTGTTCATCTGCGTACAACAGCCAACAGAGATTGATCATCACTTCTGCTTGAGTTCGAAACTTTCTATGTCCAGCATAGTTACTCCCAACACACACAAGCTCATGCCTGTTGTTGATTTACTCGATGACCATCACTCTCTTTGCAGTATCCTGTTGGTCTTTGTTCTGGGGGGAATCAATAACCTTTATCCTCACCTTGCTCGTCCACTGTGTCTCAGCCAGAGCATCAGCACACACATACGGCTGTTAGTGTTTTTAAATATAAAGTTAAACAATCCAGGAAGTTTGAGACCAGATAATAGTGAGGATGATGCTATAAACTACGTTCTCTTTGCTAGTCTGTGGGAGAGGGGGTGAGAGGTGTGGTATTGGAGGCACACTCAGATATTCAAGCTCGTAGGTCCCACTCGCTCCCTGACATGAGCTGAACAGAGCCCATTACTGCCAGGTAATAGGTGAATGTCACAATAGCAGGATGTCATAAAGCTCTGGAGTGCTCTAATGGGTTTTGTTCAGGTTGAGGTGATACATGCCCCCTCTTATGTGCACACAGAACGACACATACTCTTCCTGGACATTTGTTTTTCTGCTTTATGTGTTTAGTCACTAAATCCCAGAGCCATGATATGTTCAGAGATCTCAGACAGTTGAAGTATAGAAATAAACTGGTAGTGAGATTAAGAATACACATTCTGCTGCATCCTCAGATTTGCATGAACAAATATATATAAAGGTTAATGGTTGCCGACAAAAAAACACAATCCATAATGCAGTTTCAACTGCATGAGGAAGTTTGGCATGTAAACAAACCAAAGCGGCAAAAGCAGAGGTCGCTGCCAATCGTCAGAGCTTGTAGCCTCAGGAGAGGAGGACAGATGGGAGATCATGGAGGCTTATGGATGCAGTGATCGTGTAAGCTTCAAGTGCTGCTTCAGCTGCTGACACAGAAAGGCTGGGAGAACTGCAAGAGAAGAGCAGAGTGGGGGGAAGAAAACTTCAGGCGTTGACATATAGGGCCTTTTCAGCCCACCAGGTGGACCAGGCCAGAGTCCATCTGACCCTAAAGTACGGCTCTTTTGGTTGCTGTGATGGCTCTGGTGGTGTGACTGTCTGCTATCAGCCAAATTCAAGGACAGTATAGTGTGTGCTGTTAGTATGAGCAGATCTAGTGGCCAATAGGAGTAAACACCTCCCCCTACTGTATTGGCGTATGTGTTAGCCATGCCTAGAGTTTATGAGTGGAGGCAACAATTGCAAGCTTTCAACCCCTGGTGGTGCTGTCGGCACAGCCTTACTGCCCTTAGACACACCACGGCTGTGGTGCAGAGGTAGAGCAGTTGACCTCTGGTCTGAAAATCCCAGGTTCGGTTCCTGCCTTATTTGTCCATGTTTCAATGTGTCCTTGGGCAAGACACTGAACCCCACTTTGCTCCTCGTGGTTATAGGTTGGCTCCAGTGTTTGGCAGCAATGTGTGTATGAATGGGACTGTAAAGTGCAAAATGCTGTATAATTTTGCTTGGTTAGTATGCTTTGTCTCTTTCATTTCTAGCAAGATAAATGAATGAATTCATCTTACATAAAATTATTTTTAAAATGTTTGTGTGCTTTTTACTGGTACACAGTGTTTTATTAAAAATGGCTAATTTCACAAAATTATTCAAAGCAGAACCCGAAATGTATTTTTTCTAATTGAAAGACTATGTTATAGTAACTTTATGTAATTTAATATTACAGAATTTTAACTAAGCATCCACATGTTTCAGGGGTTTTCACAATTTATAAAATAATAGTGTTCAACCTATAGAGCTCATTAACCATTTTTTAAGTTCTTATAAAAGCAGTATGTTGTAAAATAACAATTCATGAAATGCAACAAGTTTGATAGAAAAAAAAAATTACATTCACTAGGGAATACATTTCTTTTTCAGGCATTGAAAAAAGTAATTCTTTAAAAATAGGTTTTATTACTTTTTTTAGGGTATCGTTTTTAAAGAATAGAAATCTTGTTTTTGGTGTTTTTAACATGTTTGTGTAGCATTTTCTGGCGAAAGAAGACATGTATAACAAAGTTTATGCTTATAACTGCCTTTCTGAGATTTCATTTATTCAAATTGTGATGAACCAGAAGCAGAATAAAAAAATGTAGTTTAAAAAAGTTTGGGGCACGGGCTCTCTGCTCCGCTCCATTCTGATGCATCTACTTGCGGAAAAATAAATCCATTAATGTCTTAATTTTCCACATCTGAGCTGGCATCTGGCTCAAAACTGTAAAGCTGGACAGCTCTGATATTTGTTTGCCATTTTTGTAACACCGCCAATGTTATCTTGGGTTTGTGGGGGGCTGTAAGCTAGTGGAAAAGAGCGTAAACAAGGGGATGATGGATATCAGTGGAGGTTTACTTCAGCACCAGTACCAGTAGTGTTGCCCACAACTCAGAGGTGAATTCCTGCTGCTTTGCGGAAACAATGTCCTAGAAAACAACTCGGGTTTTTTCAATTTTGCCTAGAAACGCCATAATCAAAAAACCACTCGGAAAATATTGAAAACAGATATATAATAAATAATTGGAGCAGGACTTTAAATCATTATTTATAAACTTGGCCTTCAATGGAAAAGAAATACTAATAATCCCCAAGAATCTAACCAGATTGTCTTTCTATCTCTCTATCTATCTACGGTTGATGTCAGTTAGATGACGGGACTTGGTTTTAGGATTGTAATATCACCCTTATATCAGCAAAAAAATCACAAAAAAACAGGCAGTGATTCTTAAAAACAAGAGTTGCCTAGCCCTTTCTCACCACATCTAAAAAATGTGGAAAATTCAAATAATAATACAATAATTTGATTACAATTGATGCCTGATTATCCTAGGTTTGACATGTTTTTTTATGTATGTAAACCTCTGTTGATTGATTATGTTACACGTGGATTATTCTTGCCTGATAGCTTGAAATAAATCATTTCAATTCAATTCGAATAATGATCCATTCCCAAATGTTTATACATTAAAAGTGGTCTCTGTTATCACTGTCTTCAGGCTCCTTGTACACACTTGAAAAATTACGAACATGCATGTTCACTGGTCATATTAATTAATGATGCAATTTTTAAAACAACCAATAGTCAACCTCTGATGTGCAAGTCTATGACCTTATGTTTAATCAGAATCAACTAAATTTAGGTGGGCAACAGTGTTGGAATAGAGCATGTTGTTCTTTTTCTGGAAACTTGAGGATGGCCGTAACTGTTGTTTCTGATGACTCTTCTCTGGCTCACTGACAGAATCTTGTTCCTTTCAGATTTTAAGGAATTCTAAAAGAATAACAAATACATAAATATTTTCTTTTTCCAGTTCACAGATTCATATATTTTTTTAATGGAAAAATGGGGCAACTCTGCTTTATCACTGTCATTGGAGTGCACAAGGAAACATGGCCTAAAAATGCTCATCTGTACATATTTCTTGTCTTCCAGTCTTCTGGGACCAGTGTGGTGGTGGACATTGCGGTGATGGGTGAGGCCCATGGTTTGATCTCAGACCTGTTGGCTGATCCCTCACTGCCTCCTAACACCTGTAGCTCTTTAAAGGCGGTCAGCAACCTCCTCAGCACCCAGATCAGCCTCCAGCCCCTTCACCGACCCCGCATGCCAGCAGAAACACGCCCCTGCTCTGACTCTGAGGATGGACCTGAGAAGGCAGAAAGACTGGCCCTTCCAAAGGTTATTACCGTCTATTTTACCAGCTGTTTCCATTCTGTGTGACACTTGACAATGTTGTGACTTGGTGGAAAGGAATTGATCTAATTCATGTAGAGTCTGTGCATGAAATGTCTTACATGCATGTCTTACATGGATATGCTACAGATATGTATTCCCGAATTCTTCATATAGATAAAAAAAGAATCCACAAACAGTTGTGTTTATTTCAGGAAGTCCTGGCTGAGCACATTCACACTGTGCTGTTTAAAAAGCCACTCCCATG
Organism: Oryzias celebensis; assembly: GCA_014656515.1. Taxonomy (NCBI): domain Eukaryota; kingdom Metazoa; phylum Chordata; class Actinopteri; order Beloniformes; family Adrianichthyidae; genus Oryzias; species Oryzias celebensis. Next base: position 63,534,556 of record BNCR01000012.1, on the reverse strand, counting down.
AAAATCATGTTGCTGGTGTTTATAAAATGTTCTTAAAGCATGTTTTAATGATGGAGGACATATATAAAATAATTCAAGCTTAAAACTGCGATTGAGTATTTATTTATTCAAACTGTGATAAGGAGCATTTTAAAAAATGCAGTTTGATAATTTGTGACGCAGCAGCTGAAATGGCCCCTGAAAGTCTCCCTGCTCAGCTCCATTCTGATGCATCAGACAAATAGATCCACTAACGCCTTCATTTTCCTCATCTGAGCTGCTATCTGGCTCAATGCCGTACTGCTGCATAGCTTCAATATCGCTCGCCACTTTTGTTGTTCGCTAATGTTAGCTTGGAGTCGTGAGGGGCTGTAAGAGAGTCTAAACAAAAGGATGATAGGATATCAATAGAGGCTTACTTCTGCACCAGTGGAAAGCAAGTTTCTGATGAACTATTGCCACAAATTTTGTCTTAGGATAAGACACAAGCGTTTTGATTTTGTCTAAAATTGCATTATCGTAATCAAAAGACCACTGGGAACGCTTTAAAAATAGATCAAAACATGGTTGGATTGGGGCTTTAAGATTTTTCCGTGTGGAAATGTGCAGAACATGGTTCATTTTTAAGCAAGGGCTTTGTTTCCCTTTCTGTTGAGTTCACAATCATATGAGTGAAGAAAAACAAGCCAGTATAACTGGGCTTCAAGTGAACTAAAAAGAGGAAGTGGTGTAGGCCTTGTGTGCGTGACAAAAACAAACAACCAAAAGCATCAAAGAAGCAAAAATGACGAAAAGGTTTATAAGATGACCTTGTTTCCAAATTATTTTATTATTTTTTGGTCTCAGGAACTTGATGATAAACCAAAACAAATAAGCATGTTCTGGTGGAAAAGCAGCCGTCATTACAATTTTTGCAATAGTTCAGAAACCAGAAGACTTTTTTGTTATCAAGCTAAATATTTATATTGAAGGAAAAAGGAGACAAACCTTTTTGGGGAGTGGTTGAAACATTTATAACTGAGTATAAAGCACCACTGACATTTATTAACATTTACAGAGGAACAATTTATAGATGCCATAAATGTTTTGCTTATTGTTAACATTTTTTAAGTTTTTGCTTTCAGTTTGTGTACAATTCAAGGTTCTTCTTCTCAGAAAAGACATATACTTTAACTGGTGTTGGGTTTTAATTTGTTAACAAGATAATAACCTGATTTTCATTTTTGAAACGTGTCATATGGGATGGTGGACACAGGTGTGTGCCCAAGTGTACCCCTTTTTGAATGTGTCACCCTTATCTCCTTCCCTCTCTGCTGACATAATGACGCAAACGATTGCAGAGGCTTTTCAATAGTTTACAAGGCCAGTGCTTCAAGATGTATGCAGGCTCTCAAAGCAGCAGAGAAATAAAGCCTGTAACGTGTAAGTCTCAATAAGATTCTGCTTAACGCCAACTTATTGGTGGATTTCTGATTCTGCATGAGTGTTCATAGACCATCTCATTGCAGCTGCCTTAATATAGAACTTTAAACTGAAGACAGTAAAAAAAATCTAGACATATTGAAATAATGCGTTTAAGGGCTAAATATCCCTCTGTCAGGCCTCACAGATCCAACACTCAGTTTTGCTCATGAGATTGTATTAGAGGACTTGGGACTCAAAACCACCACTGCTGGATTTCTGTGCAGGAGAAAAAAAAACTGCATCCACTGTTCCCTCATGTAAATGTCTTTAGACGTTGGCATTAAAAAATGACATCTGTCTTTTCCTGACAGAAAGCGTTTCATAAGAACCTTCAAATTTCAAGAAACCAGCAGAAAAGTAGATTTATGAGTTTACCAGGGATTTCCAGAGATTTCTTGACATTGGTGGTTTAAAATGCCGTTGGTTTCAGAAGTGGTAAGGGTAGAGAAACTGTTGCAAAGCTACAACATCAAACACAAAAACTGAGATTGTGATCTGTGGTTTTATAAACATATATCATCTTAGCAAAATATTTAGCCCAGAAACCATTAAAGTCACATAGAAAAGTCGGACATTGTTTCAGCATGAATATTTCTGTTTACACTGCAGCGTCTAAGGAGGAGTCTGCCCCCTGGGCTGCTGAGGAGAATTTCCTCAACTTGGACAACAACCACCTCAGCTACAGGGTTGCCCACCATCGAGCCAGGCCCAGTATGCAGGGATCGCTCAGCCAGCGTCAAACACACTCCAGACAGGTGACCCGACTCACCCCCCCTCCCTCACGCAGTAGATGATGTCTACTTTTTGTTTATGACCCAGACTTTTGTCAAAGCAGTGACTCGTGGAACCACTCATTGATGATGACCATCTCAAAGAGTCGCTCCATGTCTGCTTCCTGTGCTGCCTCCGTGACTTCCAACCACCATTACAGCAAACCACTCGGAAGACCAGGTGTGTGTCTATGCTTTTATGGTTTATGCCTGAAGACTTCAACTCTTCTGTGAGCTCAACATAGCAGCGGTGACAGTTAGGATGTGAAACTGTTCAGGTTCTTGGATTGATGTTAAACATTATGTCTTTTTTCTAAAATGAGTGTGAAATAAAGATCATAAAACCAGAACATGTGTTATGACGTTATTATATGAAACAAAAAGAGCCAAAAAGAACATCCATCCATCTTTTTCTGCTCATCTGGGGCTGGGTCACGGTGACTTCCTCCAACTCCAGAGAAGTTGGAGACGTAGCTGAGACGTAGTCTCTCCAGTGTATCCTGGGCCTTCTGCAGGGACATGCCCCAAACACCTCCCCAGGGAGGCGTCCAGAGGGCATCCGAACCAGATGCCCGAGCCACCTCAACCTGCTCGTCTCTGTGTGGAGGAGCATCAGCTCTACTACAATAACCACATGTCATTGATATCTTTTCAAACAAATAACATATTTTCTCTTTATGTGTTTAGGTCTTCCTCCCTCCAACATATCACCTCTGGGCTCTCCATGCCCATCACCTCCCCTCCAGGGTACCCCCATCCCCAGCCCAACGATAAAGACGTGTACAGTGCAACTTCCTGAGCCGGCTGGGCCACAGACCGAGCGGACACCTGTTCCTGTGGCCCCCAAAAGTCATCACAGAGCCTTAACTCACAGCCAGAGCGCCCCAAGCTCCACCACCATTCACTGGCGACCTCCATCCCTCTGCGGCAGGTAACACACGGATGCAGTCATTTACATTTCTTGCCATTTTTCAGTTAGTTTTTTCCCTCTCCAGTCCCTACGCCTTTAAAGACCTGGCAGTGAAGAGGTTGAATACCTGCAGAGAATTAGCTTAGTTGCATGCAGGCTGTGCATGTGGAGACGAGTCGCTTTATTTGTGTGAGCTCGGAGAAAATCTTTTTTTTTTTTTGTCTGTACTCTTTTTGCCAGCTGTGGCAGGCCATTCAACAGTCAGCTCAACCATGAGGGAGAAACTGGGGGCAAAGGACACAGAATTGCCCCTCCAGGTAAACCACTCCCTCACAAAAGCAGGGTCTCACAAGTTAAAGATAAAACATGCAAACTCTGCCAAAGGCTGGTGAAACAACAAAGTGTTGCATGCTTTTGGTCTCCTTTCAGATGAGCGCGCAGTAGCTTTATCAGACTATGACAGCACCTACGACAGCACCTATGAGACCAACCACAGTGACAGCAGTGACTTTGCACAGAATGACGAAGATGGAGAAGGAGGCAAAAAGCCCTCTGTAGTGAGGGAAAGTTGCAGGGAGTGTCCAGCAGAGGACATCGTTCTTCACCCACTTGTCCTATCACCAGAGGTAGCCAATGTGGCTTTTTATTTACCAGAAAACAACTAGGGTTAGGGTTAAAAATGAAGGTACATTTTAATGGTTCTCAAAAAAAGCTCACTTTGATCATTTTTTCATTTAAAAGGACACAGTCATCTCTGTATCCAAGACTCCAATGATGCCAGAGCTGGAGCCTCTAATAAGTCAGCTCAACAACTGGAACTTCCCCATTTTTAGTCTAGTGGAGAAAACACACGGAAAGACTGGCTGCATCCTCAGTCAGGTAATGGATATGAAAATGCTTCTGCAAGACTGAATTTAGGATTTTCTTTCCATTTACAAAAATAGCAACTAAAGATGTTTGATTAAGTCTTTTATTACTTATCAAAATTACAGAATTCAGTCTTTTAATGTTTAAATGTGTTTGTAACAGAACAACATATTGCAAGAATAAACAGAGAAGTTGTTTTTGTTTGTTTGATATCATGTTGTTGTTTTTTTGTAGGTTTCTTATAAACTCTTTGAAGATTCTGGTCTGTTTGAAACCTTTAAGATCCCCATTAAAGAGTTTATGAACTACTTCCATGCTTTGGAGAATGGATACAGGGATATACCTTGTGAGTACACAGTCCATTTTTAAGAAGCGAGCAGCATTACCCTAACCTACCACCAGGGAGAGACTTTTGCACTAAGTAAAAAGGAGTTGTGTTCCTTTCAGAAATAGTTTGTGGTTGTAAGCTGATGTTAAAAAAAGTTATACGTTTGAAAATGAAAAAACTTTGAGAACCAGAATCAAGGCTTTTCTAAAGGTGTAAATCTGATAGTAGTTCAATGGATAGGAGCACCCTTAATATGTTACTGTGAGGTTGCATGACAGCTGTACATTTCAGAAGGTCTTTGTTTTTTTGCTTGACACCAACACTCAATCTCTGCCCAGATCACAACCGGATCCATGCGACTGATGTCCTTCATGCTGTCTGGTACCTCACCACACAGCCTGTACCAGGCCTCCCCACCCTGCGAACTGAGAATGGAATTCACACTGGTGTGAACTTTTCATTTGTACAAAGTTATTTTATTTCCAAATTTTTAAGTATGACAGTATCAGTTTTAATGTTTTAAATATAAAAAAGTCACATATTTTAGTAACAAGGGAGCATTTCAACTCCTCTGGTTAAACAGTTCCAGTGATCCTTAAAAAAAATCAATTAATGTTCTCAAGGAAAATCTATCAAACATGACAGCTGTTTTTGCTTCAATACAGAGTGAAATGAGAGAAAATGCTCATGTGTCTAACTCATTTAAAGTATTGTACTAATGGCCAAGATTGTATCTCAACAGACTCAGCAAACGGCATTACGCCTCGGGCCACAAGCTTTCTGGCATCAAGGATGAACCCGGAGCCGGAGAAGGACTATGGTTCCCTGGCTGGGCTCATCCCTGGCCTGGAGCTCATGGCTCTTTATGTAGCTGCAGCAATGCATGACTATGACCACCCGGGGAGAACCAACGCTTTTTTGGTTGCCACCAGTGCACCACAGGTAAACAAAGTCTGATGTAGTTTTTATTTTTATGTAATACATAAAAATTGTATGTATGTATAAATATAAATGTATGTGTATATATATATATATATATATATATATATATATATATATATATATATATATATATATATATATATATAATATTCACAATATAAAATATCACTGCCAAAATGCAATAACATTTTAATGCTGAATATTTTCATTTAGTTAATAATGTTTAATTTATTTTTATTCAAAAGATTAGTTATTATTATAGAATTAGGTCGGGTGCTCTGATCAAAATTCCTTTAAAAGCTTTTGCTGGATATTCCTAAAAAAGTATTAGGTCTGAGTTGTTTTCTCTTTCAAAGAATACAAAGGTTAGAGGCAAACAGTTCTATTACTTGGAAGTGGATTTAGATCAAATAAATCTGATTCTTTTCTAAGCTTTGGAATGTTAGTTCTTGAAAAACTCATGAGTAAATCACATGTAAAACAACATGTTGCAGTCATTTGACAAGTTTCAAAAAACTGCGAAAAGATATCAAAAGTAAAACAGTGGTAATAATTTGTGAATGATTTTTTTAATGTATAGAAAACAATCTGTTTCAACCATGATATGGTGGTGAAATTGATACAAATTGCCTTCACCTAAAGACACACTCCAATTTAAAAAAAATTTTTTTTGGTGTTTTTAACATGTTCTTGGGGCATTTTCCTCCAAATGGAGGACATATATAAAATAATTTAGGATTAAAACTGCGTTTCTGACTATTTCGTTATTCAAATTGTGTTGGATCAGGAGCAGATGAAAAAGTCATCTAGTTCTAGTTCTACATCTCTGACAGCTCTATTGTCTTACTCTATTAGATGTGTACCAATAGTGTTCTGCATATAGAGGTGACCTTCACATCTACCTGTAGACATCTAATCTTGGGAGGTTTTTAGATGTCTATTAGAGTACTTTTTAAAAACATTTACTAGTTAAAAAAATAAATACTGCAACTTTAAACTCATATTATATATTAGTTATCTAATAGACATTTACAATCAATGTCTATTAGATAACTAATATACATCACGTGTCCAATAGGAAGAAACTACCCAAAAGACGTGTTTACAACATGCTAGGCATAAAAGTACTGTGATGCAATTACTGTAGCTGTGGGAAAGTCATCTGCTACAGATATAAACCACAATGTGCAATAGATCTCAATGAATTGATGTCTATCAGAAGCATAATGCATATCTATAGTTGTGAGATTTGTAATAGCCATGATTTAGATAGCTAATAGATGTGTCTGTGGGAATAGGCTAACCAAGGTATTCGTTTTCCACTCCAGTCTGACACATCTACTTAAAGACAAATACATTCATAACGCCTTCATTTTACTTGTCTGAGCTGGCATCTGGCTCAGAACTGTATGGCATGATAGTTGCAACATTGCTCTCCATTTGTGTTGCACTGCTCATGTTAGGTTAGGGTTGTAAAGGGCTAGTGGGAGAAAGTGTAAACAAAGGGATGATGGTATATCAGCAGAGGCTTACTTTCGCTCATAACTCAGAGGCAAATTTCTGATGAACTCCTGTCGTTCCGCAGTAAATATATCCTTGAAAATGACAGCTATTTTGATTTTGGCTAAAAATGGCATAAATATAATTAAAAGACAACTGGGGAATACAACAGATCAAAATATGACTGGAGTGGGACTTTAGTCAGATGTACTCTGCTCATATTGCTATATCTGTATGAGTTCAGTTTTTTTTTCAGTCTAAAGTGTTTCACTCATGTTTTTGATGAAATGACATAAATGAAACTTTCTATTTTAGTTTATTTGATCCAAGTGTGGATTTAATGACATAGTCTTTTGTTATTTTTTGTTATTTTGAACCCATATTTATAACCCAGATTTATAGTATACTGTTACATAAGATTTTCCTGATGATGAAAATATTGTTATTGCACACGGATTTCCTTTGCCCTTCACAGGCTCTTCTGTACAATGATAGATCGGTCTTGGAAAACCATCATGCAGCTTCAGCTTGGAACCTCTTCATGTCTCAACCTGAATATAACTTCCTGGTTAATCTTGAACATGTGGAATTCAAACGCTTTCGCTTTCTCGTCATTGAAGCTATCCTAGCCACTGACCTCAAAAAACATTTTGACTTCCTCACAGAGTTTAATGCAAAGGTAATAGATCACTTTTTGCACAAACATTCATGACTTTTTTTTTTTTCAGATGAGATCAAAGACAGGAAGCTTTTCTTCCACATTACAGTAGCCAGTAAACATATACTGCAACTTCCTTTTTTCCTCAGGTGGGTGATGAAGGAGTGTCTGGTATTGATTGGACCAATGAGAATGATCGATTGTTGGTGTGCCAGATGTGCATCAAACTAGCAGATGTCAATGGTCCACTGAAGTGTAAGGAGTTGCACCTGCAGTGGACAGAGGGGATCATCAATGAGTTCTATGAGCAGGTATTTTCATCAGAATCAGACCTGCAGACGTTCACTGAAGTCACAAAAAAACACCTTGCTTTTTTAAGTCAGCAACATCTAAAGCAAAATTCCGATGTTTTTATGATGCTTAAAGCTTCTCACATGATTCATCTATCAAATAAAATTTAAATGGGGCTTTTCATAAAGCTGCCTTAATCATGCTCACAGAAACACAGAAATATCTTAAATAACAGTTAACTATGTGTGTATGCACGCACAAACACACACACAGGTGTATGTAGCTTTTCTTTTTAATGTCCTATCTTCTATTTGTACAAAAAAAATACATCAAAAAGATGAACACATTTATCCCTAGTTGATGACTTGGCCACACTTACATTTCACAAGTATTTACACCCTCGCCATAGGCATAACCAGGGGTCAAGAAATTCCACTGCTCCTCATTATAATGATCCAGAGATAGACAGGAATTTCCATGGGTCATGAGGTTTGCAGATGACATTATCATCTGTAGTGAGAACAGGTGGAGGAAAATTTAGGGTGAAGAATTGAAGAAGATGGATGGGTTTAAATACACATGGTCAACAGTTCAGAGCAACACAATGTGAAAATGAGGCATGTGCAAGCTGGTTGGAACAGGTTGAGGAAGGTTTCAGGTGTGATATGTAACAAATGCTGTTCAAAGAATGTAAGGAAAGGTGTACAAGACAGTAGAGAGAACAACCACATTGTTGATTTAAAGACTGGCTCTGAGGACGAGACAACCATTAAAAAAAACAAAAAAAATATTGGGTAAATTGATATGATTTTACATTTTTAACTTACAGTAGTATCACTGTTGTCTGAACACATCAAAACACTGCAAATGTGAAACAAATACAGAAAATAACAAGACCTTTTGAGTGACTGTGAGGACTGATACAGTGTGACCTTCTAGTAAGAAGTCATTGGAAATAAATTGTGGCATCCTTCTATATTGATTAGGGAAAAACAGTAACCAGTATTGATAATACATTTGCCCTTTCATTTGGAGTTATACTTGTAAACACAACAATGCACCTCCACACACCCAAAAAATAAAAACGACAAAAGCATCACCATCACATCTGACAGTGCACACTAGGATCTTTGCACAAGGTTGGGAGTGAGAAATGAAAAATGCAGGAGCAGAAGTCTCTGAAGACATAGAAGAGGCTTGAGTGCTAGAGCAAAATGCTGTGGACACTTGTGTGAGCGGCCGTGTGTGACCAGAAACACCCAGCTGAGGTGTAGCAAGGCATATTTGCAAAGGTTATTGTTCTTTTTACACCAAATCCTTGCACCCTCACCAGACAGAACACATCTATTTATTTTCTATTCTATTCTATTTCTATTATTTCTATTTATTTTATTTGTTTTGATTCACACCTACTTTTATCGTGTGACAAATTACAAGTTGAAACATTTCAATTTTTGAAATAAAAGTACATATATAATAAAGCTAAACACAGAAAATGAATTCAACTGTCTATCATAGTATAAAACAATCAACACACTACAACTGTATATATATATATATATATATATATATATATATATATATATATATATATATATATATATATATATATATATATATATATATATATATATATATATATATATATATATATACACAAGCGATATATACACTCCACAAGCGACAAATGAACACACAAATGAACCATCTGCTAAGAGATGGGACTCCCCTGAAAGGCTAACGGAAGGGCGAACGCTCCAGATCCAGAAGGATCCCTCAAAGGTTGCAGTCCCATTCAACTACCGGCCAATAACCAGACACAACATGGAAGCTCGTATCAGGCATTATTGCATTGAAAATACATCAGCACATGGATCAGTTAATGTGACTCAATGTCACATATGTGGATCACTGAATGCTTGGAGCTGTACTACATCAACAGGTCTCTAAGAGCCTTCATAGGAAACTCAATAAAGCTGTGGAAAACCACCCTTGAAACCAATGGCAAGCCACTTGCACAAGTGTCCATCAAATGTGGCATATACCAAGGAGATGCTCTGTCCCCACTGCTGTTTTGCACAGGTCTGAACCCCTCAGCCAAATAATCAACAAGACCGGCTATGGATACCGACTCAGGAATGGGGAAACCATCAGTCACCTCCTCTACATGGATGACATCAAGCTATACACTAAGAGCGAGCGCGACATTGACCCTGATCCACACCACCAGGATCTACAGTACTGATATTGGGATGTCATTTGGGCTTAAGAAATGCAAGTGACAGATAGTGACAAAGATAGTGACAAAGAGAGGCAAGGTAGTCTACAGTGAAAGGGTCTCACTCCCACAGAGGGAATGATAGCAGACATTGAGGACAGTTACAAGTACCTTGGAATTCTAAAGGCAAATGGCAACATGGAATAGGAAACAGGGAAAGCCGCAACAGCCAAATACCTCCAATGAGTAAGGCAAGTCCTGAGAAGACAGCTCAATGTCAAGAACAAGACCTGGGCAATAAACAGTTACGCACTGCCGGTCATCAGGTACTCTGCAGGAATAATCAGATGGCCAAAGGATGAGATACAGACCATGGATGTTAAAACACCAAAGCTCCTCACCATGCGTGGAGGGTTTCATCCCAAATCCAGTACTCTGAGACTGTATGCTGGCTGCAAGAAAGGAGGCCGAGGACTAGTGAGCCACTATCCAGGATGAAACATCCAAAATGCATGAATACATCAAGCTTAAGGCCCCAGCTGTGACAGTGTGCTTAGTGCATGTCTCAGGTGATTGACAGCTGAGGATGCAGTGCTGGAGGACAGATCGTCATGGGAGGGTAGAGAATGAGAGAGCAAAGATCCAGTGGGACTTCTAGATACAGACAGACAGGATGGTAATGGTGAACCAACCAGACATTGTAGTGGTGAATAAAGAACAGAGGAAAGCTGTTGTTGTGGATGTGGCAGTACCAAGCGATGATAACATCAAGAAGAAGGAACATGAGGACTGGACAAATACCAGGGATTCAGAGAAGAACTGGAGAAAGCTTGGAAGGTGAGGGTGACAGTGGTGCCCGTGGTAATTGGGGCACTCATGCCTGTAACCCCCAAACTGGAGGAGTGGCTACAACATATCCCTGGAAAGAACTCAGACATCTCAGTCCAGAAAAGTGCAGATTTAGGAACAACTAAGATACTGCGCAGGACCCTCAAGCTCCCAGGCCTCTGGTAGAGGACCTGAGCTTGGGGTGACGTACCACCCACAGAGATTTTTATTTACACATAATGTATATGCTCTGTAATGTTGTGGATAAAGTAGGTAGGAAGAACAAAACATAAATACACTTAAACAAAACAGACATGTCTGTTCAGATCATGTCTATGAGAGAGAGCCACTTTCCCACTTTTAATTGCAAGTCTTCTTCTAGTTTTCATGAGCAGATAAGGTTAGTGCCCAGCCTGGGTGTGTAGTTCTTTGCTTTTGTAGTTATAAAAAAAATGAGCACAAAAAGCACGAAGAAAATTACGACTAAAAACACATACATTGAAAAAGGAAAAACACTTGTTTTTTTCTTTCCTTAACACAAAAAATAAGAACAAAAAACACCAAAAATCAGAATGAATACCTTTTTCTTCAATACATGAAAAAATTGCAATGATCAGACTTTTTTTATTGGATGCAGTACACTTCCAAAAGTATATGGATAGTTAATGAAAAAACAGCCCCCCCGGCTGCACAGAAATTTGGGTGCAGAGCAAAGACACCATTTCTACTTCTACTTTGAACCATTACAAACCATAAACGCCACTAGCCATGACTTTTCTAATCTACTTTCATGAAATAACTTCAAAGTGTTCTATAGCTTTTCACCAATGAGCTAAGGAGCAACCAGCAAAAAAATTAAATAAAATAACAAAGGAAGGTTTTACTATTTTATTTATTTGCTTATCTCATGAGGCCATTCCTCTTATTGCTCACCTTCCTTATTCAATCCCCACACTGGCAGTAGATACCCCACACATGGGGTATCTGCAATAACTCTGCAGGTAGTTGAGGTAGTTATGTGCCTAATACCCTTCAGCAAGGATTTATCTGTAACTCCATGCCTTTTTCCTCTGACTGAAACAGAATAAAAAACACTTCGTCTCTCATGAATATGTCAGAGACCGCTGCAGATGGATGCCTGGCAACATATCCTGCTCTGAACTATCAGGAACATGCAGATAAAGCCAGATTAGCCGCAGTGACAGAATTATTTGCCTGGCAACAGCATTGTAAAAAGAAATCCACCTCATTATAAACTCATAAACTGGTTTGATACACCCCTCTACTCTTTCACTCCTGCTTACCTTTTCTCTATTAAAAACTATGACATGAGGACACATGTCGGTGTAACCAGGTGTTTTTTCTTCACACTCACGAAAATTATAATCAGCACACAAGAGCTGCGTTTTGCAACTTCTAACAAAGGCGAGTCGCATAGCAAAGATATCAAAATACTCCTCAGTGATGCTCTAATCTGAGTGCAGAGTGGGGGGTGTGAAGACACAGAGGGTGTGCGTGTGGTTTCCTTGTTCAGAGGGGAGACAGATGACCTAAATATGCCATCCTTGACAGCACTCATTCACAGTCACTGAGGAAGATCACAGAAAAGGCTCTCAGTGGGAAACTATCTAGTGCATGCACACACATATGCGCATTCAAGCTCTGCAATGCACCACTTTGACGTGTTTAACAAAAAATAAGGATTTTTATGTGTCAAATCAAGATGTAAATTTACATGCATACACACACAACTCACACTAACTACTCATGCGCCACATTGACGCCAACCAGGTTTCTGATTGCCATAGCAATTGGAGCTCTTGCCCCTCTGTCCTCTTTTTGAGCTGCTTTGAAAGCCCCAACATCAGACAACAAACAGAACCTCTGACTCTTTGAAAGCAAAACTTAACTGTTTTAGTTGTTGCTTATGGACTATACAAACTGGAACACAACCTGCCATTTGACAAAGTATGAAAGTCTGGAAAATGAGCTGTGGTACATGAACTCATTTAGACATTCGTTCTTTTCTGAGATGTTTATTCAGCTGTCTGAGCAAATGAAAAACAGGAAATGCATCTGAAAGGTATAGCAGGTTTATCCTTTTTCCTGATTGCCTCAGTTTACTTGGTCAGATAAGTCATGTGGAAAACCTGCCTGAAACATATAGTTACATTTTTATTTGACCATAATTAAAGGTATAATCAGACTAGAAACATTTGGCTTGCCTAAAGTGAATCAGTTTGTTTCCCCAATTACAAATGTTCAGTCTGAATGCACCAGAAACCACTCTCGGACTCGTCTTTCGAGGTGATCTTAGTTCATTTCCAATTGGAAATTTGCTCTGAGTTTCCTCAGACTGAAAAGAATCCGTGCTCAGAGCCGAGCAACTGGACCAAAATGGCCACCGCATCTGGGCTAACAGGATGTAAACAGAGATGGAAGGAAGCAACTGATGAGCCGTGGAGAAAGCAACGATAAGACACAGCAAATTATTGAAATGTGATTGGATAAAGACGGGCTCATGAAAACAACTTTTAACTTGATACACATTACTTCCCACACTGTTTCCCAGAAAATCTAAATGTCATAGTTATCAGTGTACCTTGAAGCCGTCATCCCCTCAGTAACCACCTTGTAGCATGCCTCCAACGTAACAAAGTAGCAATAAAAAGTGTTGTAGCTAAAGCTGATACAGACTGTCAAAATATCATCTAAATAATATAAAGTTGAATAAGTGAACAATCCCAACAAGGATTGCAAAGCATAGGACTTCTATTATTCTTTCTCCCATTGCTTTGCCCTGCCCTCATAATTCCTGGCCAATGACTGAAGAGATCTTTTGTGACATGCGTTTGTTTACAAGCATGTGTTTGAAACAGAAATGTACGATTGAAGGCAGTCTGAATGCAGCTCTCCTCCGTAATGTTTTTTTTTTCAGTCTAAAGTCAGAACGAATCCCTGAAAAAGTGCTCTGGCTGCAACCCAACCGTTGGTTATATAAAATCTAGTGAGAGTAACTCATAAAATCACCCACTTTCTTATTATTTGGTGAGGAAAAAATGAGTAAACGTCTGAAGACTCTTGGAACAATTGACTGCAACTCAAAAAGATTTAGGTGAGGAAGTCTGGTCCTATACGTTCCAAACACATGATGGTAATTCACAAGCAGGGTAGAGGAAAGGTGATGATTCAGCAATTATTTCAGGTGCTTTCTAGTGACTGATCTTAATATGGACATAGGAAATACCCAAATTATTCCTGTGGTTAATCTGAGGACTGCCTCATAAATGTATTCTCGTCTACAATTGTGCTTATCCAGGGAGACGAAGAAGCGAGCTTGGGTCTTCCCATCAGCCCGTTCATGGACCGATCCGCCCCACAGCTTGCCCAGCTCCAGGAGTCTTTCATCACACACATAGTTGGACCTCTTTGCCACTCTTACGACAATGCTGCGCTCATGCCAGGAAGATGGGTGGACCTGGCTGAGGGGAGTTTGGAGATAGATGTGGGGAAGGAAGGACAAGACACAGAGGAGGAGGAGGACACAGCAGACGAGGAAGCGTCAACGGGTTCAGACACTTCCCGTACGTCAGCCTCTTTATGAGGTCTACTTTAAAGAGTATCTCGTAGCTTTTTTTATTTGACAACAGCAGCATCTGTCATGACTCACTTACAATTCCTGAGCAGCTATCCTGGCAGGCATGCATTAGCCTAAAACTTCTAATGAACTGCCAGTCAAAAACAAAATCAATTTTTTTGAAGTCATCGTTTTAGCTTCTTTTAAAATATTCAAATATTTTGGTGCATTTGATACATTTTTAGATATAACTGGAAAAAGACTACAAACTCTTAATGTGAAAATCTTTAGGCACATTTTTTCATGCTTCAGAAAATCTCGCTGGAGTGTTGTTGCTTGAATTATCAAGCTACAACAGCCATTAGGGTCAGAGATGCGACTCCTGAGTTGTTTGATGTTAACTAAGAACCTTTTACAGTCTAATTTAGGGGTAAACTTGCATAAGGGTCTAAAATTAGCTCCCTGAATTTAATCCACATCGAGATAATCGTATCACTTCTCTCTTTTTAATGATTGATGACAAATTTTTACAAGCTGTTTGTTTCATTTGACGTAAAGGTTGAAATAACTGGTTTGAGCCTTGATAAGGAGTGGACAACTAAAATAACAAATGGATAAATGAATCAAAGTTTAAATTATGTATGTATTTTAAATAAAAAAAAACACAAATTCCTGCTATGGGTTTGCATGAAAGCATATTAACTTGTTAACATTTAGCATGCATCGCAACTTGTTGCAGTTTTCCTTCTAACTTAATTTTTATTTTGTTTTGTTTGACAGAGCAACAAGAAGCTAAAAACAAGTTCAAAAGGAAAGTGTTCTGTCAGATCACTCAGCATCTTTTGGAAAACCATGAAATGTGGAAACGTTTGATTGCTACAGAAACTCCAGAGGAAACCCAAGCAGAGGTGCCGATTTGTATCAGCAGTGCAACTGACCCGATCACGGCAATATGCGAGGAAGAGGAGGAACAAGTGAGCAAGGAGGAGGATTTTGCTGCTGAAGGGGATGAAAGGGAAGAGGTGCCAGCTATAGTGGAGGAGGAAATCTTTCCACAATAAGGGCCTTCGGGAGAATCAGAGGAAGAACCAAAATGAGATTATGAACTTCAAGTTATTCTTACGCCAGGAATCTGAACATTGTTTAAAAAAGTTTTTTCTTTCCTAACTAAACTCTTGATATAGTAGCCAGCACATCACTTTGACACAACACTGTAGAAGATGTTTTGGGTAAAATGTGCCTAACAAACACAGGGTTGAAGACTGGGAAAACACACAACCGGCTGACAAGAAGAGAAACATGAGATGAGCAAAAGAAGAGGGGGAAAAGTTGATAAAAAATCCTGAGTATGGACAGTTTTTATTCTTGTTTTAGGATGGATCTGGTGCACTGCCCTCACCCAGATTGCCCGTTTTGCACTTTGGGCCAAACATGTTGTTTTACAGATTAGCTGCACCAGTGAGTAACATTCTGTCACCCCTCAACCTCACTTTGTTCAGTTGCTATCCGTTCTTAGGGAAGCTACAATTCTGACCATGGATGTGCAACAAGCTCCTTCTTGAGGATGACGGATGACAACCAGGGAAAAAAAGTCCACGTGGGCTCAGCCATGTAGCTCTTAGAGTGAGACCATCAAAAGAGACAGTCGTTCAGTTTATTACACACAAGAACACATATGCATTCAAGAAGTTGATTCATGTACTTTGTTCCCACAAAGCTTTACTCTCTCAAGTAGAAAACATGCAAACTATGTTTTGACAAAATCAAAGTTAGTCGTCACTCCCTCCTGTCTGCACACTGCTGCACAACTCAGGAAGATAAAAACCTGTAGCAAGACAGAAACACAGATGAATCTGCCTCTTCATTTTGCTTTTTGGTGACAGGTCTCATTTGTGCTCTCAAAGAATTTAGTTATATTTGTTCAACTATACTGATAGAAAAATGGGTGAGACTACCTATAATCAGGGGTCTGCAACCTGAGGCGCTGAAGCCACATGCTGCTCTTTTATCTGTTCATTGTGGCTCTTTGGAGAAAAATGACAACAATTTGAATAAATATTGTTTGTTTGCTAATTTTTTTTTTTTTTTTTTAGATTTTTAAATGAAAGTCACAATAATATCTACTTGCATTCTTTAATGATGAGCCTTTTTTCTTTTGGAGTCTTTTGGAGCAGGGTCTTATTTGACACAGAGTGCATTTTATTCTGAAAATAAAATGTTATTTTGAAAATAACTTGCATGTGCTCAGGGGCAAAGCTACAGTGGGCAAGGAAGGGCCCAAAGAAAGACACCCCCCACCCCCACCCCAGGTTGCACCTCAATTTTTGAGTCAACAATAGTATTGTTCACAAAGATTAAGAAATTACAAGTATTGCAATAATAATAATATCAATAAGAGTATTAATTTAACATTAACTTAAATCAACATAACATTTTCTTCTCTGCCACCCGTCTTTTGCCCCCTTCCTGCCCCCCATAAAATGTTCTAGCTCCGCCACTGCATGTGCTGCTGTCAACAGTAATACAATACAAATATAACAGTGAATATTGAATTATTCACATTTTTAAAAGCTCCATTTTATAAATGAATGGTTTAAATTTAACCAAAACAGTTAAGTGGGATTTTATGAACTGGAAGTGGCTCTTTTAGCGCTAAAGGTTGCAAACCCCTGCCTATAATTGATGCCTTGAGCCAACCTTCAAACCAAAACTGGGTAAGTGTGTGTATTCAGGCGGTTAGATATGATCTCAATCTTAGATGCGTATTTCTCCATAGTAAATGTGCTTGAAAGTTAGTTTTATTTGATATATTTGTGTGTTTTACGGTGTCATTTACCATAAAAGCTGACATTTCTTTCTTTAGAAAGTGAAACCAATCCAGTAAACCCAAAGGGATCGTGCAAGAAGAAGTACAAGTACCATAAAACATAAACAAAATTAAGCATTTTAGAAACTCCAAAATTTGGTACTTAAATAGCAGAAACCTCAGTTTCCTTTCAGCGTAATGTTTACCATCTCCTATGATATTGGTAGGAAATTGTAATCGGCTGCATGTGTGTAGTCAGTTCTCACTGATCTTGAACAGAATAGGTTGTAGGGACTTTAGATGTGACTCTGCTCTGCTTTGATGTTCTCAAGATTTAGATTGATGGTGATTGTGGATAAAGTGAACACAGGAAAATGGGGCAAAATAATGAAGCAAGAAGGTGGTTCATGAAATGTCGCCAGGTCTTTCACTTGTTGCTGTAGATTCTTCTAGAGAGCATTCTTTGATGATGAGCCAGGTCTCTTCTTTTTTTTTCTTTTTCTTTTGTTTTGGAGTCAAAAATGATATAATGACTCGTGTTGCCACCCTGCACAACACAATAGAGAGAAAGTGTTTTTGATTTGGCGTTAGAAAAGAAACGCTTTCAGATTTAGTTCTATAGAAGTTAGTCAGTTTTGTTGGTTGTTGTTGACGGAAATGTATTTGAGTTAAGCAGACTTGTGGATGGCAGAAGTTGGCAGAGTGCAAAAGAAAAAAAGAAATTGTAATCACACTCATGTGTGACCCTGCTGTGGCAATTAAGTTTGATTAGGCAGACCTCTCAGAGCTTTTAGCGCACAATGACAAACTGACAACAAGTTGGTAACATTTGAGGAAATTCACATACAAATACGCAAATGAATATGGAGTAGACTAACAATTGTCTCTTAATTACACAGTCCTACCACCAAACAAGCAATGCTTATCCCTCAGATGTCTGATTAAAACAGGATTATGTTCTTTTACATGACCTCCAACACTGTAGCCAACGTTTTAGCGATTGTAACCACCACTATGATAATATATTTGTCCTCAGCTGTATCAGTTGCCCTTTTATGGACTTGGTGGGACGAAGCTGTGCTGCAAATTGCCTTTGACTGCTAAAGACTTTTTGTTTTACAAAATGATGCAATATTCGAGAATGCATGTGGAGCTGCATCAACATCTTACTACATTCACGTTTTAATTTCAATCTTTTGGTTGTAACTTCAAATTGACATAAAAGGCAATCTAAAGTAATATATAAAAACAGCAGTCTTATGAGACGGATACACATTCTAATAAATGTTATTACCTTAGCTAAATTTAAATCAGACTGAAAGTAAGATTTATTGGGTGTTTGTACTAGTGGTTTGCCATCAGCTTCTTCTTGCATTATGAGACATCATAATGATGTCTTTTATGGTGATTCTGTCAGTAGCAGGTAAAAAGGCTCTGATATAGAAGGGTGTCAGGAAATTCAGAAACTTTTAAACCTTTGGACAAAAAAAAAAAGAACTTTTTAACTGAAAATCTTCTGACCACATCGTTGAAAAATTACGCTCCATGCTACAACATTTTTAAGTACTTATTCTTCTACCCTTAGATAAAAATGACATCGTGTCTCACACTTTCATGACTGCGTTTTGGATTAGTCGTCTGGGATTCTTAACAACCTACTTTAATTCCAGACACATTCTAAGCTTTACTTTACAAATCCAACTTTATTTTTTGGAATATTTATACATTTTTACCAACAGGCCAAAGTACATTAATAGGCAAATTCATAGGCTAAAATCCCACAAAAAAAAATCACAAATTCTTAATATAGATATACCAAATAAATATAATTAAACAGAGAGATGCATTCTTTCAAAATTTTACAAACTTTTGATATATGTTAAAAGACAAGAATTAGAAGTGCGGGAATCAGCAATGACAACGTAAAGAAGAGATAAAAGCGTTTGCCAAAAGACAAATCTGACTAAATGTAACTGTTAAAAACACGAGCAAATGGAACATGGACTAAAACAGCTTGTCGTGTGGTTTACTGTCGGACATGGAATCCAAAGCAGCCTGGAATGAAGCGGTCAATCGTTCCGGTCATTATGTACTCCAAAAAATGAGATCAGATTGAACGCAGCAGGATTCTAGTGTTGGGGCATTGAAACATGTTAAAAGATGTTGGTAATCTGAAGAGAAAACTGACAACACATGGATAGTCTGTTCATATTTGGCTTTAAATAGTAAGGTGCTGCCAGAAATCTCACACATTTATTGAATTTCCTGTAAGACTGAGAGTGCACATTTTTGTTGAAAAATCACGCAGTTAGAATTGCTCATTTGAGGGTATAGTTGTCCACAAGAACAATTCCAGGTATAATCTCAAAGATTATTTTGTCCTTTGTTTTATTATTATTCCAGCTCCTCACTACAACATGTGTACCAACAAATCATTTTTTTAATTTGTTAGCAATACTGTTCTTAGATTTGCAGTGCGTCCTGTTTTTTTATTGATTGTTTTTATATTTCTTTTGGAAATGCACATCTTTGGCATCAGACTCTCTGGAGGGTCTGTTTGCATTCACACTGCTCTGTACCTCATAACTTCTGAGCTTTCACACCTGCTCACACAAAGTTTATGCAATTTTAAGATTAAGATTAGGATTATGCAACTGCGCAAAAATGTCAGAGTGGAATCATCTCTACCAACCAAGAATATTCTAGTTTCTCATCTTCCTCACAGCCTTTCTGCAGTGCAAACACTGAGGATGTATAAAGTTTTTCATTTGTGAACTATCTCAACAAGGAAGACTTCACTTATACTTCTTCCTCATCACTTTGCTCCACCCACACAATTCCTGTCCAATGACTGAAGAGATCTTTAGTTGCATAGTTTTGTTTACAAGCCTGGGTCCGGAACAAAAATATTTGAATCACAGCAGTCTAAAAAACAGACCAAATTCAAGGTTCAGGACTCCATCCGGATCAAATAAAGCGCACTCAGTCCAGACCAACAGACTCTTTTCCGTCTGAATATATCAAAGCTGTGATCAGAGCAAAATTACAGTTCTTGTAAAGTAAACGGCTCGTAGCACGTCTGAGCAGAAATATTTATTATTTTTGGACAAAGATAGTTTTGTTCCCTGTTGAGGCATATTCTTTAACATTATGCAAACACATCTGAGAGAAACAAGGAGTTGTTGAACAGTCAGCCAAAAGATCATAAAAAAGTGAAACATTCTGAGGCAAATATCCACATATTTATGTTGTTTCAACAGCACCAAAAATCTTTGACAAAGTTGCTCATCGACTCATCATGAATCCAACTCATCCACCAAAGTCAAGCCTCGCCTTTTGTTCCTGTATTTATTGTTTGCATGCCAGACATTTTCCTTTAAGCAGTCAGCAACAAGATGCTTGGATCAGCTGCTGTGGAAGGAGCTTGCTTTTTCACCTGGGATTTTTGATTCTAAATGAACTGCAGCAGGAAGCATTCATGGTTGTTTTTTCTTTTACACTCGGCAAAATCAGCTTTTCTACACTCTGCCTCTTGCCCTCCAGCAGCTCAGATAGACCTATCCCGCATAGAAGATGAATGACGGACCCTGATGAAACTTGTAATGTATAGTGCACAGACAACAACCAGCTTCATGAATTCCTGATAAATTAAAATATTACTATCTGTAATCTCCTAGGGAGGACTGATACCATTGAAAACAGGCTATGGGCTTCTGTTTAAAAAAAGAACAGCATGACATGGCTAAAAATGCATGACAGCAGGCTTCATAGTATCAGATTTTTGAAAAGATTTTCACCTAATGGACAGACTGCTTTTTGTTTCATCATCTGCTACTACATTTGTATTGTTCATTTTTAAATCCTGCTTTATTTCTCCTATGAGACAAAATATTATGTAATTGATTAAGACAATGTGTTTAAGCAATTTTCACTTAATTGAAACTGGAGTAGTTTGTAGTGAATGACTGGAGCAAATATGTTAAGTGTGGCCTCACTGGACTGTGACAGCTCATAACAAACTACAAACAGCATTCACAAGGGAGACCTGCAAACGCTAAATCCCATTTTGGATAGAGACAAATTGGAAAACATTTATTTACTTTTTACTATGGTGACCTGAACCCCAATTCTTTAAGAAAAAAAAATATTGGATGAACAAGCCTGACAGTTGTTTGCATGTCCAGTAAGGCGGTTGTGAAGCTAAAGATTGATCTGTCCATCTAAAGACTGGAAGAAAACAAAATTATGAAACATCACCAATCTATTTGTCTTTAGATATGAAATCCAACCACAGAAAAGAAAGTTTTTAATAGTTTTCTAACCAGACTGGCTTGTTCATGCAACAAGCACTTTGGTGGTTATCAACCACTGTAAGTTCAACAGAAATGACTTCACCCTACAAACTATTTATTAGACAACAGGAGTCTGAACTGTTAGAATGAGGCCATGAATGGGACAGGTGTAGTGATCAGAGTTTGCTCTGCCCTTCTCATCAGTATGCTGAAAATGGTACAATAAAAAAAAGCATGCCTGTAATAATCCAAGACATTAATAGATAGACAATGGGTCTTTCAAACCTCTAGTTACTTTCATGTTTTTTAAAATGCTGCAAATCCGGATTTAAAGACATGCTGCAAAAATATGTAAAATATTTAGCTTTAGTGTCTGAATTGGTATCAAGCAGTCACTATCCAGTCTAAAACAAGGCTGACTTAAATGATCTCTAACTGTGCTTGAAAAAAAAGCTGTCAAGTTTAAACCAACTTCTTCACAGAGGTTGATTTTCTTTTTCTGTTTAACATAATATTATTGGAAACAAAATATCTTTATTTTTTATTTGGGGAGAATTTGCAATTTGATGTGGATCTACAAAATGAAACGTTTGAACTTATTAGTGTTTTTGTCTCAATCATCAAATTTAATATTTTAAGGAATGTGCTGTTCCTCACTTAGACTCTATGTTTTAGTAAAACAATAGTTTATGGAACTGAAGACTTTCTTATAAACCACAAGAAGAAGGAGCCCACTGCACACTGGACTTGCTTGTGCAAACCAAAGACGTTTTTTACCTTAACAGTTTTGGTCCCAAAACGTACCCCTGTGATTCCAGACTCATAGAAGATACATGCATTTGCACAGCTTTTGTTTATTTCTTTGCAAACGTGACAGGTCGCAGCAAATATTATGCAGAAGATGATAGGACACAGCTTTGTCCACACCTTTAAGGTCCGAAATACTTTCACTGCCATGTCAAAGGGCAACATAATTCACCCAACTCTATTGTTCTGAAGGTCTTTTGCTTATAATTTCCTCTCAAAAACACTGCTACATGTGCTTTGCTTTTTTGCTTCAACCAGTTTAAGGGAGCTTTGCACATGTGCCGTGCCATGCATGTTACTATGTATGCACCTCTTTCTTGAATGCTTTTTCCGCCGGCTTTCCTTGTTTTCTTCAAAGAAAACCAAATACAATTATGACCACAATCTAAGATACAAGGCTTGTGCTTTTATAACCACAACTGCAGTGACTTCACAAACTGGGCTCTTCCGTTCTTTCCAGTGTTTTGCACTTACCACGTGTAGCAATACGTACTGAATGGGGAAATTGTGCGATTCACCAGTATTTTAGTGTAATTTGACATTTTATTTCTTGATATTGTTTGAATTTGTATAAAAATGATATGCTGTACAGATTTAAAAGTATATTATGACAAAAAAAACATTTTAGAAAAATATTTATTTTTACTGTTTTGTAATTTAGACACAATACTGTAGCTCCTATATTGCCAGATTTACTGGAAGTGCCTCTCAATGACATATTACGAAGTAACTATACAATATATGGGATTATGGAACCTGTCACTAGTAAAGCATTATTGATGTTGTAATGTGAACTTTGTTGAATAACAAGATTTATAAATGCTCTCTGTGTTCTGCTTGTTTTTCATCATTTTTTACACACATTTGTACTTTTTTAGCAGGTTAGTTTAAAGGCACATCGACATATTAAGGAAACTATCAAAGGAGGAATGATTCTAAGATCATACTTGTTATTTTTTTCTGCAATGGAAATGAATGCATAGTTTCCAGGAAACTCAAACCATCTTCTTCAAATGGTGTCTTTATACTACAGCCACAAATACAACTGTTTAGGCGATGAGGAGGCATCAGCAGAATCTTCAAGATTTAATGCCGCCACCTGGTTTTTTTGAAAATGGTTGGTGTGGACATGAATGTAAACAGCGACAGTTAGGGGGCTGTCAGGCGTCCAGAACGACCTGCTTTTTACATGTCCCCCAGGCGGCTGATGGCACTTGAAGTGGACAGCCGCCATCTGGAGACATTTACACATCGTCCAATCAGAGCTGCTGCTGGCTGCCCAGCTATTGCCCGATTTTGTAATGCGATCACTTCCGCCTGTCACTGGACTGCCACTGCATGACCGCGAAATGTGCCCAACCAGCCACTGACCTATGTCAACTTTTAGAGAAAAATCATCTGGTCACAATAAAAAATTTTACTTTTTCTTAAAACCTCAGCGGCCACATCGCAGTGTGTAAAATTGTAGCTGCCGCCTCCATATTGCCGTGCGGCAAACCTGCCGTTTTTTCCTACAAAAACTCGCATTTAGGTGGCCGGGCTGAGGCATTTATGGATATGTCATCGTAGTTTGATGTGTCTAAAAATGGTCATGGGCTTCTCAAAAAAACAAGTCAAATCTGAAACCTTACAATCAAACGTGCAGAATAAAGTTCTGCTATGGACCAAAGTCCAAGTTATTAAACGTTAGCAGTTGAGTTTAAGCAAAAATAATCATAAAAGTTGCAATATTGTCTCTGCAGTGGGAGGTACATCTGGGTATAATAGCATTATAATCGCAATTCTTTAGAGCTATGGTGGTCCAGAAGTGCAAATCACACCAACAAATCACTCAACGCAAAAACATAAAAAAAATAAAATTTAAAATTTATAGAGCAAAGCAAATTGTAAAAAACATTACATTTTAGAAACCAAATCACAATTCCAAAAATATGAAGTGAAATTTAAAAAAATGAAACATTTAAAAAAAACTAAAGTGACTTCCAGAAATCAAAATGTTTAAAAGATCACCAAAGGAAGAAAGAGAAAAAGGTAGGTATTATTGGACATGGCCGATTGGACGATGACATTTGTCCATCATTTCAACCAAAAGTTATTTGGCATGAAGCGAACTCCACTGCAATGAAGTGGTGCAATGTCCAGTCCCCTGTCATTGTTAAACCATGTCTCCAGACTGCAATTATGCTGAAGCTTTGAGAAAACTGTTTCAAGTAGCTCCTGATTTTATGGAAGTTGGCAAACTTCTACTATTAAAATGGATTTTGGAGGACTTGTTACCATTCATGTTTGTACTATTAAATTGATCCTCTGTATAGTACTGGCAGTTATGATTATCATCATTCACTTCAGGATCAAAAACATCTTTCAGATCTTCATCATTGCTCTGAGAAGCTGAAAATTCCAATTCATCATACTGTGCAATCCTGTCTAACAGAAAGCTGCTTTCCATTTGTCTAAGGGAAGTATTTGATATCATGTTGTAAAATCCAAATCTCACTCAGGGGTATAGTTAAAGGTTTTGGTGTACTGGTACGAGGGTGGATTATCAACTTGTCCTGTCTTAAATAAGCAATGTCCCCTCTTTGCCATGCTGCTTGACTTATCATATGCTGACAAAACTATAATTGTGCAGTTTTTACTTGTTTTTAAGAACATGGTCAAATATTTGACGCCACTTAAAAACATTGAATATTTTATTGTGAGGAAATTAAAAAACTTTTGAAAAATCGCCGGAGAAATATGTCAAGCTATCTGGCAAAGATTACGTAAAGCCTAAAAACTGGCAAATTAAGGGATAGAAAATGTGTCACAGAATCACAAGTACAACAATGCTGAGTTTGTATAGTAGTTGTCAAAAGAGTGAATGTTCCTAAAGCACAATGCCCACTAAAGCAGTCTTTTGTAAGTCCATCAAGGTTATTCTGAGCTTGCCTATGACCATGAAAAACTCAGTTTCCAGAACACATATAATGCTGATAGTTTCAAAAGCGTACATAGAATAGTATCTACATGATGTAAAAAATGACACCATGCAGCCAAGAATTTGCCTCATTTGAATATCAAAATATTGGGAAAAATCACAGTATTGTATAAGCTTTAAAAAGTGTGTTTTAATCCTCATCTGGCTGCATGATATCATTGCTCATGTGTGGTCCTTACAATTTCTAACAAGGATTGCAAAAGAAGTCCAAGCTGCTTAGAATTGCATTGATCCTTTCTAAGTTCTGCCTAATCACAAACACATACGTCAAAGATTATGTTTTTTAATCTGAGTTCTTTTCTCGGAAGGAAGAAAAATCCTTAAACGGAAAAGCAGTTCACACACATAACTCTTATACTATCCCGTGACTGTCAGGGCGTTGCTGTGATCCACTGTTTCTACATGGTTTAAAAGTTCATTTTAACTGCTAAATGTATTTGTATTTGCTTCAAAAACACTTGGAATATGATCTACACTTGGATGAAAACAATACGTTCGTTTTTCTATGTTGTTGCTCTCAAAAATGACAGATCTGCAACAGAAGTTGCATTGCATTGGCATTCCATTAACATGCTTTGATGATACATTAACACAAGTCTTAATATGGTGACATGAGGACACAGCATTGTACTCACTGCAGA
The DNA here is from genome assembly GCA_014656515.1 of Oryzias celebensis. Taxonomy (NCBI): domain Eukaryota; kingdom Metazoa; phylum Chordata; class Actinopteri; order Beloniformes; family Adrianichthyidae; genus Oryzias; species Oryzias celebensis. The sequence continues at coordinate 63,508,698 of BNCR01000012.1, read as the reverse complement.
GTATATGGAAGTGTAAGCATGTCTATGTGAATTGCAATAAAACTGTATGTTTGTGACTTTATGACCAGTTTTGTAGAAAATGCAACTACTCACTTTATTTAATTCCATGTTAGATGCATACACTCACTGGCCACTTTATTAGGCTTACCTGTCCAACTACTCCTTCAAGCAAAATGTTTAATCAGTCCATCACATGACAACAACTCAATGCATTCAGGCTAAGGCTTAGAATAGAAGATTGGAAAAACGTTGCATGGTCTCAATTTTTGCTGCAACATTTGGATGGTAGGGTCAGAATTTGACATCAATAAGATGAAGGTTATGATCCATCTTGCATTATATCAACGGTTCAGGCTGGTGGTGGCAGAGTAATGGTGAGGAGAATATTTTCTTTGCACACTTTGGGTCCCTTAGCATCAATTGAGCATCATTACAACATCTTAGACTGGCTTAGTATTGTTGCTGACCATGTCCATCCCTTTATGACCACATTGTACCCATCTTCTGATAGCTACTTCTTGCAGGATAACACACCATGTCATACAGCTGGAATCATCTCACTGGTTTCTAGAACATGACAATAAGTTCACTGGACTCAAATGACCTCCACAGTCACCAGATCTCAACCCAATAGAACTCCTTTGGGATGTGATTGAACGAGAAATTGGCATCAAGGACAGTCTTATCCTTATTATAGCAGACCGTTTTGGTTTTGGGTTTTCTTTGGAGTTCTTTCTGCACCCCCTCCTAGGTTCTCCTAGAGATGGTCACAGCTGCCTGGAATTAAGTCATTTGGATTCAAAATTGAAGGAGGTGCTTATTCTTTTCTTTTCATCAAAGCATCTTGTTTACATTCTAGAGATCTTTCTAATACATTTTAAGGCCTATTTCTCTAGTTTATGTTTTTTTAAATCTCTTTTGTTATTAACTATTTGGAACTTTATGTATGCGTTTGACTCTTTCCTTCCCCAGGGTTTTCGTCTCCCAGCCAGCCATAACACAAGGTGTGAAAAATGTTTCAGAACAATCAAGGGCATCACTTTTGGTCTGCATCCCTATTGCAATGCACACCATTTGACAGTTGTGAGTGTTAATGCAACCATAACATGACAGAACAGGTGTTTAAAGAGCAGGGCAGAAATATCCTACAGTTCACATTCTGAGTGGGAATGCTTATGTAACAACCCAGATCTGTCCTCTTGCAAGAGACGGCTGAACTGCTGACAGCATTTGTTTACAAGAAACCAAGAACAAAGCAGAGTTCAAATAAATAAAAATGTATTTGCTGTAATTTATTGCTGTTTGATTAACAGCAATTGCTGAACTGAAACTTACTGAATAGGAGAGGAAAGTATTTGATCATTTATGCTTTTATTTTAAAATGTGACAAATTGTATGTTTTTGAGTTTAAATTTGCATGTAGTTAGCATCCTTCATTATCATTTTTTATACAATTATCTAATATATTTTCGGGTCAGGATTAAATGACCTCATTTAGTTTCAGTTGACTAAGTCATCTGTTAAAACTATCAGTGTTTTGATGTGATTTTTATGCCTTTTATCGGATCAATCGGTTAACCTTTTTGTTTCTCTGTCTTGTACAGGTCAGTTTAGTAGTTTGAGTTTATGTCACCTTTTATTCAGTTTTCTTTTTATTGTTTTTTTCTTTGATTTTTTTTTATTTTTTTATTTTCTCTGTCAGATAATTGTTTTGCATCAAAGATTAAGAAAGAATTTCTGCTTTTCCTTTCTTCTTCTTTAATAAGTTCTTCTATACTCCACTTGTTATCTGTAGGACTGGTCCCTGTTTGAACCGGTTATCTATATAAATGACACCTTTTCCCTTAAATAAACATACTGCAACTTTGGTCTCCACCAAGACCAAAGAGCTTTTGAAGGACACTCGGGCCAAGATTCCACACCTACACAAGAATTTGATGAGCTAATCTCCAATAAACCAACTGGCTTGGTGAGAAGAGATCAACTGTTGAAGCAATTATTAGAAAATTTAATAAACGCAAGACCATTGAAAGTTTCTCTTAACTTGGGGTTCTATGCAGGATCTTACCTGGTGGGGTTCAAATGACCTTGAGAATGGTGAGGAAACTGCCAAGAATTACACAGTGGGGACGGCTCAATGACCTAAATATAGTTGGGACTGGTAACAAAGGTCATTATTAGTAACAAAGCCTGTTTAATGTTTGCCAGAGACAATCCCAGGGATGGGCAACTCCAAGCCTCGAGGGCCGTAGTGTCTGCATGAGTTCCAGATATCCAAGCCCTGCTCATGACTGAGTACCTGCTTCAGGTGTGTCCAGCCAATTAGAACATGCCAGAACATGGTATGTTAGAAAACATGCAGGACTGCGGCCCTCGAGGCTTGGAGTTGCCTATCCCTGAGAGACAAACCATGAAAGGATTCAGAGAAAGTTATGTGGTCAGATTAAGCAAAAACTATTTGGGATAAACGCTACTTACTGTGTTTGATGTGGAAAGAATGATGAGTTGCATCCCCAGAGTACCGTACCCTTGTGAAGCATGTGGGTGGAAACGTCAAGCTTTAGGGATGCATTTCTGCAAAGGGGACAGGACGACTGTCCTGAAAGAATCCATATGTCTACTTATGATGAAAGTTACAGACCTCTCTTCCCTTTTCAGGTGGGAGAATATGCAGAATTAGTGACTACCAAATACTTTTTACCCACTATAAAGCTGCGTTCTCACTGAATGCGATTCGAGCAACCAGTTTAAATGTTAAGTCAGTGTATAGACACAATCAGAGGTCCTGCGTGTCAGGAGCAGCGGTTTGGCAGCAGCTGTAATTCAGATACAGCACTTGGTGTATATGGGGAACCTCACCGTACTCTGAATAATCTCATAAAACCAGACCTGGCGACGTGCTCGCCGATGCTTTTGTAGAGCTCTTCAAAAAAGCAAACCTGATCTCTCAACATCATCCATGTCTTCCATGAGGCTAAAACGACAGTAGCTCCTCCAACATATGGCGGGACTGGCAGATTTAGTAACGCATTTTTGGACAAGCATCCAGCAGCTAATTCCTCGCACGCCAAAGCAGAGGTGGCGGACACAAATTCGCTGTGCGTGAACATAGCATAATTGGATGGCAGCTTTGTGCTGCTAAGCATGTAAACAGAATTTTTTTTTATTTACACAACATTTTTGGTCATTCTAAGTCACTAACATGGCAATAAAGTTGTTCCAGCAAATAAACCTGGATGAAGACCAAAGAGGAGGTTTATAAATGTAATGAGGAGGGAGTAAGAGTGGTTAGTGTAAGTGAGGAGGATGTAGAGGATGGGATTAGATAGAGGCAGAGGATTTGCCGAGGAGACTCTTAAAGGGAGCAGCCAAAAGACAAAGAAGATTAAGGTGTCTCAGCCAGTATTACCTTTACTTTGCATCTTCCAAGTACTGATAGCTTTTTGGGAAGCTGGGAATTTGACTTTATCAAGTCAATCCAACACAATAAAACTGAGAAAAACTGTTAAAATGACTACAGTAAATCAATAGATAAGGTGATCCAATGAAGCATCTATTTCTTTTACATATAGACTCTAACTTTAACAGGGCTTTCAATGTGGAGTTTACATATTTAAATACATAGATTTCCTCTACTTTCTCTCACAGTCCAAAGGGATGCATGCTGCATTTCTGGTGAATCTAATCTAAATCTCCTCAAAAGTGCCTGCATAGTTGTTGGTCTCAATGAGGACTAATGACTGACACAAATTATGAATGGGTTATCTGATTTATATCATGCTTTTTACTTTGTTACCTGTGGAATAGATTTCAGCAGACCCCTCTCACCCTGATTAAAAAGTCGCAAATTAAAGAACGGCTGAATAAGGAGTGTCATGTGAAAAGAGATTTATTGAATTATTGCTAAGTATGGTTTGGTCACCCCATTTAAAGTAAAATATGGAGATTTTTTTTAAGTAAAATTAAGTGAATTCAATGAAATCCAGTTAAGATGTAAAATTAAATATTACAGAATACAGGTTCTGCGGTGTATGAGACACAGGTCAGCTCATTCTTCTGCTTCCTAGAAAAGTCAAGTTGGTAGATGCCAGCGACTCATAAGTCAGCATGGGTTTCTGCTCCATCTAGACCTACAGTGCATGATACAACGGCCACTAAATTGGTGTCAGAAGTGGGATTGCTGCTGTCAGAAAAAAAGCAACGATGGAGCAGATAGCTAGCGATTTAGAGAGACAACCTGGAGAACAGCTTGCTTCGGGAAAGCCTGCAGCAAGGAATAAGAAAAAAAGCTTTGGTGCATCACTAACCAGATGGTACCAGTGCTCCCAACATACCAGGTGACTTAAGCAGGACCCTAAGTACCCTCAATGGCTATCCTAACCCCTCTGGTTGCAGATCAGAGGAGCAGTGTTACTCAAACCCTTGCAAAGCTACCAAGATTTAGCGAGCTGACTCCTCTCGAGCCATACTTTTTTGGAGCTTTGCATGATGGATGAAATATCCACCCGGCTCTTGCCATGGAGGGTCCAGCACTTCAGGTCATAATAGACTTATCTACAGAAGAGCGCTGTGATCTGCTGCCCTTAACAGACGGCTTGGGCAGTGAGTCTCCAGCGAGCAAAGCTGAGAGCAGCTGATCAGCAGGTGGTGGTGTAGTGGAGAGAGTCTGGGAGCTTATGCTGCTGATGTTCAGGTACACACACGGCGTGGCTACCCTACCATTTCAAATGCAGCTTGAAAAGAACAAAGCCTTGATGGATTTCTGCGAGGTCTGACGCCTGAATCTCTGTGCCAACACGTGCATCTCTCCTTTCGCCGTCACCCTTGAAGAGGCACTGAGAGGAGCTGAACAGACAGAGGAAGTTTTGTGAGCTGGATCAGCTGAGAGATCCCCAATGGATAAGTCTGGTGACCAAGAGTTGGAAGACTTTGTGCAGGAAGAGGTCAACCAAGCTCAAAGTGTTCAAACACAGGACACAGGGTTTACAATCTGTCTTGTCAAGAAGGGACTATTATCAGGGACTTCAGGTTTCCTTCCAGAGGGTTGAGTTCCTACTGATTCTGCACTGCTCACAGTGACAGGTGAATGAACCATCATACCAGGGAAGAAGCTGTTGCCAGTGGCAGTTGGGGCTCATTTATCTGAACATGAGTTTTGGCTGGCCGACATTCGAGATGACTGCTTTACAGAGCTTGACCTCCTGGGTTGCTGGTGCATGTGTTGATGTGCCACGAGCCTCACTCTGCATAGACACCAAGGTCATCCAACTCAGTCAGGAGGAGGCCGCAAGAAGGAGCACGGCAGCCCTCCAAAGCAAACCTGCACAACAATGATGTTGTCATTGGCGGTCCCGGAAGCTTCAAAGAAGCCATGGGGTTCAAATTGTTACATCTGACCTTTCTCTAACTGCTGCCCCATCCCTCAAAACTATTGCAGCTCCAGCATCACATCAATGCTCACCTCAACGGGACACACAAGGAGCAGCTTGGGTGCTTATTGCAAGAGTTCAGATGTGGGAGTATAGGGACATCTTTATGGCTCGTGAAGAGGATTGCACCAAAACAAGTCTGGTCCAGCACCACATTGACAATGGGGAGGTTAAACCAACATGCCTTCGCCCTCACCACCTGCAGCTAGCAAAGCGCCATGCAGCTGAAGGACTGGTCAAAGCAATGGCAGCTAATGGCATTATTGAGCCCTCAGAAAGCCCCTGGGCTGCATCTGTGGTTTGGTATGCAAGAAAAGAGGTGCTTGGCGCCCATGTGTGGACTACAGGCACCTTAACGCAGTGACTAGCCAAGATTCCTATCCTTTGCCCTGCTTTGATGAAGCGCTGGACTATGTGACTGGAAGCGCCACGCTAGTCAGCGTAGTTGGGTTCTGCCTCATCAAGACCTACGTAAGGCGACGGACGCTACAATATATCTAAATACATTTTTTACCAAACTATTGTGAATTTTATCTTTAAAGACCAGAAATATAGCTTTTTAAAAGCCTGTCTTATAACAACATTTAGCCAGTCAATTGAAGAAATTGTAGATCCTAGAAAGTTCTTGGAAAGATTTAATGACTAGAGCCTGTGACCAGAACACGGGCTACATTTGGCCCACTGACCAAACATGCCTGATGTAGATCCTTGAGAAAGAGGTCTTTGGCTAATTCTTCTTTTAAATCCCAATTTGGCTTTGTCACATGTCATGAACTGACATATGTCATAATAATAATAAAAAAGAATAGTTACATATTTTTTTTGTATTTTTAACCAGTAATCCTGCTCAGTGGTTCAATATTTACATTCAGCTGCCTCTAATGTTATACATATTAATTACTTATGCTTCATATGAGGGTTTTGATTCAGTTGCCACAAGGGGGGTGATATGGCAGCATGCTATGAGGTCAATTAATTCATTATTCAGCCAAAAAAATTTGGAAGTTTTTCTATTACCCTTCCTAAAGGGTGAAAGACCATGACTGATGTATCAAAATGCTAAAGAAGTTAGCTTATGGCTGCGGAGGATGGTAACGTTTTCTCTGCTCCCACTGATTTTTATACCAGGAAAAAGTGAATGTAATTTTTCTTTCAGTTTGCTACTTTACATAGATACTTAAATGAGTTTTTTACCTGTCCAGAAGCCTGCTGAAAATATTTGTAGCTGGGATCCTTTTGGGAAAAAATAAGTATGGATGGATGGATGAGAGTAGCAGCTGGGATCCTTGTGGAAAAAAAAACAGGTATTGATGGATGGATGGATGGATGGATGAGGCCACGTTTCTGAACAGGAAATTTTCCAATTAGTCAAAACAACCATAGAAGTAAGTTGGCTCCAAACTTTACATACTTTAGCATCTACTTAAGAGCTAAAACATCAGGATTTTTTCTCCAGAAAGAAATAAAGTCAAGGATCAAAGGGCTTTTCCATGTCTAATGTAATCTTAACAAATAAATGTTTGTTAAGTCTGTCCACTATGCTATTCCATTTCTTATAGTAAGTTAAAAAATGCATTCATAAAAATTCCACAAAAACAAAAATAGTTTTGTTGGAAATCAATGATGTAACCAACAGGAATATCTAACATGCATCTGAGTCTCTCAGAAAATGAACATTTTTTAAAAATTGGGCTGAACATTTTTGGTAAGTGTGAGAGCCAAGGACAGATATGGGCATGGGTACATGGGGGCAAACAGGAGCAAAGCTCTGCTGAAAATCCACAAAAGCTAAACAAGGGCCAGAGTCCAGGCAAAGGTCGGGGCAGGCGGCAAAGAGGCAAATACGAAGCAGGGTCTGGTAGACTGGTGATCAGATCAGGATAAACCGCTCGTATGCAGGCTGAAAGGCACTTCGCACCAAGCCAGGCTCTGAGTGCTTATGTGCCCTGTGCATGATTGTGGACAAGCGTCAGGTGTGCGATATCCAGATCAGTGAGCTGGGGAGGCTGGGAGATGTAGTGTCAGTGTTCAGGAGATGGCTCCATGCCTGATGAATGCAGAGGGTAGTGTCAGAGAATTTTTTGTATTTTATTGATAACACACTTCAAGTAGATCAGAGGGGAAGATAGATAGATATGTGGATAGATGTACTGAAACGATAATGTTATGGTTTTCTAAGCATTTTAGGGATATGAGGGATAAGACACTCCAAACTCTCAGAACACCCAGACTCGCCCCTCCATCAGCACCCCATAGTGAGGCTGGCTATCTGGGCTCTCCTCTTCTGTATTAAGTTCAAGAAAATGTACTTTGCAACACCCTGTCTACACATTCAGAAAGTTACCTAGAAAATATAGGGATAGTAAAAAAAAACATGTTCCCTTGACGTCTGAATCTGGGCTGTTTTATGTCTGCTAAATGTCAGGCTTCGACATCTGGTTGATAAACACATGAATGTGACATGATTTAGATTTGAAATTGTGGGAGGGGGGAGGGAGGGATTAGATAGAGAGAGAAGGAGTGTGAGGAGAGAGAAATGCCCGCCTCTTCTATTAGTGGTGATGTGCTAGAGGTTGTCTGCGTCCGGACTCACTCAGACGTCGGGAGGCTGTGGAGTCTCATCCGCCTGCGCATCCGACGCTCCTCGTCTCCAAGCTGCGCTAAAACGCAGGAGCTGCACGCGGGCAGACATGAGTCACGAGACCAAAGTCCCATTTCAGTCTGGAATATTCAACCTCAGAACTACGACGGCTTTCATCAGCTGGAGATGAACTCTGATGAGACATATCGGTCTCTGCGTGTTCACTGTAAGAACCGGCGCCTCATGAGAAGTTTGTCAGGAGCGGGCTGAGGGAGGACATCCTGCGGTTCCGATCTGCTACTGAATCGTTCAACTGTACGGTTGTTGTGACGGAGGCTGAGGTGAGTTCGCCCTGATAAACACCGCACTCTTCTTCGCAAGAATCCAAGCTGTAAAAATCCGTGCGCTGGAGCGAATAGATCCATACATCCAAGATAAACAACAGTAATAAGATAAAATAACTGTACATGATTTTGGTTTCTCTTTTTCAAGCCTATTTCATAGTCTGACTCATTCTGCTCTCATTTACAATTTCAAACAAATAATATTTGAAAGAACTTAAATAGCCTAAGATATATAAATATTTTTGAGTCAAAAAATTGTTTTACCAACTAAAGCCGAAACACAACATTGAGCAAAAAACTATAGTTTATCATCTTCAAGAGTTTTTTTTTCCTTTTATTTAAGTTTTTTAAGAGAGAATTTTAGTCTTAATTAATTTATTATTATTATTTTTTTTTTTATGTCATTTTTAGCCAAATTAATAATAAAAAAAGCTGTGTTGTTTTCTAATACATAGGTTCCCCAGAAATTCACATCTGAGTTGTGGCCAGGACTGTTGGTGTGGAAGTAAGCCTCACCTGATATCCCACTATCCCTTTGTTTACATTGTTTCCCGCTAGCTTACAGCTCCTCTCAACCCGAACCTAACATTAGTGGTGCAACAAAAATGGTGATCAGTATCAGAGCTGAATGCCAAATGCCAATTCAGTCACAGAAAATTAAGACAAGAATTTATCTATTTTTATTTATAAAAAATTTTGTTTTAAATGCATTTCTGATTCATCTGTTTTTGAGTAAAGAAAGCTGAGAAACACAACTTTAATCTTAAATTATTTTATGTCCCACTAAAACAACTCTATTTTGTTACTCTTAAAGATGTCTACCAATGATGTTCTGCATGTAGAGGTCACCTACACATCTACCTGTAGACATCTAATCTTTGGATATTTTTTAGATGTCGATTATCTAACTAACACACGTCTACAATGTATATGTCTACTGGACTCTGAGACAACTCTATTCTTTTACTCTGTAGATATTTTTAGATGTACATTGGAGTACTTTTAAAAACATTTAATAGATATACAACAGAAAATCCAAGTCAAACATGTTTCGATCATTGTGGTGTCGGTGTGCTGTCATCCTTTTTCTTCTTTTACTATCAATTATAAACATGACAACATTGGTGTAGAATCCCCCCCAATCTATACATGCAAATGCAAGTCTATACTTTTAGAACTTTTCCTCTGAGCAGCAACTACGCAATTTTGGAGTGGAAAAAAGCACATAAGAACATTCTAATAATCCACTCTGACGATAGATGAAACCTTTTACTTTCCTTTTGTTCAGTTGTTTGACAAGGCAAACAACAAACAACAATAATAATAATAATGATAATAATGAAATTGTTGCTTTTTTTTCATATCAGACGATAACGGTATATTTAACGATATAAGTTAAATAACTATATTAGTTTATTTTGAATGCTCTGTGGCTCATTTGAGAAATGTGTGTTCAACAGCAGGTTGTTTAGATTTCATTATTTATTTCCTACTTTCCACATAACAGATGCAGTGAAAGAACAGTTTTTTTCCCCCCACAAAATTTAAAAAGGCAGAAATGTTACAACTGAAACTGAAAATTAAAGCAAATGCTTTCAAGTTTCAAAAGAGAACATAAATAAAACAGAACACTAAACTGCATGATCAGTTCCATTTAAAAACAAAGCATTAATTCTACAAATACATTTGAATGTTTTCAAGTTTTACTGAACAAACACAAGATTGACAAAAAAATGTGTCAACATCCTGTGAAAAAGCTATGTACTAAAAGCAAATTTTTTGAATTTCTTTTCGTAGTTTAGACTGTTGCTGCTGTGAAGGTCTTAACTATGTGTTTTTGCTGGAGAGTTATTTATTTCAGTTTGAGATATAGCATGTTTGGTGGCGCTGCTTCAGGTGATAGAGCTTGGTGGTATTTACAGTTTTAGAAGGGAAATGCCTTCTGAACCATTTGCAGTACATATTACTCAGTTTATATATATATATATATATATATATATATATATATTTTTTAAATCATTAAATACCTCCACATAGGGGCCAAAATAAAAATTTTCAGACAACGGCCAAATTAGCCAGTTGATAGTTGATATAATATAAATATAAAAGTTGAATAAATAAATAATGGCCAAACATATATTTTATCAGCCAAATTCTAACAGTATTTAACACATAAATACATTTATATAGATAGATAGATAGATAGATAGATAGATAGATAGATAGATAGATAGATAGATAGATAGATAGATAGATAGATAGATAGATAGATAGATAGATAGATAGATAGATAGATAGATAGATAGATGTACTGGGTCACTCACATAAATAGACCCCTCTGGAGCATGTCGCTAGATCATGTCTCTGATCCTAAATTAGTTGTAAGGCAATGGGATAGTGAAAAGACTTGTGTGTTTAAAAACAGCTAAACCAGTCATTCACTGTCTTATTTCTAAATAGGTATGAAAAAATTAAATGTTTTATTGTAATTCAACATGACACAAAAGTAATAGTTACCACAAGTTTATTGTAGTCAGATAAAACCTGGACCAATCAGGAATCTGAACATTGACACTGGCAGCTTTCAGCATGACTGTTACCACTCAGTTTAGTTCTCATGTAAAAATTATGATGTTTGCGTGACTTCATTGTTACATTACCAGTGTTTTTGATGTCGTTGCTGTTGGTTAAGTGGGAGGTAAATGTCACTGGCTTCCAGCTGGCTGAGCATAGGACTTTAGATGAAGAACAGAACTTTTTTTGTTTGTTTGTTTGTTTTTTTTTACTATGTCAGCATAAGTCCCTAAAGAGCCATTCTAGTGAAAATGATGTTTTTGGTGTTTTTAACATGTTCTTACAGCATTTTTCTCATGATGGCGGACATATATAAGGAAAGTTGTGACTGAATCTGCATTTCTTAATATTTCTTTATTAAAATGGTAGTAAATGAGGAGCTGACAAAAATACAGTTTGTAAAAGTTTGTAGTTGCTACAGACAAAATACAAACAGCAGGCCACAACCTCCCTTCTCCGCTCCATTCTGAGGCATCCACTTGCAGATAAATAGATCCATGTACGTCTTCATTTTCCTAGTCAGAGCTGGCATTTGGCTCAAAACTGTATGCCTGGATAGCTTTGGTACTGATCACTGTTTTTGTTGCACCGCAAATGTTAGCTTGGGGTTTTGAGGGTCTGTAAACTAATGGGAGAGAGTGTAAACAAAGGGATGAAAGGAAATGAGCTCAGTCCTAACAGTCCTGCCCAAAATTCAGAGGCAAATTTCTGATGAACTACTGCCGCTCTTTCCAAAAACTATGTCCTAGAGAACGACACAGGTTGTTTGATTTGTTCATAATTAAATGACCACTGGGAATGCTTTTAAAATGGATACAAATGTGATTGATGTGGGACTCAATGAAAGAAAGTTAGGGCTTTTACAATAGATCAAAAGATGATAGGAGTGGGACTTTAACTAACCTACCTTTGCTGTGTGTGTAGATCATTTTTACAAAGACATATTTTGTGTTTTTAAATGTGTGTTTAGGCAAGGGGATGGGACAAGAGAAGACAGCAAAGATTAAGAAATCATTAATACCCGCTCCTTTAAACATTTGTAATAGCACCTCAGCTAAAAGAACTACGGTTTAAATATTAACAATTAAAAAGACTGTTAGAAATGATAATTTTGAATTCTTTCTCTCGTTTACCACATTCTGGCCTCCTCCTGCCCCTCCGTATAAAATGCTCTAGCTCCGCCACTGGTTCAGCCATTAAAAAGAAAGACCAGGGTGTCTAATATGATTACCGGAGAGGCACAATATTGGACAACTGGAATGTAGGTGTATATCAGTTATAGTGAAATGTTTCTGCCAAGAAGAACACTGTGAGGTGGGAACAAAAGAGGACAAAAGCATGTCACTTCCTGAAAACCATGCACAGATCAGACGCTTTGTTCATTTGGAATTACGGTGTCCACGCTTTTGATGTTCATTTTCAAACCCTGTACAACATCCCTCATGTTGTTCTGTTAAAGTCAGAGCTCCACCTTTTTCCCGTTGACCTCATTTGCCTGTTTTTACTTTTTTTTGAACACTTTCTGCAAACTGCCTACAGCTTTTCTTTTTGACAAAAGTCACATCTTTCAGTCAATTGGGGGCCAGGGATTATTGTAAGGTAAACACCTCATTGTCCTGGAGGGGGATGTGGTTCCAGCCCCTCAGAGGTTAATGCAAACCTCTTCTAAAGTTTCATCTTCTTGTGAACACGGCATTGCAGCTCCTCTGGTCACAGATTGCTGCTAAACTATAGGCGTAGGCTGCAGCAAGGATCCGTTTAGTTCTCCACTTATCTGTTGGTTATCTTCTTTGATTAGTGTATTAGTCAAGATTATTTTAAAAATATACATTTCTCTTATCCAATCCCATTACAACACACGATGCATCAGAAATGATCTCTAGATTTTTAAATGTTTTAAATAAAGCTTTGTAAACCAAGTTGGTCTAGCAGTTCGTCCTGCATATTCCATATTAATGTTTTTTTTAAACCTGAAACAGTTAAAATGACGGAGTGTACCTACCTGCATATATACAATGTAACATCACTAGCTCCCCAACCAAGCAATAGTGGAGCAACAAAAATGACAAGCAACATTGCAACTATCCAGCTATATATTTTTGAGCCAGATGCCAGCTCGGTCGAGGAAAACAAAGATCTATTTGTCTGTAAGTGGATGCATCAGACTGGAGTGGAGCAGGGAAACTTAAGCACACCCATTTCAATTTTTCGTCATAACTGAGAGCTTTTTTAAACTACATTTTTTCACCTGCACCTGATACATCATGATTTGAAAAAAAAAAAGCTCAGAAACAAATTATTTTATATATGTCCTCTATCATTGAAAAATGTTACAAGAACATGTCAAAAACATTTTTTTTTTTACAAAAAGAGGAAGTTTACTCTTTTAGTTCCTTTCATTTTTTTTAGGAAAGTTCAAATCTTTAGCTAAAAAAAAAAACCTGCAATGTCATAAATACTTTAAAGAAAACATACGCAATGGTTTCGCACCCTGTTCTTGATAACTTTAAGTAAAACTTCTATCCACTTCTTGGTTTTTTTCTAGTTGTATGTATTTAGTGGCTTGAGCCATTCTGACCAGAGGCATGCTCTAAGCATAAAAACTGCAATGCCCCTATTTTGCTGCTGGCTATACTGAGTCTAAACAACTTAAGCGTTTAGCTTGGTTTGTTTGTTGACCTGGAAAAGAAGTATTTTTTTTACTTTTTTTTTGGTGCTTTGTAAACGGCAGTTGACGTCAGTAAAAAGTACATGCATATTACGTACTGGATATGAACTAATACTTTCTTATTTTCAAGTTATATAGCAAGCCAAAACAACATTCAGATAAGAAAATACTATAAACCCTTTTAAGTGGAGACAGCTTTTAAAATAACCATGCATTTTGGGGTACAAGCACCAAATTTGGCATTTGTGTACCTTAGGATGCCCTCTTTCAGAAAATCACGAGCCACAAGATTGTTTTAAAGAAGATTGAAATATTTTATACATATAAAAGTATACCCCTCCAGTCTAAAGGCTTCATTTTGTGCATGAACAGCCCATATTGTTGAGATTTAGGCAAAAAGCCATTGAATATTTTTGTAACAGTTGTGTGCATCTATATAGATGGCCAAGTGGTCCAGTAGAAGGGTACCTGGAAAACAAGCTGGGTGGTTGAGGCAGAGTCAGGCAGTCTTGTGTAGACACCTGAAAATGGACAAAAAAGCAGAGGAGATAAAAATAGTTATTAGACTGGCTTTATATTTCTGAAAACTAAAACAGCTCATTCACACTATGACATATGTTGGCATTCTCACACATATTTTTTCTTTCTTTACTTTTCTTGTTTGATTCATCTGATATGAATGTAACTAACTCATGCTTTGCCCTGCCCTTCGAACACCATATTGGGTATTTTAGGAGTTCCGGCTTTAATTTTGTGTTTAAACATATTGACAGGGTTGAAGAGGGTCATAGCATGCTAATAAGGATATACCAGAAATTATGTTTAATGCTTCAGTTTCATCATTCTTTGGGTTCAGGCCTGTTTTCAAAAAATAAACTCCTGCAAGTTCTTGCAAAACTCTCTAGTATCTCTGAATCTGTTTGGATAAAGATAACTGACGGCAATAAAAAAAAAAAAAAAACACATGTCTACAGTTATTTCTTTTCTAAAAACTAAAATCAAGTAACTTTTTTAATAACGTTGTTTTTTTTTGTTTTTTTTCACAGCAAGATTTATTTGATTTAAACTAATAAAAGTCCACCTTACCAATCTCGTTATTTGTATTTTTGAGTGCTGTAAAGCTCTTAAGATTATGGTTTTGACAGATTTCCCAGCCACACTTTAAGCTTCATTATATTTGGTCTCATGATGTTAACTACTGCCAAAACAACACAAGAAGGTATTGAGCTTGATTTCTGAGTATGTGCAGCACGTTTCGCTGTTCAATATCGAAGCTTAGAATAGTTTACTTAAGACAAACTCCTTTTGTTCTGCTATTTGTTTCCATGTAGACTTTGAATTCCTTTTATTCTGTGGTTGAAGTCTTTCCATTTCCAGTTAGTCTTCCCTGTACAACATGTTTCTTTCCTTTTCTCACATTTTTTTTTTTTTTACTAAGGATGAGAAGTGGGTCACATGCTTGAATTATCCATTTGCAGGGTTGCATGCCTCAGTGCCAAGAAACTGCCTTCAGTAGGAGACCTCTGCGAAGGAAACGCAAAGACATATCTGGAGGATGGAGGATAGAGCTGAAGGGGATCGCACACGGGAGAACAGAGGCTGTGATGGCACAGACAGGCAAAGTCACACCTCTCCCTGCACAAGTCTGAGGGTACACAAATCAGTCTTCATGAATGCTTAGATTACAGAGCTGCAGCTAATACTTCTGGTGGATGTGCTTGTGGCTTAAGAGTCACATGCTTTTTTTGAGTGCAGTTGAGTGTGTACATGGTAGCACTAACTAAATAGCCTCATTGCAGAACCAGTTCAGTGGGTTTCTTTATACAAAGGCTTTTTAAAAGGACTATTTGATCTACTTTAGACTATTTTTTCTTTCTTTCAGAGCTGATAGTGTGCCACTTTTGAGAGTGGAGAGGGAATTATGGGGATGATAGGCTGAAGGTACTCAAAAGATGGGAAGGGTCAGTAAAAAAATAAATAAATAAAACCCTATTATTAACAGATTAGCTCAAAACTGTTTATTGACTTTAATTATGTGGGAATTACTTTCATTGTACAATTGTTCACTTTGCCACCACAATGTTTTTATTCGGTTCATTACATCCAACCATTAATCCAGGACTCATTTTACTTTAGCATCACATTAAAAAAAAAACAAAAGAACACTGGCAAATATTTTTTTTTAATCATGGGACATCAAATCTGGCATGAAGACCAGTGTACTGGACATAAAGTAGGGAATCCAACAAAACTTTTGATGACGAAAAAGCATGCAGTTTAGTGTTTTTCTATGTACACACTGGGCATGAACGGCACATTCAAGAATGCGCTGAACCTGGGTTTCTGTATGTGCTTTTAGCATATGGTGTTTACATAAGACTGGCGCTGTGCGATGCTAGTCTATGCACTCACAGTTGAAAGAGGCTTGGTAGGAAATGTTGAAGGGGTGCAAATCTTGCAAATCTTGCTCCTAACTTTTTCTTTCACACCTCGATTCTGATATGTGAAAGACTCGGTCTCACAGAACTCCGGTTGAGCACAAACTGCAATTATTTCTTTTTCCTTCATAATCAATTTTCGAACAGTTGGGACTTTTGTGCTTTGAAAAGGACGCTGCTCATACGACACTACCAAATCCAAGTTCCTGATTGGTCAAAGTTCAAACTGGTTTAACTTTTATTGCGCATTCAATGGCGGTGCATTTTGTACGCAGAGTGCAAAAACAAACTTAAAGACTTGTGTAGCGACGTGTCAACACGATCATTTTGAACGTGGAAGCCTGAAATGCGAAATGACTTTTCACTGAAAGCGGTCAGTCGAAAGCATGCTTCCGTGCTCAGTGTGAACTTCGCATTACAAGCCAATACTGGCAAGTCATTCCAATGTTTTGTGTTTTCCACTGAGAAAGCATTGTCAAATCTGAATTTTCCTTGACAAGAACTGATTCGCTGACCTCAAAACGCTGGAGGGAGTGTATGAGTCATTCATTTTAAAGATATACTAAAGAGCAAGGGCCTGAAGCCATTTAAAAATAACAAAATTATATTTTTGGTCAACACAAAACTCACAGAGAGCCAATAAAGTTAAGATAAAAAAAGCTCTGCATGCGTCTTTAGCGAGTTACTTCCAATTTATAACAAATACTGACCTTAGCTTTCCTGTAAAAACTGAGTTTGTATTCCAGTGGTCTCACTTCAACACTGTGGGGCGACCGTGTTTTAAAGGTAGAGTGGTCGACCTCTGTTTGCAAGATCACAGGTTCAGTCCCTTTCTTGCTTACCCATGTGTCCAAGGGTGCTTGGTAATATACTGAACCTCACATTGCTCCTTGTGGTTATGGGTTGGTTGGCATACACTACACTTTGGGCCTTCATTGAAGGTAATAAAGCGTTCTATATGTGATATGTACAGTATATATGCTATTTATGCACCTTTTCAATATCTCTTCACACATGTTGATAGTCTACGCCATCATTTAGTCAAGCTATTTAATCTATTTTAAAATGTACTTGAACAGGGACTGTGCATAAAGGAACATTTCTGTTAATGTTCCAGTGTTAGCTGCAAAGGTCATTTTCAACTGTAGTACCTGGGCAAGATGGGCCAACAACAAACACCAAAAACATAAAAAGTGAGTAGTCTTTATGCAATTTATCAACAAACTTAAGTGACAATAAAGAAACAATTTAAACAGTCAAAATGTTATGTGCATCATACACTGACATACTTTCTGCCTGGCCTGTGGCTGGGTGGCTCAGTTAGCTAAGGACTGGCGTGCAACAAACCTGCGTTTGCTTCCCAGGGGTGCAATGAGTCAGAGAATCCATTATGAGTCCTTAGGCAAAACCATTTGCACTACTGCCTATCTGGGTTTCCCTGTACCTTGAAAATACAAGGTTGCATCAGAAAGGGCATCCATCACAAAAACACTCTGCCAAGCCACCTGTGCCAGCTGATTACCCCAGACAGGATAAGGCGAAAGATGAACAACAACATACTTTCTCTCTGGCTTAGTCTTTTAAGACTTAAAATTACTAAATTTCTGTTTTTAGCTGTATTTAGAAGTCTTCAGGATAAGTTTCCCAGTGCAAAACACTCGTCACTGATATCTTGGATACAAACAATCCCCTTATAACATTCTATTACCCACCTCAAAAGATATGTAGGGATTTTCATTTAAATCTGAGGAAAGATTAAAAACAGGGCAGGACATTTTGGGAAACTATTGAGCGGTTAGTATTTCATTACAGGTTTTTCTAACAACCTTTTGAAAAAGAAAATAAAAAGACATGTTTTTTTTTCTACATGAAAGTGATATGAGACAATGGTGTTCAAGTAGCTTATCATAATAAAGACTGCTGAGGCGGGAGAGACTTGCCTTTTCTCAGAATTGTTTGCTTCCAGGAGTTGTTGGATAGGATATGGCACAGTCTGGACTCTAATCCGGTGCTCAGTATTATTCTCAGCTGTTTGTTAATTCTAGCAATAACAGCAAAACCCTGGTTCCACTGTGTCTTTGTGTTCTGGATTTCACTTTTTTTTTTTCTCGTCTTTCCATCCGAATCACCGTTAGAGCTCCTCAAAAGACCGTTTTGTTTTATCTTCTTTTACCTTAAGTGATCAATGACAGAGAAAATGTGTATAAGAAAATTGCAAGGCTCCATAAGAACCTGGCATTGTCTGAATACTGAAGAAAAAAAGGGCCCTTCTTATATTACTTTTATCCACTTGGAAGAGGGTCAGAGATTAAGAAGTGGGATATAAAATCATTTTAAAATATTTATTTAGAAATGTAAGAACCCTGTCATGAAAGTATTCGCTGAAGAAAAACAGACTGGTGTCATTTTAACGATGAAATCGAAACATTATCTTTATCAGCTTCATAAAATTTTTATTTACAATCTCTTATTAGAAGAAAAGTCTCAATCTTTCTCTTTGTATATTCTACATATATGCTGCAAAGAAAAAAAATGTGACCTCCCTATGTGGCAAAAGATTGAAACAATTGACGATGTGGTTCCAACTCATGCCTGTGAGCAAAGATGTTCCTGTTTGAGGCTTTTGGTTTTGTATGTACTTCTATCTGCTTGGAGGTATTTTCCTGGTTTCTCTTGTTTCACAGTTGTTGATTGAAAGGTTGTATGGCTCTGTGATTGACAGGAGACCTGCAGATTTTCGTGCACACTGACAGCAATGACAGGTGAAGCCTATCAAGCCCCTGACTTTAAAATGGATAAAAGTTTTATTTTAAAGAAATACATTACACTGTAGCAAGTACCTTTATTCATAGATAACATACAGGATCACATAACACACACCAACATACACCTTCTCATTGATGGAAAGGTTTCCTTCTCCCCGGTTTAATCAAACTTTAAAATTAGTTGTGTTCTTATCAATGATCCAACAAGTTTTGTAAATTTTTCTTTGACTTTAATCTTTTAATCATTCTCTCTGAATGAACCTATCATCTTAGAGGTGTAATTAAATTATATAGTTACGTAACTGAACTGGCAGGGCTATTTGGTAATTAGTTTCCACAGGCCACAAATAAGACCAACTACATTGGCTCAAAAATAAGGATCCTCGCTTAGTAAGAGCAGTAAAAGGGTTGCATATGCATGGTTTTTTGCAATTTAATCACCCTGGGATATGCACATGTGATAAGCTGCTATTGTTAAAGCCCCAGAACCATTACTAATGGTCAGGTCGATGTAAACAAAGACCTCTTTGCACTAATGGAGCACAAATGAATGATTTCTGTCATGTGTATTTAGTAGAAGTTGTTCATGTCTTAGAACATCAAACCCTTGTTATATTGTTTATTGTACTGAGAAAAACCCTGATACATCTCCTGGTTAATACAGTCTCAACAAAACCAACAGAACAATCAGCTGCTTTAAATTGTCCTACCACTACTTGGTCAAAAAGATAAATGTTGTCAGAGCAAATTATTGCTCTTAAGAAAACTGCATTAATGTCCAAATGAAAATTAAACTAAAAAGTTAACGCCCAAAGAGGAAATCAGAAATGAGAATATTTGGAGCTCGAAGAAGGGAAGGTTTTTTCTTTTATCATTTCTGAGCATGAGGTATTGCTGTGTTGTTGTATGACTTATGTTTGCTTCAGATTTCAGTCTGTTTTTGATGAAAGCATGTATTTCTGATCATGTGTACGTTACGTGACTCTCATGTGACTCACTTGTCTCATGCTGCAATCAGTCTGCTGAGGAGAAGGTCTGAGTTAGAGGCGGGATAGGGCAGTGTGTGTGTGTGTGTGTGTGTGCGTGTGTGTGGGTGTGTGTATTTGTGTGGGTATGTGAATGTGTATTCAACTGCTTGCATGGGTGTGTGTGTGTGTGTGTGTGTTCATGCATGCGTGTACACAGAGGTCACATTTCTTTGGATCCTTAAGATATAAAAAGTAAAAAGTGCATGGAGATGTTTTAAACTACAGGGTTTTATCACTATGTTCATTTTGGTTTTAGAATTTCCCTTAAGAATTTACAAAAGTAATACAAATGGGATGAGCAAATATAGACTTAATATAACAGTAACGGAATTGAAGATTTGCTGAGCTAATCCAAGCCACTTCAAAAGAAGGTCCATTTTTTTCATAAATGGAAAGAATATTTA
Organism: Oryzias celebensis; assembly: GCA_014656515.1. Lineage (NCBI taxonomy): Eukaryota > Metazoa > Chordata > Actinopteri > Beloniformes > Adrianichthyidae > Oryzias > Oryzias celebensis. Next base: position 63,488,467 of record BNCR01000012.1, on the reverse strand, counting down.
AGGCATTGCAGACCCTTTCTAAAAAATAAACTGTTTTCATTTTCATAATTACTAAAAATTCAGTCACACATTTTTGAAAATTGTCTTGAATTTAAAATTTGTCAAAGCTTAGGTTTGTTTTTCTTTGATTTTTTTTTTAATTGATCAAAAAGTTGCAAATGTTTTAAAACTGTAATTTATATATATAAAAAAAACTGGGACAGTCAAATGTTATGATCTTATGCCAGGCTTGTATTTTTTTTAAATCTCTATAAAAGAGACTTTAATCTTTTGAGCATCTTTTACCATTAATTAATGAAGAACAATATTTGCAATATTTGTCCATGTACCATGTCTTTTATATGCTAAAACTAGGCTTTAAAACTACCATCTTGTTTTGACTTTGACCAAATCTGTTGTTTTAATGTTTGAAATTAAAAACATGAAATGCAAACATGTATAAATCTTTTTTGTCAAGATGATTACATCTTTGGCAAATTTTTGTGACATAAATGACATTAAAGGAATAAAAATTTTTTTGTAGACTATCAATGTCTTTTATCAATGTACACATATTTAATTTATACTTAATTCTCTTGCAAAAAATACAAGGAATCTGGAAAGCTTAATCTGCGCTGTTCAGTACCCAGATATGTATTTCTCAGTCACACTGGTTGAATCTTCAGCTAAAGGTGTCCTGGATCGATTTTAGGTCAGTGAATCAGATCGTTCAAAATCAACAAACAAGAAACCTCAGGGATTTTTTTTCTTCAGCATTTCATGTTTGTTGATCAGCAGTTTCTAATTTGGGCATGCACACAACTGTTCTGTTGTGAATAATATTAAGTATATCACCTGTATATCGTATGTAAACAACAATCCACCAAAAAGACCTAAAAAGGACCTCAGGTCGACCCATCAGATATTTCACTAACTGACAAAAGGAGGTGAAGAACAGATGAGTTTCTAGAGTCTTTTAAAAGAATAGAGGAGGTTAGTAATATTTTTAGATGGTCATAGTTTTTTTTTTCTTGTTCAAAATCACCACAAATTAGTAAAATATTATCAGTACATTGTTTTTGATGAAATGAATACAGCTTTATGAAATGCTTTTATATTTATTATTTATAAATTGCTTTTATTTATATTATGCTTTTATTTTTATATGTATTGCTGTTTCTATGTTAAATCTGTAATGCCTTTTTTATGTCTCTCTTTTTTTCTAGATATTTCTAGTAGCATTGTCCTTTGCTTATTTTGCAAAGGCTTTGTCAGGAAGCTACATGAAGAGCACAATAACTCAGTTGGAGAGACGCTTTGACATCCCCAGTTACCTAATAGGAGTCATTGACGGTAGCTTCGAGATAGGTGAGGAGACCCACGAATCGCTGGTGTAATTCTCTTGTTCTGGTTGTTTGCCTCTGAGCCTGCCTTCCTTTTTTCTTTCAATCTTTGGGAGAAAGCATGAATGGATCATTGAGATGCTCAAGATATGAATAAAGGATTCATCAGGCTTCCAAGAAGAGGACAGAGGGGTGTGTTTGTGTTGAGATGAGTCACAGTGTTGAGAAAGGACATACAGAAGCCTAAAATCTGTGGGCAGTCAGACCCCAGACTTTATTCTTCAGGATATTACCTTAATCTCTGCTTTCCCCAATATTAATATCTGTCTATCAGCTGTCTTGCTTTTGTCTTGATGTGCAAATTCCCTAAAAGCAACTAAACTCTTACAGTTCAAATTCCTTTTGCAACTTTTGCTTGCGTCCCAGTTTGTCCTTCTGTCGTATGGTATCTTCTAAACTTTTAGATTTTCAGCATAACTTAGAAGAACAAAACATGGTGAAAATTCGACCAGACTGTTTTTTGCATTTTCACAAAGTAATTTTAATTGATCCCAGATTTAGTCCAGACCTTTACATAAATGTTGATCCACTGATGGAATTTTTTAGCAGTGTTGCAGCTTGAACATTGACCATGAAAGTAAAAGAGGATTTATGGAGGATTTCTTTTTATAGACCAGTCAAGCAGCTGAACAAATCAGTGTTCAGATATTGTAACATGATGTTGAAAAGGGTCGAAAAAAGCTCCATAGAAACTAATTTGAATAAATGCTTTGTCTGTTGATCTTGCTTTCAGAACTGTTACTGAACTTAGTGTTTGTAATCCAATGTTCTCTATTGACTTTGTAGAGCAGGGATTTTTCTCCTGACACTCATCATTTTCAGGTTACAAAATGAGATTAGACTCCTGGTTTGTGGAAGCAATCATCTACTATCAGTCACAATAACCCTGATGTTTTCATGTGTTGGCGTTATGTGCTAGAGGAAAACATGGAGGTGACGCCTTACAATGTGGTGATTCTCCGTGGCTCCATCACTCCATCTCTAGTGAAGACTGTTTCTCTCATGCAGCCTAGGCAACAGGCTTTTTCCATAGGGCTGTTGCCGGGGTAACGTAGAGGGTGCACAGGGCAGCACCAAGAGGGAAAGGAAAGTGCAAGAAATTGGAGAAGAAAAGAATGGGAGACGAGAGAAATGAGGAATAATGAATTGGGAGGAGTTACAAAGACGCATGCTGAACTTTAAAGAGATTACGTCTGCCGGATGAAACGTCAGCGGCTGTGGATCTGAAGGTTGAGTGGATCCTCAGTTCCTAACATGACATCCAGCAGACACTTAGCTCAGCTTTGCCCTCAATGTACTCGCTGTGATTATAGAGGGTGTTTGCTTAAACATAAGGAAGGCTGTCGTGTTTGCTGGGGTAAACATGCCTCTATAAAGCAAAAATCAAAATCAAAGCTGTCAATTTTAAATTTTTAAAGAGCTGCTGGTAGCCAGCCTAAATCTCTCAGCTTCAATCTCACATGTACATATATGATCACGTAGAGTTGTCTGCTGGTTTCCTGCTCAGTGGTGCTTATGCACATGCATTTTTTTGTTGAAGGATTGTAGGAAGGTTTGATGTTATTCTATTGAAAGAGTACACACAATTGAAAAAAAGAAGTCTTTTACCAAGGCCAGCATTTTTGTTTTGCTTATTTGCAGTGAGTTTCTCCATTAGCAATCATAAAAAAATGCAGAAACATAATTCATGACAACTTTTTCTGGCTTCATCCCTGCAGGAAATCTGCTTGTCATAGCGTTTGTGAGTTATTTTGGCGCCAAACTCCACAGGCCAAAGATCATTGCTATGGGTTGTGTATTGATGTCTATTGGGACCTTCATCATCGCTCTGCCCCACTTTATAATTGGACGGTGAGTAAAAAAACTAATTTTTTTCATATACCTAATGAATAAATGGTACAAGCACAGTAACTATTAGGATCATGATGGATCGGGGTGGGCAAACTACGGCCCTGACATCATATGCAGGCCTTAATCTGGCCCACCAAACTGGAAAAATTTTTTATTGATAATCTTTATTGATGTTTTACTTTCCCTGTAATTCTGGTGTCTCCCCATAGATGGTGCACTACAAATCAAATGACCTTTGTTTAGGTACAGAAAGTTATTCTGCAGTCATGTAGTGTTGGAGGATTTCTTGTTTTTTCCTAGTCGGACACTCATTTTTCTGATCATTCTAATACCACCTGAACGCATGATTTCTGTAAAGCTGCGTTCACACCGATTTGCACGGCAGAGGTGGCAAGTTTTAATGTTGAGTCAATAGTACAGGAGCAATCTGAGATCCTGCTGCGCTATTTTAGCGGCAGGCGCGACACAGAGGTCTGGCAGCAGCGCGATTTGAGCGACGTGACCAGAGCCGCGTTGTGTCAACCAAACTTTGGGTACATGATGTTTTCAGTGACAGAGAGTAGAGAACACATCCAATATAGTGAATCGATTCGTAGTTCTCTTCCTGAACTTCTATTCATTTTCTTAACCCGCTGTACCCTTTTCATGGCAGTGGGATTTTCAGTTGTGCCGCGACAGGGGATACAAATTCTGGCATGGGAAACGTATCTTGGCACAACGCTTGGCACAATGGCTCACGAGTCAAGAAGTTTGCTCAGCCCTGTGATAGATGCTTATGTGGCCTGTTTGCCTCATCCAGAACGTTAGGTTGACACATTTCTTAACAAAAGGCTCCACAGAGTCAATTAAAGTTGACCTTTCTGCAGCTTTACATTTTTTGTGTTGTTGTGTGCAGCTATGAATTTGAAACGTCAGTGCGGTGGGTTGAGAATTCAACTCTTAGCCCGGCTCCTTGTAGGGCGGGTTTGCCAGCAGAGGTGACACAAGACGGCAAACAACCTCCTGAGCAATCCACAGGTGACTGTTTGCACACAAGCAACAAACATACTCTTTGCACATGGATGGAAAGATGATTCTTCACACTCTCTCCTGCAGACTGTGAAAGTGAGTCTAATTTGTCAATGTGGATTTATGTGCTCCTGGGAAATGTCTTGAGGGGCATTGGAGAGACACCTGTTCAGCCTTTGGGGATCTCCTACATAGATGACTTTACTACTGAGGAAAATGCTGCACTGTATGTTGGTAAGAACCAACTCATTATATTTCTAAATCCTTTTTCCACCAGTTTTATAATAAAGAGTGGGGGGTTTGTACGTTTTTTTCTGCATGTCAATGTGGACAGAACCACTCTGCATGACATAGATGATTAAAATAATTACAAAAGGTAAGGCAAGTTGAGGCTATTAATCAACACAAAGGTTGTCATGGTACTGAGCACTTTTCATGGCCTGTCACCACGCTGCTATAGGTCAGTAGATCTTGTGACTGAGATGTATATGGAGTGTGTGCTGCTCTAAAAACCTTTTAAGTCTATAGCTGGAGTCCACTGTCCTTTAGTGACCCTAAACCAACAGCTGTGTTTTTGAATGAAATGGACTTTCATCTCATCTATGATTCCTGCTCTTTTCATATAAACTCCAGGATGCACACGCAATGATAAATACAAAACAAATGTGTACAGTAAAAAACTTTCAACTCATTTAATGAGTCAGTGTTCCCTTGAATTTCCTTCTGCTTTCTACAGCCACAAATGTGCCTTTCAAACTAATAACAGGGCTTAAAGGGCTTTGTTAAGCCTTTCACAGTAAACTATATCCACACATATAATAATACATTACCTTTGGCACACTAAAGAACAAATTATTTATGAATCATGAGTTCTGAGCTCTTTTCCTACTCAGAAGGAAGACGACCCAACCTTGGAGGCTCCGCTTTTCACTCCTTGTGGGTGCCGCCCATGTCATGTCAACCTAGAGCGGGCCTTGACAGTGTGACTGCGTTTCACCCACAAAACATATAAACGTGCATAAAACATGAAAGCGTTTTGTCAATCACCGCTAGCTTGGTGGAGAAAGTGTGTGTGTTAGCCTGGGGGGTGCTGGCAGCGCAGACTCTTCTTGGAAGGAGCTGTTCCCTTAAATTTATACGTATGAACGTGGAGATCCACTGGTTTTGGTGGGTTGGGAGGGGCTGTTCTCAGAGAGCAGGGTAGGAGGGGAATTCTCCGAGATGCGTAAATGGATCAAAATATCGCTTTAGGGGTGTTTTCCATGAGGAATTAACATTATAGTATAGAGAAAAGCTAAAAAAAGTTGATTTTGCAATGATATAGGCCCTTTAATATCAACTATTATAGCAAATATATTAGATATTAGATATTAATATTAGATATTTTTTGTTTTGCTAATGTATTTTTCTGTGTCGTTCAAACCCAAGGCTGCGTGCAGACGATCTCTGTTGTTGGCCCCGTGTTTGGATATCTACTGGGTTCCCTCTGTGCCAAAATCTATGTGGACATTGGGTTTGTGAAAATGGGTATGTTTAACTGCTCTTTATTAACATACGCAAGAGTGTTACCTGCACTTTTAAATCAAAACTGAAAATTCTTTGTTTGGTTGGAACTTTTTGAAGAATGTCACTGCCTGACGCTTGACAGTTTGTTTTTTACTTTTGTTTCAAAATGTGTTCACATTTAATAGAAACAGTTACTGCTGTAACCTGTGCTGGGATCCTAGAAGTGAGATCAAATTATCTCATGAACAAAAATGAAGAATAAAACAATTACCAGCAAATTAGATGAGACGCTGTAAGCTAGCGGGAGAGAGTGTAAACAAAGGGATGATGGGATATTAGCGAAAACTTACTTCCATGCCAGTGGTCCCGCCCAAAACACGAGCTTTTTGCTAAAAACTGCACAATTAAATTAAAAGACCACTGGGAACGATTTTACAATAGATCAAAATATAGATGGAGTGGAACTTTAAAGAGTTGTTGCCTCATGTACAATTGTAGCACCAGAAGCGCTTTTGAAAGACTGTTACTACAAACTATTGCAGTTTTCTGGGGAAACTCCCAACATCTCTAAAAATGAATTTGTCACATGAACAGAAACTCTTCGTCCAAAGAACTTAATACGTGTGCTCTGCTTCTGGTGGTGTGTGTCATGAGACCCTCAAACACATCATGCATCAATTTTACTACCTTAACCAGACCAAAATGGGAGAAAAACAGTGTCTTTTTTCATTTGCAAGTGGATCACAGTTAGCAGGTGCATACTCAGTCCTCCAGACAGCTGCAGAGGATTAGCATCCATCAGCTAATGAAGAAGACCAGCTGAGGCAGATGAAGAGCAAAGATATCTGACAGCTAAAATCAAATAGGGTGCAATGGAAGAGAGAAAAAAAGAGGAGGAAAGGGAGAAGGAAGGAAGAAAAAGAATAAGAAAATGAAAATGCAACCATAGTTAGAGGCCTTTAAGATTTGTGTGCAGATTAAAAAAGAAAATCAGGATAGAGGATTTAAAAAGTTTGTCCCAAATTGACTTTTAACTAGGATATTGTTCTAATAAATACCAATTGTGTGTAATGTACATATATTTCCTTCTTATAACAAAGTTTGTTTAATCAACAAGTTATGGCTAACTACAAACTACATCATATTTACTCACTCCTCACTTCCTGTGTCCCTGGTACAGAGACCATTACCATCACCCCAGCTGATTCCCGCTGGGTAGGCGCGTGGTGGCTGGGTTATCTCATAGCTGGAGTCATCACTCTGCTGTCTGCCATCCCTTTCTGGTTTCTGCCTCGTTCTCTTCCGGTCCCTGGGCCCCACGTTCAACAAAAGGGCAATAAAAAGCAGAAAGGCTTCATGAAGGACCCCCCTCATTTGAAACAAAAATATACAGCAGATGAACACACCAGTTTTATAGAGATGGCAAAAGGTAAGCTTTACACAAGAATCGCAGAGGTACAGCGATCGACCTATGATTGGAAGATCGAAGGTTCGGTTCCCGCTTTGCTAGCCTATGTGTCGATGTGTCCTTGGGCAAGACACTGAACCTCACATTGCTCCAGGTGGTAAAAGGCTGGCTTGTGTTTTTGGCAAAGATGCTTCCAAAAATGTGTGAATGGGACTGTGATGCTACAGTCAGAACCGGCATGTGGTGCATGTTCAATAATGTGCTATATGCAGTTTCATGAACGGCTCATGGTGTTTACATCGGACAAGCAGGGAGGGGCCATTTCTTCTTTTGTATTTCTACTGTTTATTAGTTGGAAGAGGCTTAGTGTAAAATCTTGCAAATCTTGCAAATCCATCCAGTCCCTTTCTATCATTTCTGATATACATATATATATAGATATATATAGATATCTATATATATAGATATATATAGATATCTATATATATATACATATAAAAGACTTGGTGTCAAATAGTCCTGGCTGAGCACAAACTGCAATTACTGATTTTTCCTTCATGATCCTGTTTACAAGGGTGAGCACTTTCATGTTTTGAAAAGGATGCCAACCACACGTTGCTACCAAATCCAAGTCCCTGAATGGTCAAAGTTCCGGGTTTTTTTGCAATTTAGCAGTCAAAAAGTTAAACTGGTAAAAGTTCCAGAGAGCGAGCAATTGATTTGAACGTAGAGCCTGAAAAGGGACATAAAAAAGCATGAACACAAGAGTTCTGAAATGTGGGTTTACGTGCGTTTACATTGACTTTCCATTGAAAGTGGCTGCTTGAATGCGAGTTTGCTGCAGCTGATGTGAATGTAGCTTCCCTGTGAAGCGCTTCAGGCCGTTTAGGAAAGTAATACATAAAAATATTCTTTAAAGTGAACTTAAAGAAGAAATGATCAGTCCTGGACAATTCTTTAATTAATACTAGTTATTAATAATAGTTTATTTTCAAGCACAATGAAGTCGGCCTATTAAGACTGCTTGTTTTGTTAACCTATCAAATGGAGGTCTGAAGATGAAACAAGCTACAGATTTTAAGCTTTGAAGGATTTTTCTTTGAACCTTTGTGCAAATCAATAAATCCTTAACATCATTTTTAATCTTTGACTGGTAACTGAAATGTTGCTGCTGCTGAATTTGGACATTGACTAATTGTGGGGGCTCAACTTTGGCACCTTTTTTCTGAACCCCAAAGGCATTTAAACTGTCCTTGTCCCTCCACAGACTTTATTCCAACTTTGCGAACTCTACTGGCACACCCCGTGTATCTGATCTACCTGTGTGTGATTGTCATCCAGCTGAACTCTCTCATCGGCATGGTCACTTACAAACCCAAGTACATAGAGCAGCACTTCAGGCAGTCTGCTTCCAAGGCTAACTTTCTGATGGGTATGCTGCATGTTTCACAAATATTTCTCTGTATTCCATGAATTATTTGTGCAGTACATTAAGGGACATCACCAGGAAGCAAAGACAGCAGGAAGCTTTCTTCCCCAGCTCCATTTGAGCTGCAGAAGGATTTCCTGTGCTTCTTGGTTTGCTCACATTACAGCATTAATATTCAAACTAGTTCCTGTGAGGGGGGTGTCACATCTTAATTTAAAATCAATTAAATTATTTAAAAAAGATTGTCATGGCACTTGTTTAGATTGGATTAATGTAAAATATATATAGATACATTTCTCTTTCTTCACTCTAAAAAGTAAAAAAAAAAGTTTTTTGAATTTGTTTCTCAGACAGCTTGATGGAAATCTAACATTCCTGCATATAAATGCAGCATAAAGTAGACTTTGTGTTGTGGTCAGATCTATAGTTTTTAATGGTTTATTTTATTTCCAAAATGTAGTTTTTTTTTATTATTTGTAGCTTCAATAAAAACAGTAGCTTGAGATAGCGAATGTTGTCGATGAATTGTTGAAGTTTTGACTAATCCTTCTGTTACATGCCAAAGCTGAAGAGGCTTTGTGAATTCTAGAGCTGTTTTGCACATGAAGTGAAATATGTAATGGAGTTCACAGCGCAGATTCATGTGGTCTCATTAAGCAAGATTCCTGCTCTTGATGCATATGAAAGAGAATACAATATTAGCGACCAGAGTTGATGATGCACACATACATCAAAGACAGTGTCCTCACACTGATGCTAATTAGAAGTGTAGAAATAAAAAAATACATAAAGTTATAAAGGATTTTTTAACAATTATTCCTATTATCAAGCAGATTATTTGCTGTCAAAATATCTCTTCAACTTTTCATCCTAATGGAAAAATGGATTTGGAATGATTGGTTTTGCTATTGTTCTTCCTGTTTTAGGAGTGATCAATATCCCAGCTGTGGCACTGGGCATGTTTGCCGGTGGGTTGCTGATGAAGAGGTTTAAACTGAACATCATGGGGGCAGCCAAGTTTGCTTTCAGCACTTCCCTGATCGGTTACGTCCTGTCAATGTTCTTCTTCGCCATGAGCTGCGAGAACGCCAAGGTGGCCGGAGTGACGCTGTCATACGACAAGTGAGTGATCTATCACTGTGCCTTGAATGATGGTGACGGAGTAGTCCACATGCAGGGAATAGAAGTTGAGAACGGTAAATAGTTTTTAAAAAAAATTACATGAACCTGAAACAGAAGTCAACAAAAAAGTAAAGACATTATGACAAGCCAGGGGTGCAGCTACAGGGGGCAAGCCACCTGCAAAAGCTTGAACAGGATGAAGCAGATATCTTATATGTCCATTCCATTCCTTGTGATTTTTGAGTGCATTTTGGTGTGCGTTTGTCCTTTGTTTTGTTGTTATGGACTCACTGTTCTGATAGAATCATTTTATAAACCCACAGCTGCATTTTCTCTCATATCAGGTGCATGCCCTTAAACTTTCTTTACTCTGTCTTTGTTCCTCTTCACAATGTTTATTAAAGAAGTATTGTCCTGACATGGGATCAAATAATAGTCAAATAATAGTCAACCAGCACATGTTAGACAAAGATGTTATATAATTGTTTTTTCATTCAGAAATATGCGGATACTACTTGATTTTTAGTATTTGTTCATGCGGTGATGACTGAAAAACAAGCTAAAAAAGATGAAATTCTTTATTGATTTTTTTAAATATTACATTAGATGTCAGTAAAAAAAAAAGTTTCCTGGTCACACATTTTTTATTCTTCCTTTTTTCAGCATAGATGAGATCTCTTATGGTAAACACTCAGTGTTCACGGCCTGCAACAGAGACTGTGTTTGTTCATCAAACGAGTGGGACCCAGTTTGTGGGGAGAACGGCATCACATATCTTTCCCCATGTCTTGCGGGTTGCAGCACTTCTGCAGGATCGGGAAAAAACACAGTAAGTCAGCCAGAGAAGCAATCAAAAAGCACATTCAGTTGTTACCAGTTTGATTTATTTTTAAGGCTGGATATGCTATGAATGAACAAAACAGGGAAACATATGCAACTTAAAGAGTTAAAGTCCCACTCCAATCATCTTTTGATCTATTTTCAAGTCATTCCCAGTGGTCTTTTAAATATGATTATACGTTTTTTAACCAAAATCAAAAAACCTGTGTCGTTTTCTAGGACAAAGTTTGTGCAGAGCAGCAGGAGTTCATCAGAATTCGCATCTGATTTGTGGGTGGGACTGTTGGTGTGAAAGTAAGCCTCCGCTGATATCCCGTCATCCCTTTGTTTACACTCTCTCCCTTTAGCTTACAGCCCCACAACCCCAAGCTAACATTAGCAATGCAACAAAAATGGGGAGTAATATTGGAGCTATCCAGCCGTACAGTTTTGAGTCAGATGACAGCTCAGATGAACAAAATAAAGACGTTAAAACATCTATTGACTGCAAGTAGATGCATCAGAATAGGGTGGAGCAGGGAGACTTTGACCTGCCCATGTCATTTTACGTCACAACTGAGAGCTTTTTCAAATGGCAGATTTTAATCTACACCTGATTCACCCCAATTTGAAAAATAGATTCTCAGAAACACAGTTTCAGTCTTAAATTATTTTATATGTCGTCCATCGGGAGAAAAATGCTACAAGAACATGTTAAAAACACCAAAAACACAATTTTCATTGGAGTGGGTCATTAAAATTATTTGTTTCCTTCTGGTCCCCAAAGTTAGTTCTTATCTGGGTGGGTGGAGTGCTCCTTCCCCAAGTGAAGGAGTTTAAGTAACTTGGGGTCTTGTTCACGAGTGAGGGAAGATTGGAGCGTGAGATCGACAGTCGGATTGGTGTGGCGCCCACCGTTGTGCGATCGCTGTACCGGTCCATTGTGGTGAAGAGAGAGCTGAGCCAGAAAGCAAAGCTCTCAATTTACCGGTCGATCTTCGCTCTAATACTTACCTATGGTCATGAGCTCTGGGTCATGACCGAAAGAACAAGGTCATGGGTACAAGCGGCTGAAATGAGCTTCCTCCGTAGAGAAACTCGGTCACTCGGGGAGAGTTCAGAGTAGAGCCGCTGCTCCTCCACATCGAGAGGAGACAGTTGAGGTGACTCGGGCATCTGGTTCGCATCTCTCCTGGACGCCTCCCCAGGGAGGTGTTCCGGGCATGTGCTGCTGGGTGGAGGTCCCGGGGAGGACCCAGGACACACTGGAGAGACCATGTCTTTCGGCTGGCCTGGGAACACCTCGGGGTCCCCCCAGAGGAGCTGGAGGAAGTGGCCGGGGAGAGGGAAGTCTGAACATCTTTACTTAGACTGCTGCCCCCGTGACCTGGTCGCGGATGAGTGGAAAAACATGGATGGATGGATGGATGGATGGATGGATGGAGATCATTAAAAAAGTAGTACCGGTATTTTAATCGTTATTACTATATTTTTTTACTTGAAATTTGCAAGAGACAGGAGGGAAAATATTTAGATAATGCCAAAAAGATGAAAAAATGCCTTTTTGCTGCAGAATTTGAGTTTCTGCCTTAATTGAATTTTTAAATAATTGCACCAAATTTATCTTTACCCAGAAATGAATTATTTTCATGTTCTATTCATGTTTATTCTGATCAGACATGTCACTGTAACTGCTGACAAGAAAACTTAACAGTAAAGACTATTTCTTCATCAAGTCACCTGTTAGTAGGTTGAATATTTTAAAACATAAACTATAAATATTGCCCTTAAATTTGGCTTGTTAAAAGCTGGAAAAATTGGCATATTTAATGATTTTTGTAAGATTGACATGACTCAGACTGTGAAAGCTTGATGACTGGGTCAGAGAATCTCAAAAACCTTGGCATTGGTGGGAAGGAGCAAAAGAAGTAACAGTGGTGAACCATCACTATGGTCATGAAGTAAGGGGTTGTTGTTGGAAGAGAAGGCAGGCCTATGAGGTTCACTCTAAAAGTCCCCGGGCTCAGACTGCATGCGGTTGGGCGCGGACACCGGAGTCTTTACGTAACTTGAAAAGTGCGAGAGGCACTCACCCTGCATCCAGTCCGGTCCGGCCTCTCGGCGCTCTGTATCCGTTTTGTTGGCTTCAAATTCTGACCGGAAGCCGTGGCACTTGTGACATTAACGACCTAAACTGGAATCATGCCGGAAACTGCAAAGTGCATGTGGTACATTTTTCAAAAGAAAACCTATTTTCTGCGTAACACAGTGAAATATGTACATTTAATCCTTAGATAAGAAAGACAAAAGTGTTAATACAAGTTCCGTGCCTCCCCATAGTATGAAGACGCGGAAAAAGAAGTTTTGTGAATATAATCTAAAACCACGGTGGAACACACCGTCAGGGGTCTAGTGGACTCCATGCCTTGATGGGTCAGGACTACTGGCAGCTAAATGGAAACCATTACAATATTCAGGGCTGCTGGTAAAGTTAGCAATTTTTTGTCAATGTGAAAATCTTTTCATGTCTGTTTAGGTCTTCTCTAACTGCAGCTGTGTTGGGGTGGGCGGTAACCTCACAGCCAACACAGGCCAGTGCCTCGACAAAGACGACTGCGACTCCATGTTCCCTTACTTCCTCGCCCTCTCCGTCATCACTTCTTTTATCATCTCTCTTGGGGGAACTCCAGGCTACATGCTACTCATCAGGTTAGCTTAAAGGATGTTTAACTAAGAGAGAATTTGCATACAACGCATTTATTTTTAACTTAGGCCAGGTTTCTGGCGGTCCATCGAGTGTTGGTTGAACAGAATAGAACTCTCCTAACATTACACACAGTTTTATCGAGTTTCCCAACTGAGACTCCTGTCCTTGAGTTTTCACCCATCACTCTTACAGTGCAAGGAAAGGAGATGAGCAAGATAAAAAAAGGGGGAATCAAAGCAACAGGGTGTGGTCATTTGCTTTATACTCAAGTTTCCCAGCATTAACTGAATTTGTGTGCGAGAAGTTAGTGCTATTGAGTCATCTGTATGGGGTCAAATCAACTAAAATGAATGAATGAATTTTCTCAGAAGGTGATCAGACTTACCAGCTGAAGCTGACAAGCATTGTTTGGCAACAACATTCACAGAGCAAATCAACTATAGTTTTTAGTAGATTATTTTTTAAAGAGATTCATCAGAACTAAAGAGTCTTTTGACTTTATGTTTACATTAAGAAGCAGGCAGAATTGGCAACTTTGTTCACATGTCGATAACAGTTATTGTGCAGCCTAGTGCCCCCTGCTGGTGAAACTGTACAAGCAAAACAGACTTGTGCAAGTATGATATCATTTTTATTTTGGGGAGGGGGGGCAGATTTTAATATATATGCGGCAATGTCTTTTAGTGTCTTAATTAAATCTGTGCACTGGTGTACAAATAATGACCTAAAAAGATGCAAAAAATATAGTTAAGTCTGTGAAGTTTCACATTATGACCAAGTCTCTAAGATATGCCATTCAAACTAACTTTGCATTAACTGTATATACTTTCTGTTTTTAACATAGTACTGTGAAGTTCTAACTTTATTGCACATTTGTCCACAATATAAGTTTGAGACTTGTGCTTCAGCTTTAACCACAGTCAATTTGGTCTATTGTAAATGCAAAATGTAATAATCTCGCTGCAGCATTTCAGTTGACTTCCAAACATTTGTAGACATCCTTACGGATATTTACTTTATTAGTTTATTACTTTAATTATTAGCTTGCTATTCATTTTAAGACCACTCATCTCTGATTTGGCTTTATATTAATACAACATGTACTTAGCGAAATGGTCTGTATTAACATTCCTTTCATTTTTGATAATGTTTTTCAACTGTTCTCCATGCAGGTGTATTAAACCAGAGCTGAAGTCTTTGGCTTTAGGTTTTCATGCTTTGGCAACGCGCACCCTTGGTAAGTTTCCATTATCTTGTCTGTCATCTTACCCTCAGTTTAATTTTTTTTTGTATACCTACATTTATTCTAAATGCTCCAGATGTGTTTTTCTTGTTCCACAGTGATGTATGTTTAATTGTGCAATTATGTTTTGGTTGAACAGCAGGAATCCCAGCACCTATCTATTTTGGAGCAATCATTGACACTACGTGTCTTAAATGGGGTCAGAAAAAGTGTGGAGGTATAGGAGCCTGCAGAATCTACAACACCACTGCCTACAGGTAATAACTGCAATCCGATCTGGTGGCCGTGCAACATTTCCCATTTGTTTTTTTTATTTTTTTAATTATTTGGTGAGGTCTTTAGAGTTTATGTTTGAACAAAAACAAAGGGAACTTGTGTCCTTCCTGTGCTTCAAATTTTCTGAACACGCTGATCCTCTTTTCTTTATTTTTAACGTTTGATGAGATAAAATGTGATTTTGATGGAATATTTTTGCAAAGTTAGCAGTTGATAATTAAAACAAAGCCATGTTGAAGCTGGTCAATTAACTCATGAATTAACTCATCAAAGACTATTTCATAGATGTTAGTTACTGATTTATCCATCAGGTAAAAAGTCAACATTTGATTTTAAATAGGCCTCGTTGAAATAAATCCTTTTTTTTTCTTTCATTTTCTTGCCTCTCAGGTTAGCATATCTGGGACTGACTCTGAGCCTGCGAACAGTTTCATTTATTATCTGCATCCCAGGCTTCATCCTGCTAGGTCGACAGCTAAAGGTGGAGGAGCGGAACGCCATGCATGGGACTTTGTCTAACGGCGGAACGGAACTGGAAGCACTCAGGAAGGAAGAGTGTGTGATTTTGAATTCTGACCAACCAATGCATCCACCAGAAAACAGCACAGATAGGCACACCTGGCTGTGACAAGGCCAGCGCGTGCTTAACAATTACAAATCCACACCCAAAGCATGTAAAAAGTGACACTGTGCAGATGCTCAAACACTAATGAAAAGGTGAAAGCTTCCGGGACGACCCCACGGAGGCATAGCGCAGCTGCACTTCAATAATCTATCTACTGAGAAAAAACGAAGTATTGTAAAAAACAACTCCTGATCATGCCCCCGAAAAAACCTCCAGTGATGGACGACTCGGAGGATATCAAGAAGTTGCTTGATTTCCTGCTGAAAGAAATAAAATCCGTGAAGATCCAGCACGAGCAGATCTTGAACGCTCTGGAGGAGGGGAGGCAGCTCCGAGCTCAGCATGAACAGACTGTCAACCGAATGGATAACATCCAAAAACGAATGAATGACCAGCAGCAGAATTCTAGGATTGATGATGTGATAATCACCGGATTGAAGATCAAACCCCTGTCAGGGAACGGTGAGGACTCTGACGAGCAGGAGACCAGCTCCGTGGAGAAACAGGTGGAAGATTCCTTAAATTCCAAAGGAATTTCTTTGGACACAAACAATATAGAGATCTGCCACCTGCTCCCCAGGAGAAGAGAGTCTGACAGACCTGCGATCCTCTTAAGGTTTGTTAATCAGAAACACAAAAAACAGCTTTATTGAAGCAAGGAAGACATCTGAAGGGAACCAACGTTTACATTAATGAGAATCTCACTCAGCATAATGCTGACATCACCCGAAGAGCGCGCTTTCCGAAACGGCAAGGTTACGTTTATGAACACCAGCATTCATTATCTGCCTCCACATAACTGAGGAAAAGTGGCCTTATAAAGCAGAGGCACGACAGGAAAAAAAAAAATGAGAAAGTTGGGTCGTCATAGAACTGGTTTTGTTTGTTTGGTGTTTCTATGGGACATGTACAAATACGTACACAGATATGTGCTCAAGTTTTAAAAGGCCCAAAACCACCTCTCTGTGCAATCCATCTCTGCTGACATTAGTGATTTTTTTTCCAGCTGTATTTTTTTTTCTGATCTCTCACCGTTATTTCTTGTAATAGTGTGATGAAAAAAAAAAAAAAGTTCAATCTATGATCTAACATTTGGCTTAAAGTCAAAATTTGGGCCTAATTGTATTAATGTTTGTGTCCCGTGATTCTGGCTGTGAATTTTGATATAACTAAAAAAAAACAAAAAGAGAGCTGTGATTAATTGTTACACATGAGTGTTGATATGCTGCTCTACTTTCAAAGGAAGTGTCACCATGAAAAAAAAAAATCTGTTGTTGCACAAATTTGTATCCATCTTTCCATTTTCATTTCCATGTATATATAATATCCCTTTTGGGGTCCCATGGTTGTTGGAGTCTATCCCAGACACTGTTGGGCCTATGTGGGGTACACCCCCTGAGCAGGTTGCCAGTTTGTCACGGGGAACATGTTCACTCACACTTAATTCTGGGGATATTTTTGGACGGTGGGAGGAAGGCGGAGTCCTTGAAGAAAACCAAAAAGTGCGAACTCCTTATAGAAGGGTCTCTGCTGGAATTTGAACAAGGGCCTTCTTACTATGGGGTGAGGGTGCTAACCACTGCACCACCATGCAGCCCCAAGTTTTATCTTGAAATGATATTGAAAGAAACACCTTATAAAAATACAGAATGTTAAGCTTTTGCATTCGACAGACACGTTGGTTATCCATCAATAGTTTATGACCATTATTGTGCCTTTAAAGGCACACAGTTTGTGTTTTTGCCACAATGAAAGTTGTTGTATAATTTGTATGAGTCCTTGGAAAGATGTCACTATTTGTAAAGTGTTGCACCGGAAGCACTGTTGCCGCTTTGTAAGTAAGTCTGTAAAATCTGCCCATACACGCTTGTGTTACTATACCTGTCATTTGTTTGTGGGGTTTTTTGTTTTGTTTTTCCTATGTGAGAGAGGTCAGTGGTGCCAAAAGTCATAATCACTTTGTTCTCCTAGCCGTCTGTTTTGATTTTCCTAAGAAGATTGGTACCAAAAACAAGTGGCAGAAAAAAATACCCGTTATAGACTCTGGAGGAGGATCAAATCTTATTTTTGTAAGACGTTGATTCGGGGCAACATGTTGAACCAGTAGGAAGTATTGTCCTGATTGTCTAGTTTTACTCATTTCTTTAAATTTGAATCCAATCAACCCTTAACAGTCTAAATCATTGATTAAAACTTATAAATGCTGTTTTTTTAAATTATCAAATTAACATGTTTTTTTTTCAGAAATACTTGAAGACAAAGCAGTAAAATGTTGATCAACTATGCTAGTACAACCTTTTTAATTCAAACATTATCTTCACATTAAATGGGACATGTAAAGATGACGTGCTTGTATTTACACAGTTCAAATGGATGCAAAAAACTTTGTCACTGGGTACAGTTCACAGCTTACATTTGATCACAGCTTCAGATCCGATGTAATCTTTCTTGGGGCACCCTGCCGAAGAGTTGCTATGAACCGAGGTGTAAAGATGGGGTTGTAAAAGGTGCTTTTGTACTGTTTTTATGTGGGTCTTCAGAAATATGTCACACACTTTTCATTAATACCTCAGGAAACTGTCAATTTTTATGAAGAAAAAAAAAAAGTTGCAACAGTTTAGTGTTACTTGTTCTTAATATGAAATTGCAAAGACTGATTGGTCTGAAATTGTATTTTTGGTGGGTTATTTAAGTTCTTTATATCAAATAAATTTAAAAGAAATACTTTAAAACTATTTGGTGTGTGAATCTGTGAAAAAAATTAAAATTTCAAAATAACAAAAAAATATTAGTGAAAGTTTGCACACCCTGCAGAGTCAGTACCTTGTACTGCCCCTGTTGTACCACAGCTTGTAAACATTTTTTGTAGCTTTTAGCTTTTTAACTGATGTTGAGGTCAGATGATTGGGAAGGTCACTGCAAAACCCTCAGTTTCTGCCTCTCAATGAAAGACAGTTATCCATTTGTAGAAGCCATCCTCTCTTTAAGTTTTTACAGATGGCTTCAAGCTAGTGTCCAAAATTTGCTGAAATTTTGTGGAATCCATTCTTCCTTCTACTGGTAAAATGCTTCTTGTGCCACTGGCTTCAATAAAAGCCCAAAGCATGATTGATCCACCCCCATGCCTAACAGTTGGACAGAGGATCTTTTCATTAAACTCTGGACGCTTTCTTCTCCAAACGTACCTTTGTTCACTGCAGCCAAAAAGTTCAATTTTAACCTCATTGGTCCACAGAACTTGTTTCCAAAATGCATCAGGCTTGTTTGTATGTTCATTTGCAAACTTCAAACTTTGAATTTTGTGGCGAGGATGTGAAAGAGGTTTTCTTCTGATGACTCTTCCATGAAGACCATATTTGTACAAGTACAGCATCTATTTGTACAAGTAAGTCTGCAAGTCTTTCTGGAGGGATGGAGAAGTCAAAGGTGGGTTTTGCTTGCTTTTCTCTGGGGCTGTCAGCATTGGGTCATGCAATTGTTCGAAATAAATTAACGCGTTAATTTATATTACCGTTGCTTAATTACACTTCACCAAGCAACCGGTTTCTGTGGTGTCAAATTCTGAATATATACACGCCATCAGGCACAATCCCACTTATAACATGGTCACACAAAAGAAATCCATTTTTGGTTACATCGGTTTTTAGAACTTCATTCTTGTTCATTTTTAGGTTTAGATTGCTTTTCACAAAAGGTGGACTATTTGATACATAATGTCCCCCGTTAGTGTCCTGAATGAAGTTAGGATTTTGTTCATACGTAAGACACAGTTTCATTCTTGGTTTTTTTTGTGTTTACAGTTGTATGCCTTAAAATTAACAAATATTAAGTATTTATATTATAAGGAAAATAAACTCTCGAGCTAGTATTAAAAACATAACTTTTCTGAATGTAACGCGAACTAAAATGTAATGTTTTGCATCATTTTAGTGGTGATTTGTCAAACTTGTAAATAAATAAATGGAACACAGAATTACCAAACTATGTTTATTTTCTTTATAAGCTAAAAGGCACATCAGTCAGATTTCTTTGGACAACAGAAATATGCATGTGCAATCTGAACAGCTTTTTTCTCTCCAGTTTGTGCAGCAAACCTTATGAAGAACCACTGACATGCAGAACTGTCTGTTAAACATGTGATTACAGTTTCCACTTCTACCCACCAAGTGCTAAGAATGCTCAATCTGGCTAATAGAGATACATAAAAAAAAAAAAAAACCTTCACTTTTGTTTCAAACTTAAACATGAAACAAGGAAACATAAAAAGCCCTTTTCATGCATTGCAGCAGAGACATATCTGAATCCACAGGAACATGTTGTCAGAACAGTTATTCAATTTAGTGATGCTTACAAACATTTATATTTTAACTCTTCCCTAAAGATATGAAACCCCATATTATTACAATCCACTGGTTGGGTTCAAATGTGAAATGTGATTTGCTGAAACAACAGAAATGTGAGAAAATGATTTCTGTAAAAGCAGCAACAATGAACATGCAAACTTTAAAAGCATTTGCCATACAAAAAAAAGAACACTAAACGAGTGATTTTTTTCTCATCTAAACGTTAGACAATGATCTCATTTGAAGCTCAGGTTTTGCACTGATCCCTGCGATGCAGAGATAGTGACAGACAGTGCTTTATTGCTGTAATATCCTTTAATCGGCTTTCGACAACTAGTCTTCTTTCTTGCTTCCACTATCTTGACGGTTCTGAAAGAAAAAAATATTAAAGAGAAAAGATAAGTTACTCAAGCAAAAAATATTATAACATTTCAAACCTGAAACATTTGACACGCCATGTGTTTTTAACTTTTAGATCCAAACAAGAAGAGTTTCAGATTAAGGGGAAACTTACATGTGGAAACGGGTCTCCCATCTGTTATAACCTGCCTCATGCTACATGTGTTGGGTGTCACTGTAGCTCTTTTATGTGCCAAATAAGACAGTCATATAGCATTGTGTTACCTGGAGCTCCTGGTGTTCCTTCAACAGCCTGTCATACTCTCTGGCAAGGCCGTCCATCTGCCTTTTCACTGCGTCTGCCTCTTTGTGGGACTTCTCCAGGGCTGTAAAGAGCCCAGTTACACATTAACGCGTGGAATATCGCCTTTTCCCAAATCCATATTCACATTCTTGGCCTTACAAGAAACTCAAAAATCAATGCAGACACACAATATGCACAAACACTGACCAAGCCCAGAAGTCTTTAATTCTTCCTTTAGCTTCTCCCTTTCTGTTCGCAGCAGCTCCATTCCTTCTTCTGTTGCCTTATCACCCTTTCCATCCATCAAAGTCTGTAACACATCATGTTATTACACACACTTATCACAATAAACTGATTACCTTCTAGGTTTTTTTGAATTATTGTTAAGGTCATGTAACATTCGTGCGTGTGAGAGGGACACTTTAAGAGCGACACTTTTTGTTCCAGTCTTAATGTTTGCGTTTTTATTCTAAAAAATGTCAGTCAAACTGGAAAGAGCTGTATAAATGTCAAACAGCGAGCTGGAGTACTTTTTCTGACAAAGGAGAGACAGCATGTCAACTGTTTCCAATAAGGATTTGCTTTAGTTACTCTAAAGACAAAAGCATTTGTCTCCGATCATCTCATTAATCTATCCTAAAACAGTTTCCAGTCATATTTTAATTAGGATTATGCTGTTTTTAACCAAAATTGTCTTCATTTCTTAGAAACAGAGGGTAGGAGTGCAGCGTGTGTGGAAGTGACCTGTTTGAGCAGCTCATTGTCCTTCAAATATTTCTCAGCGGTCTGGTTAGCATTGGCAGCCTGTTCTTGAAGAGCAGCTGTTGTTGCAGACGCAGACGCCAGCTGGTTGATTAATGTGATCAGTCGCTTCATCACACTACGCAAAAAAAAAAAAAAAAAAAAAAATTAGAACGTTTTATACGACAGCCAGGATCAAAGAAGAATAAAGTTTAAGAAGCAGACGCACAGCCAGAGGAAGACAGAGAAGCCAGAAATGTAGAGGTTCCTTTGGGCCCGAAAAAGCTTCATGTGCATGTGGTCAAACATGTTCGGCTGCAGCTTGGCATCGACCCCGTGGTCTTTACTGGAGTACTTCCTCACTTCGCGCACCGCATCTAAAGAACAGAGGTGATGCAGAATCATTGTCTGACTAAAATTCTTAGACAAGAGACCAAAGGTTGAGTGGCTCCATGAAGTACAAGCTTAAGAAAATGTTTTTTCTTTCCAGTAACATTCTCAATAGAAGCGTTTCTAGATTTTTTTTCAAATCATCTATTTTGATCAAGTCTCATAATGTGTTAATTTTTGTAAAGGATTTTTCTACATTTATAATGATTCATAATATAATGCCCTTTAAATTATTTACATAGACAAACCTGCACAGTCCCATTCTTAATACATTTATAAATATTATTAAACGCATCAAAATGATGCTTTTAAATGTATTGCAATGACGTTAAAGTGCAATACACTGTCTTTTCTCGTTTAACCTAAAACTTATGATAAAAATAATAAAACAAGCATTGTGTGACATGTTGATGCAAATCAAACAAAAGTGGCCATAAGACACTAAAGTTAAAGTATTAAATCAAAAAATATTAATTCTGTAGGGTAGAGTTAACTAAAATAGAAGGAAGAAAATGGTTTCATTCTTACCAAGGAAGAGAATGATAAGTATTATGATCATGGTGAGAAACACTTTGTTCCAGAAATTTGCCATCCAACTCCAGATCCTGAACTGGAAAATGCGCTGCCACCTGCATCAAACAAATGCACCTAGACCGTCATCATACCATCAAATACTGATCACCACACAAACACAAAACTTATTGGTTGTTTAGACCAGGGATCTGCAACACTGGAGCCACATGCAACTCCCCCTTCCCTCAATTGTGGCCATATTTGATGAAAAATACAAAACCCATTGGGTTTGCCGTTTCGGTTCATTTGTTTTAGTTAATTGTGTTTAGATTTTTAACAAGTCAGATTACTGAGCAAAATGACTGCAAAAGATTGAATCTACTATAAGAATAAACTGAAAAGTCATATTCTTCTCCTCTTATGACAGTGTCAAATTGGATTTACACTTATAGATTATAAAATGGTCACAATGATATAAAATGCCCTGTTTGACTTGACTTTTTGCTATTTTAATTCGGTAAATCTGCTGCATCAGATATGGGTCTTAGGGTGTTTTCAGACTTGCAAAATCAGGTCCAAGTCCACTTAATTTGTTTTGGATCAAGTCCAGAACTTTGTGTTTGGTCTATATTCAAATGGACTATCCGGTTCCGGAACAAACCTTTTAAACAAAACCACATGACTAAAGATCTCTTCTCTCATTGGCCGGCAATTACTAGGGCGGGGCAAAGCAACTAGAGGTGGAAGTTATGGAAGTCCTTCTCTTTGCAATCCTTGTCGGGATATTTCACTGATTCAAATTCTATATTTTGTTGACTAATTTTGACTAATTTTGAATGTCTGTTTCAACGTGAGGTACAACACTTTTCCCTGCCACTTTGGCACGGTGGAGGAATTACTGTAAGGCGGTTACTTGCAAGACAACCGCTATAAAATTAAGCTGATAAGTGTTTATGACATAGCGATTGTTATTAAAACAGTGTATAGCAATGTGTAACACGTTGCTATAATATGTGTTTGATCTTTATGTGTAACACGTTGTGTAACAAGTTGTTTAAATGAGTCTGGATTAATCTCACCACATGGACCCTCATGGTGGTGTTTTGGCATTGAAGAGGATTCTGTTAAGGAACTACAAGGCGTTTTTATGATGATGTCACAGCGTGCCGCATAACAAGACAGAAAAGCGTGAAAAAAATTGTTTTTTGCAGTATTAAAGGAAACATACCAAGTAAGTAGTTGAACCATTTTTTCCTGCCTAATAACACAACAAACGTTGCTTTACATTTGTCCGTGGCTAGTCAATTGGGTTATTCCTACTCTGTTTACGTCACGTGACTACAGGCTACGGTGGCCATTTTGGTCCAGTTTTTCCAGAGCAAATTGTTTTCAGACTGAGATTATTTTACGTAACACAGGATGGATTTTGCTCTGAAAACCTTTGTCAAACTCCACTTCTAGAGGGCCGTAATTCTACATGTTTTCTAACCAACCTGCCATTGAAGCTCCTTATTGGCTAAACCAGGGATGTGCAAATCCTGGCCTCGAGGGTCAGAGTGTCTGCATGATTTCCAGATGTCCAAGCTGACTGATGACCTGCTTCAGGTGTGTCAAGCCAATTGGAACATGCCAGAGCATGGTATGTTGGAAAACATGCAGGAATGCGGCCCTCGAGGCCTGGAGTCCATCTCTGGACTAAACGGTTTATCCTAAACCTACTTGATCCAAGTAATAAACAGCAGATATGCAAGGTTTCTGCAAAACCAGCAGGAGGCCTGGACTTTGACACCCCTAAGTCTGTTCCATATTTTTAAGGCTATTTTCTCTTTATGTTTTATTTATGGTAAACTCAATAATTAATTTTTAATTATCATAATAGTAACATAAATGGGGTGTCTTCATTTTCTAAAGGCTGGAGTGAGACTTTGTGACTCCTGCTGGGTTTTACTCAGTGAGAATTCAACCCAAATAGCTCTTTCAGTGTTTAAGGTCGCAGCCCTTGTTTATAGGCAGACGTAGAAGGGATTGTGAGCGACTTTACCTCCGAGCTGAGATGAAGGGTACGCAGAGAATGAGAATGACGCCGATTTCCGCATAGAGGAAAAGAGCCACGGCGGTCCATTGCAGAGTCATCTCAGTGAAGCTGGGAGAAACAAAGTGACCATGCTCTCAGTCTGTCTGCAAATATGTCACAAACTATCCACAGATATATAAAAAAAAAAAAAAAAATCAGTGACCAGACATAACAGCAGATTCGTCTGTTAATTTGAATGTACTTCAATTAGCAAGGCTTAGAGAGTCTGCTTCGTTAAAGGAACGTAAACATCTGTCATTAACGTGGACTGCTTTTTCAAAGTAGTAAATCATATTCTGGGACAAAACATTTGCAAACTTTAAGCTAGAAAGGGCTTAACGGAGAAACATAAAACATCTAAAAGGATGGAATAACAAAAGGCACAACTCACGCAGAAATCGCTAAAATTTGAACCAATGCAGTAACTTCGCTGTAGCTGTCTTCAAGCTTCCCTCTTCCTGTCCCTGCCTCTTTGGCCCTGATGGGCTGTTTCCGGTTTGGTTTTTTGTAATAAAACTCATTTCACCCATTTTTAAAATGTCAGTATCACGCAGGATTTTTTTCAACCTTTTAATTTGGTGTTTATAGTAGTTTTAAAAATTCCTTCATAGTTATAAATGTTTTTATTGACCAGAAAATTCACAAAGATTAATTTGAGATTTTATTCTGAAAGAAATGAAACTTCAGGGTGTTTTCCTCTGGTGTTTTCCTAAGCTTCTTTAATAAATACGTTTATTTAAACACTATTGTCTAAAGTTATTAAAGATAAAAGTAGATTATGCAAATTGTACAAGTTTTGAAAAATATTTTCGGTTTATGTCTAAGATGCCTGAGAAAAGTATCTGCAAACACCATGTGTGTCTTTATTTACATTTATAACATTTGCCCCTATTTTCTTCATTAATTTTTTCTTAGTAAACGATTTTTCCCACATGCATATTTTTCTTCCACAGTGGGACTTTTCTTTCATTTTTGTGATGTGAAGTACCATGAACTGGAGTAAAACGCCCCCTATAGGATTCAAAAAGCTACTACATACAGAAAGTTTTTTTCTCTTTTTTAAACTTTAATAACAAATTAGACAATCAAAGACATAGGTTATCAATGCAGTCAATACGTTTGACTGTAGTTACTGTCATGTTACAGTCATTCATAATGTCATAACCGATCATAACACAGAGTCATCAAAGGACAAAAGCAATAAATGACAAACAAAAAAAGAAAAACAACATTTTAGAGCATATGCCTATTAACTCCAACATAAAAAGATGGGGAAGTTTTAAATCCTTAGAGTTCTCTGAGTTTTTTTGATAGATTCAGCATATTTGCGAAATAAATTAATTGTTTCTCCCAGGTGCCACATCTACTTTTCTGCAAGTGGATGCGTTAGAATGGAACGAAGTAGGGAGCTTGTGGCCTACCGATTGTTGTTTGTAACAACTACAAGCTTTTCCCAACAGCATTTTTTCATCTGCTCCTGATTCACCACAATTTCAATAAAGAAATACTCAGTTGATGCAATAATTGCAATCCTCTAAATTGTTTTAAGGCAGCTTCTTCAAAGTTTTTACGTGTGTGCTCTTTTTTGTAACGTGTGTTTAGTCTATAGTGTTCACACTGGACAAGCAGGGAGGGGGATCTTCTTTTTTCTTTTGTTTACTAGCGGAATATGGAAAAGGCTGGGTAGGAAATGTTGAAGCGGCACTTATTCATTTCTCCTCCACGATCAAAGTTTAAACGGTTGGCAATACCAAATCGAAGTTCCCGATCGGTCAAGAGGCATCAAGGATCTTCACAGCAGAAAACAGATACGTAAAGGCACCAAAAAAGGATCAATCCATCATTACAGTCCACTGTGTGGAAAAACACAAGTTTGCAAAGACATGTGACCATTCAGTGTGGTAGAATGTTCTAATAATGTTCTGTTTGCATTATTTTGATGTGGAAAGACAGTGGACAGAACTTTATGAAACTAAAATGTGAATGGATTTGACATTTATTCGTGTTTACATGTTTGTTTTTTTCATATATTTAATTTACACTTAAAAGGTAAATGGTATATACTTGTGTAGCGCTTTTCTACTGTCATTAAAGGCCCTTTACAGTCACAATCCCATTCACACACACATTCACACACTGATGGTGGCTCAGCTGCTGAATACTGGCACCAGACTTCCACCAGAGGCAAAATGGGGTTCAGTGTCTTGCCTAAGGGCACTTCGACACGTGGGCAGGCAAGGCGGGAATTGAACCTGCAAACTTCCGATCAGAGGTCCACCGCCCTACTGCTGCACCATGGCCGCAAGAAATACAGCAATCTGGAAAACTTCACCAGCTCTGCTCAGTACCCAGGTATTTATTTGTGAGTCAAACTGCTTCCGTTTTTGGCTGAAGACGTCCTGGATCCATTTTAGGTCAGAGAATCAGATCCTACAAAATAAACCAAAATCAAAAGTGATTTCAATTGGTAACCACAAATATCAAACTGAATTGTTAAAACGAATTGTTACAAACCCTAGTTGGAGCATTTAGGGCATTTATCTCCATGATTAGACTAAATTTGTTTTTTCTTTCATATTTTATTGTTTATCATTATCAAAAAATACAAATATTTAATTGAGATTCCTAATGGTTTTGGTTTTGACCCAATACGCATACACACAGCAGTAAAATTGGGGAAAAGATGTTACAAAATTGCATCTTTATTTAACATAAAAACAAAAATGCTTCAATAGAAAACATTAAAATGGACAGATTTATGCTTCTGCGTCATGAGCTGACCCATATGTGTTCTGGAGGTAGTCTATTACTGCAGAGGTGCTGGACAGAGAATTGAACACCTTTCTCTCAGGCTGGGAGCTAACTCTCTCCAGCATGTAAATGAGATGGTGGTGAAAGCAGGAAAATGGAGTGCCTTGCTCAACAGCAATGTCCACCCAGTCCCATATACACTGCAAAGGAGTGTCCTCATATCCAGCAAACATGGCAGGGTTGGCCAGCAACCCACGTGCGGCCATCACACCTAAAGACAACATCAAACAAAATAAATAAATATTGCATTTCTGTGAACCTTAGCAGGAAGTACTTTTGCTTAATGTTCAGCAAACATACCGTTGACACCAGTTTGCTGGTGAGTGGACTCCACATCACGGAGGTACTTTATGTCTCCATTGGCAATGACAGGGACAGATACACTGTCCTTGATTGTCTTTATTGCATCATAGTGAACCGGCTGGTGGCGCTCCTCTGTTGTGCGGCCGTGGACTGTAATCCACGACACACCGGCTGATTCGGCCTTCTGGCACAGATCTACCGTCTGCCTCAAGTCCTTGTGAATCCTGTGGAAGCAGAACTGCTTTGTAACACCATCGACTGGTGAGATCACCCACGTTGTTCGGTTTAGAGACAGATGCCTTAACAAAGAGACAGGAGGCAGAGCTGGAGAAAGAAAAGCTGACGATGAGGTTCTCTTTAGGGAATGACGAGGATGGATAGGATCAGGAATGAACAGATCAGTGCTATATAGATAATTGTAGGGAAGCGGATTGAGATGGAAGAACCATGGTTAGGCTACTAAAAACATATTGAAGTTGGAGACCCTAGAAAGGAGAGCAAGAGGAAGACTAAAACAGGAAGTTAGTAGAAGATGGGGTTAGATAGGGTCGGATGATGGGCTGTAGCAACCCCTAAAGGTGACGGCCAAAAAGAC
Organism: Oryzias celebensis; assembly: GCA_014656515.1. Lineage (NCBI taxonomy): Eukaryota > Metazoa > Chordata > Actinopteri > Beloniformes > Adrianichthyidae > Oryzias > Oryzias celebensis. The sequence goes on along the minus strand of BNCR01000012.1, from coordinate 63,460,678 downwards.
ATTTAGTAATCCCAGAAATGAATGTAGTCTTAAAATAGTCTGTAAACATATGAAAATAAACAAAAACTAGTCGCATCGTTTTTTAATCATTAAAAATTACTGAACATGTAAAAATCTAATTAAAAAAAACAACATTTTAGTTAATGGAACACAAATTATTTGAATATTGTATGACGTAAACTGGCCACAAACTTAATGTGGTTCAGGTAATGGTTCAGGTAAATACTTGATTCTGATTGGCTGGAAGGAGTGGACTAAAAAGTGATAATCCACAGTAAAAAGGTTAATCTAAAACACAAGTTCGGGTCACAAATGTTCTGTCCACTGCGCTGGCCTAATCGCCAGTTGGTTAATGTAGCAACTGAACTGAACTGATGTTTAAGTTATATAATGTTTTGGTAAGTGGCCATGGTATCAGTGGGATAGTGCCCTTCAAAGTGTGCATTATCAGAAATTAACACACGTCAGGGAAGCAACAGTCTTCCGCTTCACCACGAACAGTTCAGATTTCTGTTGATGTTGATAATTCCCACCTTGTCGGGGATTATCCCTTACATATTTATCAGTCATAAGTTTTACCTTATTTTTATTGATGCTGTGTAGTTCGGGTTGTCCACTTGGTTCCTAACATGCCTCACCATGTCTTTAACAAGTTCCGGCTTGTTGATGAGGCAAGCACCATACCCAGCAGACATCGCCCATCTGAAAACACCCCAAACTTAATTCAGTAAATGAGAGATGAACATACTAAGATGGTAAAAAAAAAGAGAAAACAACAGTCTAATACTGGTCCTTTAAAGCAGTGGCCTCCAACCTTTTTCAGGTCGCAGATCGGTTTGATGTCAGACAATATTTTCATGAACTGGTGCGAACGGAGCTAAAGTTGACATTCAATATTTTTAAGCTTCTGGTTATGAAAAACCTAGTTTTCACATGAAAATGCTAGAAATTTAGTTTGAAATAAAATCAAAAAACATCAGTGGATTTTCGTTTTTCTTTTTGCAGATGACAAGGATTTGATTAAAAAAAGTTGTTTCTGATTTACAAAAGTTCAATAAAATCATCAAACATAAAATAGTAGGAGAGAATTCAATTCAGGCTGACAACATGTTTCAGGGCAAAAAGATTCATCATATTTTGTTTTGACATAAATCCTGATTCATTGTTTATTTTTTTACAACACAGATGAACGTGTTTGTGCTTAAGTTTCTGAACAGGTGCCTGCCCCATTCAGCCTTTCTGTAGGACAATTCTTAAATGTCCCTTTGACCAGTTTCCACAGATCATTATTATCAAGGTATGTGAAACAATAGTCAGTCACCGAATATTAAGCAGAGCGGCTTCTGGTACGTGAAAATTAATTGGGCCAGCAGTCGTTGGGCCATAAGTGGAGTAGTATATCTGGAGGACCAGGATTGCAGGACAGAACGGTCAATCATGTTTGCATGCAGTCAGACACACTTAACAGTAAGAATGACATTTTTTTTTTTAGTTTGTTTTTGTAGTAAGTAGTGTCCAAACCACTAAAAACCTCAAAGACTCACTCGTGAAAATAGCGTTTTTGGTATTTTTAACACGTTCTTGTTGCATTCTATCTGACGATGAAGGATGTATATAAAGGAAATTAAGATCAAAATTGCATTTCTGAGTATTTAATTATTCAAATCATTGTAAATCATGAGCAGATAAAAAAATGCAGTTTTAAAAAGATTGAAATATTGAAATATTTTGTGATGAAGAAAGTACACTGGGTGGGCCACAAGCTCCCTGCTCCGTTCCATTTTGATGCATCCACTTTAAGGCAACTAGATCCATACACGTTTTTGTTTTCCTCGTCTGAGCTGGCATCTGGCTCAAAACTGTACTCCAGTTTTGCTCACCATTTTTGTTGCACAGCTAATCTTAGCTTGGGGTTTTGAGGGGATGGTAAGGGGGCAGGTTTACTCAATGGCAACAGTCCCGCCCACAACTCAGAGATGAATTTTCAATGAACTCCTGCCACGCTGCAGAAACTATGTTCGACAAAATGACAGATTTTTTAAAATTTTGGTTAAAACCTGCAGTTCGGTATAATCATAATAAAAGACCATTGGGAATTATTATCAGAGTGGGTCATAAAACACGATTTGAATCTGAAGAATCACAAAGAAATCATAACAAATAAGCAAAACTAGAATGAAGGCATATTTTAGACATATTCTCTGTAGAGCGGCAGGAGTTTTTCAGAGTCACTTCTAAGAGTTGTGGGAGGGACTGTCGGTACAGAAGAAACCCTCTGCTGATATCCCATCAACCCTTTGTTTACACTGTCTCCTGCCAGCTTACAGCCCCTCACAACCTCAAGCTAACAGTAACAAAAAAGGCGAGCAATATTGGAGCTATCCAGACGTATAGTTTTGAGCTGGATGCCAGCCTAGATGAGGAAAACGAAGACATTAATGGATCTATTTGTCTGCAAGTGGATGCAACAGAATAACTAACGGCTCTCCCATTTTTGTTGCTGCGTCACAACTGACAGCTCGTTCAAACTGTGGGTTTTTATCTGCTACTGATTCGTCATGATATGAATTAAGAAATACTCTGAAATGCAGTTTTAATCATACATTTCTTTATATGTGTCCTCCAAGAAGATGTGAAAAACACCAAATAACATTTATTTCAATGGAGCGTGGCTTTAAGTACACCTGATTCAGCTCATCGTCAGCCTCTGCAGAAGCTGTTAGCATGAGAAACTCATTGTTAAGCCGCATGTAAGAAGTTAGCTACTCTGAATAACTCATTTCATCAATAAATAAATAAAAACACCACCTAATAGACAGATGGAAACAAAAAGAAATGTAGTTGTTTAGCTACTGATGGCACCTCTGAGGACATCCGCAGTTGAGGTCAACTCCATCTGAAAAGGGAGCCACCACACAGGCTGCATCAGCCAGAGTCTGGGTATCCTGGGCAGCAAACTGGACAATCAAGGGCCGGTCACCTGAAATCAACAGAGGCACCATCAAACATGCCCAACATTTACAGCACAGCATAATGGACATGAGCACAATCATACATGAGCAGCAGGTTAATATCACAGCTACAGCTGAAGTAAGAACTGACTTGTGTTGGTGGTGAACTCGCTGTCTCTGGCTTTGACGGATCTCAAGAAATCTGCAGCAATGATCATTGGAGTGAAACACACATCACAGCTGTACTTCCTGACCAAAGACCTGAAAGCCAACCTGCCAAAGGATGAAAACTTAACGTCCAAAAACTCTAAAGTTACCATTAAAACAAACAAACAACGACTCACTTTGAATACCGAACCATTGGGGCACAAATTTTCACCACTTTCCCCTCTTCAAACATGTCCATGATGCTTGTGTTTCCGGTGGCAGTCTTCATCACTCACCGGAAACGTGTTAGCCACAAGCTAAGGTCCCGATCTCAAAGAAATATGTTTTTGCACGAGGACAAATTGTTTTAATGTCATTACTTTAAATCTGTCGTAATTCTCACCGAAAACACCACCATATGCCACGAACGGACACGTGGGCGTGTTTTCACCTCTGAACCTTTACGTCACGCCACACGTGGTTAAAAAAATATGCATATTACAGGTAATTTCTATATTATTTCAATCCACATCTACACAGCATTGTGTGATGCAAAAAAAAAAAAAAAAAAAAAACGAAAAAGCAGTAAGTTTTTTTTTTTTTTTAGCCAGCAAAAAAATAGAAAGATTATTTGCAACGTGATGGTGCCTTCAAGGTCTGTGGAAAATTCTAAAATCTAAAAGGGAAAATACATTTTTTCCCTGAAAATTATTGCATTAATTTCCTTTTCTTATTTTAATTAAATCATAAACAATTAATCTAGTTTAATCTAAAATGAAAGCAATGAATGATCATTCCAATGATCATCATTCTAAAATGAATGATAACTTTGCAGATAATGTTAGATTGTATTTTGACAAACATTTCTAACTTTTAAATTTGTGCCATTCCTTGGCACTTCTAATTTTTAATATTCATTTAATTAGCTTTGTATTTTTACAATTATGTTTGACTTTTTTAAAATGATACATTCATTTTTACATTTTTCCCCATCAATAGCTATTGTAAAGTGCTGATTGATTGATTTATGGGCCTGACTTTGGGCAAGGGTAGTTTATTTATAGATCACATTTCATGTACAAAGGCAATTCAAAGTGCTTTACGTAAAACACGAATGAAAGAAAACAATCAAAAGAAATATCAAAGGCTTGATCATCAAAATAACATTTATATAAAGTTAAAAAGAAGTGAATGTAAATTATGCATAGATAAACAGAGAGGCATCCAGGAAAGAAATCCTGATGTTTTCCACCTGTACAAGTGCAAACGGCGTGTTTGCCACTTATGATGTTCCAATTCTCCAAGCTGCCCATGATAAAAAAAAATGCATCCCAACTAAAAATAAATGTTGGGGCACACCATAAAAGGCATGAATACAAACTGGGCCTTGTGATTTGAACCCCCTTTCTTCCACATGTCTTACATTGGTAATGTTAACAGACAGTCCTCATACATCTTGCACTCACCCATTTCAGCCACAAGATGGGACTGCAGTACAACTGAAGTGCTGGAAACTCAAAGGACATTTTTTTCCCTAAATTTAAAAGCAGATTTATTATGGTTTTATGACTCCTTAGATTATAATAATGAATAATGAAAAAAAACTGCTATTTGAGATATTATTAAGAGCAAAATAAAACAACAACAAAAGTTTTTAAAGAAAGGTAGCACTTTGATGGGAGCTTCAGAAAGTGCTAGGAAAAGCCGATAAGTTGAGCTGTGTGCCACCTCAGCATCCTCCTCTGTCTCCAGCTGGACATAATTCAGTGTCTACTGAGCCCAGCACTTACCTGTCACTCCCCCTCAGCTTCATTCTGCATCTCAACTTTTTTTTCTAAAACAGTTGCATCATCTCAGTTGCTTCCCACTTCCTCCTGTCTGTCTCCAAACGTTAGGTAAAGTGGTAAATGAGGAGATTTACAGTACCAAGGCTGCAGGAGCAGATGGTATCAGCCTCAGAGTCCCAAAGAACAGTTCCTGTAAGTGGATCCTGCAGCTCTTTATCAGCATCATGTCAGGAGTAGGTGCCATGGAAAGCCTCTTGGTTCGCTTCAGCATGCCTAGAAACACCTCACTATTCAGCTGAACATTTTTGAACGGTCGCCTTGTGATCCCAAATAGTGAAAGTCTTGGTTCTTGAAAGAATTTTTAAACAACAGTTAGGAAAACGCTTAATTTCTCTGGATCTCTTGCAGTTAGTTGTTGAACATCACCAAGCCGGTTTGTAAAGAACAAAGCATATATCTGTGAGGACAGTATTTCTGCAAGACTTTGAACAGGTATCAGCTGCGTGAGAATGTTTTAAGACCCACTCTAGTGAAAATTGTGTTTTTGGTGTTTTTAATATGTTCTTGTCGCAGTTTTTCTCAATGGATGACACATTTAAAGAAAATTAAGGCTAAAACTGCAATTCTGTGTATTTGTTTAGTCAAATCACTGTGGATCAGAGCAGATCAAAAAATACAGTTTGAAAAAGCTTGTATTTGCTATGTATAAACTACAATCAGCATGCCACAAGTATTCTCCTCCGCTCCATTCAAATGCATCCATCCACTTGCAGACAAATACAACACAATACAAAACAATACAAAACAATACAAAACAATACAACACAATACAACACAAAACAACACAAGACAAAACAATACAAAACAATACAACACAAAACAACACAATAAAAAACAATACAAAACAATACAAAACAATACAAAACAATACAATACAATACAATACAATACAATACAATGCAATGCCGTACTTTATTGATCCTGAAGGAAATCTGTTTTTTTTTATGTTTTTTTTTTAGTTCAACCCAGAAAAAAACAGATGACAGAAATGCACACTTACTGTTCGAGGTTGACTGTGCAGCAGCCCAACTGCTGAGGTGCTCCTTACTTCTATTGGGTGTAGATGGTCACAATAGGAGGGTGGGGTCATTGACATTGCTCACCATTTTTGTTGTACCACTACTGTTAGCTTTGGGTTGTGAGGGGCTGTAAGCTAGCGGGAGAGAGTGTAAACAAATGGATGATGGACTATCAGTGGAGGTTTACTTCCACGCCAACAGTCTGTCACAATTTAGTGGTCGCTTTGTCTGCCGCTCTGCAGAAACTATGTCCTAGAAAATGACAGGTTTTTTGGGTTCTACTAAAAACTGCATAATCGTAATTAAAAGACCACTGGAACTATTTTACAATAGATTTAAAGATGATTGGTGTGGGACTGCTTTTATTATTATTATTACATTTTAGTATTATTGACTCCCTGACAGACAGGCCTTGGTTCAGATCCTGACTCTGTTCTTGTTTGGTGTTAACAGGTTCCCCCTTTTATTCAGGAACTCCGTCTGCCTTCCACAGTACAAAAAAAACATGCTTTATAGATTGATGACTCATAATGGTCTTTGAGGAGTAAACGTGAGGGGCTCTCTGTGTCTGTGACCTTGTATTGGACTGGTGATATCTCCCAGGTTTACCTTGCCGTCATCTTAACCTAGGCTCCAGCATCCTCTGCGACCTTGCACAGGACAAAACGAGTATTGAATGTGAATAAATGAACAGACAACAGGTTGTCAGGTTCAAGGGCTGTGAGTCTGAAAAGGTTGTCAGGAGATCCTCAAGGGGACTGTTCTATCCCTTTGTTTTCCCCTCAGACTTTCATCGACTGAGGCCCTGTCATCTCCAGAAATACTCTGCCACTATTGGACAAGAATTTAAGCTCAGAACAAAGCAGCTCCAAAGCTCCTCTTTTAATGTAGACAGTAGAGACATTTGTAATTGCTAAAAACCAGCTTCTCTGAAAACCCCTTTTATAGTCATTTAAAAATCTTCTTGTAGCATTTGTCTTATGATAAAGAACATATGTAAAAAATTTAAGACTAAAAAAATGCTTTTCTGAGTATTGCTTTATTCATATCGTGATGGATCAGGAACACACAAAAAGCAGCAGTTAGAAAAAGCTCAGGTTTGTGGCGCAGTAATTGCCATGGGCGGGCCAAAGTCTCCCTGCCCAAATATTTACATTAACGTCTTCATTTGCCTACTTTGAGCTCAAAACTGTGGCTGGATTGCTGCGATTTTGCTCTTTTTTTTTTTTTTCCTATGTTAATGTTAGCTGGAGGATGTGAGGGTCTGCAAGCTTGAAAGAGAGTGTAAAGGAATGCTGGGATATCAACGTAGGGTTGCTTCTGCACCAACAGTCCCGCCCACAATTCAGTGGCGAGTTTCTGATGTAGGCCTGCCACTCTGAAGAAAATATGTCATAAAAACACCACCAGCTGTTTGATTTTTGCTTTAAAAAATGCACTAACGTGATTAAAATGACAAAAATAGATGAAAAAAATTAAGTTGGAGTGGAACTTTAAGAAGGTATTTTCAGACACGAAAAAAAACTTTATTATAAGCCTTTGGTAAATTGGGAAATATATAGGAAAATATTTTAAAGATGCTGCTTAAGGTGAAGCCATAAATCATCTGCCAAGTTTAAGATAAAAACTTCCAAACAACCTCATCACCAAAGGGATTGAAATTGAAGGCTTCTGTGGAACTATTTACTAAACACTTCTTTATTATAGATTTCTTAAACTCTATAAAAAGTCAATACATTAAAAATCTCTGTAACAAATATTCCATAAATCAGTAAACTGCAATGCTACGCTCCTTAAAAACAAGCATGACACAAAAGCAAGTTTAAACAAGATTCATTCCTGACTGAAAAAAAGTAAAGGTTTAGAAACTTTAGAAGAAAAATACTCTTAACTTTGTAATTTATTTTATAAATATAAATCTAATACATATATATATATCCAAAAACTATCCTGGTTCACCACCCCAAGACTGATATAAAATTAATCATAAGATGTAACAAATATAAAAATACAAAACAGCAGGTCAGTGGCAGAAAAAGTAGGGAAATAAAATACATCAGTATGGAGTTTTAAGAATAAAAAAAGCAACCGTTCTTCACCTCATTACAAAAAAAAGAAATAAAATTCAGTTGCAACTGCAGGGATGATGATGAAGAGGATTTTGGTGTTTCAATGAGAGCATCTGAAGAAACGAGGATGAAGAAGGCAACTGCTCCTGAGAATCAGAAGAGGAAGGAAGTTAAGTTAAGTCTTGCTTCAGTGCAACCTCAGGGGACGGTGGGTGGGGGCCCTCCTACTTCTGTTCCGATGCCCCAAAACTCCACTTTTACTGAGCTGGTTTTCTGCTGGCCGCCTCCAGCTCCACACTGGACAGGAAGCGTCTAGATGTTCTGTGGGAGTCGTAGCTCAGCTTGGTTGTGTAGACGGCACTGGTTTTTTTGGGGTAAATGATGGTGGTCGTCTTGAAGCGCTGGGGACGCTGGCGTGGCTGGAACTCCAGGTGCGTCTTGTAGTGGCGCCAGGTGCTGTGGGACATGGCCACGATGGTCTGCCTGCAGGAGTCCAGACCCTGACCCAGCGGCTGGAAGGTCACATTCTGAATGAAGTGGCGGTCCGAGTCATAGAGCAGAGATGAGGTGTATCTGTGGAGGAAGAAAAGCAATAAGAAGCCTTTTTTCTTTTTAAATCTACAATGCACCATTCTTGCCCACTCACCTGAGTTCCTTTGAGGGCAGTGGTTCAAGTGCAATGCCTTCACCAAAGGACAAAGGCAGCAGCTGAGGAAAAAGTGCTGGTGTGGAGCTGGAAGTCTGGAAGAAGAATAAATAAATAAGACTATGAACATGGCCCGAGTCTGGGTAAAATACAGGGTCGTGTCAGGAAGGGCATCCGGCGTAAAACTCTGCTAAAACCACCTGTGCGAATCAGTGAAAGCTGCTTCGTTGTGGCGACCCCTGAAGGGATGTGTCGACAAGTGAACATTTAAAGAGGGATTTGAACTGTGTAAAAACTGAAATTCTTTACCAGGGAGCCCTTTCCATCATCCTCGGACACCGGGCTCGAACCGCGGACTTTCTCCGCAGACACTGGCGGCAACCAGGCGCTCGGACTGGGGCTCGGCGGCAGCCCGGAGTCCGGACTATCGAGCCCCCTTTCAGCCCGGCTGCAGCTCATTACCGGCGGATCTCCTTCACATGCATTCAGGAAGTTCAACCTGCCAACCATGTCTCGTTAGAAGTTACCAAAGTCCAGCGGGCGAGACCCAGGTTGTGTCAAACAGTTCCACCCAGATTGCACGGCCACATGCAGCTGCGTTTGACCGTTAGAGCCCGTCACACGACAGCCGGACCCGGTCCTGGTTCGGGTCCTCCTCACCTGGACCTTCAACTGCTTCAGGAGGCGTGAAGGAGTCCGGCTCGGTCGTGGTTCGTCTTAAACCTCCCGGCCCCTCCGCTCCGCTTCTCTCCACGGGGGTTTCTGGAGCCACAAACACAGGAAAGGACACGCCCTCCCGTGGAGCTTCACGGCCTCTGATTGGCTGCCAAGAAAACACTTAGAAACAAGGCCATGGCCCCCCGACGGGGACTTTTCCTGACGCCCCCTCCGTAGCAAGGCCGGATATAGGCATGGGCCACTTACCAGTCATAACAAATACAATCTAACTTAAAATTATGACCTAATGGGTCCCTAACTACAATGAAGTATCTGAAAAGAATTTCAATATTTCATCATTTCAGGCTTTTCCACAAACCTTAATTGCTTTTATGAATAAATTGCACCAATCACAAATGATTTGGGTTTTTTTTTTTGGATGAGAAATAGGCTCTTTCACACACATTTCTTTCATACAAAGAAGGGAGGAGAACCACTGATAAAACAATCCTAGCCTTGCAGCAAATTTGTTTAGTGATTTTTTTTTTTGGTCAAAAATGTTGTCATTCAGATTTTGTGTCAGTAGGTGCAAAAACCACCAACATCTAAGATGCACATCATGCTAAAAGAACAAAAATGACCAAAGTCAACAGTTTTTAAACACAATCAACAATATGTTTTTCAAAGGCTAGAAACCACAATCTTTACTTTAATTAGATCCGACTCATTGATTGTGAATTACATGCATAATAAGAAAAAGGCAGAAGCTTTCTCAACAAAACTCTAACTTTATAGTGTCTTAAGATGAAGTGGAAATGTTACACAAGTATTTTGCACATGAAACAGCAACCATGTGCCAAGGAAGTTTCTTCATCGTCCATCAACTGCCTGTTCAAATTATTTCCAGAGACAGAAGTCAGTGAACCTGCTCTTTGTCTTTAATCCTTTATGTTCACTGAATGCAGCAAAAAAGATCTTTCAGATGGAAAACTGCAAAGCAGCTGAAGGCCACATCGCTGAAGAATGGAAACTGACAAAGCACAGATAAACAAGAAAACAATGCAAATAAATAATTCATAATGTAATATTAGTTCTTTTTAAATTGTTTTCAAACATTGCTTTGCCTTTCATTTAGGTGCCTGAGGCTTTTATTAAGAACCTTGAAGCCTTTGTTTTTTAATTTAAATGATTATAATCTTTTTATATTTGTTATTAGCATTTTTCATTTCTTTCATAATTTCTGCCTCATTCATTAGTCATAGTTGTATGGCACCCATATTTTTATGACATTTCAATTTCATTGCAAAAAGACAGGAATTGTTTTCCAAACTTTGTCCATGGAAAACACATTTTCTACCCAATAATTAACCCATGAAGAAAAATGAATAAATAAGGAAAACAACATAAAAGCCATACAATAAACCTATGGCAAATATGAACTACAGTGACATAATACTAACTGAATTCAGCTGAAAACATAACTACACATATGAATTCAACATTTTTGTATCCTTAACAGTTTTATATGATAGCACTCATTCAGTAGACTATGCTTTTATTTCAGTCCTTCATACATCAGCGGCTGTCTGTGAGGAAGAGAGTTCTGTTCACAGCCTCTTCTTGATGAGTTTCTCTAGTTTGCGGATACGAGAGGACTCTTGCTCAGGAGTGGGGGCGCTAAAAGACAAAGAGGGGCCGCCATCATTCCCAGAGGGTGGAGTTGGCAGTCTCTGTCTGAATAGCTCCAGCATGCTGCTCTGTTCACTGCGCTTCAGCCCCTGCAGACACACATGTGTTTAGTATACAAAATTGGAACAGAAATATAAAAACACGTCGGTTAGGGCTGGGTATGATATCGATTAAACTTATTATACTTGGAAATAAAGAAGAGAAAAGGAAAAACCCTCACGAGACAAGTTATGATTTTTATACAGTTTGTGCATCACATCAGTCAAGATCACTGACTGGCCTCATATGTAATTACATGTATTTGTAGAACTTACAAGTATTTCAGCAACTACTTGCTCTACTAAACTCAAAGAGGATTGCAGCTTAGAAAACAAGCAAAAGAAAACAATGGAGAACAAATATGAACATTGTTAATACTGCCTAAATGCAAGATTTTGTAAACTTTAGTTTCCTGTCTGGATTGTAGATTTAGAAAAGGAAAAAATATAAAAATTATTTCTAAATTGGTGCAACACAGACAAAACAAATAAGCTTCGAAGGTAAAACTTCATTTATGCAAAGCAGAATAGAATTTAAAGACTAAATTCAAAATTTCAAAATACAACATTTTAACCTTTTTATTGGAGTCTTTAATACTTATAGAATTACAGCAAAAATACACGAGGATTTTAGGATTAGTTTCTCTGCATAGGAAAGTAAATAAACACTTTCCCCACAGTTTCGGGTAACTTAATTGAAACCTACTTTCATATCCAGAATCTTCTGGAAAGTCTCAGGATTGCCATCAGCTAGGAGCTTGATGTAGTTATCAACAAACACTACTGGGGGTTCATGAGGAGCCATCACCACCTGTAAAAAAAAAAAAAAAGAAAAAGAAAAGGTTACAGCTCAGTGTGGTTTCTGTCACCCCAGTCCTGTGAGCCATCATGGGATGACCCTGAGGGATCTTTAAATGATCCCATCAGGCCCAGGTTAGGGCCAGATGAGAGCTGGGCACACAGCTCACAGATACAAGTAAATAAATAAAAACACCTGCTTTAGCTGCACTGTGACTTCATTTGATCGTTAGGTTTTTATGATTTATTTTACACAGCAATAGCACCACACAGGAGTGGGCAAGAGTGCTCTTTAATTATTCAAACTGTGCGTAGCTTTAAGGAAAGAGAAATAAAAGTTTAAACAAGACAAAAACGTTTGTAGATTAAATGTGATCATTATTTTTTAAAATAGAAAAATGTAAAATAGAAAGTTTTTTTAGCAGCTATGTATGGCTGACAATCTAGCTATGTGTGTCACTGCAACAAAATTGTGTTTCTTATCTGTAAATATATTTTATTTATGCTAAAATGTATTAAATGAGCCTGCATTTAGAGAAGACAGCACAGGAAGAGCTGGAATGGGATGTGCAGCATTCTGTGGAATTCTGTGCCTTCTTACTGGCCCTGCTGACTGAGTGATTTACTTAGCAACTGCGCTGGAAAAAGTCCAAGGGAAAGCCTGAAGGGACTTTTTAAAAAGCAAAAGAATGGGGAGGGTAAGTGTAGAGCGAAAATGGCTTTAAAGACAGAGAGAGTGAGAAATAGAGGGTTCAAGAGATAAACATTCAAGCTGAGCAAGGGTGGGGATGGGGATGGTCTTTGAAATGCTCCCCAGAAGAAAACTTCAGAGGAAGGAGAGAAGGCTGGAGCTGTTGAGGGCTGAGCAAGTGTGGAAAACAGTCATGTCTCACAAGATTTGCACGGGCTAGGAGAGGCCTTCTGCACAGACAAAAAGAGTTGAATGCGATTTGAACGTAAGATCTGGCTTACAGAACAGTCGTCTCAAACAGACTACTGGCAAATATTCTGACATCTACGTCTCAGAGATTAAATGTTTGCTGAAAACAATAAGTTACACTACTGTGTTTACTTTTCAACCATTTGTCTTTATAGACGAGGAGAGCGGATGAGATGCCCTGAATATGACATGTCACTAACAGAACCAAGAAATAAGCTGTTTGCACAAAGTGACACTTTATCTCCAAAAGAAGTCAAGTTTCACTGTGATGTTAAGTTTGATTTAACTACAAGTCAGAGCTGCATGGAGCATCATTTGAAACGATCTCTGAGGTCAGCAAGACGACATTTCAGTACAGACTTTCTTTTCACGGGTTTGTGTTTTAGAATCTTTTGTAGTCTTTATCACACGGTGAAAACAACTGCCTGTGGAGAACCACTTTTCCAAAACAAACCAAGAAACCTTTCTGCAGCTCTTTAAACAGTTTTTTTCAGCTCAACACAATCAAAAAGAGCTGACCCACCAGTTCATCAAGTAACTACCAGGCATTTGCTTAACAAGGATCTCTCAACATAAACTATAGTGCAACTTGAAAACAGAAAAAAATACATAAAAAGTATGGTTTAAAAGGTTTTTCCCTTTTTTCTAGTTAAAGCGTATGATTTTCACAAAAGTACTTGTTGCAAATTTCTATTAACCTCAATAATTTATTTTTATGCATGTCCCTTATATACAGATTGTGGTTTTTTGACAGGCAATCATTCAATCCTGAGCTCGGGAATTGCCTCTAACATTTCTACTGTTAAGAAGGTTTTAACTAAATTGTTAAGGCTTAAAATTGTGTTTTCTTTAGTAACACAGTGCATATTTTATGGTCATTTAGAGATTTTCATGATTCATGTGTTATCTTAGTGGTTTCTTTTTTCTTTTACGTATTTATTTGCTATCTATTGATTTAGGGCATTTACAATGTCAACTTTTGGAATGTATTATTTTACAATTAAAATATTGTCAAACATATTGTTTTTGCATGCCAATATATGTTTTTTTCCATATTATAATACACTGGAGTGCACCACATGCATTTTTAAAAAGCTAATTCTCCCCTTGGGGACAGTGAAGTACATTTGATTGAATGAACAGAAGGCCTCTTAGATCTGAACCATTTTAGTCCAAACATCTCCTGTACTTCTCACAAAGCGAGGAGCTTTTGTTTTTATTTTTGAAAGGTGGCTAAACCTTGATTGAAGTGATATATTTTTCTTTATTCTAAATAGCAAATACTATAGTTTTTCATTGTATAACAACCATTAAGATCATTTGAGACCTTAAAAGCCATCAACCATCCTCCAGTGTGAACACTTGCAGTATGTGTTTCCATTTTTATTTGTTTTCTGTTTATCACCCCTTATGTTACGGTAATACATTAACCAAAGGCTTTGATAAGTGTTATCTTTATGCGTGACAGTTAATCACAACCACAAAGATTCATTGCAGCTGAACGGAGCCCACTGGCATCTAAATTCAGAAAAAAACAACTAGACAATAGTGTATGGAGAGAAAATACTTGATTTGTAACTTGTGCCTTCCTGTTTGTGTATAGATTTGGATTTGTGCGTGCATACCACTTGATTTGTAACTCATACAATACATTTTGTGCATAAGTGTGTGTAGTAGTAATTGTGTATTCACATGTACACTCAAACATCAAAAACTTACAAATACAATAAAACTTCCTGATACACAGACAAAACCACAAAGCTTAAAAAAGGAACATTTTTAAAACATGTATATATACTTTTTAAAATCTCAATTATTGGGGCATATCTGTTTAAAAAAGTGGGAAAAATGTAACATTTCTTTTAGACATTATTCAAAGTGGATGATAAGAAAATCTCTGATGACCCACCATTCAAGCAGCATTTAAATGCATCATCTATGCAAAAATTTGAAGATGCGAAAGGAGCTCTGATCTGCGTGTAAATATGGTTTTGTCTGTGTGCATCAGCCAACATGTGAATACATAATTTGGAAGTACACAGTTAGGTCCAAAATGTATTGTATGAGTTACAAATCATGTATCACACACACACAAATCCAAAGTTATACACAAACAGGCAGACACAAGTTTCATTTTTTCATATAAATTTCATTTTTAATGGACAGAAGATGATTGGAGACTTCTGCATATTCATTGAAGAACAAAAGTCGGTCATAGAAAGGCAGCATGGACCAAAGTACAACCTTACAGAAAACAGACCAAAAGACGCAAGCAAATATCAAAAATAATAACAGGTAGCTGTTAGACTAGGCCTCTAAGACAGAGGCTTCCTGAATATCTGAATCAAAAATGAAGTTTAGATGTGGTCATAAAAATCTGCCACTGATCCACAGTTTTACTGTAAAAGTACGGCTGGGACGGCATGGTTAGAGCAGGGCTGTAAAGACTGAGACTGGAGGAAAGAATGAAAGAAAGAAGATCCGTCATGTCCTCTGGGTGCATTTGCATTTTTCTGCACTCATGAGAGGCTGCTAATTAGGGTGGGGTTAAGCTTTGCCAGCCACATACCAGTGTCCTCAAGAGTCTCATAAGGTAATTTTGAGGGGAGGCAAAATGGCTGAATCCTGTGATTGCCCTCTTAACTGTAAACAACTTCCAACATGGAACACTATATTAGCGAGCAGACAAAAAGACTTTTTCACTCACTTTCTACGCTGACTCAGTAACAGGCAGGCTTTGGGGATTTGTGTTTTTGCGCTGGCCCATTCCTCGTTCATTAAACTGGGACTGTTCATCATCATGTTCTCTCCTTGCCTCAGGTGAGATGAGTTATTTTGGTGAAACATGCTCATAAAAGCTGTTGTGCAGAGGTTTAAAGAAGCAATTAAAGGGCTGTTCTGCCCAAAATAAACTCTTGAGTGCTGCTCAAGCGACTCATTCAAGAAACCATTTAAGTTGACCTCATTAAGCAACTTTAACAAGACAAACATCCATTCAGCATCCATTGATAAATTCAGTCAAATATTTCTGACAGCTCTTGGTGCAACTACCAAAACATGAACAGGTTAGAAGTTTAAACCTACATTTAAAAAAATAGTCAATGTGGATTCTGTAACAGAGGTTAATGCTATAAAACATTTAGTCTCCTAAAAGCTGATTTTTACTTCACTCCAAGTTGAAAATCTTGTGTTTATAGTTGAGCTCAAACTCTCAGGAGGGCCCATCAGCTAAAATGATCCAAGTTCAGTCTGAGTTTAAACATGAAAGGTAAACTAAATAGATTAATCTCTAGTGGCCTCAGACGCAAGGTTGAGTGTTTTTCTAAAAGTCTTCAAAGGGAGGCAAGACTGGCTTTTAGTCATAACTTCAATTTATTTGCAATTAAAACATGTTGGTGGGGAACCGAACAAGTTGGCATTGAAGTCACTCTTCTACACAAACTCCTTACCTTAAGGATCATTTCGGCTCGAGTCATGCCTTTCACCACTATCTTTGTGTAGCTGGCAGGTGCCTTTCGGAGGACCTGGGAGCCAATGGAGGGCAGATCCAACAGGACGGTTTTTAGAGAGTGAGTATCAAGGAGCAGCTGGCGGAGGAGTTCACATAGACACAGTATTAAAACCTGATATTTGTGTTCAAACTGTGGACCATTGCTTTGAAAAAATCTGATCAAGTTGAGCCCACCTGTTCAGCTCCGACCATGCTGATAGGCTTACATCTAAACAGGTGGTTGATGAACTTAGGAATGAAAGAACTGAAAAAAGAAGATGGATGCAGAAAGACTTTAGAACTGTTCTTAAGTTTAAAATGTGTGATAAATGTTTTTGCACTTTACTTTGTGAACTTGATGCAGAACTGAGTGAAGTATTTGCGCGTAGAGGCAAGGTTGTCTCTTATGATAGGGACATTCTGTTTAATGTGCATGATGATTGATGTAACGTAAGGACTTTGGTCACCCACGTGCTCCACGCTCTGCCACGGCATCTAAAGAGAAGAGGACATCAGATCTTTTCTAAAGTACTTCTTTACGTGGCTTAAATCTGTGTTTTTCAACTAGTGTGCTGTGAGAGATGGTCAGGTGTACCGTGGATAATTATTTAATTTCACCTAAATGGTCTAAAAAACATTTGCCATTGCCAGGATATCAGTTCTGTGCTCCTTCAAACAGGCTCAGGTTTCACACTGGGTATTTAGGAATATGAAAGAACAAAAAGTACTTTTTTTCTTTGTGTTGATTTGATTCTTATTCAAGACACTTTGACAAAACTGACTGTATATTGTCAATACAGACTAGTTACCTTTATTAATTTAAATTGATGCTTTGTTAAGTATTAATTAACATTAACATTTTTTTATTACAATTTTGGTTGACAGTGGGATGTTCATAAAGGTTGAAAAACACTGGTTTAAATATCCATCTTTAAAGCTTTTGCACAATAAAATTGATTACATTTATCAAGGAAGCAAAAGTTACTTTCAGAATTTGAACTTAGAGAAAAAAAATCTATTTTTTGCTGTAAATACATGATGACAGTCAGTGTGTCTAACCTTGCTCATAGCCGTTAAGGCAGGATCACAGGCAGCGTCCAGATCTTGTACTAGCAGCTGGATACTGTTTGAGATTACACTGTGAAAACGTAAAATGGACACCATTAAAACACAATTTAAACAAGGTTTAGTATACAATTAAATACTACTCTGCACATGTCACTTACGTGCTGAACGTATCCATCTCCCCAGTCAGATTAATTCTCTCAGTTAGGACTTTATCTACTTTTTCTTTCAGCTTCTCTTCCAACTAGAAAACATTTAAAGGATAAGAAAAAAAAAATCACAAATATTGGCCTTTAACAAACCACATTAAACAAATAGTTAATGTTTTCATAAATCTGTCACTTTACTTATGACTAAGTTTTTTTTGTAAAAATGAATACCTGTTGAGTGGTGGCTAGGCAATATTCTGCAGTACTAAGAATGCTGCAGATCAGGCAGAGTTCATCTACGGTGAACTTTGATGCCTCATAGCCTTCCTTTTCCTTTAGCAGACTGGTGATGGTCAAAACCCCACTGTTGCTGCTGGACCTGGGCAAAGCAGTATTGAAAACGTTGAGGTAGCAATCAGAAAATAGTGGGAATTAAAAAATAAACAACAGAATACCAGTGGAACCCCAGAGAAATTACATGAAAGAGCAGTTGAAACGTGCAAACAGATGTAAAACAGAGGAGCCAATGAGGCCTCAGTGCAACCTATTCATTAATAAATATCACAGCAGAGACATGTGGCCCAAGCCACAACATACTTTCGTTCCTTTGAGGGCACTTTCAAAACCCCAAAAAATTAATCAAAGACACACCACGTGAACACATGCAATTGTCTGTATGTGTGCAAACATTTAGACAATTGCTGAGAGCCTTTACGACAGTATTTGACAGGGCTTATAACAAAGCACAAGTGTGTCGTTGGAAAAAAAAGCGCATTTATGTGCATGCACTCAAGGACAAATTTTGATGCAGCCAGAGATGTTTTTACTGTTAGCTTATTAGGGTTTGCCGCAATGTAACCAATCCCAGATCTCCCAGAACATAGTGTAGCATGCTAATCAATGAAGCACAAAGAGCACGCGTTTCAAACTCAACTCCCACACAGCCCCCACATCAAATAATTAGAAAACATGGGCGTAAGAAACTTTTAAACAAGTCTGTGTTTTTTACATTGCAGAAAAATGTACAATAGTTTATCTTGTAGTAAACCAGATAAACACAAAGAGAGTCATTTTTGAGAAATTTAGCATTTAGAGAGGCTTCAAGTAAAATAATTACAAATTCATTTTTCTTAATCATTATCCCTTTTATGATAACTGGTCGTCAAAGCATCAGAACTATGGCTGAGTTTTAAAGAAAAAGTTAATTTGTTAGAAACTGAAAGATGCAAAGCAACTTTAAAAAATCCTGTTAGTTTTTTATGTTTGGTTTCATACTGTGATTAATGAGGTTTCACCTTTGTTTAATGTAACTGTGTTTTTGGTGTTTTTAACATTTTCTTGTAGCATTTTTCACATGATGGAGGATATGACTAAATAATGGTTCAGAAGCAGATAAAATTGATTGAAACTGTGATGGGTGGGTCAAAGTCTCCCTGCTCTGCTCCATTCTAATACATCCACTTGCAGACAAGCAAGTGGATTAAGCATTGTGGGTGTGAAAATAAACCTCTGGTCAATAAAGGTCAATAAATCTCAAATTAATCTCAAATATCGTGCAAATCTTTTGAAATAACAGAAAACTAATTTTAAAAAACACACACAAAAATACGTTTCTTAATCTTACTTGGGTAAGTTTCCAGAGAGAATCTTCCAAGCATATTCTCTAAGGAATTTCTGGAAGATAGTTGTTAGAGCAATCATAGGCTCTCCAGTGCTCAATTGAGAACACTGCACCATACACTTTTTGTAATAGACGAAGAGGTCAGCACAGCTGGGCAGCACCGCTCCACCTTCCTCTGTGCCTGCCTTGGGTGGGCCTTGTGCACGAAAATCAGCCACGAAACGCTCAATCAGTTCCCCCAGGTTCCTGCAGATAGAATAAGTAGATGTGCAACAGATCGAATAATTAAACAGGTCTCAATAGCCAATGAATAAATAAAAGGACAAACTAGCCAGTAAACAGGCACAGAGCTCATTGGGTAAACAGAAGAAAATATTACAAAACACCAAATCTTCAGTGCCACAGTCTGCAGGTCCACAGCCAGTTGTTTTGACCCACTTCTACTCAATCGCAGAACTGAAGCCAAAGACAAAACAACTAAGCCACTGTTCTGTTCAGCCATGTCCCACTGGAGACAAGCTGATTTAGCCTTGACCTCTTTAAGGTCTTTGTACTAAACTAAAACGAGGTTGTTTCTGGAACAGAGGTGAGTCTTCTTCGCTTGAACAGATTTATCAGAACTGAACAGCCTAAATGGTTTTACAAAACCACAACAATGCAGGAAATATTGCTCAGCTTCATCACAACATCACAAATAGCTAGAGGGACAGATTAACTGAAGTCTTCATGTAAATTTAAAAGAAAGAAACTTTATAAAAAGAAAAAACGAGAGGAAACAAGATTGAAAAAAATGGACAAACTAAAGGGTGCAGAAAGAAAGGCTCCAAAAAAATGGGAGCAACAGGGAAAAGAATAGGCAGAAATGCTGTTGCAGCACTTATTCAATCTCTCTCTCCTTTTCTTTTTCAGCCTGTGGTTGTGCAGCTAATGGGAAACATTTTTGCCACAGTGGAGACCTTAGCAAAAGCAGGAATGAGTGCTGTAAAGGCCATATAGGAGGAGGAGGAGGGGAGACTGATGAACAGACGGTGGAAAATGGAACTATCTGCCAATTTTACATCCAAGCCGGTCCGAAATCTGGGTTTTTGTACCATCTAAATTCAATATACACTGCTTCAGTGAGCATCTGTTTGCTTACTTGTCTTGGGATTCGATGTAGACATATAGATGAGGTTCAAAACACTTCGAGATAATGCCGTGGAAAGGGTTGTCTGGAGCTTTGCGCTTCCTGGGCTGTGAAAGCAAAATCAGCTGCTAGTCAGATAGCCATTGCGAGGCAGCTTCTTCATCCTCAAAAGAGGACGGCATCAGAGAAAGCAACATCTGACAGTCCACACAAAATGTCACCTTACCTTAGCAAGATCTTCATCCTTGTCTGCTCCCACATCCTCTCCTACATCATCCTCCAGAAAGGGGTTTGTTGGATCTAATGGGCTCTCAGGCCTTTTTTGCTGCACAAAGAAATATATTTCAAAATTAAGGTCAGGCTTTCTTAATTTTCGTTACTTTTACGCAGATAATGTACAGTTTGAATGTAAATTACAGAACTCAGAGGGTACAAAAGTGAAA
Organism: Oryzias celebensis; assembly: GCA_014656515.1. Taxonomy (NCBI): domain Eukaryota; kingdom Metazoa; phylum Chordata; class Actinopteri; order Beloniformes; family Adrianichthyidae; genus Oryzias; species Oryzias celebensis. The sequence goes on along the minus strand of BNCR01000012.1, from coordinate 63,439,983 downwards.
TGTAAACCAAAGATTTTTGTCAAACCTCTATGTTATGAGGCCATAGTAACGTTGGCCTACTTGGGCTCTAACAACGGTATGTCCTTTATTATCTGTCCAGCATTAATCACTTTCAGCTCCACACAAAAACATGACCTGGTTTTAAAAGTTTTTCCAGGTTGTGGCATATCAAGGACGTGTGTGTGAGCGGAAAACACAATAAAAATTCCAATTTAAAAGTCTCACTGAATTGCTAACATGTGAATGCCAACAGAAAAAAAGTTTTAACCAAACAATGGACTTGGAACACATCTAGAACAGTGAGTGTGTATGAACCAAAAATGTGTAATATTGTGTAATAAAATGCGTAAAATAGTATCAATATTATTATCTGTATGCTTAAATAGGTCATTACCAGCAACAGAAATCCATTCACATCACACCTAAGGAACAATTCAGCTGAAGCGATCCGAGAAAACCCACGGATGCTTGAAGAGAGCATGCAAACTCCCTACTTAAAATATCTGTCGAGCATTGATCTGCATGGGGTTTTCTCACCCCTGGTGTGTCCGTCAAAGTGCATCCTGTGAAGCGCTTGGCCAGCAAGCCCTCAAAATTTGTAGTTCTCTGTATTGCAAACAGAAGCAGCTTCACTTCTATTTCCTTCGCCCGTGTCCGCATCACTTTGGCAAGCTCTGCCCTAAAGAACACAACATAGATTTAGTCAATGTGAGAGCACCATTTTTGCCACGTGGACAAAGAATATTTGTTCTATTGATACCTATTTTATTATTGTAGTCTTAAAGAGACAATTTAAGCTTTTGAAGTTTCTTTTCCTCGTACCCCGCCCCCCAAATTTTCCACTGCAAAAATGTAAATTACATGAACAGAAAAATATCAGATCAGGCCCCAATGTGATGTTTAAGCCTGAACTGTATCTTGGTTATCTGTGAGATGTGCAGAAAGCTGTTGTTTGGCCTTCAAGCATCAAAAAAGGAGGTCACAAAACTTAGATGATGCGTCAAGTGCAATGTCTTAACTTCCAAATAGAAATGTTCTTTGAAAAATGATTTTTTATTCTTGCTAAACACAACAATCCCAGTTGTGAAAATAGAGAAAGTAACAAAAAAATGCGTTGCATATCAAATAGGGGGAAAGGCTGTTTTTCATAACATTTCTTTCTTGCCGTGGTCCAAACATTTAGTATTTTGCAAATGTTAAGTCACATATTACATGAAATTAGCATTGGAACCCCAACTGTGACAGGATATGCAACTATTTTTAGATCCTGGTACTAAAACACTTTTAGCTTTTTTTGCTCTTTAATTCACAGCACATGTGCACTTGTGAAGCTGGTTTTAATGGTGGAAAAGATCCATTTATAACTAGTTTTTCTGTTATATGTGAATCAGCAGTTTCCTTCTTGTTGGATATTCAGGATGGCACTTTGACCACAGCGTCTGGGTGTCCTTCTTCTTAAAGGCAGAACTTCAGAATAGAGTGACAGCTTGTGTTGTTTCTAGTGAGAGTCAACAACGGTGGAACAATGACGAGGTCTCCTGAGCACAGTAATGCTGTCATGTCAGACTGGAAAGAGCTTTAGTCTAAGGAAGGAGCAGTACACAGTGCCAATGGAATTTGTCATGGGGTAAAAGACAAACCACTGACAACACAGTGCCTTTGTGGGCCACTTAGTTCAACTAAATACAAAGCTGTAAAGTCAAGGTCACTAAAAGTCTGGCAAAAGAGTGGAGCTCACTTTATAAAGCCAATAGACATATGCTGAGACTTGCCCTAGAACTATGTCCCAGAAAATGACACAGATTTCTAGATTTTAGCTAAAACTGGCATAATCATAATTAAAAGACCACTGGAATTGCTTTTACAACAGATCAAAATGTGATTGGAGCGGGACTTTAATCCATTTGTCTCTTTGAGGTGTTTTAAAGTGTGTGCTGGCTGCTTCTAACTTGGTGATGTGGCAGAACTCCACAGCAATGCGCTCCGTCATGCACCACTCTTCAGGAAACATGCGGCCATATTTTTCTTCATAGTCCACCAGTTGACGCTTGATCCAGGCATACCGCCGATCAATTTTGTCCAACCAAGCTACCTAAAAAAAAATTAAAAAAAATATGGAGTCACAACCATCCATACAGAAGTTACAAAGAGAAAAAATATAGAAAATTATTTTGACTCACGTCTTGATTTTCTTGAAAAAGAACTAAATACTCTGAAAGGTGCTGCCTTATGAACTTTTTAATGATCTCCTGTTTGATTCGAGGATCAAGCACATTAGCTACTAGACAGGCGTCTCTCAGCACATTACTGGGTCCACCGGCTCTCTGCAAGAGAATTGAGAAATGTTCCTTTGTATTTCAACAGAAGACAATAAGTTGACTTTTTTGTGTCAGGTTTTACCTTCGAGCCTTGTGCAGGAAAGGCCTCTTCAAAATCTGCCAGAATCTGAGTTCCCAGCTCACTCTGAGCTGCTTTTACTCTAAAAGCAAAAAGTGACAAATCATCAGCAATAAGGAAACTATTCCAAACTGTAGAATGGACAGTTTTATTGTATTGTTATGATTTACAAAAAGGATTAATACATGGCTGTACAGGGTTTCATGATGCCTACAGTATATGATGGGGTGAAATTCCAACCAAAAACAGCCTATTTCTCTGTCTTGACATTGTAACCAAGCCTTTAGGAAAATTAGATAAATACTAAATAAACTAGGATAGATGTTTTCATTTGGACAAAACACACACACAAAAATCAACTTTTTGTCTTGTTGACACCAGTGTATTAAACACAGATTTCTAGTCTGCAGTGCAAAACTTTCACTAGAAAGTGTATCCTGGAGAAAAAAAATGCTGCTAGAATACATAAGCAGCCACTGATTCCCTCTCAGTTGATAATAGCTTAAATGGGACAGACTGTTGCAATAATATGATAAAGACCCAGAGGGTTAATTAAAAAAATAATCAGACTTGAACTTGTTCAAAGGTGACAGCAGCTCTGATTCCATTTAGTCACGGTTCAAAGAGTGTCTGGACAAAAGATTATCCTGAAAGTGAATTAAATGGGATGATGAGAAATGTAGGCACTCATAAAGCTTTAATGTGAATGCTAATGAGCTGGTAACGCTGAAAAAAAGGAAAAATCAAACTACTCTAAAATATGCTTTTACCTCAGCTCCATTCATTTAGTATGCCTCTATTTCACTAGCGCATCACCTGGGCCGCTGCTTATTAAGATCAGAAAGAATTCACTGCTATATCTGGATTTCTGTTTTGTAGTAATTGCACAGTGAAACAAAAACTAAATCTTCTTAATAAGTTAACAGGATATTTTTTTATAAATCCTTACGAATGCAAACAGGATTGTTATTTCTTAAAAAAAGGGTAAAAAACAAATTTAAGTTTGCTTACAGTCATTCATAATAAGAAAGGCAATTAGTAGTTTTTTATATTATTGTTTTGGTACAAAAGTCATTTATTTTACATTTATTCTTTATTTTTGACAAATGTCTGTGAAATGTTTCTATAAATGTATAAGAATAACCAACAAAGTGTCTGGGTTTCAATAGCAAAACATTGGAAAAAATAACCCAAAAAAATCTAATATAAAAAAATTATACAATTATTCCAGGAGGATTTTGCAAGAATGAACAACATCCTACAAGACATGTATTTCAACAAACAAAAGAAGCTCACACACAGAGAAATAAATACGCTTTCTGAAAGTGTCTGCACTACCTCACAATAGAAGAAATGCTGGTACAATAAAAGCCTATTCAGTGAGTTTCCTTCCCGTACTTTCCACATGTGTGGGACACTTCTTGTATGTGTATATAAACAGGATGTAATACACAAATACCCCACCAAACCCTGAAACCAAGTTTTCAGCAGATCAGAAAAAAATGTTGTGGAACATTTCAGCAAAGAGATTCCCCTCTGGCTACTGGAAATGAACTCCAGAGTTATGCTGATCCCAAAACAGTTAAACATGCACAACTGTGTGTGTATGTGTTTGTTTCTGCATGCTACATACCTCTCTGACAGCTGCCTGATCTGAGGTATACCCATATATTTGTGGAAATGTTCAAGCACGTTGACAACTCCTTGCAACAAGTTGGCCACTTCCCCATACTGCCTCTTTCTGGTCATCGCTCTAGAACATCAAATTGGCAGCACACAGATTAGATTATAAAGCTCCTTATTGCTTGTTAAATTTCCCAACTCTTTCTTATTTACCTGCATCTTTATAGAGAATTGGAAATTCATTAAAAACTAAGAAAACTGTATGAGGAATAGATACAGCTTTGTTGCTGTAGGGTTCAGATTAGAAAGGATGATTTTACATCCTTGCTAATGAATTTCATTTTAGTACAACTCAATAACACTCAAGCTCCAGGACAAAAATATTTACAAAAACTTATCTCCATTCATGAAAACTCACTGTAACAGATAAGACCTGAATTAGCTGATGGTTTGTTGTATCCTGGTGGCCGAAGCGAGTTTTCCCCAACTCACATGTGAAAGTCATGCATTTCAAATCATTTCATTAAGATCAAAGACACATACTTTTGGGGACAATTTGGAAATGCTTGTTAAGTTAAAGACTTGTTGTACTCACTCTAAAGAGTCAACACCCCCAGCCAGCATATGCAGATGGTTCAGGGTGGTGATGGATGTAGTGAGATGACGCTTGGCATGGTCCAGCTGTTTTATGTCCCTCGTAATTTCCTTCACCTGTGCACAAACAAGTTAGACTAAGCGTGTAAGAATAAAGCTAGATGCATTGAAAATGAGGGAGTTAAAGTCCCACTCCAATTATATTTTGATGTCTTGTAAAAGCTTTACGATTATGCTGTTTGTAGACATAAAAAAAAAAAACCCTGTGTCGTTTTCTAGGACATTTTCTGCAGCACAGCATGAGTTAATTAGAAATTCGCCTCTGAGTTGTGGACAGAACTGTTGATGCAGAAGTAAACCTCAGCTGATATCCCATCAACCATTTGCTTACGCTCTCCCGTTTCCAGCCCCTTAGAACTGCAAGCTAACATTAGTGGAGCAACAAAAATGGCAAGCAATATCGGTGCAATCCAGCCATACAGTTTTGAGCCATAGTCCTGCTCGAACAAGGAAAATGAAGACGTTAATGGATCTATTTGACTGCAAGTGACTGGATTAGAATGGAGTGCAACAGGGAGACCCCCCCCCCCCAGTTCAATTGCTGGGTCACAATTGAGAGATTTATTCCAAGTTGAAAAAAAGTATACTCACAAATGCAGTATTAGTATCTGAAATGATTTTATATGTGTCCTTCATCATGAGAAAAATGTTATAAGAAAATGCTAAAAACACCAAAACACTATTTTCATTGGAGTGGGTCTTTTAAGTGTGAGGTCTCATTAGAACACACATGGTTTTCAAAAACAGACGATATCTTCATGCTAAGCCATGTTGGTGTGTGTGAGGGTTTGTGTGTACCATTTGCTCAGATTTTTCAGCTTTGTCCTTTATGTCTTTGATTTTACCAAAGAGCTGCTGAATAGCTATCTGAGCCTCTTCCAAAGCCTGCACAGAAAAAAAACATACAAAAATTAATACTGTTGCAGTTACAACACATAAGACATACTAAAAAAGAAATGTTTATGTGAATGTATGTTGTCACAAAGCTCTTTATTTTTCTTTGCTCCCTGTAGCTGTTGTAATGTGAAGTAACTGGTGTCCTTGGGATCACTAGGCAATCAAACTCAGTTTAATCTATAGCTGTGTTGACTGTGTGAATGTAAGGTGACCAAACATCAGTGGTAATTCTTCCACAATCATGCCTGATAGCGTGTAAGCAATTCTGAAATGTTGTGCTTTTTTCAAACAGCTTTTAACCAAAACTTGTTTGACCAAACCCTCAGTGACAATATCATTTTACAAACATCAAATACCCCATGGTAAGTAAACCTGAAAAACAGTCAATCAACACATAAAGAATAATTCTTTATAGTAAAAAAAAAAACAATCATGCAAGCCGTTTCATAGGTTTCAAAGTAATGCATAGAATAAGTGGATAATAATGTATACAACACAGTCAAAACATTAGTGCAAACATACAGGAGTTCATCTTCTACAGCGTATGCTACACATGATTTTTTTCTTAACTTTTTTTTCCAGTTAAACTGTTTTGCTTTCCATCTGTTCACTTGTTTGAAATACAAGTGGTGTCAAATATGCACAAAAGATGAATCCCTCAAGAGGTACAGGAAGCCTCATCCTTCATTTATGAAGAATGATAGGACATTTCAGCAGTCGCCTCTTTCCTTTTTGCAAGACGTAATGACTGCAGAGGTTCTGTATGGTTTTTTTGTGCAAATTTGTAAGAAAAAAAAAAGAAAGGATTTCTGAATTTACTTTAGTTGTGAATTCACACTCAACTTGTGTCTTGAATGTGATATGATGTGATGTGAAAAAAACTATAACAAAAATTTCATGTAGATTATTGTCATATTTTTTTTTGTTAACTGTGCTAGTTCAGGTTTTCTTGCCACATTTATTGGCTGTTGTTGACCTTTGATTATATCCGGTCAGGGGTCGCCACAGCAAACTAGTTTCCACAAAGCCACAGAGAGTTTGTATTGGATTCCTTTCCTGACACAACTCTGTTTTAATCCAGGCTGGGGATCGGGACAGACTTGGCTGGGCTGTGGCTACATAGTTAGGCAGTAGCGTGAAGGGCCTTGCCTAAAGACCCACGGTGGAGCTAACTCACCGGGGCCCTCACTCAGTCCAGTTCTCATGTATAGTCAGTAGTTTCTCTAAAAATTCATGAAATCCCCTCTTGTAACTGTAAAATATGTCCAACACAAGAGGCCTTCAGCTACTGGATAAGTAAAAAAAAAAAAACAAAAAACAATGCTGTTTGATTTTTTTAAACAACACATTATTGGCGTGTGTGTGTAATATCCCACACTAATTGCTTATCTAAATGATAGGTTAGCATTTTATCTAACATTGACACGTCTTAAATTAACGCACAAGCCATTAGGCAAAGCTCAGCATAAAAGGTCACCATCATAAAGGTTAAAGAATATCATTAGAAGCTTTTATGATCTCAGAAACATTCAAGACAGTTAAGACTGTGGGATGACTAAAGAGCTATTCTACAAGTTCTCCATTATCTGACATGGCAGCTGTTCTTTGATAGCCCTAAAAACAGAGACTGCCCTGACAAATAATGACAGGCTAATTGGCTTCACTTGGCCTGTTGCGGTTGTGGCACTGCAAATGCGACTCTCGCTCCTCTGAAACGCTGCGGCACAAATGCACAGCAGGAATGCTAACAGCTGGCACCAGCTGTCCCTGGAATTTATCACTTTCACAGGCACCTCTATGGACACACACGTACTGCTCCGCTGCATGCACATAAACATACACGGGCCCTCTCTAATTTCCCTGCATGATTGATCTTCCTGGTAAACCAGAGTCCACATAATTCCTAAGAAGTGTTTTGTTAAATTAAACTTACTAAATGTGCTCAATTTTTTACATGAAAGGTATTTTCTAATGGTAATAACATGTTTTAATGGAGTTACATTTTTACCTGGCACAACTTACCCTTGAGGCTTTTCAGTAATCTGGAAATGTTTGACCAAATAATTGAATTGCCGTTTCTATTCAGTGCAGACCAGAGGCATCGATACATTGGGCTGATGCTCTCTGACATCTCCAGCAGGATTTTGAATAGCTAAAACCAAATCTGTAATAGTGTGTCAATATTACTTTACTCAGCCTAACTCAACACCAACTGAAAATGGTTGACAGGGCAAAATGAAGTGAAAGTTTTTCACCCATGGCTGGACCTCCACCAGCTAACTGAGGAGATCCACCCCTGACAAATCAGTATTTTAAAACCTATCAAAGTCCAAGAAGATTCCTGTTGGGAGCTGTTAACATAAAAAAGCTGCATGTTGATTTATTTCTTAAAGGAAGTTGGACTTTCTGGACCAGGGCTGGCTAATCCTGGACTTCAAGAGTCCTAACTCTACCTTTTTTTCCAGTTCTCCCTGCCCAGCTTGGTGACGATTAGCAATTTCAAGTTATTTCAACTTCTGATTGACTGAACACACTTGATTTAGGTAGTCAGCATGAAGCAGTCCTAGAAGAGCTGGAAAACTGGAAAAGTTGTGGTTCTTGAGGACCGGGGTTGGACACGCCTTTTCTAAACATTGGACTCAATAAGTACTCGCTTTTGAAAACAGCCTCCAGTGGTCATTTAAGAAACTACAGCATTTGATATTTTTAAGATGACTTTAAATCCCAGAATGCAACATGGGTTTGGTTGCACACTTTATCGCACAAACGCTTTTGATTGATTTGAAAAATAAACCCAAACCCAAGAGAAACTGCTGAGAAAACAAAAGATGAGAAGAAGCCAGAACTTCCAAAGAGTAATCATCAGTCATGAAGTCTTAGCTGAGTCAATCTGGCTCACTGTTGAGAGCTCATTTCCTGTATTTAGCTTCAAGGAAAGCTCAGAAGACCACTGCCCAGCAGCTGCCTCCACGCCAGAGATGTTATCTGCACTCACACGAACCATTGTATCTCTGACATGAATTAAGAAACACACAATCCAGGGCCATTTTAAACAGTTTACACAAGAAGCAGGGAAGACATGAGTGGAGAGTTTTAAAGTGGTGGGCACATTAAATTGTACTTCAGCTTTTTAAGCTTAAAGCTACAGTAAACTCAATCAACTAAACAGCTTATAGTAACATCTGGAACATTGCTTGCCTACAAGCCTCTGTGTAAACAGGTTTGAGGAAGAAGAGAACTGCCCAGACAAACATGCTTTATGTTTAAGATTTTAAAGACACAATCAATAAAGCTGACACTCTATACTTTTAGAAATGCACTAGTATGAAGCACAATATGATGTGATGCCACTGGAGGGCCAAATGTTGAAAACCATCGGATTTTTGACACCCTGGAGTAATTGCTGCACTTATAGAAAGTAGTTAGCCACACAGTCCCACATAAAGCTCATGATAAAAACATAAACCTATGAGTTTAAAAAATGAGCATTTTGTAACAGAATGGACACTGGAGGCCTTCTAGAATGCAATAAAGAAACAAAATTCCAAAACCAAAGCTCATTTATTTTGCCAAATGGAAATTATCGGATCTCTTCAGCCATTGGCCAAAGAAAACATATCCAAGAAAGAAGCATATTCAGACTGAAGAAACTCCAGAGAGAACCGGAGCTCAGTCTGATTGGAAAAGAACCGAGACCACCTCAAATGATGGGTCAGAGACTAGGTCCTGGTCCCCGACCATGGTCTGTTTGGACGCATTCAGACTGAACAATTGTTCTGGATTAATGGGGGGAAACAAACTCTGGTTCACTTTAAACGAACCGAATGTGTCCAGTCTGAATACACTCAAAACAATGAATGAAATACAGACTGAGAATTAAACGTATTTATATATACACATACATATAAAATATATAAATATACCAACTTGGGGCTCAAATTGAGTTAAGTCACCAGCAGAAATGACTACGCTGCTGATCCCTGTAGTTTTACACTGTTGATGTCTGTTTCAATCGTCTCCTTGAAATAAACACCTCTCCATCTTTTCCATCTGCAGAAGAGATTTTTCCCCCATGGAAATGCTGAAATGGCTCTGTGGGATTGGAAAATAACCTTAAAAAATGATAGTGTGTCAGTTTTTGTGTTATTGGTCTGGAAGGGATCTAGTGGATTTGAGTAAACAAACGGTGAGCTGGACAGCAGGGAAAGACAATGCCACCAAGCAAAAGAGCCAGAGAACAATACATGTTAATTGCTAGATCGTCAGAATGATCATGATTTGCCCAGAAAGTCAATGTCCTGGAAAGAGCCAAGTCCAGGACTAAAGTGAGGAAGCTTCGTCTTTGTAATGTATGCTCATAAAATACAGCAGACCTACAGGAATTTACATGGGAAACTCAATTTCACAGACAAGTTTTCAGCAAAGAGGTAGTTTGAGCTGAGGGAGTAGATCTGAGTCATTTTGTCCTTTTCTGTGGAAGCAATGACAGGAAAAAGCTGGAAAGGGAAAGGAACTGGTCTGTGTGAGTTGGTTACAACCAACAACACTGTTCTAATTTAAGGAAAAGATCCCAGCTTTTAAAGCACTGCAAAAATAAATAGTTGCTGGACGCAGGAAACAAATTTATCAAGCTCTTGAACTGTTACTTTCTTTTTTTTACCCATTTAGTTTAAATAACATTTATATAAACACAAAGCTATTAACATAGACCCACAAATAGAAAACGTTTTCAGAACACGATTAACTGCACAAACCGAACTGTACATTCACGAAAAGCTTGTGGGTGTTTAAAAGACAATAATGGCTGAAAACTTTTAGTTTTGCTCACCTGTCTACCGTCTTGACCCACATTGGTCTGCCCTCTCACCACGGTCCTGATGTTGTCGTCAAGGCGACTGATATATTTGAGGAAAAAAAGCTTTTATTTAATCAACTGAAAGTTAGAATCCCCCCAAAAAAGATAACTGTGAAGTTAAGAACAGGAGCTCACCGAATTTTTAAGCGAATTTTGTTTACCACATCGTCTATGTTGGCCAGAGACTGACGGGAAGAAAAACATGGATGAAATATAAAGCATATCTTTAATCAAAGCTTTCTGAGAGTGATTTTCAATTCTAGAAATCAAGAAAAAAAAGAAGAATTTAACATTCTGATTTATTTGTGATTTATGGGTTTTCTAGTTTTCCAAAACAATACAAAAGCATTTTTATTCTATTGGATTTAATAGAATAAAAACCACAGAACACTGGGTTACAGTGACCCCTTATGGAGCTGAAAAACACTCACACAAAAGGCATTCATTATTAAATGATTGCCCTTTTATCTTGCTTTATTTCTGTTCTGTTAAACTAAAGGGAAGGAAACGTTTCACTCCTGAATTCTTTCCTTTTTTGTATTCCTTTAAATGTTGCTGCAGCTTAAAACAAATCTCTAGACAAGTTTTTCCTTGTCATCTTGTCATTTATTTCTAATGCACACAATAAAATCGCCACGCTAAGGCAGCTAATTATCCCAAATCTTACTGGTTTGGTTCACACCCTGGTACAAAGACGGATAACATTCGTCGACATTCAAGTTTAATTCTCACCCAAGGTTAAGCCTTGGACTACAACAGTTACACTATTCATTTCTCAGGTATGAACATAAAATGATGAGTGTAAACATCAGGAAGCTCATCTTGATCAGTTAATCATATATATATATATATATATATATATAGGATATAAGTATGTTTGTAGTCTTTCTTTTCTTTTTGTTCTGAGTTTTGGCAATGAAAACATTTCACATCCTTTTGAACCATAGGTACTTCAATTGTTATTTTTTAACCTTCTTATTGTGTGGCAGGTAGTTCATGTGTGCTTTATAGATTCTTTTTAAAATACTTTGAAATGTCAACAAAAACTTTAAATTTCAGTATTTTTATTTTACTGAATAATTGATTGGAAGGATCTCTGTAATTACTGCAAGAGATAATTTTTGTTGTTGCCTTTTTGTTGAATAAAAACTGGACTTAACCATGTTTTACATGTATTTCCCAAAATTTCAATACAGTAATTTAGATATGGAACAAACAATGAGTTTTACAATAAATACAGAGCTTTGTTAGCCACAGCAAAATTAACTTTAAGTTGTTTAGACTATCTTGTTTTTAAATTATTGTTATGAGATTTCCAAGTAATGTCCTCATCAATGGCATCCAGAAATCGAACTTCCTTCACTCTGCCAGAAATAATTCCATCCAGAAAGGTTTTAGGTTTTTAGGTTTGTGTGTCGGTTGGTAGGTATTATGACTGATTTATTTTTTTTAGCAGTTTAGTGACAAATTATTTACATCAGACAATGACCCTAATGACTAATTAACCCCAACGCTTTCGAAGGAACTTCCTGAAGTTGAGAATTCTCATTACTAAAATAAAAAATCCCAGTGGTAATCTTTTGAAAAGGTCAAGCTATGTCCTGGTGACCTGAATGAGGGTTATTTCAAACCTACTGTACCTGTTCAGTGGGAAATAGCGTGTTGATGTATTCCACAGCATTGAAATCAGTTCTGTCCAGCGGGTCCTGACTGGGAAAAACCTTAGACAAAAGCAACAACTGGTGTCAAGTCAAAGATGATGAAACTGTAGCTGAACTTAACGACGTGTCTCTTTGTCCTGCCTAACGACCACCATCAGTCCTGAAGGATTCTCGTTTTTCTCGTAAATAGTTTCGTTAAAAAAAAATCTGGTTTACAAAAACCTAAAGTGTTCCAGTTTAGGATGACTAGACATAAATCCAGAAAAAAACAAATAAAAGGGCTAGCCGGCTAACGTTAGCTATAGAATTAAACTTGCATTCGCTGTTTACGCTATAATACCGAGGCTGAGTTCGTACCTGCTCAATGGCTAATTGCACCTCAGGAGTCAGATGCAAAATAGCCTCCAAATCTTCAGTAAGTTCAAATTCTTCTTCCTCCATCATCGTCAAAACAAAACCAAACCTCTTTAGCTTCTCACTTCCTGGTGAGGAGGTTTCTGGGATCGTGGTCACGTGGCGCTTGCGATGCATTTGGTGACTGTCGAAAATCCGACGGACTCCAGCAGGAAAGCAGAATCACAGACAGAAAGAAACACAAACTGATAATCTAAAATATCGTTATAAATATTTGAACAAATGACATCTAAAAGTTATAACTGTATATTATAAAAAATAACCAAAATATTACAAAAAGTATGATATGGCTACTGGTATGAAAAAAAAGAAAAATAAAAAAAGGAAAGTGGTCCGTGAAGGAAATAAAATGAAAAAGAAAAATAAATTAGCATGAATGCTGAGTCAACTTTATTTTTTGTATTGTAAAACCATTCCACGTAGTCCTTTAATTATGAGTATGGAGTTTTTAGCCAAAAAAAAAAAAAAAAAAAAAAAAAAAAAAACGGTGTTGGTTTTTTTTAATATATATTTTCTGCAGAGACTCAGTAGTTCATCGGAAATTCACCTCTGAGTTGTGGGCAGGACTGTTGTTGCAGAAGTAAGGCTCTGCTGATCTCCCATTATTCCTTTGTTTACATCATTGACAGTTTATATAGATATGGACAAAGCGTCTGTGACCCCACAGAAAATGCATCACCTCCAGTTCCAATAAAGTTAAGTCAATTTAGTCAACATTTTTATGTGAAACGGATGTTGCCATGTTGGAACCAGACTTGAACATTCCAGGTGGGGGCCAGTAGACGCCACATCCTTTAACTGAGGCCTCTGATGGGTCAGCTTATACTTTAAATCCCTTGCAAAAAGAAAATATATCTTGCAAAAAAAAAAAAAAAAAAAAAAAAAAAGAAAAAAAGAAATGGCTTAGCGAGATCATGTTAAAAAGAGGTTCCGGAGCAAGAATGTTGATTCTGATAAATACAATGACTGAGTAATAGTTGTTTATTTCTTAATAGAAGTCTATGGGATTTTGGCTTTGTGGGACCAGCAGATACTTCCTATTTGGAACGCGAGGATGGAAGGGATAATGTGTCCAGTTCTCATGTACAGTCAACAGTTTACCTTCTCTCCCACTAACTTGCAGCCCCTCACATCCCCCAAGATATCATTAGCAGTGTAACAAAAAAATGCAGAGCAATATGAGAGCTATCCAGATGTACCATTTCGAGCCAGATGGCAGCTCAGACGAAGAAAAATGAAGACATTAATGGATCCATTTGCCTGCAAGTGGATGCATCCCAATTGGAGCAGAGCAAGGAGACTTTGACTTGCCCATTTCACGTGCTACGGTCACAAAATGGAACTTTTTCAATCTGTATTTTTCCACCTGCTCCTGATTCATTCTAATATGAATGACTACATACTCGGAAATGCAGTTTTAATCCTAAATTCTTTTATACAACGTATGTCCTTTATTTATTACCACACTGACGCTACTTTTCCATACAACTCATTCATGACACCCTTGTCTGCATTAATTTCTTACACTCTCCACATGCACTCGACATCACCTCTTGGACAACATACTACATTTGAGTGTATACATTATAACCCACAAAACTGTCTTACTCCACTGCTGTGTTTACGGCCTGACTTTAAAACGGTACGTTCGTTTATATGGTTATGATTTTCTGATAAGGTGGGACAATTGGATAGTTCTAGCTATCATTGTGTTCTGTGGGTGGAAAAACCTCACAAGGTAGGACAGATGGTTACACCAGCTCTGACGTCACCAAATAAGGTCTGCGTCAGGTGCTGAGGAACCTGATGGAAAGTGGGCTACCAGAACAAGACAGAAATGGACTAGAATAGACGAGAGAACAAAGTTCTAAATGAATGTTACTACTTGAGTAATTCTCTTCACATGGGTTAAGAATGTGGAGTGAATGGATGCTTCGAAACTCCCAATCAAGGCTAACTGGCAAGCAACTAGTAGCTAAATGTTCTAACATCCACAAACAACAATTTCTATCACAACTTGAGATTGAAGATGCACAACAGAAATAAAACACAATGGTAAAAGCCAGAACACCAGGTCAGAGAAAAGGTTGTATTACCAGAGGGAACACTGCCCCAATAAATATACGCTGGGCGAGGCAGCAACTGACCTGAACGATAAAATAATGGCTAGAATGAACACTATTAGATATATCTAATGTTGAATATCTAAAAAGTATGGGAATGCACACACGTTCCAGACAAAGCTGGTTGGAGAAAAAAATGCAAATATCTTAGCCTTGTGGCTTTCATCAGAGCATAAATAAATGTGCAAGTGAATGCATCTATACACAGGAATGAGAAATTGATTAGCCTTAAAGGCCATGATATTTAACTTCCTGGGTTCATATTTGTCTTTTTACTGTTTACTAATGGGAGTATGAAAAAAAAGCTTGTACTGCATAAGACATTGGGCTGAATTACATTTTAAATGTATTATTTAGTTTATATCAGACTTTGTTGAACAATGTTAATTTTTCAAAGTGTTCCCATTTCAGACCTAGTAAATATTGACTCTGTTTTTGGATTGCACTTGCAATAAAATCAGGATGATCTATGGAAACATCGCATTTTGTACTGTTATCAGTGTAAAGGCAACAGTTTGTTTTATCAGTACTATTTCTGAAATGCATTTCATGCATTTTATGGGAAGAATTTTATCTGAATTACAAATCCATAAAATAATCTGTCTGTTTATCTAACTGTGTGTTTAATGTTAATTTAATTTATTTAAGTGTAATTTATTTTTAATGTTTAATGAAATATTTTGGTTCATTTTTACTCACAACCTTTGATCCCCAAACATTTTTAAACTTTGTTTTTTAGGAGGAAAAAAAAATGTTCATTTAAATATTACAAAATGCTTTTTTTCATTGCTAAAGTAGAAGAAAGTGGTGTATTAATGTTAAATTCCTATTATTGTCACACACCCGGGTGTGTGAAATCTTCCCTCTGCATTTGACCCATTCCCCAGGGGAGTGGTGAACTGCAGACACTGCTATGCTCTTTGGGGGTTTAACCCCTCAAATCCAACCCCTTAATGCTGAGAGTCAAGCAGGGAGTCACTGGGTCCTATTTTAATAGTCTGTAGTATGACAGCCTTGGATTTGAGCTCACAACTTTCTAGTCTCGGGGCAGACACTCCTCACAAGGCTACTGAGCTGGTGGGTTTGCTTTTTTAAATAACAGATGCATGTATTTTCTGTGGAGTCGTAAAGTAATGATTCAATTTAGCATCTTTGGAGGTTTTGCAATTATTTACACGATACATTTTAGAAAGAAATTGCTTAAATAAACTGATTTCACTAAAAAGATACATATGAACATGCAGTGGAGACTGTTACAGATGTTGCCTAACAAGAAACATAATTAGAAGCTGAACAAAAAACCCTAAATCAAGAAAAACTATTGATTTAGTGTTATCAATATTTTAATAAACCACCCGAAAAGAAAAAAAAATAGTTCTAAGAATTTCTGCATTTTCTAGTTTATGGTTGCTAATAAAAGCATTGTTGAGACAACTAAAGATACTAAGTCAGTGTTTTTCTGCTGCTGAGTCAGTGGTTTGCACAACAGCAAAAAAAGTTAAACCTGAATCCTCCGCTCACTGTTGCTATAAACAGTAAGATCTCTTGTGTATGCAATAACAAGCTGGAAAGCCTGTATTTTCCTTTGTGTCAACTTTTTCAAAGTAATTTTAGGAAAAGGTGGCTTTAGTTTTGTCAGTTAGTTTTCTAACTGCAAAGGTGTAACTGAACAACTATTAATTCAGCAGATTCTTATTAAACTACGGAGCCCTGGACATGACATAAAAGATGCTCCCTCAAATTAGCATTTTGTGCACACAAATACTACTTTGTGTGCAAAAGTTAGTATTTTGTGCACTCAATTAAGTATTTTTTCTGCAGAAATTAGTGTCTTGAGCGCACAATTTAGCATTTTGTATACAGAAATGTGTATTTTTAGCAGTGTGCACAATTTAGCATTTTGTAGACAAAATACATTAATTTGTGTGCACAAAATGCTGTTTTATGCACAAAGAATACAAACAAAATGCAAATAAAAAGCAAATTTGTGGGCAAAAATGTTAAGTTGTGTGCAATAGGTTGCTTCTAAAATGCTAATTTGCACAAAATTTGAGGGATTTTTTTTAAAGACATATCCAGGGCTCTGTATTAAACAGTCATAAAACATTGAAATAATTCAGGTTCAGAACCTGCAAACTCACGTCTACAATTTTTGCAGCAGTGATATCACAGCAGGAATGTACCCAGCTAATCAATCATCCACAAAAAGCACTTAAAAAAGCCACAAAAACAGACAACCTTTCAGGTCATTAAACTGCGACTATGATTTTGAACTCACTTTTGCTGGATCATTGCAAATAGATTGAGTGCATGCATGTCAATATGTAATCTTCCATTAATTAAATTCACACCAATTACACTTTGAAAATTGTAATGCTGCATCATTGACCAGATCAGAAAAACAAAATGATAGGGACATTTAACTGTAAAATATTTTCTTGTTGACAGTAATTCATATTTTCAGTAACAGAAGCTGAGAAATCGGAAGTTTTCAGATCCTCATGGACTCAGTAGTGATGTTTAAACCAGAATAGTTGAGTTAGGCAGTTACTCATCAACCTAAGAATATATACCCCTCACTGTGATTCAGATCTGAATTAGCTGAGCACTGAGCCTTGTAATTTCCTTATACGATAGAAAACCCTTCACCGCATGGAGTGGTGATGTTTGCACTTCACATTACACCTCTTTAAAAACAGTCGTACATTTTAAAGAAGGGTGAAATTACTCTATAATTATACTGCAGTTTTACAAATAGGATCAAATCATAGATATATTTTAAGAGTGTGAGATCTGTAGGAGTGTCAGCCCTTTATTTCACGGACTTGTGAGGGCCAACCTCTGAGGGACTTTGTGAATACATTTGCATTCATGCATTTTCCCTGATTCACACTCAGCAAAAGGCATTTTGTGAAGGCTTGAGCTGAGACTAGTGTTGAGGGTAAAATAAACTCCCACATTGTCACACACCTGAGTGTGGGAAGTTTGTTCTCTACACTCAACCCATTTGTGTGCATCGGAAGCTAAGGAGGAAGCCATTGAGTGAATGTTCTGAAAGGTCAAGGCCAGTTAAAAATGACATTTTATGTGGTTTTTAAGTTCACAAAGTTTATATTGCCCTGCAATGGACAGGGAAACTGTCAACCCCACTGCAGCTGCGTCGGTTTCATGAACCTTTTGACCTTGAACAGGGACAATCAAGTTTAAAAGATGGATGGAAGAAGTTTACAGTTGTTTGAAGTATTGATGGTAATTTGATGTCACTGTTGTTTGTGTGTTAATGTTTTTTTTACAATATAATAGTTTGCCAGGAATTATAACGATTCACTTCTGCCCATTGTAGAGGTCATGTAAATTGTCACAAGGGACCGATGTCCACAGCGCTGGGGCCTCCAACCTGACTTATAACTTTGAGGTTATTTTCTTGATATTTTTCTCTTCTCTGCTCAAAGACAGATCACTCTATTGCTTGATCCCCTCCTTCTGTCAGTTAAAAAAAAAAGCAGAGAGAGACCATTCGGATTTTCAAGAATGATTCATTATTAATTAAATGTTCAAAGATTTTCTTCCAAGACAAGTTTCTGAACAGAGCTTACAGTTAAGTGTCCATGGTTTTTCTATTAGAAAGTGGGGAGAGGGTTACAAAGCTCACAAAAGTTTTATGAGCAAAGACATTTCTCGGCACCATCTCTATCAGGTCTCAAGGAACCAGTAATGAGACGCCCTGGTGATGGACAGCCCTCAGTCAAAACATTTGGCCAAACTACTTTCAAGGTTGGGAATAGATGTTTTTGCCACTAAATATGCTATGCTGACCCCCAAGAATATCTCTTAGGTTGACCTGTTCTCCGGGAATATGTGCTCAGTGGACTAGACAAAAACTAAACACATGGTAAATGGCATATACTTATAAAGCACTTGACAACCTTCCTTGAAAGCTCAAAGTGCTATTCAGTAACAGTTCCATTAACTCATCCACGCACAAATATGGGGGTTTTGCAGCAAACTCTGGCACCAACCCATAACCATTAGGAGCAATGTAGAGTTTAGGGTCTTTCCCGATGACACTTTGACACATGGGCGAGCAAGGCGGGAACTAAATCTGTGACCCGGTTAGAGGTCGACCGCTCTACCCGTGCACCATGGCCGCCCCATATTGTTGTGTTTGAAGTTTTTCAGTAATGTTCCTTTAGCAGAAAGCGGTATAAGTGTTAAACAGTCCTGTGCACTGCTCAGGGAGTCCGTTAATGGTGTTCAAGTGAAAGGCGCACAACCCCTGCACATGTCTTACTTGCAGCATGGTTGCTAGAAATTACACAATAAGAGCATAATTTATGCAGGCATCCTATGGGTATCGTATAGACACTTACATTTCACTTATACACCCCATAGGTGCAGCATTGCATGCGGTCAGTAAGGAGCCAGTGTGATGATGTACAAGCATCACTTTCTCATTATTCTTACAAATCCTTCACAATAGACTTACCACTTTTATGACATCCCTTCAGGTGGCTGCATTACTCTCAATGGAACTTCAAGAAACACTTGCTCCTCTTAAAGACCCACACCAATGAAAATCCTGTTTTCGTGTTTCAACATGTCCTTGCGACATTTTTCTCATGATAGAAGACAAAGATAAGGAAAATTAAGACAAAAATTGCATTTGTTAGTATTTCTTTATTCAAATCATTGCTGGTCTGAGAACAACCAGGGCCAACCTGTCATCAGGGTGGCCAAAAGGTGGTACTCCAGGAAGACAACTGACCACTTCAGTGACAGCAGAGGCAGCAGGAACCTGTGGCGAGGGATTCAGACCATCACGAACTACAAGCCCGCCCCACAGACCTGTGACAGCTCCACTTTTCTGCTAGACCAGCAGCTAAATGTCTTCTTTGCCCGCTTTGAGGCAGACAATTGCACTCGAGCACAAAAAAACTCCTCCTCCTTCGATGACCTGGTGCTGATGCTATCCTCTGACAGTGTGAGACACTCACTAAGAGGGATAAAGGCATAGAAAGCCCCAGGACCTGACAGCCTTCCTGGCTGTGTCCTGAGAAACTGTGCTGATGACCTCTCAGATGTCCTCACCGACATCTTCAACATCTCACTGACCCAGGCCATTGTCCTATCACGCTTCAAAGCCACCACCATCATCCCAGGTCCAAAGAAATCATATCCTTCCTGTTACGACGACCGCTGGATCGCTTTCACCCCCGTTCTCATGAAGTGGTTTCAGCGGGGAGTCATGCAGCACAAAAAAGTCTGCTTTCCCTGCCACTCTGGACTCCTACCAGTTTGCCTATTGGCCCAACCACTCAACTGATGACACCATCTCCACAGCCCTCCATTCGGCCCTCACCCACCTGGAAACCAAAGACACACATGTCAGAATGCTGTTCATTGACTTTAGTTCAGCATACAACACCATCATCCCCCAGCAGCTCATCATCCACAAAATGGACCAACTGGGACTCAACACCTCCCTGGGCAACTGCTGCTGGACTTTCTAACAGGAAGATCACAGGCAGTTCGAGTCGGCAACAACAGTACTGAGCCCCCTTCTCTTCACTCTGCTGGCTGCAGTCCAACCTTTTCTTAAAGTTTGCAGACAACACAACAATGGTGGGTCTCATTAACAACGATGATGAGACACCCTACAGGAGTGAGGTGAACACCTAATAAAAACACTTGAGTTTATAAATACATGTAGCCTTCAAATCAGTTGCAAGTTGGCATAAAGACAACTTTTTAAAGGTTTAAGCTAAGCCCTATTCTCTCAGTGGAAGTTAACAATGAAGAGAGACAAGCCAGTTAACTTTATTAGCTCCACTAAAATCTAATCACAGTACCAAAAAAGCCCAGCCCACAATATTTAAGCCAGTTTATTAAAATCTATAATCAATTCAAAACTGCCAAAGGTTTTTGTAAAGATCTCACTTAAGATCTAGCAGGAATCTTTACAAAACGTTTAACAAAAAAGATTTCTTCTTTTGATTTCAAAAAAAAAGTTTCCTTTTTTTCTGAACTCTATGTCAGCTTCTGGCTACAACTGTAAATGCCATCCATTATTCAGACAATTTACACTTGGAAACACACATTTTGCACCATAAATAACAATTCTCATATTTAAACATGTTTACACACCTCACAAACACACTAGATGGTTTTGTGTCCAACTGAGTCTGAAGTGACTCTCCTGTAACAGCTTGTGGTGTGAAATCACTTAATTTTATGGATAATGGGCTGGCTGGCTGGCTGTCTCATGGTATTACAATCTTACAAGCTCCATTTGTCGATATAACATGTACTCTGTCAACACACGGACCCCATTTGACAGCACTGTATTGAACAAACATTTAAGAGTCTGTACCACCTGCTGCCTTGTACAGATACAACTATACAGTTGGGTTCCCACTTACAAAACCAAACTTTTATGTGACAATGTTTTTGGGAGGAAAAAAAAAGGTTAATTATCAAATACTTGTCCATAAAATGGGGAAAACAAGAGCTTTGATAGGAATGGTAATAAATTCAAAAACCCATTCTGAAATTCTCATGTTCAACTTTATCACCAGACCCTGCTGGTTGGGTAAAAATGAACAAGATGACTTGAGACTGTATTCATCTTATATTGTTTCAGTTTTAGCTTTTAACTGAATAGATATTTGTTAAAGTACAGATTTTACAAGAATTTGTGTTTTAAAAATCTTTGCACAACACAGCCATGTTGAAAGTATTCCTTCACAAATAAAAGCATCACAGGAAGGGGTCACATTAATTCAGTTGGTAAAATGTCTACTCTTACAAGATAAATCACAAATGTTAAGTAAAGCACAAAGGCATTGAAACAGTAGCTCCTCTTAAAATGTTGCCGTCATCTTCGAAATAAAGATTCAAATATTTTTATTTTACTTTTTATTTTTTTACTTTGTCCTTCCTTAGGGTAAAATAAAAATAAGAATAAAAATCCTCAGTAAATAGAGCAACGATGACAGTCCCTTGAGCTGTATTTGTGTGAGGAACTAAAAGTAAGAGGATTGAGGTGTTTGTGATAACTCCACACCTTTCACATCTCATTTCATGGGCTTTTTGTGTATTAATATTCAGTTTGTGAATTAAGTGTTTGTTCAGCACAATGCACTCAAAAACACATCATTTTAAACCATGTGAGTTACTCGGAAAAAAGCCAATCACTTATAAGTGAAACCTGAAGTCACACAAAAGAAAACCGCTTCAGCAAAGCAAAGGTTACATGGAGAAAAACAAGCTTTGTTAAATTTAATTCCTGTCAGGATCAAGTTAGGGGCTTTAAAACAATTCTACAGACTGATGTACCTGGAAGTCAAAGGAATATTCCAAAAATATACTCAAGTGAGAGTAGCTTTATTTGAAAATAAGATCAAAATGAAAAGTAAAAGATAATCATTTAAATTCCTTCAGTATCAAATCAAATTTTGTTTGCATAGCATTTCCCAAATAATGTAACTCGAAGTGCATTTCATAAAAACGAGACAAAAAAGACCATCTCATCAAAAACACAATTGCAAAACACGTACAATGCCGACAGTGTCCCACACCATAATGAAGCACAAAACGATTTCCTGATAAGATGCAAAGTAGAAATCTAGCTTTGTGCTAAAGTGGGGAAACAAGATTTCAGGGATATGTCCACACTAGGTACCCTACTCATGTTCACAGAAGTAGTAAATTAGGAGTATTCATTATGCAACTATGAAAACCTAGAACTGATCAGATTAGCTTTGTTTTTTATGCCAATATGCTTCTCCATTTTAGGCAACTTTCTCATTTGAAAACAATCCAATATGTGAGGTATAAAGTTACATTTAAGTAGGATGTACACTATTGGTCAAAAGTTGTCACTCCAGTGATTCCTGTCTTTATCAAAAGATATTCAGTGTAATTTCTTTTTACACTCAAAACAATGAAATGAAGAAACTGTCCGGACTTGGTGGTGTAGAACCCAAAATGCAGGACAGAAACTAAAACATTTTGTATATAAACTTAAACATGACAAACCCACGGAAGAAATAAAACATTGACATAGCGTAGCACAGCAGATGACCTGAGAACCAGACACTTAAATAGGCTGGAGGCAAATAACTGAACTGTAGACAGCTGTGGATCACAAACCTGAAACTGGTGTGACTAAAAAAGGGAGCAAAAACATGACCAAGAATAACATAAAACCAAACTAAACTACAGAATCCTTACAGAAGAAATAAACAAATTGAGTTACTAAAAAAGAGCTGCAATCAATTTATAAACTACTCTAAACTTTCAATTCCATAAACTAGGAATCTTTTGCAGAGATATTAGGTGAACACAGTCACATTGTCTATACAATAAAAATCTACATTTTCTGTAGAAATTGTTTTCCAAGCCTCCTGTAAAAGTTCTCATAAATGTTTGACAAATTGCAGATGTCCTTGCTGTCACTCTTATGTCTTGTTTTTCCTACAACCACCTCCATGGGAGTTAAGGCTGTTGGCCATTCCGCACTTTAAGGTTTGTCCTTTTGTTCTTTTGTCCTCAGGTAGTTTTGGCATGATTATGTTTTGGGTCATCTCTCTTGGAGTAAGGTGAGCCCCTGACCAACCAGATAGAGCTGCATGGTGCTGCAGATGACCATCTGTGTTTGTTGGGGATATTTTTCGAGCTGCACAAGTCACTGACCCTGGGTCAAGCAAAACAGCCCACTTATGGCACTTGTTCCAACAATGACTTGGAGAGCTGGGACAACTGTAAGACAGTTTACTATTAATTAGTGCTGTCAATCGATGACAAAATTATTCAGATTAATCACACTCTTGGATTGTGACTTTCTTCAAGAAGTGACGACTAATCTGTATTAATAAAAGGATGAATGAGACCAGGTGTGGTGAGATTTTGGTCATTCAATCTTCTATTCATTGAAGATGAGATGTATCCTGACCCTCCAGAATAACACAAATCCCAAACAAGTGTGCTCAGTTATGTTTTATTTATTTTTTTTACAGAGTCGACAGCAGTATGTGCTGTTGGTAAAATAGTAATAGGCCATGAACAGTGTGAGGGTCCACAATCACTCAGCAGGACAAAGGCGGTTTGGCTTGAAAGCTGTTTCATTACATTTTTTTCCTTAATAAAAATGAACAGAGGTTCTTTGTTTACGAAAAAAGTAACCAATAAAATATGAAGCAAAGGAGACTGAACTAACCCCAAAAAAGCCACCTCCTGGTTACCACACAGCTTTATCAGAATCAATACACAAAGGGTGGCCAGGGAAGCAACTAAGCAAACATTTGATCCAATTAATCGATAACTAGAAATGAAAAAAACAAACAAACAAACAATTAACAAAATATATAAAGTAATTTAAATCTGTAACATAAGCCTAAGCATACAAAATAACGAAAGACTTGGCATCCTTGCTGTGGTTTGATTCAATCTTCTTTCTGACTGTCAGTGGTAGTCACCTGAAGTGAAACTCAAAGCAAAATAAATGAACTGTCTTTATATTGAAACCAAACAAAGATGTAGGCACCGATTACATTACAGATTAGATATTCAAATATTAGATGGTTGCAGATAGATGTGCAGTAGACCTCCATATGCAGATATCTTTCAGAACACTATTGACAGACACCTAATAGAATAACGTAATTGAGTTGTCTGAGATGTCCAGTAGACATCTACAACAGAGCTTGTGCCCGTGGGGAAGAAACTACCCAAATGGCTTGTTTACTTGCAAGGCATGATGGGACCGGGATATGATTAGCACCCAATTAGATGTGGGAAAGTCATCTACTAGAGATCTAAAAAGTGATGTTCAATAGACCTCAATGAATAGATGCCTATCTGAGACATAATGCATATCTCTAGCGGTAAGCATTGAAATAGCCATCTATTACATAAATAATTGACGTGTCTGTGTCTAGTGGGTAATGATTGAACATGTAATGTGTTGAAAAAAAATGTCAAAGAAATATGAGATACATTTGTGTGACAGTAACAAGTCATCAGTAGTGTATTACAGTATGAAAGTCATTTGCACAGCACTGGTGGTGACATGGATAATTAGGGTGTTCTAAAACATTAGACTGAAAGCATCCAGGATTTTAAAAGCCTGTTTTTGTCTTCCCAATTGTAACTGCAATTTTACCTTTTACTCCTCTCGATTTTTTCCAAATTTCTGTAAAATAGGTAAAATCCTAAACCAACATGCTTATTTTGGGATAAAATAAAATAAAAATGATATGTTTTAACACAAGTGTTTTATTGCTATATTAACCCATTTAATTTAGATGGAAACACTTTCCAAAATTTTACGTTCACCTAACAATTGATTTTTTTGAGTATATGTATTCCAATGAGCCATTCATTGTATGTTTTGCACCTCTGTTATTAGTTTTATTAATGTATTAGTCCAAATTTAAAATTCACACGACATCAAAAGGGATAAATATGATAATGTCAAATTGATATTAAAGTTTTGATGTCAGTTTGATTTGCACAATCAACTTGTTTCTGACCGTAATTTGATGTTGAGGATTGATGTTGATTTGACGTCATTTCAACATCAACTGCCCTCTGGGATAAACTGATCCAACAAAGACTAAAAGGTGTTGTGACAGACTGCCTCAAAACTTTGACAAGGGAACACAGAAAAGACCAATTATTTTTGTTGCATCACTCTTTAAATCAGCGTTCTGCACAGTATGGATGCTGATTCCATGGATGTGGGAAAAAAGCATATAGCTAAAAAATAAAAAGGCCATGCTTTCTAGTTGCAACATAGTTAGCTCAAACATCAGCTGTAAAGTGTGAGCAACTGGCACTGCTGCTGAATATCTTTTGAAGGAAAAGAAAGCTGTTCACATGGGGCGAGTGAGATACCAGTGGTGAGGAGTGAAAGACAGCTGTTAAAACCTGATTTGGTGTTCCTGCTGGATGGGGCTGTGATATTGAGGGAAAGGTGAATAGTCACGTTTCGGAAGTGTCATTTCAAACTGTGCTAGGAAAGTTAAACACAGTGCAACTCAGGCACCACAACCTACTGCTCTGGGGTTGCTCCTGGCTGTGGCTCAGTGATAACTGCCTTAGGGTAAATTAGGACTGTTCTTTTTTTTTCAGGAAGTGGCAGTGAAGATTTACAGCAGTGCATGTGCGGCCTTTTCCCACTGCAGCCAGGATCAAAACTAGGAATATTTCAGCTTGGTTGAACAAGGGAAAAGGAGAATAAAACATCCTTTGTAAAAAAAAAAAAAAAAAAAAAAAAAAAAAGGAAAAACATACTTACATGTATTTTAAATGTTCTACTTATTGTTTAAAGTTGAGTTAGATGAGTGATTTTTTTTCTGAAGGCTTATAGCAAAAGAAAAGGCACGTAAATGAGTATGGAAGGCTAAACGGTGACAAAAGATCCACATTTTCTCTTCCGAGCTTTTCAGTGAAGTGAAATGAATAGTGTTCTTTTAAATACTTAGTAAATAATAAATGTATTAATAAACATTAAGTCAATGCCATAATTCGTTAGTTTTGCTAAATTTGTTTAACTGTCAAGGAAAAACTCTTTATTATATTTTTTAAATATTCTATTCAAGGTTGCTGATAAAGAAATTAGTGAAGTCATTCAAAGCTTTGATTTTAAATTTTATTTTGGATTATAATTTGGTTCAATTTAACTTAAATGCATTTTTAAAAATGTATGTTAGGCAGATTAAAGCAGCATTTATTATGTACTCTAAAAGCTTGACTTTCACACGGTGGTGCTGTCCCAAGGCTACCTTGCAACAGAAGCCATCAAGGTCTGTTCTTGTCTGTCTGCTATTTGTGAAAGTTGGCAGAACAATTTCCTTTAATGTCCACAGACCTGCCTCAACCACATCAAATGATCAAAAACAAGAGCATGTTTTCTGCATGCTCCTCCATCATTCCTTTGTAAAGCCTCACATGCCCTGATTGTCCAAACATTCGACTCGGCTTCTGCCTCGAGTAATTCAAAGGGGAGTGCAACAAAGGAAAACTGAAATCAAATGCTGTCAGTTTTGATAAGGATCCGTGCAACCAGTCAATGAACCACATACTTTAAGATTCATTCAGGATTGAATGGATATTCCTTCAAATGCACCAGAAAATGTCCTAAAAAACACTAAACACTAAAAAACACTAAAAACGCAATTTTCATTGGAGTGGGTCATTAAGAAAATGGATGGATGAAATATAAAAAACACATAACAGATCTTCAAAACTCCACCACACTACTCATGCGGGGTCAAACCCTCAACTGTTGAGCCTGTTCTTTTTGACAGGAACATCTGGTTCCACAGTTGCGGAGCAGCCACAGAGAAGACTTGGCCATCTCTACTCTTTAGTTTTGCAGCTGACCCTCAGAACTCTAAGATCACTGGGGGTTGAAGCGCATGTGTTTAATGATCTAAACAAAAAAGAACTTCTTATAATCTATGATAATATGGCGAGTGGCTGAGTTTTGGACTACCTGAAAATATTTACACATCACCCACATAGCATTACAGTAGTAAAAATGTGAATAAATGAAAGCACGCGATACGTGTTCAAAATGATTGCAAGTGAAAACAGGTTGGATTTTAAATAAAGGGAGAGATAAAAAACATCTGGATTTGACCATGGGTGTTATATGTTTATCTGTGTTATTTAAAATCCCTGTGTATCTGACTCCAAGGACAGTGCCTCCTGACCTAACATGTTGCTGTAAACAGCAGAGATTCGCAAATGGACTTAACTTAACAGCTTCAGTTTTCAGTAAGATTAAACTTTAAACGATAGCAGCCAACATGTACTTAAAAAAAATGCTCTACCACAAACTGGTTATATTGCATCTCTCTGTAGTATTTGTTAAGCACTAAACATTACATTTATTTTATTGGAGTGTTAAGTAATAATTAATAACTAATGTTTACTTCCTTTCTCATGTTATATTTCCATGACGTCTCTAATAATATCTCCAGAGGAATGATGAGTAAAACAAAAGGCAGCCACCCATCTTCAGAATCCACTGAATCCATTTTGGGATCATGGGGCTGCTGGAGCCAGCCCTGCCACAGCAAAAGCAGGGAACACCCTGAACAGGTCCCCAGTCTGTTGCAGGGCCACACACTCACATGCACACCTAGGGACATCATAGATTTCACAATTACTCAATGAAGCATGTCCTTGGACTGTAGAGTGCCTGCAGAAAACCCACACATGAACGAGGAGAACATGCAAACTCTACTCAGAAAGGTTGGAGCAGGGCTTTTGTGCTGTGAGGTCACCATGCAGCCCAGACAAAAGGCAACCATGTGAAATGTACTGATCTGGGGGGTCACTTGGGGGGGGGGTTTGGGTACTTGATATATTGATTGAACACTAAACATGTAGTGCATGACAATTTCTACAGATTTAGACTCAATACCATGGATACCCTTTGGAGGTCTCCTTGAAGTAAATCAGATTTCCCACTCCAATAAATATGGAGTTTTATGTGTTTTTAACATGTTCTTTTTGTCACTATAGAGGACATATATAAAACAACTTAAGATTATAACTGCTTTTCTGAGTATTTCTGTATCCAAATTGTGATGAATGAGAGCAGATGAATAAATAAAATTTGAAAAAGCTCTCAGCTGTGATGTAGAAACTAAAACGGCTGGGCAAAGAGCCCCTTCCTTTCAATCTGATGCATTCACTGGCAGACAAATGGATCCATTAATGTCTTCATTTTCCTTGCCTGAGCTAGCATCTGGCTCAAAACTAAACTGCTGGATAGTTCCGATATTACTCGCCATTTTTTATTACATCAGCTATGTTAGCTTGTTTGTGAAGACCTGTAAGCTAGTGGGAGAGAATGGGAACAAAGGTTCGATGGTATAACAGAGGAGGGTTGCTTCCGTAGCAACAGTCCCGTCCAACTCAGAGGCAAATTTCTGATGAACTCCTGTAGCTCTGAACAAACTTTGTCCTAGAAAACGAAACAGGTTTTTTAATTTGACCTAAAATCAGCATAATCTTAGCAAAAGACCACGCTTTTGCAACAGATCAAAATATGAATGGAGTGGGACTTTAAGTACAGCAGAGATAGCATATTTGCAAATATTATATAGTCGAATGTCAAAACTACTAACCCCATTTTCTCCTTTACCTATGCGATAAGTTATACTAAAATAGCACTGGCAGTCGAAGACTTGAAGCATTTTGAATATTGCTTGACATCAAAAAATGACTTCAGCTTCAGTCAAAACTGCAAAGTAAAACCATCACAGAAAGAAGCATCCTATCATAAAATCTTACTTGTATCCTGACATAAGTTCTCACTTTGTCAGGATCCGGGTCAACAAATGAACAAACCATTGGTCTTTTGTAGAGGACAAGTTTGAATAACTTTAAAAAAAATGTGAAACATATTCATTTCCCTCATTAAAATCATTTAAACACAGACTCAGGAGAAGGACAGAAAATCAATGAGCAGTTAACAACAACAGCTTTCAGTACAGCAAAATAAATGAGAGCATCACATTTGTTTCCACTTGCCCGATTGGAAAACCACATTAGACTTTCCACTCTTCTGAACACAGAATTTAGGTGCTCCAGTTGGCTAAGCTTAAAAGCTTTACGCAACGCATAAGAACTGCAGTTTCTAAGGGTAAAGTACACCTCTGGTCTGGGTGGGTCAAAAATAAGTACTTTATAGGAATTTCCCCAGTCATTTTCTAACTAAGGTGAAATGGAAACATGTCTGTCATGTGTGGAATGGGTAAAACAGTTATCATTTTCCAAAGTTTTGAAAATTTTGAATTGTGAAACAAAATAACTAAATTCTAAAACTGAATAATTGTCTTCGTGATGTCTGACTAATATGAACTATGAACATTTAAAAAAAAAATCAAATTAAAAATTAGTTTCTGATGTTTAAAGGCTTGGTAAAACATTAATTTATTAATGCAAATTTTGTTTTTCTCATCTTAAAGGGCCCATATATTGCAAAATTAACTTTTTTGAGCTCTTAAGTTGTGTTATAATACTTTATCTTTAAGAAAAACATTCCCGAAACAGTACTTTGCTCTATTCACGCATCCCTGTGCGTTCCTCTAAAACCCTGTTCTCTGAGCACCAGCCCCTCCCAATTCCCGAAAAAGAACAGGTCCTGTGACTTAGACAAGTCAGAACAGCCCATTCCAGAAAGACTTTCCTCTGTGGAGCTAGTGGTGATAAATAATACGTTTTCTTTTTATATGCTCATCCATGTTTGCAAAATTGTTGTTTGTTTTCGTGGACAAAACTTAGACACGCTGCCGAGGAATGCGTTTAATTTAGCAATCTTTTAAATAGACAATGTAGGCAGTGAAAAAGTTAAATGGACTCTCTGTGGCATTCTGAGAGAGAGAGATGTGTTGTCAAAAATGTCTCTGAAGAAAGTATTTAATGACAGCCTGAAACAGTCATGTCATAGCTAGAAACAAAATCATTGTTTAGCATGTGACTGGAATGGAACCAACTTGGTCGCAAAACAGGTCAAGCAATAGCTTGCTTTTATTTTTTTCCAACTCCACTTAAATGCCAACATTTTTTTTCTTCTTTAAAATTCTCCAAAATCTGCTAATATCTGCTAATTTTCCCATAAACTTGTAGATCTGTACTTTGAAAAAACAACAGAGACAAATTCCAGCTCCAACCTCTGTGACTCTAACAAGGAAAAATAAGGTCTATACCTTATTTTCTGATAGATGGGTTAAAAATCACACAGATATTTTATAATTTGACCTAATTCAATATGACTTCTATTGAGGGATGGTCATACACTGTCTTTAAAGCACTTATAAAGACAAGAGTAAAGAATAAAGTAGCTCATCATTGCCACTAAACCCAGTTGCCATGATACTGCAAGAACACTAGAAACTGTTACTATAAAAAAAGAAGGTATTTTATTTTTTCATTTAAAGCAAAGCAGCCTAGACTACAGGGGTTGTTCCCATACACTTTGAGTGTTTTTCCTCACCTTCATTTATGAACACATGATTGTCATTTGAAGAGAAGGTTGGCCCGGCTACAGCTGCAGGTCAGTAATCAATTTCATCTGTGACCAGATGAGGGGACAAGGCCATCTACACGGTTACAGAATACTTCATGAGATGTGCAGGCTAGAATCACTGCATGTTACTCAGGACATGGTCCTTTAGCAAAAGAAAAAAACTTGCTTTGTCCTAATAATGAGATCATGTCATTATCACAAGAAAACGGGCAAAAATAAAAAATAAAAAAGTAGGGTAGGCTGTTTTCAGCTTCCATACAAATAGAGTTGTCTTAAAATAATTTGGTGGAGGAGGAAGAAGAAAAAAAACCAACAAAAAACAGGCACATTTTGGAGAATATAATTTGAGAGATAATAGCCGATTAACTGTACTTTAGTATGGGTGTATGTTGGGGTGTCACCAGAAGCATTTTGTATGATAGTAGGCTATATGTGTGCTGTTGAACAATGTGGTTCTATTCTGACAGAACACGTGGAACAATCAAAAGAATATCAAAAGAAGAAAAACCATGTAGTGGCAATAACTGAAACTAAACCCATATTGCTTTAAGAGAAAATGTACCTTGGTGCCTCTTTTTAACTCATATTTTTTTTCCCACTCTATACATTTGGTTTTTTTTTTTTATGTATCTTTAAACAGCGACTGATACATTTGTTGGTTGATATACTGTATCCTTGTGTTTGTTCTGTCTCTCTGATTTACTAATTTCTCTATGTAGTTCATTTCTACATTATAACGGTATTCTTCCTGAGAATTTTGACTGAAAAGAGAGAAAAGTAATTATTTTTATAATGTAAATATAGACATTCAACTTTCTAGAGCAGGGTTGGGTAACCCTGGTCCTGAAGAACCTCAATCCTGCCTGTTTTCCAGCTCTCCTTGACCATCTTTCTGCTGATTGGCTGACTCAAATAATTCCACATCCTAATTGACTGAACATGCCTGATTTAGGTCATCAGCATCAAGAAGTCCAAGCAGAGCTGGAAGGCAGAAGAATTAATGAAAAACAAGTAGTATTTCTGCCAAAAAAAAAAAAAGAAGAAAATGATGTATTCTAATTATAGATGACGTTTTTGCAATGTTTTAAACACATAATAAATCAAATACAAAAATAAAAAAAGACGCCTAAAGCTGAACTGCTCCTAATTGCAGCAGGTGGTTTGACTTTGAACATTGTAACAGAGAGACAATAGTACTGATAAATGAAGCTATTCAAAAGGTTGCAATTACACCTTTACAACTTCTGTTGTATCTTCAATAAAGAGCACAAATGAGACTCAAATGTCTGTTTCCAGAACAATCTGGATTGATTTGGATTTTGGGGACTAGGTAAAACTGTTATACATAATAAGTTTTCATGCCTTTTAAACCTTTAAGCAACTTTTAGGTTTTGTGTTTAAAAATCTCAACTCGGTTGTAAAACAGATGGGCAAAAAGTGGGTTCTGAATCCAACTGGGAAATATCTTTTCTGTTTATAATAGTTCGCCTACTATGTTCCAATATTGTTCTTTCAATATTGGCAAGTGTATTATAGTTAATGGTTTTTCACCAAGATGCTCACGATTGTCCGTTATGACTTTAGAGCCCAGCTGTCCTGAACAGTGACCTATTCGTTTTTGCACAAATTTGATTTTTTTTTGGAGCTGCATGTATGTTCAGAGTTACAAACAGCAATAGCCTGAAAAAAGTAATGAAATATTGTGAAGATTAATTTAGCATTTGATTTACTTGATTCAGTGATGTTTTTGTTGTTCCTTCACCCTAAGTTTTGCAGTTTTTATTAAGCTTCTGAAATTGTAATACATTTAGTACAAGCAATTTCTAGTAACTTTGTAGTTTTCTGTTGTTTTTTGAGTTGTTGCACCTTCCCAAAGCATGTATTTCTTGCTTGCTGGTGTTAATCTTGGGTTCTTAAAAACATGTTAATCAGGGCTTCTAGAAAATACATCTTTAGAGACAACCAGCTGCTAAATGTCAACTGCTACAGGATTAGCTGTAGCCTGAAACTGTGTGATAGTGATGTAAAGAGTATGCATTTCTGTGTGGGTGCTTTGGAAACCGTCAAGAGATTGTGAGTATACATACGGTGATTAAGACGGGCTATTTCTGTTTTTCTTGGCTTCTAAATGATCCCCCCTTTGAATATAAACCCTTTATTGTTCCGCTTCTAATAATCAGTGACTAAAATACAGGCTCAAATGAGGGAAAACAGACTAAACCAGAGAAAAGAAAAGAAAAACACAAGGACAAAGGAGACAAAGGTGCATGTGAGGACACATTTTGGAGTTAATAATCCATATTGTTGCTTATTAAGTTTGGAGAAGTTGATAAAAACTCACGGCAATAGGCTTATACCCAACTTCAAAAAATATTCAGCAGTATTCCCAAAGAGACTCACGTTTTGTACCGTGAGATAAGATTTGTTACTTTGGATGAACAAAAATAAATATAACAGTTATATGTATAGAATTGCATTTGTAATATTTGTCATAATTTAGGAAACAGTCTATTCTTCCACTAATCATTTTGGGGACGTCTGCTTGTAAAGTTTAAGGCACACCAGCATAAGGGGAAAATTGTAGGCTATTGTCATCAGTGGTGCAGTGTTTTTTGATGAACTTCAAATAAAGTATACTGCTCTGTTTGCACGACAATCCCTCTTAGGGTAACTTTTAATACATAAACTGTACACAATTCCAGCTAAATACAGAATACAAAGTAATGAGCTGAACAAGGAGTAAAAAAAAGTATGTAAGAATGTAAAACAGTTTCAGAAAATAAAGATGTACCAGTAAAAAACTGACATTCCATTTAGACATTTTTGTTCAATAGACTTTGTTCAATGTGACAAGCCTGGAAAAAATGCCATACGTAATTTTTGAATATTTGATTTTTCTTTTGCAGACTGCACGGTGACGCAGTGGTTAGCGCTCTTGCCTCACAGTAAGAAGGCCCCCAGTTCAAGTCCCAGCTGGGGGACTTGAAACAGCATCACCAATGGGGGAGCTCTCTGTTTGGAGTTTGCATGTTCTCCCCGTGTATGCATGGGTTTTCTCTTGGGACTCTTGACTTCCTCCCACATGCTTCGTAGGTTAACTGGTTATTCTAAATTGTACCAAGGTTTGAATGCAAGTGTGGGTGTGTGATTGTGGCCCTATGACAGACTGGCGACCTGTCCAGGGTGCACCCTGCCTTCGCCCACGAGAGGTTGGGTCAGGCTCCAGCAGCCCAGACAGGGACAAAATGGGTGGGTGGATGGAAATTTTTTTTGCATATAGTTTGAAAGTCATAACTATCATTTCTTAATTCTGTTTTTAAGTAGCACACAGTATTTGGAGCATTACTGTCAGAGAGTAGTTAGTTGTAGTTACTTATTTATCAGAAGAAGTTGATGAGTTAGAAACTGAATTACATTTTATTAAAACTAACAAGTTACCAGAAAACATAAGTATTCGTGTTACTAAAAAAAAGTTGATGTAGGTCAAATGTAAGATTTTTTTTTGATAACATCTCCCGTCACATCCCTGTCTAGCTCCTTGTCTACTCTCCCGTTTGGATTCGGCTTCACCTGTCCTCATAACTCATTGGATTTTGGCTTGACCTTTAGAATCCTCAGCTTCACTGACTACCATTCAGGTTTTGACCCTCGACCGTTTCAGTATTCCCAAAACCAAAGAAAAAACAACAAATATGATATCAGAAAGCGGGTCAATGACATCCAAGCTCTGCTAACTCTCTTTATGGAGCTTGTGGAAGAGATCCGACGAGACAAAGCCCAAAATGATCAAGATAACTGGCATGATATTTTGGAGAGAAGAGTGGATGAGGTGGAACAACAAACAAGCATGAATAATGTGATTCTCACAGGAATACAACTCAAACCTTGGGCAATGCCTAGCAAAGCTGTAGTAACACTAGCACTGAAGGTAGCGCAGCCACTGCAGATGCATCCAGGGATTAAATTAGAAAAGGGTTAGAGCAATCACCTCTCCTTTTTTCTTTCTTTACATTCCATCATCCACCTCAGCAAAATATTAACACTCACCTGAGAACAGGTGTCAACCCACCTTTGCACAAATAGTTTACGTGACAGAATGACATGCTTTACATGTGTTGGTTTATATGCATAAATGTGCATGTGAACTGTAGTTGTATTGTGTACATGTTGACAAGTTTTTATGTGACTCTTGGAGCCAACAGATATGTTTAGAACATCTGACTGTAAGCACAGGCCCCGCCCATTTTAGACAATCATTACAATCAGGTGTGAATGTTGGTCTAAAATGGGCAGGCGCCAAGTCTTTCATATATTGAAACTGAACTGTGAAAGAAAAAGCCTGGAGCAAGATTAGCAAAATTTCCACCACTTCGACATTCGACATAAACCAGCAAAACACTAACAATAGAGACTAAGAGTTGCATCAAACGACTCAGCTTCCTTATATCATTCAACATATCAATAAGGTGATGGATGCTGAACTTTAAATGTCATTGTTGAGTCTTTGTATTCTGTCTTTCAGGCAGTGTTGCTCAGCCTGCTTTGTCCCTGATGAGGAGCAAGATAAGGTCTTTGTATTTTGCAAAAGTCAAATGAAAAAGGAAGCCTTTGCTGTAGTTTGCAGAACCGTAAGTTACTTGCACAATGATTTAAAAAAAATGTAAGCAGCTATTCATTATAACTTTTTAACTATAGTAATCTTTTTTTAACCCGACTTAATACACATAAAAATGTCTATTTAAATCTGCTCTGTGAATTTTTTCATAAATACATAATTCAAAACTAGTGCAAAATAATTTATTCTTAATAAAGTTGCACTTTTCTAGCAAGTTCTTGCCACTCCAAAAATGCGTTATTTACCAGTTAAATAATGCTTAATTATGCATTAATTAATGTTAATAAAGGCATCATCATTTTATATATATACAAATATATATATTATGTGTGTTACAAAACAATAAGTAGTGTATTAAAAAAAATTGAGATTATAAAGATTTCCACTGTTGATATAAACATTGTCTTTTTAAGGGCTGGAAAGCCTCTGTGTATACCTTTTTTTTTTTTAGCCAACATAGATAGAAAGTAATAAGTTATAGCTGTCTAGGCTTGAAAGAATTTTTTTCATGGTGCAACTAAAATGTTTTATTCAGTTAGTGTTATACTCAGTTGGGGGCTAAAGTTCCCTCTCATCCCCATCTTTTTCTCCACCTCAGCTTCAACCGCTATACTTTGAGGTTTGACCATATTTTTTCAAAAAGGGGTCACGCCATTTTTACATGGAAAATGCTTTTCTAAGAGCCAAAAGCTTCGCTAAAGGCCTAAAAGCTGCAAAATTAAAATA
This sequence comes from Oryzias celebensis, assembly GCA_014656515.1. Lineage (NCBI taxonomy): Eukaryota > Metazoa > Chordata > Actinopteri > Beloniformes > Adrianichthyidae > Oryzias > Oryzias celebensis. The sequence goes on along the minus strand of BNCR01000012.1, from coordinate 63,403,970 downwards.
AAAGTGCCTTAAGAAAAAAGCTTTTGTGAAACTAAATCCATGTGCCATTTAAGTGGTTCAATATCATCTGCAGGTATGGCACATGTGTAAATGTTAGATGCTTTGTAGATGGAAAAGCACTAAAGCTCAGGCGCTCATGTCTAGAAGTATCACTCATGCATTCAGGTTGGTTTGCTGCTGAGGTCTTTTAACCTTGAAAATTTACAGAAGGCAAGGTGGAGGGTATAGAGAAATACAATGACAGCATGAATACCAATTCAGTGATTTGAAATTCATAAGAAGTGGTATATCTATCATCTGCAGACGGTCTCTATCTTTATAAGCAGTTTGTACAAGTCTCAGAAATATGGTCAAGAAAAAAAATTAACACATCACAGTGTTGGATTTGTAATTTATTTCCCTTTTTTAAAAAAAAAAAAAAAACACAGAAGTGAATCCAATCAATTTTTCACCTGTATATATGCCAATACACTCTCTGATAAAATAAAATGAGTGTGTATTGTATGCACATGTCACATTACAATACATATCTCAACATATCCTAAGACATTACAAGAAACAATAATGACATATTTTTATTGAGTATGAAAGAAAAAAACTCTTACTGAATATTAATACACCTTTCACATGAATAAAATGGTAAAATACATTTTATTTAATGAATAGAGCACTAAGCACTGCAGCTGATTCCTATTTAGCTGCTTTTACTCAAGAAAATTCATGGTGCTTTTCTCTTGGTAAATTAAGATTTTTATTTTTTACACTCAACTATGTCCACTTTTCCCAACATTTTTCAAAACAATTGAATAAATAAATCTGCCATAACCAATAAGGTTCTATAAGTAAAGCTCGGAAAATAAAGTGCTGTTTATTTTAAACACTGCCAAAAGTATCTGAACCTGTACTTTAAAAATTATTCAGGTGCCTCAATGGTAAGTGAACAGGTGTTTCAAATAAAAAACATACAAAAATAAATACAAATTAAAAACTTGCCAATTCTTTCCAGAAACATTGAAGTGCAATGAAGCAGTGTGACAGGGTGAAAGAGAGCGCTTGAATGCGGCTAAGATGCTTGACAGTCTGCACTGCAACGCAATAACGACAGTCTTTTTTCAGAGCGTTGGAAATATCACTCTTATCCATCGGGCTGCTGAATTAAAATCTTTTGCTGTGAAGTACAAAAGAACTTTGGCCCATTTTGTTTTCAGGATTTTGACTACATCTCTATGCATCATGCATAAATCTGCATTTTTACAGGTACTGGCAGCAATTTGGCATAGAGTTCTGTTTGGTACCCATCCCAAGTCAAAACTAAGTTTTAAATGTCTCATTGAGCTCTGAAACAACACAATCCACAAGGCCATTGGCCAACACAAGAAGGTTCTCGGGAGATCTCTGTTGATGTTTTGGTGCGGTGTATAGATGCTGAAAAAGACCAACTAGCATTCAGGGGTTTAAGTGGAAAAGAAAAGTAAGATGCTAAAAAATATGCTTGCACATAAATGATTCATTAAATATCATCTTGGCAGCCATTTAAATTGATCACCAAATGAAATATTGCAATATTTTACTGAATCGATTTGTTTCAACCCCCCTATAAAACAAGTAAATAAACAATTACACTCTACACATTCTCATACTGAATTGAATACTTTGGTCTTGAAATCAATATTGTGACAGGTAACTGAAGTAATCACATTTATGCTTGCATGCAGGCTACTTCAGTTCAATAAAATGTTTCTAAAACATTCTCTGACACCCTTTACAAACAATAAAAGAAAAAAATGAAGCGACTCGATCAGATAGATGGCCATTTCCTCTGCCTCCATTTTTATGCATTAGTGCCAGCATAAGTCTTATGTTTATGGTAAACAAGTGTACCAATATCAAGCTAGTATTTTCCCTTGATTGTATATGCAGTTACAATACATTTGCAGAGCAAATAACACCCCCATAATGCACAGTTATCAAACTAATGACTCTCATATTTCTGCCGAGTCTGTTTCACAAACAGCCTTTCACAGCTCAGCCTGCAATAAAACAATAAAGTGGGTAGTTCAGCTTTGTAGAAAGAAACAGCACCAAACATTAAAAAGTACATAACAAACTTAAGGGCAATGGACTCAACACTGGGACACAGTTCTGTTTTTATATTCATTTTTTATTAGGGTTAAATCTACTGACTACTGTCAGCACATGACCACTGTGGTGCAGAAACTTGGTCTGTCAGGTCCTCTCACGCTTGTGTACATCCTCACAAACAACCCGTTGTGAAATAAATAGCAGAAGTTATTAGTAGAGAGTTTATTTAGCAAAACCTTTAGGTTTTTATGTTGACAACATACATGTACATTTAGCGTTCAATTTATTAAAATTCTATCATCAACTGAGTGTAAACATTTGATACAAGATTATGTCGCTTTTGTCTCTTTCAAGAATTATATGATGTGTTTTTAGGTTCCAAATTAAACAGCCATTTCATGTGATGACAGTTTCAATGCAGTCGTGATAAAAGCGATCAAAGCGGGGCCTCAGTTGGTCCTAACATGCTGAGCAAGGAGGGAGGGAGGGAGGGGTGGAGGGTTTATGAACAACTATGAAGACAAAAAAAAAAAAAAACAACAACAAAAAAATTAGGAAATCTAATTATGTACATAGAATCAGTTGATGGAAAGCTCATTTTATCACTGATAAAATGTTCACTGTAAAGCTGTGCATGTTAGTACACTGCTGGGATGCACGAAAAGGTTTGTGGTTTACAAACATACCAACCACAATATTTTTGCTAAATATTGATTGTGTTTTTCATGTCAGCCTTCATTATCTTTTATGAACATCGGGCTAAGGAAGAATGCAAAATGTATAGCAGTTCAGTATGCCCCCCCCCCCCCCCCCCCCCCCCCCCCCCCCCCCCCAAAAAAAAAAAAAAAAAAGCCTGAGATAATTTTCCTGTGATTTTTTTCGTTTGACATTTTTAAATTTAGAAAGTGTTAAGACTAATTTGTGTGCACAAAACACATCAACAGTAATTTAAGCAGGACTGTGAAGACTTTTATATCTGCGGTATTACTCCAAGAAAATAAGGATGGTAATATACAACCATAAGGAACAAACATTGTGTTTCTACACTTTAAATGGTGAATACTCTATTCTGATTGGCTGCTGGGAGTTCAGGAAGAAGTTCCGGTCATAATGTTCTATGTGAGCAGGATTCTTCAAAACAATGATGTAGACAAAAACAAACGGTAAGAGGTGAACTTTCTCTATGAAACGGATGCTTTATTGAATCTATCATGACGATCAGCAAATATATATTTATTCCTTTCCTTTGCTGCTGCAGTCAAGGTCTGCCGTCTCAGCGTCGTGTTGTGTTTCTGTGACAATGAGCTGCATTACGTATCAAATAGTCGGCCTTTTGTGAAAAAGCAATCTCAACCTAAAGTATCACAAAAATAAAGTAGTGAAAATTCAATTTATTTCTTTTGTGAGTGACCATATAAGCAGGATTGTGCAAAGTGTGCTTTCAGAATTTAACGCACGCTGCGAAAGACTGAATGGCGGGAAGTAGGTTGATTTGAGTTAACTTTTTAAAATTCATTACGGGTGTTAATGCGTTGATGTTGACAGCCCTTGTTACAACACACTTTATAAAGGTACGTTTTTAGTTGTATTTGGATCTTTTACTCCGCCACAATGTCACAGATTTAAATGAAAATACACCAAAATGAGGCTTTTCACAACAATCATTAGGTTGGATTAAAAATAGATTAACTAGATCATTGATTACAGGTCATAATTAATTAATAGCACAAACAATCAAGCATATGACAGCACAAAAAAAGTAGCCATTTTTACTGTAAAATGGTAAAAATAAATAATGACAACCGTTCATTTACATTGGATTTATAGCACAGATTAGTGGACAATATTTCTTTTACTATTAGTATGCAACTCATGATGCCAGGTGAGGATAGTGACCGGTGAGAACCCGCCTCCTCTGACCTCATGTCCTTGGTACACAGTCTTCAAAACTTATCAATCCCCTGATTTCTCCTCCATGGCCAGCTGGGACAATGGGTATCCATTGAAACCATAATGGATTGTAATTTCTTTTATTTTCCCATTATTTTCCTTTATTTTAAATGAACCATCTTCTTATTTGCAGTAGTGTGATCAAATACAGGCTTTTGACAATACCATTTGTGCAGTGATGTGCTTGGGTATGACAGAGGTGGGAGTATGTATGAACAGAGGGCAGAGAATATCTGAGTCCAGTCGGTGTAGCTCAAGGTCACTCTCAATGGAGCCAGATTAATGAAGTAGAGACACCAACAAGCTTATTACTGTAGAGAGCATGCCTACACAATACACACATCCACATACACAGACCCACACTGCAGACTTATTACAGCGACTATACTGACATAAATTGCTTCTCCTCCTTGCTATCCCCCTTAAATCTTTGTCAGATAACCTGACTTGTTGACTTACATCCACTGGCACAGAGGAGCTGAAATCAATTGGCACAAGACATTTACATCCCATTTTAAAGGCCTAGAGAAGGACAACTTTAGGTTTTCTTAGCTTTCCACATTCATTTGAGCTGTGTCTAATACTTGATACTCATCTGGAATTTAGATCAGAACCAGATTTACTTCTGATCTCATACATTTGTAGGTATATATGGCTGTTTTAATGTTGATACATTTAGAGTTGAAGGTAAAAATGCATAAATCCCAGCAGTGGGGTTTGCAGGCTAACATGAGAGGCCATGCATGCTAAAAATTCAGAACTCCCACCAGACCTCAGTGAAGCTCAAACCATCTTTTATTAAAACTCACAAACTCGTATCCTCAAAATAAAAACACGAACACCTATCTTCAATGGGTGAAGAATCCACATGTCAAAATGTTCCGAGACTGCAGAATTTTTTTTTTTCCAATGCATGATTTGGTGTTAAGATGTAAAGGTTAGAGGGTTTTGGTGCTGCCTGAGCCTTTGACATTTGTTAGGATCTTTATTGTGACCAAAGGCTCATGCAACTTTGATAGTTAATCCTTGACTTTAAAAAATATTACTCTTTTATCGAACTAGAAAGGCCTTTTTTTGACATTACTGACATAATATTTGGGTTTACAGAAGAGACCTTCACAAGCAGACACGGACAGCTGCCATCAGTAAAAATGTGATACATGAAAGAGGCATAAGTGTCTGTTTCTTTTTATGAAGATGTGGCAGCTGGTTATACCTGCCGTCAACATACATGTCCACATAAACCTTGAGAGAAAATGTAGCTATAGATCTGTCATCCATTCTACATGTAAAACAAACAAGATAACGCACATTGTTTTTAAGTAGTATCTACCAACCTGGAAAATGTTGTTTCTCCAAGTTTCTCCAAATAAAAAACTGTAATTTTCCAAACCTGCTATAAATGTGTGTAATTCTGCCTATGACAAGTTTTTATGAAATGAAATAAAGTCACATGGAGGTTAAGGTTAGTTTTTTTGTTGTTACTGTAGTTACAGGATGGTTGCTTTCCATTTAATTATTTCTATTCATTATTTTTGTTAAAAGCTATCACTGTTTAAATGGTCTTGTATTTCTGACCAACTTTAAAATAAGCTGATGGTAAAGCATTAGCCACATGCACCAGTGCGGGGATTACCCCTATGGGTTCTGCAGGATTTTAGGTTTTACAGGACTGGGGAGGGTCTTGTAAAAGGAAGAGCGGCTGCATCTCAAAGGGAGTCCAAGTGTCTTTGCATACAGTCCTCTTGGGGCTTGAATGGCCATCCCAATGGACGTCATGAAAAATTAGTGTATGATTGCTGCACGTGTAGTAAGTGTATTGAGAAGTATTTTCAAAGATTATGTTATGACTGATGTACAGTGACCTTGTGCACACTCTAGTTCAGTGATGTCACACTCTGATCCTCGAGTGGATGCCACTTGCATATATATATATGTGTATGTACTCAAGCTTGGGGTGAGGTACAACTCACAGAGGGTGAGATGGGCATTTTTATAGAAATATATTTATATTAACATGTAGTGGAGTTAGAAAATCTAATACATGTTAAAGAGTTCTAGCACCTCGTCTGTCTGCCCTGGGAGAGGATCCGCTCTTCCGTGGACATCCTGAACGGTTTCTTATTTTTTTTCCCTGAAATCCTTTTTTTTTTCCTTACCGAGAAGGAAGGTCTAAGGGTAGGGATGTCCAGCTTAGCTTAATTTGTTTAGTTTAGCATTGTTTATATTTTAATAATGACTTTATGTTCTTCTGTACAAACATCTCCCACGCTTCTCAGAAAAGAGAATGAACGACAGCTAACGTCGATTAATTATTTCGCTAACTTAGCTTTTTCTCAACCTACAATGGCACATGGATGATTTAGAGGGAAACTAATATAACAGAAATACATAACATCTAAAGCAAAGGCCGGCACTGTCTTAAGTGCTTACTTCATGTCTAGAAGAAAAAAATGTGCATGAACATCTTTGCCTTACAGGTTGTCTGTTATCTTAACATTTTGTGTGTACAGATCTGCCCATTTTTCACCTACAGGAAGCCTGTATCCACCTGTATGGGCAGCTGTGACTAAGGCATAAAGTACTGCCTCCATCAGATACCCTGTCATCTGAAAGTCATGCCTTGTGGTGGTCTAACTCCTTCCTTCCAGCTGATTTTGGTAATCACCATCATCGGTCGCACCTGGGAGATCGCGTTTTATGCAACCATTCAAGTCAAGCTTTGCTTCACTTAGACCGATTAGCTGTTTCTAAGTTTGGCTGTTCAAGCTCTGACGTATTTCTACCCTTCAGCTTGGGTATTTGGATTATGGATTCCATTCTTGGCGTCCTGTTTGCATATTACTGTAATATTTATTTATTTTTTTTCAAACACAAAATGAAAATAAACCCAAGCATTAAAAATAGACAAATAAAGCAAAACAATGTGTTTGAAAAAGAGTGGGTGGAATAAAAGTCTGGTTTGGTCCCACCCCTTTTTACAACACCTTATATTGTCTATATTTCTTTTAACATTTTTTTGTAATTCTAAAAAGAAATTTAAATGTCCTTCTGTGTAAGACTTATGCAGCAGAGACATATTGGTCATTTCTCTCTTTGTAAAGATTCATCAGTGGAATCTTGTATGTTTTTTTTTTAATCCATGTAAACTTTTGCTTTGTTTTAAACTCTCATTCAACCCATTCCAGAAATCCACTCCACAAACTAATACGCACATTTTCTTTTTTTTAGTTCGAATGCATTGCTTTTTGAAGTTCAGCTGTTTTCTTAAATTGTAACCCCATTTCTGTCTTTAAACACTTGTTCCATGTTTACTCGAAGTAAGTTGTTTCTGGCTTTAAACATAATGAGTGCAGTTTGAGGTTTCACTAGTTACCATAATGTCAATAAACCCGACTTTAAAAACAGTGCATTTGTATGTGTTCCATAACTATGAACTATTCAAATAGCTTTTTTTTGGGTAAGATGTACAAATTTGTTTTATAAGTATTTTCCCAGACTTTTACACTGTATTGTAAATATGGTGGCATTAGCGATGAATAGATTAGTAGATGTGCTTTGTGATTCATTGTATGATGTGTTTTTCCCAACACTGCTATGCCTTTAGCAAGTTTAGCTTTGACTTGCTTTATTTAGGGCTTCCAGCTTATTTTGCGGGCCATAATTATTCCAAGGAACTCCAATTCAGTTATTCTTTCCAGCACGATTATCTATAACAATTTTTACGTCTAAATCTGTGGTAATATGGCAGTTTCCACAAAATCATGTATTTTGTTTTGTTAACACAGAGTGAGAGACTATTTATGTCAAACCATGGTTTTGGTTTCCCTAATTCTGATTTTTACTGTTTTTAAAACTTGAGATTTTCCCTAGTGCATATAATACTTGTGCATGTGTATGTCATTTAGATACATGGTAAACAGTTTTGGACCCAATAAAGACCCTTGTGGTACTCCGCAGATTAAATTTAGCAGGCCTGATTTACAATCTTCCAGTTTTACAAACAGCCGTCTGTTTTTAACATAACTGTTAAACAAATTTAATGCCAGTCTTCGTATTCCATATCATTCCAGTTTGTTTACTAAGATGTTGTAATTGATAGCGGCAAAAGCTGTTTACAGATTAAAGAAGACATCCACTGTGAACTCCTTTTTATCTGTGCCATTTATAACTTCTTCAGTTAGTTGCATGAGTGCCATGGATCTATTTTTTGTGAAACCATATTGACCATTGGACATTTTTAGTTTATGTTTCTAAACAAAAGTTTCTAGCCTTGTAAAGAAAATTTTCTTCAAGAATTTTGGAAAATTTGCAGAGCAGAGACACTGGTCTGTAATATCTGTAATATTAATAGAATGACTTTAGTAATTTTCATTTTCTGTGGAAAGGTTAATGTTTAGAAGTGTAAATTGCAAATATATGTTAGTGGGTTAACAATAGAATCGATTACCTTTTTTACCACCATAATATTAACTCCATTACGGTCTGTAGATGTTTTGTTCTTGACTTGTTTGACAATTTTTAGAATTTCTTTTGCTTCTACAGGTTTTAAATTGATTGGATTTGGATTTCTCTTTATGTATTGTTCAGTAGTTTCTTTTTTTGATTTATTTACACTTTTTTTTTCTTGGTGGCTAATTCTGGCCCTATTTTCACAAAATATTCATTAAACTCATTAAAAAAATCTTAATTAAAACATTCATTAAAGAAAACATGACCTCAACTGTGTTTGTTGGACCAGGATTTAAGGTGTATTCAGACTAAACAGATTTGGTTTGCTCAAAGTGAACTAGAGTTCGTTTCCACTGATAATCCAAAACAAATTTTAAGTCTAAATAAACCCAAGCAAACCCTGGTCTGGGACTAGAAACTGCACTCTGACTTATCTTTTGAGGTGGTCTCGGTTTGTTTCCAATCGGACTGTACTTCCGTTTGGTCTGAGATTTCTCAGTCTGAATACAATCTTTTCACAGAGTGGAATAAGTGGACCAAAACAGCCACTCTAGCCGGTGGTCATGTGATGTAAACAGAGTCAGAATAACGCAACAGATGAGCTGCGGGCAAATGTAAAGTAGCAACTGTCATTTTATCAAACAGGTAAAATTGGTACAACTCCCTACTTGTTAGAACATTTGTTTTAACACAGCTGAAAATACGTCTTGCATGCTTTTCTGTGTCTCATTTTGCGGCACGTGCTGGTCTGACATCATCCCAAAAGCCCCCTTGTTGTTCCTTAACAGAATTCTCTTCAAAACAATGCCATTACACCACAACGATGAATGAATGCAGACTCACCAAAGCAACTTTTAATGTGAGACACGTTGCTTTTCACACTTATCATCCCACCTTCATCGCCGTTGTCTTGCCAGTGACCACCTTGTAGCATGCCTCAGCTGTACCAAAGTAGCCGTAAAATGTGTTGCACCTCACTTTGATTCAGACGTTCAAAATTGGTCGGCGAAATAAAAGTGAACTTTCCTGACAAAGACTCCAAAGCAGAGGACTTCCATAATTTCCATAATACAGACCAAACACAAGGTTCAGGACTCAATCCAAACTAAATTAAGTGGACACAGTCCGGATCAAATGATTTTCCCCAGTCTGAAAACGCCTTTAGATTGATTCTAACGCTCCCACTCAGACCAGTGTTTCCTCCCCACCTGTCACCAGTCTCCATTTCAAAGTTTTCACACCTCCCAAAATGTACTTGTTTGGATGAGTAAGAGCTGTCACACCACCAGCATAGTTGGCTCTTCTTCCAACTGATCCCGTCTTTTCCACACACACTCATACTTTTGTGCAAAAGCACACACACGCTTTTAACGTGCAGGGCAAAGCCAGTTCAAAGGGGGAAAAGATTTACAGCTTCACTGTTCTTCTTTAATGTTGTTGCAAGAATTAGCAAACATGAGTGGAAAGTATTCAGCTGATGTTGCATCTAAGTAGTGCTGATGCATCATCTTAGTGTGTATTTTCCCAAAACCAAACAAGTGCAAAAGAATCCCAAGGGAAGATCTGCTTCTTGAGAGAAGTCACTTCAGGTCAGTAGGTCATCTTTCAATCTGTCCTCAGACACATTTGTATTCACACTGCGTGCAGAAACGTGGCTGCATGTTTTTCAGATGCTTTTAAGGACAGTAAAAGCAAACTGAATGCATGCTGTAGTAATCCTACCTCAATTCCTACAACGTTTGACATTTTTGACTGAAATTTAAAACAGTTTTGTTCAAACAACCACAGAGAAGTCCCATTTTAATGCTTTTTTTTTAACAAAAGGTCGATTTTTCCCTCAAATGTATTGTCAAACTTTATGTTTGGTCACATGTTCAGAATTTATTATTTATAACCAGGGTCCAGACATATTAAAAAAATTCAGACAGCATACCATGCTAGAAAATACTTAGAGTACTATCAGGTATGACAGCTTGAATAGTTTGTTTAATTTTGACTTCAAGATAGTATTTTAGGACTCCATGCAGGCCCTGGCTGCACGGTGGAGCAGTGGTTAGTGTTCTTGCCTCACAGTGAGAAGGCCGGTTGAAATCCCAGCTGAGACTTTTCTGTGGGGAGATTGTGTGTTTTCCCTGTGCATGTGTGGGTTTGGCAGGTTAATGGATAGATTATGGATAGATTTAGAATAAAACTAATTTAAACTCATTTAAACTAATTTAAATCTCTGAAATGCAAAATCAGAGATTTTGTAAGATGTATTTCGAGGAGTGATTTGCAACATCTGTCTGTATTTAAAACAAACCTCTGATTTTCCAAAATTGCTTAAAATTTGAAAGCCCTTGCTGTTTTACTTTATCAGACTGTTATTTTGCATTACATTTATGTCTTTAAATCTTTAAAGGTGGTAAGCCAAGCAGCCTGTGTCCTGATCAAGCAAAAGAAAGAAAAAGAGCCACACAAAGACACATTTGAATGCATAATGTTTATATTCAAATCTAGCTTATCAAGTTTAAAAGAGGTCCCTTTTTTTATTTTTGGGAACATGGAAATCTTTTCAATTAGCCTTGTGTCACAGATTGGCTTTTACACAGTTCTGTGTGGCTCTGTCCCAACAAGCAGATTATGGAAAAGATTAAGCATCAAGTTGACTGTTCCAGGGAAATCTGATAAGTGGATATTTCATGGTTATTTTCTGTTCTGTCTTATTTCAAGAAAACAGAAACAAACTGAAATAAACAAAACATCAAAAAGCATTTATAATGACATTAATATATGCAAATATGAAACTATAGATGAGAAAATTAATGACTCTGTCATTGAAAATGTGTGCACTTGTTTACTGAGCAAAAGAGTTTCCAATGTTTAAGATGATTGAAGTTAGGTGTCTCAGGTGACAAGAACTGACTTAATTTTGTTCCATGTGTCACTGTGTGTTTTTGTGTGTCAAGAATCCAGTAAATCCTTGTAGGCATACAAGTCACTTCCTCTTGAGAGCCTGCAGGAAAAATAAGAGTCCTCCTTTTTTCTCCTTCTCTTATCTAACATGTTTCTGCTTTTTTAACCAGAACCTGCCTAACATTTTCTTCTGTTGAAAAAATGGGTTTTCCCCTGTCATCTCTTTGCAATTAAAATTTGAAATATAAGACAGAAAACTTATTGTGGTAGTTAATTCTTTTTACTGCCCTGCCCTTTTTCTTTTATATTTTCCTCTCCAAAACGTGTGTTGTTATTTGCAGTCATGTTTGAATTGTAAATATTTGTAGTACTATTAGTTTGTTGCATGTATGAACATCATTAAGGATTATGCAATGAACCCTGCAACCAGTTCTGCAACTATAATATTTGCCAAAAATTATAATATTTATAATATTTTTCTTTCTTGACAAAATAACTTAGAAAAACATGTATTTTGTTTTGAGGGAAATGCCCTTAAATAGTGATTTCATTTTGTCACTTCTGAGCTCGGATATGAACATATAAAGTCAGATTTTATAAAAGACATTTGTGTGTTTTGTTTGTGGTAGAACAGCTCCTTTTGCCTTCAGCTTAGGTAATTCATTCATAAAATTCCTAGAAATGTTGGTATTTTTTTAAGTCAATAATAGGATATTGAAATTTAATAATCAGTCATGGCTGGCTGTAGGCAGCCAATAGTTAGTTCTCTGTTGACTGAAATCAACATCCGTAACACAGAGACACTGACAGTCAGATTTAACAAGTACATTGGGTTAGGATAACCCTGCTGTTCCCTTTTGCCTTTGCTATTAAAAAATATAATTTTAATCCTTTAATCACTAATATTAGACCCTACCAATAATGACAAGAGCAGCTGGCATTTTGGAGGATCCGGCACACAGCAACACCACAAATGAATCTTTCTGGAGGAACAGAGTGCCTTGAAGTTTTAAAACTGGATCAGTGGCTGTCTGGACAGGCAAAATGCCAGAGCTACACAGCAAGACTCAAATTAGTTCTTGTGCATTAAGCGATGCAGAAATGAAGAACTGTATTTGTGGAGGTGTGACCTTCACAGATGCCTGTTTTATAGCTCCACATAAAGACTGCTCACCAGAGCGGGAAGTGGACTGTTATGGATAGTCTTTGAAGCAGCACATTTTCCACTTTACTCTGTTTTTATTCTCACCATTAGTTGTTAAAGACTGGATACTGAAACCAAAGAGTACAGTTAAACTTGTACTTGCACATGTACAGTAGAAGTCGGGAAACTATTTCAATTTTTGGAGCCACACCATTCTGTTAGGTTGCACTTTCCATTTGTGCTGAAAATCTACTTTAAATGTATATTTTGTGTTGTTGAATCTATTCTGTAATCTATACATTCTTTAGTCTCTAGTTCATAAGGGAATATATAGTTTTTTTTTTAATTTTAATTTTTATTTTGACTAAACAAATTTGAAACAATGACCAGACTTTCTCCTGTGGTGGCCTTCTTCAACGGCCAAGCAAATTAAGAAAGTGGCTTAAAAGCTGCACTCCTATGTCTTCTGGTGTATTCACACTGGAAAAATGATTTGTTCCGGACAGAGTCTGCTTTATTTGCTTAGAATTTAAATATTTAATTTTATTTACCAACTTTGTGGTTGTATATGTTTATCTAATGTCAATGCAAAGTGCAATTTTTGTGATTCAACTGTATTTGTTCAATTCAATTTTATAATTAAGTTTAAACAGTTTAGAAGAGAACAAACGTTTTGTGATGTTGTTTATTTGTTTGCTGGTTTTCAAAACTGCTCCGTCTGAACCTAGAGCTATTCTGGTCAAATCAGCATCTGATGTGTTACATTTGCATGGTGTCCCTGTGCTGGGTTTTCTTAGGTCACTCTGGCTCCTTCCCACAATCCAAAAACATGCTTCATAAGTGGACTGGTGAGTGTCAGGTGCGTTGTGCCTCACCTTTCACCTACAGTAGTTGCTATAGGCTTCAACTGTGGTTCTGTGACCACGCACAGGACAATCCAAGTGTAGGAGATGGATGGTGTGTTGTGATCCGAACACTATTTTTTATTTATAGGGAGTATTCAAACTGGACACATTTGATTTGCTTAATATAAACCAACAAAAAAAGGTTTGTTTAATTGTTGCCTGCGACCAGGTCCTCTTGGACCAAACGCGAGATTCATGGCTTGATCTGGACCAAATCAAACGAAATTGATCCGGACCAACTGACCTTTTCAGTCTGAGTGAACACTTGGACAGACACTGTTAGCCACTTTTACCTGCACTGTTTACATAACCTTTCTTTAGTATGGTATTTGTAGAATAAAGAACATGTCTTTATGGATAGAAGTCTTAATAGAAAGTTTTAAAAACTATGATCTTTTGTTGATTCTTAAAAAAAACAAATGCTGATGAAGTAAAATCGGAATTTGGAAAACATTGGTCAGTCATGGTCATGAGGGTGGATTTTAAACAGCTAATCCTACCAAAGCCGAAATGCCTTTTACACTTTGGCAGACCACACACAGTCCTTAAAGACCCCATTTTGTGGATTAAACATCAGGTCTGCCTAAGCTTTCAATGAATGTTAAGGCTATGAAAGACAGGTTTGGTGCATCAAAAGCACAGTGCAAATGGTCTCTTCAAATCACATGAAACTTAAGCACACCCTCAGTGATCCAAAGAGTATTTGGACTCCAGTTTTATGATAGACCTGAGGGATTGATGGTAAGTCTAAATCTCTTGGTAGGGCTGTCAAACAGCCTAATTTAAGCTTTCTGTCAACTTTAAAAAAAAAAGTATTCTGTTTCCTTCTCTCTCCCTCAGTTTTTTTATTCCCTTTCTCTGTCCTACCAAGCTTTGATGTTTCTCCCCTCCTCTTTTCCCCTATGTTTTCTATTCTAATCCACTTAGTTTCCTCTTTCTGTATCTCTTTTTTTTCTCATTGGTCTCCTTTTCTGTCTAAAAGCCCATCTTCACTGGAAGTTTCAAAATAAAAAAAGTGAAAAATAATCTCTGCTTCTTTTGTTCATCCAACCTGTCCTTCTATTTGTGATCAACAGCTGTTTAAAGCATTTGTGCCCCTACCTCTGTCCCTATATACATACATTTTAAAACAAAATTAAGGAAAACAAAAAAGCAAAACCAAAAAAGTAGAAAAAAATACACACAAATTGGTAACCACATATAGTCCCACTTCAATTGACATTGTATTATTGGTGTTTTTAACATGCTCTTGTAGCATTTTTCTCATGATGGACGACATATATATAAATATAAAAATTGAGATTAAAACTGCATTTCTAAGTATGTCTTTATTCAAATCAGGATGAATCAAGAGCGGATGAGTGAATGATGTCTGAAAAAGCTCTCTTTTGTGGTGCAGCAATTGAAATGAGTGGAGCAAAGTCCCACGCTATTCTGATGCATCCAGTTGTAGACGACTAGATCCATTTGACCTAATCTGAGCTGCCATATCACTTGTTCTTTTTGTTTCACTGCTAATTGTAGTTTGGGCTTGTAAGCTAGCAGGAGAGAGTGAAAACTAAGGAATTATGGGACATCAGTGGAGGCTTACTTCCATGTCAACATTCTTGCCCACAACTCAGAGGCTAAATTCTGTGCACTACAAAAACTATGTCCTAGAAAACAACACGGGTTTTCTGATTTTGTCTAAAACAGCATAATCATAATTGAATGACCACTGAGAACGATTTTACAAAAGATTAAAATAAGATTGCCGTGGGACTTAAAGACAAAGAGGCTATCCATACCAATAGGTAGTAGTATTTTAAAAAGTGAACGCTAAAAGAGATTTAAAAAATGGACTTAAAAAGAGAGTCAAAAAAAGAGACTGGAACATAAAAGCTGAAGCATCTGGGAAGGTTTTGGCAGATTAACACAGAGTTGTGCAAGCATGTTGTCTTAAGGGTGTGCTGACACACAAACAAAGAGGACAGGTGAGCAAACTTTGAAGTAAAAAGGCTGGTACTAAGGCATAGAAAGCACCAGGTGCACCCTCACAAGCATAATTATTTCATTGAATAACAGCATGTGTACTACTTTACAAAGACAGGCAAGGCAGAGCGCTGTTAGGAACTATGGAGTAGCAGCTTACACACATACATGCACTACACTTTTATGACTGTGTGGGTTTCAAGTTGACATGGTTTTATGTAACCCACAAATATTACAAATGACCACCTAACAATAATCTAATTGTAACCTTATAATTAAAATAAAGCCTTGACACTCAAAAATTGACTTTTTATGCATCAGACAAATTACTGCTAGTAGGCTGTAAGAGGTGGGTCCCTAACAAGTACACAAATACAAAAGTGAACACCCACACGCACATACACACAGAAGTGGCTTTTACTCCACAGCTTGATTAAAACTACTATGCAATTCCCTTTACTGTTGCAACACATAAATAATGGGGATCACAGGTACCACACCAAACAGTTTTTAAGAATGCTGCAAACTGAAGGCTGTTACTCTTCCTGTGAAACAACAGTACAAGTACAAACCCAACCAAAATGTGTGCTTAATAGTAAAATTGCAACCAGAAATCCTTACAGTATATGAGTTGTGGGTGGGACTGTTGGCGTGGAAATAATCCTCCATTGATATCCCATCATTTACACTCTCTCCTGCAAGCTTACAGCCCCTCACAATCCCAAGCAAACATAAGCAAAAATCAACAAAATGGCGAGCAATATCTGAGTTATACAGCCGTACAGTTCTGAGCCATATAGCGGCTCAGCTCAGACAGGGAAAATGAAGATGTTAATGGATCTTTTTGTCTGCAAGTGGATGCATCAGAATGAAGTGGAGCAAAACTTTGGCTCGCCCATTTCACTTGTCAAACAATGGGTTTTTACCTGCTCCTGATCCATTGTGATTTGAATTAAGACATACTCAGAAACACCGTTTTAAGCTTAAATAATTTTGTGTGTCCTCCATCATGAGAAAAAGGCTACAAGAACATGTGAGAAACACCAAAAACACTAATATCCTCGTAGAGGGTCTTTCAGCTAAATGAAAACAAGCACACCAAAGACAGTAGCAAGAATACGATCGAGAAATGACTTCAGTGAAATAAAGAGAAAATATAAAGAGTCAGAACATTATTAAGCTTCATATAAAGATCCCAATCTTCCTTCAAATCAATGTAATAAAGCAAAAAGGTATGGGGACATGCTGTAATCCTGATATTTCTAGTACTTCTATAAACAGAGCTTCATATGCTATTTTGGTGCCACTGCAATGACCCACTTTCGAAACGTATCATTAAAGTTTCATCTCTGAATGCAGAACTAAATTTAGGAGAATGGGTGAACACTTGAAAGTGGTTCAAAAGAATATCACCTGGGGAAGCTGCAGCTGTAATTGTGCTTCAGGCACTGAGCATTTATAATAAACACTTTTTTTTTTTTAAGTGTAAAACTTTTCTGCCTCCACCAGACATTCGGCATTCTTTGTTGCTTTTCACACTGCCTGTGAAGAGATAAGGAAAGTTGCATAGGTTTCCAAACTCTTCTCTCACTCACAGCTTGAAATCACTCCCTTTCTCTTTTCACCTCTCCCTTCCCCTGGAATTTAGGTGTGAACCCTTGAGTTTTAAAGAAGCGACATTCTGCCTTTCTCTCTCATTTGGGCCCATCTTCATCCCCCTCCACCTCTTCTTCTTCTTCTTCTTTGCCTTCGGCAGAGAAAATCATCCAACTTAAAAAGAAAGTGTGACATTTAAATTAGCTTGAGCAGGAGCAAAATAGAAAGAGGGTTTAAGGAGGTTGAAAAAGACTTAAAGTTGAAGAGAAATATTTGTTCAAAGGAGTGAAAAGTGGCAGATTATGACTGGGGAAAAAGAGTAACAGAAAATAAATCAAATGATGGGCAAAATTAAATAATGTTGTGGTAATCTCTTTTTTAGAAATGAAAGTTTTTCTTTGAGTCATGACCACTGAGTTAACTCTGACAAACTTCATGTCCTATAATGCACAAAATCCTTCTAGCATCAACTAAACTTCAAAAGCTTGAGCCTTGGTCACATCAACTCATATGAGGGATTAACCCAAAATGGTGCTTGGAGTTTTTGGGGTGTTTGGCCCCATAGACGGGCGTAGAGAGGACAGACCACAGCTTAAAGTCCCACTACGATCATCTTTTGATCTATTTTGAAGATTTCTTAGTGGTCTTTTTCTTATGCTGTTTTTAGGCAAACAAAGTAAGTTTCAGCTGAGCAGTAGTAGATCATTTGGAATTTGCCTCAGAGTTGTGGGTGGGACTGTTGGCACAGGGTAAGCCCGCCCATTTCCTGTCATCCATCTGTTTACTCACTCTCCCACTAGCTTACAGCCCCTCACAACCCAAAGCTAACATTAGCTGTGCAACAAAACCGGCGAGCAATATTGGAGCTATCCAGCTGTGCAGTTTTGAGCCATATTCCAGCCCAGGTGAGGAAAATGAAGATGTACATGGATCTAGTTGTCTTTTTCCAACAGCATTTTTGCATCTGCTCCTGATCCTATCCGCAAGATTGAGGGGACAGAAAAAAAAAAGCGCAACTCACAAAACTGGGATAGAGTTCAGCAACCTTGCTGTGACCCTGCGCTAAGCAAAGGGTTTAGAGATGGAGTAGAATCCAAACAACAAAACAAAGTCAACTGCACATGAAACCATTATTTTAAAAAGTCAGTTTAATGCAAACATCATGTTTCACATGTAACAAACATTTCAATTTCTGTCACATAAAACTAACATCATTTTTTCACTGGACTCACATCAGTTGATGTTATTTTGTATTTGCTATGTATATCTCATGGCATAGCAAAATTAAAATAATGTAATATCACGATGGGATGCTGGGCTGGCACTTACAAAGGCAAAGTAAAAGAAAAACTCAGAAGAAAAAACGACTAAGAAAAGTCTGTGATTTCCATGTTTTTGTTCTTTTGCATTCCAGGGAATTGAAACATGAGTGACTGTTTTAATGAAGATGCTTTCCCATGACTAATAACAAAGGCAAACAAAGTTTTTGATCATTTTCTTCTTTTTATTCCCTTTTTTCTGTCTTTTTTTACTTACAATTTCCCTGTAATGTCCAATGATTGACTATGTCTTTAGGAAAAGTTGACTTTCACATTTATACAAACAATGGTTCAGGGGATCACATTACCCCATTCAGAGCTCTAAAGTGAAGCGCGACTAAACCTTCTTCTTCTTTCCAGTAATTGATCTATGTCATAATCTGTCAACACTCACTGCCTGCAGCATGTCCAGACGATCATCATCACGTTTCCCATGCTTTGCATTTAATGGACTTCACAAAGCAGACCTCTATTAGAAATTCTTCTCCTATGCTTACAGTTTGTTCAGTCTCCATGTTGTTCTAAATTCTAACCACGCCGCCTTTTTGACAACAGATTTATATCCACCACTTGACTGCACTGCTTTTGTGAGATGGACTTATGATTTTCCATTACTCTAGTAGAATGTCATGGAGACAGGAATGATTCTTTTGTTTGAAACAAGACAGCCTTTTTAACTTATGAATGTTTGACAGTTTTTAAGGTTTTTTTTCTTTTCCTAATGTCATTTGTTTGGTGACTTCTGAGGTTCTTAAGTTTTTAGACATAAATATTAAGTTGATATTTGATACTTTTTGTGTGCCCTACCAATACCTTTTCTTTTTTAATTTGATTCCATTTGCCCCATTCCTGAGCAGTCTGATTTCCCACCTTGACATCTGTGCAATATTCCATTTTAAGAGTAAGAACATTTAGATTGATATAAAACTGTATTTCTGTCCTTTTTAAGTGTCTAAAAGCCCTTGCCATAATGGTCTATTTATTTCTGAGGGAATACTAGTAAGAAAGAATAAATGAAACATCTCATTTCATATTTTTTTGTAAAGAGATTTGGATGTGCGCATACAGCAAGTTTGCAAAAATGTGTAAAAATGAAATGACTGTAAAATTCAATTCTGAGTTTCTCCACAATTCTGACTTATTTTCCAATGAACAAAAGCTTCTCTGACTTTTGTTTTGATAGTGTTACACTTCACTACAGACCAAAATGCTGTGCAGCTAAACAAAGACTTTTTTTTTAACTATTACTACTATTACTATTACTACTACTATAACTATTACTACTAAAATGCATTAAATAGAACCAACTTCACCTTCACCTTTTTCGTGACATAAAAAGATGTAATCATTTAAGAATTAAATGATTGTTATTCATTTCACCAACACAACATTTCTTGGAGCAGTAGCTTCATCTCAAGTTACTTTTATTTAATTTCTTTTCATGGACCCAAAAATGGATGCATGTCTTCTTTTAGTAGTTTTGTTTATTCTATAGCTCTGTAAGTGAGGCTATATCTGTCCTTGTCCCACACAGATAAATTACAGCTGGTTAAATACATGAATAATTAATTACAAGAGCAGTGGGAAAGGCCAGTGCCTGTCCTCGCAGTTTTTAGGGAAAGTGATCCAAATCTGCATTAAATTTTAATTGGTTCCTACTTCTCCCATGCTTCACTTCTCCACCAAGTTTCATGAAAGTAGGGCAGGTAGTTCCATGTGCATTTCTTTCCCCCCCTCATGAACAAACAAGCAAATAAATAAACAGCACACGCAACATACCTCGGCTGGAAGATAAATCACAAATCTGTGGATGCTCAGCCCCAAAACAAGACTCTGTGACGCCTTTCTGATTGTTGATTATTACTTTAACTCCCTGGGGGAAATGCGCCTCGTTATTCAAGCTCCTTGTGTGGAGACATTTACCGGTTTTCCAACGAGACTAAAACAAAGATTGAATCCTAGAGACACAGATATGGAGCTGACATCTGTGATTGTGAAGCCACAAAGGCGATTCGCCTTCTCTGCTAATTCTTTAAACAGAGCTGCGGCGGCTCGTCACGTATGTGCGCTTAGAGGCTCCAGTGCTGACATTTTTTTTGTTCGTGTTCTAATCCCCTTTTTATTGGATCTTTAGCTGTAGGGATAGATTCTGCGTTACATAAAACACACAAACACAGGTAATTTGTGTGTCATTTGGTAGTGAGTGGGCTAATTTGGCAAGTGCACAGAGGACACATTATTGCTTGTAGACACGATGGCTTAAAAAGGATAATCTGCGTGTCTTTTCTCTGAATTTAGAATGTTTCTTGCTGCCTCTGCAATCCCAGAAATGTTTTGTTTCTTTTACTTATGTCAAACGTTGACTGGCTCGGTATGTAACAGCTTTTAACGTGAATATCTCTCTTCTATTTACTGAGCACTCACTGTTTACATGAATGGAACAGCAGACTCTTCTTCCAACAATTGTGAACCTTTGAATAACAGTGTTTCATATTTAATCATGTGTGATGTGAGTCTTCCACAGAGCTTTTGCTGATTTGATGCTTAGTTTATACTAAAGCTGAATGTTCTCCTTACGGCACAAAAAACCTTTCATATTTCTATGGGAACAGGAATTCACACCGACAGAGATTATCTTGATTTAAAGCAGATGAAGGTATACTCTAAAACTCAAAAATAAAACAGGAAAAAAGATTTTTATCATAAACTACATCCTGAATGCTAGAGATTTAGATATTTAATCCGAACTGTCAGATATAAAACAATATGAGTGACGGGCCTTTTACTGTTAAGCCCTGTTTATACTTCAAAGCGATCGGTCATCGCATCAAT
Source organism: Oryzias celebensis (assembly GCA_014656515.1). Lineage (NCBI taxonomy): Eukaryota > Metazoa > Chordata > Actinopteri > Beloniformes > Adrianichthyidae > Oryzias > Oryzias celebensis. The sequence continues at coordinate 63,382,824 of BNCR01000012.1, read as the reverse complement.
CGTACTGAGAATTGAATGTTCTTGATCACATTAATGTCGGCTGGTTTTGATTGCGACTCTCCGCGATAACTGCGATGAACTTCTTGGTGGTGTTTATACTTTTCAGGTGATCCGATAGTCTCCAGCATTTATTTTTAATGTAAAGAACATCTTTCTCTCACACTTGTGCATCTGTGAACACGCAGCTACATGAAAGGCAGAGGAGGAAGTGATGTGTTCATCCACTAAACAGAGGCAGGCAGCACAAAGGCCAACAAATAAGATAAAAATAAAAATGGGGCGAATTGCATTCTGGAGTGCTGTAAAATATGAGATATAAGACATGTGATTCCAGTAACTAGCTCTAACTGCTGGGTCTTCTGGAAAAAGTTCCGGTCACAATGTTCTATATGTGCATGCTTTGTCAAAACAAACGTTTCCTTCATGATCTGGTCAAAAAAAAGCAGTAAGAGGCGAGTTTTCTCTCTGAACTCATGCTTTATTGAACATATCGTGATGATCAGCGCATATATCGCTTTCCTTTGCTGCTGCAGTCTACCGGTTCAGCGATGCTTTGTGTTACAGTGACGAGGGGCTGTATCACAAATCAAATAGTCACTCTTTTGTGAAAAAGTGATCTAAACCTAAAAGAATGACAAAAAGTACAAAAAAATCAACTGGATATTTTGTAAGTGGCCATGTTATAAGCTAGATTGTGCCAGATTGTGCTTTTTTAGAAATTGACTCACTCCGCGGAAGGCTGAACCGGCGATAGACAGTTGCTTTGCAGGGTGCAATTAATCAGCGTTAAACTATGTTCATTTTTTTAAAATTAACATTGACAGCCCTCACATATATATGTTATGGGTCAACCGATACCAATGTCAATTTCAGCATTGGCACTGAAATTGGCTATTTTGACACCTAGCTTCCTACGGCCGATAATGAACTGGTTGTTTTTAGCTCAGAGGCAGCAGCGCGTCTGTCTCCAGCCTTGTCCCGCCCACTGCACTGATTGGTAAACCACCATAATTGGTTTCATTCATTAAAACTTTATATTTCTCTGACCAATCTTGAACGTCTGTATCAACGTCTGTTACAGCACCTTTTTCCTGCTGCTTTGGTACAGTGGAAGCATGCTGCAAGGTGGTTACTGAGGAGACGACGGTTAAAAACATACGTTGATAAGTGTTTTTGACATATAAAATGTCGAGAAAACAGTTTGAGAAGCAGTGTGTATCATCATTGTCAGGAGCAAACTGCTTTTTGGTACAGTGGAGGCATGCTGCGAGGCAGTTGCTGGGGAGACGACGACTATGAAGGTACATTGATAAGTGTTTATGACACAGATTGTTGGGACAATGGTGAGAAGTAATGTGTATCCGACCACATTTCAATGAGTTGCTGTGTCTCATCGTTGTGGTATGTTGGCATTTTTTTAAGAAAACTCTGTTAAAAAACTTCTAGGATGATGTCACAGCAGTGTCACAGCAGTACTGTGTGCGTGCCTATTTAATGAAATATTGACTCCTTAATTCATAATTCAACAAGTTTATTTTTGTAAAATTGCGACATAAAGTTGCACCTTTTTTCATAAAATGTTTACTTTTTCTCATAATTTTACAACTTTATTCTTGTAAGTTATTTTATTATAGTTTTTATTATGTTGTGTCCCTAATACTCGTAAACTTAGATAAGTTAAAGGTTAAACTTATACAGGGAAGAAAAAGTAGTGTCTTTCGTTATCTTAAAATCTCTGTTGCAATAATCTTCCGTAGTTTCTCCAAGTTTCAAAAGCAGAAACACAAAAGAGGGTCATCATCTTTTTTAACATCCACACCATGCAGAGAAAAAGTGTTGCAGACTGCATACGGCTACTACATTAATAAAAAATCACCAACCCTATTTATTACAGTGTAAGCGAGTACTAAGCTGTAAAGCTTTTAGAACATGAGTTCAGTTTAATCGATACTGAGCTGGATTTAAATGTTTACATGATTCATTGTCATGGAAAATGTGTTTAGTCACTTGTGATTACACTTGATTTATTAGCAGTGAAACAAGATGCTCCAGGGCCAAGCTGGCTGGCTAGTGCCTATGTTATGCAGATCTTGCAGTAATTTATGTTAATAATTGATTATTTAACTTTGCACCATTTCTTTATGTATGTTTTTGCGAGACACCTAAAGCGAAGCCAAAAGCTGGCTTGTGACCATATTAGATCTCTGAGGAGTGGATTTATTTAGTTCAATAGGATCTACTTTAAACTGCTGGGATTTCTTCATCTAGAATAGATTTGACTCACAAATGTTCGATCAACTTTAACTTATCCAAGTTGTTGTTAACCTTACATTTATCCCATCAAGGGTCACAGAATTTTCCCAGCACAGGGAAACCCAGTTAAGAAGCATTGCAAAGGGTCTTTCCTAAGGACGCACATTGGATTTTTGGCTCATTGCGCTCCTGGGAAACCAACCCAGGTTTCCAGCACACTAGTCCTACACCCAGTCAACTGAGTCATCCAGGCCCTTGTTAACTTATTCAAGAAAATACAAAACGTTAATAACAAAGCAGCAGATTGAACTCCACAATGCCAAACGTGTCCTATTTAAAGTAACAGTACCATACGCAATAAAATGTCCCCATAAATTTCTGAATATCATAAATCTTTCTCCATTTAATAGGCCAACAAACGTCATTTGATGCAAGTCCTAGGCTCTACTTCTTATCCAAAAACATGATAATTCAAAGTTGAATTACGTTTGCCGGGTGTACTTGTTGACTCTGAAGGCATTTTTTATAAATTCACTCTTACCAGGCTTGATGTAGAACTGCACATATTTATAATAAAGAAGTAACTAAACCCCAGTTTAATGAAGAACAAAATGTATTTTCTCTGTCTGCAGCAGAACATTGTGGAGCAATGTGCTTGTGCTTTGGCAGCAAACACTGCTTATTCTGCAAAGTCATTCCAAGCGCTTCTTAGGGAATTTTTTTCCAATGACATAAGAAAGGTGCCTCTTTTCAAAATTGAATTAGAGCCATTCATCCACCTGTCCATCCATATTCTAAACCTTTATGCCTTTCAGGTCCATGGAGTTGCCGGGGCTTATCCTTGCCACTGTTGGGAGAAGGTGGGTCGCACCCTGAAAGAGTTCACTAATCCATTGTGAGACACACACACCCACTCACGCACTCACGCACTCACTCACGCACGCACGCACGCACGCACGCACGCACTCACTCACTCACTCACTCACTCACTCACTCACTCACTCACTCACTCACTCACTCACTCACTCACTCACTCTCTCACTCTCTCACTCACTCACTCTCTCACTCTCTCTCTCTCTCTCACTCACTCACTCACTCACTCACTCACTCACTCACTCACTCACTCACTCACTCACTCACTCACTCACTCTCTCACTCTCTCTCTCTCACTCACTCACTCACTCTCTCACTCTCTCACTCACTCACTCACTCACTCACTCACTCACTCACTCACCAGCAAAAGGTAAAAGATTTATGAAGGTAAAATGGAAAACATTCATGTTTTATTTATTTTTGCCATTTCTTGACACAGTAAAGCAAAAACAGAAGAAAGTTACCCTTTTTTCAGAGTGAATTCATTTTTACACTTTAAAATCAGCACCATGAACATCACAAAGTAAATGTAATGCTTTTTTAGGTTCCAAAAAATAAAGCAAGTTGGGAGGTTTGTAGACGAGGACCACAAACCCCACAAACGTTAGCACCTGATTTGGTATATCTGTTTTAACAAGTTGACAAAAAGTGCCATCAAGCCATCTGTAACCATCTGGTTCAGGCCAGCTGTTCTGTTATATTCTTGCCAGTTTTTGAGGCAGTCATCTAGGATTCAGTCCCACTCAACAGGCTTTCTACTGGCTCGCTGTAGCCATTCAAAAACACACATTTAGGTGGTTAGTTTTGCACATTTCCAGTGTATGTTTTAAAGGAGCTTTCAGCAGCAGCCTGTTTAGAAAAAAAACTGTCATCCTTCCTGCTTGTTTTTATTCTCTTTTCTTTCTGCGTGAATAGATTCTAATAAATCAACATCTGCTGTTATGCTTTTGAAAATAGGAGAGCAGATTTATTCACTTGTAAAATTTGAAGAAAAATGGTTTGTCTCTGCATCTGCTACATTACAACATACTGTAGTGTGCAGAAACATGAAGCTCACATGCTTCTCTAAAATCAGCCACTTTTCGGAACTCCAGTTTTTTCTTCTCTGCATGCTTCTGAGATAAAATGTAAATGTCAGTCGAAAGGGAGAGCTGCAATTTGCACAGCATGTTTAAGCTGTCTTAGCAAAAGGCACTTTTTAATATCTCTGGATTGAGGCTAAGGGTGGTAGAGTGCATCTGCGCACTTCAAAGACAGAAAAAGTCATAGAAAATGCAGAAAAAGACACTTCTTTTATAAGTTCCCTCAGGTTTATTTGATACCTGTTGTTTTATCCTGACAATAATTGTAATGTTTGTTAGTTGGATTTTTTTCAGCCGTAGTGCTACAACACCAATGACAAAAGTTGGCATTTTATTTTGACTTGAATTTCAGCAACCAGCATAAAAATGCCCCCTTTTGAGCTGGTATCTTGTCCCTGAACTTCAAACTATGCCATTTTTAGGAACTGAGCAATTGGTGGACTGATTAAGAGATGTGATGTCCTTGTCACCGCTAAGCTTTAAATCTGTCAGCAGTTTTGGGGGTGTAGCGCAAAAAAGCTCGACCGAATAAATCTGCGACAGTGATAGAAGGTCAAAATAAATGAATCCTCAGCCTACAGCCTCAAAAAGCATGCAAAAATCATGCACTAATAACATGAAAAAAAAAAACCAAAGCATGGGCATCTTTAATTGAACTGAAATGCGGTACTGCTACAGTTTCCCTTTCACTAATTACCACACTAAAACGAGGGCTTACACATTCTCTAGAGTATCATTAGAAAGACATGTTTAACTGAGAGTTGATCCTATCTCTACATCTAAATTATCAAATTAAAGTGCAAATTGCAGTTTTAAAATTCAGAAAAAAGACCTATTTTTATTTACTGCTAATTGTTTTAGTGAAAAAAAATCATTTTCTATAAATGGTTCTGAGTTAGTGTTTTTTTTTTTAATAGGAATATGTGTCATTTTTAACCGAGTTTGCTAAAGATTGTCTACTTATTTCATAAAGTGCTTTGTGTGTAGCTGTAAACTAATTTACCATAATAGATGGAGACTGAGAGTGGTAATGCAATCTGAAGTTTGAAGCTTGCACAAAAGGACATAGTGATTGAAAAGCCAAGAGTTTAGAAGAACGCACTTCTGACCTGGATCACAGGTGAAGCAGAGAGATTATCACCAGGTCAATGACAGCACATGTGTTGGTGCCAGAAATAAAAGTCAATCTGTTGGGGTTCTGTCATTCAACCGTGCGCCAGCAAGGTGTTTTGTTCTCTGTCAAGGATGTCTGAGCACAGGACTTCAAAATGTCTTTTTTTTCTTTAGCTTTACCTTGAAAAACAAAGGCTGCCACCGTTTCCTTAAGTTAAAGTTTCAAAAAAGATGTGAAAAAATAATTGCCATTAATTCATAAAAACAACACGGCTATTTACTGCACATCAATGTGTCTAAAAAAACAAAAGAATTAAAAGTGAACGTTCATAAAAATGATAGCTGTACATGGTGAAAGTACAGAAGTAAGCACATTTTTTAAACATAATAATTAAGACTACATGAACACAACACATTCATACGCACTAAAAACATAAAAAAAGAATAAGGAAGATGTGAGAAAACATAAGAACTGATAGAAAACAATAGTCCTGAGATGTACCAGTGAATATACAGCAGCTGCTTTGATTAGAGATGTAAAATTAAGTTAGTAAGCAAGATAGATAAACTACATAACCTGGGTTTTAAGGCCAGGAGCGGAGCTGGAACATTTTAGTTGGGGGGGACGCAGAAGACTTACAGGTGTCAAATGAGAACAGCAGAGTGGAAGTCCATTACAAATGAAAAGATAAAAAATACGTAATTAGAAATGGTACATTCCAGCAGCCGGCAGCATTGAGCAAACACATTATTTGATGACACAAATTTTCTACTTCTATTGTGCCAACTATTTTTGAGGAATCAAACAAAGTTGTGGTTTGATAAATCCGTATCCATACAATGATAACAGGACTTTGTCACTTGCTACAGTGGCAAACTGACAAGGCTCCTTTTTTTTTTTTTTTTAAATTAGCGACCCAAAAATGGAGTGGTCCCGAATCTCCCGATTACCCAACACTGATGAACACAAATAATTTAAACAACAGTGCATTGATTAAAAGAATGTTTCTTTTATTTTAAAGAAACACAACTTCCAAAAAAAGATAAAACAGAAAGATGAGGATGACAAAAAAAACATGATAATATTGAATTCAGTGACGCTGAAATCTCAAGAACAGGTTGATATTTGCCAAACCAAAGTGCCCCTTTGGTTAGCTCTGTGCACCTTTCTTTCCACTGCAATCTCATTGGCCTCTATGGGAACCAGCGAGGCGTGTTTCTATAGAAATGTGATGCTAATTAAATACAACAGGCACACACTTTGGTTAAGAACACTCTAGATTCATTTATCTCACAAATAAAGGTACAAATACTCGGATTCATTAAAAAGACATTTCAAGTGTGATGGATATATTTTCTGAAATGTTTGACATTTTTCAGAAAATAATTGAGGACCAGTTGTTTTTAAAATATTCTATTATTAATTATTCCTGCAAGAGTCTGTCTGACAGTACTTCTTGTGATGTATAGTCACAAAAATGAGTGCAAATCAAAAGTAAGAAATGATTTTTCAAGCAAGTTTCTTTGAGTTTGAATTAAATGAAGACAAGTGATAAATACGAGCACGGAAAAGATATCTCTGGTGACAGCTTTGATCAATCACAGAGAGTCAGATGATGCAGAGGCACTATTGCAGTGATGTTTTACAGCAGGGTTATAACTCTCTGTAGGTGTTTGTTGACCTCTGTCTGCAATTTCATATTTCATTATATGTCGTTTTAGAAGGTGATGTAGACAAATCAAAACCAGGGTCTCTGTGTTTTATTACACCTGACTAAATAAAGCTTTGACTGTATGAATTGCGTGTCCTAAAGCAGAAAAATGAATACGCCGTATTCATTAGAAATTAGCCAGGATTGCATGCTGGCAAAATAAGTAAACATTTTTCTAAAGATAAACAAAAAAAATTTGTCTTTACATCTATCAATATGAATTTAGATAGTTGATTTTTATTTAATTGAAAAACATTGTTAAATGCTTGGTTCCAAAATAAATAGTAGATACTTTCTAAATATCTTTCTTTTTTTTCATCCAACACAGACACATACACACACACAAAGAAGGCAGCTTTCATGGTTTGAGAGGCATTGATAATTTGAGTTCAAATGAGCTTGTCTTCATTAATGACAGTCACTGCTAAACCGTTTATCTCCATATACCCAGGTTAGTGTGCTAAAATGATTCCCTTTATGCAATTTCTACTAATAGCTCTCTTTAATGTCAAAGACAGAGCTCTGCCTTGGAGGACAAGGTTTTATTCCTGTATGATAAATTTAAAATGTACATGATGTGTGGATGTGAAGACATGTTGTCAAGATGTTACATAAAAATCCCAAATCTGCCTCTCTCCAGGTCCTGGGGTGTCTACCTCAGAGCAGTGGAAGGTGATGACAGGAGTAAGCTACTTAAAATAATCCAGTCAGTTCCGATGTCAGTGTGAGTGATGAAAACGACACATTTAAATCAGTGTGGTCGTAGAGTCTGACCTGGTTGGACAAAGATTGAAGAAACGGTTCCAGCCTACAGAAACTGTTATTGGGATTGTGTCTCCCCAGGCAATACTACCAGGTTTTGTGTTATTGCAAGTGCTGTAACAATTTTCGCATCATAAAACAAGCACAACACAAGTGGAGGAGTAGGGACAGCTGCAGCTGACATCGCTGCATCATTTTTCAACAAGACCACATAGAGGTGACTGAAAGCTGGGATAAAGTGAAACAAACAGTTTTATGTAAAGAGGATCAAAGTCTGTGGTATAAAAAATGTTTTAACAAGCTTTTAGACCCAAGATGAAAGACAGGCTGCTTGAAGAACATCATTTCATAGGAAGTGGTTTTAGTGGTGTACAGGTTATCCTGGTCACCAGGACACTTTGTGTCGTTCATGCCAAATTTGGTGCTTGTTCTGCAAAATGCACAAACATTTATATACCCAGCTTCACTACGAAGAATAGAGGAGACTTATAGCAGCTAGGAACAAAAATGCTGTTTACAAAAACAGAGTAAGAAACGGTTAGATGTTGAAAATAAAGACACTTGTTTTTTGTGATATGATGTCATTCATGAACAAAGCCAAAGTATGTATGAAAAGAGACAATGAAAGTGGTTTGACATACAGTCATGGCAGGAAAATAGAGCAGGGATTCTATTCAGGAAAGTAGCATGCAGCAAACTGCGACTCGTATCTGAAAATACGCGCACGAGTGCCTCAACGAACGTCACACAACACACATGTACAAGTCGCTGTAGCCGTTAATAACATGTCTGTGTTAACTAAGTTAATAAAGTGTCACTAAGTGGCGCTGTGTCCACATAACAAGAGGAGTAAACTGGCCATCATACGAAGCAGAAGAAGAAAAACACATTTGTAGTCTTTGTAGTATATAAATATTACACATTTCAATTTGTATCATATTTGATACATTAGGTCACACATCTCAAAGATACGTCTTTTCCTGAGCTAAAAAAATATTCTAAGACCAAAAAAACCCCCAAGAAATTTGTATTTCCATTCCATTGCTCTTGTGAAGGGCTGACAGGCTCATGTATCAAATTTGATACGTTCGGCTTCAAAGGGTTAATGAGGAATATAAAAATATTGTCAACTTTGGCATTTGACATGTTTTTTTTGCTTGCTTTTTTTTTTTCATTTACCAATTCCCTTTTCTAGTTCTGTTTGCTGTCTTGAAAACAAGTCAGTTTGCTTGGTGCATTTTGCGGCAGCACCTTCCTTCTTTAGAATTTGGCCTTTTCAGCTCTAAACGGTCTTTTTTTATCCATTGTAATGGGTTACCTATCCTCTGTTGTGAGGATAGATAGAAGTTAGAACCGCTGGCTTTCTACTAAACATTATTAAATTATCAAATCATTAAGTATTTATTATCCATACAATAACAACAGGACAGCCGACTGCTGCAGTGGCAGACCAAAACAGCTCCTTTCCTTCCTACTCGCTGGCGTCCTAAAGTGCAGCAGCCTACCAGAAAAAATTCCCGAATCTCCAGGTTACCCAGCACGCCATTGCTTGAGGACCCACTTTTTATGTTCCTTAAAATGAATCAGCTTTTACGTTCTGAATTGTTGACTTTTAGAAGTGTGATGATAAACATAGAAGCGTGAAACTACTATTGTTAAATGATCAATTAATAACGGTAGTTTAATGCATACATTTGATAAATATACACAAGAAGTCATTAAATGTCGAACCCATAAAGCATTTTTTAAAGTTAGAACGTAAGGATAAAAATTTCAGACATAAAGTCTAAGTGCTATAATAAATCAGAGCTATTGCACTTTCTAAATTATTATTAGTAGATTTAATGGGAAAATTCTCTTACCCATTTGCAGGAGGGTCTTTTTATTTTAAAAGCTGAGTAGTGCTTCTCTTTTCACCTATTTATTTAAATGGTCAGAGTGAGATCCTCTCATAAAACCAAGATGGACTACTGCATACCAAGGTAAAGCGTAAAGACAATAAAAGTATACATAACACGCATAAACTAGATGTAGAATAGGTAAAGTAAGAGAACTGTATTTGAAATATTGTTAAAAACTAGATGAAAATATTTTTAAGCATTGATGTGAGGCACTGACATTTCAGAGTCTTACGAAACAACTTTATTAAATCTCACTGCAAAACATGGATACATTCTGATATGTAGCAAGACACTATATGAAACAACCACTCCTGAGGGAATAGCTTCTGTGCTTGACACATTCAAGTTATTGGACCGTGGCTGTTCTTGTCAAAAGATAGCATGTCTTCCATGGAGCTCTGGTAGCTATCGTGATGAGGATAAGATAAACCTTTTGTTGAAGTTGGAAAAAGAAAGAACAAGCATGTGGTGACACTATCAGATATAACAACAGCCATTACTCATTGAAGTACAGCTGTGCAGGTTCTGTAAAGGAGGGCATAACATAAGCAAGACTCCTGAACCCATGGTTAGAATACACAAGTAATCAGCTAATGAATTGATAAATCATGTGGCAGCAAAGTTTATGTGTGCAGATGTTTTTTGGAGACAGCTGGCAATGTTATAACATCCATTTTTTATTTTTTTTGGACAAGGAAATACTGAAGGACAAACTGTGTTGTAAATAAAATGTCACATTCAATTTCAGTACTTTTCAAAACACTGTAAAAGAAAAGTACTTTTTAAAAAGAAATAAAGTATCAAAATGAATTTTGGACATTAATTAAATGAATTCAAAGCATTTTAATGTCTTCCATGTTTCCACTGCATTAAAATTTTATTTAGCATGAAGCTGAAAATATTATTAGACTTCAAATTTCTGTGTGAATATAAAAAGTCATTCATACAGGATGTATTCAGACTGGAAAAGTCTGTTGGCCCGCTTAATTTGGTCCAGATTTTGTCCTGAACCTTGAAAAACTGTGTGAGACGCAATGTGTATCACGTTTAAAATCATTTTAATAAAGCCTGCATTCAACCACATTTCAATGAGTTGCTGTGTCTTATCATTGCTCCGTCACTCTGTTTACATCCCAAAATTCCCGACTACAGTGGCCATTTTGGTTCAGCTGCTCCACTCCGAGCATGAAAAATATTCAAACAAAGAAAACTCAGAGCAAACCAGTGCTCAGTCCAATTGGAAATGTACCAGGAACACCTCAAAAGATGGGTCCAAGACCGGTTTCTGGTCCCAGACAGAGTCCGTTTGCTTGTATTCAGACTGAAAATTTGTTCCGGATTATCGAGAACTCACTTTAAGCTAACAAAATGTGTTCAGTCTGAATAAAAGCAAATTAACTAATTAACAGTGAAAAGTCTGGGCATGTTCACTTTAAAGTTTTGATCTACCTTTTATTTGCCTAAACAACACACGAGTTTAATTCCAGAATACACCCCACAGAGTGTCATTTGTTGAAGTTTTAGTGAGTTAGTCCAAGAACAGCTGTAGTCACTCCAATCATCCTTAAACTCTCATAAAAACGGGTAATCTTTTTTGAGTTCTAAAAGAATCAGTCTTAAATTGGATGATTACAATGTCTGACACCTGCTGGCTACAATAAAGCCTGAGGGTTATGATTTGGAGAAACACCGCAAGATCTATTTGACAGAAACATCGATCACATCTTATGATTTGAAAGCTGTTCAGTTTCAACACAATCATAGTGTATGCACAATACTGGATTGCTTTGAGGAAATATCAGCTCTTGTTTTTCTTCTGGCAAGCTCTGAATATTGTCTGTCACTTTGTATGGAAATTGAGATGCTTAAGCAGCAAAGCTGAAAATAGGCAATTAGTAGCATCAGCCCTCTCACTATGTCAACAACTCTTATTTTCTCTGAAAGACTTCTGCTATTGATGCTTAAATTCTCCTTGGTGTTCCTTGCCGATCATCCCTGAAAGGTTTCTGTTCCTTTTATTTTTTTAGAACTCCTGTCCCCTCTTAGCTGCTCGTCTCAGAAAGTCTTTCCCCACTGACATCATTTTTATTTATTCATCAATAAATACTGAATACTGTCTACATTTTTTTGTATTGCTTTGGTATTTTCATGTGTAGCCTTTTGTTTTGCAGACAGCAGGCATCCAATCTTTTTATTACCTTGTCGGTGTCAGGAGACAAGCTCCTGCCTGCAGATGAGAAAGAGACTGAGAGACAAAAGGATGCCAAGAGTTCAACAGCTATGGATTTTAGATATGGGTCAAGTAGGGGGTATTGCGAGGTACAAGAAAACAAAAACATCTGCAGTACAACGGATGCAGTGGCACAATCTGCCTTTAAAATTTCTGTGTAAAATCATATACAAATATTAAACTAAAATGAGATACTCAATGTTAACAATTATATTTTCTTATTAATACAGTCACAGTATTTGATTGGCTAGCAGACCTATTCACATTAGATACAAAGTTCAAACAAACACTACAATTTCATGAGATTCCTAACAAACTGTTCTTGTGAGGGTCTTTTGTTTTGTTAACAATTAGGCTTTAAATGTCTTGTGATTCTGGTGTCTGTTTTTCGTAAACATTTCCATGAACGCTCAACGGCCACTTTAGAAGTAGATCTTGCTAGTACTGGGTTGGAACTCTTTATGCCTTAATCCTTTATGGCATAGAGTTATCAATGTACTGGAAACATTTCCCAGATAATTTGGTCCATATTGACATGATAGCATCACGTAGTTGCTGCAGATTTATCGAATCCCGTTCCACCATTTACCAAAGGTGCTCTATTAGGTTGAGATTTGGTGATTATGGAGGCCATTTAAGTACAGTGAACTCATTTTTGTGTTCAGGAAACCCATCTGAGACGATCCCAGCTTTATGACATGGTGTCAGGATTCAGGCCTGACTCGTTCTGCAGCAATGCTGCACTGTCTCTCAGATCCTGAACTTTGTACATTACAAGGATTAGCGTCTTGAGCTTCCCTCCACTACTTTGTTTCACTTGGTTATCCGACTGTGTCATTTTCTCACCAGAAAGCTCTTGGATGCCCTCTACTGGCTGGAGGACTTTGTGACAACCATATATACTATACTCTTTCAAACCAGTCATCACTTTTTTGGCCACTTTTGCTGATCAAGATCTGATAAATGAGGCCAACATTTGTCTTGTAAACTTTTGAGGTTGATTTTTACTTGTAATTTTTCTTTTCATTTGCATTTTCTGAGTGGTTTCTGAATAAAATACCCAGTGAGCATTTTGCTTCTATTAAGTTGTTTCTAATTTTCTTTCTTTGAAACTATTCTATGTTTCTGTCACTTTGACATGGATCTTCTTGGAAAGTACTTTAGCCTGCCTTTTCCATTGTCCTGAAGCATTTTTGTATCCAAAATATTGACTGTTCTGCAGGAAATGAAGTAGGGGATAATAAACAACTTGTGAGTCTGCGACATCTCAAAAGAGAGGAAACCAAGCGCGACAATTCAGAAACAGGAACTAATTCATTTTACCATGTCACACAACTTTTACTCATGAGCATATTATTAAGCTGATCTGTTTTTCCTTCCTTCCTGCCTGCAGAAAAAAACATTACTAAAAAAGAAACTTGGGCTGTGAGAAATATAATTGTGGTCATAGCTTCAAGCTTGACAACTTTCTCTTTTTCTTTTGGATTACAAACCAGCCTTTACATCTTCATAAACATAGACCACCATCTATATTAGACCTGGGTATACAATAGATATATAAAATATATATAGAATTTATGAATTGTTGAAACTTTTGACTCCATGGTGTTGTCTTTTGACCAACGATGTCTTACATACTCACTTACCATCAGTAAAATTTATGGAACTTGGAACAGACCACTTTTCACTCTACCTATTAATTTACAGTCTTTATATCCAATTCAATTGCCATGTTCCACAGAGGCTCTTGAAGTGAAGGCCGAGTCTTAACTGAGACAGCTTAAGCCTTCATCACAACTGCCGTTGTGGGGGAAAAAAAGGCTGTCTCTGGGCAAAACATTGGGCAAACTTTTACGGGGCACACAGGTGACTCGCATGAAATATCGTGGACCACTCCATGAGTCCATGGAGTGAAAAAGATCCTGTGATTTTTTCTCTACGGTCATGCTGTGGGCGGCAGGTCATAGCAAACTCTAAAACATAATGCCAAGGGAAGAAAGGGTGAAGTAGGAGAAATGCAGGTACGCCGTACAGATTCCCGCTCCTTGTGTTCAGCCTGACTGTTAGAATTTAAGAAATTAGAGAGCATGATTTGTGTGGTTGTGATTTGTGTGTTCTATGAACACTTATGATCATCTGTATACCTGTGCGTGCATCATCGCGTGTGGTTGGTAAAGAGCCAGTGTGTGCACTTTATTAGCAGCTGGAGTGTAGCTTAAGGGCACCATACAACAGCATCACTCATACGTCAGCATGACGTCCCTTGAGGTGTCCGTACAAACCTCAAGGGAACTGCAAGACACACCTGAGATCCTCCATTCAACAACCTTCCATGGTGTGAGACGAAGACGCAGAGGCGGTTGGATCCATTTGCAGCAGCAGGAAGATTTTATCAGACAAAAACAGAGCAGACAAGGGCAGAGGCAGAGTCCAAGAACCCGGCACCACCATATGGGTGCATGTGACTAAGGGTTTATTAGTAAATAGTAAAATGTGTAATGCTAACTCAAAATAAAAATTGGGTTTTGGCTTATCAAAGTTCAAATTCAGAAGCAGCACTTCCTTAACCAGTCACCCATTGATTCAAACCTGTGGCATCATTCATTTTGTTGGTCTGTTAAAAAACGTATATTTCTTAAAAGTTAATCCACATGGACGAGATTTTCCAGATATATCATAACCAATTAGAGAATGAGACACACCTCCATGAACATATGAAGCCATACAGTGATTAGCATATTCCTTCCCTTCTGACGCAGGGCTGGGGGTGGAACCAGTTGTTTACCCCTTTTACTATTTGTGTTTATGCAGACAGGGAACACCCCTGCGGCTCTATAATCTGCTTAATTTTACTGCTTGTGGACTGGTCAACAATGCATTCTGCTTGACACCCGCAGATCAGTGCAACTTTGATCCAACTTTTAATAACAACTATTAATTATCTTTTTAATAAATTGACTATTTTATTGATATAAAGTTTTTATATCTCACTTCCTCATAAACCAACTTGGGGAGGTTAGTAGAGAGCTACCTCAACAGATGTCAAGGAATCCAACAGCAGTGCATCAGCATTTTTTCAAAATGATCAAAAACTGTCAAACCTGTGTAATTTTTTTTTTCTTTCATAGGTTTTCCACTGTGACCCACAACTTTTTGTTAGAGAATATGTGCTGATCTGAACAATCACTTCACTTCTTTCTGAAAGTTATCACTTAACAAAAAACACTATGCACTCGTGTCAAAGTGCCTTACAGAGTAGCATTTTTCTTTGTTTGCAATTGACTGTGTTTTATTACATGTACTGTGAGCAGGTTCAAAAACTAGAAGTCACTGAGATTGTATTAAGATTATTTTGTTATTGGGGTAATACATTTCAAAGCAATCAGACCACTTTTTGGCCTTTGCCAGTGCCTAGCATCTTTACAGCAGTTAAGCACTTGACACTAACAGGCTCAGCACAAAATTGATAGATGAATAGGATAGGTTGGGTACTAGCACTCACAGAAAGGCATGAGGTGAGTGAGATCCAATACATTTCTGTCCATTGGGAGCAATAATTGGCACCACAAATTCTGTCTTTACCACAAAAGGTCAAGAAACATGATCAATAAAAAATGTAATGGATTCTCAGACTGTGGTGCTAGAGAAAGGTAGAAGGGCCAAAGAATCAATAAATTATACACTGACTTCATTGGTCACAATTTTTTAAATTGATTTCCCTTGTACAGGGAAAACAGTTCATACAACAGTATTTTTTGTCTCAGTACAAATGAGTGCTGTCTTAGTGACAGCTAAGATCTGCTATGGAGAGTTTTTTTTTTGTTTCAATGTGTATATACCATTGACTGTATATGAGAACTGGACAAAGTGACTGTGACGTCACCCTCAGAAAATGGCTTTCAGCTCCAAAAAATGTAGTTGCCATGTTATAGTCAAACGATGTCAGTCAGTAGTAAGCGGTCCATATTGATTTGATTCAATATGTCGCCAGTCAACAGAGGGCTTGATGGGGGTTCACACCCATACCACTTTAAAGTGGGTTTGGGAGAATCTGTCAAAAAATATTTTGACAGTTTGACGGAAGATCATATACTTTTATTGAGGCTTCTGAATGGCCAGTTTATAATTTCCATAACTTGCACTACAGAAAAATTACTATAGAAATAGGATTAGCAAGAGCATCTTAAAAAAGTAGAGCAAGGATGTTTATTGCTAAAAAACATCATAATAGGTTGCCAAATATATGGCTGAATAACAGCAATTTATTTCTGAATAGAAGTCTAGGGGATTTTGGCTTCTTGGAACCTGCGGGCACTTTTGGAACGCAATCAATCTCAATCTCTCCAGTTTTTTTTATACAGTCAATGGTATATACAGCTGGACAAAAAAATATTTGGCTGTTAAAAATTCTCCAAGTTACCCGACACATAAACAGAGACAAACCACCAGACCTATAAGACAATTTAGAGACATCGAATATCCTATGAAGCATGTCTTTGGACTGCAGGAGTAAGCTGGAGAAAACCTATTCATGTACATGGAGAACATGCAAACTCCACACAGAACAATCCCAGCTAGTATGTGAACTATAGGATGAGTGTGCTAACCACTACACCACCATGTAGCTCGAGAAGCCAGCTGTTGGAGCAATAAAGAAAAAAAAAACAATATCACTGACAATCACCCTCAACCTGAGGCTCTGCAAAAGCTAACCTCATCAGTAGACCTACTATTGATCTTTAGAACGGGTAGGAAATAGCCCAGAACTAGGGTAGGAATTGGGCCAAAACAGCAGCTACAGTGTGTGAGCACCTAGAAGACCTACAGGACACATTTGACCTTTGTCATTGATAACCAGAGTTACATTGCAAAGTCATGAAGTGATTTTTTGCTATTGACCACATAAAGTACTTGTTTTCTGCTCTATTATAGAATCATAAAATGTGATTTCTTAGATTTTCATCGGGTCTCAGGCATTGAGTTCTCAAACCCTCTACTACTACAGTACATGAAACAAAAGATATTTTGCATTCTGCAGCAGTATAAAATTACAATGAACATTTCTAATAATATCCATTCAACTCAAATATGACTTAAATACCTTGATGATAAAAAAATGAAGCAGCGGACACACTCTTAATTTCGAATAACACTTTCTGTCAGTCAAACATTTTTCATGCTATTTTGTTGCCAAGAGCCTTTCCTGATTGACATTTTGTTTGACAATGAACCTTATCTGACTAGATATTTATTTCAACATCATGTGAGTTTCCTAAAGTCAGATGATAAGCTACCTTCAAGTCATGTTTTCTGTTCAAATGTCAAAGTGTCTGATTTTGTCAGCCGCTGCGCTTCAGCATGAGCCTGCCAGGTGTCATGCCAACATCTGTGAACTCACATCAGCTTTTGTCTGCTAGCTTCATGTCCCTCACAACAGTTACCATTTTTCTGGCTTATGAGCTTCTGTCAAATTCAAAAGATGTTCTTTTTTGCACAGGCAAATAAAAACCCCTGATCTGTGTTAGCTCATTTCCAGTATAGCTGCAAATTCTTCCGGTTTCCTTCTCATATACAGTTCTTGTTTCGTAATAGAGGAAATTAAGCTATCATTAATACTTTTACATCACATTTGTCTTGGCCTGTGTATGTCTTTTCCATTTCCTCTCTTGTTATCCTCTTCATCTTGGCTCTCTTCCTTACTTTTTCTTACCCAGCATTTATCACTATAGTCAATACATTTTCCTTTCAAGTTGGGATCAGTGCTTCCCTCTTCAAACTTTATTCCCTGCTTATGTTTTATTTTGTCTGTTAGTCAGGAATCTGGTAAATATTTGGACAGAGAGGCACAGTGGTAATCAGCCAGCTGGCACATCATCACTGTGTCGACCAGTGCAGGCCGGTGGATACACTTGTGTATGCGTGCAAACCGGCCAACTGCTTTATTAAGGAACAGCTGTGCATGTTTTGAAGTCCAACACAGAAAGCAGGCTCTAAATCAGTTTAATGTGAACATTTACGGTTTGTATGTGCTATCAAAAAGGAGATCATTTTCTGCTAATTCCTGACTGCAGTTGGTGGACTTGCATGTGTTAAAAGTTGAGATGAACTCTATTTAGATTTCACAGGTAGCAGGAGCTTTAGTAAAGCTGGTTTAATCCTCATCATCACTTTCCTCTTTTCCTTTCAGGGGTCGCCACAGCAAATCAGCTTCCTCCATCTAACCCTGTCTTCTGCATCCTCTCCTCTAACACCAGATACCCTCATGTCTGTGTTCACTGCATCCACAAAACCTGCTTTTTGATCTTCCCGTAGACCTCTTTCCTGGCAGCTCTAGACTCAACATCCTTCTACCAATATATTTACTGTCTCTCCTCCAGGCATGACCGTACCATCTCAGTCTGGCCTCTCTGTCTTTATCTCCGAAACCTCTAACATGTGCTGTCCCTCTGATGTACTCATTCCTGATCATATTCATCCTGGTCACTCCCAAAGAGAACTTCAACATCTTCCTCTCTGTTTCCTTCAGTTCTGCTTCCTGTCTTTTCCTCAATGCCATTGTCTCATCCTCATCATTATCACCTTTATTTATAAAGTGCTTTCACACAATTTAAAATTGAACAAAGCGCTGTCATTAAAAGCATAGCATCATGAAAACTGACAAAAACGAATTTAACAACTAAGTTTAATAAAAAAAAAACATAAAAAACTTGAAAGTAAAAAAAGTAACACAAAACACAATAAAAACCTGAATGTAAAAAACAGAAAAAAATTCTACGTAACGCTTGGCTATAAAAATGAAAGTCTTGAGAAGAGTTTTAAAAATAGATCTAGAAGACGCTTCTCTAATGTTTAGCTGCAAAGCGTTCCAAAGCTTTGGAGCACAGATAGAAAATGATGTGTGAAAAGAGAATTTGTCCTTCCTCAGTCATGAAGAAGGGTTTGTGTGTATTAGGGGGAGCAACACAAGACAAAACGAAGACTGATTAGAGGCTCCTTAGTGAAACATTTTCAGCAGGGGTGATAGTGTACAGCCCAGGTCAGGATTTTCAACGACACCAAATTGCTACATCCTGCTGAGTTTTTGACCATTAACATCAGCTCCCACAGTCATGCTCCGACAGCAGCTGCTGTGCTTTTTCAATATGGCAATAAACATTTTGCGACAGAGACAATGACCTAACAAAACAGCAGTACATTTTCAACACATTGCCAGTTGGGGAGAAAAAAATTACAACTGTGGTACTTTTCAGCTTACAGACTCTCTGGGCTCTGTGTTGGGGCTGGAATTTCTTCTTCAGTCTTCTATTAAGCTTTTCTAATTTCATTGCAATGGTCAAATATAACGTTTCTCCAGGATCAAGAGTTTCTTTGTTGACGTCCCAGCAGAAGTGATATTAAATTAACTACCTATGCCCCTGTAAGTGAAGAGGCCCAACTTCAAAAACAGACTTCTTGATAAAAGTGTTTTCCTCTGTGGCTCAAAGCTTTTCTGCAGAGATAACACATGGCCACACAGGGAAACAAATCACAGTATGTCAATGAAATGTAACCATTGAAAAGAAAAACACAACTTTCTTCTATAAAGGAAATATTAAGACTTATAAAACTTACATTTATTGAAATGAATTGATATATTATGAAAATACCTAGATTTTGAAAGACAACGTATTTACATCTAAAAGTTGTATAATATGTTGCAAATAAGATTTGAATGATTTGAACATTGGAGTTTTCACAAGTAGTTTTCCAACAAACAGCTTCTCTCTTGGTTTTGAAACACAGAGTGCTAATGAGTGTTGATACTTCAAATATGATTTGCCGGCAGAATCTACTCAAACTTCATCTCATTTCTACTCCTAACAAGCTGGTATAACGAAAGGCAAGGATCTTAGTTGTTTTCGCCTGCATAAGAAACATATTCAACTCAATCAGAGTTTTTTTTAGACATTTCACAAGATTTTTTTTTTTCATTTTTAAATATATTTGTTAGTCTCAAAATTTAAATTTCAAAACCATCTTAATAATTTAGTCACTAATATCATATTATGAAAGAATAATACAAGAACAAAATTCAAGGAACCGCTTCATTTCACAGTGTGCACTATATTTAGTACAGCTGAATAGAATCACATTTCATCCGTATAGAAACCCAATTACCAGCCTCATCATAGCTATCATGGCAACAATTTTTAGACTCTTTTAATTAATCTGAAGAGCGTTAATCACACTGTGATTTATTTTTCAGAGTCTGGCTTTTTATTTGAGATCAGTTTATCTTAGTGGGGTATGGGAATCTGTCACCAAGAAAAGTATACATAAAGACAAAGTTGTGCATAAATTAATACTTTGTGCACAACTTTGCAGAAAAAAATATGAATACATCACTTAGTTTTAATGTTTAACATATCTGTTTTGAGTACGGTTTGTCTTTGTTTTTAATTCCTACTTTTCCTTGTCTTTAATACAAATTTATCCTGTAAACAAGCTGTCAAAAATACGTCACAGGGGTCACAGGCATGTACCGCCTGTTGGGATGCAACATCGATTGTTCACATTGTGCGTGCGTGTTAAAGTTTTTTTTTTTTTTTTTTTTTACTTAATTAAGCTAAAAAAAAACAAGAAAAAAAACATTTTTAGAATGGTATTGATCCCATTACAGGAAACTATCTTGAGGGCAATAGCCCTGTTGAAAATAGAATAAAACAGATCATAATACAGTGATCTCCAGCAGCATTTTCTGGTTGTCAGGCGACAGCAACCGATCCGTGTAAACAATGCACCAGTGGATTGTTTTAGACCCAGACGTGGTGGAAAACAGCCCAAAAAAGAGTAACAGACATTTCGCTCCCCTTATTAGGAGTAAAGAAAAAACAAAAAACATATCCTGTCAGAAATAGCTATGCAAACTCGGAGCTTAAGAATACTAACTGTTATGAATGTTTTGGCAGTAAAAAATACAATACAAAGAAGAAAAAACAGTCAGTAGAATAAAGTACCCAATTTTCTTTCTGTTCCTGGTTTTTCGTTAGCCCTTTTTTATCTCTGAGTTTGCTGTTTTTGCTATTTTCCATCCATTTTCTTCAGCCGATATCCCTTTCAGGGTCACGGTGCTGTCGGGAGCCTGTCTTACTGTTGAAGGCAAGAATAAATCTGGAGAGGTCCAAGGGCTGGAGTGAAAGCGCCCATCCCGCCAGTCCCGGGATTAAACTAGGCGGCTGACTGGGGATCCCACCGCTTCATGGTTGCTCCTGGCCAGGAGAGTAGACAGCAGAACGGCAGCTGTAGAGAAAAAGGGATTCCTCCGCTAATTTTATTATTTTCTATCAATCTCTTATTAACCTCTCTCTCTCTCTTTTCTTTTTTTTTTGGTGGACATGGAGTTTTTTACACCTAATATAAGGGAAGTCTGATGCTTTTTTTTCCCCCTCCATTCCCGGGTCCGTTGCATTGTTTTCTACACAGTTGTTCTACACTGCAGTTGTTCTACACTGCTGTTGTTGCCTGGAAAAATGAAAAGTGGCAGGACATAGCTGTTATTATGTTTTTTTTCCATTAGAGCTTTGGTGTGAAGATAAAATCCTTGCTAGAGGATCACTAACGTACTAAAAAGTTTAATTCTATCGTAGTTTAAAAGATGAGCAGCAATACGCATGCTCGCTCAGTTGCCGGACTCGATGTTTATGCCTGTGACCAAAGTCAAATCATATTCAAACCAGACATGCCAAACATAAAAATAAATGATGTAATAATCTTTTTCTGCAAACGTTGTGCACAAAGTATTAACTTATACAACAACTTATACAACTTTGTCTTCATAGATTTGTTCCCTTTTGATAGCTGTAATACCTCAAAGTGGGATTGTCTGTCCCTGCCACATTTCAAAATTAGAGATTTAAAGTCAATCTAATATGCAGTTAATTAAAAATAAATATATAAAGAAAAAAGTATACTTGTCACCGATTGTAATTTGTCCCACTTAAAAAGATTTCTGTAATGTGATTTGTTGGTACACTTTAACTTAAAGAGGAAGAATGTAGGGGGAAAAAATCCAGAAAAAATCCAATTAGAGGATTTTTGTTAAAGAATACATTTATTGGTTTCTTAATAACAAGCATATAGTGAATTACAACAATGGTTGTTAATGATCAAGGTCATACGTTTCCTGTAGGCCTTCACCAGGTTTGCACACACTTTATCTGCTGTTTGGCTCATTCCTCTTAGCAAATCTTTTCAAAAGCTGTGATGTTTTGTGGTTGTCGCCGAGCAACACGGACTTTCAACTCCCTCCCCAGAATCTGTGATGGATTGAGATTTGGAGACTGGCTTAGCCACTCAAGATCGCGAAATGCTTTTTATGTAGCCATGTCTACGTTGCCCAGGCAGTGTGCATTGTTTTCCTGGTAGATCCAGCCATGATGTTTCATTCTCAGTACTGTCAATGATCAAAGGAGCTCTCCTCATACATGGTCCCATTCAGTCTTTGCATAATGTGAGCTAGCCGTGCTGTCTTCTTTGGGTGTGGACAGGTGTCTCTCATGCAGATTATGAGTTCAAATAGATGCTTTTTAAACAGGGAAAGAGTAGATAATAGAAAAAAGGTTCTAAGGAATTGACAGATCTGTAAAAAAAAAAAAAAAAACTAGAATTTTTGCTTATTTGTAGGTGCTAAATATTTTTTTGTATAATTATTACAAACATTTTTTTTTAAATATTGGATTTATTAAAATATGTTTTATCTCACAGCTGAGGTGCATTCTAATGAGCATGGTAAACGTGACTGCCATCTTGCTTTTGCCCAAAGTTAAAATGTATTTATAAGAAATTTAGCTCAAATTAAGCCAAACTTGCATAGCAAAACTGAATATGTATTTCTTTATTCAAATTGTGGTGAAATAGGAGCAGACAAAAAACATTTTTGAAAAAGATTTTTTGTTATGTAGAAAATACTAAATTATTCTAAAGATGATCAGAGTTGGACTTTAAATGCTGCATTACTTAGGGTGAAATGTAACCGCGCTCTGACGCACGCATACAAGAAACAATGATAGGTTCAACTGGAAAATAAATCTAAGTTAATTTATTGTCCTTCAAAGTGAAAGCAATTTTGGGGGAAATAATTTAGCATAATATTTCAAATGGATTTCTTTTCATTTGTGAAACAGCATGTTAGGATATGTGGTAATTTAAAACATTTTTTTAAATAGTTTTTCTTCATTGAATGCTTTTTTTTCTTTTTTTTTTTAATTGATTTTCTGTGCAAAACATGCCCTCATGTTTGTCACAGATGATAATTAGACAACTTGAAATTGATCTGTTGACTTTTTTACATTTTTTATTTCATCCAAATATATTCTAACCAAATTGTAGAAGAATTGTTTTCTTTAATTTTGAATTTCTTTATGTCTTTTAAGACAATGTAAGACAATGACATTTTCAGATCATTCTTTACCTTGTTCTCTTGCTGTTTGAGATTTCTCTGATTGCCATTGTCCCACGGAATCGCAGAGTATTAAAATTAACATCATGTTTCCAATTTAACGTCTTTCTTAGGCAGCATCTTAATTTCCTCAAACTGCATTCAAACTGGCCACGTTAGGCGTGTTCAAGAACTTCATGCATGCAGTTTCATGAACGTGCATTCAGCAGGCGGTGATCACACCAGACCAGGACCAGACAAGCAGGTAGTGACAGGAAGAGGATTCTTCTCTTTTGTATTTTACCGTTTACTAGCGATGTCCTATGACCTCCTACGTCTGTCTTGGAGTCATAGAGTTCCAACCGAGCAAAGAAAGGCAAAAATTAATTTCTCCTTCATGATCATGTTTACAATGATTGGTATTTGTTATGAAAGGCCACTACCCACACATCACTACTAAATCCAAGTCCCTGATTGGTCACAGTGCTGCGGTGCCGTGATTAAGTACAAAAAAGTTCATTTCAACTGCTTGAACTTCCAGTGTGCGATTAATGAACACCCGATTTGTACGTGGAGCCCACAACTGGGCTTCAAATCTTACAAATTGACGCATGATTACGAGCATTCTGGACGTGGAAGCCTGAAATTCTGGTCTACGCTCGTTTGCACAGCCTTGTCATTGAAAGTGGCCGCTTAAATGCGAGTTGACACAGCCGGTGCGAATGCAGCATTAGAGGCATCAATACTGTCATACTTTCAATTAATTTAAGGTGTAAGATCCGTAAGTTGCTCAAATTTAATTAAGGTACATATCAAAACTGATATTTCAAATATTTGCCACACAGTACTTGAAATTTGAAGTCCATCAAACAGAGCTAACCAGCTAAAATCTCCAGAGGCCAGAGGGTGCAGATAATTCAATCAGATTAAATAAATCTTAAAATGATTATCTTCATTTTGCAACTGTGTGCATCGAACATGGCACAGCTATGACACAAACCTGCTGCTCTGCTGGGTTTTCTTGCATTTATACTAAAGAAAGAAAGCATTTTGACGTAATAAAAAAATAAAAGATGTTTTGATCTATCTTTAATTGATTTCAACATTTCTGAAAAATGTGCACAGCAAAATAGCTCTAAGCAGTGCTTACCTTCCCAAATATTTTCAAATATTAACTTCAGAGACTGAAGAAAGATTGTACAATAGTATTTTTTACTCAAATATTTTCAATGTTCACCAAATATGTCTGATATTTAAAAATGGCATTTTTATTTTTGAAGAGATGATCTTGAGAATTTCTTATTTCTGAAGTGAATTGTTGTATTTTCTTTTTAATTTAAGCCGTTCACATATAAAACGCGTATGACACACGCACCATCATTTTTTTAACTTAAGAATAAGCCTGGTAGTCAGAATATTTTCTAAAAACATTTTGAAAATCTTTTTTTGTAGCAGGATGTGCTAAATGTTAAACTTACCGGACATTAAATGTTCTGTTGATTTACTATATTTCCAATTAGACCTGGCATATTAGAATACATTACATGTGGGTTGTAAAGTGGATAGTTCCATTTGTGTTGAAAGAGTTCATTTTTTGCTACATTTATGTCGTTTCTGTGTTAAAAAATATATGTATAAAAGATTTTACGGGGTAGGAGGTTATGTTGAACCAAACCCACAGAAGATGTGATACAAAAAGAGTCATGCTGACAGCTCAGATCTAAGGCTTCAGAGGACTCAAAGATCATTTGCTGCCACAGTTTCTGCTCACATATTCATTGCCAGAAGGGACAATTTTATATGACTGAGTACCTCAGCTATATTAGACACAATAAAATGATCTTTTCATGTCTTGCATTGCGCTTTATTTTTAATTTATTTTTTTACCACATACTTAAATTCAATTTCTGTCAGCCTCAGGGCAGGTTTTAAAAAAAAAATATTCTGCCTTTAATATTGACCCAAACTATCATGATTTTGAAATATGAGTAAATCAAAAGAAAAGGCATGATTTAAGAGTTAAATCTGTCATGTTGATATTTAGAAAACAAACAGTTAGCACTAATTGTTTCAAATTGCTGTTCCAGGCAGACCTAATGATGAGTCAGAGTTATTAGTATGTTTTCAAAAATTACTATTTCAAAAACATCTATATGACATTTAACACTGCGAAAACACATCCTATATCTGAACGAATGAAAATTTTTTTTGAAAGCTTTATTGTTTACATAGTTGCATGTGCTGACAACACAAGCACACAAAAATTATTCATGAGAATTACATTTGTTAGCCTATGGAGATCTGGATGTGGAGTTATACTCAAAATGAAAGAGGAAAACACAATAGAGGCTACCAACTTCCATGTAATGTCTTTGAAACAGGTCAAAAGGAGGCTCAGTAGTGTGTGTAGCCTCCAGGTGCCCACATGACTTCCCTGCAATGCCTGGATATACTTCTGTTGAAGCGGTGGATCTCCCGGGGGATCTGCTCCTACACCTCGACCAAAGCCTCCGCCAACTCCTGGACAGTCTGTGGTGTAACCTGGCGTGGATGGACTGAAACATGATGTCCCAGATGTGCTCAACTGGATTCAGGTCTGGGGAACGTGCAGGCCAGTCCATAACATCTATACCTTCTGTTATGTGCAGTCAGGCCAGCTGCGTTGCCCTTTCCTCCTGTGCTCTTACTTGGTTGTCACAGCTGCTTTTCACTCTTCTATTAAGGTCCAGATGTTTAATTAATCCTGTTTGTGTTTTTTATTTTGGTTTCATTTTGGATTAGAGTCCTTCCTGCTCCTGGGTTCCGTCTTTCCTACCACCTTTGTCTAAAACACGTGTCAAAGCCGAGGCCTGTGAGCCAGCCCCCACATGAAATTATGTCCTGCCCCTGAGATCATTTTATTTTGTTGATATTAATGGCCTGGTGATTTATCTCGCTGGTAACATATTAAGTACAGATCCCATCATGCAGGGCATCAGCTGCGTTGCCGAACAAAAGTGCTGCCAGATTGGGTGATTTCCTGCCCTACTGGATGATTTTGCTTTCTAAATTTGCAGGCAAAAATTGCTTTGATTTCAGTGGTTCCTTTATGAAACACGTCCTAGCGGTCAGGGGAGGCAGGTGCCACACGTGTGAACTATCCTCGCCATCGTGAGGAACTTATAATGAAAAAAAAATCAATATATTCTATAAATTCTATTAATATAGCAGTTATAAAATGGGTTGTAGATGCCGTCTAATGGCACCACTGGAGTGACAACACTATCGGCATTTAAGAGTCACCAAAACAGCAGCCAGAAAACATGGACGAAGGACAAGGATGGAGAAGTTGTTGCCTATTATTATTTCCACCTGTTGTTTATCACACTTGCACAAAAAAAAAAAGTGAAATTAATTGTCAGTGTTGCTTCCTAACTGGACAGTTTGGTTCCACAGAAGTTTGACTAACTCAGTATGGGGCTCTGGACCCAGGACTATGGTTGAATAAAGCAGAAGGCTTTTGCAGTTACGAATGCCGTTTGCATTTGTGTCCTCATGTCAACCCTGACACTCAGAGTAAGATTGAGATGTTAAGGTGGTCCCTTTCTTTTTAAGAAGTGTGTTTTCAGTTGAAAAGGAAAATGTCCAGTGGTCCAATACCACCTTGTGAACTGCCTGAGGAATTTTTGCTGTTGTTTTAATGTCTGACGTCATCTTCCGATCTGTTGCAAAGCAACCTGCAAGTGCTTAACATTAACGTGAACTTTTGCAGAAGAATTTTCTGAAGAATATTTTAATTTCACATTAGAAAGATTGCTGCACTTGAATCTCTGTAAAAAAAAAAAGTAGCTACTTTGATGAATCTGAAATCTGGAAGAAAATATTATGAAGCAACATTTTTCAATTAAGCAAGATTAACATAAAATCTGAGGATGTTTATATCCTAGCTGGAAAGTTGTGAGGTATCAGAGGACATGAGGGGGTGGTTTTATAGCCAAGTATTTCTCTGAAATGGAAAGACACTTGGGTTAGGTGTAATGATAGTACTTAGGGTGAGGTGCACTGACAGAAAGACAAAGTGTAGCATTTTGTTTGACAATCGCAGGTGCACTACAAAGAAAAGAAATAATGAAATCAGCAGGAAGAAGAGAAAGAGCTGGGACAGAGTTTGGAACAGTTGTAAAGCTAAAACGAGAGATGGCACTCTTTGTCCTCTCTGACCTGTTTGCCCCCCCATACACACACACACACACACACACACACACACACAATATTCCAAGTTTCTAAAGCTCTACTTTTTGCCCTTCTCTCAATTCATTTAAAGCCAAATTGTGTGATAGACGAGGTAATTACAAGGAAGTGTGTGAGAATCCCACCTGAGAGGAGCAGTGTGTGCATGTGTGGATGATTCAGTGATCCTGTGTAATTATGAAGGATTAAGATGTTTATCACACAGCTGCTTCAAATCCTACACACATGACTACACTAGCACACAGGTACACACACATATTTTTGTGATGGCGTCGACATACTCAGGCAGATACAGAATTATGAAGGTCCTTGGAACAATAATGTGCGACTTTCAAACTGCTTCAACTTGCAGCTCCATGGTGACTCTCAACCGTGCAACTTATGCTAGGGTCACAAATGCAACTGCAACCGCGAGATGGGGAGGCGTCAGCAGAATCTTCAAGATTTCAAGCCGCTGCACAAATTTTTTGAAAAATTGTTAGCGCAGCCATGACTTTATGGATGGTGGCAGTCAGGTGGCCATCAGGCATGCAGAATGGCCCACTTTTTATGCACCCCTGGCCTACCAGCCGGCTGGCAGCATTTGATATGGACGGCTGCCGTCTGATTACAAATGTCGCCATGTGGTCACCTGCCAAATTTGCTGAAAAACTTGCATTTAGGTTGCTGCACTGTGGCATTTTGGGATATGTGACTACAGTCTCAACACTGTATGTGTTAATGTTAAGTGTGATTTGTTAAGCATTTAGTTGTTTACAAAACGATGTATTTTTTTTATTAATTCTCTGATTTTGTTGTTGAGGAATAATGATTTAAAGGAACGCAACACAACTAAAAGTTGAAATGACTTCAGGAAAAATCTAGAGAGGTTGATTGGTGCTGGACAGGATTAGTGTTGAGAGTTTGGGACCACATTGGAGGAGAGAGGTTATAAAGTTCTCTTAGGACGGAAACACAACTCTTTGCCACTTTCCTTTGCCTCAATTCCTGGATTCAATAACCATTTGCTTTGGTGGCTTTTGCTATGTTACAGAGCTGCATTTTGCTGTTTATATCTCTACATGGTGCAGAGCAAAAACACCATAATCTACTTAAGAGTTTAATACAACAAGTGTATTGTATTGCCTAAAGACTGCTGGGTTTGTCTGATCCCACTGCTGCAGGCCCTCTGCTGCTGCACTGTGAGGTCAAATATTGCTACATCTTGCTGTTGGGTGTCCGTGTCTAATGAAAACACACTGCTGTAATAACATCAATGAATGTAAGTAAAAATCCATAATATTTTGCTCCCACCAGCAGAAGAATCAATGTGCGGCCCACACCTTTGGTCAATTTGCTGCTACAAGGGAGCAGTACAACAGGTTTGAGCCAATAAAAGGGCAGGCAAGTCATTGAATGAAGTGCCATGAAAGTCGACAAGAGAGAAGCTGGGGAACTCGCTAGAGGTGGTACACTTTACAAGGGAAGAAACAAAGCTCAGAGAAAAGCAATAATGTAAACAGAAGCCAGCTTGAGATCATTATAATGACTCAGTTTACTTATTTAATTATTCATGTTTCTGTCATCAAGTTTCCAGTTTCCTGCAATTACACCCAAAAAAAGAACAGTTTTGGTATTACCATGACAGAGCATCCTTCCAAAGCCACTCCGCCTTGAGAGAACCAAGAGTGAGTCAGTTAATCAAGACTTTCATTCTCATGTCATCACGTGCTCTCATTAAAGGCTCTTCTACACAACAGCCCCTACTTATGGGGTATTTTGACCTAGTTACTTTAGGACACTGTCATAGAGGTTCTTTGTCCAGTTCTATTAACCAGCATTTCTCAATGACAGAAAAAAAGAAACAGTTTGTCAGAAAGCATTGCCTTCCACACACACTAGTATCAAAAGCACAATCAATAATTTTGGGATCTAAACAAACCCAATGTTGTTCACCATTCGACATATCTCCTCAGGGGTAGCCACAGCGAACCAGCTTTCACTGATATGCACATTTGTTTTGGCAGATTTTTAAATTGGATGCCCTTCCTGACTGGAAGGTCCAGGTACATTCAGACCCGGACCCCCTTGTGGCTGCATAGGTAAGCAGTAGCATGAAGGGCCTTACCTAAGGACACACACTGGATTCAGCTCAACGCACCTCCAAGGGAACGAACTCCTGTGCACCAGTCATACACGCAACCAACTGAGCCTTCCAGCCGCTACTGCATGTAAAGAAACCCAATAAAACGGCATGATTCCATATTTCACACGATATAAGAATTTGTATTCACTAATCCCCCCCCACCACCACCATTGTAATTAGCAAAAAATACAATTATTGTACATTTAATGTGGATGTGAGAAGGTTAGGTAGTCGAAATGGGCTTCCTTCATAGCATGGCTCCCTTAGAGACAAGGTGGGAAGTTTGGTTGGAGTAGAGCCAATGCTTCTACACATTGAGAGGTGGATGAGGTGGCTCAGGCAACTGGTACGGATGCCTCCTTAACTCTGGCGAGGCGTTCTAGGCATGTCCCACTGGGCTGAGGCCCCAGGGAAGACCCAGGACACACTGGAGCAAAGTCTGGGCAGCTTTTCAGGGGTTTTCCTCTTTTTACAATTTGACTAAGAATAATCATGTAACCCTTATAGGTTTGAAGTTATCCTCAATTTTTTTAGAAAATAGAGGGGCAAAAAAGGGCCTCTGAGGAAGAAGTTTAACTTCAACTTCTGTAGGGATTCTTTTGTCCACTGATGGTGTGATGGTCCCATCATGGTTTTCTCTTATTGGTTAAACCTGGATCTCTTCTCAGTTGTGCTGAGCTTTAAGATTTTTTTAACTATTAGTCCTGTCATATTTTAAGTTGAAGCATTTCACCTGGTCCAGCAGCTGCTGTGCTTCAGAATTAAAGTCTCTTAACTAGTGGAGAAGACTGCAGTCACCTGTCTTCACTCAGCATCTTTAACACAAGATGCTTACAAGTGTAGTTCCAGGTTAAAATCAGAGACACAAAATGGACAACAATGTAAATGTTAAAGGAGTTTTATTCAGAAATAGTTTCATAATTCTATAACTGAACTTTTTTAGGTAGGGAGCTCCTGCAAATTCTCTGTATATGTATCATCAGAAGAACAATTCTTCTTCAAAAGTCACTATAGTATTGTTATTTAAACTTACAATCTAGGCTTATCTTTCTTTGTCAAAGTTATAAATACAGTTTACATT
This sequence comes from Oryzias celebensis, assembly GCA_014656515.1. Lineage (NCBI taxonomy): Eukaryota > Metazoa > Chordata > Actinopteri > Beloniformes > Adrianichthyidae > Oryzias > Oryzias celebensis. Next base: position 63,352,046 of record BNCR01000012.1, on the reverse strand, counting down.
TTCAAAGTCAATCGATAAAGAAAGCAAGGAATGAAAATTAGCTAAATCCATAATTTTTAGTGTGATGTAAAGCAAGGCTGGGAAATTAAGGAGATATCTTACCCAATAAGGTTTTTTGCAAAAAACCCTGCATCAATTTCTGGCCTGTGGTTTAAAGATGACCATCTAAAAAAGTCATATCATGTTCAACGAAGAGTGTGAGCTTGCATTTGTTACAAAGTGCAATGAAGCATGACAGACAGAATTCAATTATTTGAAGATGGATGAACATAAGATGCATGCATATGAATAAGATCATTGAGGTATAAGTCGGAATAAAGAGAACATTGCACAATTTTCTGTCTGGCTGCTAAAGGACAGCACAATAACAGAAAAAGCAAAAATGTAATCTAACCTTTCATAACGCATTTGCAGGAATAACTTAAAAAGCTTGACTTTGTCAGGCAATAAAGCCAGAAATGTATGTTTTCTATGAATGTACCTTTTATTTATTTATTTATTTTTAAACAAAATCAAACAATAGGGAGCAGTATTAGCAACAGAATAATTTAAGTCATTAGTCTAAGATGTGATCATTATTCAACTCACATCTCCAGTGGGCAGTGCTTCTCTCCACACACTGAAGTCCAATCTGCAGTTCCAAAAAGTTGTTTTAGGATAACCATTAATTCTAACCTGGCCACAGCTGTCAGCATACTTCCTATAGCAGGGCAGCTGTGTGGTCATAAACACAATTATTTTAGAAAATTACCATATTAAACTTTGAAGAAAATGTTTACATTTTGAATTCCATCTGTACACCCAACAGTGTGGTAAGAAAAGAAAAAAATACCCAACATATCTGCAACACAATAGACAGCTGATACGGTCTATACGGCATACACTACTATTGCAAAATCCTTTTGGGGATTTTTTCAAATGGTTTAAAAACATTTTAATTCCCCACATTTTGAATGTTCTGTCAATTATTGGATATAGTGGGGTTTAACGGTTTGTAGATTCTGAGCTTGGGTGATAATTCTTTGAGAATAACCGAGTGAAAATATACTTCTTGTTGTGAACAAGGAGGTGGGTGGAACCCAAGAGCAGACATGTTTTAAAAGATGAGAAGGTGATGTTTATTGATAAGGGAAATAGTGGAGCAGGATGACAGAGCAGGCAGGTAGGCAGGCAAGCTTAGCTGATGGAGCGGGCTGGCTGGCTGGCAGACAGGTGAGCTGACAGAGCGGATGGCTGGCTGGCAGAGAGGTGAGTTGACGGAGCGGATGGCTGGCTGGCAGACAGGTGAGCTGACAGAGCGGATGGCTGGCTGGCAGACAGGTGAGCTGACGGAGCGGATGGCTGGCTGGCAGACAGGTGAGCTGACGGAGCGGATGGCTGGCTGGCTGGCAGACAGGTGAGCTGACGGAGCGGATGGCTGGCTGGCTGGCAGACAGGTGAGCTGACGGAGCGGATGGCTGGCTGGCAGACAGGTGAGCTGACGGAGCGGATGGCTGGCTGGCTGGCAGACAGGTGAGCTGACGGAGCGGATGGCTGGCTGGCTGGCAGACAGGTGAGCTGACGGAGCGGATGGCTGGCTGGCAGACAGGTGAGCTGACGGAGCGGATGGCTGGCTGGCAGACAGGTGAGCTGACGGAGCGGGCTGGCTGGCTGGCAGACAGACACACAAGCAGCATAATTATCTGACAATGGCTGGAGGTTTGATGCTGCTTCAAAAGCCATGGTGATGAAGATCAGGTGCAGATGATTAGGAACAGGTGCCGTCGCTTGACGAGGGGGAAGGAATGCCTCCAGGGCACAACACTTCTGTAATATTATATGTTTGTAATTCTGTTTGTGCCAAAAAACACAATAGAGTATTTATTTCAGTTATTGCATGTTTAGAAATATTAGTTAAAAATTCCTCATTTGGACAAAAAACAGAAGTTATTGGTCATGATTACCATTAAACAGTGTTTCATCTTGTGAATTTGTAAAGACAGACAATACCATGCCAAATAGCACACAATGCCATCTGTGCTTGTTTAGATGATTTGTGCTTTTAGAATAACATGAAAACACAAAACTCAGCATTGAGACTAAAAGAATTTTAACTTTTTTTTTAACATAAAGTTGCATTTTAAAGAATCTCCATGTCCAACAATGTATATATCCCAACAAAGCAAGACCATAATTATCTTAAAAAAACAAATACACTCAGTGTTTCAAATGAAGTCATTTAGCTATTTTTTTAAAATTTAGTTTCCTATTAAAAAAAAAAAAACATTGAGAGAAAGATGGTCCTATTGTGCTGTGTCCTGTGGAACACACGTGACCATTACTTTTGCCAAAGTCATGCTACAAAACTTTAGTGCTTTAGCTGAATTCGAATAAGTGAATTAACCTCTTCCTCCTCAGGATCTTTGAACTGTCTGCCATCACAGTGCCAAGGGTTCAATAGAAACTTTTATTTAACTGTTGTTTTAGTGTAGTAAATAGATCTGAAATTGTAATCCTGACAGCAAGATATTTGAACTCTTGTTTTTTTTCTTTTTGAAATGTGTCAATATAGGCACACTAATTCACCTTATCCCAGCATGCTAGAAAACATGCAAATGTGATTACCTTTGTCTTTATAACTTTTATATTTTTAAACACAGACGTGATAGTAGACAAACAAAATCAGTTATAATTTTATTATTTCCATCTACCTTTTCCTATTTTTTTCAGTGTATTGTGTTGCTGAGCGTTTGTGAGGCATGCAGGGTGCTTCCAGGTCTGATCATCATTAATCATTCTCTTGCATATAATCACCTGCTCTGCAGTTGAGGCTTTTCCATTTAATCACTTTACTGCTGCGTACAGTGAGCTCAGACTGACTCTGTAAGTTCTGGTTCCATCTGCTTGCATTGTTGAAACCAAACTAAGTTTTACTTGCAAGCAAACTAAAACCCTTTTGTTCATGTGAGCTTTCACACTTATCTACAGGGCAGACAACAAAGCAAAATGAGCTTTGGTCTGAACCAAACAGCCTTGTGCATGGGATGTAAGTTTCTAAAATACACATATTTACCTACATAAATAAATAAATAAATAAAATACATTCGCATTAATTACAGTCATATCAAATATAATTATTCATTGTTAAATTAAGGGGTCATATTTGGACCTGTGGTGTGAATTTATATTTCCCTGTTTCAAAATGTTGCTTTATCATTGATAAAAGTTTTGAGTTTGTTTTAACAGTCTTAAACTAAAACACAAAGCTGATTTCACAAGAGAGAAGCTTGATGGCTGAAGGCTCTGGATTATACACAAGAGTTTACACTTCAGAGCAGAAACACATCTTTCTAAAATGACGAGAAAAAGAAAACGATTTGATTATTAATAATCCGTACGAAATTTCTTGTTGTAAACAAATGTTACTCCCTCTGGTTGTTTAAAGTTTTCTAAATCTAAAAACAAATTTTTAAAAAAAGAAAATCTAATCCAATTTTGCATTAAAGATTTTTAGTCACAAGAAAAGTTAGAATTTGCTAAACTCAACTATATTCTTACATCAGCTGTTGCTCTCATTAAATAAATATAAAATATTTAGAAGCTGTTTGGACTTGCATTAAACCTTGCAGGCGTGACTGCGTCCTGATTAAAACAATCCACTTCTTTGGTTGTTTTAGTCATTTATTACGATTGCCCATGATCTACATTTACATGATAGTCAAAACTGACTGACAAGACTGTTGATTCTTTGCCTACAATCACACCGCACAAATGGCAATCCCATCCACTGCCTATCAATGAACAAGTTCTACATCCAAAACTTATAAGAACACAGTTCATAAATAAACATATCCAAGGTGATGTTCAATTCAAACCAGATTCATCAAAATATATCTGACTGGCTCCTACATACCTGTAAAGAGCAGAGACGCAGGTGTTGTTTGAGTTGGTGTTTGTCTTATTGTCAGAGAGATTATGCAAAAGCAAAACGCTGAAAGACAAAATTGTGGGTGTTTGATCCTGTTATTCACTACAGGCTGCATTGGCCTGCGTGCAGTTCTATCCTTAACACGTCAGCCCTGTGGGAAGAATACCAAAACACAAAATGTGACAAGGATGACCCTTTGCTTAAGTAAGAACACTGTTATTCCAACATTATTAAACAGTGGAGACTGAGCTGTCAGCTTTCCAAGACATGTGGCAACATTTTGACTTCCTTTTTGGAGCAGATAAGAAAATGAATGTAACTTTAAGGGAGGTTCTTTGAATAGGTTGCATATTACAAAAGCAAAATAGCTACTGTTCCCTCTGCAGTAAAACAACCCATATTTATCTCTGGAAAAAAAAACACACTTGAGTCTTGGTAACTCAACACACATGTCTTTTGGTTCTATTGTTTATGCGTTTTACATAAGGCTACAGGCATATGGGGATTGACTTGTATTCATGCTAAGTTTTTCTTCATTTTCCTTGTCTGAGCTGCCATTTGGCTCAAACCTGTACAGCCGCTAATGTTAGCCTGGGGTTGTGAGGAGCTGTAAGCTCGCATTTAGAGATGATAGGATATCAGTGGAGGCTTACTTCCATGCCAACTGTCCCCGCCCACAATTTAGAGGCAGAAACTTTGTTTCTACAGAAAACAACACAGCTTTTTTTTTTTTTTTTTTTGCCTCAAAATGGCATTGGGAACGATTTTAGAACAAATCAAACGTGCTGCACTTCCACTGCTTCCATACTACACTTTGTCTAACTTTGAGTTATTTTACGCATCTTAATTTATATGTTAAAAGTTCCTAGGCTATGAATAAAATGTTGCTCTAATCCAGGGCTGGCCAACCCTGGTCCTCGTGAGCCTCAACCCTGCCTGACTTCCAGCTCTCCCTGGCCTGCTTGATGCTAATTACCTAAACCTGGTGTGTTTAGTCAATCAGGATGTGGAATCATTTGAGTCAGCCAATCAGCAAAGAAAGATAGTCAATGAGTGTTGAAAACCAGTCTGGATTGTGGCTCTTGAGGACCAGGGTTGGTCAGCCCTGCCTTAATCTTATGAAAACAAACCAGCTTTACCTCTGAATAACTGTGCTTATATTTCTCACTGACTAAACACCCAATCCCTGACTGTGTGGTTCACAGTGTCATGCTTCTTTGTTATTAAAGCTGCATTGTTTCCCTCTTCTGATTTAATATTAAGGGGCTGTGTAATAGTTTGCTTTTTTCCTTGAACTTGTTTTTTTTTCCTCCTTGACATCAGTTGTTTGTCATGTGCCACCACCTTCTTTTTTTTTCTGCTTCTCTGTAAATGGAGTCGAACCTTCTGCACATGTTGGGTTTGCCCACAGAGAGAAAAAATATTGGCAGTGGTCTTGCAAGGACAAAAGGAGGGAGGAATGACTGGCAATATGTGAGAGACAGGTAGTGATATGTGGAAGTGTCTTGATTTGAGTCAGACGCCTCAACATGTTACTCTCGAGGGCTTTGGCCTGCTGGCATAAAATCTAAGACAGAGAACAGATGGGAAAGGAAATGCAGCAGTAAAAAAATAAATAAAATAAAATAATAGAAAACTGGAAACAAAAAGAAAAAGGGTAAAAAACAGAACATGTCTGGAATTGAGATGTCCTCTCAGTGGACCTGCAGTTCCAAAGCCTTTTAATTGTCCTCTTTAGAACAGCTGCCAAATAATTCTATTCTAACTATTAACTGACTTTATTTTGTAAATTTTAAAATCTACAATTTAATTAGTGCAAAAAGGCTCATTGCCATCTGACTGTAACTGTCATTCTGACATACAGTGGTGTCTCACTTTAACTTATTATTTAGATTTTTTGTTATGATTTCACACAATTTCTCATTGACTTCTTTGGGAAAACGTGTAACCTGTTCCATGTCCTATGAAAAATTTGGACCTGGAGTCTATGAAGGGGTCTAAGATGTGACTGTCCTCCTCCTCCTGTTGTACCTGTAGCACAGGTACAAAGGCATTAACCCCCCACTTCCTTCGCTGTAGCTACTGGGAGACTAAATGTTTGTATGAAGTTTTGGTAGAGCTCTTCGAAATAAATAAGCCTGATCTCTACACATCATCTGTGTCTCCCATGCATTGTAAATGAGATAAACAGACGCCGCTCCATGTAGCAATCAGGCTAAAAACATTAGCTGCTAGCTCCTCCCACTCGCGGCAGAGGCGGCAAGCTTAGGGAACATATTTTTAGCTGGATAACTATAGGGCTGGATAGCTCTGATGCTGCTCGCCATTTTTGTTGCACCGCTAATGTTAGCTTGGAGTTGTGAGGGGCTAGTGGGAGAGAGTGCAAACAAAGGGATAATGAGAACTTAGCACAGGCTTACTCCCCACCAGCAGTCCCAGCTATCTCAGGGTAATTTCTTATGAACTGTTGCTGCTCTGTAAAACTTTGTCCAGGAAACAACAGTTTTTTTAACTTTTTTTATTACTTTGCCAAAAAAAGGCAAAGCATAATTTTTTATTGGAGTGGGTCTTTAGTTGTGACTAAGGCATTAGCTACTTTGACAGTCTGTTGTTCCCTCCAGTTAATGGCTGACTACTTTTATGTTTTTGTTTACACCTGGTTGTGGCTGCTTTTGAAACAACATGGAAAGAACATTCTGCTCGGTTTTGGCTCAAAAGGCTGTTGATTTGCTGTGTGACTGTGAGCTGAGAATGTGTTCTGTATTGTGTGCCTAACAAAAAAAAAAAGAAACCTGTCTAGCTCTGGTGGCACAGCTGCGTCCTGTTGTGTTTGTTCCCAACAACAAGCCAGCCTAACCATGGTCAGGCCAGCGGCCACTAACCATGGACTGGAGGGTAATACTCATCCTTCTTTCTATCTCCTCCTCAATGGTTCGTTAAGTCTGCGGTATCATAAGAGCTGTCAAGTGCTGATTGCTTTTCTTTTCTAACTTTTATTTGTATTGCTTAGAAAGATGTAGATGAAGACTTTCATTTATCCAGGGGATGTCTTGAAGCTGAGTCATGGCATCACAATATTGTCTTCTCTCCTTGAAATGTTTTGGTTCTACTCCAAGTAGCTTCATCCTTCTGGGGAAATGAGGGGAAAAATGCAGACTGGACACATTCATTTTTTTCTTTGTTTTAGTAAATAAACAAACACATCTAAGCCACACAGCTACTGGAACTGGATTAAACAGTTTTTTTCTTTTACAGTAAATTGGATGTTGTTTTTATATCAGAGCTTAGCCCTTCAGTTATGGCTCAAGTGGAACAATTATAGGAGGTCATAACAGCTGTTTTTTTTAGTAGATCATTTGTTTGTTAATCAAGGCTCTAAAGTTGTGCTCAAAGTTTGGTTGGGATGAACAAGATAAAGACATTTTGAGTTTGCTAGAACAGAGTGTTTCAAATTTCAATTGCAAATGGATTTATTTCTCACTGTCAGGGAATCCTAAACATTTTAAAATGCAGGGAGTAGACAGCATATCTCCAAAAAGTTTTGGATAGTTTTTTTACACTTCATATTTAGGAAATAATGAATTTATCTTAGAAATAAAACACAAGTCATTTCTTTAAAGGTACATTGACACTGGATGTGGCCGGCACGGCGGGGGTGTCAATTTCAATGTTAGGTCAATGTAAAGACGCGATCTGAGGTATTGTGGGATGATTTGGCGATCAGGGACTCAGATTTGGGCATTTGACGTATTCAGTGACTAGATCAAAGAAAAAAAGATTCTAAATGGCTCAATGTGAGAATTTTTGTTCTGAAAAAGTTTGAAGGACACTGCCCTGGGAGATACTCTGGTGAACACAGACACCAAAGCTCTCCAAAACATATAAACACAAGCTACTCGCTCAACATCATACATATTTTCCATGATGTGGTCAATATAATACGTTTTTCGGCGGTGGCTCCATGGTTGGGGCGTCAAGGCCCCAACACCCCCTGGACATCTTCATTCCAGCCACCCACAGACAGGACCAGAGTGATGCCACTGCAGAGACAAAGAGGGCAGAGGAGCACAAAGAGTACTGCTCCAGCCAGGGCAAAGAACAAGGCACCCAATCGTCCAGGGAAAGACTCTGCATGCCTAAAATCCCCCCTCACTCCAGATGAAGGGCCTCTGTTTCCAATGCGGCAATGGAGACAATGGCCCCAAACCAGCTTCCAAGGCTACAAACACCCCTCAAATCCGAAGTGACAGGATGCCCGATTCATAAATCTCAAGGGTCACCCTCATTAAGTGAACAAGCGCCACCCAGCCAAAGTAGTCGCAAATAAGTGGGTTCAGGTCATGCTGGGGTAAAGGTGTCACTGCCAAGTAGCCTAACCCTGAAGGCCACCTCAATTCCCTCTATGAAAGAGGAGTTAAATTGTTAAACAGACTCAAAAACCAAAGAATAAATAATAGAAAATAGAGAAAAATGTCAAATAGCTTTTAAGACAGTTTGTCAGTACAGTAGTATAAAAAAAAATATTGCTTTTGCATTAGAGGAGAGAATTGAAAGTTTCTAAAAATGCAATCAATTATTTACTATTCTTTGCTCTGGAAATTTGGTTGTATTTGATGACATTCGAAATCCAGTCCCAAAAAAACGGCAAAATTGCCAAAAGCAGATAAAGAACAATATATAATGTTCAGCAATCTGGCTGTGCTGATGTTGTGGAATAAAGGTGGATTTTTTTTTTTAACTCCAAGGCAAGTTGAAATGCAAGATTTACATCTTTGCAATGTTCACTGCCAGCATAAGGATTCTTGCTTCCACATTTTTCTCTGTATGCATTCCCTTCTGGAGATAAGAAAAAAAAAAAAACTATTTCTAACAGATGGCTTCTTTTCTTTAAGGAGCCAGAGGAAATTCATCCTCTCAGTGTTCTGTTATTACCCAACTGTCAGCCTGGAGGATGGAAAAAAAAATCTCTATGTCAAAACACACCCCCAGGAGACAAACCATCACTTAAAGTGTCACAGAGCACAAATTAAATAATTTACTTCCGTTTTGGCAAGACAATCTCAAGTCAGCGACAAAACACCATGCCAGGATGATGAGCACCAAATAAATGTATCCTTGGCATGTCGGCTGACGATCACCACTCGACAGGCGTAAGATATTCTGCATCTGTTCATGAAAGGGAAATAAGGACCCACAGCTACTGTGACAGAGATGAGAGCTTAGGTGAAGATGATGTGTAAGAAGATGCTGTCAAGAATGAATTCCTGAGAAACCCAAATATTGGTCTGGTTCTGGAGCAGTGCTTGCATGCTTAAGTGTAACCAAGTACTCAAGGGAAAGTTTCTGAAAATGTTCTTTATGGATTATCTATTAAGGCAGTTAAAAAGGTTTATAAAAAGAACAAGATTGCATGACTTGCTCGCTGGGAAACAGTTCTCATATTTTAGGAATTTTGTCTTTTGCTTTTTAAAATGTTCTTCCCTTTTAAATTTATGAGAATTCTTTAGACTTCTGCCAACTGTTTCCGTGTGGAGTTTAAATTGTGGGATTGCTAATGTGATAAAGGTATGTATTACATACACATCTGCCTTCCTCCTTAAGTTGAGCTTTTCATGTCATTGAATTGCTGGTATACAAGGCTTTATCTATGTAGTTGAAAGAGCAATGTCCCCTGGAAAAAAAAGGAAGCCTGTTGTTCTTTGAAGAGGTGAAGAGAAAAAAATCAGCTTTAAGCTGTGCAGCCCAGAACATCCCATTAAAATTTAACAGTGTTTTCTGTGCCGATTTGACAGGTCATGAATAAAACTCACAAATAAAGTCGGTCCATTTCAGCCAGTTCATTCTGATGCCATTTTGATTTCTGTCAAATGTATTATTTTTCCTCTCTCTTTCAGGCTCAATCAGACATAATAAAATTGTGAAACACAGTATTTTTATGCCCTTCTTATTTAGTTTGAGTGTGACAACATTTGTCCTTTTTCCAAGAGTCCTTTATTTTGTCCATTTCACTGGGTAGACTGACTCATCATTCCATAAGACAAAACAACCAAGGATTAGCCATTTGAAGATGCTGGCAGTACTAATGCTGTTTGTGAGTCAGATTTTTGAAAAGAGTCAGTCTTTGACCTGATGAAATTGGAATTCACTTTGCCTGTTGATGCAAATATGCAACAAACTGTTTCTATTTCAATGTTACCGTATTTTCAATACTATAAAGTGTAATAAAAAGCCTTAATTTTTTTTTTAAATACCACAGTGTGGTTAATAATCTGGAGCGCCTTATATATGGATTAATCCTGGCTGTGCCGTTACGAAAAAGATTGGTTGTTTTTGTGAATACGCTAGTATTAGTTAGTTTTTTTACATAACTCTAACAAGGTTTGGAATGACAGTTATTGTGAATACGCAAACGCAACTAGCGTATAGCGGTGTCAAACAGCAATATATTTTACCTCTGACTCTTTTGTCTCCAATAATGCGCTTTATAGTATGAAGTGCCTTATTTATGACATAAATCTGAAAACTGACCTTTCATTCACAGTGCGCTTAATAATATGGTGCACCTTATAGTGCGGAAAAAAAATTACCTTTTTAAGCATCAACTTGAAAGCGAAAAAACAAGTGTACTTATTTTTTCATAGTTGAAAATAAATCCCGACGTTAATGGATTAAAAACAGACAAAATAATAGTAAAGGCAATAGTCCTACTTTAGTATAAAAACTTGATAAATCTACCTCATAAAAATGTTCTTTGATTGCCAGAAGACTAAACAAATAACAATGCATTTATTTTACACGTATTTACTGTACGTTTAATTAAAAAATTACTTTAAATTAAAAAAATCTATTTCTTCCAAAATGTCTAGAAAGGTGAGACATTTTTACTGGTTTTCTTTTTTTGTCTCCTTTTTTTTTAAGTGCAGACCAAGAAGTATTTACATGAGAGCATACATTAAATTTTTTATGTACTCTGGCCAGGAACGCAGTCATGTAAAAGGAAATGTTTGGCTGGCATTCAAAAGCAAGAGCATTTGGCTTAAGAACAGAGACCCTTCTGTGGCTTGCTGCTCAGTTACCTGCTGCTCTCTTTCTCTTTGTAAAACTCTTTTGTCACTCCTGGTTTTTTCTCTTTGACTAATCTGTCCTAGTCAGTGCCATCTGTTTTCTCTAAACTGTGGTCTCTTTTGGATAATTCAGTTCTTACATTTTCTGAACATAAATCATCTTCTTGAGCCCACACCCCAATCGTGTATCCTTGTTTATCTGCCGTGAAAAAAAAAGACCATTTCTTGCAGAAGTGCAGTCACATTACAGTTTCCGTGTCTTTTTTTCCAGGAACAGCAGATCACATATGTGCCAGCCTACATGTTCTGAAGCTCTCAAGTTAGTTTGCATCAGGCTGCTTCATTAAAAGATTTCTGGTTTCCATGATTTTCGTTGGTATAGTGATAGATAACCTTTTCTCTGCCATTATTAACTTTTTTTTTTGCTCCCAGAGACTCACTCACATGTAGGCTTTTGTTGTGTCACTTTCATCTTTTTCCTTTCATCATCCAGGTCAAGCAGCTTGTTTAATCATAACCAGTTTGTGTTTTACATCACTGTGAGATTAATCAGTGTGCTCATCCACTCGTTATTTCCCCAAAATCTTTTGTTTGTGGCTGTTTTTCCCTGAGCCAGAACAACGTTACACAGACTACAAGCAAAATGTTAAGGGTTTTCTACTGTTTATACAATAAAAAAAATGTGGTCAAAACTATTAAATGTACATTTCACTTTTTTACAAGTCTAATTTTGATCATAAAATGTTTTATAATGTCATGTCGGTTCGAAGTTGCACCAAAAAAATCCTTTTGCACTGGTAGACAAAACCCATTTACTGCATATTTACAAAAAAAAATGTAAAGGATTTATGCTGTTTTCATAGACTTTTTACAGCTATAAAATTTGTCATCATATTTAAATCTGTTTTGCATCTGCAAACAACATTACCTCATTTGTTGAAAAAAAACTGCAAGTGCAGAATAACTGTGCTTTTCCAGTGTCCTTGTGTTAAAAGGATTTGTGGTTTTAAGTTATTTGAACATGTGTAAAAACACAAATTACAGCTGTAAAAAATAGTTTACCTAGAAAGAAACATGTTGGCTGAATTAATAAATATATTTGTACGCTGAAGTCGAACCAAAACGTTTTGTTCAAATGGCGTTTGTTTCAGTATGGTATATATTAAACCTATTTTTGGCAGACACAAATACACCACAATAGATTAAAAAAAAATATATATATTTACAGTGCATCTAGAAAGGATTCACAGTGCCTCACAGTTTTCTTCCTGAAAAAAATATGTGAAAAACACCCCATAATGACAATGTTGAAAAAGCTCTTTTGAAGTTGTTTCAAATGTATTAAAAAATGAAAAATCTGAAAAATGATATGTAAAAATGAAACTCCCTTCCCCTCCCTTTTATACTGGGGCTGCAGAGCATGATGAGGTGAAACTTCTGAAATTACATGGGACTTACTCTGTTTATTCAACTTTACCATCTTGTTTCAACCTCTAGGGCGGAGCACACAGACCGTTTTAGACTATATTCTCAGTTCAGTTTAACAATTTTGTTGTAAATTGTCAAAAATTTGGCATTGACCAACAGTCAGCACTTTTAAAGCCCTGTACAGGTAAACAGCCAAAATAGTTGATTTACTGTTGTGTTCCATTTAATTGTTCGTTTTTTTCGAAATTCCAGCTTGACTTAGTATTTATTATTTTATTTTTATGCATTTACAATGTGTATTTCTGCGAATAGTCTGTTATTTTATTCGGAGATAAATAAAGAAGTTCTTAATTCAGATAGGTTCCACAGTTATTCTGACATTAAATATTTGCTGCTTATTATGAAAAGTCTTTTTTTTTTGTTTACTTTTTCAAATCCACTAGATTAAGTTTCACTAACAATGCTCTTATTTTAGAACAAAGTGTTTGTTAACTTTAGCAGGAATATCCTGAATGCATAATTTTCCAGCTAATAGACCACCAAGTTTACTTTTCTAGTTCATGCCGAACACATAATTTATATGAGACCAGGCTGCCATTCACAAGATACACAATTCCATATTAGAGACAGCATAATAAAGTACAAGCAGAACAAAAATAATCCTGCATAAAATAAGCAAAAGGCCAAAAGCACCCTGTTTAAAAACATTATGCATTATTAAATAAAATCTACTATTCAAGCAGTGGGCTGCCTTCTTATGTAAAGTTTGATTTCATCAACTTTATAGTTTTACAAGATAAAAATGGTATTGCAGAATTGTTCTAGCTCGGAATGTTGTCTACTTGTAAAACTGAAGTGTTTGACATTTTGTGTTTTTATACTAATCACTGAAGGGCCTGTATCAAAATCCCATTTATTTGAGCTTTTAAGTGCATTATAGCATTAATTCCTCACCAAAAACACCCTCAAAGTGGCATTTTGCTCCATTTACACATCTCTGAGCATTCCTCTCCAACCCTGTTCTCTGAGCACCAGCCCCTCCCGATCCCCGAGAATGACTGGAGCGGAGCTAGCGGTGATCAGCAGAACGCTTTCATCTTATATGCACACTATGCAGATCCAATCTTTGCAAAAGTTTGGATGTTGTTTATTTTTGTGGGTGGAACACAGACACGCTACTCTAGGCCGACATTATGAAATGGACGGCACCCACAAGGAGCGAAAGGGGGAGCCTCAAAGATTGAAGCTTCTTACTTCCGGATTACTTAAGAAAATCATGATATATGTGAGCAGAAAAGAGACGAGGTTCTTTTTTCCGCGATTAGTTATTGTTGAAAATTTGAATATGTTCACTTTCAGAAAAATGTCCAGCACTTGGCTTCAGTTCTGGTATGGAAGAATTAGATTCTAAATGCAATGATATTCTATCAAAACAAGTTTTCTATTTTTAAGATATACTTGGTTTTAGTTAGTAATGCTTCTGTTCTCCCAGAGTTAAACCACAATGGTGAGGATTCTGTGGTTCAGTTTGGTTTTACAGTGAGTTGAATTTTTTGATCATCAGTCACTCCAGGTTCATGTCAATCATCCACAGTTTCAATTCCTGGTCAAATTTATTGATAAATATTTTTTTTCCAAAGATCTTGGTATGGTGCTTCCTGCAAGTCCAAGAATCGAATGATTCAAGTCGTGCAAGACTTGAGCTAAAAAAACATGAAGTAAAAATATGAAACAAATTGTAAGGGCTTGATGAACAGAATTTTTTCAAACTAACAATTATAACTGGTATTGCATTCATTACCAGCATAAATAGAAAAGCAAAGCAGCATTCTTGTGGTTAAAAGTATTCCAAGGAAAGGAGAAAACTCGATAGCTTGAAAAAGGATGTGCAGAGATTAAAATGCCTCTGCACCTCGACTCCTCTTGGAAGAACAAACTGGTGTGGGCTGAAGATGGTGCCGACCAGCTTACAAAAGCAAAAAACACCCACACTACCTCACACTCAGGGAAAAGTGGAAACATGAGGGTGTAGGGGGTAGTACGACTGCACTGGGCACAGTACCCTGTGTTATGTTGGAGAATCAGAAGTATGCTGCAGTATTTGAGTTATGGCCCCTTATAATACTGAATAACTCAAACACTTCAAGCAATGTCTGAAAGACCTTCTGTTTATATACAAGGATGACTGAGAGAGCATTTGGTGAAACATGCAAGCCTGGAGAAAACACATCTTAGTGTTGTTAAGTACCAAACAGACATACTATAGCTTAATAATCATCTCAAGGGAAATTGACTTGCCATTCCAGATGTTTCTCAAGAATTTCAGGCACATTTATCTTTAGTCTATAGAGATAGTATTCCTAAGAGTAGTACACACAGTGTTCACATCAGTGCATTTCCCCTCTGGTATGTTCTTACCATGGTGTAAAGATTTACCTGTGGTATACAGTAGGACCTACAACACACTACGGCATATTTTGTGTTTTCAGAGTGCAGCACAGACATTACTGCAAAGTTCTTTTTATCTTAAAGAATTGCTGCAATTGCACTACTGCAAGTTATTTGTTTCCGGCTGTGGATACCATTACAATCTGCTCAGGTGAAGAATCACTGTATTAGCACTTCTGATGTGACTTCTTTTTGCCTTCAGTTTTAAACGACATCAAAACAACAACTGGCAAATTGGGATTCTTTAAAACAATTCTATATCAAACAAGCTAACTGGGAACACAGTCCTATCAATCCAGTTAGTATTAATGCAATCCTTTAGACAACAAGGCTTTTGTTGATGTGTATAATAATAGCCTTACTGCTGCTTTACAAACAATGTCTCTGAGATTTCTGGCATACTTCTGCACATTGTTCTATGTACAGCAGCCTGTCCTTTGTGATTGTAAAGTCAAAAATGAACTGTGTCAGTGAGACTCTTCAGTAGAAATCAGTTCACTGGTTTGCTGTTTTTGTTGGTCACCTTTCGGCATATCCTTTCAGGGGTTGCCACAGTGAATCAGCTTTCACTGATTGACATATTTTTGATTTGGCAGAGATTTTTTTTATGCTGAATGCCCTTTCGGATGCAGCCCTGTACTTTATCTGGGATAGGGACCGGCACAGACCTTGTGGTCTGGTTCCCTTGTGGCTACACAGTTTGGCAGAAGTGTGAAAGGTCTTGCCTAAGGAGCAACACTAGATTAAGCTCATTACACTCCCTGTGAAATGAACCTTGGTTTCCCATTCCCATTTCCCATTCCCAGTCCTTCATACAGCCAGCTAAGCCATCCAGCTGCTTTGAAATCATTTCATTGTCTGATTGGCAAAATGTGCCCTTTTTTTATACAACTATGTGCTGATCCTGCTGTTGTGCCCACATCATCAGCACCTCCAGAAATAAACGGTACAGACGTTGCAATTTTTTTTTCTTTTACAAAAATATAATGAAGTAAATCTAACTTGTTTTTAACCCACTTCTTAATCAATAAAATCAATAAAACATTGATCCATTTTCTAAACGTATTTTTGCCTCTTTCTGGTTCACTGGGCTGCTGGAGCCTAACCCTGCCAGCAGGGACAATAAAATAAAACAACATAAATAAAATGTTTTTTGATTATAAAATAAACTGGATTTTCTACTAACATTTGTTGACTGAAGAGAAGAATGGGAACCAAATCAGCTGTTTCTGCTGTATTTCCATGAATTTGCTCACCCTGTACACTTTGCAGCAGAGGGGTCTTGTTATCTGCATGAATTTGAAACCTTTCTGATTCCGAAACAGACCTGCTCGACTATTGGAAGCATTCTACCAGATTTTCCAGGTATGCCATATTTTATGAGATCCAGAAAGACAAGATTTTGTGAAGATACAAAGTACAGCGCTGTAGACCCCTAATGAGTTTAAATGCAGATATTCATGGATAATTGAATTACTAAATTCATGCATATACTAGTTTTTTTCAAATAAAAATAGAAAACTTAAAGAAAAGCAAATTAGGAGTTAAGTCCTAGAGTTAAGATTACTAAGTTCTTATATTCTTATACTATTGCTATACTTTGTACTGTGCTATATGATACTGTATATTAATTTTCTTCACCTATTTTATCTCTTTCAGGGTCACGGGGTGGCCATACCCTAACCTGGCTACTGTTGGGAGAAGGCAGGGTAGACCCTGGACAAGTCACTAGCCTGTTGCAGGGCTGTACATACTGTACTGTACTGTACTGTAATGTACTGCACTTTACTGTAATGTGCTGTACTATGTGTAAAATACTTGAATCTCCTTCAGATTTGCATGCCCAAATCTGTTAGATCTGCAGCATTTTGATCTTTCACAGTTCTTCTCAGTGTGTTTACCCATCCTGTGCTTCACATGCTGTGGCTACTCTAAGCTCATATTGATTCATTAGGAGTTATTCAGAGATTAAACAGAACTTTTGGTTTTTTTTGCACACTTATAGCAAAGTCCCAGCAGTTGGGACAGACCAGTCATAGAATAAGTCATTAAGTAAAATACAGTAACTAAAGCAAAGTACATCAGTCCTACCTTTTTAAAAATTAGTGTTTTAATCAATATTTTCTTTAATTTAGAACTCCAAAGAGATGGTCAACAAATCTGAAATGTTATGAAGTCTATCAGGTCATTTTTGTGGGGTGAGCTTGTTGCCTTGAAACCAAAATGCCACAACTCAAAACCAGTAGAAGAGAAATCCCAATATGGGACATTCAATTTGATGAGGGAAATGGTGACCCAGCTTCCTACCCTTATGGCACATACTACAAACTAAAGAGGTATGAGACCATGCCCCGAATAAAAGGTAATACTGGTGTGACAGAAAATCATCAATGAATGTTGTAGAATAATGTTTAATCACTATAATTTGCCCTGTGAACAGGGTATTGTCAGAATGGCTTTTTTGTGCTTAAGTCCATCCCCTCGAGTGTAATTTAGAAAAATATTGCAAAAAAGCATAGTTGCTTACCCCTCTCACTAGCCACAAGGCTAAAGAGAAAACTTTATGAATTTCTGATTAACACAACACTTTACAAAACCCTAGTACAAGAATTACCCAATCATGAGCTGTTTCCAAAAATTTCTCAGTAAAGCTTCACTTTATTAATAGAAAGATAACCCGTTTTTATGGAGGTCCAAAAGAGGAAAAAATGTAATAAATATATATTTATTCAATGTCAATTTTAAATAATTATTGTCTCTTTCTTTAAATGATTTCATGACGTATATAGTTATTTCATAAGGTCTCTTCTGGACCTCCATAGTTTTTAAAACAAGAAAAAATAAATAATTGTACTTTAGTAATGGTTTTATGATGATAGCATGTTAATTCTCACTACAATTCTAGGCTACATGTCTTCTACTTTTATTTTTATACTACAGTATATAATTATTATGTATTTCATGCATGATAATGTATGTTTTTTCTTTTAGTCTAGACATTTGATTTTAGAACATATCGTCCTTTTTTGTTTATATGCTTTGGAATTAAGCATGTTTTTATTTTTCTGAAGAATGCATGGGAAATCAAAACCATGCATTAAGAGACCTTGTAAGATCAGTTTAAAACCTAGTTTCAGAATATTTGATCAAATTGAAAAACAGAAATTGTCATGAAGTTTTCTGGTTGATCCATGACCATCAAAGACAAAAAAGGCGTTTTACTTACCTTAAAAGATTTGGACTGGGGGGAGTTTAAACTGGAGAGTGGGATTTGTACTTACTTCTACCTGGAGACAAAAAAGAGATTCGTATGGTAGCAGTTTGCCTAATATAAGCTAGTAAATAAACCAGGAACAGGCAGTCTGGGGAAGCAGGTGAAGCAGTGCCTCACCTGTGATCATCTGCTCCTGCCATTTCTAGATATACTGATAATAAAATTAATGTGTCCACTAATCTTTGTTATAATAGCAATTTATATGTTAGATTCTAATATTTTTTGTCATTTTTTAATAAAAATCGTAAAATATTTCGTATATTTCCTGTTAATCAGGCTGAGAGGTGAGGCAGTACTGAGCTCTGCTTCACCGCAGATTGTGCAATCCTGTGCAAACTGATTGAGAACATACCTTTAGTTCTGCTTCTGTGAAGAAGCTCACGGTCACTTTCTTCTGTGGTTACTAATAAAGTTCAACAGCAGTTTTATATTTTGCTCAAACTGAATGCAAAAGGATGAATGTAATATAATGTCTCATAGTTGAAACTTCAGTAAAAACTTGAAGTACCGTAATAAGTAATGGATTGTCAATACCAGACCAACATTTCTTCATTTAGACTGAGAAACGTCAGACACTAAAATAAGACAAGGAGGACTTATGGGCAAAAGTCAGAGTTGTATTTGTCCAGAAGCAGAACCTGATGGACTTAATTTACAAGTAAAGGTTAAACCATAAAATCAGTGTGTAAATGTTGTGCGTGTGTGCGCATGCATGCACTCCTGAGAAAGAGCGTGCATCTTCCTGGTTCTCTGTCTCTTGTTGTTGTCCAATTGTAGTGGCCCATTATCTACCTGTTTTGTTTATAAAATAATGCTGAGAGATAATGAGAGATTAAACACTGTCATTAGTTGGCAATGGTAATTGGGTTCTTGTGTTTGTAGTTCTGAGTCACTAGCCACCAGACTCACTGCACGTCACTCACTTAATTTTTTTCTAGAATGTCAATTTTAAAGACTGTACCAGCTTTTTATTTTATTTTTTACAGAAGTAAAACGAGGAGACTATGCATTGTATGTTTTGTACATATTTGAGCCATCCGCCTGTTACAGCAGCTCCCGTCGTACACATGATTCTGGCTAATTCAATTTCTTTTTCTTGCTTTTTCTTCTTTAAAACAGGATTTAACAATAACTTCAACAGAGCAGCAATGCTTTTTGTGAGCACCAAGTGTGTTATTTTACTTTTACCCATACTTTAGTTACTTTCTGTAACTGAGAGCAACATTCACAGCGGCAGGCCCATTGTTTACTCACACTACCTGCTGCTATCGCTGAATACGCCTGGACTGCTGCTGGGGGCCAAGCATGACATCCCAGTGGAGTTAAGGTGAAGGCAAGAAAGAGGAGACACAAGCCTGTTGTGCGTATGAGCTCTAGCGAACAAGACTGACGAGCTGACGGCGCTCACACATCTTTGACAACTAGCAGTGCCCGGCTTTGTGACAGTGCGGGCGGACAGAGATGCAAATGGCAGCAGTAAGAAAAAAGGAGGAGGACTTGCACTTTTTGTGAGCTGGAATCCAAACTCCAGCAAAACAACATGAAAGAGATGTGGTCTGAAATGAAGGAGATCACAGGATTTGGAGGGAAAGGGAGGCAGACTGATGGCAATAGGAAGAGAGCCAACAAGCTTAACACCTACTTCAACAGGTTTAGCTACAGTGGGAATCAAAAGTTTGGGCACCCCAGATAAAATGTCATATTTTTGTGTATAAAGAACCTGAGGAGATACTGAAAAATCTTCTAAAGGCATCAGTTTACAGATTAGATGTTCTTTTGATGTGTCAAAATGCTTTATTTCTATCAGAAAATGAAAGAAAACAAAATAACGGCATGTACAAAAATGTGGGCATCCTGGAGAGTTAGTATCTTGTACTGCCCCCTTTGGTAAGTATCACAGTAAACACTTTTTGTAGCCAGCAAAGACTCCTGTGCTGCTGGCTGCAAAACAAGCCCAAAGCATGATTGATCCACCCCCCATGCTTAACAGTTGGACAGAGGATCTTTTCATTAAACTCTGGACCCTTTCTTCTCCAAATGTACCTTTGGTCATTGCAGCCAAAAAGTTCCATTTTAACCTTGTCGGTTAACAGAACTTGTTTCCAAAATGCATCAGGCTTGTTTATATGTTCATTAGTGAACTTCAAACGTTGAAATTTGTGGTGAGGACGTAGAAGAGGTTTTCTTCTGATGACTCTTCCATGAAGACCATATTTGTACAAGTATCTCTTGACAGTAGATCAGTGTACCACAGCTCCAGAGTCTGCAGGTCTTTCTGCAGTCAAACGTAGGTTTTGACTTGCTTTTCTCACAATCCTGAGAGCTGCTCTGTCTGAGATATTTCTTGGTCTTCCAGATCTTGCTTTAACTTTCATTGTTCCTTTTCTGAGCTGTAAGACCAAAGCAGCCCAGCAAGCTCTACACTCACACACACAGGTGAAATTCACACAAAAAGAGAAGAAGAGCAACACTGGCTCCTTCTTTACATTATAATAATTTGTATAACATTCATATAAGTTCGCTCTATATTTGACGTTCTCCCAAATTCTAATACTTCACGTCATTTTGTATTTCCACCTTATCTGCAGCCTCATTTCCCTTTTTTGTTTTCTTTTCATGCTGCTTTGGCTCTGCAACACAACAAATGAATTAGTTGATTTCTACAGTTGCCTTTTTTCCAGACCATAGGCCTTTGTGCATCAAGACACAAAGCGGCTTTTCAAAGAACATTATTACAATTCTGCCGTTCAGCTAATTCTTTTCTTGATGGTGGACATACATCACCTAAAATGTGAACTGTAAGATTTTTAATGGTTCATCTAGAAGCATGTGCAGTGTTGAGCTGTTTGCCATTTGCTTGGTAATTATTAACTTCTCCCTGAAAGCGTAGCAGTGGGAAAGGCAATTGCTGGAAGTGTACTAAATGTGTTTGTCGGTCAAGTCCACTACTAACTGCAGCCTCTAGTCTAAGAACTGTCAAATTATGCGTCTTGCCTTCATTCATCTGTTACTGTGATACATGACACAAAAAAAAGATGTTCTATTTCCATGGATTCATTCATCATCTGTTTGCACTCAGTCCTAAGGTCACTAGGTTGCTGTGGTCTATCTGAGCTACTTTAGGAAGAAGACAAAGCACACTCCAGACAGGTCATTAGTCCATGGCTTGGATACTCTATTTCCCATACTAAAAAACTAAAATAATAACTTAAAAAATCATTTTGACTAAAATAAACTAACTTATTGACAACTGACTTGACAGGTCAATCAAGAGTCCACAAAAAATATTAACAGCCACATTATTTTAAATTAAATACTCTAGTCGTATCCAAAGCATCAAAAATACCAATAAACTTCACCTTCAGGGGTCTTAACTTTCTTCATTTGTAGAGTAAACTTTCAAAGCTGTTAAATTTGAAGCACTCACAAGGAAAACCTGTCTATTTGTTTTTTGTAGGTGTCACACACTATGATTTCAATAAAGATTCATGACTCATGCCGTAATGTTTTTATGATGGTTTTAGATAGAAGTTCAATAAAACAAACCAAAAAAAATGCCTTTAGGGTGGGAATAGTAAAGAGCAGTCACAAATTCACAAGGAAACATAGAAAGCTGATCAATTAAAAGTTAAATACCTACTCTTCAAATTATTTAAGTTAAGTTTATCAACATTCGTGACATTTTTTTATGCCTTTTTTTGCTTCACAATATTTGTATCTCTTTGTCAGAAGTGGTACAAGTTTAAACCATTTGACTATATTTAAGCTATTTAGGCTTCAACAATTTATCAAAAGAAACACACAAGAAATGGAAAAAACGTGTTTGAGCAAAAAGATTCAAGGGTTATTTTTATGGGACGTGAAATCAAAATTTGATTTGATAAAAATGCACTAAGTTCCATGCACATCAACCATGTCACGAAAAAGTAAAGCTTTGGTAAAATGACATATTTCACCATGTGAAATAGCACATTGGAAAAACAAACAAAAAGTATTATAAAAGAAATATAAGTCAGTGAATAAAGTTTAAGAACAACTTGAGTTACATGATCGTGATAGGCAATTTCTTTTTATACTTTTACCAATCCAAACCATGGAGATTTGATCGACGCATGAAGCGGATTCAGAACGTTTGAAGCTTGAAGACTCTGCATGGAGCTGTTAAATTTTGCTCAATCGATTTGACCAAGTGACATGTACCTTTATTAATGCAACCACATATGGAGCTAGTTTACCAATCAGGTAAATAAAAGAATTGCTCATCCTTGCAACCCGGTATATGGTTTTCTAATTTTTTGTTCTGTTTGAGAAAGATATTGCACTTTACTTTCCTTTGAAGTTCTTCTGCTCCCTTATGACAATTTCTAAGAGAATAAAAAACATAAGCTGTGCCTTTGTAAAGCATTCAGGTCAATTTTAGCGTTTGTCAATGATAATATAGGAGTAATATTTTGTTCACAATTTGAGCTAAATTTGTGATGACTGTGCTGAAGCTGTTGAGCAGTTTATTACGTGATCAGATTTTTACTAACAATGCACAAAACACATATGATCAACTCACAATGAATACATAAATTCAATAAAAAAAGAAAAACAAAAAACCGCCACAAATAAATGTTAAATAAAACATACACAGATTGTGAGAAAAACCACCCTTTGCCTCATGCAGTGCAACACATCTCCTCCGCATAGATTTGATGGTTGTGGGCTGTGGATGTTAGTCCACTCCTCTCCAATGGCTGTGCAAAGTTGCTGGATTTTGGCAGGAACTGTACCATGCTGTCATAAATGCTGATCCAGAGCATCCCAAACATCCTCAATAGGTGACATGTCTGGTGAGCATTATGGCCATGCAAGAACCGGGATGTTTTCAGCTTTCAAGAATTGTGTATAGATCGTTAGAACATGGGGCCATACATCATCATGCTGCAACATGAGGTGATGTTCTTGGATGCATGGCTCAACGATGGACTTCAGGATCTTGTCACTGTATCTCTGTGCATTTAAAATGCCATCATAAAATGCACCTGTGTTCTTCGTCCATACTGTAACTCTACCACCACCATCGGCCACTCAACGCACAACACTGAAATCGGAAAACTGCTTACCCCCGTAACCCCACACACATCATCTGCCTTGAACAGTCTACACTGGGATTCAACGCCTCTCCAACATGCCAGATGCCAAAAAATATGAGCATTGGTTATGAACTGAAGTTAGGTTGAGACCTCAGTGAGGACAACGAGCATACAGATCAGCTTCCCTGAAACAGTTTCTGACAGTTTGTGCTAAACTATGCAACTATTGTGCAAACCAATTGTTTCAGCAGCTGTCCAAGTGGCTACACTCAGACAATCTTGGAGAACACTGAACATGCTGAATGCAGAGGTCCTGGGATGGCGTCATTACACGTGGTATGCAGTCCATGAGGCTGGTTGGATGTACTGCCAAATTTAGTAAAATGCCTGTGGAGACCGCTTATGGTAGCGTAATGAACATTAAATTCACAAGCAACAGCTCTGGTGAACAATCCTGCTGTCAGCATGCCACTTCCACACTCGCTCAAAACAAGCAACATTCATGGCATTTTGCTGTGTGATACAACTGAGCATTTCAGAGTGGACTTTTACTGTGGCACGTCTGAAGTACACCTGTGCAATAATCGTGTTGTCTAATCAGCATCTCAATATGGCACACCTGTGAGGTGGGATGGATTACTGTCTTAGCAAAGGAGAAGTACTCACTATCACAGATTTAAACATTGTTGTGAACAAATTTGAGACAAATCTTTTCTTTTGTGTGTGTAGGAAATTTTGATTTCCTGAAAGGTAGGAGCAAAAACAGAAGTGTTGCATTTATATTTTTCTTCAGTGTATAGTATTTAAAGTAAGTGTCGTCTTTAACTGTGCCGCATGCTAACACGACTTTCAGCATGTGGTGTCTGCTGTCAATAGTTTGATATGGATATGTATGATATGGTTTGTTTCCCAAGTCTCTTTAAGTATTTTCCTGAGCAGTTGTTTGAGTACACTGACCCATCAACTACTGACACATCACTTTGAGTGTTGTGTCATATCTGTCACAGCAACGGACCAAGTGCTGTTGCTGATTTATATATGCATCATTATTCCTCACCACCTGTCTCTGTCTGTGTATACAACGAGGCAAAAAAGGATTTGACTGTCACTAATTCTGCAAGTTGTCCCACTTAAAAGACAAGGTCAATAATGTTTGTGATAGGTCAATTTAAAACAAACAAACAAAAAAACAAAAAAAACAAACAGGAAATCAGCTTATTCATTGTAAACTTTTTTTAAACAATCTATATGTATTTTGGCACTCAAATAAGTGTTTGGTTAGTGACGAAAGTTCATCAAATTAATGTAACCTTGGTTGTCTAGGTTTGTACACACTGTAGCTGCTGTTTTGGCCCATTCTTCTATGCAGATCTCAAAAGCTGTGTTTTGAAACTGTTGCTGGGCAACACAGGCTATAAACTCCCTCCACAGATTCTATTGAATTGAGGTCTAGAGACTGGCTAGGCAAGAACTCAGGCTGGAAAATTTAGTCGTATTTTATCCTCAACGCACTCACTGATGGAAAATTATTTTTTGCCTAAAATCTGTCCACACCTTGCCTGATTTATCCTCACCTTCATACAGATCAGTCATCAGGTACTCTTTGCGGAAAAACAGCCCCTATAGCCTGATGCAAATCAGTATTTTTCTCCCTCTGAACACGCTGATTAGTTTTGATCTCATTTGTCCGCAGAACATTCTCTCAATCCTACTATGGATCATCAGGGTGATATTTGGGAAACTTTTTATAGAGCTGGACATTTGCTGGCTTATGCTGGGGGACCATTGGAACACTCCTGATTATGCAGTGTGTTACTACTGGTCACCTTGTATTACTGTGGTCCCAGCCCTTAATAGGTCATTGACCAGTTCCTCTGTATAGTTCTGAGCTGTTTCATCAAGATTATTTGCACCTCATGAGGTGAGACCTTTCTTAAAACCTCAGGCCAAGGAAAATTGTCAGTGATCTTGTACTTATTCCTTTTTTCTAGTAACTGTTCCAACAGTTGATTTCTTCTCAACAAACAGCTCACTTATTGTAGAATGACTCATCCTAGTCTTATTTTGTGTGCCATCTTGTCCCTGGTGTCCTTGGAAAGCTCTTTGGACTTGGTTGTGGTGGAGACATTGTATTCTGACTGCTTAAAGGGGCGAACAGATGTCTTTTATACACATTCCTAGTTCAAACAGGTGACATAAGTACAGGTAACAAGTGGAGGATAGACAATCTTCTTAAAGAAGAAATAAAAGTAATCTGTGAGGACCAAAATTATAATTTTTGTGTTATAAGTACTTATTTTCTGTACCCATAATTCATTTTTTCAATCATACAATGAGATTTCCTGGATTATGTTTTTACATTCTCTCAGTTGTAGTGTATATGTTGAACCTATGTTACTGACATCTCTCACCTTTGTAATTAGGAAAACTTGGTGAACCACTGACTGCCAAATACTTTTTTGCCCCACTCTGTGTGTGTTTGTGGGTGTGTGAGTGCGCGTGTGTAAATGAGTGAGTCTGTGCCTGCATCCTGGGTGTGATAACATTTTATGTGTATTCACATATGTGGGCCTGCTTTGTACAAATCAGATGACTAATTTGCCAGCTGGCGACAGAGTCCCTTGGCCAATCCACTGAAAATGATTGACATTTAACACCAATGTGACTGCATGATTGGTCACTTCACAGCTTGGTGATTAGCCATTGTCTGAATAAGACCAATGATGATTGACATTTGAGCAGCAGCACGTACAGGCGCTAGCTTGTTATGTTCTTGATGAAAACCTAATGAATGTCCTTTTAAACAGCAACAATGTAATCAAATTTATCTAGAGTAGGACAGATCTGGTGTAACTTAACTAAAACCTCTAAAGATGCTTTACATTTGTATGGACAAATATTTAACAATTTGTCCATTCTTAAATAAATAATTGGTATTTTTTGGGGGAAAAATGCTTACACGGGAGGATTTTTGCCTCCATCCTACAAAACATGCATGTAAGTTGATTAATAATTCTGATGATAACTGACTGGCGATCTTTATAAAAACTAGAAACTCACTTTGCTTGTCATATTTTTCTGAAGGTGCATAAACACAATGAGGCACAATTATATTTCATTACAATTATACTTGTGTTTAGTTTCTATTTGTCTTTTCTATTTTTTTTTAAATATAAATTAAGGTTTCTATTATTTCTTCAAATAATATCCATGTTGAAACACAACAGATCTACAGTATGTCAAGAGAGCAGACTGGAGCAATGGATTATCTGTCTGTGTTAGAACATTAGTCAAAATCACAAATACTTTATTCATTTGTTTCAACAGAAAATGCTGCCTGACTGATAAATGATCCAACATAAAAATGGTGTTTAGAAAATGAATCCCCTTTTAATTCTAAAGCCACAAAGCATTATCAACTGTGCATTTGGAGGAACATTCTATGATTCTGCTGTACAATTTAGACCACACTTAGTGTTGTAAGAAGTTCAAATACACTACTCACAATCAGTTAGGGATATTGTGAAAAAGTCATTGGATGTCGTATACACAGTGTTTGTTTCAATTCACAAATGTTCAGGAAAGGGAGGGAATTGTGGTGGGGTGATAGATAGGCACATCTCACTTTGTGTTTTCCATATGGTCTCACTGTGTACAGTGTGCTTTACTTATTGGCGTTAATGCCAAACAACTCAAAAAGAAAACTATTTTCAATGTAGCATCAATTCCAACATTTGGGGGTTTAAAAAGCTGATTTTTTGCCAGTAAGTCCTAGTTCATCTTTCAAACAGCCATGAAGACACAATGTCGTTTAACAGACGACCACCTGGCCATAGCTCGCCTTCAGGTTGCTGCAAGGCAGTTGGATGTAGCTCATGAACTTGATGTGTCTCAGTGTTATTAGGAGACTTGCATCAAAACACAGAGCTACTGGCAGAGTTTGTCGCAAACCCAGAAGTGAAACTCAGCAAGAGACAGACTGCAACAATGACCTGTGCACTCAGACATAGTTTTGCAAATGCCACACAGCTGCAGGCCTGCTTACAAGATGTGAGGGGTACAAGGGGTTCCAGATAAACCAATGAATGCCAGATAACTATTGCAGGTGACTCCACTGACACCAGGACGCAGGCACAGCAGTGGGAATAAACTCATGCGACTTGGACAATGCAGCTCTGGTCTATCGTCCTGTTCACCGATGAGTGTCAGATCACTTTGTTTAGAAATGATGGTCGTCAGTGTTTTACTGGGGAAGGCAATGTGAACGATTTGTCAAGGTCCACATGGTTCCCAGGGTTTGCTTTGGTGAAGGAGGGGCAACAGCCTGGGCAGGCATCACCAGTCAGAGTAGATGTCCCGGTTAATGCACCTTCTTTACCTCAAAGACATCATACAACACATCATCATCCCCACCAGCACACTCCTAATGCTAAGACTCTACCACATGGTGCCAGAATGGTCACAGCTGGAATTCCGGAAGCAGAGACTGGATGATTGTACCCCACCCCCGAGAACTACATGTAGCACTTGTAGATTAGTGCAATGCTTATCTTCAGAATGTAATATATTGCTGGGAAATACCCCTACTGACATGGCCAACTTTTGTTAATTGGGCCTATTGTTGTTAAAGTCTTATTTTCTTGGAAAATAGATATCATACTAATGAAAATTATGCTTCCTGTCATCCATTATTAGTAATATATCAGGGATTTGTTTGCATATTTTATTAAAATTCAGACCAAATAGCTAAATATATTGGACCAATGCTTACTGATGATGTCTGGTTCCAACATTGCCGCATCTGTAGCCTATTGCAAAAAAAAAAAAAAAAAAAAAAAAAAAAAAAAAAGCAAAAAGCAAATGGATAAATTTCGTTAGAGCCTAAAGTAAGCTATTTTCTATAGGTGACTTTATACTCACTTGGTTCAGTTCGGGACCAAACTGTTAATGAAGGTATTTACAAAGTATGGTTATGGTTTTTTAAACATGTTTTGTCTCAACAAAATACTTTTCTTTTAATCAAAACCAACACATTTATGGGCTTTATGAAACAGTGGCACAAGCACTGTTGCCTGGATTCTCATGGACAATGCAAGTACAGGCCACCAGGGAGTCGCATGTTTAAGTAACCACGTCTTGTGAAAGTTATTTCTCAGTAACATTCTTCTTGTCTGCTGCTGGTTTATTTAAAGTCCAACAGTGATAATATTTTGATCTATGGTAAAATCATTCCCAGCGGTCTTTTAAAAATAATGATGCCGTTTTTTGCCAAGATCACAATGCCTGTGTCATTTTCTAGGATATAGTTTCTGCAGAGAGTTCACCAGAAATTTGCTTCTGAGTTGTGGGCGAGATCATTGGTGCTGAAGTAAGCTTCTGCCGATATCCTATCATCCCTTTGTTTACACTCTCTCCCGCTAGCTTACAGCTCCTTGCAACCATAACCTAACATTACCGATGCAAAATAAATGGTTGAGCAATATCAGAGATTTCCAATTTTGAGCCAGATGCCAGCTCATGAGGGAAACAAAGACGTTAATGAATCTCTTTGTCTATAAGTGGATGATTCAGAATGGAGCAGAGCAGAGAAGCTTTGGGATGCCCATTTCAGTTGCTACATCACAAAAAGAGAGCTTTTTAAAACAGCATTTTTTTCTTCTGCTCCTGGTTTATCCATTATTTGAATAACGCAGAAATGCAGTTTTAATCTTAACCCAGAACCCAACAACAATTGTGTTTAGGGTTTTTAAAGTCCAATAAACAAATTTGGTTTTTGTTTGTTTGTTTTGGGAGGCAGCAATTTACAGCAGCCAAAAAAATGTAAAATAAAAACATAAAAACGAGAGCCAAAACTGATACTGTGGGATAAAATGCATTGCAATGCATTTATGTCCTACATCATGAGAAAATCAACAAGAACGTGTCAAAAATGCCATTTTCAATGGAGTGGGTCTTTAAAGCTACTACATTAACTCTTTTGCATTTGTGTAAAGCTAAATATTGTTAATCACAGTTGTTGTTTCCAATAGAGTTTTGTTCAAAAGAGAAATTGAATTGTTTTGCTATATCAGGCTAACATGTTCCCTCTATATTTTTATTCTATCATTTGTATGTTTTTTTTTTTTTTTTTTTTTTTATGAAAGACTGTCTTATGTTCTGCAATGACTTTTTTCTCTTCAGATTTTACACATTTTTCTTAACTTTCAGCTATGGGCAGGCTTACTGTCTGACGCTGGAGCAGTGGTGATTTACGAGTAAGAGCTTGCATCAAACTTACTATTTGGAAAATAAGGAAACCACTTGAGGCTAACTATTGAAATAAATCAATTTTCAGACAGACTTTCCTGTGGACTTTAATCCAATGTTTTTGAGTTCTCTGTATCAAGTGCACTTTTAGCATGCAAAAGAAAGAAGCTATTTTATGGCCCTGAATTGCATGCAGACATATAAACACGAGGTTCATAGAAAATAAGGCTTTGACTCACGTCCAATAAAAACAAATAATCTTCTTTAAAGGAAATTTACAATTTCAGAAACCTGGAAGAAGACGTGAAACAAACTCATTTGAAAGGTTTAAAATTTAAAATCAGATAGATTTATCATACCATGATGTGCAAAAGGTAAGCACATATGAGTCAATAAAACACAACATATAAGGAAAATACTTCTAGATAAACTCTTAAGTAGTTTATTTTTTCATGCAGGTGTGGGCTTTTGCCACTCCAGCTTTCTTCCATACTAAAATCGTATGGTTGTCTGTGTCTTTGTGGCCCTGCAATGAACTGATGAACTGTCCAGGGCGCACCCCACCTTCACCTAATAGCAAGCAGGGTTCCAGCAACCTTGTGACCCTGAATGGAAATAAGAATGTCTAGAAAATGAATCAGTGGATGGAAAAAATCCAGAAGTACTCTGATTAATTTGTTCTTTTTTTTCACTGAACACCTTGCAAAGAATTTACATTATTACATTTACTTACGTATTTCCAGAAAGATTCAAATCTTTTAACTGCTACTGCTTTCCTTCTATTTTTACATTTCTCTCTTTATTCTCCTTTTTTCTTCCTCCAATTTGTTCAGTTATTTAGGTTTATTTAACATGTTTAACCTAGTAGACATGCATCTATTTTTTATTTTTGCTTTAAACCTTTCCGACAGCTCTTACATAAAAAATTAAGGCATTCCCATGGTCATGATCACAAACACTTTCTCCACTTTTCATTACTATTTCCAACACACACACACACAAACACATTTATATGTACAAAGGTGAACTCAATCTAGCATGCAGAACATGTGCATACACATGAATACAGAAGCGAGTCAGACTGAGTGTGGACAAGTGGCTGAATCGTCTTGACAGGTTTGTCTTTGGGGGAAATAAAAGAGACAGCGGGAGCAGACATGGGATGGATGCAATGAGCAAGAAACAGAGAGAAGCAGACATGATAGAGTGAAGGATGAATAGAGGGGTGGTAATAGTGACAAGCAGAGGCAGAGGGAAGAGAAAGAAAGACAGCGACACACGAAGAAAGGAGAGATGCAGTTGGCAGACAGCAGCTGGAGGGATGATCAACTCAGCTGACACATCAGTTCATTTCACAATTGAGCAGAAGGACAGATGGAGGAAACTGAAAAAGGGGAAAGAAAAAATGTTGTTAGGAAATAAATATACAAGTGTGTATTATGAATAAGTGTAAGAAACAACACTACCATCAAAGTAAAGTAAAGGTAAAGATAGAGATGGACAAAAGGATAGGTGGTAGGACAAAGGCACCATAAGTAAGTGAAGAGCAGACAAGAAAATTAAAGAGGCATGCATGGAAAAACAGAGAAAAAAGTTACTCATATTAATGTAACTTATTAGGTGGAATGAGTTCAATATACACTCACTGGAAACTTTATTAGAAACACCTGTCCAACTGCTGGTTCACTCAAATTTCTAATCAGTCAATCACTTGGCAGCAAATCAATGCATTTAGGCATGTAGACATTGTTAAGATGATCTGCTGCAGTTTAATCTGAGCATCAGAATGGAGAAGATAAAGTGATTTAAGTGACTTTAAATGTGGCATGGTTGTTGGCACTAGACGGCCGGGTGTGGATATTTCAGAACTGCTGATATACTGGGATTTCATCCCCAACCATCTCTAGGCTTACAGAGAATGGTCACAACAGGAGAAAATATCAAGTGATCATTAGTTCTGTGGACAGAAATGTGTGTTAATTCCAGAGGTCAGACGAAAATGGCCAGACTTGTTCAGGCAACAGAAACTCAAATCACCAGCAGAAGACTACAACGGGTGTCACTCCTGTCAATAGAAGATTGGAAAAACGTTGCCTGGTTAGATGAGTCTTCTTTTCTGCTGTGACATGTGGATGAAAGGGTCAGAAATTGTCATCAACAACATGAAAGCATGGATCCATCCTGCCTTTTATCAATGGTTTAGGCTGGTGGTGGTGGTGTGATGGTGTGGGAGATATTTTCTTGGCACATTTTGGTTCGCTTGGTACATATGATGGTGGTAACAACACTACAGCCTCTTTCCAGCAGGACAAGGCTCCATGTCATAAAGCTGGAATCTTTTCAGATTGGTTTCTTGAACAAGACACTGTTCACTGGACTCAAATGACCTCCACAGCCACCAGATCTCAATCCAATAAAACACCTTTGGGATGTGGTGGAACAGGAGATTGGCATCAAGGATGTGAAGCCGATAAATCTGCAGCAACTGTGTGATGTCAACATGTCAATATGGACCAAACTCCCTGAGGGATGTTTCCAGTACCTTGTTGAATCAATGCCATGGAAGATTGAGGCAATTCTGAAGGCAAAAGAGGATCCAACCCTGTACTAGCAAGATCATCTAATGAAGTGGCTGGTGAGTATATTTGTTTATGTAAATTTACATTTTATATCTACAAAGAGAGAAAGATCCATATTGAAGTACACTATTTTAGCTTTGTCATAGATGCAGACAAATATCAAAGAGCTCTAAGTTGTTGTCTTTTTCTGTAAAACAATAGTATTAACATATTTTATTTATGGAAATACTTTTGAACAGTACGTTTCTTTAAAGATCTGGTTTACTGTTTTTCAGAATTATAGAAAAAAAAGAAAAACAATTTTACGTGATCTTGTGGAGAACAGTGTAGGTAATAAGTAACAGTGTAGATGTAGAGATAATTGTTGACTTAAAAAAACAGTTTTTCCCTCAAAATATGAAGTTGTTACCTAAAACTTAATGAAACATTTCGTGAAAATGAGCAAAACAGAAGTCTCTTCTCTGCTAGTTCAATAATACAATAGCATTTAAACAAAAAGCACATAAAAGTTGACCTACATTTAGAAGAAAAGACTACTCTGTAGTATTCTGGGAGATTCTTTTCTGAAGTGAGACATTAAACTGACACCGTCTGAACTCAAAGTTCTATGGGATGCGTGAAGTGCCAGCAGTCAGGCATACAGCTCAGCCCGTCCTGCTGTGAGCGATTTGTTGCTGCAGCAAGTGATCCACAAGATGTCATTGTAGATTTTTTTTGAAAGAGATCACTTTCCAGTAGGAAGTGATGCCTTTAAAGGAATAGACTGAAGTTTAGGAGTCTTACTTTTCACGTAGATGCTGGTGTCTGTTAAGATTTGTTCTCAAATTATTCACACAAGATCTAGCTGTTGCACTGTCACACCCACTTTGATGTGCACAAATAAATCATTTGTGTGTATAAGGAGAGAAAAAAGAAACTGAAAAATAGGCCATCAGCTCTACAGCTAAATGTTTTACCAGTGCAGGGCTCTTGACTAATTTTTTGCACTGGTGCTCCTAACTTTTGTATTTAACTCAGCAGTTTTACATGGTCACTTTCCTTTTTAATTGCTGTTAATATCAGCATTGAGACGTGAAAATAATTAACTTACAAACTGGTAGACATAAAGCCCTTTATTTGAAACAAAATAAGGATAAATTACAGTAAAAAAGTCTGTGCTTAAAGACCCAGTCCAATGAAATGTGTGTTTTTAATATGTTCTTTTAGCATTTTTATTATAATAGAGAACACATTTATAAAAAATGTAAGATTAAAACAGCATTTCTGAGTATTTTTTTTAAATAAAAATGCGCTGTTTGAAAAAGCTTAAATTGGGACAGTAAGTGATTTGGGTGGACCAAAGTCTCCCTGTTTGTCCCATTCTGATACATCCACTTGTAGACAAACAGATCTATGTACGTCTTTGTTTTCCTTCTCTGTGCTGGAGTCTGGATCAAAACTGGACGGCTGGATAGCTCTGATATTGCTCACCATTTCAGCAACACTGTAATGTTAGCTTTGGGGTGTGGCCATTGACCGCTCAATCATTTCTGGTTATGTTGTTTACATGGAATTAGTGGAGTATTTGGAGTAAACAAGATGTCTTTTGGAGCTACCCTGAGTCACTATAAATGATGTTTAGCACTTTGCTCATCTTTCTAGCAAAACACCCCAAAATAAAAGGCAAAAAGGATTTAAATTTGTTGTGTCATCCTGCATAGTAAACTTTGAAGATAATTTGCTAAGGCTGATGTTATTTGCATGTATTTACGTACGACCAGTTCAAAAACTGATGGAAATTCATGTTGGCGACACGTAATACATGAAGCCAATATGCAGATTGCTGGATTGTCGCATGTATTTTAAGTGCCTCCAAGTCTAAATGTTGTTACTGGTCGTACATATTTAATGTTAAAGTCCCTTGAGCTGTCACTCACCTAGAGCACGGAGCGCAGTGATCAGCAGACACAACTTCGTATCCAGTTGGCATTTTAACATTAACTTACCTTTCCTCCGGGTTCATGTGGCAAAAAAAAAAAAAAGTACACATTTTTCACATCTCCGGTGCTCTGAGATTTTAACAGATTTTTTTCATTTGCTCAATCTGCTGCCAGCACCGGGCACGGGTGGACAGAGTTTGTGCGCATGGACCCTAACCGAGCGACTAACAGACAAAAGCAAAAAATGTATACAAATACAAAAAAAACAATAATTCTGACTTGAGATGTGTTATATCTGCACATACATACAGGAATGTTACTTTCAGGGTTGCGTAGATTATGGTTTCTCCCCGCACCACTGCAACCATGAAAAACCATCATTGAAAAATCCAGTCGCACGTGCGACCTAATTGGACTTTAGAGCTCTGCAGATATCAAATTTACTCCAAATACTTTCTGATGCTTTAGGCTCACATTATGCTGTTGGTCTTCAATGCAAGATAAAAAACATACGTATCATCTTTTAACTCACAAATGTTTTCTCATAAAGTTTCTCACAAACAGTTTGAGCTCATTGTATGGGTAATACTTACGATATGATACTTATGATACTTATGAAATCAGCTGTCATTGTTGTCTTTTAAGAAAAAAAAGTAAATTAGTAAATCAAAAAGGACAGGAACCCCCAAAACTATTAGCTTGATAGTAAAGGTGTTCCTATAATTTGAAAATCTAAAGTTTCCCAAATAATATAGAAGACTTTCAATTTTCATAACAAAACTGCACCAAAGACACACTGGTGTATGAAAGAGATTCCCACAAAGAAGTTTAAGAGAAAGAAACTGAAAAAAGAACCTTTAAATTTTCAGAAAAAAATCCCAAAACTACATAACAAAAAGTATTGGAGCTGAAAATGTCAAGGCAAAAGCGGAAACCCATGCATATTTAAGGATGAAGCAGTTTTAATATTAAAAAAATATAAAAAAAACAAACAGCAACCAAACAAAAAAAATTCACAATCATTTTATGACATTTTCAATTGCCTGTTTTTAGACACAAAAATATTAGGAGTTTTGACTTTAGTAGGGATAAAGAGCAAATGATGTAAGAAAATCCTAACCCTAACTCAGAGCTGCTCAAATCTAAAATCTCCCACCCTGTCTGTTTTCCAGCTCTCACTGCAATTCTTGCAACTCATTACCTGGATTGGGTGTGCTCAATCAATCACAACATGGAAACTTCGGAGTCAGCTTATCCAGGACGCGCTGGAAAACAGATCATGTGGTAAATTTTAAGGACCAGAATTGAGCAGCTCTCTCCTTACTAAATTAACCCACAAGAAATAAAGAAACCAACGGAGCAGGATTAGACAGCATCCCTTCTTGTCACTGTCATTCTCACACCTTATGGGAGTCATCCCCACATAAGGACCAATCCTTGGGCTATTTCGCACCACATCAATCACAGTCAAGCACTTGCCAGCTGTGGTCTACACATAAACCTTGAATAACAGGAGATGTAATAATTGAAAACAGTCAAAATGCAAGAGAACTAATGTACTTAAAATAATTTGTTTTAAAAAGATTTTTGAACAATGAAAATCATATGCTACGAACAAAGTTGAGATCCTAAAGACAAAAGTTTAGGGCAAAATCTGAATTGCTTCCCAACCCATCTGGCTGCTCCATGTTGCTCCAACTGTAGGGGCATTTAAAGCTGTAGAGGTGTATGAAAGTTTTTTTAAGGAGAAGCCATTGAGAACCGAGGGCTGGCTATCCCTCTGTCGGTTGGGTGATCCATATTGTGCTTGTGGGCGGAGGAGAAACGCATTTCTTCACGTGAGTGTGCTCTGAAGCACAGAAGTTTACATTTAACTGTAAGTATTTTATTAATCAACAGTAACAAGCAGCTGTGAGACCTGGCGGCAAAATGGAAAGGGCGTCAGTTAGAGATGGGCCACAACTGGAAGATATACGGTTGTTGTGAATAATGATGAAATTGTAGCTCAAATACTTAACAGATTAAAACTGTACTGGTGTCCAGGCATTCTTTACAAACGTTTGAAAGAAGCACATTAAAATGAATACTTACAAAATAAAACAAAAAAATTCATAAGCCTAACTAGATTCTACTGGACCCAAGACATACAGTCTGAAAGACCACAAAGGGAATGTATAAAGGTTAGAATTCCTTTATATTATATAAACATGGGTTTTTATTATAGTACTGTTAAATTTATTTGATTATTTGGGATTATTTGATGATTATTTGTGTCTGTCCAGATCAGAGACAGATTAAAGCACATCACTTTAAAAGTAACAATGCACATATGTTGGCTGTGAGATGTGACTATTTGTCAATCTAGTATTTTGGATCTAGATGTGTACTGAACAGGCAGCATGGTGGTTAGTGGTTAGTGCTCTCATTTCAAAGTGAGAAGGCCCTGGTTCAAATCCTAGCTGGGACCTTTCTCTGTGGAGGTTGCGTCTTCATCCCTGTGCATGCATGGGTTTTCTCCAGGCACTCTGACGTCCTCCCACAGCTGGAAAACCATGTCTCTTACTTAAATTGGTTATTCTAATTTGTGGATGTGTGTTTGCATTGCCCTGCGACAAACTGGTGACCTGTCCAGGGTGTACCCCGCCAGGGTGTACCCCGCCAGGGTGTACCCCGCCAGGGTGTACCCCGCCAGGGTGTACCCCTTGATCAAACAAACAGGCAGGGCAAGCTCCAACAACCCTATGTTTGGATCCTGTTCTCCCTGGCGTTTCCTTTTATATTTTCTCCTCTCTGCCTCTGCAAGAGCTGGGCAGAAAGTTTTTTTTTCCCAAATTTGCCCCTTCAGCTAGTCCCGCAATTCTCAACTCAACAAGACCCATATTTAAGCTCTGCTTACCCAGCCACTCACTGCCAGATTTTCTGGAAGGATAGAGCTTTCAATAACTACCCTGCTGTCTGGACCTCTGGCTTTGTACCAAGTCTGTTATGCCTTCTGCCTTATTCAAGCTATCAGCCCTTCCCCAAGCCATCTGTCCTGCCCTGAACTCTACTCTAAAATATACAGACATCTCAATAAATCTTGATTCACCACCTACCTGTTGTCTGATCCTTTGCTCATAACACCAAGTGACCCCGAAAGGGATTCAGTGGGTTAAAAAGAAGGAAGGACGTATGGATGGATGGACGGACGGACGGACGGACGGACGGACGTATGGATGGATGGACGGACGGACGGACGGATGGATGGTGCATTCTGTATTTCAAACATTAACAGACAGGTTACTGTGGAAGAGGTGTGTAAAAAAAGAATTAGAATTGAATATCGCTGAAATAATTCAGAATATTAAGAGAGGGCTGACTAAACAAAATGTTTAATTTTTTTTACTTTGGTCAAACCTACTACTGAACTGAGAACTTTTTCCCTCTGGCTTTAGCATACATGTAAGAGATCTTTATTCTATCCAAAAATTAGAATAAGCAGCTTTTAACCTATACATGCAGGTGCATGCAAAATGTTGACCCATTTGAACTCACGTTCTTTAAAAAAACTATCTTCATGAGAAGGTCACACACTTAATGCAGTGCACTTATTTTGACAAATCCCATACTGTCTCTTTTAAAAGCTTCCCAACATTTTTTCAAGGAGGTCAAAATGTGATACTGAGAGATTGTCTGAAACCTGCCGCTAAGAAGAGAAGAAGAATGAGTTCTTTAAATGAGATGAGACAGAACATCAAACTGTCAGGAAAAAGTTGAGCTAGTGGCAGGGCTGAAAGATTGACGAAATAACAACTAAATCCACTCTCATTCTTAATGTCGTGTTTTATTCAGCATGACACCCGTAACCCAA
This sequence comes from Oryzias celebensis, assembly GCA_014656515.1. NCBI lineage: Eukaryota > Metazoa > Chordata > Actinopteri > Beloniformes > Adrianichthyidae > Oryzias > Oryzias celebensis. Next base: position 63,314,253 of record BNCR01000012.1, on the reverse strand, counting down.
TACAACAAATGGACCACATTCTTGCCACACTTTTCTCATCTGGTTGGCCACTTAAAAAAGCTTTTACACAACAAACCATATTCTCCACTATCAGACAAAGAGCACTGATCCTATTTGGGCATTTTTCTTTCGTCTTTGCAGAGCTTTTCCTGTACACTCATAGATTAACTCAATGGTGGAAATCTTGGGAAAAGACATATAGCAGTATGGAAACAAATAATCAGCCTTTTTTAGGCAAACAGTGACTGGATTCTTTAATTCACAGTGGCCAAAAAAAATAAACGAGTCAATCGCCAAAGTCCTGGCAAAAGTATATGACATGTACATGTACATATGACATGTATATACAGTGAGGATAAGTAACTGTAATGAAAACAGCTGTGGGTGACTATGAACCTGGTATGACAGAACATGACCGAGACAAAGAAAGATTACTGAAAAAACAAATTAAAGTGGTGAACCCTCCCAGATAAAGCCTTGTGACAATCAAAAGTAACCATCCCTGACATATTTGTCTGTTCAAAACCACATTTTCTCAGTTTAGGCAGAAGAAATTAAATGAAATAATAAGATGGACTAGAGTTCCAACACAAAGCACTAGGGTTAATATCTAACGTTATTTAGATGTAGATTTACACCTAAATAACACTTTTCAGGCAGCTTTAATCTTGTTGGATGGTAAACAAAATTAAAATCTAACCACTTCAGAAAGGCAGTAGTCATTCACTCAAATGCACACTGCTTTTGAATCACTTTTAATATTTTGGCTGCATCTTTGCTTAATTATTAGGGAAGACTTCAACATTTGTGGCTGCCATCCTCCTCAGTACACCAATCAGTGAGAAGTAAAAATATGAAAAAGAAACCCGTCTGCTTACTGAAGACCTTCAGAACAACAAGCCCTGCCGAGAATGTCTCAGATGTCTCTTAGCAACAGAGAGGTAATTTTAGATGATAATATAAATGAAGATTGGCGATTGCATCCCAAGGACACAGGATAGAACAAGAACAAAACAGGAAAAGTGAAATAACAAGATTTGTTTTAATAAATGATGGCATTTTAATTCTGCCAGTAGTGTGATCGATTAAACAACACAGAAAACACATTAGGCAAAAGCTTCTACATCTACAAAATTAAAATTCAACGGAAAATCAAATATGTTAGTGAGTTTCTAAAAATGGTTGTGAGTCATATCTGACAAGACAAAGAACAAACGGTAAAGAATAGGGACAACAAAAAACTGAACGTATCAATAAATGATGAACTCAACACCTCTTGCATTCATTTTGCACCTTAAAACCATTAAATTAACTACTGGAAACTGTGAACAGAATGAGAGTGGCGTGACTTTAGGGGTAAACAAGGGGCTTACATTGCAATAATTATTGAATGTCATCGTTTTTGCGCATCAAAACAACCATAACATTTTTTGAATTATATATATATATATATATAAATATTTGGAGCACCATGACACTCAGAATATGTTAAAGTTCTTAATATTACTAACAACTATTCTAGCTCTTCTATTAAAACGGAGATCTGAAAAAGAGCCTCAGGCCTGTGTGTCTCTAAAAAACTAAAACAAAGTAGTGCCACATGTAAAACTAAATGTAAGACAAAGCTACTGACTGTCTGGAAAACTTATTAGGAACACAACAATGAAAGGAAAGTGCTTGGATCAGTGAAGCACCTTTTAACAGAAAACCTAACAGATAAATTTGGTTCAGTAGTTAATACTGGATTTGGTGTAAAAGAAAAATCCAGGAAATTACGTTGGAAGTAACAGTAAAGCATACTTTTGTAATGACTTTCTCCTAACACTCTTTCTAACATGTTACATTAACTCAGTTACTTGTACTGTTTTGTAAAAATTGCACTGTGATATTTCTGATTAAAAAAAACACTTTTTTTACATACCAGTAGCTATATTAGGCCGTGCTCATCCATTTACTTATGTTTTGTACATAACATTTACACCAGTTACTCTAGCGATACGCAATTATTTCAGCACAGGTATTTAGTACAGTATAGTATATAGTATAGTTTGGTAGATTCGCAGAACTGTGCATAAAATGCACACATAGAGAGAGAGAGACTGGTGCAACTCAATGTAATGGAATACACAAAGTCAGCCAAAATTTACATGGAGGCATTCAATATTTCCTTGTGGTTTTAGAGGACTGGCTTAGTTTCAGATTTGATAGACATGAATATGACGTAACAGTATTTTCTACATCTGACTTTGAGCAGGAGCATAAACCACATATGTTGTAACCTATTTTTGTGTCATTTTTCACACTTGTCTGAATTCAAATGAGGTTATGTCTTGAACCACGTTCATACCTTGCACAAGGTTATTGCTTTAAAAATATGGCTGTTTATTTTTATTTTATTTCTTTACTTTTATTTAACTACAGAAGTCCTATTGAGATTAGAAATCTCTTTTTCAAAGGAGCCCTGCTAAATGAAAGACAAGAGGATCTTTTTGGTGCAAAGCTGTTTTTCCCTTGAGAGTTTGTACATGAGTGGAAAAAAAGCACAATTACAAGTAGTGAATGATTTTTTCAAATAGGTAATGTATAAAGTAATTTACTTAAAATTTTGATCCAGTAACCAGGTAAAGTAATCAATTACTTTTTAAAAGTAACTTATCCAACGCTAAACAGTAATTGTCAGCATTGGTCAGCTCAAAGATGTGCGCTAAGAGCCACTTCTCACTCTGTTTGTAATGAGTGTATAGAGGTCGTGATGAATGGAAAGAGTGCAGCGTGTTTTTTTTTTTTTTTTTTTTTTACTCACATACAAATACATGAAATTGGAGTGATTTCAATTTTGTCAACAAAGAAAACTCCTCTGTACTTCAGCTTGAGTAATAATATTTCAAAGTAACTCTGACTTTGACGTTGCATGACCAAACTTTGATCACTTCCTCTGAGACTGGCTCCCAAATCGCATTATGTCAGGGCCTGTGGGTATGATGTTTTGGCTTCACTTTTGCACTGTGGGAGGAACTGAAAATTCTTGTTTTTTTATTAATATATACTCAGTGATTGAAAGCAAAATGTAAATGTTTTCAGTGTTTTGACAGTGCAGAATCTATGTCTACCGGTGCATCTTCTATTTTGCAAGCATACTGCTGTTTGATTAGGTAGCATCCTTTCAGTGATTCCTTTTCTTCATCATTCAATTATTTGCAAACTCAATTGAAACATGTCATGAAAACATCAAAAATACTTAAAAAGATATTAGGTTTCCTTTTAAACTTACCATCCGCTTGTTAAATTTTAGAAGCCAGCATTGTTACTTGTCAAACACATGAGAGATGGTAAATCTTCTGATCAACAAATATATTTGATGTGAGTTGCTGACATGTATTTTACTTGTTGACTCCTTTGATCATTGTGTCTTCTGCTCTTCATCTCTCTGTCACTCCCTTACAACTCTGTTTTACTGTCTCTCTCTTTTGTTCCCTCTTCCTCATGAGTGCACTTGCTGATTTATTGAGGGTACTTGTTAATTTATATAATTACAGGCCATGATGCATCAAGAGGATAAAAAGATGCCCATTATTTGTGCTTGAAACTGAGATGCTTCTTACAACTGAGTGTTAGGGCCAGTTTACAAACATTTTTTTTTTTCTAAATTATGATTTTAAAGTTGTAAATGTATGAAAAAAAAGGCGTAACTGTTAAATTACAAAAATAACATATGTATGACTTTAGTCTTATGTTACATTTATTACCTGTGTCTCGTACATTTATGACTTTTTTTCTTAAATTAATGCATTTTTTTCTCATACATTTACATGTATTAGAGTTGTAAATTTAAAATGTTTAAAGTCATAGGGACAGTTGCAGTTGTAGGGGCGGCCATGGTGCAGCGGTAGGACAGTCAACCTCTGATAGGAAGTTTGCGGGTTTGATTCTCACCTTGCCTGCCCATGTGTCAGAGTGTCCTTGCGCAAGATGTTGAACCCCACATTGCTCCTGATGGCTATAGGTTGGCACCAATGTTCGGCTGTGGCGTCACCATCAGTGTGTGAATGTGTGTGTGTGTATAGGTGAATGAAACTGTGACTGTGAAGCGCTTTGGACCTTCCAAGAAGGTAGTAAATCAATCAATCAATCAATCTTTATTTGTATAGCACTTTTCATATAAAACATAACACAAAGTGCTTTACACCAAAATAAAAATAAATAAAACAAAATAATGATACTAAATAAGCAAACAAAAACAAATAATAATATAAAAATAAGCATAAATTAACATAAAGTCCCCTCCCCTCAGATCTGTAAAGTGCTATACAAGGATACACAATGTACCATTTAGGAAAAAGTAATACATTTACAACACTTTCATAAACTAAAATTCAATAGTAGTTAAACCCAATTTTAATATATATATTTCCCTCTCTGACTCCACTTTCCTGTACCTTTTTGTATGTTTCTCAATATTAGCATTTTGTTATGTCTCTGTCACTTCCTCCGTTGTTTCTGTCTCTTCCCATCACTCCATCCTGTTGAGTCGTATCCGCTCAGCTTGATTGTTCTCTTTTGATTTCTGCTCCTCAGGTGGTGTTTGTCAGAGGGGTGAGAGTGGGCAGGAGTGCAGCGGTTGTGTGTGAGCTGGAATCAAAATGAGCAAAATAGTCACTGGATGAGTCTGACACATTACAGAATTGTTGATTATGTTTGTGTCTGCACCTGCCTAAAGATTTATGCATGCTGTTTGAAGAAGTTTTGAAGCCTGGAGTTTTTCTTCTTGTCGGTGCTTAATCAGCAAGCAGGGCTTTCAAAGTGGCACAAAGCCCCACCCACATGCCAACAGGTCTGAGGTTGAAACAGAGTTGGGAAATAAGGAATTTATACCACTCATTGGTGAAGATGATGTTTTTAAGCATCAGCCTTCCTAATAAAAAAAAATCACCAGACACATCTGTCAATTTAAGAACCCTGCAGCTTAGTTTTCTTTTCCATGAGACATCAAAGAACACCAGATTAAAAAATATATTTACTAGCAGTGATTTATCATGCTTTAATAAGCAAGTTAGCAGTCATAACAGCTATGTGGAGGCGGAGTACGTTGAAAAGACCCTATGGGTAAGGGCTGCCATTGGCCAACAAAACAAACATCTGCCAAGTAAATAAATGCCTCTAAAAACAAATTCATCGTCTTCCATGCTGAGCTACAAAAGGCAGCTTCTGTTTAAAATTGCATGAGCTATTTCCTGATGAGCAAAAGAACGTTTAAAAAAAAAATCTTTGATTTCAGCTTTTTGAACAGGATGCCCCTTAATCAGTGCACCCATTAGTAGAACTTTGATAAATAAAGAAAACAATGTTCCTGATATAGATACGTTTGTCAGTGGTGGTTTTAGCTGCTGTTGCTGACAAATAAACAAGTCATCAGCTTTCTCATCAGCCAAATGTTCTGATTATGCTGTTGGGTAGATAGTTAACTTATTTATCACCATACCAGTTAGACCAGAGAAATGTATATGTGTGCATGTAACGTTAATGAAAACTAATTGCATATTAATTTTATTTGACAGACTATTTGTTCGATAATGTATGTGGACATCAATACACTACACTTCACTAGCGGAATTCTATACCTGTGTGTTGCCATGGATTCCATCTCATGATTGTCAGGCCTCTTGTTATTTTCAGAAAGTGTTAATTGTTACCTCTAATGGTTTGAAAATAACAGGCAGTTCTATTTTTTCTTTTCCCCAGCTTTTACCGTTGTTGAGACTGCAGAATTTCTTGCAGTTGCCTTTTGTCTTGAAGTCTTAAGCAAGATAAAAATTTATTCAAACTCCTGGCGTCCACTAATCTGCACACCTCTCATAGACTGAAAGCGCATAATTGCTGATACAAAGGGCACAGCCGCGGTTAAACCCTCAGGAAGGGACATTTGAACAAGGCAGCTGCTGGGCTACATTTTTCAGTCGTAGACTGAGAATTTACAATCTTTTGCCATGATTTGTGATATTCCTGCTGCAGTGTGGCCAGCGCAAAGGAAGCGGAAAACCGAGAAGATTGCTAGGATCCCACTCCCAGATAAATTCAAGTAAATAATCACAGACATCTAGGATCTTGATTTTCACCTCTTTGAATCGTTACCCTCAGGCCACTGATGCCCCACACTAACAGATTTAGTTGCAGCCCCTTTCCTATGGCTGTCTTAAAAATTAGGCTGAATTTTCTGCTGCCACCCAGAACAATGCTATATGTCCATGTCCAATGTAATGCAATGATTTAATTATATTTTTTTGTTTATTTAAAGCATTCATTTTAGACAATACAAAATAAATCAGATATATAAAACTCATAACAGAAATGATGAAATGAATGGATAAAAAAACAAAAAATGAACTTATATATATTTTATATATATTTATATTTTTTGCAGTGATGCATACAATACTTGAGTTTCAAATTAATAATGGAAGAGGTCTCTTGTTACCTCTTCCTACAAAGCACTACACATGGTCCCAACAATTGGGAGGGGGGATTTATAATTTTTTACATTAAACCCTATTCAGGAAACAAGCAACAGTAATTTTTAAAATCCAAAAAAGCCAACATGGACGAGTTCCAGTGAGTAGTTTGTTTCTTGCTGAATTGACAATTTGCAAGCATCACTACACACCGACATGTTTAAGTTTACCTGGAGGTTGAATACATCAGAAGACAGACACTGTTATCTCATCCATCAGTGGTATGTTTGGTGCCGTACACTTTAAATCTGATTTGTGGAAACACTGGAAGAGGTGCTTTTTATCTGTCCTTCCAGCCAACTTATATTTGTTTATTTTTTTAAGATTTTTTTTTCATTGTAGTTACCTGTTGTTGTTATTTAAAAAAAAATTGCATTTTTATTTCTGTGTTTCACCATGCTTTCTATGATTTTATCTTTGTACTCCGGCAACTATCTTTTACTGTATTGTAGTTGAGTGAGTGTTTATGAATAAATTATATCTATCTAATACACATTAGATCGCATTAAGTCACATTAGATTATTAAATGTGCATTTTTTTTTAGGAAAAAAATTACTTTGTACTTTAATTGTGATGATTTAATCTATCTATCTATCTATCTATCTATCTATCTATCTATCTATCTATCTATCTATCTATCTATCTATCTATCTATCTATCTATCTATCTATCTATCTATCTATCTAATTAACTTTTATAAATATATGTTGGGTACAAAGATTGGGGTGAAACACAAAAATATAAAACATTTTCTCGAGTTATCTCATTTTTCAATGTGTCCTGCCCACATGCTCCTATTCCTGACAGAGACACTAGAAGTAATCTTGCAAAAGTCACAAAAATGACACATGCTGAGGAGAGAGACAGAAAGAGGTGGGCGATGGAGAAGGAAGGTAATGGTGGTCACATTATAAAGTAATCAGCAAGAAGAAAGGTCAGGTTGCTATTAAATGCGAAAGAGTCATAGAAAGACTTGAGGAAGGGACATAGACAGGCGTATGACAAATGAAATACTGAGATGAAAAGAGACAGACACACGTGACAAACAAAGGTGCAGGAGTGAAATCATCTCTCAAGTGCGGCCATAAAACACTGCCATGAGGTTTTGAGGGAAAGTTTCTCGTGCACAGAGGGAGGGATGGCGATGAAGTGAGCGTGATGCAGGGACATTGAGCAATCCTTCCCATTATTTTAGGCATCACTTTGTAGATCCCCAGGTAAAGACACCCACTCCTGCCATATCAAATATTTGAAACTGATATGTACTGTGTGCCCAGCACTACCATGTAGTAAAAAAAAAAAAAACTCAACAACATTTTGTGTAACCACTTTTGTAAATGGTAATTAATAAAGAAAAGCAAGAACAGAAATAAAGCTTGTTTATATTTCAAAGAGGAAAAACATATTAGATTTACATTTGTATTCCCTTTAAAAAAAAAGTAAAAAGTAATTTTACTTACATATATTACACCAAATGGCTTTAATAACTTTACTTAAATGTGCCCTACTTAGTAAGTAGCAAGTAAGTCTTATTTTCTTGTGTATATAGATAATCTGTTGTTCCTAATTTTCAATAATCTTCTATCTATCTTAATATTGTCTGATCTTGACATTTTTAGCATGTCTACATTCAGTACAAAATTACAATAAGTCTATTCATATTAGTAAATTTGTCACAACTCTAGATTAACAAGATTGAAAGTGACATGTTTCTGTTTTTTTATAATACTCTTTTGGAGTATTTACCATGGTTAAAATATAAATTCAACACCAGCCAACGCCAGGAAAATTATGAGAAAAGAAGACACATCTGTGTTGTAGCTGAACCGCACAGCTCTCAGCTATGCCACTTTTGGCACTACATTGCATGGCAACTCCCTCTTGCATTTGCATACATCAGTAGGGAAGCCTATCTGTGTGTTTCTTAAAGCCAGTGCTGTTATACACGCTTCAATACGGGCGCCTCAATTAAATTTTCAATGTCCAGCAAGAGACTGTGGAAAACTGAGAACAGATCTGTCCTTTCCTGTAAGCTAGGGCGATACATAATTTAAGGCTTTCAAAAGAAAATGACAACTTACTGCATGTACATACTTATTCAGATACACTATTGTGAGCTTCACTCATATGTGAATAAAGATTAGGGAAAATGTGTGTAGCCCCAAACTTCTGCTTTGAAAGCGAGAAAACATTTTGCAAGTAGTTGCTTTTCAGCTAAAGCAGATTTGACAGAATACTTAAATTTAAAATGTTTGGCTTTATTTCAGTTATGTTTTTTTAAAAAGCATCCAATGATGCGTGAGTAAAAGAGGAATCCATAAATTACTAAATATACAAAAGGAAACAAAGAAACTCCCTTACTTGACTTAAACAATGTTCATCATTTTGTTATAAACTGAGGGCATAAAACGACCAACAAAAGCAACACGGTTGTTTCTTATTCATCAAAGCTTGTGTGCAGCCTGATTACCCGCTTTGGTGCCAACAATCATCTTATCACTGAGTTCTCCACAGATGACTAAACATGTATTGGGATTAATTGGCTGTGACATTTTAAACCAGGCTTTCTTTAGCAGCAAAGCCTCAAAGTTGTAATTGTCAGCCTGTTTTCTTAATCAGATGTTTCTCTTAGCATGAGAAAAGCAGTGCTGTGTGTATTTTCTCTCATAGTTTACCGACAGACCTCTTCTTATTTTTAGCTGCACAACTTGCCAAATATTTTTTTGTCCCACTGTAAATTTTGTTTCATTTGTTTTGTTGAGCATAAACCTGATAGGGGGAAAAATATACCTGGCGGATCTTTTTATTATTGTCTCGATGAAAATAAAAAAAATTAAAAAATCATAAGCACACAGAGCTCGGAGGGATTGCCCTGTACGATGGCATCCGCCACTCTCCTGTCTTATCCGGGCGGTCAGTAGGCTAGCATTGTGAGGATAGCTCGAGCTAGCGTAGCTCCACTGGCAGAGTGAGGCAGAGACAGGTGGGCTGCAGCGGGTCAGGGACCCCACTGCTCAACGACGACAATCCCCTGCTCTGCTGGAGCCTGTGCAGTGGATCTTGCTGTGCTGTCCACCGGGCGGCTGGCTAGCATAGCGGCCTCTTCAGCTCTATGGGCTCTGTGACAGGCTGGCGACCTGTCCAAGATATATTCCTTCTACGCCCAACAGTAACCGTGCAGTCTCCGGCAAACCTGCGGGGCCCCAGCGGGTTAAGAAAATGATGGAATTTCAGAACGAACATCCTTATTATTTCAATTCTTTGATCTAGTCACAGAAAAAGTCCTGTGCCCAAAGCTGAGTCCCTGATTGGTTGATGCAGCTGCACCCGACTGAGGCCAAAAGCGCATCGAACCGCCTCAACTCGTGTTTTTTCATTGACTTAACATCAAAACCTGATGCCCCTGCAGCACAGGCGGCGTCCAGTGTGAATGCACATTAATGGAAACTTCTTCATTGGCCTATTGAGGCAGTTATGGTATTTTATCTCTTTATTCTCTTTAATCTCTGTCTCTTCTTTGGTTGCCTATTTATCAAAGAATAACAATATTTCAAATGTTTCTGGCCCATCCATGTACCACGCAGGCATTCACTTGTATTTGAAAACATACACACAAGCATTCTAAACCGAAAAACCAACAAAAAAAAATCAACAAAGGATTTTTTTTGCAAAGGATATGTATTTTATCAGATCTGCTGCTGTTACATTCAGCGGAAATAAGAAGGAAATAATAGGAAGGAGGCTGTGGGCAGAATGATAGAGGTATGTGTAGTTGTGTCTTTTATTGCAGAAGAAAAATAATAAAGAACATAGATGTGCGTTAGTGAGTGTAGGTGGTTGCAGGGCAACTTTGAGGTTATCAGGGGGTTGCTTCACTAAATATAAACGTGGTGTTTCTATGCTAAGGTCAACTGTCTGAGCTGGTTCATCCTGCAACATGCAGACATGAACTGCAAAATAATAAATAAAAATAAAGCTGGTTAAGGAATCTTAATATAAAGTATTTCCAATATCTTCCCACTTTTTCCGTTGACTGTCAGACAGTGCAATAAGTGACCAAATCATCACTTCTTATGCACATGTCTCTTTATATTTCATACTTTGCAGATGTTAATAAAATGCTTCTCTAGAAAGCATTTTTTTAAAGTTTTAATCCCATGCATTTTTAATTTTTCACATTCATTCATTGTTTTGCACACAATTAAAAGTAAAAACACAATTAAAAAGGAAGATCACTTAAAAGAAAAAACCCCACAGAAGACAAAAACTGCAGACACAAAGTATTTGACTTGAAGAGGCAGGAGAATCATTAATGGGGCTCTCAAACCCTAAGATCATTTGAAGAATGGAATTGTGTGAAGGGCTGCATTGTTATAGGAATTGAGTACACTCTGTATCTGCATCAGCATTAAAAGGTTTTTAATGACTCAAGGGCAGACTAACAGACAGTCAGATGAAAGCCTTTCTCAAGCTGTTATTTCTCACGGCAGCAAAAACTGGCTCGGATCATTTTTATCCTCAAGCTTATCTGAACACAGTGTCTTGAAACATGAAGTACACCTATGATTTTGTATTTTTTTTTACTTTTCCTAAGGGCATAGTAAAGTAAATGACATGTGTGACCATTCTTTAATGTTTTATTGTAAAATAAAAAAATCTAAATAGAGTTCTGGTCAAACTGAGTTTTGGATTTGGTTTAAGTTTATTAAAATGCACTTATTCCTTTTTTCCTTTCCTGCTTTTTCCATTGACGTTTGTTTTTTGGTGTCTTTCTTATGTCTGTCGAAGATAATCTTTAGTTGTATAAAAATGGAGATCCAAACTTTAGAAAAAAATGCAGTTATCCTTATTAAATAAACCGTTGATTTGTTTGTGCAGATTGTCATTCATTTTGTGTTAAAGTCTTTCTGCTTCTATGATTTTCTAAAGATAGAATGTGTGCAGTTGTGTGACACATTCAAGTGGTTGACCAAAATATGACCCGACAAAGACAGCCATCATGTGTGATCCATGCCAACTTTCTGCAGATCCATCATAGTCCCTTTTATGATAGCTTTCATCAATATTCATATGTTCTTTCTGGATCTGCTCACAAAGGTGAAGTGTGCAACATCTGCTAACATCTGACATGTGCTTTAAGCAATGTGTGCCCTCAGAAAGCAAATTTCTCATCAAACTATGAATATGCTGAATTATGTACCACTTGAAGTAATTTGTATAAGTTAAAACAATAACTTTATTTATGTCTCTGTCTGCAGCACGATGAGCTGACAAAGTCAAAATTCAAAGTCAAATTCTTTCAGCTTTATGGCTATTGGCCATTGTTAGCAATGGCTTATGTACAGTATCATTTCTGTTAGCTGAGTTAGAACTGGTTTATAGAGGAACAACCCATCTAAAGGAACGAGCATCATGTTCACAGTTGGCTTAATACAGTGTTGTCTTATTTGCCAAATATCCTCTTGACTACTAGAAGAAAAATGTGTCCAGTCAAAATGTTTTAAATCCACCAAAAAACACAATTCCCAGAGCTCTCCCTTCATTTTTGGTATTGTTGACGAGACCCGAATGTTCTTTGTAGATAAAGGAATTCAATCAGTAGTGTGCAGTGGTTGGGGGATTTTCAGGTTCAGAAATGCCCTGTACAGAGGACAAATTTGCATTACTGGTGTCTTGACGCTCTGATGTGCGTGCATTATCAAGGCTTTCTCCAGAACTCTTGTTTTTTGTTTTTTTTTTTTTTTCTTTTTTAATTCTGTTGGGAACTGTGGGTGGAGGATTTGATCTCCTGGTCTGCTTCCCTCTACCATTCTCACCTCTGTCTCAGCTGTAACCCATTCTTCCTCATCCGTTTGGAATTCTCACCCTTTTCTTCCAGTAGCTGCCAGATTGCTTGTATACTGAATCTATCTTCAACCTTCTTTATTCTCAGCTTCTGAAGTTACCTGCTAGTTCGGCTCCTTCTCCTATTTTAAATTTCTGGTCAAATTAAACAACTTAAACCTTTGTCTGCCTGCAGTCTACTACTTTGAGCCACCAGACCTGTTTCTTAAAACAAATCCAGTCCCGGGGTTTTCCTTCCACAGTGTTCTAAAACAGGTGGGAGTTTTGGATGTGTGGGTACAGTATGTTTCTGTTTTCCAAAAGCATATTTTTGTTCTATGGATGTTGTTGTTCGCCTTTCGGCTTATCCCGTCAGGGGTCGCCACAGCGAATCAACTTTCACTGATTTACAAAGATGATTTGGCAAAAAGTCTTATGCTGGATGCGCTTCCTAACACAACCCTGTATTTTATCCAGGTTTGGGACCGGCACAGGGAGACCCAGACTAAGGCGGACCCACTGACATGGAAGCAGATCTTCCTCAGTCTCATTTTATAAAAAAAGTAAAGAACAAACTTGAAGTTTTTCATTAACATAAAAAATGATGCTAGGATTTCTGAGGTTTTCAAAGCTACACTGTTAATCAAATATCTTAAAAAAACGATTTAGCAAGAAGGTTGTTTTTACTATATGCATAGTAAATTGCATGAAATTGATTATAAATATGCAATCATGCCTCTTGCCAAGATTGGACAGTTATTTGCATTCATTTTTTCAGGAACAAGCATAAGCTGGCTCATTTAATACAACAAAACAGCCTACACGACCATGCACTGGAACAGTTGCAATGCAGCACATAATTACGTTTTACATAGTTTAAAATTTTGAATCAGGGAAATCAAAACCTCAAATGATATTTTTCATTAAAATGAATTATTCAGCTTAAGGTATTAAAATATGCTAATAGGCTGAGGACTATTTTCATAAGAATCTATCTTGGGATAAAGGACTCTGCTGTGGAAACATTGTTCCTTTTGTGTTGTCATGGAGTAAAATGTGACAACGTGAAACTTGTAAAACAATGTGTACCAGCTTAATTAAATTAGATCGAACATGAATCGTGTAAAAATGAATTAAAAGCAACTAAACTTCAGGGAATTTAGAAGCTTTAATCTAGAAAAGCAACAAATGTGTAAAGGATGAAATCATGCACATTTACTTGTTTGACAAGCAAATATTCTGGCCTTTTTTATTCTCATTTCTCTGTTTTTCCTTGTCCTCATGGTTAATAGCTATAAGTGCACTCCCTGGGCTTAACTCAAATTTGCCATATTTTAAACCAATCCTAACTCACACAACACTTTATCTGTTTGAAGGTTGAAATAATATGTTGTTTTCCTGTCCCTCCTTTTCATCAGCTTGTAGTTCGTGGGTTCTTTCCTTTTGCAGTCTTCTGTCTCTCCTCCTTGTTCTTACCAACACTCCCCTTGACTTATGTCCTGTGACATTTTTAGTTGCTCTTCCCTCAGCTGAAGGCCACAGAGTAAGCTCAAAGAGAACACTTCAGCATGGCTAAGCTGCAGTGCATTCATTTAGATTTTACATTTATCTTTCTTTTAGTCACAATTAAACTTTTTTTATATCACTTCTCAAACATTTTATCCAGACAGTATTTGTTGCTGTGGTTGGAATCACATCATATTAACAATATTTTAGTCTGTCATACATTCCATTTATCTGCCTGTACTCCGTCCAGTTATCCAAACATGCTTGACAGTGGTGTTATCAAGCTGATTTTGTAGCCTGACATCACTCTCTGATGTTTCCACTTGGCCTCTTTCACTGCACAATGTTCTGTTCTCTAAAAATGTCTCTAAGAATGTGACAGCTACAACAGCCACGGAAGGCAGATTGTCTCTATTACATTTGACACACATTATGTTAGCTATGCTTGTTTTACCTCATCATATTTTATACATCTGCTTTTATTTAAGGTCGGGTTAAATAGTTTCATACATGTGAGGTTTATTTTTGTATAAACTCCCTTCGTATTTCAGAATAAACTGAGTTTTTTTTAAATGCTGTGTCCATTTCTTTTTGCACAGGTCAAAAAAGAGAAGGAGAGTAGGGTAGTAAAGATGGGCAACATGAACATGAGGAAAGAAAAGAGTGCTAAAAGGTTCGATTATAGAAGGATTACAAACAAAAGGAAGTGAAATGTTGCTCAAGGTTAATCATAATTCCTTTTTACAGGTGGATGTTTACTGAAAGGGCTGAACCAGTCCACAGACACACTCATCCACACACATTCAAACACTACAAACATACTGCAGACATTTTAAATGTCTAAAAGATCTTGCACCCTCTTTGTTTTTCTGACCTGTTGGTAAAATATGAACCCCTGCAGATTCTGACATCATCTGGCATGCTCCCAGTGTAAAGACCAAAACCTAGTGTGTTCTGCATTTTTTTTTTTTTTCTGAAACAGCATGCCAGATGATATGAACGCCTCTGGCAGGTGTGAGGGTGCCGACTCCTTTAAAAAAGACCCACCTTTTAACTTGGCTTTGAACTCAGTTATAAAATTATACAATTTCATGCCTGTTTTGATTGTATCTCCTGAATGGTAGATCTTAGAGACAAAATTGTTTTTATCTCTTACTCATAGGAACATCCAAATCATGTACAAAATATCAACCCGCATCACCATGATGTTGTCATCTGCTGATTTGTATTTTTTCTAAAGCATTGTTTTGTTCCTTATTCAGCACTCGAGTAGCAGCAGCCAATGAGTGATTAATTAAAACATTATAGTCACCAAACAAGCATATTTTTTTAAAGGAAGTGCAATTATAGTTGTATTCAAATTTTTATAACATTATTTTTTTGTTATAATTTTGCAAAAACATGTATATTTCATATTTTTCTGTTCACTTTTAATTTTTTAAATCAATGAAATACTATTTTAATGGTCTTTTTAGTCCTAGTCTTTTCCCAGTTGGAATCCTCTCCCTCTGAGTCAGCTATGGTTCCAGCCTTTTTAGATCTAGCTGAGGACCCGATTCACCATGTTTCTGCGGTTCCTCCTTAGATGTTGTGCTTGAATGGGTATGCATCTTTTACAGAGAAGAACTCACCTATTAGCATTTCCACCCACTCAGTTTGCTCCTCTTATTCTAAGCCTACATTGTTTACCTTGAAGGGGTGGGAGGTTTCAGGTGGGATTAGAAATCCATTATCTATTCATTTCATATTTTTATTACTTACTTTGTGCTAAATTCTGTCAGAAGTGCTATATAAATAAAACTGAAATTGTTATTTTTTTTCTTTTCACAGTTTCTATGACAGAACATTTACTGACAAATCCCATTTAATCTTCTGTATTTTGAAACTCATTGGGGAAAAATGGCACATTAAAATTTCAAGGCTACCTCTAAAACAACTTTTTGGGGGTTGTTTTGTTTTTCATGTCAGTGCATGAAATTTTAAACGAGTGAGCTCAAAACTGGGTTCTTAATGCATCCGAAGACATGAGTACATATGAAGTGAGGTGCTAATAATGTAGTGGCCCTCGTGCTGTACTGATCTAGTCCCAGGAGGGATGAAATGTAGCATCATGAATCTAGAACAACAAAAAAGCCACTCTATGGAACATGGGGAAAAAAAGGGTTTTCTTAAGAAAATTGCAAAGTGCAACAAAATGCATTGAACAGTGTTTTTCAATCATTTTGCCACACAACACTAGTGGGAGAGATCAGATGTACCTGGGAAAATAAAGTAATATTATCTAATTGGTCAAAAAACATTTACTTTTGTCAGCATATCATCTCTGTGTTCATACAAACAGACCCAGGTTTGACACTGAACAGGTAGTGACTAAAAGGTAATAGGAAAGAATGTGAAACATTAATACCCAGCATGAGTTCTTTTCTTTTTTTTTTTTTACATTTTTAGTTGATTTAATACAATTGTAATTTACAAAAAGAAAAAAAGTATCTTAGTTTAGAAAAAGTGTAAAACTCTGGTATTGAGTCAGTATTTGTTTTTAAATAAAAGTGGAATCGAGCTATTAACATTTGATAAAATATTGAATCTTATATTATTCTGTCTTATGTTTATATGATAATCAATGTATAAAACATAAATAAATCAATTAAATAAATAAAAAAAATCATGGGTGTTTTCTCCTCTAAGCTCACGACCTCAACCAGAGGCTTTGTTGCTTAAGAGTCCAGTATCTTAGCTGTTCCCAGCACTGCACTTTTCTGGACTGAGATGTCTGAGGTCCTTCCAGGGATCTGCTATAGCTTCTTTACTTGTTTACTCCCTAAATGCTACAATTACCACATATACCACTGACATCTTCACCTTCCAAGCTTTCCTCCTGTTCTTTCCAGAGTATCTCTCCAGATTCTCAAGTTCCTTCTTCCAGAGGTTACTATAACTTGGCATTGCCACGTCTACCACAACAGCTTTCCTCTGTTCTGTGTCCACTATGTTTGGTTGGTTCACCATCACCCTCTAGGCAGTTTGTATCGGGAGGTTCCTGAGAATCCATGCCACAAACTGTCCAACAGCCTTCATTCAACAGGAGCTGGGTTAACTCCAGTCGCAAGACAAGGTTATTGGCCAGTAGTTGAATGGAACTGCTCCATTTGAGCAATCCTTCTGGATCAGAATCGTTTGTTCTTGCTGTAGGCATTCAGGGTGAGCTGGTTCAGACACTTATGGATTGCAGTGAATTTTTTTAGCCAGTATGCATGCATCATGTCAGGGCCCAGTACTCTCCAGTTCTTCATACCTGAAGCTCTTTCTTGGATGTCTGCCACTGTGATGGTTACTGGATTCTGTTTTCGGAGGTTGCTGTGCTCTTTTCTCCAAGAGGCCAGCCATTACTGTCATGTGCTGTCTCTTTCTCCCATGTACTTTTTCAGTAATGTTCAGTTTCCAGCCTTGGTGCGTCTGCTCTGCTGTTATGACCCTACAACTGAGTGTATACTTGAGTTGCAAACAGCCTGCTTGTCTTTCTGGATTCATTGTTTCTTGTGTACCTCTGTAGACGACTGATTGAGGATAGGAGCCTTTGTTTCGCAGTTTCTAGTGCTTCAGGTATGGGCATTTGACTGTATCTCTTAGGTACTTGCTTTTTCATTGCACCCTTCTGAGTTTGTCTCAGCTGACTCACTTCTCTCCAAAGCTGCCTTGATTTTAGCCTCTAACCATCGTTTCCATGATGGACATTGTTTTCTCCCATTGTTGCTCTCATAGCCAAGCAGCTCTAGAGTCACTACAGCTACCAACTCATTGGTTTCAACGTTTGTTGTTATAAGAATTGCCTTCAGTGTCTCATTTACAGTTTGCAGGTGACTTTTACTTCACTTGGTACTTTCAGTGGGGATTGAAAGTTTGGGCACCCCAGGTAAAATGTTTTGTTGGTAAAATGTACTAAATCGGAAAATAAAAGTGTCTGTGTAATTCTATATTTTGTAATTAGGTGAGTTACTCCAGTGTTTTGTGCCAAGCCCACAGCACATTGAACTGCTCCATCAGTCATGTGACCGGAGGTGCCGCACCAGCAACAACACAGCACAGCATGAGTGGGTGACTTTGCAAGAACTTTTGTATGTTGAATCTCGCAAATTAAAGTTGTTACCCGACTAGTTTTTGATGGTATTTGTTCTCAGAAAAACAATAATATGCTTGAGAAAAAAAATGAATTAATAAGAAATTACCAGTATCGCTATCAGAAATTAGCATTATATTTTATGTAAAAGGTAATCTGTATCGTATTGAATCTTAAAAGTGTGATATCGCTCATCACTAGTTTCCACTGAAACAGTTAAAAAATCAGACCCAAATCGTTCTGATTAGGTCTAAGAAAAAAACTGAAGAAAAATCAAAAATACCTGTGAACAGGAGTCAATTGCATGATAATAATAAATCGCTTTCAAAGAAGTATACAATTTTAAAAAGACAATTTAACCATTATTTAAAAAAAAACGCTTTTTAAGCTCATTGACATGCATCTGAAAAACATACACAAGGCAGTATATACAGTAACCTTTTGTTGGTGTTGGGGTTGCCTGGTCATTCCGGCCAGTCATTTCAGGTCAGTTGCTTCTCTGCGCAGCATAATAGTACTTCTTATTATATATTATTTTTAGAAATTTTGCTCTAAGTTGTGGGCAAGACTGATGAAGGGGTGTAAACTTTCCATAATCTCTTTGTGTACTAGCTTACAGTCCCTCACACCCTAAGCTAAAATTACAGATGGAACAAAATTAGCGAGCAATAATGGAGCTCTCTAGCCGTACAGTTTTAAATGCCAGCTCAGATGAGGAAAGCAAAGGCATACAGGGATCTATTTGTCTGCAAGTGGATGCATCAACATGGAGCAGAGCAGGAAGCTTGTGGCCTGCCCATTGTAGCTTCTATGTAACAACTACAAGCTTTTTCAAACTGCCTGTTTTCGTCTGCTCCTGATTCACTACGACTTGAATAGAGAAATACTTAGACATGCTGTTTAAATATTCATTTCCTTACGTATGACCTTCATCATGAGAAAAATACTTCAAAGAACATAGTAAGAGTACCTAAACAAAAAAACAAAATTTTTGGCAGATCAATTTTTGAGTTATTGACATGTACATGTGGCATTTTTATCATGAAAGAGAACAAATGTAGTAAGAAATCATTTCTTACTACATCTCCCCATTACCCCATATTTTCAGATCACTTTCTGATTACCTTTAGTTAGATCCTTATTTGTCACTGCCACAGGTATTTTGTTCAGTCTGCTCTAGAAAATGCAACTGCTCCAATAAATTAAAAAAACAGCTTCAAAGAACATTATCTGACCTTTCTGGTTCCGAATTTAAACTCACAGTTCAACCACTACTTAGCCACATGCTGAGCACCTACTCTGAGACCAGCTCCCACAGTTTCAGTCCCAGTAGAAATGATCAGTTTGTTAACCGATGTGATGGAGGCCCTCAGGAGAACACTTGATGCCGTTGCTCCTTTGAAACCTAAGCTTGTTAGACAAAACAGAGTAGCACCAAAATACGAAACACGTTCCCTTTAACAAGCAACCTGTAAGCTAGAAAGAAAATGGTGCCACTCTGGCTCAGAGCAGTCTCTCAATAACTGGAAATGTAGCCTCTTAAATTATGAAAAAAAATCTAAAAAAACAAAACAAAAAAGTGATAGAAATGAAGGCATCTAATGTCATCCAAAACCTCAACTTGTCTCTTAGACCCTAAATTTTTTAAAGAAACCTTTTCCCTAATAAATGAATCAATTTTAATTATTATAAACACCTCTTTAGAAACAGGTTATGTGCCACAGTCTTTTAGATATGCATTTGTTAAACCTCTTCTGAAAAAGCTCAGTTTAGATCCTGGCATTCTGGCCAACTATAGACCAATATCAAATCTTGCTTTTATGTCAAAAATCCTGGAAAAAAGTTGTAGTTAAGCAGCTATATTGCTACCTACAGGACAATAGCCACTTTGAAGATTTTCAGTCAGGGTTCAGACCACACCACAGCACTGAAACTGCACTAGTTAGAGTCACTAATGACTTGTTATTGGCCATAGAAAAATGACTAATCTTTTTTCTAGTTCTGTTAGACCTCAGTGCAGCCTTTGACACTTTAGACCACAGCATCAAAAGATGCTGTGGTCTAAAGTGTCTGTAGTAAAGACATCAACCGCTCTACAGTTTCATCTGGATGAAGTCCATCTGCAACACTATTCAAACATGTAGTTGTTTTTCAAACACTTAGTCGTTTTTTTAACATGTAGTTGTTATTCAAACATGTAGTTGTTGTTCTAACATGTAGTTGTTATTCAAACTGTGGGGTTATGGACCCGGCTTTATTATTGGATTTGTTTTTTGGGCTCCACTTCCTGTTTTATTTTGTTGTTGGTTGTACTTCCTGTGTTTTCCTCCTAGTGTGTGTTCTCTCCCTCCTTTATTGGCACACCTGTTTCCACTTACCTAATCCCCTCCTTCTAGTTATAAGTCTTCGTCTCCCCTGCACTAGTTGTCGGCTGGTTCTTGTTGCTTATAGATCTTGTGCTCTATATTTCGAGTATTGTTTTCAATTAAATAAGAGACTTTGCATTTTGAGAGTTCTGTCTGCTTTTGTGTCCGCGCATCAAACCCTGACAGAAACATACAGTTTTTATTCAAACATGTAGTTGTTTTAATATGTAGTTTAAATAACAACACGTAGTTGTTATTCAAACATGTAGTTTAAATAACAGCACGTAGTTGTTGTTTAAACATTGATTGATTGATCGGTTGATTGATTGATTTGTTTATTTCAAGCACAAGTTGGACAATACTCGAAAATAATCACACAAAATTACCAAACTCATTATTAAGACAATGAAATGCATTGATTGAGAGAAAAGAAAGAAAAGGAAAAAAACAAAAACAAAAAAGAAACCAATGAAAAACGAACAAACAAAAAAAACGCACTTAAATCACATTTGTAGCATATGTTAAGTATAGTGATTTATAACAGAAGTCTAGTAGAGCTTGATTAATTGCTCGAAAAGGAGTGGGAAGAAGCAAATTTAAATAATCCCACCCCTACATGTTTACTTCATTTCATAGTCTTGCATCGTTTTCATAATCTGGTTCTGATCAGATCTATTGGAGATTTTCATTAACAAGTCGAGTGCTTGTTAATAATTTTTTTTTTAAAAAAGAAAAAATTATTATTTCATTATTTCAGTAAACAGTAACATGAATCACACCTAATGTAACAGAAATGTGATACTCTTTGATGATCATTAGAATACAATTTTATATTAATCCAGAAATCATTCCTACACATGGCAAATCAAGTTTTCAAGTAACAAAAAAAAGGTATTATCATCTGTGAGAATTCTAACTTTTTTATTTTCCTTTCTTCTTTCTTCTCCTTTGAAAACATTGTTGATTCACAATTTAGGTAATCAATATGTAATAAACATTGATTATCATTAGAACACTAATTACATTGATCTAGTAATCGTTGGTACATATTTCAGATCAAGTAAAGAAAATCAGTAGTTCATCAATAGATTGTAACATGTTGTTGTTGTTCAAACATGTAGTTGTATAGTTATATAAGGTATTTTTTTTTCTCCCAAGATAGAGGTTTTGTTAGTTTTTCCTCACTGAGACGGAGGGCTTAAGGGCTGGGATGCCAGTTTAGCTTAGTATGTTTAGTTTAGTTTAGCAACCAGCTATTGTTTCTGTTTTTTTGAATGACTTTATGTTCTTTTCCTTAATACCATTGAGACGGCGATGGCTGTGATTTGGGCTATATAAAAAAAGTTGCTTGAATTTCGTTTTAGCATTTTTGAGTATTTTTCCTTCCAAAGTGCTGTCAATCAAACTGTCGCAAAGACACTCTGTTTGAATTAATGAGCCATTGTTGTGTCACAACAGCCCAAGCCTCATCCAGCGTGCACAAGGCGCTCATGCGGGAGAAAAAAAGATGGCATCTTCCCACTTCTGAGTTGTAGAAGGTTGCAATTCAATGAAAAACCATAGAGATATCAGCTTTCATTCTTTTCCCAAGGACTTTGTTTTGAGAAACAAATGGATTGATTTTCTTGGTCACAGCAACTTAAATAGACATTCCATAATTTACTGTCAGCATTTCAAAAAGACTGTTTTGTGAACTGAAAGGAGACAGAAAGCCTTTTATGTAAACTTATTTTTGAAAAAGGATGCGATGGTTACTTTCCATCAAAACACAATGAAGTAGACAGCCTTCACCAGTAGGTTTTATTTTAGGCTGATGTAATTTACAAATATTTACATGCACACAGCAAAAAAACGGATGGAAATTTGTGTTGGCCACCATGCAGCCAAGATGCACATTCCTGCACTACCCACACGTATTTTAAATGTGGCCAAGACTGAATTTTGTCGTTGGCTGCACATCATTTAAATTAAGCTTAAAGGTAAAGTCCCATTAGCTGTCACGTACCAGTGCATGGAATGTGTTCTCTGCATTTGATCCATCCCCTGGAGGAGCAGTGAGCTGCAGAAACCACTGCGCTCAGGAACCATTTTCTCGGCCAAGCTGGCATCTGGCTCAAAACGATACGACTGGATGTTTCCGATGTTGTTTGACATTTTTTGTAGCAGTGGTGAAGTTTTACTCTAGTGATCAGAAAAGATGGGATTATGAACGGAGAAACCCAGCTCGGCAACAATGGCCATGCCCATGTAGAGGAGATTTTGGAAACAGAGGCTTCAGATAAATATGAAATATGGCTTTTTAAGACTCTTATGCTGTGGGATTTTGGTTAAAAACTTTGTAATTAAAACACTTCTGTAAACATTTTAAAGAAAAATGCCATTGGGGGACTTTAATGTATATTCCGTTACATAAGTTCAGGAGCTATGCCCTACACTGTATTTGTTTTAATGTGATGTATTTGTATTAATCAAACTTTTCCATTTGGAGAGGGATTTGTTCAGTCCGTAAAATCTGATGTGTGTTTTTCTAACATTCATCTGTTCTTAGATGTGGCAATAATGTGAGGCTTTGTTTAACGTCCAGCTCAGTTACTCTTTATGTGT
The DNA here is from genome assembly GCA_014656515.1 of Oryzias celebensis. NCBI lineage: Eukaryota > Metazoa > Chordata > Actinopteri > Beloniformes > Adrianichthyidae > Oryzias > Oryzias celebensis. The sequence continues at coordinate 63,291,330 of BNCR01000012.1, read as the reverse complement.
TTCAGTCTTTCCCATTACCCATGAAAAACCATTACCCATGTTTGTCCAGCTCACACTCTTTACTTAACCCCTTGATATAATTTATTTCAAGCTCTGAAAAAAAACGACTTTTCACTTATGATGTTGTTTTTCAAGTAGATGCTGATCTAAGATAATTTTAAAGCAGAGATGGTTTGGTCCATATTTGCATCGACAGGCATCAAGTCCTTAATGCTTGATGGTGTGTGTTGTATCAGCATTTGAATGGGTTCTCTGCACATTGCAAAAAATTCTCTACACTTGACTTACTTCTTTAATAAAGTGTGGCAGACCAATAACTGCGCCCTGCATTGGCACTAATGGGCAGTGGTGTGCAGTGCTGTAAGGCACAGTTTAAGGAACATCATTAACCACTGCTTGCTATACGTTATTTCTGCGGGTCGATGTGTAGTATATGTTCAGATTTGTCAAGAGCCAAATCATAGAAGTTCTAGTTTTCAAAGTTATAGCAATATCCAACGTGAAAAAAAAAGTTGGATTCATTTAAAGCAGTTCTGACTTTAGGTAGCCAGCTTCGTTTTGAGTTGATGTGAAAGATCATCTAAATTCTAACATGGATTAAAACTTTTATTTGTTTAAAAGCAAAGCTATTTTTGGTGACCTCGCAAGTAAGTCGTGTTCTTCTGTATGAACATAGGTAGAATATTCTCCAAACCAAAGAGGAAAAGTAGATAAAAAAGGAAATGATGCGATCACATGTGTTTTTTGATGTTTTATCATCTCAAGAATGAAGATTAACATGTTTTTCAAACCTCTATAATACCCAAAACAAATGATTGATCCGATTGACATGTTTGATATTTATAATAAGCTCATACATGGCTGGATAGGCAGCAATATAGTCTATACCATGTGGATATCCTGTAGAAAGAAAATAATTAAAGATGATACAATAACATTTTTGAAACCCTTCTAGTGCATTTAAAACTGTGTGGTCACAAGATTTTGCCTTTAACCAAGATCAATTTTAATTAAAGAAAACTGCTCAGTCATTGTTGATTTTGTTGGTTGGTTGGACAGATGTTACTGTTACCATATGAATCTTCAGACATTTGAGGTGTAAAGTTTGCATTAATCCATTTTGTATTTGAGGCTAAACTTTACTATCTGTGTTCTTAAGTGGGCTATGAAAATATAAGACAAAAAAGGAGGACCGCCCTGTTACCCACACACCAAGTTTCCTGCAGACGGTGAGGTAGAAATGGCAGCCAGGGAAACTCAGACACCCTCACAGAGAACCATAATGAAGACACCCCACCTAGCATGCGAAATTTCATTTTACAGGTGGCTCGTCTGTGCTCCGGTCCTTGGCCTGGAGCACACCTCTGGCTCAGCTTGCATGCCCAGCTGTCCCTCAGTTCCATCTGGATGAAGCCAAGCTGCTACACTGGTCAAACAAGTAGTTGTAGACTTAGATAATCTTTTTAGGAGTTCTTCCTACAGAGAAGGAGGGTCTAATGGCAGGGATGCCTATCTTAGCTTAGTCTGTTTAGCAACCAGGTATTATTTATATTTTATGACTAACTCGATGTTGTTCTGTATAAATACCAAGTGTGAAGCCCATTAGGACAACTGTGTTCTATGATTGGGCTATATAAATAAAATTCAATTCAATTAATGTGAGGAAGCAGGGCAGCCCTCCCCAAATGTTGGGCTCCAGGCCCATTGTTGAAATTGAAACATTTTTAAACAAGAAGGATCAGTATGTTAGGTCTCAGGAACTGGTACCTAACACCAGGGTGCCCTCGAACCCTGAACACAAATACATCAAACGTAAAGGAAAACAAATCTTTAATTGGCCATGTTTCTTAAGCTTTTTTAACCCCCTGCCATCTAATCTTAGTTGTTGTTAACAAAGTACTTCATGCATCTCAGAACCATAACAGAGAAGAATAAGCAGAACAGACCCCTGCTGCCATTATGTTACAGAAGTTTTGTTGCAGAAAAAAATTGCCTCAGGACATTGGAGTAGCGTCATCCATGAAAGACAAGCTAAAATCAAGGGAACACAGGAAGAATTTGTACAACCATCAGAGTAAGAAAAATTATCAATAAAAAAAAAAAAAAAAAACAGAGTCCCAGAAAATATTACAACCTCTTCATTCCCTAGACCGAAAACTGTTTAACAAAGGTTCAAAGTGCTGGTGATCCACCTGAGAAGGTACAGTGAAAATACAAAAGCTGGAGGAATAAATAGCATGCTTTTTGACTGAACCACTTAAAGCAGACACTCAGAAAAGCAGGTAAACTGTTACTTGAGACCAAAGCAAGGGGCAAACATGCAAAAGAAAGAAGATTCACATAAGAGCAGCCCAGATCCCAGCGAATCTGATTTTTTTTCAAACGAAAAAAAGAAAAAAACATGATTAACACTATTACAAAAGCAGCCACCCATCTGAGAATGTCTTTTAGGCCTGTTTACGAGAGGTCAGAAAGAGGTGCATTGTGTCTTTGTAGATCTAGTCTATGACAGACTGGAAGGTTTCATTTGTGATGTGTGACAAAATAGTGTCAGCAAAAAGGAAAGGAAAGGTGCAGAAGATGGCGACTTAGAAAGAGACAGGAGGCAGAGCTGGAGGAAGCAGATCTGAGGATGTTGGGGTTCTCTTTTGGAGTGACATGGATATCTTGGATGGTGGAGATACATTGGCAAGGAATGAAAAATCAAAGCAACAGCTCATGTTCTATTACCTATTGTTCTATCCCAAACTATGAATGTTTAGACATGTTGTTGGGTATCATACTGGTAAGGGAGGCTTACCAGCCTGGTAAAGATATTGGGAGAGGGTGGTAATTAGGTTGAAGCTATTAGAAAAAAGGCCAAGAGAAAGATCAAGAAGAAGGTTTATAGATGTAGTCAAGGAGGATGAGTGTGGCTGATATGAGGAAGGAGGATGCAGGATTACACAGAGGCAGATAGTTTGGTAAAGAGACCCCTAAAGGGGTTAGCTAGAGGGCATAAAAAAATGGAGATACTGTTGTTCACATGAACTGCATATACTGCCTCGTGTATGTTACTCATTCTGCAGAAGATGGATATCACTGAGCTTGAAAAAAATGTATTTTTTAAAATATTTTTTTTTAATTGTAGACTTCTTTGAAAGCCATTTATCATTATCGCAATCAACTCCTATTCACAGGTATTTTTTTATCTTTCTTGGTCAGTTTTTTTCCTTAGATTTGGGTTATTTGGGTCTAATTTTTTACCTGTTACATAGTTCGTGGAAACTAGTGATCGGCAATATCACACTTTTAAGATTCAATACGATACTGATTACTTTTTGCATAAAGGGATACCTTAAAACAGTTTCATTTTACACTGACATGTCATTGATTATTAGAAAGCATTGTGCATCATTCCCAACTCATATATCAATTTTCCCTTTCTGGTAATAAGCATTTTGTATAATTCTCTTAAATGTGCTATTTGTGGTTAAGATGTACTTAATGCCAATTAAGCCAAATGTGTTGAAAACAAATTGAAAATAAAGTTTATGCACAAGATGTAGGGAAAATGAAGTATTTTTAGTAGCCAGTCGAAGACTGCGTGGCGTTTGTGGTCTATTTCAAAATCTAACAAAAAAACAAAGCAAGAGAAATAAGAGTTCATGTACAAATAACATTTGTCATGGTGTGATGAAAAGCAAATAGTCTTCTCACACTCCTGATGGTACAAAACAAAGCCATGAACACATTTCTGTAGCAGCTAATATTTGTGTGCTGTACACACCAAACAACCTTTCAATTGAGGGAAGTCTAATGGAAATCCCCTTCCACTGGCTGACATTTTTAGCTTTTACCTTTAAAGACAAGGCTGATGTTCAGCAGATTGGTACAGATAGAGATGGATGGATTTCACATAGTTCTACTGAGCATTTAGATTTTGTTCGGTAAGGAAACATGTCAAATGGAGGAAGATCGATTTGCTGTGTCTAACAAGTAGAAATGTGTCAGACAAGGTCTCTTAATTGCTACTGCATTTTGCCATCTTGTCCACCCATTTTTTCCTCTTTTAACTTTATGTCACTTCTCATTCTCTCAGGGTTATCCTACTTCTATTCCAAGGATACATCTTTGCACTCTAAGCATGTTCTTTATGGCTTTCATAAAGGGAGAAAGACAGTTGCAAACTACAACCCTAAATCATGTCTCTGTCACTGGAGGACGGACTGGTTTGTTATTGTGCTCCTTTTTTAATGATGTGCATTTTAAGTCTGATTCACATGAACACAGGAAATTATTTTTTCAAAGGGCCCACTTCCAGAAAGGAATGTCAGCTTGTTTATTAATATTGCTTGTCAACATGTATGCAAATACATATTATTCTTATATTAATCACCCTCCAGCATGTCTCAGTAGAAGACGTAGATTGAGTATTGGACCGTTTACATTCTTTCTCAGCTGCCAGCAGCAATGCATTAATATGCAACAATTCTGCTCAACCAAACATACTGTTCTTAAATTTTTCCTCAAATCATTTGCCTTGATAATAAGCATTAACTCTCAAGTTTGACCTTGATTCAGATGAAATATTTTTAGGGCTCCAGCGACATTGGTGTTCAATAAAAACAAAAAGTACTGAACATTTTAAAAAGATAAATGATATATAGGTCTATATTGTTAATATGTGATTACAGAACACTTAATTTAGCAGCTAACTTGACCCTAAAAATACAAAAAATGGCTAAATATTGGTATAATTTTTTCTATACATTCATAGACACCTTAACATGTAGGTCTATGCAACCAACTTTTGTCATTATTATTATTTTCAACGTGACTAATATCAAATATACACACATCACTATGTATGGATTAACTTGATCTGTGGAAAATACCAATCATCCAATATGTCCAGCACAAAATGTGCAAAAAAATTAACATTTTACTTTAAAGAAAATATACTGACCATTTGTGGAGGTGAATATGCTAACGATGTACAGTACGGTCCTACAAGGGACTTTTATCCTTGGAACTCTCACAAGCACAAAACAAATGCTGGACGTTATTTGCTGCAGTGGCACAATCCCACTAAACCGTGCTGCTGCTAAATCTTCCATCTCTGACCACAAGCTCATCTCTTATAAAGCAAATGTGTGCATCCATCCATTTCCTGAACAAGCTGAGTACATTGTGGGGTTATAGGGTGGGGTACACCCTGGATAGGTCACCAGACTATTGCAGTTAAACATCATTTTCTGATTTCCAGATATATAATCCATTACATTCTGCAATATTTGAAATATTGATCATTCTGCTCTCTCTTTTGGCATTAGTAACTGATAATGGACTGAGAACTTTTTTCAATGGAGGGCCACGTTTCCAGCTTATTCCAGGCCTTGGACACCTTCCATACAAACATGTACTGATCAGAATTTTGCAACGAATTTCTTTGGTATCACCGTGGGAAACATTTATCAAAAACTCTTCTCCTAATGTGATACAAATAGATATGCAGTCCATTTTTCTCTAGATGCTTATAATTCCTTCTCATTTTCAAACTTTGCTATCCCGTTGGTTTCTGCAGTTTCTAGCCTCATTCATAAATCAAAAGTATCTGCCTGCTCTCTGGACCCACCACCAAGCAACTCAGTTAAAGACTGCTCTCTTATTCTCTCTTCCCATATTAGACATATTATTTGGTTATCTCTCCCGTCTGGTGTAGTTCCACTAAAAACAGCAGTTGTTGTACCACTTCTCAAGAAACTTTGCTAATGTCTCATCTTCTGTTTTTGTCCAAATATTTTGAAGACATGTTTGCTGCTTAGGCCTGTAAACACCTGTCTAGTAATAATTTCAATGAACAGTTTTAATGTTTAGTAATTATTTTTATGAACAGTTTTAATGTGCTTTTCATCCACTCAACAGTACTGATACTGGTAGAATGAAAAGAAATGACATACTAGCTCACAGTAGATTCTGAGCTGTTATGCACTGTTTTGTCTGCTCTTTTAGTCCTGCATGACCTGACCCAACTATTTGACTCTTTTTCCCATCGTTTTAATTTTCACAGTCCCCTCAACATTGTCATCATCAGCACAACCTAACGCAGCTTTCTAATCAGCCAATCACATGGCAGGAACTTTGTGACGGTGTAGCACTGCAGCTGATTGCTGGGCTCGTCCACGCACACACGCACACACACAGACATGCCATTCATTTAATGAAACGTACCTTTTCTCTGTCACTGTTCCTCTGCAGGTACCTCTGGGTGTATACAGGGTTGCCGACTCCTAATCCATATGCATACACTTACATATTGTTTACACGCCACTATCGATAGCTTTATTTGTGTACAGGAAGTTAGTGACCAACACTGCGTCACCCAACGCTGAGTTGCGTTTTGTTTTAAGGTGGATCTTGTAATTCCTGTAAATAACAGATTGTTACTTGTGATGACTGAAATGATTATCATTTATTTTGTGGAAGTAAATGGAGAACTGTGTTTAACTGTGTGTTTAACCAAAGATAATTGAAAGCAATGCCCAGCAGGAGGGGCGTTTTGAATAAAAGGGAAACACGAAATGTGTGAAGGGAGCAATGACTGGGGATGATGTAGCTTTGCCAGCAGAAGATGTGCTGGCAAAGCTACATCTTAAAAGAAGAAACTCTAACCCTGGCTTCTCTGCTACCATTATTACGTGGTTTGACAAGCTCTTCCTCAAGGAACTCACGACAAACTCAATGCATTGAGGCATGTAGACATGGTCAAGATGATCTCCTGCAGTGAAAATTGAGCATGGTGGTGGTGGTGAAATTATATGGGTGATATTTTCTTGACTCACTTTGGGCCCCTTAGTACCAATAAAGCATGGTAACAACACCACAGCCTACCTGAGTATTGTTGCTGACCATGTCCATCGCTTTATAATGACCACAGTGTACCCATCTTCTGATGACTACATCCAGCAGGAATCTCTGCCACAAAAGATGCAGGCAGTTCTGAGGGCAAAAGGGGGTCTAACCCAATAGTAGCAAGGTGTACCTAATAGAGTGGCCATAAAGTGTAGTTTACTATTGGAGGACAAATGTGGAGGACAACAATTGAAAATAGTTTTTTTGTTCCTTACTAAAAGTTATATTCAGATTTGTTTTAAAAGAATAAAAAAAGAAAACAATACAATACAGTCAAACAAGTTTAGTCCATGCTGTACTATGTTCTCAGTGTACAGAACCAGCAATTTTGTAAATTACATAAAAACAAGTACTTTTGTTCTGCTGACTAAACTAGCATAAGTGTTGGAAAAGACAAAGGCTTATTTTTGCCAAACAGATTTTTGAAGTTGTTTTTATATGCATACCACAGCAAATATAGGATTCATGTTACTCCTCTAACAACAAACTAAAACCAAAAACTATCGATTTAGTCCCTCTCATATATCCATTAGCATCTGGCTGCCAGAAGACTCGCATAAAAATCTGAGTATATTGGCAGTGACAAAGCAGCGCATTGCACATTCTAAGTGTTTTTTTTTTTTTTCTAATTTATTACTTCATCTTTCACTTCTTCTCTGATATCTTATTTCCAAATTGTTGCTCTTTTCACCACTAGTTTTCCCCCACAATCCATGTTTTTAAAAGACGTCTCAGATCAGGTCGTGTTTATGGTTTTATACTGTCAAAAAGTATTTAGCAACAGCCACTTTCAATAAGGTTGTTTTTAAATGACCACTAATAATAGAGTAATTACCTTAACAAGACAGTTGAGATGTTGAATTAAATGAAATAGTCTTTGGCACAATAGGTTATTTTATAGAAACATTTTTGTAAAGCTCTTTCTATGCAATTAACACATTGAAAGTGCATGTTGATGTGATACTGTGATTGTTATTGAGAAAATCAGTTTATAGTCTTTCTGCACACATATGTGCACAGTCTGGCGATTCATTGCACACATGTTTATGTTAAACAAGAGTATGACAAGAGTAGCACAGCACCATCATCACACCTGTTACATATATATATATGTATGTATGTATATATATATGTAAAATTGTTGACCATGGAATTCTAGATCCCAAAGTTGTAAAGTTTCTGCCCATTAGCCAGTGGATGACCTTGACAATCTGAAGGTCAGTATTTCATTATGATAATGAAATGTAATAGAGAGCCAAGGGGGGACATCTGATGTGAGATGTGACTCAAGAGGATTGAGATTGGAAGGATTATACTGTAACTGCATAACTTTCGAATGGTCAGAAAGAAGTGTTTAAACTGCATATCATCAGAGGAGAGGCAATGCAGGAGATTGGGATGTGAGATTGTATCCATTCCTTACTGAGGTCAGGAAAAATCAAAGCTGAGATCAAGCTAGAACCAGCTGTGAAAAGGAAACTGTGTTGTTGTTGAGGGACATTACAGGGTTAGGATTTGGGTAAAAATCTGATTGTTTTTACAGATAATTGTAGATCGGGTGAAAGTGAAGTTGGAATGCAAAGATTAAAATTAAGGTTTCCTTTGACACAAAATATGAAGGAATAACTTAGTACTTGACATGAGAGAATGCGGAAGTTCTCACGACATTATAAACAGTGACAGCATGTTGACCATTACAGCTTTCTCCATGAATGGACAATATACCCACTAAAAAGGGAAAAAGGCCATAGAAATGAATGTTGTTGGAGTGCAACAGTGCAGTTGACATATTTGATATAAAAATCTTGAGTGAAGAAACTAGTCATTAACTTGATGGTAGTTTTGTTTAAATAGATTTATTGTAAACATATAGAAGTTGATGACGTTTGATAACTTAACAATCCATGTGTTTCTTCATTTCTTTATCCACTGCACTTTGCAACACATATTCTTTGCCTTTCTTGCAACCTTCATTCTGATTAATACAACTTAATTTCAACATTTTTTTTTTGTCATATGACAAATGGGAGAGATCAAGAAGATTCAAGTCATGTGCATTGACACGTCTTGTCCCACATATTCACACTTCATGTGTCATATTCACGTTGGTTGTGTTAACTCTTTAACACAAAAGGTTTAGCTCCAGAGTTTACATTCTTTTGATTACCAACATACTATTAACATTATTTCAGCAGATTCTGATGCTACATTCACACCAGGTATGTGTTGCACGTTCAAGAACACTCTACATGCGGTTTCAAACGCTCAAACGCCAATTCCAGAGGCTGCTTTCTACATAGCTTGAAGCAGAGAACAGCAGCCCTGGGCTAATATGCAGCACTTTATAGTTGAGAATTGTTTTTGCAATAAACATAAAACAGCTGATTCGGTCATGAAGAAAAGCGGCTGTGCATAACCTTTTTGAATATGACACGTATTTTTAAAAGTATTTTTAAAAGTATTACAAATATTTGACAAGATAAATAAAAACAAAAATATATTTAATGGTAAACAATTACATAGAAATGAATATGTAAAGCATGAACTTCACTTACTTCCTGTTTTTGTGTATGAGTTAATTAATGTCTTCCATTTTTATTTTTTGATTATCTGGTTGATGTTAATGTACATGGACAAATAGCTGCTCTAGTTTAAAATGTTAACTAGTAAACAGAAGTTTCTGCTGTGCTGAAATGTACAATAAATTAAACATTTTTAAAAGTCTTATGTTGTTTTTTAACCCTTACGCACAGTATGTGGTCTTCTGCTTCTAAAGTTCTTACAGTGCACAGAGCTACATCAATCACACATAACAAATGTAGCTTTTATTTAATCTAACCACATGACGTTTTCTCTTAACACCAGGGTTTTTCTGGGGATTGCAGTAATTCATCTTTTCATGTATCTAATCATTAATATTTATTTATTCCATAATTATGAGTATTTTAGATCCAAATGTCAACACATGCTGAGTTTGAGAAAAAGAAAAATTTAATTTTTTAGTAGATTTTTTTTTCTGCCTTTAATGCTGGTGTTTGCTTTTCAGTGCCTAAAAAATTGTGGCTTCTTAGGGTTTTAAAACCAGTAATGCAGATTAGAAACTCACGGCAAGGGGTGAAAATAATAACTGTAAATGGGTTTGCACAAATGTCTGAGACTCACAGACGAATTCTGAAGTTAAAACAAAAATGGATAAATTAAATAGTTTTGCTCTAAGAACACAGAATAGGAAACAACGTGATTCATTCATCTTCTATACTGTTTTGTCCCTTTTGGGGTCACTGGGCTGCTGGAAACCTTACTTGGCCATTCATGGGTGAAGGTAGGGGACTCCCCTTTACAGGCCACCAGTCTGTTGCAGGGGCAACATACACACCTAGGGACACTTTTAAAGTGACCAATGAACCTATGAAGCATGTTTTTGGATGGTGGCAGGAAGCTGGAGTCCCCGGAGAAACCCATGCATGCACGGGGAGAACATGCAAACTCCACACAGAAAGGTCCCCCATTGATGATGCTGTTTCAAGTCCCCCTGCCAGCACTTGAACCAGGGGCCTTCTTACTGTGAGGCAAGAGCGCTAACCACTGTTCCACCATGCAACCTAAAAACAATGTGAAACAACGTGATATGTTCTTAAATTGTAAAACAAATGATTTTATAATGCAGAGCATTAAGCACATGGATGAATATATGAATGAATGATTCTGTTTAAAAATACGTTATTTTTCCAAGGAAAAACCTTTTTTTAGAAACACCCAGAATAATAATGCTAGTTTTTTTTTTTTTTTTTTTTTTTTTTTTTCATACATGTCAACTTCAAACAATCAGAAATTCTACTAAGATTGTTATTTATACCAGTGCTAATCACCATGTCTGCAGGTTTAAATAGCTTTTAGGTGAAATTACTGAGCACAAACAAAGGAACTCATTACTGTGTTTTCACATGTCTGTTTGTTCTTCCCATTTCTCATTGTCTTTCATTCGACAGTAATTACAGCTGGCCAAATTTACTTTGTGCAATTGTCAGTGGACTTGCCTATCAATCCGTCTCTTCATCTTTTGATAAAAAAGGTGGTGAGACATTGCAAAGAATCACCTTTTACTGGCACTCTTACGCTAAGCCTCTTCTGTTTTTCTTATAAAATCATTTGTAGCCACTGGGTAACAGGACCCATGATTGAATCTTTAATATTAATGTTACTGCCTCAAATTTGGCCATGATGAGAATATGAATAAATCATAGATTCACTGCTATGTTTGTTTGTTCTATTCAGTTGTGCAGTGTTGATGTGGCCGATCTGTTAGATCAAAGAAAAGCTAAAGATTGCTGTAAACTTTTTTTTTTCCAAGTGTGAGAAATACAACTTGTACTGTCTGTGTTTCTGTTTTCTTAAAATATTTGTACATTCATTTTTTTTAACAACGTGTGACTTAACTGTTTTTAAATGGCTTAAAATTGAATTATGTAAATTTGGAATCTGACAACCATCTCTAAAGCCAATGTATTATAAGTCACTTAAGTCCACTTGTGAAATAAATTTTACACACAATTATTTTTCTGATCTTCTCTGATTCACCCTGCGTCAAGCTGACCTGCCCAGGATGTAACTCTGGCAGCCCCATGACTCTGAAATGGATACAGCGGGTTCAGAGGATGGATGGGTGAAGAACAAATTGACATTTTTGCTTCCTATTTGTGCACAAAAACAGTTTTGACCAGGATTCTATCATTTTGCTATCATCTGCATGTATTCCTACATGCAGAGCTATGCAAAGCTAATATGTCTTTTTGACTCTTTATAAATTTCTTATTTATTTATTTAGACGTTCTAATCTCATCTTGATTACCCAGACATTGCAGCCAAATTCTTTTTGCAGAATACCCCTAGCACTTGTTTGACAAAAAGTTGCAGCCCTAAGGCCTCAGGGTCTTTTATTCCTTGTCAAATACCCTATTTTGTCTATGAAGGAAAACGTTGTCTTCTGACCCATAGCTGTAGCCTGTGACATAGTCAGCCCTGTGCATTAACAAGTCCCCTTAGTTTACGAGAATGCAGAATCCCCTCAGCAGAACTGCCATGTTTCTGAGTAGATTGAATCTCCGCACTCGGCAGTTCCTTGCTGATTGCATGGACTCTTGAACTCTGTCCCACCAATCATAATATATCATATTACTTTGTTCACTTCTCACCTAGACAGCTGTGTCTCAGTTCAAGGTGAGCAAAGATGTCATTTCTATCTTACAACCAAAGCTTCTTTCCTGTTTTCCTGCATGGGTAGGCAATCAACTAGTGGAGCCAGTTATTCAATTCATTTTGTTGTACAAACACCAAATTTGGGCATGGATATTGGTCCCCTTTATAAGGAAATCCAGTTAGCCACAAGAAAACCCAATATTTTACAATATATATAATATATAAGTAATATTCTGTACATATGATCTTATTTCGTAGGTATTTCTCAAACTTATAGACTGCATTTTGCCCACGAACAGCCCATTTTAAAACTGGGGAATACATATTTATATATATTTTGTAACAATTAAGTGTATGGCTGCCCCCTTTACATATGTGGCTAATGCGCTTTTGTGAAAGATGGGATCCTAAGGTACATCCTTGCCAAAGTTGGTGCTTCATAAAATGAACAATTTGTCTGAATATCAACCAAACTGACTCTGCTTATCTCTCTGTTCTTTGTCTCCATCTCACTTACCTTAATCTTCATGTTTTCCAGCACTTCTCCTTCATCGTAACATGTCAACATATTCACTGTCTCTTCTCTGGTTGTGCTACACCGCTCTCATTCTGGTATCCCTGTGTTCATCTGATATTAATAAAAGAACATTTTAGTTTTGCAAGGGCTCTTCAAAAAAATCCATGGACTCATTAGAATGAGTTAAAAACTACAATGTCAATAATAAACAAATTATGAGGACAGAAAGGGATAAAGAAAATAGTTAACACAATAGTTACAGTCCTAAAGTGAAGGCAGTTTTAAACAGATGAGTTTGAAATTTGATCTAATGACAGCAGGTGAATCCATGTTATGGATGTTTGATGGGTGAGTTCCCATGTAAAAGACCAGTGACACAAAGCTCTGTGTACCATTGTGCTATTGTTGACAGAGGGCAGAGATCAGTGGATGGAGGATGAGGATGTGAGTGTGAGAGATCGGGTGGAAAGGTCGGACAAATATGGAGGGGGGAGTTGGTGAATGAACTTGAAACTACATAGAAATATTTTGAACTCATTTTTGAAAACAAATTCACACCTTCAGAAAATTAGAATAGTCAAGTAATGGGAATTTAATGTTTGCAGAAGTTTTTCTTCAAATACTTTTTTGCCCTAAACATACATTATAAATTAAAACAATGAAGGATAAAACATGAATGGCATTACTCCCCTTCCCTGGTATATGTTAGTAAATTACCTTTTACATTTCCTTTTATACTTTTACAGTGAATCTGATCATTTCAATGTTCATTTTTTTTCTTATGTCAGGTTTAAATATTCTCTGCTGTTATCTTGTGTATCATTATATGTTTATCCTTGATGAAGGTTCTCATCTATTCATATCTGTTTATCCTGTTTTGTTGTTTATCCAGTTGTTTATCCAGTCTTTCATTTCATCAATTTGCCTTTTTTTTAATTTTAAAATTTTCAGTTATCAAATTTCCAAAGTTAGCCAGCCCCACCCTCTACATTTATCGGGCTTGGGACCAGCATAAGTAGGACACTGTTTTTTGCCTTGTTGAGGCTGCATTTATACATTTATTCATGTTTCTCTGTCTATTTGTCAATCCATCTATCCTTCCATCCTTACGTTTTTTTGTCTTTTATTTTATTTATTTATTTTTGTATGTTTGTTGTTGTTTTTTTATTTTGAAGATTTTATTTTTTAATCTATATTTTTAGATATTTAGTTCTAAAGCTTGAGCTTGTGTCCCAGTTCTTTTTTTCCTTTCTTAAAATCCAAATCTTTTTATAAAAATGTATGTACACTTCCTCTGAAGATTTTTATTTTGAAGATTTTATTTTTTAATCTTTATTTTTAGATATTTAGTTCATTATGGATTTTTGTGGTAGTCATGCCCATGTCCATATCCAGCTTTGCTCTCTGAGAAAACAGTTTGCAGTCTACATTTACTCTTTGTAATTGTTCAGCTCCTTCAAATATCTATGACTGTCCAGTATTGACATCATGTACTGTATGTCCTTTATGTTGGCACACTGATTTCCTTCCATCTGTTTCTACCTACTTCATTTTTTTTTTTCTGATGGCCCCAACTTCCTTGATTTTGACCTTTATTCCTCCATTTGCCTTAGGTTCCAGTCCTAAACTGTCTCCAAACAGATATACAACAAAATCTTGCTGAAGCATTGGGATCTGCCCTTGCTGCCCATTTTGTGTGCACATCTATTTGCTTGTGGGCCCTTCACCATAGCTCCCTCCCCTCCCTTCCTTCAACTTGAGTGTGTTTCTAAGCAAAGTTTGCACAGACTGCTCGCCAACACACACTCCGATGCAGGCACATGCAGGCTCTGATTGCGATGTGGTGGAGCGTTAAATTACACCCTCAGCGCCAGTGCTGTGAGGGAATCTCTGTGCTCTGCTTGCTGTCTGCTAACCTCTCACCCTCTATCTCTTTTGTCTCTCCTTCCATTTCTCTTGCTCTACTGATTTTCCACTCCACTCTGAGACCTACTATTGTCTCACCTGTTGTTTTCTTCTTTACAAACTTCTGTTTTTGCTTTTGTATCACTATGTTTCTGGATGTCTAATTTCTCAATTCACTTATTTTGCTATTTTGGGTGAAGTGAATCTATTTTTTCTCTCTTCATCTGTACGGGGTGCAAAATATAAAAGTTCACCAATCAAAAATTAGCTGACAGTTTTGTTAGATGTAGCCAATTGTGTTTTCTGCATTTGTATTTCCTTTAAACAATAATTTACATCAAACAAATGTGCTAAATATGTCCCTTAAAACATTCTGATTTGAATGCTAAATCTTAAAGTAAAGATAAATAAAATGCAAATACATAATATACATGTGAATGTTAAACATAAATACCAAATCTAAACATTAAATCTAAATGTAAATGTTAAAAAAATGTTTAAATCATTGTTTAATACACATGCTAAATCTGAAATTAAATGTTAAATCTAAGTGTTTGGAAATGCACTAATTTGGTCACGTCCTTCAAATGAGTCTCCAAAAAGCCAGCCACACCCACAGAGCTTTCAAACTCTCCAGTCTTTACGATCATTGATTTGCGAGGGTAAACATGGATAAAACTGTAATGAAAAAAAACATTTTTTTTCAACTCCCAGGAATTCCAGTTGAAGACATCTGTCTCCAGGTGGTTGCAGAGCTCCTGCCCCTGGTGGATGAGTTATAATATATTGAGTTCCATTTCATGAGTGAGAGAAAAACTGTGTGAGATTGACTGGCAATTTTATTATTTATGCGCTATATTAATTCAATTATTATACTGATATTTATGTTTACTTTCATAAAAGTAATACAAATGTGGCAACAATTAGAAAAGTTGGCCAACTCTGACAAAATTGTCACCTACATTTCTTTTTTTTTTTTTTTTGGATGAACTTTTCCATTTGGTGTCTCAAAGGCCCGTGCTGAAATTAAATAACTGTCAGCATCTCTTCCTTAAGTCAAATTTCATTTAGGTTTTTAAATAACTTTTTTAGCCTTTTCCTTTAGTCCTCCTTTAATCCCCTAAACTTCATCTCTTGCTCTGGAAGGATGTTTTTAGATCAAGCTATTTTTTGCTCTCAAGTTGTTCTACCTCAACACTTTTCCTGAAGCTCCTTTAAGTAGTTTGTAATAAAAAGCATTTCCTCAGAAAACTCACCTGCCATTCAACTGATATTAGTGTGAAATTTATCTTATCCCTTGGTTCTTAAGTTTTATGTGACAAAAATGGCAGAGTAGAAGGTTGAACAGCGAAGGGCAATCTGTACAGCTTGCTAAAATATTGTACCCATATCACAAACAGCAAATGACATGGTCTGAAGTCTGTACAAAATAAAGCTGACACACTAATTGAGTACTCCAGCATTTTTTTTTTCAATTATTATTACTTCAAGTACTGTAACTATCTGAGAGGGTCCCTCTGTAAAATCGTACATTTGTTCTGAATGTTTTTTTCATTCAACTGTCCCGGCCCTACTGCTGCTATAAATGCAAAAGAGGCTAGCGCTAGCTAGTATGCCACCTCAGACATAAACTATTGGATATAAAACTTGGAAAATTGGAATTAACCTTAAACTTTATCAGATCATGCTCATAATTAATTTCATCGCCAGTTTATCTCTACTCACAGCTAGCCTGAGCTAGCAACATGATCTAGCCTCTTGTAGACCTTGTAACCTTGTGGTTTGCTTAACCACCCAATAGGCTAGAAAGTAAAGTAGAGGACTTGAAGGGCAGAAATCAAATTGAGAAGGGAGTAATGTGTTATAATGGCTGGCAGATTTGAATTGTGGAAGGCTAAGTTCTCAATAAGAAATTACATGGATTTCATAGCGATGATGAATGCATTGTACAAACAAGGACTGAATCCCACTTTCCTGTACAGCTTCACCTGACTCAGTTCAACAGGAAAAAAAGTGGATCAGACGCAGAGGAGGTAAACAGTAAACAGGTAATCTACCCAGAACAAATTCAGTTTAGCCCTAGTAGGCCTCTTACCTAATTATACAGAGACTGACTCTGCTCATACCCTAATTTGCTTTAGGGTTTTGATCTTGCTTTTTACTTTGTATATGACCACAATCAACAACATTTTACACAAATAAATTTGAATCTGAACGATATGGGACAGATTGGAATTAATTTTTGATTGATTTTAGGGTACATGCGTTAAAATCCTAATTATTTCCATAAAGCCCATATGTGTTTTTTCCAATTTAAGATTACTTTTTCATATATAGGCTACTCTTTATGTTTTCTAATGTTGAACTAGACTGTTTTAAATGTAAAATATCAGATGGATTTCTTATCAATGTACTTACTGGCCACTTTATAGGTACATCTTGCTAGTGCCGGTTTAGGTACCATATGGGTTCAGCTTGTCAGATTCGTATGGGGGCTTGCGGCCAATATTTTATTGGCTGTACATTGGCCTGATGATGTGTTAGATTGCGATTGGACACATTTCTGTACGGACGGCCCGAGCACATCCTAATGCTAAGGCTATAGGAATTCCTTCCCTACTCCATAACTACTAAAACACTTTATAGTCTAGAGCCCTGGTATTTAAAAGCAATTCAGACCCCGACACGAACTACTTTTTTTTTAAATAGCAATTATGACATCACCAAATTCTCGAAGTGAAGTTATCAACACAAGCATTTTACGAAGACTGTTTATGTGGACTGTTTAGTCCACATTCTCACGATAAAATTGTTGATGGTTTGCTCAAAAAATACATTAAAATACCTTTTTTTGCTGAAATTGTTTAAACGTAAATGTATTGTGGTCCAATATTTCTCAATCCAGTAAGAACTGAAGCACACTGGTTTTTCCAACCCAATCTCACTACCAAGTAACACATGGGGAAGGACCCTCCAGCGTCAGTTTTTGACGTTTTGGGTGTCCCCAACTCTTTGTTTTTTTATGTGCTGGCTTTTCCAATTAAGTCAGGAGTCCAAAGTTTTGTTGACTTGGTACCAGATGCAGACCCTATCTCAAGATGCAGCCAGTACTGGTACTCTAACCCTAGCCCGATCTGCATGCGGAACTGGTATCACGTTCCGAGCCGTACCGAGTTATGGTTAAGGTACCGGGTTATGGTTAGGGTACCAGAGTCTGGTACCGGGCCAGTAACAGTTTGCGGCCCGGAGGTTGGGGAGCCTTGATTTAATTGGAAGAGCCAGGGCGTCTAAAACAACAAGTTAGGGGCTCACAAAGTGTCAAAAAGTTACGCGTAGGGGTCCTTACCCAGGCGTCAAAACGTGACGAGTTGGGAGTGAGAATAGATTGGTTTTTCATAGAGAATTCTGGAAAATGTTTTGGGCACTCGATTTTGGAAGTGTAGATTCAGAAAGCACTATAAAATGGCGAACACACCATATAGTGAGCAGTGAAGGAATTCTAACATAGCTTACATAGTTTGTCTAAGTGGTGATACCAGGAATTCTAAGTTGTGTTACCTTAGTGTGATGTCATCACTAGCCGCAAGTCCCCGTACCGATCTGAGAAACACATATGGTACCTACACCAGATTGGACCACTTTTCACCTTCAGAACTGGCTTGATCCTTGGTGGCATGGATTCAACAAGGTACTGGAAACATTCCTCAGAGAGTTTGATCCATATTGACATGATAACATCACACAGTTGCTGCAGATTTGTCAGCTGTACATCCAAATTCCCAATCTCCCGTTCCACCACATCCCAAAGGTGTTCTATTGGGTTGAGATCTGGTGTCTGTGGAGGCCATTTGAGTCCAGTGAATTTATTGTCATGTTTAATAAACCAGTCTGATTCCAGTTTTATGACATGGCGCCTTATCCTGCTGGAAGTAACCATCAGAAGATGATACACTCTGGCCATAAAAGGATAGATAGTCGGCAACAATACTCAGGTAGGCTGTAGTGTTGTAACCACACTCAAATGGTACTAAGGGGCTCAAAGTATGCCAATACATAAATATCTCCCTCACCATATCAGCACCATCACCAACCTAAACCGCTGATACAAAGCAGGATGGATGTATGCTTACATGTTTTTGAGGCTAAATTCTGATTCTACCATCTGAATGTTGCAGTTGCAAAAATTGAGTCGCATTAAACTAGGCAACAGTTGTCCAATTTTCTTTTGTTGATGAAGCAATTTTGGTGAGACTCTGTGGGTTGTAGCTTCAGTTTCCTGTTCTTAGCTGACAGGAGTGGCACCCGCTGTGTTTTTCTGCTGCTGTAGCCAATATGCTTCAAGGTTGGACGTGTTGTGTTACAGGGATGTTCTTCTGTAGACCTCGGTTGTAACCAGTAGTTATTTGAGTTACTGTTGCCTTTCTATCAGCTGGAACCAGTCTGGTCGTTCTCCTCTGACCTCTGGCATCAACAAGGTAGTTCTGCCCACCGAACTGCCACTTACTGGGTATTTTCACTTTCTCAGACCATTCTCTGTAATCCTTAGAGATGGTTTTGGGTGAAAATCCCAGTAGATCAGCAGTGGTTACTCACTAGATTGCAAAAGAAATCAGCAGTGGTCAGAATGTTAGCATGGTTGTTGGTGCCAGACGGGCAACCATGCCAAGATTAGTCACTTAAATCACCTTTCTTCTCCATTTTGTTGCTCAGTTTGAACTGACCATGTATACATGCCTAAGTGAGTTTAATTGACTGTTATTGGTTGATGAGAAATTTGAGTCAACAAGGAGTTGGACAGGTGTGTCTAAAAAAGTGGCTAGTGAGTGTGTACTTTTTGTGTTCTTAACAAAACCCAAATATAAATCTGGATTCTCAGCACCTTTACTACACCCCTTTAGTAGCTTTTTTTAAGGTAGGCTACTAGTATTTAGTGAAGGAAAAGCAACAAATCCTGGCTTTTAGCAATTTCCTGCTACTTCTATGCTGGAGGGACATTGCTGCACCCACTCAAACTCAATTGTTGTTATCATGTCATGCCTGAAATTAAATAAATTCAGGTCATCTTTGCCATACTTTTAGGTAAAATGTTTAAATATGAGGCATCATTTTAAAGTTTTTTCTGCCTAAAATGTCAGGTTTGCCGTTTACGACACGTTTTACACCACTGGTGCAGATCTTTAGATGACACTGTTTTTTTTTTTTTTAAATGTGTGTATTTTGACATTGCTGTAAAGCCTAATAGACTTAAAAAAATTACAGTACAAAGAAAAAAATATTTTATTAAATACGGAGTTTATAGAACAGAATTGAAAATAAGGTGTATTCTATAGAACTTGATTGCTTTTTCTCCCCTTTTTCTGCCAGTTTCCACAATCTGTAGATCTCCTTTTACTCCATTGTGTCTCCAATCACTTTTGCCCTCCCAAACTCCTGCCTGTCTCTTTTCTTCCCTTGGCTTGCACTCATTATCATATGTGTGTCTGTCAGGTTTCATCCTGTCAGTGAAAGGTCAGCAGCAGGGATTTCCCTGGGCATCACAGCTAGTGGCTTTAGAGCTCTGCTTCACCAACCTTATGCTAGATGTTAAGAGTAGCACCAACTTAATGCCACCAGCCTGTATATTAGGCAGCAACTATAGCACTTTGCCCCAAGCTTAAGTACAGAAAGCCCTCTATGTAGTGGGCTAAAGACTGCTGGCTTTAGCACTTAGACTTGTCAGCCAATTGCTAAAGCAATGCTTTACAGCTCTGCATATTTAAAAGGCCAGCAACTGTGACAAATAGGTTATAAACACTGAGCACTCGCGAAGGTCAGACGACAAACAATCATGTCATGTTAAGGTTTTCTGGATCAGGTTTACCAGATAAACAGTTTTTCTAATAGAATATATCAACTGCTTGCAGCACAAGAGCATAGCCCACACAATATATATTATATAAATGTTCCACTGTTTACACAACTGGCATGAGGTGGCGGAACAGAAGAATTTTTTTCAGTAAAAGGATTGGAGAGTTCCTCCAGGACCTGTGTTTATCAAGTTATTCTTAGACATGATGCAGTTAGATAAAAGGAACATTGTAATTGATCAAAATAAATGTGCAACTCTGAGCATAAAAGAGAAAAAGGAAAAAGATGTATTCATTTAAATCTCATATTTACTGTGTCTTTAAGGTTTGCTGTAGTTATTATTGTCTTAGTTGCAAGGACTTCATGAAATGGGCCTTTTCATGCTATTCTTCAGTTGCTTAATTTTAATCTCGTAACTTAATTGCAATACTTTAGTTATTCCAAAATGATTCACTGAGCAACCAACATGATGGTCTGTGATGGATTTATATTACTTCTCAAGGACCTTTTTACCACACGAGGTGTCTTGTAATTGGGTGACTGCCCAATGACCACACCCACTCCTCAGAATCATCATATTTGACTTGATAATAAAGGACACTATCAACACATATTTCATCACAACCATTGACGCCATAAGAGAACTAGACTGAATAAACCCTCCCGCCTCGCGTTCCAAATAGAATGGCAAAATCCCAAAGACTTCTTTTGAAAAACAAACAAAAGTGAAAAGAAAAATGAAACAAAACAAAAATAAACAAAATGTTGAAAAGAACATATTTTCTCAATAACAACAGGAGTTATTGTTAAAAAATTAACAAAAAATAACATACCTACACCATCAACTTCTGTCTGAACAATTGTTCTGATCTAATATAAATATATTTATTTAAAGAATTTGAAGGCATTTGAAAAATCAAATTTGAAAACCGTTCTTCAAGTCATTCATGCAGTCAAACTCATGTTCCACTATCCTCTTATGTCTACTTCACAGCATGTTAATTGTTTAACTTCACTTTCAACATTAAAAAGTATGATGAAATGATTGGTGCACTACACACTGGGGAGTCTTTCATATTCAGCAGAAGTGTTGTACTTTGGTTTCAGTGCAAAATTCCTTCAGCATTTGAAGGTGTGAGTTATCTTTTTTTGTTTTATCTGTGATTCTGTAGTGTAATAGAAGTAAAAAAGAAAGATAGCTGTGTGAAGGCTGCTGTAGCTGGTGATCCCATGAGATGCTCCACTACTTTGAGCTCATGTCATTAGTAAACTGTGTTCAGTTTGACTGCAGACTTTTAAAACTGTCTTCTCTTTGCCACGTGGTTCTTGTTGTTGTTATTCATAACAGTAGCCAAAAGGCTTGTTCAAATGCAGTTAGAAATAATGTGATCGCTGTCTGTTACCATTTATCTGTGACTACCCTTTGGTTATGACAGATGTTAAAAAACAGAAAAAAGCACACTTGTTTTTGCATTAATAATTGTTTTAAGAATGCAATTACCTTTTACTGACAATTTCTTGACCAAGCTTTAATACCATCACTTTTAAATAAAGTAAAGGATCTGCCTATACTAACAGAACATGACCACCTTCCACAAAAATGTTGCTCTAAAAAAATTATCTGTTAAATGCTCTAGATTCATTTGTATTTTGCTTTGTACTCTGAACTGATGTTAGTCATTTGAGCTATCTTAAAGGGCCCATACCATGAAAAATCAATGTTTTTGCTTTTACGTGTAGAACTGTTTATTCTTCACTATAAAGAACCCCAAAGGGGTATTTTGATCCATTCACACATTTTTGAGTAATCCTCCAAAAACCACCGCTCTTTCCCTTCCCATACCCATGAAAATGACCGGGTTCTCACCCTGTGACGTAGACCCGTGAGAACACCCCCTACCAGGAAGAGTCTGCGCTGCAGGCCTCACACCCAGGCTAACATAAACACACACACACACACTTTCCCCGCGAAGTTAGCGGTGATCAGCAAAACGACTCACAGATTAGGTGGCTCCTCTTGATCTCCAAAACTACAGCTTGCCTTTTTTGCCTGCATCAAAGTGGATTGTCTGGGAGATTGATCCTCAGAGGTGGCACCATTCCTACAATCAAACCTGAT
Organism: Oryzias celebensis; assembly: GCA_014656515.1. Classification (NCBI taxonomy): domain Eukaryota; kingdom Metazoa; phylum Chordata; class Actinopteri; order Beloniformes; family Adrianichthyidae; genus Oryzias; species Oryzias celebensis. Next base: position 63,268,852 of record BNCR01000012.1, on the reverse strand, counting down.
GAAGATCCCAGACCCATAAGTAAATCATACAGCTAGCTCAAATTATGCAGTTTACGCATAGAATGCACAAGCTAATGTGCATTTCCACACATGCTGCGCCTCGCGTATAGAAATCCTGGATCGGACTCTGGGTCAAGAGTGTAAGGCTCCATAACATGCACATCCATCTTTAAAATGTTTTTTGTTTTCATGAGCGGACACACGCAGACACAATTCTGAGGCAGGCTCTAGGTTGACGTCATGATTTGGGCGTCACCCACAAAGAGTGAAAGGCGGTGCCTCTGAGATCAAGTCATTTTACTTCAGAGTGTGAAGAGTCCACAAAAATAACTCATATTTCATAAATTGTTCTTTAGTGGGCCAAAGGTAATATATGATCAAATTCATGTTTTTTTGTTGTTGTTGTTTTGTTTTTTTTTCTATAAAAGGCTTCAGAAAACCATGGTATAGTCCCTTTAGACCCACTCAAGTGAAAAGGTTGTTTTTCTGTGTTGTAAATGTATTCTTCAAGCTTTTTTCTCACAATACAGGACATGTATAAAAGAATTTAACATTAAAACTGCATTCCTGAGTATTTCTTTATTCAAACTGTGATGAATCAGGAGCAGATTAAAAAAAGACAACTCAAAAAAGGTCTCAGTTGTGATGTAGCAACTGATATGGGTGAATCAAAGTCCCCCTGCTCTGCTCCATTCTGATGCATCAACTTGCAGACAAATAGATACATTAAAATCTTTGTTTTCCTCATCTGGCATTTAACTCAAAACTATATGTCTGGATAGCTCTTATATTGCTCGCCATTAGCTCGCAGCTAATGTTAGCTTGGGGTGTGAGGGGCTGTAAACTAGTGGGAAAGAGTGTTAACTAAAGGATGAAGGGATATCAGCAAAGGCTTACTTCAGCGCCAACAGTCCCGCCCACAACTCAGAGAGAAATTTCTGATGAACTATTGCTGCTCCACAGAAAATATGTTTTGAAAAACTACACAGTTTTTTTTTTTATTTTTCCTAAAAACTGCATGATTGTAATAAAAAGACCACTGGGAATGATTTTACAATAAATGATTGTAGTGGGACTTTTTTCATCTAGATGTGACAAGTTAGAACAAGTTCAGATAATTTCATGGATGACAGATTAATAAAAACAGATAAACTTAAAATGAGTAAAAAAAAATAAAAAAAAACTGTAATTTCCTAAATTAAAAAAAAAGCTCACATGTTGGTGTCAGTTCTGACAGGCAAGATGGCACAATTCTTTTGTGCCTCAACCTTAACCCTTAACCTGCAGTATGACTGCATAATGCGCAAAACAATCAGTCAACAGATCTGCTCATGTTTGATCAATTTAAAGTGATATAATGAGGAAATTAATTTCAGTACTCAATTGAAATACCATAATTGAGTATTTGGCCCCTATTCAGCTGTACATGATGTGAGCTTGTTTATTTTACAGCCTCCTTGGAATGTGAAAGAAAGGCTTTAGGTAAGAATGTAGGATGAGGGATACTCACGGTTCCAATTACTATTGTAACTGAGCAGTGAGGCAAGACTAGAAATAGCCTTTTCACATTCCAGGAAATTGTGTTAAGTACAGCTCCTATATTTTCTGCAGGAAGGAATTGGAAGCCAAAGCAGGCAGTGATACAGGCTCGGGCAGTGCAGAGATATAGAGATGATGGTTGATAGGTGTTGGAATGTCATTTCAAGTGTCTACTTGGCTTCTAATGAAAGCCAATTGTTGTTCTTTAGTTTCATTTTTATAGGCAAATTGTGGCTTTCCACATGAACATTTTATAATAAGAAATGCATAAGGAACAGTTCTAACCTAATTTCTTCCCTAAAAACAAGCTCCAATGAACATTCAGTTTTTGGTGCTTTTAACATGTTCTTGTAGTATTTTTTCTAATGATGGAGGATGGATACACACGTTTAAGATTACAACTGCATTTCTGCGTATTTCTTTATTCAAATTGCAGTGGAACTCTCCTGATGCTCTGCAGAAAATATGTCTTTTTTTATTTTGGTTAAAAACAGCATATTCATAATTAAAAGGCCACTGGAACTCTTTTACAATAAATCAAAATATAGTGAGAGTGGGACTCCAATGCCTTCCTCCTATCAAAATGAAATCTTTTATTTCAGCTACTGTAAAAAATCAGCTTGTTTAAGACAGTGTTGTAGAAACACCAAAACAACAACAGCACATTCAAGGCTATACAAAACAATAACCTTTTACCAACCTCCTTCCCTCCCGGAAATTACTACTCTACCATAAATTACAAGATAATTTTTATGTCAATAAACACTTTTTTTTTTTTTACTACAGATTCTTATTTTCTCCTGAAACGACTTCTGCTTTCTTTTGCCACAACCTGAACCAACTCATTCTCACTCCTTGATGATGTTTCCTACTTCGTGTACAGTGGATACGGAAAGTATTCACACCCCCTTAAATGTTTCACTCTCTTATATTGCAGCCATTTGCTAAAAATATTTAATTTCCTTTTTTCCTCATTAATGTACACAAAGCACCACATTTTAACAAAAAAAAGAAAACCCACACACCAATTTTTTACATTTTTGAAGATTTATTAAAAAAGAAAAACTGAAATATCACATGGTCTTAAGTATTCAGACCACTTCAAGGGATGTTGTGAAAATGTAATGTATTGTCATGTGTTGTAAGTTAATCTTCTAAGTAATGAATTAGAAGAGTAATTAATTAGTAAGTAAGTAATTCTTTCACATCACACAGATGGAAAATCAAAGCAAGTGAACACACAACATATTGAAATACAAAATCTGATTAAGAAAATGTATGTTTAATGCATTTGAGCAGATGTTGCAGTATTCTAAGCAGATTGTTTGGCCATTTCAAAAAATGTATCACAGATTTATTTTATTCTATGTGGTATTTTTTATCTATTAGTATAAGGGCAGGTGTCTCTGTGCACAAACATTCTTGGTAAAATATTTGAAAAAAATCACACAGTTTTTGAGACAAATGCCACACGCATAAACAAACAATCACAAAGATGGACTGCCATATACAATTAAGTATTTTGCAAAGGAACTCTGGCTTAACTCAGTAAGAAAATGTTCTGTGGTTATAGAGAAAGCAAGCAAAACATGTACTTGTAGTAAAACGTTGCAAATATCCTCTTTTTCAATAGCGCAACATGGTTTAATGTCTTTTTTCAAGATGTGGTGTCTTTTTTGGTAATAATTATTAAAATTGCCGCTTGGATTCATCCAGATTTAACTAGACACAATAAAAATTGCACGTAACAAAAACTAAAAGATAGTTAAAAAGGTTTTCATTATTTGGTTTTAAGCATAAATTGCATTGAAGCTTAGTATGACATAGGTTTTTTTTTTTTTTTAAATCTCTAAATCTCCTAAACAGTAGAAGACTGAATTTAGAATGGAGGTATTCATTACTTTGATGTGCTCTTCACTACACTGGTTTAGGATAAGAAGTTGATGTATCTCCATACGGCTTCTCTCTTGTCAGCAAAGATGAGGTGTAGTGCAGTGCAGAGAACCACTTACAAACCTGATGGTGCAGATGCTGGTTATTCAACATCTTAAGGATTACGAAATGCAAAGCCAAAGTTCGAGTCTGAAAATGGCAAATGATTACATGTAATTTGTCACAGTGGTATAACTACTTGGTTTTATATATTTGTGAAGATTCAAGTTTTAGAAAAAAAACACTTTGAATTTAAAGTCTTTATGTCTATTTTTTTTAAGTGGAGGAAATTGTTCAGCTTTGAAAAGAAAGAAAGGCTGACAGGCAAGAAGGCGGACAACACAGCTTGGGAAATATGCAGGCCAGGAATGTTTTCTGCAACAGCAGAGAGTCAGGAATGTGAGATGTGAGCTGTAGCTGAAGCAACCAGACTGGCACATATGACATCTGACAAGAAGTGGAAGAAAGTCCAGACTTTATGTCCTGACAGTTAATTAAATGGTGGCACTCAAGTTCCACAACCCTGCAAAAGGAGAAAAATGAGCAAAAATCATTGAAAATCCTGCCAAAATAACAGCAACATTTCACTGTCAAAACAATTAAATTACAGCATTTAGAACATTATTATTATGATATCGTGAGAGAACTTCACATCTTTCATGGTTTAGAAACACACACTTGCAAACGGATTTGTGATCCTTCATCTAAAAAGTTTTTTTCTCTGTTACTGGGTTCTGGGCACAATCATGGAAGCTCCAGTTATTTCTGAAAAACTGAGTTGTAATAGCGGAGTAACTTGAGACACTGATGTTTTGGGGGAGAAGAGAGGTGGAGGGGAACTTTTTAAAATTCATTTTATTGAACAAAAGGTCCCCTTGAAAAATTAGAAAATGAGAAAGTCCTTTTTATTAAAGTTAGGGAATCAAGGAGCACTCTTTTTGTCCTGTCATTATTCAGTTCAGATTGTTTGCCAGTCTTATTACTTAACAGATTTTCTATTTGATTCTGCTTGATCAATAATGTTGAAAATGCTGTGCATGGCTTTATCCACTGTTGAGTTTAATATTATGAAAAGTAAAAGTATTTCAATGTCGCGTATATGGGGTGTAGGAAGTGTGATAAGATTTGCAAAGAGAAACCTTGTTATTATTGTCACATGAATGTGAGATACATGAAATCTGTTAGATTCTGTGATAATGCGAAGCATTCGTTGAAATTCATGGTATATTTATGTTTGCCATTCAAAATTCAGAAATTCTAAATTTGCTTAACCACAGGGTGCTGAGCTATAGGATTTTGAAATGGAGGCTAAAATGCTGTGAGGAAATTGAAATATTGTTGCTGAAAAACTCTTATAATGTTTCTACTTTTTCAGCCTCAGAATTGTTCATAATCGCTTTTCATAGGAGCGTATCTTACAGAGTATAAGTTGCACCAGGAGTCCCAGGAGCCAAAAAATGCATGACTGTCGCTCTGGAGGATAAGTGGCACATTTGGGAGAAAAGTGTGATACTACTAAACCCGGCGTAATGCTGCGTTCACACCAAATGCCATTCCTGTTTCAAATGCGCATGCTCTGCCTCTTTTTCAACATGCGTCAAGTTTGAATCCGCTGCTGTCAAATGTAATGCTTAAACCTTGTCCAAAAATGTGTTCATTAACCAGACACTACCTCACGTGTGGGAGAAGCAACTATTGAGTTTTAATGGTATATCTCATTTACAATCCTCAGAAGACATCGATGATGCCGTAAAACTGAACAACTAGACAGATTACTGCAATTGTCACATGCCCTAATTTATCAAGCCCTTTACATACAAAAAATGAGGAAACACACGGGAAAGGTCTTCAGGTATTCAGCAGATGACATCAAGGAAGTGACTGAGGAGTTTTCTATCATTCACTTTAATGGTACAAGTCTTTACAGGAACTTCAAAGAAAAGATTACTGTCGTCATTTCTTCCACTATTGCAGTGTTTGTGCCCCTTTTTACAAACAAAGCAACACCTCCACCTATCTTATTCACCTGTTTTGCTTGTGTAAATCATATCCGTCCAGGCCATCATCAGACTCTTTATCACAACATAACTTCTAAGACAAAACGTAAGCGGAGTTTGCTGCAGGTTATTGATGACCTGATGGAGTGTGTCACTACTGAAATAAAAAGTGAAAACTCAAAGAAAACTCTAATAAATTGTATTCACAGAACCCCTGAATCATGTATTAACAACTTTAATGGGAAAGTATCTGACTTGTATTCTAAAGTAAATAATATTGTATTTGTTTGTGTGATCACACTACATCTATGGAGTTTAGAAGTATGTTTAGTTTTAGTTTGTTTCCTTCATTAACCAAACCAAGTAGACTAACAAACAAAAGTGTCACCTTGATTGACCATATTTTTGTTAAGTTAACAAACAAAAACATAAATAGCAGTTTATTGCTGACAGGCATACAGTAAGTGATCATCTGCCTGTTCTTGTCATACTGAAATTAAACAACTTAAAATCAGATAAAAAAAAAGGACCATTAAAACAGTAAGTGTCACAGAAGGTGGAGGACCCAGAATGCAGGAGATCAGATTTGGTAGTGGAGACTAAAACATTTAATAAACAAACTTAAACATGACAAAAACCATGGGAGAACCAATAAGGTGACAGAGCAGAACAAAACAGATGACCTGACAAGGAATAACTGAAAACCAGACTCTTAAATAGGCCGAGGGTAATTAACAGAAATGAAGACAGCTGTGGATCATGAACCTGAAATTGGTGACTGATGGACAATTCAAAAATAACAACAAAACCCAAACCAGAGTTCACAATCCTGACAGGAAGGGTAAGAACACCAGAAGTAAAAGAGGCTTTTAGAGCTCAACTCATAAATCATGACTGGAAAGCGGTTTGTGTTGAAGATGTAAAGGATTCTTATGCTGCTTTTTTGGATACATTTGTATTTTTTTTTTATAATTACCATTGTTCAGTGAGGAAAATAACAGTTAGAAGAAAATACAAACAACGTCCATGGATAACAAAATGGTTAGAAAAAGCCCACAAAAAAAACTCTTTAAATAAAGACTTGATAAAGCATCAAACCAAAGATAAAGAGGACAAATACAAGAAAAAAAACAGATTAACAATTTTGAGAGAACAAAAACAGAATTATTACAGATTATTGTTGGAAAAGTAGCCTACAAATCTGATATTAGAGCCACTTGGAATGTGATTAAGTGACCTGTCACCGTAAATTAAAATCTTTACCATCACATATTGTTAGAAAAGATAGTTCAACAATTAAAGATATCCATGAAGTTGTAAATGAGTTTAACATTTTTTGTCACTGTTGGGCCACGTTTCAGTGAAAAAAATCAAAGAGGTCATGGTGGGAATAACAATATTCTCCTTGACTATAACAATAACAGGTCAGTGTTTCTCAGAGGAGTCTGTGAGAGTGAATATCAGAGGTGGTTACGAAATGTAAGAGGAAAGAAATCGACAGACTATGATGATATTGACACGTCACTGGTAAAAAATGTAATTGATTGTATAGTCAAAAACCTCTCACATACATTTGGAACATGTCTTTTCCAGACAGAATGAAAGTTGCTAAAGTGATTCCACTTTATAAATATGGAGACAAAAAGGTGGTGAGTAATTATAGGTATCAAAAATATTAGAAAAAATGTGTCTTAAACAACTTAACAATTTCGTTAAAAACCACCATATATTAAATGATCAGCAGGATGGCTTTTCAGATAATAGGTCAACGTCCTAAAAATTGCAACAGTAATTGATAGTAAAGAGAATGCCATAGGAGTTTTTATTGACTCATTTCATACAATTAATCATTCACTACTTTTACAAAAAGGGGAGCATTACGGTGTTAGAGGGATGGTTAAGAATTGGTTGCAAAGCTATTTGACAAATAGACTTCAATATGTTGAAATTGATGGAAAAGTATCAGAACAAAAGATAATAACGTGGAGTTCCCCAAGACTCTGTTTTCGAACCAAGTTTTTTATACTTTATTTAAACTATACTGTCATGGTATCAAATAAACTAGAGCTTGTTATTTTTGCAGATGATACAAATGTATACTGTTCAGGCCAGAATATTTTCAAGTTAATCTCAGAAAAAGAAAGGGAGTTGATTACACAAAAAAATTGGATTGAGATTAACAAATTACTTTTGAATGAAAGGAAAACAAACTTAATGCTTTTTGGTACAAATAAAGCAAAAAATAATATAAAACTTCATTTTGATGGAATAGAAATTGAATGTGTTTATTAAACAAAGTTCCTAGGAGTCATTATTAACCACCACTTTAATTGGACACCACATGTTGAATATATATATATATATATATATATATATATATATATATATATATATATATATATATATAAGAAAATCTAAATCCATAGGTAAATTTCACAGATGCAAAAGAACCCTGACTAAAAAAATATTTGCATACTTTATATTAAACCTTATTTTTTCCATGCTATCAGTATTGTTGTGACATTTTGGGAAATATATAGAAAACAAATATTAATCCAACAATTAAACTTCAAAAAAAGCAGTTTGAGTCATAAATAAAGTTTGTTTTTGTGAATCCACAAATGCACTGTTTTAAAAATTCAAATATATTCTAATTTGCTGATGTTGTGCATATAAAAATGTTGGAATGCTTTTCAAAATAGTTTGCCCTTGAGAGTGCAGTCATTTTTTAAAAGAAAAGAGGATCATTATAATTTGAGAAGTAACTTTATGTTTTAAATCACATAGTGGAAGAACAAATATAAAATAGAGATGTCCTTCTGTTTTTGAAATAAAACGTTGGAATTCTATAGATATAGATCTTAAATTAGTTTTTTCTCGTACAAAATATAGGTTTCTGTTAAAATTAAAAAAATTTAAATTAAAAATTAAAAAATGTCAATACTACTGAAATTTAATTTTGTATTAGTAAATATTTATGTATGTGTATTTGTATCTGTAATATATGTATCTACTTACTTATAGTACATGTGTATGGATGTACATATATGAATATGTATTTGTTAACAAATTTTGATTTTTGTTTGTTTCATATTTGTCAACTGGATGTTAAGTCTTGTTTCTGTGTAAAGTTGTATCATTTGGATGGGCTTTGATAAGCATGATGCTTCAGCCCATTCATTTTTGGTTGATTTTCATTTAAAGGTTGTGAAATCTTATATTTATGCAATCAACAAAATAAACCCGAACTTCAACTTCAACTTTAAAGGTCCAAAAGCAAAACTTATTCCAAACATTAGTCATTCATTAAAAAAAAAATGTTATTTGCTTATCTTTTTTTTACTTTGGTGCAGAAAATTGCATGAAACCCAGCAATGTTTTCCACAATGCCACTACAGACAGAGCATGGTAGAAAAGAAAAATATCGTGCAACATCAAGGAACGTGACTGAAATAAACACTATGTTAGGGCATTTCTTCCCTGATGTCACCACTTACTACGTCACTTCAGTTTCTACAACAAATCCAAAAGTTTTGCTAAAGAAATGCTGCAATCTTCTGCAATTCTCTATTATTTCTTTAATATATAAGCCACACTGTTTCTAAATGACACCCCGTGAGCTGGAGCATTCAAAGCGTCTACAGTTCCAATACTCAGACATGATAAAACTGTTTTTTGCAGGTGAGAAGTCTAAAAATACATCAAGATGCGAAAAACAGAACATGTTTTTATTCATTCTTTATTTTTCAAAATGTGACTCTCTAACAATTTTTTACAACACATACTATTTATTTTTGAGAAAACCCCCTTTTTTATGGATTATTCTTTTAGTTTTCTTTGCTAAGTTGTAATTAAGTTAAGGGTACTAAAGAAAATAATTAATCTTTATCCTTTAACTAACTAGCAACATATTTACAAGTTACACGCTGCCAAATGCATTTAATGTACCAGGTGATAGGCTGTGTTATTACATTGCTATTTCTAAAACAGATCAAACCCTGAAAGATTAATATAGATATACATTAACATCACTCACAACACTTAAATACTCATTGGTCACTCCAAAATGGTTAACTGAGCCTGAGGGAAGCTGCTCATGAGTGTGTATTAGGGTGAAACAATAATAAAAGTGAGCAAGCATTGAGCACTGGGAGCTACTGACAAAACTATCTAACCTTTACAGTTAAGGGCTTGACATTAAGCTTTTTTAAGCCTTTTGCCCTGAGTCACAAGCACATCACCTGATGTCAACAGAATACAAGCAAAGCTGGCCTCCACATTAGCCCCGGACAAAAGGGCAACCACTGATGTCAACCTCTGTGGTTATTCCAGGAACTACAAGCCTAAAAATCTCCGACTTATGTAATGATCACATTATTAATCCTTTACCACTAAAACTAAATTAAGCGACCCAATAGCACATGGATCAGTGCTGGAGCTGCTTTAAATTGGCTGTCGAAAGGGTTATAGCCTGCAAAAAGATTTTTGCGGTCTTTGTTTTTACCTATAAGCTTGTCAAAAAATAGTTTAAATATATAATATATAATATATATTTGCCAGCAATCACTGCTGTAATTTTTAAGTCATTGTCAGCAATGCTATTGCTTGTTAGCTTTCAGCTCGTGTTTTTTTCTTTCATTTAGCTGTTCTAATAAGGATAACAGCCTTCAGTAATAACAGTCATCCCTCATAAATGCATATGAAAACATAATGGGAGTAAACACATAGACCTACTTATTGTTCAGAAGACACAGCAAATTTATATGCAACAACGTGTGTGCTTATGATGAAGGTTCGTCTCTGCAGAACTCTATCCTGATCATAATTTTTCATTTCTGAAAGGCAGCAAGGCTTTTGAGAGGATTATTTCACTTTTGACAAGATTAACATGATAAACCCATCCATTCATCATATAAGTTTGTTAGTTCAAAAGAGTGTGGGCAATGTGAACGTAACGCATTAAAGTTTGAGCTTGCAGAGAAGTCTGAAAAGCTTTTGTGTGCTTGATATAAATGATCACAAAGAAAATGTTCAGCAGGACCAAGCCATAGTGTCACTAAAGCCCAGTTCCCACCAAACAGCACTTAAAAGGAAACTACTATTGTTTAGAAAAAGTTATTCCAAAAAGTTTTTCGACTGAGCTTCTATCAGACAGGATCTTCTCTGAAACGCCAGTATTGTAAAAAGTACCACAAAACATCATTTAAGTTCATTTACTTTGAAAGTAAACAACGGTGTTGTTTTAAAGACCCACTTCAATTAATATTGTGATTTTGGTGTTTTTATCATGTTCTTGTGCATTTTCTCAATTTCTCAAATAATTAAAAATTAAATCTGCATTTCTGAGTATTTCTTTATTGAAATCATGATGGATCAGGAGCGGAAGACAACAAAGCTAAGATTTGTGATGCAGCAACTGCCATGAAAGGACCAAAGTCTCCCTGCTCCCATTCAGTTCTCATGCAGTCCCACAGTCCTGCCCACAAAGCAAGAGGCGAATTCCTGTTGAGCTGTTGAGGAAAATGCCTTTAAAAATGACACCAGCTTTTTTTTTTTTTTTTTTTTGACAAAAAACTGCATAATTATAGTTACAAGACCACTGAGAACAATTTTACAATAAAACATTAGTTGGAGTGGGACTTTATGGAAGGTAATTTTATTAGAATATATTTAGTAAATGAATAAACCTTTAGGTCAATTATAAACATCTCACTATGAAAGGGTCATTCTTTTGCTCTTGATTCAAACATAAATGTTTAGTATAGCTTTATTTCAGGCTTTTTATGATGCACACTTACAAAAAAACAAAAAACGTTACTCCTCTGGATTCAGATGGATACATGTTTTCTTTTAGGGCAGTAGGTGTGGTGCAGAGGTAGAGCAGTTGACCTCTGATCGTAAGATCACCTGTTCGTTCTCGCCATGCTTGCCCAAGTGTTTTTGGGCAAGACACTGAACCTCACATTGTATTATGAGACAATGTAGCTGCCATCAGTGTGAATGGGTGTGAATGGGACTGTGACTGTAAAGTGCTTTGGGCAATCTAAAAAGATAGTAACAATATATGCAGTAAGCATTCACCATTTACCATTCCTGTAGCTTATAACTGAAAATTCCTAAAAGGTAAACTAAACAAATGTTACAAGAGGGTGAAAATAAACAATATCTAACAAAAGATAAGTTATAGTTAACACATTTATACACACCACAATAGTTTCCAACTCTGATCCTCAGGAGACACAACCTTGCTTGTTTTCCACCTCTCCCTGAACCGCATTCTGCTGATTTCCCATTTCTATTTCATTTATTAAAATGAAGACGTTAATGGATCTATTTGATTGCAAGAATGGAGCGTAGTAGGGGGATTTTGCCATTTTAGTTGCTGTGTCATAAAATAGATCTTTTTTAAACAGCATGCTTTATATACGTCCTCCATCATGAGGAAAATACTACCAAACCTTGTTTAAACACCAAAAACACAATTGAGTCTTTAAGCGCTAATCAAGCCACCTAACTTAGATTAGTTGTGTCATTTTTGATCTTTCAATCTCATTCACTACATCCTCTTTTGTTGATAATATTCTTTTTCTGATCTATTTTATGGTGGTTGTTGCATAATGATTTGAGACATATTTACACATATTTAAATTTCAGTGCATTACTCTTGTAGTTGGTATTGATATTTTTTTATTTTTCCCATTTTTGAGTGTGGTGTCCTTTGTGCCACTGAGCACATTTCCAATATTACCTGTGGACAGCTGCTTTAGAAGATGATAGAGGCTGCTGCTTCTTTAATAGATCAACGAGGTTGCACAACGTATTTATGCAAATGTGAAAGCAGAACAAAGTGTCTGGCTTGTTAATGCCAAGTTTAAAGGTGAGGAGTTTAATAAGATAATTCAAAAAATTGTGTTTTACCCTAAAGCTGGAAATCAATTTTACAACACAGAAACTTAATTTGGTGCAGTATTAATGTCAGTATTGAGCTGCTTCATTCTCATTCAGTACAGAGACACATTTTTTGCTTATGGGTAATAGAACCACACCTTTGATTTCAGACAGACAGTACTTTGCCTCTGAGAATTCACAGCCATTATTTTAAAGATCAAATGTCTCTCTTCAGAAATTTGCTTTAGTCCAATTACAAAAGGCAACCTCCCTGAGATGTAGCATGCATTTTGCATGTCACTACCTTCCCACCTTCTTGTTTTCATATTCAATGACAATATGCCAAAGTATTTCTCCCATTAAAGAAAAAACTTATTGTAATGCAATAAAAAGTGGCATCAATAAATAGATAATTTTCTTTTTTTTAATTTAATTTCTTTCTCATCTGAAAATTCTTTCTAATCCTGAGCTAATAAAGGCACAAAAGCACACAAACCCTTTTTTAGGGGAACTGGTTTTTCTATAGAAATACATAACAAAAAATATTATTGGTATATTATTACTACAACTTAACATTGACAAAAAAAAAAAAATGAAGCATTACAGTCAAAAATCTTTATGACTTTTTAAATAAGCTAATATCTAGATATTTAGTGGTTCCATGAGACGGTAAATTTGGTTAGACTTTGAAAATGATGATGCTAAAATGCGTAATAATATTAAACACTAATCCTATGTCAATGTCCTCTAAACTTAGAAAGCAAGACATTTTTTAAGTTTAGGAAAGCAAAAATTCATAGACAGACATTTGTTTGCAAAGAGCTGGGTCTCCTGATCTTAAGACAACATTTTTTGCAACATTTCAGAGATGCTGTTGTATTTTGTTGCGTGACACTCATCAGTTTTTCTGACCTTACATCTATTTTGTAAGTCAGTCTATTTTATTCAGTCTAATGCTTAAAACTGAGAGAAAGTCACATTCTTTTTTTAATTCAATGTCGTTTACTGATTTCTGTTGAACCATTAGCGCCTTTTTATATTGGCTATGATGTGTCGTCATAGCAACGGCATCTCCTGTACTGGAGGGAGCAGTTCATTGCCAGCAAAAGCAAAGGTATGAGAAATCTAGAAAGAAATCTAATTCTAAGCTTTTTATATTGATCATTTTAGGGTGCATTAGATCTTTAAACAAATAGACAAACTAGAACTGTTGCCATGGTACCCCAAACACATCACTGTTGCAGTAGTAGAAATGCAACCACAGAGCAGTGGTTGCAAACCATATAATTTCCAGGTATTCAGAGATGTTAGAGAAAAGCTATTAGGCTGTTAGCTTCAGATTTCTGTCCAAACTATCTACATTAAAAGTTATTTTTGTTTGAGGTGTAAGTTTCAGCTGCAGTAGTGTAACAGAGCAACAGCTCATCTGATCGCTTTTTCTGGAAAAAGTCAAATAAGGAATTAAACAAGTGGTATATGCTGATTGTGTATCATATATTTTAGCAAGAAAACTGTTTTTTTTAAATTAGAAACTCAATTTGGAAGAGGATCGCAGCTTCTTGACACTTTCCTGACTTTTTCTGAATGGAAATTTGCTGGGAAAAATTCTGTCTCGTAGGCTGCTAAGATTTCTATGCACTTGGAAAATCAATGAAGCAAAGCCTAAAGATATTCTTAACACCTGGTTGAACACAGAAAAAGAATATGATTTAGGTATCCATTAAAATGCCAGTAATGAGCTTGATTTGAACAAGTTTGCAGCAAGCCTCTAAAATTGTCACTTTCAGTAAAAATTGCAGAGTACACCTGTAAATGTGAGCTGAAGTTGAAATTGTCTAGGACTGTGGTGATGTCTAATTTTACAGAGCTGCTGACAGAGATTGAGGGCACTGTTTTATGGAACACTGGCAGGGAAGCAGGACAGCACATCTGCAATTAATCTCTAATCAGCCCTTGTTTTTATGCCTTGCATGATATCAAGGCCCTGACACCTGGAGCATGATGAGGGTTGGCTGTGCATGGTCACATGGGGACTAAAGTAGACAGGATGATGTCTTGTTTGTTTTTTTGTTTTGTTGGTATTTTTTATATGCTCAACATTGGCAGCGCGGTACTGGCAGCCATAAAATCAAAAGGAAAATCCTGTTTAACCCCAGCTAGTAAAGCTAATTCAAATTAACTCATGCTCGTTGGTGCGCAACAAACCATTACATTATTAATTACTTTAATAACTAAGTTTAATTGAACTATTTATTAAATAATGAATAGTAATACAAAATATTATGATTTAATTAATAGTTCATATAATAGTAGGGTTTAATTTACTGCAAAATAATAAGTCTTGCTATAATAAGCCTGTGGTTTATCATTTTGGCATGTTCCTACATTATTTAGTGTTTATATGTATGTTTGTTTAATTAGACTAGTTATCTTCTCAAATTTGATTTTGAATTATTTTAAAAAAGGTCTTAAATTTAACTTCTATATGTCTGTAGACACCCTGAGATCACTGCTTTGGTTCCTTGTGTTAAAGTGTTTACTGAACCCCACATCGCTTCTGATGGTTGAGGTTGGTGCCACTAAAGCAACAGTGAAGGCGCTTTGAGCCCTAAAGCAAGATAGAAAAGCGTTACACAAGTATGCACCATTTACCATAAAAAAATGCTGCTGTGTATAAGCAGCAGCAAAAAAACAAGAAAGCAAGATGGAAAGATTGCCATTGAACCCAAGTCATAAAGAAAATCAGCAATATGGTATTTTAGTCAGCTGACAGAGAGATGTAATTCTTGGGAGAAATGCATTCCAAAAATCTAGAAATTCTGCAAATCTCATCTCTCTAATCACATTATCTAAACTAATCCACTTAGAAGGTACGGTGGCTTGAAGTGAATCATTCTACTATAATAAAGTCTTAGCATCTCATTTAATTCTATTTTTCTTCCTAGTCTTTAACTTTTATCCTGCTGGCTTCCCAGATCTCCTTCTATTTCCTCTTTTCCTTTCCCACATACAATCCCTCTCTTTCCTCACCTTTCGAGCTTCATTCTATCTGTTCCTTTGCAGCTTAGTTTTCACTCACACTTTTTCATTCTCTCCCTCACTCAAACACAATCAGACAAAGCGTTGTAGCAGATGCAGTTGACGTTGTGCATCAGTGGACCATAGCCGTGTAGTTAGTCTGGCTTGGCCTGAAACAGAAAACTTCAGAACGAAGCACAGCAGCACTGAAGAGGTTTCTAACACACTTAAAACTACATGCTTCCTGTTATTAGTTGTTAGTTTAGTGCTAATTGAAAACAATTTGAAGACACAATATTTTTCCATATCTCTCCGCTTGAAGGGATAATCGTGAGAGTTGGGAGAAGTCATACGGATAGGGGAAGAATTTGGATTTTACCATAGTCTCTCACCTGCCAAAGTGACTATGGAAATAGTTTAAATAAAAGTTTTATCTGCATTTGGCCCTGTTATATATATTGTCTTTTAAGGAAGAAAAACCCATAAAACTGCAAACTAGCTAAGGTTTATTTCTCAATACTGTGTTAATACTAGTGCAAATCAGTGAAATTCTAATAATGAGACAATAATTGATGTTAAATACCTGCATTTTGCGGTACATCAACCTTAGATTTTCTTTGCAAATTCTGTTTGGTTTTCCCAGTCAGTTCTATAGTTTTTATGTCTGATCTGTATCACGCTGAACTGTTGTTCTCTCAGGTGCACTGCGCCATACCTGAGCTCTGGTGTACTGCGGATGGGGACAATGCTGCAGCGCTCATTTGTGCACGCTCCAGTGATTTTGAATATGAAATTCTTTAATGAGCAGTTTGGAGTCTGGCCACAATCAGCCCTTGTATTCACTGAACCATTGAAAACATTGGAAACATACAATCATTGGGAAACGGTTGGAAGTGTCATAGCAGTATTTGAAAATTTTAAAGCTGAGTCCAAGTGAGTGACGTTTCTTGATTGAAAATGTGTAACAATGGCAGTAATTATATGTTTTTACTGCCGTTTCAGCTCACAGATTCAGTATGAAACAGGTGGTTCTGGTGGCAAAGATGATTATACTAATGCAGTTTGTTTGTTTTACATTTTTGCTTTTAGTGCTGCATGTTAAGTGATTCTAAATGCACGCTGTGCAATTTAATGAGCACCGAAGCTGTGTGTATAGACTTGCTCGAGCCCATTACTGGAAACCTAAAATCAAGAAAACTTGGCTTGACCATGTGCCAGAGATGCTTTGTTGACTTTGTACTTTTGAACATAAATGTCAGTTATACAATTGTGTGGGTTTATTTTTATTTATTATGTGAAGAACTGAAAGGATTTTGTTTTCGTGTTTTTTGTCATTCAGCAGGTTTGATGACAAACACAGTGCAGCTACACTAACAGTTAATCACAACTTTCTAATTTAGGAAGCAACACATCTGCTACTAATTAAGAAGACTGATTAAATCTGGGTTTTCACTGGCACATGAATGCGTGCACAGACAACTGCACACACAAATGATCCTTGAAGTGAGTAGACACCCACCATTCTTGGTAACACCTCCCATTGCCCCTTATGAGCAATAATTATTTTATGGGTGTTTTTTATTCAACCACATGACCATACTTAAAATGACCATAAAAAAGGTAACAAAACAAAACACTGCTCTATATATATATGCAGTACTTTACTGCACCACTGCCAAGTAATTCAGCAATATTTTTGAGATGTAAACAAATTAACGTTTTGTTCCCACAGAATTCTGCCTTTCTTGAGGACGTTCTCCAAAGAAGGCTAAAATACTACTTAATAAGCAAAAACAAAGTGGGGGGAAAAAAGTAAACATGAGTCTGAGAGAACAGGGTGTTCATGCACAGCACAGAGTGTAAGTAAGTAAATAGATGTGAATAAATGTGGTGATGTGTCGCATAGCAGTTAATGGTTTTAAATGGTTTCTTGTTCTTGCATATTCAAGACAAAAAATATGCTCAACTAATCTTTTCCAGTTAAGTAAATTTTTTGTTTTGATTTTTCCCAGGATGCAATAAAGTGGGTATGAGAGATTCAACATTATCTTTATTTATCTTGTTTATTTATTTGTTTTTTTAAGCCGATTCCAAGAAAAATTTTAAAAGCGTGTTTGTTGTTCACCTGACTTTTAGAATGAAACTGATGTTGATTTTGATGCCATTCTTAGAAATTCATTAACATTACATCAAAAAAAGAAAAAATAAAAACCCTAAGGCAGGGAAATCCAACCCCGTAGGTCAATAGGTGACTTGGTAGGGTCGCAGAAAAATAAAACATAGCTTATACTATTTTGGTTTAATCTATAATCAAAATCCAAGAAAAGGAAAGTTGCATTTGACAGAAAATGACACAAGTCTTACTCAACTTCTAGATGTATTGTAACAGTTGTTCACATGTATTAGAGTCACACTCCAACTATATTTTTATCTTTTGTAAAATTGTTCCCGGTGGTCTTTTGAATGTGACTGTGCAGTTTTTTGCCAAAATAAAAAAAAAAAAAAAAAAACAGTGTCATTTTTAGGACATATTTTCTGCAGAAGGGCAGTAGTTTGGAACAAATTAATCTTTAAGTTGTGGGCAGGATCATTGGCACAGAGCAACCACGCCCCTTTCCCCTTCCTATCGCTAAGAGCTCTGCCATTACCTTAAAGCCGTGTTACACTGCTACGTATAATTTCTGCATTTTCCATTTATGCAATTTTGGTCTTTCGGGAAACATAGTCGATATATGTAATTCATAAGTATTTTTTATGAATTTGTCTATGTGCGTAGATGTCTGTTGAGGGTCTTGGCCGACGGGTCTTTGCATGAATTCGGTTTTGAGCTGTTCATATACCGTTACACCGATGTATAACTTTTCTAATTGCGTATACTGTGCAAATATCACCTTAAAATTACGCAATTGACACACGTAATAATAATGAATTTCAAATAAATAGCTCAGTAATCCTGCAGGGCTCATGCACGATTGGTGTATTGTGTGATGGGTATATAAATTGGCCAATGTATTACCCCTCTAGCAGTCTATAATTAGTATGGGTCTCCCGCTCACCTTTTTTGGCTCATCCGGGCGGGGGGACCAGTTTTCTCCGCACGGCAGGTTGCAGTAGTGCGCCGGGTATGGCGGGAACACATGCGACTCTGGACATGCACCTGGTCCTTCTCGCAGAGCTGCAGCTCCTGCCGGGGGTCCCTCGTCTGGTCGAGGTCCACCCTGGGATGCTGCCTCGGCTGACGCCTAGCAGCTAACTTAGAACTGTTGCGGACCAGGGGAATCAGACTATTTAAAACAAAGCCTCGCAAGGGCCCACAGCGGGTGTTGATGCAGTGTGATTTCTGCACAGGGTCAAAGTAAAGAAAATGAATGAAGCACATGTGGGTTAACATGTTCTTTCCATGGTTTAGTTTTATGGGTTTATGTAAAAAACATTCATCGATGTGTTAATGATAAAGTATAAAATATAAAAACACTTCACTTAAAAGAAAACCTTTCACAGACCACACTTTTCCTCACTGTTTCCACTTATATTCACATATGACCAATTTTCCTCTGTGCAATGTGCACGAATTATACAGTACATAGCAGCAATGCGGCATGGCAGTGAGGCATGGCCTTTACATAAAGATACAGACTGTTCCTTTGACGGCGCCTTGATGGAAGGCACTGCATCAAGCTTCAAAAGTAAATTGCTAGGAAAGACCACTTTTTTCATCTGCAGGTTGAAGTAACAGTAATCTGTGAACTTCAAACACGTGTGTTTTTTAACGTTGCGGTGAACAAGAAATGCAATCAATTTCTCTCTCAATGCAACATTTTTTGGAAAAAATTATGAAAACTAAGATCAGTATATGTTTTATGAGAATTGCAATTCACTACATCACAAGGGTGTTGAATGCTCATCAATACTCACACATCTAAATGTGAGTGGACCATGGTGCACACCTGGGAGGGTGGGGGTGGCGGCAGTAAGACTTTGGCCCACCCATTTCAATTTCTACATCACAGCTAAGAGCTTTTTCAAACTGCATTTCATTATCTGTCACTTATTCAAGTCATTTTGATTGACAAAGTAAAACACAATTGTAACCCCAAGGAGGTTACAATTGTTACAATTTACAAAGCCACAACATAAGGTCAGAGAAGGAGGCTATTACACTTCCAACTAGAACTTGTGAACACAGCCCCAATAAATACTGTTACGCTGTTATGCTGAGTGAGGCAGCGACTGACTGAAAGACAAGGTCATGTCTAGAATGAACACCAAGTAACCCCGAAACCTACTATGACGGCTGAGTGAAATACCACCTGAAAGTCTGGAAACTGTAAAAGACGCATTAAGGGCAATTCCTAATGAAACTTAACAGTACTGGAAAAGTATATAGGAGAAAGAGACAACACATAACAGCTCGATGGCTGGTCTCTCTGAGAAAAGAGCACCGCAACCTCCCTGAACATAATCCAGTAACCATTACAGTGGCAGACATCCAAGAAAGAGCTTCAGGTATGAAAACTTATCAGCACCGGGCCCTGACATGATCCCATATTGGCTTAAGAAAGTCACTGCACTTCACGAGCGCCCGGCAGCACAATTGAACCAGCTGCTAAGAGATGGGACTCACCCTGAAAGGCTAACGGAAGGGCGAACGATCCTGATCCAGAAGGATCCCATCCAACTATCGGCCAATAAACTGTCTGTCCACAACATGGAAGCTCATGTCATGCAACCAAAATATATCAGCACATGGATAAATACATGAGCAATGCACAGAAGGGCATTGTTACAGATTCCAGAGGAGCCAAACACCAACTACTGGTTGACAGAACAGTTGCTCAAGGATGCAGGTCAAGACACACCAACCTGTGCAAAGCCTGCACACACCTGGATCACTGAATGCTTGGAGCTGTACAACATCAACAGGACTCTAAGATCCTTTATAGGAAACTCAATGAAGCTGTGGAAAACCACCCCTGAAACCAACAGCAAGCCACTTGCACAAGTGTCACAAGTGTGATGCAGTGCTGGAGGACAAATCTTCATGGGAGGACAACCCCCTGCATGCGATGTACCACTGAACCGAACTGAACTGAAGTGGCTGATTTCAAGAAGTCCAACCAATGGCTAGAAAGGGATAATGCATTACAAAGTAATGAATTACTGTAATTTAGTTACTTCTGTCAGTATTGTAGTAACGTAACACATTACAGATAAAATTTTAGCACATAAATTACAATTGCTAAATTACAGAAACCCTCATTACTTCCTTACTCATATTTTGGTGCAGTGAAGCCATTATAGGGGAACAATAAAACAAATTGTTTTGTTTAGACAGTTGGCTCTGACATTGTCTTTTGGTTAAATGGAGGAAAAGGATACTAACAGAAAAAAAACAGAACTACTGACACATGCACGCTAATGCAGAGCTGGAAATTGGTCAAAGTAAGATGAAGAGAGTGAACATTTGGACGTGGAAACATTTGTAAGGGCATTCGGCAACTGAAGACATACAAATTATTCCCTGTTGGTTGAAAACAAAGGCAAAAACTTTTCAGTTAAGTGCAACATGTCCTAGTTATCATAATTCTATTTCCATGAAAAAGACTCCTACATGTTTTTAATTAGTTATTTTTCTGTCAGTCTTGATAAAATATCGTGGATGGTTAAGTTTACTTTAGTTATCATGAGCAGGAAGTCCTGGTTCATATCCTTTCTGACGGCTCTCTCCGTAGGTTACTTTTTTTGAGTGTGTGTGAAGGACAGATTCTAACAGTTCAAAACTAAGCAAGTTTCACAGAATGGTTGTGAACTTGGCTTATGCCACTCAAATTGGAAGAATAACATTTTTTGTAATTTCTACATGATGCATGCACATCACTCAACTGTAATTTTACCTAGAACTGTTTGTCTTCATGCTCCACCCCTCTCTCTTTTTTCTGATGTAATTGAAAGTATGTCATTTCAGCTAACCAAATTGTGTCTTCTCTTTTTCAATTTGAACTCTGAATTAGTATGGTGGGAGAGGACCACAAATAGTTGGTTTTTCCCTGTCTATCCTTTACACATCAAGTTGATTATGCTTTGCCTGCCCCCTCCCCATTCTGCACAGTAATGGACAGTCACAGTGGGGTGGACATGTGGGGAGATGCTTTCATCTATAACTGTTTTAGTTTTAAGTATAAATATATAATCTCTTTGTTTGTCCATCTGTTCTAACTGCAAGTGGCTTGTTCTCACTTACAGCTATGCTTGGCTGTTACACCCTGCCTTTTATTCTCACCCATAAACACAACATCCCCTTTAAATTCATGAATGGTTGTCTCTCCATACAAGACAGTTTCCTGGTCTATCTTCTTCTTATGTGCTTACTGCGGAGGGAGCAAGGCCCCTAAGCAACGGCATCTCTTGGGTGCTGGCCTCCTGGGCCTGGTGGCCCCCTCCCTACACAGGGAGAGGGATCCCTTATTTTTCAGGCAAGACCATCACATTCTACCTGAGCATGGGGGGTGTCCATGTTTTTATGATGCGGGTTCTGATCCCCACGCTGGGCCACCTGGCGCAGTGGGAGGGCTGCTCTTCTGCCTGGGCTAGATCTTGCACTGTCTGTGCTCCCGTACCTCACTGCTCTAGAGCCCTCAGACTGCATGCAAGGCTCTTGGGGGCCTATGTGGTGGTCCTGCAAGTCTTGGCCTGGGTGCTTGGCCGGACTCCAGGGCGGGCAGATCTCCTTCATTTGCACTACAGTACGGGTGTGGCGGGGGCTGGTCGATGCCGCCTCGGCGGGGGTCTTGGTGTGGGGAAAATTTCCCTCCTGGTTTCTTTTTTAACATTCCATTAATATAAACATTCACCTGAGCACAGGTGTCAGCTCACATTTGCACAATTAGGTTACATGACAGAATGAAATGCTTTACATGTGTTGGTATATACATAAATGTGTGCGTGAACTATAGTTTTATTGTGTACATGTTGACAAGTCTGTGTAAAGACTATTGTAGCCAACAGGTACAGTGGCTTGGAAAAGTATTCATTTCGCTTGAACTTCTCCACATTTTCTCATATTACAACTGCAAACATAAATATATTTTATGTATAAGACCACAAAGTGTTGATCTTTCATTCTTTTTCTAAATCTGCTTTGTGCATTTTGGAGTCACGGGGGTGCCAGAGCCTAACCCGGCCACATGTGGGCAAAGGCAGGGTACACCCTGGACAGCTTGACAGCCTGTTTCAGAGTTAAAATCACACACCCATTCACATCCAGAGACAATTTAGAGTAGCCAATTCACATATGAAGCATTTTTTTGGATCATGGAGAAAAGTCCCTGGAGAAAACCCACACATGCATGGGGAGACCATGCAAACTCCACACAGAAAGGAGCCCCCATGATTCTGTTTCAGGTTTCAGCTGGGACTTAAATCGGGAGTTTTCTTGCTGTGAAGCAAGAGTGCTAACCACTGCATCACTGTGCAGCGTGGCTGGCATGCACTTGTGAAGTGGAAAGAAAATTATGCAAGAGTTCTTTTTTTTTTTTACAAATTAAAAATTGAAAAGTGCAGTGAGCAAAAGTATGAGTGCATCCAATTACCTTCAGAAGTTGCTTGATGATTGGTGACTGAGCAAATGTTGACTTAATTACTTTATAGAGCCCACCTGTGTGTAATTTAATATCAGTATACAAATACATTTGTTTTGTTACAGCCTCTGTGGTTTGTCAAGAGAATATTGGGGAGAAAACAGCAACATGAACTGTAAGGAAGACACCAGACAGATCAGGGATAAGGTTGTGGAGAAATGTAAAGCAGGGTTAAGCTATAAAAAGATTGTCCAAGCTTTGAACATCCCATGAACCGCTGTTAAGTCCATCATCCGCAAATGGAAAGAGAATGGCACAACTGCAAACTTACCTAGACATGGTCGTCCACTTAAACTAACAGGCCGAACAAGGAGAGAACTGATCAGAGATGCAGCCAGGAGGCCCACAGTGACTCTAGATGAACTGCAGAGATCTACAGCTCACGTAGGGGAATCTGTCCATAGGACAACGATCAGTCGTGGACAAATCTGGACTTTATGGAAGAGTGTCAAGAAGAAAACCATTGTTAAAAAAAGAAAACCACAAGAAGTTCAGTTTGCTAAAAGCCATGTGAGTGACCCAGCAAATATGTGGAAGACGGTGCTTTGGTCAGATGAGAACAAAATTTGACTTTTTGGCCTAAATTTAAAACACTATGTGTGGTGAAAATCTAACACTGCACATCACTCTGAACACACCATACCCACTGTCAAACAGGGTGGTGGCAGCATCACGATCTGGGGCTGCTTCTCTTCAGCAGGGACAGGGAATCTGGTTAGAGTTGATGGGAAGATGGATGAAGCCAAATACAGATCAATATTGGAGAAAAACCTGTTGAAGTCTGAACAACACTTGAGACTGAGGCGGAGATTCACCTACCAACAGGACAACAACCCTAAACACAAAGCCATAGTTACAGTGGTGTATACTTATAAAGCGCTTTTCTACCTTCCTTGAAGGCGCAAAGTGATTTACAGTCACTGTCCCATTCACACATTCACACACACATTCGCACATTGATGGCGGCTCAGCTGCCGAACACTGTCACCAACCTTCCATCAGAGGCAGTGTGGAGTTAAGTGTCTTGCCCAAGGCGGGAATCAAGCCTAAAATATTCCGGTCAGTGGCCGACCGCCCTACAACTGCACCATGGCTTCAAATTAAACATATTCATGTCTTGTAATGATCCAGTCTCCAGACCTAAATCCAAACAAGAATCTGTGGCAAGATCTGAAAACTGCTGTTCACAATCCTCTCCATCTAATCTGACTCGGCTTGAATTGTTTTGCAAGAGGAACGGGCAAAGATTTCAGTCTCTAGATTTACAAAGCTGGTAGAGACAAACCCCAAAAAACTTGCAGCTATTGCAGCAAAAGGGGGTTCCACAAAATGTTGACTCAGACTGAATACTTTTGCACACTGAACTTTTCCGTTTTTTTATTTGTGAAAGAAATACATAATATTTTGTGCCATTACTCCACCTATCTAACATCCGTTTCTCTTCTTCCCCTTTCTTCTTTCTGTTCGGTCCAACAAAAAATCTGTCTAACAAAAAAAAAGTAGTGAGTTACTGAACATGAAAATAATGACATTTTTCAATAAATTCATTAGTAACGTCAGACATTGTTCATTACAATGCACCGCTGTGAAATATTTAACACTGTTTACATTTCTAAATAAAGGCATTGGATGTTTTTTAAACAACAATGATGTTGAGAATTTGTGTGCTGTTTGAGAGCACAGTCATTAGCCTACTGCGCTGATGAGTTGTACTCACGCAGTATGCGCTGCTGTCTTGCAGTTTAAACAGCAAGGGTTCTTAGACTATGTTGGTTACAAAGGCAAAGAAAATTACACTTTCCCAAAAGCCATATATATATATATATATAGTATGCTTATTTCACACTTAGGATCAAAAACCTACAAGATTTTTGGCTACTTAAACACCCACTCGAATAAAAATACCTTTTTGTGTTTTTAACATGTTCTTGTAGCATTTTTCTCATGATGGAGGAAATGATTCAATAATTTAAGATTAAAATTTTATTTCTGGGTGTTTCTTTATCCAAATCCAGATGAATCAGGAGGAGATGAAAACCTGCCATTTGAAAAAGGTCGCAGTTGTCACGCAGCAACTGAAATGGGCGGACCAAAGTCTCCCTTTTCCACTTCCATTCTGATGCATCTACTTGCAGACAAATAAATGTATTGACATTTTCATTTTCCTTGTCTGAACTGGAAATTGGCTCAAAAGTGTACGGCTAATATTGCTTCCCGTTTTTGTTGCATCTCTAATGTTAGCTTGGGGTGGTAGGGTTCTGTAAGCTAGCGGCAAAAAGTGTAAACAAAGGGATGATGGGATGTCAATGGAGGTTTACTTTTCACCAACGGTCCTACTCAAAACTAAGAGGTGAATTTGTGATAAGCTCAAACAATGACACATTTTTTTATTTTTGGCTAAAAATGCCATAATCATAACTAAAAGACCATTGTGAACGATTTTACAATTGAGAAAAAATATAGCTGAAGTGGGACTTTAACATCAGCACACATGTTCTATTTGTGGTTCACTGATCAAATTATACTACTCCAATTGATGTTATTTGAGCTGCTTACTTAATGTCTCATAATATTTATTTGCTGATTAAGATCATTATTTCTCTTAACCCTCGAAGCCCTAAAAGTGGGCATAATGAAGCAGATAAGAGTTACCTGTTGCACCAGAATAAGCCTAAAAAGCTGCTGTTTACAAGAGACCTTAACAGACTAAATCTGTTACTTGTTTTTGTGAATGTACTGCACATTCCTGCTAAATACTTTTAAATACTAAGTCTCCTGCGCATTCAGGAAATCTAGGGGGAAGCTAAGATTTAACAGAGTTACACACCCTCTTTTTTCCACTAGAAAAAAAGAACTAACATTTTTTTCTTTATTTTTTTCTGATTTTATGGCACATGAAGGGTAAAAAAATAATTTTGCAATACAACACTCTTTCCCAACTGCATTCTCTTCAGACCAAATGCCAGTGCAATAACATTTATTTTTGTGTGTGGTACTTGCCTGCATTCAAGTCAGTCCTTCGTTTTCTTGGTATACACAAAAATGTGTATTGAGTTTCACAAACAGAGATTTGGAAGCAGAGAATGTATTCTTGGTTGTTTGCTTTGCAGAGATTAAGCAGAACTTTAACAAGTGCGGTGTTAGTGGAGCGCAACAACAGCTCCTAAACATATTCCTGAAACTTTACAAAAGAATAGCTGAGATTACACTTTTTTGATGCAGTTTCAGATTCACCTATGATCTATAAATTTTGAAAAAACAAATATGATGTTGAACGTTCATTCAACAAGTTTCTTTTTTTTTTTGTCAGATAAATAAAAATGTAAAGGTGGCAATAAACAAAGGTTCAATAATTACAGACAAATCTCTTTGCTTGTCCAATTCTCTAAAGTATTAAAAACATTTTTTTATGTTAGAGTGGACTTCTTTATCAATAAACAAAATATTTTGCATGACCATCAATATGGCTTTAGGAAAAAACAAACATCCTCTTTGCTCTCATACATTTTGTGGAAATAGAATAGAAAAGAAACAATATGCTACATGAATATTTTTGGATTTTAAAAAACTTTTCAATACTGTTGATCACGACTTATTAATAAATAAACTGAACATGTATGGAGTATGAGGACTGGCCTTAACTTGGCTTAGCAGTTATTTGGATAAGAGAGAACAATATGTTGAAATAAATCAGCTAAAATCAGAAACACTGTGAACAAAGTTTGATGTTCCTTAAGGTTCAGTTTTGGGGCTGCTATTATTTACCTTGTATATCAATGATACTTGTGAAATCTCGAACACATTGAAAACTGTTTTATTTGCAGATGATACAAACTTATTCTGCTGTGGAGATAATTTGGAAGAGCTATTATAGCTGTAATAGAAGTCAATAAATAAGAGTTGGTTTGATCAACATAAGTTAACACTAAATCTAAATACAACTAAGTCAATCATATTTGGTAATAGAACAACCAAAAGGAAACTCTTGATTATTAAAGCTGGATTTGAAAGGGGGCTTAGTTTTGGCTGAATAAGAAAGAAGGGGCTTGGATTTGATAAGTTCTTAGTTTCACTCAAACCCATTTTTCGAACATTAAAAATTCTTATATGTTTTTGACTGTTTTTGGGATAACCTGCATGGTTTCTTTGTGTTTGTTTGTTGTTAGTTTTTTTTGTTTGTTTGTTGTTTTGATTTTGTTCTTTTTCTTTGAGATGTTTTGACTGTACTGGCTGTGATCAACTCCATAAGTGTTTAAAAATGTATTGACATGTTACTTAAGTACAAGAGTTAACATAATTCAAAGCCCAAATACTTTATCACCTTCAAAAGATCCGAAATAATTTTGCTGGTGCAAATTCAAGTTGGATGGCGGTCAGCATCGAGAAGAAAACAGGAGTTCACTACTCACTGTGCAAGGAAAAAAAATCCTCATGAAAAATGTGTTAGTTAATAATTTTATTAATACTGAGGAACACTTAAAAAACTGACCAGGCTTCAACAGCACAATCTGTTACAAATCTTCTTTATTGGACAGTCCTTTAGAAACTCAGACTTACTGTTCTTATTGCATTAATGATTCACTGATTATCAATCAGTTGGTTACAAGATTAATGGCTAGACAGGTTTAGACACTGATCATTTGATTGTTTTTTTTTCTTTTGTTATTTGAGCTTAACAGACCAAATCTTGTCCTTGAAAAAAATAATGTGCAATTTTTGAGTTTTATTGTAGGAAACAAACATATCTACAAAATGACGGCAATAACTGAAAGAAACTCATATACTTTTGTACAGTGGGTATGTAAATTATTCAGTCCCCTAATTTTTTCACTCTTTGTTATATTGCAGCCAGTTGCTAAAATCATTTTTTCCTCATTAATGTACACACAGCACCACATACTGACAAAAAACACACTATTTCATTTTTTTTTTCATTCATTTTCTGAAACGCTTTATCCCTTTCGGGGTCAAGGGGCTGCCGGAGCCTAACCCGGCTACTCATGGGCGAAGGCTGGTCGCCAGTCTGTCGCAGGGGCCACAGTCACACACACTCACATCCACACCTAGGGACAATTTAGAGTAACCAGTTAACCTATGAAGCATGTTTTTGGACGGTGGGAGGAAGCCGGAGTACCCGTAGAAAACCCACGCATGCACGCGGAGAACATGCAAACTCCACACAGAAAGGTCTCCCGTTGGTGACACTGTTTCAAGTCCCCAAGCAAAAAAAAAAAAAAAACACATAGTACCTGTGTGGACTGCTCCTTGAATAATCGTTTCTCTATATTTGGGCAATTGTAGAAGAAAGAAAAAAACATGTAAAAAGCAAAAACACAACCAAAATATTGACAAACCCAACAATTGCTTGAATCATTGCCACTATCATTGATTTTTATACATCACTGTTTTGGACATTGTGCAGTCATGTAATTATTGATGAGATTCAAACTATGAAGAGTTCAAGGAGGTGGCAGGCAGGGTATTCTGGTCCTGGAGAAGCAAGGACTCGTGCACGTGTTACTGTTTGTGTGAGGGAGAGAAAAACAGACAAAACAAAAAGAAAACATAAACGTGAGGTGATTGTGTGTGTGTGTGCACAAGTGCAAGAGAGTTAAAGCAAGAGATCAGAGCATGTTGAGAGAAGCTTTTGGCTTTTCTCTCTGAGGATAAAGCTAGTGCATATGAATCCCACTGTGACTTTGTCCATGGTGCTGAATCAGCTGGAGGGCCTACGACCACTCTTTATCTTCCTCTCTCCCTCTCTTAAATGTTCTCTCAAATCCTTTCTTTCCCCCCCTCCTCTTCGTGCTCCTCATCTTCTCTGGTCAGTTTTACGGGCTTTAGTGTTAAAAAATTGCATTGCAGTTTTAGCAACACACAATAAAACTGACATTAGAGAAGGAACAAACAAATACTGTGTAAACTGATTAAAAAACATGGAATTGTCAAATCAGTTTAAATGCACAAAAAGTTATAATAAACCTGTTTGTATTAATCTAATGAATTGTTCTGCACTCTTTCATTTAAATTCCCCTTCTATTGTGCTCAATATATTTTTTCTCCCATCTCATTTAAAGCTCCAGAAGAATTTATTACTTAATATCTAAATCTTTCTGTTATGATATTAATTTATGAATGAGTCCCCAAAACATCAAACAGCAGAACAGACAAGAAACAGACTCCTCACAAGAGATTCAGAGACTGTTTTGCTTGACGAAAATCTTGATCTTGCTTATTTACTTCACATTGAACTGTGCTGAATTTCTATTACATGATATCATTTTTTCTGTTACACTGGGCACTTAGAGACTTGCCCAGATTTGTTTCTAGCTACTAGATTGCTACTAAAAATAGATATTTTCCTTCATGACATGGTTTAATCTCTCATCCAGCTCTTTGTAGGTCTACATATTTTTTTAATCTGGTTCATTTTAATGGTTTTCAGGATTAACCTGACTCATTTGCAAAAGGGAAGATTTATTTTATGTAAGCTATTGTCAGAAAGTTCATTTCTAAAATTATCTCGACAAAATAAAACTTAATAAACAGTCAGATTTGCTCTTGAAAGACTCACTCAAATGAAAATTGTGCTTGTGGTGTTTTTAACGTGTTCCTGTGGCCCGTTTTCTCATGACAGAGGGCATATATAAAAGAATTTAAGATTAAAACTACTTTTCTGAGTATTTCTTTGTTTTATTCGAATTGGGATGGATCACAAGCAGATGAAACCCCTCAGTTTAAAAAAAGTTGTGACGCAGCAACTGCGGGTCAAAGTCTCCCTGCTCTGCTCAATTCTGATGGAGCCACTTGCAGACAAATAGATCCATTAACGTCTTAATTTTACTTGTCTGAGCTGCCATCTGACTGAAAACTGTGCAGCTGAATATCTCCAATATTGCTCGCCATATTTGTTGCCCTGCTAATGTTAGCTTGGGGTCATAAGGTACTTTAGGCTAGCTTAAAGCAATTTCTATTTTTAAAACCCTAAAAACACCACGAATTCAGGCAGTTCCTTGTTGTTATATCTGTAAATTTTTAAATATACACACTCATATTTTATTTTTTTTAAATTGACCTTTAACCCGCATTGACAGACCTCCCCCAAAGCCTGTTCCAAGTTTAAATTATTTGGCTCTGCACCATGAAATTTATCCAGTCTCTTGCTAATCAGATAATTATAGATCACTCACACTCTATAATCCATGAAATCCTGCAGGAGCTGGAAAGGGAACACAATCATCTTCTTGCTGTGTTGGCTTTTTCATCCATTTTTAATGGCAGCTTTCATTACTTCACCTAAGTGCCACAGACACTGGTTATTGTATCAAAAGAGACAATCATTCACACACTCCATGTCTGATCTGGTTCCAGAGACTCCTAAAGCGCACAGCTTATGATAATTGGAGGAGTGATTTGGCCTTACTGTTAACCCAAATTGATCCGTGGTCCTCTCCACCATGTACGGAAAGCTGCATAGATTACATAAACGTGTAACAAATTGGCAAGAATTTGCCATTCTGTAATTACTGCGTTTTATTCCACCATACTCATCTGGAACATTTTAAAAGCTTATCATCACAAATTTTGTGCAAAGTAAGAAAATGTTAAAATTTCGAAGATGACGACAAACATATGTGGAAGAAGGTGAGGCAGCAGACTGACATAAATGGCATACAATACACACACACACACACACACACACACACACACACACACATATATATATATATATATATATATATATATACAAAGTCATTTTATTTCTTAAATTCTTATTTTTTCCTGTCAGGTGAAGGTAAGTGAAGTCTGCGTTAACCGTCTTTAGCAACCCATTTAGGGGTTAAAGGATGCATGGAGTGAAATTAGTCTTACTTGATTTGTGTGTGCTATATACTGGATTTACCTACCTACCTGCGTACCTCTGCCCATACCACAATATCCCTGCTCTCATATTGCGGTGGATTTCATGACAGACCTACCTTGCTCTCAAGGTAACACCACAATCCTGTCAGTCATTGATCGATTCTCCAAGGCTTGATGTTTCATTCCCCTCTCCAAATTGGCCACAGCTCTGGAGAGAACTGAACAGCTGGATACCCATGTCTTTCGGCACTATGTCCTCCCTGAGGATTTTGTATAAGGTAGTGGGCTCCAGTTCACCTTAAGAGTGTGGAATGGACTTCAACGTGAGTCTCATCACCCCCAGTCCAAAGGTCATTTGGAATGCCTTAATCAAAATATCACTTGGTTCCTTAGCCAACATCAGGAAGACTGGAGCTGATTCCTGGTTTGGGCAGAATATGCCCAGAACTCCTTAAACAACGTGACCACGGGGCTCTCGCCCTTCAACTGCATATTTGGAGTCCAACCACCATTCTTTCCTTGATCGGGGGAGCCCATGGCGTTGCCTGCAGTGGATGAGTGGTTCAGCCGCTGGGAAGAAACGTGCTTTTGTCAGGGCTTGTCAGGGTTTCAGTTGGATCCAAATGCCTCTGCCTCTTCGTCACACCAGAATGAGATTGAAATATAAAGCACTGGCCATACTAATTAACAAATTAAATACCTGTATACCTGTTACTGATCTGGAGACAATTTCCAGTACTGATCGAGTCATCAACCACGTGATTGGTCCTGATTTCTGACCATGTCACCGGATCGGGACATCCTTAGATGTGGTCAGTGAGAAATGGACCCAAATGGCTCCTTAAGTGTTAAAGGTTGCTGACCCCTGGTTTAGGGTGTACTCTGAGCCTGTCAATTGATTGCCAGTCTGTCAATCCATCCATCCATCCATCCATCCATCCATCCATCCATCCATCCATCCATCCATCCATCCATCCATCCATCCATCCATCATTGGAGAAACCAATGTTTTGTTCTGTTGTTTTTTTGTTTGTTTTTTTTTTGGCTGCTGTTGTCAATCGCTCCTTCCCAAAATAAAATAAAAAAGTTTCATTAATTTTATAAATCCTTAAAAAAACATGTTGTTGAGTTCTGCAGGGTTATTTGTTTGTTTGCTTGAGTATTTGTATAATCTTTTAGGTTATTTTGTGTGTGGTTGAGGTATGTGCTGGGGGTGGGGGTGGGGGGTCCACAGTCTTATTACACTTACATGTATGCAGTCTATGCTGGAAGTGGGCCACATGTTCTTTTTTTTTTTTTCCTTGCCTTTTTTTTAACCACTTTTAAATGCTTTTTGTCGGGGGGTTACTTAATAATAACAACTGATTTGTCTCATATACAATTTAAAACGATTGGAGTCATGAACGTATTTTTTCTTATTACCTCTAACTCTTAAGTATCCGTGCGGCTCTGTGGAGGTCCCCGCCCCACACACTGAAATCTCTCATAGGCTGGAAGACTAAACTAAATCAGCCACCAGCCATCTGAGGCAAACGCCCATAGCATCCCAGCATCCCTCTGCGCGCAGCCTGATCCGGGAGCGCAGGTTTGTCCGTAGACTGGGCGGATGCTGAGGCAAAAGATCTCCTGAGGCAAACTACCCCGCAGAGTGAGAGTGGACTCTGTTACGTTGGGGACAGGAACTCGGAAAGGGGGGTGGGGCTGGGGGAATCAGGAGCGCGCCTCCTCTCCCGATCTGCACCGCATCTGCAAGACGAGCTTCCAGCGGGCAGCCCACACATCTGCTCCTCACTTGGAGAGAACAATGCGGAGAGAGGGAGGAGGTCAGCGCAAAGTCACTTTCTGAAAAACACGGTACAACCTTTTACCAAGCTGCGATCCCCTACTTTTTTCATAGCAGATCGTTTAGTTAGTTCTGCGTTTTATTTGTGGCTATTATCAGCATTCGTGTTATTATTTACTTGTGGACGACCTTGAGGAGCACGAATACCGGCCGATCGGATCTGAAAGGATTGATGTTTTCTAACCAGATCGCGTAAGAAGAGCGGTGTAGGAGTGAAACGTGGAGCAGTGACAGCTGCGCAACGGAGCATCTAAAAAAGGGGGGCAGAGGATACCTTATTCCTAACTCATCCACAACCTGCACAGCATCTCTTTAGATCATTGGATTTCAGCGATTTTCTTGGATACAATCGATGAGAGTTTGAATAAAAGCTCTCAATGGGGACCAGATGAGTGCGCATCGGCGCGCTGTTCCGGTTTAACGGTGTGAAATCACGGGATTTCTGCAGGTTGAAGGGTGCCACCAGTGGTCGAGGCTTTTGGTGCAAACTGGAACTGAACTGAGCACCGCAGCACTCTCAGTCTGACTCAAAAAAATGGGGGAAAAGTGGATATAATTCCTTATCTGGTATGAAAATGTGTTTGATCAGTAAAGGGATTATTTTAATTCGCTCTAGTTCATCACCTGGCTTGTGAAAAAGGATCTATCCAAAGGGAAGACTGCTGCATCCCGACTGAGGAGGATATCTCCAGGTACTGTTTCCTCTTATCCTTTGCTTCGGTTATCACGCAGATTCTTCTCTTTGTGGTGTCTAAATATCTGCATTTCATATTTGTAGGATTTCCTCTCAAGGGAGTTAACTGAACTGACAGGGAGACAGAAGAGGTGGCAGATGGGAAGATAATGGCGCTGGTGTTTTCTCAGATGTTGATATCCTCTAAAGACACAAAGAGAGAATGACATAGGTGAAGGCAGACTTCTGTCTTGTAACTCCTCAGAGGAGATGAAAACCCCAAAAAGTGGTGGGTACAGAAGAGCTCCCTGAAGAGAGAGGGACAGAAAGGAGCAGGGATGAGTTTGGAGGAAAAAAAATGTTGCAGGTTTGGGTGGTTACAGACAGGAGGGACTGAAAGAGAGTTGTTGGGCTGTGGGGGGTGGAGATGGGGGTGGGGGGGTAGTACACTGGATGCTCTGATAGAATACAGAGTAGGAGAGGAGATGGGCAGCATGATAAAAGGAAGAGGAGTGTGTAATGGCATAAGAAAGGCAAAGATAAGTGGAGAAAATGTAAGGGATGAGAGGAAGGTAATGGACTGAAATATATTGGAAGGGCAAAGTTGAGCTGCTTGTTGGGACGGCAACCAAGAGGGGTGAGGAGAGATGCAGAGAGCAGGTGCTGTGGCTTGTTCTGAAATGATCCCTGAAGGGAGATCTAACAGTATTGAGCTGAAGGAAATCACAGAGTGCTATCAATCTTTGCTGTAGATACTATTCTGTATTATCCATTGGGTGGCTCTCTAATGTAGTTGGCTGCACTGTGGAGACAGAGCAACACTAAGAGGCGGGGAGACCACAAAACCCATGCAGCCAACAATTTAGTTTGCTGTGTCAGCTCCTCTGCTGCTCTACCTGGTCAATTTACTCATCGCCCATTGCCCTATTTGCATTTTGATTGGGTTTTGCTGGAATTATAAGCCAAGTTAAAACACATGGGATCAAACATGCAAATGAAGTGAGGCTTGCAGGGGATTGATACTTGTTTTCTGTCTTTCACAGATCTGTATATCTTTGGCTTCGCTAAAGCCTCGTGAAATGTCTTTCATAGCAATGTTCTGTGGTTCTCTCTGGCCTAAATAGCAAAATTTTGCCTAAATGTTGCTTGGATTGCAATCCTGGAATAATTTTGGAGGATTCCGTCATTACCAGTATGTGTTGCATTAGTGTTTGTGTTGCATTAGTGTTTGTTTGCATCTCAACTGTATTTTATCACCTTTTGATAAACATATGTGTAACGATTAATTGATGAATCAATTGATCTAACAAGATCGATCTGTGTGAGACAAGTTGTCATTTGAATTGAATCAACGTATAACTTAAAGAAGTCGTTTCAAAATGAAATAAATTGATCTATAAATAATCTTTGAAAATACCATTTGTATTAAGGCATGGCACATTTATTTTACTATAAAGTAAAAACGATCAAGTGCCATCACACCAGACAACACTCATATGATGGCAGCACAAAATGATAATACAGTCCATCTTGTGAAAAGACTTTGAATTTTGCAAATACATGTGACCAAACAGTGAGATAAAATGTTCGAATGATCTTCCCTTAGTATTATTTTGATATTGAAAAACAACAGTGGGCTGAACTTTATCAAACTAAAATGTGAATGGAGTTGACATTAATTCTTGTGACATTTCATTTATACTGGATTATCTTGTAAGAAATACAAGGACTGTTCAGTACCCAGGTATTTATCTCTGAGTCACACTGGTTGCATTTTGTGGTTAAAGATCTCCTGGAACCACTTTAGGTCAGTGAATCAGATTGTTCAAAATGAACCAACATCAAAAGTGAATCGTATCAGCAACCACTAATTATCCATGAATCAAATCATGTCATCCCTACTTAAATATAAACTTAAATTCTGCTTTAAAAAAAGTGTCACTTGAAGCTGAACTAAAAGTTTCAACTTCAAAATTCTCCTTATGCAGTGAAGGAACATCCATTGGAAGCTCCTTCACTGCATAAGGAGAATTTTGAAGTTGAAACTTTTACTTACAATTTTTTGCTTACATACTGATGGAAAAATCACAAATTGATCAACTTTATTCAAAGTGTTTTAAATACTTCTTTTACATAAACCCTGCGCCAACAGATTCAACAATTTCTCACTCGAAGACTGGGTAGAAAAAAGTCTCCTAAAGACTGAATGAAAATGTGTGGTTGGCCTGGACATGAGCGTGATTGCTATCTGAATACTGCTTCAGTTCGTCTAACAGAGGATGAAACAACGTAAGGTGGTATAACATATATCATGTTTTTCTAATCATGGAGTTCTTCCCACACCACAGGAGTTTGGTCTGTAAAAGCCTAAGCTACATTTTTATAATTTAAGATCAGATAGATTTCTTGGTATTTTTTTTCATCCTCACTCTAAATTTACACCAAGAAAAGGAATTTACGCAGGAAAACTTATTATGGTAATCTTTTCTAAAATCAAATCATTCAGTAATCTCAATTTTCAGATGCAGAAAATTGCAAGCTGACTCATGTTGACTCAATTATCCGGTATGTAAAGAGGATTTTTGATCAAGTTTATTATTTTTCTCTAAGTGAATTGGCACACAGAGACTTATGTGCTTTTTTCTTTACTATAATCAAAACAAAGTCAATGTATACCTTAAATATGCATTAAATAACATAAGCCGTATTTGAGGACACAATCCCAGTAGCTGACAGCTATGCTACAGTCAGCAGACCACATGGATGATTGCTCATATTCTACTCGTGAGCTTATCATTGTAGGACAGTCATACATTTTCAAATCTTAAATGGAAATAGTGAATATGTCTTTGAATTCTAATTTGCAACATCTCTGAAAACTTTAATATTGTCAATCTTTCCTAAAGTACTGGGTTCATATCTTATAGTTTATTTGTAAACTTAGAAAAAAAATAAATGTACTGATTAGAAAGCATACTTACTTGCTTACTCTTTAGAAGATTTTTTTGACTGACTAATTTCTAATATAAAATGTGTTAAATGTAGTCTTTAAAAGCTCACTTGGTGCAGGCCTAGCACATGGAAAATCAGGGTTCAATTCCCAGGTTGTGCAACGAGGGTCATCCACTGTGGGTCCTTGGGCAGAACCCTTTGATCTACTGTCTAAATATATATCCTCAAGAAGTCTCAGTTACCCTGTGCTGGTCCCCACACCAAATAAAATACAGGGTTGTGTCAGGAAGGGCATCCAGGTTGCCATTTTTTATGTTAGAAAAGTTCCTTTTCACTTTGATTAGCTGATTGTACTCTGATCTGACAACATCATTGATCATGATAAATGTTTTCTATTAAAAACAAATTACTTGGGATATTTTTAATGGTTTGTTCTGCCAACAAAATAGTTGTTTTTCTTTAAAATTACATTTGAAAAACACTTCAAGTTGCAAAATGAAGTCTAAAATCTTAGTCGGCTTTTAAAAGTCTGCTGCTATTTTGCACTGCCTTCTCTGTTAATCAATTTATTTAGATTGTTCCACTGCTTTTGAAAATGTACCTCTGTTGTGACAATGTGTTAAAGAAAAACAAGAAAACACAAATCCTGCTTAAGCTTACTCTTGGCTAGTGAGACCTGACAGTACTTTGATACAACATTGTCTGCCAGTGAATTAAAAAACAAACAAACAAACAAAAAAAATTGATTCTTACTTTTTATTGATTGTTGAAAAAATATTACCCATATGAGATTCAATGAACTTGGTGGTTATTTTGAACATAGGTAATATTCCATTATATAGGATTTGATTTAGAACTGAAAAATACAGTTTAGTAGCTTTTGGGCATAATATAATTCCCTAGTGACCTTATGTTTATTTTGTCTCATTAATATCTGGTGGGAGCCGGCTAGGGCTCTGCCTCAAAATCCCCATTGGTTTAACTGTGGAAGATGCAAGTGTGCACATCTTATTGGCCTAAAGTTGTAACCAAATACATTACAGAACAGTTCTAGATCAAATAAGATCTTCTGGATTCCAAATTTCCCATAAACATTTTTATCACACTTTTTTTTTTTCAGCTGTTAATCTTTGCTTGAGATCACTGCTAAACTGTAGAAAACCATCAATTGATTGCAGATGGCAGGCTAAGTTGTGATCCTTCTGAAGAGAGGCACAGTTTGGCAGAAGTTTTTTTCAGATGGACCTTGATTTGTAACATTAAAGCTGGAAGTGTTCTGTCATGCTAAGTGTTTAGTGTTCAGAAGGCTACATGAAGCTCGAAAACTACGACCAATTCTTGTCTACCTTGATTTTTAAACAAGCAAGCCTGGGACACGTCACTGCCCTGGCACCGATTTATGACACTGACACTCAGAGCACGGCTGTGGCACTTTGCATACACTAGAGGTTTGTCTCAGTTTCCCCACTGAGAATTCTTTGAAAAATGTGGCACAAGTTGGGGCATCATTTTGAGAATTGATTCTGTCTTTTTACTCTTTTCCATTGCTCTGTCTGCCACAAAAAGTTTGATCCCTTTCAGTCCTCCTTATATACATTTATGTTTATTTATTTTTCTTCTTGGAGTGCAGCAAAGAAGCAACCTCATGTGCTGCTGCTTCTGGGTCACTTCACAAATGCAATGACGTGACTGGTGTGACCTTCCCCATTGGTAATAATGAGTCCTTTCCACGGCTGCTCATGATGTGGCCAATGACTGTTCCTCATCTTTGTGGGTTGTTTTCAGAGCTGAAGAAGATACAAATATAAAATGGATTTTTATGAATGATTAACCTTTATTTGGAGTTTTGGTTCTTTTTTTTTCAAAACTGAGACTTTTAAGTGGCTTCTCCTCTGAATTTGTTTGATCAATTCTGTATTAACATAGAGGAATGAGAGTTTCAATGGGTACCATCTGTTTTTTTCATTTAATTGCTGTGGCTAACTTAATTTCCCAAATCAAGTTTACACTAAGCAATTTAATGAATTTCCTTTTTTCCTCCTTGATTTTCTCATTTCAGCTTTTTCATCATGTTAGCCTCCTCAAACATAATACCCATTGTATGTGCAATGTTCTGCACAAATGAACATAGCAATTTTAGAAGGATGGGATAAAATATCTCCCTCGAGTGCATTATAGTAGTAATGGAGGCTGAGTTTCATGGGTCAGTGCTATTTGTGGGATTCTGGCTTTTCAAAGGGCATGGAAAAGTGATTCAAATCCTGGTCGAGCTGTCTTGGAACAATGAAGCCATCTATTTTTGGTAAAATATAGAATACTTCCAAGCCTGTCAATGCTAAACAGAATAAAGAAGCTGAGGAGAAGTTTGAATTCTGAAGGAGTGAAAGTCTAATTGATTGATGTGTATGTGTGAGAGAGACTGTGTTAGAAGAAAAATGGAACCCCCACAGAGAAACTCAATTTTTCTTTTTGAGCGAAAGAAAATAGTTCCATCACTCCATGGAAGTAATTTATAGGACTGTGTGCACAAGTGATGCTCAAGAGGAGCTCTTTTTAAACGCTTCATAGACTCAAGGTATTGATTTTAGTCTTTAGATATTTTAAAGATTTGCTTAAATAAAGAGTGCGTGTCATTGGGGTTGGCTGCAGTTACAACTTTCAGTGAAGGAGCAAAAAAGGCAAGAGAAAAGCACTCAAAGTGGGGCCGGTTTGGGAAAAGATGGATACGTGGTGGAAAAAAAAAACAGTGGTGAGAACTGTGTCGTTTTAAAACGAAAGCAAAACTTTAATACCTTTCAGGAGAAGGAAATTATTTTAGAACAGTTTGTTTTACGTATTAGATACTCAAAGAAAGAAAAATAAGTTAAAGTGAAGCAAAAATGGTATGAAAGAGAATCGCAAAAGAGAATCTGATAAAAACAAAGATGGAGATGAAGAAAAGGAAATTAAAAAAAGGACATTTTTGAATCAAATTGTAATTCAAAATTGTCACTTGCTCTTTTCTTGTTCCAATAGCCAAAAGCCATCATTGTGATAATTTTGACCCTACAACATGCTGTCCACTCCAGTAGGGGTTTGAAACGTCCACACGCATGTATTTGTGTGTGCACATGTGCACATTTGCATGGCAACAGATGCTGGATCAGTGGCGCAATCCCACCTCACCAGGGGAGAATGTGTGAGAGATGCTTCTGAAAAAAAACACAGAAGTGAGAAGAGGGAGGGAGGGGTGGTGCCAGGAGAAAGACAGCAAGCGTTGTGTTGAATGCCAAGCAGCATGACATTAGAATGGAGCTGTGTTGAGCAGGCAGCCAGAGGGACATGACAGTTTAGCCAAAACCATCATTTCAAGCATTATCTTCTCCAACAGCAGCTGCTTTTATTTTTATGTTGTCGTTTTTCTGCTCCACCTGTAACATGGTGAATAATTTTATATCTCTATTATATTATACGTCAAACAATTGTAGCCTTCTGTAGAGTATGCGACATTTGAAGGTACATGTTGGACCACTTAAAATTATTTTGTCGGATAATACATAGATCTTTATACTTTAATCAAAGTAAATGTGAGGCCAAATGTGGAGCCAAGGAGACAGAAAGGACTTTCCTATTAAACTGGGGTGAGACTGACACATAGGGGTCACTGCTGTGTTCCTTGAATCAGACCTGAATAGTTTTAGAAGTATGACACTTTGCACGGCCCTGCTGCCAAGGTCGCTCCCTCCAATATCCAACTCTAATTTTCCTCACAAGTGTGTGGTGAGCACATGAGCTGTGTGTAAATGTGTGCTCATGTGAAATACTTCTGAAATCCAAGGGTACATTCACACAAGGGCTTTTGGTCCTGGCCAGACTTATTTTTATTGGGCTGCCATGAAAGCTCATTTAAGCTCCTACAAGATGCCAAAAAAAATTGCCGTAAGACAGACTATCCAGAGAACTAAAGAGCAGAGAAGAAAGGGAGGCCACACCCCAAGTTTAGCAAATTGAAGTAAAACAAAAAAAATCCCCCTCAGTTCAATTATTGTGAAAATATTAAATATAATGTATAAGACTGTATAAGAGAATTAGACTGAGTGTGTGTGATGTCGTCCCTAGAAACGATACAACTTTCGGCTGTAGGTAAATGACGTAAATTCGCCAGTTTTGGAGTCAGAAAAATGTGATTTAGCGGTGAGTGGCCTGAGTTGGTCTGAGACAATTTTTCTATGGCAACTTCTGTCACCAATCAGGAATAAGCTTGTTGGAAGTCCACACCCAGAAAGAGCCGAGGAGAATCTGACAATCCAACGTTTCAGTTGATATCTAGAGTAACCTGTGATGAAGAAAAAAAAAAAAAAAAAAAAATATATATATATATATATATATATATATATACAGGATTAGCAAGAACATGTTAAAAAAGGTAAAATAGTTATTATGACAGGTATAATGACTGAGTAATAGCTGTTTATTTCTCTGTAGAAGTCTATGGGATTTTGGCTTCTTGGAGTCAGTTAATACTTCTAGGAATGTGAGTGGTAAAGGTTGCTTAGTCCATTTCTCCTACATAGTCAATGATTTACCCATTATTTAAATGACTAAAAGGTTGAGTCAAGCTGTAAGAATGGCTTTAGTATTAAAGAGCTGTTTTGCATTAAAGTGAAAAGAGACAGACTTCGTTTTGTAACAAGTCGCCTAGTGGTTACAGGGTAAAGTGCATTGGCCCCACTTATTTTTAATTTAAGACAAGACTTGAGATTGACATGATAGTGTTGTTTCTTAGCCTTCACGCAGGGTATTTCTTCAGACTCGGGTGAAAAAATGTGCAGAGATTGTTGAAAAAAATTCACACCTTCATATGGTTTGATTTGTTTCAGCACGTCTGGCATTAGTTGAAGCAGAGACTGGCTGATCATGCACCACCCCCAAGTGATCTGGCAGAACTGCATGTAGCGCTTGTGGAAGGTGGAATAAATTGCCGCAGAACATCATCATGAGGCCAGTGAGGAGCATGAGACGTCACAGTCAAGCTGTCAGTGTGGCAAATGGTGGAAATATCCGCTATTGCCATGGTAATTTATGCTATTTAGGGCTACAAACTAATGAAAATGTTGTTTGTTCTCATTCATTATTAAAAATATCAAAGGGTACTATTGGATATTTATTTGAAATGTAAACCAAATAGAAAAATGATTTGTGTAAATAACAATATCCCTAACTTATTGCGAGTTGTGCATTCCTCATTTTAACTGATGACTTTAAATGATTCTTAAGGTGTTAATGTGAGTTTGGTTGTCTATCTATGTTAGTCTTGTGATGGACTGGGGAGCTGTCCCGCTGTAGCTGGATAGGCTGCATCAACCCTGTTTCCCAGATCAGGATTAAGTGGGTTTCAGAGCAGATGTTTGGACTTAAGTTGAATAGGAAAAGTCACACAATTTCAAATGCTACTTATTTGGGAGTAGCAATTGACAGAACAAGTTCTGACGGTGAGGACAAAAAAGCTCATGAAAGAAAACTGTTACTTCGTGTCCTCTTGACTAATTGTGAGCACATTTACTTTCTCAGTACTCTACAGTAGCTGGGCATTTTTTCGGTGTCTGCACTTTGGATTCATGCTGAAGGCTTTTTTTTGCCCTTGACATGCAAAGTGTGTAAACTTCCCTTGGCTCACTTTGGGTTGCTGGTGCCTCGAGTAGTCCATGCAGAAACACTGTGGCTTTACCTTATCAGAGTTTATTTACAAGTTAAATAAGACCTTCATTTTACACCAGAGTTCACTTGTTCTTGGCCTGTGCAAGAGTTCAGATGAGCTTTTGTCAAGCAAAGCAAGCTATTCAAAAATTCAATTTAAATGTATATATTTTTCATTTCTTTTCTTTTAGTGATTTTATATGGCTAATTTAATAAACTATTTTATGTTCTCAATGTGAAACATTGCAAAATATTCATTTTAAAAGAAGGGAATATGACAGTTAACCAAACCAAAGTGGAGATTTATGTTATAATATTGTTATACCACTGTTAACAAAAAAATCACCTTCCAAGCACGAACAATACATTTCTAATGAGTGACATCAGCTATGACTCATTGGAAAATGTATAAGCTTTCAGTGAATTTACCCTGAATAAGAGGATTCTGTGAAAACAGGACCAAGATGCCCGCTAATCATAACAGGAACAAAGCAGTCACAAAGGTGAGGCAAGTAAACCTTTGTGACTTTCTTAGAATTACTATGCTCCTACCATTGACTGTATAAAAGAACCGGACAGAGTGAGCTCCCCCTCACATTCCAAACAGGAAGTACCCACCAGCTCCAAGAAGCCAAAATCCTATAGACTTCTATTGAGAAATAAACAGTTATTACTCAGTCATTCTGTTTGTCCGAATAACTATTTTTGCTCTGATACATTTTTAACATGTCCTTGATAATCCTATGTTTTCATATTTCTTTATTGCAAGTTTTTCAAGTTATAAACTCACCTATCAGATGTCTCAAGGTGATGTTCGTAATGTTTGATCAACAGATTCCTTCGAGCACGCTTTTAGTGGAAGGCGAGTGGATTTCCAACAAAGTCACTCCTGATTGATGACAGCAGCTGCCATAGAAACATCAATTCTGACCAACTCGAACTAACTAAAAATCCTTTGGCTCCAAATGGCGGCATCAGCATTGCGGAAAAAGGGGGACTGAATTGGCTTTATTATGTTGGGACCGGACGTAAGCTGTTTTCTATGGGTGATGTCACACAGTCCAGTTGTCTAATACAGTTAATGAGTCCAACCACTAAAGAGGTATTTGCTTGTACAAAAAACTGCTGATAAACTAGTTTACCAATTAATTTGATCTCCTGAATACTTCTGTAGCATACTTTTACATTGTCTGACTGCAGTGGCCCTTCTTCCACAGTTTTTGTTTTATCCTTGTGAAAACTGTTTTTATGTAAACATTTTGATTTGTGATCTCAAAAAGCAGCCAGTCTTCACTGTGGAAATTATAGATATTTTGGGAGAATTCTCCTGGAGTATGTAGGGGTTGATGTGGGTGGAACATGTCAAGTTACAACAACTGGTATTCACAATGCAAACTATAAACTCTGCCTCTGAAAAATCACAGTTCTAATCCTGTGTGTTGCCCTTCTTAGGATCAGTGACGCATTCTGTGTTTTCTTCCTATATTATGTCTTTTCAGTCATTGCCAAAGGAAAAAAATGCTAAAGGGATTGGAAGGGTTAATTTGATTTGCCATGAATTGTGAAAGCATTAAGTAAAGCCCATTTTACTTTTCTACAGAAACAGCTGAATTAAACACAATGACTGTATTTATACATTTCGTTATGACTCATTACTATTTGCTTTTTGTGTGTTTGCATGTGGTTGTGTATGTGTGTGTTTTGTGGCTATGAGCAAGATGCAACGCAGGACAGAGATTGCTGGATGTTACTGTGTTGACAGAAGAGTTGGTGTTTACTTCAGCTTGGAAGATGCATAAATTCCACTAATTGAGCGGTGAAAAATGAATTTGCCAGAAGACAGAAACCCTGAAAATGACCATGCAGCATCTCTTCCACAAAGGTATTATTAATGAATAGCTTTGCTGTTTCTTATAGAAAAAAAACAACTGGAAGGCTTGTTTGTAAATGCAGATTTTAGTGTTTCAGTGCACAATGCAGGGCTTCATGGTGGCACAATGGTTAGCACTCTCACCTCACAGCAAGGAGGCCCTGGATCAAAAGCTTTTCCTTGTGGAGTTTGCATGTTCCCCCTGTGCATGCATGGATTTTCTGTGGGTACTTCGGCTTCCTCCCACAGTCCAAAAACATGTTTCATAGGTTAATTGGTTGCGCTGAAGTGTGTGGGTGTGTTAGTGATTGTGGTACTGTAACAGACTGGTGACCTGTCCAGGATGTACCCGCCTTCTCCCAACAGTAGCCGGGACAGGGTCCGATAACTCTGTGACCTCAGAAAGAACATAGCTGTTCACAACGTAACAAACTTCAGTCTGGGTTGCATTAACAGTGGCACTACAAACATGTTTTAGTGAGTCAGTGTGGTATGTGTTTACCCTGTGTTTATAAACCCTGTGTCATTTTAACATTGACTGCTTTATGTATTTCTGGTATTTTATTTTAATTTGTGCAATTTTTTGAAACTTTTGAAACA
Source organism: Oryzias celebensis (assembly GCA_014656515.1). Lineage (NCBI taxonomy): Eukaryota > Metazoa > Chordata > Actinopteri > Beloniformes > Adrianichthyidae > Oryzias > Oryzias celebensis. Next base: position 63,224,364 of record BNCR01000012.1, on the reverse strand, counting down.
ATAAGCCCACCTTAGAAAAAATGCTACAAACTAGTTTGTTTTAAAAACATTCTGATTTGGGCATGGGGCTGCAGTTGGTAGTATGTCTATGATTTTGTATCTGTCCTTATTCAATAAATACTTTCAGTTCACTAAAGCCCCTAAATGAAATGCTATTTATCACAAATTGAGGGTTTGTGGTTAAATAAATCATATGAGATTAACTTTAATTTACTCAAAAAGTCAAAATTTTGGGTCAAAGTACTTATATCATTAGTTTTTTTAAATTTGTTAAACTGTAGTGGGTAACATATACTGGTAAGTAATTTTAGCTTTATTTTGAGGAAAAACAGAAATTGCGACAACATTTTATGTAAACTATGTTTAGTTAGGAATGTGATCTTCTATGTGCTTAATTGTCTAGGTTCGGGGTGACAGAGCAAACTTGACAAGCCAGCCCAGCTAGTGAGTAGTGACAGAGTGGAGAAAAGTGTCAGTTTTCTCCTCTACATCCCCTCATCTATTTTCTGACAGAGGCAGCCTTGTGTGACATGTTGATCCGTGACTGCTGCTATCCATATCTCACCCGCTTTACCCCATTTAGCATCGTTCACTCATTTTTAACCTGTGGTTTCTCTCAATCTCTCTGTCACTTGCTTCCTTATTATTATTTTTTTTGAATTTGTCTTTCTTTGTGACTATATTTCAGTCACCATTGATCCGCCCTTCTTTTTGCTCTAATATATTTTCTTTGTTGTTGACAGCTTGTGCACGTTGCATTTATTTGTGCAGGAGGTTCAAACATCTCCACAAAGATTTAAATGACTGGCCTGGCAGGATTTGTTAAATGTTATGTGGCTAATAAATTATCCCCTGGGACTTTCAGGCAAGAGTTTGCTGTCTAAGTTTATGCATAATGCTTTACTCCTCATGCTTTAGACAGAGTGAACCCATTTTATAGCCAAAAAAACAAAAGAAAAAACTAAAAAAACAAAACAAACTGGTGGATTTCATGAGTGAAAATTTAGATTCAAGTTGGATTAAATGTGAAATGACTCCAAAGACGAGTGCAACAAAAAATGGCTTAAAGTCAGGTCTGGACTTACTAAGCTTATACCGTATTTAATATGGATTTTACTACAGGGTTTTGCCTTTTCTCTGCAGATTCCTGTTACAACAGAGGGCTTGGAAAACTTGCTGTGTCAAGATTCTTCTTACAGGCATTCGGTCGTTTTAAATTGCAATTGGCAACAAAAGTAACTACAAATAGAACAGGATGTGCAGCCATTGCTCATGAACAAAGGTCTTCTTGAAAAAAGCTCAGAAATCCCCAGTGACTCATTTCACAGCAACTTTTAACAACTGTAGCCTGATCACCAAGGTCAAGAACCCTATAGTAGATAGATCAATTTTGTAAAGATCTAATGGAAAAAGACAAGCGAATATGAAAAAAGCACTTTCTTTGAACGAAGTAGATAAAAAAATAAAAGGATTTTTCTATTGGATTTTTAATTTGCTCTTGTAAAGAATGGTAGCTGAAAGAAATGCATTTACCCCCAAGTTTTAAAGGTTGAACACTTCGAAATATAATTGTTCTTACTTTATGTCTTTCCAGTGCTCATGTGACTGTATATTATTAAAGTTGTTACTTTCTGAAGGTTTGCAGTTATATTAAGAAAACCTACTATCAGCTCTAATCATTTATACAAAAATTGACAGAACACCTTTGAAATAAAAAGCGGCAGAATTAAGAGCACAAACTCAGCTTCACTAAAACAACTAACCAAAAAAAAAAAAGGTTTTCTTTACCTCTGACCTCTAGATTCATCAGATTTGTGTATGTGCCTTGTGAAATACAAACAAAAACTTACCTTTTTTACCTAAAAACTCAGACTAAAAAAATCTTAAAACTAACCTTAGTTTTTTGTTCAATCAAGTATACAGAACCCAAGCAAAGCGAAACCAATAGTAATGGAATAAAAATCCACTTGGATTATAAAAGAATTGAAGCACCTCATTCCAAAGAAAGGAAGCATAACTTCACAGAAGGACCACAGGCCATGAACGTGTAAAAGGCAAAACACAGTGATGCCTCTTTCTGTAGTTGTAGTGCAGGTGGAGCAAAGCCTTACTAAGGTTGGGCATTAGAGGGGGGAGAAGAGTGTCTAGCCTGGCCTCGGAAGGGTGTTTTGCATGCGTGGGGGAGGGCGTTGGGTCTGATTGATGGAGGCTGCGTTTGGTAACCCTCTCTGGGTTCGCATCTGTTCTAGGTGGCATCTGTCATGGCTGCGGGGTCAGTCCTGGGGGAGGCTTTTTGTGAGTGGCATGGGACCTAAGATATATGGCAGGTTGGGGTGTTCACAAAGATTTTCATGGGAAGTCCTGACTGGTCAACTGCTTCTGCCCTCTTGGTGCCTGACCAGAGCTGTTGCTGGGGCAGCACTTGGGGGGACTGGACCTGTGACATAACAGCTCATTAGGGTGTCAGGGGGCATATCAATCAAGATGTGATTGCTGGCCTTACCTTTTGTGGCACTTTGTTTTTCTAAGGTCAAGCTGTGACAATTCTAGGATGATGTGGTGGGGCATGATCATCGTTGAACATGAAGTTGGTGGCGTGCTGGTGGAATTGGGGGATGATGATGGCTTCTAGTTTTGTACTGACTGTTGATTCCTGCCCAGGCTGTTGCACCTCCTCTACCAAAGCAAACCCTGGGGACCATGTTGACCTTGGCGTATCGCTCACCTCGACATTTCCAGCAACCTTGAAGAACATAATTTCTATGCAAGATGACCCGACACTCATCAGTGAACAGCATAGCAGACCATTGCTGCATTGTCAAGGTCACATGCTCTTGGGACCACTACAAATGGTCACAGCTGTGCCTTGGTGTTAGTGGAGTCACCTGCAACGGTGGACCGACATTCAAGTCAAAGTGGTGGAGTCGGCTGTTAATGGCTTGTAAAGAAACAATTGTTCCCTTCACATCTCGTCAACGTCCTGCAACTGTGTGGTATTTTCAAAATGATGTCTTGAGTGCAAAAGTCCTCAGGTACGGGTCATGGTCTGTCACTCGCAGCTCCCCACTCTTGGTTTGTCACAAATGCTGCCTGTAGTTCTGTGTCTGCAAGTCTGCTGATGACACTTCGAGAAGTTCCAAGTATGCAACATCTGACCGCCAACGACCAACCTAAAGGCCCACTATGGCCAGGTGGCACTGCTTGTTCATTAAGCGACGTTGTGTGTTCATCGCTGTTTAAATGATGAACTTGGATTGACATAGTGACAAGATTAGCTTTCTGTTTTGAAATTGATTCCACTATGAAATTACTCTTCTTTTGTTTATTTATTTTTTGTTTTGACCCCAATAAGTAAAGCAAACTGTACAGAGTGAGACCATTATGTGGAAAATACTAAATAAGGAGTGTCTATCCCTCGATACAATTCTATCCTATAACCCCCTACCCCCTTATCCCATAAATCTGTGAAGGGAAATGAACACTGTATATGACATGAGGTTTTTTCACGTTCCCTAACTTATTGTAAGTTGTGTTATTTTTCACACAGTTGCTGCATGTCTTTCTCTCTGCGATGATTGCCTCCATAGATGTTTTGCCTTTACAACTGTTATTGATGTTCCATCTTACCTTTTCCAACAGTATCTGTTCCCACTTTGATTAGTTCCTGTGACTACTTTTGAAAGAACAACAACTTTGGAACAAAACAGGATATTTTACTTAGACACAATAATGCTTTATGGCAAGCATGGGTACAAAGTGTTAAATTCCTTTTTTTCAGTCACTAATGGAAATGGTTTAAATAACCACAACCACTTAAGATGTCTAACTCAAGCCTTGAAGGGGCACTGCACTACTTGAGAAGCTCCATGCATAGAAAAGAAACGGTGTCCCTCAAAACCTGGAGTTGGACAACACACTGTGGTGAAGACAAACAAATAAACCAAAAAAACCCAAAGTCTGATTAAAAATAAAGAATTTCAGTTTGTCCAAGATGTATTTTTCAAAAAAACATATTCATTTTGAAAAAGCTCTGCATAATGATTGGAATATGTTGCAACTCATGAAGATCTTGAACTCTTGATGACCTGTCAAGCCCCTTGCATAGCATTTCTGCCACTATTGGTGCGTGAATGGGGAAAGGGGACAGGAATTGTGACTATAAAAAGCTTTGGGCTTTTATTAAGGCAAAAAAGTATAATATAAGTAAATTATTTAATCTCGTGCCTTCAATGTGTGGCAATTGTCTGACCCCAGTCGGCTAGCACTCGTGAGGAAACATGTTTTCCTCTTTACAGCGGTATTCCTTTTAGCTGCCAATCAACTTTCAAACAACATTACATTCCAGTTATTCACGATGTACAAGAAGTAGAGAAATAAAAAGACAAGTTGATGGATGACCTCCATTGTTGTTGTTTTTCTAGTTGTCGCACTACAATGACGCAAACATGCTAGCGGTCTCCATGTCGCTTGTGCTGTTAAAACAGACCGCTCAGTGGAAGTGAGGCTTCACCGAGTGGAAATGCTCGCCAGAATTAACTGGACCGCACCGTACCGAACCGCTCAGTGGAAAAACGAGGCTTTAGTTGTTCCTATGGTAAGAACTAAAACACAGGCCTTGTTCCACCATTCTGGTCCTCACCTGCTGGAACAGCCTGCTGGAGAGCCTCAGAGCTCAGAGATGTTTTTAAACTCCAGTGCTTCCGTACAGGGATCCATTATTCTGGGGCACAGCCGGCTCTGCCTATGGGGGGTGTTATGCAGTGCTTGTTCTTACTGGACCTTTTGTGTCTAATAGCTCTAGAGTGGGCCCCGCGCTGCCCTGTTTTGGGCGGGCATTGTGGCGATGACCCTTGTGGTCGGGATGGGCTTTTGAATAAATGGAACCTCATAATACCATTACCGTACAGCAGTACCAAGAGTCAGACTTTTTTTTTTTTTAAAGCGTCAGATCTTAAGTCATTATTGAGTTTTGATAGGGGTTATTTTGGGGGATGGGGGGGGGGGGGGGGGGGGCAATCTTGCATGAATGTCAAGGTTTTTTTTTTAATCTGTCTTTGTTTTTGAACACTTCATTTTTTATGAGTATTTTATTTGCTTTTACCTAAAACGCTTTGTGCTTCAACCAGAATGAAAATGATGAAAATGCAAATAAATAAAGTCTGAAGTTTGAAATATTGTCTGCTGCTGAGGGTGACAACTAAGGAGTGAACACAAAGAACTCAGCTCTTACTGAAAATTGGACACTTTAAAGCCTTTTTATACCTCTTTATCTTATTGATGGTTAAATTTCTCAATACTTCTGTTATTTTGTGTGTCTGCCATGACAGAAATCTGTATATAAATACAACAATTTAAAGACATAAATCCTATACTTAGAAGTAATATTTTAATAGAATGTTTACTAATTGACAATAAGCAACATAAAATGTAATTACTGCTTTAGAAATATAAGCAAAGATAAACATGCTTTAGATGGGGTTGATATTTAACTCCCAAAATAGGTGTCAATTAACAGTTTAAAAGACACATACAGCTGGCCTGAAATGGCCCACTTGACACCACATGAGCCTAACAGTGTGGATGATAGGCTTAGAAAATAATTAGACTTAAGAGGCCAATGCTGTAGGTAATGATGCTCTTAGAGACCTGGCAGGTATTTTGTATAGAGTCGCGCTGGCTCTTTCTTGTTCAACAGTTCAGCAGCTCGTTTAAAAAAAAAAAAAACGCTTAGCGGCTTTGTAGTTCCATTTGTATTCTGATAACAATAGTCACAAGTCTTTAAATAATTTAACAAGCTAAAAAGTTTTACACTTGCCCATAAATATACACTCACTGACCATTTTATGAGGTAAACTTTGCTAGTACTGGGTTGAACCCCCTTTTGCCTTCAGAACTGCCTTAATCGTTGGTGTCATAGATTCAACAAGGTACTGAAAACATTTTTTCAGACTTTGGTTCATATTGACATGATAGAATCTTACAGTTGCTGTAGATTTGTCGGCTGCACTTCCATGATGCCAATCTGTTGTTCCACCACATCCCAAAGGTGATCTATTGTTGAGATCTGGTGACAGTGGAGGCCATTTGAGTCCAATTCACTCATGGTCTGTTATTCTGCCGGACGTAGCCATCAGAAGATGGTACACTGTGGTCATAAAGAGATGGACATGGTCATCAACAAAACTCAGGCAGACTGTGGTGTTGTTGCCTGGAACCAGTCTGGCCGTTCTCCTCTGACCTCTGGCATCAACGAGGCATTTCCGCCCACAGAACTGCCGCTTTTTCAGACCATTCTCTGTAAACCCTAGAGATGGTTGTGGGTGAAAATCCCAGTAGATCAGCAGTTTTTGAAATACTCAGACCAGCCCGTCTGGCACCAACAACCATCTAAAAAAGGAAGAAATGAAGAAGACACAGGAGATGAATATTTTATCAAAAAATGTTGAGTGGGATGTAATTTTAACAATCGCTGTATTTACACATATTACACGATCGGCTGTTTTTATCTGGCTTGCTAAAGATGCCAGGGATAATTAAGGCTAATATCAAAAATCATAATGAGATTCTGACTTCTACTTAAGACTCAGAATGTGAGGGCACATTAAACCAGTGATGCTTAGAGCACAAAGCTCACAACACGTTTCTGCTTTTACAAATCAAAATTGTGTCTTCTGCAGCAGAGCATGGCAGATCAAAAAAGAAAGAACAGTTACAGTTAGACACCAGCTGCAAATAAGACGGGAACAAGTTTACTGGTTTATGCTTTATAGACAGTAAAATAGGTATTCTGTAAAATATGAACTGGCTTCTCTGAAGTTTCACTTTGATTCTCCCCCTCTTTATAATAAAAGAGGAAAAGAGAACACATTACCTCTGCCAGGAATAGCTCTCCCAGGAAATGAACAATGCAACTAATATCAGCCTTTACTCTTGTGAGGGATGCTCTCTTTGGTCTCACCAACACAGGTTTATGAGTATGCAGATTCTGTGTAGCATCCATCTTTACCTGCCTATAGCCGCCTGGGGTCACTGCGAGGGTGAAGCCTACCCAGCTACTGTTGGGTGGAGGCGGGGTACCAGACCACATAATAACAGACTCACACATACAAACACATAGATGGAAAAACAACCTGGCTGGTGTTTGAACCAGGGTGAAATGAGAGTGATAACCACTACATCCCTGTGCAGCCCTGGAAAAGAACACTGACATATAAAAACTAATAACCCCTCAGAACCTGCAGAACTTATCCTCAGCCACATTTTCTGATAAGCTGTACACTTTAGAGACAAGAGCAGATCAATTTAAAGGACTGACTGAAAACCTCTGAAAGGCTGATGAATAAACTGCTTCCTGCAAATGGATCTGGGTATTTCATTCCACCCCATCTGTCTTCATTCACATTACTTATATTCATTTCATTTTTCTATAACTTTTTTCTATAATTCTTAGTCTCAGTTGGGTCTTTTTTGTGTGGAGTTTCAACGTTCTCTTCATGCATACATGGGTTTCTCCAGACACTCCAGCTTATAGGTTCAAAGGTGACACTTTCATGGGTGTCCAAATCCAGGCCTCGAGGGCTGGTGTCCTATGTGTTTTCCAACCAATCACCCATTGAAGCTCCTCATTGGCTAAACAAACCTAATCCAGGTAATTACCAGCAGATAATCAAGGGTTTCTGGAAAACCAACAGAAGTCCAGCCTTTCATGCCTGGATTTGGAAATCTCTGTAAATTCTCCTTTTGTGTGCATGCATGTTTTTGTGGTCGTTTGTCTCTGTGTGGCTGTACAGTGGACTAGTGAACTGTCCATTGTGCATTCAACAGTTACGGCACCATAGATCTTCAATCCCTGAACAGGACTGAGTGGGTGTAAAAATGAATGGAAATGAATCTTGTGAAAAATCGAAGTTTAAAATTCTCCTTAGAGCTGTTTGTATTAGGTTTTACCAAAAATAGTGTTTTTTCTTACTTAGCATTAAGGTTTGTAAAACACCACATTATAAAAGTATTGGGCGTCAACAACTGGCTCAACTAATCAGATGAGAAAGCTGTGTCAAAAACTGTCTAAAAATGTGAATTTTAGATTTATTTACGTTGTAAGGCAGAAATGCAATGAAATCTTTTGGCCAAAGACACAGCCAGATTGCAAAAACCATCCAGGCCAACCTGTTGGACATCACCAGATACAAACAACAACAACAAACAAAAAGCAATCAAACAAACAATTATTTGTTTCAATCAGACAAATGCTTTAGAGAAACTTAACAAACTAAACAAAAAGTGTTTCCTTAAACCTAGATAAGTTAATGTTGATTTCCAGTCCCACTAAGGTTAAATGAGGTCATGTGAGAACCCAAAACACAATCTACAAGAAAGAGATACAAGTTTAAAGAATGAAACAAAATTTGTCTACTTTTATGCAAGAAATACATCAAACAGATGCATTAAAAAACAATTTAAACCAAGTGAACTACAGTACAACGGGAAATCTGGAAGTGTAAACTAAAACTAAAAGGCCATGAAGCAAAGGCAGAATTAGGTTTCAATGTGTCATTAAAAACGGAGAAGCTGTTTGTGGGAGAAGTTTTTAGCCTCATCACTACATGGAAGCATTGACTGAGTATCTCATTTATTATGCATGGAAGACACATGATGTTGAGGGGTCAGGTTAATTTATTTTGAAGAGCTCCACAATAGCAGATAGCAATAGCGGTAAACATCTCTTCATGTCTGGGTTCATGAGATCTTTCAGTCTTTTTTTTTTTCTTACGGCGATTGTTACCTTTGATATTACAGGAGCAGCCTCTGAATATTGACACTCTTAGCTTTTTGTCTTTGTCTTTCTGTAACCCAGGAAAAAAGTAAAACAGAAACAATCATGTCTTGATGCAAATAAGAACATTTGTTTGTAAAAAACGTAAAAACGTTCAGAAGAAATTAATCAAATTCTCCTGCATATTTGTTTCGGACGACGTTTCTTCTACATTTCTGTCAGTAACAAATACTGATACACACACCTACAGTGCCCTCTAGCGGTTGTTGGTAGAAAAGAACCAGTAAAAAGGTGTTGGGGTGGGGGTGGAGTTAAAGACACGAGCCTATTTATGTTAAGAAAAATCACAAATAAGCCAATCCTAAGTATAAGTCACACCTCCTGCCAAGCTATGGCAAAAATGTGACTTTCATTCCGAAAATAGGGTAATTGAGAAAGAAAGCTAAAAGAGGACAATAAAACTGGAGAGATGCAAGGTGCATTTTAAACAATTCTCAGTATTACAGAGACTCAAGAGAATTTTGCAACCTCTGTTTAATATCTGCCCTGTTTACAAGTCTGAGTCCCTACTTGAGTCCCTGTGTGACAGCTGCAGAGATTCTTTCCCCAGCTGCTGTGCTTTGCAGCCAGCTCACTGAGCTGGCAGCTGTTGTAGTCAGGTTGTTCGGTTCATTCCATCAGACAATAATCCTGCAAAAACCATTTCAAATCCAGATAGTTCATATCCAAAACTGATATTTATTATTATTGTTGCATCTTCACTGTGTCCACTGTGGTTGTTGTGAGGACTGAGACAGTTTTCATGCTTTTAAAAGTGCTGTAATCCAGTAAAAAAAGATTTTAATCATGCACTCCCAGGAGATAGCGAGTCAATGTCAAGCATATTATATAACTTTTAAATAGGTCACAATGTTGAAACACAAATGTCTGTTTCAAAAAGGTCTTATAAGGGTAATCTCTGGTGATCAGAAAAGACCTGTTTCTTTACAAACTCTTCAAGTTACTGACCAACAAGAACGGCTTATACTTGCATCTGTTAGTTGAAACTTCACGGTATACGGTAATTGCAGCAGGTGTCACAAAACTTTGTATCTTCTCAATTAACAATTTTCTAATGCATTTTTCTTGGTTGGAAACATGTTTTAGCATTAAGAACATTTTGGAATAATTAGCTTTAAATTGCATATCTGAGGATTTCTTTATTCAAATTGTTGTGACTCAGGAGCAGATGAAAAAAAATTGCTGTTTGAAAAAGATTGCATTGGTGAAGGTACAGGTACAAGAGGAAACTCAGACGGGGAAAAGAACTTTTTCAATGTGAACCGAAACTGTAGAACGCGTTGTCACTGTCCATTTAAAAAAAAAAAAAAAAAAACTCCAAAAACATATTTTTATAGCTAGAAATTCGACATAAGATGAGGCTCCAACCTGCTGGTGTGTGTTTTTTTTATGTTGCTTTTTCACTATATGTTATTTTTTTCATATTTAACTATTTTTTATGCAGTTGTTTTATCTGGGGGTGTAACAAATAATCGATTTATCCAACCAAATTAATCTGTCTGAGGCAAAGTGTTACTCAAATGTAATTGAAAACACTTATATCATTATAAGATCATTTCAAAATAAAAAAACACAAATGATCATAATCAATCTTGGATTGAGACATGGTAGGTTTATTTTACTATAATGCAAAAACAGCCAAGTGCATCACTGCAGAGAACAGATGTGATGGCAGCAAAAAATAACCAAACCCTCATTATAGTCCAATGAGTGGAAACATTTTGAATTTTGCAAAGACACGCGACCACAGTGTGGTAGAATGTTCTAACAATGGGCTAAACTTTATGAAACTAAAATGAATTTGACATTAATTCTTGTTCACTTGTTTGTTTGTACACATATTTATTTACAATTGATTATCTTGCAAGAAATAAAAGGAATCTGGAAAACTTAAATGAACTGTACTGTTCAGTACCTGATATCTATCTCTGGGTCACACTGGTTGAAGTTTTGGTTAAGGTGTCCTGGATCAATTTTAGGTCAGTGAATCGAATCGAATAGTAAATAAACCACTATCAACTACAAACTATATAGGCAACCACAAATTATGATTTGAATTGAATCGTTAAAATGAATCATTACACCCCTGGTTTTATCCTTTTAGTTATTATGTTAATGCTTAAGCTTTAATTCATGGTTATGTGAGGGCTCCAAATAAATACACTGGTTTCTTTTTTGATATTGATTTGATTCAACATCTGAGATGAAGTTTAGGAATAGCAGATATAGCAACAGTGCTTAGGCTTTTCTCTACAAACATGCCACATTTATTTTACTACTTTAAATTTGTTTAATTTAAAACCAGTATATAATGGTGTTATCTAAATGCAAATTCACATAAATGCCTCTGCTGACTAAACTTAAACAAACCAAACAAAACCAGAAATTTATTGTAAGAATATCATCTGAATTATTATAGATAGGTTTGATATCAATTTAATGAAACTGAAAGATTAAATAATCAAGTAACTGCAAAGAAGTTCAGTGGAGGGAATCATTTTGCGTCCACAGTTTTTTGAAGTAGTTGAAAGCAGATTTCAGAGCAGGAACTGGCTTCACAGTGAAATTTGCTCTCTGCAATCTACTTTCAGGATTACATTAACTTTTCAAACACCATGAAGTTTGAGAAGATTTACATGTTTATTTAACAAAAAAAAAATCCACTCAGCATTTTAAATTGGTTGGTTTTCATGCAAACTATGAAAGATAAAGCCTGATACAAACTGTAACAGTAGAGAGAAAAACATAGTCTCACTTATGCTAGTTTTTCTCAGATACTCTTTTGTAGATGGATTTATGTAATTGAATGTTAATGTAAAGGGAACAATGGTAATATCTGCTTTTTTTATGCAAACACTTTAATCAAGGGTGTATTCAGACTGGAAAAGTTTGTTAGTCCGTTGAGTATTTAGTCCGGATGGAGTTTTAAACCTTGCGTTTGGTCTGTATTCAGACTGCTGTCAACCAGACATTTCTTTTCAAGCAAAGCTTGTATACAAAACTACGTGACTAAAGGTCATTGGGGATGGGCAAGGGCAATTAGAGAAAGAATAATGGAAATCCTACGTTTCACTTTTATTTCATTTACCAATTTTGAATGTCTGAATCAAGAAGGAATCCATCTATTCTAAGGAATCACAGGTACACTTTTTACTGCTACTTTGGTGTGGCGGAGGCATGCTGCAAGGCGGTTACAGAGGAGATGACATCTATGAAGGTATGCTTATACCGTAAGTGTTTGTGATTGTCTGGAAAACAGTGTGAAAAGCAATGTGTATCACATAAAAATGTCATTTTAATGAGCCTACGTTCATCCGACAACATTTTAATGAGTTGCTTTGTCTCATCATTGCTCCGCTACTCTGTTTATTTCCCGTTATGCCCGGCTACGGTGGCCGTTTTGGTCCAGTTTTTCTGCTCCGAGCACGGAACCTATTCAGACCAAGAAAAACTCCAAGTGAACCAGAGCTCAGTCCGATTGGAAACTAGCCGAGATCATCTCATAAGATGGGTCAGAGAGCGGTTCCTGGTCCTGGACCAGGGTTAACTTGGATGTATTCAGACTGACAATTTGTTCCAGATTATCCAGCGAATTAAACTATGGCTCACTTTAAGCGAACAAATGTGTGCAGTCTGATCACACCATAAAATTGAAGAGTAAAGGTACCTCGTGTCATTTTTTTTTTAAACCAAATTTTGTTCAGCATAACACCTAGAAAAAAGTAACAACCCCAAGAGCAGAGAGCAAATAGTGCTAAAGATGGAGCAGCTATTTCAACACATTTTTAAAAACTTCTGAATATTTCACACGTTAATTTAAGTCTTCTTCATACGTTGTTGTTAAATAAATGAAGTGTTTAAAATTATAGTATAATATAATCTGAACAGAGAGCAGGTGGTTGATGCTTAACTTAGAATGCTCTGATACACTGCCTTAATAAAGTCTTGATAAATTGTGTCAGATTAGAAAAAAACTGCTGACTGTAAATGTATTCTCTTGAATAAAGATCTAAGATGCTTGAATCAACTGTCAAATTTTCAAAAATCTTTTCATACGACTTTTGATACGTCTATTCTGTATCTTTTTTTTTTTTCTTTTTATAAAAGGTTAGTTTTTGTTCTCTTATAAGGCAGCCTTGATGTGACAAAACATTTCGCAAAGCTCCCTTCTTTATTAACGAAACCTTTGAAAGATTTTCAAGAATGTTGACATAGATAAAAAAACAACTGAATGAAGTTCAGACTGAGCTGTGTTGCTATTGTTTAAGCAGAGGATGTCTGTGGATTTCCTAAATTGATGGGATTATCTTCTGACATTTCCTTCTCCCCGTTTTTAATTATTAATTGTATAGCAGCAAATGCTTTAATCACTCAATAAAATGTCTTTGGAATAAAATCTAAACTATGTAAGAGATATATTGAGTTTCAGTGCTGGAAATGAAACTTCCATTTCAATTGATCTGCCAATTAATTGATTGACAGGGGGCCCTTGTACATCTTGAGTTTACCTGCCATAGACACAAGAGAAAAAAAATATCCAATCATATAGCCTTTCATTAAAACATCGCGGTGGCTGTGATGTAGAGGTAGAGCGGTCGATCTCTGATCGGAAGAATGCAGGTCCGGTTCCTGCCTTGGCCGCCAATGTGTCGAATTGTCTTTGGGCAAGACACTGAACCCCATATTGCTCCTTGTGGTTATAAACTGGTGCCAGTGATCAGCAGGAGAGCCACCGTCAGTGTGTGAATTTGTGTGTTCATGAGTGAATAGTAGTGTGACTGTTAAGTGCTTTGGGCCTTATAATAAGGTAGTAAAAGCGTTAAATAAGTATATGGCATTTACCATTTTAACCTTTTTAGCTGGGAGACGACTCCTCTTCTTCCAAGTCCCAACGACCTGTTAATATGATTGTTTTTTGTTCATCCTTTAGCACATCCTCTCAGGGGTCGCCACAGTTAATCATATTTCACTGATTGGCAAATCAGGTTTAGCAGAGAGTTTTACACTTGATGCTGTGCTTCACACAACCCTGTGGGACTATCACAGGGGGAACCAGACCCGGTCCCCTTTGTGGCTATAGAGTTAGGCACAAGCATGAAGGGTCTGGCTTTAAGACCCACTCCAATAAAAACCTTTTTTTTTTGTGTTTTTAACATATACTTGTAGCATGTTTCTCATAATTGAGAACCTATATAAAATAGTTTATTCATTCATTCCATCTAAACCGTTTTATCCCTTTTGGGGTCACAGGGATGCCGGAGCCTAACCCGGCCACTCATGGGTGAAGGCAGGGGACACCCCTGGGCAGGTCACCAGTCTGTCACAGGGGCCACAATCACACACTCATGCACACTAGGGACAGTTTTAGAGTGACCAGTTAAATTTATGAAGCATGTTATTAGATGGTGGGAGGAAGTCGGAGTTCCTGGAGAAAACCCACGCATGCACGGGGGGCAAACTCCACACAGGAAGGTCCCCATTGATGACACTGTTTTAAGTCTCCCAGCTGGGACTTGAACCGGGAACTTTCTTGCTGTGAGGCAAGAGTGCTAACCACTGCACCACCGTGCAGCCCTATGTTTACGATTAATTTACGATTAAAACTGTGTTTCTAAGTATTTCTTAATTCAAATCGCGTTGGATCAGAAACCCGGATGCTAGAAAAGCTCAGACTAAAGATGCAGTTACTGAAATTGGCGTGCCAGTATCTCTCTTACCACTCCTCTGCCCCCTCTGGCTCAAAACCTGGATTGATCTAATATTCCTTGCCATTATTTTTGCGCCGCTAATCCTAGCAGTCCCGCCCACAAACCAGAATTGCATTTCTAATGAGCTACTGCCGCTGTACATAATATAGTATTAAAAAAACGACAAAGTCTTTTTGATTTCAGATAAAAACTGTATCATCATAATTTAAGGACTACTGGGAATGATTTTACAAAAGAATAAAGTGTGGTTGGAGTGGGACTTCAAGGACCCACACTGTTTTGGAAACCAAACAATTGAAAACCAAACCATGATTTCCAATGTGCTAGGTCCTGAATGCAGCCAAGCAAGGTACCTCATAACTTTGCAAGCAAAGGTATATTTCAACTTATCTAGTTAAGAACCAAAAATTAGAAAAAAAAAAAAAAAAAAAAAACCCATAGCCGACAACATACTAAAGCTGACAGTGCAACACAAAGGGATTAGCTTTTTTCTTATTTGGACATGTGCAAATGACTTTAAGTTGATCTGCATGGCCGTTTGCCTTCTTCATAATAACTTAGGCACGTGTGGATTATATTTTCTGGCACGGATACCATAAGTTTGGGCTTTTTAGTTGTGTAAGAGCTACCACTTGATGGATTGCCAATCAGTGCAGCAGCTTGTAAATTACCAATTGATATCCATCAACTCCCATTATTCTGCTAAAGTAGCACAAAGTGCACTATACTACTCCATACTTTATTCATTTACAATATCTGTTAGTGCCATACTAATCCTTCTCTCAAAGACACTTGAGCTCATCCAGCATTTAAGTCTGCATTTTTCTCTAGGACACACACATTTCCCGCGCTGGAAGTTCTGTTTCAGGAAGTTTGAAGAGCCCCTTTACATCTGTAATGTACTCTCAGATTTGCATAGTTAGTTAGAGCAGTGGCTTAACCCTTTAGCACTCGAGCTTTGGCTCCAAGCTTTAGCTCCAGGATTAAATTCTTTCAACTACCATAACTGTTCAACTGTGTGCACAAATAACGTAGTTCCCGCGGATTCTAAAGTGGAGAAAAGAAGCCTTGTGCTGATATGAATCCCTGTACAGTAGTAAAAAGTACTTATGTAATCGACATGAATCAGCTGAATCTGTCTCAGAGGAAATCGGCTTTTTTACCATCCCTATCGGTACGAGGCTGATATGAAAGCCCCTTTCCTCTGCGTCAGAACCAGTTGATTAACACTGATCGTGTAGAACAGCGGTGTCAAACTCGATCGCACAGGGGGCCAAAATCCAAAACACACCTTAAGCTAGGATAAAGGATAAACATTAATTGAGCACGCTAAAACCACATTTTTAAAACTTTTAAAGCATAGCTTTTTAACTTTTGAGCATTTAAGCAAAAACTAATCTAATGATTTCATTTTCTTTGCTCTTGTGTCGTTTTATCAGAGCTGGACTTCTGGCAACTGTAATTTTTTAGGTGTTAATAAAACATTAAAAATTACATCAAATAACTTTTTGCTTGAGATTACTGCAAAAGTATTAGGTGTTTTCCTAATTTTGAGCAGCACCAACAGTAAAACTCCTCCCAAAAACTTCTATCAATCCATCCATCCATTTTCTTCCGCTTATCTGGGACCGGGTCGCGGGGACAGCAGTCTAAGCAAAGATTCCCGGACTTCCCTCTCCCCGGCCACCTCCTCCAGCCCCTCTGGGGGAACCCCGAGTCATTCCCAGTCCCGCAGACAGAAACATAGCCTCTCCAGCTTGTCCCGGGGCACAAAACACATAAACAGTAAGATAAGCAGAACTGTAAAACCTTTACCTCTGCAGTATTACTCAAAGAAAACAAAGATTCTGATGAACAACCATAAGAAACTAACGTTGTGTTTCTACACTTTAAACAGTCCAGGGGAATACTCAAATCAAAGAATAAAGTACTAAAAATCGATTGAATATTTATGTCTTTTGTAAGTGACCATTATTGTGCCCGACAAAGTGTGCATTCAAGCCTGAATTTTTCTTAAGAAAAATTATTTCAGCCTTTTTAGCATTATGCAAATAATCGAAGCATTTTCAGCAAAACCCTTCATCTTCAGTTACCACATTTGGCACAAAGCATGCACATTTTTGTATTTTATTGCAACTATTCCAGTTAATTTTGATTTATTATTATTACTTGTTTATTTATCTCATCAATAATTGTTTTTTTTTATTCAACTGTCCATAAAGAAGAAGGGTCTTAATAGCTACAACATTTAAACTAACGTATATTTTGCATACAGTGCATCGTTTGAGTTTTTAATGGTGCCAAACACTTTTGAGGGAGAAAGCCCAAAGGTCATGATCACTGTCAAAGTTTGCAGCAACTCACTACCTTGTACTATCTCGTTTTTAAGGGTCTATCTGTCAGTCATCTTAGTCAGTCAATATTAACTAACAGCATTAACATATATTTTGCATAACAGTTCTCATTTGATTGCTCGCTTAAATAGAAAAACAAAAAAAGCTTTCTCAGTTGGTGCATAAATGCTTTCCTATTTCTACTTAATGGTGCTTTGGACTTTATTCTTCGAAGAGATCCAAGAAGGCTTTCATTAAAGAATCCAATTAGGAAGTTTAGTCTCTTGCTGTGAAAGTAGCGTTCATTAAGACTTATTGCTTCTCTTGTCATGTAGAACCACAAGGGATAAACCCATGACCTATTTTAAGTCTCGACCCAAAGTGCTAGAAGTCCCATGTCTCCATGTGGTGGATCTTTTTCTACCATATTTTTTCTTTCTTGCAGGATTCTCAGGAAAACACAAAGCACCAGAGAGGCAGAGAAAATGTGTCAAATTAGATCTTTCTGTGAGTTCAGAACCTACCATTTTTTTTCCTTGAAAGTGCCCTTGTCAGGGAGCAATGAAAGTAAGAAAAATTAGATAGAAAAATTGCACCGAAAAGTGGATCAAAAAATGTTAACTAAAGTGTTTTTGCTGTAATTTGTGAAAATGTCTGTTTGATTGGTATTTTCTAGGCAGCTAAATGATTCCAGCTCAGCTGCTCTGGTGTTACTTTTGGCCACAAAATTCAACTGTACGTTTGTGACACCAAAGCAAGTTTGGAAATAATCATTGAGGCATAGCAATGAATAATACATCTCTCTGCTAATGATTTAGGTATTTTGTCTCTTTTCCTCACTGTTTTAAAGCCTACTTGTCTTTATGTTCCCACAAAAAAAGACAACATCCTTGTTATTGGTTTAAAAGTTGGCTGAATCTATCAGTGTTAATGTGTGTGTGAATGGGACTCTGACTGTAAAGCGCTTTGGGGCTTCAATGAAGGTAGAAAAGCGTTATATAAGTATACGCCATTTACCATTTATCACTCTTCTCTGAGCTTTTTGCATAGCAGTCACTATTAAATGAAGCAAATCTTTTTACATAGGAGGACTGTAAAGAAGAACAAAATGGGGTTGAAAATGTTGCTATTCATGAATTCTTTGCAAGTGTCATTAACTCACATCAGAATTTGCTGCACATGCCTGATAAATTCTTCATTTAATAAAATGCAGAGGGGGTATGTGATCTGGTAAGCTGTTGATTTAATGGCTGGGTGGTTGAATAGATGGATTGACTTGGAGAGAGAGGCTGTTCAGTGTTTAATTCCAAAACACAATTCTACCTTCTTTATGTCCTTCACTCAAACCTCTCTGGGATCATCCCAGCCCCCACTCCACTGATTATGACTTTTTTGCATAGCCGTCTTATACTTCTGTGTGTTCACATTATTCTTTAATCCGGTGTTAATCACATTCTTTGACACACTAACCTTGGTTGCGGTGTAGGGAGAAATAATCCAGATGTAGCCTCCTTTCCTCTCTTCCTACCACAGATTTGATCTTATTGTCATAAAAAGAGACGATTTATATGTTGACTTATAAATAACTAGTGATTCTATTTGATTTCCTTTTCCAACAATGGTGCATATTATTAATAAACCTAGCAATACTTTAAATTCATCTTGATGTGGCTTTTTAAGGCAGTTTTTAAACTTAATTGAAATTATCA
This sequence comes from Oryzias celebensis, assembly GCA_014656515.1. Taxonomy (NCBI): domain Eukaryota; kingdom Metazoa; phylum Chordata; class Actinopteri; order Beloniformes; family Adrianichthyidae; genus Oryzias; species Oryzias celebensis. Next base: position 63,205,781 of record BNCR01000012.1, on the reverse strand, counting down.
TCATTATAATGTTTCCTTTTCAATATATGGAGTTCTAGTCAACGTACAGCTTGTTTATACTTTTGGAGTTATTTAAACTCTGGGCACTGAAGCTGTTATTCCTTACATCTGTAACTGAAAAGTTTTTCTTTTGCTGTAAAAACAAGATTCATTAAAGCTCATTGCTTCTCTTGTCATGTGGAGGACCACAAGGGATTGGCCCGTGACCTATTTTGGGTCTCAATCTAAAATGGCAAAAATTCTCTGTGTGTGTTGCAAATGTGGTGTGTTTCTGCAGGCCTCCCAGGACAACATTAAACACCACAGAGAAATGAAGAAATAGAGCAGAACTGGCAAAATTAGACATTTCTCCAGGCTTTACCATAACTAGCTCTTTTCTCTAGAACACACAGTCTGACCTTTTCTGCAAATGGAGCAAAACAACTTAATTTGCAAAAGGCTTACTTGACTGGTTGAAATGGACAATGAGCAATTTAAGCGCCCTGCGGGGCAGCATCGTAATTGAAGACTTGATGGTAGAGCATGTTTTCCTCAGTCTAAAGATGATGCCACCAGAAAGCTGGGCTGACACTATAGCGGTTTTACTGAAGCCACAGTATTACATGTCTGAGCCATCGGGCTGACATAGTTCTCAGCAGTCACACTGACTAACACACAGAGGTAAGCGCCCTTTGTGCTGCCAGATGATGACACACAGCATCTATTTTTAGCTTGTCTCAAAAAGTGTAAAGCAAAAGATTAAACGAAGAAAATAACAAGACGAACAAACTCATTAGTTAAAAGATCTTGTCTTACGGCATGAAATATAGATTTGCTTCTTTGAAATGCGATACAGAAGATTTGCCATTGGTTCGCTGAAATGTTTTGTGAAATATTAACCATGAAGTGCAAATGACTGCAGGTTTACTGGGGCATTTTAATCCTGTGGAGTACAGAAAAGCATGGGGAGAAACGATGAGCTGTTTATGAGCTGACCAAGGAGAGGTCAGCTGTGTGTGTTAGACATGAGTTAATCTGTCATTACTCTCATCCGGCTTCTGTTATTGCCACATGTGCAATGTGTGTGTGTGCGCTTATAAGGGAAGTAAATATATAAGCAGAGAGAAAAAACATGGAAACGATCAAATAAGAAAAAAATAGGTATAGCGTTAGAAATTAGGGGTGTAATGACTACTCAATTAATGAACTAGTTATTAATCAAATCATATTTTGCATCCTTAATAATTTTTATCAAAATAAATGAAATCAATTTCTTTTGGAGTCACATGTATTGAATTTGGGGCTAAAGGTGTCCTGGATAAAGTTGCGTCCGTGAATTGGATCAAATCGCATCGTACAAAATGAACTAATATTGATTATGAACCGTGTTGGCAACTACAAATCATAATATGAACCGAATCGTTGTTCAAATGAATCGTGACAACACTACTAACAATTAATAATAAAGAGAAAATGTGTCTAGAGATTTAAAATACAATAGGACTGAGGGAAAATTAAATACAGTGAGTTGGTCATCCCTCTAGAGGGCTGGACGGTTGTTACAAATAAAACAAAAAACAAAGATGGTTGTGCTGCCACCTGCTTATATTTGTTGTTTTACTATCAATACATTTATCTCAAACACATGGATTTTTTTAAAGGTAAAAAACAAACAGGCAGCCATCAGTTTGTTTTTGATAATTTCACAGAGGGTTCACAGGGTATTTGTCATTCCTTTTCTCCAAACAGAAAATGGTAGTTCCAAAGCTAAGTGCTCAAATGTCTCTGGCAGCAACTTTGAATTTGCCCTCTTCTCTGAGAACGCCAACCCTGTCATTTACCCCTTTGCTGAAGCCAAAGAACATTTCCATGGAAGAGGATTATTCTAAAAAAAAAAAAAAAAAAAAAAAACATTAATATGCATTGCTTGAGAAACCTTGAAGCTTAATATCTGGAATACTAAACGTAAAGGTTCAGCAAATAAATATTTTGCCAGTATTTGTTGCATTTATGTTACCTTTACTCCAGAATTTACAACAGAGACATCTGCTGAATGTGTCACTTAAAAGCTAATTTAAATACAAAAAAAATATTGTTGAACCAAAATGTTCTATCAGTGTTTGGAAAAGATGCTAATTTGGCCACATCGTCACAAGACTTTTGATGACTTCACTCCCACTCTGTTGTATCTGAAATGTGTCAGTCTTTACAATCATCTGTCTTTTTTAAATTGAATTTGGCCATGCAGACAGAGATGTTTTCACTACAAAAAATGTTTTTTTTATTCACCAATATTCTAGTAAAAGGCTTTACTGGAAGTCCGTGCATTTACTATTACGACCATTTCGGTGTCGTCTACTTGAAGAGAACCAACCATGTTCTTTTACTGGCACATCCAGGTCAATGATTGTATGACAACTATGCTGAGTGACCCCTATACCCCATCGGGTTCCAAACAGGGAGAAATCCCAAAAAGCTGAAATCCCATTGACTTCTATTGAGGAATAAACAGCTATTTATTACTCAGTCAGTATTTTTAACAGAATAATCATCCTTGCTCTGCCACATTTTTGAACATGTTATTGAAATCCCTTTTTTTTCTTTATGAATATTACAAGTTAATCCAGCTATCAGCTGACTAATCAGATGCTTTCCATAGAAGCATGTGATGCCTGCTGGCCCAAATGACTTTCCTGAGCCCACTTTCAGGTGGTAGGGGTGTGGACTTCCAACAAACTCACTCCTGATTGATATGCGATTCACTTCTCACTGTGCAGCGGTGAGGGCGTGGCTTGTTTGTTAAAACTCTTCTGAAGGGCATGACCAAATAAGGACATTTTCCATACATCTGAATGTTACTTTTAAATTCAGTGTTTCAATTCAACATTGGATGGACAAACTCACAGACAGGTATAGATAGAAATGCGCACACACACACATACAAGTGAAACCATACATCTACTTGCCTGTGTATTTACCACTAAAACCTTCTTGGCTACCCTATGAATTGACTGTTGTTATTTTTTACCCTTTGCAGGGATGCACTTTAGTTATCTTTGCTCTTCTTTTACCTTTCTCTGCTTTCCATCTTTCCCACAACAACTAATGGATGACTTCTCTTTCTATCATCCCTATCTTTTTTTTCTGAAAGCCTCTATACTGCAGTACACATTCTGTAACAACTGTCGATGGAATGTGGATGCTAAGGGGATGGCCTTTTGTCTGCAGGGAAACTGGTCATTTTCAGTCTTGACTGTGTTAACAGCTGCAAATAGAAGCCTCAATAAAGGTGTTTCACTTCAATCGCAGTCCTAAGCTTGCCTAGCAAGAGTCAGTCCAGACTTGTAGTTATTATAAAAGAGCCTGAAGCTGCATGTCTGCATGTAAATGTCTGTGAACATTGTTGCTCTATGTGATGAGTGTTTCATTGTCTTGTGGGACGGGCAGCAACACATGTTAAAAATGTGCAGCAATTTTTTTATCAGTCAGCTGTGGCCAGTGCTGTTGTTTATGATGTGGTCAGATTGACAATAATCGACTGAGCAAATTGATTAGGAAGTGTGTACTGGTACTGGCGAGGGGGTTCACTGTTTGGGGTCTCTGGTGGATGATAGTCTGACGAGCAGAATGAAGGCTTTTCTCAACAACCCAAGTCACCCACTACACAAGATCTTGGCTTCTCAGAGGAGCAGCTGAAGTGACTTGCAGGCTTATCTAGCTGCACTGCAGGACTGGAGGTTCCATGGCTCCTTTATAACATGGGATTTGATCATTATTTTTCTCATTATCTTCGGAAACGTTTAAGTTTGTAATTTTTTTATGTATTGTGCATATTTGTTTGTAATGGGTGGCTATCTATCTATCTGTCTGTTTGTCTGTCTGTCTGTCTGTCTGTCTGTCTATCTGTCTGTCTATCTATCTATCTATCTATCTATCTATCTGTCTATCTATTAGGACAGAAGATACATAAATGCAAATGATTTGTTTAGCTTTTTAGAAGGTAAAATGCTTCTAGCAGTCGTTTTGAAAATCAATGAATATTTATCATGTTGCAAATAATTAAACTTATAAATGCAAACAGTTTTTAAAGCTTGTTTTTCAGATAAACATCAAGCTTTTTTTGCTGGAAGCTAAATAACAGCGCATTTAATGTAAACGATACAAAACCGGGTTGCATCCGTTTAAAAAAGATAGACTCAATCCAACTGTATGACGAACATTTCTGTTTTGAGTTATTTTGGTTAGTCTTTCCTAAATTTATTTTTGTAAATCTGCCACAACAAAAATTAGACAATCTTGGTTCCTACAATCCAAAACTCTGCATAAGAATCAGATCGATGGAGCGTGTGATATCCAGAGGGACAGTCTGAGCCATGGCATATGTTTCACATTTCTGGTGAAGCTTTTCACTGACAGGTGAAAAGTTGCTGCCGGTGATGTGTATCAGCATGGACAACATCTCCAGACCAGTCTAACATGTTAGCAGACACATAGGTGGGAGAAAGTTCATGGAAAAAAAATGTGACAAATAAAGAAATTGCATTTGTTGATTTTTTTTTTTTTTTGTATAATTTTTTCCTAAATATTTTTCACTTCAAAATGTTTCGGATGTCTGTGTAATAATAAATAAATAACACAAATGGATGATAGCTAAAGAGGCTAAACTAGAGAACATGAAGCTAAATTTAAAAAAGGGAAAAAACGTACGTCAATTATGTAGTAAAAAATGAGGCAACAAATATCTTTAGATATGATTGCTTCAAGTCATCTAGTCATACACTGAACACAAATATAAACTCAACCATTTTCGTCCTCCCAGCTATTTGTCATGAGATGAACACAGGCCAATAGTGGTCACACTGACCGGTTTTCTGAGTCCCCAAATCCCCCCAATAAAACAAAACAGCGCAATTCAGAGTAACCTTTTATTGTGGAAAGTCTAAGGAATAATCAAGCAGTCTAAGCAATAATCAAGCTGTCCAATCAACATCTTGATTTGGTGCTCATTTTCTGACAATATGATCAAAAAACAAAAGTTTTGCATTTTTATTGTTATTCAGTGTCATTTTAGAGGTCACCTGGTGGTCTGGCAGGCTCTGCCACAATGCTTTTAAAGGCTGCAAAAACAGGCTAGCAAACATTTGATATGAACACATATGGGTTCAGTTTGCCGTAATACATCTATTTTTTATGTCTAATTATGAAAATGAAAAATTATTCAATATGTTTTCATATCACCTGCTCATAGAGGGTGGTGGGGTTTCTTAGCAGCCAATTGAGCGATCATCTGGTTAGAGGTAGCTTACAATCTGCAGAGATACAAAAAGACAGTTTACCATAAATGGACTCCAAATGACAGTTCTAGATTACCAATTAAATGTACATGATTGTTTTGAGCTGAGATGAGGAATTTACAGACTCAAAAAGAACTCATTTTTAAAGTCCAATAGCTCATTTTAACTACTTCAAGTGTATAATGTTGTTGCACTGAATAGCATCATTAGCAGTCACATTTGGTCTCACTCAAGGGGAAAATGTGATGCAGACAGTCACCCACACAGGATGTTATTTTCCAAAGCAAGATCACTGTTGCAGTGAAGTACCAGTCAACATTGGTTTAGTAAAAAAACAAAAAACGGAGAACTTTTCTTTTACTTTTTTTAAAAATGGATTTTCCCATTTTTTGTTATTTTCATAATGTTGTCTTTACGAATATGTTTCTTTTTGATAGATATCTCACCCCATATAAATGGATGGCAAAAAAACAAAACAGTTTTATTCAATGCTCAAAGTCCTCCCAGCCTTAAATACATTATACACTAGTGCATTCTTCTAGACCACGCCACTAGAGGCTCTGGGCTCTTCTCTGTTGTTCCTTTAATTTCATGCAAAGAAATGACTACTTTCAACATGTCTTGCATACGCTTTTGCCACTAATTCTTAAACACTTAAAGATTACATTTATATGGCTCCTCGTTTTGCTGGTCTGCCTCCTGCTCACTATATTATGCTGTGTCGAGTGATTTATCTCAAAGTGTGAGCTCTCAATACTCTCAGGCTTAAAACAGCTTTTTGCATGGACTTTTCCAAAAGTGCATGTGCTCAGGCAACACTATACCCAGTCTTGTGCTGCTGTGCACAAAAAGTAAGTGGTTTATAATTGACCAAGGGAGTTGTGTACATGCACAAAACACACACTTACACAAGTTGTTTTACAGTTGGCTTTTAAGCTGTCATCGTCATGTGCATTTCATAAATTCCATTAGAATAATGCTGTTTAAAGATTTATAACATAATAATCAAAGTTTGACACAGTAATGTGCTTTAGACATAAGGCTATTGAAACTAACATGACACTGTTGAAAATAGGACCGACCCAAACTGATGTAAATGACTTGTTTTAATCAGAGGCAATTTTGTGACTCGCTTTGGTCAAACTGCTTCTGAAATACAAGACAATAGACCTCTTTTTTTTTGTTTTCACAGCTTCCAACGTTGTAATTAGTAATTGAAATAAAAAAAAATGAAGGTAACTGGTGACAATTAGAGGAAATAGCACAAGAAAACTAAACTGATTTACACTATTAGGTATTAGATAAGCACAAGAGCAGACAACATTAAAAAAAAGAAGAAAAAACAGCATTGGATTTGAAAAGATCAATGTCTGCCCAGATTTTTGAAAAAAGATATGATTAAAAAAACATGACTGAAATGTCAAACACATTAAAAACAAAGGAGGAAATAGATTTAATATAACTGTACCTCAACTGGACCAACAAAAACAAAAGTTATAAAGACATAGATTTAGACTGCTTCATATTCAAACGCAAATGAAACAACTGTTTTTTTAAGCTATGCAAATTCTATTAATTTTCAAAATGTACCTAACAATTTTTAAGGGTTTTATATTTTCGTTGTGCTAATCAGTGGCTTGAGTTTCATTTTTTAACAGATTGGGCAGCTTGACTGGTCTTCTAATTAAACTTACTGTGAGTAAGTAATTATAGAGCATAAAATGGTCATGATGAAAAAACATTTTCCCTTCAAATAGGAATGATTTTACAGTGTTCGGTATCCAACAGTGGCACACAGTTCTGTTGAAATCAGATTTCTGGCATTTTCAGCTTCCTTCTGATGTAAAACATGGGCTTTCTGCTTGTACAGTTAGGATTAAGTATGTACTTAACAGATTTTGGACAGATGACAAATGAGCTGCTTGATTGAGCGGCCCCACAGTCCTTGTGTGACCTTGGTGAGGGGGCTTAGTCAAACTGAAATTGGGTAAGAGTGCTAAGATTATGTAAATCGTGTCAAATTTTGACTTTGCTTCACTGCTCTCTGTGATTTCAGTTAGCAAAACAGCCTGATTCACAAGGCTCTAATACTGACGAAACCCTTAACCCCTTTTATCCACTTCATCTGTCATTTGGTGTGAGCAAGCATCAATGATGAAAACAAGCAAACAGAATAAACAGGCCTGTGCTGACCTTTGTTAACAAAGTCACTGACATGGGATTGTATTAACTGCTGCAATCGTAAAAAAGGGGATAATTATTTTACAATACTGCATCACGCACGCCTGTAACCTGCTCTGTATTTCAGACGTGTACGTGTGAGCATGTATGCATGTGTGTGTTCATTACAAGAATTGAATTCACTGTTTGTACGTTTTAATGGACACTAATTTAAAGACCCACTTCAATGAAAATCATGCTTTGAGTATTTTTAAGATGTTCTTGTAACATTTTTTTTATGATGAAGGGCACACATTTCAGTTGAAAGACCACTGGGAACGAGTTTCACAACAGATCAAAATATGATTGGAGCGGGACTTTAAGGTCATTCCCTTAAATTTACAACTAAAGACAAGCTACAGGATGTCTGTACAAATAATGTTCCCTTCACATTACATACATAAATTATTCAATTTTCACCTACATTAGGATATATTCCACACAATTTCTTAAGAAAACAGACATTAAACTCACTGTTTGTCTCTGTCTGTTAGTCTGTCTATGACATTCACTCTCTCTTTCTGTCTTAAATGTTTACCACTTCATTAATCTTGCTAACAAAAAAGGCCTAAATATCATTAACAGAAAAAAATGAAATAAAAGTACTGCTCTTTTTTTTAATAGTTCTGCTTTTTGATAAAGTTTTTACATCATTAAAGGAAAAAGAAAGCTGATGGGTGGTAGTATTACAATAAATGTCTTTAAATTCTAATCCTGATCATCCTTTTATAAAGGTGTTCTCAGTGGTCTTTTAGTTATATTTATGCCATTTTTAGCCAAAATCAAAAACACCATGTTGTTTTCTAGGACATATATTCTACAGAACAGCAGTGGTTCATTAGAAATTCACCACTGAGTTGTGGGCAGAACCGTTGGTGTGGAGTAAGCCTGCATCCATTTCCCACTATCCCTTTGTTTACACTGTCTCTTGTTACATCCCCTCAGTACCCCAAATATGACGAGCTAATGAAGCTACAGTTTTGAGCCAAGATGGTTGCTCAAAGGAGAGAAACGAAGATGTTACCGGATCTATTGGTCTGCAAGTGGATGCAGCAGAATGGAGTGGAGCAGGAGCCTGTGGCTTGCTGTCTGCAGCACTTACCTCACGCCTTCAGGCCTTTTCCAAATATTTTATCTGTTCTTCTTTCTATAGCCATTTTGACTGAATTATTGCGTAAATTTGTGCATTTTTACATTATAAGATGTTGCTTTTTATTGGTGGTGGATACAACCACAGGACTCATAAGCCACTGTGCAACCACAATCTAATTCAGGTAACATAACTCCACTGCTGAGTGGGATATCAGCATTTTTTTTGCAAAGACTAGTAATCAACCTGTGTGGCTGTGAACATTCATACATAGCTTTTTTTCCCCTCTGTCACTCTATTCAAGTCATCAGTAAAGTGTGTCTTTTGCATAACCAGTTTATTAAAGTCAAAAATATTTGCTTTCAGAAAGAAATGTGGAAGAAGTTGGTATGTGGGGGAGGTCTGTGATAAGTTTTAATCATTATTGCTCTTATTTCCTACAGACACTGTTTATAGCACCTTACTAAAAGACAAATTATATGCTGCATGGTTTTAACAAGGAAGGAGTTTTTTTGGGTTTTTTTGTTTGTTTTTTTTTCGCTCACTGCTATTGAAGGTGGCAATAGAATAAAAAAATGGAAATTTCATTTGGGTTAGAAAATGTTTCAATTTTACTTTCAATTTCCTAAAGAGGACTCATTGAGAAATGCATTAAATTGTATATATCATTGTTAGTGAATGTTAGTGAAATATGGCCACACTAAAGAAGTCCACGTAAAGAATATCATGGCTGTAATGTTAAATTATTTATATAAAAATACGCCATTTACCATTATTTTAGCAATTTCCTTTTGATGAATCTGATTTATCTCGCTCTAATGCTATGTTCAAACCCATATTTTTTATCCCACATTTGGCCCATGATGTTCAGAGTGGACTGTCACCACCCAATACTAGCACATGTACTTGCAGTTGGAAGAGGCTTGGCGCATAGTGTCTAATTGGTGCAAATATCACAAATCTTGCTCCAGGTCTTTAGTTTCACAGCTCTATTCTGACTTGGTGTCATATAATTTTGGCCAGGGAAACACCCCACTTGTTCATTTTTACTCCATGCTCAATTTTCAAACTGTTGACTCTTGTATGAATAAAAAGAGAAGCCATTGATATGTCACTACCAAATCCAAGTCCCTGATTGGTCAAGGTTCAACTGGTTTAACTTTCAACATTTTGTATAAAGAGCCCCAAAACAGTCTTAAAAGCGTGTGCAGTGACGCGTGAATGCAAGAGTTTTGTATGCAGAAGTCCTAAACGTGTAGAAATGTGCATTTATGAAGACTTTTCATTGAAAATGGTCACTTTGACGCGCGTGGCTGGTATGAATGTAGCTTAACTGGGATATTTATAATTGTAAATGGGCTGTTTATGCTGTTTTCCATTTACCGTATATGAGAACTGGGCCGAATGTGCGATGTCACCTATAGAAAATGATTTACATCTAGCTTCAACAAAACAATAAGAATTCAGTCACCATTTTTTTGCAAAATGGACGTCATCATATTGGCACCAGAAATCATCAGTAAGCATTGATTGGTCTGAGTCGGTCTGAGTCAACATTTCTATGGCAACCACTTATTATCAGGAGCGAGCTTGTTTGAAGTTCACACCCCTTCCGCTTGAAGACAATTTTGGGAGAATCTGTCAAACATTTCAAATGTTTGACCTGAGACCACATAAGCCTACTTTTATTGAGGCATTTGATTGGCCAGATTGTAACCTGAATAACTTGCATGACAGAAAAAAAAATAGAATGAAAAAAAAAATAAAATTAATAAGAACATGTTAAAAAAGGTAGCAGAGCAAGGATGGTTATTCTGACAAACAGAATGGACGAGTAATTCCTGTTTATTTCTCAGTAAAAGCCTAAAGGATTCCGGCTGGAACCAGAGTTCATTTTCTATTCGCAAATGGGGGGTGGATGGTCACTTAGTCCAGTTCTCATGTACAGTCAAAGGCTGTTCCCCAATATATATAAAAAGAAATATTAGTCTTCACTAGTTTTTGAATAGACAAAAATGATTATTAGATGTTAATGTCTTCTTGCTCAGACAAAGACTGTTATGTTTTGATTGTGGTTTGGATACTGAAGCAACCAATGTTATTGTCACTGTCGTTTAAGCAAACATCTTTCCAAATTAAAATTTTGCAATCAAATACATTTGAATACATTATTACATTTTGCAGCCAGCAATGCAGTTATGCTTGTTTAATAACATTAAATTATTCAGTTAATCACAATGAAAAAATGTAATAGTTCCCCAGCACTCGTAAAAAAACATGTTAAGTTATTGGAACCATTGCTTGGGAATTCAGTTTTGCTCTGAATCGATGGCAATCCTTAGTATTGCCTCAAAGCTGAGATTCTTACTTAACAACTTCTGCAACCAACCTCATATGAATCTCTTAAAGCTAGCTCAGACAAAAGAGTAGTTTTTAACATCCTGGCAGGACAACTGGTTTAACACGAGGGCACACTGTTTTTGTTTTTCATTTTCTTTTGTTATCATTTACATTAGCTTAATTGTTTACCATACTTTTTTTTTTGCTGTCATTTTGAATATCTAGTGCCATCAAGTTTCAGGCAGTCTCTATGCAGCGGTGGAGTGAAAAACAACCAATGTGCAGAAAATGTAAAGAAAAAGGATCAATTGCTGTTTCTTTGATTAGCAAAAGTAGAAAATGACTGTAAATAATCCAACCCATTCATATAAACCAAACTTTAGAGGAATAAATCAAATAAACTAAATCAAACTGTGACAGCTCCTTAATATGGGAGAGTGTCAGGCTACCTACTAATAGTTTTTCTTTCTCTTAAAGACAGTTATTTTCTTGCCCGGGAGGGGTGTATAAGGAAGAAGGTAGACTTAACTGAATTACATCTATTTGAAAACAGAAGACTATAGCATGATCTGCAAAGTGTAGAATTACCAAGGAAAGGTCAAATGGTGAGTTAAAAAGCAAAACATTTTTAAGACAGTTTAAGTAACTTAATGGCTTGGTTGATGGTTAGTTTAACAATTTGTAGTGTGTCTAATTTTTACATGAAAAGAAAAACAATCAGATTAAATGTGCATGTATAATGCGTTTCACATTTTTTGTTTGTTTCATTGCTTTGGCTTAACCTCTTAAGAACAGAGCTAATATTTGAGCTAACCCTCCACACACAGCCACAGGGTCTCAGTGAAGCCGAACTAGCTAACTATTGTGATAATACAACCCAAAATGTGATGTCCATGCATGTGAACGCCAGGTCTTTTTAACAGAAAATACAACCTCAAAATGATAGAAGCAGCAGAAAAATAAATGTGTTTAAGTCATTATTTTGCATTGTTATTATCTAGTATAATCTATAAAAAATGGCTTTGTTTACACGTACTGTTAACCCTTATCTAATACATAAATGTAAGCTCAAAGATCAGCTGGAAAAACCATATTAAACACACTGAGCCAATCAGCCTGCTAAGAGACTCCAGCTTGTTGCTGTAGGAAGCCTTGTGATACAAAAAAGAAAAAAAATGTGATTGCACAACCATACCTGTCTTCTGAACTTGTCCTTTTTACTCTTGTGTTTGCATCTATGCAACCCCAGAAGAGCTGCACTCTCAGATAAGTCTTTGTTCTCTCTTGCTGCCTTGTTCAGGCTCTTTTGTGGTATCGCCTGCTCCATTATGCACTCAGCCAGATCAGGCTGGAAACAGTTTCTTTTTACTATCTCCATTCAATTCGTGGATACTTTTTAGATTCCTTTTTTGAAGAAAAAAGAAGTACTTCTAAAACAGCATACATATTAGACAAAAAAATAGGTATTCACTTTCCCATTCAGCCATCCATCCATCTTCCAACCCCGATGAACTCCTTTAATTTATGAAGCATGTTTTGGACTATGGGAGGAAGTCACACATGAACAGGGAGAACATGAAAACCCAAAACAAAGGTCCCAGCTGGGATTCAAACCAGGGCCTTCTTATGCGAGGCGAGAGCGCTAACCACTATACCACGTGCAGCATCGTCATTTTTCAACATTCAATTTTCCAAAAGATGCTTTAAAGGAATAAATAGATTTTCTTTTGGATTTGAAGATGGATACTGTAAAACTGTCATAAACCTCTGTGCACACACACTACCTTTCATTCCCCTCATACTGACAGGCACACAATTTTATACATCACACAAATGCTTCTGGGAAACCACCCAGGTTTCAATCAAACCCCTTAGTCTTTACTCTCTTTTTATTTCAAACATTTTGCTGTCTTTTTTCACTGTATTATATTCTTCAGCATCTTCCTTTCCCATCCTTATGTTCCTCTTACTGCTATACCCCCACCCCACCCCTACCCCCATGCATCAATGTCCTCAATGTCTACCTCTTCAAAAAAAAATTATGATGATTGAATCTCATTGTAACTGTAAAACTGTTAACATCTACTATTTTAATTTTACTGAATGATATTTAAATAATCCATGTACATGCATTTTGGAATTTGTTTAAGAAGCAGACAGGAAGGAGCTGCCCCCTCCTTACAGCTTTGTTCTAGCAGAGGCAGACATGTGCAGGTACAAAGATAGACAGAAGTAATGGAAGGGAACATAGATGGGACAGACAGATAAAAGCTCTTTGGGGATGAAGTGCTCTGATGGACGAAAAAGTCAACACGCTCAGCTAAGAGATGGAGCACATAGACAGAGTAGATATGGAAAGCAGAGGGGAGTGTTCTCTCTAATAAAAAGAGAGAAACATAAAGCTGAAGCCTGCAGACTGGGTACAGGCAAGAGATGAATGAGGATCTGTGGATGAAGCTTGATCTTCCACTCTTTAGCAAGATCCTATTTTAAACAAAATTATAATTCAAAATCCCTTTCTTGTTATGATAGAAAATATGGGATTTCATGTATTCATCATACTTATATTAATGAAAAATTCCATTTTTCAACATGAATTTCTATCCACCTGCAATGTGCAATGGAAGTGGTACCCTGTAGGTACCACATAAATATCCAATAAGTCTTCAATGTTAGTTTTCTTCATGGGACTATGAAAACAAGGACTACTCATAAAAATAAGCATCCTCACAAGGGAAGAATAAATTAATAAATGATACACAGGGTGTATGCTGAGCATTGTGCATAAAGTAAAAGATAGCTTGGTGGAGGGAAGGTGGGATAGATTGATCTTGTGGATGCTATCAGGGCAGAGTTTTCAACTCTTTTTATCCTTTCATTTCCATTTCTATGTTCTTGATACTTGATATTTCTACTTGATAGTATTCCCTTGTTTTTCCAGCATTCGGTTGATCATTTTTACTACTGTTTCAAACTTTCTTCTTGATAACGATTTTTTTAATTTTTTTTAATCCCACATAGCTGCTTTTATAATGTGTTGAGACAGCTGAAATCACTGGACGTTTTGCTAAAATGCTCAATAAAAACTTAACAGTATTGGTTCCTAATTTTCAGTTAAGTATTAGAGTTAAAACTTGCTAAAAAAATGTAAAGTGTGTGAGTGTGTGTGGGGGTGGGATGGGGTGGGGTGCTTAATTGGACAAAAGTTTAATTATATTCCACAGGCTTCATTCACTTACAGACAAAGCGTGTCAAAACCAGCTACAGATGGCTTCCATCCTACTATATTAAAACATTAGACCTGTGAAAGAGCCAGTCTGTGATGGGGCTCCTTCCATGCAGAAATAACAAACACTTTTCTAGACTCCCCTGATACACATCCTCCTCAGATTTAAAATTAAAGCAGTAGTTTCTTTCTACTGCAGATGCTGCATGCAAAATGTAGTTGTAGAGGGGTATGTGGGTGCTAGTGTAAAAATATGCAAATTCATTGAGTACTCTTAAACCATGTGCAGGTATTGTAGTACAAGACAACTGACAATGAATAAGAAATTCCCCAGCCTCTCAACTTCTGAAACACAACAGCTTACAGGCTTGATGCAAATTTCTTGGCCAATCACTGACAGTCTCACTAGCGCAGTTAGCTTTGTGTTGCCTTCTGCAATGCAGCAGTTTTTAATAAAAATATTTAGCTTGTAAACAGTGGTAATATTGCTATAAAACACTGTCAGTAGCAAATTCCTTGACGAGAAGTATTTTCAAAGTGTGTTCCAGTCCGTTCCTTTTTACAGCTTGTGCCATCAGAGCTCAAACAGCTTCGCTTGCATATTTTTACGTCTCTCCCTGTTTATGTCATAGCACGGAAAATGAGCCTGGAGTCAGATGGCTGATTTGCAATATTGCAAGATGGATAACTTAGTGCAGCCTGACAAACATCGGTAGCAGTCATGAATAGCAATAATTTCTCAAAGTGTTTGTCGATAAGTCATTTGTCTCTGTTGTTGACGATTAAAGTCAAATTATTTGATGTTTTCCGTGAAAGGATCAAATAGCTTTTGTGTGTGTGTGTGTGTGTGTGTGTGTATACGTGGCAGAAATGAGGAGGAGGAGAGGATGGACAAGAGAGAACAACTACAGTGACAGGGGAGTGAAAAAGGAAAGAGACAGCTTCTACTCACATTTTGTTTTCTTTATGAGTCACTGAAAAGTAGACACCATCCTTCCATCTATCCGTTTTCTATATCCATCACATCCCACAAAGGGTCAAGGGTGGATTGCAGTTTCTCCATGCTGAAATCAGGACATCTTGCCAGTGTACAATAGGAACAGTTATCATACGGGCATACCATTACAAAAAATGTTATTGGTATTGTTCCCACGTCTGGAATCAGCCTAATCAATCATACAAAACATTCAAAAACCTTAACTAAAAAGGATATTAGGCCAAATATACTGTGTATCAATTTGATATATTTTGTTTCCAGGGACTTAACCATTGAGTTGCTCATAAACCAGAGGCTTTATTGGAACCCATTACCCTCATGGCACAGCAATGTGGGACGGGGGCTTTGTATTGTGAATATATAATGTAAAACCTATCTATTATTTAGACAGTGGAGTGGTTCATGCCTCTTAGGCAGGTTGAACAATGAAGCTGGTCTGGCAGGTCTGTTTCACCTCACACATCCAGCTATGTTCGCTCCATGGGACACACAGGCACACACTCACGCACATACACACAAAGTATAGACGCAAAGGCTCAGTAGGAGAGCTGACAGCTTTACTGTCTAATGATTTTTCTCCAGCATCCTATCCAGTACTTTCTCTCTCCCTTGCTCTCTTGATCAGGTGTGGCCTTCCCGAACAGTGTTGCTGAAAGTAATTGACTGTTTGCCATTCTTAGGTTGAGGCTTATTGTGTTAAGCTGTTTGTATGCAACCCTAAAACAGAAAGATTGCATGTTAAAGTGACAAAAGCTTTGAGTCAAGAGACTTAAAGTCTACTTACACTCCTCACAATAATTTAGGGATGCTGTTATTTACATGAATGCTTTTCCTATTTGGTCTGCAATTTAATGACGTTTTTTTTATTGTCCCAAAAATTAAGACAAAAACAAACATAGCCCATAATAACAAACATTGACCATGTCAAAAGCAGATATTTCCACCATTTGCTGCAATGACCACACGAGGCACTCCCACTTCCTGAAGTCACGCTGCAACAATTCTGGCACGATGTAGTAGAGCATTAACATCTATGAAGACAAAGTTGGGGGTGGGTTGGTGGAACTGGGAGTTGATGATGGGTTCTATGATTTCAGATGATGGGTTCTATGATTTCACTGAGGTAAAAACATACCACCAACCCGAAGGTGCGCTGCTCATTCATTCACGCGACGCGTGTGTGTTCATAACTGTTTGAATGATGAACTTGGAACAACTCACTGGCAAAATCACCTTTTCACAGTATGAAACTGATTCCACATTTTAAAGTCTTTTTGGAATTTATAGAATGGTTTTTCCCCAGTAAGTAAAGCATATTGCTCACAGTGAAACCAGTTGGTGGAAAACATAAAAAAAGAAGTGTCTACCACCATTATTAACGTTAACTCCCAATCCCGTAAATCTGTTAAGTAAAACAAACACTGTGTGTATGAAATCCACTAAATTTCAATATCTCCAATGTGATTAGTATATATGAGTGAGCAGGAGTTGAATACAAATTTACAAAAATATTGTCTCAAAAAAGATTTATCTACATCAAAAAAAAAAAAACTACGTCTAGTGTTAAAGTGTCCGTTTGCTTTTTTAAAGGGTCATTTTTTAGCATTTATTCTTCACATTAAACATGTTACAGAGGGGTTTTTGGCTGAAAGAGAGATAAGAATGCTAATATTTGTTATGTTTTTCTGCCCAGTTGTGTGCTTTACCCTCATTAGAATATTCACCACAAGGGCATTTTTAATCACGTCTTTTGTAATTGCAGTGAATTTGGAATGCAAGTTGCAATTCTGCAACTTTAGCCCTTCTAGTTGTGAAGGAGAGCTGCTCTGAGCTAAATTCATCACACATGCCTCACATGGTTTAATCTTAAATTGACCTGATTTCTTTTAGACCAGAATTTAGCAAACGTCTGCCAAAATGGCTTAGTGAGAAAGAAAAAAAGCTAATTCTTCTGTTGTTTTAGAGTCATGTTTTTGGCATATTTTTAGAAATCCAGACAGGCTTTTCTGTCAGGAGGCAGAAACCTTGACTAACTTTTAACCAAAACAAAACCTCTGATGTTTTGGTGAAGATAGAATGACAAAAATGAATGTACAAGGACATTTTTATGTGACTGATGAAGTAGTTCAACTCTTTCTTCATTGATTTATTTTCACAAAAATACCAGAAAGAAACTACTGTATAGTAGCAACGACCAAAACTTATCAATCACTTCACCCAGATCAAGCACTTACTGGTATCTGGTTAAGAGCAACTGAAGTACTTTAATGGAGAGGTTGATATTTGAAGCAGAACATGCAGTACTGTAGTTCAACTTTGGCCCCGTGTTCATAGTTAAGACTGATGAGGGCTGAACAGAGCATAAGTCAAATAGCTCAACAGGGAAATGCACAGAAGCTAAAATGAACAGGAGTGAAACATAGAAATAAATATGAAAAAATAAAAAAATAAAATAAAACATAAGCACATGATAAGGAAGTAAAAGCCAATTCAACTCTTTGAAAATTTACTTTAAAAATTTAAATTGTATCTAAATAAAAATTAAAAAGATTACATATATATATATATATATATATATATATATATATATATATATATATATATATATATATATATATTTGCATGCATGCAAGGAAATTGTTATTTCTGTAGATTTCAAAACATAAAAAGATTTTCATCTATTAAGAATTATTCTGAAACTTTTAAAAATGTTTTGAGCTGACTTTTGAAATGTGCTTCTTTTTAAATGTAAAGGGTCCCAGCTTGGATTTGAAACAGGGTGATATTTCTGCAAGGTGAAAGTGCAAAGCACTGCATCACCATGCTGCCTCTTCACTGTCATGTAACAAATGTATAAGCAGTAAACCTTTTGTCACATGAACATCACAGACACCACTGATATTACTTTTGCCATCTGGATCTGCAACTGATTTTAAATTCAATGAAATCTAAATTTGTCTGAAGAGATGTTATTTCTAAAGACAATAGGCCCTGAAATAGTTTGTGTGTGCCTCTTTGTGTACGATGTGTGTCTGGGTGGGTTGACAGGAATCGACAGAACAAAGGTTACAGAAACTGGAAGCTTTTATGCATCTAAAAATGAACTGAAAAAAATGTGAAAAACCAATGAATGAAAAGAGGACAAAATGCACTATAGGATTTAAACGTGTGAATGCAGGCCTCAGGTTATTTACTCCAGCATTTTAAATTATTTATTTTATATGAAAATGTAAAACCTTGTTAGAAATTATTTTATATTTTAAAATACCTATTATTTTATTTGTTTTGTCTTAACCTGGAAACCATTTCTATTTGAACAGAAACCCCGACTAAGATCAGATGCTTGTTAACCATCGCTTTAACCTTTGGGGTTAGTTAACTTTCCAGTAATGGACCACTTCACTCTCAATGACCCTCTCTTGAACTGTTGGCAGTGGTCACTTAGCTATGTGTGTGTTGAATCACTACACACTTATGAGACACTTCAAAACTACAAAAACCCTACATGGTTGCGATTTGCAAAGATGCAGCAAGATGACTTATTCACTGGAGTGAAACATGATTCATTACTAAGCTGATTAGAGGGTAAAGGCTCTAGTATGATCTGAATAATAAATGGAAGAGGTAAGGATCATTATGTCTCCATACTTTGTGATTATTTTATCCATATTAATCTCCTCATCTCTTCAGTCCATTTAATTCATTTCTGAAATAATAACCAGTGAAATTGTTCATTGTTTGTGTTGTTTGCTTACCAGATAAGAACAATATTTAGCAAGGCTATGGTGTCAGATACTTGTGAATAAAACAAAGTTGTGCACAAATTCATACTTTGTGCACTGTAACGAAGAGGCAGAGACATTTTGATCCACATGCAACTGGTCTATTTTACATGGGCAAGACATAACATTGTCAAAGTCCAGGCAAGGGTCAAAAGCACTGGGGCAAGGCAAAGAGATGAATAACAGGCAAAGGTCAGGGCACTGAGAAAACAAACAAGGAGAACTGCTCATACTGTGAGTAAATCAACAAGACTTCGCACTGAGCTAAGTCTGGGGTGAGTTCATATTCAGAGTTGTGATGATGGATACATGAAACAGCTGGTGAGGGCATGAGTCAGAGAGAGGTGACTGATGGGAGTTGAAGGCAGGAACAGAGGAGCTCAGTACTCTGGCGAAGGCTCCCTCTGATGGTTGGAGGTGGAGCTAGACGGCTGAATCCTGACAGTGCAAAAAATATTCATACATTTAGTTTCACATTTCTAATGTCTGGTTTGTATATAATTAGTTTTTGTTTTGAATACAACATATCATTATTTTTAATAAGAAATTTCTTCAGTTAACCAACTGTCAAAAATACGTCACTGGGTCACGGGCATATATATCGAACCGCGAAACATTGATTGTTCAAATGGTGCATACTTATTGAGGTTTATTAATTAAACTAAAAAAATAGAGCTTTTTAGACTGTTATTGATTATATAACGGGGAAATTATCTTGTGACCATAAGTCAGTTGAAAACAGAGTAAAAATAATAATATTACAATGATCTCCGGATGCATTCTGTAGTTATGGGCGACAAAAGCTGATCTTGTAAACAATGCACCAGTGGATCTTTTTAGACACAGAAGTGGTGGGAAACAGTCCAAAAAGGAAGAGCAGATATGCCATTCTACTCATTACATGTAATAAAAAAACGCTCCATGTCTGTCAAAGTTAGTTGTCAAGAAGAAAATTTTAAAAAAAATTACTAAAAAAATGTTCAAAGGATCAGAATACCCAACTTTCTTTCTTTTCGAAATCTTTCTGTCTTTTTTTTTCTTACATTTTTAACTGCAGCTACAGTCAGCTGCCAATTAGCCTTCTTAAGCTCTGAGTTAGCTTTCTTGAGGTTTTTTTTCTTAACCTGATATATCCCAAGGGGCTGTCGGAGTCTGTCCCACGGCTACTGTTGGGAAAAGGTGAGGTAAACCCTGCACCATAGACAGTATATATAGAGAGAACTGGTACTCACTGGTTCCAGAAAGCCAAAATTCTATACACTTCTGTTGCAAAATAAACAGTCATTACTCTGTCATCATATTTGTCAGAATAACTATTCATGCTTTGGTATCTCTTTTTAACGTGTTCTTGCTAAGCCTATTTTTTTCCTTCATTATATATTTTATTTATCGCAAGTTATTCAATTTATAAAATGACCAATCAGATGCCTCAGTAAAAACAAGTGATACCTACTGGGCCCCACCTTGGTCAGTCAACATGTCCGACTGAAAAGTCAGTTAGAATGTACATTGACTTTGTCTGTTAATATGAATATCAACACAAGGTGGTCATCATCCTCTCACTCATGGTGCAGGAAGAAATAGACATAACAGGATAAAATAACTAAGGCCAAACAGAGTAAAACAGCCAGACAACAAAACACAAAAACACACCTAAACCCCAATCCGCCCAGACGTCAAAATTAATGGTAACCCACAATTCATTGCGCTGCCAGATCTGACAGCAGGTCCAATGTGTCTGTGACCATCACTACAATATATTAGGCATGCTTGAGCTGACCATGGTGGGTGCAGCTCTGCGAAAATTGACTGGTGTGCGATATTTGCTAGTTAGTTTTGTGCTCCAATGTCACTTGTCAATAATCATAAAAATATTACGAGAAAGAGGCGGGTGCAAGGCACCCATTTAGGCGAGTAAAAAACAAGTGGTAAGAGATGAACTTTCTCTCTGAATTGATGCTTTATTGAATCTATCGTGACGATCAGTGTTTAAATAACTTTTTTTTGCCGCTAAAGTCGAGGTCTGCTGGCCCAACTACACAGTCTCATGTTACTGTGGCAAACGGGCAGCGTTACTTATCAAATAATCTGTCTTTTGTGAAAATGCTATCTAAACCTAAAAAAATAACAAGAATAAAATACAAAGAATCGATTGAATATGTATTTCTTTTGTATGTGACAATGTTACAAGAGGGATTGTGCCTGATGAAGTGTTTATTTTCAGAAATGTACGCATGCAACGGAAACCTGAACCATGGAAGACGGTTGCTTTGCGGAGTGTAATTAGTCAGCGATAATAAATATAAATGCAGTTGTTTTTATTATTATTAATTGCCTGCATTATCGCATTAACGCTGACAGCTCAAATATATATATATTTGTGTATGTAAGGAACTTAGCTCACATAAAACTGTGTTACTTTCTGCGGCAGTATGTAAGTTCAAGTCTGCAATTGTAATTCTCTTTTTTATTCTTTGTATTTAGCTGTGCTCAAGTCTCTGCTATAATCTCCTTGCTAACATGTTGCTCTGAAAGCACAGGGTGTTCAGATGTGGTTGAAGCAAACTAAGGTGTAAAAGTTTGAGTCACTCATGCCTACATTACCAAATATTACCAGTTTCCATCTGGTAAAAACCTCTAGAATTACTCAGCTGGAACAGTGGTGTGCTCATTTGGATCTACTAACAGCAAGCCAGACAGTAATGTGTTTTGTTTATGTACATTTGCATGAGCTTTTTTTTTCTTTTAAAAAAGACATCCTACTTTGGACAACCAATAATAGTGTATTTATTACCAGCCTTATTTTTTTTTTATTTTAAACAGATCATAGTTCTTTCAATACTGTTTGTTTTTAGAGTTATTAGTGTTCAGGTGTGAAAACGTTCATGCAACTCTATTACAGAGCATGCAGACAGTGACATTCAGAGAGCTGATGATGTAGTCATGAGCAGCTTCCAAACGATTTGCCTACAGTGTTGCTATAACTGAATGCAGTCCTGATCCAGACCCAACTCCGAATTCATCCTTTGGTAATTTATAGAATTACAATAATGGAACATTTAAGCAATAAAAAGCCATGGAAGTCACTCTAAAATCCACAAGCCTTGGACAAACTGAAGGCCATGAGTAGATGCAGTGAGTCATTGATGTACTGTATGAAACACTTAACACAGCTGCCAGAGAAAACTGAAAAATGCAGTTTTTCTTCCATGTTTACTAAAAAAGGTAAAGCTCCTAAATTCTGTTTTTGTTGGAAAAAGACAAAAAAAAATAATAAAATAAAACAAAACATGCATTTATCAAGGACTCAGTGAGGAAGGAGAGGACGTTGGCATGGGGCCTTTTTGCTTAAGTCTTGAATGAGCGAAGAGAGCGTGACCAATTACTCGACACAGGGTTGGCAAGAGAATCTACTGCTTTGGAACTCAGAAGGAAGGAGAGATGGACTGGAGACCCAATGGAGACAATGTGGCTTATTGACCAGTAACTGTCTTACTGAGGTTGTCAGACGGATTCCCCACGCTGTGCAACGGAGATGCACTGCAGCTGGACCAGTGTGAATCCCGGGTTAAGACCAGCACATGGCAACACTGGAGAGTGCCCCAATGTAGCTGCATGTAACTTACAGAATGTGGAAGTCTCAGACAGTCTCAATCAAGGACTAACCAGACTCAACCCTGTGTGGTTTTAGAGATTCAGTGAGCTTGGGTGAGTTCAGGGAGGGATGGCTGTAATTTTCTTAGTGTGAAGAAAACCTGAAAAAAAATATTAGCGCAAAAGATAGTTAATAACACTGGATACCATATTCCTTTGAACTCACAGCTCCACAATCAGCAATAAGAGAAGCCATATTCCTCCCCCCATCCACCCAAAAAAAAATGCAGAGGCAGTTTTATTCTCATAAAATTCAATTTCCTTGTCACACTTTGACTAGAAATGTGTTTCTAAAATTCTTGAGGCTACATGTCATTTTAACCCATGCACTGAATTGCTGCAGTAAAAAAAGCTGCAGGAAAAGTGTTTTTTCAAAATCCTTTGTAATTTTAATGTCACACTTTGACTTAATAAGACAAGGCTTCTCTTTTGGCTTAGTCCACATTTTACTAGAAAAACTGTTGGCCTAAAAATTACAAAGAAGGCAGTGGACTTTCTAAGGAGAACAGAGAATATTTAACAATTTAGTTACTTCGTATTTTTAACAAAATTATTTTTCTACAAAGATTTGAACTTTGAGAGTGTAAACAAAAGGAAAAATGTGCAAAAACGTCCATGCCTGTCTGAGAAAAGTATGTGGTGAGTTTTATAGCCTTAAAACATCTGTAATCTTACTATGTGGATTTCACCTACTGCGGGTTATTTTTAGGAAGCAACCCCAGCGATAAAAAGGGAAAACCTTTGTAACAAATGTAAACATTTCCATATTATTAAGTGCATTTAATTGTAGTACCAAAGTCAAACTTTTACAATTTGAGATAACCAGTAAAGTAAACAACCTATACTTCCAAGGATTTTGTCCACAGTAAGGTAATACTGAATTAACTGACTTTAACTCTGCTGTCCCTGTTAGCTGGTCTGGTACATGTCTGTACTTATTTTCTTCAAAAGTGAACAGTTTATATGAAATGTATGTTCAGTCGCTGTGGCTAACTAAAGACATCAAATCCTCACAACCTGAGACAAGTAGTCTGGAGAAGCTTATGCCTTATGCAATAACTGAAACAGTAATTTGTTAGAATACACTGTTAATGAAAAAAAAATAACAGGAATTTTAAGTAGGACTACAGTGTTCCCTTGTTTATTGCAGGGAATAGTTTACATACATAACCTAAGATAGGTGAAATCAGCTGAACCCCTCACTACACACTTATACACTTTTCTCGGACAAACATGAATGTTTTCACAATTTTATCTCTTGTTTAAACTTGCAAAGTTCAAACCTTTGTAGAAAACTATGTCCAGTATTACAGATAGAAAGCAAAGATCTGCTGGTGATTTGAAGATTATGTATGTCTGGCAAGCACCATGTGCCGTCTTTGTAGAAGACATGGCACAGAAGCAACTGATTAACAAGATCAACAACCAATCAGGAGGCAGAGCACAGTGCTGTTACAAAAAAGCTGAAAAAAAAAAACATGAAACAAAGAGATTGAGAAAGGTGACCCGTGATATAGTGGGGGACCACTGTCCACTTTACACATTCAACAAAACAAAAGAGAAAATTTGTTAACTGTAGTAATTTAGATTTGTCATATAGATTGTCTTACAAGTGGGAAACATTCAGCTGGAGTGGCTGAACATTATGCTCCAACCCATACCCCTTCCCAAGTTATCACATATTAAGGCATGGGTAAGGACCCCTGTGTGTTAAAAATTGACGCTTTGGGTGTCCCCAACGCGTCTTTTGACGCGTTGGCTGTCCCAATTAAATCAAGGCTCTTCAACCTCCAGGCTGCAAACCGGTCTAGTACTAGACAGGACCCTAACCTTAACCAGGTACCCCACCCATAACCTTAACCCAGTACCGGACATGGATCAGTACTGGTCCCAGATGCGGCACCGGTTCCACTAGGGTACTTGTACTGGATGCGTCCCGAGATTCGGTCCGCGTCCGACAAAACAACTGTACCTCTGATTTAATTGGAAACGCTGTGGAAAAACGACGAGTTGGGGCCGCACAGGGGTCTGTACCCATGTCCCAATATGTGACAGCTTGGGAATGAGAATGTGTTGCATGCTGGCTGGATGTTAAGAGGAATGTGCAGTCATTCACATAACAAGAGAGCATAAGTTTGAATTTTATCGTCATTAAAAATGGTATAGTTCAATGCGATTTAAAAAAATTCCATTCATCAAGGCAGTCAATCATACTTGAAAACTTAAATAGATAAACGTGGAATGCATAAAACTTAAACTAAAAACTCAGAGAATTCATTTTAAACACTTATTGTACACTCCATCCTAAGTAGTAAATTGTTGAATCTTTTGTACAGTTGTGAACAAAAGATAATTTTTGTCTGTGATTTGTCTGTTTAATCAACCTGATAATAGCAGTTCAAACAGAAAGTGTCTGAAATGTGTAATGTGTCTTTCAAAAATATTTTGGATATTTTTGATGCAGTGGGAACTTACCCCAGAGCAGAGAAATAGCAGCCAACAATCATCTGAGCTGTGTTTATCACCCTCTGGAGCTCTTCCCTCTGAGGCACTGGTGAAGCAAACATCAATGCAGTCAATATGTTGAGATGCTCTCTATGGAGCACCAGTATAAGGTCATCGGGAGTCTCTTAGATATATTCTGCCTTGAGGAAATGGGGTCTCTGTTGGACCTTTTTCATCTACTCAAATATGTTAATGTTGTCTCACACACACACACCCTCCAAACCACCAGAAAACGGATGTCAGTGCTGTTGAGTAGCTAATTGTTCTCCCTGCACCACCTTGATAGGCAGTCTACCTCATTAAGATGATACAAAGATTTCTCCCCAGGATATCAGCCTGTGGTGTCATTTGCAAACTTCATGATGGCATTGCCCTGGTTTCTAGGGATGTGGTTGTGTGTTTAAGACAAGAGTGTAGAGCAGGAGGGTCAGCACAAAGCATTGTGGGTAGCCAGAGCTGAGACTAAGGGCAGTTGATGTTTGTTGACCCACTCACCTCTGTCTGCAGTCTATAAGGAAGCTATATATCCACATGCAGAAAAGCTCCAAGCCCACAAGTTTCTTCATTCGTTTTTAAGGGAGGATGGTGTAACGCCAAACTGAAGTCCTGAAGGAGCATTCAAACTTAGCTCCCCTGTTACTCTAAGTGGGACAGCACATCATGAACTGCGTTCTCTGTTGATCTATTTTCTTGAAGGGTAAACTGGGGAGAATCCAGACTTGCGGACAGCAGTGATGTGATGTGACTCCAGACTAGTTTCCCAAAGCACTTCATCACCTCTAGAGTGAGTATTACTGGCTAGTAGTGGTTCAGGGTGAAGAAGCGGGATGGTTTGGCAGGGGACTTTGATGGTGGACTTTAGATGTTGTGGTACAGTGGACAGGGCCATTGACTGATTGATTGGTGAAGATTACAGCCAGTTGTTCTGTACAGTCTTTCAGCGCCTGTCCTAGTGTCCCAACCTGATATTCTTTGGCTGTGAAGGTAACACTGTTGTTGGCCATGAGATGTGTCACAGTTGATTGTTGTGGCTCACCTCAAACCAGGCAAAATGTGGTGTTGCCTGCAGTAACTATGGGGTTGGTTTTGTAATTGGTCAAATACTGAACTCCCTGACAGACCTACCTGCTGTTCTCTAAATGGTCCTCAATCCTCTTCCTGTATTCTAGATTGCCTCCAATGCCTCTTTTCTGGTTAGTTTGACATGTGCTGTAGTAAGTCCAATCTCCAGATCTTAAGGCAGTGTTTCTGTCTAGGAGCATGTACTGGGTGGGCCTTCCAGGTCATCCTGTGCTTTTGGTTGGACTAAATTTGGATGCTTTTTTTCCTTGTGTAACAATAAGTCTTTATGTGAAAATGCCTAGGTCCTGGTATATAAGCAAATCCCTGTTGGTCCTGTTGTGGTTGAGAGTCACCATCTGGCCAACTGCAAGTGTTTTGTAGTGGAATTTGCTGTTTAACAGAGAGGGGACATTTGTGGGATTAAAAACAAGGACAAGTGGTCAGAATGTGTCAAGTGTGCAAGCAGCCTTGCCCTTTTGATCAGGCTAATATCAGTATCGACTTAGTCCAGTGATTGCTCCTGTAGTATTCTGGTGAAATCACGGGGGCACTGCTCTGCTGTTGGTTAATTCTACCATATAATAGTTTGATTGTCTTGCTGGAATTAGCATCAGGTGGTATGTGAAGAGTGGTTTAGAGAAGTAAGGTTACCTCCCTCGGGAGGTACAGTGCTTTTCAAAGTTACAAATTCTACAACCTGCTGTTGTTGGGGTTCTCCTATCTTGATGTAGTGTGGTGCTGCCTGTTAGCTCGATAGTCCAGACTGGAGTAGTTGAATGAAGCCAGAACCAAAAACTGCACAGCGTTTCCTCATTACATTGTTGGTGGTGAGCTGTAGTCCCACGAGGGACCTGGTGTTCATGACGAAGAGGATGGGAGCAGCTTTCTTCTTAGCCTAACAAGCATGCCAGCCTAACAGCCCTGTAGCTCTGCTTTTTCTTTTCTGGTGTCTGTGTTGTCTCACTGCAGGGATGGTAAACAGTGGTAAACCGTGGATTCTAGGAAACTTGTGTCTGAAACAAATTACAATCTTAAGAAGGCAATTTTGACTAAGGATATTATTCGCCACACTGAGTGTTTATGAGTTGAGAGGAAAAAAGCATATAATCAAAAAAAGCACATAGCTGTGTGTTTCCTTCTGTTTTAGAATATAAGTACAAATGATAAAATACACTGGAGTTCAATCAAAGATATTCAGTTCACTTTTCAGAAAAATTACATAAACAAGTGAATTAAATGCTATATATGTTGTGAATAATGAAAATGTAAAAGTAGAAATCTAAAAGAAATTGCACAAGCTTTTAAAAAAAGCAACTTTCACACAGAAAAGCTGAGTGAAAGCTGTGTTTTGATAAATCCCTATGCGAATCACAGTGTTGAGTGATATCCTTAGTAAAATGCTGGAACAACTTCAGTGAAATACTTAGGAATTAAAAAGAAAAAGAGAAAGTGTGGAATAAACAGTCAAACAGAGGTTTCCATTCCAATAACAGTCGTCCAGCAGCTTCCAACAGTTAACTGAGTTGAAAAAGACACAAAGATAATAATGACAAGTCCAACAAACCAACTAGCCATCTACCAAAACGTTTTTTTACTTTTGATTTCGCAGGACTACAGTACATACAATACAATGTTCCGTTGCTATGTCGCAGTTCACCATTCACAGCATCGCTGTTTCATGGATTCTTTTTTTCAGTGCTGATTTGAATGCGTCTTTTTTTTTTTAAACAGTGCACCCTTCTCTGCATCCATGTTAGTTGTCAAACAGTCTTCTCCATGCCATGTCTCCTGGCACGTGCAGCTCTCCAAATCTACAACATTAGATTGCAAGCAGATCTTTGTTTTCATTCTATAATAGTAGAATTATTTTTCTTCTTTTCGAGAGTTTAAACGTGAGATGAAAATGTAAATGTCTGCCTGAAAAATGTAGGATTGTGAAGTGAGTGGTTTTACAACCCTAAAACATTTGTAATCCCACTTAGCAGATTTCACCTCTTGCAAGTTATTTTTAGAATGGGACTAAATTACTTGTGTGTAGCGGGGGGGGGGGGGGGGGGGGGGGGTTTCTTTGTTAGTGAGGGTTGATTGGACCGTGTTATATGTTTTAAATGACCGGTCCTCTCATAATAAATCCCAAAAAATCTGTGTCATGCAAACTAGCATACCATGGATAAAATATAAATGAGCGAGCAGTTACCACTGCACTGTGGAAAAAACCTTTATGCACCAGGGGAGAGGGAATCATGGAATTTGAGGAAGTGGTTGAATTCAGCAAAGGCCACAAATGTTTTATGGAAAAAAAAAGTTAAAACATTTTTGTTATATTTGAATAAGAAGAAAGAGGCAAACTAAATGAATGGTAAGTGGGAGTAAGGGATGTATAAATTATGTTAAACTGATAGGAGTTGTAGAACAAAACCATATAAAGGAAACAAAAAAAATTTTCTTGTTGAGTCTCAATAATTGTCTCATTGGCTTTTGATTTTTAAGAGACAGAGACAAAAATAGAAAATTTAATGAGATTAAGAAAGAAAAACATTTCAATGTAAAGGAAAGTGATGAAAGGCCTTAAGAAATGTGAATGTTGGAGAAGCAAAGGACTATACGGAACTAATGGAATAGATGTCTGGATGCAGGATGTTTTAAAGTTGTAACTCAATAGACTCAGTTTGAAATGTTTTACAGCTTAAAATATCATAGTTTCATTTATCAGAGTCAGAAGTGGAAAGAGTAGGTCATTAGGAAAACTTGTATTTTTTCTGATGGCCAAAATCAGTGTGAAACAAAACCTGATACTACAGCGAGATAGAGGCAGTGAATGAATGATAGATGTAGTACACTGAGAGAAGGAAAGACAGGTTGTGATGCTGCGTGGGAGTTGGAGAGAAAGCATGGAGAGGTCAGTGTTAACTGCTACGGTCTAGCTTTTTCCCTCGGACCTATCACGATCCATCAACTCACTCTGATGGAAAACACAATGACACACATATTTTCTCAGAGGAAAGCCGGTGTCTCTGTGGTGTGGTGTGGGCAGAGTGGATAGAAAGAAATAACTGTCTAAAGTGGCTGTGGGATCAAGAGGGGAAAAACCTGGTAAAAGATCAAAATCATCATACACGGTCTACATTTCAAAAACTTTTAGCAAAAAAATGCCATTACCTCAGTGTGTAAAACAGGTTGTTAATTGAACAGAAAACCTGGATATGCACTTGCTGGCTGCATTATTTGGCACACCTGTCCAACTGCTTGCTAAGACAAATTTTTAAACACCCAATCACACGGCAGAAACTCAATGCATTTAGCCATGAAGACATGGCCAAGAGGATCTGCTGCAGTTCAAACCGAGCATCAGAATGGAGAAGAAAGGTGATTGAAGTGACTTTGAACCTGGCATGGTTGTTGGCACCAGACGGCTGGTCTGAGTATTTCAGAAATTGCTGATCTAATGAGATTTTTACCCACAGCCATCTCTAGGGTTTACAAAGATTGGTCCGAAAAAGAAAAATTATCCAGTGATCAGCAGTTCTGTGGGCAGAAATGCCTTGTTAATGCCAGAGGTCAGAGGAGAATGACTGGGCAGGTTCCAGCTGATAGATAGGTAACAGTAA
Source organism: Oryzias celebensis (assembly GCA_014656515.1). NCBI lineage: Eukaryota > Metazoa > Chordata > Actinopteri > Beloniformes > Adrianichthyidae > Oryzias > Oryzias celebensis. The sequence continues at coordinate 63,176,024 of BNCR01000012.1, read as the reverse complement.
GTCAACTAAGTACTTGTTGAAACCAAGCCATCCAGAGCATCTGTGAATGCAGCGCGTCCAACCTTGATGCATATGGGCTACAGCCGCAGAAGACCACATTGAGTGCCAGCTAAGACCAGGAAAGTGAGACTACAATTCATACAGAATCACTGAAATTGGACAATAGATTATTTAGAAAAAGGCTGCCTGGTCTCATGTGTCTGGATTTCTGCTGCCAGATAGAGTCATAATTTGGCATCAACAACATGAAAGCATGGATCCACCCTGCTTTGTATCAATGGTTCAGGCTGGTGGTGATGCTGTAATGGTGTGGGGATACTTTCTTGCCACACTTTGGGCCCTTTAGTACCAATTGAGCATATCCACAGCCTACCTGAGTATTGTTACTGACCATGTCCATCCCTTAATGACCCATCCATCTTCTGATGACTATTTCCAGCAGGATAAGGCTCCATGTCATAAAGCTGTAATCATCCCAGACTGGTTTCTTGAATGTGACAATGAGTTCACTGGACTCAAATGACCTCCACAGACACCAGATCTCAACCCAACAGAACACCTTTGGGATGTAGTGGAATGAAAGATTGGTATCATGGACGTGCAGCCGACAAATCTGCAGCAACTGTGTGAGGCTGCTCTAAAAACATAAGTGGCGCCAGTCCAGTACTAGAAAGGTGTACCTATTAAAGTGGCTGATGAGTGCACCTGAAAAGATATGTGCAATTAAAACCATTACTTTAGTTTTTAGTGAGCAACCTGTTTTGTAGTCTCTGGAAAACATAAAATCCAAAATGTGACAACTGAAAGAGAGGAAATAAAAATCAAAATAAATAAAAATATGAAAGTGTATTTTTTCAATGTTCAGTAGTATGATTTTGATTACAAAGGTGGTGTGCTATGTAAAGGAACCAATACATTCAATTACTTAAGGTGTGCAACAGTATACTACTGTGCTGTACAAGAATGCAACCTGGATTTTCTTTTTCTTGTGGAAAGAAAAATAAAAGACAGGTAACCTAGTGTTGAGACGGGAGAAAAAAACAGGTAAATGACAAAACAAATAAATGGTGAGCTTTCATTCACCCTCAGCCATGAAGCAGGCCGGTCGACAGGTTAAGCAGTAATTATGCTTTCCAGATTGCAATCCGTCATCTTCACGTACTGACATACAATTACACACAAATACACATTATAGCAAAGATGTTTACATCAAAGATTATCTTGGTTTTGTCACTGAAGTCTTTTGTGGTCATTTCTTGAAAGCTGTAATTTCTTTGAATGCATGTGAGGGTAACACATGCATTAAATATAAGCCAAGAGATTGTTCTGTTGTATTTAGTCGTAGGATTTTTTTATGTAGTTGTTTGTTTAGGTGACAAATATAAAGGCATTTCAGGAATTTCTAACAAACCATTGGCCTCTTTATTGCAGTTGACATATTTATTTACATTGTAAATTATTTTAAAAAGCATTTAACAACTATAAAGCCTCCCTTTTCTGTAAGTAATTCATATTATCCATCCATTGTCCGCACATGTCCTGTTCAGGGTCACAGAGTTGCTGGAGCCTACCCTGCTACCATCAGGCAAAAGTAAACTTTAAACAGATTGCCTGTCCACCATCCCCTTATGTAATTTGGCAAATTGAGATAACAGTGAAGACTGAATTAGAAAAAAATGGTGACTTTAAGAGAAAGATGTCACATATTTCTAGCTGCAAATGTATTTATTGCATTATGTAAACACACAGTACAACTAATACCCCTCCTATGTAAGATAAGTATGGGTTAGGAAACTGCACAACGTAGAGTCTTTAAGTGAACGCATAGTTCAAAAAGTCAACACAAGTCTACTGATATGCAGGATAAACGTTAGAGGATATGCATTTAATATACTGCTGTGTTCAGATAAATTCATCCCTACCATTGGGCTAATCTCTAATCCCTCTCACAGCTGGGGCCCTCCGTATGCGGCTGAAGTTAGTACCATATGTGTAAGCCTGCTTCTCTGCAAGGGTTTTTACATGTACAATTTGATGCTCACTGCGTGATGTATGATGGCAGAAAAAAAAAAAAAAAACTGTCCATCATGTTCACATTTGTGTAGATAGTGAACCTGGGAGGTTTAAAAAGAAAGTAACAGGAGTGAATACAGTGTTCAAATGTTTCAGTGCCAGACGGCTTTTAAGACAAAGCTAAGCAGTCACTCCAAAGTAAAACATGCTAATACATGTAAACTCTGGTTTCACTCTGATTCTGTGATTGGGTTTATAAAAGATTGGGTTTTTGGTAATGCAGCCTGTAACACCACAATGTGACAGCAGCGGGAAAGCAATATACTGCACATGCTGAAATCATGACAAGTTCATTAAAGCATCAACTCAGAGAGAAAATGTACCTCTTGACGCTTGTTTTTGTCTAGAAGATGAAGCAAAAAGTTTGTTTTAAAGAACTCTGTATGTCAGCATCTTTATTTTCATGGAGTAATACCGCAGACATAAGAGTCTTTGCAGTTCTTTAGAGTTCTCCTCATCTTTCTGTTGATGTGTTTTGTGCACACAAATTACAATTCTGGGATATCTGAGCTAAGACTTTACAACTTAAAACATTTCAGACAAAAAAAATCAAGGAAACACTAATTCTGGCCTTTTTATGTTTAAAAGTCACATATTATTGTATAATTACACAATTTATGGTCAACAAATTAAGTTTGTCAGCTGTTGCTCTACGGTAAGGGTGTCAAGGTGTTTTTGCAGTGAATTCTTTAAATACAAGTAAATTTGACGTAAGTTTGAAGTCTCAGCCACCTCCAATGTGAATGCAGCATTAAATTTCCAAGACTTACACCTTTGGCTTTTTTTTAACATAGTCTCCAATGAAACTCAGCAGCCACTGAAAACACTACATCACTACACCCAGGGTATTTATATTCAGGTATTCATTGCATCCATAAAAACTTTAGTTAATTTTTATGCAAATCCCAGTCTCAGCCTTTCAGCCTGTTGATGTCTAGTGTTGTTGTCATTGTGCGGGTCACTCTGATATGAGATGCACAACTAAGTGGTTTCCTTAACAAGCAACACCATCCAACTAACATGAATTTTGCTTCCTAACAATCAACAAATGATTCCTTGCATCTTTTTTTCATTTAGGCCATTGAAAAGGTCAAGTTGCAGACATTGTTTTGATTCATGGAGCCACAGAGGCTAACAATAGACTACCAATCAAACAAATAAATATTAGTACCTGGGATAGCAAAGACTCAAGAAAAAAGTCATTAGCAAGACTAATACTATATGTCTTTATAAGCTTAAACTTTATAAAGCCCATTTTTTAAGTGTATTTTGATTTTTTAGTGCTCCACAATGTCACAGATTTAAATGAAATTGCCTCAAAATTATGCTTTTCACAGCAATTATTAGGTTTGATCTAAAATAGATTATTTGGATTAATGAATTACAGGTCATAATTAATTATTCACTCCAAAAATGATTATGGTCCCTATTAAAAAGTAAATGACAGCTAAATCCCCCTAACACTGCTGGCATTACATTGATTGCATCAACGTTTAAAGAGTTACAGTTGTAGAAAGAATGTAAACACTGGAGCTAAAGCTCTGATGGTTAAACAAGAGAATTTAATAGAGAAATCATTTTTAGTTGATCTGACTGTATCTAAGAGTGGTAAATGTAACAGTGATGATGATAGATTGAAGTACATCATCAGCATATCGTAGTTGATGAAGCAGTTGTGACTGAAATCTAAAGCATGTTGTCATGAAAAACCTATTGGTATTGGATGACTGCCGAGACGGCTGGCAATATTGTCAAAAATATCTGATATGATCATCTGCATAACAATAATGAAAATTCCCCTTACAGACTATTAAAAACAACTGTCAATAAATGTCGCGTGTCCTGTCTAAATGCGAAGAGGATCAGGAATCTAATTACATCATGTTGTGTGTGTATATACTGTATGCAGATATTGTAAATGTGCAGTAATACACATACAAAGAGTTTCAAGTTACACAAAACAGAAGGATAAGTGTGTTCAAAATACCGTACTGCAGCTGGAAATCACAGAAAGCACAAGTGCTCAGTAGTTTCATTTCTATGCGGATGGCAGGAAATGAGCCCCACATCTTTACTTCTTTCTCAGCATAATTACTACAGACCAGTGACACTGATATGCTCAGTCACTTCAGCAGCACAAGTGATGGCAGTGAAATAGGACAGAGAGTTGCAGAAAATGGAAGATAAGTGTGTCTGTGCTGGGGGATTCATAATGCTATGTTTTTTTTTATGTGGATCTGAAAACACTGAGGAACAAAGAGAAAAATTAAAATGTGATTCAGACTTCGGTTTTTATTAGAAATTGAAAAGAGAAAAAACACAACATAAAAATGAGTTGAATCTCACCAGATGGTACACATTGTATACTTGTTTCTGAATCTTCAGCACTTTGATGCTTATGAAAACTATAGAGGAAAAGGCAGTGCTCATTAACAAAACGTAAAAATTAGTAAATGCAGTTAGATTTGAGCATGAAACAAGGGAAACTATAGCTATATCTTTGAATAAAGAAGAGGTGTGGGCTTCCAACAAGCTCACTCCTGATTGGCGAGAGTGGTTGCCATAGAAATGTAGACTCAGACTGATTTGCACCAATCACTGTTTACTGACTGGTTCCAACATGGCGACGGCACGGAAAAAGAGCGACTGAATTGACTTCATTTGTAATAAGAACACATATCATGACAGAAAAGTGGAAATAAATCATAACTGAAATCAAAAGGGAAGGGAATAGGTGCCAGAAAGGCAAATTTAATGAGATGAAATTCAATTAAAACTGAGCAAATTTAGTCATGTCCATTATTCGCAGCAGGAGGATCAAACTCTGCCATAGATAAACACAGGCAGAATCCCACAGAGCTAATTATGTTTCTCATACTTTCTAATTCTTTTTAACCACTTATTTGGATTCACTTATCAATTTGTACCCCAGATCCTATTACTAATATCTGACTATATTTGGTTCATGAACAATTGGGTTTCTTAATAGTTTAGAATTGAACTTTGACTAAACATCTTAAATGCCAGCATCTATTAATTACTTTTATTTCAATTTGATTTTTCTTTTAAAAAAAATAAATTTTGCCTACAAAAGTGCAGCAATTGCTTTATCTTTTCCCTGTCTGAGCCAAATGATATAAAATATAAATATTCCTTTTCCTTTCTCAGCTTTTATCATTGACACTGTATTTTTAAAAACTCAAACTTTATTTCAGAGATGCTTTGATGACTCGTGCTGAAGTTAAAGCCAGTAATACTTTAGAAAAAAATATATTTCAAACGATCAAAGAACAACTACAATATAAAAAAATCAAGTTAAGATGGAGTAAAGGAAGAAACATTTGAAAGTCTTTTTTTGTTTTGATAGCCAAATCACTAACAGATATTTGCATAAGGTTGAGATTCTATGAGGTAGACTTACTCTGTTACTATTATGATAAAACTTAGGGAAGTACAAACATAAAGGACATGACATTAAACCTGAAAGATGCTAATAAACTTCTTATTTTTTTACTGTCCTGATTGCAAACACATAAATGTTGACCAAGCTCACTGACATGTCATTTTCTTACCCTTGAAACATTGCATTTGCAGGAGTAGTTGCTAAATATAGGCCTGAGGGTGAGTGGAATATCAATAGATTTCTAGATCTCACAGCACAGACAAGCGGTGTGGTTGTGCAGTGGAAATTGTCTTTTATAAAAGCTTTTTTAAAGCAGTTTGAAGGTTTAAACGTCCTAAGGTTAAAAAATGCAAAAAACAAAACAAAGCTTGAACTAAGATTGAGTTTTTATACCTACTGAACAATGACAGGTAATGTAGTTTTAGCAATTACGCCATCAGATTACTTGTTACTACTTTGATAAATTGCATTCTACAAGAATGACCTTTTCAACATTCTAATCAAAATCCTGTTAAAGAATTTATTGACTCTTCAAAAAATAATATTTGCTTGGGTTGATACAGAAAAAAAAAGTCTGCATCCAAAAAGATGCTCATTTACGTTTCCTTTCAGTATTTGTTGAGGCCTCTGGCTTACTGCAGATGCCCTTTAAAATGTTGACATTGTTGCGGATCATTTTCACAAAGAAAGTTTCCCCCTATTTTTAATCATACATAAAAAAATTCCCTTCTCAGCCATGCTGGGGTCCTCTACCAATGGCCTGGGAGCATGATACATAACATCACAGGTAACATGATATCTTTAGCCTTAGTGAGATGAATCTGTAAGGGGAATGACTTGTATGGGTGCTGTGGGTTTTTGGGTCGTCCAGGTTCATGGAATGTCATAGACAGGAGCAGCCCCTTAAGTGGCTTGTTCCTTTTGGGCTCTTATTAATTGAACAGAACTATTGGATCCCTTGCACAGTATGCTGGGTTTGGGGGGGTCAGATGCTTAAAAATCTATACGAAGTGCCTGCATCTCACCTACTTTACCCTTAATTATCTTTGTATGTTGTATAAGTGCATGACACAACTTGTCGCTTGCAGCTCATAGAAAAAAATTGTCATTATCAACCTTGTCAGTATGAACCAAACTATCAAGCTGTGAGGAATGTTTCTCAGAGCTTGGAACTTATATACTTTAAGTATCATGGTATCTTGTTCATGAATGAGGGATGATCAGAAGCGTGAAATCGACAGGAGGATTGGACCGCCGTCCACTGTTATATGGTAACTGTCCCAATCTTTTGCTGTAAAGAGAGAGCTGAGTGAGGGAGCAGATCTCTTAATTTACCGGCCAGTCTTTGTTCCAATACTCGCCTATGGTCAGCTCGAGGTCTTGACCGAAAGAAGAAGATCCAGATTAAAAGTGGCTGAATGAGCTCTGTCTGCAGGGTGGCTCCCTTAGTGATAGGATGAAATGCACGGTCACCTGGAGAGAGCTCAGAGTGTAACTGCTGCTCCTCCAGCTTGAATGGAACCAGTTGAGGTTCCTGGACTTTTGCCTCTGCAACCCAGTCCTAAATGAGTGGAATATAATAGATGGAACTAAGTGGTCATTAGGCTTATTTTGACTTGGCAGATTTAGCAGAGCTAAGAGTAAGGGATTGTTCAGCAACATGACTGCAGTTGTAAAACCTTTAATTAGTCTGTAGGGGCTTCTTTTTTATCAGAAGTAAAGTTCTTCACTCTTGACACATTTTAAATCCCTACCGACAGCTACTTAACATTTATAATTTACCTTTTTTCCTTTATTTCTAAATAAAAACTGGGGTTTTATAAAATATACTTACAGCAGACACAAGTACATTGCACCAAGGACAGACTGCTCATTTGTTCATTTGGTTACATATTTTTTCTGGGTCAGTATTCCACTCAGGAAGATTGTTTGTTTGACAGCATGATTGGACTTGGGTTTTATCAATTGATTGATCATGACAGAAAGTTTCTTGTTGCAATAAGGCAAATGGATGATTTACTTAAGGCCCATCTGTACATTATTTTCCTGTAGGTAATGAAGGTTTTAGAGCAGAACCACATCTCAGTCTCCAGATTAACTTTTTTATGTATTTCTAAGTTCTTGATTACAACCTCCCATCACTTGGCTAAATCCAGCCAGTCACTCAGCTACTGTTTGTCTTGATTTTCCTTAATTCCTTCAATCCATCCAAAGTGGTACACTATAGACGTATATATGTTTCAGATATGATACACCAAAGCCATACTGTCTTTATCTAATAAGCCATCTCGTCTTTCTATCTTGATATTATCCGATTTTAATCACACATACTTCATTTGCCTCTCATGTAATCTTTTCTATGATCCCAGTTCTCCAGCTTTTTCATCCATTCTTCTGAGCCTTCCTCTGGCTGGTAAGTTATTCCTGTCCATCCACCCCCTCTCCCTTTCATTTTATTTTTCTTATCATCAGGCACTGTCCGGGGGTCTGTCATCAGAGCGAATTCTTTTGATGAAGCCATGCGTTGCACGTTACCCAGGCAGTGGAATCAGATTTTCACTCATCATTCCCATTAGCAAACTGTCAACATTAAATACTTCAATGGTTGTTGCGGTCAAGCAAGTGAAACAGTAATCAAACAAATCAGCCAATCGGGGTTGTTACTATCATCCACTGCCAATGTATTCTGGACTTTTGTTGTGTGAAAGCCTTAAAGCATTCAGACTATTGGGATTTTCCTGCTGCTTTCCATACATATACCTTTAGGGATTTTAGCAGTCTTGGGATCAAAACATTCAACTCGTTCAGAACATTGCTGCTTGTACCCTTGGTGCTCATATGTTTTATAGTTTTTGAAATATTAGGCAAAATATGTGATTTTCAGCGCAATAGGAAAGGAAAGAGAAATTCTTCAAATCCTTCAAAAACTTTGTGCTCTTTGAAAGCTATGAACATATGCTTATTTATATGCCTTAAAGCCTTAAAGCCTTAAAATGGTTATCAAAGATTGTACTATTTCAGTTTTATTCAGCTTTTTCAAAATACCTTTTGGTTTTTATGCAATTACACTTCAAGTTTTATCAAAATTTCAGTTTTTTTTATTTTTTTTTTATTTTTAATGAAAGTCATTGAGCACAATATTCAGAATAGAGTACATGGAGTCTGAGTTTACAGTCTGCTGAGGTGATTTTTGAAGACAACTTTTTTCTCAATAAACTGCCATAACTTCAACACTGTGTATTTTTTAATTACTTTTAATGTGAGTTTACAGATTGAATTTATGATTTATCATGGGGTGGCTGTGGTGCAGTGGAAAGGGCGGTCAGCCTCTGATCGGAAGATCACAGGCTAGATTCCCGCCTTGCCCACCCAAGTGTCCTTGGGCTTGACACTGAACCCCACATTGCCTCTGATGGAAGGTTGATGCCAATTTTGGACAGTAGAGCCAGCATCAGTGCTTGAATGGGACTGTGACTGTAAAGCGCTTTGGCCTTTCAATGAAGGTAGAAAAGTGCTATATAAGTATATGCCATTTATACATTATTTTTGTTTAATTTTCTTGGTTAAAACACTGACATTTTCACAGTGGAGCAAATGGGTTTAAACAAGCCAATCTGCAACAGGTTACAGTAATGTTGTGGACTACCTTAAAGTCAGAGCATCTGCTGGAATCTGAACTGCAGCAGTTTATAATGAAACCCAGGGTTTTCTAGTGTAATTTTAAATGAAGTACTTTTTGAAAAAAAGAAAAAAATAACTTTAAAATCAGGAAATATAAAAAAAAAGTTATCTCCTTATTTTAGATTGTGTTTCCCAAATAACAAAGATTTGTCACCAGAGTTGTAGTGAATTACTGAAACCTTTTTTGTAATGCTTTTCTCAGGAAAACAGTATTTTTTGTTTCACAACAGACCTATGTCTGTGTAAAACGTGTGTTCATAAACCTGACGCTCCCTCCATGTTTGGGATGAGCTGTCCAAAGGTTTTAGCCTCATCACCTTATCGCTGCATGGGAGCATTGACTGTGTATCTGTATATTTCATAGACAATGCACTGAAGACGGGGATGATATTGAAAGATCAGTTTGTTTGTTTTTTTTTTCTGAAGAGCACTACACAAGCATCTGAAATCACATCTCCGTGTCTGGGTTCATGAGATCAGATTGTCCTCCATCATCAACGTTAGCCAAAGTTAAGTTCCTTATTGGTTGATGCAAAGCAAAGTTTTCACCAGCTATTTAAACTTGCGAGGCACGGCAAAATATTGGCTGTCTGTCAAAATCTTTGCCACGCCAAGCTCCTATAAGGCATTGCAGTTTTGCATATTGAGCATCTTAAATTCAAAGGAAATTTAAAAAAGGCAAAAGTAAAGAAAAAAAAATTGTAATAATTCTAGAGTTTATACAGACCACTGTGATGTAAACAAGCCAATGCAGTTTACAGCTACTGTCAGGTATTTACTTTCGTTTGATATTTCTTTTTCTTTTGAAAAACAGTAAGAAATAACTGGTAATGTTTTACAGAATGGAACCTGCACACGTTCTATTGGTAATCACTTTTCTTTGTGATCAGTTTGTGACTTCTGATGATAACAAAACCTTTTGCAGAGAAAAAAATAGTTTGGTATGAAATTTTGCAACAAAAAGTTTTTACAAAGTTTATTGTTCGCAAAGTGCAAACAATAATTTAAATGTGAGTCTGGTCACCTGTCCTCGGCTGAGTGATGACTTTCTAATAATCCACAGCTTGTTAGCTCAGCTGGAGTGGAAGCTGAATGCCAAAATGCCAGCTTCCTGTTTGATGTGCAACTCCCCTTGTTGCCTTCACTAAAATTCACAAGAACACACTGTCAGTTTTATTTTGACGGCACTTTGATCAACATTGAGTTAACGTTTTTTTAAAAATTACATAATTTTTGCATCACAGCTCATATTTTAAGCTTCTTAAAGTAGTTCCTGTCTTGCACTGAAATTGTGTAACAGTCTGACTTCTAGGTTTTTGCCTCAGAATAGAAACAAACAAATCCTTATATATTATTTTTAAAAGCACTTTGAAAAAAGCAAAAAACTCAAAAAGAAAAAAAGCAATGACAGCATTTCTCCTTTGAATGAAGGTTTAAAGTCAGATTTACTACGCTGTTTTTGTTAGTGGTTTTGAAAGTGGATTTATCTGTGTTTTAATAGGTTTAGACAGTGTGCACTGGGGGTTGACAGTTCCACATTTCCACATCTGATGAGTGTGAGCTGTGGCAGGTCAACATTTCACTTTGGGTTTCCTTATCTGCAGTGAAAAATGGCACAGCCTACCAGTGATCTATTTCATCTGCTTCTTATTGTGCAGGTTGGCAGAAAGGCCTGCCTCGATTAGAGGAGTGAATATTGTAAAAGAAAAATCACTAGCAGATTATACATGCAATGCATCAGATGTTGAGAAATATTTAGCTCTTTTAAACCACAAGGGATGTAAAAATCCAGACAGTTTGATTTATTGGGTTTATTGGTGCCCTGCGACAGGATGGCGACCTATACATGGTGTACCCCGGCTTCACTAACAGCAGCCACGTTAGGCTCTGGCAGCCCCTTGACCATGAAAGAGATAAAGGTGGTTAGAAAAATGGATGGATGGATGCTTACCAGATTTATTTATTTCTTTGGCAGTTTAATAGATTTTATGCCTATTTATATTTTGACATGTTATTATGTACGGCCATGCCACCCTGGACACACTTAATCTAGTCAAAGATGAGAGGTTAAGCAGGATTTGGCCTTGTTTGTTTTTTTAATGGTAGACCACCAGTTCCCATAAGCTGCCACCACCAGAGTTTCCATGAACAAGTACCAAGACCTGATGATTTCACAGGGTTGTGCCAGGAAGACCATTTCCCATAAAACTGAAATGATAGATTTTCTGTACAATCCCTAAAGGAAGCAGCCATTCAAAGACAATTACATTTTTACTACACTAGTTTATAAATATATATAACATTTAACTTTCTTCTTTTTATCTGTTCTACTACAGGTGTTGGATTGCTGTCCATCTCTCTTTTCGGTGTCACCACAGCCTACCTTCATGCTGAGTCTCAAGAAAACACAGTACAGCAGATAGAGGTGGGCAAGCATTTTTCGAATTCATGCAGTACTGACTTTATTTTTTGCCCAATGTGCAATGTCTTAAATGAGGACACGAAATAAACTCTTCTAGAAACTCGGACACAATTTTTCTACTTTAATTACAAACTAGTTTTTTGCCAGTTAAGTGTTTAATTATCCCCTTTGAGAAATTAAACACATATGTTATGCATTCATAAAGGCACTGACATGTATAATGTATTTTCTTTAGACTATGTAAAACTTGCAAGTGGTGCAATTACGGAGGCAACTGTTAACAAATACAGAGGATAAAAATAGAGACAAATCACAAGGGATGCAGCATTTTTCTACCTTTTAACTTTGCCTGAATTATAGCGTTAAAGTGAGATAATATTTTTGTAATTAGATGTATATAATTCATTATATTTAACTACATTTAAATAATTTAAATTGTCATTCTAAAGGGCTTTTTTCAAAGTTTCTTTCCTAAAAAATAATTTTTTAAGCAACTTTCCAAGCTGAAAAGAAGACAAGTCTGCCTCTGATACGTGTGAAAGCTGGCTTAAAAAAACTATAATTTGTGAAAAATTTGATTGAAAATTGTGGCATTGCAGATTTTGTGTATCAAACAAAAACTAAAAGAAAACCAAAAGAAGACCAATGCAGAATCCTTGTCTGAAATTGAACACATATGGCTGATTTTAGCAGTGTGCATACTGAATTACAGTGAAGCTAAAAGAGGTCTGTCTGTAACGCTGCCAAATCGTCTCTCTCAAGCTAACCAATTACAGCTTATTAACTCTGGCTCACACTCCGTTTTGCAAGTGGGGTAGAAAAGTGATTTCATGTCAGTGGTAGCACAACAGTATACAACACCACCCCACTTTTGTCTTGCTTGCAAGCCTTCTTGGTTTTCCTCGCATTTCTTTTGGTTCGCTTTTTGTACCAGCACCCAGAGGAACATTTGTTACAGGCACATTATTAGACTGTGAAGACTGCGACTGTGAAGATGAAAACGGCCGACCCTACTATTTTTGTGACTGTTTTCTCGTGATAACGATATCTACTATCTCGTTTTCTTGTGATAACAAGATAATTAAAAATTATTTACTGTAGCGTCCCTCTCTCCCTTTCTCGCACTTAGACACTGAGACTGAATCTCTTTTATGTCTCTTTAGTTTGTGGTTAATGCAGGCCATAACCATAGACCGTAATGGCCATGACCAACACCTTAGCTTACACCAACTCTCAATAACAGCAATAGAAACGCTCCCCAAAAGTTGTTTTCTTAGTATATTTTTTGATTTATTAGTGGAACTGCGCTCCTCAAACGCCTTCATTCCGTCTCATGCACCAATCCCATTCCCTTTATTTCTATAAAACCCCCGACAACTAGATGAATGGCAAACCCTAACCAGCTTCTCAGTCTGGTGCATACACTGAGCTCCCGACATCCGCTGTCAATCAAAGCTGTTTATAAGAGAAATGTTGAACACCTGAATCACTGATGATTTTATAACTGATTGACTTATTTGTGTTGAAATTTTTCCTGACAAACTGCTTTTTTTTGCTGCAGATTGCATAAAAATGAAAAAAAAATGTATTGCAGTGGACTGAGTTTGGCTGAGTGGCTGTTTGGGTCCAAATGTCTGGAGCTCAGTGAACCCATCAGGCAGAAAAGCTCGGTGACCCTGCATTCTGTCCTTCAACCATAGACTTTATTTTATTATCAGATAAGATTTTACAGTCTATGCATTCAGCCTGTTTGTCCAGGGGTTTTACAGAAAATAAAAGGGATGGGGTTGTACATGAGACAGAATTAAGGCATTTCAGGGAGCCTAGCTCCACTTACAATTAATAAAAATAGACAAAAAACAACTTTTGGGGAGTTTTTCTTTCACTGGGTTGTCGGTGTAAGCTGTACAGTGCTCGTTATGACCTGCATTATCCACAAAATAAAGAAATTTAAAACTGATTCAGTCTCTGTGTTTTATTGCGGGAAAGGTAGAGAGGCACGCTACAGTTTTTTTTTTTATTATTATCTCGTTATTATGAGAGAACGGTCCATAAGTGTATGTCGTTTTAGGCTCCCGTAAGACTGAGCTCAACAACTGAATCATTTAAATAAGAAAATAATAAATAAGAAAAAATCATATCTTGATTTACTTAACCAAAAAAGAAAAAAAAAGTATATATTTTTTCTTTTGTTAAATCAAATGTGTCCTTATCATGTAACAAATTTCTCGCAGGAATTCATCTGACTTCTGAAATGAGATTTATTTAATTTAACTGAAAGTAACCTTCTGAAGACACTGAATCTGATAACCACTCTTTATCTGGGAGATCATTCCTTTGGCCGTTTACCATTTATTTCCTATATCTCTGACATGTAGATATGAAACTATTATCTGATTGAGAATCCTTTTAAAGATTAGAAATCTGAAATTGGAAATACCAGACTCGGGAAAACTTTTAGATTACTTTGTGGTTAGGAAATGCAAGGCTGCTTGTATTTAGGTTATTGTTTCATAGGCTTATACTGGTCCTTTTATTCTAGCTTTGTAACCAAACGGATGGACTTGACTTTAAGGCTAAACATAAAAATGTGTATAACTTAAAAAATCTGTGGTGAAAGAGTAATTATGGTGGCCCTAAAGTTTAAATCACTCAACGCAAACAAATATTAAAGACCCACTCCAATGAATCAATATGAAAGGTAAAAAAAAAAAAAAAAAAACTAAGCACAATAAAAATGCCAAATAAATTTCTGTAGAAATGATTGACAAACATAATTGTTGTCCAACTGTACCGTACCTACCTTTTCCAATTTCCGTTTTTAACATTTCATATTGTTTTCTGGAAAAGCTACACTATCCAAAAAGTTTCATTTTTATTTCCCTTTAATTGTTTTTGTTTTGTGTTATGTTGTTGTTTCTGAAATGTCAGATTGATTTTGAAAATGTAATTTTTTAAACATTTGTTTTCCTCTTTAATTGTGGTTTTGTTCTGTAAAGATAAGAAGATCAGATCCTCACTTTTTAAAATTGCATGTGTTTATATTTTGGGCTTATGGACTTTCAATGCAAAACTGAGTTTGAGTTGAGCCTTTTATTGCAAATTTCTGCCAAAAAATGTGGGGTCATACATGAAATGAACCTCTTAATCTAGTTAAGTAAATTTTAGCCACATGAATCTTAGCTACATGCGAAGAGAGTTCACAGCTTCCAATCAATCTTTTCTAAAACTTTAAAAAAGTTAGCTGACCAATGCACGTTACACATTAGTGTGGAGAATGAAATCAAATGTGAATCCACATATTTTAGCTGCGGGTGAGGAGCAGATTGAATTACTTTTAAGTGTGTGGCAGTTTTCAGAATGCTTCCAGCCCATTTGCAGTTCTGTGTGTGTCAGGAGACTTGATCAAGAGTCTGGTTTATAATTTAAAGACCACACAATGGTCAGCATGGTTGACATCCAGCAGGCGCACACATGCAGATTAAAGGAATTGCAGATGTAAATACGGTGTTCCCTCGTTTATAGCAGGAGTTACGCTCTAAAAATAACTGGTGAAAGGTAAAATCTGTAAAGTGGGATTACAGATGTTTTAATACAGTCAAACTCTACATACCTTATACACTTCTCAGAAACACATGAACATTTTCACTGTTTTCTCTTTTGCTTAAACTTAAAGATCAAACCTTCACAGAAAAATAGGTCCAGTATTATAGAACAAAAACAAAGATCCACTCGTGATTGAAGATTTAAGTAAATGTGGCGATCTTAACTTGTTCTGTACAGGAGACAATCAGATCGGAGAGGAGATTGGTTGACAAGGTCAACAGCCAATCAGGACGCAGAACATTACGCACTGCACAAAAAAAAGTGCAAATTTGTGATGGCAAGAAAAAGAGAGGGATGACTGTGTAATTTAGCAAACAGATGAAAGCGCTGAACAGGTGTTAGTCTTACTTTGGCAGATATTATTGACTCTCATATTAGATTTCATCAAGTTGAGTCGTTATGTTTACCCGTTAGAAATTAGAATCATAAACAGAAAATTAATTTCAAAATGAAATATAGATCTTTGAAGCTACAAGGCAAAGGTGCATGAACAACTCTGATTCATTTCGAACCTTCCCCTATCGATGCTGTTTAAAACGTTGTCATATTCACCTTAAAGCTTGATCCTGTTTAAAGTTATGACGTTTCAGGATTATGCATAAGCACGCAACGAAAGTTAGTAAGGGTATAGTTGTTGTGACCACATTTAAAACTGCGAGAAAACTGATTTAAGTCAAAATTAAGCCAAAAGATTCGGTCTCAGTGACTATTTATTATGACTCTTTTTAATACATTAATGACAGCATTTTTTAAAGTTTTTTAGGTATTTTTTACAGTTAATTGAAGATCAAAATATCAGAATTACTGATAATTCACTACAAAGATAAATACTTATTTTTTCAGCATGCTTAATTTGAATTTGGCCCATTAAGGGCTGAAATCTACAGAATAATATAAAGCAGAGTAAAACAGTCAGTGTCCTTGTTAGCGAAGTCTGTTTGGCTGATATTAGATGTGCAATGGATCACAAAATTTACAGTTCAGATCATATCACTGTTTGGATCATTTTTGTATCAGTAAAATTATAAAAAGAAGAAAAAAAAACAGAAAAAAACAACAAAGTAAAAGCCTAAGATGTTCTAAAGCTTCAAAACAGGTTTTTTAAGGCATACATAAAGTACTACTTATATTATATCATCAAAAACATTTGCTCATTGAGGCCAATTTCTAAAAACAAAACATTAATGACTAATTTGATAACAAGATATTCCTATTTATAAAAAATGCTCAGGATGCTGATAAAAACTAAGTGCACGGTGAGAAATTGGATCTTAAAGAAAAAACAAACAAAATTTTTAAAAAAACAAAGAAAAGCTGGGGATGTTGGAATTTACTATTACAAATTTCTTCACTGTGACCTGTGCTGGAATTAAATCCCCCACTGGTTACATAGACGGAGCATTGCGGAGCAGTTTCTCCTGCCACAGTGAGGGGCACCTGCTTCTCCTCACATTTATATATTCAGTATATGTATGTCTATGCTCCTAGCTGGGAGAATCTGAGTGATTTCATGAACCCGTCACTGCTCATTAATGCTTTTGTAGAGCTCTTCAAAATACATAACCCTGATCTCTCATCATCAGCGTCCTCCATGATGAGGTCAAGAAAAACGTTTGCTGGAAGCTCCTCCCACACGTGGCAGGAGCCTCAGGTTAGCACTTGTTTGGACAATCGTAAAGCAACAACACTGACACATGTTAAAACAAAAACACGGATAGCATGAATGTAGCTTAGGATCCCTTCTTTCAAGAAAAGCATGTTAGCCACAAGAAAATCCAAAATGGCAGCTATTAATACCCATGGCGTCCAAATACTCAACTGTTGCAAAAATGTTCAATGTCTATCTACCCCAGTCTGAACAAAATGGAGTTCATGCACAAAATGCAGTCTTTAAACGTGAGGAGTACCTACAGAATACTATGATACATGTATGTATATTATATACATATTGTATATTTATATATATATATGTATTTTACTGTGGCTAACATGCTTTTTTGAAAAAGGGGATCCAAAGGGACATCGATGCCAAATGTGGTGCTTGTACAACAAAATGCACGATTTTTTTCAAAACCGGCTCCGCTTGTGACCAGGGCTGGATTGACCCTTGTTTTCTGGGTCCAAGTCCTTCTTGTAGCTGTTTGTCTGAAATCTCACTTGATAAATGTAACCAGCACCTACAATTATTCAGTTCATTAGCTTTAAGGAAAGAGTCACCTGGAAAAGAAGAAGATGTAATTCCACACTGGTTTAATTACTTCACACCAGTGTGGAGTAGCTATTAAAAAAACAAGCAAAAGAAAGAAGTGGATTAGAAGGTACTTGGTAAAGGAATTTTTTTTTTTCCTAAGCTGGGAATTAACCACAAACACATTTGAAATATTTTTTATTCATCATTTTTGAATGCCAAAGAGATCTAGCAACTTTAACAGTGTTTTTTTCATCAGAAGGCATGAGATTAATAGACAAAACATCCATGCAACCAGTGGGCTTATCTTTTTCATCTTGTTTAGAGTCAGGGGAGCCTATAGTCAGCTCCTGCAGCTATTATTTAAAAAAAGTGGAAGAAGATGATGATCCACCCCCAGCTAACTGGTGAATGGACTAAGCTTTCCTGTGATGCTGCAATTCGCACATCAGCCGCCTCTATTTGGATGCGTGGCGAATTCGCTGCTCGATGCTTGTCCTCAAATGTGTTCATAAACTTGACACCCCAGATTTGTGAGGGAGGAGCTACCGCCAAATGTTTTTAGCCTGATCACTGGGTGGAGTGCATGGTGTCTGTGTATAGCTCATTTACAATCCATACAATGTTGAGAGATTATTTATTTTTATAAAGAGCTTCAAAAAGCATTGGTATTTATGTCTCCATGTCTGGGTTCACGAGACTATTCAGAGACTCTCCCAGTGCTGTGTGGTTCACCCCAACAGCAGAAGCTGCATCTGAATGAAGATCAAATTCAACTGTACTTCTGTCTCTCTGTGATCCAGTTTGACGCCTTGCTGTCCCGCATTAGTCAAAGGAGAGAAAAAAAACAAATGAAATTAAAGGATCTTTTTATTATTGTCTCAAGGGAAAAATACCATAATGCTCAGGTCAGATTTTCCTCTGGGTTGGTTTTGGACTCCACCTACTGACCGTGTCATTGAACACGTCAAGCGCCCAAATCTGTATCCTTGATTGGTTGATGTGATGTGTTTCGTTTGCCAAAGGTCAGATTTCTAAGCTCTTGCTTTGCCGGCCAGATCCTGCCGCACCGCACTGCTCAAATTGTAGGGCAGCCGACCGGACACTGCACGCCCGGTGCTTAAATCGAGCAGCGTGAAGCTCCGATCACATCTCTACATTGACTTAGCATTGAAACTGGACGCCTCTGCTGCACGAATCACATTCAGTGTAAACACAACAAATCTGGGTTTATTATTTCATTCCAAGTCAAGAAATCGACAGGACCTTTTGGTGTCAGCTTTAATCCAATGTATGCTTTTTTAGTCTCTTGATGGTTCATGGTATTATTGTACAACATGCCTGCAGAAACCATAGAAAAGGTAAATAGCAAAACAGATTCATTTTTCTTAGACCTTGAATAAGCAGAATGCCAAAATCCTTCTGAAGCAGAAAAGCCTTGACAGCCATTTAATTCCTTAAATTGCTTCTGAAAACCATAATTTTCCATTTTTTCCCCTCAGTAATAAAAAGAATGTATTACCATATGAAGGCCAAAGGATAATAATATTATCTATGAGCTCTCAAAGTGTGTCCCCCCAGGTGCAAGGATCAGTTCAAAGCAGAACCGGAAGCTTGTGCGACAGGAAAACGAAGCTAGTGAGTCGCACGTAGGTCTATGCTTGTTTTACTGCGCGCGTCTGTGTGTGTAATCAGCTCCCTGAAGCAACAGCTGCACAACAAGCGACAGAGTGCAGAAACCGTCTATGTGTTCACTTCCTACTGACACATGGGTTTCTTTAACCAAATTCCCTGCTTCTCTGATCATCATTTCCTTGTGTTCTCCTTGTCTTGTCTGTCATCCGTGAGGAAAGATCACTCTCTCGTTTCCTGGTGTTTGTGTTGACTTCTTCCCCCTTGTACCTTATCTCTGTTTCTGCTTTTTGCTTTCTCAATTTCTTCCTTCTTGTTCTCTTTAATCAGTCATATTATTGTTTTGCAAATCACCATAATTATCAAATTAAAATTGGTTGAGGTGCCCGTGTCAGAATCTAACCTGTAGAAATCACTGAATATGAGCAGATGATGAAAAGAGGAAGGAAAAAGAGATTGAAGGGAAGTTTGTAAAACAAAAACAGGCAAAAAACATAGAAATAAATGGAAAAACCATAAGAGTAAAAACATGATGGGGTAAAAATGATACTCCATGAGTAACAGCATAGAAGTTGTACAATGTAAAGATCTATACTTAGATGTTTCATTCAGTACTATGTTTAGTGTGAAAGCCCTATTATCAAGTCAGCTTTTGAAATATATACACAGAATAGATGGAGAAAGGCACAAGATGAAATCACATTTTACTGTGGTTTTTCTTCTGAGTTCTTAGACTGCAGTATCGGCTCCCTTCTAATGGCTGGTTCAAGAATAAGACCGTAACAGATATAGAGGTGAAAGCATAAATGGAGGGTAGAGGCTTTCTTTCCTCCATCTTCTGGTGGTAGTGAAATATTAATGAAAACATCTTGCTGTCTAGTCTGTAAGTTTTCCAGAGTAAGGTTGGTTGAGCTTGTTCAAGTGTAAGAAACAGCTTTAGATGTGCATGTCCTCCTCAATAGTATGGTGGATCATCGTGCACTGCTTAATACTTCTTCTTTTCTCATACTGCCACACACCACAGTATGCTTTTTTTTGTAAAACTGCAAGTGGATCATGAAAAGGAACATTTTGGGATTTTTAATAGACTGTTTAGAGAGAGAAAAGAGCATTTAAATACAGAGTTTAAAGTGAAATGCATTAATTTAAATATTATTTTTTTCATACAGGGATCTGCAACCTTCAACCCTTAGAGATTTCTTACCATTTAAAAAAATGTAAATCTAAATTGACAAAACTGAGTTCTGTAGATTCTCTCTATTTGAAGCATCTGTAATGTGTTGTGCTGCATCAGGTATCCTCCTGAAATGTTTGATAGCAAAATGAATCCTGCATGTTAGCCATATTAACTAAAGCCTTGTTTCCGTTTTAGCAGTACGGTACGGTATGGTAACATAAAACTTAAAAAGAAGAGGAAAAAGAACAGGGGAGTAAAGGAATCCTCCAACAACAGATCCACAAGCATGTCCTTCTTAGAAATGCGTGTTCTCTGTGAAGGACAGCGAATAGATGCTAACAGGAGTGGCTGGAATCTTTCTCTCATCAATGAGTCACTGACATGATCCTAAACTTGCTTTATCTGCTTGAACCTGGTCAAACTTTTAGAATAGAGGCAGAGTACACCTTAGATGGTGTCTACTCCTCCACAGGCCAAACAGAGACACAAACAGCCAAGCATTCTCACACCTATGAAACATTTACAAGCATCTATAAACACAGAATAGATGTTTCAGTTGTGAGTCACTGCACTGAGTCAGTTTGTATCAAATATATTTGTGTTAGGCTGAAATTAACTTCTGTATCACTTTTATTTATAGCAGAAATGAAGAAGTCTGACTAATCAAGCAAAGCCACTAAAAAGCAAACTGAGTTTAGATTAATGTCATCATTTTTTACAAAGAATGATGAGAACATTTCTGAATTAATAAAAGAACAAATATGTAAAATTCAAGTTCATTGTGATACAAGTCAGAGTTTGGGTGATTTAAAAACGATACAACACATCTGTGATTTCAGGCTGGAGCTGAAGCAGCTGGGCTGCCAAATCAGCCAAAGCAAAGAGTACATGTTTCCTCACTGATTTCATAGGGTGAAAAGCTTCGCTCAGTCAAGTCTGTATTTGCAGTGATCCCTAAAGAGTAAATGCTTCATCTCTCTTTCTCTTCCATTCCAGATATGTGTCAGAAACTGCATAAGGTGTGGTATGTCACTGCAGCACAGTAGATCCTTAGTGTCACAGTGGTTGTTCTCCTCACCTAATTAAAAAAAAACGTTCCCAGGTGTTTTACCAGCAGTCTGACAGCTAAGCTAAGATATAAGAAGTAATAGAATGCGTGATTTTCCACCTTTAAATACTGAAATGTATATCTATGTAGATGTATCACTTTTATGGGTGACAGTTACCATTAAAGATGAATCAAATATCTACCAGCTTAATTAAGAAGCAGTTTACTCACCTCCATGACCCTTATATTTACATGGCTAATGGTGACTAATGTTGAGATTTTTTTCTGCTTGGTTGTCATGGAGACAGATTTTGTGTCACCAAGGCAGAGTATTTGTTCTGGTTTCATTTGATGAAGAAACTGTAAATTGACTATCTTGATATGTGCCTGTGCTAAAATGTACTAGTTTGTCACAGAGTGGGGCACAGGGGTAGAATTATTGTGATTCTTCTATCCCAGTGTTGCGCAGCGGTAAAGGAGGAGCTGAACAATTTAAATGGAATTCAGTTACAAGACACATCTGTGTCCGACACAACAGATAAAAGTTTTGAAATGTGAGAAGCTTTCCCTTTTCCTGTCACGTGATGAGACTCAGGTGACAATGGGGTTTGGTTGGGAGGTCTGTGTGTAGTGTTGGAGGGCAAAGATTGTTTGCTTGCCAACTAATGGGGCAGCATTTAAAATGGCATGAACTGATAGGTTATCTAATTTTAATAGCTTGCAATAAGAAGTCAGAATAGTTTTGGAAAAATACATCCGATAAATACTTTTGAGCAAGAAATCATCAGTTTTAGTTGATAACGTGTGTGAAGCCCTTCTGCATTAATTCTCTGAAACACCACAGTTTTCTCCCTCTGGAATGATGGCAGCAATGATCCAGATTCCTTTCTTGTGAGATTTATAGACCAATCTTACACTTTTTCATAGTACGGTACACAGACTCACACTACACCCCCACAACCATGACAGACACACACACACACTCTTCCCACCTCCTTGGTGTTACCATCCACATTTCATTGGCTGTTGCTTAGTTACAAGCCCCCATCAAGATTTTTTTCTTTTTTTTCGGCAGCCAATCAAGGCGTTGCCCTCACCCCTGCTTTCGACAAAACCCCGCTCTCTTGGAGCACTTTGTTTTTGCTTAAGCTTCATCTCTTGTTGTTGTCTCTGCTTTTCTGTACTTAACTTTTACACTGTTCCGTGATCTTATTTAGGTTCTCTTTTTTTACTTATTTATTATTTACTTACTTATCACGCTTTTTTTTCTACTACAATTCATTAATGGAATAGGACATGATTATATATAACCAGTTGAGAAGGTAAAGCTGCCATTTAGCATATTGACAAATTATTAGTGTGTAATTCTATAATGTAAGGTCTTTATCCTTATTGTTTTCATTAAAGTAGAAGATTTCGATCTGCAACACAACTGTAGATTTATAGGCCCTACAGACATATACTGGATAGCAGGCACACAAGCAGACGCATGCATCGTTTCTCTTTTAACAAACATACAATTCAAAGTGGATGTGTGTGCAGTGTGTGAATGCAGCAGATGGATGTTCCTGCTTTCAAGATCACTAATAACCTGGCATCCCCACAAACACATCACCCCCTTCACACTTCACACACACAAAGGCGAGCACTTACCAGCAACTGAACACCAAACACACACACATATATATCTATATCTATATCTATATAGATATATATAGATATAAATCTTTATCCATGTATTTACAATATACATCCACGCACATCTGTTCAAAACTGTGTTCCCATCTCATTATATGCAACTAAGATGAAGAGCAACCCAAAGTAAAACTACAATATCTGCATCTACATGGATCTATGCATGCATGTTCAGTTCAGAAAAGGAGAACAAACAAAATGAGTAAGGATGCAAAAAGGTTTATGCCTTCCAGCACGTATACAGTTCTTTTTACACACAATCTCTTCCGGTACTTCTGCAACAAAAAAAAAAAAAAAAAAAAGCTGACAGTTCAATCCATATCAATTGCAAAGTGCAGACCGCTCTGCAGTTGCAGCGTGGACATAATGTGTATGTTTTACATGCATGAGGCACTGCAGTGAGTTGAGTTAAAACTACAATGTGTTACAATGATTATATTGACTAATGTAGATGATTAATATTATGTATTAATATTAATACTAATATACGACTACAATGACTAATATTCAACTGCTATTTAAAATGTAAAAAACAAAAATGTTTGATCAAATTATTTGTGTAGTCATCTTTTCATTTTCCCCACCTTACATGATCCCGATGTTTTAATTCATTGAGGTTTTGTTTACACTGGCTGATTGAATTAGTTGCTCTTTTTGCTTGATTACCCACCTTCCAATATCGACTTGGGGTCTTCGAACCCCGTGGTCAATACAGATGTTTCTAAACACAATCAAGTGTAGCTAACTGATTGCATCACTACCTGTTTCCCTTTCTTGGCTTCATTATACACATTCTTAACTGTCTTTTGAGCATCTTTGCACAGCCTGCTTTGTACTTTGCTGTATACCAAGGCCTCTACTGATCTTGTGTTGAGTATCTGTTAACGCTTCGTCATGAAGATAAATACAACTGTTCTGTTTATCTAGCCACTGGTGGGTCTTCTCATTACCAGCCACTTGGGGAGCAACAGATCTCGGCTAAGCCGTGATCTGTTTGAACCACAACGCACAGTTCGGAACCTCTGATTAGAAGTGAACTGGACTGAGTGAGTGTGACATCACACATTGAAAATGGTTTACTTCTGGCTCCAATTAAAAGAACTCAATCCAGTTGCCATGTTTTCACAATACAGTCTTGTGTAGCCAGACTGGGGAAGGGGTCTATCAGTCCAGCTTTCTTATATGGGTCAATGTTCAAAACACACATGTACACACATTTATCACATCAAATTAGGAGATGAGAAGCTCAGTGTTACAAAGACACTGTCTCTATGATAGTCAAACCAGCACCAAAGTACAGATATGACAGGACAAATAACAGAGTGAAAATTAGAGCATCCCAAAGCCAACATTCCAGTCACCATAGCTAATGCTGGAAACTAAATGCATTGCATGAATATCTTGAGTCCAGATATGAGTATTTTGTTTTTCTGAATACTGTATTTCTGCACCAGAGTATGACTCGTAGGAACTAAAAAAAGAACAAGTAAGAAGAAAAGGCCATACATAAGTCTCTCCAGAATGCAAGGCTCACTTTTTGGGCAAAAAAGGGCAACACTTCTGAACAAATCTGCCTCCCTTGGCGTAATGCTGCATTTATTCATGCATCAAAGTCACATCCGCGGCCTCTATCTCAATCTGCCTCCAATTCTACTGCCTCTTTTGACGCGCATCAAATTCAATGCTCAATGCTTGTCCAAAAATATGTTCATAAACTAGACTGTCGCATGTGGGAAAAACTGCAGTCAACTTTTTAGGCTAATCGCTACAAGAAAACATTGACTGAATAGTTCATTTACTTTGCACAGAAGACACAGATGATGTTGAGAGACCAGGTTTATTTATTTTGAAGAGCTCTACAAAAGCATCACTAACACAACTCCACGTTTGGGTTCTTGAGATCATTCTGAATTTTTTTTATTTTATTTTGACTGTGATCTTTACTTTGACGGCACTTTCTATAACCCAGTTTGACGGCTTGCTGTCATGCATTAGTCAGAGGAAGGAAAAATAAAAACAAGAATAATAATGTCTCAAGAAAATAAGAAATATATCATGAAGTTTAGAAGGAAAACGTTCAGGTTCTCCTCCATGTTTGTTTTGGACTTCTGTGTTGCTGTTTGTAGCAAATACTGATATATATATATATATATATATATATACTTATTAAGTTTGAGTTGCTCCTGAGTGTATGTCGCACTCATGGCCAAGCTATGTGAAAACCCACGAGATATCCACAGAAAGCTACAGTACTCCATAAGCACTTTAGGCACTTTATATATAAATAGATAGTTGTAGCAACTGCAGGAGTCTTTAGTTTGCCAAGAGTGTTGTGTGTAAAAGCTTACCTAATCAGGTGAGAAATGTATTAACTTTCATGGCACATTTGAATCCAGTCCACCTGACCAATTTAGTGGAAGTAGCCCAAAACTACTTGGCCAAGGTTAGGAATCAAACCAGCCTGAATGTGGATTTATCAAAAAAGATTCTAGTTTAGCAAAAACATTCTTTGCCAAAGCTCTATTTTTCACCTTACCACTTGCAGTTTTGATTTACCAATTAATTTATGTGAACAGTCACCACAAGAACCAAGAATCTGATGAGATTTAATACCTGAGGGATGAAGTTACACCTGTATTACACATGTGGACTAAAATGAAAGCAGCAAAATTGTTTGTGCACCTGAACAGGCTAAAGCACAGATGTCTACTTTAACCGATGAAAACAAAAAAACGAATAAATGTTATTAAATAAATAAAGGTTACAACAAGTTAATCTCTTTATTACTTGTGAGCAACCGTATCAGTTTTTCTTTTCTTTCATTCATTGTTCCATTCTTCCTGTCTTCAGTTGCCCCAGTCCCTGTGGAGGATAATGGACCGGCTGTGGTTCTCTTTGCTGTTGCTGGCAGCAGTATGCAGGGGGCAGCCATGTCCAAAGCGCTGCATGTGCCAGAGCCTTTCTCCATCACTAGCGATCCTCTGCTCTAAGACAGGCCTGCTTTTTGTTCCTGCTGCCATTGATCGACGCACAGTGGAGCTTCGCCTTCAAGAGAACTTCATCACAGGTACCTCATCTACAGTCCTCCTTTTATTCTTTGTAAGCACCTTTATTTTTCCCAGTCACTTGAAAGACTTTTTATTTGTGACCAAGATTAATTATTTGTGACCACTTAAAACTTGAATAGAAAACTTTATAGAATTGAATCAAAGGCATCCTGCAGTCTTTAATCATTTACGCATATTTAATCATAATGATACAAAAATTAGCAAATAATCTTCTTATTGATTACTTGTTATTCATTTATAATGTGTAAAAATATATATTTAATTTTTAGCATTTACTGGTGACTATAACACTTGCTCCCAACCAATTCTTTTGTTTATAAGTTCATTTTGTGAATAATATAAAGTTTTAAATAGAAGGCAATATTTGTAGAACAGTGAACATGAATACACTTAAAGAAGTTAAAATGAGAAAACCAAAAATGAAGTCAGTTATATCAACTATGTCTTACGTGTTTTTAAGGTAGCTGAAACATTTATAGAATTAAAAATAGACTTTATGGAGTCAGTGTATTTGTTTCTGCATCATTAATAATGAGTCTATTTATTTTACTATATTTACAGTCATTTTTTGGTTGGGGTAACTTGTTTTGTTTTCTAAAATAAAAAATAAAACAAATGCATAAAAGATCAAAAAATACAATTATACGTGCAATTGCTATAAAATTGTAAAAAAAAAAAATTGTATAAAAAAAGTTTGCTTAACCTGTATGGTACACATGAAGATTGATAAGTTGGCAAGAACAGCACTCTGCTCCTTGTTTGGTTCCTAAGTTGATGACTTTGGCCCACGTGGCTGACTGTGTGGACAGACAAACATTGACTCTGCTAACGCCACTCTGATAACCAATAAAGTAAAAAAAAAAAAAAAAGAAATCAGACAAAAATCTCTCACAGATGAAGCATTAAACAGCCAAAGCAAAAGCAAAGATAGGATGCAGCAAGTTTCGTCATTCTCATTGGCATATACTGAGAAAGGAGATTGTGCTGTTTTGCATTAAAACAGACAAAACATCTTTATGGCTTTTTGATCTGAGTTTTTTTAAGTTCTCTACATATTCTTTATGTGTTTGTCAGATTTTTTGGTCCAGGCATATTTCTTCTAGATTTTAGTTTTTCTTTTATGACTACTACAACATTGCATATGTCTGCAGTAAGGAAACAAACCAGCTTTACTTTGGCAAATCCCAGAAAGTTCCTTCAAATCTCAGCTATTTTTTCTTGAAGTCAGCATTTAGTTTGCGTGCTAGTTAAATTGAATTGACTCAGTCCTTAATCCAAAAGGATTGGTACACCCATCCAAATGATCAGAATCAGGTGTCCTAATCTCTTGTCTTGGCCACAGGTATATAAAATCCAGCACTCAGGCATGCAGACTGTTTTCACAAACATTTGTGAAAGAATGAGTCGCTCTCAGTGAATTCCAGTGTGGAACTGTCAGGACACCACCTGTGCAACAACTTAAGTCGTGAAATTTCCTCGCTCCTAATTATTCCACAGTCAACTGCAAGCTCTATCATAACAAAATGGAAGAGATGGAAACAATGGCAACTCAGTCATGAAGTGGTAAGCCACGTAAACTGACAGAGAGGGGTCAGTGGATGTTGAAGTGCAAAGAGTTCGGCAACTTTCTGCACAGTCAATCGCTACAGAGCTCCATACTTCATGTGACCTTCAGATTAGCCCAAGTACTGTACACAGAGAGCTTCATGGAATGAGTTTTCATGGCCGAGCAGTTGCATCTAAGCCAGACATCACCAAGTGGAATGCAAAGCTTCTGATGCAGTGGTGTAAAGCACGCCGCCACTGGACTCTACAGCAGTGGAGACGCCTTCTCTGGAGAGATGAATCACGCTTTTCCATCTGGAAATCTGATGGACGGGTCTGGGTTTGAAGGTTGCCAGGAGAAGGGTACATTTCAGACTGTATTGTGTGAAATTTGGTTGAGAGGGAATTACAGTGCAGGGGTTTTTTTTTAGGACTTGGACTTGAAAAAAAAAACATAAAAAAAAACATACATTTAATGAATGTCACTAAATCACATTGTGATTCTATTTTGATCAAAATATTATAATTCTATGTACAATGAAAGTATGATTCTCCCAAGGTGTTTAAAGAAAACAATCAGGATTAGACATAAAAAATAAATGTAAAATATAAAACACCCAAAAAACAATGACGTACTGGTTTCTGGTTAGTTATTAGATACATTTTGTTTTTATCCTTTTATTTTAAGCTGTCCGAAGAAAAGACTTTGCCAACATGACCAGCTTGTTACATCTGACGCTGTCAAAAAACACCATCAGTCAGATCCTTCCTTCAGCTTTCAGTGACCTACGACGGCTAAGAGCACTTCACCTGGACTCCAACAGATTAACCGTGATAAAGGTACGTTAAAATCCCAGAAAGAAAATTATACAGTGAAATGGATACTTAACCAAACAAATGTGTCCTACTTACTCAATTATAAACACAGGTTATAATTGACAACAATTTTATTTGCTGTATCAACAAACAGGACGAGCATTTCAAGGGTCTCACAAACCTTCGACATCTGATCCTGGCCAATAACCAACTTCACTCTATATCTCCTCACGCTTTTGATGACTTCTTGTCAACACTGGAAGATCTAGATCTCAGTTACAACAACCTAGTTCAGGTTCCATGGGAAACTATAGGACATTTAACCAATGTCAATACCCTAAATATGGATCATAACCTCATAGAAAATGTTCCACAGGGAGTATTCACCAATCTGCATAAATTAGCCAGGTAAGACAAGAATTACTGATCTTTTTTTTTTTAAGAATCGGAAAACAAAACACTTGACACATTTGTCTGTCTTTCCTCGATCATTTTATTTAGGCTAGATATGACGTCCAACAAGCTAAAGAAAATTCCTCCAGACCCATTGTTTCTAAGAATCCCAGTGTACGCCAAGTCTAAAGGCTCACCTCTTTCTTCCCTCGTGTTGAGTTTTGGTGGCAACCCACTTCACTGTAACTGTGAGCTACTGTGGTTAAGGAGACTAACCAGAGAAGATGACCTTGAGACATGTGCCTCTCCACCAGACCTCAGTGCCAAGTATTTCTGGACAATTCCCGAAGAGGTATGAGCTTTTTCATTTACAGAGAATGGCAACAGAATCTGCCAAAAGGATATTGTTCATATCTTGATTTTTTTGTTTTGTTTTCACTGAGCCGCTAAACTTTTCCCCATTTTCTGTGTTTTAGGAGTTTATCTGTGACCCACCAGTTCTTACTCGAAGGTCACCTCTTACCGTGGTTATGGAAGGCCAGCCTGCCAGTCTGAAGTGCAAAGCAAATGGTGACCCAGAACCTGAAGTCCACTGGATCAGCCCTGAAGGACGTCTCATATCTAATGGCTCGAGGTATACGCTTGATGCTAAACTCAGATTTGAAAAAAGATGTTGGTTTACTTCTGACTATAAAATGCATAACTTTATGAGAGGGAATTATTCACTTAGAATCGTAATTTGAGTGAACATTTTTTTAACATCTTTTCATTATGGTTAATTTGTAGAAATAAAATCCCCAAAAATTAGTACTTTAACCTCTTAGGACCTAAACTAATATTTGAGCTAATCATCTAAACATGTAGTCACAGGGCCCCAGTTAAACAGAATTAATCTCCGTGGATATATAACCCAAAATGTGATATCCGCGTATGTGGACGCCAGGTCTTAAGAGGTTGAGTTAGAAGAGCAGTCCCAATAGCAGCCTAGAAATCAGGAAATAAAGTCTCTAGCCTGACAATTTGTCCGGAATGAAACCCTCATTTTTTTCAACAGATATAGCTGGGAAATGCTTTCCTTTCTCAGCAACCCTTACTGGGATATGTAGGTGTGGAAAATGAATGGATTATGTCTTTTTCTCCACATTTTTATGATGACATTTTTGTTTAGGTCAAAATATATCAAACTATAATATGCTTGTTTATCAATATGTGATATATAAGCTTATCTTTTTTAAGACCTGCTTGTTAAGGAAGTCAGTAAAGGAGTCGCTCTGCTTGTCTGTTGATTACAGAAAACTGTTAAAACTCAACATTGTCATCGAACTGATTGACACAGACAAAAAGATTTGATCTCTAAAATTTTGTTTACATAGAGAAAAGATTTTCCATTACTTGCCCAATTTTTGAGGTACCTTTTACTCAAATTTGAATAGCAATCATTCGTAGGGGTGTAACGATTTATTCCAACGATATTTAATTTATATGATAATTAATGGTTTTTGATATGATTCATTGTCGTTTTTGGTTCATTTTAAATTATCTGATTTGATCCGATTCATTGACCTAAGATGGACCCAGGACACCTTTAAACAAAAATGTAAACAGTGTGAATCAGAAATAAATACCTGGTACTGAACAGTGAAGGTGAAGTTCTCCAGATTCCTTGTATTTCTTGTTAAACAATCAAGTGTAAATAAATATGTGTAGAAACAAACACGTAAACAAGAATTAATGTAAAATTCATTCATATTTTAGTTTGATAAAGTTCAGCCCACTGTTGTTTTTCCACATCAAAATCATACAAACTGAACATTATTAGAACTTTCTACCACACTGTATGGTCACGTCTTTGCAAAATTCAAAGCATTTCCACACATTGGATTGTAATGATGGGCCTTGGTCCTTTTTCACATTAAAGTGAAATAAACCCACCGTGTGTCAACTCAAATGGCATTTTCCAAGATCAGTTACAACCTTTTTTTTTTTTTTAATTTTGAAATGATTTTTATAATGGTATATGAGGTGATTCAATTCGATGAACAACTTGCCTCAGAAAGATTGATCTGGTTGGATAAATGTATTTATCAGTTTATTGATTAATCAATTAATTGTTACACCCCTAACAATGTTAAAACTGTCATTTTTCTGGTAGAAATAATGTTAAAAAAATTAGTTTCATTAGGTTTCAACCGACGGCATTGGCTTTGTTCTCAATTACAGCCATTTTAATGTTAAATGGAACTGTGTTATAGCGTTGCGATTTCATTCCACTGTGAAGAACAAAATTGATTTGATCAGTTTTTTAAACTAAAGGAGGAAAAGATTATTTTATAATATACCAGAAATATACCAAAAATAACAGAAAAGTAAACTGAATGATCAAAGAGATGAAATGAAGAACAAAACAAATGTTTAATACATTTTTTCTCTTTTCATTCAAATTGACAGAATTGTAGTTTTCCCTAATGGAAGTCTGGAGATCAATGTCACGTCCCAAAAGGATTCTGGAAACTTTACATGTATCGCGTCCAACGCTGCAGGCGAATCCACAGGAAGAGTGGAAGTGGTTGTCACTGCAGTGCCTCATCTGGCAAACAGCACCAGCCGCAGCCGAGATCCTTCTTCTGAGCCTGCTCTCTCTGACATCCTGACCTCCTCAAAGGTTTCACTGCCCAACAACGAGACAAGAGGGGCAGACAGGAGGGTCTCATTGGTGGAACTGACAGGAAACTCTGCCCTCATTAGATGGAGCAGTCAAACCTCGACATCTGGAGTCAGGATGTTCCAGGTCCAGTACAACAGCTCTGGGGATGACACTCTGGTTTACAGGTCTGTCTATATCCACATTCTCAATTCATTTTAGTTTGTGTGTGCTTTAATTTGCACTCTGTGGTAACTATGGTGACATTTGTAAAGGATTAGCAAAAACGTTATGGCTTTTTGCCTGTGAGAGGATCTGTTTTTGTGCATAGAATTTACAGGAAAAATTAGCTGAATCCAGATGAGAGTTGTTTGAGACACCTCTGCCTGTATGAAAGCATACCTTTTTCTCTCTATTGATACCTATTTATTTATTTTCAAAATTTTGTTCAATAAATGGGATATATCTTTATGTTTTGTGAGGTCTAAACAAATTGCCATCATGATCAATCATTTCTACAATCTAACTGAATAATTTAATTCAAATTTTCCAGCAATCTACTGAGAACTTGCATCCTTTAGAAGGACTGCTATAGTTTCAAGTTGCAGTGCATATTGGGTATTCGTTTACAATTCATTCCGGTAATTCAGGCAAACAATACCTGTTTTTTTTAGTACATACTTGTGCATTACTACTCTATGCAAGGCTTCCTATTAATTTTGGTTTCAGTTAAATTTGGATCTAACTAACAAGTTAAACAATTTACATCAGCTAAGCACTCCAGAATAAAACACACTAACTGGTCTTATTGCAATGACTTTGTTGAGCCACACAACCCAGTGGTCCCTGGCTATATTCTAAATCCCCTTTCGTGGTCTTGCTCTTTTGCAGACTTTTTTTGTGTAATTTTGCATGCTTTTCTGTTCATTGTGTTAGGGTATATAGGCCACTGTCTGCCAGAGTCTTGCTTTGTTTTACAATGTTTACCCGCAAGACAGCAGGGGGGATTTTTTTTCTCTTTCAGCAACCCTTTCATGTGCTGTACTGTCTTTTCTTATAAGTATGACAACTCAACCAAACCTAACAACAGCAGTGTGAGAAAGTAACATGGGTAATTATCAACAGGTGTCCATTCCAAGGCCCATTCCAAATATATTTTACATATTTTAGCTATATATATATATTATCTATTGTCAAATTCCCAATTAGGTTTTTTTTATGATTTTGTTCTTTTTAGCCAAAATAATAATAATTTAAAAAAATATGTAGTTATTTAAGTCACATTTTCTACAGAGCGGCGGAACTTAATCAGAAATTCAGAAATATCTTTTTAAAAAAATCAGAATAGGGAAAAAAAAGGTATTGGAGAAAGAGTGGTAATTCTGATTGATTGTTTAATAGCAGTTTATTCCTCAAAAGAAGTCAATGGGATTTTGACTTTTTAGGACCAGCAGGTACTTGCTATTTGGAATGTAATGAGAGAGGGGTCACTCAGTCCAGTTTTTTTTATACAGTCATGGTGTGGAAGTAAGCCTCCACTGAAATCCCATCACACCTTTCTTTACACTCTCTCCTGCTAGCTTACAGCCCCTAAGCTTATAACCCTAAGCTAACATTAGCAGTGCAACAAACATGGCAAGCAAAATAGGAGCGATCCAGCAGTACAGTTTTGAGCCAGATGTCACCTCAGAGGAGGAAAATGAAGACATTAATGCTTCTATTTGTCTGCAAGTGGATGTGTCGGAATGGAACGAAGGATGGGGACTTTGGTCTGCCCATTTCAGTTGCTGCCTCACAACTGATCATTTTTTAAAAAGGTGTGTTTTTATCAGCTCCTGATTCATCCCAATTTGATTAAAGAAATGTTCAGTTTTAATCCTAAATCATGTTAAATATGTCCACCATCATGGGAAAAAATGCCAAAAGAACAAAAAGCAGTTTTATTTACAGTTGGTCTTTAAAGGCTTTTCTTTTTTGAGAATCATCAGAAGCACTGATCTATAAAAGTCTGTGTTTTCTGCTATGAAAATGTATACAGTAAATATTAGGGAGATTTAATAGTAAAGTTTAGGAGCATGAAGTGTTTTCATTGGGGTTAGTTTTAGTTTCCCTGATTTTTTTTAATCTGTCTGATTCTTAGCAACCTTATTTTTTTTTCAAAAAGTACAGAATATTTCCCATTTTGTATGATGAAACTGATAGAAACTTGTCCTTGTGGCGGTGTGATTGTGGTGTGAGCAAGGGAGTTTAGTTGTATAAAGAGACAGTGGGAGACGAGCAGCTCCGACATTGGCAAACACGGCAAAGGCTCTTCTGCTCAGCGTCTACCTATTTCCAGCTGGCCGGTAAACGCTGTAAATGTGACTTTACAAGCACACAACATCTGTTTCCAGGTAGATTTAAGTGTGATTCTGCATGTGTGTGTGCATGTGTGCTTCTCAATCTCATTTTGAATTTCCATCTACACATTTTGTAAATAGCCACAAGAAAGTGGTCCTATTACAATGACAGCAGGAAAGAGGGGAAAAACAGATGTGGCACATCTAGCCTTTGTCTGCCTGTAGAAAAACTCTGTGGTTAAAATATCAGATACATTTGGTGGTTTATTATCCTGTTTATTATCCTGTGTGGAAGCCAAGCCAGAATCTGAATATATTTGCTTTTCAAAAACTGGTATTTTATTTATATTTTCCTATATTTAGGTTTAGAATGATTTGCTTCCCTTTTGTGTAAAACATCTTTTTTTCTCACATGGCTGGAAGAAAACTTTCACTTGGAAATCTGAATCTGAATATCTACAAGTAGCCCTAGTAGTTTATTTAACATTAACGTTTTTAACTGTAGAGATCCATTCTTATCCACACCTTTTGAAAGATTTTAACTCAATATATTTGATATGTTAAGATGTAAAACAATGCAGAAGGACATCACAACAGGTTAGATTTTCAGGTGTTGGACTTATTCATTCTATTGTAACATCTTGGCCTACACCTTTTTGAACATCTATTTAAAGAAAAATTTGAATAAATTAAAATATGTAATTAGTCTGTTACTACAGTTATCCTGAAGTGTTCATAGAAACATAGAGCAAACAAAGCACAAAACTTGTTTGTTAGGAGTTTTAGGTAAATGTGTACATTGGTACTGCGGTTCAGCTTTCGGGGTCTCACTGTTTTGCAGATTTTTTGCAATTTTGCGTGGTTTTTCTTTTTTTTATTTTTTTATTTTTATTTTTTTACACGCATTGTGTTCTATATCCTGATTAGTCATGAACCATTGTCAATCATTCCCCTCTCCTAGTAAAAATTCAGGTTGCCAGATCTTCATAAATCTTAGGTTGCGTTCAGATCTTTATTTTAAATCTACAATACCAGACAATTTTTTTTTTTTAACAAAGTTTTGAACTGAGAGTGTTTAAGCATGAAAGAAAAGTGTGAAAAAGTCCATGTCTGTCTGAGGAACGTGTATAAAAGTGTGTTGTGACTGAAGACTTAGACTTAATCACTTTTAAGAGACTGGAGTAATCTCTTAAAACCCAAAGTCCTGTTTTGGGATGAAAGTAAAGTGTGCCTCTCATTTGGGACTCAAGTACAAGACTCGGTTTGGAGGACGACTAGTTAGGAGCTGAGCCCAAGCGGATTCAAGTCCAATGTGAAACCTCCAGTCAGTCTTGATTTGGGGTGAAATGTCCAGTGCTAGTAAACTCTTGAAATCAGTCAAACAGTGGACCCTGAATCTATATTCTATTAAAGTAAATTTTTGAGTGGAATTTTGGAAATGAATACACTTTTCCATGATATTCTAAGTTTTTGGAAAGGGTCTGTAGGTTCTAAACAGAAGATTATAATTATGTAAATAAAAACCTCTCCCCCTTGTCAAACACATAAAAAATATATGTTGTTCTGAATATTGTAAATATTTCTGCCAATAATAAATACATATACTTATCCTAAATATCTCTTTAAATAATATATCCTGTAGTATATCCTGTCCTTCCTCTTCATTGCAAAAAATGGTGGCAAACTCAGAAAGATTCCATCGTGCAGATAAGAACATGGTGTTTTGGAGATTAACATCCATTAAACTGTATTTACCCAGCCCAGTTCTCAGAAAAAGGCTTAACAAACTAGCTGTGTGTTTGCGTGAGTGCACGCTTGTAAGTTGATGATGATGGTGGGGGAGGGATATGCGTACTTGTATCAGAGCCATTCCCAGAGTGATTAACCTTACATGGGTTAATGAGGTTAAAAACATGTTTGGACCTTCCCTAATGTCAAGAAGTGCACCCCCTTTCCTTGTTAGATGTAGAGCAAAGGTTTCATTGTGTTTAGGTTCAGCTAACAGTTAAGGATCATATGTTGCTTACAGCGGTTAAGATTAGAGTTCTATTTAGGCTTAAACAAATCAATGGAAGTCAATGTTGTCCTCTTTCTGATCCTCATATAAAGGCGTAAACAAGGTCATGAAGTTGCCTGAATGTCAGATGTAAGGGCTAAAATAAGAAAACAAATCTGGCATTGAGTTTGCAATTGAACTTTCTAAAAATGTTCTCTTTAGGATAAAAAAGTAATAGTGTGCATTGTTTTTATGCATTTAAACCGCAGATTAAGAAAGAGTTCTTCGTAACTGGTAACTTTATAGGTCCTATATCATGCAAAATTAACTTTTTTGTGCTTGTAATTCCTCAGAAAAAACCCCCCCAAAGCTGAATTTTGCTCCATTCATGCATCTCTGAGTATTCCTCTATAACCATGCTCTCTGAGCTCCAGCCCCTCCCAATCCACGAAAAGAAGTCTTCACATTGTGACATTAGAGAGGAGGAAGAGTCCCTTCCAGGAAGAGTCTGCACAGCCAGCAGCCTAACAAGCACACTCACTTTCCATGCAGGGCTAGCAGCGATCCCAAAAACCTTTTCATTTTGGCATAAACTCTGAGAAAAAGTGGTTCCTCTTGAACCTAATCTAACAACGGCTCGCTGCAGGGGCCGGCTCTAGGTTGATGTCACAAATTGGGCGGGACCCACAGGCACAAAAGACGGCGCCTCAGAGATTAAAGTGTCTTACTTCCGGGTAGGAAAAGGAGCTCAAGAATTTCATATTTCATAAAAAATGTGTTCTTTAGTGTGCCAAAGGCAGTGTTGGGAGGTAATGGATTACAAAGTAACGAATTACTGTAATTTAATTACTTTTGTCCATAACAGATTAACGTAACGAATTACAGCTCAAATTTCTGTAATTAATTACAGTAACTGGACTATGGACAACTTCTTTACTTTGTTACTTAGGTTTTGTAGGCTCTGACATTTTCTCTCTGTTAAATGAAAGGAAAACGCAGATTAATTTAAAACTGAACAGAGTAATTCGCACTCCAATGTATCGAAGTGTCCTTTGGCAAGACACTGAACCCACATTGCCTGTGGTGGTTAAAGGTTGGCACCAGTCCTCGCCAGCGGAGCCACCATCAGTGTGTGAATGTGTATGTGTGAATGAACTTTCGATAAGGTTGAAAAGTACTATACAAGTATACATCATTTACCATCTTATGCTGAATGCAGTACTTTTAGCCACATTAGCATAAGTTACATCTATAGGGATGTGGTTTCCAGAGATATTTGTCTATGCTGAACTAAATGCTTGCACTTTTAACCACATAAGCATTGAAATTATAATTAGCATCTTTAGCAAATTGTTTTTCTGAAATACTTCCATGAAGCTGAACTACTAGAACTTTCAGCATCGTATAGCACAGTATTAGCATCGAAAGAATTTTTAGCATAATTAGTATATATATCTATAGTGATTTTGGGCTGCGAGGGGCGTGAAGCGGCTGCTCAGAGCTGGTAGAAAGCGGATGGTGTGGGGGCAGTGAGATCATGTGGCATCAGCTCAGTCATTAAGGGTAAGTAGAAACGGGGCACGTCAGGGCGGGTTACGCCTGCGTCCCAAATAACACCACTCGCAGCTTTGATTTTGCTTTTTTTTTTTCTTTCACTTTTTTTATTCTTACATCTTTTCCTTATTACCCAGCTGAAATTCCCATTATCCATTTCCCCACCTGACAACTCCACCTTGCTCTGGTCTGTTTGAATCTCCTCTTGCATTTGCTTTTCTAAGCTAAGTACTGTTTTGCCATACAACCCATAATCATCAATGTCCCAAATCAATGCCTCATTATCCCACAACAACTACTCCAATCCTTAATTCCTTTTTGCTTACCACATTTCCTCTCCCTCCACCCAAGCCCTCTGATCTTCATAGACTCGGGCAAGAATAATTAAGGCAGGCAAGCAGTTAGGAAGTGAGAAATTGGGTGGGGGGTTGTGATGTGAGGAGACTGCATGCAGGGTTTGAAGGAACGAAAAAGGCTTTGGGATAGGTAAAGAAACTTAGAGGAAGTGGTGCAGAGCAAGCAGTAACCTGATAATATGAGAAGGGAGAGAGAAGATTTAGGTGGTAAACTGGGGCAAGAGACATGAGCCTGTAATATGACTTCTTTTTTTTTTTATAAGGTAATATTTATAGTCACTGCGGCATTGCCCTGTACAGTAAAATGTCCTGTTTAGGTATTATGTCAAAAATGGTTACTTGTTACTGAAGTGTTTTAAGAGAAAAATCAGAAAACACACATTCACAGGGTCAAGATAAAACAAGCATTTGAGAGACCAAGGTAGACTGGCAGAAGATCAGTTATTTTGTAATTTTGTTGTTCTTGAAAAACTATTTGATATTTATTTTCTTTCATCAGTTTTTGTTTTTTTTTTCCCCCTAGATAAAAAAATCTAAAACAACCTATATCTGGACAATTATTACTGTATTTAAAATGCTGACTTTCATCCTTTTTCACCTTTCTCTGTCTAAGCAATTCTTGATGATAATTGATTCATTTCATTGTGAATTTGCTCTATGCTTGAAAGAGCTAGTGATTATTCATGAAAGCATTTCAATACTGTATTTTGTTTTATTATTTTGCCTGAATATTATTTTATATCTGAAAGTAGTTACCACTACTGTGATTGCTTTAAGCTTTTGCTTCTGACATGACCTGAATGAATAAACAATAAAAGGTTATAGGGAAAGTCAAAAGGCAGGGTATGATTTCCGTGGATCTTTACACTCACTGTAGCATAAGGAGAACATTTTAGGCAAAGTAAAAAGACTCATTCCGGGGTGGCTGTGAAGCAGTGGTAGGGCAGTCAAGCTATGATCAGAAGATCTTCCCGCCCTGCCTGCCCATCTATTAAAGTGTCCTTTTCATTACTTCTCTTGCGGTGGCCACTAGAGCCACAAGGGAACTCCAAGACAGACCTGTTCTCCCTATAAGATACAGCCACCCCAAAACTGGCAGCTTCCGAACGGGTCAACCCCCAGTGCATGTGACTAAAGCTTTACGAAGATAGTAAAGTGTAAAGTAAATGCCATTTAACATTTAAAATCATCAAATTGGTAAAACCAATACACCAGTAAAATATAGCAGTCATGTATTT
Organism: Oryzias celebensis; assembly: GCA_014656515.1. NCBI lineage: Eukaryota > Metazoa > Chordata > Actinopteri > Beloniformes > Adrianichthyidae > Oryzias > Oryzias celebensis. The sequence goes on along the minus strand of BNCR01000012.1, from coordinate 63,137,153 downwards.
ACTTATCTGTTTAGCTGTTGTATGTCTTATATGTACACCAAAGATTCTGAATATTTTTACTCTGGTTACTCTCAATCTTATTTTCCCCCGTGAGATTTTTTCTGACAGGACCAGATTACTTCCTATTCATGCAAATCCTCTCATCATTTATTAACTCGGGTTAGAGGGAGAGGTAGGGATTGGGGGTAAAAACCAGAGGAATAGTACTGAATTAATCCTCTATCATTGTAAACATGAAAACAAAGAGCGGCAGGTTCCTTGTGGTATTGAATTTTGTTCCCAAAACCATGAAAGAAGTATTAATAACATTTTCATAAACTAGACAGAGGGAGCCTATTGGTATCATTAAAAACACAGTGGGTACAAATTAATATTATTTGATTTCATCTTAATAAAATTACAATACATATTTTAAACTATTACACCTATTTTTAATATATGAAGGCATATGTTTGGCAACACCTGTATAGCATGGAAGTTTGTGCTTTTCCTGTTTTTGCTGATTTTCTGAATTGTCTGGATCTACACTGGAGAGAGAACATATATATATATATATATATATATATATATATATATAGACACAGGTAAACACCCTTATGACAATTATTGAAAACTCTCGATCGTAAGAAAAAAAAGAATTGGTGTGTTTTAAGAAATAAGAAAAAAAAAAACATTCAAAAATCCCAAAGTGAATTTCCTTTTAGCCCTTGTTTTTTTTTTTATTATTATCTTTAAGCATCTTAATATTCATCACTTCTTACTGTTCAGCATTAAAATTCCATTTTCATTCATTTTTTAAAATCTTCTTACCACTTCAGTTGCCGCCTCATCTTGAGTACAATTATTCCAACCTTGAAAAGTCTATCAAAGTAATTCCACCCCTTCAAAAATACGGCCTCATTTCTCAAAGTTAATGAATAAAAATGGTTGATAAAATTTGTTTTGGAGTTCTAAAGTGCTCAACTTAAAAGCACACTACAATTGAGGTTGGTGCCATTTGCCCCTGTCTTTTTAGCACGTGTGCCCAATGACTTGCTTTCCTTAGTGAAGGACATGTTAATCTATCAGAAGGAATAAGGCAACTTGCAGGTCATGTGAAGCATCTCCACAGTAGAAGCATTGATTGTTGTTATGCTATGTGGGTTTGTTTCTGTTAATATGTAAATATTGCACCTTCTATCTTCCTTTCAGTTTTCAATTACATGACAATCTATCCATCTATTTTCTTAACCCCCTATATCCTTTATGGGGTCACGGGGTCGCCAGAGCCTGTCCCGACTACTATTAGGCAAAGGTGGGGCACATTCTGGACAGGTTGCCAGTCTGTTGCAGAGCCACACAACCACTCCCGCTCACTGAACAATTTTAGAGGAATCAAATAGCTTGTTTTTGAACAGTGGGATGAAGCCAAAGTTCCTGGACAAAACCCACACATGCTTGGGAAGACACCCCAGCTGGGATATGAACCGGGGCCTACTTGCTGTGAGGCAACACTAACCACTGCACCACTGTTCAGCCTCATTTACATATTTATTGTATTGTATTTACATATTTATTGTGCTCGTACAAGTATCCTATACCATTGATCCTTAGTGATTGGCTCTCAAGTCTTTCCATGCATGTATCCCAAGTCCGGGTAACCCAAAAGGTTTGGTTAGGAAGGGCATCGATGGACTAAAGCCAAATAATACCTGCAAATCAAAATCAAATTGCTGAGGAGCAGCCGACAAGAAAAACATCCAACTTAGTATTTTAATTTTTTTTTTTGTTTTTACTGTTTTTGCCAACATTTATTAAGTTCTGCTTTGAATTTTGATTAATCCAGAATATTATATCAGATTTTTATTGAGCATCCAAAACATTTATGGATCAATTACATATATTTATTTTAAGCACATTCTAAATGTATAATTGACTGTAACGTTTGAGGCCAGCAGGAGGTTCTACTGCTCTACTGACTGTTTATAAACAACAACAAAAAATACTGTATGTCTGAAAAAATCTCTTATGTCAGGTTTTAATTTACAGTTCTTCTGAAAATACATATATTTGTAAAATAACAGTTTTGAACAAAACAGGAGCATACTTGAAAATAGGAGAAAGGAAAAACAAATATTTTGGACAATAGTGTCACTTTGCCAAATTAATCTACATTTTTAAATCTACTAACAATTGAATCTCAAACTGCAAATATTAAGATTAAGTTGTCATAAACAATACATTTAAAAAATTAACAGAAACTACTTTGTTAAGGACAAGAATTCCCTTGGTTAGTATTTTCTCTGATTAAAAGTAGATACATAATCTCCTTTCATTTCCTGGTTGTACTGGTGCTGAGAGTGGCATGTTTAAGTGCAATTCCATCAACTGCATTAAGAAGTCTTGATTTGTCAGTTTACTTACTTTTCCAGACATCTGCATAATAAATGCAGTCTCTTTCTTGGAATTCAGGCTGCCTTAAAGGCAAACTGAGTCCCTGCAAATATTTAAGATATGCAAAACATGTACAAAATTACAATTTTGGATAGATCCATGCTGTCTGACTCTATCTTCATTATTTTGAGGCTGCAGCCAAATGGCTTCTGTCTTCACCCTTAATGACATCCCAGATATAAATAAAGCATTTGTTTTAATGTTCCCTACATGAAAACATTTTTAAATAGGGCAGAGTTTACATTACAAAATAAGCATGCAAGACACGAGGGAGGAGTCACGAGTTAAGGCTGAGGACAGATGAAAGAAGAGATGTGTGTAGGAAAAGAACAGGTAGCGACAGGCTGAAGGGAAACTAAAAAAGAAAGAGAAAGGAAGGACTGGGAAAAAAGATTCAAAGCAAGAGGTACGAAAAGAAGGATACAAAAGGTAGGGAAAGAACGTGAAAGATAAAAGAAAATGAGAACAACATTAGGATGGTCAAAAGAGGGAGGACTCATTAGGAGTGAAAACCTTGTTCAGCTGCATGCAAAATACCTGCTTTGTGAACAGGTTTCAAGACACAAGTGAGTCATCAAGCTGCAGAACAAATGTCATCCGTTCAGACGCAAATAACACAACTCACTCAGATGCATGAAAAACAAAAGATACCCAGACACAGAGAGATGCACACACCAGGAGTTTTAGAATCTTGTGAATCAGATACAGGGACAAAGTAATGCCAGAGGAAACTGACAACAAGCTTTGATTTCATGTGTCTTCTAACTAGAAACACATGTAACACTTGATGTAGTACCTGTGGCAGCAAACAGAGAAAGAAAGGGGATTCTTTACAAGACAAAAGAATTATTATTAGGTTTACATATATGCAGGCAGAGCATGTATGTTGGATTTCTGTTTGTTTATTTGTTTGTTTATTTAGAACAGAAGCAGCATATATTAATATAAGGGGCTGGATGGCTCAGTTGACTGCATGCAGAACTGGCACAAGGTTTGTTTCAGTTTAATGTCAGACAAGATCTTTACAGACCGTCCAGTAACAGACTATATATTTAGCTTCCAGTTTCCCTTAACTTTTGAGGGAAAGGGTTATATTCTTCCTATTTTAAAGATCCGTGGCTTGTTTAATCTTAATTTGTACAGTAGATTTTGTTTAGGAATCAGTCAAATGAGATACACATTTTCCCTTAACCCATAAGTTTCAGAATGAAAATTAAAAAATAAAAATCAGACGCCAACTTTAGCCTCATTCGAATTCTTAAGGTGTTATGGATTCAAAGAAAACATAAAACAGTAAATTTGCTAATGTAATCGGAAAAGTGAATCCACCTTTTAAAAAAACTTTATTAACAGCATCACTGCGACATCAGATGATATTCAGTTGGCGAATATTATGTAGAGAAGCTTAGTGTGCAGAGACCAACTGTCACAATGAATCCATATGATAAGTAAAGACACCTGATTTTTGTTAAAAGGAATTTTCTTTTTTCCGGGCTGACTTTTTTCTGATAAAATAAACTTTCCAAATCAGTTTGTTGTTTGCTAACTTTGCTAGCTTGGGGGTTTGAATTCTGTGCAGCCCCTTTAAGAAGGTAGTATATAGATTTTCAACACACCAACGAGCAACTCAAAATGTGTCAAGAATAAGTGGAATGGAGTGGGGAGAATCCAGGCGTCTCACAAAATGTACACTTCCTTCAGAGTCCAATAAAAATAAAACTGAAAAAATGATAGCTTTGTTTTTGTTCTCCTTGCTGCATGGCACCATTTTTACCACAGACTGGTTGTTGCTTGGGGCCCGGGGCTAGGGGAACTTGGGGACCTCTGGACTATAGAGCAGAAGTGAACCGAAGGGGGTACATTATACTAGTCAAAAAGTGAGAAAATCTGACAGTAGTAATGCACGAGGAGAAACCCCTTTTAATTAAATCACAGTAAGAGAATCAGCAGGACAAACTGGTTTTCCTCTTTGTGCTTCTTTCCTGTCATGCTCAGTGCCTGTATCAGAACATACCACTGCTAAATCAGCAGCTGCATACCTGCTGAGATTTGATTTGGTTCACTACAGTCTGTGGTCTGAGCTTCAGCGTGTGAAAGCAAATCAAAGTAAATACAAGAGTGATGCTTATAATCATTTCCTGCCCATTTTTTTCCTGCGATATTTATAATGTAACATATATGATGTGTTGTAAACGCAAGGCCAGTAGTTATGAGGTTCTGATAACAAAAGTCAGTTTCTTAGTACATATCACTTTCGAGGCTCAGTTGGATTTGCTTTACCCTTTTTAGTGGATCTTGTTATTAAAATCATCATCTATTTTGTTGGACAAGCCCCAAATTTGACATGAGTGTACTGTAGGATCTCCTCTTTCAGAAATTCACATTAGCCACAAGAAAAATTAAAGATTTTAAACTAGAGTATACTGTAGGTACCCCTCACGTTTAAAGACTACATTTAGTGCCTGAACACCCCGTATTGTTGAGACTGGGGTAAATAGATATTGAATATTTTTGTAACAATTGCACATTGTGGCTGCCACATTGGCTTTTCTCTTGGCTAACCTGCTTTTCTGAAAGATGGCATCCCAAGGTACATACATGCCAAATTTGATGCTTGCACCACAGAGTGGACTATTTGTCTTAAACATCAGCCTTTTGTGCTTTAACTTGTGTACAGATAATCTCCATCATGGTTAAGTTGGCTTTTTGTGTAAATAAGCCATGATCTGCATGTCCATTATGTTCTCCCTGTGTCCTCTCTGTGAGATGAAAGCTATATTAATAATCAGCTCTTATATAATCATTCCACACCCTTACTGGGTTATAGGACCCAGACCTCAGCTCACACAGTCTCTCTTGCTTTGGCTCTCCCTCTTTCTCACTCTCTCACACATACACACACAGGCATCATATAAAAAGGCGTGAGTGGTTATGAGGCTCATAAACAACCAGACTGTGCAACCTCAGAGAGTGAGATGGAGAAAACCTTTGAGTCTACAGATGAGGACTACACCTTTTGATTTTTGCAATGCAGTAATTCATGTGCAATTGATGTATTTGCGCACGTCTGTGTTGAACACACCTAAATAATACAATAATGTTCAGCCAGACATGTGTGCACATTACAAACATAAAGACTAATTATGTAAATATGAATTTTAGCTTGCACATGTGTTCACTTCAGGGTCCGTGGTTCATTAGAATTTACAGTTACATCATTGCTTTTTTTGCTGACACAGGATATGCCCAATGGATCGTTTGCCAAGATGCTCTGTGTGAAATGGTAAATGTGTGTAACTAAGCTAGCTGCTGTCAAAGCAAACATCAGCGTTAATGAATCTTTCTGCTAACATTTTTTAGCCAGGTCCAAAACTTTGCTTTATTTCTGAAACTTTTCTTTTCCATGATGCTGTACTTTGTCAAAAAACAGCAAACCTCTACTGCTTCTAGGATGCTTGTTTTTTGAATTAATCGTCACATCGTCACGCTTGTGACGTTGAAGAGAACCTCATTTCTTTATGTGGGTTTGCTCTGAAGCAGAGAAGTTGACTTTAAAATGTATTGAGCTTTTGTTTTCAAATTTCTATTTATAGTTGCAAAACTGATATTATGTATTTTCCAAGCGCCCCCAGTAACGTAGATGAACGGCGACCATTCATGACCTCATCGAGTGGTAGTAACGGTCAAATTTGAAGTCATTTTTTTTCCATTTTTCTCTGCTTGGAGGGATAAATGTAGGAGTAGGGAAGCAATTCAGACCTAGTTTGTTTTTTTATTTGAGAATTTTATGTACAGAGACAAAGACTGTCTACCCATTATCCCTGAGCACCACAGCCTGTATGATCATTGCGGGATCAGTTTGGTCTATAATTTTCTACTGAGCAAATGTAGCATATAAGTTTTACAACTGTTTTAAGTATTATCAATTTAAAACATCATTGACCTTCATTTAGCTCTTTATGGTGATTGTTATTGTTTTACTAGGCAAATACTGAAAAAAAATATTTAGTTAAAGTAGTAAAATATTGACTTGCTTTCGAGATTTTATTGAAATGAATTTTGTTTCATCCCGTTTTATATATTTGCCTTTTTTTGAAAGGTAATAATAACTTGATGTAGGAATGCTTTTTAATATGTAGCTACATTCAAAGGCACAGGAAAAGTAAGATTTTTTTTTTAATTATCCCCCTTAGGTCTTTTCCAACTGCTGCTGCTTTGTGTGACAGAATCTTTGCAAAAACTTTTTTTTTTTTTGGTTAATCTCTTGAATCTCCATAGTGTATTATGCTTAGGTTCTCACTGAACTCAAACTCTATCGCTGTCCTCATAAGACTGTTAAGCCATTAACAAGCATCAGCCTCAGCCCCACTCTCAACCCCTGTGGCCCACTTTGATGGATGTAAAATTAGGTTTTAATCCACTGGCTGAACTAAATACATTATCCCAAGTGTCTACACTGCACAACTGCACATCTCATAATATTTCATCACTCACTTCCAACCACATTTCTCTATTGAACTTATTCTTTCTTTTGTCAGCTGAATTTTATCTTTGAAAAATGGTCCAAATTTAAACCGTGACCTCCACTGTCAACAGTAAAGTTTAAATGAATTGACTCTTCTTTTCTTACTTTGCTCAGTTTACTACTCTGTAACCCTTGTCATATTTCTCTGATTGATGTGCTATAGGAAGTTTGCAGATCAATACTTTTTGATAAATGTGGCAACATTTCCCTGCAGCTCTTGAAAACAAGCCGTGATAGCAGGCTTAGGAGGGAACTGAGAAAAGAAACAAATCTGTTTTTCAGCGCCAGTGCCAGAATCGCTCAGAAAAGACAGAGACAGCCAGGGAAAGAAGTGCATAGACAGATAATGTGACTAAACCCCTTTCACACTGCCTTTACCGCTTCTGAACCCACTTTCCAGCTTCACTGTGCTGTGTGAAAGGAATCATGGCAGTATGGCATATTACATTTAGCCTCTTTACCATCTTTACCTCCAGAAGAAGCAAAAGAGTCATGACAGATGTGTGAATGGATGACTTTAAGAGAATCTGACTAACTGAGGGTTTTCAGAATCGAATAGGTTCATTACAGGACACACCATTGAAAAAGAAAATGTTAAAAAGAACTGTAAATAAGTACGAGCATGCTGCTGTTTGTTTAGTTTTTAATTCAACTATTGGTTGTAGTTAATCAAGGTCAGGTCATCCTTGTGTCACCATCTTTTTGCCAAGTTTTGTCATGTTTTACTTTGTTATGTTTTGCCCACAAAACAGACATTAGAGGTGCTTGTTTGAGATTCAAAGACCCACTCCAATTAAATTGTGTTTTGGGTGTTTTAAACATGTTCTTGTAGCATGTTTCTCATAATGGAGGATATAGAAAAACAATTTGAATCATAAATTATATTTATGAGTATTTTATTTTTATTCAGTCAGGAGTAGATGAAAAAATGCAGTTTGAAAAAGCTCAGCTGTGACGCAGCAATATGATGGATGGGCCAAAGTTTCCCTGCTCCGCTCTATTCTGATGCATCCAACTGCAGACAGAGAGATCCGTGAACATCTTCATTTTCCTCGTCTAAGCTGCCATCAGGCTCAAAACTGTACAGCAGGATAGCTCGGATATTGATCGCCAATTTTGTTGCACCACTAATGTTAGCTTGGGGTTGTGAGGGGTTGTAAGCTATCGGGAGAGTGTGTAAACAAACGATATGATGGGATACACGCAGAGGCTTACTTCCATGCCAGCAGTCCCACCCACAACTCAAAGACAAGTTTCTGATAAACCGCTGCGCAAACTGTGTTCTAGACAACAACACAGGTTTTATTTTGCCTAAAAACGACACAATCATAATTAAAAGACCAGTGGGAACTCTTTTATAATAGATGATTGGGATGGGACTTTAAGAGGATAACTAGAAAATAGCGTATTGGGTTAAAAGTTGAATGCCTTTGTCCCCTGGATTCTAAAATACACATGGAACACAGTTGTAAATTATTGTTTGCTAAATATTTTGACTTCAAAATGTTTGGAAATTGTCAAGTAGGTTTTACCATTGCTTTGTGTACTTTCAACTATTCATTCATAAAATGTCCTTTGTGTCACATACTCAAATATGCAAATCTATTATTCTGACTTTTAACAGTTTACTTTCAGTAATAACCAATTTTTAAATATCTTGATCTCACTTCAGTAATGTGAAAAACCTTGACGCAAACAGACCTCACTATTTTGTCAATGCCTTGACACCTATATTTTTTCCCATTGCAAAAATAAATAAATAAATAAATCATCAGTAAGTAGTGGAGGAAGGCGGACGGCATTTTGGTTGCTTTTGGAGCTGAAGCAGTTTGATGAATATTTGTATCAATCAGTGTCAAGTGGTTTTGACATTCATGTTAGGGGAAAAACAGAGCAACCGTAATGGATGTAAAGTGTAACACAGTAAACTGTAAAGTTAGACTGTTTTTTAAAATAATTTACTGCTTGTGGGGAACATGCGTATTTAGCATTTTGTGCTGCAGCATATGAACCCAAAGTAAGTATGACAACTGATTGGATTTCATATTTTATCTTGCATTATGCAGTTGATTAAAAAAAAGTTTGGGGATTAAATTTGATTTATATTTATTGATTTCAAGCATTGATTGTAGACAATACAACGAAAAAAATCACACACATGTATCAACTTCATCACAGAAAAAATGAAGTGCATTGATTTAAAGAGAAACAAAAACAAAGAAAAAATAACAAAAATGTAATTGCTCATAATCATAAATATAGATGTTTGCAACAATGTGTACAATAGACCTACACACTAAGGTCACATTAGATCCATTAAATATACTGATTATTAATTAAAGTCAAGTAGGGTTTGATTTATTGTTTGAAAATGATTGGGAAGCAAACTTGTGTAATTCCACTCCTATCAAGTTATTTCATTTGAAAATGAACAAGTCCAAGAATAATAATCATCATGTTTGAGATTTTAAATTATTGGTCTTATTTTCAAACATTAAAACAATACTTGAGATTCATGACGTGTCTCTCAGTGATCAAAACAGAAATAAAATACTGAAAAGCCCAGAAAACTGAACATAAAAAAGTATCAGGTCAGTATGCTGATGTACCATTTATATGTATCTGATACTGATCGTACTTTTGTTTAAATCTATATGTAGTTTTTCTGCAGTTTTTTAAATCTTTGCAGCCTTAGGTCCTCCAGTAGCAGAGTTAGCTCCTCTCACCATCAGAATCATTCGTCCATCATCTTGACCTGCTATAAGTTGCCGGAGTCTATCCTGGGAGCTGTTGGGCAAAGTTGGGGTAGACTCAGGTTGCAAGGCTGACAGAAGGCATGCAATTAGTCCTGCACACATTCACTTAAGGACACTGAAGCATTGTGGGAGATGTCAAGGCTTCCGGCTTGGAGGAAGCACCCATGAACATATGGGGAGTAATGCAAACTCTACACAGTAAGGTCCCAGCTGAGAATTAAACCAAGTCTTCCTGGTGTGAAACAAAGGCACTCAACAAGATCCAACATTTCATGACATCTACCATGTATTCTGGCTTTTTTACATGTTTCCAAGGAACTCTGTATGTAGACTGAAATTATTCCCTTTGCTAGAGGTCGACACAAACAACTGAACTAGAATTATTAAACAGTATGACTAAGTTTCTTACGTATGTCTGTAAATGTTTGCATATTGAAATTGCCAGCAAAAACTCTTAATTATCAGTCCAACACACCAGAAAAGCACAATCTTTGTAGGAGTTCAAGAATTATATACATACGCATTCACTAACATCCATTTTAACAATTCTGAAATGACATGTTTCTCTGAGGGAATTTTGTAGTGTTTTTCTGCATGTATACTAAACAGCAAATGTTCTTTGATGTATTCCTGCCAGTCAGCTAATCAAGACTATTGTAAATATTTCCTTTACTGAAGCCCTTTTCAAAGCTAGTGTTAGATAGCTATCTTATTACTAAGGGTGATGTAGCCTTTAAATTCCCTGTATTGATGGGAAGGCTATTTGAACTACAGAAGCTGCAGTTTGCTGAGGACTTCTGATGGAGGGATTTGGTATAGACAGTATTTGTTTGCTTATAAATCCCTAACAGAGCTAAGTGACCCTGGGCCAGATAGAGAGAGAAATTAGTTCAACTTCTAGATAAACACATGCACACACACACACACGCGCACACCCACCCACACACACGTACACTAGTGTTTTCTTTCCTTCTCCTTGAAACACACAATTTAGTCCAATAATGGCCTAGTCAGTAGTGTGCCTATAGGGAAAGCTGTCAATTTAATTGAATTCAGTATTTTCCATTCTCCATGCCTGCTAATTAATTCTGTCAGGATCCTCTGCTTGACAGAGAGACTGACATTTTAGCCTAAGTGGCTATGAATGTCACACAAAAAGTAACTGTGTATGTGTCTTCGGCCTTGTCCCTTTCACATTGTTTTTTTTGTGCTTGAACAACCTGTATATGCCTGTTTGTGAATGTTAATGGCATGGCATTTGAAAAGAGAAGATGGTTGCGCACAAAGTCATGACTAAACATGATCATTTGAACTGTTCTTGTTCAGAAAAAGATGTCTACTCTATTTAACAAAATAAGTAAGAGTTGTGAAAAAAAAAAACATATTATATGTGTTGGAAAAAAACAAAAAAAGAAAGATTTACACAGTGTTGATTGCACTGATTGGTTGTTATTGGTGTAGTTCAGGCCTGCAGCTAGTGAAATACACCCCTAAATTCAATTTACACTAGCGCTTTAGCCCCAGTGTTTATATTCTTTCGACTACCATAGCTCTTCAACCATTAACACAAATGACATAATCAACAAAAATGGGAAAATTGACAAATTTTACACTTTGCCTCAACAGGCCCACCAAGCCGTAGGAACTGTGGCTACCCTGTAATAATTTTAAACCTTCCTTAACTATTCCCAACATGTGCTTTGGTTTTGTAAGTGGATTTCAAATTGTAAATATTGTTTGAGTCCTGTAACAGATTTTAGCCCTGTTTATTTGTGTGATGGTTCTGCTCGCTGTGATGTAATTCTTTATTTTAGGGAAGCGTGAAGGGTGTCATTCACTAAGCCCAAAATTCATACGAGGTGCATGCAAGCTTTTGGTCAGTTTTTGAGTATGTGGCAGGGGGCGGATTGCTTTACTCAACGGTGCGGTAAGAAAGAGGAAATGTGAAAACAATATGGTCCTTGCAGTCCAGGACTGCTGCAGGGCACAAATAGATTACAGTCACATTGCATACCATGGAAATGAAATAAAATAATTGTAAAAAGATACATTTAGTGGTGGATTAAAAAGAAAAAAAACAAAACAACTTTAAAATCACAGTTGCATAGATAACCTTTTGGTTCACCTCTCTTTGAACTTTATTTGATATTGTTGAATGACTCATCTAATTTAAGGAGAGCCCAAAAGTCTTCCACATGAACTGAGGCGTGACACACAAATAAAGTCTCCTTAAAATATGCAAGTCTTTTCTTTAAATACTCAGATCAAATCAGATAAAAAAATTCAAAATCTTTTCACAGGGATCATCCTCGTCTTAAGACACAAACCAAAGTGTGCTCTCTGACTGAAACCTATTTGCACTGTTTTTGGAAGACAGTCAGACAGTTGGTTAGACAGGCCAGAGCTTTCCATCAGTCATTTTTCCTCCTCATGTCATTCTTACTGCTATTTTGACAGCAGATCTGCCTAGCCATTTCTTTATTCTAAAATCATTTCCAACATTCTATCTTTTCTGCCCTACGTAATCCAATGGGGTTCCACATAAATAAAGCTCTTCCACCACAAAACACAGACACAAGCAACAGAACACAATAATCTGTTGAGATCATTCCCCATTGTTTGATAGTTTGATGAGCTAGAAAACTGTACTATAGAAAGAGATTAATGGTCTCTTACATTTTTCATAAAAAATATATACTAGCCACTGAAATTAGATTTTTGTTTTGTACCCTTTACAGTTTTAAGAAGAGAAACTGTAACTAAAACAATGTTTTTGCGTTTCTAATACACTAATAATTAGCAACTTTGTTTATCTTTAACATATTTTTATATGATGCTGATGTTGGTTTTCTGTGCTGCTGAAAAACAACTGTTATGTACTACAATATTGACTGGTCTTGGTAATGGATTTTTCTATAACAGTTTTATAGATGTGACAGCCTCCTCAGTAAAAGTTTGTTCATCAATCATGTCTGCTTTTCAAAGTTTTGTTCAAAATTCAGTATTTTTAAGAAGCCAGACTATAACTGCTCAATTCCGAGAATAATACAAGGAGGGAAATGGGTTCAATAAAAATCCAATCAAATACAAATAGTCTATTCCAATTCAGTTGCAGCAATCCAGTTCACCTCTACTACACCTAGCTCATATCTAACTTAAGTCAGGGAACAAAACATAGAGATTGCACTGAATCTGTCCCTTAAATTGCAGATTGTACGATTGGCTTCAATCAGTTGTATCTACCTTCTAAATAAGACTGTTCTCTTCCTGATCTGTGTTTTTGCATCCAGGGGTTCAGTTGCTACTTTCACTGACTTTGACACTTAAGGGGTGCAGTCTACACATCTTAAATGTGAGGCTCCTGATCATCTAACTTGCTTGAATAAGAAACTTTCTCAAACCGTGAAGTTTTATATCTGCCGTTTTCTCTTAAAGCTTTTGTCTCTTTGTTTTTTCGTGTGTTTAGGTCAGGTTTTTTCTGTCAACCCAAGGCTTCAGAGCCAGTTCGAGCTCCTATTCATCCATTGTAGCTCTTTGGCATCAAAGAAACATGAAAAAAATTTGAATAATGGGTTTGTTAAGTAAATTTTATCATGCAGTTTTTAAAGGTGATCCTATAGAGCAAAAAATTCATGTTACATTAATACAGTGACAAAATAAATACAAATATAAAATAAAAAAAATACATATTTAACCATTCCTGACATTACAATAGATTAAGGAGGGTCTGTCTGTTGTTTACCAAAGCTCCAAAATGCACATCAGATTACTGAACAAAATGATGGTTATATCATATCTATAGTTAGAAATGTTTATGAGGATAAGTTGAGAGCAAATAATCATATTTTCTGTTGCATAGCAGTGCCTAATTTCTGTTCCAAAAAAGGTTTATACATTTTTTAATAGCATTAAAATAATTTGGAAGTAAGTCTGCAGGAGCAGAAGGATCTGATTTAACACAGTAAATGTTATTTTCAGAGGAACTAGTGTGTACTGCTGACTGAATAAAAGAAATCTGACAGGATTCACACTGCTCAGAGTTCACCAAAAGTTTATTCAAGAGTCTCAAACTAACAAGTCTACTACGATGAGTCAGTGCTTAATCCAGAAGAGGGCGTCAGGTGCACAGGGAGAGGAGTACAGGTTGGAAATGGAAGATAAATCTGAGGTGCAGGAGAGGGGTTGGCAATATCTGTGGTACAAAATCAGAAACTAAGTCTAAAGCCAGAAGCTTGAAACTATACAAAGGCTGGAGAATCACTGGCAGCAGATGACTTTTGGCAGAGGTCCATTGAGAAGAGCCTGCTTTAAAAGACAGTCACACCAATGAAAGTCATCGTGTGGATTGGTAGTCCTTCTTCTGCTGTCTGATTGACTGCTGTCCTTCTGGTTTTAACAGAGTTCATAAGTTCCCTTTGCTGTAATGTCTGCAGACAGTGTTTGTTAAGGTCCTTGTCCATCTGCAGCTGTTATCAGAGCAGCTAAATAATTTGAGGTCAAGTTGTCTGCCAGTCAGAACTCTCTGCTGAAATCCAGGGTCACAGATGACTTTTCGGGATACTGGGAGATACCAGTCACCATGATTTTCTTGAAATGATATATGACTCCTCTATATTCATACTGTATTTGTTTGATCTAAAGTCTTTCATGTTGTTGACAACCAGAACCTTGGACCAGTCCAGTGGATCGAGTGGTTTAATCAAGATCCTGCAGTTTTCACCTTTTTTCAGATTTTAGAATTTTGATATGTTTGGAAATTCCAACATTCTCTCTGGTCAGATGATCACTCAGATAAACAGCAGATCCTTTCAGATTTTTCCTTTGCTTCATCAGAGCTAGTTTGTGTTTTGTCCGATGATTGCTGGTTGATCCATCTCCCTTCTCCTGGGAAGCATGGCAGGTCTCGTTAGTATTTATATCCCTTCATGCTTTAAAAAAGGATTCCATTTGATGTTCAACAGTCTCGCGTATGCTCTAACCAGGATCAGAAGCATTAGCTTTGTTAGCTCCAGCTGTTTTAGCCTTTTCCCAGGATTTCATCTGTAATCCAGTAATGATCACATCGTTTATCTTGGAGCCTTGATCCAAGTCGTCCACTCATTTCACCAGAATATCATTCTTGTTGTCTCATTGTTCGATCTGGGCTCGAAGTCTTCTGATCTCTTCAGCTAGCTCCAAAAGCTGAGTTAGGTCGGCTTGCATTACTGGAATGCAAGCACTCAGGTCTTCAAACGCTTTTTTTGTCTTTGTTGTTATTTGTAACTTGGTTTTTCTTTTGGGTCTTGGTCAGCTTTCTTTTTTGCTGTAATTCTGCAATAATTCAAGTTTTCAGATGCTTTAAGATGGTGCTATATCCATAGAGCTTTCAGCATGCATCCGTTGTCAGTTGAACTGCAAACCCACTGAATCCACTGAAGGCTCTTTAGTTTTTCCCATGTTTGAGAGTTTGGATCTGATTGGTTCTGTGAACGGGTGTCTTTTCTACAGATGATTAATTAAAAAAGGGTCTTCAATTCAAGTTACAGGTTGATAAAGAGAGTCTAACTGATCCGTGTGAACCAGAACTTTAATCGTTACTAGGGGATCAAATGTGTGTTTCTCTCAGTGAAATGTAAATACAATTTTTCTATAAATTCTTTAAAGTGAATTTCTTGATTGTCTTTGAGATGTTCTATCTCTCATTGTTCAAGTGAACCTACCATTAAGAAGGCAGACCTTCAATTTATGTTTTAACAGAACAAAACCACAAAGTCAGCAAGGAGTCAAATACTTATTTCCTCCACTGTCTAAGTGTTCACTCACTGTATGCCCATGGAAAAAAAGTCTGCATGAACATTTTCACTCCAACGGGTCATTGAGCGGTCTACAACCTTGCTATATTTTGTTATGGCCACCTGCTAGCCCTGTACAGGTTTACCCATATTTTGCCAAAAGAAAGCCAGTATCAGCCATTAACGACAACTGTGACTAAGCTATTAGCTGACCACCAATTATGATCTAAGCAATGTTGAAATGTATGTAATTCCAAAAGAGATCATCAGTAAAACACTCTGAATAACAAGGTGAATTCTGTTGGGGTGGTCACTCGTAGAAAATGAGATGGTTGAACTTACAATTACTTACAATACTTTTCTGACTTCAAATCCTTGAATTTCATTTCACATGTCATATTTTTTTACTTCTGTTTTTCAATGATTACACAGTTTCTGCAATCCTGGGTGAAATATGCACACTTCCTTGTAAACATTGATAACTTTTATTAGAGCATAGGCAAATATTTTTAGGAGGTGTGGATGAAGAATCTTGAATTTAACATAAAACTAAATGTGTGAACATATTTTTTTCCCCATAATTATATGAACTCTTGAGTCTCGACATGAATAAATGAATTCTAGCTATGAGATGAGGTTCTTTAGTTTATTTTGTGGATTTTATTCTGCAGAAAGGCCACACTAATTTAGCATTTATAAAGTCTTTAGGGGATGGTGGTGAATCTGTCACTTCAAAGTGAAAAGGCTTTGGTTTCAATCCTGACTAGGTCCTTTCGGTGAGGAGTTTGGGAAGTAATAATGTTTGTTTTCTCTTGGAACTAGTTTTCTTCACAGTTTGAAAATATTTTAATTAGTAATTTGGTAAATGTAGACTGCATTTTAGGTCTGCAGTGCTGCACAAAAGTACTCATACCCCAAATTAAAAACAGTAGTTTGCATGTATGATGTATGTTTAATTTTTTAATGGTTCCTAAACATAAAGTGATGTCTACATTTTGGATAATTGCAATATCCTTTTAAAAAGGAAAAAGGATCAAAGTAGAAGGATCCTTACAAAAAGAAAAAAAAAGCCTTTTCAGTTTGACTTAGTTTACACAGAGTATGTCATACTTTACAAAGAACTCATGTAGTGTTAAAAAAATATGTTTTCCGACACGAAATTTTCTTTTTTTTCGTCTTATTGATTCTTTTTTTGCACAAAAACCAGAATCAGTTCATACATAGAGATATGGTAAGAGAGAATACATTCATAAAAGTTTTATACTTTCTAATGAATACAATTGGGCTTTGCAGGTTCCAAATTGCCTTTGGTCAATAAGATACACAACCAAATGGCTGCTTTGTATTAAGGTTGCCTAACCCTGGTCCAAACTGTCCAACTTTCTGGTAAAGATTCCAACTGTGACCCTAATAAGCATAAAGTAGGTTAAAAAAAATGGATGGATGGATGGATGGATGGATGGATGGATGGATTTTTCACTATATTATATGAATTTATAAGAACAACTGTGCATTACAAAGAGAACAATACGTTATTGTTTTAAAAAAGGACATTAAATGTGTGTTGTGCATTTTTCTTTTTAATTTAAATGTATTGGTATTTCATTAAATGTCTAATTTATTTCATTAAATCCTGTAAACCAGTCATGCCAAAGCTCAAACAACTAGAGAACTTCTTCCTTATTTGAGTTTTATTCCATTTTTTTTCGAGAATTCTCAGTACATTTTAGCTTAAAGACTGACACACAGAGACATCCTCGTTCTTAAGGTTTGTTCCCCATCAAGCATCAAATGACCATGTCCAACCTCTCTCTGTTTGACACTCAAAAAGATGTTTCTTAGCAGCACACAGTGCTTATTAGTCACTACCTGCGGACACATTTGCTTTGTGAGTAATGTACTGTAAATTTTTCTGCTTGCCCTTAATAAGGATAATGACATTAATAATCATCATTTTGATATCACTGGGCTCTTGAAGCTACTTTTAGTGAACTGTGCTCAGCAGTTAAATAAGGCTGCTGAAATTTGAAAAAAAAAAAAAAAGAATACAGCTAGATGTTCTGGTTCCTGTCTTTGCACAAAAACCTGCACGCTGTTTGAGGATTTTTTATTGTACTTCAGGTTAGAAATAATCTTTTGTCAATCTATGTTCTAATGTCTACATGCTAAACTTTATTTTTGATCAACTTTTGTGTTCATTGTTTTTCACTAATAAACTTTTATAGCCACTTTTTCACTTGTGACAGCCTTTAAACCACTGCTAATCAATTATTTAGTGAGTGAAAAGGATGGGGGGATTGTGGGGTGGGAATAGATGTTGTTGTCATGCCACTGATGCATAAACCTGACTGCTTTCTACTTCTGTTAAATGCTCTCAAACATAGGTAATTTCATTGTTTGACTTTGTGATGTGAGGACTTTTTCCCATTTCATTTTTTTTTTTTATTTCAGCAAAAGGATGGCTTTCTTGAGGAAATTTAATGGGCACCATGAAAAAAATGTTATTTACATTTTTACTTTAGGCAATCTTTTTCTTTTACTAATCTCAAGAATGCACAGGCCAAAAAAAAAAAAAAGAAATTGTACAAACGTTTAAAAAAAATCCAAACAAATTATACTAGTAATCATGTTTGTTGCAATAATGTAGATAACAATAGAGTTTCCGAGGGTCTTGAAATGGTATGAGCTAGAGTGTCTGAAATTAAACCGTAAGGCAAAACTGAAAAATATTTCACTTTCTAAAGTGTACTAATTGGCTCCTAAAGTGTCGTTAAAGGTTGATGCAACACATGGTAAACGCTCAGTTGTTCCTACTTTACTCAAACGGACATTTACAAAACATGTTATTTTTAAAAATTTTTATCTGAATATAAGAGTAAAGTTTTGCGTAAAGCACTTAATTTCATTGATACCCTGTTTGTTTGTTAGAACAAACCACTTTGTCAGAAAAAAATCTGCTTCAACATGGTTGTCCTTAAAAAGTGCTTATTAATTCCTGGTTGACAGCTTGTGTTTTATTTCCTGCAAGTTTCTCCAGACAAAGCACTTTACCCAGAGAGAACTCTGTTTTCACAAACAAGTATATTTAACTACATAATAGAACGACTGACAACAACTACGTGTATTTCAAGTGACTATAGTAATACATTAAACATTTTAAAAAAATACATGAGTGTATTGTGCTGCTATTTTTTAAACAAACAATAAAGTGATGTGAAATCCTGCTAATATACTTGGTCTATCATATGCCTTCGGTGTAAGTGACACAAGAGATATAACAGTGGACAAGAGGCCATGCGAGATGCAGAAGGAGTATATGGTTACGTATATGGTTACAAAGGAAAAAAGTCCTTGATCCAGCCAATCAGTGGGACCTTATCTCTTATTTAGTTCCTAAGGGAAAATGCATGGTAGAGAGGCCAGATCACCTCCTCAGAAAGGGCAACATGACAGTGCCCTCAGATTGCCACGCTCCACAGAAAGTCTACGTAGGATAATTAACTGGAGGCACGTATTTTCATTATGAAAGTACAAGGCTTGTCCCCTGAGCTATGGACATTCTTGATGACTACTTTGCTAGCAAGCCTTGGAGAAGTTGCAAAGTTGCTCATTTATTATTTGTAAGTTCAATGAGTTTAGGATTACATTTTTTAAAATACACTACAAAATTTCCTACCATAAGACTTTTCATCCTTTTTATGATTTAAGAGCATATTGTCCTTTTTTTTTTATCGGGATGGACATGTGGCATGTGTGCACAAGTGGGACTTTGCTGTCAAACCTTTGCCCTCTGCTTCTCTTGACTTCCTTTTCCTGGAAGAAATAATTGGCATCTTAAATAATTTAAGCACACTCTGGGCACATTATCATAAATCTTCTCTTGACGTCTGGCGTAGATCAACAGTCGTTGTCCAATTCTCTGGATGTGACTTCATGGCTGCATCAGTTTTGTGTGTGTGTCCTCGCTTGTGTGTGTGTGCGAGGGGGTTTGTTTTGACTGCCCAGGGGCTGATTGATGGGCAGTATTTGCAAACAAAACGTCTTCCTGTCAGTCAAACTAGTTAAATCCAGACAGCATGAAAATGTCAGGCTCTGACACACACAGATGTGAGAATACACGTCCTCACTAGGCAGGAAAATGTCAGCCCCACTCAAAGCAAGTACACTCAGAACTCTACAATGCAGCGCCACTCAACACTCTACTGTTGGAACAAGTGGCTCTAATGAACCTGTCACTGTTACAACATAAGACAAGACAATTATCAAATGCTAACAAAGCAGAGGTGTTGGGGACAGGGTTGTTAGCATCTCCTCGTGCTATTTGTGACAACAAGCACAGATGTATATTCCACTGAACAGTTCTTCATGCCACACTGCATTACATGACTTGAAATAGGTTAGGGATGTTGATTTGACTTGATTTATTTCAAGTATTAGACATAATAAAGTATGAAAATCAAAAAAATTACAAAACACAAATATATCAAACTTTTTTCCAATATTAAGCCATACATTGACTTAAAATTAAGAAAATAAACAGAGATGAAAGTAGATGATGTCATCTTCTTTACAGTGTAATTGCTACAAATTATAAATATTTTCAGGACACAAACACGTCACATTAGATTCACTATATAACATTATACTCAAATAGAGTTCGATTTTTTTCCTTGAAAGGGATGAGGAGGAAGCATTTTTATATAATCTAGTGTTTTTTTCAAATATATATCATATTTTCTTTATACATATTTCCACATCATTGCCGCAATCCAGATCTCATCAGATCGATTGCAGATTATCAATATTAGATGCTTTTAATTTATCATCAGAAAAAATACTTTTACATCATTTCAGTTTTACATCAAAAATTAACTTGGCTCGCAGGTCATGTAACAGTTAAAAAGTATTCATTGATTAATGCCTGCATACATTATTACAATATTCCAGTAAGAATTGCTACATAGTACTCATCACCTAAAAAAAATGCATAGCTTGTTGATTCTTGCCCGAATGTTTAGTTATCATTATCAGCATTTCACATCACACATCAGTTGCCAAAAATATGGTACACTTTGATTATCATCAGAAAAACATTACTTACTCCACAACATTCAATTTCAAACATCCTTATATTTAGAATTAGACACCCAGTGACATTTAAGTTATTTTATCTACATATTGTAAAAGAAAAATGTCTTTGTATATTTTCTTCATGGACAATCAAACGTATTTCTTAACCTGTACTAAACCTCTCGTTGTTGTTCTTATCAATTTGGTCTTGAAGTTCCTACATCGCCTAAGTGTGTTTCCTCCATCATTTTCTTTGAACTATTTTGAATATCGCATGGAAATGTTTTCCATTGGCTTTAAATGTAAGTTGCACAGTGTAAAAATCAGCAAAGTCAAACAGGTTTCAAAGTCTGGATTGATGAAGTAAAGTGTTTGGATGATCAAGATAGTGGGCTTTAGGTATGACTCTGACGACACGTTTTTGAAGTAAGTTTTGTCATTTGTACCACAATTTTCAATAAAGTACATAAAGAACAGTAGGACAAATGTCTAGTTTTATTATAGTATATACTTAGATTTACCTATCATTTTTAATTCCGATGAGCTTAGTCCAGTGTGGGTACTTTGGCAAGACACTTCACGCTACTGCATAGCAATGTAGCCACAAGGAGGCCCAAGTCTGGGTCTCCCTGCTGGTCCCCAGACCAGATAAAAAACAGGGTTGTGTAAAAAAGTGGATTCGACGTAAAAATCTCTGCTAAACCACCAATGCGGAGCAGTGACAGCTGGTTTGCTGTGGTGATCATTGAAGTGATATGCTAAGAGGTGAAGAACAGCTTAAAGTTAGAATATTTTTAAACTCTGTTTTTACATGTGCTGCTTCCAGCTTAGTTTGCTGTCAATAATTAGTCTTAAGAGTTTGGTTTCTGTAACACTCTTGAGACACAATGTATTTTTATTGACAGCTTTGCATGCATTAACATTATAATTATCAAAAAACATTGCTTTTGATTGGTAGTTTGGTGTAATCCACCCATTGTTTTTATTTGTATTTAGCACTATATTCACCATATTCCTAAGTTCCCTGTAATTGTCTGTAGAATAAAATATATTTGTTTCCTCAGCTCATGACTTTTAAAAAACATGAGTTTTGAAACATTGATTATGTTGTTTATGTAAATTTCAAGAGCAACAGATCCAGAATGGATCCTTGTGGGATGCCACAATTAATCTTCTTGGTACCCCTTGGTATTATCATATGCTGATTGAGCTAAAGGCATGCATCAACCCGGTTTGTGTGGAATTGTGCTATCTAACGTGAGCCAGAACTTGGTGCTGGTTCACCTTATAGCTTACGCTGTAATGTGATTTTTAGTACTAAAATGATCAGAATCATGTATATAAATCAAATATATAGCAAAGATTTGTGGATGCATATGTTATTACTATAGATTATCATGTCGAGTGAGGTTTCTGCTGTTTCTAGCCATGGTTGCACTTTTTGGTCTCAGCCACTTCAGTTATGGTACGCTGGTGCATCAAAGTACATCTGAGCCGTAGCATTCCAGCTGATCCCTGTTCTTACATCTTGTTCATTTCTACCTTGTTTGTCCTATCATGTAAAATCCCAATACGTCAATAAATTGCCTACTTACCCTTTAGCAAAGCTTCACTGGGCTGGTTGCTTCCTGGATAAATCTACATGAGAAAGAAGAAAGCGTTTGTAGGCAGGCATATTAGGTATGGGGAGAGTTACAATTCTCCTTTCAAACAAGCACTGGAACAATTGCATTGGAAGCTAATGCAAATTATTGAAAGAGATTGCGTGTTGTTTGAAGAAGTCCATTGTTTTCAGTCTCACCCAGTCACGTTCAGTGACAGCATAATTGATATATAGGAGCCATTGTCTTGTGTTGGACCAGTGGTGTGTGAAGTTAACAAGCTAAACTCCTGCCTACAGGAGCAAGGTCAAGAGAAGAGATACCTGCCTAAGTATGACAAACACCCAGATAAAATGTCAGTTCTTGGATTCCAGTCTGACATAAAATTAAACCAGTCAGTATGATCGTCACCTTTTGCTCTCTCTCTCTTTCTCTCTCTCTGTGTTCTTCTTACTATGTGCTAACTGCATTTTAAAGCCGTGTTTCAGAATAACTTTTCCATGAGTTTGCATCCCAAAAAAGGTCAAAGACAGACAATTTTTGTTTTACCTTATTATCATAGACCAAATCAACAAATAAATCAAAGAAGACAAAAATCAACTCACAACACAGCAGATTTCTCTACAACGTGCAAGAAAGATGTTTATGGAACTTTTCTACTACTGAACATATCATTTTGTATCAAAGTCTGTAGATCAACTTATCTTATCCATTAAAGTATTTGCACAAGTAACAATGCATTACTTCTTACATTCTCTTCTTTAATGTAGCCCTTTTTTTATTGTATCACATTTTTTAGTTAAAAGGTTAAACCATAGGACTACTGCAAGTTTTTGGGATTGTCTGGGTCGTAGAGTGCAGGAAAGGTTGCATCTTAGAGGCTGTGCAAGTGTGTCTTGCAGTTCTATTGTGGCTCATATGGCCACCTTAACGGATGTCATGAAATGGAACGCACCATTGCTGAATTGGATCTCTCGCAAAGTCTATTTAATGGTGAGTGAATACTGCTGTCACAAGGTTGTTTAGAGGAAGAATCTGAGAGGCTTTGCTAGAGGTTGGAGGGCTCCAGGGGGAGATTTAGTGTGGGGTTAGGAGCAAAGCAGAAGGTGCTGAGGTACGGACAAGGAAAAATCCACAAGGTCAAGGGAGAAAAAGAAAGAAAAAAGTCAAGCACTAGTAATTAGCAAAGATTTAGGGCATGAAAATGCAATGACTAACTGGCAGAGTTAGGTAGTGAAACAGCTTTGTATAAAGGCAGGGGGAGAGTTGAGCCTACCGGTAATTGCAGGAAGAGAGTGAGCCAGAGGGAGGAAGGAGAGGAACTGGAAGTTGACTCACTCCTTTAGATTATTTTATTTTTAGTTGTTAATCTGTTGTGAAACATATATTACTGAACATTTAACAACCTAATTATTACTAAAATCGTGCTATTCAGTTGCAAAAAAAACTAAAAATTTACTGTAATGCATTACTTTTTGTGAATTACCACAGATAACATTGTCATTAATAACCACTGAAATTCCTCCTCATTATGTTTTTCTTTCAGTCTATTCCATTTCGGGGGTCAGGTGGAGACATGTCAGAGGCTGGTCATGTCTTTGTGAAACACATAATTGAAATCCTGCTGTTTCCTAGGCACTTCTCAAAATGTATCAATATTATTCAAGAATTATCTTTACTCTCCCTTAAATTAAAGAAAGAGACGCCTTAACCCCCACTCTTGGGTCTCTGAAATTTTCTCTCAGTATCCTCAATGTCTCTGTTTCAACTTTTCTGGATTGGAGCTTTTATTCTGATGATAGTTGACGGTTTGACAAGCTCAATTAACTGCTCCTACTTGGCCACAACTTTTCTGTTGACATGAAAAATCTTTTTAACAGATAATAAAATGCAGTTTTAAATACATAAACACATCAAACACCACACCATCTGCCAATTGAGGTCACTTTTTCTTCTCTGGTAGTACTTTTTAAATAAAGTTAAACTCTGTGAAAACACTAAGAAATGATAGAGTAGAAAAAAAGAAAATAGCAAAAAGGCAAAATATTGCAGATATTGGAACAATGTTATTCGGTGTAAACAAAAAAACAAAAAAAACGTAATTATGCTGATGCCAATGAAAATCACATAAAAGTGTCAAATTAAATCTGAAATGGGACAATAGTCACTTAAGGAAAATTAATAGAAACTACTACTAATTTGAGGAAGATATATGTTTTAACCTCACCTTAGTTTAAATTGATTATAAAGAGCGAACATGTTTTTTATCAATCTTAAAGATGTAAGTACTTATCTGAATTGAACTAATTACTAGAATACAAGAAGGACTTCAACTGCCGTTTTGACATTCTGATCAGGATTAGCATGAAAATGTACGGAACAACATTCAAAAATTCAATGTAGTGTGTGTCTGTGAATGAAAGTATCTGAACATTTGTGCAAATTCATCCGGGGCCTTGCACAAGAGTATCTTTCCACATCTTTGAAGAGATTCTGTTAAGATTTTCACGACATGAATGTTTTATTTTTTTATTTTTTTTTTTATTGGGGACCAAAACTCTGAAGGATTTTAAAAGTTTTCAGTTATGATTCCTTTCTGTGGTTCATTACAAGCATCCTGTCACATCCCTCCATAATACTACTAAGTTTCATGGACAAAACTAACTGCCAAAGTTGAGCTTGACATCTCGACTTTTGTCAACACATCCAGAAATATACATAAATGAATAAACCGACGTCCCATCAATGTGTTTATGTCCAGCTGTATATAAATGATGTCAGTCTCCATTGAAAACTGCAAAAACCTTATGAGGTGAAGATGGCGAAGGAGGGTTTTTACATATAAATGAACGTAGAGAGAAATGTGAGTTTTATACCATACAATGGTGACATGTGGCTGTTTGCCATTCCCCCAGTAATACCTTAAATACCCAGAGGAAAGAAAGATAAAAAGAGATAGCACAGAAAAGGGAATTGCTTACCTTTACTGATTTTTTGGCCGGAATCCATCAGGGAAGCTAGGGCAAAATTGGATCTTCACTATTTACCCAGTAAAAGGCAGAAGAAGAAGGTAACAATAGAAAGAATGATAACTTTTCAATCAGAGATGAATGGTTTGGCAATTGAGAGGAATAGATGTGTAAAAGGTCTGTCACATCAAAGAATAATGAATTCCAGCTCTGTGGGAAAAAAAGACTGATGAGGTGAATGTTTTGCCTTGGGCTGTACTACTTCAAAATATGCAATGACGGTACATGCATCACTGCTGCAGCTTTCATTTTCAAACATTTGGCAAAATGTATCATAGGCATCTCTAGACCAAAGTCAGTTTTGTTTCTTGGCCAAGCCTTGGTGCTTTTATTGTCCCAATGTAAAAAAGAAAAACAATTATTCAACAAAACAAAGAAACTGAAAAATGTTTCCATTTTCTTAACTCGTTGGATCCCTTTTCAACTACTGTTGGGTGATGGCAGTGTACACCCTGGATAGGTCACCAGCCTGTTGAAGGACCACACAATTCAGCTGCACAGTAATTATCCCTCAGTTTCTCCTTTATGTGACAGATGTAAGGTATCAGAGGGTATGCTGTCTCATACTTTCTGGTTCTGCTCTTCTAACTGGATTTTGGTCTAAAATGTTTGATTGGTTTTCTAAGGCCTACAAAAAACCTCTCCAGCCTGAAGCAGGACTTGCCATTTTTGGCTTCTCGCAGACAATTTAGAATATCCCTGGTACAATGCAGTGACAACTGGAATTGGGAATGATAGTAGCCAAGAGACTAGTACTGCTAGAATGCTCCTTCTTTCCAACAGTGGGCCACTGATATGTTTTCAGATGGAAACACTAAGATCCTAAAGAACCTGTTCATTTCTCTCTCATCTGGAAACAGTCAGACCGGAATGAGGTCGAAAGGACTTCAATTACTCCTATGACTGATTTTATCCTGCCTCTCTTATCCACTTATTTTCTGTTTTTTATGGACCGGTACATCTGAGCCTATGTTTGTTTATGTGTTCTTTTTAAGTAAAAAATACAATGAAAATGATTGTGAAAAGAATAAAAGGAAAGATGAAAAGTTTTTAGATATTTAAAAGATAAATAAGTCTTGCGCAGTCAAATACATGTTTTGTATTTATGTTTGCATGTTCATGTTGTTTACAGCTTAATTACATTGAAGCTTTTTACTTCAAAACATTTTGAGTAACTAACATACCACATGAAGCATCACTTAACTGAGAGAAAAGTTTTGGAGAATAACACCTCAGCATGTTTATCATCACATCAGAAATGTACCATAGAGCCTACACCACTCTACTCTTTTATGCAAAGAAACACTGCCAAAAGAACTGTACCTTGCAGTGCAAAAGTCTGGAACGCAGTACAGATTGTCCAGTGTTTTCAGGTTTTCTTTTTTTTTTATATATTAATTCAGTTGTTTTTTTTCTTCAACAGGATGATTCCATCTACCAGCAATGACTTCATGGTCAGAGATCTAGTCGCTGGACGTAGCTACGATCTTTGTGTCCTGGCTGTGTTGGATGATGTGATCACGTCCCTGACTGCAACACGCCCTTTGGGATGTCTGTCATTCACCACAGACACAGAGTTCAGCCAGTGTCAAGCACTGCACAGTCACTTTTTGGGTGGTACTATGATCATCATCATTGGCGGAATTATTGTTGCGTCTGTGTTAGTCTTCATTATCATCCTAATGATTCGATACAAGGTTTACAGCCAACAAGGCACAGGCCATGGAAAAGCAGCCATTGTGGCTACAGTCCCAAGGCCACAGAGCAACGGTCAAGGAGGAGGAAGTCAAGTCCAAGTTTTCCCTCGCTCTGCCTCAAAGATGACAGACAGTCAGGAAGAGCAGGTGCTTTCACCATCTAGAGTCTTGTCACCCAGCAACACTATGAGAGACACAGTTGAATTGGTAGAAGAGAACACTGGGCATAGTAGTATGGCAAAGGCTGACTCTTTGGCCAGTGAAGAGCTCATGTCACCAACCAAGACCCGCTTCCCCTCAAGAGCGGGCATAGAGATGAAAGTCAGACCATCTTCTATTGCCAAAGAGCCCTCATCTCCCAGGGAACTGGCAGGTAATGCATGGATAAAAGAATATCACTGGGGGGAAAGGTTTGTAGAATAAAACGACACGTATCAGAATGCAGAGCTAACATGTCAACTGGCAGAGGAAGGGAGTTGCACAGATTATAACACACCAAAAAGTAGGATAACTAAAATATTAATGGTAAAAATGACAAACAGATGTGTGGTTTTTCAGTATGAACTTTGAGTATGATCTGGAAACAGGGAGATAGTGAGTGTAGAAGAGAAATAAGAGAGTCCCTTTCTCTATACACTAAGTGTTGAGCTCCAAGATACAATATAAATTATTCCTGCAAATGTTTCTTTTCTTTTTTTTTTTTTTTAACTTAGCTAAAGTTTGATATTAATCAAAATAATTTCACTTTAAACATTGTTTTATTTTTGCAGCAAATGATCAGGCCTTAAAAAAAGAATAAACAATAGAACTTTAATGTATTGAAGTATTAAAAAAAAAACATGTTGGTGTAATTTGTGACTTTAGGTATATTAAAGGTTAAAATCACTGGTTTTTGTAAACCCTGTATGACTCTATTTTTGCGTAGTAATTGTTTTATCCTGGTAAAGAAACTTAAAAAAACACAGGCTTGTTACTGCTCTATGCAAAACCTAAAACCTTAGTGTACAGTTTTTCAACAGAATGTTATTTTGTGATTTAAAAAAAATAAACACGTTAACAATAATGTAAATTGAAATAATACTGTTTTTCCGATGTGTTTCTTTGTAGTGCATCAGCTTGGGTTAGAATCTAATGCAGAATGCAAGAAAACAGATCAAAGCATTAAATAAAACTCCAACCTCTATAGAGATGTAGGTTTGGATTTTACTTTTACAGCACTTCTGTTAAAAGTCTTTCCCCTACATCCCTTTAATGAAATATAAAATAGAAACAAAAGAAGACATGACAAACAAAGAAAAGTTATCAAAGTATTTGTTTATGTTTGGTTATAAACTTAAGAGTTAAAGAGTGCTGAATACTCACGATAAGTTAGGGATATTTTTATTTATTTATGGGCTTCTCATATTTAATTTAGTTAAATATGTTAAAGTTGCCTTTAGTATTATTAATAAAGAATTAAATTAAATACAATTTTCTTTAGTATGATATTCATTACCCCAAATATTAAGACAATGATAAAGATACAAAAAACTGACCTAATCAATTGCAAGTTTTTCCACCATTTGCTGCAATGACTGCTTGACTGCAACGTCTCATGCTTCTCATTATCCTCATGATGTTGTTCTGAGGCAATGCCGTCCACTCTTCTACAATTCCACATGCAGTTCTGCCAGGTCACTTGGGGTTAGGGTACGATTATCCAGTCTTCATCAGCTGGTCCCAGACGTGCTCATGGAGTTCAGGTCAGGGGGCATTGCCGGTCATACCATATGAGGCACTTCCGCTTTCTGGAGTCGAGCTGTGACAATTCTGGCACAATGTGTAGGATCAATTATTATGCATGAACAGAAAGATGATGGTGTGCAAGTGAAATTGGGGAATAATGGGTTCTATGATGTTCCTAAAGTAAGTACATGCAGTGACCGAGACATGTACAATAACCAAATTGGTTTTGATCTGACTGTTAATGCGTGCCCAGACTGTTGCACCTCCTCCACCAAAGCAAACTATGGGGACCATGTCAACCTTGGTGTATCACTCACCTAGCCTTCTCCAACAACTCTGATGACCATCAATTCTTTGCAAAGTGATCTGACACTCATTAGTGGAGAGAACTGTGTGCCATTGCTACATTGCCAAGGTAAATGATTTCCCAGGTAACTTATTGTCCAGGTCACATGGTCTTGTGCCCACAGCAAACGTTCACGGTGGTGTCTTGGTGTCTGTGGAGTCAGTCGACTGGCAATCAAGTCAAAGGAGAGGATTTAGTTGGTAATGGTTTGCCTGAAAACTTTAGTACACCTTAAATCTTGTAAACAGGCGAGCATGTGTGTAGTACTTGGAAAACGTTGTCTGAATGCACAGGTTGTTGGGTACTGGTTAGGATTTTGGTTAAAAACTGCATAATCATAATTAAAAGACCACTTGGCACGCTTTTGCAAAAGATCAAGAGATGA
Source organism: Oryzias celebensis (assembly GCA_014656515.1). Taxonomy (NCBI): domain Eukaryota; kingdom Metazoa; phylum Chordata; class Actinopteri; order Beloniformes; family Adrianichthyidae; genus Oryzias; species Oryzias celebensis. Next base: position 63,107,815 of record BNCR01000012.1, on the reverse strand, counting down.
TTGAAGTGGAACTTTAACAAAATTATCGACCAAAAGCCCAGAAAACTTTTGAAAATTAAAATTAAAAATAAAAAACCTAAACCCTCTGCTTATTTTCACCAACAGTGTTCCTTTCTATTACAAAAAATGCATTTCAGTGAGTGTCTGTGCTCTTTTTTGACCTTTTTTTAATCATCACATAAACTTCAAGAACTACAATATTAATTAAATGTGTACTGAATCAAAAGAGAAAAAGAAGTTAGTCTTTTTGGTATTGGGTGACATTTTTGAAAATTGGGTCAGTTTAATGGGGTCTCTGTGTTTCTGTTAGCTAAGTTCTTCAGATCTCTTACCCTCTGCAACTCTTTGATCAGATCAATGTTGTCTTTCTTTGCAGTGCAGTCACCGATGAAACACATCACAGGCATGGGTACGTCCCATGAAACCCAAACAGCAAGACAGGAGTTTTCTCCCTCACTGCAGGTTGCCCTCAAAGTGTCAATGATCTTGGAATCAAAGCATAGAAACACAAAAGGCCAGTGGCAGCTTTTTCTTGGGTAAAGTGCCAAAATGAAAATAAGGGATTATTCTTCCTGTCTCTCACAACCGCAAGCTAAAATTAGCAGTAACACAAAAATGGTGAGTAATATTAGAGCTGTCCAGCCGTACGGTTTTGAGCCAGATACCAGTTCAGACAAGGAAAATAAAAAAGTACATAGATCTATTTGTCTGCAAGTAAATGCGTCAGAATGGAGCAGAGCAGGGAGCTTGTGGCCAGCCAATTGTAGTTTTCACATGAGAACAACAAGCTTTTTTAAGTTGTTTTTTTTTCTGGTCCTGATTCCTCATGATTTTAATTAAAAAATACTCAGAAAATATATGTCCTCCATCATGAGAAAAAGCTACAAGAACATGCAGAAAACATCAAAAACGCGATTTTCTTTGGAGTGGGTCTGTCAGTGCAAACCTTTTACCTCAAGAATGAACATAATGTCCAGTTTTTCTTCAAAGGTTGAAGCATTGACTACATTTGAGAACTGGACTGAGTGTCCGCTGGTGTTAAAGCCAAAATCCTATAGATGTCCATTGAGAAATAATCAGCTAATACTCAGTCATATTTGTCAGAGTAATCATTCTTGCTCTACCTTTTTACTTAGCATGCTCTTGCTAGCTCTACTTTTTCATGATATTTTTGCTGTAGAGCAAGTTAAGTCATACATTGACCAATCAGATGCCTCAATAAAAGTAGGAAGTCCTGTGTCAAACGTTCAACGCATTTGATTGACAGATTCTCCTGAGGCTGCCTTTAGTGGAAGGTGTGTGGCCTTCTGACATGCTCACTCCCGCTTGATGAGAGTGGTTGCCATAGAAATGTTGAAAAGTAATCTGTCACACCTAATATTTTAGCATTCACTCAATGCAAATAAAAAATGTAGCATATGCAACAAGCCATCGTCAAGTCAGTGTTATAGTTTTTAAGTGCACTCAATGGGTTGGAGAAAATATCAAATTTAACTCAGAAATGCTAAATATTCTGGATTTGATGACTAATGTAGACTTACTCTAGTCACAAATAACTAGGAATTATGTGAACAATTCAGTGGATGTCATTTGTATTTTTGCTCCACTTCACAGCTTTCCGGGATAAGGAGGCAATTGTATCAATTGCTTTTGGGTAATAGACACACTGTATTTTGTGTTTGTCACATAATGGTCTCACTGTATACAGTGTGCCTTACTTTTTAAAGCCTCAAATTAAAAAAAATCTAAAATAAAATGTAAAGAAGTCTTTTCAACATGTCTTTCAACATTCTGTGGGTATAAAAAGCTGATTTTGCCAGTAATTCATTCCATGTTCATCATTCAAACTGCCATGACCACACAATGTCGCTTAGAGGACGAACATTCCCACCAGTAATAGGAGTCAGTCAGATGTTAAATGTGAACTTTGTGTATTTCTAAAAGTGGACCCCAGGAAGAATAGTCTTTGTTTAAGACTAATGGAGATCCTTAAATAAGAAAGCAAAAACGTCATCAGCAGACTTGCATCAAGACAAGGAACTATTGGCAGAGTTTGTCCCAAACCCACGAGTGGAGCCTTGCAAGTGACAGATCGCAACGATGCACATTACCCAAGGACCTATGCACTCAGAAATCATTTTGTAAATATCACACAGCTGCATGCCTGTTTATGAGAGGTGAGGGGTAATAGGGTGTTTAGACTGCACCGATATTACCTGAATGCCAGAAGACTGTTGCAGGTGACTCAACTGACACGAAGACACCACTGTGCACGTTTGCAGTGTGTCCTGGACACACAGCAATGGTCTGTTTACTGCATGTAGCACTTGTGGAAGGTGGAATTCATTGCCTCAGATTGACATCAGGAGGCTAGTGAAGAGCATGGGACGTTTCTGTCAAGCGGTCTATGTGGGAAATGGTGGAATTGCTCGCCATCGACAGTCATCATCTTTATTATTGTTAATATTAGGAGTAATGAATAGTAAACTAATGAACATTATGTTTCTTTAAATTCATTGTTAGTGATTTCAAAAGAAAGTTGTACATATTTCAATACAATTCAGGTCACATAGGAAATGTATTCATGCAAATAGCAAAATTTCTAACTTATTGTGAGTAGTTTACTTTTCATAATACAGCATCTATCATTAGAAATTTCATGACTCTGTTCTTGTAACCATGGACGTTTAGATATGCAACAATGCCAGAAAAAAATCTTAAGCCAACTGTAAGGCTAACTTGGCTATTACATGGGATATTTTTGAGCTGGATTAGGGCTAGCCTAACAAAGACATTTAGAACAAAACATACAACAATTGTGTCATTTCAAGTATTATTTTGATTATGGCTAGTAAAACAGTGACATTAAACCAAAACTATATAATAACTGTACTTAAATGTCCTAATGAGACTGAAAACACTTATTTTTTCACATAACGCATTTAAAATTTACATGGGTTTGGGCTTTTTGTTTGTTTTTGAGCATGTGTGCAACATCAGGATGAACTGTTGATTCCCTGTAGGTCTGTTCTCACATGTTTAGCTGCCTTAAGCCTGAACAGATGTTTCTTCAAGGTTAGACAGGATAGAAAGTCATACAACAAGGATGTGTGAGTCTTTGCAAAGTGCAAGTGTGTGTTCTGCTCCTAGCCCCTTAATGACCCCAAAGCCTGTCTGTCTGTCCCGCTTGTATTTTAATCAGCCATCACTCCTTTCAGTGTCATCTTGAATACTCAGCCTCATTCTTCACTGCCACCAGTATCTCTGCATTCTGCTGGAATTACTCTTTCCCCTCCTGCTGTTTTTCAAAAAGCTCCTGCACATGCTTTTTTTTATCCTCCTATCTTGCCCCTGTTCTGATCATTCCAACTATTTTACTTTATTTCACCCCCTACACTTCAGCTTTATCTGAGTTATTGTTTTTCATTGGTTCTTAATGTTTTTCTCTGTGCCCCTTTGTTGTTTGTGTTCTGCTTTCTTCTTCATTTCTCTTTCACTTCTGGTTCTTGGACAACCCTGGCAGCAAATGACAAGAGGCCTCATAGTGTCAAATGGAGAGCCTTTAACATCTGAGGGTCTGCCAGCCTCGCAATGAAATTGGGCCAACGCTGAAGACAAAGAGTAATGACTCATGTTCCATAGATTTTCCTTTTTTATTACTTACGCTTTTTTCCCCTTTTCTCACCTCCAAGTTTGTTCTCAAAAAATGTCATGAAATCATGCAACTCCTTCACTCCCGGATGACTTAATAGAAGTAAAGGTGTGTCTTGCTGCAAGTCTTCCCACATTCCTTCTTTGGACATTCTCATTTTTACTGCTGTTTCTGTCTCAAACATTTTTTTGGTTTACTTTCAACACTGAACAAATTTGAGTGTCATCTGTTTTATGGGCATTTTTTATCCCTTAGATCTTATTCATTGCAAAGTGCCTTCACTTTTTACAGTCAAAAAGGAGCTTGGAGAGGAGGTTGAAGGAGGCAGGCACTGATGTGAAAAGCTGTAAATAAATATCATTTAAAACAATAGATAAACTCTTCCAAGATCTCCTAACAAATATGAATTAAAATTGCAGATGTGGCATGATGCTTCAAGGACATGCTAGAGCTTCTACAAGCATTTGCATATACACGTTTTTATGCTGTTTTACCTTAAAGAAGAAAGCAGTTCTACTCTCAAACACATTTGCAAAAATAAAATAAAGGTATGATTTTATCACATTGTATTAAAGAAAGATGTGCTACATTATAACAAAGCTGAGGTATAGTTATCTGGCAAATGTAACGTTGGAAAATAAAATAAAAAAACATTAATAACTTGATAAATTGATACGTTTAAAAAAAAACAAATTAACTGCAAATGTGGCGCAGTAAAACTTTGTCTCTGTCTTCACTTTATCCTATTTTTTTCTCATAGTTTAAAGTAATTAAGCCTAAAAGTTGCTATTGTTGTTGCCAAAACTTTTTAGAAAAACATTTCTATAAATTTAACTCGAACAACGATCCCTTACCTTCATAAGGTTGTTGAAAATGGTTAGAGAATTCATTTTACATCAAACTTGGTGAAGAAAACAAATTTGCTGCATAAAGTCTCTTAAAAACTATTGTTACCACAACAGTACTGACCAGATCTTTGGACGTGTTTGATATTTTTTGGAACTTTCAGTTTTTATTCCAAACCTTTCCCTTTTTTTCCTCTCTTAAAACCCTTTTATTCCAGTTTTTCCATCATTTTTATCCTGACTGTTATTCTTTAAATAAACTGATTTTGTATGTTTTGCTTGCTTCTAATGCGTTTTTTCCAAATGTACTACTTATCTAATTATCAACTTTCATACTTGTTTTTATTCTCTTTTTTTCTAGAACCCTGATGCTGTTATTCTGATAAATGTGAAGGCCATCCTCAGTGAAAAGAAGCAGATAAAAGCTAAAGAAAAAATGACGTATATCTCATCTTCCTGCATCTCCTGTTTGGCATAAGCGTTCCTTTTTTTTTTCCACGGAAATCAATCCGATTTACTTTCAAGTGCTACCCTGGTTCTGCAGTTTAACTTGGACACCCGTGTCAAGATGTGATAAGAGTGTGATCAACTAAATCAGTTCTAAATGAAGGCCATTTTCCATTTGAAGATGATCAGTTCTGAAGTAGGGCAGTTGGGGAAAAGAAATCTCAAAGGACAACAGAAGGAAGCGCAATCAAATTTCAGAATAAATAAAAACATGAGAATGAGCTCACTTTACCTACCTGGAATAGCTTTCAAAAAAAAAAGCTTTGAATAAATTGATTGAAAAAAGAAGTGAAATCCCACAGAAAAACATTGAATGGCTTCTGTATCTACTATGACTTTACCGTCAACACATGAAACTCCTGAAAGGAAGGCCCGACGTAACTTCAGTCTATTACTCACTGCTGATCAACACAAGCTGATCCTGGGAAAGCTGAAATAGAACTGGCTCACAACTGGGACTGGATTCTTTTCATCCGAAACAGATCCCCAGATACAACAGAACATTGAAAAGAAGAACAACATAATCCAGTGTGATCAAATTGAAGAAAGTCAAAATTGATAAGGCCTCACCTTAGAATGTCCACTCACGGCTGCAGATTAAATGGCAATAGACTACTTATACCTGTCATCAGTCTACAAGCGGCTATGATCCTGCATCTACTGCTGTCCATTGAACGGGGGCTGTTGAGGATCCTGTGGACCTGTTTCAAACCTCATCAGCAGTGTTTAAACAGGTGAGTAATCTGCAGATTAGCCCATTAACTTGATTAAACAAGACACCAATTGAGAAAACCTCACACTGGAATATGCAAGCACTCTAATTAGTCTGACGTATGATTACCCACCAGAGGTCACCTTGGCGCTTCACTAATGTAAGATCCTGGCCCATAATGCAGCACTCACTAGATGTTGCTGTGCCTTCTGCAGTAAGAGGTCTGGAATCTAATGAGAACAACATTTTAACATGCAGTATTTCTAATTGCTGTCAGGTAGAAAATTAGAGAACCTCTTCGGCTAAACGATGTGTCATTGGTGTTCTCTACTGATGTCGGTGCAGGTGAAAGGACTGCATTTCTCACTTTGTTTTTCTTAGCTTGTCAGTACCTCCATACCACATTAATCACTCTATCTCCAGTCTTTCTCAAGTGCCTTCTTGACACAATAATAGAACAAGCATAGAAGAGATAGCCTGGGGTGTCGGTGTGGTTATGAGCACAGCCTTTGTGAATAGCTTGGCCTACACAAGAGGAGTTTAAAATATTTATTTAGTCACAGTGGACAGGAGCTGGTATTCAATAATGAGGAATAAAACCTCTTCTTTTCAAAAAAAAAAAAAAAAGACAGCCACAAAGGATGGATGGATGGATGGGTCCATCCATCCATCTTTTGATCTATGGTTTTGGTCAATTCAAATAAAATAAAAAAGTAAAATCAAGAGTTTTTGTCATTAAAAGTAACACAAAACACCTATATCAACAGATATATTTACAGACAGTATTAGAAAACACAAAAAAGTTAGAAAAAGAACAACTAGTGAGGTAAAAACTAAAACTGAACTGTTCTATAGAAGAAATAAAGCAAGGAAGGCTTTGAAAGATTATGGTGTCTTGAATATTGGCTCAACATGTAAAACACATTTCTGTTTAATTTCTGAAGCTGCTTTTTATGCAGCTGTAAAGTTCCTGCACTATATGACCCTAAAGAAGCTTGCCAGCAATGGAACTGCCTTCTAATAACAAGCATTACTATATATAATGCCTTTTGTAAGGAATTATTTTCCTTCTTCTTTATTATTGTGTCTTGTTCATTTTTCCAATCTGTTTTCCAAAATTGAAATTAGACTAGACAGAGATTCTTCTTACCATCTGCATGAAGGACCAAACCAATGTCTCTGGAAGCAGACACAGACACAAACTCTACCTCTTTACTCTCTCAATGGCTAACTACACCCCTTAGGACGTCCCCCAGTATGGATCAGTCAATGTGTTCAAACCCTGATGCAAATGCATCTATATAGCCAAGACAGGCCAACAATATTTTCAGAAAGAGTAGATATAATTGAGCACTGAAAATGTACCTTGCAGCTGTGGTTAATACAAAATCCCCTCTTCTCTCTCTGTCTCTGCCACCTTACTAAAGCTTTTTGTGCATCTCATCAGCAAAACAGAATTGGAACCGTTTGATTTATGGTGCAGCGTCAAGAAACAAAGCAAAGAAATGAAAAGAAAGAAAAAAGCAAACACTGCTCTGTAGCTTGTTTGAGAAGGACCAGCCCAAACAGAAAATACCCAGGACCATTTCTAATGAAACAGCCAAATCTGTGTTCCCTCTGTGCTAAATATTCTAATTGAAAAGTTGTCAATGTTCAAATGAATATAAAATATTCATTAAGGGATAACTATGCACCATGATAATTGTATAGTAAATATCAGATCACCTTTTTAGTGAATTATTATACTTTCAGTCACTTTTAAAGCAATCAGAAAACAAAAAAAAAACAATATGTTGCCATGTACTAAAGCAAAATAAAAGAAGAAAAAAAGTTTGCTTGTATTTTGGTGTTCTGAAAAACTCTTTCTGATGGTGTTTTTCTTTAAATGTTACACACTTCAAGCATGATCAGTGTTGGTTCATGGCCTACACTGAGCATTAGACAGTCTCAGTTGTTGAGATGTAGGAACAGTAAAGGTTAAAACTGACAGTTCAAGTATGAATTTTAAATATCAGGGTGAACAACAAGTATAGGTCACATTTTAGCTGGATTATCATGGCCATTTTCTGTTTGTAAGGATAAAATGTTTGAATGCTGTTATTGTTACTTGAAAAACTGAGTTAGTAAAATGTTAAAGGAAATATGCACACGCGGGATTATTTGTTTGTCTAGTATAATGGGTACGTTTTGTTCAGGATCACAGGTCATGGCTGGAGTAAAAGGCAGTCAGAAATTAAAAGGCCATAAAAAGAAAAGCAGCCATCCACACTTCCACCCACCTCAGCTAAGAATTTAGAAAGAGATAAAAATGCACACGGTTTACACGTGGAATCCAGATTATCCAGAAACTGCATGAAAAGCATGTTAACCACGAGAAAATTTTTTTGAAGGATGTGAAGCAGTAATTTTTTTGTGATGGCAAACATGGTGCGTTAAAGGTAATTTATGGAACATGTAGTTCAATGTACAATGTATTGTCATTTCTCACAAGTATTTATCAGATTGGCCTTTTACTATCATTCATAACAGAACATTTGTGCAATTAACATCATTTTTCCTTAAGTTTATTGCATTTGTGTTGAGAGGAGACACAACTCCTTCTTTAGCCCATTTTAACCAAACAGAATATGTCACGTAAATGCAGTGTAGTTGAGGTTTTTTGTCTCTAGAATCTCAGCCAAAGGTCAGAGCTCATTAAATGATAACTACACCAAACTGAAAACAGAAAACTAACTTAGGAAATATAAATGAATGAGGAATATTTACTTTTTTTTGTGTAAAACAATGCAATGAAAAGAAAAGTCAACAGAAAGTATAAAAATAGTTTGTTATCGTATGTTCTCTGCAGGTGTAAGGATAGAAAGTTGTGGAAAAAGTAATTTTTTTTTCTCTCATTCTTTTCAGGTCCACTGATCAGGACAAAGGTCAAGTGTTGGTCAAGAAGCGCCAATGAAGGATTTAAATAAGAATTCTTTCAGAAGCAGGGTACCAAATAACACAAATCGTATACACATCAAATTCTCATGTCAAACGTTTTTAGAATTAGTGATTTTGTTGATACACCTGTTTTTACATCTGATGATCAAAGCTAGAATTTTGTGAGGGCGCAAAATGGATGGAGCCTAATTTGTGTATTGCTGGATTTGAAGGAAAAAAAAAACATTGAATGACTGCCAATTACTTCTCAAAAATTGTGGTTGTTTTTTGCAGTCACTCCATCATGACTATCTTCAAAAAGCGATTAGAGGTCTACTCTCATTTAACGGTTAATTTTTGACACTTCTGACTGACAACCCTTGACAGCTCCTCAATGGCATCTCTTGCATATATTTCAAAGGCAAACATGTGAGTAGGATGTGTGGCACAAATGCAGTTTCCAATAATCTGGATCCACATATGTGTGTAATTGCATTGGCTGCTGATTAGCTGTGTCAATGTAGCCATTGCAATCCTGATGGCACACAGTTCCCTGGAAATACGTTTGATGATAGAAAAGGAAATGAACAAGAATCTTATGGACAAGAACCTCATACCCTGGTACCCATCTTAGGACAAAGTCAACCCAAAAAACAAACATAGTTTTCACTTCCTCTTCCCTTTTTCTCACCTTTTATTTGGGCTTTATCTTTTGTAAGTGTACATAAAAGAATTCCAAATCTATAGTTTTGTACATGTAATTTTTATGGTGTGTTGACATTTTCTAATAAAATAAAACACAATGGAACACTCTTTGCAAGACTGGTTCATTTTTGTATGTTTTCGTTTGAGACTTATTTTGTTTAATTATAGCTTACTGACAAACAATTGATTTCCCAGTACTCACTTTCAAAATTAAAAATTAATGGTTCAAAGATAATTTACAAATGTAACATTTTTTTCTAACAACCGGAATACATAAACCGTGAACTGTGTATAACATGCATATACCTTTATTTATTCCCTCCAGATAAAATGTACATAAATGTAATAAATGATGAATATGAAATGGCCTTGTGAAAGAGTGTCAGCCCTGAGACTGGAAAGTCAAGAGTTCAAATCCACAGCTAAGTCATGCTAAAGACTGAATGCCTTCCTGCTTGACAGTCTGCATTAGGGGTTAGATTGGAGGATTGAACCATCAAATGGTTCTCGAGCGCTGCTGTGTCTGCGGCTTGCTGCTGTGCCAGGCCATGGGTAAAATGCAGAGAACAAGTTCAACACACCTAGGTGACAACTAATGGGACTTTAACTTTAAACTGAGGTCATTATACTAAGTCCTAAAAACCTGAGAGATGCTCTGATCAGATAGTCTCCATGGATGGCGTAAATATAACCTCCAATTCCACAGTTTTGAAACCTAGGGATTTTATTTGACCAGGATTTATCATTTAAGGCTCAAAAATACCAGGTGTGTAAGGCTTTATTTTTTCACTAAACATTATATCTAGGATCAGGAATATATTATCAAGAAGTGATGCTGAAAAACTCATCCATGCATATGTTACGTCTAGGCTGGATTACTGTAACTTTTTGCTAGCAGCTTGTCCTAAAAGATCTTTAAAAAGTCTTTGGCTTGTTCAAAATGCAGCAGCTAGATTGTTAGCAGGAACCAGCAGAAGAGAACACATTACTCCTGTGTTAGCTTCACTTCACTGGCTCCCAGTTGAATCTAGAATCAAGTTCAAAATCCTCCTGCTGACCTATAAGGTCATAAGTGGCATGGCACCATCCTATATTAAAGATCTCATAGTGCCTTACCAACCAAACAGAACACTTCACTCACAAAATGCAGGATTGCTTGTGGTTCCTACAATTTCTGAAAAGCCCAGCTGGAGATAGAGCCTTTAGTCAGCAAGCTCCAGTCTTATGGAATAAACTCCCAGTTCATATAAAAGAGGCCGACAATTTCTACATTAAAGTTAAGCTTAAAACATTCCTCTTTGGACAGGCTTATTGCAGGCTAGCTAGTAATCAGATAATATATAAAGCCCACTGAGAGTTCCGGTGTGGATAGGTCCAGTCCGCTATTTTGAGCGCTCCATTGTAAAATTGACCCATTAAACAGTACCGATCCGTATCTCTAGAAGACCCCCTTCCAGTTGTAGGTCCAGAGAAAAGTCGAAGAAAACGGTGGGGGCGGAGTCGCTGTAGCCACCTGTTGATTGGCTGAAAGTGATGACGACAAGAAAGTGATGACGACGTACAGAAAATATAACGCTCTTAAGCTAGCGCTCTATAACTAATGTTTCAAACATTTGTAAACATTCGGGTTTCTGCGGTTTCCTGGTCACATTTCTATATAGTAAATGCCTGCAAACAACAGCAAGACCTGGTCTGTGGTGGAACATTAAACGTTAATTGCCATCCTGGGCGGCGGTGTGATACAAGGTGAGCTTGAGGGATCCATTAGAAACAAAAAAGTTTTAAAAGAAAGGTGAAGAAGCTTAAAATGTATTATAGGAAGATTAAAGATGACAACAGCCAGAGTGGAAACAGCAGGAGCTCATAGAAGTGGTTTGAGGCCATGGATGCCATTTACGCCCACAGTCCCACAAACAGAGGCCAGGAAGGAGGCCTGGACTCTGTGACCACTCTTCTGGAGTCAATTGTGGAGCCTGTTGGTAAGTGTTTCTCCCACTAAAAATCAGTTAAGCTTCCACTTAAGCTCATAATTAAGTTAATAGTTTATGATGTTTAATAAACTTTTTTTCAGCTACTGATTTTTCTTTCATCCTTATTCATGGAGAATTTTAAAGATGATTATGCATTTTTTATGCAATTATGTAACTTCTAACTCTTAAGAGTGTTGATTTTTGTTAATGTGACGTTGCTTATCCTAATGGCAGAATTTTGATGAGGTGACATGTTTGCATCAGTGCTCATAGCAGTTATTAGTTCAAAGTCCAATGAAGTCAAAAATGTCATTTATTTAAGCATCAGAACAGAACACACTTCTAAAGCATATGCAAATTACAATAGCTGTGTGTTGATCAGCTGCCTAAAAAATAAAATAAAACAAAATTACATGTTAAGAGATCGCAGCAAATCCTCGTGTACTTGACTACCCTCTTCATCATCTCGTCTAATTGACTGGAGTCCCCCAGCAGATAGTAACTAACAGCAACACCCCACCCCCACCCCCCATGTTTATTGTGCAAGCAGGGTACAGGCCCACCTGCTCAACCAACTTCCACAGTGAGGACAACCACAGAACACGAGCGTCTTGCAAACTTCCTGTCTTTCCTGCATTTACTTTCCAGAATAGTCCTTTTCCCTCCACAACGTCCAGGAGGATGATGGGATCCCAGCCTTTTCTATTGAAATAGTCAGTGTGGTATTCTTCCAGTCTACAATGGGTATGTGTGACCCATTAATAGCACCAACGCAGTGAGGAAGGCCCCACCTGTTTTCAAAGTATTCGGTCGTGCTCTTTAGCTTTTCTGAGGCCAGGAAAACAAATTAATTCAGGAACTAAAACTGCGCAGACAGTCTCACAGAAATCCTGGACACAGCAGCACACAGTTGATTTACTGACACCAAAAAGATGCCCAATGCTTCTGTATTAACTGTTGGTTGCCAACTTCCATAGTGCAATGGCAACTCTTTTCCTCAGAGGCAAACACGCTCTGAAGTTGGTGTTTCATTGCTGCATCATTGATAGTTTTGAACAGAGGTAAAAGAAAAATGATTTCTTGGTCGTTCGAAAATGTGTGAATCCTGTGACAGTCACATTCCACCACTCGTTTGAACGGCTGAAAGCCCAGATGTCTGGTCCGTGGGGTTCTTTCCATAAGCATCTTAAAAGACAAAGAAGAAATAAATAACTTAATACACCATATCAATACATGGTCAAATGTTGGTGCACACACTATATCCTATACACAGCATCTTGTATTAAAGCAAACAACATTAAAATAGAGTATTTAGCAGTTTTACATGCACCTTGTGTCATGTCCTGCTTCTGTGCAGGCTGCTCTGACTCCGCCTATTCCCCTGTGGGTCCTTCTAAGCAGTCACAGCTGCTCTCACTTCTGTAATCAAGTTAGTGTGTACTTAAGGAACTCTGTTGAAGCCTGCAGTGTTGGTTTGTCTTGTGTCCTGGCTAGATCAGATGAAGCACATTATTCATGTGTGGCCATATGGGTTTTTGTAAATTAAATCCCTTGGACTTTGCCATAGTGTGCTCGTCACTATTTCCTGCATCTGGCTTTCCTCCTGCTCACCCAACCGTGACACCTTGCTCAATCATAACTTTTTACTTTTCACTTAAAAAACAACTCATCAGAATTGTGCATAAAGCCAACTATCTACTAAGTTATTTTTTCAATCCAGACTTTTTAAACTGTACGATCTTATTGATATTTACATTGCCAAAAATCTATATGAAACTAGTAGGAAAACATTACAAACTGGTTATCTAAAGTGTGACCCATTACTGTTTACTGAAAATATGTAACAGTTCTTTCAGAGGATAACCAAAAAGCAATATGTGGTTAATTGAAAAATGGATTTGCAATGTGAAGGGATGATTTCTGGATGAACATGAAATTGCATTCTGATGATAGTTAAAGACTATTATATATCTGTTATATATTGTGTGGTTCATCTTACTGTTTACTGAAATCATAAAATAATTTTTTCTGAGATTAATCACTAAGCACAATGTTTTGTTACATGAAAAATCTGCACTTGATCTGATCAGAATCGGATTATGAAAACTATGCAAATCTATAAAAGGAACTAATTATGTAGAGGTGGGATTAAATAAATGCACTTCATCCCACTTATTTTCAAGCAATCAGTCAAGCTCTTCTTGACTTTAGTTAATAATCACAATATAATATGAATCAAATGTGACTTCAATTAGATTTTTTAGGCAATGCATTTCATTAACTCTGTTATGAGTTTGATGAATTTGTGTGATTTGTTTTGTCTTGTATTGTCCACAATTTATGCTTGAAATAAACTGGATCATCTAATAAATCAGTGAAATATAGAAATATAGATTAATCCTTTTAATCTACATTCAACTACAGAATGCACTTCTGGGTCGTTTTTTGTTTTGTTTTTTTCATTACTAGTCTAATTTTTCCTGAACACAAGAGGCGAAACAGCAGCATTTGAAATGGAAGAGTTGTAATTTTCATTTTTTCCATTAAATCCATGTGGGGCGGAACATTATTTGTAACTTTACAGTAAAGTGGTATTAATGCTCTTTACTTCACAAGTCTGAGAAAATTGATAAAATAACACTGACAATGAAAATGCTGCAAGTGAAAACAGTGAAGCTGGGAGTTTTGTCATTTGCAAAATGAAGGAAGGGACATTACAGATCCAAAGAGGGTCACACACACAATAGAGAAAATTAATTTCCATCTGATACACAAAAAAACACAAGCCACCTGGTGTGTTTGATTACTTCACTGACTGAGAGAGAAGCACTAAATTATAGTCTCATTGAGTTAAAAGATCGACAGGTTTTATCATGAAGTTATTCATGTCTTAGCAATATACTACAGAAAGGCTTGTGAATTAGAAATGTCTGGGGGTTTTTTTCCATTGCTTGTTTCAGCTCCTGTCAACATCCAGCATCTTTAGAGAGCCACTGAAGAGGGGTGGACCAGCATCCACAGGCCACAACCTGATCAACTCTACGTCGCCAGTCTGTCTCAGGGCCACAATCACAACCCATACACAATCACATTCACGACTAGGGACAATTTAGAGTAATCATGAAGCACGTTTTTGGATGGTAGGAGGAAGCCGGTGGAGAAAACCCACCCATCCATGGGGAGAACATGCTAACTCCACACAGAAAGGTTCCCCCATTGATGATGCTGTTTCAAATTTCCCAGCCAGGACTTGTCATCTCATGACAAATAGTAGTTTTATCATTTTGGTCAGTGTAGATACGAAGCCTCCTTCTTCTATTCCTCCCAAAGTTGCTGTTTCTGTTTAATCTGTATGCAGTTGATAATCTTCTCTGTAATCAGTCTTCAGCAAATCCATATGACTAGTGTATTTAGTTAATGTCATAAATTACAAAAAAAACACAAAAAAGTGCTAAAATAGGCGGAGCTAAGGGACTATGACACTCAATCCAAAAACGTTCACTAAACGTAAGTCAACTTAGCATATGAACTCTGCTCCCTATAGTGGTTGCCGCATTGAATCCTCTACCTCCTTCAGGATTTGCATAATAGATTTTGCTTTGGGTTTATATCGAATACCCTTTCCATACAAACTTTCTACATTTATTCAGACTTTCTACCGGCACAAAGGTGGATTGCTTCCTTTTGTTACTGCAATTTCTTTTTTTTGTACGGTGGCCCTGAAGTGCATATCACTTCAACAAATCACTCAACACAAAAACATTTTAAAGACAAATTAAAAAAGCAAAGCAAACATAAAAAAACGGCATTACATTTTAGAAAACAAAACTAAATTTACAAAACCAAAATGTAAGAAACAAAAAAACATTTCAGCCAACAAATCACATTTCTTGAAAGAAAAATTAAATATTAAAAAAATGAAGAACATTTCAGAAAACAAAAGTAATGTCCAGAAGACAAAATGAAATGTTAAAAAATAAAAACATTTCAGAAAGCAAAATACACAATGTGAAAAGGTAGGTACCATAAATCACTTTGATTATAAGAATTACAAATTATGTTTTTAATTTTCCGATTTACGTCTTAAATCGAAAATAGAGCAAACAGATAATGAACATTTAAATTCATTTTTTTTATATTTCGGTTGACTCACAAGGAATCCGGAAGTAGTTTGTGTGGCCTTTTTCTTTTTTCTTTTTTTTTTTTTTACTTGCAGATCCTTTGGAAAACACTTTTTTTCTCGACCAACTGCATAAGCCTGATTAGTTGTAAAAAAGTTTTGGGGAGAGTGAGAGGAGCCGTGATTCCTGCCTAAAGTGACCGACTGATGAGCTAAAAAAAAAAAAAACATCCATAAAGGAATTGCATGAAGAACTCCAAACGACAAGTTCATGTTCAGTTAATCAAAACTGCAGTTTAAAATGTTCATATTGGAGTTACTTTATTCAGGAGTTGGTCTTCAGTGGCTCCTTGTTTACCATTTTGAGTTTAAAAGCTTTATTAACAAAGTTGATGTTGACATTTTTAAAAGCTGTTTCAAAATATCTTTTCTTGCAGGTGAAAAAACTGAATGCTGACATGAGTACTGCAAGAATGGATATGAAAATAAACAAAAGGGTTTCATGGAAAAGTATCTTTATTACCTACTTTGCTGCTCTAAAAACCTTCTGTTGCTAAATCTGCAAAATCTTCCAAGTTTATAGCCTTTAGATTGATGTTTTTTCCTTTCGTTCTTTTCTGTAGCTCGTAACTCTACCTGTAGCTCAGACCACACAAACTACTTCCGAGGGATCCTTCAGTTTCAGACAAAAAATGAATTTAAACATTCATTATGCCTTCTTCACGATTTAAATACAAAAATGGGAAATACATGAATTATTATGGGTCATTGTTATCTGGATGATGATATCCAGTAACGCTTCAAGCCACATAACGTGAAGTTCAAATGATGGACAAACGTCATCCTGCAATCAGTGATGTCCATCAGTGCATGTATAATTAAAGCACCATATTGTGTTTTTCTTAAAGCTGCAGAAAACCATCAGACGTGTTTTAATGAGGACAGCTCACAGGAAACTGGAAAGTCAGCTTCTCCGTGCTTTTGACTAAGGTTGAATACACACCACAAGATCCCATCAAGTATATTTTAACTAATTAGGCTAACTTACTGTGCTATCCCAGCTAAAATTTCACAGATGAACAAACTGCTGCAAGAAAGATGCAGAGGATAGTGATTAGGAAAAAAAGTCTCAATTCAGATCCATAAATCTGTGGGCTTAATTGGTGCTAGTTTTTTCTTTAAATATTTATTAACGTTTGGCAGAAAGAGGCTGTAATGACATGAGTCTGTACATGTGAAGGAACAGCAGGAAAAGTTCCCCAGCTGAGACGTCACACTGATTCTGTCACAGCATCTCTTTGTTACCAAACAGACTTTTTGCATTACATCTGGTTTCATGCATGCCAAATGAAAAAAAAAAATTATATGCTCGTTTTTTTGGGGGGGATTTGTGCGTGCTTTTGTTTCTGCACCATGGAATTGTGGTAATTGTCTGCGAATGCTCCGATTTTTCTCTGGAGTATTGGACATATGGTTTGTGTGATGAATCTCTGTAACTAAGGACCTTTAACAGTAGCTGCAGTTTTGAAAAATGATTATACTCCATTAACAGCAGGATTTGAAGAGCTTTTCAGTTTGTCATACAATCTGCTTCTCAAAATTCAATGTGTATCAATTCAGCAACACAGTAAAAATTCTTTGAAATAATAAGTAGTGGGTCTAAAAGTGTGTGTTACCCTTTTGAAACACCTTCCATTAGCATTAAAAGCAGAACTAGAAATATTTATACATTTCCTAATTAAAATTTAAAAAACGTAGAATCATGCTGTGCCCTAATGACTTCTTGAAAGTGTTCCTAGATTTTGAGCATCTGCTGTAAATTAAACAGCACTTAGAAGTAGATTAGAGTAAATCACAACAGCTGAAGGTGGAACAGTTGAAGAATGAGAAAAAAGACAAACCCCGTAATCTTTTGAGGAAGAAAATTGTCAAAAATGTTATTGGCTTTTTCTATTGAAATTCAATTAATCGGTAAGATAATTGTCATGTTCTCCTGTGCTGTCAGACCTCCGGCAGATGCTGCACAATACATGGTGTACCATATACAAATACATACTAATGCACATAATTGTCTTAAAAGAATGAGTCATTCCATTGAGGGCACTAAAATATCATATAATGACATGTCCAAAACGACAAAATTTTTTCCAGAAACATTTAGGCAAAGAAGAGCTGCATGGTGGTGTAGTGGTTGGCACTCTCACCTTGGCATGGGTTTTAGCAATACTTTATCGATACTGCTTATCAATTTGGTATTCTTATAAGTACTTTAATTGATACTTTTTTTTCTGGAATACAATTATGGAGAAGACAAATAAACTATATACATGACAACCTTTTTATTTTAGAACATGTTAAAATACAATACATTAATTTAATGTAATTTGCAACACTAAGATAAAATGATCAAGAAATACTAACGTGTCTTTGTAATGATAACATACACTTTAAGGAAACAGCTAGGGCTGTCAACGTTAACATGTTAACAAATGCAGTTATTCATAACTATTATAATTATTAATATTTATAATGCAGATTAATTACACATAAGAGGCGACCCCCCTTGCGTTGGACAGCTCAGGCTTCCACACCGTGCGTTAATTTCTGAACATAAACACTTCGTCAGGCACTATCCCGCTTATGCCATGGTCACTTACAAAATAAAATAAATGTTCAATCGATTTTTAGTACTTTATAATAGTTATTTCTTTCAGTTTAGATTGATTTCTGCAAAAAAAACAGACACTGTAGGCTCTTTATTGTGGCATTGTGCTGCAGAAACATGAATCAAGTTTAATGCAGATGGTAATATTTTAAACACATATATCCTAAGACTTTTATCCCCAGAATGCTGACATTCTAAATAATATTTAATGTTATTATCATACTGCTGCTGTGAGGATTTTGTTGTTTATTTGTTTTTTTTTGTGATGTCAGTCACTCCAGGTTCATGTGAATCTTTCACAGCTGTCTTCATTTCTGTTTATTGACCCCAGTGTATAGAAGTGTCTTGTTTATTTTTCTTGTCCAGTGTTTTGCATTGTCTTGTCATCTATACTTTGTCCCCTTTTTGCTTCGTAACTGTCATGTTTAAGTTTATTTATTAAATGTTCATGTTTCTGCCACAAAGCCCAGTTTCCTGCATTTTGGATCCTACACCTCCAGGTCCTGACAGTTGCTCCCAATGTGACTCTTGGTCCATATTCGGATTCACAGCCAGATAAGCTCTCTTTTACATCTTCTCTCTCCTCCCACACTTCTGTTGTGATTGACAAGATTTTAATACAAAAGATTGTTAATATGAATGATACAGAATTTAAAGACGACAACCTTAAGCAGAAAATATTGCATTTTAACATAAACAGATTACCTATTGTTATTGCCACTCAATTAGATTCATCAACTAGATTTGGCAAAAAAATCTAGTCAACTCAGACTCAGACTGATGAAGCCACGTGGGTGAGCAGTGAAACATTTCAAGGAAGAAGATTTTACTGTAAGTCCAGTTGCCATGACTCAACTTTAAGAATCCTTTCACCAACTTAAACCTTTTTCTTAATTGACAATGTTCAATCATGCATTAAAACCTTGCAAACAGGCAAACATAAATGCTATAAATATGCTATTTCTTTTGAAAATTAACCTGGTGGGTTTTTTGTACTTTCCTGTCTCTGCACAATCTACTCTGTGTTTAGTTGATGTGCCGCTCAGATATCTGGCAACAGTAGAAACTGACTGCTTGACTAGTATAGAGCGGTTTTCTTGAATATAAGCTTGTTGAATCTGTGAACTGCGACTAGTTAGATCAAAACTCACAGGTTCAAGTTGCTTTTACTGTCAATGTCTCTTCAGTTCTCCATTGGGCAGCAGTTTCTCTTGCTGTCCAGTACTCTCTGTGTCTCTGGCAGATCTGAATCTGAGTACAAAGACAAATGCAACAGATCAGAACCTCCATATTACAAGAAAATGGGGACTATAGAATATGGCGAGGTGGTTTGTACAGACATTTTTTCTTTTATTTCTAACAGTTAAAACGTTAACTAAGGTTCAGTAATCCTTCAAAAAAATAGTTTAATTATAATGGACGTTGGCCATGAAAACTTTTGAAAAGGAAAAACCTGCTCGGTATGGGGAAAAGTGATAGTGATTTGGTGTTTTACTACTCCATTTTTTAAATTGGAATGTGCGCTTTTTCTACTTCTCTGGTTAAAGTTAGGTATTTAGCATGTAGGCTGAAACTTAAGTTCTTTTATATGTAAATGTGGGTTCTGCTGAAGTTTTAATGTGTGCTTTATGCACCAAAATGCAAATAAGTTTTATTTAACAAGCTAACAGATATAGGGAAGTCCGTGTTCATGTTTTGAGCTGCTAAGGGAAATCATTGTTTTAGGCTGTAACATGTATAATTATAGAAAAAAACATTGTGTTTGCATATGATTTCACTGAGAGTGTATTTAAAGAACTTCATCACTGAATATCATACACTTTTTAAAGAACTGTACCCATCAAAGAAGTTTCTTCCAAAATATAATTTCATGGTCCACTACCCAAGGTATATCAGAATATTTGCACCACTTACTCACATCCGACTATAGGATTTGAAGCTAAGCAGTACTTTTTTAAAAATTTTATGAAGAACCTTATTTATCTTTGCAGTATGACTTGCAAGTAAGCACCAGCTTGCAGAAGCTTACCACTAAGAATGTTTGTCATCTAATGCCACTGAGTCTGGTTGAAGTAAAACTTGTTCACTTAAAACACTTGCATTTTTAGATGCTATAAGAGCTTATCTTCATGCTGATTCTCAACTTACTATTTGCACAACAAATGGGAAATGTTTTCTGTGGTTGAGTATTAAGTTTTAATATACTGAGTAAACCATGCCACTACTTCACAAATTAGTTTCAATAATTTTACAAATACTGCGAGCCACAAAGAAGATTCCCTGTTGTACTTTGTTGGCATTCAGTATTCGCGTATTTTCTTCAGAAACTGCTATTCCAGAGAGTATTTATAGTCATTTCGGAAATGTTGTTGAGGATAAATATAATTTCTATCCGTTTTTTTCTTTCAATCTGTTCTGAAAATGAACAGACTCCTCCTGAGGACAGTGAGGATAGCTGTCTCAGTGATAGTGGGAAAGTGATGAAGATTCCACCCCTGAGTATTCCTCACTGTACTGGGCTGCATAAACCACATTGATTCTTTTTTTCTTTGGGTGTGGGGTTTTTGGAGTGAACTTTTTTTTTTTTACCTAGTGTATTGGCAGGTTTGAAATGGGTTGGTAGGTTTGGTGTTTGGCAAAGATTCTCTGAAGTTTCTCAGACACATCTGTGCCATACAATAATGATGATGTTTTTGCTTTTGTCCAGAGAGCCTTACCCTGGATTCTTCCTGGTGTGAGATGTTGCTTTGTTGAAAGTCCTTTTGGGATATCCACTGGTTTTCAGAGCCGACTTGAGATGGACCTCTTCCTTTTTCCTGGTTTCTGTTGAGGTGGGGAATCATTTTGTCCTGTGGTTCAAAGTTTTGATAACTCCCAGTTGGTGTTTGAGTGGGTGTTGTGAGTCAAACAACAGCTATTGATCTGCGTGTAGGTGGGTTTCCTGTAGATTTCTATTTGCAGGTTGCCTTTTTAGCTTCTGATGACTGCACAGTCCAGGAAGGCCAGCTGGTTGTTGAGGATGTCCTCTCTAAGGTCCACTGTATGAAGAGCTCTGTGACGGCTTGCACTTCCTTGGTTTTAGTCTTCGCCCAGGTGTTATCTTCACATCCAGATATGTGGATGTGAAAGGTTCAGTGCAGCCCTTCAAAGCTTCATAATCTTTGTAGATCATAAGAGCTTGGAATACTTGAAGACCACCATGAGGTTAAATACCCGCCAAGCCAGATGGTCATTGTTCAAGCAGCTTAATATCTTGTTATATTGACCAGGTTCCAAGAACACCAAAACAGGTGTCCTCTCTTGTCAGAATGAGCCCAGTTCTATAGGAGAGCGTAAGAACCAATGCTTTTTTTCTTTTTCCGACTTGACTGGATGTTACCACTATGGATATTGAAGAAGAGATGATACAGGCTTTAACACAGACAGCAGGACAACCTAGATGTCTTCCTTGTAGTTAAGAGGGGCTTTTGGTACCTGTCTGATTTCTGATGTTAGCAAGTTTGTGTTGCATTGGGTTCAACTGTCCCAAAGCCAAGTCCTCCCACCAAAGTTCTGGTCTTCTGCAACCTCTCCCTGTGCTGCGTGTTGAGCATTGGTAGGGTGCAATTCTCTCGCAGCAGCGTGCTTTGGATGCCCATAAAATGTGTGATAAAAGCCACAATGTTTCCAGAGTTCAAATATCTGACATTGGTAAAGAATTTGCATTGTGTCAACCAATTAGGAACTTTGCTTTGGCCCAAGATGTGTTGATGATGTAATTAGCGAGTGGAGTTCAAAATCAACATGGAGAAGAAGCTGATTGTTCTTATTTGTACTCCACCTGTACTATGATATTTCTCTTATTTCTATCTAGACAATAATTAAAATGTTGTTATTTTTTGTATTTATTTTTTAAACTTGTCCAGTTGAGCAATCAGATATGAGCTGAGAGCCTCTTGTGTTAGACAGATTTTACTGTTACAATAGGGGGTTATAAAGCTTTGGACACCCAAGCGTATATTTGTATAAACCTCTTTTGTAAGTTAGACAAAACTTGTGACACAAAAGACAGGGGATAAAGGGTGCGTTAAAGAAATTGGAGGAGTATTTTCTCCACTTCAGGATCAGCTGATTCACAATGATTGGGTAAATGGACAAAGTTAGCAAAAAAGTGTTTGGTGTTATTCTCATGTCACTAGTGACATATGTGGTTTTAGGGATTATACTTGATATCTATTTTTAGCAGTAGCGCAAACAGATCCGTTAGGGATACTGCACAAAGCAGCACCTAGAAGGAGTTGAGGTGAAGGGTTTCCTCAGTCTCTCTATTCTGTAACCCTTGACCTGGTAAGATGGTAGATGCTTGCCCTTACAAAATCTACTTTTCTTTTTTTTTTTTTTTTGTCTTTAATAGCTTTTGTCCCATGATATCCAAAACAGTGGCCCAAATAGGGATCTTGCCTTATTCTAGCATACTGTGTGCACTTTATTATTCTCTGAGTTAAAGCAGGGAAAAACTTAGGATTAAATGATTAGGCAGCTGTTTTTTGTCGCCCACTGCTAACAGATGTTGTGGATGTGTTTCTGATTTATTCCCTTCATCCTTTTATCCAAGTTGCTTTCAGGCTGTCTCTTCTCACTAACCTCCACTGTACTTGGATGTGTGTATTCTCTGATGAGGTAAAGCACATGATTAATGCATCCATCCAACAGCATTTACACTTCACTCAGCTCCACTTAATACTCTTTGGAGCACACACATGCACACATACAATCCTCCTCAGTCACTAGTTGCTCAGGGTAACAATATGTAAATATCATGTAGATGACAGTGAGCCAATTAGGAAACTAAATAGCTTTTACTGTACATTATTTTAGTTTTAGTTATTTTTTTGTAAGATTTTATTTGTATAAAACTATTTATATTATTAGATCAAACCATTGCTGTCATGTGCACTTAAACCTGCCATTTTGCTTTGTTCAGAGCAAGCCCCTGTAAAATTGAAGTACAAAAATAAAGAATCTTTGTATGCCTTCTGTCATTCTTTACAATGGCAAAATAATCACCACTTTATTTCTGATCCACCAATAAAAAAATTTTTATAACAAGAAACCAAGGATCTTGCTCAGCACATTAATGTTAGTGTATAGGTCAGAAAGAAAGTCACTACTAAAAGTAGGATTCCTACACATTATTCAGTCTCTCAAAACAATTTACATCAGGCTTTGTCAAACATGCTGTTAAACATGGAGTGGCTAGAGAAAAAAAACTCTATTGTATATCCCTAACTTATTGTGAGTAGTGCATATCTTCAGGCTGGCCGAACACTGATCTTTAATAGCAACAATCCTGCCAACTTTCCAGTTCTCCCTGTCCAGCTTGCTGCTCATTTGTGTCAGCTGATTTTATTCCAGATTACTGAATTACACTTTATGGAGTCAGTATCAAGCAGGAAGGGCTGGGAAACAGGAAGAGTTGTGGCTCATAAAGATCAGGTTTGGCCAGCCCTGATATACACTTACTGGCCACTTTATTATTTCCAATCAGTCAATCACAAGGCAGTAACTCGATTCGCATGTAGATATTGTCAAGACAATCTGCTACAGTTCAAAGCGAGCATCAGAATGGAGAAGAAAGGTGATTTCAATGACTTTCAGCGTGACAATGTTCTTATCATTGGGTGTAATGTAATGGGTGTAATCTTTTCTATCATTGTGCTATTATTGAGCTGTAATGACTATCTGAGTACTCCGACACCCACGATCAACTCTCAAAAATTTGAGTATGAATTTTAGCGACGTCCAAGATCGCTGAGTGGCAATAAATATGTTTGAGTGCAGTAAATACTGTTAGGAAAATTTTTAGTTTTTGCTCTGAAATGCAGAATATTGGTGGATTTTAAGTTCATAAACTGAAACCAAGAAGAATGTACAGCCCTACTATCACCAGAAGTTAAAGAAAACTTCAAAATAAAGTGTCAGTGAAGCTTCCCATTTTCAAAGTAAAGTAAAGCTAGCAAGTACCTTTTTGTAGTTGAAAAAAAGGAAGACTTAAGTTCCATTTACTGACATAATTTCTGAGAAAAATAATTTACTAACTAAAGCTTTAGCTCCAGTGTTTACATTCTTTTGATTCAGTAACTCTTCAACAGTTCATGCAATTAACATAATTCTAGCAGATTCTGATGCGGAGAAAAGCAGTCTCACTGTGATATGCCGCGCTGCACCGTGAAGTGATTACGTAATCAATGTGAATCAGCTGATTCTGCCATGGAAGAAAGCGACTTTTAGTGACAGCTTTGACTGAAATGCAATGCTTTAGAACATTTTCTGTTGCAGAACTGTGGATAGGATTTGTTGTTAAATCATCCAAAACAACAATGATTGTTTTTGTTTACTGCTGAAGTTAACCAGAAAGTTGACCAAAATAAACACTTGTTTAAAGTGAGAAACACCATTTCTTTCAGTTTAAATCTTTGTGTTTTCATCAGTTTGTTGATTCTGATCTCTTGTTCTAAATGAAAGTATTTATACTTTTGGTGATTTGGTGATTTGATGGTAATTTATTACATACCATTTTAATTTAATACATACAGTTAAGTCATAGCCAATTGTGTCTTTTTTGTGCTAGCATTTAGCTTACCTGGAATCTTAAACTTTTCATCTAGTACAAGGTGAAATTGAAATTCATGAACTAGACATGTAAAATTTCAGTTTCTGTGAATGCACCATATGCCAAGGATTAGCAGTACCACATGACACAAACCCCCACAGACTGAGTACCAGTACTTTCACCTTTTGTAAAAAAAAAAATAAAAATAGTAGCCCTAATTGAGACAGATGGGCTACAGCAGCAGAAAAAAATCACACAGGCTCACAAAAAATTGGATAGTAGAATTTTTAGATAAAGCGTTGAATTTAGCATCAAAAACATAAAAGCATGGGTCTATCCTGCCTCATCAACGGATCAGGCTAGTGGTGGTGGTGGTATTATGGTGTGCTGGATACTCCCTTGGCAGACTTTGGTCCCCTTAATACCAATTGAGCATCATTACAGTCTACCTGAGTATTATTGCTGACCATATCCATCCTTTTATGACCACAGTGTATCATCTACTGATGGTTCCTTCCAGCAGGATAAGGCTCCATGTCATAAAACTGGAATCATCTGAGACTAGTTTCTTGAACATGATAATGAGTTCACTGGACTCAAATCACCAGATCTCAACCCAATAGATCACCTTTGGGATGTGGTGCTAGAGAGATTGGCATCATGGGTGTGCAGCCGACAAATCTGCAACAACTGTGTGATGCTGTCATGTCCATATGGACCAAACTCTCCGAGGAATGTTTCCAGTACCTTGTTGAATCTATGCCACAAAATATGAAGGCAGTTCTGAAGGAAAAAGGGGGTCCAACATGGTACTAGCAAAGTGTCTCTAATAAAGTGTTCGATGAGTGTATGTTATTGTTAAAGTCCAACTAGTTATCAACTGGATGTACAAAATTTGCTTTATGCATTTGCATCCTTTTAGAGAACACTGGGCTGTGTTCACAATCCCATTAAGGAAATATTGGTAGTTTAACTACATCAAACCCCTTAATTCTGAGTGTCAAGCAAAGAGGCATTGGGACCCTTTTTTTTTTTTGTCTTTTCACAACAGTGAAAATGAATCCATGATCTTCATTTCTCATAGTGGACACTCTAGCCCCAGGCCACTGAGTTTGTTAACTGTCGTATTTTCCATGTATATGTTTTGTATAATGCTATATTTGTGCTGTTTATAGTTTCTGTAACGCAGAGGCGGAGGATTCATATGCAAGGAGTTTGATGGCGAGCAAAAGCATAAAAAATGTCAAAAAGCCAGGCAGGATTGAAAAATGTGGAGCAAGACAGGGAGTAGAGGAAACAGGCAAGGGTCAAAACCACAAAGACGCAAACCAATGGTAAACCGCTCAGAATTGTTTGCAGGGCAAAACAAAACTTCACACCAAGCAGAGTCCACAGAGAGAATATATACATGAGGATGCTGATGATGATACGAAGCAGCCGGTGAGAAAGTGAAAGGAAGAGCAGAGACTGATGGGAGTTGGAGTGAGTGAAGAACCAGAGACCAGTGCTCTGGCGAGAGCTCCCTCAGGTGGAAATAGATGACTGAGCCCTGACAGTTTCAATCTATTTTCTGAACCCGTTTCTCCATTTTGGGGTCTTGGGACTGCTGGAGCCTAACCCGGCCACTTGTGGTACACCCTGGACAGGTCGCCAGTCAGTCTCAGGGCTTTTTTATAGTCTATCTTTTTGTAACCTTCAAAAAAAATCTGGATATACTTTAACTACATGGAAACTGCATCCTCCTAAAAAAAAAATCCTTAATAAATAAAAGACGTTATGCTGAGAAAAAAGTGAGCAGTAAACTTGCCGCTTTCTTTTTAAAAATGCAGGCAAAACCTCATATTTATTTGCACAGATCCAATGTGAAGTATGTTTTTGCCAGTAAAACATACCGAATTAGAGCAAATATGTTTTAGTACAAAACACATAAAAAAAAGTCCAACTGTTCAGACACAGCAAAGCAAACACAAAATATGAGCTACAGCATTTGTGCAGAGTAAACACACATCTAAAGAAATGTGTGTTGAAAGCAAAATGTTGTTCTCCCCCTTGTGTATTTGTGTGGGCTGCAGAATGTGTTATCTGCTTCAGAACAGTTTTGAGTCCCTGATAATTGAAAAGAGTTAAGGAATCTGCCTCTCAGTCAAACAGCACAGAAATCAAACATCTCACAGAATTGACTTTGTCTCTGATCGGTGTCAAACTGTTACAAACTTGTTTTGGGGAATAATGTATTTCTTGCACTAAGAAGTGTGTAACAACTGGCTGACTTTATAAGTAAGACATATGTTTTTGCATGGCTTAAATGAAAATTGATTTGTAGCTTGTTGAGTTTCCTGCATAAAATGTTTAAATATAGCGATCTATGATAAAATTAAACAGCTAGTTAAAAAGGAAAAGTAAAATCAAGTTTCCATCAAAATTTGTCGTGAATCTTCGGCTATTCTAAAATCATTTCATAAAATATTATGCTTTCAAGCTTTGGTTGATGACATGTGCGTCTGCCGACTTATTTTGTTTATTGAGTATTTTAGCTGTGAACCCTGGCAAATAATCTTTTTTTGATTTCAAAGACTGTTCATTCTTGCCAGCAGTGGCAACAGCTTTTTTTTCCCCAGACAGAAATACAGAAGGTCTTGTTTGCTCATTCTACTTTCTGGAGAACAGCTTTGCGAACAAAGGAACATAACTTTTTCATGTTAAAGATCACTTTCCTGAAAGCGAAACATTTTTTAGGACTTATTTTTTTGCAATGCTCATTTGGCCTTGACATGGTTGATCTGTAAAACAATACAGGCTAAATGAACTTGAGAGAACTATGAGAAACAGAGGGAAAAAGAGGGATCAGAGGGAATTGTTACTGGTGGCCAGTAAAGGTAATCATTTTTTAACAAGCTGTTCTTTTGAAAATGAGTACCATCTTGGCAGGATTTGTGCCCATAAAACTCATCAGGTTAGGTATGCTGCGCCCCTTGATAGTTTTTTTAAAAAACTCCTTAACTACAGACAGGCTCCTCAAAATTTGCTGAAGAGACTTCAAAATTGGCACATACTGAAATGTATGCTTCTCTTTTGCATTCAAAACTTTTGCAACAGGTTTGACGAGTCCAGATTTTTGGTTCAAAAAACATCTGCGCTGATATTTACAAGATCCATCCTTTTGAAGAGCCTTTTGCACAGGAGTAGCTGAACAAACTGCTGTAGCAATATCTTTTAAAACTGATTCATCAACTTAGATGTCGTTGCTCTAAAGTTTGTCATCAACCAGACTTTTAGATAATATAGTAGTTGGGGACCGGAGTGAATGGTGTAGTTTTATAAAAACTCATCCATGGCTGTTCCAGGAACATGTACTAAATATTCAAATCTTAATGAAGCAGCTCCAAGTTGTTGTTCAAATAAACTATAGAGTACTTTAGACTGTATGTCTGTTGATGAGGATATAGAAGATTCCTATTGGCCATCATCTTCTTCTTGATTAGAAGATTTTACATTTGTTGGAGATACTCGTCTTGGGTTATGACAATACCTGGCAACAAAGGTATTGGGTGTATGTTTACAGCTTTTGTGACTTTTAAATGTTAAATATGACTTTGGAACGAACAGTCTAATAAAAATGACAGGACACATTTTTGTTTCACCTAAGATGTGTGTTATTATGACAGGAAAAACAAACGTTTTTCTGTTGATAAAGCTCCATATGTGACAGAAAAAATTGTATCTCTGTCAATCTTTGAGCTGTGCAAGTTGAATGTACCCTGCTCTGGTGAATAATTAAAGCATTCCATGTTTTGAATGAGCACGGACAGCTAAAATATGTAGGGGAATCTGGTGGTGCTTCCAGAGTGTACATGTTCAAGTTTGTAGTGAGAAAGAAGTTTGTTCTACCTGTTGATTTAGAACCAGCCTTACACTGCCACATACTGCAACATGGACAAAATGGAAAATGAGTGTGTGATCAGCGTGTGAGCTAATCTTTGGGTGAATGTCAAGTTATGGGTACATGAATGTGAAGAGAAATATACAAAATTCACATTGTAAAGTTTAAGTAAAAGATGGAGACCTGCAAAGACCAAGAGTGTTTGTAGGATCAACTGGTGTTTGAATAATTCCAAATATGTGAAAGTGTGAACTTGAATGTGGTGAAATAATCAAAGCTCTGTTGAGTATTACCTTGTACGACAATAAATAGGCAATAGTAACTATGTAGGGGTGGGATTATATAAATTTGCTTCTTTCCTCTTATTTTCAAGCAATAAATTAAGCTCTGCTTGACTTTAGTCAATAATCACTATATTTAATCAATCAAATGTGACTTAAGTGAGACCAAAGGGGACCAGTGTGTGAGTGGTAGAATGACGTTACCATCATATGTAATAAAGGCAAATCCTTGAAGTAAAGAATCTTGAGAGAAATGTTTATTACAAGTCCCATTACCAGAGCGGAGTTTGCAAGATTCAATGCCAATTGCACTCAACCACTGTTGCCCAACTTCTAATCCTGGACAAGGACTGGAAAGTTGTGCAAGCCAGTAGATTTTTGACGGCCGGATAGAATATACCTACGAGCCACGCTAAAGCTAAAACCATAACGACTAACCATTACACATTCAAAGATGAGCGGGGCTTTTATACTGGAGCTGCAGAGCATGACGATGTGAAAATTCTGAAACAGTTGACCAATCAATCACAGGTGTAAGTATGTTAAGGGAGCTGTGAACGCTTTTGCTTTCCCTTCAGGTGGTGGTCATATTTTGCATGTATAAATTGTTATTGAAAATATTTTCTGTTTTCTGTGGAGTGAAGACGCAGGAATCCAGGAGGCAATCGAGGACACCACTTTGGAATTGTTCTCATGTAGGAAAGTGGGAGTGGTGAGGAAGAGGTCATCCTCATGGTCCTTGAAGGCCATGCTGTGGTGGTCGACCTACCAAGT
Organism: Oryzias celebensis; assembly: GCA_014656515.1. Classification (NCBI taxonomy): domain Eukaryota; kingdom Metazoa; phylum Chordata; class Actinopteri; order Beloniformes; family Adrianichthyidae; genus Oryzias; species Oryzias celebensis. The sequence goes on along the minus strand of BNCR01000012.1, from coordinate 63,078,196 downwards.
GTCGGGGTGGCAGCTGCTGTTTGGCCTTATTTACCCTCCTCATCTCAGATACGCCTTTTGAGATAATCCAGAAAATTGTAATGGAGTTGGAGGGCAAAGTTGTGTCTTTAAAGGTTCAGGTTCACACTCCTTGATCAAATTATATACAAACGTTGTCCAAACTTTCTATGTAAATCCAACATTTTTCTACAGTGTGCCAAAACTGGACAGGTTGACAGTCTGTTGCAGGGCCACAATCACATACTCATACACACTCGCATTCACACCTAGGGAAAATTTAGAGTAGCCAATTCATGCCAATACTACGAAGCTTGTTTTTGGACGGTGGGAGGAAGCTGGAGTCCCTGGTGAAACCCCGGTTGTTTCATGTCCCCCAGCTGGGACTTGAACCAGCATGGCAGCTGCCACTCTGAGCTGGGACCGGGATTCTAAATATAACAGTGAATGTTGAATCCACTATGTCTGGAACTTTTATCGTATGTGAAATATTCTAAAGTCAGTCGCCACGTTTAAGGCACAGCAGCTTGGTACGTCGGAATGTACCAAGCCGTACATTTCCAGGAAGACTCTTGGTTTTAGCTGTAAATAGCAGCTTTATGAACACAACATAAAAAAGCCTAAAAATGTTATAACTATTATAACTAACTAGAACAAAGCAACACTCAGTACACTATTTACAGAACATGACTAATTTTTGGATTTTCTTTTTGGAAATTTACTTTTTTAGTTTTTGTTATGGCTCAGTTGGCTGAATGTGGGGCAGGCACACAGAAGACCAATCATCTTTTTTGTTTTAATAATAAGCACATTATACAATCTACCAAGCTAAATGAAAACAGAATGCAGGTGTTGACCACTGTTGCAGCAAAACAACAAAATCCCTTTTGTGGTTCTATAAGTTTCATTTGGAGTTTCCTGTGCCAAAAGATAAGTTACGGGAGTCTTGAATATCTTTCCCTCCTTTCTTAACAATGTTTGGGTTATTTCTCTTTTTAAAAAAAAACCTTTTGATGCATATTGAAACTCAAATTAAACTGCATTTGGTCAAAAGCTGTGAATAATCAGGGAATCCTCTGACTTCCTGCCATTACTTATTGTAAACGTGTCCTTCTTTGCTCTCAAGGAATGGCCTTTTTGTCTTTTTGTAGCACCTTTTTTTATGAATCTGCAACAAAGATATATACAGCTTGTGTTAATAATTTACAAGGAAAAACCAGTTGCACTACCCCAAAGCTCTAAAGACTCAGTTGCTGAGACCAGTTTAACAAATCCTTGTCTTGCAACTGAACAGGAAATGTGTCTTAAATGAATTTATTTATTCATGACTGAGAGGATTTTGCAATGTGGGATGTCCTGGGAGGTCTTTTGTTAAAGGAAATACGGCAATGCCCCACGACCCTGTACGGAACAGTCTACTCAACAGGGCAGTAAACATGTCAAGCAGTTTTATTATTCAGCCAATAATAATTCATTATATTAAACATCAAATTACAGGAGTACTTTAAGCATGGATCTTTAAAAAAAAAACAGTTATCCCCAGCCCAATGACAGGTGCAACCCCCAAATTATTCCTGAAGATTGAAGGATGCTCACAGAGAATGCATGAAAACTGTGTAATGATTCTGATGTGGATGTGTATTATGAATGTTATGTAAGTGTATTTCTCACATCTGATTCATGCATTCTGGAATACTTTGTTCAGGAAGGGCTGGTATTAAAAAAAACTGTGGAGATAAGACAACTTTGTGTGCTCCCTTAGAGGCAATAACATACACCCCCAAAGTTCAAAGTCGTGGAGACACAGTAGCAAGCCAAGCGAGTAGGTAGAAGCCTCAAATGCACACACCCACAGAGACACATGGACTCCAACACTTGCAATACTGCAGGAGCTTTTGCAGTTTCACTAAAAAGGTCTGAGTACTGACTTTTATTCAGTTCTCGGATTAATCTTTTGAGCAATAATCTGTTGGGATAAGCATGCTATTATAAAAACAAAAGTTTCCTTTTAAAGATTATCATCATATTACCTGGATGGATGGATGGATGGATGGATGGATGGATGGATGGATGGATGGATGTTATTCATATAATAATTTCTTGTTGACAATCCGATATAATCCATTTCGATCTGATTCACTGACCTAATTCAGATTCAGGACATCTTTAGTCAAAAGATTCACTGGTGTGACTGAGAGATAAATACCTGGTACTGATCACTGCAGGTGAAGTTTTCCAGATTCCTTGTATTTATTGCAAGATAATCAAGTGTAACTTGAATCTGTATGCAAACAAGTAAACAAATCCATTCACATTTTAGTTTTAGAAAGTTCAGCCCACTGTTGTTTTTCCACATCCTAAAAAAACAAACAGAACATTATTAGAATACTATACCATGCTGTATAGTCACGTGTTTGCAAAATTCCAGTGTTTCCATACATTGGACTGTAATGATGGCTTTATTTTTTGCTGCCATGACATATGATGTCCACAGTGATGGCACTTGGTCATTTTTATGTTATGGTACAATAAACCTACCATACCTCATTAGCCTCAATGCAAATGGTATATTCCAATACTGATCATCAATTTATCTCATTCTGAAATTATTTTAAAATGGTATTGGATGGGTCATTTCTATTCGATTTACAACTTGCCTAAAACAGATTGATCTGGTTGGATTGTTTTTCAACACCTATGAAAACGAATTCAAGAGATGTAAAAAAGAAAAGAAAAGCTGAAGAATGTAACAAAAATGTATGTGATAACACTTGGTTGTTTTAGAAAAATGTTTTAGTAAATAAAAAAATCTACCCTTCTTCAATTCAAATGGTATTTTTACAGATCAATTATTGATGGACTTATTTCAATTTGAAACATTTTTTTAAAAAGGTATGGGTTGATTTGATTAGCAAGTTAACCCCAGACGGATCAATCTAGTTGGTTAAATCAAATAATCCATTAATAGTTACACCCCTACTATTCATGTATATTTGTGCTGTCAATCAATCAAAAAATTAATCAGAGTAATCACACTTTTGGGCCCTCATAATGTTTTACACGTCCAATTTTATTCGACAATATGCAGCTTTCAAACAAACAAAAAAAAAGACCAGAGAGAAAATGCATCTTTCATTATCATTGTATGAAAATTTTCAATTTAGAAAGTGTGCACAAAAGACATCAACAGTAAGATAAACAGAACTCGTTTCTTAGAGTTTTCAGAACTGTAAAGACTTTAATGTCTGCAGTATTACCCCAAGAAAACAAAGATTCTCAGATACAGCCATGAGAAACCAACGTGCTTATGCACTTTTAATGGTATGAGTAAATACTCTATTCTGATCGACTGCTAGAATTCCAGAAGAAGTTCCAGTCACAATGTTCTATAAGTGCAGGCTTCTTCAAAACAAACTTTTCCTCTGTGATCTGGACAAAAGCAAGTGGTAAGAGGTGAACTTTATTTCTACTGTAAGTGATCATGTTGTGCCCGTCAAAGTGTGCATTCCAAATTTGACACCCGTCACAAAAGCCTGAACTGGAACACGGAACACAACAGGATGACATAACACTGACTGACGGTAGCAACACAAAACACATTAACAACTTAAACAACACTGGTCGCTGCAGTATTCTTTTCACCTCTCAACAATGTCCTCTATCAAGGTCAACAGCTTGTCACCCGCACTGTAAACATATTGGCAACAAATTTGAAGGAACTGCTTTCCTTTCCTGAAGCGTCAAAGGGTTTCTCAGAATTTTATAGAGGCTGACCAATAGTCCTTTGCCTCCTCAAACTGATCCCAGACTCAAGTTTTCACAAGTCATGCACTCCTGGACATTTAGGTAGGTAAGCACAATTGAATATTTTTCACATCATTTTAACATCACAACTAAAAGTATTACACTTATTTCAAAATTATTTTAAAAACGCTTTGCAACTTCTAAAAAAAAAGACCTAATTTGTTGCATTGCATTTTTTAAAAATGATATTTTGTCATTGGCATAATCTCCATCAGGCTACATTTGAGAAAAAGCTTTGGACACTTTGGGTAAATAGGTGTTTTAAAGCTGTTGACATGTTAATGTCACAATACCAGTGCTACTGAAGGTATTTGATTGTGTACTTTGCACTCAGATTATTCGTGAATCATAATGTGCAACTTAAAGCACCTCTTTGTCATCACAATTTATTATAACGAACAAAAAAGGATGTGTTTTTAAAAATTATTGATACAGGTATAAATCAAATTTTGAGTGATGTCACACGCTTATTTGTAATGTTATTAACAATATTTTGTTTCTTTTCACTATTTTCAAATGTTAGTAATTTTAAATTAATATACACCTTTCATACCAACATACATTTGAAGAATTTTCTTGTTAATTATTAAATAGTAAAGTATTTTTACTCACAGCTTTTTTCATATCAAACTTTATTGTCTATTGTCTTTAAGAATTTCAAACATTTAAACATCAGTTTTATTTTATTGCAGTGTTTCAAAATTTTGCAAAAACAAAGACATGGTTAAAAGAAAGAGAGAATGTTTAACGTTTCACACCATGTTCAGAGTTAATGGAGTTTTTTGTGTTTGTGTGCTCATTATTTTGTGAGAGCCAAGTTATTTTATGGGTCAAGTCAAACTGATCACAGTGGAATGTACAATGTGAAAAAAAAGAAATGAAAAATGGATTCCAGTCAGTTTTAATGACAATGGACAGTAGATGGCAGCAACACGTTATTCACTCAAACATACTAGCCGAGACATACTCTAACACATTCTAAATGTAAGATACACTGTGTTTTTTGTTAAAAAAATACTTTGACTCCAACAACTGCTTTTCATCAGTATATTTACTAATCATCAACTTTCCATGTTTTCTTATGTAGTTTAAGATCAGATGTCATTTAGGGATCATCAAGTGAATGAACTTTTCAAAAATCAGACATATAGCAGAAACAAACCAGTGATTTAATGCTGCAAAAGACCTTAAAAACAGGTAAAAAAAAAAAAAAAAAAGTATATCATAATATGAAAAAAATGTAAAAATGTCACCCACTAAAAATGAATTACTTCCCCGTACCATTTTATCTATAAAGTGTTTTTTGTACTTGCTGTATTGTGCATATTTGTCCTCCAAAAAGCCAGAAATGCTGTTGGTGACCATTAAGCCAGAAGACCTATTGAAGTAATTCAGACAATACTAAGTCAGTTTCAAAAACAGAACAAACAATAGACTTATTTCCATATAAAATATTTGCCAGATTTTGCTGTCTCTCTTTTTCTCTACTGTTTAAAATATGCCAAGTATTGTTTTATGTTTCATACAAATTTTGACATTGTTTTTTTGATATTTCCATGTTTCATTAAAGATTATGACACACACACACTTTTAGGCAGAGATGTTTCTGACATGACATTTTGTTTCCAACTAGTCTAAAAATAGGTTTGATTAAACATAAAACAAGACTAACAACAACCAAATTCTGGTAAAAAGCTGGAATTTGTTGATGTATAAGCAGTTTTTTTGTTGCTAGAGTTAAATTTTTCGTGCTACTTTGCTCTTACTCCAGTCAGAGTAAATGACAAGGCTCAAAAAAGAGGAGGTGAGGCCCCTTAGGACTTAAAAGAGCATTAGACCAGGGGAGAAGCATGTGTGCTCGGCAGGGGTGGGGGCTATGCAAATGAAAGCAAAACTGCCAGTAATGTTGAGTGAGTAGAAGTGCGTAAATGCTTAGTGTTGCTTGTAGAAGACATAATGTACAGTACACTGAAATACAAACTCCTCCTGTTTTCCCTTTTGGTTCAGCTCTGACTTTGACGGCAACTCATTTGCACTGATTTATGCAGACACTGTATATAGTGAATGACTGTCTTTTTAAGGATCGTTTGCACTTAGACGGGTTCTATCGACACAGGAAAAATGCTGCTAATTTGGATTTCTGAACACCACGAGTACATTTTCCTGGTTAAAAATGGAAGTGTCTTGAAATGTTTTGAGACTGCTTGTTTCCCAACAAACAGGTTTCCCTAAAGACCATCATTTGCTTGCAAACAGTTGTTAAAAGGCACAGATAAAACCCTACTTTATAAAATGCAGGATCAACAAGATAGGAAATTAGGAAAGTAATCAGGAGAAGCTGAGTGTAAATCAGTAGCTGTGCACGTGCCAGCCAGATGTGTGAAAGGTTGCTTGTGCCTTGCCCTCATTTTTGCAAATAAATGAGATTCTTCTGGTGTGACAATCAGCACAAGTACATCAAAGAACTAGTGAGAAAAAAAGTTTCAAACCAGGACTCGGATGATTTTTAAATAGGGATGTTTTGATACATTTGATGTGGGAAGGGTTAATAGGCTTCAGGTGGTGGAAAACACTCAACAGAGTGCTCTGGGAAGACAGAAACAGCAGGTTAAAATGGGCAAGCTCAGGGGGTGTATGTGCACTCCCGGAGCAGTGTTCTTCAACCAGTGTGCCACGGTACACCAGAGCTCCAAAAACATTCACTATGGCCAGGATATCAACTCTGTGTTCATCCAAACAAGTCCAGGTTTCACACTGAGCAGTTGGAAAAATGAAAGATCATAAAAGACTTGTTTCTATTCTATTGTTTTTATTTCTATTTTAGGTACTTTGATGAGAATGACTGTATTTCGTCTACAACTTTGGCAAATCGCTCTCGTTTTGGAACAAGTTCGAACACTTAAAATGTCTAAAATTGTAAACGCCATCAAACTAACTAATAAGATGTGGTTAAAATCATAACATCTTTGTGCCAGGATGACTCATAAAGTTTCACAGTTACAACAAAAATAACAACTAAAGATTGTATTTGGTGGGGTACCTTCCCATGCGATCTGGTGTCGGACCATATAAAAAGTTTATAAAATGTCCAACATCAGTACCACTGTTTTTGCACTACATCTCCCATGGTTCTTTGGTTTAATGTAACAACATCTCCTAATGTGCTTTTGTTAACTGGCATAAAGCACAATAAATGCAAACACTGAAAAGTTTGTTAACAGCTCGCAAATATTGTTCCTAAAAGCAGAGATAAACAGGTAAATAATCCAGCATTTTTGTAGGCTGACATTTCATAACGACAATGGCCACAGAGGATCAGATTTTTCTCCAGTTTCCTCTCCACTCTGTCTTTAAAGGTCTTTTTTGACTTTTTCAAGCAGCTCTTCAGTTCTGTCTGCACCGTTCTCATCTGCTCCCCATCGTTTTTGTTGAAAACTTTCTTCCTTTTATTTAAAATCCATTTCACTCTACTAGTTATCCAGGGTTTTTTATTTGCAAAACAATAAACTGTTTTTGTGGGCACAACAGTATCCATACAGAAGTTCATAAAGTCTGTTATGCATTGAGACGGTCCTTCAATGTCCTCTCTATAGTGAGCACTGACGTTCCAGTCAGTGCTTCAAAAGCAGACTCTGAGTTCCTCTTCAACCTCAGGTGTCCACCTGCTCACGCTCCATGTTATGGCAGGCCGCCTTTTCGTTAAAGGTGTATGTGTGGGCTGTAAGAAGATTAAAATGTGACCTGATTTGCCAAGGGCGGGGAGGGTTTGTGGTCTGATAAGCATCTTTGATGTTGACATAAAACAAATCAATAATCCTGTCGCTGCAAGTAGGGCAGTTCACGTATTGGTGCATAGGTGATAGCGGGGAATCCAAGGGGACGTGATTAAAGTCCCCTGAGATAACCACAAGTGCCTGCGGGTGCCGTGTTTGTAGCTCCGTTACTGTATTAACAACTTCCTATATCATTGTCTCTGCATGCACTCTGATATAAACAGCCAGAATGTGAGTAAATCCCCGAGGTAAGTAATACGGTCGAATGCTAACGGCTAACAGCTCAGTCTCTGCAGCATATGGTCTTTTTAACAGTAAAGTATCCAGGGTTATAACACTTATTGTTGACATATAATAGGAGGCCTCCTTTACTTTTGCTGCAAGCCAAGGTGTCTCTGTCAACATGCACCAAAGAGAAGCCGGTAGCTCCACATTGTTGTCGAATATGTTAGCTGTTAGCCAAGTCTCTGTAAACATGAATAGACACCACTCTCGATGGATCCTTTGACTACTGACCAGCCTGAAGAGCTCATCTGCCTTATTAGCCAAGATTTACATTCCCCATAATCACTAACGGGACTGGTGGTTTATATCTCCGGCCGCGTTCTTTCTTGGTGATGGCCTTTGTTTTCCTTTTCACCCGAGCACAGTTCCCTCTGTATTTCAGGATAACTTATACAAGTTGTAAACTGACCATTCAGATGCCTCAGTAGAAGTATGGAGTGTCTGCTGGCCCCCCATCTCAAATTTAGGTGGATTTGGAATAAGCCTACTCATGATTGGCAACAGTAGTTGTCATAGAAACATTGACTCAGACCAACTCCAATCACTGTCGTATGGCTTCAAAATGCCGACTTCTGCATCGTGGAAAAATGGCAACTGAATTGGCTTTATTTTGCTAAGGTAAGGCATTTTCTATGGGTGACGTCACACCCACTCTGTCCATTCAATGATCCTTAGACAAGACCAATCACATTACTGCGTTGCCAGAAGGGGGCCTGGGTCTCCCCGTGCTGGTACCCGGCCTGGATAAAATACAGGAAGGGCATCTGGCGTAAAGTTTTCTGCCAAAACAAATGTGTGGATCAGTGAAAGATGATTCACTGTGGCGACCCCTGAGCTGATTTGCCAAAAGGTGAACAACATTGTGGCAGTGAAGGATGTTGTGGACAGTACGGATGCGCGATTCTCAACGTTTTGGTGATGCAGTGAAGCCTTCACACCTGTCAGGCTCAGGTGTGGCAAAAGCAAAAACATTGTTGAAAGGGATTTACTTTTTCTGTAAATATTTATCCAACGTGTGAAAATCATCTTTCCTTGTGTATCAACTTGGAGATATTTTTCAAACAGAAACTCCTCAGCCACTGTCAAAAAAACAATGGCATTCATACAAGAGCTATTAATTATTGTCTATTGTCATTGTTGTCAATTCGTTCACGTGAGAAGATTGACACATAGTGCAGTCTAGAGCTGTTTGTCAATATCAAGTGTCACATCTTTTATTCTTTGTGCCACAGTATTTTTACTAAGGATTGCTTTCACAACTGCTGATGAGTCCCATTTCATGGCTGTGACTACAGCCTCTTTTATTGCTGGGAGCACTGGACTCTGGCCTACAGTGAACACAATCCCAATCTGAGCAATGAGATTTTGTAGAAAGCTATTCATTCCTTGTCCAGTAGTTTTAAACTCTGAGGGAAGAAACTTCTCGTACTATTTCTCTAAGAGTGTATCTCCTTAAGTGTATGAAAATAAATGAGATACTTGGACCAAATCAAGTGTTTTTTTAAGTTCTCCTTAAGCCATGAGGACAACACAACCTCATTAAAAAAATAGTTCACAAAGTAGACACAACTGGAGTTGTTGATTTGTAGTTAAAAGAATAAAAGCCATATTGAAGATTTACCATGTTATAGCCTACTGGTAATACTTTTTCTTTGGCTGTGCCATTCTTATCTCTAAAGGCCGACCAATCCAAGGTGCTAGATGCATTTGTTTCATTTCACTCACCATTACCATCCTGTTGGTCGCAGCTTGCCCATAGAACAAAATGTGCACGAACATTTTCTTTCTTCGGGTTCACCCAGCAGTTTATGACCATGAAAATTTGGTGTTCTCACAGTGTTCCATACAGATTTTCTCTTTTTTTTTTTTTAGACAACAGGTATAGAGGCAATTGTGACTAAGGCTGAAATTCCCTCTCCAATTATATTTTTAAACTTTTAAAGTGTTCACAGTAGTCTTTTTATAAGGTTTAGCTAAAATAAAAAAAAATTAAAAAAAACTGAGTTGTTTTTTTAAGACATAGCTTCTGCAGCAAGGCAGGAGTTCAACAGAAATTTGCTTCTAAATTGTGGGTAGATCCACTGGGGCAGCACTAACCCTCCACTGAAATCCCATCATCCCTATGTTTACACTCACTCCCACTAGCTTACAGCCCCTCACAACTCCAAGCTAACATTAACGGAGCAACAAAAATGGCAGGCAATATTAGAACTATCTAGCCTTACAGTTTTGAGCACAATGGCAGCTCAGACGAGGAAAATGAAGACATTTACAGTTTGTTGAGGATGTATAACCATTTATAGGATTCATTTATAACTCAATAACTTAACAGTTATTAACAGTAATAATGATTTGTCTGAGTAGTTATTATAAAGTGAAACCGATATTTGTCATTTAAATCCAACATGAGAGCCTGGGTTTTTTTAAGCCAAAATGAGAAGTAGAACAACAAAATAAGAGTAGTAAAGATTCCATGTTAAAATGCAAACTGAAATTCACAAAAACAAATTCACACAGCTTTTGGAAATCAGAGAAAAAAAAATTGAGACATTTATGGAAAGATTTTTCCCATTTTATGTAAAAAAAAAAAAAAACTTTTATTAAACATTTTATGTTTGCTTGTTTTCAAAGTTGTTTCTTTTCTTTTCCTTGCTTGTTTATTTTTCTTTAAAATGTTCATCTCATCTTATATTTTCATGTATAACTACACTGACAACACTCACGTTTCCAATGTGGAAAATGTGCTCCTGCAAACAAAGGTCACTGTTCTTTAATGTCCAACTTGAAAGATCTTTGCACTAAAATCTCTGTCAGGTTTTCCATCGAGTCAGGTGAGGCATACGTCATTTATCCTTCAACATGGATTAAAAGTACATTCAGATAGACAAACAACACATCAACTGCTTTATTTCCAGCAGTGACGCATTAGGGTGTTCCTTTTTTGAGAAGTCAGTGTTCTCTTTTGGTTTTTTTTTGCCCTTTGTACCACAGACTTATATATGCTTCAGGGCGTGTCGTTGAGAAAGCTAGCTGCCATGCCAGACGAGCTCACGGTATGCTGCACAGTGCAGAATATCTTTAGGTTGAGCAGCAGGGCCTTTGATAAAATTATAACTTTAGACTTGAGTAATCCTACAGAATTATAGAGAAAAGTGCTGATTTATCTATTGCTTATTTTTATTTGACTGTTTTTTTTATTTTCTGTCATTCTCCTTTGTGGCAGCGAGATGTTCTTATGAAATGGCAAATTTTGATTACCAAGGTCATCTTTGCTGTTGACTTCTTTTAAATAAGGTTGAAAATAATCATCAAGGCACTTACCTAACTATGCTTTGTAATTACAGCAGTGCACTGTTCTTGGAGATGTGTTTCTGTTTTCAAAAGAAAAACCTAGGTACAAGCACATTCTTGTCAAACATAAACTTCCCTGTTAGGTTTAAAAAAATGAAGGTTAAAACAGTATAAGCAAACGCTGAGATGCAAAATCCACCCAAAGTAACTGTTTAAGTCTTTTTACTTTAAAAGAAAAAGTGAGTAAACTGTGAAAAAGAGTCAATGTAAATGCTAAAAGTGCTGCCGCAGGTTTTGTGAAATGCATATGCTATAACTACCGCTCAACGCAAGTTATACAGACTCATGTGATTAACACTTCAATCAAGAGTTTGTGGTCAGGACTCATTCATTGGTTCTTAGATGGAATGGTAACTGTCTCTTCCTAAGTTAGGGATGGGCATCTCCAGGCCTCGAGGGCCGCAGTGTCTGCATGATTTCCAGATATCTAAGCCCTACTCATGACTGATTACCTGATTCAGGTGTTTCCAGCCTATTAGAACATGCCAGAGCGTGGCATGTTGGTAAACATGCAGGAATGCGGCCCTCTAGGCCTGGTGTTGCCTATCCCTGTCCTAAGTGGTTTGCCGCTGAAGAGTATGTACTCTGTGTCTCGGTAAAATCAAATCAGAGGAAAGGAAATGAACCATGAAGTGATGGAAATGATATTTTATTTTTTTTCTGCCATGAAACTTTTCTATAATTTCCAAGCTATTTGCATTGAAATCAGGCTGCAATAAAGAACTCTGCTTTAGACGGAAAAACTTCTGTTTTTATCTGGATAAAATAAAATCTTGGAAGTCTTGATAATGACTTCAGAATTTCTGAATAATTTCCGTATGTGCATGTGCTTTCCCATAGCGCTTGAACACCTGCCTGCACATGCAGGAGAAGTCACTGAGAGCGCTAGCAGCTACACGCTAGCATATATGACTGCATATATGGCGAATATTGATGATGTCATTGAGGGGTAGTGCCTGTTTGGGCTGACCAAAGTCAAAGACACAATTTTTTCCATAACTAGGGGTAGGAGTAGGGAGAAGCCATAGGGGTAGAGTATTAATTTGGATTTGGCCCAATAAAACAGATGTTTTCAAACTTGAAATCAGTAAGTTATCATTTTTCAAGACAAAAAGTCTCTACAGTATGTAGATGGTTACAGTATGCAGTTTGGTGACATGGTGTGTACAACACTAAACGTGCACCACAGAAAGGGCAGTCAGAGAGGCCTAAATATAATTTTGAAGTTCTTAGAGCCTGAAAAAATTTCTCATGAACTGATGTTCAAGGGTGCAACAGTCTCAATGACAACTGACAAAATTGTTGTGTTGCTAGGATGGCCATAACAGGTTGTGCTGAAAAATACTTAAGTTATTACTATTATTCTATGACTGTTTTTAAATATTCTGTTGAGAGCCAATCTAAAGCAGTTTCTGTTTTTATTTCTCTTCTTTTGTTTTCTACGTCCTAGAAAACAACACGGGCTCATTGAACACAGACTAATCATAGTTAAAAGACCACTGGGAATACTTTTACAACAGATCAAAAGATGATCAAAGAAGGACTTTAAGATTATTTTTTAACTATTGAATACAAAATGAAAATACTTTATCAAACCAGCTTCTTTTTAGTGCATAATTCCAATTTTCATCCAGGCCCAAAGCGGGTTTTGAATGTTTAGCAAAGGAACTAAAGAAGAAGCTGCTGATACCCGTCTGAAAACCTATTATTAGGAAACCAGTAAGAGTAATGTTTTGGTTTAAAAAGAGAAGTAAATGTCAGCAACATTGTACTGAGAAAAGACAGACGGATGTGCTTCTTTGTTAAAGCTGACATCAGAGAACGAAACAGGAGTTATGTAAATGCCAACACTAACCGTCAAGGACAAGCACCTGAAGGCTAAATAAAGGTACATTAAAGGAAACGAGAAAACAAGGAAAAGGCCTTTAAACACTCCACGTTATACAACTTTTCTCTTTTTTTTTTACCATAGACATGGGCTACATGTTATCTGCTACCAATTAATTCACACATTAAACAAGAATATTTTTATAACAAGTGTAACAGCCTATCATTAGAAATATGACCACTTTACAAGGATTTGGTGTAACAACATCAGAGGAAAAAACCCTCCTCATTAAGAATAACTATTTGACGTTTCTGTCACCATCCTGGTGTATTTGAATATTATTTTATGAAACTGTTCCATCAAAAATGAATCATTTATATAGAATTCACTATAATTGCACATAGTTATTGTAAAAACAAAATGTGCGTGTAAGTCTCCTCCCACTGCAATAACAGATGCAACAAACGTCAAAGCACAATAGACAACTCGTTAAACTTGAAAATAAGCATTTTTATCTAAAGCATTTTTTTTTTTACAGCAAATCCAACTTGTTTGCAGATGAACTCTATCCGTGAAGTAAGTTCAGCTAGATCAGCGGGAGATTTTGCTACAAAATCCTGCATGCCTTATATGATCGTCAGCTCTGTTCTCAGAGACAGATCAGAGAGCGCTCTGTGGCTCACTGGAGAGGGATGTGTGAGGGAAGTTTTTCTGGTGCTCCCAAAATCTCTGGGGGTCAAGGAAGACTATACCCTAAACACTAGTTTTTCCTGATCTTGAAACCTGTTTTTTGTCTGGGAAATGATATTGATCCGAATCCTCCAGTGAAGTTGCCAGTAATGAGACGCTGCAGTTCAATTGAGAACAGTCAGAGAAGTCTTGGTGGCATAGAAGTCGTTGTACGGGCCTCCTTGTCGCTCAACTTTGTCTCAAAACTCTGTTACCCTTGCCAGACAAAACTGCTAGAAGGCTGAAAATGACAGAGAAATCATTTTTCCTGAGATAGGCTTGCTAGCTTCTGGGTTGGCCTTTTCTGATGATGTCCAATTTTCTGGAAAAGTCCATCTTAAGAATGGCTTACGCAATAAATCATCAAGTCCTCCTCCTTTTCCATTGTTAAGTGCAAAACAGTGAGCAATTCAAACAAAACTCAAGTGCAGCTACTGCCTACGGCCTAAAACAAAGTACAGAAGAAGTGAGCTTTTCGTAGCTCGAGCTTTGACCATCCAATCAGAGGTGATTATGTAATTTGCCTTCATGAAGCTACAGAGATTCTAACTCAAATTTTGATTGGTTGAATCAACGTCTATGTGTCTACTCAGCAGTGTTTTTTTTTGTTTTTTTTATGGGAAGTTCTCCGCACAACCGGACGTTGAAAGCAGTTTTACACAGTGTAAGGCAGACTTTTATTCACCTAGCAACAAGTGAGGGCTAAAATCTGATTGGTTAGAAACTTTCAGTCTGGCAGTAGCACAGTCAGTGTGTAGAGATGTGAGAGAAGCTAACAGAACAGTTGGAATGATCTAAAATCAATTTTGGACAGATATATTTATTTTTAAAAAAAGCGTTTCTCTGTTATTTAGATCTTTTTTTTCAGATTATTTCAAGCCTTCACTGAAGGGTTTGCAGGCCCTGACTGTACACCACTGCTTCATAGCAGGACCCCCTTTTGTTATCCATTGTTTACCTTGTAATTTATTTTTTAATTGCCCTCTCTGCTCAAAGATATTTACTTCAAAATGTGCTGCATAACAATGCTATTAACTTTGAGCAGCATTTATTGTCACACGTGTCTGAAGAATGTCTTTGTTGGCTTGTGTGAGGTTGCAGATATCCTATGGTGTAACAGTACTTTAGTCAGTGACATGATTATTTATGTTAAAGGCTGACTCTTCTTTATCAAAGTCTGAAAAATTGAGACGTTTGTTGAACACTGTCAAGCCTGACAGTGTTCAACAGCTGTCCTCATGCTTGAAACTTGCGTTGCACAAATTCATCAGTGGCTTACTAACTGTATGTGTTAGTGGATATCTCAGCATATTTTAGTCCTCTGGCCTACTCAGTCGGCATGGATTTAGTATGCACATAATCAGGTCAGTATCTTGGAGTCTTTCATATAAGACCAATGTTTGGTCTTTCTAAACACTGCTGACAAATTAAAAAGAAGTAAAGTGAGTTTCACGTTGAGCAAGGAGGTTTTTTTTAAATCTAATGTTTGATGATGCTTACCTGTAAACATGCAAGTAACTGATAAAAGCCACAGGCTTTCCTTGTTATAAAGGCATTACTGTGGCGCTCTATCCAAACACACAAAAACACAGACACCGGCATCATTTCCTGGTAGGTAGAAAACAGGTTTCACCAGCTTATGTCATCAGGCAGGCCTCGCCTCTTTTAAGCTTAAGCAATGTCACGGCACACCCTGGAATTTGTTTCCAGGCTTCACAAACACCAAAACACACAAAAAATGCCTATGCAAATACAGGTGTTGTTATCTGTACAATGTGAAGCCTAAATGTGCTAGATCTAAAATAATCCTTTTGGATCCACTGTTTTATTCTGTCATTAATTACTAATGTATGTAGATCCTGTCATGTAGTTTCACATTGAAAGATGAGGATCATATGTATTGCAAAACTGCTCCCCAGGTATGACACAACAGCTAAAAGAAGTTTTGTGATTTCTTGTAAAGCAGAAGTTTTCGTTGTTTTGGCTGATAATCTGTTTTATAACAATTTAAAAGAAAAGCCAGAATTGCACATGGAGTATATTATATATGAACACTTTGGTGAAGGTCAAGCTTTCGAATTTAGGTTACAAACATTACATTTACATAGAATTTGCTATTTCATTCATAATCATCTACTGTATGGGAAACAAACACTGACATTTATGGTTTCAAGAACACCCAAAGTAAGTCTAAGTTACATATGAACTATTAAATGACCCTGTGGTTTCAGTGCTAATAATCTGTCTGTTGTGGTAATCCACACAGGTCTAGTTTTTGGAGAAACATAAGCAGTGTTTACCCTATTTCACTAAATGACTTGAAAATATATAGAGATTTTCCATGTGAACTGAAGCCTCAGAGTTATGCAAAGAGACAAACACTCCATATGCTTTTTACTATTTCCAAAAATCTGTATCTGAGATACATCTGTGAAACTCTTGCCCTCCCTCCTATCCATGTGTGTGCATAGTTTCTGCACCAAAACATACTTTTCCTTTTAAAGCGAGAAGAGGAGGAGTTATCGAGAAAAGCGAGACAAAGAGCTCTTGCGTGACATCCTGTAAGGGAAATGTGGACTTCACACAGGGAAACGGTTCCAGTAGAAATGGATAAAGTTAAATAACATGAAAAATGTTATCTGCTGAGCCTGCTGACCGCGACTGGAGTGAAAAGATAAGAAAAAGATAATGGATCGACATCAGAGATGTTTAATGCATAATGACGTAGACAAAAATTGCAAAATCATTCAAGTGTTCTTACTGCTGTAATAATGCAAAGGAAAAACACAACTGAGTGTACCCAGTGTGAATCATTACAGTTCCATAAAAACTTATCCTGAGGCTGTTAGGTGATTAAGACCCAGACTTTTTTTTTCTTTTTTTTTTTAGCAATGCAGGAAATGTACTAAACAGAATTTAGCAATATTCACAAAATGTTTTTGGAGGTACTGAAAAATGGGTTTTCAAAAAAATAAGCTTTGTTTAAAAAAAAAAAAATCTGTAACATTGTTCTACTAATGGTATATTCACTCCAAACGTGGTTTGCACTGCAAATTTGCATCCGCGACCTCTGTTTTGATGCACGTCAAATTTCCTGCTGGACGCTTGTCCAAAAATGTGTTTATAAATCTGCTGTGCTTGCCGAGTGTGTGAGGAGCTACCGCCAAAAGTTTCACTCGACCTCATTGATACATCATGGAAAACATGGATGATGTTGAGTGAGTAGCTTTGTAGCTTCAATTTGGAGAACTCTAAAAAGGTGCCAGCAAGCACCAGGTCACCAGGTCATTTAGAAACTTGCTCCTTTCTGGGTGAGTTTCATCTTTTATCCTACAAAAAAGCTATGGGGTATTATTAAGAAGAAAATGAGAGGCCCAAGATCCCAAAACAAAGAAGAGCTTATGGCAAGCATCAAGAAAACCTGAGCTTTTATAAAGCAGAATAACTAAAAAAGACGGGAATAATTGGCAGTAAAAAGGATTGCTCCTTAACTTTTCAAGGTTTCCTTATAAATATTTGAAGTTTCATTATAAAACACTCTTCTGCCCCCTCCCTTTTTTTTTATTTATATATTTTTTGTCTCTTTAGTGTCTTTTTTTGTACAAAAAGGAAACCTCTCTCTAAAAGATCCTTTTACATATCACTGTTAGTGTTTCAAAATGTACTTTTAGTGTTAAATCTTTTTTATTTTGAGGGCCAAATAGTTTTCAGGGAATTTTGCAAACTGTTTGGGCAGTTTCGAGTGTAGTCCAAACCTGTTTCCTGGCAGCAGCTCCAGTGCGCCGTTCAGAACATTTTGTTTCATTTTCCAACCATGACTTCCCGTCTCCCTCCCACTCATTCTTTTGCCTCTCGCTAGTCTTCTGGCTTTGTTTCCGTGTGAGAAGGAAGAGGATTGCAATACTCTGGAAAAGCATTTAGTAAAATGAGCAGAAGAAAAGTGGTTGAAAATATACCAGAACTTTGCAGAGGGACTGGGTAGAGCAAATGAACTGAGTAAAACTGAGTATAATTATAAGTGGTATTAAATATAATTGCTGAAACTTATTCACAGATTAGTGTCATTGCTTGGAAAGGTTTCTCTTTTCTTTAGGGTGTGGAAAGTTGAAATGTGACAGGCTGCAGGGTAGCAATTTCCAGTAAGCGAGAAATCTTAAATTCTGGTATGTCCTCCCAGTTTTGGGGGTAAAACAATTCAAAGTAATTTAATAGTTCCTGAAATAGAACCCAAAACATATTTTGAGCTTTTATAGCTGAACAGAAAAAAAGAATAAAACACTGTGCTCGAAATGTCACAAAAAAAACTTCACAAAAATCCTCCTTAAAAAATGTCTTGGCTTTCAATCGAAAGAAAATATTCAACAAAAATAAAGTTGTTACACGTGAAAATGACAAAATATTCTCAATCATAACTTTAATCTATTTGTTTTTGTACATTCCAAAGAAATAATGATGAAAAAGAGTTGTGCATGGTCTAAAGAGTGTTTTTCAAAACATTAACTCTTAAATGTTGAATAAATTGTTCTTATATAGTTCATGCTAGTTGGGAATATGCGTTTTCTTTTATTCAGATATCCAAGTTAGCATTAAGGTCGAAAATGATCATTACAAAAGGCATGTGTCATCTAGCATTAGGACACAAAAATTGCACCTAGAATTAAAAGAAAAACACAAAACTACAACAGAAAAAACCCTTATTTTTTTAATTACAGCCTTTGAGAATGTTATGAAATATTTAGAACTATTGTGACTACAATTCTTTTGCTGCAATCACATAACTAGTATTTACTCTACTTTGGAAATAACTCTAATGCCTTTACATAATGCTTTTGGGTTTGAAGTTGTCCAAAATGAGTCTAGCATTTCGTTTAAAAACACAAGAACACTTATTAAGCTTTTGTTAATTTTCTTCCAACTTGACAGTTTAAAAGTAACATCAAAAATATGTAGAGTAAAATGATCTTTTGATTTTACACCAGTATTGTCGTTTACTTCAAACTCAATCTTAGGGTTTCTCACCCTTCTCCTAAATATGTTATCTCCTAATACAGTCAGTCAATCAATAACTTTATTAACTCTTTTTATGTCCCTTCCACCAAGGAGGTTAGAGGAGGTCAAACGCACTTGTTTGTTTTTTGCTGCTGTTTCTCTGGTCCTACATTTTCCTACATATAGTTTCCTGAACTGTTCTAATATTATATATTCCATTTATAATTTGCATTTTTTTTACTTATCCTTGATAAAAAAAAACTATAAACAATAAGAGTAATGATCATCTGCCAAATCTGGCCATACATGTAGTTGCACAATGTCCTTGAACAGCCAACCCTTTTGGTGGCAAACACAGACAACATCAATAATTGATAACCTTTTAACCCCTTGGAGTAGAGCTGAATGAAGATTATTCATTTATGTCAAGGTTTCACATTTAGAAATTACTTTACTTTGTAATCAATCTGAGAGAAATTATAGTTCAGCAGAAGGAAGAGTGCTTAAAGCAATCAGACAAAAAAAAAACTGGAATGGGTTCATGGGAAAAACATGGAACAACACACATCTGAAAAACAACGTTT
The DNA here is from genome assembly GCA_014656515.1 of Oryzias celebensis. Lineage (NCBI taxonomy): Eukaryota > Metazoa > Chordata > Actinopteri > Beloniformes > Adrianichthyidae > Oryzias > Oryzias celebensis. The sequence continues at coordinate 63,058,856 of BNCR01000012.1, read as the reverse complement.
TCAGTGTGAATCTCTTAATATCCAGAGATCATAGATATCCAGAGATCATAGTTCAACAGAAGATTTTGGACTCTTGGTGTACATTTCCATTACACAAGCAATATTCATTGAAACTGTTGTGTATCAGGAAGGCCTCTTTCCTGTGCTTTTTGGCAGGAATCGCATTCTCACACCAGGAAATGGTCAAAGTTACCCCATTTTATACCACTGACTCGTTTTCTTTTCTTCTCATGTCTGATTCAGCCTCATCTCAAGAGTTCTAGCTGTTTGGGTTTGTTGTTTCTGTAGCATTCATATGCTATTGGTATACATAATATAGTTTGCAAAGAAACTGTTGAAGCTGTGCCTATTTAGATATCAATGTTTAGATGGTGAAAAAACATTTTTTTAGCAATTGCATTGGAAATGACACCTTTAAAACATGCAATAACTGCATTTTGAAACATTCAGTTCTGGGTCACATTTTAATGTCCCCATCAGTTTCCTTACAGCAGCTTCCCTTGTGTTTTTCTTTGGAAACAGATTCATTTATGTCATGTTTCTGTATGTTTCATGTATCTGTAAAGTGTGATTTATTTTGTGGTTTTTTTTTTTCATCTTTTATTGTTGCTGAACCAGTTTGAAGGATAAGCAGCAATAGCTATACAGGTTTCAAAGTGTTTTTGATACAAAGAGGCAAAAATATAAAAAGTGTACTTCTTTTTATTTAAATTTTCTCAGTTTTTAATTTATTTTGACACACTTCCATTTGATTTTTGTGTCAATGTTTTTCTAGCTAATAATCTCTTTGTGTCTATTGTCTGTCTGATTAACTTAAAAATGTCTTACGCTGCTAACTTCCAATTAATGGAAGTCATTGTGAAAAGGAGCTGGCTCGGGTTGGGGTGTATTTCAAGTAAATGTATCACCCACTCTACATGATAACGTCTGAACTATGGACTATTGTCCCAGTGTAAGTGTACACAGGGCAACTTTTGACCAGAAGATTGAAAAAGTTTGGATACTACATAAAACATCAAGGAAATAACCATATGACAACATAGAAATAGTTGTTTTTTTTAAAGATTTGATTTAAAGCACATGCCCCAAGTTGAGAATTTACTACCTTCTGGTGAGTCTTATTTTGTTTCTTTGTTGTTAGGGTCATTAATATGTTTTGTGTCGTACCAATTTCAACATAATGTGATTGTGCCCCATCAAGTTTCAAGACATTGTCATGTGATGTTAGAAAAAAATTCCCTTGAAAAACTTGGCAGCAAGCTCTCACATTGAGTCACCAAGGAAACATGCACACACTCAGTCCCACTGTGCTCGAAAGTTTGTCTATGAAGGAACACTGCTTCCTGTTAGAAAGACTCCCAGTCCTGCAAGAAGCAACAGAAACCAAAATCATAACATGGGCATAGTTACTCCTCTGTTAACATTAAAAGTTTTGAAGAATGATTCCTCAAAAACATTGCTAAGATTTATCCAAACATCAACCTGTTTTTGGTTATCCGTTGATGCATTTAAGTTGTCATGATAGCAGCACAACTGGTTCCTCAAAAAATATTCAGGCATTTACTAACCTAACAACAACATTTGATTCTGTAATTAAGAACATTTATTGGAAAGACTTTAAATAAACCCTGTTAAATCAGCAAAGTTAAAAAAACACATTTCAATAATGCTCAAGATCGATTTCTGGCAGATGTACTGTAGTCGCATAGAGATTTGTCACATGATGAATTCAAGAAAGTACAGTCACATGATCTGTGCAACAACAGCTTTCCTCCTTGCTTAAATTCAAAAAGCATTTATCAGAATACATGTGTTACTGCCATGACTAACTGTGACTCATGGGAAGGGGTGACCAGCAATAACCCAAAGCAGAGAAGAAGATTTAGCCTCTAAATTAATAAGGGTTGTCAATCATGAGCTGATAGATTCACTGGTTGGATACTGAAGTTTATGGTAGGAGTTTTTGTGACTCCTTCACTCAAAAGTTGAGTAACACATTTCACTCAAACTCAGGTGACTCTTTGGTCATGACTAAGGCGGTCTTTAGGCACAATGATGACCTAGAATTTGATGATGGTGATAAAACACCAGCTGTCAACTAAATATTACTGGGAATAATGCAGTGATGGCTGTTCTGGAAAGTTTTGTGACATTAAAGTTAAATGCAACACATGTATTACATTTGTTGGCTACTAGTATGAACCAAACATTCTGGTTTTGGTCATTTTAAGACAAAAGCACCAATAAAAACAGTCAACCATCCATGGAATAAGCTTTAGCGACCTAATGGTTCCGAAAGAGATTAAGCCGGTTTAGAAAATGGACATATGGATGGATAAAAACAGTCACAAATCAGACTTAGACTTTGCCCTTGCTGTTTGCATTTACTCATATCAGTAGGGCAAAGATTTCTAGCTCGTACTAAATCAATACTTGGTGGTTTGCTGTTGCTGTGTTCCTTTTTTAATTGTTTTTTTTTTTTGTCTGAGCAAAAACTGAAACTCTTGAGAACGGCAACAGACATTACGGGTTATTGCGGGAAGTATGTTTTTTCTGGTAAAACCAAAAAGGTACAGTGATCAATTCTCTACCGGACTACACTCCTTACAACCCTTCCTGAAAATGGAGTATTAGTCATTCGAATATATAAAGCCATGTACAGTAAATAAGTGATCATGTGTGCGTGTACTGATGAAGAAATCTGCTAAGAACAACTCGGTGATTTATGCAGATTTGAGGTAAAAATGATGAATAAACATCTCTCTGTGTTGCTTCACCTGAGAGAAGCCACAGAAAATGAAAGAATTCAACTTAAAAATGTACACTTTCTGGAGAAAGTGGCTAATTCTTCACAATTGTACATTTAGAGCATAAAAGCTGTGCATGTTTGTACATGCCTTATCGTAAACCACCAGGGTTGTGCAAACTTTTCTTTCACATGCCTTTGAAACAGAAACGCTGAGAGCAGCTTGAGGGGGCTCCACCCACAAACTCTTTGGTCATGGTGAAACTTGAGGAAGAGGAAGGATCATCCGCGAAGATATAGCTGGGGGTGGCCACGGCCTATAAATGCTTGAGCACAGAAAGACTGAGAGCCGTGGATTCACTGCTGGGTCTTTTTGGTGACCAAAGGAATATAACATTTCCAAAATGCTTGACGATATCCTTGCAAAGGTGAGTCACCTATGAAATACTGTTCTTCTCCTCTTAAGCTTTGGGTACATGGGCTTCAGAAATGCTTTTTCAACTCTTACTTTTTTTCAACTTTTAATAAAGCAGGTATACCGGTGTCAGTAAGGTCAAAGTGTTTATATTAGGAATGTCCGGATAAGAATTTTTTGACGCTGATCCGATTCAGAGTCCTTTGATTCTGAGTGCTTAATGATACAGACTCCCGAACCAATGCTTTTGTGAAACAATTTAACAAAAAGGAAAAAAAAACTGTGATAAACAAATGCAGGTTGGTCTTTATTTTTGTGTTATTACCCTTCTTTTATCATTTAACTCTTCAACAAAGCTCTTCTGTGAAGAAGCATTGAAAAAGTATGTTAACATAAATTTAAAAAGTTAACTATTAACTAGTAAAAGTAGGAAATAATTAGTTATATGAGAAAATGTGGTGATTGTAGCTTTAAGATCTTAAGAGCTATAGAACATTTTTGATCATATGTGATTCATACCTCCATTAAAAAAAATCAAAACTCTTAATTTCTTCTAAAATTGTTGTTGTACCATGAACATGATTATGAGTTTTCACGACCTGATCATATCAGTGTAACAATTTATTAGTTTTAGATGTTTTTAAGAGCTGATGGATGTTTTTTTTTTAATTCCATTTATTTATTTTTTAATCACCTTTTCCCGGAGCCTGCACTTTGCAGCCGCCTCACTGCCGTCTCTGCCGGCAGCAGGAGGGCGCCGTTTTCATTAAAAACAAACAAATAACAGATTTTTTGTTTTCTGTTCAAATACTTTTGCAGGTTTTTGTTTGCTTTGAGACAAACTAAGACACACTGACAAGACTTGCTGTCTGTTTTAAATGTTTTATTTAAAAAGTTTTTTAGCCTGGAGGTCCAACTCTGTGAATATCTCGCTAACTTTACCGAGCTGTTTATGCACGCCTCCTGCTCAAACCAGTGTCTTGTTTTGCGGCAATAAAATGTTGTGATACATTTATGACGTGCAGACTTACGACAGGTCATTAAAAAAATAAAACGTTTGGAATATATAACACTGATCTAAATGTTAAAAAAAATAAATAAATATCCGATTCCTGATCGGGAAACAATCTTTGATTCCGATTGAATGTGAAGCTACCTCATTGGGCCATGTTTCTGATCACGTGATCAGAATGGGACATCTGTAGTTTACGTGCATGCTTTGCCCTTTTGCCACAGGTAATTCATATTTTTGATGGTGTAAATACGTTTTTTGAGCAGTCTTAATGCAGTTTTACATTGATATTTTTGTCGTGTTAACGCTTTTTGCTGCGCATACAGTGCCATGAAAGGAAATTCAGAGTCTAACTTTAGCTAATGCATTGTAAAACCAAGTGCACTAAATTAAGTCTGAGTACAAATTACATTTAAAAAACAACTTTTCAGTAAAATGTATTTATTTATTTATTTTTTTAAATAATGTGAACTTTTCAAAATTCTACCCAGAACAGTTTCCTATTGTCTAAAAGATTTGAATTGAAAGTAAAATCCTTGGTTGCAATTTAATAAGTATCTCATCTGTCTGTTTCAGAACTTTCTCAAGCTGGATCTGGGCGATGCCTTGTACCCCACACAGTCTCGAGCCAAAGTCTCAGAGGAAAGGCAGCTGAGCTCAGCTTCTTTCTTCTTACCCTCCTCCCAGATCTCCTCTGCAAGTCTTAGCTTGAGCACTGAGCATGTAAATACCAGTGAGAATGAGAGCTCCTTGCTGTCACCAAATGTCTGGAGCCACGCTCCTGTCTCAAACCCAAAGGAGGTCTCCTTCCGTCCTGATCGCTCCATGAGCCTGACTGAGTCTAGCAGCGACCTGGTCTCTTTCTTTGAACAGCTGAGGACCAGGGAGCTGTTTCCTCGCTGCCCGTCTTCTACTGTGGCTCCCCCTCCAGGGTTCCCACCCTCGTCAAACCTTCCAGCTCAGGTTCAGCCAATGCTGTCATCTAACCGTTACAAAACTGAGCTGTGTCGTGGTTACCAAGAGAGCGGCAGTTGCAAGTATGGCAGTAAGTGCCAGTTTGCCCATGGAGAGGCGGAACTACGTGGACTTTACCGTCATCCCAAGTATAAGACAGAGCCCTGCAGAACCTTCTACAACTTTGGCTATTGTCCCTATGGCCCACGCTGCCACTTCATTCATGAAGAGAAAATTGCTGGGGCGCCTTTAACTACCAGCAAATTCCAGCGCAAACCAATCCCATCATCATCTTGTGGTCACAACCATCGTCACCAGCTGAGGCAGAGTCTCAGCTTTGCTGGCTTCATGGGCTCATTACGCAGCTCATCTCCCCCATCACTTTCTTCAGCCTTCAATGATGTAAACCTGGCATTTAGCCGCGCTCCCTCTGTTTCTCCTCCTCCCGATCCCCTCTCACCGGTATTTGGTGACTCGGTGCACCGAGAGGCAACAGCATCCCAGTTTTTCAACCGACAATTTGGCACCAATGCTGGTGACATCCACAGTATTCCACTTAACTTGGAGCCAAAAGTGTCACACTGCAACAGCATTCCTATATTCACTAGCATGGAGGATGGGTCTGACGAAGATGGCAGCACACTGTTGGGTGACCACAGAGGACTTGTGAAGTCTCCTGGATTGCAACGTTTTTCTTCTGAGGATTCCCTGGAGGACAGCTACAGCAGCAGCTCCAGCCGAGCTGACTCTCCAACATTCGATAAATCTGCCAACAAGAGGCTGACAGTTTTCGAGCGACTTTCCCTGTCTGACTAAATAGAACTGGAAAAAAGAGAAAGAAACAACAACTACATGGGGTTTGGGCTACTATCAAAACACATAATTGTGTGCTGAAATAACAACACTTTGAGATCTTAAATTTGTAAAGAAAAAGATATCTTCCAGAAATTGTATATGCTGAAATGTAAAAATGATATCTACGAATATACATACAAATATGTAGCCTTTTAGACTTTTGTATATGATCTTCCATGAGACTTGTCTATTTTATAGGTCTTGAGTTGACCAGTACATGTTCTGGATCGTAGTTATCAAAAATCTGTAACGATCAAAAAGCTTTTTGAGGTAGTAATCAATAATGCATTTGCCTCAGCTACAATATTTTTTTTCTGCTGCACAGTTTTTTTTGTTTTTTTCATTCAATGTGCTACAATAAGCATGTTTGATACAGTTGCCTTAATCATCAAGACCTGACATGTGTCTATGGTGTGCACTTTAAAACTGATTCAAAAGAGTCTCTCTACAGCAATCAAACCAAGGCTTTGTCCCTTACATTAGTCTGGTTATGGGTGTTTGGCAGGAAGTCAGAATGTATATTGGACTGTATGTGTTTAAAGAGAAAACAAAGTTGCAAAATGGAAATTGAACAAGAGAAGAAGAGTTTAGATATAAATATATGTGTCCTGACACACTCAATGTAGCTAAATGCTGTTGGTTTTGGCAGTTTGAAAATTGCACACATCCTGTATTTTTTTTTCTTTTTTTAAGTTTGTTTGATTGCCTGGTTCAGGGAAGACCACAGTATTCCATTTGGTTATTGTTCGCCTTGTGTTGTTTAACTTATGCTATTATATTTATTGTAATATTTATTTTGCTCTAAAGGAAAAATATGTTTTGTACTTTATTTATGTAAAATTATAGATCATGCTTTGTGAAATACCAATGTGAGGAAAGCAGTGAAAAGAGAGCCATATATTTTTTATTGCCTGAAATGAATTTTAATGCATTTCTGAATAAAATTGATTCAGCATCTGTTTGTTATTCCAGTTTGGATGTTGGTTTTTTCCCAAACAGTAAAGCACATTCCCACCTTTCCCTAATTTATGTCATATTTATTGTTATTGTTAATTTAACGTTACATGTCCATAGAAAAGCTATGATGTGACTTCATTGATAAGGCAACATGAGCACAATAAGAAACGTATTTCAAGAACATCAGAATATTTGTTATATTAAAATCTATCTATTACCACAATGCGCAAAATTTCCCTAAAAGGTAAGTTACGGCCCTGGTGTGTCTGGCACTCTGTTTGTGTGTGTATGTTTATGTGTCTTTGTGAGTTTGGATGACTGGGATGAATGAGATGTTCACCTAAACTAGGAGAGACACAAAGCTAAAGTGCCAACAAAAATCCCACTATTTCCAGTGCTTGAATATTATATTACTCTATCAAGACAAGCAAAAGTGCAACTATTCCCACACATGGCTTACTCTAATCATACCAAAGGAATATGTGTTGCAATGTTTTTATTTCAGTTAAAAATTCTGTTAGACATTGTACACCATTTTTGTGAGATAGCTTCTTTTCCTCACTCTTTGGGAAATGCTTCCATTGTTACTTCCTTTACTTCACTTCTGTATCTGAAAGTGAACCAAGATAATTGCTTTTCAAAGGACCAGCGTTCAAGTCAATATTCACACTTTGCAAAAAAAGAATGTGTGAACCAACATTGATGCGGTACTCTTTAGCAAAATTGAGGCTGTAAGTTACACTTCCTTATTTTTAAAGTCAACGTGCCAAACGAACGGAAAAAAAAAACGTGTTAATTCATCTTTAAGATATGGTGTCACCGAATCACACTGATTCATATATTTCAATTTCCAATTAAATGCTCTAATATTGTGCAGATGCTGAAAATAAAAACACACTTTTAAAAATAGTTACCAATCTTTACACTCAACTGATGTATTCTTTGATTTTGACCTATGCGGTGGAAAAGCAGTGAGTTCCTGTCACAGCCACGGTCAGGAACCATTTTGGTGGTTTACCGTGCCAGTCTAACTTCTTAAAAGAGAAAGTAAATTTAAATAAATAAATGAATAAAATAAAATAGAGGTGGAAACGGCTTGGAAGGTGAAGGCAACAGCGGGAAGTAACCCCCAAACTGGAAGTGTTGACAGCAAATCTCCCTGGAAAGACTTCAGACATGTCAGCCTTTTGGGCGTCTGGTAGAGCACCCAAGTTTGGGTGAGAAACCACATGTTGAGAGTGAGATATTAGTGTGTGTGTGTTTCTTTATCTTCTTTTATTTTATTTGATTGTTTTGTTTTGTTTTCATTGCTAGAAAGAAACCACATGCAATTAAAAAATATTTTGCAAATTTACTTCTGTTGTAATCCATGTGATATATTCAGGCTTTACTCCTTTTTAAGCACTGACTGCTTTCCAGTCTTTTTTCTCTCATCAATATGCTTAAACTGAATCCTTCCAATTTTAATTACTGTAGATGTTTCATCAACAAACCTCACAGGAGGTCCCAACCGAGCGCTGTCTTCATACCTTGTTCCTCTTTGAAGCAACTGCAGAATGTGTTGCTATGGTGATGGACACCGACCACACAGTGTAAACACAAAACCCAGACAGAAGTGATCAGCAAGCATTCGTGTGTTTGCTTAAAAACATCAAATATAGAGCAGACTCCTAACAGACATAGACCTTTTGATAACTCCGCTGTACTTTAAACCGTAGAAAATTAAAACAAAAGTATCTGGTTTCACATATAGTTTAGAATTAGTTTTTTTTTTTTTTTTAGTTGGGTTGTTTGTGTCCACTTTCTCCCTAGTCATTCAACATAAAGGCTATCACCACGTAAGAACAGTTAATGATTAACTACAAAAGCTACTTTTTTCCTGGTGTTCTTTGTCCAATTCGCCTGATCTTAAAACGTGACACACGTACACACACTCGAAGGCCTGTTAATGCCATGGAACATGCTGTAAACGCTAAAGGAAATAGAGGCTTGACCATAATGTTATCTTAAGACACAAAAGCAGATGATGATAAAAAAAAGAGCAGAAGGACATTTGTTTAACTTACGTAATAGATAGCAGATTCAGAAGTTTAGATTGTAGAAGATGGTTGCTACTTAAAGAGTAAAAAATCACCCTGTGAGAATACAACTACATGCAACTGTGTTTGTGACTCTGAACATGAATGTCATTGTGTTCTTTTTCTGTCCCATTTTTATTTTGTTTGTTTTTTTTTTACAGTGTTAGTCTTCCATAGACTGAAAAAGCACATCATCAGATGACTTTGGCATTTTCTTTGAAATGCTTCTCTAAAAGCAGAAGACCGCACCGGGTGCCACTCCTGTTAGCCACAAACAGGAATTAGGCTACAGTAGACACAGGCTCACCAGAATTGGACAATAGACAATTAGGAAAAACGTTGCCTGTTTTAAAGAGTCTCCATTTCTCCTGCGACATTTGGATGGTAGGGTCAGAATTTGGCATCAACAACAATGAAACATGGAGCCATCCTGCCTCGTATCAACGGTTTTGGCAGATGGTGGTGGTAGTGTAATGGTGTGTAGAGAATGGTTACAACACCACAGCCTACCTGAGAATTGTTGCTGACCATGTCCATCCCTTTATGATCACAGTGTACCATCTTCCAATGGATACTTCAAGCAGGATAAGGCGCCATGAGTTCACTGGACTCAAATGACCTCCACAGTCACCAGATCTCTTCCCTATATAGAGCACCTTTGGGATTTGGTGGGATTAATAAAAAAACACTGTTGCATATTTTTGGAGCAACAGCTTATGGATACTTTAATTGTTATATGGAAAAACAAATTTCCCGTTTAGACCCTTCTTTGATTTAACAAAACTATTTCACGTTAAAGGTATTTCATACACTTAATGTAACAGAGCATGTCATAAGAGTTTTTGTTGATAGTGCAGAATGCTGCTTTTGTGTAAAAAAATTTGGAAAATGCACCAATTACTGTTTTAAGTAAAGAAGAGTGGGAAAGCCAGTGAGTGCTGAAGAAATATGAGAAAAAGAACTGCACTGATGAGGCCAGGTGGAAAAGAAAGGAAGAAATACTTGAGTTGTGATATCACAACTACGTAAGGGAAGTGTTGCCCTTTTAAGGCCATGTTCTCTGTCCCTGCAACATTCCTCGGCTGCAGGCTTCAGTCTACCCTTCCCCCTCCTGTTCCCTTTTTCTGTGACTTCACTCTGACGCAAACACAACAGGGAACAGAAGGAGGAGGCAGACGAGGAGAAGGAAGAGGAACGCAGGAAAGAAGCAGGTAACATGTGCTTGTGGGAAGCCAAAACAAAAAAAAACAAACAAACACCCTCTTCTCCACTTCTGGTTTGTTCCTGTTTCTGAACTTTTACTTTCTCCAAAGTTGGGAACAGAAGTAAGGTGAACTAGTGGCAATAGTGAACTACATTCATTTGTGGACTCACATTAACATTTCCATTACAAAACTGTCAACTAAGTTTGCCAAATTTGGATCCTAAAAGCTCAGAACTGGTGTAAATGTAATAATTCAAAACCAGTTGTTTCTTGTTTTAGAAAAGAAGAAGTGAATCTTAGTGGTTGTGCACACAGAGGTTTGAAAGTAGAGCCAGCAGGAACTGGCTTTAAGGCTAAAAAATAGTGTTACAAAGTTGGTTTATGAGTTACAGATTGTAAATACAGTAAAAGCTTTTAAGCATGATAAAATAAATGTAGTTGACTATACTAAAATTGACAAAAGTGCTCCTTAAATTCCTACTACAACTATATTTGTCTTTGTTGTAAAATCATTCCCAGTAGTTTTTTAAAATTATGATTAAGCTGTTTTTAGCCAAAATCAAAAAGCTTGAGTCATTTTTCAAAACCTATTTTCTGCAGAGCGGCAGTAGTTCAGAAATTCTCATCTGGGTTGTGGGCGGGACTGTTGGCGCAAAAGTTAGCTCTGCTAATTTCCCATCAGTCCTTTGTTTATGCACTACTTATTGCCCTTCTTGAAAGTACTTATTAATGACATTATTAAAGAACAATCTAACTATAACTCAAATTTTAAAAAAGGTTATGAAGTTTTAACATTTGAATGAAATAAAAATGAAAAAGTACTTTTCCGTCCATCACAAATTCTTATTCCAAATAAAACAAAGCTCACAAAGAAAGCAAGAAACTTCAAAGTTCCATCTGCTAAATAAGCCAAACGTTTTAAACAGATTCAAGTGACAAAGACATGAGCTGGCAGTTTTTCAATGTCAGGTCTTTAAAATTGTTAGTAATAAAAGAGATGTCTTTGAGACGTTATGTCTCTCAAATATAAAGATGATCAGCAGCTCTTACTTTTTACTTTCTTGAAAGACTGACTTCCCAGTGGTCTTTCATGTATGATTATGCAATTTTTAGGCAAAATTAAAAAGGCTGTGTTGTTTTTCAGGACATAGTTTCAACAGAGCAGCATGATTAGAAATGTATCTCTGACTTGAAGTAAGCCACCGCTGATATCCCATCATCCCATTTTTTACACTCCCTCCCACTAGCTTACAGCACCTAACAACCCCAACCTAACATTAGCGGTACAGCAAAAATGGTTAGCAATATCAAAGATATCCAGTCATAAAGCTTTAAGCCAGATGCCAGCTTAAACAAGGAAAATGAAGATGTTAATGGATCCATTTGTCTCCAAGTGGATGCATCAGAATGGAGCAGAGAAGGAAGACTTTGCCCAGGCCATTTCAGTTGCTGCTTCACAAAAGAGATTTTTCAAACTGCAGTTTTTCATCGGCTCTTGATTCGTACTGATTTGAATCAAGAAAAACTGTTAAATTCTTTTATATTTGTCCTCCATCATGAGGAGAAAAAAATGACAAAAACACCTTAAAAGAATCAAAAGCACCATTTTTGTAGAAATGGGTCTTTACACAATTTTTAAAAATAATGTTCCATTTATCAAATTGCAAAGACTTTGCAAATCTAATCTACATAATAGAATATGATTAAAGATTCAAGAAACTGAAGAATAACGTTTTAGCAGGGGATTGAATAGCTTTTTTGGTTGTTTGTTGTGCCATCAGATTACAAGGCATCAATTATCAATATAATTAGGTAGAATCCTCCAAGAAATACTTTTGTATTTCAGCATGACAATGCAAAACCACACTCTGCAGCAACATCATTATTATATTGGGGTGTCCTACTCCTGTTACACAATATCATCTGTTAAATATCTACTCCAGTGAAAATCACCTGTTTGGTGTTTTTCACATGTTTTTGTGGCATTTTTTTCATGATGGAGGACGTAAAGAAAACAGTGTTTCTAAGTTTTTTAATTCAAATTGTGAATCTGGAACAGACAAAAAAATGCTGTCGGAAAAAGCTTGTAGGTGTACAAAAGCAGGCCACAAGCTCCCTGCTCCACTCCATTCTGATGCATCTGCTTGTAACAACTTGATCCATGGATGCCTTTCTTTTCCATGTCCAAGCTGGCAACTGACTGACAACTTCCCGGGTGGATGGCTCCAATATTGCTCACTGTCTTTGTTTCACCTGCACTGTTAGGTTAGGGGGTGTAAGGGGCTGATGGGAAAGGGCTTACTCCACGCCTACAGTCCTGCCCACCATTCAAAAGCGAATTTCTAATAAACTGTCGAAGCTCTACAGAAACCGTCATAGAAAGTGACAGGTTTTTTGATTAGTGCTAAAAACAGCACAATCGTAATTTAAAAACCACTGGGGATGGTTTGAAAATAGATCAAAAAGTGATTGGAGAGGGACGTTAAAGTCCCAACATGTAAGAAGGTAATACAAGAGCGGCATAATAAAGTAAATACCGGTAAATAAAGTAAATAATGTTAGGTCTGTGTGTGCACTGCCTGTCTACTTTAAACTTATTGCAATAACGTGTTGGTTCAGAACAAGAAAGTCCCTTCAGTAAGTTTCACATCTACTTACGCTATTGAAGCAGATCTTTCACAATACACTGTCTCATACATGTCCACAGCACACTTCCTGTTTATGCATACCATCTGTATATGCTTCTCTTTTTAAAGTTCACATTTCCTGTTTTTCGTTCTTTTTTTAAAATGGCATGAAAAAACATGTGCTTGGTCGTTTCATTAACAGCAGATATGATTTCCATTACAAAACAAAACACTAAAAATAAGAGCAGCTTGACCTAAATGCCAACTTATATGAAGTTTCAAAATAAAATTGATGTTATTTTCATCTCAAATGAGAGAAGATATTTTATTTCTGAATTTTTGCTGCTTTCACAGATAATAATTTTTCTTTTAGACCTGGACTTAGAGGCCCTTCTTCACAGTCTTTATGGGGTTTATTTTGTTTTTCGATGTTTGAAAGTGGTCATTTTTTTTCCTCTGCAGTAAATAAAGCTGGGTCTTTTAAATCATCAGTATATCAGACTACTCAGAATACATGTTTAATTGCCAACAGTAAAAATGAAGCCTTGCTCCTAGTGTCAGTCTGTATCCTTGCATCTTTTCAGTGTTCTGAAGGATGGGCCTTTTTCTGTCGAGTGTCTTCTAATCTTAAAAAAGAAGGAAGTTGCAGAAAGGGCTGCTTTTAGAAAGCTTGTAATCGAATAAGATAGTAAACTCTGCTTTTGACCTAAAATAAACTTAGGCTGTTCACTTTCATGCACAGCTTGGTAAAACTGCAGTTGGGCAAATACACAAGTATAACAATTTTTTAGATTCAATATATATGCATGTACAAAAAATAGTGCATTGAGTATACAATATTACCAGATGTACCTTTTTTACTTATTAGCGTGTAGCAGTAGTATGAAGGGTCTGTATAAGGACTCATCCTGGATTCAACTCATCACACCCCTGAGAAACAAAGCCTGGTTTCCCATTCACCAGTCCTACATGCAGCCAACAGAGCCATCTGGACGCCTAGAAATATTGATAAAGTTTTAAACAAAAATAGGGGCAACATCATTCACTCTTCTCAGTGTGCTAAAGCCAGAAGTGGAACTAGGTTTCTCTTCGACCAACTTAGGGTGCCAGCCTCTGCTTCCCATGAGCCTCTAGTCTTTCTCTGCTGCTTCTTCACTCACTCCCCCCTTGCAGCACTTCACTCTCCTTTACTTTGTTCTACTAATCTTCCCTGTCTAACGGTATTTGTCTCATACAATTATATCAAGCATTAGGGTTAGATAATTTACCGTTAGATCACATCAGATCTCAAGTATGACCTCAGTATTTTTCCCAACCCCAATTAGTCAGTTAATGGTACAGTGCATTGATGACACCTCACCCGCACCATCTTCATCAGATTTCTTTTTAGAGAAATATTTCAAAAAGCTCCTCTGAAAATGCAAGTCAGCAGATAATGGTATGTGGATGTTAGCCTAAAGCTGTCCATTAGTTTGCTCAGGTTGACACACTGACTTTGCATTTGGTCCAAGTAACTTAAAGCCTTAGTCCCAGCTGCCCTTGCAGGAGGATCCGGACTGTCTGCTCATCATTCTAACCATAATTATCACAATGTGTCCCACTTGTGATCACAAATAACTGTTTTTGTTTTAAAAACAGATGTCCAATTTTTAGTACCTTCATCACAATTTGAAAACATGGGAAGCCTGATGACACAGTTGGCTGCATGCAGGACTGGCACATGGTGAACCCAGGTTTGCCTCCCACAGGGGGTGATGAGGGTCCGGGTCTCCCTGTGCCAGTCCCCACTCCGGATAGAATACAGGGTTGTGTAAGGAAGGGCATCCGGTGTAAAACTCTCTGCCAAAACTGAATGTGCAGAACACTGAAAGCTGATTTGCTGTGTATGATATGCCAAAAGGTGAACAACAATCACAATTTCAAAACATGAAACAGCTGTCTCTCTCAGCCCGGCAATGATTCTGTTTAATTTTTGTATTGCACTCATAAATAAACTTCATTGTCTGCCTCTTATTAATGACATTTCCTGGTTTCAGTTGCTCAGACTGGAAAGTTTGCATTAGAGACTTCCATGCAAAATGTGCGAAGTTTCGGGAAGGAATTCCTGACTGCCATACACTGCAAGTACTCAAATCTGTAATTGGAGGAAGCACAGCATTTTATTATGATGCTCTGCTGAGTGTTTGTTTGGTTGCATGGTAACGGGTTGTTAGGCTTTTGTGTCATGACAGAAATTGATTGCCTTCTTTTAGTTTACCCCTTGGAAGAACATGGAGTAATCTGTGTAGATCTACTTCTGAATGTTCAGAGCTCTTCAAAAGTGGCCTAGCAATCTGTCAAAAGCAAATTCCAGTAGCTCTAAAATCAACTAATCTCAGAGTTTAGGTTACAAAATGAATATACACAAACGAGGCTCAGGAAATAAATAATTATTAGGACTGCTGCTCAGTTTAAAAATTAATTGAACATATGGACCCTTTAGGCCTCATACGTACAGTAGGCTTGGTTCAGATTTGGCTCCTATTAAATGGTCTGATGATGTCCAGTTCTAGATCAATCCTTTAGGAGTTGATTGATCACATTGATCACAACAGATTAATTAACACCACAAGACAAAATGATAGTTGATCACTTATGAAGTATAAGTTCCTGCTGCAAAATGTTAACTATACGTATTAGAATATCAGGAAGATCCTGTTTTTCTGGTTATAAATTGGGTTTATTGGCGTAGTCCATCGCTCGTCAACACCACAAGCTTAATTTCTGAAACCGCACATAGCACACTCTTGAACCGGCAACACATGCTTGGTGTAAATGTAGCATCAACCTTGTCACCATGAGTTGCAGGAAGTCACAGAACCTGGTATCAGTTATGTTAAGGGTGGCATGGACATGAATGTCCTCCAATGAAACTTTCACAAATACAGTAGAAACTGTCATAGTCTTTTTTATACCCAAATTACAAAGTGTTTAGTCACCTACTTTTAACTTTTGAAGGCTTTTTAAATATTTAGAAGTTCTTGATGTCAAACCAATAAACCAAAATATCATGGGAAGTTTTCTACAATAAAATGCCTGACAGTGCAGGGCAGCACACTGATGCTATTTCCATTTCATCTGTTCCCTTTCGGTAAATGAAATGTTGCAACACATCAATCCGTGATGATTGTTCTACACTTGACTGCTTTGTGATTGGCTTTCATCATCTCTTATGTCAGTGATCTTTTTTCCAATGTTAGATTCTTAACAGAGTGATGGAAACGAAACTCAAAGTTTTACTTATTCAGTGGGTACGGAAAGTGTTCAGACCCCCTTAAATTTTTCACTCTTTGTTGTATTGCAGCCATTTGCTAAAATCATTTAAGTTCATTTTTTTCCTCATGAATGTACACACAGCACCCAATATTGACAAAAAAAAAAACAGAATTTTTGACATTTTTGCAGATTTATTAAAAAAGAAAAACTGAAATATCACAGTCCAACAGTCCAATGACAGTCCAAACCGTTCCCACTAGGTTGGGAGCATGAAATTGTCCAAAATGTTTTGGTATCCTGAAGCATTCAGAGCGAGGACATTTCACAACCGGATTTGTCTCACAGATGGCGTCCTATGACAGTTCCAGACTGGAATTCACTGAGCTCCTGTGAGCAGCTCATTCTTTCACAAATGATTGTGAAAACAGTCTGCATGCCTGAGTGCTGGATTTTATACACCTGTGGCCAGGCCAAGTGATACCTGATTCTGATCATTTGGATGGGTGATTCAATACTTTTGGCAATACAGTGTACATACAACTCTTTTTGGAGATCTTATCAAGATATTGGAGGATCTGGCTTCACTTTGAATGGTTAAAGGTCCCAATGTGACTCAAAGCCCTCATAAGTCTGCTACTTCCCTATTTCTTTAGAAGGAAACATTGGACGACTCCTTTTACTTCATTTTACAGTTTTAGGTAAAAGGAATTTTAGGTAAATTCCTGAAAGGTCTTCAGTCCTCATCACACCCATGAATAAATTAATGCAGACTCATTTTGCATGTAAGCTTCTAACTTTACAACACCTGGAGTCATGACAGGACTCTGAAAGTCCACTCATGGAGCCTCTGGAAACCTGTGCTGACCAGCCATTGACCAATAGATCTGGCCTCCTCCGAAGTCAAAAGGCTGATACACATTCTCACCTCAGAACACAGCAGAACCGAGACAAAAGAGCAGTGTCAGGATGTGAGTAAATGGGTCTCAGAGATGCACACTGCTCAGAACTGGTAATTCAAAAAGAACAAAAGGTATGTGGCGAGTGGAGAGGACCCGCTTGAAGACTGGCCAACACGGTCCGCGGTTTATTTCAGCCTTTACAAACTTGTAATTCGGTACCTGCAAATGTAGCAACATGGGTCCTGTGTGAATGGGTTTTCTCCAAAGCTGGAGAGAGAGTGCTCCCTGCAAACTTGTGATCAGGGGTTGACCGCCATCCCGCTGCACCACGACCTCCCCAATAAAATAAAAATCAATGAATCCACTAACCAAACAAGCACACAATAAAATAAAGTAAAAAAGACCTGCAAAATTTCACAAAAAAGTGTCAAGGTTGACGTGCGGACACAAATGCAGACGGACTCGAAATAAAGAAGAAATAGATTTAATGACTCGAGAGAGGAACATTAAATCAGAGCAAACAAAACCACCCGACAACCCGTGCAAGGGAGACGAGGGTATATAACGAAAAGAGAGGATGTCCAAATGGAAAACAGGTGTGCAAGGGGGGAGGGGACATCTGAGGGAGGAATGTCAAGTGACCTGGGACAAACGGAAGACACAGGAAGTAACAACAAAATAAAACCGGAAATGACTGTAACTGAACTAATAAATCGACCTGGTTCCAAAAACCCTACAGTACCCCCCCTCAAGGTGCGCCGCCTGGCGCAGAAGGGGGCTGGTTCCGGCGCCGCCGATTAAAGTCTCTGATGAGATCAGGATCCAGGATGCGAGAAGCGGGTTCCCAGGAACGTTCCTCAGGTCCGTACCCCTGCCAGTCCACCAGGTATTGAAGACCACGACCCCGTCGCCGAACGTCCAACAGGCGACGGACGGTGTAGGCCGGTTGGCCATCAATGATGCGAGGAGGAGGTGGCGGAGGGGACGGCGGTTGAAGGGCACTCGTGACGTGAGGCTTAATCTGCGAGACATGGAAAACCGGGTGGATGCGCAAGGTCCTGGGCAGGCGTAGCCTAACTGCCACAGGATTGATGACCTTGACGATCTCGAATGGTCCAATGAATCTGGGAGACAGCTTCTTGGACTCCGTCCGAAGCTTGATGTTAGCAGTAGAGAGCATGACGAACTGGCCCGGTCGATACTCAGGAGCTGGAGTTCGCCGGCGATCCGCCAGTCTCTTGTTGGTCTCCCTGGAACGCAACAAGGCTGCCCGAGTCTCCCGCCATATGCGCCGACAGCGACGATAGAGATGCTGCACCGATGGAACCGCCACCTCCGTTTCCTGCTCGGGGAACAGCGGGGGTTGGTACCCCAGGGAACACTCGAAAGGGGACATACCCGAGGCAGATGAGGTGAGGGAGTTGTGTGCATATTCCACCCACGGCAACAGCGTGCTCCAGGAGGCCTGGTGTCGGGAACATACACACCGGAGCGCAGCCTCCAGGTCCTGGTTGGTCCGCTCCGCCTGCCCGTTAGACTGTGGGTGGAAACCAGAGGAGAGACTGGCAGTGGCCCCGAATGCCCCACAGAACGCCTTCCAGACTTGCGAGATGAACTGAGGTCCTCGATCAGAAACCATATCTGTAGGAATGCCGTGTAATTTGAATACGTGTTCTATTACCAGTTTTGCCGTCTCTGCCGCTGAAGGGAGTTTAGGCAAGGCCACAAAGTGGGCGGCCTTGGAGAACCGATCCACAATGGTCAGGATGACGGTCTTTCCAGCGGAGGACGGCAGGCCGGTCACAAAGTCCAAAGCAATGTGTGACCAAGGCCGACCCGGAATGGAGAGTGGGTGTAATAGTCCAGCAGGAGATTGTGTGCTCGCCTTGTTCTGAGCACACACCAGACAACCAGAAACAAAGTCCCGGACGTCCTTGGTCACGCTGGGCCACCAGAACCGACGACGCAGAAAGGATTCTGTTCTGCGGATCCCGGGGTGACAGGTGAGACGGGTGGCATGGGCCCACTGGAGAACTCGAGACCTGAGAGAGCTGGGTACAAACAGTTTATTGGGAGGACCACCCCCCGGATCTGGTTCCTGAGTCTGAGCGGACCTAATGTCTCTTTCCAATTGCCAGGAAAGGGCGCCCAGCACACATGAGGGGGGGAGAATACAGGCCGGTTGACTATCCTGGGAAACCGGTTCCTGCTGACGGGATAGGGCGTCCGGTTTAACATTCTTAGAACCAGGTCGATAAGTAACCATAAAACAGAAACGGTTGAAAAACAAAGACCATCGAGCCTGTCTGGCATTAAGCCGTTTTGCAGTCCGTAGGTAGGACAGATTCTTATGATCTGTCCAGACCAAAAACGGCACTGTGGACCCCTCTAACCAATGCCTCCATTCCTCGAGTGCTAGCTTGATAGCCAGCAGCTCCTTATCCCCCACATCATAGTTGCGTTCGGCTGGAGAAAGCCGACGAGAGAAGTAAGCACAAGGACGCATCTTGCTATCCGAAGCCCCCCGTTGGGACAGGACTGCACCCACTCCTGTGTCCGAGGCATCTACCTCCACAACAAATTGTCTGGACGGGTCTGGTTGAGCCAAAACAGGGGCAGAGGTGAAAAGATGTTTAAGCTTCTTAAAAGCTGCCTCTGCCTCCTCAGTCCAGAAAAAAGGGGAAGAGGATGAGGTGAGAGCTGTGAGCGGCGCGGCCACCGAACTGTAACCCCGGATGAAGCGACGGAGGAAGTTGGCAAACCCCAGGAAACGTTGTAACTGTTTCCTGTTAGAAGGGGTAGGCCACTCCACCACCGCTTTCACCTTAGCCGGATCGGGTTTCACCTCACCCTCAGAAATAACAAACCCCAGGAAAGAAACAGACGGAGAGTGGAACTCACACTTCTCCGCCTTAACAAAAAGTTTGTTCTCAAGTAATCGCTGGAGAACCAGACGAACATGCCGCCTATGTTCGCTGGCAGTCCTGGAAAAGATCAGAATGTCATCCAAGTACACAAACACAAAACGATGAATAAAGTCTCTTAATACGTCATTGATCATTGCCTGGAACACAGCAGGAGCATTACAGAGACCAAAAGGCATGACCAGATACTCGAAATGTCCCAAAGGGGTGGTGAAGGCGGTCTTCCATTCGTCTCCAGCCCTCATCCGCACGAGATGGTAAGCATTGCGGAGATCCAACTTGGAATAAATCCGAGCCTCCTGCAATGCCTCAAAAGCAGAGTTCATCAATGGAAGGGGGTAGCTGTTCTTGACCGTGATCTCATTCAACCCCCGATAGTCTATACACGGTCGGAGCGACCCGTCCTTCTTTCCCACAAAAAAGAACCCAGATCCCACTGGTGACGACGAAGGTCTGATTATCCCAGAACTCAATGATTCAGCGATGTATTTCTCCATGACCTCTCTCTCGGGCTTAGACAGGCTATACAACCTGCTCTTAGGTAACGTAGCGCCGGGTTGTAATTCGATAGCACAGTCATAAGGTCGGTGGGGGGGTAGAGAGAGAGCTCGTGATTTGGAGAATACCTCAGCTAAATCATGATATTCCGGTGGGATTCCGGATAGATCAGGTGAGGGCGGCTGCCCAACCGGGGTAGCGGGGTCTTCCCCAGGAGGCCGAGCTGAGCGTAGACAAGAATTATGGCATTTCTCACTCCAGCCGGAGATACGACTGGAGGACCAATCAATGACGGGGTTGTGTGCCAGAAGCCAAGGGTACCCCAGAACCAATGGGTTCTGCGCAGAGGAAAAAATGAAAAACCTGGTGGATTCATGATGGTTGCCAGAGATAATCAAATGAACTGGTTTGGTTATGTGGGAAATGGTGGCTACCTCTTGGCCGTTTAGGGAGATTACTTGTAACGGCCGAGGTAGTGGCTCATAAGCAAGCCCGACTTGCTTAGCTAGCTCGGCATCCATGAGGTTCTGCTCTGCTCCTGAATCAATTAAAGCTTCAATAGATCTCCCCTTACCCTGAAACACAACCTGTATCTTAAGTAAACAGGCAGTAGGACCCTTATTAGTGAGCGCCAAATCGCCGCTCGTCAGCGCGCCCACTCTTACTGAACGAGCAGATGAGTTAGGGCACTCCCTGCAGAAATGACCCCGCTTACCACAGTAAAGGCACTCACCTGAGACCATTCGTCGCTGTCGCTCGTAAGCAGTCAGTTTACCCCGGCCAAGATGCATAGGTTCCTCAAGAATAGGTGGCGGGGTTTCTGTGGGAGAAACAGCAAAATCAGGTGAGTCCGAGTTCCTGCGTCCAACAGAACTGTGTTGGAAGCGGGGTGTAGATCTGCTATGTTCCAGTTTGTGATCCTGAAGTCTGTTATCGATCCGGATGACCATGGCGATAAGAGGTTCCAAGGAGGAAGGCAGCTCTAGAGCGATTAGTCTGTCCTTTAACTCCTCGGAAAGTCCCTCCACGAATGCGTCCATGAGCGCAGTGGTGTCCCAACCACTAGTGGAGGCCAGGGTGCGGAACTCGATAGCATAGTCAGCTGCCCTTCTGCCCCGTTGCCGAAGTTGCATAAGGGCTCGAGCTGCCTCTCGGCCCGGTTTGGTGTGCTGGAACACCTGCTGAAATGCCTCCAGGAATGCCGCGAGAGACGCGCAGGTCGGTGCTCCACGCTGCCACTCAGCCGTCGCCCATGCGCCTGCTCTCCCGGTGAGGTGAGAGATGATGAAGGCCACTTTAGCTTGGTCCGAAGGATAGTGAGGCGCCTGCAGTTGGAAGTGGAGCTCACACTGGGTGATAAAAGCCCGACAGTCCCCAGAATCTCCCGAAAAACGTTCTGGTCGGGCTAATTGCGCGGTTGGAGCGACCGGAACACTCTCCCAGGTCCCCTGGATCGGTGTGGGAGGCGATGGGCGTGCCGCGGGAAAAGCCGGCGGATGTTGAAAACGCTCCGTCAGTTGTTCAAAGCGTTCTCCCAGTGCGGCGAATTGCCGTTCGTGACGGCTCGACATCTCGAGTAATCCTTGTCTCAAGCATGACATCTGCTCCTCCTGTTGGCGGAGTAATGCCCGTAACGTCTCCGCGTCTGCTGCGTCCATTATACTGGTCGGGTGGTAATGTCAAGGTTGACGTGCGGACACAAATGCAGACGGACTCGAAATAAAGAAGAAATAGATTTAATGACTCGAGAGAGGAACATTAAATCAGAGCAAACAAAACCACCCGACAACCCGTGCAAGGGAGACGAGGGTATATAACGAAAAGAGAGGATGTCCAAATGGAAAACAGGTGTGCAAGGGGGGAGGGGACATCTGAGGGAGGAATGTCAAGTGACCTGGGACAAACGGAAGACACAGGAAGTAACAACAAAATAAAACCGGAAATGACTGTAACTGAACTAATAAATCGACCTGGTTCCAAAAACCCTACAAAAAGTCTGTGAAGCAGCAAAAGGTGAACTGCATTATAGCGAGGGGCCATTGTAAACATTATTGGGAGAAGTTTTTAAATGTTCTGCTAATATATGGTGATCATCAGCCGCCAACCAGAAAAGACACAAAAGTTGATTGTCATTAAAAAAAAAACCTAACAGAGAAAGAGAGGATAAAAAAAAACCCTAATGAGGAATATTTTTCATTTTGTAAAACTGTGGATGATTTTTCAAATCAACTAAGTTTCCACTTTGATGCCTTTCTTTGAGTTAAAAAAATGATTCGGAACAGCTAGTGACGTCATGGAACGTGACTTCCCCAGTTTGATCAGAGCTCGGAACAATGTTTGGAAACAGAAGTTCCACTGATGTTACAAAACATTCCAGCACACGAGCTCGAACCTGTCATCACTAGTGGCACTTTTTTTAATTAAGTTATTCCAGATCTCCACTTTATCTTTCCCTCTTGTCCTGCATTTATTGATCATCCTGATACAAAACAAATTGTGGTGCAGACGGGAGAGTTTGGAGATGACTCAATCACTCCCCTTTCCTGGTGTGATTGAGAAACTGGTCTGATTCCTTCAATGGCTTCTGCTTTCATTGTTTTTAACATGGGCGAAAATCTGACGTCGGTGTTCTAATCACTTTAACCAGACCTATATCATGCGGTATAGATGCCCAGAGATCTGAAGGGACGGTAGTCAAGGCAGCTGGGACTGAAGGTGGCTAAGGGGGAGTTTAGAAGGTTAAAACATTATCAGCTACCAGCTGGACAGTTCTCTGGCCGTGAGTCACAGTAACCAAAGCTCACTGCAGCCCTCCTATGAGGTAAACATGATGGCATGGTCAGAAGTTGACTGCCAATCAAGTGCCTGCAGGACCTAAATTCTTACACTTAGCTGAGGGGGATTTAGAAAGTGACACATAAGGGGAAGTGTGGGAGCAAAGCACTTCCTTCTCACAGGGTGTTAGTTAGGACACACGTACTTACTTTCCAAAACATACATGGTAAAGTCAGTTTTCAGATCTTTGCTTGAAAACCTTTTACCTATACTTCAAATCAGGCTCACCAGGACAGAAGTAAGCTCTGATTGCATCTGATCCAGGCTGGACTGTGGTCTGGCAAAGATCACACCAATGGCAGGGAGGAGCTTGAGATTAGCATATGTTTGGGTGTGAGTGTGTGCATTTGAAGTTTGTGTGTCTGCTTGTGCATGTGAGTGTCCATGTCGTAGGTTGTTGTTGTCTACCTTTCGCTACATCCCTTCAGGGGGCTTCAGCCTATCCACCTTCACTGATTCACACATCCAGTTTGTCAAAGAGTTTTATGACAGAGGCCCTTCCTGACACAACCCTGGGGACCGGCACAGGGGGATGCAGACTCAGGCCTCCCTGTGGCTACCTATAGGTAGGCAGTAGCATGAAGTGTCTTGTCTAAGGACCCACACTGGAATAAGCTCATTGCGCCCCCAGGGTAACAAACCCTGGCTTTCCATAACTTTCCAGCTGCTGACTCGTCCATGTGGAAGGTTGGAAAAAAAAGGAAAACTAAACACTAGCTGTTGTGTTTACTGTTCAGACAAATATTCCCTCTATTTCTTTTATTTCTGTTGTGTTGAAACTTGTCAGTTTAAGTTGTGGGTGTGCTATACATGGTGCACATTGTTACGTGTGTTGCCCAGGCTAAGTCCCTGCAGCTCCTTATGAGCTGTGTTCCCTAAGGCTTCATTGGTGAAGCTGCAGCTGGTTCAAAACGCAGCAGCTAGATTTGTCGGTGGTACCAAAAAGTTTAAGGGTACAACTCATACACTGGTCGCATTGAATTGGCTGCCAGTTCCAAATTTGATTGTTATCAAAGTTTCTCTTTTTACTTTTAGGTCACTCAAAGATACTTTACCCTCTCACTTTTATTGTTTTTCTTTTCAAATATCCTCAACTAAAGTCCCTACGCTCTTCTGACCAGTGTATTTAACTGGTTCCAAAAACAAAATGCAAGTTCCAGAGGGCCCATGCATTTGCTGTGCTGGCATCTAAACTCTGCACTTCCACCAGCCAACAGTGAGGCCACCCTCTTGGAGGGCTTCAAAGCCAAACTGTGCTCCCACCACCATGCCTTAGCCTCTGCCTAGTTGACCATGTCATGTTTTTAATTGATTGAATTCTTTTTGTGTTCCATTTTTGTTTTGTTGTCTTGGGTTGACCTTATGCACAGCACTTTGAGCGTCCTTGAATGGTGGTGGAAGGTGCTCTAGAAATAAATAAATAAATGAATGGAAGGAGCTACAGCCTGAACAACTGTCCTCCATTTATTCACAGGTAAAACTTTAAATGTTGTTTAATTGACTTGGATGTGGTCCTGGATTGTTGCTGGGCATTTTGCATGACTGCATGCCTTCTCTAAACAGGCAGTGTTTCAGAGTTTATGAAAAATGTGTTTTTGCCCAACATCTTTTGTTTTCATTGCAGTTTTGCTGCCATCTTGTGGTGCAGTTTCTTTAATGTACCGGAGTTGAACATGTGTGTGTAACATGGGTAAACTACTGCAGTTTACTTTTAATTAACTTTTAATTAAAGTCATAACATAACATTGTTTGCCATCTGGAAAATTCCCTTTTTTTCTCATTGGTTTTACACAATTAGCAAAACATTCACATTGTGGTATAAAAGTTGTCCTTTAGGTGCAGTTGATGGCAGGGTTACAACTAAAAAAATACAACATAAATAAAATAATCACCACGTAAATTTGCCAAGTTCAAGAATGATTGTTTGGGTAGTTATTCTTAAGGGTTACAGAGTTTAGAATTGCAGAAGGTACTAAAGGTGATTTTTTAAGGGAAATTCAAAATAGCGCCCTCTTCCTGAGGTCAAAAGACTTTTTCTTTCAAGGTTTTTTTTTTTCTTTGAGATAGTTGATGATGTTGAACGCAATGCTAGCATGTTTAGCAAAGTAAGAATTGTTAGCATTTTTAGCATAACTAGTATTTTTGGCAGTGAGGAGCATGAAATAGTCCCTCACTTAGCAAGGGCCACAAAGGCAGGGGCAGGTAGCACGTGTGGGCCATACAATACCGCTCATGGCTTCAATTATAAATGTTATCTTATAACACTATTCTACTTTTTGGCTCTTCTTTTGACATATAAAGTGTTGAATGTCTTGGTGTTTTTATAACAGAACTATGACCTAATCAGGGCAGGCATACGTGGACACACATTTTGGTAGGATGTACAGGGAAGAAAAAAAAACCCTTTCAAACTTATTTCCCATTCAGATCACTTCTGAAGACCATAGTGGGATGACAGACTTCACAGGAGCTAAAGCTCAAGTTAAAAGTCAGTGAAATGCCTGTTTAAACACACATTTGTACAATCATGCCGCAGGGGTCAGTAGTTTTTAATCTGTCTTGACCAGACTGGGTTAAAGTTGCATAAAGCGGGTGTGCTGAAATATCTCTAAAGACAGCCTTTACTAGGCATCATGAGTTCTCACAATTCAGTACATTACTTTCTGAGAAGTCTTGTCTCATTATTCTCAATGTTTTTCTTTCCCCGTTCTTCCCATTAGCAGAGTGAAAGCTCACTGTCGAAGTAAAAAACGTATTTAGACTTAAAATTAAAAAAGACATGTCCAGCAATGTGACTCTTTGAAAATTCAGTTCTCACAAACATTGATGATTCATTTGCATCCAAAGTTTTGTTCAGCTGTTTTCAGCATCCAGGCTTCAGAGGCCTGGATTCCATCTGGCCAGTCAGGCCATTCTCATCTGACCTTTGGCATCAACAAGACATTTTCAGTAATTACATTACAAAAATGCCACCAGATGGATATTGTCTCTTTTTCAGACCATTCTCTGTAAACATTAGGGATGATTGTTTGTGAAAATCCCAATAGATCACCACTTTATGAAATACTCAGTAGCCTGTCTGGCACCAACAACCTTGTGGCGCTGAAAGCCACTTAAATCCTCTTTTTCCCTATTGTGATACTCGGTTTGAACTGACCGTCTTGAGCATGTCTATATGCCTAAAAGCACTGAGTTGCTGATAAGAAAGTTTCAAAAAAAAGGAGTTGGATAAGTGTACCTAATGAAGGGTCCTTGTGAGTGTATACACTCACACACACAATACTACAAAATAAATGTTTTGCATACTTCTTTATTTTGCCGACAGTTTTATTCTCATGTATATTTCAAATATACAGCAGCTTATATTTTTGCATTCAGTAGATTTGCTGTGAGAGCAAGTGAAGGTAGAGAAGTTTTGGACTAGACTCTGCAGAAGGGTCCAATACTAAGGGATGCTTAAGAAGAGGAGCAAACAGATGAGGCGACTTCAATAATCACAAGGTGTAGAGAGCAAAACAAAAAACAAAACAAAACACTGCAAGTGAAGGAGCAGAGCAGTCAACCAAGACAAAAGGATTTTGATCATTTCAAAAACATAAGTTTTTAGATTTTTTTATGATGAATTAATAAACATTGAGTTAGCACATCAGCTAGTACCAGAATGTATGTTTGTTTACTTCTTGTTTACAATTTAGGTTTTAGTTTTAGTTCATATAAGCTTTAGTTGTTCTTATGGATTGCCTGCATGAACTGCTTTGGTCTTTACAATTATTTTAAATTATTATAAAGTACATATCAGGTCCCCTATTCACCTCCCTTGCTCTTTAAGTAGTGAACATCCTTAAAATGTTTAGACAAAAACATATGCGTTGACAAAAAACAAGGCAACAAAATTCTATTACTTAGCATTTTTACTTGGATATAGTGTGTCTTCACTCTCTTGCTACATATCAAAATGCACAAGCACAAACCACAGCCACCACCAATATGTTGCCAATGGTTGCCAGCACAGCAATCCACAGCCAAATGGTGTCACTGGAAACTTTTCCATCATCTTCAGGTTCTGAGGGTCGAGAATAGTTGGCACTGAGGTTCGACATGGATGTCTGCAAGGACGTGTTTCCGTTGTATGGAGAATCCATGAAACCCACAGATGGAATTTCTACCATTAAAAGAAAAGAAAAACAATTCAAATGTGTTAATACTTAAGTCACTCATTTAAAAAAATGTTGTTAAACTTATTTTTGCATCTATATTTTAGCATTCCTCTTCTATGTCCCAAATATATTATGTTAGTAAAAACAACCAAAGTCGTTTCCATTTAATCTCTGTTTTGAGAAAAACAAACTGGAACAAATGGTGAGTTTTTTTTAGCAAAGAGGTTATGACAAAGTACAGGAGCAAAGTCAGCTGCCTTGTAAAGTGGTGCAGTGCAAAAAATGAAGGAAATTATTGTGTATTCCAGGAGAGAGCACACCCATGCCCCTCTGACAATGGTGTTCAAAACTCATGATAAAGGACTCAAAAAACAGGAGACAAGGCTTGTGGCAGAAACTCAAGCGGTTGATGAATTAACTTTAAACCTGACCCATTCATGAACCAAGGAGCAATAAGAGTCCTGAAACAATTGACCTTTAGTTTTTTGGAACGGAAAGTAAGAGAAAAAACTGAAACTTGGGATAAATCACCAACGATGCATGCAGGACCAAAACATAATCTAACAGTTGCAGCACTGAAGTCTCCCTCTCACTAGGAAGTTTCTGCACAGTTTTATTTTGCAATGGCACAAAAAAGTCATCAACAAAGTTGAGAATGCATTAATGTTTTTTTCATTGTATCCTTGGAAGACATTTGCATTTAGAAATCTGAAAACAATCACAGTTATCCTTTAGAATCTGCGGATTAAAATAAATAGCTCTTTTCTGTCACTCTTGTAAAAATCCTTTTTTTTTTCTTTTCATGCATGCTTTTGACCTCTATAACTCCTCACATGCAACCTCTGCATATAAAGTGTTCTCTTTGAAAAGCACACGCTAAAGTTAAAGGCTAAATCTGAAATATCAAATGAGGCAAAGTCGGGGAATTAAAGACTGGCAGACAAAATTAAAATAGACTAACCAACTGCACCAAGTAGAACGAGTAAACTGGAGCAGAAGAAAAGCATTCTTTCCAAGCTGTTCACACAGATTGCATTCTTATAAGTAACTGAACAATGTCAGAAGTGCTAGCGTTATGATTTTATTTATTTATTGATTCTATTTTAGCGTTTCTTTTTCTTCATCTAAACAGAAAGTTCTTGCAGAAATTTCTACAGTGGTTATGTTTTTTTCTTCGATTTCAGCTTTTGTGTGCTCCTTTTTTTCTTTGTAAGACATTACAATTATTATAATTACATATCATTATATTATAATTATGCCTAAAATAAAAGCACTTGATATGTCAAAGCTAACAACTGTTTCTAATATTTTGTTGACTGTTTAGAAATCTGTTCCTAAAAATATAAAACAGAAGTATATATTTACCCACAGAGATAGAAGACTATTCTAGTTATTTGAACAAAGATTTACAAGAAACACAGCTTAAGGCAGGACAACTTACACCCAGCCGTATGAAGACAAAGATGAGTTGTTGAATGGCAGCGTCCTCTGTGCTAGAACTCGTTTGAGTGTAATCAGACAGAAAGGCACAGCTCCACTCAACTCTGCCTGACAGACAGAGGGAGAAGAGGGAGTGAGAGCAAGAGACATCTCTCCAAGCCAAAGCCAGAGCTGTGACGTTGTGGTTGGAGCAGAACTACAGCTGCATTTAGCACTTCTGCAAAACACGGGGAAAAAATAGTTAGGCAGTGAAGGGTGTAGAAGCAAGGTACAAAGTGTAGGGTCGATATTATGTAAGTTTCTGAGGACAGTTTTACTTAAAAAACAACTGTGCTTGATTTAAAATTATATATGGTGTACCTCAGTCAAGACCAAAGAGCTGTCAAAAGACGCTAGAAACAAAATTGTGGCCCTATATCACTTATTGTGCCCTCCTTAAGAATCATAGTAAGGACCACTCTTTTATCAACCTTTTTCCAATGGTTTAGAGTAGTTTACTGATGCGACAAAGCATAATATCTCCACCTTGTTACCCGCATTTAGAGAAGGAAAGACAATTTTTTGAAATTTAAAAATCTGTCAAAGTCAAAAACATGGGGAAAAAAAATCTTCTTTGATGGTTACCTTGTACTAGCTTGTTGTTCATCACATATGAGCAGTGCACCAGTTCAGTAGCCTTGTGGTAAAGTGTCCCCCCTGAGACTAGAAGGTCATGAGCTCAAATCCTAGCTGAGACAAACCAAAGACTAAAAATGGGACCCCAATGCCTCGCTGCTTGACACTCAGCATTAAGGGGTTGCATTGAGAGGCTAAACCACCAAATGGTTCCCAAGTGGGGCTGTGACTTCAGCTAAGCACTCCCCCAGGGGATGGGTCGAATGTGGAGAACAAATTTCACACCCCAAGGTGCATGACAGCTGATGAGATTTTAACATGAGAAGCAATAGTTTGGTTTAAAATGTCAAGTATTGCTTTTTTTGCAAAGTAACAGAGTGGTAACAGGAAGGACATGAGAGGCAGATGAATGTAATGAATGAATGTATTGTGTAATGAATGTAATTCCACCATGTCTTGCATTTGTTAATATCTTTTCCAATTATCAATGCTCAGTTTTGATGGTTAGGCTATTCTGTGGCGTGACTGGCCTTGTTTTGAGTTAGTTCTGTTAAGAATGACAAAAAACTCAGCTGAATGCTGGACCCTCCAACACAGGAAACAGAGACAGATATTTTACAAAAAAAGAAATCTTTATTAATACCAATGTTAATTTACAACACCCATGTAAACACAGTAAAGTTGACAACTTTTCCAGGTTTATGAGCACACTTTTGGGCAAATGCCCAGTAGTAATTGTCTGGTACTTGACCGGTAACAGCTACACAATCAGTCCTCACATGAATGTGTGTCTACTTCTGCTAAAGCATTTTATGGTCAGAGTATGTCTTTGGATATTTAATAACAAAAACAACCTCTTAAAATGTTTATAATAACGATAAAGTTTATTTTAATGTTGACAACAAACTAAAAATGAAATGAAGGATCAGGACTGCACAATCCTGCAAAGGGCTACAAAACGATCACAAATGTTTTTCTTCTTCTTCTTCTTCTTCTTCTGCTTCTTCTTCTTCTTCTGTTTTGTTTGACGGCACTCCCCATCCAGTGTACTAGGAGATAGCGCCACTTACTGACTCTTTATTTAACTCAGTTAACGTTAACAGTTCTCATGCCCTTTTGCCAAAATATGAAAAATAAAAATGATCAAACAGAGAAGAATGGCTCCAGGCTGTCTTGCTTTTATTAGACTATCAAACATCGTTGAGATTTTCATTGCTTGTAATGACAACTATATAGTATTATACAGAATTGCAGTTAGGCAATGTTCTTTAATTTAACAGCACTGTAATTCAGTTGGGGGAAGCTCTCCATTGTGAGCATAAATGAGCAAAATGTGAGTAAAATATGCACAAATTTGTGTGATCACCGAGTTATCCGCTCTTTAAATGGCTCTAACAGCCTTAAAGAAGAAATAATTGTCAGAGAATATTACCGACCAGAGCTAATGTTTCTAATTTTTTGTTCTTTTACTTTTACTTATTTATTAATTAATGCATGGTTTGCAATCTTGGAACAAACAATAAACATACAAAAAATATGCAAATTACCGGAGCAAGTTTTAAATAAAACTGCTTAACTGTCAAAATGCTGTGACATAATATTTGTTTTTGAGGGGACCAATCTGGTGGCTGTTACAGATCAAGTAGAGGCAGTGACTTTGACATCAAATTATTCGTCACATCAAATTTGACATGCAAATTGTGTTCGGCATGAATGCAGCAAAGTGGGGAAAACAAAAGGCAAAGTGCTTCCACACAACTGATTTAAATGATACAGTGCAGGCAGTGCTGGTGTGTTTCAAACTATAGCCAGTGATCCGTACAGCCATGATCTGTTGTACCCCTACTAAATATGCAGATGGATGACTGTAAGACTGGGTGTTTACATTTGAATAAATAGCTCAAAATATGTAATCAATTAACAAGTAATTGCGAGTTAGCTATTATCATGCGATTGAACAAAATAAAAAAATTTGATCGATTGACAGATCTTCCTAATTTAGGTTAAAAGTGTAAACAAATAAAACTCAGTTTTGGCAGGAACAAGCCAATGACATAGTGTGCAGGAGTGTGTTGATTGGTGCATTTATATAATCATAGTCAAGACAGGCCTGAGGCTTCCTTGTCCCATCTGTCTGCAGTATTTTCTACTGTGCTGACTAAAGTCTCGTTGGGAAGCTTGTATGAATCTTATTTACCCATGCAAGATTAGTGAGCATGCATTTATCTCTAATTTCTGGAAAGATTATTCCAGATGTGCAGTTGTCCAAAGTCATGTTCACCTGAGCATTACAGCATTACATTTTTCATCTTAGAGCTGCAAAGAGCAAATAAAACCTCATGGTGAAATCGAACCCAATTGCAATGATATGATTAAATGAGAAAAAGTAATCAAGCAAATGCACTAGTTAAAGAGGAATTGCAGTCTATAACTACTTTATTCCTATGATAAAGTAGCTAACCTGATGCACATATGTGGTTGTCAGTAAATCAGAGATTACAGAGAAAATGAGCAGTGGATCTGTAACCAAACAGAATCATGTAGAGGACATGAGGACATTACCAAATCATTTTAATGAACTTCTGCTTTTCATTAGCCATGCTTGATCATACTTTTCTATACTTTGAGTGATCATCTTAAACATGAATCTCATTTCAGCTTGAGCTCATTCTTGTCAGAACTTCTTTACTGTGAATTAAGGGGCCAATTAAAATGAGACAATGCATTAGAGAGGCTTGAGGGGATCTGCAGGAAGCGCAATAATGAATTACACTAAAGCTTGGGTGGGTTTTGCCAGTAGATGACTGAGCAGTGGCGTTATTTCAATAACTGAGAGGCTGGATTATTGTAGACTCAATTTAAACAAGTTAAGGCAGTCTCAACCCTATCAAGAAAAGACAAGGTTTGTATTGTTGTTTTGTTTTTCCATGTTAAGCATGGTTTCAAACCTTGGTGTCTTAGTTTATTATCAACAGAAACATTGGAAACGGCTTGTTTCCAACAGTCACCAGCTCTTTTCAGGTTACTGACATGCTTCTTCCATGTATTTCTGGGCTGAGTCTTCACCTTTCTTAGGATCATTGAGACCCCTAGAGGTGAGATCTTACTTGGAGCCCCAGTCCAAGAGAGATTCACAGTCATGTTAAGCTTCTTCCGCTATTTAATATTTGCTCCAACAGTGGATCTGTTTTCACCAAGCTGCTTGTCAATTGCCCCGTAGCCCTTTACACCCTTGTGGAGGTCTACAGTGTTGTCTCTGGTGTATTTGGACAGCTCTTTGGTCTTGGCCATTCTTCTAATTTAGGATAATAAGTGGAGTACGATGACTATTAAAAGGAGGATAAACAGGTATTTGAGGATCAGAAATCTTGCTGATAGACAGGTGTTCAAATAGGTTTTTGAAGCAATTTTTTAAAGTATGCCTACTTTAAAAAATTGTAAAAATCATACAATGGGATTTCCAGTTTTTAAGATTATCTCTCACAGTGGACATGCACCGAAGATTAAAACTTCAGGCCCCTGCATAATTTCCAAGTGGGAGAACTTACAAAATCAGTGTTCAAATACCTATTTGCCTCACTGTAAGCCGTAAAAAGTCATAATAGCCACAAAAAAAAAAAAAAAAAAATCCCAGAATTAGACAAAGAGAAATTATAAGAAATACAAGTCATAAAGAGTTGTTGTGGTAAAAACGAATTTATCAACCTGAGGTTTTATACTGGGTTTTTAAAATATAGAAAAATTATGTCCTTCTATTATTGATTAATATATCCTAATAGCATTATAGCTTTATATTATCTGGCATTAAATGCAGATTATCTAAATAAAAGTTTGTTTTCTGCAAAAGACTTCTGTATTTAAGACAGTAAAATGACTACATTCTTGTAAAAATGTATCAAATAAACACAGTCAAAAATGCACAAAAATAACACATTTTGCTTTAAAACCATGAAATGTTTTTCACACAATATATAGTGCATTCGCCATTTTGTAGAGCTGTTGGAATCTACCAATTACAAAATCGAGTGCCTTAGAAATTTCCCAGAAGTCTCTGCGAAAAACCAGTGTGCATCGATACTCACCACAACGCACTGTGTTTAAACATTTTTTCCAAAGAATTTGTTTATCAGGCATTAAATGTGGCACAAAAGATTATGGCTTTGCTGGATTTTTTTTAATTCAAAATTGTATTGAATAACTATAAATGACACTTTTTCCTTTGCAATGCAAAGGATGTCTTATTTTGTCATTTCAGTGTTCTTCATTTGGAAATCCATTTTGGAATGTTGCTTCATCTTCCAACAATTCAGAAATAAAGAAACATATTTTTGATGCGTGTACTTTTTGAAGAAATGCTTCATTTTTTGCTGCCAGATAGAACAGAACGTATGTATGTTTTTACATGCTTTCATCAGTGAGGATATGAATGTCTTTGCATGTACATTATTTATGTTGCAGCGTTCTGCATGGTGTTAACATGTCCTGGGAGCGTTCCCCCTTGGACTATTGCATTCTGGAAGCTTCTCTCAGAAAGGGAGGGGTGGAAAGTCTGAATGTAAGATGAAAAATGGGAGACAGGGAGGAGAAATGGAGATGGTGAGAGCAGAAACATAGTGTGGGGTTGGTATTTATGGAAAGATAGAAGAAGGGAAGTGTGAACACATGATAAAGAGAGAGAAACATGAGCACAAGCAGAGGAGGGCAAATGCAGGAGAGAAAGGGAGTGTGGTGGGTGGAAAAGGGTAGAGCAAGAGACGAGGAGGGAAGAACGATGTCTTTTTGTGAGGGCACAAAGAGTGGCAGCAGTGGCAAGACTGGGAGCGATGAGAAAGGTAGAAATTAAACGGAAGGACAGAGCGAGCTCGCCAGGATTCCCAAACAGGTAAAACATCAAAGAACAAATGAAACATTTTTTCATCTTCAACAGTTTTTATCATCAGAGAGTTGGAAGGATCTTTATTTTCATGACAGCATCATGAAAGACAAAAAGAAGGATGTGGTAGAGTAGAGCAGTCAGCGTGCAAACCACTTACAAAATAAGTCATGCATGGATTTTATGCTTCCATCCATTTCCTGTGCACCCCTTTGTCCGTTCACATATCTATATTTCTTTATTACTACCTTGCAAGTTCCAATTATTGCTTCACTGCTTGTCATTCCCACAATCTTTCCATTTTATCCACTCACAAGCTCCCTTCTGCATCCTTCATCATCCTCTGTCCTCCTTCTTTCAGTTAGCATCTCCTCCGCTGTCACCTCCACAGTCCCTGAAGGCAGCTTGTTTCTCCATCCCTCTTTTCAAAATCTTCTGTTCCGCACTTGTTGATCTGATTGCATTTTTAACAAGGAAAAGCTGAGCAGATTTGCAGTAGATAGTGATGAAGAAGAGAAATCACGTGCAGTTGGTCAATTCTCAGCAGCTACAACAAAGAAATGTAAACACTTAAACTCAAAGTCCTCCCTTTATCCAGTGAAAAGCGTGACTCTTTAGTTTTTCTGCCTGACTGTCTGTCTACGGGCTATTCTTCTGCTTCAGCAGAGTGCAAAAGAATCATTCTGGCACTTGAAAATTAAAAAAAGAAAAATCCTGACCAGTATAAACAGGATTTTGGGAGGAAAAGAAGTAACACTAAAAACAAAACAAAAGTAGAGAAGGAACTGTATATGATTCAGAGCACAGCAGCCAGAATAAAACTCATTCTGCAAACAAAAAAGAGAGGCACAGGGACGTAAACAGAAAAGGGAAGGTAAAAATGGAGACGAATGACGCTCTCATTGGACAGAACGGCAAGAAAATGACTTAAAATGCCAAACAGTACAGTAAAAGAGTAAGAAAAGTGAATCAGAGTGCTTAAGGAGAAGGGATGCAAGAGAAGCATAAATTTCAAAACTTAAACATTCAGTATGATTAAATTCTGGTGAGGGAAGGTTGAATGAAGGATTACTGCAAGGCACACCATGAACAAGGTCATAACAGCATACTTGATTAAGCTTCTAAAAAAGGGAGCTCTGATTTATTGTCTCTTCTTGCAGGAATAACTGAGCAGATGGAAGGAGAAGCTTCCAGAGGGTTGACCACAGATGCACATGAAATAACAGACAGAAGAAGCCTTCGAACACGGACCAGTAATGCCATGTAAATGATAAAGCTCCACATTTAAGGAAAACTTAAGATCAAAAGTACTACAGTGAGATGTGAAATGAAAAATACAATTCCCGACCAAAGGACATCCAGCAGACAATGCAGGAAAAGTGACAAAAACGCACCAAATACTCTCAGTTAAATTTTGATGCTGAAAGAAAAGAAAGGAAAGCTACAGAAGCTGGGCATCACACAGCTGAGAAGAAACCGGATGGACGATAACTTGTGCTGTGTGACTTCTAAAGACACCGGAGAACCCCTTTGTACAATGACCCAGTGCATAAGAGCGAATGTTCATCCATAACAAGACAAGATTTAAAACAAAGCCAGACGTGGGATTTTGAAGATCATGCTTTCCATGAGCAGTGGGGGGAAATCAAAAGAAGGAAATTAAGACCGAGATCTTTTTGGGACTGAGCATGTTCATCACACAAGAACAGTGCAAATGTATGTGCTGGACTGACAGGCTTAACTATGTCTGACAGCCGCTACACACCACTTCCAGATGAGATGAAGCAACACACCTGAGGCAAATTTCCATCTTTTCTGTTCTGAATAGACTGCAGCTGTTTTGCATCTCAGATGATGATCTGGTTATAGAAATTTGACATAAAGAGGACAAGCTGAGGAGATACTTGCATGAACATTTGTACAAACTGGAGTAAGAAGCACTCCCATAGTTTTTTCCACTCATGATTGGACAAATTGTTAATGTCATTAAGTTAGAGGCGTCTTTATCCCCTATTTCAATGACTGTAATAATATTGTAAGGAGTCATAATACTACAGTCACGTACTCCAGCTTTGGGAGTGTTTGGAGTGAGGATGGAGGAGCGTGTACTGTCAAACAATGACTTGTGTGGATGCAGACACAGCTGTAGCTGAACATATCTTAGTAACCCAGAGGTCTATGCGTGCTTTGTGACTTGGAGTTTCCTCACCAACGACAGTACTCGACCTGAATACCAGTGATAGAAAAGAGATGGACTAGGAGGAGAAACACAAGAATAACAAGAGTGAAGTGAAAGACACTTGCAGGAAGAAGGAGAAGAAAAGACAGAAAACATGGTTGGATAAAAAACACACTGCTAAGACTTTGGCTGCCCCCCCAGTGCAATGTGTGGTAAGTATGATCTTGTCTTAGTGTCGCACACAAGTGTTTGCATGTGAGTCTTTCATCAGGCTTAGAGGACAGGGCTTTAGCAGAGCAGGAGAAGGAGCTGATAGAGATTATGTAATGTGATACCATCATGAGAAGATGTTGAGAAGATGTTGTGTGATGCTTTCTCCCTCAGATTCAAACTCTTTCATGTGGGCACTATGACAGCAGTATGTGGGTCATGTGGCTCCCAGCCTGGGAGCTAAGTAAAAATAGAATGGAACAGTGTCACTGTTAGAGGATTCATTATGTGAATAATGAATCAGGCATGAAGGAAAACTGCAGTTTAGGTAAAAACAAATGTTCTTGCTGTGAATTTTCCAAATAAAGAGGTAAATAAAATAATCTACTCAAGAGAGATTAATGCAAACTATTAAAACAAAATTTTCCTTGTTTCTAATGCCTTATATGTAATACTTATGGATGTAAAGTCGCAGTCTTTATATGAGTTCATGATCCTCTACACGTAGAGATGGAGGAGCAGTGACAGATTGATGGCTGCTAGGGTTAAAATGCAGGCGGTGCTGACCATCTTAGCCTGTAATCCGGCTTTGGAATATTATAATGTCACAAAGATCTGGCTCCCACACTATCACTCTGTAAATCAGCTGAGATGATGTGAGTGCAGCTGAGAGAAATTGTCAGCGAAATGTATCACTGCTCTGAAGCACTGCTGCAGTATATCTACGCAGAATTTTTTGTACGACATATCAGTGTTCATCACCAGTCTGACTGTGTGAGAGCTTTTATTCTGATAACGACCCACTCCAATGAAAATTGTGTTTTTAACACATTCTTGTAGAATTTTTCTAATGATTGACAGAAGAATTTACCATAAAACCTGAATTTCTGAGTATTTTCTTTATTCAATTTGTGGTGAATCAGGAGTAGAAACAAAGTCTGTTTGCAAAAGCTTTCTTTTGTGATGTAGAAACTGGAATGGGCGGGCAGAATTCTCCCTGCTCCGCTCCATTCAGATGAATGCCCTTCCAGCTCTATTAACGTCTTCACTTCCCTCATCTGAGCTGGCATCTGCCTCTAAACTGTATGGCTGGATAGCTCTGATATTGCTCGCCCTTTTTGTTGCACCGCTAATGTTAGCTTGGTAAGGGGCTGAAAGTCAGCAGAGTGTAAACAAAGGGATGATGGGATATCAGCAGAAGCTTAATTCCACGCCAACAGTCTCGCCCACAACTTTCTGATGAACTTCTGCTGTGCTGCACAAACTTTGTCCAAGAAAACGACACAGGTTCTTGATTGCGGCTAAAAACAGCATCATCATAATTAAAAGACAAGTCGGAACACTTTTACAATAGATCTATAAATATGATTGGAGAGAAGAGTTTGGTACATTTCTCCAATTCTTGGTGAATCTTAAAAGCAATTTTCCTCCTTCTTCACAGGCTTTCTGGGAATAGATCCAGATTGGATGATGACCCACTGCATTAGGTGCAACCATGGACTCTCCAGGTGGAGATAAGGTACTCCAGACTTAAGATGACTGAAGGTTTAGAGCAGGCACATCCAAGTTCGGCTCCTAGGGAAATTGCAGCCCACATTCAAATTTCTATTGGCCTGCAGGTTTTTATCATAAAATCCATAATATGGGGCTCCCAGTACTCTCTGAACTGTGAATAATTGCTTAATTATAATTGGGTAAAGTCCAGCCATTGCAATCCCGGGGCAACACTGTCACAGGACCTCTCTGTGAAACTTTCTAGCTTATTTCTAAAATGTCAATTGTAAACTAAAATGAATACATTT
Source organism: Oryzias celebensis (assembly GCA_014656515.1). NCBI lineage: Eukaryota > Metazoa > Chordata > Actinopteri > Beloniformes > Adrianichthyidae > Oryzias > Oryzias celebensis. Next base: position 63,020,321 of record BNCR01000012.1, on the reverse strand, counting down.
TTGTGATTCTGAATGAGATGACTATTTGTGTCATTTTTCTCGTTTACCTGATTTACATTCAGAAGTTTACATTGATGATTATTTTTGATACTGATTGTATCCTATTGCAATTGGTTGACCCTCACATTTTCTCATCAGCAAATCTGGATTATTTGCAAAAGATTTGGACACCCCTGGTTTAGAAGATGAATGATTGAGGGGTAACATAATGCCGACATTGTGGAACCTTGCTGGTAGCAGCTGCTTCTAAAGGAGAAAACTTCCATTCCATTACCTACTCAACTGTATCCTCTTCTGCATCTTCAGGTTGACTCAGACTGCTTGTTTGATGTCTGCAAACTGCTGTAACCTGCAGTTCTCCCTCAGGATCATCTGACAAAAATTCAAAACGGTAAAAGGAGATCTCGATGCAACCTGTGAGTATGTGCAAAGTCATCCTTTTCTAGCTGTACTGTGTAGACAGGGAGATCACCAGCATATTTAACAACTACATAAATATCTTGCTGCCACATATATTCCAATAAACGTTTACCACCTAACATTGCAGACTAGAAAACAGCATGCAGTAAGGTATTCGAGCGCTTTCCGGAAGTCTTCGTTGTCACTTGTTGCTTGGTTTTTCTTCGGAGTCATGGTCAACTCTGTTTTTTGCAGTAACTCTGCGATAAATTGAGTTTTAAGATGCTTTAAGATGGTGCAAGCTACCAGAGAGCGTACTTAACATGTTTAGCAGAGTTCTATCAAGTGCTTTTGAATGGATTTCCATGTTATCAAAATTTACCCACACATAGGAAACACAACACAACAAAAACTTGACACTGGTCACAAAATGGCTTATAAGGAATGGTAAAGCCCCCTAAAAAACAAATTGCAGTAAAATCGTATTCAGGATTTATTTTATTTTAACTGTAAATCCAGGATCACATGTATTACACTTCACCATCTTGTTTCTGTGCCGGGTCAGACCAGAGGACTTCATTCCCGTCACATTGCCTGATCCAGCCTTGACAGGACTCAATGGAAATGTCATCACTAGCCATGTCCTGCAAAAGGTTTTCCCTAGTGTATGGTTGTCTCTCATACACCTTTGTCGTGACCAGAGGAAAACAGAGGATGTGATGGTGACAACACTAAATAGTTTAGTGAAGCTGAGATGTGGGTTGGCAGATGATTTTCTAGGGTGCAGGGTCAAAGCAGATGGTTTTCAGACAGATGGTTTTCCAGGCAAGTGGTTGTTCCAAAGTGCAGGATTTGACTGCAGAGCAGAAAAAGACAAGGAGTCGAAAGCTGTGGACTCAATACCACTGGAGATAAGCTGATGGACTGGCAGACCGATGGTGTAGGAGGGGTTAAAGGGTTAATGAACTGCAGGTGTGTCAAACCATGACAACCTTCCAATGCCAATCAGAAAAAAATAACTTTAGAGTTACAGTCTGAGATTTTCTTATTTAAAATACAGGAAAACATATATTTTCAAATTTCAGAGGTTCAAATCAAAGGAAAACCCCCAAAAACATTTTTTTATTTTTGATGATTTTTACATTTACCAAGGTTATCATTTATCCTTAAATTACTTCGCATTCATGCAGGATAAGATATGCATCTGTATGTCTAAGAAAGGTAATGTGTAAATTATTGACTTGTTTTCCTGCCTTCAAACTTACTTTGTTGCTTCATTTACTCATCTGTTTTCCTCTATTTTCCTTTTTTTCGTCCTAATGCTACTGCTGTCCTTTTTTCTTTCAGGCATCGTGCTTTTTGGGGATAGGGTTCTGTGATAGTAACCATGTTCCCCAGTGGCCGTTATGTCTGCAGCGCTCACACAAGGGAGAATGACTCTACAAATGATCGAGAAGAACGGATCTTAGCTGTGCTGGGAATCATTGGAACCATTCTTAATCTTTTAGTAGTTATATTTGTCTATATCTACACCTCTGTTACCTAGTGTGTTTTATAAGACTTTAAATTTAATTTCCTCACAGTGTCGCCTTCCCTTTTTTGGGGTTTAGTCTTTAAAGTTGTTGTTCTTAGTAAACACAGATAATCATTATGAGTATTTGGCTGATCACTGCCTCTTCTTTGTTTAGCAATAAAGGAAAAAAGCACAAGTAGTATTATTTTAAACAATATTTTTTTTAATGCTTCACATCTTTTAATATTTGTCTGATTGAAAGACAAGTTTGTCTGATTGCACTCTTCCTAACCAGCTACTGTGGAACTTTGTACTTACAGATTAATTGATTTGTCTTCGTTTTTATAGTTGGGTTAATTTGGCCAAGCTATATTAAAATTTTGTTTTAATAAGATCTGTCATTTCTCAAACCCAATGGTAATACCCACTTTTTCAGAGTTGTAACCATTACATATGTTAATACATTAATGCTGTCTGTCGATTCAAAAAATTAATCAGATTAATCACACTTTTGGATTGTGATTAATCTTGATTATTCTTGATTAATCACAATGTTTTCTTGGTGAATTTTACACAACAAAATGCAGCTTTTGACCAAAAACAAGTCCAGAGAGAACATGTTTCCTTCATTTTTATTGTCTAAAATGTTTTAATCTGTAAAGTGTTAATTCAGATATCCCAGAAAGGTAATTTGTGTGCAAAAACACATCAACAGTAAGATAAGCGGAACTGTAAAGACTTTCAGGTCTGCAGTATTACTCCAAGAAAACAAAGATGCTGATATACAGCCATAAGAAACCAACATTGCGTTTCTGCATTGTAAATGGTCCAGGTGAATACTCAAATCTGATTGGCTGCTGTGAATTCATGTGCACTAAAAGAAGTTCCGGTCACATCGCCCAAATGTTCTATAGCACTGCTGTTACGCCCTGCTGCTGTTGCCTTCCATCCTGTCATTCAGCTCACCTGTCAGGTGGAGCAAACCTGCAGGGTATTTAAGACAGATGAGGCCACACCAAAGGGAGGCAGAGAGCAGAGCAGGCGGCTGTGAAGCAGGCTGGGTTTGGTTAAGTTGTGCCGGTGTGTTTTTGTTCTCTCAGCAGTCTTATACGGTTGGGTTTTGTTATTTTAGTTTGGATCTTGTCTTAATTTGTGGGCTTTTTCATTAGTTAGTTTTGGTCAGGCAGCCCTTAGCAGGGAGCTGCTGACTCCAGTCTGTATGGCTGGGTCAGCTGTTTCCCTGACCTTTTCTTTTATTAGGCCACATTTTTCAATTTCCATTGGTTTGCCTTTTTGTTTTAAAACCAGCTAACTTTATTATTTTCCTGCTTTTGCTTTTCAGGACACGGTGTCTTTTTCTTTTAATAAACTGTGTGCCTTTTATCTTGGTGCCCATTTTTGTTCATGTTATGGTCCCTTTCTGTCTGCCCCCTAAGGGACGTAACAGTGCGCAGGCTTACTTATAACAATTTTTTAAGCTTCATTTTTCTGGACAAAAACAAGCGATAAAAGGTGAACTTTTTCTCTGAACTGATCCTTTATTAAACATATTGTCAGCAAAGATATCACTTTCATTACAAGGCTTTGTTGTGGTAACAACATAAATTAATCATATTTAATAGCTTATATATATATGGTAAAAGGCCCAACAAGCTTTACAGTCAGTCCCATCACCCATTCACACACCGATGGCAGTTCTGCCGTTGATAACTGGCGTCAACCTACAACCACCAGAGTCAATGTGGGGCTCGGTGTCTTGCCCAAGGACACTTTGACACATTGGGTGGACAAGCCAGGAACTGAACCTGCAATCTAACCATAAGTGTCCACCTTAAATGCCTTGAATGAAATTTACAACTGACAAAAATCACTGAATTAAATGCCTCCATTTTTTTTTCCTGAAATAATCTCTAGTCATCTTCTAACTGAAATTAAAATAAATATGAAGCTGGATGGTGTGATTATTGCAGACTGTGCAGAGGTCTTACGCGTCAGCAAAAATCACCGTATTTATTTGATGTGAAATCAAACATAGCAATGTGGATCATCTGAAAAGACGCGGTAAAGCTATCAAAGTAGCCCCCTCGTTTTAAAAGTCATGGATGGATGACTGAAGACCAAACTCTGCAGTGGCGTTTTGCTGTTTGTCATGCGCAGCCCGCAGGTCAAATTGACAGAGCATTGTGTTTCGAATTAAAAAAGCAGAGCTGAATACAGTTTACAATCAAACTGACCCAACTCTACATTTGAACTGTCAATCTCCTCCAACATAGTGCAGAGACGTAGTGCCATGGAAGTCTCTGCTGTCATTAAAAGGCTTTCATTAGCTTGAAACATGTCTGATTAAGCTGATCTTTGTCATTTAAATGAGAACCTGCATTCTCTGTCAAAAACAAAACAGTATTGAATAGACCCAATTGCATCATTCGCACTCGCTTTTCACAACACCTGGACGACTCGCCACTCACCTAGTAAAACACTCTCAGCACCTTTTACCAACTAATTTATTAATTTCTACTCTTGAAAAAAAGTCATTGGACATGTGGAAAGACAAAGAGATGAAGAATACATAGATTTGCAGATGAGGGACTGCTCCCCCTAATGGACTCAATGATTAGTAGAAAAACTCTTGGAAAAATGTCCAGGTCCTAAACCTAACATACCCTCTGACACCCTAACTCTAACCCCCGTGACCTTCTGACAGCTTCAGTTCAAAGCACACTCACCAGAGCAAGCCTGGGATGTGTGTGACCTGGAGCCCGGCTCTGGGGAGGGTTGTATGGAGTGTGCTCTAACCCTGCATTCTGATGGAAGGTGAGCTCTGAGCGTTTCCTTTCAAACCTCAGGCTACATCCTATCTATAACCCAGCTAATGTACCTAACTTGGTGAGTGGGGATCTCGAGGTGATGCGGGAAGATTCTCTGTCTCGTCCTTCTGCACAGCTTGATGGAGTGTGATTTGACTGCACCTTCCCATATTTTGATATTCCAACCCATTTGACCCTAATTCGGAAACAAATTCCTAATAACTAAAATGATTAACAAACAATCAAGTAAATTCTATAAAGAGGGATACTTACCTGGAGGGTTTAATCTTGGAGTTGATGTGGGCCTTTGGCTCACTCTGCGTCCGTGTGGATGTCCAAATGTTTTTTCACTTCTAGCCGTAACCCAATCCTTTCATTGCTCCATAAACACCGTCTTTTTTTCACTTTCTAATATCACCCGAAACCCCTCCTAGAATCTGATCAGCAATACAAATTTTTATTTCATTTGTTACATTTTACATATTTAAAATAAACATAAAAAACCCACAAAAATATAACATAGAAATACATCTAGAAATAAATATTGTATTACCTATACATGTATGTATATAGAATTACAAATGTTAATGCAGAAAAACAAATCCCAACATGGGACACACTTGCTCTGGACAGCGTTGCTCCTACGATCCCTCAAGCCCACCACATTAAGTTGGTGGTTCATGAAAGGTGGGTGGTTCAAGTTTTTTTTTTTTTTTTTAAATAATCCATTAAGATTCTTAAAAGACTAGTATTTTTGGTGATCTTGTTTGGATGTTTTGTTTTACTTTTCTGTTTTGCAGATGGGATGGGTTCCTTCTTCAACACAGTACAATTTATTTAGTTACCTTCCTGATTTTGTCTATTTTGTCTATTGTCTTATCTTTTTGGATGTTTATTTTTCTATTTTATAGTGATGTTTAGTTTTCTGTTATCTGCTTTTTTAGTCACAGATCAAGGGACAGGGAGGCCCGAGTGTGGGTCTCCCTGTGTCGGTCTCCAGCCCTGATAAAATACACAGCTGTGTCAGGAAGGGTATCCAACGTAAAACTGTCTGCCAAACCAAATGTGCTGCTCAGTGAAAGCTGATTCACCTGTGACACACCCTGATGGGAAATGCCAAAAGGTGACCCACAATTAGTTGCTACAGAAAACCTCTTGCTGGCATCCCCTGTTCTGTTTACATGTTGTCTTTTTTTTCCCTGGACAATTTTGAGGTGTGGGCTCAGGGGCTATAACAGCGCTTTCTCTAGATACCCTGTTGAATCTTATGTTTTATCAGAAGAAATTGTATTCAAAGTTTTAACTTTTTTTACTTTGTTTTTGTTTGGAGTTGAAAAGACACCGTCACACAGATCAACTAACTGTGGTTTAATACTTTACATTCAAAGCCAAGGACACTTCCTCACAGCACATGTTCAGCATTCAAAAAAGTCAGTGCAGCGCCTGAACAAAGAACATTGTAGGCGGAAGCAACTGAAAAATAGATGTTCAAATAAAAGTCATATTTGTTATACAAACTCTGGGCTAATATGCACACAACATAGACCCTGATGGACAGCAAAGTCCTCAAGAACTTGGAAGGAAACAGTCTTCAGGATGCAGGCTGCACCTTATTATGGTACCACAGAGGGTGCTGTTTCAAGGTTTTGGTCACTATGTCTTGATTGGAAGAAAGAGCTCCCATGGTGGGGGGCAGCAACCCTTACACGGATCAGTCTAACAAAGGGAGCAAAACCACTTTAGTACACATCAGGTCTGGGAAGACTCTTGGCACTTAAATCATAGGAGGTTCGTGCAGACTGACCGATCACACATACAAGGAAATGATAGCAGGCTTTGACAATGTCTAAAAAACTGCAACACTGAAGTGAGAGAGGGAGCTGCAAAATTCCCTCCTCTTCTTTAGCACATGTAGATCTGTTCATATAGCTTAAGACCTGCAGGACTCAGACTTTAGGAGAACCAGGACAGAAGAGTTGCACAGAACCCTTTCAAACTGGCTCTCTGAACACAGTGCTTCCTGTTAAAGGGCCTAAATCATGCCATTCTAAGCCTGTCAGAGTAAACTATATTCATATTTTATGATAATATATTATCTTTGGCAAACTATAGAACGATTATTTTCGCGAGCTCCTTTTCTTAACCAGAAGTCGCCTCGATCTCTAAGGCAACACCTTTCGTTCCCTTGTGGGTGCCATCTACTTCATGACGTCTAGAGCGGGTTTCGGCAGCTTGTCTGTGTTTCACCCACAAAAAAATTCAAATGTGGGTGTGTGTGTGTTAGCCTGGGGGCAGTGCTGGCAGCACTGGAAAGGGCCTTAAAGCAGCAGGGTTTTAGAGGCATGCTCAGACATGCAAAAATAGAGCAAAACACAGTTTGGGGGGTATTTCTTGTGAGGAATTAAAATTAGGGTACACTTAAAAGCTCACAAAAGATGATTTTGCACGAAATAGGCCCTTTAAATACCTAATGTTTTTAGATTGGAAGCCTCACTTTTAAACCCTAAAAATGAATCATGTGACTACAAAAAAATAAAATAAAATGTAATATGACAAACATTTGGATGAATTCAGCTAAGGATCAGGGACAATGCAGCATATATGCAGCAGAAAGCACTGCAAACTATAGAGGAATGATGCTCTACACCTGAAACCTCAGAAGGTGCAAGTGTTTTGTGTGTGTGTAAGTAGAGGATGAGATATGCACCAGTCACCTAAACACTGGGTTCCCTGAATGTACAGACTATCTCCTGAATGTGCGGGCCTCTAATCCAACATTAAGATCATTCTCAGGGGAACAGGTATTCAGCAGCATTTACACTCTGCAAAATGACTGACCAGATGTTCAGTTCTAGGTTGCAGCTCAGAAGTTCTGCTGCAAAGAGGTGCTGTCTGGCTGAAGTAGTCATCAAAATTCCACGCAGCTATGCTGGAGGTAGCTGAAAGATTCTTGGTGTACTTTGCTGAGCAGGATGGAAATGACTCTAAAACTTGAGCTCCAGCTGGCTTTCTTCCCTCTTTAACTCCAGTAGCTGGGCTGCATGTTGACACCTGCTGGAAGAATTCCAACATTTCTCCTTGCTGGCTCTCCCAGCAGGTCTGCCTGGTGATGAAGGCAGCTGTGGCTATCAGGTCACTGCTTTCAGAATCACGAAGCCCTGTGTGCTTTATTTTTCTTGCTGTGCTGTGTTCTTCGGTCAAGCCACGACTGCTGCAAACGCTGACTGTTTCAACCTCTCCCTCCTTCCCAAAGTCTTTGGTGTCTCCGGCCCCAGCATCTGTAGTGAGGCCATCACTAACACAACGCAGGAACCCGCACACAAAGTGCATGTGAGTACCTTGGGCTGTTACTAACAGAAGGCAACATCCGTGTCATAATGGTCTTCTAGAGCAAACTGGGTAAAAACACACATGCTGGAGTATAAAACACTCAGAAAGGTGGTTGGCACAGTCTATTTGGTCACTAATGAGAACGTGGCAAAGTCTTCTGCTGCTGTCTGTGTGTTTGTTTGTTTGTTTTTGCTAATGCACGCACAGAGTGTGATCAATCACGAGCATGCACACAGATCCACACAGAAACCAGAGCATTCCACGCGAAGGAATATGTAAACAGACTTCCAGAGCAGAGACCCAGATCCAGATCCCCCAGCCGGCTCTGAATGTGGTGGGGGGGGAGGGCAGGAGCAGTCTGTGATGAGCCATCCAGAACCCTCCTTTTCCTCCTCCAACAGTCACTTGCTGTCCATTAGAGATTGGACTTTGTGTACCAGTTCGCGTGCTACCTTCAGTATGTGTTGGACATCGTGGCGTTCAGCCATCTCTGTGGATTAGAGACAGATACAGGAAGCTTCTGAGGACAAATTCAGTTTTTCTTTCCAAAAGTCGGTCAAAGTTCCAATGCAGTCTCAATCAACTAAGGGTGTAACTGGATCAAAGCTTGTAAACAAAAGCATGTGATTAAAGATCTCTTCAGTTATTGGCCAGGAATAAGGAGCGTTTATATTTAAACATCTCAAGAGAAAACTTTGACCCTTTGGTCTGGCATTTACAAAATGTTATCAGACATGTAACATGAGACCAGTACCATTGAAGAACTTGATGATGTCAGTGAAGTCCATGTTGTTGTCTATGATTATCTCTCTGTACACGCTGACGAGTGCCAGAGCCAGGAACAGGACAAAGTGCTGCGAGGAGATCCTGGGAGAAACCCAGATTACCTCCCATACGGCAAACACATCCTCGTAGAGGAGCTCTGTGGGCACAAACAAATTGTAGGATTAACAACAAACAACTTCCTTCAACACATAGCAGAAAATGTGTGTGGTTTTTTTTGTTAAGTTTTAAAGACTTCTTCGTGTGAGTTTTATGGACAACCTGCTATTTGAAATGGCTTGAGAACACAGGACATCTTTGGTTGAAAAAAAAACTGAAGTTTCTGCAGAAAATACAACAGTCTTTGCTATCAATGGCAGTCCAGGCTTTGACTCTGTTAGGTGAATGATTTGGCCTTGGACAGTACTGATGAAGAGAATAAGGTCTGCAGGCTGCTGTCAGGAAGACAAAAGACAAAGACTCACCTCTCTTAAAGTCTAGCAGAAACCAGCGATAGCAGAAGTAGAAGTGAGTGTAATCTCCGTTCTGATGCATCAACTCAAAGAGCTCAGAGTCCAGGATCTGACAGGAACACAGCTTTGACAGTTATTTGAGATGGCATGCATGTGCACATACAGACACACACACACACACCCACATACACATGATCCATCACCTGGATTAGAGACCTCATGTTGGCAAAGTGTGCATCCATTGCTCCACCATTGGGGAAGTTCTGACTCATCCTCTTCATCAGCTGAGTGAAGCAGCTGTACACCAGGCACTCTAGTACACACACACACAAGTGCAAGCACATTTGCATATGTAGACCAAAAATGCATGATTTTTAAAGTCTGTGCAATTTATTGACAGATTTGATTCTACTTTAAATTAGTGATTTTTCAGATCTTGCTGAATCTAGATGCGTGCAGATATGAATTGATTGGTGAAGCCTTGGCATAATTCCACTAAGGAAGATTAATAGGATTTGTCATCATACGCTCCTGAGCTGCTATCATTTCAATTCACCTGCTGTCATTTTGTATATTGTTTTTCTCACCGCTTATGTCCTACAGTAATACAGAACACACTTTTTTTCAAGCCAATCAGTCTCTTGTCTCTCCTTTGAATTGAACTGTCTTTCCACTTTCCAGGTCATTAGGCAAAACTAAGTTTATCCCTTTGGCTTCTATGAGCTATCCAATTTGGGATTTATTTTTTACTAGGTAAATTTTATACGACAATGTGTGGCTTTGGAATTAAAAGAAAAAGGCCAGAGAGAACATTTTCCCTTCATTTTGATTGTCTGAAGTGTTTTAATTTGTAAATTGTTAACAGAAATGTAATTTGTGTGCATGAAACACATCAACAAGCAGAACTGTAAAGATCTTTAAGTCTACAGTATTACTGCAAGAAAACAAATGCTGATATACAGCCTTAAGAAACAAATATTGTGTTTCTGCACTTTAAACATTTCGGATGAATACTCTGTGGTCTGATTGGCTGATATGTATTCATGTGCATGTTTTCAAGTCTCATAGCCCAAATGTTCTATATCGCTGTGCAGGCTTCTTTAAAACAATGTTTCCTTCATGATCTGGACAAAAACAAGCAGTAAGAGATAAACTTTCTCTCTGATCTGCTACAAAGCTACATTAATTAAACACGTTAATAACATATACTACATCCTTATCTAAGAATGTTAAAACCTCTGTCTTTACATTCAGCCTACTGTTGATGTCATCATGCTGACCTGAAGTCTCTCACACCTTTGTGTTAAGGTTTATGTAGCTGGTGGTGGTCTTGAATTTTTAGTTTCTGATTTATACAGTTTGTTTCTCATATACAATTTCAACCCAGCTTCAGTTACAGCCATGCATGCTCCAGAGAAACTTATTCTACTGGTGCAGTGAAGCTGTTGCTGCTAAAAGTGTGACAGAAGAGAATGAGGATGTGTTCTCACCATCGTCCAGGATGACCATGAGTGGAGCGAGCAGGTCACACATGCCTTGAACGTAGCCCATATCAAGGTGCTCCCACACATAACTGTGTGAAAATGAAAATGTCATTTGTCTTTTCTGTCCTTTATTTATTCTTACTATTTGTTTGTTGATTTAATTGTTCATTTTTTTAAATATTCTTTTGTTTGTTTGTTTTGTTCAAGTCCATTCATCATTTCTGTCTTTCATTTGTTCATTCACTGAGCAGTTGACCTCATAAGTCTGTTTCTAAAGTTTGCATTCAAGAGTGATTATCAGAAAAAGTTGTTTACTGATTATGTGCGTTTCATAAGGGAAATTGGAGATTGGATGTCTCCTAAAGAAATATGCAATAGCTGTTTAACCTGAGACTTCAAAAACTCAGCTAACTGTTAAAAAACTGCAATATCCCACAGCCAGAACGCACGAGTTTGTTGTGATGCTTTGTACCTGCACATGATGTTGCGCAGCTTCTCCAGGTTGGTTGTGGTGAAGTAGTAGTAGTTGCGATCACAGCGCTGGACGTCTTTGTCAATTCTATGGAGGTTCAGGGCAACTGTATCCAGCAGCTCGATCTGAGCAGAAGAACATCATCTTCATGTTTGTGAATTCAGACATGATTAAAGTGATACAGGTATGACACCGCTGCCACACATCAGAGTCCTCAAGCTCCTGTGGAGTCTTCTCACCGTGTAGGACGACAGGGAGGCCAAACTCCCCTCAGCGGCGGCTCCACTTGTCACCAGTCTATCCAGCTGATGGCACACCCTGCTTTCATTCAGGGAGTCCTGTAACTCCCTTCCTGGAGCCTCCTCCTCTGTGCTCTGACCCTCATCCATGCTGGATGAGATCTGAGAGTGGGCTGATGTCACTGAGTAGTTTCTGGAAGAAGGGAGGCCTGAGTCAGGGGAGTCAAACTCCACCAGAGGGCGCTCTTCAGGTGGGACGGCAACAGGGGGGGCCAGGGTGGTCATGGTGGGAGTGTTATCATCAGCACTTGGGGTTTCTTGACTCCCTGCATCTGGCTCATCCACAGACATAAACACCTATGGATTGGGGGAAACAGCGTATCAGACATTTACGGTTGTGCTGTGAAGTATGAGGGCAAACAGAGTAACGTGAGATTGTCAACGTGTAAGAAAGACTGAAACACACAACTGTGAGCACAACTGTGTGTGAGAAGACAGCTGTAGACACAGGTATAGGCACAAAGATGTGTTTAACACAGGTGTAAACACTCAAAAATGAAATCGCAGGTGTGAATTTGTTGATGTAAATTTACATGAGCGAGCACACATTTGTGAAAAGCACAGGTTAGCGCATGTATCATGTCTGTTCTGACATAAATGAATCACATGTGTGATGAGTCATCTTGTTTCTATGACATTTTTTATGCTGACCATTAGCTGTGGTGGAATAATGTGGCACTTTACCAATGAAGCATGAAGTTAGTTACTAATTCTAAGATTGTTAAAGGGCCTGGTTTAAACCATTCTCATAGTGAGGCATTAGTGAGAAAGACACTCTTTGTAGTTCTTCTTAGTGTTAAACACAGTAGTAGAAAAAAACATTTGGACCAAAAATATTCTACCTGTATGTCACTGAAGCAGTGCATGGATGGCTGCTAGTTGAATTTCCAATATGAGCTTTTTTACTCACCTCATTGCTGATAGTGGAGTCTCTGTGCGCAAGTCGCAACACATGGCTGTCAATGCTGCTTCCGGACGACAGCTTGGAAAAAATGGCCGACTGCATCTCTTTTTCACGCTGCTTGACGATGAGTTCACAGGCCTTCCACTCCTTCATAACCTGTTGGTACCGCTCACTGATCTTTGCATCAATCTGCACAAAGAGGGACAACAAAGAAAAATCTGAACAAACAACAGGGTCCATAGGTCTGTCTGAGTGAATACCTGTGCAAGAGTGTGTGTGTTTGTGTATGCAGTTGTCTGTGTGTGTGTCTGAATGTGTGTGTGTGTGTGGTAGTGGTGGTGGGGGCAGGTTGTGTATGTATGTATACCTGGCTCATGTCATTTTTTCCCATCCCAAACTTGTAATGTCCCAATAGGAAAGGCCAGACTTCTTTCCTGATGCCGTGCTCCACTCCACCATAGTAAACCAGCCGGAGCAGCTCCATCTCCTTGTAATTCTGCACACACGTTAACAACAAGTGCAAGAAAAAGAAGGATATTACAGAATGGAATTGAGAGAAAAAATCATCATATATGAGAAAATATATTTTTAAATGTGTTTTAAAAAAAAGATGATGCATCAATGACTATTTGTTCAATCATAATTTAACTACAAGGCAACAGATTGTTCAATCATAATTTAACTACAAGGCAACAGATTGTTCAATCATAATTTAACTACAAGGCAAATTCTGGGTGACATCTTGAAGAATTCATTTGATTTTTATTTCCTGGTTAACATTGGTAACATAGATGTGCTGTCTTGGAACAGTTGTTCCCACTCAGTCTTTGGCGAAAAACAAATATTTTTCTATCTTCTTAAACCCAGGAAAGAAACAGACCTTTACTAAGAAAATTAAAGAAATGCTGTTTCAGAGGCCCATGTGCCTCTCAGACCCTCCAGGATTTCATTTTTATTTGCGATTGTTGCAGCCTAAAAGGCCTGATTTTGCAGCAGCTTTTGTGAAAAAATGAAATTGAAAAGTTGCAGTGTTTTTTTTTTAAAAAAAAGCACCTCAAAAATGTTAATTACTAAATAAACGTAACATTCTCACATTCCAAATTATTTTTACTGTGACGTGCATTAGGAAAATACCCCACCAACACCTAATACAATAATGTATATTATACATTTGCATTGTTGTGCTTTCATTTAACATAAATAGAACTGTGAAACCCAAAATGAACTTTTGGTCCCAAATATTTTCACATTGTAAATATTTGCGCATTGATTTAAACATACTTCAAAGAAAAATGACATTCTGCAGAGAAGGTTTCTAAACTTAAAAAAAAGAGCATAAGCAGATAAAGCCTCAGATCTAGACGTCCTCAACAGAATCTTCCTCTTTATCTATTTCAAAAGCACCACCGGTGAGTCACTGGTAGAGGAAGAACTAGGCTTTGAGGAGTTGTTCTGGTTTCTTCTGTCAGTAATGATCTGCTCTGTTTAGGAGAAGATTTTCTCAGGTGTCTGTACAGGTTTGTTGTGTAGGCGGTTCTATATGGAATGATTTCCCTGCAGACTCTACACTCTTCCTTTGTATCATCAATAAAAGGTAAATGGTTCCAGGTTTTGCTTCTTTTTCCAGCCTCACTCAGTTTCTTGAAGGGGCTTGAAGGGGAAGCAGCTTAAAGGGGAAAAAGAGAGTGCTTGAAAAGTTTAAAAAGAAAGAACACAGCTCCCAGTAAGGAGCCACACCGGAAACGGTCATGAAGCAAAATTGTCACCTGGACAAAGTTGCAGTAAAGTTGTGGTGAAAATGTACAGTTGCGGGGTAGTGCCACAATTCGTGGGATTCGCTTGAATTTGCATTTATAGTTGTGATTGCAAAATCCTGGAGGGACAGGCCTCTGCTGTGTCTTTTTTGTAGATCCTGTGGTTTGTGGATTGGTATTATGAACGCACTCACCTTACAGTCTTTCTGGTATTTACTCCACACCTCTTTGCTAAGTCCACCCGACGCCTCACCAGGTCTGTCAGGGGGTACAATGTTGTGGTTGACCAGAGCTGACAGGTGGGTGCGCACTGTGGACAGGTGTCGGCAGTATGCCAGCCCTGATGGACAAGTGGAACAAGTAGGTAAAAGCAACTGCAATTAGAAGGAAGTCTTTGAACCATTCTAATACATGGGAAAATGAAAACTATCAGACTCATGGTACAACATAACAGGACTAAAAAAGAATTAGCTTTTCAAGAATTCAACTAGACCGACAAAGTTCAATGAATTAATTTAGAGAATGGTCCAAAACCAAATGTCTCTATAAAAGCTTAAGATACAACAATTTGCTCGTGTGTAGCTACTTTTCCACCTTCTTTAGTAGTAATGCTACTTGTAAAAGGTGTAATTTGTCATTTGTTTTTATTTTTTTATTTGTGAACTTCATGGAGTTTGAAGTTTGTCTCTACACTGTTTAAATATAACTTATCAGAAACTTGGCAATAGAGAAAATTATATCTATAATCAAATGCATCAATTGACTTTGAGTGGTTTTAATAATACATAAATACATTTAATAAAATTGTCCTTCATTTGGGTGTTAATGGCACCTTTTTCTGTGGTCAGAAAAGTTAATGTTGGCGGTGTGTAGCTATGTAAAGATACTATTGGAGTCAGTAGTTGCCAAATTATATCAATGAGGACATGTTTAGCTGCTAGCTAGCTGTTCAAGTATTCAGAAAAGGATGGGGGTGCTATCAGTAATTGGAAAAGCTCCTTGGGACCCAGTGTTGGCGCTTAAACCCTGTGCCATATCTGAAGCCCCAGATTTTGTGCTTCTGCAAGGGGAGTAACTTGAGTTTTACTAAATAAAGTACAAAAGCAAACAAAAAAAACTGCTGCCACACGTTAATTCTAGGGGTGTCAAATTATTGCGTTAATCGTGATTAATTATTACAGAAAAGTTAGCTTGTTTGTTTTTTTTTCTTTTTTTTTCATCACGTTAATCTCTCTTTAACTATTGTGGTTCTTAAATATAGAACAATGGTCCAACTGTTTACTTGCAAGAACGTTTTATTTGGTTTTGCATTGCTCTCATAGTCCCGGTGTCTGCAGTGCATGGTGTGCATCAACCACTGCTGACATCATCAATATGCGACTTTGTAGTTCTTAACAGAACTAACCCCTAACAATGCCACGTCACAAGTCATTTTAAATATGTTTTTATTATTATGTTTGGGATAAAGTCCAACAATAAATTAATGGGCTTCACGGAGGGCTGATCGCATGGGCCGGTAAACTGTGGAAAAGATTTTGTCGACATATATATGTTTTGGTATTAAAAGGAAGTTTGTTGCCTCGAATGCAGCTGCAAAGGAAAGCACTATATATAATAATGGTGATTGTCACGGTAGCTTAAATAAAGCATCAGTTAAGAGAGAAAGTTCACTTCTTACCACTTGTTTTTGTTGACATGAAGGAAAAGTTTGTTTTGATAAGGCCTGTACAAACAGAACATTGTGGTCGGAACTCCTTCCGGAACACCCAGCAGCCAATCAGAATAGAGTATTCACTGAGACAATTTAAAGTACAGAAAAACAATGTTTGTTTCTCATGGCTGTCTTTACAGTTCTGCTCGTCTTACTGTTGATTTGTTTTGTGCACAAATTACACTTCTGACTTAACACTTTCTAAATTAAAAATTTCAGACAATAAAAATTAGGGGAAAATTTTCTGTGTGGTCTTTTTTTTCACTTCTGACTTAACACTTTATAAATTAAAAATGTCAGACAATATTTGGCATTTCACGGCAAATATTAGGTTAGATTAAAAATACATTATATTTTTTAATTACAGGTCATGATTAATTAATTGCACATAAACATTAATCGCATGGCATCACTAGTTAAAGATCTGTCAGAAATTGCTAAACATGAGTGCAGCTTTAACTGACTGTAGGAGCCTGATGTACTTACATCCATAGAACGCTCTAGAAACGATCTGCCTTTTCATGTTATGGCAAAGCATCTTCAAAGGGACGCTGTGGAAACACAATATCAGCTAGTTCCATTTCTCATACTAGACACACCTTTAACTACGATGTCTTCAAAAAGTGTTTTTTTAAAAAAGGAAAGCCTCTGCTGATGCTGCTGTGTGAGCTTGTATCAGATCTGCTGGACTGTTGTCATCTGTATGTCTGCTGACTTGAACATGTCAGCTGTCCTGCAGAGTGAAATCTCTGGTTCTGACCCTGATGCAGACTCAGCACAGGATCCAGCAGAGGCTCTTACTGCGTACATGTGGATATCTGAAGGTTGCTGCATGCAGGTGCAGCTTGCTGCATAGTCAAATGACGTGTTGCTGCCGGCTGTGGAACATGAGTGGCACAGGGATTCCTGAGCTGCTGCCTCAGCCAGTTGCCATGACAATGGACTGCATCCAAAAGCCTGGCTCTCCATCACGTCCCCATGGTCTAAAGAAGGCAGAACAACAGCGAGAAGACAAAAGTCTCAATAATTGTACATATACTTATATTCGTGTTTTTAAACCCCTTTATTCTGCCTCGGTGTAGCATCTTACATATTATGACCTCGGCTCCTCAGCTCAACCAAAAACACTTCTGCAAATGTACGGAGGAGATGGGCAGGTGAATGATGGGTTCAAAACTGTGGGGGCAGAGAAACTGATGGGAATAGAAAACTGAAATGGGTAGTGGAGGAAATGGGGGGAGAGCTCTGGGAGGGAAAGGCAGGAAGGATGCAAGGGGTCCATGCTGTCTAAAGGGGAAGCTGAGAAAGAACAGCACACAGATCAAAGGAGGAGGATGCTGAGATTGGGACGGGGCAAAGCTCACAGTCAGACATTGAAGGGTACAGAAGGACAGAAGAAGACAAGAGACACTGAAAGAAGCAACAGAAACAAATGGACTTCACGGGGAGGGGGAGGGGCGCACACAGGAGGGAGAAGAAAACCAGAGACTGTTAAATGCTCTTAACCTTAATTCTTCAGGTTGGAGCTGATGACCTGTTGTCATAAATATGAAGCTGTTTTGTGCCCCCCCCTCCCCCTGCCCATATGCAGATAATCAAAAGAAAAAAATAACCAAAACAACAGCTGGAGCAAGGCTTCATATTTGCCCCCCCCCCCTCCTAGGCATGACCAGAACTGGTTCCGGCCTCAGACCAGTTTCTTCGTCTCTACTACTGCGGAACCCCACAGGACCATCATGAGGGTGTAGGAAGGGTCGGGGAGGGAGGGGGGCGATGAAGAATCACAGTGAACAGCATTGCACACACAGACAACAAACGACCATGGAGGCTGGAGCAAGGAAACTTCTCCACCACAAGAACGGAGAGACATGGTTCCACTTCAAACCAGAGAAACACAGAGACAATGCTGCAGATCCTCATGCACAGACTGACAAGCATGTGGCTGGGGAAGGAAGGCCGAGGAACCACCAGAGTGGTTCATCAAATGAATTCAGGGCAAAGTGTAGAAAAAGAAGCATATTTTCAAACCCAACAGTGCTGAGGCGTTATCCTGACAAAACCAAGAGACGGGACCAAACAAGCTTCAAACCTGCAACAGAAACTAGCACCACAGATCCCAAGACTGTGTGAAAAACAAGCTGCAGTCACAAAAAAAAGTATCACACAACTACATCAAAACCCCTAAAAAACAGATCCAGCCATCACTGATGATAAGACAGGGGGAGGTGGCGAACCATTAACTCTAACATCTTTCACTATAAAACAATATTGTAAACACGGCGTATGCCTATATAGTGCCTTTCTGCCTTCATGGGAGGCCCACAGCACTTTACAATCACAAAGCTCAGGTCATTAATGCACAAATTCACATGGTGATGACAGCTCCACTGAAATATAAAGCACTAACCTGTAACCACAAGGAGCAATGTGAGGTTCGGTGTCTTGCTCAAGGACATTTCTAAATGTGGGCAGGCAAGGCGGGAATTAAACTTGTGACCTTACCGATCAGAAGTTGATTGCTACACCAAGCATTTTTGTTGCCCCAAAGCGGCACTAAGCTGTTATATGTAGAGGGAAACTACTGAGATCTATCATTTCAGCCCTTAAAATGAGACAAAGCCCTTTCTGACTTGTTCTGCTAAAAGCATTTGAGAATATGCATCACAGTAGAACACTGGGGCACCATTTGAACAAGCCTGAAGAACATAAAATATCTATGATCCAAATACAGGATCTGGAGAGGCTAAGCAAAGACACAATGATCCATCACAGTAGCTGCGTGTACATGTGTAAAATGCTTTTAATCTGATCAAGGATCAGACCAAAATTGAACTGTGTCCAGCTTGCGCAGAGCAGCCGGCCGGACCCTGCTTTGAAACCTCCTCTGGATCACACACCATCCAAAAATGACATAAAAGCTAGCACAGTAATGATCTACAATCAGAATAACGGGCAACACAATTAGAACAATCGGCATAACCCACCCATCTCAACCGGAAGGAAATTTTGAACCGAATGAGTCTGATCGTGTCAGAGTATTCAGAATGGCGTGTATACATGAAGTATTTTTTTTCTGATCAGGCTTTTAATCAGATTAATTGTGTCCATGTAAATGCAGCTATTGCTACACATCACAGATCCATTCTAAAACTTGCTATGGACTAGCTAAATTTAGAGCCTTATGGCTTTTGAAGTTCAAACATTTTTTTTAATTTTCTGATCGTCTACAACCATTTTAAAGAGAACTTCATAAATATATACTACATAAACTGTTGTATTTGTAAAACTGTATGAAAATGCAATTATTTTTGCCATTCCTCTGATGATCACACCATTTGACCTGAATGTGAGCTAATTCAAGCCAGAATTTTCAAACAGGTGTTTAAACACTAAAAACTGCATAGGTAAATGAGTCATGCTGCCCACCATTACTAATGTATACTTCTTCTGTTGGTTAGCGGGAAATAATCTTGAAAGAGCACATGTGAACAACCCATTTACCTTAAAAATGCTTGGCATTTACCAGTAAAAACAGCTGGAAACTGTTGCAGCAGCTAGCTAAAACAGTCAAAAAGCAATAAAGCGAACACAGGGATATAAAGTTGGTTTGCTAGTCTCCTGGGGTCCAAATGTCAACACCATCCTTTAATGTTCTGTTGTCAAGAAAACACTGTCTACACAAATTCCACTAGATATAATTTACTAGTCTCTTTCAAGCTCTTTTACATCACACTGCACTATTATACTTTGGGCTTAGATTCTAGCTAGCAGATCTACTAGCCTCAAACCTCAACAATGAAGATCTTGGAATTGGCCAACTGTAGAAGTTTGGTTTTCATCTTTATCACTATTTGCTCCATATGTGGCTTTAGATAAGTATGCTTTTGTTTTTTTTTTTTTTGTTTTCCCAGTCTCATGGTCAGTTTTTGTCCATGACCCAAACACTCATTACACCCCGGCTGACATTAAAGGTCATTTCCTCATCACTGTTGGGCTTAGCTTCAAGAAGCATACACACAGTCCAGGCAGGCATAGATGGGTTGGGGAGTTGAAAACAGCTCAAAAGGATGGCTAGATAGTAGACAATGGAGAAGGAGGAGGCAGGGAGCTTGTCTGAAGCTAGGTCTTAGGGGTGAGGAGATGGGATTTGGTGGGTGTGTTCAGGTGATAAAAACCTTTCATGACATTAGGGTCTGTGAGGTTCCGCGAGCAGATCATTGAGATCATAGCATGGAGCCTATCTTCCTCTTCTTCGTCATCATCCAGTGATGGAGCACGGCTGCCCGTGGTGTGGTGGTAGTTTATGGTGACTGCTCACACCAGCAGAACAACAGAGATCACAGTTAGAAAAGAGGTTCCTTCCAGCCTCTTCAGGATTGCTGTAGGACAGAAGCCATGACAGAGCCGTAACAGACACAGCAGGCAAATAGGCTCAGTATGTCTCTATGTCCTTCTCTTTCAGCTACCCTTTAGAGGAAACCAAAGCAAATCATCTCCACAATGTGTCTTTGAACTGTGAAGTTCCTGCTTCATTGATCCCACAAGAAAAGCTCAGAGACAAATGAATTCATATTTCTTTTTACTGACCTGAACACAGGAACCATAACAAAGGGAGAAGATTTGTTTCGTTTACATTGGTTTACCTCTGTTTAGTTCAAATCAGTCAGGTTAGTTTGGCTCAGTTCTGTTATGTTTGTTTGAGTTTGGTTCAATTTAAGTCACTTCAGCTGTCACTTCATTTCGTTTGAGTTTAGTTTGAGCTAGTTTGCCATTCAGTTTGGTGAAATTTGGCTATGTTAAGTTTAGCTTAGTCGAGTACAGTTCAATTATGCATAAATAAGGGCAGTTTGATTTTAAAAAATCATTAGTGTTGTTAAGTTTACAGTTAAAGTTTAATTCCGTTAAGTTTATTTCCATTAATCCATCTTTTCCTGCTTGTTAGCAGCCCAATTGAGGGGGCAGCAGTCTTGGTGTAAATGCCCACATCTCCTTTTCCACAGAAACCTCCTTCATTCCCTTTCCCTCTCGAGACATAGTCTCTTCTGCTTGTTAGGGGTCTACTCAGGGTCCTCTTGCCGGTGTGACAGAACTGGAGTACCTCTTAAGGATCCTGAAGCCGTCTTACAGAATTTGTTAAGCAACCGCAACTGGATTCTCTTATTGTGGAGGAAAACCAACTTTACTCCCGCCCTACTGAGAAAGCTCCTTTCAGTCACTTGTTTCTAGGATCTTGTCCTTTGGACATGAGCAAAAGCTCATGACCAATGC
This sequence comes from Oryzias celebensis, assembly GCA_014656515.1. NCBI lineage: Eukaryota > Metazoa > Chordata > Actinopteri > Beloniformes > Adrianichthyidae > Oryzias > Oryzias celebensis. The sequence goes on along the minus strand of BNCR01000012.1, from coordinate 62,999,145 downwards.
TGAGAGTATGAACATAGATTCGGGCTGTAAAGGTAAAACTTTTACTTTTGGCTCAGCTCAGTCACTACAATAGATCGACAGGTTAAAGGGTGCAGCAACTGGAGCAATATGTATCAAACTCCACACTTTCCTAACTTGTAAACAAGACCATAAGACTCTTACCTGCCCTCACTTGAGTCAGGAGCTTGCCTCCATTCCTGAAAGAACAAACTATCCTTTGCTGGTCGGAAAAATATGGCCTAGAACTTGAAGGTTCTTATTCTCATTCCAGCAACTTCAAACTTAAATACCCACTCCAATGATAAATATATATATGAAGAAAATTAAAACTGCTTTTCTGAGTATTTCTTTATTCAAGTCATGGTGAATCAGGAGTAGACAAAAAAATGCTGGTTGAAAAAGCTTTTTCAAAGTACACTGCGCAGGCCACAAGCTGCCCAGCTGTGTCATTGGCCTTGTCTTTGTTTTCCTCTCCCAAGCTGGCATCTGACTCCAAACTGTACAGCAGGGTTGCCCCGATATTGCTTGTCACTTTTGTTGCTCTACTAATGTTAGCTTGGGCTTGTGAGAGGCTATAAACTAGTGGGAGAGAGTGTAAACAAATGGGATGATGGGAAATCAGTGCACTCCCTGGCTACTGTCCCGACCAAAGCTCAGAGGCAAAGTCCTGCCTAAATGCAGAAACTATGTCCTTTGATAGAACTATGTCTATTTTTCCTAGAACTATGTCTATGTAAAAAGACAGTTTTTTAAATTTTGCCTAAAAACATCATGATCATAATTAAAATACTACTGAGAACCTTTTGAAAATAGAACAAAATATGACTGGAGTGGAACTTTAAATGCAAACCACTCGTAGTCCACATTGAAGATCATGATTCGATTAAACCAAGAGAACAATATCCTCTGCAAAAGCAGAGATGAAATCCCAATGTCCAAAGTCCCTCTGGCACTAGGGTGTGTTTCTAGAAATTCTGTCCATAAAATAGTTACAAATAGATATCACTATTATTGGCTACTTGAACATTGACAGCATTGGGTATAGACAGCGTTCTCCTGGTAGAAAAAAGATTCCCCAGTCTGACCATTGTCTGTTCGCCCTTCTAAAGAATAAGAATGGCTGGTACGCTGATAAATTATTTTGCCTGTAAAAAAAAAGATCAAAGTAAGAGACCCATCTCTGACCAAAAGACACAGAGACATGACCTTCTCATTAACAGGGATGAACCTAGACATATGACTTTAGGCACCAGATACAAACCAGCTTTAGTATAGTGTGTCCGACCTGAGACTGGGAGATTGTGGGTTTGAATGCTTGCTTCGGTTATCTCAAAGAATATAAAACTGGGATCCAATTCCCAGCTTGACTCTCAGCATTAAGGGGCTAGATTTGGGGGTTTAGACCACCTAATTGTTTATGAGTGTGTCTGTGATTGCAGATTACCACTCCTCTGGGAAATTGGTCAAATGCAAAGAACAAATTACTCACACTGAGGTGTGTGACAATTGGTGTGACTTTAACTTCAACTTCAGAGTAGAAGAGAGTTAAACCACTCTCAAGGAGTTGGGTTTCAAAGCCCAAACTAAGCATGAAGGTGAGCCCAAATATCTCCTAACTCTAACCCTAGCCACTCAAGTTCAGGCTCTTTCCCACTCAATGAGATGATGGAGTCCAGGTGAGGACGGTCCGGTGTGTGTGCAGCATTAGAACCGGCATCTATTGGGAACCGTCGTCAATTAGAAACAGGCCACAAATGGAAGATATACTGTTTTTTTTTAATCAAAACTAACAAACTGGAAAATAGGCTTCTTGGTGTTTGTTTAAGCTTGATCAGAGACATAATACATAATCAACTTTATGTCCATTTACTTGTCTGTCATTTCAGCAAATCAAGGGATCCATTGTGTTTGATTTAGATGTATTACAGCTGGACTAACATATTAATGTATGCTTACTGATTTACAAAGCCAAGTGTCAGAAAAGGCCATCTATAAAAGGTCATGTAGACATACTGAGCTTTAGCCACAGAAAAAAGAAGCAGCCTTTTGATTTTGAGATGTTTTGCAGCAAAGATCAAGGAGCTGTAAGTGTTTTACTTACTGGCATCGTATCTGTAACCGGGGTAAACTATGCGAAACACATAGTCAGCTGCTGTCTGCTCATCGCTGTTTCTGTCCTGGTCTATTAGCCTAGCAGCACTGCTCCTTTTCCTCAGCTTTGGGAACACTTTCCCCTGAAGACACAAATAGTTCAGTTATTCAACTGAACTGTGTGTAGGGTTAATACAAATTTGTGGGTGGGAAACAAGGATGTCAAGTCATGGCAGCCTATCCCAGCTCTGGGAATGCATCACTTTGCTAGTATTCCAGCTATCTTTCCTTTGTCTGCTGCTGACTACTAGGTTCTATATGTTTAACTGTTAAAACTTTGAATCACCTGTTGCTGCCAGTTAGCAGCAAATAGGTGAGTATACCAGAACTGGGCAGTCTGCATGACGTCAATGAAAAACCCTCATAAAAATGGAGCTTTAGGTGTATCTGAACTTGTTTTTTTAAGGGTGGTGCACTTGGTTTAGTGCTACTATTGGTTCTTTTCACAGATGAGAAACGTCTAGTTCTAGAAAATACAGTACCTACTACCTTTATAAAGGGGAACATGAAAAAATCCTGAAAGCTTTATAACAACAATTTCCAAACTTACTTCCCAAAACAACTTTTTTGTTTTACCTTTCCTTTCTGGGACCAGAGGGGCGGCTCCAGCTGCCCTCGGGGAAGCAGGCCCGTTTCTAAACAAGACAGGAAGGCAAGGAGGTGACCTCCTGCAGGAAAGTGCAGGGGGGGGCGCTGGATCCCATCCTGACTAACCAGAACCAGGGTTCCTCCAGAATCAGCTTTAGCACAGAACAGAAGGAAACATCAGAGCTGGTATCAAAAGGAGGACATGCAGTGAGCAAAGATGAGCAACAGAGGGTGCTTACGTAGCTGATGACAGTGGATGCAGACAATCTGGCGCATAGGAACAGTCAACGCATAGTCCCAGTAGATGCTAAAGTAAGCAGACGTTAGTGGGTCAGGAAAGCCTCCAGTCACATATTTAATCAGTGAGTAGCTGATTTATCAGTTAGTGCTGGTAACCTCTTCTCCAGGTCACAGTCCCCCAGAGTGCCATTAATCAGCTGGTTTGGCGTCCACTTCAAAGTCAGGTTATCTCCTGCTTGGTGAAGCGACAAGTACCCCCGCAGCACCTCCATGTCCTTCTTCTACCAGGGAGGAGGTGGGAAACAAGGGCAAAATGGTGAAAGCAAACAAAAACTAGCATTTTTTTATTATTTGCTTCCTACTTAAGGAGGTGGAGGCTATCACAGGGGATTGGCGGAGATCCGGACAATGTTGATCAGCTGCTTTATTGACCTACATCCCAACTACTCTTAAAACCTGCCCTCTTTGTTATTGAAAGGTTATGAGAACCTGCTTGTTTATCCACCTTCAGAGTGTCTCATTATCATACGTGCACCTAGGACAAGAGTAAAGTCATAAACTTTTCCCTCACTGACCCACAGGTTTGTGTTCCATGGAGACAGAAGAGTGCAGACGAGTTTGGTTCTTTCTTATTTGTCCTTTCTACAAGCCCAGCAGATAGAAATTTAAAGATTATTTTATATTAGAGAGAATAGGCCACGCAAAGTGTTTTTATGTTAATACTCATTTTGTATTTGAAAGTAAAATGATCTAGTTGATAGTGACTGAAAGTCTTAAGACTTTTGAAGACTGTAAGAGAAAGAACATATCAAAAGACAAACAAAAAGTATTTGTTGGTCACCAATTTTCCCCATCTATAAAGATGAGAGGTCTGTAATCTTCATCACAGGTACACATCAACTGTCAGCAAGTAAAATACATTCATTATAATGTATGATTTAAAAAAAAATGTATTTGTAAAGTAATGCAATAAATAACAATAATTAGCTCCTACAAAGAATCAAGAATTCTGTCCCTCACAGGCCGCTAACTTTTTATTTAAGAAGCTCTTCTATCCTCCACTTGTTACCTGTATTAATGGCACCCATTTGAACTGATTATCGGTAGAAAACAAATTGAAGATCTATCACTACAAAATCACTGACAATTTCTGTTGACTTGGGGCTCCATGAAGGATTTGAATCAACTAGGTACAAACAATCTTAAGAAGAATTAGGAAACAGTCCAAGACTACATGGAGGGCATTGGTCAATGATCTACAGATCTTAAAAACTCCCCCTGCTTAAGCCAGCAAATCTCAAAGCCGTCACTTTGACAGAAAATGTTGGAATTATACAGAGGAGGACTGGGAGAATCCACCCATCCAAGTATGGTACCACCCTTCCACCCAGGTGCCCATCTCAGGGTGTGCCAGAAGACCCCAACCACCATAACACTGCAAAGAGACCTAGAGCAGCAATGTCCAGATCATTTGACACTCTAAATTATTGGGGTTTTTTTTTTGGATATGTGTTTTAAGACAGAAGCTGTGGCAGCACTGTAACCAACAAGGAGGTTGAATGTCATACCGGTTGCACCAGGACGTTGTTCTTGCCATACAGAAGGTGAGTTCTGGAGTTCTGGTGCAGAGACTCAACATACTCTCTGGCTGACGCAGCGAAACGGTCTTCTGACATGCTACCACTGGACTGCCTCTTCCGAATCTGGAAGAAAATGTACAATCAGTTCACACCACGGGGACTGTAATCCCCACAAGGGCAGGCTCCACAGACAACGCCTCCGAAGTACTCACCCCAAGAGCGGGCCGACGGCTTGCAGGTATATCCTGGCTCCGATGTGCCCCATGGATCCGGTGGCGCTGAACTAGCTCGTTGGCTGAGGGGTCAGTCCAGAAATGATCCGAAGTTTTCAGCTTGGTATACTCCAGAGCACAAGGCCCCACTGAGAAAGCAGTACAAAAAGTTAGTGCTTTTACCCAGCAACCCCTGTTAGGAACATTTGAAACATCAGAAGCTGACAAGTTGCAGCTGAAACTTTCTGTGCTTCAGTGGCTTTGTATGTGGAGGCTGTCAGCAAATAAACCTTATGCTCTGGATGCTCATTTAAATATGGGCAGACCTTCAGCACACAACTTCTAGCAAATAAAACAAATTTGTTGCAGTCAGAAGTTCAGGACATTTGTCAAATGTTAGTGTTTCATGCTGACAATGGATTTAAAACAGGGCTTCTGCAACAGAAACCTGCTGACATCACGTCTGACCCATCTAAATAAGCATCCCTCCATGTTTAGAATCGGCTGAATCCCTTTTAGGGTCACGGGGTTGACCCTGAAAGGGAGCAACCCAACTACTTTTGGGTGAAGGCAAGATTGACACTGAACAGACTCACATTCACACCTACGGACAATTTATAGACACCAATGAACTTATGAAGCATGTTTTTGGACTGAAGGAGAAGGCCGGAGTGCCCAGAAAAAACTCATGCATGAACAAGGAAGACATGCAAACTCCACACAAATGGTCCCAGCCGGGATTTGAAAAAAAAATGAATATCTGTAGGCTATCTTGTAAAACAAAGCTGCCTGTCAACACAGGACCATAAGAACCAGTTCTACCAGAAATGAAAAGCAGCTTTATTATCTGAACACCTTATCAAACCTGACCATGAGTAGCATGATATGAACTCCTTAAACCTTAAACCTCCTGTAGCAGGTCAGCAAAAGTGGTAAATACTATGTTAAATTTCTACAGTTTCACCATCCTTTTTTCATGTTTTTTTACTTGAGTGCGTTTATAGCCAACACTCTTACTCACTGCAACAGAGTGCATCAGTCGAAGTACTTTTTGTTTGTATCATTTGTGCACTTTGTTCTAGAGATGCACCATAGCATCAGCACAATATTGATTATTTGCAAATCTACATCAGCTGCCTCTTGTCTCCTGAAAAAGTCTAGTTCAAATCCCACTGATATTAACAACCTTTGTACCATCTCCAACTTACATTTTATTTCCATGTTACTTAAAAAGCATGTACCTTACCTCAACAGCACTCCCAACTAACCAAAACATATAATGAACAATTTTTCTTTGACCTTTTCTCACCCGTTATTCTGTATCTGTACTCAAAAACTCTCACTGAACAAAGAATATGTTTTCCATACAAAGCACTTAAGCTTCAATTGAAAATATGGTTGGTAATACCTAACCAACACCACCCTTTGAAGTAAAAAGGTGGTGTAGTGGTTAGTACTCTTGACCCACAGCAAGAAGGCCCTGGTTCAAATCTGAGTTTGAATTTGTATGTACTTCCTGTGAATGCGTGGGTTTTCTCAGAGCACTATAGCTTCTGCCCGCGGTCCAAAAATGTACTTCATAGTGTAATTGGTGACTCCAACTTGTCTCTTGGGTGTGAATACGTGTGATTGTCCGTTTGTGTGGCCCTAAAAAGGATGGATGCAAGTGGAAACTGACCAAGCAACGCGGCTAGAATGGGCCCGAAGACGGGATCGTGCATCAGAGCCTCCCTCTCATAGTATTTACTGCAGAAACAGAAAGAGAAGAAAGCATCAACCAGCAGACAAAGGTACATTACCACATAGACATGCAGATATGCGTACATTTAACAGTACATTGTAGGGTTTATGAACAGTTACATTAAAGGGCCTATACCATGCTTTTCTGAAGCTTTTCGGAGTAAACTATAATAATATATATAATCCTATATTACCTTTTGCACACTAAAGAACAAATAATTAATGAAAAAAATGACTTATTTCTGTGAGTTTTTTGCCCACCCAAAGGGGGGGGGGGGGGGGTCTTGCAGCACATCGTCCGGGTAGGGGATGTTCTCACTGGTCGACGTCACATGGTGAGGACCCTCTCATTTTCGTGGTCATGGAAGGGGCTGCGGCTAAGAGCTGTAGATTTTTGGAGGATTACTCAAAAATATGTGAATGGATCAAATTTGGGGTTCTTTATAGTGAGGAATGAACAGTATAATACACTTAATAGCTCAAATTGTTGATTTTACATGGTATAGGCCCTATAAAGGTAAGCAGTTTCATTTTTACCAGGAATCTACCCCTTTCAAAATTTTTACTGCATAACTTGTTCAAACACCACAATGTGAGCTCCATCCCCTTTTTCAGGGATGCATATTTAAACAATAACTGTCATGAATGTTAAAAAACAACTCATAATAACAAGGGACAAGTCAAGCTCAAACTCCTCTTAAACTGTTTTGTCGGTGATAATATTAGCGCATCTCAGTTTGGTTATTAGATATTTTGGGCTCAGCCGGATTTTGATAGTTATGACAAAAACAAAAGTCTATATCTGGGATAAACCTTAGTTACATGGATCCATGGAACCTGTATAATTTAGTTTTGTTTTAGAAAAGTCCTGGATTTGCAATCCCTTTTCATAAAACAGTAGACCAAAGGATGATGGCGAGTCGGTTTTCCCTCAAAACCAGTGTGTTATGCAGAGATGGATGCAGTTTGATGATTTACAATTGCTAATTGTTTTCCAGTGGGAACAATAAAATAACATCTACTAAACACAAAAAAGGGATGTGTTTCTTCCGTTGGTACCACATTTCCAATACCTTCTACTGCCCTGGTAGTCAGCTTTGTGTTAAATACATTCTGATGCCACTCTGTCACACTGATTGTGCCACTCACAGACCAGGCCCAAAGAGTAGGACATGGATAAGTTATTGAATATTTTATTTTATAAGACTGCACAGCAGAAGCAGTCAGGATTATGTTCACTATGTAAGTTGAAATAAATCTACTAGTCAGCGCAATGGAGGCCAGTGTGGACTAATCAGAATCAGACCGAGACGGTGCATCCTAACTCTAGAAAACATGGGAGTAATTAAAGCATAAAACACGCCAGAGCATCCATGGCCAGAGATGCATCTCTGAGCTGTATAAAGTAAAACAGAGGACATTTTGTATCTCTCCATAATGCAAATAAGTACCCTTCAGCTGGACTGAGGGGGCCATTTTAGCTCCACAATGGCTGGATTTAGAGTCCAGTTTATAATAAAGTAAGATGTCTGGAGAGAAAAATCTGCCCACACTATCAGTTCACCCGGGACTTGTGATGTGCTGAGAGAAAGAAGAGGCAAGCTGCTTTAAAGAATTATTCTGTGTGACAGCCTCTACAACTGACCACTTCATCTGAACTTGTGCTAACAGTTAATATACTGTATGCTGAGTTTCAAAACCAGAACAGCTGCTACTTGTCATGGCAATGCAAATAGGCTTACATTCATCAGCAGATACATAACTGGGCAGATGACAGACTTGGAGTTGTTTAGGTGTTTGTTCACTTTAGTTTTTGAGCAGTGTATATTCAAACAGATTAAAAAACAAAAAATATGAAGATAACTGTGCTGGTACATGTGCAGACAAATACATGTAAAGACATGATAATGGATGTCTAGATAAATATGAAACATGTGAACATTATCCATTCGGATTTGTGAAGAAACATTTGAAAAAATATGCATATGAAGATGTCCATTGACTTGCGCTGACATCAATTCGGACACATGCGCAGACTCATTTTAAAAAACAAACATCTACATAAACATGAAAACACGTCTTACATTCAGACATGTGCACACTCATTTGAAAGCAGATATTGAGATATAGGAAGACACGTGTGCAGAAAAATGAGCAAATGTTCACACAGATAACTGAGCAGAGGCAACTAAAAAAGATTGACCCAACAAATGTGCAGACCATTGGATTAGCTTGTTTTTCTAAATTGCATGTGCTCTATACAAGAACAACAGATAAGCACACGGAGGAAAGGATTAGTCAAAAAAAAAGGGTTAGACACCACTAACCTGGAGTTGTCCACAATAACCTGAACAATCTTATCCAGAACCTTCTCAAAGAGAGCCGTGCGGACCCAGATATGTTTGATGGCCTGAGCAGAGAGTGGCTGAGGGGGGCGGCTGGTGGTGGAGGAGCCCTGTCTCCTCAGACCCTCTTGGCCCACACTCTGGAGTCTCCTGAGGACACAGAAAACAGCTTTTAAGAGCAAGGAAAGCATGCGGAATGGCAAAAGCATAGGTGCCCCTTGAGTTCAGGGAGGAAGTTTCAGCTCTCCCAACATTTCAAAATGAACAGATGTTCTAGAAGACATCTCTTCTTTGACCACTAAGAGGCAGGCAGCCTGACAGCCTAATAGGACTGTGAGCATCAGAGTTTTTTAAATGAGACCATTGCAAGCTTTTCAAATGGTTTCATCCTTCATGAGTTTTAAGGTGATATCAAACAGCTTTGTGTCCAGTTTTTTGCCCAGTAGACCACTTTCTACAGCTGTTTCAACTGAATTTGTTATTTCCAGAACTTAAAACACAGAAAGATGATGTGGATTTTTTAGGCTTGCTTCCTCTTGGGGCATGTGCCCGGAGTGCATGACTATGTGGTTATTTTCCATCACGTATCATTTTTATTTACCTATAATGTGAACAAGCCTAAAAACGAACCATGAGAAGACATTTGGGAGATCGAGTTAACTCGTGTCCAGTTCTTTGAAGCCAGGACAAACAAAAATAAATATATCATGTTTATTAATAATAAATTGGTAGATGTGTTTAAAAATATTGAGTGCAGAATTTAAAAAAATGAAGAGAAATGAATAGGAATCAAGTCAATTTAATGTGTGGAGAAAGAGCCCAGTGCTTTGTCATGGACTTGCCAGAAAACAGCAAGTCCCACTCCAATCATCTTTTGATCTTTTGTCACAGCTTTCCCAGTGGTCATTTAATGATAATGCCGTTTTTAGGGAAAACTTTAAAAAGCTGTTGTTTTCTAGGATATAGTTTGTGCAGCATAGCATGAGTTCATCAGAAATTTGTGTTTGAATTGTGTGAAAAATGCTACAAGAACGTGTTAAAAACAAACAAAAAAACACTACTTCCATTGGAGTGGATCTTTGAGCTCTACCCTTTCCAGGACTTTTGGTCCATAAGGCTATCACAGTGAATGACCACTCAGCTTGTCCAGGGCTTTATGTACCATGTTACCCATGATGCGCCCATGCATGGATGTCTGCTCAGTAAAAGGCTAGATGAATGATGACTGACAAGGTTTTACCTGCACATCTTTCCACCTGCAAACTTTGAACAGAGACAACAGAACTTGGTTTCATAAAGATGTATGGAGGTTAGTTCCAGCAGATCCCAAATCTTTTCTTAAGTTTTTTTTTTTTTGTGAGCAGCCTCAAGCATCTGCATGCTGGTTTTGTTGGTCTCCCTTAAGTCTGAAATTGTGTCGTTCGCTTTCGTTGTAGTTTTAAAAACAGAATGGTGTATATGACACTAATAGAAGTAGTGCAGAGTTTAAAAAAAATAGGTTGGTTTTTGTTGTCATTATGTCAGTCTTTGTCTCAGCTCCTGTTCTCTCTCTTTCCCATCGTTTTCCTTTTTTTTTCTTTTTTTTTCCACCGCCAGTGGCGCATATCATGTTACTATGGAGACCAGAGCAAATGATGTTGGTGGAGGGTATTCACATGTGTGTCTGGATGCATGTGTGGCTCCTGGTACAGCAGGCTTTCAAGTCGTGTGCTCTGTGTGGAGAGATAGAGGCCAATGAGATGTGACAGTTAGGGGGGGGCAGCGACTCGTCTGCAGATGGGAGATGATCTGCCTCCCTTTACGGTGTTTACCTTCACCAATAGTGCCAGCTCCGTCACTATGACTGTGTTTCCCCTCTTTGCTGCTGCAGTAGTTGTGCAAGTGCATACATGCTTGGTGCCAAAACCAAACATGGACGTACTATCTTATTGTCATAACGCAGCCTGGAAATACCCAACCTGGTAGAGAATTAATGTGAAAATGCTCAGTAAGTGGGGTAGAGCTTGCAGATAATTGTGTATGTTGTGTCCATATCTACACACAGCATGCACCTCCATGTGTACACAACTGAGCCAGTCTTAAGGCACGTTACCCTGTGAACACATGGCTGATAAACACTAATCTGAGGTGAGGTTCTGATGGGCACTCACTGAAAGGTGCAGCTTTCATGCAAAACTAAGCTGGTCTACAAGAGGTCCAAGCCGGGCAAAAGTTCAATTGTATGATTAAGACATTGATGTTTTAACATCTTCAGTTGACACTGTCATCACGAAAAGACGGTAAAGTACCAATGGTTTTGCACAACGGAGGAAATAATCCACATACAAACACACAGCCGACATTCAGTAAGATGTGGCCGATGAGCTTATTCCAATGTGGGTACTTAGGAAAGACCCTTTACGCTACTTAGCCTCTATGTGCCCAGTCCGGAAAAAATATAGGGTCACCCCTGCTGCTAAGAGGGGTCATGGTGTGGGGATGGCTGGGAATTCTCCCTCCTTTATTTTTACATTCCATCATCTGCCTCAGCTTAACATAAACATTCACCTGAGCACAGGTGTCGGCTCACCTTTGCACAATTAGTTTACGTGACAGAATGAAACACTTGACATAGGTTGGTTTGTATGCATAAGTGTGCGTGTGAACTGTATGTTGACAAGTTTGTGAATACTCTTAGAGCCAGCAGGTATGTTTGTAACACCTGAGTGTGTGGACAGGACCCGCCCACACTCACACTTGACTTTCATAATTATAAACTTCCAGCATCTTGTTGTCTGTTGTTTTATAATTCTATCCTCCCTCCCCTATAGTCATCCTATAACTTCTGTAACCCACCCTCTTCCCGTGTCTTTTGTGCCCCCACCCAAAATCCCTCTCTCTTCTTCCCCTTCTTTCTTTTCCATTCGGTCCAACAAAAAGAAGAATACAAACATAATTAATATAAATAAAGTTTAGCTTAAATTACAAAAGGGGTTTATAAGAATGTACATCTTGTGTGTCTGATCATTTATAACCCCTGATTGTAACATTAAAATCTGTCTAACACAAGAGGCTCTTAGCTCATATCTGTTTGCTCAGCTGTTGGACAGGACAAGTTAAAAAAAAAGAATAGTCGACCACTGATTGGAGGATCATAGGTTTGGTTGTCACCCTGCCCACCCATGCCCTTGGGCAAGACACTGAGCTCCACATTGCTCCTAGTGGTTATAACTTAGGGCCTTGTACGTCAGTTGTCACATCAGTGCATGAATTTCTGAGTACATGGGTGAATGGGACTATGAGTGTAAAGTACTTTGGGCCATAAAGGAAAGTAGTACAGGACTATGTAAGAATACACCATCTACCACTTCTTCTATGCCTCTGATTTGTCTGACCTACACTGAAACAACCACCAAAAAAGACTTCTCAAAGGAAACAATGGAAACTACAGCATTTGTGTAGAAATGGGGCTGACGATGATGCTTCCAATTTTCATAAAATCCTTCTGATGCTAGATGTCAATATAACCACAAGGAGGCAAAATCCAATGTTTTATGTGCCAGTACCAAGTTTGGACAAAAGCAAAAAATATTGAAATCCATGGCACAGTGTTAGAGAGTAAAGAGGAGTGTGGTTTGTTGTCTTAGAGCAGGGAAACAGTATGTCAGACAACAACAGTTAGTAATTCAATACTGTCAGTCTGAAATATTGTCAATCTGTAACAAGTACAGTAAAACCAATGTGAATCAAATGAATTATTATGATAAAAGTTGAGGTATTATGCCAAGGACTGAAGTGTTAAAGCAGGAATGTCTCAGCGTGTGAAATCAGAAAAGCATGATCAAATCAAGGTGAACAGTGTTACATAACAGATTCTGATGTTTACCAGCAGAAGGTTTGTGGCAAACCAGTCTTGTTGGGGTAGTTGCAGATGCAGACCACCTTCCCAATTCTGTAGGGGATTCCCACATAGGATTTGGGCTGCATGGTGAAGCAGTGGTTAGCAGTGGTTTGCCTCACAGCAAGACCCTAGGGGTGTGTGTGTGTGATTGTGGCCCTGCAACTGACAACCTGTTCAGGGTGCAACCTGTCTTTGCCCACAATTGGTCAGGTTAAGCTCTAGCAGCCCCGTGACCCTGAAAGGGACAAAACAGGTTTAGAAAATGGATGGATGTCTGGAGACGTCTCCACTGCCAGCACCGCTCCCAGGCCAACACAAACATAAATTTTTCCCGCAGACCAAACAGTGATTTGGCAAAACACTTTGATATGTACTATATGCACATGCATCTTTGCATGTTAAGATGTTGACCGGATTGCTTCCCTACCTCTACGACTTCTCCCTAATGCTCTAAATGTAAAGCATTTGGAGGTTTAGCGGTGTCTGAACTTGTTTTTGTAAGGAGGAGCCGGTATTCCTGAAGAAATGCATTTCTTCTCGTGGGTGTGCTCTGAAGTCCATAGGTTTATATTTAAATGTAAGTTATTACTTTTTTTGTTTTTTCATGACTGTTTAAAGTTATAAAATTAATTTTCCCATGTATTTTTCAGGCACTGGCAGCTACACACTGACGTAAATGACTGGGGACTGTTGATGACATTACAAACGTCTGGGCTGAAAGACTATTTTTCCATATCTCTCTGCTTTGAGGGCTAAATGTAGGGGTGGGGAGAAGCAGTATTGCTAGGGGAAGAATTCGGATTTGGCTGTTGTTTGCGTTTTGAGGGCAGGCACATGTTCTAGGTTAACATCATTAAATAGGTGGAACCCACAAGCAATGAAAGGCGGAGCCTCAGAGATTGAGGCGTGTTACTTCCGGGTAGGAAAAGAACTCATGAAAATAACTCATATTTTATTTAAAAAACTGTTTTTTTAACCATGCCAAAGGTAATATATTATAAAAAAAACTGATATAGATGACTCTGAAAGGCTTAAGAATAGGCCCTTCAATGTTTTGTTATGTATGTTTTTTTTTTTCAAAAGGGAATTTTAATTATCTCAGATTTGTATTTTTTTTTATATCCTTTGCAGGTTAAAAACCTTAACATCTATCATGGGAGAACAGATTAAAAATAGCCACTGGACTAATTCTTGCTCATTGTGTGCGATGCTTTTAATGTTAACTGTACCAGAGACATAAATACAATTGAAGTTAACTGTCAAAGACAACAATAAAACACATAACCACAGATGATTTGTGATGTCTGTACTTATGAGTTCCTTTTGATGTAAAAATACAAATGTCTGTCTGATGCTTAGCATCAAAACCAAAATGATTATTAGTAGAAAAAAAATAAACGATTGAAGTTAAATAATTTCTAATGATGAAGTAATTTGAGGGGTGTGCATTTCAATTACAACATGTATTTGTTAAAAAAAAAAAAAAAAAAAAAAAAAATCATTGTTTATTTATTCATCAGTGATTTAACATTTGCAAAAGTTACAAAAACACAGATATGGCATCAATCTGCACAGCTCTGCGGCTGCCTGGGTGATCTCAGACACGCCTAGAGACCAAAAAACCCTCTATAAACTACAACTATAGGAGTCCTTGCATCTTTCTTATGGATAATGGCTTATATATGAGGAAATGAGTTGGCAGATAAATTGCTAAATTAGCAGCCACAATGGATCATTCAGATTTGAAAATATAAATTAGTAGGGCAGAAATTTAAAAAAATTAGTTAAGGGAAAATTAATGGACATCTGGCAAGAGAGGAGGGAGAGGGAGAAGAGAGGAAGTTAGTTTTACAATGTAAAGAGAACAGTTGGGGAGATGGAAATGATGGAGGAATAGAAGGGGGGAAATGGACATTTCTAGATTACGACTTGGACATAAGTCCTAATTACCAACTTTATAAAATCAGTAAACACGTGAATGGCAGATACAATTATTGTCAGGATCTCAAAACTGTGGAACATGTAATATTGAGATGTAAAAAATATACACAAAAAAAAAACGATTGAAGGACTATTTATGACCTATTGGTAAACAAGCCCAGTTGTGTTAATTTGATGAAATATTTTTGGAAGACACGCCAGATGGGCGGAATATAAATAGAGTTTTGAGTTGGACATACTGTATTGCCTCCATTGATAGAATGAACCCCTCCAAACTCCAGACCAGGTGGTGGCGTTAATGCACCATTCTGTTATTTATCAACCACCATTTTAACAACGCCAGAAAGAAAATAACGTACTTTTTACTGCCATTTTAGCAAAACGCTTAAAGCTGCAGGATTAGACTTGTGTAAAGACTGCAACATAAAGGTGCTCAAACCTAATCTGCATTTGCAGATTCTCATTCATCCAGGTTTGCAGTCGTACTTGGTTTGTTTTTATAATTGAAAGCATTAAACCTTTTTCCAGAGAGGCTTTTATCAATTCTAAAGTGCAGTAGTAAGAGAGTTGACTGAGGTGCATGTGGACCAGAAGAACATAAAGCAGCACTTTTACCATTGTATTTTATAAATAAGAAAGCCTCTTGGAGAAGACATGAAATGACTTTAATAATAAAAGATAAACCAAGTCCCGTTGATGGATTAACACTGACCTATGAACCATTCAGGCCCATGAGAGCCTTCTTCCTACATGCTAAAGATTTTTACAAACACAAGTCTCTTTTGCTGCCCTTTGAGAATCAAAACACTGATTTGGGAATTTTGTGAGGGAATATGGGCAGCCTCTCAGACCCCTCACCTGTTAAGATCAGCCTGCTGCTGCAGCTGTGCTTGGACCTTGCGGCAGATCTCGGCGACGGTTTCATTCACTTTGCCCACCTTGGTGAAAAGGGCTGCGATCTTGTCACTGCGCAAAAAGCCAGCTGCCCTTCTCTTTAATAGATGACCCAGACAGGCCTCAATGGCAGCTGCGGAGACAGAAGGAGAGTCAGTACTGACAGGTACGCAAATACACGTCATATAAATATAATGTGTGTATATTTAGGGAAAAAAGAAAGGATGAAGAATTGGTATACGCATGAAGTGAAGGAAGGAAAAAAAGTAACATCACACTAAACACCATTCGGAGACTAAAGCAGCTCAGGGTGGACCTCATCCACCAGCAGGGCCTTGCCATTAAGGAATTTTATCTTGTCTACCTCTATGCAGTGACCAAAAATTAATTGTTTAATCACCAGCCAAATTATTACCCCATTTTATACAGAAATACATTCGGCAGTCTACTTTAGTCAATGATAATATGTTGAATGCAAATAGGGAGAAAGTCACAACATAATTATAGCATGAGATAAACCCAACTTTATTGCTTGTTTCTGGATTTTTTTTCAGAGAAACTTTTTTTAGAGACTCTATTTTTGATTTCTTATCAAAGTCTTTGCTCTCTGCTTTTGGCGTTTCACACCGTCATTGAAGTGTTTTATTTTCTAGTACAAATGAACTGTTTCTGTTTTCTTTGGCACAGCAGCACAACACTGTGCTAAAAAAGTCCCCCTGCACCCCCGCGACGAGATGAAAATTTGTTTCTTGAATTGTTTCAAAGAATCTGAAACTGCATAAGACTAATTTACAAATATTACGGACACATCTTTAATGTCGTCAAACTGTAAACTCGAAATAAAACGTGCTGAGAAAACCAAGACTGATTTATAAGAGATTTCCTAATTCTGCCTCCAGATAATTGCATTTAATATTAAATTCTAACCAGAACAGCCTGAAAACATTATGATGTTTTGGATTATTGTCATTAGGCCTATATAATTGACAGTAAAACTGCAGCACTCTCACGAGGGAGAGGGGGTTGCACAACACCGGCTATGTAATGTTACATAGAAGCTGCTAATACACTGGTCTGTGAAAATATATTATATACAATATAGAAAATATTGTTTTACTTTAAACTGGTCCGTGATTACATATAGATGACACACGGAACAGCTCATTAGCATCATAGTATCGTAGCTTCAGAGCATTTGGGTTTTTAGGGTCTTATGACATCGCCATCTCCAAATTAAGACTTTATTAAACTTTCTGGTCCCTGCTGTAAGTCCAGAAGCTTTATACTCCAGTTCTGACAGGATCCTTTGTCAGCCTGAACTAAGAGCTATACAGGCGTGAATTAACAGAAATGACCGGGGGGTGAGGGGTGTCTTGTATTGCGTGCGCTTGTTATCTTGCGTTCAGAGTGGCGAGTGTTTTGGACCCTGTTTCCATGGCCTGACAGATGGACTAGCCCACATCTGCAACTTCCACTTCCTCAATGGATGGCTGGTCTGTGGATCAAAGCGATTCTAACAGTGACATTGTCCTCATTGAAGGACAGCAACTCATCACTCAAATCAAAGACGGTATTGGCAGAGAACTGCTACCCGCTAATGCCTTAGTCACATGCACCCATACAGGGTTTTTAGAGAGGTGTGTGGCAGCATCGTAAGGGGTGCATAGATGTGTCTTGCACTTGGTAAGTGTATCATGAAGTATTTATAAAGATTATGTTGATTACACACACACACGAGTGATACTGTCGTACTGTCTTTAAGTCGCACTCCAGTCTTTAGTAAGGCACTGGCTCCTTACTGACCACGCTAAAATGTGTGTTACATACTGTAGGACATCTCTGCATCACTGATACTTGACAATGCTGTTCATTCTGGACAAACTTCAAAGTTTTTTTTTCCATCTCAAGGACATTTCCATGCTTCTGCCCTTACCTGATCCTGAGAAGTTGGCCAACACATTTGTTTCCTCCAGACAGGATTACTGTCACATCGAACAAAGCCCCAAGAGACTACAATGCATCCAGTACAGAGCTGCCAAGATCCTTACAAGGAGCTAAAAAAAACAGCTCTTTGTTTCTGTCTTCCACTTACTTTTAACTCATCTCTGTAAAGAGTCCAGATTAGTCTCTCTCAGCAAAATCTACTTCTGAGCCAGTCCTGGCACAATGAAGTCAAAATTAGTTTAGATAGACTTCATCAAGATCATTGATTCTCTACAAATTAGTAAGCATTACTTCATCAGAAGCCTGAATTTAAACAGACTATTGGCTATTTTTAGCCACTAAGGTAGCTTTCTTCCTGTCTGACTTCATGAGTCATGCTACTCCTCCTGAGACCACTACAGACTAAAGTCAAAATAATTACAGCTGGCAAAACATTGCTTTCGTGGACTAAAATAGATGGAGAGGAAAACAAGACAAAAAGGCCAGAAAGATGATGGGCTTAAGAAAAGAAGCGGAACTGGTTTTTTAACTCATTCTTTTTTTTTTCAACTTACAGTTTTAAACACAGTCTAAACATGAAGACATTGAACATCCATCCTTTCGGTTGCATTTATTATCCATCTAACCATCAATTAATTTGTAATGAATCCATTAGCCATTCATCTGTTTATCTCTGCTGTGATATGATGCATCCCGAACAGCCTCACCTGCTGGAGCATCAATAGCACAAAGAGGGAAAAGATAAATTAATCTGTCATGCAATTAATTTTTTGGATGATTAATTAATCATGACCTGTAATAATTATTCTAATTCATCTATTTTATTCTAACCTAATAATTGCTACAAGAAGCCTCGTTTTTAGATATTTTCTTTTAAATTTGTGACATTGTGGTGCAGTAAAAGTAAAAATTAGAAAGTGGGTTTAAGACGTTTTTTATTACAGCAGACTTCCAGCCTGTACCAAGAAGTTTTATTTTTTTATTAGTTTTATTTAGAAGTTATTTTCAATCTCCAATAATTAAGAAAAAAAGAGAACAAAACATCTGGCCCAGACTGCTCTAATTTAACAATTATTTTAGTAGTCAGTCGGTCACCAATTATTTTTTTGATTAGTCGATTGGTCAACGATTATTGTTCATGTAAGCCGATGGGCCTTTTTTTTTTTTTTTTTTTTTTTTTTACAAAAGGTAACAGTGCTGTTCAGTGCAGTTGAGGGAATTTTTAAAGTACTCCTTCTAGTGCCAAACAGTAACCTTAAAGTCAACAGCTCCCCATCCGCACCAAAAACGGTTCTGACAGAAAACGGCCTCCCCTGTTCATTGCGTTTTCTTGCCACATTCTTTGTTCTCCAAGATTTTTGCCATAGGCTGCACGATGGCACAGTGGTTAGCACTCCTGCCTTAGAGTAAGACAGCCCCTGGTTCAAATCGCAGCTGGGGGTTACCAATGGGGGACCTTTCTGTGTGGAGTTAGCATTTTCTCCTGGTACATAAGTGGTTGGGTTAGGCTCCAGCAGCCCCGTGACCACAAAAAGAACAAAACGGGTGTAGAAAATAAATGAATGATTTTGTCTGTTTTTTATTTTTTCTTCTTAAATATCTTAGTTTCTGCCACCAAGCCTGGTTTCCTGCATTTTAGGTCTTTAGCCACCATTTCCTGTCACTAGCAGCAGGGTCAGGTCAACTGCTGCAATCATCATGTTACAGCAACATTAATACATCATGTTGCACAAACATAATTGCATTCAGATCTCCCAACGCAAATGTTTATTGCAATATTAACACATTTGGTTTACGTGGAAATTCTTTCCACAATTATATTATGTTCACCCAACAAATGATTCTTTTGAGTGAAGATCACATTCCCTTCACGGAGCTCCAAATTGGTTTCAGACCCAGAAGCAGATTAGACTTTGTTCCAGTTCTAACCCACCTACTGTCTGTTATCTAATGAAGCTTGCAACACAAACTCAGAATAAAAAATGTTCTCCTGTACAGAGTGGTGTAACAGGAGCACAATCCACAATCTTATTGTGCTTATGATGACCTCAGGAGGAGTTCCTCCAGGTTTGGTTCTTGGAACACCTTTGGTTAGTATAGCTATGTCACATCATACAGCAAACAAAGATGTGAGGTAGTTACTGCAAGTTCTAAAGACAGAGGCTAAATCAGACATCTAATTTGAGTGAGGAAGACTACAGAAAAAGGCTATTAGAGAAGTTAATGAAGATGTTCCGGACTATGATATACAGAAACTAGTGCACAAAACTTCACTCCAGCCTCCACAACAAACCACAGAGAAAATACTCAGTTGGTCCAAATTTTAACAATCCTGAATGTGGGTGTCAGATGCCTCTTCAGTGACAGAAGAGCAGCTGAGTAAAAATGCTGATTAGAGTGAAACCGAGGAAGACTTGACTGCTTTAAAAAGATACAAATACTTTTCAGGTGAATTTCGTCAAAGGTAACAGTTCTTCATATAGGTTCTGTTCAAGTTTTTGGTCGTGGTTGTATTGGAGCATGTACATTACTGAGTCACAGTCAGAGAACCATGTTTGTCATAAAATGAAAAACTGAAGCTCATCCTCTGTTAGATCATGAAATCAGAGACTCTCTCCTCACAGAGCAAGTATCTCTAAGGGGGGTATTTCTGTTGCTAGGCAACTCACAGATTCTTCTAGTCTAAGAGAGAGCAGAGCATGGATGAAAAACCATTAGAGAAAGATGTAAAAAGGCTTGTGATAAAGAAAATTGACTGCACTTCCATGAGAGCCTCATATAGCACAAGGCTGGGGGTTTGGGTGTATTCATTAAATTTAAAAGTATGACAATCCTTGCAGAAACCAACTTCTTTTGCCTTAACTAAAAGATTATTCTCCCAATTTCTTCTTCAAAGACACTATCTTCAGGATGGACCTTGATAAACTCAATATGACACTTTTGTTACTACTGGCAACAACTCTGCAAATGTCTAAACTTCACTGCAACTGACTTTGCAGATGAAACTGAAAAGAATAATGTAACAGGCACTAGCTTCTACACTACTTTGGCTAACTCATCAGATAAAACTGGAATTAACACTGTCACTAATACCAACTTCTAAAACACTACTGTAGCTAACTCAGTGGGTAAAAAAGAACCTAGTAATGTTACTAACTTCTAAATATCCCTACAGCTCTGTGGCTAACAAAATGAAATAGAAGTGAAAACTGTTACCAAAAATAATTTTAAAAACAGTACTGTGCACAATCATGCACCAAACACTGCAGTTAAAACTGAAGTTGTAACCCAACACTAACTTCAAAACCATCACTGCAGCTAAGATGGAATTTTTAAATGTCGAGTCGTTCGAAAACATTATTGGAGGTAACTTTACAACTTCAACTGAAGTAAACACTGTAACTAACAGTGACTTAAAAATATCCATGGTGAGCTGTGAGAAGCACATACAGGGACCATTAGTGCTTTAAGCCCCCAAATCCAACCCTTTTTAATGATTAGTGTAAAGCAGGGAGGCACTAGGTTCCATTTTAAGTCTTTGGTATGACTTGACCTAGATTTGAACTCACGGCCATCCAGTCTCAGAGCGGACACTCCACCACAAGACCTGATTTAGCTTTGTGGACATTTAGCTGAGCTTTGCTACTGTCTCCAAGTCTGACTCAATAAACCTGTTGCACGTGGAACCAGCCGTCTGCCTGTTGGTGACAGAATACTTAGCCTTACATAAATCCAGAAGTACTCAGTCAGTTAAATCAAGCTGGATTTGCTGCCACGCTACAGGAGCAGTAGACTCTCTGGACAGTAGGAGTGCTGCTCTTCCATTCTTATGCAGCGTTCACAGCTGTGCGATGAGTTTGATCACCCAGCGGATGGCGAGGACTACAGGGGGAAACTACATGGGATCAAGCATGGGCAGCAGGTCTCAGCCACCTACTCACTCCAGTTCCAGGACGAGGGTTTACCTTTGGATCAGCTCATTGCTCTCACCATCAAGCTCAATAACCTGCTGCCAATCAAAACAAGCCGCCACAATGGTCCCAACCTGGTTCCCGGCCAGTGGATCTCCGGCTCGGGCTCCTCTGCAAGAAGCTAAGTCCCAGGTTCGTGGGTCCATTTCAGATAATCAAACGGATCACCTATGTGTCTAATAGCCTTCAGTTACCTCCTGAATACCACATCTCGCCCACCTTTCATGTCTCCCTGTTGAAGCCTGCTGGTGGACCTCCAGACAGGGGGTCATGCAGACCGAGCCCTCTGACATCAACGTGTACCCCCACAGTGGTTGATGGCGACGTGGCCAATCTCGCCAGGGAGAGCCTGGATTCCCGGCGCCGGGTAGGTCAGTTTCTATATCTGGTGGATTGGGAGCGCTACGACCCAGAGGAACAAACCTAGGTCGCCGCTGCCAACATCCCTGACCCCTCACTGATCGGCAACTTCCATCGACGTCACCCGGACAGGTGTAGCGATAAACCTCCTCTTTGGTCTTCCTCTAGACCTCTTGCTTGGCAGCTCTAGACTCAGAATCCTTCTAGAAATATATTCACTGTCTCTCTTCTGGAAATGTCCGAACCATCTCAGTCTGTCCTCTCTGACTATATCTCCAAAACCTCTAACATGTCTTCTGTTCTCATTTCTGATCCTTTCCATCCTGGTCACTCCCCAAGAGAACCTCAGCATCTTCATCTCTGCTACTTCCAGTTCTGCTTCCTGTCTTTTCATCTGTACCACTGTTTCTAGGCCGAACAACATGGCTGGTCTTACCCCAGTTTTGTACACCTTTCCTTTAATTTATTTAAGCTTAAACTCTTCTATTACACATTCCACCTGACACTTCTTTTTCACACTCTGTTACTCTGAACTGTTGACTCTAGATACTTAAAATCCTCCACCTTCTTTATCTCTTCTCCCTGTAACCTCACTCTTCCACTTGAGTCCCTCTCATTCACACATGTAATCAGTCTTACTTAAGATTCATTCTTCTCCTTTCTAGGGCAAACCTCCACCTCCAGTTTTTCCTCCACCTGTTCCCTGCTCTCACTACAAATCACAATATCGTCTGCAAACATCATACTCCGTGGTGGTTCCTGTCTAATCTCATCTGTCAGCCTGTCCATCACCATTTCAAACAGGAAGGAGCTCAGAGCAGATCCCTGATGTAATCCCACCTCCACCTTGAATTCATCTGTCACCCCTTCAGCCCACCCCACCACTGTCTTACAGGCCATCAAAGTCTGATATCACTAGTACCGTTACTGTAAGTACGCCAGATTCTTCAACAAGCCCACAGTTACTGAGATCACATAAGAAGAAACATAAGATATGATATACGGTCAATGAAATAATTAGGCTGCACATATATATTGTCTATAGATGCAATGTTTGTTGAAAAAAGTCATGCATTATATCTGTGTTTCAGGAAGGAACCAGCCTCTGTTGTGAGCTACAAGATCATCTGTGAGCAGATAATCAGGCAAAGAATAATTGTAAATCAGGAAGTGGAAGAAGAAAGATCATTAGTTTGATTAAAAAAAAAAAAAAAGCCATGAGAATGTTGATGCTTCTGACAACAGGTAGTGTAACAGAAACACCAACATTGTCTTTACTTTGGAGAAAAACGCATTACAGCAATTCTAAAAGTTAAATAAACCACTCAAAACCAAGCAATCCCAAGGTCTTAATGAACTTGCCTCTTTGTCGTGACTGTACATTCTGTTTGAACTGGAATGTCCAAGTAGTAAAATCTATTATGGTCATTTTTCTGGTACATGATAATTAAAATGTATTCATATTATTAATCACGTAGAAGAATGGAAAAGACTCAAATAGAATAGACTTTGTCCTTGTCAGAGCAATTACATTGTTTTAATAAAAAGAGGAGTCTGGCCCTTGATTTCCCTCAGCTAGTGTTTCACTCCTCGAGCAAGCGCAATATATAAGTGAGCTGGTTTTTGTGGTGACACTTGCTGCAGACAAGCTCATGCACAGGCTACCTCAGGCACAGAAACAACAGAGGTAACAGAGGTAAGCCAAGCAGAAAGTGACACTGAAAGCAGACACAGAAGAAAAGCTGCTTGGCAAACTCCTGAGGACACAAAGACTTTGTATTGTGCAGCAATGATGATGAAGAGGCTCATATGTGACTCTCCTGCCCTGATACTGATGTGGCAGTCGTTGCTTTAAGTCTGAAGGAAGAACAGAACAAGGACCATAGGTGACCTCAGGTGACTTCAGCTCTTGGCATCAGTGTTTGTTCAGGTTGTGACTCTACAGGTGCTTTTCATGGCAAGAGGGAAAATAGTTTTTTACTGTCGATTGTGGAAAAAGAGAAAAACTTCCTGTCATTTGCAAATTTGGGTAACAGTTTTAAGCTGGATCATTTCACCTTTGAAATCCTGCAAAATGCAAATAGATTTGCCACTTGTATGACCAATCATCTGCACAAAATGTAAACAATGCAAGAGACAAAGCATTCTGCCGGGCATCATCTGCTCTGCCAGAACTATCCCTGCCTCCAAACTATTACCTAGCAGCAATAATGAGGTAGTGTGCGCTCCCCCACCCATTGGTAGTGGATGGCACATTGAATATGGAGAATTATAAGCCACCTGGAAAATTAACAGTCCTTCTCTAAGTGTGCTGCAGTTGGTTCACTGCACGTGCAAGCAAGGCAAATGTGATACAGACAAATGTTCCTGTATGTCAACAAAACAAGACTGACTTGTGTATAAGTGCCAACGCTGTATGAATGTTCAGAAGGAAGCAGAAGATACGGGTACATTATTTCTGACAGTGATGGGGCTGTTTAAACATCTGGAATAAGCTTGAAACATCCTCTAAAAATAAAAAGAAACTCTGCAACTGTAAACACTGAAAATATGAGCAGCAATTCTGTAACATTAACCAAGTGTTGTTTCATCAAATCTCATGGATTTTTTTAGGATCTATCTAAAATGTTCTCATACATATGTAAATGTCAACAAGTGAGAGATTTTTTGTTGCTGAGATGCATTTTGATATATAAATCAAATGAAATACGCACATGTAAGTTTTTACTTTTTGCTTTTTTTGTGTGTTTTTTTACATTTTGTAGTCATGGCTTGTGACAAAAAAAACCTTCTTGTAGAGAACTTCTAACCCAAAGTCCAGAAGGGTAAAGTCTAACTAAAAATGCATTTAAAATGTAGTTCCCAGACATGGGAACAAAAATATTTTTCTAGGCACTTTTTATTCGTTCATCTTATAGTCTAGGTTTAGTCTTTTTGCGCTGATGCAGCAGATCTCACTGTGAATTTAAATAATGTCCTTAATGTTCATGTGAGCGTGTGCACATCTTTGCATTAGTGCATGTTGAGAACTCACCACACAGGGCGATGACATGGCTGCTGTCCTCGTGGACAAACTTCTTGGTGACAGCTTCCTCCATGATCTGCTTCACCTGTTAAGCAGAATCATCTTAAGGCCACACTAGAGAATGAAAGCTGACCAAAGTGTCAAAGTTCAGACCCTGAAAAAAAAGGCTTCTTTTTATTGATCACATTTTACATCTTGATTTTATGTTTCGACTTGCATAAAAGAGAGTACCGCCACTTCTTGTTGTCCAGTTAAAGCACTGGGTATAACCCAATTCTGTAGTTGCGAAGTTTTTCATTTGTACTCTGTCAAACAGAACAAGGATGGAAGAAGCTGGTCCAACCACAGCCCTGCCTCACTTATGTAGGAGTTCTTTCGGAACCAAATCTATTCCTGTTGAGGGTCACGTGGCTTCAGTAAAGCACATAATAAACTAAAGTTGTGGTTTCTAAAGTGGCAAAGGAAATATCACATCGTGATGAATTAAATCAGTAGCTTATTATTGAAGCTGAATCTACATTTGTATGACAGAAGAGGTTAAATCACCTGATGTAAAAGCGATGCAGCTGCTGCCACTGTTTTCATGTCAGACTAAAATTGTTACATAACCAAAGCTTCTGAAGCACTTGGACACGCGCACAATCTTTACAGTATAGATTCTGACCTGTCTCGTGTCAGATCCTGGAGAGGGGGGGGGGGGGGTCAATAGCACAGTGACAGTAAATCACACATGAAGCGCGTGCGCAACAGCTTACCTCCCGCTTTACGCTCCATAGCAGCTTCTCTTTGATCTCTTCCTCCTCCATCTCCGCGCGTGCGAGCGTCCGTGCGCAGTCGGGTCAGCCCGATCCGCTCCTCCCAGCCGTCCAGAACTGCGGTGCCGCTCGCTTCCTTGTCGTCGTGTCTTCGCCTCTTCCCGGAGTGTCACGCAGCCAGGTCGCTGTAGGATCCGCCCCCTTCCTCACGCATCACAGGGGGGGTGGAGGGTTGGGGGGTACGGTCAGTGCGGCTCCCCGCAGAGAAACCTGTGAGCTTTTTTCAGCATCTCCTTCCTCTTCTGTCGGTGAGCTGTGATGGCTGAGCTTTTTGCCTCCTCCCCGGGGTGACGAACCATCATGGACTCGGTTTGGTTCTGACAGTCTCAGTCTGTTATCAGATGTGATTTGGGCTCGTGCGCCATCTCACAGCAGCCCCTCCCGCCACCGTGAGGCGCGAGGCTTCTTCTCCAGCCTTCAATGAACATTGACGTCATTTGGAACAGGGGGAAAAATGTTACCCAGCATGCAGCGAGGCGTCAGGAATCAGGATGTTCTGAGATGAAGCATTGATAGTCGGTTCAGTCACAACCAGATCTGGCAGGAATAGCCTCATCAACACGTCTAGATTTCCTGAACTTTGTGCTGCTGTTCTGCATGAGAACAAACCCTTCAATAAATAAGATTGGGCGATGATGTCCAAAAATCATGAAAAAGAGAAGTGTAGGACTAACTGCTGCCTAAAACTCAGCCTCATCCTAATATCTACTAAAAGAGATATCTACTAATTCCTTATAACTCCTAATTAAGTGTAGTATACACAGCATATATTGAATGTGATGGGTTTTTTATTGTGTGATGACTATCAACTATAACGTTTTTGCAACCAATAACAACCAGTAACAGCGATATTGAACTGAAAAGTTTGCATGTGCTACAGAGAATAGAAAATGAGCTCAATGCTAAAGCTACGTTCACACTGGCCTTGGCAATGCCCAATTGAGGGACCACATCCAGTGAAGTCTATATATAAATGCGCGTAATAGTGACCAAATCCAATTAAAAGTCTACGTACACATGCGTACAAGTGACCACTTCCAATGAAAAGTCTGTGTAGACGCGCAATCAAGTGACTATTTCCAATGAAAAGTGTATGTAAACGCATGTTCAAGTGACCACTTCCAATGAAAAGTCTACGTACACATGCGTGAGTACAAGTGACCAATTCCAGTGAAAAGTCTTTGTAAACGCATGCACGAGCGACCATTTACGATGAAAAGTCTGTGTAGGCGCGCAGTCAAGTGACCACTTCCAGTCAATAGTCTATGTAAACGCGGTTAACAAAGGTTGACCTGTGATTGGAGAATTTGCTGGTTCAGTTCCCGCCTTGCCTGTCCATGTGTTGACGTGTCCTTGGGCAAGACATTGAACCCCACATTGCTTTTGGTAGTTGAGGTTTACAGAGCCACTGCTTTTGACTGCCAGAGGGATTTAAAGACAGTTTAAAGTGCAACCTCAAAAAAGATGGATTTTAAAAATACAGAAGATCCTCATTTTATTATATAAATAAATATTTTACTATGTGATGACAAAAATGTCATATCTTCTATTTGGTCCATGAAGATGTTATTTTTACTTCGCATCATCAAATGTCTATTTTTACTGTGGAAAATCTTGCAGTTTTTCAGTTTTTCACCCTCTGCTTCTAGCAGAGGGTGAAAATGTAAGTAAAATATCCATCTTTTTCTGCATGTTTGCTCTATGGGTATAGATGTTTGGGTTTATTTTTTCAAACAACATTTTCATCTTGTCATCACATTTTTGTTCTTTGAGACCTTTAAAACCGAGGCCCTTCTTCTTTGGTTTTAAATCTAGTCTCAAAGCTGAAGTGAATGTAAAAATACCTCTGTTGGTAGGCAGTGTTGTAGGCTGAGTTGAACTAAATTGTGTCCTGTTGAAAGTTTATTGGTTTTGTTTGTTATGCCTTAATCAGATTCCTTCACGTTTAGCCTTTTCCTTGTTTTCTAGCCCAGCAGCATTCCTGCTCTCATACTAACACCTGGTAGGTCCGGCTAGACAGGTTCATCATATGGTCAACACAGGGCTACATGGCGACCCATGATCCATCTCCTGGAGGACCGCTGAGATGCAGGAACAGTCACGCTCAGGAACAATTTGGTGGTTTAACCCTAAGTGATGCTAACCTTAAATCTTCCTCTGGGCCAGTCTTTGACCAGTTTGCAAAGTCCAAAACGTTTTTCTAAGGAGGTGAAGTTGAAGCCATTTTTCACAGCACCTCTCTGAGACAATAAGCCATGCTTCCATTACATCTCTGTTGGATCACGATGTGTCAAGGAGGCTCCCTCTGCCGCCTCCATCTGGTCTAGAAAGCTGCTGCTTATTTCCACTTAAAAACTTCAGAGAAGCCACATCACACTAATCCATGTCTGTGTGTTTAAAGTTTACTTCTAGTTATTTTATTTGCAGTTGGTTGGGTGAAGATCTGGCCCATGGAAAACCAGGGTTCGCTTCCCTGGGGAAATAATGAGGTCAATCCTTAGGCACTACTGCCAAAATCTGAAGCCTCAAGGGGTCCAGGTTTGGGTGTCCCTGAGCCTGTCCCCAGCACATATAAGTCAGGTTTGTGTCAGAAAAAGCAATCGACGTAAAACTCTCTGCCAAACCATCTGTGCAAATCAGTGAAAGCTGCTCCACTGTGTCAACCCCTGAAGGGATGTGCCGTAAGCTCCACCCCTTATAATTTCTTATTTGTTTTTAAAACCAGAAATGGTCTTTCCCATACAGTGGCGGAGTGGGAGGGAAGCAGAAGACTCTGGAAGGGTGGCAAATGATAAGAGCAGACGGGAAGGCCATTACAAATGCAAGGATCAAAAATGCATATTTCCAACTGTTTCATTATTGAGATAAGATATTATGAATGAGTTTTCCTAAAAAAGAAAAAAGAATTTCCCTTTTGCCAAAGCATGGAAACAGTGTAGAGTTTGACTAAGGCCAGGGTGCTGTCAACCTGGGGCCAGTGTTCTATCCTACCTCATGAGATCTTCCTATTGCTTTTGTTATTATAGCAATTCATGAAAAAGTTTGTATTGATTTTCTAATCTTGCTCAAGGATATCTTTTGCCCCAGTTTTTTGGCCACATTCCCATAGTTCTTTGAGTTTTTCTGTTCATCCAGTCATGGCCTCAGGTCATGTGAAAGGAACCAGCCTTGACTGAACTCCCACGCTACCTACAGGGATGTTTAACGTAACCTGGTTTAATTGTAAGGATTAAAGTAGTTCGTGGAGGTTGCACGTGCATATAGAGGCTTTACAATTAACAGTAAGTTGACTTTTTTTTCCAAAAAGGACGATAAGTACATTAGAACGGCGTGAAAAAGACTTATCGGGAATGTGTGACATCAAGGCCGGCGGTCAGCTCGGGCGCACGCGCACAGGCTCTGTGTGCGGTTGCCTTGGCAGCGAGAAGAGGAAGAGGCGGAGCTTCATCGAAAGACCACTTGTGAGTAGGGCCGGAGCCGTGCACGGTAACAGCTGGGGTTTATTAAGGTGAGTGTCCGTTTCCAAAGCCAGAGTTTAGTCTACTAGTCTTCCCGGGACATGTTTAATGGAGGTTAACAGCTGTTAACGTGTCATTCCCATACGGATTAGCCTGTTAGCCGCAGAGCACCGGGGAGGGAAAACAGACGACTGGGGTTCACACACTACGTGTACAATGCTCAAAACTAAATACAGCAATTCTGCCAAGTCTGACTGTATGGAGCTCCGAGATTTGACTCATAGGGTCGAGCTCGCGGGGACAGGAAAACTGCTGTTTCAAAAACTAGGTTTTCCTGTACTTGAAACCCGTTTAACAAACGAAATAAATAACCCTGAACTGTGTTTCGAATGCTGAACAGATTTAGCCTGAGTTTGTTGTCGCGGTAACGTTTAGGTTGTTTTGGACATAATTGTTTCTTACCGTATGAATTTTATTGGACAGTTCATTTCTGACGTCATCCCCGCCCCTTTTTACTTTGATATCAAAAGCACACAAACAACGTGTGCAGAAAATCTATCACAAAGACTGTAAACGTGTAACATGCATTACATATTTGAACGATCCAAGGAGGTCTTAAAAACATGACGGGGATTTGATTATGTTGAACTTTTAGAAATCAAATTAAATCAAATTCAGTCTCTAACTCCAGGATGAATTCCTGCTGCTTTCTAATTCTGCATATTTTCTAATGAGGGGCTGTAGTACACATACACAGGCAAACCAGGAAGTACCCAATGCTGCAGTGCTTCAAAAGACCGCTGGGGGCAGCCATCCTGTTACTGACTCCAAGGTTCAAATGTCAGCACAGAAACCAAACAATGAGTGTATATCCTGTTCCTGGCGCTTTTTTAATGTTCACGGAGACACACAGCTACACAAACTCTCGCATACACTTCATAATTATTATTCATAATCAGATGTGTTGACTTTATAACAGCTGTAGGTGAAACAGTTCAGTACAGTGACTGAGACCTGCCATAGCAGCAAAAAAATCTCTGCAATTAAATTGAAAAGCTGCAAATAACAATTGTTTTATTTGCAAGGTTTTTTTTTTTTTTTACACATTTTCCTTTTATTTTTTCTTTTTGCTGCAATAGCAAATCTGGGCCACCGGAGTTCAGGGTGCAGGTGGGGCTGCACCAAGTATTAACTTTGATCCTTGGTGCAGCATCCTTGGTTGCTATTTTGTTTGCCATGGTTACAGAAAAACTAACAGATGATGTTAGACAGGAATCTTTATGCAGATGACATTGGGGTTTGACGTGAGGCAAAGCTATCAAATTACTTCGCAATATTTGTCCCCTTAAGGTAGTAACGGCATCTTTCTAAACCCTTGCTGGTTTGTTAACGGTCCATGACTGGACTGGACTGTATCAGCATGTTTATCAGTATTGTGAGTGGAAGGAATTGTAAGAATCAGTTCCAAGTCTTTCGATCTCCTTTCACTCTTTCAGCCATGAGGATAAAGTCAAATATCGCCTATATATGTATGTATGTAGATATATATAGATATATATAGATATATTTATCTGTATGTGAAACAACTTTTTTTTTATTTTTTAATTTAAATTAAAAAATGTTTTAAACTTATTACAAAAATATTGTTATAGATCAGACTCATGTGTCTGTCAGGTGGTTAAAAAGGTGCTGACGGTTTGAAAAGTCTTGGTAAAAACATGATGTTTAACCCCCAGGAGGCTCCATGGCTAAAGATCCGTTGGCTGAAGCTGGCTTCCACTTTGATGAGTTAAACAAGCTGCGGGTCCTAGAGCCAGATGTGAGCCAGAACACAGCGGAGCTGAAAGAGGAGTGCAGGGAGTTTGTGGACAGTAAGAATCCACAGATGCTGTTATCCACAACATCCCACCAACAGCTACTATAGGCCTGTGTCATTGCAGAGATCGGACACTTCCAGAAGATTGTGAGTGGTCTCATCAGTACAGTGGATGGGTTGGCCAAAGAGGCAGAGACCGAGAAGATGAAGGTGAGGTTTTCCTCCTCTCAGGTGAGAAACAAATCATCATTGTTGAGAATGTTTCTTTAAAAAGTACTGGATTATAGTTACTCAGTACTTAATCCTAAAGGTAGTGGAGTTCAGAATTTAATTATTCTATAATCAAAGAAACAAGTTTAACACAAAAAATCACTATTTCCTTCATAATGAAAAAAAAAAAGTTCTTGTTCCTCAACATTTTATTTGGGGGGGGGGCATCAGTAACAAGCAGCAGCAGAATTTTCTGCTGTCACTACACTCCTCCTTCAGCTCTTCACACTTGAGCTTTATCTTAATCATCCTACACCTTTGGTCCATTCAGCTTCTCAACTTCCTCACAGCCACATGCAGCTCACCTCTCCATCCTCCCATACCGGCCCCCAGCCTTACCTGCAGCCTTGAGGTTAACTGAGCTGAGGCGTAGGTGAGGAAAGCAGCTGAAACTGACAGCATCCGCTGTGCAGAAGAACTGTTTGGACCTCTGGAGCCTGTGTTTAAACTGAGGGCAATACCAAAGCTCCAGAAAACTTCCTGTGTGGTACTGGTACACAAGTCACCTCAGACTAAAGATGGTGTCTCTCACGTCCTATCTCATGAAGACTTTGGAGAGTCTACACTAATAAGTCTACTAATAAATCAAAAACTCTTTGAAATAGTCTGGTTTACATCTGCATTTGTTTTCTTCTAAAATAAGCAGTAACTGTAGCCAATTCCTTTGCTGCCTCTGATGGGTTATGACATTGCATTCAGTAACAAAAACGGCTCCTTATTGGCTGATGTCACTTCCTGCAGGCCATTGGAGCCAGGAACCTTCTGTCCTCTGTGGCAAAACAGAGGGAGGAGCATCAGCAGATGCTACAGGCCCTGATAGCTGAGAAGAAGATGCAGCTGGAAAGGTAAGTCCACAGATATATGCACACGTGGACAGTTGTTGGCACCATTCGGTTAATGAAAGAAAAACTCGCAATGGTGACATAAATAACTTAAATCTGACAACAGTTCTAATAAATACAAATATTACATTTAACCAGTGAAGGTCAGATATTGCTTTTCAACCATCCTTTAACAGAATTATTTATAAAAACTAAACTGAACAAAAATGATGGTACCCCTAGAAAAGACAATAAATAATGTGACCAAAGAGATACGTTAATCTAAGATGTGTCCACTAATGGTGTCTACAATCTTGTAATCAGTCAGTGGACCTACATAAAGGGCTACAGGTAGCCACTGTGCTGTTTGGTGACATGTTGTGTTCCACACTCAACATGGACCAGAGGAAGCCAAGGAAAGAGTTGTGTCAGGACATTAGAGAGAAAATTATAGACAAACACGTTAAAGGACAAGGTTGTATATAAGATCATCTCAAAGCAGTTTAATGTTCCTGAGACTACAGTTGCACATATTATTCAGAAATTTAAGATCCATGGGACTGTAGCCAACCTCAGTGGACAAGGCCACAAGAGGAAAACTGATGACAAAGCAAAGAGAAGATTAATATGAATGGTCACAAAAAGGCCCAGAAAACCTCTAAAGAGATTAAAGGTGAACTTCAAGCCCCAAGAACATCAGTGACAGACTGCACCATCTGTCGTTGGACACAAAGTGGACTTAATGGAAAATGACCAAGGAAGATACCATTGTTGAAAACAAATCATAAAAAGCTAGATTTTTCTATACTACATGTTGACAAGCCACAAATCTACTATGGACAGTTGAGACAAAAATTGAAAGTTTGAAAAGGCACAACAGCTCTGTGTTCACAGATGGAAAAATGAAACATATCACGAAAAGAACACAGTTCCTACTGTGAAACATGGAGGAGGCTCTGTTATGTACTGGGGCTGCTTTACTGCATCTGGCACAGGGTGTCTTAAATCTGTGCAGGGTACAATGAAATCTCAAGACCATCAAGGGATTCTTGAGAGAAATGTACTGACCTGCGTCAGAAAGCTTGGTCTCAGGCGCAGGTCATGGGTCTTGCAACAGGACAATGTCACACAGCTAAAAACACCCATGCATGGCTCAGAGGAAAACATTGGACGAATCTAAAGTGACTTTCTATGACTTCAATCCTTGATCATTTTAGTTATGCTTCAATTAAAAATTAAGCATCTTTGGAAGGAGCTGAAACATGCCATTTGGAAAAGACATCCTTTAAACCTGAGACAACTGGAGTGGTTTGCTCTTGAGGAGCCAAAATACCTGTCAACAGGTGCAGAAGTCTCATTGACAGTCACACAAATCAATTGATTGCAGGGATTGCTTCAAAAGGTTGTGCAACAAAATATTAAGTTCAGGATACCATCATTTTTGTCCAGACCTTTTTCATGATTTTATTTTTGTAAATAATTCTGTTGAAGAAAAGTTGAAAAGCAATATCTGACTTCAATTGGTTCAAGTTCATAACATTTTTATGTATCATTACTTTTGTCAAGTTTGAGTTATTTATGTGACCATTGTGAGTTTTTCTGTCATTTACCGAAGGATACCAATAATTTTGTTCCCGTGTGTGTGTATATAATACAGCCCCCCCAAACTGCAGCTAAGATGCTGCAGGAGTGGCTTTCACGCTCTCTGCTTACAGCTGTTGGTTTCTTTAAGGTACCGGGTGGAGTATGAAGCTCTGTCCCGAGTGGAGGCGGAGCAGAGCGAGTTCATCAACCAGTTCATCCTGCAGAAGTGATGTCCGACTCACCTGTCTGTGGCTGCTGCCTACAGCTGAGCCCCTCCCTGCTGTGTGAGGGGGGGTTCTGATGGAGATCCTTCCTGCTTGTCACACATGTGATGTCACGCTGTGACCCCCCATCTCCTCGCTCAGAGAACAGGCACACACTCATCATGGCGACTGGTTTGTTTCCCGCAACACAAGGACCTGACATGTTTAAAAGCTGAAACCCAAACTGGGTCTGACTCAGCAGGTGCTGTTTACATATCTGTGCTTGGGGGTGGAGCAGGCACTGAGTAACTGAGATGTACAATAAAGTTTTCTTCCTAGAAATTAGGAATGGATAAGAAATTCTCTGGTGTCAAACACTATCAGCAGTAAAAACAACGTCCCTCCCCCAAAGTTGTCATGAATAAAGAATGAAAACTTCAAAAACCTTTTTGACATCAGGCTGGACCTTTATTTTTAGTGGAAAATCATGAAGTCATCTGAAACCCGCCTCCAGTGGTCTTTGCAGGCACTGCAGCGTTGAGAACTTGTTGGCTTATGTCACATTTGGAAAAGGAAGTGGGGGCAGCACACTCACCTGCGGCAGTACTGTGAAGGAAAACCGGTTCATTTGACTAGATCTTACAATAAACTACAGCTCCCATGATGCTCACCTTCTCCAGGATCCAGTCTGCATCTGCCACAGCCCGCTTTATCATGAGGAAGATTCTTTCTGGGTCTTGTTCATCAGAATGGCTGTTGTAGCTCTGCAGAAGATAAAGAGCAATCTCTACAACCACACCTTTTTATTACTAACTCAGTGGCCGAGTACAGGAGTGTCTGCCCTGAGACAGGAAGATGGTTATGTACCAGTTTCCCCAACAGTGAAGATTAGCACTCACCTGTCTGATGGCGTGCCTGTAGTGCTGCTGCATGGCAGCAGACGGCAGCTGCCTGCAGCATCTCAGCAGGTACCTGTACAGCTGCACAGGTGTCTGGATGAGCTCTGCTCCGGGTAAGGGGGGCATCTTTAAGGCTGAGTGACAGGAGACACAAAACTTTACTATACAAAACACAGAAGAATATTGAGGTTGGAGATAGGGATAGAAGAGGTTGATGCAAAAAGTTTTTTTTCCTTTTAGATATTCTCTTAGCGTTTGCCTTCTGGTGTTTTAAATAAAGTTTGGACGTAAGGGACAGCTCGCCTGCAAAAACGCTTTCGTGAGGCGCGTGGCTTTGCCTCCATGTTTCACTGACTTTACTCACCACAGCCACGCGTTCACGCAACGTGGAAAGCGTCACGCATCCCCACAAAATCTAAAGAATACGTGCCGTTGCTACCTAATCTGACGAAACCCTCATCTATCGGGTGTTTACGACAGCCAGGAGCATAACGCGCATGTGCAAACATGACAACTTCCTGTCGTCGGTAAACTTTCACCGTAAATGTGGGATTTTCAAGTATTATATATAAATATATGTCTATATGTCTATACTATAAATATATGTCCACTGGTCTGTGCTATCAACTGAATTTATATGTATGATTCTAATCAATTTTATCCTCAAAATGTATGTATTTCCTGTTCAATTCCAGCGCATGCGCTCTTCCTCACGTTAATTTACTCAGCATAAAATATCTTCTGCAAAAACAAATCTTGCTTTTTCAAAAACTGGCATATGGTCAGATTAATTTGATTGATAATAGTGGAAGCATTTTGAAAATGTTCGCGATGGTTTCAACTTACATGATGGAAAACAATATAATGAAATTGTAAAAGCAATTCCTTTAATTCAAATATCACTCAAGCTAATTCAGCAAGTTCAAATACAGCTTTCCTGTCTGCTAATAAATAGTGAATCTATAATCAGTTTACAAATGTCAAATTCCTTCATACGCCCCTACTTTTTCAAAAGTTTTTTCCAAATTCTTAAAAAAAAAAAAAGCGTAAATTTCACAATATCACAGAGGAAGTGAGCAAACTGATGTCAAATTTAAAGAAAAAAATAACAAATTAACCCAAAATCGTAAAGAAGTACATTTTAAAATCATAAATGGTGGTTATTCTTCTAAAGAAATTTTAAGATTTGGATTATAAACTGTGTTAAAAATATTGAAACTATTGACCATCTGTTCTTTGATTGCATGTATTTTTTTAGTTTTTGGGATGGTTTTCCTGTCTGGTGCTCTTCCAAATTCTCTTTTTTTAGTAAAGTTTTTTATTATTATTATTTCACATAAACGCTTGTTTGGTTTAGTTTGTAATGTTTTAATAATTTTGAGCACTTTTTATATTAATAAAGGACATTTTCAACAACTAAAACCCCGTTTAATATTTTTCATAAGGAAATTTGTTTATATTTTTATTCATTGAAATTCAGGGAAAAAAGCAGGAAAATGTCTCATCTTGGTAAAGGACAATACATTATGTGAAAATTCTTAGTATATATATATATATATGTGCGTTTTTATTGTATGTGTCTTTGGTTTTCAATCTTCTTTTGTTCAATTATGTAGTTTTACTCCATCTTTTTTATCATACATATGTTCTTGAGTATTTGAAAAGCAAAAGTTTACTCAGCAGATGCTGATAATGTAATGCTTTTTTGAAATGATTGTACGTTGTAGACATTTTCTTATACATGACCTCACTTCCATAGTGTTTTTTTTTTTGTTTTGTTTTTTTGTTTTGTCATTCATTTAGTGTTTGGATGTGACATAAATCAGCTGCACTGCAGACACAAGTTGAATCAGGCAGTCACTCTGCCTCACCTCTAGAGGGCGCACTAAGCTCGTGTTCTTTAATGGCTCTGAGTGTGTGCAAAAAATGGTTGATGTAATGTCTCAAAGTTGGACTTTTTTTTTTTTTAAAGTGACGTAATAAATATTATATGATCAATGCTGGACGAATAAGGAGGAGACTTCTAAAATTAAAAGAAGACTTCCATGCTAAAGTCACAGACATTGTTGGTCAGAAAGAGAGCTAATTCCACCTGCTCTCTGCTGTCACTATACCTCAATGTTATCTGCAAACATCACTGGACTGCACCTCATTGTGGTTGTATTACACGATTTTTTACAATGTACCAACAAAAATAAAGTAAAATTGAGGTATGTAGATATTTGTATTACAAAAAATAGTTCAGCTGAAGGAAACAAAATGTATCTTATACCTTATACCATATACCTTCTCACATTGGCAACAGCTCTGCGTTGGAGTGGTGAACTATCCAGAGTAAACCACACATTTACCCAGCAGTGGCTATGATAGGCTCCGACAATCTCATGACTTTGAAAGAGAGTAATCTGGTCAGATGGGTGTATTAATTTACAACTTTTATAGACTTGGTTGGGAACGTTCTATTTCAAATGTATTCTCTCTAACTCCGTTTTTCGAGATGTGACAAAACCAACCAATCATTTCTGTTTTGCAATAAGTCAAATTTTAAGTGTATTTATTTTTTGCAAAAACCTCTGCTATAATATTTCCACTTTTCTTTGTCAATACAGACCCTGCTTTTCCTCACTTTAATATTGTAAATACATATTTGGAGTATATACTTACCTCAGAGTATAGATTTATTACATAATGTTTTACTATGTATTTCTTATTTAGGTTTTTTTTGTAAATGTGTGAATGAAAGAATGAAACCAGTAGAAAAGAGTTTATTTTAAAATAGAGTCTTTGCTCTTTAAAATTTAATCCTGTCTTATTTTACAAGGGGCCAGCAGGGGTCCTCAACGTTCCTTCCTCCATCTATTGTCTAAACCCCTCAAGGCTTCAGTTGCTGTGGAGGAAGGCTGGGTACACTTTGGACAGGTCACAACATGCAAAATCCACACAGAAAGGTCTCTGCTGGGATTTGAACCAGAACTAACTGGTGCAAATCACTACACTTCAGATTTAGCCTCTCTAGGTCATCAAATTGGACTTTTCCTCCGACACAAAGCATGAAGCTCAGCCAAAAAAAAAATCCCCACTATTGGATGTGGGGCGATGTCACAGTTTATCAAACGTACAGAAACTTTGGAACGACAACTGGAATAAGGAGATGCCCATCTCATCTAAAAGATTTATCTGCAGAGTTCAAGTCAATCGACCCTGGTCATCCTTAACCAGTTGGGGAGTATTGACCACCACCTGTCATTCCTCTACCCATAGTTCCTTGTGTTTTGTAGTTTTAATATTCAAATTAAATCTTGTGTCAATGCATTTCGCCCAGTGTGGCAATGCAGCGCTTTTTGTCATTGATGACCATCATACCCTCCTCTTTTACCTCCCCATCCCAGCTCCATTGGCAATGACCCAATTTACAGACTGCTCCACAATCAACCGTATGTTTGTATTTCTGTTTTCCGTCAGGTCTTGTTGGGGCTGTAAATGAGAAATAAATGCAGTCCTACCAGAACAGAATGGAACGTTTCTGTGAGTCCTCTGCTCAGAAACTGGATCTGACCCAGATCTGTTGGACCTCTGAACCTTCTATAATTAAAAACAAGAAAACTACAAGTATTTCTGACTGTTTTCTTTGGTCCATTCTATACAGACAGAGACGTAGAACCAACTTTCATGATCATATTATTATAAAACCAAGACATATAACTATGTCTTCATTTGGATCTGACCAACAATAAAAATACTAAAATATTATTAGCATTAATAGAAAAAATGGCTTTGAGGGGAACTGAGCGTGCACGTGTTTAAAAAAAAATCACAAATAAAACAAAAAAGTTTTTTTAATGATTTTTTTCCCGTTTACTAGATTTTTTTTAAATTAAACGTTAAATAGTATTAGTTTCAGTAAAAAAAAAAAAGAATTGGACTGGTCCTTTAACGGTCGCTGGAGGAGGAGGGGGGGACTTCCGGTGCACGGGGACAAAAACAGAGCAGCATCCTGACTGTGAAAGCGCTGGAAACAGATACCTTTCACTCACGCGCTGCTGCAGGAAGAACCGAACTGACGGAACCAAAGTCTTCACCATGGTGAAGATCAGCTTCCAGGCTGTCGCAGCACAGAAGGAGGAGAAGGAGAACGATGGCGACAAGACGGAGATCCTGATTCCTCATACGATGGTGAGAAGACGCCGCCTCTTTCAGCCTGTTTGGTTATGCACTCGTGCACGCGCACGTTCACGAGCTGCAGCGTTTGGTGATTTTAGTTATTTCCGAATCGCCATTTGCTCGAAAACCGAATCTTTCTTCGTTGAAGTTTTAGGACTGCGGCTGCGAGCGCGCGCGCGCGCGCGCCTTTAACCGAATGTATCAAACGAGGCTTCGGCCTCCTTAGAGGCGCGTGCTGGAAAATGCTGCTTTCGCTGACAAAATGGCCCGTGAGCTTCCTCTGCCCGTGCGCGCGCATGTGTCAGGGCTTTCATCAATGAAACACGGTGGAGTCACCTGAAGGGTGTCCAGGTGGAGGACGCTGCTGCACTGCCACAGAAGGTCCGGTTCTGACCTTCTGTCTCTGAGGCTTCCAGACAGAACTTCCTGTTCCATCTGAGTCGCTGCTCTGAAACATGCAAGATGTGCAGATATCTGCTCTGAAACATATGCAGAAGGTGCAGATCACAGCTCTGAAACCTGCCTGCGTTTGAAGACGTGGTGCTGTCACTGCTCTGATGCTGTCACCACCCAGAGTTCTGTGCAACATTGATCAAATTCTTTATTAAAGAGATCATTTTTGACCTGTTATTTTAATTTTAATTTTTTTTTTGCTCCTTTCCTCATCAGCCAGCTCAGGGAGGTGTCCAGGAGAACGCCTTAACAGGAGCTCTGCTCTGAAACATGCAGGATCTGCAGATCTCAGCAGAGGATCCGCTTTTTGATCACTTCGCTGCAGGGTGTCAGCAGGATATCTGCTCCTTGTGTGGGCTCCCTCTCTGGAGTGCCAGTCCTTCTGGGTGTAAATGGAGATTTTACGCACTG
Organism: Oryzias celebensis; assembly: GCA_014656515.1. NCBI lineage: Eukaryota > Metazoa > Chordata > Actinopteri > Beloniformes > Adrianichthyidae > Oryzias > Oryzias celebensis. The sequence goes on along the minus strand of BNCR01000012.1, from coordinate 62,959,383 downwards.
TGTGTAGTACCACCCGCCCACACAGGTTGGCGGCAGCAGACAGGCTGCTAGACTGGAGGCGTATGAAGGATTACTCACCATCTCCATCCAGCTTTCATTAGCAGTTCCTCTTCTGGCTGTGATTTTTGGAGCTTTTTATTGCAGATATTTCACTTGAATGAAGATCTTCCCAAATGTTTCTTTGAAAAACTCTGATTGTGTTTACTTTTAAGGATGAGGAGGGGTTGGTCCTGCCGCTGCGTCCTAAAAAGTCTCCCCTCAATGGCCTCTGCTGCCTGACCTTCACACTGGTTGTCTTCATGGCGAGTCTGGTCCTGGCCTCCATCTATGTCTACCGTTTCTACTTCATTCCTCATGTAAGATCTCCTGCTCCTCACAGCAGGGAGGATGTTTCTGCTAATATGATTGCTAACCGACGTTACTGCACAGATGCCGGAAGAGAACCTGTTCCGCTGCCAGGTGCGTTACGAAGACCCGGTGTACGCCCCCCTGCGCGGGCGCCAGGAGCTGCAGGAAAATGTGGGCATCTACCTGAACGATAACTACGAGAAGATCACCGTGCCCCACTTTGGAGGCAGCGACCCTGCAGACATCATTCATGACTTTCAGAGGGTGAAGAGACACATCCATTCAATTCTAATAACTTCCTTTTGACAATCAGTCGATCCATGAAATGAGCTTCACTTTAACAACCTTTTAAATCTGAGTCTTTGTATGAACCAGCAAACTTTAACTGCTACCCTGCTTTAAGAGGTAGAGGCTTCACTGCATCTAAATAAACATGTATTTACTCTTTGAATTTCTGAGATTAAATGAACTTGTCTCTGTATATTCATGATGGCTTCCCCTCTTCCTGTTGCAGGGACTCACTGCCTACCATGACATCGCTTTGGACAAATGCTACGTTATTGAGCTCAACACCACCATTGTGATGCCTCCACGCAGTCTTTGGGAGCTTCTGGTCAATTTGAAGGTATCACAGCAGAAGAAACACGCTCTCTCCATGAAAGCTAATATTCATCTGCAAAGTTAACTATATGTAAAGCATGAAAAAGTTAGAAAACATTCATCTGGATCCTAGTTTTTAGGATGAAGAAATGATTTTATCTCTGATCAAAGAGGATGTTCCGATTTGTCTTCAAATTAAAATTTAGACATTCTCTAGATAAAAACTTCTCCAACCTAAACAACTTAAGTCTCATAAACTTTTTCCAACTTTTTCTTTTTTGGAACAAGCCTGGATGAACGAATCTTCACAGATTGAAATAGATGGTCCCACTCACTCTGATCATTTCCATGTGTCCTCGTCTTGTTTAAATGACCTATATCATGCTATTCTAAGCCTTTCAGAGTAGACTACCGTATATCCATACATATATTACCTTTGGCATACTAAAGAAACATTTAGAAACATGAACATTTGATTGACAGATTCTTTCGAGCCCTCTTGCTGTGGGACGGGTGTGTATTTCATGAGTGATGACTGTAGTTCCCCTAAAAACGTGACTCAGACCTAATGGGACCAATCTCTGTCGACTGGTTTCAAAATGGTGGCCCACGTTTCAGGAAGCAATGGTGACCAGTTTGGCTTCATTTTGCGAGAGCTGGACGTAAGGCCTTTTCTAAGGGTGACGTGACCCCTCGATTCGTCCAGTGTTTCTATCTCAGTGGTATGAACCCAGTCATTCTCAGGGATCGGGAGGGGCTGGTTCTCAAGAGATGTGGGAATAGAGAAAAAAATACCACCTTTTTTGTGAGGAATTGACATTATAATACACTTAAAAGCTTTAAAAACGTTGATTTTTGTATGATATAGGCCCTTTAAGACCAAGCTTTGCCACTGCAACCAAATGGAAGATTTTAGGCTTTTAGGAAAATATCAAAATCTTATCTTATGAGATTAAAAGAATTAATCAAAATCTAAAAGAAAATGTTAGGTTAAAAAATCCAGCAGCAAATAAAAATATTTTTAGTATTAACATTGGAAGAGGTAAAAGTTAAAGACCTTAGATACATAATGAACTTTTACCTTATGCTGATCATGTGACCCTTTAAGTCCATTACGATATGCTGTGTCTCAGTTTGGTTATCATATGACCCAATAGTTGGAGGGGAAAAAAAGATTCTGTGAGTAGTCAACTTCCTGAACTACATTTGTTTTCTGAAAATGCCTTTAGATTTACTGGAGCTGAGAATCCACCTGCTGTCCCAACAACAGAAATGCTTTGTTTTAGTATATGAAAGGGTAAAAAAAAAAAACAGATTTAAATGAGAAACGTTTATTTTTTTATGTTACTTTTAGCCTTTTTCAAACGGGGCCCTTTTTTTCCTCCTCATTAATTTGCTGTATGACCAGTTATTGATGACTTTTCTTTCAGGGTTAAATCCCCAAATTCTAAAGGAGTTCAAGCTTTTTGTTTTGTTTTTTCACTCTGTTATTTGTGTTTCTACCTCTGGCAGAAGGGAACCTACCTGCCTCAGACTTACATCATCCATGAAGAGATGGTGGTGACGGGCAAAGTGCACAACATGCGTCAGCTGGGACCTTTTATCTACCGGCTGTGCAACGGGAAGGAAACGTACCGCCTGAGCCGCCGCGTCGCCCGCAAACGTAAACCTTTTTTTTTTTTAACCTGAGATGACCTGGATGTAGCAAATGCAGGACAGACCTAATCCACTATCTGGGTTTTTATCTCCCCAGGCATCAACAAGCGAGAGGTGAAGGACTGCCACCAGATCCGCCACTTTGAGAACACCTTCGTGGTGGAGACGCTCATCTGCGATCAAGAGCGAAGCACCTAAGACATGTTTCCACTTACCACCCCAGCCACTGTAGCATCCCCCCATCCCTTTGGATCTGATCTTGTCTGAGTTGCACTTTACTTGTGATTTTTGATGTCTTATTGTAAGAGTTTTTTCCTCCACCACTTCTTGCCTGTGTTTTTGTTGGACTCTTTTGTTCCATAGGTGTTTACCTGAAGTGTGATGCAATACTGATATTTTGGTTCTATCACAGGATTTTCCATGTAGCAAATCCTTTAACCACTAATAAAGGATCATTTCAGGACCTCTCATTTTCCTCTTTGGGGATATGTATATAGGTAACCGTTTCCATGCATCGTCAAGGGGGCCATCTTTTGTTTTTTTTTTTTTTGTTTTTTTCTTGAGGCCCCTGGAGGTTGAGCTAACAGTCATCTGTGACGCATGACAATTTGCTTTTGTAAGTAAATAAGGATTTCCTGCTGCTTGCTTACATCTTCCCTTGCCTGCTTGCTGCTTTCTTGCTCATAAGGAAGGCTGCTCTGGGCCTTTAGACTGCACTCACCCATGTAAGTAACATTTTTGAGGTCACACTCATTTTGTTTAACCTATTTTTATCTGTTTTTTTTTTCCCCACTTCAATGAAACATTTTGCCTTTGCATGTATTTGTGGGACACAGCAAAGTGGCACTCAGAGAATGTTTTGTAAAAACGACGTCTAAAGCCTTAGTCCTGAGACTGGACTAAAGTCAATGCAAACAAAACTCATGTTAGCTGAACTGAACCATTTTTGATCTATATATTTTGTCTGTGAATAAACATGACTGAAACAAGTAGTGTGCTGTTCTATATTCACATACACACTGAAAACATTTCCATATGAACTAATGGTCTGCCAATAAAGTTTAGGGGCTCAAACCAATCACATTTCAAGTCTTCATGTTAACATCACTGAAAAAGTGTCGAGTTCAGCAGTTTAAAAATTTCTTATTGAAAGTGATACACTTTTGTTCTCCTTCGACATTTATGTTTGAGTTTATTATTTGTGCGAATTCGGCATATATGTGTGTTTTACCATGTGTGTGAATTTGCCATATGTGTGATTTTACTGAGTGAATTTGCCATGTGGGATTTATATCGTGTGTGAATTTGCCATATGTTTGAGTTTTACTTTGTGTGTGAATTTGTCATATGTTTTAGTTTATCAAGTGTGTCAGTTTACCAGAAATGTGAGGTTACCATTTGTGTGTTTGCTATGTTTGTGAATTTTTCATATGTGTGAGTTTACCATGTGTTTGAGTTTACCAGAAATCTGAATTTACTATGCATGTGAATTTGCCGTATGTCTCAGGTTACCATGTGTGTGAATTTGCCATTTGTGTCAGGTTAACGTGTGTGAATTTGACATACATGTGAGTTTACCAGAAATCTGAATTTACTATGCATGTGAATTTGCCATATGTCTCAGGTTACCATGTGTGTGAATTTGCCATTTGTGTCAGGTTAACGTGTGTGAATTTGACATACATGTGAGTTTACCAGAAATCTGAATTTACTATGCATGTGAATTTGCCATATGTCTCAGGTTACCATGTGTGTGAATTTGCCATTTGTGTCAGGTTAACGTGTGTGAATTTGACATACATGTGAGTTTACCAGAAATGTAAATTTACCATGTGTGTAAGCTTACTATGAATGCAAATTTTCCAAATATTTGAGTTTACCATTTGTGTGAATTTACCATGTGTGATAATTTGCTATATGTGAGTTTATCATGTAGGTGAAATTACCATATATGTAGGTTTACTATGTATGTGAATTTGTCATGTGTGTGAGGTAACCCTGTGCGTGTGTTTACCATGTGTGTTAAGTAACCATGTGAGTTCACCATGCATGTCCACTTACTGTGTGTGAGAGTTCTTCACGCGTGTGATTATATTATGAGTGAGAAACGTGTTGTGTCTGTTTTTTAATAACAAAATTTCAGACAGAACCTCGACAAAACCTGAAAATGATAAATAAAAAGTAAAAAGAAAGAAAAAAGTAAAGAATTACGTTAAGTAACCAACAGACACATCACTAAAAATAAATTAAACAGACAAAAGTTATGTAATTTTTTCTAAAATTAAAAAGAAAAGTGTTCTTTTTTCATGATTTCACTGCAGACTGGGAAGCAGAAACCGTCTTAGCTGTGCTTGTAATTCCATCACCCTAAAAAAAAAAGCCATTATGAAGCAAAACCAGTTTAATCACTTCGCTGACGCTCTCTTCTGCTGAGCAGTTTCTCTTTCACACTGTCCATGTGAAAAAACAGAGATCATGTGTTCATCCTGTCCTGTCACTTTGACAGCATCTATAAGAGCAGCCTTTTGAAGAGCTTGAGAAGCATCAGCCCATCAGTAGCTGATCAACTGCCTTAGCATTTAGTTCAGCTTTTGGAGTCCTGAAGTGATTGAAAATGCTTTGCCTTCCTGTCTGCTGCCTTGTGTCTCTGCTGTTCCTGAGCTCTGTAGATTCTGGTAAGTAGAAGACCTTAACTTTAAACTAGTTTAAATGTTTGAAATCAGGAATCTGAAAACATGATGAGGTTAATAATACCATGAAAACAACATTAACAAAAACAAAGTTTTTGAACATTTTTTGCCAGTTGTGTTCACTCTTCTCCTCAGTTCTTGTTCCATACATTGGAAGGACCTCATCCCTGATTTTTTTTTTCTGAGAAGCTTGAACAATAAAGTTTTGGTGCACTGTTTTTTACTTTAAAACACCAGAGTCAGGTTCATAAATTGGTCAGCGCTTTGGAGAAATAAGAGAGATAAGCGCACACACGTCATTCTGAGGTGACATATGTTTTTCACGTTCAGGAAAAACTTTGAGGAAAATCAAAGAGCAGCTGCAGAAAAACAAACAAGTTCACCTGAAGCTCATGGATGAAGGACAGCCCCTCCAACAGGTGAAAGAGTCCTGGCTTGAGCAGCCGCTAGACCACTTCAACCGACTAAAGGTCAAGACCTTCGCTCAGGTACATTGAAGCTGTTGTGATGATAATGATGGACAAAAAGCGACCAAACAAACCCTCTGAAGCTGCATAGAGTTCAATGTCAATACATGCCAGTGTTGTTTTAAAAAGAAAATTAATACGTCCATTATTTTTTTAATAAAGCCTCTATGATGGCACAAAAAAAGCATATTTCATTTAATGAAACCTTTCTGCGTGATTGTCCTCTCACATAATACAATTTATAAAACTGTGAATTAAATTAATCTGGTCTTTTCACTTTGATAAACTTAGAAACAAGAACATTATTACAACACCCTGAGGAGGAGTCTTCAGATGAACATTTTGAAAAATTCATTTTTTAAAATGTTTTTTTATGTTTTAGATGTTTATTGGAGTACTTAAAAATACTACTTAAAAAGTAAATACTGTAATTGTATATCCATTCATTCATCTGTAGAACACAATGAATCCCTTTTGGGGTCACAGGCTTGCTGGTTCCAATCCAGGTACTGTTGAGGGCAGAGTACACCTTAATCAGGTCACAAAAACACTCTCACACAGGAGCAATTTGCAGAAAATTAACCCATGAGAAATGTTACTGATCTGTGGATCACAAAGACAGGTCCCAGCCAGGATTTAAACCAGAGTTTTCTCGCTGTAAAGTGTAAAATATAACTTCACCACCATGCAGACTTTTTGTTCACAGACAACTAATAATCCCAAAGTTCTACTGTACATTCCAAGAAGTAGCAAACATTTTTCCTGAAATTTACCTGGGATTAAAGGTCTCATAAACTTCCATCAAAGCAAAAATCCAGGATATATATTTCCATTAAGATTTTTAACATATCATATAACTGAACAAAACGATGGTAAAAGGTTTAATTTATTGGTCAGAATGATTTTTTATTAGAAAGTGCATCTGTGCAGCAGAAGATAAGAAAATGTGCTTGTATAAAAATACAGCAGAATTCATGTAAATGCAAGTTAAGACTTGCATTAAGTCTAAAAGAGTAACAAAAAAGAGTTGTCTGAGATGTCCAGTAGACATCTACAGTAGATGTATATTAATATACATCACAGGTCTGATGGGAAGAAACTACTCAAATGACGTCATTAGAACGCGTAAGGCATGATGGGACCACAATGCACTTGGTTGTGGGAAAGTGGTCTGATAGTGATCTAAACCAGGATGCGCAATAGACCTCTATGAATTGATGTCTATTAAGTGCATAATATTTATCTATAGCTGTGACCTTTGATATAACCATGATTTAGATACCTAATAGATGTATGTGTCGAGTGGGTAAGTGATCCTTTGCAGGAAATGTTTTTATTACTCTTTGCCTTTCTTCCTTTGGTGTTGCAGAAATTCTTTGTGAATGAGGCTCACTGGCAGCGCCCCGATGGTCCAGTGTTCCTCTTCATTGGTGGGGAAGGACCCATCTTCAATTTTGAGTTGCTGGCAGGTATTCGACCTCTCAAAGGGAAAAACAGCAAAAGGCTTTCTGCTTTTCTCATACTAAACTCTGGACGTAGTTTACAAATGTATTTTTCAAATTTTAGCTGTTGAGATTAATGAAAAAAAAACAGCAAAAAAGTTAAGTTGAGAGACTTATGTAATGAGAATAAAAAGGCGTAGGTCACTGGAGTGCATTTGAATGTACCACACAATAAAAAAAAAGTCTGTCTGTATTTTATTTAGCTTTTACAAATGCACATCTCTTAAAATTCAAAGGTCTTGATAATCCTGCAACAGAATGAGGAGGAGGAGCGCAGCCTAGTGGTGGACTTTATCCTCAGTTAGTGCAGAAAACAGCAAACAGACTTCAGGAAGAGGCAGGCTTTTGTTCCCACTATTATCAGAGGAGAACAGTAAGAGTCAGTTACAGATTCTTGATACCTTAGTAGGATCTTGGACAAGAATCCAAACTGAGAATTCTGGGTCAAATGCATCGACATCAAAGCACAGCAAAAGCTGAATTTTTTCTAAAGAAATGGATGTCTTTAAACATACAAATCCATTTTTTTGAGTGGATTTTAACATTCAACTGTGTTTGTTGGTTTGGAAACATCCCAGAGGTTTTAAGAAGTAATCTATGGAAAATAGCCAGCAAAGTTCTGTAATATATCTTATACCTCATTTGAAAATCTCTACACAGCAAGAGTTGGAAGCAAAACAATCAACCACACTGTTCCTCCACTCTTGTTCTCGCTGCAGATGTCCCCCCCACACACATTGACAGGGAAAGGACAACATTTTTTATCTTTTTCCAAGGCAGCAAAAAAAAAAAGCAGAAATAGCCAGAAACAAAACAATGCAGAAGCAAAAAAAAAAAACAATTTGGCCCAATCAGTGGGTTTGATAATTACCATTCAGACAATCATCAGTCGTCTATTGCTTTTCAGCTGATCGTCGATATGTTTTAATGCCACGTCTTAGGGACAGTTTTTTTCTTCCTCTTTAAACGTTAACATCTTTGCTGACGTTTTTCCAGGTCATCATGTTGAAATGGCCCAACAGCACAGGGCTCTGCTGCTTGCAGTGGAACATCGTTTCTATGGCGACAGCATCAACCCAGACGGCCTAAAAACTGAGAGTCTGGTCCACTTAAGTAGCCAGCAGGCGTTAGTATTGGTTTTCTGCAAGTGTGTTTCATCCTTCCTTTCCTCTCCTCTTTCTTTTTTGTCTTTAATGTACCAGATGGTCAAATGTTTTACAATCAACAATATTTGTATGGTTTCTTCACTGTCCTGCACATGTGGGTTTTCCTTGTCAGAATCTGTGTGACATCTTTTTAGAGTTACTTTCAGCGAGGATTCTGTTACCGTAGTTGTCTGAACATTTCATTCATTTATAGCTGTGTGGTGCTGAACTCTTTTAAAATACTCTTTTTGACTTAGGCTTGCAGACTTAGCAGCATTTCATGGTTACATCAGCCAGAGCTTCAACCTGAGCAGCAGAAACCTGTGGATCAGCTTTGGAGGCTCCTACTCTGGAGCTCTGTCTGCCTGGTTCAGAGGAAAGGTATCTGATGATGCCCCGCATTTAGAAAAGATTTATACATGTGCTTTGATTCACAAGCTGTAGCATTATTCATTGATCTTTCTTAATTTTTGTTCTTTTTTTCAGAATTTACTGTTGGTTATCTAAAGAGCATATTCTAAAACTAAAAGCTTAAGGTTATTTGGACCAATTAAAAAATGTACAAAATACAACTCCTAAGCTAAAACTATCAGAACATCATAAAAGAACAATAAAGTTGGGCTAACTGTTGTTTCAGGTTCTTTTTGCACTTGGTGGAGAACGCAGGCATTCACGAGTTTAGTCAAGAACCAGAAAAGTTTGGGAATGAAAAGACTCACAATGACCCAACAGACGTTTGACAGCAGATGAAGGGAGGGCAGAGATGTGGTGGGGGTCATGGAAACCAGTTTAACAGTGAACTAAAACCATCTTAGAACCTCTCAGAAGGACCAGGGTTACTTTTTTTCCATACTAGACTTTGGAGGAAGTGTCACACCAGACCAAAACAGTCAAGTCAATGATTCGAATCAAATCTAACCTGCCAGTGTAAATGCACCCTAAAGAAGAAAATAGACAAATTTTCCAAGAAAACAGCATTTGTAGAACATAAATAAACGTTTAACAATACGAATTTGGAACTTGTTTGCCGGTTTGTCATTTAAACATGACTTCCATTTACAGTTTTTGGAAAGATTTTACAAATATTTTTTTTTGAGAAATGTCTACAGATTTTGATTGTGCTGAAGTCACAAAAGTTAATATATTTCTAGTGCACCATCCATGGGGAGACACCAGAATTACAGAGAAAATAAAACTTATAACTTATAGTTTAGGGTTCGTTTAATGGGCCGAGTATTCCCACCCCTGTTATCACCTTTTCCTCTCATTATGCTCCTTCTTTCACTTCTGTTGTTATTCATATTTTCTTTTCCATAGATCCACCATGGTGTTTTTTTCCCCTTCTGTGTCTGTGTATCCATTTCAGTTTCCCAATCTGGTGTATGCAGCGGTGGCCTCATCTGCTCCTGTCAAAGCAAAGCTGGACTTTTCTGCATACAATCATGTAAATGATCACAAAAGTCTAGATCCTATGCATTTATAGATAGACTTGTGTTCTATACGTGTTCTATACTAGAAATCCTCTATATTTCTTTTTTAGGTTGTTGGTCTGAGTCTGAAGAACATGGCAGTGGGAGGCTCTGAAAAGGTGTGAATGCTATCACCTGTCCTCAAGCCTGTGCATCCTCCGGTTACCTTTCTGACTGCAGGTGTGGTTGTTCCTGCTCTACTTGCAGTGTTGGGCTCAAGTGCAGCAGGCCTTTGCCTCTGTGGAAGCAGAACTTATTGCTGGAAACTTCAGTCAGCTGGCTGTGGACTTCGGCTGCTGTCAGATTCCCAAAAATCTGGATGATCAGGTAGAGAAAACCTGTTCAGCTTCACACTCCAACAAGTGTATTTTTCTTCTTTTCTTCTGTGCTTGTGACTCAATAACATTCAGGGGATTTTTATTTCAGCTTCTAACTGGGGTTTAATCACCCCAATAAACAGGGAAAATGTTGTTTACAGAGTAACACAACTCATTTTATATACTTTTATGAGACTGCAGCTTTACTTTTCAAATCAGAAATATTTCCTTTTTAAAAATAGGAAAAGGGGTTTGTCATGGCAATTTAAAGGTTGTAGAATCAACTTCAGGAGGAATAAAAAAAAAAAAGAAACCCCAAAAAAAGCAAAAGGACATAATTTGTTGTTAACAGATTTGCATGCGTTGGTATCAGGAATATCACCCTTAGTTTTTGAAATCAGTCAGCAAGTTGAGCATAACTAGAATCTTAAATTCAACTTCACTTGTGTCAGGATGCTTGTGCAGATCTTATTAAATTAGCTCTGTAGTTTGCTGTACCATTTCCACTGTTACTTTAACCATTTACACCAAACAGCTCATTTTGTGCTGTGATATTATGAAGGTTTATTGTATTTAAATATTGTGATTTCAATTTTTCTGAGAAAATGCTTGCTCAGCAGTTTTTTAATCCACTACTTTCTACAATAATGTTTTATGTGAATTATTCCTTTTTATTAAATCAGATTGAGCTGATGCAGAACTTGGCAGATCTTATCATAGGAACAGTACAATACAATGAAGAGGGTGTGCTGATGTCCATCAGTGAGCTATGTGACCTCATGACCAACGTCAGTGGAGAACATAAAGAGACGGAAGCCTACAGCCGCCTCATGAAACTCACACAGGTATGAATGGAAAACGATGCTTTGATGCTAAATGCTGAATGAAGTTTTGATGCCCAGATGTCACCAGTAGATGTCACTAAAGAACCAAGAAAGAGTCTTGGGTTATCAGACAGATGTGTGACTCTAAGACAAGCAGCAGATCTGATGTTTCTGATGTGCAGATTTTCAGATCCTCCACAGAGGAGAAATGTCTGGACGTTTCCTATGAGAAAACAATCAAAGACTTGATGGACACGTCAGTCAACAGTAGCAGGAGAGCTGAAAGACAATGGACCTACCAGACCTGCACTGAGTTTGGCTTCTGTACAGGACACACACACACACACACACACACACCCACACACACACACACACACACACACACACACCCACACACACACACACACACACACACACACACACACACACACACACACACAGCAGCAGATACCAACATAGATACACTACGAGAAGATATACACAAACATATACACACACAAACAAACACACACTCACAAGTGGATACACACAAACACACACCAACAGATAGACACACACACACACAAACAGTTACACACATAAACACAGCAGCAGATACCAACATAGATACACTACAAAAAGATATACACAAACACATACACACACAAACAAATACACACTCACAAGCGGATACACACATACACACACTAACAGATAGACACACACACACACCTAAACACACACACACAAACAGTTACACACATACACACGCATACAAACAGATACACACAAACACACACTAACAGATAGACACACACACCTAAACACACACTAACAAACAGTTACACTCATACACACAGCAGCAGATACCTATATAGATACTACAAGAAGATATACACACGCATATACACACACAAACAAACACACACTCACAAGCGGATACACACAAACACACACCAACAGATAGGCACACACACAAACATTTACATACATACACACGCATACCAACAGATACATAGAAATATGCTCTAGGCCCACACACAAGAAGAGAGACACAAACAGATACCCACACTCACAAGCAGATACACACAAACACACACTAACGGATAGACACACACACCTAAACACACACACACAAACAGTTACACACATATGCACGCATACCAACAGATACACAGAGATACGCTGTAGGCCCACACACAAAAAGATACGCACAAACCAATACAAGCAGACACAAAAACACACACAAGCAGATAGACACACACACCTAAACACACACACACAAACAGTTACACACATACGCACGCATACCAACAGATACACAGAGATACGCTGTGGGCCCACACACAAAAAGATACACACAAACCAATACAAGCAGACACAAAAACACACACAAGCAGATGCACGCAGTTACACTGTTGACAAACACTTTTGTAATGTGTGTGTCTGTGTTTAGACCAGACTTGCGAGGACCCCACCTGTCCTTTCTCTGGGCTGATAAACCTGCAGGCTCAGACTAAACTGTGTACTGCAATCTTTGGAATTTCCCAGCATTCTTTGCCCTCACACATCTCCTTCACTAACAGCTACTATGGAGGAGATGAACCTCATACACACAGAGTGCTTTTCATCAATGGTGAGATGAATCCCTTACAACAGAACATGTAAAGACTGGAAAAGATGTTTTATTGTGAACTCATATCATCAGAACTGATATGAATTCCCTTCACTTCAGGGGGAATTGATCCGTGGAAGGAGCTGTCAGTGGTTCAGGGAGGAGACGAGGTTCAGTCTGTGTTCATTGATGACGCGGCACACTGTGCTGACATGTCAAGTAGAAGAGCTACAAAGCGGGATTCGGTCAGGAAAGCACAGCAGGTGAGTGCACCTGTCCGGGCTGGCGCTAATCTGCCAGAAGCCTCAGATTAGCCTTAGCTTTGTTTCAGTCATCAGATTTTAAATAATCCTAAAGTCAACAATATGAAAGCACAATTTGGCCTGCATTCATCTGTGCTTGTGTTGGTTTTATAAAGAGATTCATTCCAAAACATGTTCAACACTTTCTCTTGATTCAAAATGAAATCAGCTTCTGCTGCAAAGTCACATATTTGTAACATCTTCAAAACTTGTCTTTGACTGCTTAAAGCAAACTTGTTTTGTTTGTTTTGTTTCATCTGAAAGAAGATTGAGAAACAGGTTTCAGACTGGCTGAGGACTGCTTCTCTGGAGAAGATGAACTAAGGAGCAGATGGCATTAAGCCCTTATCACTGTCCTCTGAAACTGATAAGGAATGGATGATAATGTGACCTTCTCTGCTTTGCTTCTCCTTCCCCTCCTTCTGCTTTCCGTCTGTTTTCTGATCATTCTCCATCTGTAAAATGTAAATCCTTTTGATTCGTAGATATTGATTTTCATAAATGCCCTTTACATTTTGTCATATTGTATTTATAAATGTTTATTAGAGATGTTTTGTTGTTTTAAATTTCGCATTAAAAACCTTTTGTTTTGCTGAGTACGTGTGGTGCTTTTGTGCAGCACTTTAATGACTTTTTCCACATAGTTGTAAAGCTGTGACACAGCAAGGACTGAAATCATGAAAAAATGGGATGTTTTTGGACAGTTCTCCCAACATTTGTGTGTGTGTGTGTGTGTGTGTGTGTGAGAGAGAGAGAGAGAGAGAGAGAGTAAGTGTGTGTATGTGTGCATTTGTCTGTGTGAGAGTGTGTGTGCGTGAGACAGTAGTTGTGTGTGCCTGTGTGAGATAGAACATTTGTGTGTCTGTGTATATGTATTAGACTGTGTGCAGATATGTGTGTCTGTGTGTGCATTTGTGTGTCTGTATATGTGTGTTTGCGTGCACTCACGCGTGTGTTTACATGCGTGCAGAAGTAAACACACGTATGTGTGAACCTCTCAGCAGGGGGGGTCAAAAGCAGAGGGTCATGACCCCCCCCGACCCTGTGGGAGTAAAGATCGTCAATCAGCCACAGGCTCGACAAACATACAGGGGGGGGCACTGATCTGAATATGTTATTAATATGTTTATATCGCTTTCTTCACATGTTCTTCAGGACAGAGGAAGGTGGAGTCGAGCTCTTTCTTTTTACAAAAACATTTTTTTAATGTTTTTACGATTTTATCATCCCGCTAACCCCCCAAACTCCTGATGCAGGATGTGGATAACCAGAAGACCCAGAAGGACATTCTTCTCCCCACTGCTGCCTGTTCAGTTGATCAATGAGGAACTTCTTGGAGCTCCTCTATTAATCAGAGCCTATCGGCTATCTGTCTGCCGGGCCAACCACTAACGCCCCCCGACAGCTGGGCCATGAAAAATGTGGTCTGCTGGATGAAGGGAGGTGTTGTGGGGGGGGGCACGTGGCAGCAGAGAAGAGGGGGGGAGTTAAAGAAGCCCCCTATCTCTTTTGAGTCAGGTCACGGCAGCACAGCAACATGCACGCACACAGGTTTGATCCCTGACACAAACTGCGTAGAGCTGACGGCTTGAATCAGGTGATCAGCAGATGTTCTTCACATCTGGTAGCGGGACCTTCCTTCATTACTTTTTCTAACATCTCTGCAGCAGAAGTCTATGAGGTCATTGGTTCAACGTCCAATACTGGAGCTCACACCGACATCAACACGCTGCTGTGGATCTTCATCACCGCACTCATCCTGTCATTAGATTGCATCAAACGCTATGTAAATGGTCCCATCTCCTCCTCATTGCTCCTCATTGCTCCTCTTACTGCATCATCATAGATTTCTTGAAGATCTTATTAGAATGTGGTGCATCCCCCCTCCCATACTAGATTTATGAACCCTCAGACTTCTCTCTTTTAATCTGTCTCTTCTCTTTCACTTCCTTCCTGCATTTTTCCATCTATCATTCCCAGGGTTGATGCTGGCAGAGGAGTATTAATCCCACCACCCCATCCCTCACTCCTCTGGACAGATGAGGAGATGGAGGTGCAAAATGGGAGGAGGAGCTGAGGGCAGGAGCCTTCATATTACTTTTCATAACATTTACAGCGTGCGGCTCCATAGGAGGAAAAGATGCAGATGTATTCTGGGATGCTTCACGGCCAGAGAGCCTCAACAGCTATATGAGAAGGATCTGAGGTATGGGGGCGGAGCTACATGAAGAAACAACGGCAGAGAAATGTAAACAAAAGAAATTATAGAAATAAAAATATGTGATCAAAAGATATATGTATATGAATACACAATAAAACTGATCTTGCTGAATACAAATGAACACAAATAAATAACACACTTAATCCCACACGCAGTCACACACCATTACACAATGGCACACACACGATAACCCATGATCACATGCAAAACCAAACACAACACACAATACTAAACATTTACACATACAAGAAGCACACAATCACACACACAATAACACACAAGAAACACAAAATCACATATACACAAAAACACTTGATCACACACACAATCACGGTCAAAAAACATTATAACACACACAAAAACACACCTAATCACACACAGGCACAAACACCTACACAACATCCAAACACAGACAGAAAAACACAATAACACACAATCACACACACAGAAACAAATAAATTGAGTTTATTTCTGAATAGAGCAAAGAAACTAGTAAAACTAAAAGAGAAATAAACATTTGACCAGAAGTCAAGGTAAGGCCCCCCACCCCACCCCCAGCCCTCCCTCCTCCAGGCTTGTGCAGTGACAGGTAGATTAAGAAGCATGATAGATACCCCTCTCTGTATCTCCCTCCATCTCCACCCCCTTCCCGCCCTTCCATCCATCATGGCGGCTGGTGTAATTGCAGCTGCATGGAGCTGGCAGAAAGGGCCTTCATCCATCTCCTTAACAACAAACAGTCACCAGGACGGATGGTGCTGCACTCTCCAGTTAATCTCCATCTATGGAGTGGGGGAGTGAGGGGGTAGAAGAGAAATACAAGAGGAGGAATGAAAAAAAGAAAAAAATGATAACATATATGGTTAAAGGGAGGCTGGAAGGTAATCAGTCCAGGCCTTTGCTTTCCCAAGTGAAAACTGCAGCCGAACCCAAATGCATAAAATCTGTTTGTTTTTTTGTTTTTTCACTGGAGAGAGGAGCAGAATGCTTAAGGAAAAGGTAAAAAAAGAAAGTGAGGAGAAACGAAATCCAAATGCAGTCAGACGACACAGAAACAAGAGACGCCAAGCTCATAAAAACACACGCTGCAACCCCCACCCCACCCGCATGCTACTCCACCTTTAGCCCTCTCTTTTTTCTCCTTTTGGTCTTTCTTCATCTTCCCTTTCCTCCCTTCCCTGCATCACTCCGACCCCCCCATCACTGAAGGCCGTTTGATGTTTCGGGTGGGGGTCAGAGAAGCCACATATCCCTAATGGTGGAGTCACTGAAGTCAACAAGGTTCAACGATGTTCTGACAGAAAACGGAGGCTAACGCACCAACTGTTACATTTCGGACATTTCCTATTTCCAGACAATAGGTGGTTAATTATGAAAGTGTGGACTGTCTTGAACTGCTCTTCCCATCTGCACATCTGTAGTTAGATCAGTTTGTATTAGTTTTCTATGCATTAACTTAGTATTTTAAAACGTACAGTCTAATTGTGCACTGATATTCTTTATAAACTGATTACAATTTCCTATTTCATTATTTTATCTTATTATTCTCATGTCTATTCTTTACATATTACACTCCCTCATTTTAATTTAATCTATTTACAAGTTTATTTTTTAGTGGAACTGTTTTTAGTAATTTTTTAGATATTTGGGTGGTAACAGCACAAGGGCATTGAATTGTAACTTTTAAGCCTTTCTATGGTAAATGGTGTGTACTTATAGAGTGCTATTCTACTTTTGTTGAAGGCCTTAGGTACTTTATAGAAAGTTATTACTCAGTCATTTTGATTGTCAGAATAACCATTCTTGCTCTGATCCATTTTCTTAACATCTTCTTTCTAATCCTAATTTAAAAACATGTTTCTTAATCACTAGTCATTCAAGTTAAAAACTGACCAATCAGATGCCTCAGTAAAAGCATGTGGTGCTATGTGTGGCCCCACCTCAAACATTTGACTGACAGATTCTTCACTGGAGGGGGTGTGGAGTTCGAACAAACTCACTCACTGATTGGCAACTGTAGTTCCCCTAAAAAAGTGACTCAGACAGACCGGGACCAATCTCTGTCGACTGGTTTCCAAATGGTGGCACACGTTTCGGGAAGCAATAATGTCGAATTTGGCCTAATTTCACGAGAGCTGGAGGTAAGGCATTTTTTATGGGTGACACCTTGATTTGTCCGTTGTTTCGTTGTCAGTGGGTACACCCTGGATAGGTCACCAGTCCATCAGAGGGCCACACACATTCACCCCTATTAAAGTCATGAATAAATGAATTTGAAAGCATGTTTCTGGACAGTGGGAAGAACCCTCAGAAGGCTAACCACTACACCACCATGCAGTCCTTGGTGCAGTTGATACATTGCATGAATAGAGTTAAACAATTCATCAGCCATTATGAATAGAAACACTGAATAAGTGTTTTCTGCCAGTTGCTTTCTGTCCTCCTGCTTTACCATTGTATGCAGAGGGAACAATGTAGTCCTTTTATTTATCTGTTTATTTATTTGGTGGGAGGGGGGGGTGTCTTGGGTCTCTCCAGCACAAAAGGCAAATGAGTGAACACAGGGTAGGACCCTTTGCAGGGGAAAAGCAGTAAGAGCTGGAGCCATGACAGGAACAAATAACTGCGGCAGCTCTGGCACACTGAACGACCGCAAAGAGCACCTGCCTTTGGCAGAGAACATGAACCGTTCTTCAACCAAACCATCACGTGCAGCTGAGGCTCTGGGACAACAATCAACTTTTTCAATTCAATTCCAGTTTGTGCGTTGAACGTCAAAAAAAAACATGTGAAACAGACAGAAAAGACGAATCAAAATCACTTTTTTAAAAAATGTTTTAGATAATTCAAACTGTAATTAATCTGACACGAATTTATGAAATCATCATGAGACTATTAAAAAAAACAAAAGACTTATAACTGCTCCCTCTTGTCTTGAATGTCCAATAAAAAAATATAAATTTATAATCAAAATAGGAAATCTCATTCAACAAGTTCAAATGTCATAGACCCTGGACCATTCTTATATGTATGGACTAGAAATTCTTTTTTTTTTTTGTGGTTCTTTTCTTGTAGTAAAACTCTCAGGATGACTTATTTTTAAAAAGCATGAAAAGTTGACGACCACAGAAGCTGAAAATTGAACTTCTGGTCTAAGGATTCAGAGGATTGGACTGATTGTGACTTGCAAAATATGAACTTCAACATGTCTGTATGTGATAAACTGCATTGTCCTCCAGGTGGTTCCACCACCGAAGGCTCTCTGATGAAGGACCCATCCATCAATCAATCAATCATTGAACCAGGACTTTCTTGCTTGTAAGAGGAGAGCGCTAACCACTGCGCCACAGCCTGTAATGAAATGCACACTTAAACCCTTCAAGTTATTCAACCTGTCAAATTAATTGTTCTTCAAAAAACATTTCTATGACTCAAATTTTCCCTTCAGGACACCTGATGATGTCCTCAGCTTCAGTTAAATGTGTGGAAGTGTAGTGTCCTGCATGCAAATGAGTGCGGCAATGACACCATAAAGTCATTTATCCATTAATTAAGAGTTTTAGAGTTTATTACACATCACTTAGGTGATACAATCGTAACTTTAGTTACAAAAAAAACAAATCCTGGAAATGTAGGTTCCAGCTCATCTCTTAAACAAACAAACAAACAAACGGGGGGGGGGGGGGGGGGGGGGGGGTGCTGTGATCACTTAAATTTGAAGTCGACGCCCGGAGAGTTGAAAGGCCCCCGGCTGCAGAGACGGTGAGGGACAAGGTCACCGGGGGGGCCCCCGCCCACAGAGAAGCCCTCCCTGCTGATCCCGCCACTGATTGAAGTGCAGCCGCCCGTTGGCTCTCACGGCGGAGCCGGGGGTCGCCATGACGTCACTGGAGTGTCATTAGGCTGCAGCACCACCAACAGGTGAGAGAGTTTCCTTTAACTTTCTCACAAAAATGTTGATTTTCTCTGCTTTTGTCAAGTCAGCAAAATCATAGACGTTTGTCTCCATCTGAGGTGATGATGATGATGATGCTTTGACCTCTCTCTCTCTCTCTCTCTCTCTCTCTCTCTCTCTCTCTCCCTCCCTCTAATATACGCCATCATAACTCTGCGGGTCAGTGTGATGGTCTGGGTTTCTTCTGTGGAACCAGAGACCGGAGTGCATTATATTCCTGGGGGGGTGGGGGTGGACAGCTCAGGGCTGAGATAAAATTTAAGAGGGAGGAAGAAAAGCATAAGGACGAAGAAGAAGAGGAGGAGGACTGGATGGAGAGGGGATGGGTGGGGTGGGGGTGAGATCCCGTCGCGTTTTGACCCTAAGAAGCCTCCCAACAACCAGCCACCACTAAAGTCCTCCTCCTCCTCCTTCTCCTCCTCCCCTCCCCTCCACCTCCTCCTCCTCCTCTCTGGGCTGAAAGCATCGTTCATCCCGGGCCGTGACATTTCTGCTGCGAGCGCCGACAGAGAGGCACAGAGGCCGGGGGAAGCAGGGAGGCGGGACGGCGGCGTGTGTCGTCCACGGTACCGAGCATCCTAACGCCCCGCGATACGGAGGGAGAGGCGCGTCAGGCGGCGGGGAGGAGCTGCAGGAATCCGCTGCTCCCTTCACCCTCGCTGGACTCCACCGGACACGGCCCTCCCGGGACTGGATCCGGCTGATACTCACGTCTCGGTGGGGCTCGTTTTGCTGGAGTTCCGTTTGTTTTGTTTTTTGGTTCATCGGGCAGCTTGAGAACCAGTTCTCGGGCTTTATTAGCTCTCTGCGCACCGTGAGGCACCGGGCTATCGGCGGCTCGCGGGCTGTGGTCGGTAGCGTCCGTCAACCTCCGTCTCCATCCTGACAGTATAGAAGCATCGTGGTGGAGACGGAACGCGCCGCTCTGGTGTTTGTCTGCATTGATGTTGATCATGTTTACATCCGAACCGGTGCCGCTTGAGAGGAGAACTGATGCTCGTTCCTTTCCAGACGCAGCGGAGCTCGCTGGAAGCCGCGCCGCGCACCGTCATCCCCGCGGAGGGTCCGGGAGTCGGGTCGCATGGAGAAGAGGGTAGGTGTCCCCATCACCATTGTTTCAGTCTCCTGAGACCCCGAAGGGCCGCGATGCGGAGGAGACGATCCCATCACAATAGGAGCACATGGTCTGGACTCAGGGGTGCAGCGTCCAGCACAAACACACAGCAGGCCCGGCGGAAACACCAATCAACTTCTGGTCCAATTCCTTTATGATCACCTGAAACGAGCGGGTTCTCCTCCGTCAATGAAACAGCAGCAACTGTTGATGGAGGTTCGAGACCGAAACTTATGACTGTCAGTCAGATAGATGGTCTTTAGAGCAGCGGAGATGCAGCTTATTATCCCGGTAAGTAGGTCAGGGCTTGAAGCCGACGGGCAGCCGGCGGACCGAGCCCTTCATCCCGGAGAAACCACCCGCGGAGAAAACCGGACAGCAGGGCTGGAAGAGAGAAGTTAGTTATTCAGAAATGTTTCACAAACAACATTTAAATACATTATATCATATATTTTATATATTATATACATTATATATATATATATACATAATGTTATTCATGTAGCACAACAAGCAGGTTCCTCATAGTATATATAAAACATTTAAAAAATGAAACAGTTCAAAATATTGAAATTCAGAGTCTATTAATTTGTAATCTGGACGCTCAGATCTGCAACAGACTTTTAAAGTTTTAAAGTTTTAAATAAAAAGAAATTATTCCTAAAAACAATTCAGTCAGTCACTTTATTTTAATAATATGCATAGAACATAAGCTGTTTAAAAGACAAAAAATAAATTAAAACAAAGGGAAGTCACATAACACTATAAGCTAAAATAATATCTGTACATACTATTTATAGAATAACATATATATTTGGAAATGTTTATTACTTTTTGATAATTCTGTTGTTTGAAACGTTCATTTAATTGAATTTGTTTAAACTGAAAAATGTATTCTTGTCATTGATTGAAATAAATATAAGAAAACCCAAACACCATATTTAAAATGCCGATATAAAATATTTGAACGCCTTTAAATCTGTTCTGTTGCTCTTCTATGACGATATTTTCGTTTACATTAAACCATCATAATTGAACAGCTAAATCAAGCTCCTCCTTTTACATTTTTGTTGTAAAACTTGCAAACATTCATATAACTGTTTAAAAAAAAACAGTAACTTATTGAAAACATAAAAACATTCAGGCTTTTAGTGAAAATCTCATGATTCAAACTAAAGCATGTTTACTCTTTTAAAAAAGAGGCAAGTTTGTGGAATTTGTCATCCAAACACATGCCCTTTGATCTGCTTGATGCTCAGAAACCCGATAAGGCTCGGGCGTAAAAGAAACTAGCAATCCGATAGCAGTGATTGTGTTAATAGTCGGTCTCCATAAAACCAGAAGGTGTCCTGGGACAGGGCCTCAGAGCAGGTGCTTACTGTGATCCCAGAGACCAGATGGAACCCTGAAATACAACAACTCCACCAGTCGTTTGAGAATAGGACTCAGATGATCTTCTACTGAAATCTAGAGAATGTACATGTTTGTAAAGGGATTTACCTTATCCAAATGAATATAGTGGTTCACCAGTTATCACTCTTGTCTCATGTTTCATGAGAAATCCTTAGTTCAAATCCCAGCTTGAGCTCTCTCCTATGAGGAGTTTGCATGCTCTCCTGGTTCATGTGTGGGGTTTCTCCAGTTTCCTCTTACTCCAAAAACATGCTTTAAAGATACTTCTTGTTTGTTCTAAAGTGTCCCTCAGGTGTGAATGTGTGTTGGTTGCTCTTTGATAAACTGATGAATTGTCCAAAGTGAACCTCACCGTCACCGGCTTGGATAGGCTCCAGCAACATTGTGACCTGGAGTTAGCCTCCAGATGGATTTCCAAACATTAAATGTTCTCCTTTTTGCTGAAATCTTGGTAAACATGGTAAATATAAGTCTCCACGTTACCTTAAGGCTGGTAAACCCTTCAGCGAACAGTCTATCCAGAAAAACTGCATGCCTTGGTTTGGCCTTGGAGCAAAAAAATGAAGTTTTCAGAGCATGAATGGCAATCCCTGCAGCTCCTAACATCCAGAGGCTGCTGAATGTGGAGCTGCAGCTGGCACACATTAGATCCACATCACACAGATGATCAGGACGTGCATGTATGTGTATCAGCTGATTCACTGCGTCAGTGTGAGGGGACCCTGGTGACGTCATGATGGATCAGAACAGACTCTGGACTGTCATCGTCTCAAAAGCTGGAAACACATTTTCTCATGTGTTCAATGCATTGTGTGTTTTATCAACATCTCCTTATTATACAGTTATATCTGTAAGATAATTTTCACATCGAAATCATCAAAAGGAAACGCTGAGTCCATGAAAGGACTGTGACAGGAGCTAGCTTTTGATCAGACCCACACACATTGAATTTACTGGTTCAGAAGTCAGTGCAGCTAAGCCCCGCCCCCTGACCTGACAGCTCAGTCACTTCATGAAATGTCTGTAAGTTTTATTGTCTCGTGTTTTACTGTTTCTCCCTGTAATCGTGTTTTAGTATGAAGAGCTGGTGCACTACTCAGGATCGGACGGCATGTCGGTGGGGGGGTACGGGGACGATGTCAGGGCGCTCCCCCCACAAATGTACGGACCCACCCTCCCTGATTCTCTTAAACACCACAAAGACCTGATCTATGGGTGAGAGGATTACCGCGTTCATGCAGCATTCCCTCTCTCTGTGCAGTTTGATGATGATGTCACAGTTACAGTGTGTGCGTATGCTTACTCTATATGTGTGTGCATGTGATGGCAGTCATCCGCTGTTTCCACTGCTGGCCTTAGTGTTTGAGAAGTGTGAGCTGGCCACTTGCTCCCCGCGGGACTCCTCCTCCTCACTCACAGCCACCTCCCACCTTCCTGGCATGACCAACCACAGCGACGTCTGCTCCTCCGAGTCCTTCAACGATGACATCGCTGCGTTTGCAAAGCAGGTTGGTGAAGATCTGGATCAGAACCCAAATTCTGTGGAGTTTTTTGTCGTCAAAGGGGGCTTCATTTCTGTTGCAGATTCGCTCGGAGAAACCCATATTTTCCTCCAATCCTGAACTAGACAACTTGGTATGAGGAGACTAACTAACTTACTTTGTTGAGGGAAATGTCGAGATTTTTGATGGAATTTCTTCTCTCCACAGATGATTCAAGCCATACAAGTCCTTCGCTTTCATTTACTGGAGTTAGAAAAGGTCAGAGAGATACAAGCGTTTATTTCATGTCAATGTTTTTAAGGGTGAAAGAGTGTGCTGTTTGAATGTTTATTCTACACCCTGACATGTCTCAGATTAAAACAGTACTCCGGCGTACAAAGTGATTTAATGTGACGCTGCATGATGTATTGGTGCGTTGCAACATGATACCCACAACAGCTTGAGATCTAGTGCAGTACAATGCAACACAGTGTTATAGAATCTGATGCAGAAAATATGGACTGATGTGCTACCACAGTGTGTTACAGTACAGATGGGTTAAAAAAGTGACAGTATTGAATTTTTTATGGTTTCATCACCTTCTCTGAAATGTTCATTTTCTGTGGACTCGCAGCCTGATCCTTTGTAACCTATATTTACAAAATGTCGGGAGTGAAGTTGTTGTAACTACTGATAAATGTGATGAAAATGTGACATACTTTAGTTGTGGAAAGTGTTTGGGTGCGTCCTAATAACAATACTTTGCTTCCAGGTGCACGACCTGTGTGATAACTTTTGTCATCGCTACATCACCTGCCTGAAAGGAAAAATGCCCACAGACCTTGTCCTGGATGAGCGGGAGGGAGGCTCCAAGTCGGATCTCGAGGACTTTGGTGGGTCCTGTACCAGTCTGTCAGAGCAGGTCAGACCCTGAATGTCAAAGACGGTGTTGTATTTCGTGGAAGTGGATATCGTTTCGCTACAACCTCTGTGTCCTTCTTCCTCGTGCAGAATGTGTCGTGGTTACGGGAGCCGGATGAATGTGCCACCACCCCTCTGGGAACACCGGGAGCGTGTGGGCTGCCTTCACACAGCACAGCAGACAACTGTAGTGATGCAGGTATGTAAAGAAACACATGCATGCAGTTTGAGAATACTCTCTGTGACTTTCTGGATGAACCCCACGAAAAAGGACATGCATATAGAGAACTGGACTGAGTGAGTGTGACGTCACCCATAGAAAATCCCTTACTTCCCGCTCCAGCAAAATTAAGCCAATTCACTCACCAATTTTACGCGATACGGATGTCAACATGTTGGAGCGAATGTCAACGTTTCTATGACAACTACTGTCGCCAGTCAGGAGTAAGCTTGTTCAAAGTCCACACCCCTTTACCTAAAGGTGGAAGAATCTTTCAAACGCTTGAGGTGGGGGCCAGTGGGCACCACATGCTTTTACTGAGGCATCTGATTGGTCAGTCTACGACTTGAATAAATTGCGATAAAGAAAAAAAAATATTAAAAAATTAGGATTCGCAAAAACATCTTAAAAAAGGTAGCAGAGCAAGAAGGGTCATTCTGACAAATAGAATGACTGAGTAATAGCTGTTTATTTGTCGATAGACCTTTTGCAAGTTTGTGGCTTTAAAGTAACATAAAAGAAAGAAAAGAAAAATTGTTGTGATATTTTCCTGCTTCTGGTAACACTTCCACATGCTGAACTCACCTGAGGGTTCTCCTTCATCCAGGTGACGTCTTGAAACTGAGTCATGATGTTGGAACGTAAAATCTTCTTTCTTTGAAACATTTCATCTCTTATCCAAGTGGCTTCATCAGTCTTAATTCTAATCACATATTTAATGTATAAGGAAATCTACTTCATAATATTGGTATTTTTTTACACATACAAACGTTACATTATTTGATTAGTTTCCCTAATTGAACATTTCTGTAATTTTTTTAAAGTGAATTAAAAACTAAAGAATTTCATCTTTTGTTTGGATTTTTTATTCATATCCATAATGAATGCTCTCTGTTAGCACTGTGGGAAAAAACATTTTCTTTAATTGAGGTGAAAGCCTAAAGACGACACGTATTGTTTCCTCCAGGTGATGGTCTTGATGGAGGTGTGGCCTCCCCCAGCACTGGCGAGGAGGACGATAGTGACCGAGACAGGAGGAACAACAAGAAAAGAGGGATCTTCCCCAAAGTGGCCACAAACATCATGAGAGCGTGGTTGTTCCAGCACCTGTCGGTGAGCTTCTTCACGCAACTTCATCATCATCAACGTTCATTTAACTTCGTTGCAAGCTGAAACAAAAGCAGGGATTTTCTGCTGAATACAGTGAAACGTCACAGACAGAGGAGGAGGGGGGGGTTTAATGGAGGTCAATTAAATTAAAGGAGAAGAAAAAGGGATGAAGCCATCATGTGCTTGATGTTGAAAGCTGTGTAAGGGATGGAAATGAGGTGTGTAATTCTTAGTGAGGTGGTGAGATCTGTAATTAGCAACTAAATGAGGCGGGTCATCCCGGTTATTACAATACAGAAGGAGCATCCTGCAGACATGGTCTGGAGGGGGGGGGGGGGTTGAAAATTAATATTTCAGTCACCAGGATTCACACAAAGAGCTTGGAGCTCCCTAAAAACATCAAACCCAAAAGGAACTGTATTCTGCAAATGTCATTCAGCAATTTTTTGTGTGTTTCCAGCATCCGTACCCTTCAGAGGAGCAGAAGAAGCAGCTGTCCCAAGACACAGGCCTGACCATCCTGCAGGTCAACAACTGGTCAGTGCCCTCTAATCTATACACCCATTCCAGGCCTATGGCTTATCAGGGATCAGTTAAAGGCTTCAAGAGACACATCAAGTTAACAGCATGACACCAACGGGACTTTTTGGATTTATTACAACTGGAGCTGTTTTTTTACAAGGCTGATTTTGCATGAATGCATGTTATTTATAATTTCAGAGAGAATTATAACCCTGTTCACTGATGCTCATCTGATGATGCATCAGAATGTCCTGCAAGGCATTTTCTTTAAGCTGTCGATGAAAACGCTGCTGTTTTTTGCACCAACTAAAAATCTATCTTCAATTAAGTCATTTTTACAGCTACTATTTACTCACAAACTCATAACATTTACAAAGACACATATATACAAAGATACAAACAAACATACACACATACAAAGACACACACACAAGCACATACACAAATAGGTACGGATATCCAGACACAAACACACATAGAAACTTGCAACAACTTCTATCAAATAGGTTTTTTTGGTAGAGTTTTTGTCAGAGTTTCAGTTTGAGCTTCTGTCAGAGCTTATTTCAGAGTATTTGTCAGAGTTTCTTTTAGACTCGCTTCTTTCCTAGCTTCTGATAGTTTTCATCAGAGCTTCTGTCAGAGTTTCATTTAGAACCTTTTTCACAGCTAAGGTGTTTTTCTGGTTTTCCCTGCAGCAGTACTCTCACAGAGACATAACATTCATATCAATTAATTAATAGGAGAAATCAATATAATCTCTGCTGTAATGTCCAGTTACTCCCCAGCATTTAGAGGCAGCTCGTGGTTGTAAAAGGAAAAAGGTTAATATTGTGTCTTTCTCTGCAGTAACTGTTCACCTCCTCTGTTTACCTGTGCAGGTTCATCAATGCCAGAAGGAGAATAGTTCAGCCAATGATTGACCAGTCAAACCGCTCAGGTCGGTGTTTCCTCAGAACCTCCTCCAGTCTGAGTGTGTGGATCTCAGCATATATTTAAATGTGTCTCACAGGTCAGGGGGGTCCATACAGTCCGGAGGGAGCAGCTCTGGGGGGTTATGGGCTGGACGGGCAGGCCCACCTCGGGCTCCGAACAGCAGGTACTGCAGAATATTCAGTTTCTAAAACTTTTTTTTCCCCCAAAGACTCAGTAGCCATGTGAACTGATGCTGCTGAGATCATCTGGACTGCTGGTTGCAGGTTCTGGACAACTTCACCATGACTAAGAAAAATCCATTTTAGTCACACACAAAAAAAATAGTCTTGTTGAAGTTTGTTGTTGAATTTACTAGAATTTAAGCAGAAAACAAGTATATTTGGTTGGAATCACAGCTAAAATGTTGACTTCCAGAAATGTTTGTATCAGACGCAGAAAAAGTTCCTGCCTGTCTAGATTGATTTTCTAGCCGAAGAATCATTCTTTTTAATTTCTTGACATTTTTCTCCTCAGCAGGTCTGCAGGGGGTGTCGTCACTGCAGAGCGACTACCCTGCTGCTCTGCTGTCACAGACAGCCTACCCTCCTCACCCAGGACCGTCTATCCACTCGTACCCGGGCTCGCACCCTCACCCGGCAATGCTGCTGCACCCGCCGCCTCACCCGCACCCTGCAGAGCCACTCCTCGCCCAAGGACTGGACATACACGCACACTAGCTCTGCAGCCAGTGTGTGCATGAGGGTGTGACTGTGTGAATGCATGTGTGATGGGATGTGTGTGTCTGCGTGTGTGTTGTGAGTCATTCAGTACACTATTTTAAAAACAAAAGAGAGAAAAAAGACTCGTTCCAAAAGTTTACAAACCCACTTAAAGACACTGACCTCCATGTAGCTTTACACACACACCCATGCATGCATGCAACACTCCAGCTTCATTCTCTGTCTGGACCCACAGCTTTAAGCCATACCTCTTTCAAAATAGAAGTGCTTCCTCCTCTTCTGATGTTTCCACTGTGTCCTGTGGGTGAGACATGCTTTAAACTACACTTCCCATCATACCTGCTGTAGGCCTGCCACAGGGGGGGGCGCTGGTCTGAACCTGCAGACTGTGTTAGTGGATACCTCTCCCGTCTTCCTGCACATGCTGTCTGTGACAAACACACACTGTCCTTTACATTGAATGTTCTGTCACTTCTTTTCTTATTCTATATATTTTTATATTTATGTCTTTCACTCCGGGAGTTTCAGCTTCATGTCAGCTTGTTGAAATGTGAGTACCCTTCCTCAGCATGAAGCTACCAACTTTGAATGACTTCCAGTTTGCCTCTCTCTTGTACCATGGACCTCTCTATGGCGCCCGCAAACACACACTGCGACACACTGTGACACACACACACACACACAGAGAAAGCCATGCAGACACACAAACTTCTGGACAACTTCCTGGTACACTGGGGGCTGTGGGAGCAGGGGGAAGGGGGCTGCAGCCAAAGGACTCTACATTTTGGGCTCCCTTTGCTCCCTGCTTGGACCACCCAAACATTAATGATTATGATTAAAGTTCAAATAATAAAATGTTTTTTGTAAACTTGTCAATCTTCGTGTGTTTGTTGGTCGTACCTGTGATGTTTCCTCTGGATTTTACCATTTAATGCCCAAAAACACAAACACTTCACCTATCAGAGCAGATTGCTTAGCGTAGAATGGTAACAATGAAAAAGCAAGAAGGAAAGACATTTTGGAAAAAAGTGCTTTTACTCAGCATTTGATTGGGGGGGGCTTCCTCTTTCAAGTTCACTTCAGAAAATCTTAAGGACTTCCAAAGAGAGTAAAGCTGGACACGCACAAAGATGAAATAAACTATGATTTGAAATAGGATTATGAAGTAAAAAACATCAGCAAAGTAGGGAGATTCATGAAAACTTAAAAGTTCCTTCAGATTAAACCCAGATTACCTTGTTCTGTCCAACATCTGAGCAAACAGAAAAGAGCTGAAGGCCTTTTGTGTTGGACAGATTTTACTGTTACACCAGGGTGATATGAATCTTTTGACACACGAGATGTATATTTGTATAAACCCCATTTGCATTTGAGGCTAAACTTTATTAATGTTAAATTATGTTTGTATCATTTTTTTGTTTGGAAAAAAAGGAGAGAGAAGAAGAGAGTGGGATGAGATGGAGGATAAGGATGCAAAAGAAAGGAGGAGTTGGAGGATGAGGATGAGGGGGTAGAATCCCAAAGTAGCAACATTCTGGAGGTTTATCATCAGTACTGTCAGGTGTAGATGTTGGTCAAAAGAGGCGGGGTCTGTCCACAGGCACAGTGAAATATTACAAACATACCTGTTGGCTCCAAAAACATTGTCAAATACAAACATGTCAACATGTACACACTACATTTACAACACACACGCTCATTCAAACAAAGACATGTAAAGCATGTATCAGTCCGTCATGCGAAGTAGTTGTGCTCAGGTGTGTGTCTGTGTTCTACTGAGGAGGGTAATGGGATGTAAAATGAGGGGGAGTGCGTGGTCATCTTCCACACTAAGACTTCCGCCGATGGTGAGGCAGTCGCAGCCAAGGGGCTCCCAGACACCTGTGCGGGATAGCAGATCAAGGGGAATCTGCTCACTGGGCAACCCACTGTCCTCCACTCAGACCACGGCTGGAAGGATCTCCACAGGGCCCCCCACTGCCAGAGAGCAGGGGGCACAGGGGAAAGCAGAATGCAAGCTCCAGCTAAGTCAGAAGAATAGCCTTCCAACCCCGCCAGGGGGCCCAGCACAGGGCTCCGCCCACCGTAAACCCCCAAGCTCCAGATGAACCTTCAACATGTCAGCGTTTTAGAAGAAATATTCCTCTTTTTTTAAAGTTTAATTTATTGCAAAATAATTGCAGAATGTGTGAGTTCACTGAACATGAATATTTTCTTTTTGATGTTTGCATGTGAGTATTGCATTCAACCAAAGTTCATTGCGGTTTATGTTTTTGACACTTCTTTTTTGTCGACATCATGTCAAATTCTTCTTTTAAACTCACTCCGCTCTTCTCAGCGGTCAGTTTACAAGGCAGGCTAAGTTTATTTGTAAGCCACGTTTCATACAAAGACAATTCAAAGTGCTACACATTAAACATTATTATAAAAAATAAAGGAGATCCTTAAAAAAGATACAAAAAATGTTTAAAATAACTTAATTTAAAGTAAGCTTCAATTAACAGTGTAAACTTTTAAAGAAAAACAAATCCAAAGCAGCAAAAAACAGATGGGTCTGTGTTTCAGCTGATCTGAGGCTTTCCAGAAGTCTGCTCCAGATCTGTGGAGCATAGAAGCTGACTGCAGCTTTTCCATGTTTGGTTTGGACTCCAGTAACTTTGTGACTGAATTCCCCTGATGTGTGAAGATGAGATGATGGATGAGATGTTTCTTCTTCGAGCAGGAGAGACCTCTTCCTTCTCCGTTGACTTCTTTGGAGCTCCTGAGATGTTCAAGACTTCATAAGAACCGTCTCAACCATAAAGTCCAGAGGGTTTTTGCTTTTAAAAATTGTAATATCCTTGTCTTTTGTGGTAGGAAGGACTGGTAAGGAAATCATGGAGATTTATGTTTCCAAATTTCTTTCTGTTGTAAAAATATTGAAGGAAACCATGTCCCCCAAACCTCCAGCCTTTGCACTTCCTTGATCTTCACCTCCTTTCCTGACGTCTTATCCATCAAAACTCCTTACAAAGTTTCTGCCGCCCCACATCCATCCCCAGGACCCTGAGCACGCCCTCCTTCCACCCCCACTTTCCAAAGAAGTATGGGGGGTCAGGGGCCAGAGTTCAAACAGAGGTCAACAGGAAATGGCTGTTCTCCTGGCGCTGAGGTCTTGACCTCCGGCCCCCCCTTCCCTTTTGTCTTTTTTGTCCCCACTTTCACCTCCCGCAGACCTCCTGTTCTCCTCCATCCAGCTTCTACTGCAGCTGAGGGAGCAGATCTGGTCTGCAGACCATCAGCGTTTCAGACCTTGATGAAGGATTATTATGCAAAAAAAAAAAAAAAAAAGTTTGACAAAAAACACAAAAATAAAAAACAGATTTTTTTCTACAAATGCATTTTTTGTAACTTTATGAGAATAAACAATGCATATTTGCAGGAAACTGATGTTACAGGCCTTCCACCTATAAAAAAAAAGGGAGGGGGGGCACAGGGGGCAACAAAGTTTGCCCCACAGAAATGCCCCCCCAATGGGAGCTCAGGCTGTTCTGGAAACATGAGGTCATTCTGAGTTGAAAGGACTCAAACACAGTTTTCCTAATCACTGATGAAATAATCTGAAATTCTAATGAAGTAGTGACGTTTGACGGCCTCTTTTCAAAATAAAATTCAGTAGGTCAAAACAAAACAGAGTCAAAAAGTTACCAAAGTAAGAGCAAAATCAAAACGAATTAAAACCTGTTTATAGTTTATGCTAAATGTCTAGTTTAATTACTGGTTAGAGTTTATTCAATCCAACGGAACAAAACAACAAAATGTTATTGTATTTCTAAATATTAAAACAAAGGTTCAACAAAAAAAAATTCTATTTGTTTGTTTGTTTACAGTCTTTCTGACTTTATTTAAACAAATCAAGAGAACTGGTTGTAGATAACACATCTTCAGTAAAAGGATAAGACAACACTTAGTGCCTTTAAAAAGAACTTAGTGAAGTAAATATAACCTGTTTTCATGACTACAGTTTGGGTTTCCAGACAATTCAGATTAAGTCTACTGTAGTTTTCTGTCGTGTGCTTGGAATTCTTCTTTACTGTCATGACATGTCTTATAACATCTGTTCTCTCTTTCTGTCTTTATTGTTTTTACTTTTGCTTTGAATTTATTTGTCGTCATTGTGTTTAATCATCGATGGGACATTTCTCTGAAACCTGTTGAGGTTTCTGTCAGATCAGCCTTCTGCTTTAAACCACTGCAGTGGATGTTGTTACAGTGACTGACGTGTGCGCTTGTGTGCATGAATATGTACAATCACGCAGCAAACATGCGGCTGAGGGGGGGGACTCTGATGCTCATCAATCATTCAATTACACACCTGTCAGGGTTCAGAGGAGTGGGGGTCAGGATGGGGGGGTTGGTAAGGGAGGGGTGAAGGAGGAATGTAGAGGAGGAGGAAAAAAGAGGAGGAGCAGATGCAGCTCAGAAGGAGAACTGAAAGGAGAAGGAAGGTTTCAGTGAGTTTGAGCTGTTTAAGAAAAACTTACTTCATTTCCACATGTTCTTCAGAAATACAGCAGTTGATGATTGTTCATCCTTTTTTTCCCCATTTCTTCACATATAGCTGCTTTTTTTGAAGCAAAACTGAATAAGCATCACGGTATTAAATGGAAAAAAAATCTAATTTTTGTGTCACTTTGGTCTTGTCAATAAATAAGTAGCTCAGTTAGTTATAATTTGAGCAAAATTTTTAAAATATTAGGAGGAGGTCTGGAGCTCATCCCGTTGAACCAACAATACCAAGATAAGCAGATGTTTTACCCAAATGTTAATGTGTGGAAAGTTTAATGGAAAGCTTAAGTGAAGAAGACCACGCAGAGCTGAGTCTGCATGCATACGTGTTTTGTAACATGCATTCTTTTCATTTCTTCATTCTTGGAAAAGTCCTCTGGGTGTTTTTCTTCTTCATCAGGTCCAGCATGCACAGAGATCTGCAGGTGCATTTTGTTCTGTGAGATAATTGAAATGATCTATTTGCAGGGTTTTTTTGCCATTTTTTTCTAAGTGACGTTTTGCTAAATCTACACTGAGATTTAAAGTCAAACGTGTGTTTGAGCGGAGGCTTGATTTACTATCTGAAATCTTCCTACGCTCATTGAAAATGTTGGGCATTCTGTTGGCAGGAAGTTAAAACAAATCATATTTGAAAATGCAGCCATGTTTCTTACTTTAAAACGTGTGCAAATCCAGTTACAGTAGATGTTGTTGTTCCATGACATATGTATGGTGTGGGCCTAAAGGCATGGATCAGAACCTCCAGAACTGTTCAGAATTTGTTAAATAACTTTTCCAGGAAGATCATTTCTGCAGGCGTGGCTGCACGTGAGTGACGGCGCCATCATCCATCTTCTGCAGCCTTTTAATATAAATTACAGTAAAACTTTCATTGTCTTTTTCTACAAATGGAAAAATGTTCATTATTAACAAATATTAAACTTGAATTCCTCTTTGAACTTGAAAAATCAGTTATGAGTCCAGTTCTGTAAGTCCGGTGTTCGTCGTTTCAGAGAGAATAATAGTTAGTTATAAAGAAGCTCTATAGTTTTAAGATTTCTGTGTTTTTCAGCTCCATCCTCTTGAGGGCGCTCATCAGGTAAAGTTCATTGTTAAAAAGGACAAAAGACAGATGATGGAGTTAACGAACCTGCAAGGTCAGGAGCTGAACTCCATTCATTCTGTTGACAGAAAAAGACAATTTTCTGATCTTCAAACTCTTTGTCTTCTTGAGTTCTTGCAGAGGAGACAATGCAAAAGTGGGACTTGTCCGTCATAGCTCTGCACCCTCCCCTTTTCAAAAGTGCACCTTTATATGCAAGCATCCCCCCAGCTCTTTCTCAGCACACTGACATACAATCTGAGTCATGTATATGTTTTGTATGTTCAGTCGCAGTCTCCAAATGCCAGAGGCCATGGCCATCTGTGCTCCCTCCCTTGTACTCCTGTTTCCCCAGTAATCTCAACTGCACACAGTCATATGTGTGCTTTGTAGGGTTGTGTAGTTACATCCTCTTCTTATGCTCTCATGTGCAATTTCACATCCTTATTACCTTCCGTTTCTGCAACTTTAAGTTTTTGATTTCTTCTTAACACTAACAACCCAAACAAGAAAATAACATAAGCTGTTTTATTAGTAAAACATAAAAATAAAGATTTAAAAATGTGTCTTCTTCTGAACTTCTGCTTGTCCATAAAGTCCAAAGTGTTTATTGCAGTTTGTTTTGCATTCATTAGTTTTGATTTCATCTGTTCAGATTTTTTTTCCTGAGTGAGGACAGCTCCACCTTGTCACTGTTAATAAAATACTGCCCTCTAGTGGTCTAATGAGAGAGGTGATCGATTTTATGTAGAATCTGACCTTTTCAGAAAAATATTTATTTGACCGATGCATTTTATGCCAAGAGTTGCTGCTGTAACTTTAAAGTTTTAAACAAACAAACATTTATTTTGTAGAATCTTTAGAGCTTTTTAACTCCAGTGAACTCAGACTGAGACTTATACATGGAGCTGCTGCAGAAAATAGTAATGAGAGGTTAAACAGAGACGGACTACATAATAAATATTAGCAATTTTTTACTATACTTTCATTCTATGAATACATTTACACATTAAATACTATTAATTCCTGCATCTAAGAAATTAGTCCTAAACTTTTCTCAGGAAAAAGCTTGAAAAAAAAGCTTGAAAAAGCCTTCTAATATGCACTGATAGCCAATAACTGGCAACTTTACAGTGATCAATGTGATCGCTGAATTATTGATGTTTCTTTTTAAAAAGCTCAGATGCTGCAGCTCCCAGGTCACATATGAAAGACCCCTCTCCCACTAAGCATGTTAGAAAAGCATCTGCCGATTCCTGTATAATGACATTTAAAGTTTACTTACCCTAAACCTAACCTGCAAATTTCATTCAATCTGTTTTTAATCTAAAATTGTTTTTATACATTCCTTAGGCCGGAGACTTGCTTTCAAACTTTCGATCCCCACTGTACCTTTTCAAGTACCATTTTGATTAACCTGGTCCATCTGTGACACATATGTCAAACTTGGAGACAGAAAACTCTCAGGTCGGTTGTTCATTTTTTTGGTGCTCTGCTGGACACAGATGTTCTTCCTCTCCAGCATCTTCCTGTTCTTCCAGGTCTTTCTGAGCAACATGGTGAGACGGAGATGCTGCGTCTGTCTCCGAGTCACAAACTTCTGCTTTCTTCTCCATCTTCTCCCACAGCGTCTGCATGACCTCTGTGCCGCTCTGCACCTGCTGCTGCTCTCCTTCCCCGCGATCATCTTCTTCGTGTTCCTTTTTTTTCTCAGTTTCTGCATTAACGTTTTTGCCGCCTTGCCTGCGAATGGTCTGGCGGTTTTTGCTGCGGCGTGATTGGTTGCAGTGCAGTGTGCGCCTGCGATGCCATTGGTTTATGGACTTTTGAGCCTCCACGCTGAGCTGGCGAGCAGCCAGTCGAGGCTGGAAGCTGCTGATGTAGAAGAGAGAGGCGTACAGAGTTGTAAGGTAGTATCCGCCTGTGGATGAGAGAACAGAATGTAAAAAACACATTCCTGACTACAACTTCATAGTACATTGAAGTACATTTGGCCCACCCTCTCCTTGCAGCTGCGTGGGATCCAGCAGCTCCATCATGTAGTCTGTGTCTACTTGTAAGGTGGTCAAATTACTGCGAAGCAGCACCCATGTCAAGCAGGGCAGGAAGTCATCTGCTCCAAACACTGCTCCTGTAGAAGAGGAGCACATGAGCTACAAGCAGACAGGAGACTCGGGAGAAGGATGGCCGCATCACGTCAGCGTACCTGTGCTGCCGTTGGCGCTCATGCTGTGGTAAATGCTTTTGCAGACTTTAAGAAGAATCTGAATTTTCTTGTTTGGGCAGTAGGCCTCGTGCATGTTCATCCACCTCTGCTGAATGCGCTCCATAGTGACAGAATCAGGAACCCCAACTCCTGCAGATCCTCCCAAGTCATCAATGCCCTTCTTCTCCAGCACTCGCAGGTTGCTCTGGAGAGACTCCAGAGTGCCATCGTTGGTCCGGAGGCTGAGGATGCAGCTGTAGAGGTGTGCAGAGATGGGTTTGAGAGCCACTTTGTGAAGAGACAGTTCAACGAAGGAATCTGGAAGAGTCAGAAAACAGGTGATGGTCAGCATGCGATCAAAAACGGCATCATAGAGACTAAAAACGACCACACTGACCGATCTCAGAGTCACTGACATCAGTGATGCTGTTCAGCAGAGCCTGGATGTCAGGATAGTCCAGTAGTGTCTCCCTTAATGAAGTGAGAGATGACCTCACTTCCTGTAAGAACTCCGTCACCCCGCTTGGATTGCTTCCTCCCTTTTGTGCCATATCAACAAACGCTTTCACGCCCTCCGCAAACATGCCAGTCTTCTTCTCGCTCAACTCTTTGACACGATTGATCAGCCTTTTCTTCTGGCACACCAACCCCCCCAAGACCTGGCCCACGGCTGACAGGCGGTGCATGACTTTATCAGCCAGTCGGTGGGGTGAAGGTGAGTGGGGCGCGGGGCTCGGCAGTGGAGACTCTGTCTCTTCCTCGATGCTGCTGACTGACAGTGAGTCCAGCTCCAATGATGGGGGATGCAGCATGGAGGAGGGCCTGGGAGGAGGCAGCCACACCCCATCCTCGATCCAAGAGACCCTGTGAGGAGATTGAGGCAGGGGGCTGCTGTGTCGCTGAACCTCCGGAGTGGTGCTTCCAAGGGTGGAGGGACTGAACAGGTTCCCAGTGCTGTTGACAAGGTCCCGGCTGGACCTCCGGAGGATCACCCCCGCTGATGTTTGTGGGACGAGAGTGGAGTCAGCAGACCTGGCTCGAGATAGAGCTGAAAAGCAAAACAGGAAACAGAAATGTCACTTTGTTTCTTCTAAATAACAATGAATGATCTCCTCTGCATCTGGTTCTGACCCGAGATCTCTGTGCCGCCAGCAAATAATTCCTGATCCAACGAGATGGCTCGCTGATTTTGTAACCCCGCCCCTGACCACACCCGCGTGCTGCTGAGGCGCCGTGGCCGTCTGTAGGTTGAAGGTTGGACAGTTTTGTGGGTGAGCCAGTCGTCTCCGTGCTCATGGAGGTACAGAGGGTTGATGATGCAGAGCGCCCCGTTAGTGGAGGTCAGCTATAAAAATCCAGAAGATACACACATGACATCACAGAAGTCAGGCGACCCAGAAGACCAAGAACATCACCTCTTTGAGGAAAAAACAATGAGTGATGAGAGCAAACATTAGCTTTAAAACTGTAACTAATGTTTCCTCTGCCTGTTACTAATGTTTCCTGCTGAGAACTGAAAGGAAGTCAAAGACGCATCTTTACAATGAGGTTATTTCTGCTGGACTTCCTGCAAAAACAACAAATCATACATTTTCAGCCTCAAAGTTCAACATTTCTGTCATAGAAACCCTGAGAAAAAAATACTTCAAAATGATTATTTTACAACCTTATTTAGCCAAATGTATTGGCGTACAGTTTAGAGAAGGTTAAACAGCCCAGAGTTGGAGCAGAGTTATCAGCAGTTCTGTTTTTTTGTCTAGAGCAGGTTTCAGGACATTTTTCTGGCTTCCTCATTGAAAACAAAGTGAGGAAGTTCGTATCTGATGTGTAGTGTCCTTTTGTGTCCTGAACAAACCACACACCTGTATGGAACACATGACGCTGCTCGGCTCCACGCTGGACATTTTTTGGGACTGATGTTCAGGAGGCGTGGAAAGCCAAGTTTCTGCAGGAAAAAAAAAAAGGTGCCATGAGACACATATCTAAAATGTAAGATAATTATTTCTATTTAGTCAGGAAACATGGTGAAGGAAAAATTTTAATGAAAAAGTTAAATAGAACTCACTTGGATTGAGCTGACAGGAAGGATCTCTGTTCTTGTCAGTTAGGTTGTAAATCCATCCAGGAATGAACAGACAAACATCCAGAACATCTCTATCAAAGCCAAAGAGAAATGATTAACTCTGAAGGTCTGAAGTGACTCTGATGAACAAACTGCTGCTACTGAAGGTTGCGGAGGTGGGATTCTACATTTCAGCAACTGTGATCATCTCATATTAAGGTAAACGCTGCCTCTTACCTGCTCAGAGAGTAAAAAAGGACCAGCTGAGCCAAGTCTGGGAAAGACAGTTGAGACCCAGAGAGCTGGAAAGCTGTTCCAAAGAAACAAGAGCTTCAGTCTGAGCAGAAGATCAGGGTGAAAATGTTCTCAAAGGAAACAGAACTTTGACCAGGAAGCCCAAAAAAGCACTTTTTCTGTTGATGCAAGAACTTTACAGGAACTTTGTTTTCCATTCTAGGATCCTTTTTGGTCACAAAATAACGTGTCCTTTTAAGTCTTACAACGTGCATGAATTCAAAGTTAAACATTCAACTCTTCTAGAGCAGAAGAGAAAAATCCTGTTACTGTTAACCATAAGAACCAATGAGAGCAAATATAAAACAATGAGCAGACTGTGAGACTGCAGATGACATCACAGTCTAACTTCACTGGTTTGATAGAAGCAGTGAATCACAAAGGAACCACCGAAAGTGACTCTTCGAGAGTCCACAAACAGGTGGCTGTTCCTGCCTCACCTGTATCTGTGCATCTGATATGGTAGAAAAGAAGGTCTTCAGTTTGAGCTCCAGCAGACACACACAGCAGACAGGATGCAGGCGCTTCACGTACCACCAGGAAACTCTGCAGGAAGCACATGGTGTAATCACAGCTCCATGGAAACGGCACAAGCAGGTCCACGAAGACAATAAAGTACAAATCATCTGCTATCATGCAGACTCTACAGATATCAGTGACGGAGCAGGTCGGTCTCTACTGTGGAAGGATGCTCCTGGTCCACAGCCCTGATATTTCCACCTAAAGAACTTGAAGAATCTGTGACTGACAAATACTATTCTGGTCTACACTGAAGGGGGGTTGAAGTTTCGCTGAGCTCCAACACTCGACTTTTGTCAGTGTAACATTTTGTCTGTATGCTTTAATGACTGAGCTGTTACTGAATTCTTTGGTCCAGTTCTGAACCAACTGAGTTGCTGTAGACATCTGAGCTGTGAGCATCCCTTATGAGCTGTCAGTACGACACTGACACTGACACACACACACATACACAGACAGACAGGAAGTGGTTTTTCAGACACACAAAATAATGTTTCCTTGAAAAAACGTAGAACAGAATTGAGTTTCAGGGCGGATTCTTTTCAATAAATGGGTTTAAACTGTGGTTTACTCGTTTTTTTAACACTGAACTAAACTATTGAACCTGTCTGTTGTTCGACGTTCTCATTAAACCACCGTTTTCTTTTTTCCTTTTTTAAATGAAAAAAGCCCCACTGCCAATTCAAGTTTTACATGCATGTGAGAAAGCTGTTGGTACAGATGACGAAATACATCTTTCTTTATGACTTACCGTATCTGTCTACTGCTGGCATGTCCTGTTTGTAATGAAAGTTCCTTAGTTTGCGCTCGCTTTATTCAGAACTACTTCTGCATTCAGAGTGAAAGCAGTTTGTCATGTAATGGGGGGCCAAAAGAAAAAAGGAACTGCTTTTATGTGAGAGAGTCATGCGTGTCAGTGCAGAGACGGAAAGTAGAAATACTGCCGTTTTCCCAGTTTTACCCTGCATCCAGCAGCTCTTAATATCCCTTGCAGTCTGAAGCCCCAAATAAAGTTTATTTTTCTTCTATTTTTGAAAAAGTAAAACAGGAGAAGGGGGGTGTTGTTCTTCTGATGAGCTCCTGTTCATGAACAGGTAGAAGCTGGCTCGCCCTGTTTGGGTTTCAGGAGACTGTTGTAGACTGATTGAGCTCAAGTGCCATTGAGCAAACCTTTATCTTATTCAATGGTCTCCTTCACTCGTCCCTCCATCTTTTCTCTCTGGTTGAGATGCCACAAACATGTGGCTTTCAGGTGGAGCTGTGGTCTCTGGTTTACTGGAGTTACCCTCATGGTTGTTTGATCTGTCTAATGTCCTGTTCACTGCAGTTTGTGGATGGGAGTTGTGTTCTTGTGGGGAAGCAGTTTTATTGAGGTTATAAACAGGTTTGAAGTGGAGCTGGATGTTGGGTTTGAAAATTCTTTCAGTTGACTGGGAATGTAAAGATCGACTACATTCCTCCTTTTTTGTTCGTCCATTTTTCTTGTCCTTTGGGATTTGGAAAAAGCCCTGTTGGGATAACCACATATCCTGAGGACTTGGTGGACATGTTCTTCGGTCCTCCTTCCCTAATCACTTGTGGGCACCTCTTAGGCGCTGTGCTGCAGCGTCCTGATGACGGCGAGTTTGTTCTGTACAGTCGTGGCCAAAAGGTTTGAGAGAGACACACAAATATGCATTACCACAAAGTCTGCTGCTTAGGGATTTTCAGGTGTTTTTTCAGATGTTTCTGTCGTATACTGAATATGTTTCAAAGTTATCAAATTGATTGGACAAGTAAAGATTGTTGAAGAGCTGACTGAGAGGCAACCCAACACAGGAATGATCTAAGGATGCTTCACTTTTGGGATGAGGCAGAACTGATGGTAGCGTTCTCCTCATCTTCTCTGAACAAGCTTCATTTCAGATCCCCCACTGGAAATGGATTCATCAGAGAGGAAAACCCGGTCCTCAGCAGGCCCAGCAGTCCTCAGAAGTCCTCCACAGTCCAATTCGTGTTGCTTTTGCAGAATATCAGTCTGTTAATTTTTATTCTAGAAAGAAGCAGCTTCTTTGCTGTCCTTTTTAACACCAGGCTTTCCTCCAAAAGTCTTCACCTCACAGTGTGTGAAGATGCACTCCCATCCGGCCCGCTGCCAGTCCCGAGCGAGCTATGCTCTGGTGGGGGACCGATCCTACATCTGAAACAATTGAACTTCTCTCCTTCTCTCATAGAAGGTTGACTGAGGCTCAATCTTACTCCCTGCTATAAACTTCAGTTAGACCCTTCTCATGCAGTGACGGCTGCACACGTTTCTGTGCTGGTAACCATGGTTAACAGAACAATGATGTCATGCTCCATCCTCCTTTAAAAGTGTTCAGTCGGTTGTTCTCCCTCCATCACAACAGATGATCTCCAGCGTTGTCCTCACCTGTGTTCATGGAGGACTCATTGATGTTTGCTGGTCCTTGTGTGGCTGAAATGCTCTTCAGGGGTTAAAGTTCCTTTTCAAAGCAAAAAGGGACGTCATGATCAACTCCAGATGATCTGATAATTCCTCATTACATTCTGGAGTTTTTGCAAACTTTCGTTATAAAACTGAAACAGAGGCTTTAAGAAAATGTATATTTATGTTTTTCTTGAAACTTTTTGGTGGTTGCGATCGAAGAACAGGTATGGATCCCTGTGGGTGGGGTACACCTGCACATGGAGACACCTGATGTCTCCACTCATGAGTACAGAGCCTAAAAATATCAGGCGGTTCTAACTTGATGTTCTGATCCAAAGCATTCTTGTCTTGTGCCTCCACTTCTTGGCTTTTTATCTTGACCCAGGTGTTCGCCACATATCTGAATCAGTTCAGTGACCCATGGCACTGCCATCTCTGACCTTAGAAGTGCCCTCATAAATAAATGTAATATGTCCAAATCTGAAGAATGTCAGTCATAAAGACATTTGGGTCTCCGGTCAAGCAGGAACAAGTTTGGGGCAAAATACAAGTGGGCTGGTTCTGGACTTTCTTCTATTCGATAACTCCCAAGATTTAAAGGGTGAGTAAGGTATTAAACTGCTCCGCCACTTCAGAAAGAAGGGGAGTTGGACATTTTCTTTCCATCAGCAGGGTCATGAGGCTGCTCCACATTCAACTGGAGAAACTCAAACCAAACCCTGCTGGACTCCTTATTCGAGCCACGCAGTTTCTGAGGATGATGACGCTCAAAGACGATTCCTTCATGTTGCTTTAGATTAGATTTAGAGGAAAACCCATCAATGACCTACTGAGCCTCCTGACCTTCAGGCATTTCTGACACAGTCCAGTTCATCCTCCAACATCAGACAACAAACATTTCCTCAATGGCTGGAGGGCACATTCAGGACCGAGAGTCAATTCAAAGCAGAGTTTAGACTCTTGTTTTTCTCTGAATGAATCTATTTACACTGAGTTCTTTTACATTTCTTTTACTCAGATTTCTAAAGGCTGAAGAGGATTTTAAAGAAGAAATGCTCTAAAACAAACTCACCCCAGTAGGAGTCCCAAAGATGGCGGCATGAGCTCTTTCTCTGTCCCACACTTCCTCTGGACTCCAGGCCTCCTGACACCTCCTCAGCTGCTCCAGCAGCGACAGTTTCTTCCTGCTGCCCCTCCATGGGATGGCCGTGGTTCCATTAACTGGACTGTGGACTGCCCTGAAGATGTGAACACGTGTGAGCAAACTGTCTTCTGATGATGAAACTAAATACAACAAAAAAGGATTTCTCTGTTGTCGCATAGATTTTATGCTTGTTTTTTTCACTATTTAATGAGATAAAACCACCTGACAGTACAGATTGTGTATAATTCGTTGCTACTTACATGTTTCCTCTTCCTGCACGGTTAGCAGTCAGTTCTCATCATGCACTCTTCTCTCTTGAACTTTTCTTCTCTTTACAGAATCAACAGAAGCTTCAAAGCTCAGAACAGCATCAGGCCTGAAGCAGGAACCTTCTTTTCTGGAATCATCCTCGAGAAGTGAAAAACTGAGAGCTGAGCTGCAGGTTTATAATGTCCTGCTGTCACCTCTGCCTTGGTTTGTCTGCATCGCACGCCGGTCTTTAATGAGCTCTGAAACTCTACAACCCCCATCATCCAACCCTCCCCTCCATGTGTGGTTAACCCAGTTCTGCACGCTGTGCACACCAACGCTGCACGTTCACACTCACAGAACTGCCTTCTGCTCAACACAAACATCAGAACCTGAGATTTTCTGTTACATTTATGCATTTTTTTGTTGATGGTTGTAAAGAATCTTTTTCAAAAAGCAGTTTGGTGAAAATCTGTCACACAAACTTACAGGTTCTATTTCCTCCTCATGTTCAGAAAAAGAGCGAGGTGTTAACCAGCCCCCCCGTCCATGTCTGTGGCAAAGATTCAAGGAAGACGTCGTACCCAAAAAGGCCCTGATGGACGTCGGGTTTGACTTCAGGACCTGCACTGAGCTGCACAATTTGGAGGAACAGACAGCTTGTAGAAAGCTTTAGGATAATCAAACCCAACATTTCATCTGCAAGTGAGCTTATCGAGCCATCTCTGAGGGGTTGTGTGAGCGGTGAAGTTTCCTGCTGAAAGAGGCAGCAGACATGGTGAACCACAGGATGCCACAGTCCAGAATGTGCTTCATCAGACCAGATCACCTCGGTGTTGCTGCTATCCAACAACATTCAGCTGCTGTCTCCTCCACCAGTAGAGAACGCTCATGTAGAAAGCCTAGAAAACCAGAGGCTTTCTTTCCATGTTTCCACCCAAACTTAAAACAGAAAATCAAGTTCTTCTTTTTAAAATGTATTCATGTTGATGTTCTCCAGAGAACTTCCAGAACTACTTCAATGCTGACCTTCTTGGATCTGTTGGAGAATCTCTGGGTTCTTCTAACCTCCGTCTGGGCCTCATGTAAAGCAAACACTACACAGGGGGTTCCTCCATAACGGACCTGGAGCTGCATAGATCCATACGTCAAGTCATTTTATCATTGATTTGGTGACCAGTCTTGACCTCATCTTTACCAGAGATCCCTGCTGCTGAAATGTTCTCACCCAAAACATTCTTCAAACCACGCAATTGATGTTTCTGAAACCAGAGTGTTTAATAACAAAAATAGGATGTTAATGTCCCATTCCATTGCTTTAAATTTAAAACCGGCTTCTGTTTCTTTGGAGATCCTTCAATCTCAGGCTCATTTGGGTCTCCTTCAGAGCTCCTCTGACGTGAGATGGATGAAAGCGGAAAATGAAGATAAGATCTTTAGGCTGGGAATAGTTCATGTTTCCATGCTTTACTGGAGTATGAGGAAAGGAAAGCCAGAGCTGATCATCCATGTTCAGCTTCAGTTTTCTCACAAAAAAAAAGACTGTCTGGATCTCTGTGTAAACACTGCCAGTGTCATTGTTCTTCAGTTTTTAGTTTCCAAATTTACATTTCTTCATTTCCATTAATGACTTTCTTTAACCCAGACGGACACTGACCCATTTCCCTTCAAAGTCAAAATGATGCGGGTTATTCCACAGACCGAGTGGGCCACAGAATGTGTTACACTGATATCACCAGGGGTTCTTCTGGATTAAACAGGCTTCAAGGGAAATAAAGTTTGATTCAAATAAAT
Organism: Oryzias celebensis; assembly: GCA_014656515.1. Classification (NCBI taxonomy): domain Eukaryota; kingdom Metazoa; phylum Chordata; class Actinopteri; order Beloniformes; family Adrianichthyidae; genus Oryzias; species Oryzias celebensis. The sequence goes on along the minus strand of BNCR01000012.1, from coordinate 62,915,532 downwards.
GTGTTCACAGAGGACAAAGAAAAACTGAACCAGGTTCACAATGGTTGAGTTTATTGCAGGCTTTGCTTTAGTCAATCCCAAATCTGCAGCTCAGCTTTAGTTGCTGTTAAAATCAAGTACAATAAAGTTAACATTTTTAATGGTTTTTAATTGTACATTTTTTTCTCTTCAGCTTCAGTTCTTTTCAGCAGATGTTACATCTTTACATTTATTCTGAGAAGCTGCTGCATTTCTTCAAACCAAGACTTTCTCAAGGAAACATTAAAATTAAAAGATGATGATGAAACACTTCAGGTTAAAGAGTTTAAATATGATTAAAAGTAAAAGAAAAACTGAGTTAAATCAGAAAGTTAACTTTCTGCAGACTATTTTGATGTAAAATAGTTTCACTTTGAAACACTATTAATAGCAAATTTCTCTGGAATGTATCTTCTCCCTGCAGCGTCAGATGAGCTGCAGATCATCTCACCTGGTTTCAGCTTTAGTCAAACAGGAAGCAAACACGGATGTTCTGCAGTCATGTGATGAGCAACAGCGGAAAGACAGAAAAAGTAACAAAAGTGCAAAAAATATCATAATCAAACAGGGATGTTGATCAGATCAGAGGAGCAGCAAACGACCAACTGCCTGCTTCAGCGAGTTTACTCCTCTGGTTCCACAGAGGCAGAGCTGGCTTTGGCTTCTCCAGCTTTTCCAGGCTGCTCCTTCTCGTTTTTACTGTCAATCTGAGCGTGCTCCTGCTTTACCAGAGCCTCCAGCTCGGCCTGTGGAGGTCAGACGGCAGAAGATAGTCTTATGTGTGCCGTGCACAGAGGAAAGAAACTTCTTTCAAGAACATCATGTGAAAGGCCGATACACTGGCAGCAGTGAGAAGTTTGCTTTAACCACAAAAACAATAAAAAGAAAAAAATGAAAAGTCTAAAGTTTCTCCACAAAGAACAGCTGCCTCTTGTTTGTGAAAACCAAACATGTTGATGGTGATACTAAAAAAAATCCTCTGCGTGTATAACCCCCCAGCTAAGGTATGCATTTCTCTGATGGTTACTGCTGTCCATCAACTGACTTCAAAATATAAATCAATGAATCCAATCAAGCTTTACTGAAGAATAGAAATATTCATTTATATATTTGTGAATTTATTTCCTTTGATTGGTTACTCTTGGCCTTTTTTGTTTCAGAAAAAATAATTTTATGACAGTTTTTTATTAAGTTAAACATTTCATTAGTAAAAGTAGTATCTGTATATTATTCAAAAACAAAAATAAATATAATTTCAATGGGTTTGGCATTAGGTCTGAGCTAGAACTGATTCAATGGTTAAGCAGGGAGGTTCTGTCCAGATTCTGCAGAAACAAAGGTTTAGATTAGATCTGAGGAAAAGCAGAAATTACCTTCCAACCCAGCAGGTCAGCCAGAGCCAGGCAGCCGTCATCACAGGTACTGATGTGAGCTACATCCCTGCAGAGAGCATCTGACCATTAGCAGTCAAAAACAAGAGCTTTCTGCTTCCAACACAGGTAGTTCATTCAAGAAACTCACGTTGATAAAAAAGGTTTTAGTTTTTCGATTTTATGAACAAAAACCGTTCTCAGGAATGAAGTCCGACAGAACAAACACAACTAAAACAAATGGGAAAAAGGTTTTTTTTTTTTTTATAAATGAAGTTGATTATCTCAGCTCGTAAACTGTCTCTGCACTTCTTTGTCACACATTATCACACACATCTTTGTTCCAAACAAAAGGACCAAAACGAACTTCCTTTCAGCCAGCTTTTTCTTCTGGCAGCAAGAAGGGTCAAATGTGGAGAAATGTCACACACCTAGGAGCACGACAGCTATGGGACTTTAACTAAAGCAGCCAAAGGTAATTGATCAGTTGACCATCACAATGAACAATATAATTCCCTGCAGTGCAGCACCCAAACCGCTAAACTGTCAAACTGATCGGCCACAGAAAAGTTCTGCTTTGGGAAAAGAAAGTGACTATTTGTGCTCGATTTTCTAAATACGTGCGGTCAGAGCTGAATTTGTTTCTTGCCCGCACGGACCTGGAAAGAGAGTTAAGGTTAGGGTTAAGGTTAACGCGTGCAACCAACAACAAGCCTTAGCCTTGAACCCACTTAAAATATGTCCGGGAGCAATGGGCATCTTGGCCTTATGATTACATGTAGTCAAAATGAATTTACCTGAGTTTTGGTGCTTGGTCGCACGGAAATACATAACATCAGCAAGAGATGCAGGAAAACAACTCACATGAAGCTCAAAGGTAAAGATTGGCAGATTACCCACAGAGACGTTTCTGAGCAAGTGTTTCCTCGCGAGCTACTGCCCTGCTCGTGGAGCCCAGTTTTTGATGAATGCACTCACATGATCACGGTGAGCAGTAATTACTGAGGCAGGGTTAGCAGCAAAACAAGCTGGGCAGTAGCTCACGAGGAACAGGGTTTGGAGACCCCTGAGTGATGCCGTCATCCCCGCTTCTTCAGGTAAACAAACATTTTCAGACGTGACCTGTTTGGGATGAAAGGAAAAGATAAGTTTGTTAACCTGTACGCCTTGTCCGAGTCAAAATCCATGCCTCCTCCAAATCCCAGCATCCCGAGCATGGGGTCACCCTGCAGAAGCAGAGAGGAATGCCATGAAGCCACTCGCACACAAAAACTGTTCTGTGACAGGTGTAAGGAGTGTGAGAGGGGTGGAAAAGACTCACTTCCCCCGCCTTTTCCATGTTAATGAGCAGTCGGGGGCAACTCTTGGAGACCCTAAAGGACAAAGAAAAGAGGATTATTGTATCTGACCCACAGCTTCCCTTGAAGTTTGTGAGCAGGTGACCCTGCAGGACATACATCCTACCTTCCCACTAAACCTGCAAACGGCTGCACCTGCAGAGATGTCCCCATGACAATCAGAAGGTCACAGCGAGGGAAATCCTAAAGGAAATGTCTTTGTTAGCATCTCAATTCAAACTAGTTGAAAGCAGTGTGATGATCTCACCATCTTCATTGACGTAAAGAAACGTGCCGGCAGGTTCTCCCCAAAGAAAACGATGTCTGTACGACATGAAGAACGTTTAAAAGACAGAACCCTGAACATGTCAAATGAATGATGCAAATAAACCCTAAAGGGATCAAACATCAAGACCTGACCTGGTTTCACCAAACTGCTGCACTTTTCACATTTGGGAATGGCATCAGAGAAGATTCTCTCTGCAAAGCAAAGTCCTAAAGCTTAGAGTCCAGACGTCGAAATGCTACAGATCCCTGAATAAATCCCAAACCTTTCATCCATTCCAGGCTGTATTCTTTACGGCAGCAGAAGCTGATACAGTGGGAGGTGTAGAAGGTCCCATGAGCTTCAATCAGATCGTCTTTTTCAAGACCTGCAACTCGCTCCAGAGTGTCAATGTTCTGCATGGAGACACACAAACCTTAAATTAAAGGAATTCCAGAAGAGCTGCAGGGAGAAGATGGTGCCGGTTTCCTGCCTGAGTGTAGCAGCGTCTAAGGAGCCCTTTGTCCTTCAACATCTTCATGAAGTAGTGACAGATGGTTGGCTGGAGATGGACACAAAAGGAAAGACACCGTGAAGGAAGTGACAACCAGGAAGCACTCACTCTAAAGGTCAGATTTGTACCTTAAACTGTCCTGGGTAAAGCTCCTTTGCCAAAGCAAAGAACGGCTCTGGATGTTTCTGAAAAAGAACAGTTGAAATGTGGGTTTTTTTTTTCTTCATTTTAAATATCATATTTACAAACAGGTTTATTTGTATTAATGTCATGTTTACATCACATTAGATCCTCCACAAACCTTAAAGTAATCTATCTGGAAGATGGCTTCTGGGTAAGGCAGGTTGTACCTCTCCAGGTTTGCATACAGGCCGGTTTCTGGAGATCGGAAATCTGGAATTCCAGCAGCTTCAAAGGAAAAACGTAGAGTCAGTTGCAGATTGTGTTGACATCATTAATAACAAACACACAAAAACAAATAAAAAGCTGAAATACTCACATGTTGATATTCCTGCACCAACCATGCAGATGATGTTTTTACCTGCGTGATCCAAACACAACCTGTGAGTGTGAACCGTAACCTACATTTGCAGTCACCTTAACACTCACATTTGCCGCTTTTTATATACTGAGCCACTCCTTCCAGAGTCAGCGTATCCAGAACCTTCTCTGCAGAGCCGAGGCCCAAAGTGCTGGAGAAGAGGTTCCGCAGGAAGTCCACTGGAAAAAACAGAGCAGAATCAGCCTGGGGGGGGGGCAAACACAACCACACAGCTGAGAGGACAACTGCATCCCTGCAGATGTTTTCAGACAGACATGAACATTTTCACACTTTTCTCTCCTGTTTAAACGCTTAAGTTCAAACCTTTATTGAAAAATAATGTCACTCTATGACAGTCTGTGGGGTGTGGTAGCTGGAAGGTGGGGCATTTCAGCCCCCCCACAGGAGTGATTGGTCTCTGTATGTGGTGTGGGGCTGGCGGGAGGCACCACTTCACCAGGACCCCTGTCTCACCCTGGTTGGTTGCCCATCTCTACCAAATACTGGGTGGGATCTAATGGAGACAGGTTAGGGGGATGCAGCCACCCAGTAGTGGTGGTTTCTGGGGCGAGGTGATCCTCTCTTCACTAAGGGAGGGGGATCCCTGAGATTTCTGGCTACGTCATAAGCTGGGGAGGACATCACATCCTCCTGTTATCTTCTTTACATCCTATAACATCATGGTGAAGCGCCATAAACACTCACCTGAACACGCGCATACATGACAATCACTGGACTGCTGTTTGCAGAATGAGGTATAGAAAAAGAACAGAGAAAGCAAAAAAGACGAGAACGTACTCTCAGTTTCTGCTGCCGCCTCGTCGTCACTGCTGTCGTCTGACAGATCCTGCAGAAGCAGAAAAACGTTTTGGTTTGGGTTCTACCTCCTGATACTCGTGTCAGCTGCTCTGTGTGGGATAGATCTAAACAAGAAGAGCCAACTTTGCAAGGAAAAGTTAAACATTCCTTGGGCTGGAATCTCTGATGATTAACAGGATTCTGTTTCATTTCATTTCAGTCTCAGATCTTCTTCACGGCTGAGGACTGGCAGTGGCCGTCTCAGAAACTAGTCCTCTGATTGAGTTATGATTTGGGCTTTTTGTTAGTTTCCTACAGAGCCTGATGTTACAAAAACTGCTCTGTCAGATAGCTTGACTTCTCTTTTTGTTTTTGTAAGAAAGATCTAAATTCTGTATTATGATGGTCTGCTTCACACTTTTTTCCCCGTTATTTTCAGATGTGTTTTTACTTTAAAGCTCATTGTCTTCATTGGAGAAAGACGGACAAAACAGACCTGGGTTCTCAAGAACCCTAACTCTGCCCGATTCCAGCTCTGCATGATGATGATTCCATATTCTGAATGACTGAATACCCCCGATTTAGGTCGTCATCATAAATCGGTCCAGGGTTCTGGTTCTGTAGGACCAGGGTTTGTCAGACCCGCCTTACTTTTCAGTCATTTTCAATACAGACCTGTATCAGAAAATTTTGGAGTTAAGTGTTGAAATATTTTTGTTTTGTTTACCTGCAACAAGTTTGACTCATCTCTGCATCATTTCACACTGTTTGAACATCATCAAATTATTTAAATTAACAGGAATAAACAGCATTCTAAAAGGATTAGGTTTAATCTTACTATACTTCTCACACATACTACTTATTAACAGCTTGTTCCTTTTTTTTTTTTTTTTTAAATCATCTAGACACGAAAACTCAGAGGACGAAAAAAACAATTTTTCTGCTTTTTACCAACACACACTTTAGTCACTATAAGCAAAGACGTTGACTGTAATCAGAAATAGACACAACGCTGCTTCATGGTTCTTTATATTAAAACAAATCTAAGATTAGTTTAATTAACTAGCTAATTTTAAAACAAATATTTTTTATTTTATTTTTTGCTGTCCATCCCAGAAAGTGTCACATTTATTTTAGATAAGCAAAATCTGCACAGATAAGTACAGATAAGTAAGATTAGGTCATTGAAATATATCTAGTTTTCTTATTCCTGTTTTTTGAAAACAATTGAAAATCGTTTTTTTTTTTTTTTTTTTTTTTTATTCTTAGTGTTACACTTCCAGTATGTGGTCCCCTTTTCAAAATAGTTTACATTCTTTCTCTGTATTGTCAGAAATGTGTGGTTTTCCTTCGAGAAGCTGCTGGTGGTATTTCTGCTTTTTGGTCCTGTTTTTCAGAGCAGCTTAAACGTTGTTTTCCACAGAATCTGTTTACAGGAAACAGCAAAAGGAAAAAAAAAGGGGAAATTTAATTTGCCACTACTGCAAATAGAAAAAAAATGACTCACTTATGTGTGTGGCCATCATTGCTCAGTGTCCCATTTCTCAATCTCTTTATAAGAAATGTTGGCTTTGACTTTTTTCAAACCCTTTTTAAAGCACGTGCTGGTTTTTTCGCTTTGATTTGTAAATATTCATAATCGTTTTTTTTTTTTTCCTGAAGGTACTTCTATATATTCATGAATACTTATGTTATTTTCTCCTCAATATTATTATTTTATTTTCATTATTATTTTTCTAAACGTTTGACAATCTTTAAAAATAAAGTTTAATACCAAAGTATGTTCACTTTCATCATTTTGAATGTCTTTGTTTATTTGTGACGGAGGTCCTTAAATCTTTCAAATAAACTGTAACATATATGAATGTTCAATGATTTATACGTATTTGTTTCGTTTAATAACCCGCACAGCAACATTTGTGAATATCCCATATTTAAAAAAGCAGTTGGTAGTTTATTTTACGTGATTTAAATTAGTTAGCTCACACATTAGCTCACCTGTAAATCCCGTGGGGCCTCCTCCTCCTCCTCCTGCTCTGCTTTTGGAAAATCTATAATTCAAAGAAAAATGAAATAAACATTACCACGAAAATGCCAACAGAAGAGGGTAATTCCTGCGGGACTTTCTGCACCGGCGAACCAAGCCGAACCGAGCCGTTCTACCTGCAGCATCAGACATTGTTCAGCTCGAGCAAACTCCAACCCTGCACCCGAACTAAATATGGAATATCTGAGAAAAAAAAAAAAGTCACTGCGAGCTTCAATGTTTTTCATTCACTTCCGCTTAGTCCGTCAACAAAAACAGTCCGTGTTCACCAAGCTCGCGAAAGGCCAAAAGTTCCTAGGACCATTAAGCGCTCCGCAAAACACGCCGACAAATGTAAATCTATGTTCTGTGGTTTTAAGGCGTGGATAAAGTTTATAACATCTCTAAATAACAATAAAAATGTTCACATAATACCTTACGGTGAGAAATGTATTGTTTTGTTGTCGTTAGATTGTGAGATGTTCATGTCTTCATCAGCCCACTGCAGGACGTGACTGCACGAGGTTTATACAGGATTATGGGCTTTGATTGGCTCATATAAGCTGCAGTAGGGAGAAGTGAAAATACATGCTGACTTATTATGATGGGGATTTACATTATATCTTTCTTAAAGGTAAATAAGTTAAAGACTAAAGTATTTGAATCAATACAGTTTTTATTTACAGTCATGTTTACACACATAACCTCCTATAAACATATCAGATTTTATAGTTCTCACCAGTTTGTCACTTTAATAATTTAAATATTACTATACACAATAGTGTGCATTCTTAAAGTTCTTTACAAACTGAATTTCTAAGAATGTGAATAAAAACAAACATTTTCACTTTTTCAGCTGCTTCCGTTTAGATAAAAACTCAGTTTTTTTGCACATAAGCAGCTGACTTAAACATTCAGGCTCTTTCAGTTCTCCATGCCCTCTCCATTTGCCCCCCTCAGGCTGTGGTCGTAGCCCTCAGCAGTGATCTGACACTGAGGTAACATCTCTTCCAACAGGATAATCACCAAACCAGGACTTGAAACCCTCGGGAGAGATGATACATTCAGGAACTTCAGCCTCCTTCGACAGAAAGAAAGAAAACAGCTTCCTTAGAGGAGTCCTTTTAGGTTTAATGAGCTATGACCAACATTTTGTCTGATTACTTGAGGTTTCTGAGGGCAGCCAGGCCTCCTGTGGTGATGCGTGGACAGTCAGAGATGTCCAACTCCCTCAAAGAATCCTGGAAGATGTGGAGCCTCGCCAGGAACCAGTCATCAATCTCAGGACAGCCTCTTAACTTCAGAGTCCGCAGCTGTTTCTGCGTTGCTGAGTGGAGACATGCATCAACTTATGACTCCCCCACAAACATTTTACTTCAAAACTGTTTGATTAAAAAAATCAGTAGTTTTATTAAAGTAACTTGACATGTTAAAAGATAATAAATAAAAGCAGAGCTGGGCTTCATACCTAAGTTACTTAGTCCAGTGTAGTTGATAAGAGTGTGGCTCATGTCTACTTCCTCTAGAGGAGTGTTTTTGAACTGTAGGAAATCCCAGCTGATCTTTCCCCTTCTGTTTGCACGGAACCACTCGGACTGGCCAACAAACCTGAAGTCAGGTGAAACCCTGTTAGTCTCACATCACAGCAGAACCGGACCACAACAAGACCTTTATACAAACCCTGTAGACAAACCACAAGGGACTGCACTGCATTCAATAACTGTTAGGGCATTTTTTTATGGGCCCCAACACTAGAAAAGTCTATGTAAATGAAATTCACATAAATCTGTTTTATGACTATTTCTGCAACTGTTAAACTAAAAGTGTTGAAGTCTGGAAGAAAGGCTTACCGAAATCCTCCCCCCAGCTTCAAGATATAGTACGCTGTTGCTATGTCTTTCCCATAAAACCTTTCAGTGTAGCCATAATACCTGCAAAAGAAAAACAGCAGTTTGAATCCATCTATTTTCTTAAACTGCAATCCCCTTGGGGTTACGGGGTTGCTGGAGCCTGTCCTGGCTACTGTTGGGCGAAGGCAGACTACACCCTGGACAGGTCGCCAGTCTGTTGGAGGGAACACAATCACTCCCACACACACGTATACCTAGAACAGGGGTCTCCAACCCTATTCCTCAAGGGCTACTGCCCTGCTTGCTTTGCAGCTAACCCTGCTTCAGTAAATTGCTGCTCACCTAGATCAGGTGTGTTCAGTGAATCAGAAACTGCACTGAGTCAATTCAGCTAATCAGCATCTACTGAAGCAAGGTTAGCTGCAAAACAAGCAGGGCGTTAGCCCTTGAAGAACTTGGTTGGTGACCCCTGACCTAGAGAGACTTTAAAGGAACCAATTAACCTATGAAGCGTGTTTTAGGACGGTGGCAGGAGTGCCTGGACAAAACCCACACATGCACAGGGAGAACATGCAAACTCCACACAGAAAGGTCCCAATCGGGATTTGAAGCTGGACACTAATCACTGCGACACAGTTTGAATCATTACGACAAATAAATGCAAACATAAGGACTTCATGTTTCAGGGGAAAAAATACTTTTAACGTCTAAAATACCACATTTGAGCTTTCTTTGTAAACGCTGATCTTTTTACTCTGCAGCATATTTCCAGGCTTTTGTCCACATGTGGATGTAACTACAATCAGCAGACGTTGTAAATGTGTCTTCTGATTATAGATTGCATGCTCTACTTACGCATTCTTTTTCTGGAGCTGGTTTCTTTTAAAGCGAGCCTTCCAGCTGACAAGCATTTCTACATCATAAAATTTCTGCGTTAGGAAGACAAGGAGCCTCGATACAAGAGGAGGACGAGATGCTGAGCTGGAGATCCACTGTCGCCTAGCAACAAGGAGAGCTGAGCGCTGGCAGCATCTGTGCAGAACCTAAGCAGAGAAACCAGAAGGTTGTAAGAAGAAGTATGAGAGACCAAACTTCAGTCCAGACCTGAGTTGTGGAATCAAAAGATGTTTGACTGAAACATACATTTATCTGTGGAATAAACTATAAACGTTTAACACACAAAAGTCATAAACCCAACAGAAACCAGCAATTATATAAGAAAACCTGAAAATTGCGGAACAGAAGTGAAACAAAATATTATTTCTCTAGGAGGGAAAATGACAAAATGTTGGCTGCATCAACGCGAGTCACTTCCAGAGTTAAATGTCGGTAAAAATAAACAGTAGAAAGCAAACAAACACCGGAGTTTTCTCTGATGACACGCGCGTTAAAACTGAACACACGCGCACTAAACAAGCGGAGTAAAACACGAAGCGCTGCAGCTTAAAACATCGAATCCAAGGAAAACTTACGACCATGAAGGCAGACATGACTGCGATGATCTACGGGAAGCCGTAAGAGACAAACGTAACGCCTCTGCATTTTCAGAGCCGCAGTTTTTAAACTGACCGAAGGTCGGCGCTATCGTCACGCTTTTGGACTGACAGAACATGTGGGGCCACTGAAACTCAAAAGTCAAACATATTTTTATTTTATCACTCATCAGATAATAATTTAATTATTTATAAATTTTAAAAGTCACACAGATTTACAACAGAACTTTCTTCCCGTTTACAGTCATATTCAAATATTCACAACTAGCAAATAAAAGAACCTGAAACTGAGAAAAAACAATTTAACTGCACAATAACAGTAGGAAATGAAAAGGTGGAGGGAAAAAAATCCAGTCAAAATGAATTCAGAGATTATTAAGCCGGAAAGAAATTAAATATATGATTAAAAATTATATTTATTTAGATTCTGCAGTGCAACCGGCTAATCTACATATAACATTAACAAAACCAGAGGGTTACAGTATACATTATATTCTCACAAAACAAAACAGAGGTTCTGGGTTGCGCCCTCTAGTGGTGAAAAATGAACACTGCACTAGAGTTGGCAATTTTACACAAAACATTTATTGAACTTTAATGCATTAAAAGGAAGCATTTCATAACTTTCAGTGAGTTTGGTTTTTAAACGTTTCTTAGGCAGAGCAAAATGTAAAAGAGGTAAAACCTCATATTTATTGAAAAACATCAACATAATGGCAGTTATATGTCACAGTCTGACTGAATCATTACTCAAAGGCTTGACATCCTTTTGAGGATTATTTATACTATTAAAGGCTGCAGGCAATAAAAGTAAATCCTTGAAAATCAAATAAAAATGTGTTCTCATGAATCAGGAGGGTGCTGTTGTTTGCTGGTTTGCCCATTTTCCTGCAAACTGAGAGGGTCAGTTCATGTTTCGGATTCAAAACCTGTGTAACAAAGACAGACGCTTTTTTCCTCTTATGTTGTTGTTATGTTGTTGTCCAGGAGCAGAAAGATGGTGTGATCTCACAGCAGTCTATTTCAGTCTGATCAAAAGCTCCTCTAACCTTCAAACATAAAACATTGACTTTTCTGCAGACATGAAGTACAGTCCACACTAACACACTGATAAGAGTTACGATTTTCTTCAATGCAAGAAGCCAAATTAAACTCAATCCTTCAGATGGTTCAGAAAAATCTAATTCAAGCTCTTCACAAAGTCCAGGAGTTTTTTTCCTGCTTCCAGGTTTAAAAAAAGAGCTGGCTGTTCTGCAAAAGTTCTGACCTGAGATAAGCGAAAATCGGCTTGTTCTTGTGTCCTCAGGACAGCCTCACACTGACCCTTTAATTCTCATGAGATGATGAGCTTCACCGCTTCATTCATCACAAAGTGACGCGCACATTGTCCTTTTAATGATTTAACACAGTTTGTTTTCCCTGAAGGATAGAAATGTGCACGAGTGCAAAGGAAGCCTTTTATTTTCAAAAGTTCTGATCCTCTTAAAGTGTGTGACAAATGCTTCAAGTCCACTGTACAGTTTAAGCTGTCATAGGCGGTTTGTTGTTATAGTCAAACAATGACAAGATACCAGTCTGGTCAGAGTTGGACCAAGTATCTTTCTAAAACTGGACTCAACACTGGAGGTTTTAAAGGCGTCAAGACAGCAGAAAAACACTCGTGGACAGAAACTGAATTCAATTTGATAAATGAACCCAAATATGTCAACAAATAACCCAATCAAAAAACTTGAAAATTGCAAAGAAAAAAGGAGAAAACAAGAAGGAGAACTGAAATGTGGCTTTAAATACACTTTATCCTTGATGCTGTCACAGAACCAGAGCTATCCTGTTAAACCAAACACGAGTTAAAAAGATGAATAATAAGTAAACTCAACTAAAAAGATACAGATCCTGACAGTTTTAGTCTATGTACTTAGTAAGCCATTGGGGCAGACAGATTTTTCACTATTTTAATCAATCAGAATAAAGTATTCACCTGGGAAATGATAGAAACCTGGGTTAGATACAATCATTTCTCCAGTAAAAGTCCAGATCTCTTCAGGTGTCAGAAGTCAGAGCTCTGTCTGGTCACCGGCGGGAAACATTTCCAGAGTACTAAACTCACTACACCTCACAGCAGCACAAGCGCTCAGTCTCCAGATGCTGCTCACCTGACAATCACCTTGAGAATAATCGTAATTAATCACAACCCAAAAGTGTGATTAATCAGATAGATTTTTTTAAAACTGACTGATAACTCTAATTCAGATCAACCCAGGCTAATCACTGCTTACTAACCTCATTTGGCTCCAATGGTTGCATCTGTATCGCTGGAAAATGGTGACTGAATTAGCTTCATTTCATTGAAGCTGGAAGTAAGCCATTTTCTATGGATGACGTCACATACAAAGTCACTGACAATACCAGTTTAAACAAGTAAAGCAACAAAAGTAAAATTAAGCTCCTAAAGATGAAAATGTGGTCCAACAGATAAGAAGCAAAGGGTTAAAGTCTAGTTTGAAATGTCAGAGAAAAACTTGGATTAAGCAGTGAGCTGCATCCATCTGCATACAGCTCATTCCTGCTTGGTTCTGCCATGACTGCCTCTGGCTAAGATCTGCTGGGTTTGTGACCACATGAAGATCCCACGCCACTTCTTTACTATCACAAGCCACTGATATGCAGAGTAAGAGCCTGTGAACTGCAGTGATGTGGGCAGTTCTCCTGGTCCTGGTCTGAACTTCAACAGAAGAGTTCTGATTGAGGTGCTGAGGTCCATCAGCCCTTCTTTGGTAACCAGGCCGAAGTTCAAACTTGATTAAATAATTGTCACTTACAGTAGGTGTCATATAAATGATTAAAGGTTCATTAAATGAACACCTTCAAACAGATGACCTAGTTTTACTTGGCCACAAACTGAAAAAAATCAGAATTTTGCATTTACAGTCAGCAAACCGACCACAGCTGCAACGAAACAGAAAAAACGTTCTATACAGTAGTTTCCAGCTTCCAGGCATTTTTTATTGGCAGAATTAAGTACTGTGTTGATGAACCGCAGAAACACAGAAATATTATCCTGCTTGGAGATGACTCTCAGAATAGCACATCTGCTAAAAATAGGATGAACGGAGAGGAGCGCACCATTGGATAAAGGATGCTCCAACAGGAAAATGCCAATAAGTGTGAAATCTAGTAAGTGGGTGTCTTGACACCATGAGCACTGTGAGTGAGAGCTGTACGAGTCCACGTGTCTTTCATTCTTTAGTCGCTGACATGAAGACCTCTGTAGTCTGGAAAGTACAGTGTAAAGTGTAGGAAAATCAGAACAGGGTTTTGGCTGCCGGTCTTCAGAGCCATTGTCTTTTTATCATTTGGCTGAATTTCTGAATGAATGCTGCTACAAATGGGCAATTTTATAAAACAAGAGGTGTTTAGGAAAACTCTGAAGATCTATCTTTTTGTCAGACAATAATATTCCTGTGGAAGATCAGACGCGTGTTACATGTGATGTCAAAACTGTACAGTTGGGCACTCAACCCAACCTCTTTCAAAAAATATTCAAGCAGGGGAACGTGTGTTTGACCAAAAAACATATAGATCCCTAAAAAGCACAAGTGTAAAAAGAATAACTCCAGCAAACAGAACTTTTTTTTACATCTACAATCTTTTAGGTTAACATGTCAGGATGAGGATGTAGTTGAGTTTCTTCTTGTTTCCTACAGACTGTCATCAGATTTGTCTGTTTATCAGAGCCACCAACCAAGCCCTTAAACACTCTTCCTATTTAGTCTACCAGCAAAGAACTGAACCTCTTTGCTATTTGTCTCCTGACATGTTTCTGTCATCTCATTGCAAGACAGACCCTACGCCAGGAGTCCCATTACACTGAAGGCCGTTTGTAAGCACCTGCTGCAGAGGATTAATAATACAAATAGAATAAATGGCTTTTTCCTGCACAGCATCAGGAGCTAATGATGCACAGCATAATCTCTGCAGACAAATCTTCTTCTTGACTTGGCACGTTGGAATTGAATTCTTTCAACCGTGAAACATTTAGAAATAACTGTGTACTCTCTCCAGAACTTGCTGTTTAATCTGCTGCTGGTCTGCAAGACTGTTTTTCCTGTTTCCATGTTGTGCTGGAACAGAACAATATCATTATTTTTGTTATGTGATATTTTGCTGACTTTTATAAGTTTCAGATTTTGTACCAGTTTCTTCAGTCATCCTTTGTAAATATCCGCATTTATTGTGTGACTTCCATAAAAAGACAGTTTTCTGTTATAGACATGTTTGTATTTTCACTCACATTCCATCCTGCACTTTCCACAATGTTCTTAGTTTAAAGAAAGTAGGTCGACTGATTGTATTTGGAGGTTGATGCCGTTTCAGACACATAATGGAAAGTTAATATTTTCTTCACACAGTGGCAGAGGACATTAAACACAACAAACACACGTTTCAAAACGTTTCAAAAATATTCTGTTTGCACAGATTTAATTCAAAGTTCTTGACACATTTAGTTTTAACAAGAAATGTTTCTCCAAATGTGCAGTACAGTGAGAAACAGCCTTTAGGATCAGTTTGAAAGGCAAGAAAGGTTCTCACCATAATTTGCTTTGATTTGCTTTTATTCTGACTGGACCAAACCAGCTAAAAACCATCACGGTTAACCAGCAGATCATTTAAAGGAGGAGTACTTCTCATAAAAGGAGCAGTTAGGAAGGTTTAAGAGCATAAGGAGTGAACAGGCTGCTGCTCTGACTGTTATTTACTCATCTGCATCTCCTCACTACATCACAGCAACTCATATATGATTTGTGGTTCTTCAGGCTTAGGTGCTGTCCTGATTCTTTCTGTTTCCTTGGTTTGGTTGTTGGTTCAGTTATATTCACACTGGAGGAACTGCTTCAAAGCTCCTCTGGAGCAAGCAGAAAATGAGCATCTACAGGGATGAAGATGAAGGTGCTCCTGCCTGCTCCTGCATCCCGTCATCACTGGTGGGATTAGGATCAGGTGATAAGCTGATTAAATAGATGTCGGCCTCCCGTCACAGACGGACTCGCAGTGGGAGGTCTGATGAAGCAGAGCCAAGCCCATTTTCAAAAAGCTGATTGATTCTGCTGCTCAGTGGGGTTGAGCCAAAGATATGACCAAAGACTTTTACCCTGTCAGGTTTCCTAAAAACAGTTTTACCTGTTTAGAAAATGCAGAGGAAACATCTGGATGAGCTCTAAGATTGAACATTCATTGTATTTGGGAAATTCATCAACACTGCTATTAGGTAGGGCTGCACAGTGGCGCTGTGGTTAGTGCTCTTTCCTCACACCAAGAATGCACTGGCTCAAGTCCCAATTGGGACCCTTATTTATAGAGTTTGCATGTTCTCCCAGTGCAGGCATGGGTTTTCTCTGGGGACTCCGGCTTCCACCCACAGTCCAAAAACATACTTCATAGGTTAATTGGTTAGCCTAGATTTTAACCGGTGTGTGATTGTGCAACAGACCTGTGACCTGTCCAGGGTGTATCCTGTCTTCAGCCAACAGTAGCCAGGCTCTAGTGGCCCCGTGACCCCGTAGGGGATAAAACAGGTTTAGAAAATGGATGGATGCCGTTAGGAATTCTACATTTACAACAAAAACGTTGCCTCACTTCATTTTGTAATCGATGAAGCCACACTTGTTGCTGGTTTGATGAAGGTGAAGATGTCTGACCTTTACGTGAGCGACTCTGACCACCAGTCAGCTGTTTCCTGAAGAACACTTCTTACCTTCCATCAGTCTCACAACTGTTCTCTTCAGTACTCCCAACACAAACAACCAAAAGTAGCTAGATCTATTTACTTTACTAACAGGAAATGACATCAGTTCAAACCATTGGTATATAATACTGGATTGGCATTTGCGTATTTGCTGCTGTACACAGTGACCTTCATTGCTCTGCATTGAGTCACATCAACAGAATGCTGCTGTTCCAATAGAGGACAGGTAGGCATCAACCACAAAAATCGGGCTAGCCCCCTCATTTCATAACCAATTTTCACAAAACATGGCTTGAATTGAAGCTTTGAAAATTATTGATCTCATGGTATATTTAAATATTTATTATCTCTAAAGATGAATCAATAAATAGTGAAAAAAAAACCTGTGCCTTAATGTTGTTAAGTAAAAGCTTCTAAATTGCTCTTGATTCACAATGATTTGAATTCGTAGAAATACTAGAAATACACAGAAGCGCAGTTTTAATCCAAATTTTCCTTAAATATGTCCTCCATCGTCAAAAAAATGCCAGAAGAACATGTTTAAAAAAACGCCATTTTCATTGGAGTGGGTCTTTAGCAAGAAAAACAGAACATAAACAGAAAAACAAATTAAACAAGAACTCAAAAGAAAAACCTCATAAAATGAATCCAAGACGCATTTTCGCATATTTTGTCTCTCTTAATGATCAACAGCATTTGAATTTGTTGAAATACACATTAAGAATAAGGCGAAAATAGGGAAGAGCTTTGCTATTTAAATCTTTTCACTTATTTCAGGTTAATCATGATGTCACATGAACAAACAAAGATCTTGGCAGTACATGTATTCCTATACTTTCATTTTAAAATAATATGCCTCCATAACAGAATTTGGGGTTTTAATAAGAAAACCTTTTTTGCTTTCATATTTTAACGCATTTCTCCACTTCCTCTTTTGTCTGCCCAGGTTCATCTTTTCTTCCTGTCTTCGTGCATGAAGGCGCTGTCTCTTTTATCATGTTGACGCAGCAAACTAATGAGGTTGAACACTGATGAAGGGTTTGTCATCATGAGCAGGAGACAGCCAGCAGAAACACAGAATATTGATAGAAGCATTTATCACAATTTCTGCTCTTTCTGTTTCATTATTTTCTTCTAATCAACTCCACTCTCTTCTTTGACTTCACTTCCAGTGTCGTTTTTCTAGCTATTTGTTTTTGCTTTTTTATTTTAAAGGAACCAGCATGAAAAAGTGGGATTTTTGTCTGATCTGGTAAATTTTCAATTGTCATTTAAATTTTCTGAGCCTGTTTAATCCCTTTTAGGGTCACTGTGTTGCTGGAGCCTATCCGAGCCAAGGCAAGGACACCCTGCCATTGTGGGGAATACACAACAACACAGACATAAACACTCTCACGTGCACACCAATGGAAAATTCAATACCAATTAGCCTATCAATCATGTTTTGGACTCTGGGAGGAAACTGGAGAAAAACCTACACATGAACCAGGAGAACATGCAAAGCACTCAGAAAAAATGCAGCTGGGATTTGAACCATGACCATCTCATTGTGAGACGAGAACCACTGCCAACTGATGATCAAATTTTGGCAAACTATCAAAGATTAGCTGTGGGAGATAAGTAGTGAGGGGACGCCCTCTAAAGTGAATTATTTTCTAATATTAATACATTTTTTAAAACTTCATTCCAGCTGCTTGTTTGAGAATCTAAAATTAGACTTTAGGCGTGAGAGGATGAAGCTGTTTCTTCTTGCAAAAGGAATGGTTGTTCAGTCATGACTGAAGTGCTGCTCCTCACGTGTTAAAAAGCTTGCATTTTAACAAGTGACAGGAAACTTTTTTGAGAGAATACCAAGCCTCTGTCTGGGAAAGTCAGCATTGGAAAACATAATAAAACTAAAAGTAGAAGAAATTAAAAGTTGCCTTTTTAAAGACTGTAGATGAATGCACTTAAAGTCCCTCTCAAACCTGATTTTTTTCTATTGAAAAATTGTTCCTTGTAGTCTTTTAATTATGACTGTGCAGTTTTAGCAAAAATCTAAAAGCCATTTTTTTGCTCAGTGTCAATATCTCATTAGAAAGACAATTTCGGTTTTTGGGCGGAATTGTTGGCTCGAAGCGACCCCTCCCTCTCCCTGTCACTGAGAACCCTGTCTGCATGCTCACGCCTAAGCTTATAGATCCAAGCTAGCATTAGCAGCACAAAAATAATGGTGAGCAATATTGGATCAATCCAGCCATACATTTTTGAGCCAGAATTGCAATTCGCTACAGCAAGAATATTGAACGCTCATCATTTCTTGCGCACCTGAGTGGACCAGGGTGCGTGCAGGGGGGAGAGGAGACTTTGGCACGCCCATTTCAGTAACTGCATGATTAGCCCCAGCTTTTTCAAGCATCCAGTTATCTGGTCCAATGCAATTTGAATTAAGAAATATTCAAAAACGCAGATTTTTTCGTAAATTATTTTATAAAGGTTCTCTATTATGAGAAAAATGCTACAAGAATATGTTATAAACACAAAAAATACTTTTTTTTCATTGGGGTGGGTCTTTGATAAAGTGATTAAAAAGTATTTTTCCTAATTGCATCCTACCACTCTTTTGCTTTAATGATCTGAGCATATTTGATTCAGTGACACACAGTGAAGTTCGTGAATGTGAAGTTTTGACTCTGAGTAAGATTTACAAACATACAAACCCAAAACATTTAGCAACCACAAATATCTCATATGATTTGGCAAGTACATAGCAAGAATGTAAAATGTGCATCAGTTTAATATCCCTCCCAAAAAAACACCACAGTTACTGATACAGACATAATGGAACAGACACAACACCAACGCTGTTTGTCACACAGAACTTGCACACTGTTCTTACCTTTAATGAAGTCCACATGTTTCTCCTTCTGGACAAAAATTCTCTGGCAGAGATGACCTTTGAGTCTGGGTTTACTCGTAATTTTTGTGGACAGAATTCAGGGGCAAAGTTGAGGGTACAGGGTCTGGTTTGGGGACTGCAGGATTTATTCTCAGTTTTTCACAGTGGTGATTGGAGTATACTATTACGGACATGCGGGTGAATGATACAAAGGAAGTGATGGAGAAGTTTGGTGTTTGTGACAGATGATGGTGGACTTTGCTGAAAGAAGACATTTGTCCACAAAAGCGTGGAGAAGAGGATGGGAGGAGCACACAAGTTTCTTCCATCCAGTGTCCAAGTGACCAAGACCACTTTCTGATTTCCTACAAAATTTGTCAAAGAGTAGGCTGCACCATTACACTTTGATAAATAAAGAAGCATTTCAGAAAGCCCTGCTGTCCAAGTAAACAGTGATGACAAAGATGGAGGACATTGCAGGAAATATGGATCTTCAGCAGCAGCGTGAAGTATCAAGTTTTCCCCCTCTGTTATCAATCAGTTTTGATGTCTGTGACACAGACCAGGTACTAGTGTTTGTTCATAGGATAACACACTTCAAAATAATGGAAGAAGTAGCAGCAATTACATTACTGAAATAGAAAACATCTAACATTTTTGGAAATGTACTTGATTGACGTCAAGAACTTTTTTCCCCTTCTCTTCATTGTAAATCCGCTCCACGCAAACCTCCTTCACGTTTCCTACTGACAGTGAACCTTTTCTGAGAATCCAGCTGACCCATCTGTCTGCATGTATAATGTCTGGTTCTAAAGGGGACCTATAATTGATGACAGCCATGTTCATTGCTGCAGCCAAAGTCAAATGACTAACTGCTGATGCTGACAGACTCACAGTATCATTAAAGTAGAAGAAAGGGACTGACTGGTACTTACTAGTAACCTCTCAAAACATCCTACATTACATTTTCCTGCAGAGATCCAACACCATCATCCACATTATCAAATCAGTGATGGTGTCATTTAAGCAAAGATTCCAAAATATATATTTTTTTTTGCCGCTGGGTGGATGATGCAGTGTGGAGGTTCATCCTCTGGGGTTATACACAGTGACAAATTCTTCCAAATAGTTTTATTGTTAAATATGTGGAAACACTGGGCTGATGCAGATGAAACAACAACTCCCACATGCTATATCCATGGGAAGCTGGTGAATAAGACCATCAATAATTTCAGGAAGTCACATAGCCTGATCTTAAACTCCAAAAACAGCAATCAGATTAATCAGTAACAAGATGAGGATGGTACAGTTTTCTCTTCATTTTCTTGGCCGGTTTTGGACTCTTCGCTCTTTTAGACTGCGGTCATACATCCCAAAATGCCACTGCGCTGTGACCTAAATGCAAAATTCTCAACAAATCTGCAGGTAGCCACACGGCCGCCTTTGTAATTGGGAGGCAGTAGTCGAACGTTTGCACGTCACGCAGTGGCCATGGAGGTTTTAAGACATTGTTAAAATTTTACAACAGCTGGGTGATTTTTCTCTTAAAGCTGGCATCAGTCAATGGCCGCCTAGGCACATTTAGAGGTTGTGCGGTGGCAGTCCTGTGACAGGCAGGGATGACACCATTGTGAAATTGTGCGACAGCTGGCCGGCCACAGGGCGTATTGCCGGCCGGGAGCAGCTCTGACTGGACAATGTGTAAAGGTCTCCGGATGGCGGCCGTTCATATCAAGTATCAATGACACCTTCCAAAAAGTGTGTGATGTAGGGGATGGATGCCAATCTGAGAAACAATTGTTTTTTGGCATGTCTGAAGTTTATTTTAACCCCCCACAGTGGTGAAGACATGAAACCGTGGATTTAGGTAGAAAACATTCAAGATCCTTCAGAGCAAACTGTCCTGATTCATGTTATTTTATTAGACAGTTCAAGAAGCATTTCAACCCTCATATTAATAATAAGTCACTATAGATAGTGGCTCCAGACAATCCTACAGGCTGATCCACAGTAGCACAAGTAGTCTAAAGTCTTGCTTTAGAAAACAAAATGAAATAAAGTTCATATCACTTATTTGAAGGAATGGAAAAAATCAGTAAGTTTTGTTTAGTAAATGAAATGTTTGTGCTGTAAAACCATCAGGCTGCTTCAAAGGAAACGTCAGGCTAAATATGTTCCTTTTGCTCATTCCTAAAACTTAATTTGAACGATGCACTAAGGAAAAAGTATTGATAGATATGGAATTATTAGGTTGTTATTATGTTAGAAAATGTTAAAATCTGGAATGGATCTGTGACAAATTCAGGAGGCTTGAATGCAAAAATACAAAGTGTCATTTGTGTGATAAATGGATAGTTATGGAACGCTGCTGTTTTTGTGTTCAGTGTTTCATTATATATCCTTAAGAGAATCATCTTAAAATCTTATTTAAGCACTATTATGTGTGCTGTGAAGAGGTTCACTTACATGTTCAAAAAACAACATCTCCATGTCACATCTATTAGTATTTGTGTAATCTTAGCAAGAAATTCTTTCACATGATGGACTTCAATGGAAACAGGAGTTTAGTCCTGATCCAGCTCCAATATTGTTTCAGGTTCTTCTGTTCTTTCATGTGGTGATGAGGTAAAAAGGACAAAACGGCAGGTTTTTGCTAAAAGAATTTGAACAACTTCAAAGGAAGTTTTTTAGGTGATTGAAGTAAATATAGGACAGAAAGTCCTGGTAGCAAACAAAACCTGCAGATGTGGACTTCACGGTCAGATGGGCGGGGCTGTAATTAAACCGGAGGACACGAGGGTGTGTGTGTTGCACATGCTCATAAGGATCATGCTGGCAGTCAAGGAGGATGCCTTGGAGAGCTGGTGTTTGATTGGTGCATGCTGCAGAGATCTGTTCCTTCCTGTTAGCATACGCATCACTTCCTCTCACCCTGCCCAGAGCTACTGCCTCGCCATCTCACAATCACTCTGACACCATTCCATCCCTTCTTCTTATCTCAGCCTCTTCATCTTCTGATTTTTTTGGTCCTCCCAGAACTCTCCATCATTGCCTCACTGGTCTTCCACTGCCTCCTGATTCCTTTTTACTCTTCAGACTTCCTGTTTTTTTGTTTTACTTCTTTGCACTTTTCCTGTTTTTTTCTATCACAGTCTTCCTTTTTCTCCCAAACTTTCTACGTTTTCCTCTGCTCGAGCTCTTAGCTCTCAACATGACAGCCAGTTCATCATCCTTCATCAAGCGTCGCTTTGCCTCACGTTCCCTGTTTTCTCTCCTCTTCAAAGCTTCCTACTCCTCCCTGACCTCCTTCTTTCCCTGTATATCTTCTCTGTATTCAATCCTTCCTCCTTCTAGTCTTCCTTGCCCCTTTTCTTCCTCCTCCTCCTCCTCCTCCTCAGCTGCTCTCCCTGAAGACAGAGCAGAAGCAGCCAGGCAGAACAGCCAGCATGTTCCAATGTTCTCTGCAGCAGCCCTCTCCAACCTCCCAGTTTCTTTCTTCATCACTGCTTTTTACTCACATTCAGATTTTTATATTACCTCACATCAAATTTATCAGCGTTTGGAATTAAAAAGCCAAACACTGGTTGCATTTGACCTATTTTCCTTTCGTTTTTCTGTTGGGAAGAAGCTCCAGATCATCACAATGTTCTTCTAGCTTCCTTCATCTCAGATGTTCCTAAAGACCATGATTTTCTCTTTCTTAATTTCTCTTTTCTTTTTACTAATACCTCTAAGGTTTCTGTGCTTTTTTTTCTTTATCTTCTGATAATCCCACAATAATCCCCTCTTGATTCCTTTGCATCTCATTGGTTCCACACTTCCAGCTCTGCCACATCACATGCAGCTTCATATTTCAACAAAGAAAAATACAAATGACTCTGAGATCTTGAGACGAAAACACTGAGGATTCCTGCTGAAGCTGTGTGTGAGATGCAGTCAAAAGTGGTGGTTATTCATAGTCATTGTTAGTTGATGATATGAGAGCAACAACGGCTTTATTTTATTCTAAGCATTGACTCTGTTAAAGCAAAAATGAACGCAGCGACAAATGTTCATATGATTTGGAAATAATTGGTGTTAAAAGCTCTGAAATGTGTTTTCAAAACTGGCTCACAGGACTTTTGTTTTATCTTCTCATGGTTGGTTTACAGAGAAAGACACTGTCATCACAGTCTAAATCGCCTTTGAGGCAAACTGTGATGGTTTGATTTTCAAATCTGGTAAATGTCAAGCAATGGCGTTTTTTCTGCTGTTGGTTCATAAATGGACATAAGTGTTGCCAGTTTTCTCTTTAATAAAATAAAATCTCCAATCTCTAAGAGCTTCTCACCATCAGCAGGCTCATCAGACTGTCCTACAAACTTCAGCTCAACCTTCTAAAACTGAAGCTCAGACTCCTACCCTCACAGCATAGGTTTCTGTATGAATGAGTCACATTGATCTTAATTCGTAGACTTGTGCAGTTATTTATGTCAGGTTACAATCCAATCTGTCTGAATTCCTCCCACACGTTATCATGTCCAGTTTTAAAATACTGCAATGGTCGTTGTTCCAGAAAAGACATTTTGTCATCAAGCCTTTCCCACTTTGTGGGTCTTGCTCCACGTATTTCATGACAACCTCAAATGTGCTTACCTGGTAGTGTGATATAAACACAACCTATTAGCACAATGTCTGACCTAAATGCAGCAAAGATCTGTGTGAAAATACCAAAGCAAAGCTGTCTTTTGTTTTTTGTGCAGAGAAATATTTTCCTTCGGTCTGAAATTCTTGCATCAGAAAAACACTGGAATTTCTCTGCTTAGTGGAATGAAAGACCTTTTTTAATATTATCCATTAGCCAATGTCAATGTAGATGTTCTATAGCAGATTTTTAATGGACACTGTTTACCGATGTATATGTGTGCATCCATTTGGCCCATCAACAGGCTGAAGAATGAAAAATCGAAGTCAGAGAGATGTCGTTTTTCCAACTCTGCAACCTTCTCACTATATTTGACGACTTTCTAAAACCTCTCGTCTGTTTCATTCACTGCTATTCTTCTTCTTCTTCTTGCATTTTAATGGCAGGTGGCACCAACGTCAAAGTGCAATTCTGCCCTACTGTGTGGGAGTGTCAGAAAGGGGGACTGCCTAACGAATCTATTTATTTAAAACAAATGAAATAAACTACATTCTCTTCAACAGACTGCTTTTCTTCATCAGCTGGTTCTTCTTTAGGTGATCGCTGTCATCAGTCACACCTGGGAGATTCCCTTTAAACACAGTCTACGCTTGTTCTCTGCCTGATGGTCTCAGTACCTCA
Source organism: Oryzias celebensis (assembly GCA_014656515.1). Classification (NCBI taxonomy): domain Eukaryota; kingdom Metazoa; phylum Chordata; class Actinopteri; order Beloniformes; family Adrianichthyidae; genus Oryzias; species Oryzias celebensis. The sequence continues at coordinate 62,891,394 of BNCR01000012.1, read as the reverse complement.
TCAGTTAAAGCCTGTTTCTCTCTGAACTTGGTTACCTGTTTATTTAAACCCTAAAGCAGTTTTTGCCTTTCACATTGGATTGTGATTATAGATTGAATGCTTGCCTCTTTGGACAGATGTTGTTGTGTCTTCTGCTATGTTTATTAGATCTAAATTTGGACATTGATTATATCACCACTCCTGCTCGGACCTGAACTTCAACCTTATCCTTCTGCTGTGACTTAAACTGAATTTTCACTGCATGAACCTCAGTCCTGAACCTCAATTAACTGTTGTACCTACTGGTGAGGTGTAATTCCAGCTGCTCTAGAACAAGTACACCTGAATCCTCAAGCCCTTGTTTTCTGCTGAGTTTGTCTTTTCTGGTCAGACCCTGACAACCTTTGGTGTTTTATTTTCTCCAAAGTGATTTGAGCAGGAATGTGTGAAGCCATGAGACGCCGCCCAACTCAGAGCGGTCTCCAGCAGTCAGTGTTACAGTCAGTTCCCCTGTTAGTTTAGTCGTCCACTTGCTACTTTTTTTTTAACTGAGTTTCCAACATCTTAACAAGTTTATTTTAATTTTGTGATGATCTTGGTAATCACCTACTGTCCAAATTCCATTTATAAAAGACTGAAACTTTTTAATAGTTTGCAGCAAAGTTTGATTGGAATTACCTGCTTAAAACACATAAAGATGAATGTAAACTGTTTACATTTGCATAGTGCATAGACTCCAAATGAAATGTTTCAATCTAATGTTTAGAAAAAGGTCATTACTTCTCAGTGAAACAAAAGAAATGAAGACATTCTAAAATACATTTTATTTCAGCCTGTATTTAATTACTAGGGTTGTGAAATAAATATACACCCCAAAATGTATTTACAAAATAATAAGGTGTTGAGTGAAAAATGGCATGACCAAAAATCAGTTCCTTTGCAAATGGTCCATTTGTTTTGTGCTCATAAAAATCTGTGTCTGTTGATGTTTGAGTGTGTGTGTCTGGATATTTTTGAGTTTGTCATTGTGTTTGTGTGTGTTTCTGTCTGTCTGAAAACAGACAGAAAACAGAATAATGGCGGCACTACATGCAGGAAGTAGTAATATGGACGTGTGCTTCAGGAAGTGACGGGAAGCTTCCAGCCATCTGTTGGCAGACTAATCCTGGCTGTGCTGAGAGACATTACCAGCTGGCTTATCACCGTGGCAACAACCCTTCAATCCCAGTTGATCGCAGCCATCATGTGACCCAGCTGAGAAGGTTGGATGTGGTTTGGACACACGCACACAGGTCCAGAAAAGTGTCGCAAACCCGCCTGCAGTGCTTTTGTGAATGAGTACATCGCATTGTGTGCACGTGTCCCAAACCCCCCCAGCAGGAGGGCGGGTTGTGAAAAGCAGACACATGCAGGGGCGGGCTTTCTTACCCCCCTCTTCCCCCATCAGTGATGAGGGCTTAATCCTGCTGAAACATTTCAGAGTCACCTATTGAGGTCAGAAATGTCATTTTACCAACCAGCTGCGCGGCAAACCTCATCCTGAAAAACTGCTGTGCATCTGCTAAATATAGACTCGTATCAGTGCACCACCTGTGCACCACCCATCCTGAGTGTTTCAGCTTCACTTCGTCACTCTATCACAGACACACATTCAATTCACCAACCACACATGTGACTTGTAGGTCATAAATCAGCAGGCGAAGGCTGGTTCAGGTGTCATGTCACATTCAAGGTTTATTCAGTCTTTACATACAGTACACTGATTAATTGTACAGGGACTTTAACGAAGGGCCGTCACGTTCGTCCGTGAAGCTGTAGCCACAGATTCTCTGATGTCACCAAGCGGGAGCTTGTGTGTGCAGTCCCGTCATTCCTGGGTTCACATCTGCTCAGATGTGACTGTGGAAGCTAGGATTTCCTATAATCTAATGAAGTCTTTTTTCTAAATAATCTTCAGCAGGACGCCAAATGTTGGCCACGTGTCGCTCGGCTCCTCCCACTCTGCTGGCATGTCAGCATTCAGATCTCCTCCTTTCAACCAGACCCATGATGGAGACCTTCAGCTCTGAGGAGCTGCTGTCAGGAAAGAGGCAGTGTTAACTGGGTCTGGTTGATAGTGAACTTGCTGAAGGAGGATTTCTGAGTGTTGAAATGGTTCTGATCCAGTCCAGTACCACCAGTAGAACACAGGGCTGGAGAGCGGAAAGGATGGAGCGTTTTTCTCGCAAAATAATGGAAATCCCTGCTGAACATTTGGATAAATTAGCTTTTTTATTGACATTTTTCTTGTTGCATTAAACACAGAATTTCCTTTAAAGCTGTTTAGTTTCAGATTAAATGCAGAAACATGTCAAACCTTAATCGGTGAAGTTCTGTAGAACTTCCTCACATTGTGCTCCTTTATGTTTAGATTGTGTCTTTTATTCTATGGCTTGTTTACCTGTGATGAGTAAGAAACCCTAAAAATGTTCCTCCACAGAGATGCTAGCGAACCCATTGGACCGGCTAAACCGATCTCAGGTTCTTCTGGCAGAAACGGAGATGTTGCAGCGAGAGCTGTGATCATGTAGGAAACGGCTGCACGCTGCGTTCCTGAGGAATCAAACGGTCGCTTCATTTACTGCAGGATAATTCTACAGAGAATTTGATCAGAAACGTTGCGAGCTGTAAACTGTTGCAGCCAAGCCGACAACCTGGTAACAGTCAAAGGTGAGAGCAGGGTTCTGCAGAACTCTGCCACCTGTGATGCGTGGGCAGGACTGTGCTGGATTTAAAGGAATGTATCAGAAGAAGGTAAAGTCTTCACTAACACCAGAGAGCAGATTGCTCAAGCTTTCTGAGGGTCCAACATTATCAGGTTTGATGGGGATGATGCTGACACACAGTTTCTATTAAAATGTAAAGAAGGTCCACTTCTACCAGTATAAAACGGATGTTTTCTGTCCTGAATGTGCTTTATGCTGATGTTTCTCTGAGAATTCAGTCCAACTGAGATATACTTTGTGCTACGGCCTAAATCCTGAAATGTTTCAGCAGCTAGGCCCATAGCTGCACGTTTAAAATCATGCGTTCTCTGTTTTTTACAGTACATTTTCAAAGATGTTTTAAGGAATATCTCATAAATGTAAACCACTGATGGTCATTTTAAAGGTGTTTTGTGCCCTTCTCTTAAGGATGAAGGTTCACAGTGTTCTGTGGTTGTCACACTCTTTTGGGACCTGAAATGGATGAAGTTTTGTAGGTAGTTTCAGCATGAGCTGGTAAAAGGCTCTGTTTGGTCCAAAGATCTGGGTTTTATCTGCACACTGGTCATCAAGATGTCATTCGTCTATTATTTCAGCTGTAAAAATCTTTTTTTTAAAGATTCTGTTGGGTAAAACATTTAAACATGCTTATTATAGCTATTACACATGCAGATTAAAAATCCTGTAAATTTGCATATGACTTTGGCAAGGGAGGAAATATAACGTTTTTTGCTACTCTTATATTTCAACACTCTACCCTTGATTTTTTACATAACCTTTAAAATAAAAGTTTTCACTACATAAAAAACATTGTTTCTTTTTTTTAAATGTTTCAATACCAAAAGAGCAACAAATAAAATGAATCCAAAAGTTAAAAACAAGGAGCAAATTAGAAAAAGTTTGCATAATTCATTTCACACTGACAGACAGTAAAGCAGGTGTGGGAGGGCAGAGGACTGCTGGAAGAGCTGGGCTTTTACTCTGAAAGGGAGGACGTGTTGCAGTCACAGGAGGTTTGAAGCACTAATGGACTCTGCATGATCCTTTGGCTGATGTGACCTGAAGGACAGCAGACAAAAGTTGAAGGAGACATCTGCTTTATACTCAGATCTTCTCCAAAGTGAGCACACGGATATGTGCCATTCGGTAAACATTGATCTCAAGCCTGCACAGTCTTGCAGTGAGTGGAGATTAGATTGGTATATGAATGGACTCTGCAGCAAGAGCCGGATATAGATCCAGACTGGAGCTAGGCTTTTAAGCTTAAGGTCTCATTTAAGCTTTCACTTGAAGCACCGATTCTAATGGGTAACCCAGCTGCTATTGTTAGTGTTTCTGGCAGGACCTTTCAGGGAAGTTGTCTTCTCTGGTGCATGCAGAGGACAGAATCCATTTCACTTAAGATCCTGAGTGGAGACTAAACCTGGAGGGAGTCACCAGTCCAGAAGACTGAAATAATCTGCAGCTGCTTTAGCTGCTTCTACAGTTCAGCTCCAAACCATTTACTGATGAAGAGATGCTGAGAAGACAGATAATCTGCACACTGACCTGACGGAGGAGCTGTTAGCTGCAGGGTTACGGTCAAATGAAGATAAAAATTTACCAAAAAATTCAAGAGCTGACCTTTAAACATTTAAGTCAACCTAAAAAAAGTTTTAGTGACTGAAGATGACCAATATGCAGCTTTAATTTGAAATAAAATAAGAGTTTTTTTAGCTTTTTTTCTCCCACCATACCTTACTTTCAGTCTTTTGAGTCTTACAGTTTGTAGTAAAGAAACTTTTTCTCAGTCTGAGAACTTTGGGTTTTTTTATTTGACCAAAGCTGATGGAATAACTGAAGTCTTTCTGAACCCCTCCCCGTGGCTGTTTGATCAGCTTTTAAATCAGCTGATTGATCAGTTATTTGATCAGCATGTTCCTGTCAGATCTGAAGGTTTTGGGGGGTTCTTTTGGCACTCCCTCATGTCAGCTCCATGCTTTTAGAAAAATCAGTGACGTCCAGAAATGTTTCCCCAGCGTTGGTCCCTACAGTCCGCCGCTCTTCCACTCCTATTTCATGATCCGGGTGCTCCGCTCTCTGTCCCCTTTTTGTCTTTCTTTTTTCTTGCATGCAAGCAGATATCATTCAGCACAGGAACAGCTAAACAGAAACCACTGAAGTAAAAAAAACACCTGTCCTAATAAACCCTCATCAGTAACAGCTCGGTCATTCAGGAAACACTCACGTGCACATGCCTCTAGCAAACACAGGCTGCAGCTGGTTGGCAAAGAACAAATACTGTACAGACGTGTTTACAGTTTTCTTCTGAAGAAAACCAGCTGCGCACCTTCACTGGTTCATATTAAAGCCCACAAATGTCTTCAAGTTGTGACGTTAATCCCTTCCATCAGTGAAAAGATTATTTGTAATACATAAAAACATAAGTTTAACATCTAATAAAGTATGACTTTCCGACCACCCGAAAATAAATCGTTTGATTTGTATATACTCAATACTATGATATACTTTCTATATGTGTTTAACAATAATTTTAATATATTAAGAATGGCACCATCTCTGGAAAATAAAGAAAAATCTAAACTTATGGTTATGTCATTTACAATATTTGTATAAAAGTTAGTTTTTCTTCTTCCTCTTGGATTTTTCTGTGCTCTCCTCTAACAGCAAGGAGTTTTGGTTTGGATTCATATGGAGTGGGTGTGTGTGTGGGGGGGGGTAACTCTAATTAATTGTTAGTCCATTTGTTCACTAAGTTTTCTCCAGAGTCTGTGTGCGGCAGGAGAGCAGCAGGATGCTCCACAAAGCCTGTTCTGCTGCCAACCGTGGAGTTTAGGGATGAAAGTGTTTATGGTAACTTCTCTCTGTTTGTGCTCACATCAACTTTTGCCAAGAGACAAAAAGCATAGACACTGTCAGCTCTTCTCTGCGTTTGGCTTGTGACGTCATTTCATCAGAGGACGCCTTGCAGGAGGCTGATCAATAAGCCTCTAAACCTCCAGAGAACAGATGAAGGAAATTATAAATATGTCCGTTCCACTCTCCCCCGTCTTTTGGATCTCATGCTCCTCTAAAGCTCAACGTCTCTTACCCCCCCCCCAAACATGGCTTCATCTTCGCTGGTTTGTCACAGCTCTGACAGTTCTTCCGTTCCTCCGTTAATGATGTTCCTCTGTCCCATCCGCTCCCCCCCCCCTGTCTTTTTTGTGAATGTGATGGAGTCCAGATGAAAAGCACCATGGGATGCATCAAACACCGCCGTCACCTCTCAAAGAATACAAACAATTCTCTCTTCGTTTTCCTTTTTTTTTTTTTTTTTCATTTCCTCCCCGACTTCCCGATGACAGAAGTCGTCCTTCTGAAGGGCAGTGGAGAAGCTCACGGATTATTAGGATAAAAGTATAAAAACAGCCAGAATCTCCTCACGAGATCCCTGTTCGTGTGTTTGTTAGCAGAACCAAATACTTTGTCATTTACTGTATTATTCATTTTCACTGCCCTTACATTCGGTTCATCTCCATCATCACCAAAGGATTTCTGTTTTGGCCTTTAATCCTGAGCAAATGAAAATCATAATTCCTTCTCTCTGCGCATCCATCCTCTCCTGTTTACATTTTCATCGTCAAACGTAGGCCGATTCGCTAGATTGAGTGCGTCCCAGGTTGGGCGGCTGGGACAAGTGGGCCATGTCCTTTTTTCTGATCTCGCAGATGGATTTCCTGCGAGCCTGGACGCCCCGGATCGCAGCCTTGATCTTGCGCCAGCCCAGGTGGTTGAGCTCGGCTAAATTCAGCACCACACAGATGCCGCTCACTGCAAACATGAAGACAAGGAAAACCGTCTTTTCCGTGGGCCGGGAGACATAGCACTCCACTTCCTTGAGGCAGGGGTAACGATCGCACTCAAAAATTCCAGGCACGCTGAAGCCGTACAGGAAGTACTGGCCTGCCAGGAAGCCAATCTCCAGGGCGTTTCGGAACACTACCTGAATGATGTAAAAGCGGGAGATGCCTTCTTGCCGACGTACTTTGGAGCTCTTCCCATGTGTGAGGCCTCGCGGGGCATTGGGAATCTCTTTGACCTCTAAACAGTCGGGCTCCTCCTTCCCCCCTCCCCCATCACCACCATGCTGCACTAAAATCCCGTTTATATTGCGAAGCTTTCGCATTCCGTCTCTGCCGCCATAGTCCTTCTCCATGATGGGATAGAGGAAGGAGTACCGGCGGTCTCTCTGCTTGGCTGACTGGTGAACAGAGTAGGTGATGAAGCAGAGGCTGGGAGTGCAGACCAGGATGATCTGGAACACCCAGTAGCGGATGTGGGAGATTGGAAAGGCCTTGTCGTAGCATGCCTGGTTGCAGCCTGGCTGCAGAGTGTTACAGATGAACATGGTCTGCTCATCCTCGTAAACTGTCTCGCCGACTATGGCCACAATCAAGATGCGGAAGATGACCACCACAGTCAGCAAAATCCTAAGAGAGAAGCAAACAGAGACACTGTGTTAGTTTAGTCAAGGTGAAAAGGCTTTCTGCACGTGTTATTGCTTTAGAGACTCTGATGCAAAGACAAGAGGCAGAGCTGGAGAAAGCAGGGATGAAGATGTTGAGATTCTCTTTGGGAACGACCGGGATGGATGGGATCAGAACTGAACCCATCACAGGAACAGCTCATGGTAGATGTTTTGGAGATGTTTTTGTAAATTTTCGTCCACACACATAACTACTACACATCTTTCACTTGTTTATATATATATATATATATATATTTAGCACCATCCCTGTCATGGCAACAGGTGAGCTTAGGATGAGCCATTTCTGTGCGGTTATGAGACAGAGATTGTTTCTGCCAAAAGACTTGAGTTTGTGTTTCTGTCCATACTTCATACATCATTACAGCACCCTCCAGAGAAACGCCTCATTATGGTTCTTATGGGTTAACAAGCTCCTTGTGGACAAACATCCTTAGGTTGGTCTGAGCAATAGATAATGAAGAAAAACTCTTTTGTTTCCTAAGATTCACTGCAAACAATGTTTTACAAATACACTTATTTCACTGAGTGTCTGACAGCATTATAATAATCATATGACATGACGTGATTGCCACTGTGCCTCCATGCTGTTGACACCATGGTCATGGTATTAGATGTCCAGATGCTCCAGTTGACCATTATGAGCCATTCGGTTCTCAGCTCGGGCTCATCATCAGTCAGAAGCTGGCTTTTGATTTTGATCCAGATTCTGACCAGAACCCAAATGTTTCTAATCAGTTTGGAATTGTCTTTATGGTGGGAGGGGTCTGTCTCTGACAGATGAAGAGTCTGCTGTGGGGAGTGGGAAGTTCAGAGGGTCAGTGAATCCCAAAAAGGAAAAATGTTTTTAAAACATTTTGATACCAATCTGTCCACCTCTGATCTGCCAACACTGTGGGGAGGGGGGGTAAAAATGAAAATGCCTCTGCCCTTGTTGTGACTCCATTAAGGAGCTTAGTAAATGCACACACGTGCACAGATACATGCATGGACACACACACATAGACACACACTTACGTCCATGCAACAAAGCTCCATAAGGAAAGTGTTTGAGAGTGAGAAGTTCAGAAAGCTGCAGAAGACGAGTTCCAGTTAAAGGATTAGACTGTCAGTAAATAAACCCAAACATCTTGAAGCCAAATTAAAAGAACAACCTGCCAGAACCAGGATGGGGAGTTAGCGAGGAAAACCAGCAACAGCAGAAAATCTCATCATGGAAAATGAATTATATAATAGCTTCTGCACGCAAACCCGCTCCTGTAATCTGTGGCCGGGCTGGGGAGGATTCTTGCATTAGTTCCTTCTTTTTTTTGGGTTAATGCCACAAAACAGCTGCAGATTATCATAGTACGGGGGCTCCGCCCCCATCCTGCCTTTCTTTGCTCAGTTCTTTACTTTTTTCTCACCTCCAGTGATGCACACCTTCTTTTTTATCTCTAGTCAAGATGATAGAAATATTCTGCAGTTTCACGTCAGCTTAGTTACACACACACATTGTCAACAGATCTCGATGCTCCACACAGCAACCGCTGATTTGCTGAAGGAGGGACGAGAGTCTCAAGAGAAAAACGACATCCAGTAAATACTGCAGCCTCCCACAGGAGGACGGTGGCATGGGGCAACAGTGCACCCCACCTCACCCTCCAGCCTCCACCCTGCAGGCTACATTTAACCATCATTTCAAGGCTTTTCTGAGCCAAACTCTTCACTTTGATGCAGATCTGCCTGATCTCTGCGCCCCCCTGCAGGCAGCTGGTTCGCAGCCTGTCAGTGAAATGAACGTCAGCAGATGTTCAGTCAAAGGAAGGCGAGCAGGAGCTGTTTCTGCTCATCAGCTGCACATTATTAAACACGTTGAAGCTTTTCTGCTTTGCCCTCAGACGATCTGCTGCTGATCACTGAATGGATTCAGTGTCGACTTTTTCTTGGTAATTTAATGTAGTTTCAGTCAATTCTATGAAATCCTTTTAGTTTCAGTCCTAGTTCATATAAAAGAGCTAAGAGCTTTCTGTGGCGTCAGAGCAGAAACACAGACCGACCCCGCCACAGCTTCAGTCGTCACGCGTTAGCTGTCAGTGAGGAGGACGACCTAATCCTGAGGATGTCTTTAGTATTGGGAGAAGATCTCTTGGAGGTGGTGGGAGAACACCTTTACCTGTCTGACAAGTAAAACTCTCTGAGCTGCATTTTTATCTTTGTAAAGGTGATCGATAAAATAACAAGTTTCTGATAATTTTATTTCATAAATTCAAGAAAATGTGTAAAGAAGAAAGAAGCTGTTAAAAAAACAGATCTATAATTTTCATTTCTGCGTCTCACAGATGACACTATACAGACTTTGATGTCAAAGTTGTATCTTTTCCTCCAGGTTTGTTCAAACATCAGGTATAGTAAAATTAGCTGAAACTAAATTCTGGACGTCAATGAACAGCATCTCTGATGACACAGCACTGCATGTGGCTGCTCAAAAAAGAGGCCATGGATGGTTCATGTATAGACAAATAGAAGTGCTCTCAGAAATCTAAAGATGTGTCATTTTATCTAATTAGCTTATTGGGTGCAAACATATTCACACACTTTATTAAACCTCTGGTTTCTATTTTTACCAAGGTTCTTTAATTTCAGTTTTTTCCTTTAAAGTCTATCATTTGTGTTTGATTTGAGTCTGACATGATACAAATTTCTCCACATACTTCATTTTTACTGCCTATTCCATCTGTAACATCTCCACCATCTCACCGCCTCTACCATGTTCATCAGCTTCTCTACCATCTCCAATTTTTAACTATCCTAACTTTTTTGGTACACTGGGTGCCACAGAGAGTGTTGTTTCTTCCTATGCAGGAGGGAGGACAGGGCCTAGAGCACCTGGCCAGCAAAACTGCCACCTCCAGGATCCAGTTCCTGCAGAGGTTTTTGTCTGAATGGTCGAAGGTTGGATGATGCTCTGGTTACGTTACACACTAAGCTTTGAAATTTTGTGTGAGTGGCCTCAGCTTATCAGAGTGTTTTTAAGTCAATGAAGTTCAATGAAGACAAACGTGAAAAAGGAACACAACTGTGGTGTTTTTGGTCTTTCTGAGAAACACCATCAGGATGTTGTGAGGCAGCAGAATTAAGACTGAAATCAGGAAGAAGAAGTGGTTGAGCTGGTTGTAGAAGGAGGTGATCTGTGAGGACCAGGAGATCAAAGGAAAAACTGTGGAGGTTTCAATATGTGGGAGAAGACATGAAAACATGTGGAAAACAAGTACCAGCCCCAACCACCCTCTCTTCAATCCCCTCCACTAAACTTCCCTCTGCTGGTTACCAAGGCAACAGGCGGGGAGCCTAAAATGAAGATAAAAAGGAGAAGAAGATGTGCCTTTTAGAGACCAAATCACCAAAAGAGTCAGATCTCTCTACAGAAAGAAAAAGGAAAATAGATTTTAATGGAATCGATCCGGTGGTAGTATTTTCATGACTCTTATTTTAAAAACTTAAAGAAGTCGCTGAAAAAACAATATATATATATATATATATATATATATATATATATATATATATATATATATATATATATATATATATATATAACAATATATATATATATATATATATATTTAAACCTGCAGCTTCTACCTGAAGAAGAGAGGTTTTTTTTAGAACTGTTTTTATGGAAACTGGTAAATGATAATTAAAAAGTGAATGTTAGATTTACTGACAAACAAATTACCGGATTTTTGACAAATTTTAATTTGTCACAGATTAAGGAAGCATTACAGTTAATGAACAGTTTACTTGCTGTTTTTATGTACTTCAACTGAAACCTGAACAGGCTGATTGACGAACATGTGGGCTAGAGGTTTTAAATGACACATTCTTTAATTATCTGAGTGACAGATTGATGTTTCTATTAATCTTTTTCATCATTATACTATTACTGGATGTAATCAGCCAAAATTGCAGGTTTTTGTCAGAGTACTTAGGAATATTTGCTTTCCAAACTCTGCTTTTTCTGCACGAAGATGAGATTATAAACTGTGCAGGTTTTCAACTGCAGAGTATGAAAAGCTGCACTAAAACTTTCTTATTTGGGAAGTTAGAGCAAACAATTAAAACTATAAATTATATTGTTATCAAAAATTGTAAGTAAACCTAAAAAATGGTGTTCCGGATGCTTTTATACCCTAAAAATACTTACCTAAACAACACTAAAAATGTGGAAGACTGCAATAAAAAAAAATTTGATCAGCTGACCTTTTTCATAAAAAGAGCACTGTCATGGATAGTCAGTGTTTTCAAAAGTCCATAAACACATTTTTAGAATCTAAGAATGTTATTGTATTAATTATAAATCATTAAGAAACAACAGAATGATAAAAACTGTCAGAAGGAATGTTTTGTATTTGACGTGTGAGGAAAGGCCTTTTAACACGTTGGGTTTGGCGCATCTTCACATGTTTATTCTGGTCTGTCTCCTGGTTGTGTGTTGAAGACAAGGCTGTGACTCAGATCTGAGCTGCGTCAGAACAGGTCTAATCCTGGAGGATCACGTTTGGATGGACGCTCTCCTCGGTGACTGTGTTCTCCTTCACCAGTGTTGATGATGGCTGTGGGTTCCCGGCAGGTCACCTGGCGCAGGTCTGGATCCAGCTCCACACAGAGTTCTCCAGAAGGCTGGTTCCTGTGCTTCAGGCCAGGGACAGAAGGAGAGAGTGGGCTGCGTCCTCCCCTACCGACAGGCCTCCACCTCCAAAGCACGTGCCGACTTTACCGTCACGCTCAATGTTAACAGATAATACCAATGCAGACTGCACCATAATGAGCTTCTGTATGAGCGGCCTGGTAACTTTTATCTATGTGTTTGTCCACATGCCAGGAGAAGATCGGGTTACATCTCCATCCGTACACTTTCACAAGTTGAGTTGGATCTTTTTTTTTTGGCAGTGTCCAGTTAACTCATCCATTCAACTCTCCATGTCAATGAAACAAAGTCAGTTTTGATTTGAGAAGTTTCATTTAAATATGGAAGCTGTATATTGGATATAAGGTAATCCTTCAGTCTCTCCACAGAGGGTCCATGTTGTAGCATTACAGTAAAAAGAACAAAATCATTAAATTTGTACAATTTAGGAAAAAATATAAAATGTTTCATATTTTCACACAATAGTCATTCAAGGTTGTACTTAAGACAAAACAGCAAGCTGGCATCAAAACGCTGATGACCTTTTTTTCCTAATACATCTCAAGATGATCAAAATCAGACCGTGTCAATATCTGACGAGTCAGCACATCAGTTTCCATGGTGATAAGAGCATGTTGCCTTGGAAACGCACACGGTGGTCATGTGAGTTAGAAAATAGTACCAGACTTTCAGAAATTGTTTCATCTTTATACCTGGTAAGAATAAAAATGAGATGAGGGGGGTTACCATGGCAACAGATCCGTCTGCAAGTCTTCTGAGGTAAACTGTCAGGTTAAGGTGGTGAGGTGAGGACAAAAGAAGAAGAGAAAAAAATGATGAAAAGAGATGGTGGGGTTAACGGAGGGAAAACTGTAAGAGAGAGAGGGAAAATGATGGCTATAATCCAGATTAAATCAGTGGATTTTGGACAATCCCAAGCTTGGGCTGTCACATCAATGCCAACCACCACCACCCTTCCCCCCACTGCCGGCGTCCACCCGTGCCAAGATCAGACCTCAATCAGCTCTCTGGCACATGCTGGGAGCTTCAATGACACAAGCTGGGAACAACCCACACAGGCAGCAGGTAGCTCCCCGCTTCCTGCTAATCCCAACCCAGAAGGTCCAGAACATGACACAAGAAAAAAGTTTGAAGAACAAACCTCACATCTACTCTGGAAGTCTACTGTGGATTTATTCAATGAAATAAAATATATATTTTGACTTTGGAAGAGAACGCCTCCAGAGTTTGAAGGAATCTGAAGATTCTGTGTTTTTGATGATGAACATGATCCACTCAAAGTCTCCCAAATCTTCTGTCTCAGCATATATACTTTTACATTCAATGCAGTTTCACATGCAGCTTTCAGTATGATGTTCATGTTTAAGCTTTGAGCTACAAAAGCTCAGCATCTGCCTGTAGAAATAATATTTATATTATAAAAAAACTCAGCAGAAAAGATTTTTTAATTCCATTTGTTTCAAAAATACTTGATCATCTCCTCGGGGAAATTCAGGAACATGTTGATCCTGTTGTTTGTTTCAGTCCGTTTGAGTTCATATTTTGGGCAGAGAACAACATTAACCCGGCGAGTCACATGGCGCGTTACACTAAACCATCTGCAGGCCCTTGGATGAGAAATATCTCTGTAACTGTGAGGAATGTGATGCTGTATGTGTTCCACACACGTCTTCATGATCACGTCCTCAAACCAGAGCCCATTGGAGTCCAACTTTTTCTGACTTTGTCCCCAAACTGAAGCAAAAAAAGCACAGATTGACATTTCTGAAATGTCACACCGATGTCTGCTGAGGTAGTTCTTTCATGAACAGCAGTCAGAAGCAAACCAACAATCTCTTTCCGCTTGTTTCAAATGAAAATGTTTCCTTTTTGCATCACAGAGCCGTCTACCAGGCTTTCTCTCTGTGGAGTTGGCTGTGAATCGGGTGTGAAGGCAGCATATTGCTGTGAGTCAGGAGAACTGCTCCTTCAGCTCAGCATCTCTGCTTCATTAAATAATCTGCAAAAGAAAACATGTGACTTGAATGTTTGTCTGCATGTATGTGTATTTGTGAGTGCATGGATAGGTGTGAAGAACATGCTACGTTCTTCTGTGGAGGATCACACGATCTCCTGCAAAAACAAGGACTGTGTCTGCATACATGTAGACATGTATGTGTGTATGTATGTATAAGTAGACAGGCTACTGCTGTGTTTTAGGGACAGTCTGCAGGCATGTTTGCTGTAACCGTGTTTTCTGCAGCTATTTTTTCAGCAGCCACGAGTGCAGCAAGTGTGTTTTCCAAAGCCGTGTTCTTAGCAGCTCTGTTTTTTGCAGCCGTCCTTTCCGCAGCTGTCTTTTCTGCAGCTGTGTGTTTTCAGCAGCCGTTTCGTCAGCAGCAGCGTCTCCTGCAGCCGTGTTCCGAGCAGTGGCTGCAGTGGTGTGAACATCAGTGAGTCAGACGATCTGGTGTCTCGGTGTGGATGGATGCGGTCGGAGTGATCACGGATCCTCGTTTGAGGTTCATGTGGAGTTAATCACAAGCTGATCCTGCCTCTGAGCAGCAGCCCGCCAACATAACTCTCACCTCATTTACCACTGATCTTCATTAAGAAAAACTGCACCAGCGGAGCTTGGGAAGCAGAGGAGAACATCCTATTCATTTTCAGTCAGGAAGATGATTTTGTTTAAATGAAAAGCAGAAGAAGATTGCAAGGCTTTCAGTGCTGAGTAAAACCCAGAAGAGAGAGATCTGATGATCTCTCAAAGACAAGACAGCACATGGCTGTGCAGAAACGCTGTGAACCACGTGTCATGAAACAGTCTAAATAAAGCTGCCAGCTCCAAGTGCGACCAAACTTCAAAAGCCTCAGCCTCACTTTGATCCAAAAAAGATCAAAGTTAGTTCATTGTTTTCCCCTTTAGACCTTATGTTTTAACCAAATTGGTTTATTACTGTTTCCTGCCGTCTCCATGTGCTGTAAGCATTAACAAAGCAGATCAGGACAGAGCGCTAAAACAACCAGATGTTCCTGAACTGACCAGCTTCAATAGTTCTGCTAAAGCTGCTTTGGTTTCATGTCATCTGTGAAAGAGGAAGCTCTCAGAGGGTGGCATCATGGCAGACAAGTGCTTCTAAGATCTGGAATTCAGGCTGCAAACGGAGGTCCCGGTGATCTTAGAAACCCTCCCCTGACCGACTCCAAGCAGAACCGGCCTCCGTGAGTTTCCCTGCTCTGTCTCAGACGCAGATTTCAAATTCTAACTTAAGAGTTTGACACTACTTGATTATTTTCACAAGCTTGAAGCCACCAAAGTTGACTTCTGTGAAGTCCAGAATAAACATAATAATAAAGTAAAGGACAGATTTAAACCAGAAAGCCTATGTTAGATCTGGAAAAGAACATCATGAAGGATTCTAGTGTGTTCGCGGAAAACAAGAACGTTAAACAGATTTGATCAATCTAGTCTTAGAAAGTTATATTTGTGAAAAAAAAACTTTATTTATAAGCCACAACAAAACAATAACAAAATGTGCGATGCAAAAAAGTGCTTCTACACAGTTTCTTACTGAAGCAAATATTTTGTCAGAACAGACAAAGAATTTCTCTGAAAATCAGATTAATCCGTTTTCATCCGAAGCATTTGACTCAACCACTTTCTAGTTACTTATAAAAAGAGCTCCTCAATGAAGGAAGTTTAAGCTTATTTGAACATCAGGTGAGCTCAGAATGAACTGCGTCCCTCTAACACTGACCTACTCTGTCTCTCAGCCAAACCCAACCCATGAAGCCCACTGACTGCCAGCATCAGCCTCTTCCTCTTCTGCTGTCTTTATCTGATCATCCAGGTCATCCATCAGATTTCCCTTCACTAAAGTGTTTACCTGCAGCGGTAAATCCTGCACATGCATGTCAACATCCGTGCACAAGCCCAGCTCTGACCTCAGCGCATGAGGACGGCACGAGCTTCTCAAACCTGGTGGAAAGAACAGCATAGCTGCACTGAAGACAGACTTGTGTAGATTCTAAATTCATGGACATGCAAGTCTGTGACCAGCAGAGGAGTCCAGGATCTAGATCAGGAAACATCTCAGAGGCACTCCTCCTTCTCAAACTCCCTTATAACCACAGCAGGTCACTGCGACCCAGACATGGATGAATCATTTTTAAACATTTTCATCATCAAACTCATCCAAAACATTCTAATTAATGTGCAAGATGTTCCTAATGTGGAACAACAGGTGGTTTGGTTAAACTAGAGTTCTAAAAAACAAATATAAACCATAAAGACCTTGCAACACCAGAGCAGAGAAGATGCTGAGCCTCTGAAGCGTTTCTGTAGAGGACAGGCCACCAGCCAGGCGAGAACATTTCCCTGCTTCCTCCATCTCCTACGAACAAAACTGCAAACTGGTCCATGGAAGGATGTGAGTTCTCCACGGGGGGCCGCAGAACGAGAACACAATGAGCTAAAGGTCATGTGTCAACAGCCAGCGAGCGTGCACAGACATGATGGCGTGCATGTCAACTGTAATGCCTGTAAACATAATTGCCTGCATGGTGGACATGGCAGATTTTGGAGTGGTGGCTCTAAAGTTTTGTTTGTTACATTTTTGACGCAGCAAATCTTTCTCTGTTCTATTTTAGAAACACCTCTGACAGCTCCAGACCTTTTTTAAGCTCATCAGGAGCTTTCAAATGATCCTCAAAGCTTGAATACAAATCAAAACAGTGCTAGCTCAGCGTCTGATTGGCTGACAGTTTGACGGGTTCGCATCAGCAGGTTTTTAGCCTCATGAGACGCAATAAATGCAGGGACTAAAAATACATCCAAACAACATAAGTGGGAATGCGTTTGTCTTTAGACATCTCTTCTGGAGAACACTACAACCTAAAGATCTCCAGTTGCAGAAAACATCCAACTCCAGTTGCTCCTGAAAATCTCACCGGGAGAAGGAGGTGAATGAGGAAAAACCGGAGGTGTCTTTAATGAGCAGGAGGTGGTTTCATTACTGAGTTATAGGTTGTAGTGCTGAACCCCTGATCAGCTGTTAGCGTTGGTGGGAAGGGAGTCCCTCTGCTCTGTGATATTACAGTGATTAACTGCTGTCTGACTTCTGTTCTCCTCAAAGGGGATTTCAAAGCTGGACCAGGTTCTAACAGCTTTAATAACGGTCCGGACTGTAAGGAGGCCCTAGGGTCCGTTTACAGACCACTAGTCTAAAGGTGTTTTCATTAGGATGCTCTTTCTTCTATCAGAGTCCACTTTTATTGCATCATGGGAGATCAATGCAAGCGGGTGGGAGCATCGATCTGCACGTTTGGCGGTGTGATCAGCAGCAGCTTGCAGGTGAAAACACGCGGCGTGACGGATGTGTTGGGAGTAGTTAGGCGGCGTGTTCCTCATCACTGTTTATCCTCGGGGGCTCTGCGGTCCATCAATGTGCCCGCTGCTCATAAAAGCAGACATAAATCACTGACAGTAAGTGAGTACACTCCGGCGCCGTGCCCAGTGCCACAGAGGGGCTCAAACACTCGGAGTGTCTGCTCATGCACACGCTCTGACCCAAAAAGGGAATCTCTAGAGCGCTCTGTAATCTCACACTGACTTCCACTCCCCCTGATGTGACTCATGTATGACCAAGGACTCAGACTGTTGCCATGGTGACAGCACATCCCCCCCTCAGGGACTGCAACCTGCCCGCTGCCCCCTCCCCCAGGACTGTGACTTGGTCCACCAATGATCACATGAGAGTGGCAGCGCCGGGACTAATAGCTCCAGGACAGATGGAGTATTCGTGTACATTTATGGAAATTCATGACGGCTCACACGAGACCTTCAGGACCTCCAGGAAACTCTGCAAACTGCTGCTCACATGTCCAAGACGAGGAAAAGATTCTTCCTTCCCTTCACATGAATTCAGCCACTGATGACAAATATAACCAGCATGAAAAACAACCCATGTGTCACTAAAGCCCCACTCAGATAAAAATGGCACTAAATAGCAGCATTACTGCTTGCTATTTTTGTTGCACCACTAGTGTTAGCTTGGGGGTGTGAGGGGCTGTAGGCTAGTGGGAGAGAGTATCAACAAAAGGATAACGGGAAATGAGAGAGGGCTTACCATCATTCCTGCCCACAATTCTAACAAACAACTGCTGTGCTGCAGAAACTATGTCCTATAAAATGAAGCATGTTTTAAGATATTGGCTGAAAATCATAATGAAAAGACTACTGGGAACACTGTGACATGAGATCAGGAAATGATCGGAGTGGGACTTTGCGCACAACAACCTCTGAGGTGTCCAGAAACTGAAGCTGTTTTGTCAGGAAGCATTTTCTTAACACTTATAGGAATCACAAAACGGTCTGCCATATGGTCTATCACGTGAAGAGCATCAGCAATGATGTTCCTTCCATCAAGAACGTCAAAGTCTTTGTTTTATATAGTTTCCGAGTGTTTAGACACCACCTGTCATTGGTGGAACAGTACTGTGAGTGATTTAACATATAGAAACTGTCACATGTCGACACAAAACAACCAATGAGAGGTCATCACCATGGCAACAGCTCAGACTAAGACTAAGCAGAGTCTCCATTCAGTTTTTACAATTTCCACACATCGCAGAACGAGACGTTAGCATAGATCAGTCGACAGGTAAACAGAACGTCAAGCCTCAGATGAAAACCTGCAACCGTGTTCTCCTTTTCCTGTCCCCATGTGCCCTGTCCATCTCGATCTCAACCCCCCAGCACAGACTGTGAGTGACTGCTCCTCACCTCCTGTCTCCTCCTTACCCCCCTGCAACCCCACTGCATCTGTAAGTTGGGAAAATATGAACAGGGGGGGGGGGGGGGGGGGGCACGTTTCTTCTGAAGCTTCTCTGGACTAAAAGCCTGATTCAGTGTGAGGTACAACAAGGACACCATCGTGAAGACCTCTCTGGAGCCCCCTAATGGCTGGATGCAGCCCCCTCATGGGTGTTGAAGCTGCCATCATGTCACTGACAGGGATTAAGACACCAAAGCCCCCCCCTCCCCTCAGGAGCTCCTGTGAGTCTCTGCTGGACCCCTGCAGATCCAGAGGCGGACACATGGACACATGCACTCACCTTCCTATCATGGTGGAGTGCTGCTGCACCGCAGCCTCCAGGAGGCGCTCCAGGATGGTCCATTCTCCCATGGTTGGAGTCAGGAGGCATCAACCGGGCTCTGGAATCAGGACGGGGGTCTCCCTGCGAGCAGAAGGAGCGCTGCTGGTGCTGAGGTCCTCAAGTCCACTTGTGTTGAGTAAAGAGGTAGAGAGTGCAGCTGCACGCAGCCTGAACGTGTGCGTGATGTTCTCTGTCCACGCACGCTCCTCTTGTCCTCCACCTCTGGCTGCTCCTGACCTCCTCTTACCCCCTCACCAGCTGGGCTGTCATGTGCTGTTAGACACACCTGGTCTGACGGAGAAGAAGCAGGAGGACCTCCATCAGCAGCTCTCCTCTCCTCCACGCATCACTGTGGGAGTCATGTGAGCTGGAGGAAGGAGACATCTCTGCTCCTGCTCTCACGCTGCGTCCTCCTCATCGCTGCTTTCTCCTTCCTCCCTTCGGTCTCCTCCTGTTTTCAGGGCTTTCCCTCCTCCCTCCTGTTGCTTCTCTCTCCTGGTTCGATTCCGGCAGACTAGGAGGAGCGGAGCATCGTTCTCCTGCTCCGTCGTCCTCCGCCAGGCTCCCTCCGTCCTCCTCTCAGCGTGTTTTCCGAGCGGCGGCTCCTCTTTCTTCTCCTCCTCCCTTCATCTCCTCCACCTGCCTCCCTCTCCCTCTTTCCTTTTAAGCCAGTCGGCAGTCAGACAGAGCGCGAGTCTGAAGGATTAGAGAGGAATCATGGGAGCTCCTCCCCCCTCACGCGCTCTCCATCACCATACCCCCCACCCCCCACCCCGCGTGCTCCTCATCTGCAAACAGGAGATTCTTTTGGCGGTCACTTCCAGATGACCACTGCTTCAGGGATGGGGGGGGGGGGGGGTTACCAGGGACACGGTCAGGGCTCAGAGACCCCGGGTGGGGTCACCAGACTAAACGGGATCCTGCATCATGTAAGCGCCACTGATTGTAGGCGGAGCAGGTGAGCACGCGCTCCAAACGCAGGGGAAGAGCCGCGTGCGTGATCCTCCTCACTAAAGAAGAAACTCCAGTCAGATTTCTGACGGTGTTTCAAACTGTATGACGTCACACTATCACATCAGAACGTCTTGTTTTCACTACATCCTAAACTAAAAAAAACTTACTAAGTTTTAAGTGGAAACATTAATTGTTTGCTTAAAAATCTCTTTGTTTATGAAGTAACTTTTTACGATACGAATGGGGTCATGTTTTTGTTTTATTATTTTAATTTCAAATGTTCTCCTGAATTTCTAATCTGTATTTCTCCCCCTGAGCTCAGATACAAATGTGTCACCAGACCAGATGAGAAGGTTTATGTTGATTTTCTGGATTCATGCACTGGACCGTTAAATGGTTCTGTGCCGCCATGGGTTCTGCAACCTTTAACCATCTGGCCTGGATCTGATCAGAATCCAGAAGGACTTTCAAAGCCAAAGCAATACCATTACAATGAAAACATGTTTTGGGATGTTATTTGAACTATTTATATACATATATAGATCTGTTTTTAAGAATGATTGGTTTGTAGAGCTTTGATTGCTGTTCGAGGTCATTGGTAGGCCATGATTTTATTTGTTTATTTATTTATTTTTATTTCATTCACATCTTTTTTCCACGGTGAGCCTGGTTGGGTTGATGGGGTTGGGATTGCAGATCCTCCATAAATAAACCTCTCATGACAGCTAAAAGAGCATCTGTCTGGAGTCCTCTGCTTAGATGTTGTTTTAAAGCAGAAATGGGAGAATTATGACATGAAATGAAGGATCTCAGGCTATTAGATTTGTGTGATTTTTTTATGTCTTCTCTTTCACGAGTTCTTTTGTTCTCTGCTGAGGTTTTGGTGAAGAATGAGACGAGAATTTCATCTGTTTGAATTATAATGGTTGATTATTTACACCAGGGCATGTCCAGGAAGGGGCAGAAGGGACCATATTTTTTATTTATTTATTTTTTTTTGGTGTAGTCAATTCTGGGAGGTTGTGGGTTTCATGTCTTTGGATTCGTTACTTTATGATTTCAAGAACTCAGGATATAAAGAGTCTTCCCGAGTTTTCTCTTTGTTAAAACCATAGAGTAAAAACAATTTTGACCTCAATTTGATTTCAAAGTATTCTCTTCGGACCTGAGGAAGTGAAGACTGAGAGCCAGTTTTATCAATCTGTATCTCAAAAGATGACAAGAAAAACTGTTGAGTCTGATCAAATGATTTCATTACATCTGCTCTGGATTTTAAATTAATTCTAACATGTTTTTGTTGCATTTCAGAAGTTTTTGATCCTAAATGAACTTATTGTGTACAAAACAATCCAGAGATGTAGACGTCAATCATCCTGCAGCTCTTTGTCTTCACATTTCAGTGAGTATCTGTGTCTGTGTGTGGGGGTGTCACCTGAAATCCCTGACTGTTCATGGAAAAAAAATAATAGTTTTACATCAAAGGTTTAGATTTTTCTCGTCACGCCAGATTGCAGTGCACCCCCCCGGCCCCCTGGCCTCACGTGTGAGACACAGAGCTGCCAGATTGCCCTGACATGGGGAAGAACGGATTACGAGTGTGCAGTCACTCATTACAGAATAGATTACTGCTCTGAAGAGTGACGTCTGAGGCGGACGGTGAGGAAACAGCACGAGGGTCCGTCTGTGAGCGGTCCAGTCCTTCTGAACGGGTCAAGCACAAAGATCATCTACCCGCAGAAGCAGCTTCCAGAAAGCCACCGTGATCCAAACACAGAAACATGTCTGACTGCTCAGAAATACAACTGAAATTATTCTGTTTTTGACTACAAACAAGACACATACTTCTGTTGAGGGGGAGGGAGGTCATCATAGTTAGCCAATGTTAGCCAAAACCTGTATTTATAACCAACAGATACGTTAAAAGACACTAAAATATTTGCATCTTTACAAAGCGCTCAGCTGCTGCTGAGACCATCATCAACTCAACTAGTTATGATGAAGGTCATCTCAGGTCAAAGCTGCTGCCTTATTGGTTTTCTAAAATTACATGTTTTTATGCATAGTTACAGCAAAAAAACTTTAAAAGGTTTTGGTAAAATGTTCTGCAGTCTGTTAATGACCTTTGAACTTTAAAGAATGCCCTTAACCTACGTGATGGAAACCGAACTAAAGAACAGAGGAGAAATCCTGAAGGAGGAGCTTGATAAGACTGGTCTGGGGGTGAAAAGTTAGCTAGGATGAGGAGGGTGAAGGAAGATGAAGGCGTGATGGTAATGATCGCCAGGGCTTATGCCCCCCAGGAGGAATTCTGGAGGGAGGTGGATGAGGAGTGATGATTGGAGCAGACTTGAACGGACATGTGGGTGAAGGAAACAGAGGAAGTGATGGAGAATTTTGGTGTTCTGACCAGGAATGCAGAAGAACAGATGTCATTTTTATAATGGGATGTCCAGTCTATCTCTCTGAGGACCTTTAAACACGAGTTAAAATCCAACTTTTTAAACATTTTAACAAAATTTAAGGGATGTGTCATTATTTCTATTAATTTGCATTTAACCTCACCTCCTAACTTCTTTGCTCTTTTATGATTATATCATAAAAATTGCTCATTGTTTCTTTTGTACTTTTATTTTTAGTTTGTATGTTACTGAAGTTGAAACATTTTATAAACTTTATATTGTTTACATAAAATGTCTATATAAATAAAATGTTATTTATGGAAAGATGGAAGGAGAACTTAGAAAATGTGATGGATGAGGAACAAGTTAAAGGGCAAAGAGAAGAGGAGGAGGATGTGGATCAGTGAGGATGAAGAGTGAAAATACAATTGGTCATGAGAAAGAACATCAGCGTTTCATTACATCTAGATGTTAAGATGAATGAGCAGTCGCAGAGTTCTGCTTCGGTCCTTCAGCACCATTTAATAATCTTAATCTAGATTTTTGGATGCTAAGATTACAAAAAATTATCTGTGGAAACCAGATTCCATCAACAAAGATCTGCATCAGCCAGAAAAAACAAAAACAAAAGGTGGAGCTGAACTTTGCAGTGATTCATCACCTGAGGCCGCGGTCTTCTCCGCCGCTGAGCGGGCTCAGCTGTGGACCAAACCTCCTTTGATGATCTCACGCGAGTTGAATCAAAAAAGACAAAGTAATCAACCAAACACAAGAGAGCAGCTGCAGTTCTGCAGAAAGGAAACAGTCTACAGGATTCTGTTGCTTTATTGGCAGAGTCATGTGATTTGCCGAAACGCTCTTTTCTCCACGTATTTGACCTTGAGTCTCCTCTTGAACCTGAAAGGAAGCAGAAGAACTGGTCAGCTGGCAGACAAGGAACCACACAGCAGTGAGGAGTTCAGGCTGATGGCCTTACTTGGCGCGTTCTCTGGGTTCAATGAGGTTCCTCTTCTGCAGACTTTTGAAGCGGTCCTTGAGAACGCTGCCCTCTGGCTGCAAAACCGTGACATTACAAGAACTGAGCAAGAAGAACAAATCCAAACAAATCTGCTCACCTGAGATCATCTACTGTCTACATGTAATCCCATTCAGACTACAAAAAAATAAAATAAAATGAAAGGAGAGGACTGGACAGTGCAATGAAAGTTCCCAAGAAGAAAAATGTGGTTCAACAGAGATATGGATGAAGAAGCTTAAATGAGAACAACGGCCACACGAAGATCTAAATTTTACTGAATCTTGGTGAGCTCAAGAAGTTTCAGTGAGGCTGAGGATGTACCTTGAGTTGTCTCAGGGATGCAGCCAGCTCATCGCTCAGCTGGACCTCCAGGTCCTGGGGCTGGAACCTGTGAGGAGAACCAGACATGCAGAGGTCACAACTTACCTCCATGTAACAACAATACCGCAGAAGCAACAAGAAAATGTAGATTAACAGATCCCATCATGACCAAGGTCTCAGGTGAGTGCTCTGATGACTGTCTTTCAAAATAAAAGCCTCAGATTCTGATCTGAAAAGATTCGACAAACTTTAACGAAGAAGCTTTGATAAACCATCTGCCTGTAATAAAATCCGACTGAATCTTTTTAGTGATATAGAATTAGAATGGCGGCATTTTGAGAAGCTTAATTTACAAGTGAAAGGATGTAAACGTCAACGGATCTCTGAGGAAATCAGCAACCGCTGCTTGGTCCTAAAACAAGGTACCAGAAAACAGAGACTGATAGGCTTTTTTAGTGGTACCTTCAAAATACATTTAAATGTTATTTAAACAAAGTCATACTTTTATTTTTCTGAAACATCTACAAAAGTTCTGGAAAGATCTAAGATTCTTATCCCTGAGCTTTTATCGCCAGTTTCGTCCTCATTTTCTGTCAGTCTGCACTGATACGAGCTGTTGTTGACAAAAGGCTTTAAATGTGGAAACGTACTTGAGTTTGCCGAGCCGTCTGGGCTGAGCTTTCTGGGCCTCCTGTCTGGCCTTCCTCTGTATCCGCCTGGCTTTGGTCTTCAGGTCCTGCTGTTTGATGGAGCTCTTTATAGAGCGTAGCTGGAAGAGCTGCTGCTGCTGCTTCGTCTGCCGCCTGCTGGCCTGCCGCTGCTGCGCCTGAAAAGCATTTTGATGTAAAGACGGGTTGTAATGCCTGAAAATGCCCTGACTTTGGTCGGAGCTCCTTTCTCATCTGCTGGTAAAAGTTTTCTTTAAAGTTCTACCATCAAGGAGCTTCCAGTGAAAATGCTGGAGAAAGCCCAGCAAAAGCAGAGTAGAGCAGCCGAGACATTAAAATAATCATACTATTTCAAACCTGAGCATCTATCACCATGGTAACCACTAAACACGAACAAACCTTCATTTTTTCCGCTTTCTCCTTCTTTCTCTGCTTTTCTGTCTTCTTCTCTGCCACAGCGATGGCAGCCACTGCTGATTCAGCTTCATCCTCGATAGGAGCTGATGCTTCGTCCTCATCCTCGTCTTCTACCAAACCTTCAACCTGCTCGTGAAGGATCGTCTCCTGCACAAACATACCAAACAGGTCAAAGGTCAACGTGTACAGGGACATGCAGGGGCGGCAGCAGAGATGGGCTGTACCTCTGTAGCTCGGTCCTCTTTACGGACAGCCAGCTGTCTCTGGAGTTTGTCTTCTTTTTTTTGCTTCTGGACCTCAACCTCATGGGCCTCCTGAAGCAGCGCCTGAAAAAACAAAGTCTTCATTAGAACCAGTCTGATCTGAGCTGCTTTCAGTTCAGCGCACCACCTCCATCAACTGTCTGGATCGGAACCACGGAGAACCTGCAGGTCTGCTCCAGAAGCAGCATTTCCTTCCAGAATCTCATTTCTATCAAAATGATGGACCAGCTGTCTTTAATGCTATGCTTTGATAACATAAGATTCAAACTGAAAATTTCCATCAGAGCGACAGCAGAACAGAAACACAAGGCTTTTGATAAAACAGTTTAGAGGCTTTAAAGCAACATCTTCACCTCCATACCTGAGAAGGAGCTTCTGCCTTCATCCTTAGTTGAAATGAAAACCTCATTTTTTTAGTAAAACAATCATCTTTACGTGTTTCTCCGCACACAGCAGAGATGAGTCTCACCTGATGAGAAAGGAACTCTGGGTTGTAAGACCCCCCAGGAGCGATGACCTCCACAGCTGGGAGCACAGACGGTTTCTGGTTCAGCTTCTCTGGACGCTGATGGAACATCAAAGTGATTCAACACCTGATTCCAAAAGGTTTCTCTCTGGTGACGCTGCAGTGACTCACCTGAACCAGCTTCTTCCCCGTCTGCTGAAGATACCAGGGATCAGCCGAAACCGCCACTGCGATGAAAACATAATCAGATCATCGTTTTCATCAAACTGTCACTTTGTAAAAACAGGATAAACAAAAACGGAAAAAAAAAAGATTGATTTGTTCTGCAGCATTTGGGCTTTTCTGGTACCAGTCCTGTTCTCTGACATGAAAACAGATCTTTATTCTCGTTCATCCTCAGATCCCAGATGATCGTTCACACAACGTTCATCTGAGCTTCACGTTGGTCTTCACATTTCCACAAAGGAAATACTGTGAGCGCAAGGATGGGATCATCACCGGACGTCCTCACGCTAACCATCTCCACTCACCTTCTTCTTCCCCCCACATGGCGTAGAATTCTCTGTCGGGGTTGTTGTTGGCCTCTGCTTTTTTTACTGTCTTCTCTGCAGGCCGTCTGTTCAGCAGACGTTTCTGTCGCCGTGGTAACACGCCTTTGGCTGCCAGCTGCTCCGCCTTCTGGGCGATTCGGCGAAGCTTCTTGGCATTTGGCTGCTGGTAGGCCGTCACACTGATGGTTAGAGGAAAAGGACGTTTACTGTATGGAGAGACCATCAGTGCTGTGATGGAGATGTGACACTTCAGTGATTCTCTAGAGTGTTCTGTGTCTTAAAGTCCTCCGATTTCTCAGCAATTCCAGTCCTCAGAGCTCCAGATCTTCCTCCATGAACAGACAACTGAAGGTCTTGGAGCACACAGATGTTCCAGTGTTGGATCCATGTGTCTAATTAGTAGATTCAATAATATATAATATAATAACTAATAGAAACTCAGAGACCATTGACCGTTTTGTTGGACCTGCCTTGTCTATTGGAGCTGGGGTCATAGTGACTAACTAAACAGTCCAATAAACCTTCAGAGAGGTTTCTCATCAGTTTCTTTAGTCTACAAACACTAATCACTAACAGTCCAGAACGTGTCCGAGCAGAACCCGCAGTCCGAGCTGACCCCTCAAGGCTGAACCCTCGGAGCAGCAGTTTTTGTTCATTTCAAATAAAGCAATCAGTCAGTTTGACCCGGCTGATCTTCTCCTAGTGACGACTGAACTGGTCAGAAAAATAAATTTACCCCAGCTGACTGCAGGGGTAGAACAAAATCATTGGTCTATAGATTGTTGATTATTTGTCTGGACAGGGTAAACTTAACAGGAACATCATGGTTTATCTCCATGGTGAGGGTGTGTCAGCAGCTTTAACGCCACTTTACCATACTCACTTTTTAGGGGGCGGGACCTTAGAGTCATGCTGAAGTATCAGGTCTATCCTCAGGGGACGCTGTACTCTTCGTTTCCCCTTATCTCCTTTGACAGGTTCTGGTTCTGCACACAGGAACATGTTCAACAGAATTATCCAAAACCTTCAGTCGGCTGAGAAGCAGAACTTTGAATATCCTGATGTAAACGGAGAAACCTTTACCTTTGTTTTCAGCTTTTTCCGTCTGACCAACATCCAGAAAGAACAAGCTATCATCTGGCTTCTCAGACAGCAGACCCCTGAAAAACCAGCCATCAGGTGAGAACATCATCTCCAAAAACCTTCATAAACTAACATTGTAAGGCCGTAAGTTCAGGGCGAAGATGAACTGATGTGGAGACCCCTTAAGGAGACAGCTGAAAGAAAACATGGTCCAGGTAAACATAGTTGTCCCTCCGATGTTCCATAGCAGAAGAAGATATTTTTATAAAAAAAAGGTAATCTGGACCATGGTTTTTAAACTTTTAAAACGTTGTAGAGCCACCCTGCATTAATGGGTATCTGCACAGATAATTCTAAAACATTTTTAGATCATCAATGATCAGACAAAGTTAGACTTCTTAGCCCACGAAACACTCACCCAGTGGTCCTCTCCTGATGTCTGATGTCTTCTAGAAACTCCTCCACGTCATGGATGTCACTGTGTTTGCTCCAGTTTCTCTTCTTGTTCTTGTTGACGCGTTTTCTTCGGCTGCTGACTAGCTCCGAGGGCTCGACGTTAGAATTTAAACCCAAAAACCCTGGTTGAGAAACCGCAGCACGTTTCAGCCTCCTGGCAGCCGCCATTTTGAAAGGACTAGCTTGAAGAGGGGAGGGTGGAGGAAAACCAAATTCTTCTTCTCCTTTGTGCGCTTTGGAATTGTCGCCACCTGGAGAGGAAGTTATGGAACTGCATAAAAAGCTTTTAGACGCATGACTGCATTTTCTTATTTATAAAAACATGTTTTAGCACAGTAATGTTGTTGGTTTTTTAAACACACAAAATTGAGGTTTGCAAAGTCTGAAGATAAATGGTTTAGTCAAATTTTATCTAACTGAATTTTCATTATATAACTGATATTACACATTAACTAAAGAAAAGCTTTTATTTAAGTTGAAAATTAATTAATGAAATGTTTAAAAAAAGCCAACATTCACTTTGTCAAAAAGGCTATTGAATAAAGTTTTTGTCATGTAAGTGTTGCTTCCTTTGTGTTTCTGTTTTTATATATGTATGAAAATAAATTAAATAAACATTTCAAGTAATGATAAAAACATAACACAACAGTATGGAATAAAAGTGTTTTTTTCTCTCTCTCTTCTTAGTGGTTTCAGAAAGATTACTAAAGTTACAGCTCGTGTTTATGTTTATCCCAAGTGCATGATGGGAAACGTGTTTCCAGTTGCTGGTCTATGTTCATTTTCTTTTTTTCCTGCCCTCCTTCATTTTATGCTGAGAACAACGCATCACAGACAGAAGAGTACATTTCTATTTCCCAGCGCAAATCTTTCAGTGAATTTTTACAGGTGAGTTTAACTATCAAAATAAAACATTACAGTATTTATTAGTGTAACATTTCTGTCGAATGGATGCGATTTGGTGGTAGATTTTCGATGAAAAAGCGAACGCAGAGCAGTTGAGCCTTTTTCCGAGTCGGAGCGTCAGACCAGAAAGACTTCAGACCTACTCGGACTACATTCGAAAATGCGCCAAAAGTGAGGGACCATCTGACAAAAATGTGTTCATCAATCGATGCCCTGACATTTAAAGAACAGTCCTAAATTCATATATCCAGTTTTTAAGCGCCGGTGTTTCTGTAATTTAGTCGTTTTTCTCATCTCGCCTTTCGCTCGCTACAACGATTTTTTCCCCCTTCCCGTTTACATTCTTTAAGCCAGAAGCCAGCCATCATCTGTCTGGGCACTCGTTTGCTAACACCGCACAGCTGACGCGGGCGGAGTTGCTTGGTTTTCCCTTAAAATAGCGCATTATGGGCAAATTTAGCTAAACACGTGGACAACTGGGTAGCCCTTTCAGAGAATCCAACCAACCCATGTCGAATGCAACGGGGTGGGGTTATGTAGAGATAACGCGTCGTGATTGGAGGAGAGGCTTACGTTGTCCCGCCTTTTGTTTTTGTATGGAAATGCTGATTGGTCACTGAAGGAAGTGCTACGCTATGATTGGATTTCTTGTTTGTCATTTCTATAAAGCAATTACATAATCTCTAAGGTAAAATATTTATTTAAAAAACGGGAGTTTATATATTTTTAAGGTTATAGTTTGTGTTTAATGTATTTAAATTTTTCACTATGCATTTTTTGTAATGACATTTAGATCTCTTGTCTTTAGTACAATTATATTCTATCTCAGAATGTTCAAGTAAAACCTGCATGAATTAAGACTGTGTCTTTATGAAAACGAAACTTTTCTCTGCAGGTGATCTGTAAGAAACATGGCTCGTACAAAGCAGACTGCCCGTAAGTCCACTGGAGGCAAAGCTCCACGTAAGCAGCTGGCCACAAAGGCTGCTCGCAAAAGTGCCCCCTCCACCGGCGGGGTCAAGAAGCCCCATCGCTACAGGTGAGAGCCCGCATCAGGTGTGTTTATACCGGTTTCAGACTATAGACAGACGTGTTTTTTTTTTTTTACAGGCCTGGAACCGTAGCTCTGCGAGAGATCCGTCGTTACCAGAAGTCCACTGAGCTGCTGATCCGTAAGCTTCCCTTTCAGCGTCTGGTCAGAGAGATCGCCCAGGACTTCAAGACGGACCTGCGTTTCCAGAGCGCCGCCATCGGAGCTCTGCAGGTATGCAGCACTGAGCAGAGGGATACTCTTTTATTTACATGTTTCAAGACCTAAAGAAGTATTTGTTTTCACACCGACCATCTTCAGGAGGCCAGCGAGGCTTATCTGGTGGGTCTGTTCGAGGACACCAACCTGTGCGCCATCCACGCCAAACGTGTCACCATCATGCCCAAAGACATCCAGCTGGCACGCCGCATTCGTGGCGAGCGTGCCTAAGAGAATCCCTGAGTCGTGAAATGCTTCTTTCTTGTTTCTTCTTCTGCTTCCTCTATACTCAGTAGTTTGGTTTGAGGTTCTACATATATATATCATATCATTGTGATGACCGTCAATGTCCAATCATGTCTTCTTTGGTGCTACTAGAAGCAGATTTTGTATAGCAGTTTATTCTTGTATGTCCAGACTTTGAATGATAGAGCCACTCAGCAGTTTTACTGAGCACACACCAAACCTTGTTACCATAGTAACCAGGGTGTTTCTGTAAGACAATACTCTCTAATTTGAATGGGAATAGGAAATAGAGTAAAGAATCGAGATTTTCATTTAGAGACGAACATATACTTTGACACAAATTTCAATTTGTTTTTTTTTCTTAGAAATTAGTTATAAAAGTACTATGATTTCTGTTGTTTTCTGTCTGTATTCACAGTCTTGTTATTTCTACTGTTGATGTTGTCAAAAAGCAGAGGCTTGATTCTAGTTTTCATTGAGAAATAACTGCATGGTTTGACAGACTACAAGCGGCATATATGTAGCAGACCTGTGTGATCCTGTTTTCATTTTTCAGCCAGGTGATGTTTTTGTTCTTCTCTCAGGTTGATATGATAACCCTTTTTTTTCTACTGTTTTATGTTTTTAGTCATTTTTAAGAGAAAATTCTTGTACTCACATTCAAGCATAATAAAAGTGATTTTTGTGGTTGAAAGTATCAAAGTGAATGTTTCCATTTTAACAACAGATTTTTTTTCCAGTAAACTTATTCAGATGTTTAGCAGCCCCAGATGGTGGAGAGGAAATGAGCCCTTAATGTTGATAATATGACATGTCATGGAAATACACAAACTCATCATGAGTAACCTTATCATGGAAACATGTGAAAGAACAGAAGGTTGAGATTAAATCTGGAGTATAAAGCTAAAACACTTTTCATAACATCAGTTATGTTGTGTAATCTCAGAAGCAGATTTTTGAAATATGACGAATCATTAGGCGAGTGGAGACAGGCAAGACTGTTTCACAGCATGAACGCTTTCAAAATACTGAACGTCAGCAAGTTTGGTGTCCAAAAACTGTTCAAACTATTATGTCCAACACTTGTGTCCACTAGGTGTTGAACGAACTTGAGGAG
Organism: Oryzias celebensis; assembly: GCA_014656515.1. Classification (NCBI taxonomy): domain Eukaryota; kingdom Metazoa; phylum Chordata; class Actinopteri; order Beloniformes; family Adrianichthyidae; genus Oryzias; species Oryzias celebensis. The sequence goes on along the minus strand of BNCR01000012.1, from coordinate 62,860,205 downwards.
TAAGGTGGTGTGTGTGGGAGAGGTGTTATTATAATAGGTACTGATGGTGCTTTCTCACTCTGCCTGATGTGGGTTTGATATCAGAGCAGTCTGGCCCTGTTGAGCCTTTCATCAACATAATTACATCACATGATGCTTTATCATGTGTGGGAGTATATAGCTTTGGTGCATTGCATGATGCAGTAGATGCATAGTTTTTATTTTATGTTAATCTTCAACTATTGTGCTCCCTTTAGACATCCTGTTCATATCCTTCTTTACTTTTTTACTTAATGACAATGAACCCTTTGAATCTTGCATCATGGTTGAGGGTACTGAAAAGCAATACCATTGAAATATTTGTATTTATAAATCAATGTTTTCTACTGAAGTGAAATTCTGGGACTGACACCTTCATAAGCTGCACAGCAGCAGTTTTTCCATATCTTCACATTACTTCCTGTTGAACTTCACGATCTTTGTGGATTTATGATTCTTCAATTGAACTCAAAACTTTATTTAGAAGTTAAAATTTTTTAATAAAGTTTTATATGTCAGCAGTTAACAGTTTCTGCCAAATAGCATGCAAACTTATGTGACTCCCTTCTTCCAGCACACCAAAAAGATCTATGGAGCAGTTTAATTTTAATTGTATTATTTAATTGTTTTGGTTAAACAACGAAGAATAAAAATGTATTTCTTGTTGTGCATCATTGTGCAAAGACACAGATGTTTTCAAGCTCCAGTGCTCCTGCAGGTCCCCCAGCTCAGTTTAGAAATTAACCAACTCAGGTGGTGTTTTTTTTTCCTTTTGGCATTTTCTGTGGAGGGGGGTCAATTTTGTAAAGAATTACGATTTCTGGGTTTTCTGGCATCCCTGCAATGTTTCAGTTTTATGCTTATCTTTCTCCCTGAGGCCCGGTGGGGGCCCTGGAGAGGCCCACCTTTATCTCTTGAAGCCAGCTGGTGGGGGTTAGGGTTATAGATGATAATCCACTATGCTGTGAAAGGAAATTCTGTTGGTAAAAAATAATTGAAGATGTTTATTTGTAATTTTTCGTCACATTTCATATTATTCTACCATCCTCTTCACTAATATTGAATGCGTTTAAACGATTACTATATAGTTGCAAACCGTCTTGAATTGGAGAAAACAGAAAAAAATAGAGAAAAAAATCAAAACATTGCAGTTCCTTTTTAGTGTTTTTTAACATAAAGACCGTTCGCTAATAAATGTAAAACGTGATAAAAGTAGTTAAAAGAGTCATTTTTTCGAGCTGCGTTAGACTTATCAAAGTGTTATCAGTAAACCTGTCGAGTACTGTTGCATTGTGGGATACATGATTGACGCGGCGGCCATTTTCCCGCTGATCGCCTGTTTCCATTGTAGAAAGAAGGAACAAAATAGAGACGCGCCGCTCACTTTACCCCCGGTAAGGCTACTCACTTGACTTTGAATTCCTTTTGAATTATTCAAATGTGTTTTTGTGTATAAATAATTATATTTAAGCTATAGAGTGTTTTTTTTCTCACGCGGGAATTAAAAACAAAAGGAGTCGAAGTGGCGACGACACGCCGTCTTCCTGCTGCCGTTCTGATCAGGCGGAATTCTCTTTCAAATTATGCGCCCGTTCAACACGGTTCTACGCAGCCGCTAGCGCTCTTTTCGCTCCACGGTGGGGTTTTCCTCGGTCCTGGAAACCTTCTCCGTATTGTTCTTGTATCGAACGGAACCATGGTAGAATCATATTTCCGTAAATAGAACTAATTCAAGCAGCACTTCTGCGCTTCTGCCCTGACTCTTTATCCCGTTTGCGCATCAAACCGCCGCCATCGTCACAGCAAAGTGGGCGGGTCTAGAGACTGTGGTGTTCTGTTGTTGGTCCCGCCCAATTCAGGATCCTGATACGCTACACGTTTATGGCTGGGCTTACGTTTTATTGTACCGTCCAATTATATCGCAGTTATTTATTAGTCGTTTGTTATCTAGTATTTGAAGTTGGCTTGACCTTCTTTTTACATTTTGAAATAATGATATCTGTTAATCTACTTTATCCAGGCTGGATCCAAACCAGAACAAGTCTGAAAACAAAGAGGCTCTCAATTCAAATCCTCAACTTTTTTAATTTAAAAAGACTATTATTTTTTCCAAACTAAAAAAAAGGCTTTAAGAGAATTTGAATCTTCCATTTGAGTCCATATTAATTCTGTATAAAAGTAACATGTATTTGCTTACTGGTGTAGTGGTTCAGTGTTGCAGGTTCAAATCCATATATGACTCTAAGCTGGGACCTAATGCCTAACCCTCTCTGCTTTACACTCAGTATTAAGAGATTGGGTTTGGGGAGGTAGAACCACTAACTGCTTTCCTGCAGCTTCAGGCTTTTTATGTATTTCTTTTTGTTTCCCCTGATGACCTCTGCAGGTGATCTGTAAGAAACATGGCTCGTACAAAGCAGACTGCCCGTAAGTCCACTGGAGGCAAAGCTCCACGTAAGCAGCTGGCCACAAAGGCTGCTCGGAAAAGTGCCCCCTCCACAGGCGGGGTCAAGAAGCCCCATCGCTACAGGTGAGAGCCTTGATCAGGTGTGTTTGTTGTTGTGTCGTAAACCCCACAGGGTAGGAAAAATACACGTGGGAGTTTCACATGTATACGTTGTATGTTGTCATGCGTAAGAAAGAGTGTAAGAAATGTGAACGGCTGTTATTAGTGAGCTGAATGGAGCAGTGGCATATAAAAAGAAAAAATGAACAATCCAGAAGACTGGAACCGCTTAGCTAAGGTTTAATTCATGTTCCATGTCGCGCTCACAGCGTTTGGTTTGACAGATTTCACTGCAAGAACAGAGAGACACCTTAGACACATTTCTGCCACCAATTTATTATGCGGTAAAAAACAACTTACAAGTCCCAGAAGTTATGTAGGGAGCTCACCTAAAACAGCTAAGTTGACAAGTGTGGCATTGAATTAGTAGCATTAGATATACAATTAAATGGAACCTAAAGTTACAAACAACGGCAAAAAACATATAGTAACCAAAAGATTAAAGAGGGAGCACAGCTTTACGAGCAGTCTGCCCAAGCTGAAAATTATGACAAAGTTTCAGTCTGCGCAGTGAGTGTGGGTAGGAAGGATTCACAGAACACTGGGTTCAGACCATCGACATACCATTCTTCCTCACAGGCCTGGAACTGTGGCTCTGCGAGAGATTCGTCGTTACCAGAAGTCCACCGAGCTGCTGATCCGTAAGCTTCCCTTCCAGCGTCTGGTCAGAGAGATCGCCCAGGACTTCAAGACGGACCTGCGTTTCCAGAGCGCCGCCATCGGAGCTCTGCAGGTCAGTGTTACACCTGTAGAACTCAGTCTGAGGAGTGCTATGTGTTCAGCCTGCAAGACATCTGACAGCTGGGTAGATTTGGTTAGAGGCGTCACATTTTTATTCTAAATTAAAAAAGAATGTAAAACATTTTTGAGGTTAATTTTCAGAAATGTAAAAAGGCTTTCAAGAGTTTAAGCAAAGTGAAATGTTATGAATCCAGATGGAAAAATTAAAACTAAAAAACTGAAACTGTCAAGAATTTCTTACTTTAGAAAGAGCTTGATCAGATCTCAAGGAAAGAAGAGACAAAGCTCAAACAGAGCTCCAACCCTCTATCCAAACACAAGACATGACTCATAAAGTAGAAATGAACTCATAAAAGAATTAAAGTGACCTGCGGTTCTTCAGGAAAACCCAGAATGAACTGTTGTCGTGTCCTCTGAGGCTGACCTCTGTGACGCTCATCCACATGTCCAGGTGTTAATCAGCTGTCTTCTGTTTGTGACCCCTTCCTGTAGGAGGCCAGTGAAGCTTACCTGGTGGGTCTGTTTGAGGACACCAACCTGTGCGCCATCCACGCCAAACGTGTCACCATCATGCCCAAAGACATCCAGCTGGCACGTCGCATCCGCGGCGAGCGTGCTTAGGCGCCATCGTGGTTTTTCCTTTCTATCCCCACCTTTCTATCCATCCGTCCCACCCCTACCCCCCTCCCCTGCTCTGGTAGTGTGTAGAGAAAAGCTGATTCTATTATCATTAAAGTATATCAACGTGTTTTCTTAGTGCGGCAAACGCCTCTCATCTGGTGCATGAACCCACTTTTTGATGAGGAGACCTTCCCTTTTTTTGGACTGTTTGTTCCATCATCTCTCCATACAGTCAAGAAAGGCTGGACTACACCCATGTCAGGAGTCAAACAGGAGTGGAGGGAGGGTTTTTCTCCTGCTGGAGGGAGGTCTGCTCTGCGGCAGGGGGCTGCTCCTCTCTGAGGGGTTTGCTTGTGTCTGCATGAGCGAAGTGGAACCCAACCCTCCACATTTCTACTCACCATGTTCACACTGTTTATTTGTTCCTGTTTGAAATAACTTTACACTCGTGAACCTCAGTCTGTCCATTAACGACAGAAACAGGGAGGAGTTTAAACACCACTGCACAAAAGCAAGATGGGGGGGGGTTTCTACTCACATCTGATGCTTTGGACTGAGTACTAGAATCAGTTCTGACAGCACCGTTCTAGTTCTAATAGAGTAGAAACCTGTTTTCAAAGTGGTACCAACCATCATCACAGACTTTTGTAGCAGAGACCTGCAAGACCTTTTATATTGCAGAGGTCCGTTAATATTCTCAAAGTTCTAAAGTGAAATAATTTTTTTAGAGACAAACGGCCTGAATGGATAAAGCCTTTTAAAGCAGTGTCCAGGATTCAAAAACACACACATATGAATTTGTATGTGGACTCGGTGCATCCCCGTCTTCTGTTCCTCCTTTGAGACTTTTTGAGCATCTGTTCTCAGGACAACTGTTTAACCTCAAATGTAGCCGTTTCCTTATTTTCTGTTTGTTTCTTCCTGTTTTTCTTTCTTGTACATTTCTTTTTCTTTTTTTTTTTTATTTTAAAGATACAATTTTAAACATTTGTAATTTCCATATTTGTCATATGAAGTGGTAATAAATGGATGTTACACAACCTGTGGTGCAGAAGTAAACAAACGTTACTGAGGCGAGCTGGTGGTGATGACACTGCATAAAAAATAACCTAAATATGTTTTTAAATTGATTTTTATATTTTTAAACTATATATTTATTATGTTTCATATGTAGGGTTTCACCACTAGATGGCAGTAGAGTTGTTTGAGTTTGCTGTTAGGATCCAGTGATCTGTGCATATGACTTGGTTTTGTTTGAAAGGATGCTAGAAACATTTCTGGCCCAGAAAGTAGACCAATGGGAGCAGATATGAAGAATCATGAATATATAGAAAACATCTTCAGCTGTGAGGAGATATAATGAAACATCCACAGATGTTCCTCTGGCGCCTTCCTCTCTTTATAACACAAAGACAAACAGTATATAAAGAGATGTTTGTACACATGTTGGAACCTTTTCTGTATGGAGTATGCATGTTCTCCACGTGCAGGTGAGTGTTTTTCCTCAAACACAAGCCTCCTTCCAGCACAAACCTGCAGGATGTATGAATATGGAGGTCCAGAAGAGACAATGAGATAATTATATATACACCATTAAATTGTTCAATAAAATTGTCACTAATTATTTTAAATTGGTATGAAATGCATATAATTTGAAATCAATAAATACATGTTTAAAACATATAGCATTCCAATATTGAAGATGATTATATATGTCATATAATATTTAAATGTACTTTCTAGTATTAAATATTATTTCTTATTAAATAATATTTTAATGCCACAGTATTGATTATTTTATTTTATGACCATTTAAAAAAACGATGCATATATGTCACAATTTTATATTAAATAAATGTATTAAAATGTTTCTCTCAGCCTACACAAAATAAGTAATGACACATTTATGTAGTAATTTAATGGTGTATACATTTATTTTAATTTCTATCTTCCAGTCCTCAACAGTAGGATACTGCCAGGGAAGGCATACATGGAATGCAATCAAGTGGCTGGAATAGTGTACAGAAACGTGTGCAGAATGTCGACTGGAAAATCCCAGGTTCAAAATGGGAAACTCTTTCAAATGTTTTAGAGAATAAGAGAGCAAAGATCCTGTGAGACTTCCAGATACAGACTGACAGGATGGTAATGGCGAACCAACCAGACATTGTAGAGCATGTGGCAATACGATGGCTACATCAAGAAGGTACATGAGAAACTGGAGACATATCAGGTACTGCAAAGATACTGAGCATTACCTTCAAGCTCCCAGATATCTGGTACAGGAAAGGTTTTATATTTTTACCGTTTTATTCAGGCTCAATGTTTTTTCTAACTTAAATTGTAGCTTCAAACACAGTATCCAGGGTCTCTAGGGTTGAGAACTACTTCACATGTTTGATGGTTCATGAGCTTCAGAGAAACTACACTGAGTAGACCTGGCACTCATTCTGCTTCCACAGTCTCACACAGGGAAACCAAAATGACATTGATGTTTGGCTCCAAAGCTAAACCATCATCATCATTACAATAAATATGTTTCATTCAAGGTTTGTACTGAAAACTAAGAGATCTGAAGCTAAGCATGATGTTTCTTAAGTGTTAACACTTTGATGATTTCCTAAACTACCGGTGAAATCTCTGTTAGTATTTGTTAACAGTTTTCGCCATGGAGGATTTTATTTTTGTATTTTAAGGCAGTATCTCGTGAGATTGCAGCCCCAGATTACCGGAACACTCTCCTAATTGATGCCGAGGTAATGGACTCTGGCCGTCCAGAGGTAGATGCCCCCGCCCCCTATTGTGTGCCAGTGTCTTTGTGTGAGTGCGCTTGTGTGTGCTTGTTCATATGTGTGTTCACCCTCAGCGCTCCATCTGCGGTGCTCCAGGGATTACAGCCAATCTGTCTGTCTGCAGCTCAAAGTGCTGACCGGCAGAGCAGCACCAGATTAACACAGTGCTGGGATTGAGGGGGGTTGGTGACGGGTGGAGAGGGGGACATGGATGTTGAAGAGGACAGAGATGTGTATGTATGACCGGCGGGGGGGGAATGAGACATACGCCTATAGATTAACACAACTGGTATAGTTTGGATGTCTCAAAACGAGGGGGAGGAAGGGGGTTCATAGACTATAGAGAGACAGATGGATGAGGTGAGGGGGGGTCCATGCTTATATGATGGACTCAAACAGAGTTCTATCGTAAAGGTAGACAAACAAACAAGTCTCCACCTGTTCGCCATCCTTCTGTTTCCTCATCTTCACTGTTCTCATTCCAGAAAAACAAGGACTAGAAACCCAGAGCCGGTCCAATTTCACCTTCACAGGGACCTGTTCTAGGCTGAGTCCAAATCTAACTTTGGAGAGGCCTGTTTTAGGCTGAGTCTAACTCCACCTTTAGAGAGAGCTGCTTCAGACTGAGTCTAGAGCAGGTCCGTCTTAACCTTTGTAAGGACCATTGCCTGTATATATAGAAGTGGACAGAGCGGGTGTTACATCACTCATAGAAAATGCCTTACCTCCACCTCAGTGAAATGAAGGAAATTCAGTAGCCATTTTTCTGAGATACGGACACCGCCCTCTTGGAGCCAGATGACAGTGATTAGTCAGAGTCAGTTTGAGTCAGGTTTCTATGACAACTGCTGTTGCCAATCAGGAGTTTGCTTGTTCAAAGTCCACAACCCTTCCGCTGGAAGTTAGCTCTGGAGAATCTGTCAATCAAGGTGTGGGCCAGCGGGGACCACATACTTTTACTGAAGCATCTGATTGGTCAGTTGATAACTTGAATAACTTGCAATAAGGAAAAAATATAATGAAAAAAAAAAACAAGATTAACAAGAACAAGAAAATTGATCAGAGCAAGAATGGTTATTCTGTCAAACAGATTGACTGAGTAATAGCTGTTTGTCAATAGAAGTCTATGGGATTTTGGCTTCTTTGAGTGTACCTGTAGCTGCTGATACTGTCAGCAAACACCAGCTATGTTTTATTTACCACAAATAGAGTTGATGTACAGCATCCGCCAATTTTCCAAACCTGCTTTCTTCCAGTTCGAGGTCCACTTTAGGTTTATGGGGTGGGGTGGGGTGGGGGTGGGGTGTCACCCTGTTCAATTGGTCGTTCATGAAAGACAGAGACAGACAAGCACACATTCACATCTGGGGGACCATTTTTGCTGTGAATAAATGGGTTCTAACCACTACACCACCATGCAGTCTGCAGCATTTTTTGTGATGATGGGTCTTTTTACCTGGATCAGGGTGACTTTTAAATAAAAATAGAAAGCAGTTTCCTGTTGAAATAACCAAAAAAGTATTTAAAAAAGAGGTTCTTATGCAGAAGTCCAAATGTCCTTGAGTTCAGTGATAGCAAATATCTCCACTGACACTCGGCCGTGACCACAAAGGAGAAACTGTGAAGAACTAAACAAGTTGGTTTTGTTATCTCAGATGGAACTTCAGAGGTTTTGTAACACCAGATACATTAAAAGTTGATTCAGTTTGGAATGCTTCCCTTTTGTTGTTGGTCATGAGACGACGTGATGGTTCTCCTCCAAGAACTTAGAAGATGGTTTAAAGCAGCAAAGTGTCTGCAGCGAGTTTATATCTCAGAATTCAATTCTTCACCATCATCAAATGTGATGTCATTGTTCTAGATTAATCAGCAACCCTGGAAAACAGAACCCTGTGAGAACTGGAGGACTGGAAATCTCTGTCTTGATTACATGTTTGTCTCCAGCCAGTCTGCAGGGCTGGCTTGCTGCTCTCAGCACCCTCTAGTGACCAGCTACGGGCATGGGATGATCTCTGCCTTAGTGACCTGCCACCAAAAAACATGTTTATGAACGACAGTGGCTCTGTGCATCCACGTCCTCCATAGGGTCCTACGTCTCCCATCGGGTCTCACATTTTCCCACATTACCTACTCTATCAGGTCCCCAATTGGATCCCACCTCCTCCACACAACGCAGCTATAAATTATACAAAAGGAACCAGTTGGGGGCTGTACTGCTTCAATGTTGAGAACATGCTCATGATCTCGTACCAAGAATTCAATCTGAAATGAACAAAGTTTGTGAAACAATTACCAACCATGAGCATAAATATATTTTAAAGTCCAAGTACAACTGTAATTTGATCTATTTTAAATGCATTCCCAGTGGTCTTTTATGTATGATTATGCCATTTTTAGCCAAAATCAAAAAGTTTGGGTTATTTTCTTGGACATATTTTCTGCAGAGTGGCAGGAGTTCTTCAGAACGTTGCCTCTGAGTTGTGGGCGGGAGTGTTGGCAAGAAAGTAACCCTTTGTTTACACTCTCTTCCGCTAGCTGACAGGCTCTCACAATCCCAGGCTAACATTAGTCTGGGTGGGGGGTCCCATTCACTATTTTGACTGAAATGCACAGAAATGTTTACAGCTGTGAAAACAATATGGTCCTTGCAGTCAGGGACCACTGCTGCAGGCCATAACAAAATTTAGTACAGGTTAAATGATAAAGAATAGAGGAGAAGATAGATCAGCATCACTTCTTGATAATATAGTTCTGATCCTAGATATATTGCGAATGTGAAAAAATGCAGTTTTAAAAGCCTGTGATATGTGAGCCTTAAATTATTAATTCTAGTCAAATAAACCTCTTGGTTTTCTGACTGTGGAATGGGAGGCTATTTTTTTGCCATCCAGGGAGACTATCTGATCAGATAGAGAATCTCTCGGGTATTTAGGACCTAGTATAATGACCTCAGTTCTTTCTGGGTTTAGGAGGAGGTAATTAATTGTCATCCAGGTCTTGGTGTCTCTAATGCAGGTATTAAGTTTCTCTATGTGGTCATTCTGGTCAGATTTAATTGATAAATACAACTGTGCATCATCTGCATAACAGTGAAAATTAATACTGTGTTTGCTGATTATGTTTCCTAAGGGCAGCATAAAGAGGATGGCTCCTAGAATGGAGCCCTGTGGGACTCCATAGCTAACTCAAGTGCAATGAAAGGAATGTCCATTTACATGATCAAACTGGTACCTATCAGATAAATATGATTCAAACCATTGGAGGGCAGACCCCCTGATCTCTGTCTCTGGAGTAAGATGCTGGTTTTGAAATGAGGAGATCCCCGGGATTTCAGTCATCAGCCAGTGATCAAATATTGTCATGCCACATGCAGGCCAAAAATAATGAAATCTCAGGCCATGGGCCTGACTCATAAAAGTGATCACATTCATCCAGCAAAGAAAAGCAAAGGTGTGGAACACAAGTATAGTTTTAACCTATAAATTCTTCCCCAAGATGACTTAACTCTATTTAATATTCGTATGTTGCACTGCGAGTAAACAGTAAAAAAAAAAGATGTTGTTTGATGGTCAACATTTAATCTGTTAAATGACAGTTTCCATTTAAGTCCAACTTCAACAAGTTGTTCAAATTTGTGTGATTTCTTGGTTCCAGATGCTTCTGATCTTGCTTTATATAAATTGAAACAAATGTCCATGAGGGCAAGAAAACAAAAAAAGTTAATAGAGATTTAACAACCGGTAATAAAGAGAAAACTTCAGTCTTTACTTTGATTATGTTGAGAGTTAAAAAAAACCCACACTTATTCAAGGTCGATAAACATGATGAACCCCACTACTGTTCCCTTGTTGTTTTGGGTAAACGTGTATTGAATTAAAGTCTTTTTTAAGTTACATTAAAATCACATTAAAACAATAATAAAGTTCAGTTTGTTTATAAATAAAAAATAATAAAAAACAAATACATGAACAGAAAAAGAATGAATACATATTTGTGTCAAATAGTCAAACAAAACACACAAACACTGACTTACTCACATGAAAAAAAACATGTTGACTTGTTGTTACCAGAGTGCATGTGTGTGAATGTGTGTGTATGTCTTGTATTTGTGTGTCCTATGCATGTGTGTGTTTTGTCTGGGTACATCTGGGTTTTGTGAGTGTGTTTGTGTTTATTTGTTGTTATGTCTGTGTGTGTTTGTATGCATATCTGTGTGTTTATGTGTGTGCATGTGATGGCAAGTCTGTTTAAATCTGTGTGTGTGTGTGTGTGTGTGTGTGTGTAAGTGTGTTTGTGTGACAAACTAATGTTGTATAGATAAATGGAGGTTCTTGTGTGTCCGTCCGTCCGTCCGTCCCCCCCCCCCCCCCCCCCCCCCGTCATTCTTCAGCATGGGGGGATTGGAGCGTGTTTCTTCTCCTCTAGTCCCTATTTCTGCCTCTTTTTTATTCCCTCCATCTTTTCCACCATCACATGACCACTTACATCACGGGATTGAGGTCAGAGCTGGATTAGGGCAAGCTACGTGAGCAAGTGAGAAAGGCATGGCTGAAATTACTGAGTGAGGGAGGAGAGCTTGTTGGGGGGGGGGGGGGGGTGCTGATGCAAAGAGAAGGAGGAGAAGGAGACGAGAAGATGGTGTGAGGAAAGGAAACATGGAGTAGGAGAGGAGAAGATGTTATGAAAGATACATAAGGACAGGAGACGATAATAATAGAAGAGAAGATGGATAAAGAGGGAATGTTGTCAAGTAGAGAAGGAGGTAAAAGGTGAAGAGAAGATTGAGAAGGAGATGGCAGAAAATGGAGAAGGAAAAGAAGGAGCTGAGATTTTTATTTTTATTTTTAAAACATCAGTTTATTTAGAGAACACAGATAACAAGAATACCAAAAAATCAGTCACAGAATAGCAGCAAGACATCAGAGCAAGAGCATTCTTAAAGCACCACAACATTTTAAAACATGACAAACGAATCAACAGTCTGAAGAAGGAGAATTCCAGCTTCAGCCTGAAGCGGACATTATAGTGCTGTACTGAAACCGCGTCAGCCAGAGATTTTCTTGCTGTTTTGCGCTTCCTGATGACGTAAACGGCAAGTTTAGGTTCTCCAACAATAAAGCTAAACATTCGCCTCTTCTCTTGTCTACGTTCTTGTACCCTGATCCATAACCATAGCAACAAAGAATCACATTAAAAAGAGCAAACACAGACGTCTAAAAAGTGAAGAGCCATGAAAGCCTTTCACTCACTAAAAACATGAATATGTGTAACCAGATAAAGACTTGCTGGATGTTGATGTTTTCATAGACACCAGATTTCGATGTCATCCCTATGATGGTTTACATTGATGGTTAAATAAGGTACGTAATGCTGCAGGATCCCATAAGCAGGTTTGAGTGATCCGCAGCTGGTTGCAGTAACAGGATCAGTATGAGCGTATGAATGGATCAACCAGCGCTGTCAACCTCAGGATCCACTTCTGCTGAGGGTTTTACTGCAGATTACAACTTAACACCTCGTTAATTTCAGCAATAGTAAAAGTGTTCAAAGCTGAGGCTTAATGAAATGTTGGAGGTTGTCTGGATTACAGAGGTGTTTGGATGAAAGACAAACTCATAAAAGATCCCCCATCTTTTCTTCCTAAATGTTCCCATCAACACTTTGACTCGTCTTTCTTCCGCTCCAGATGTTTGGTGCATCCATCTTTGTTCATCCTGTTTGGATGTGGTCATTTGGCCTTATCTGCCCCTCTGTGGTGCCACGTCTTTGCCCCTTTGCTCTTCTGCTTCTCGCAGTTTGTTATTCTTGCTGATCTAATTTAGAGAATGTCCCAAATCCTCTTAATGTCCTGCTCCCTCAGCGCAACACTAAGTGAATTATACTGGATTACCATCTCCCTCCTCTTCCTCTTCATCCTTGCTGTCACTCCCCCCTCATCATTTCTTCACTTCTATGTCTATCTTCATCTGAAAATGTCTACTTTCATTAGTGAAATGTAACCCCTCTCCCTCCAGCAGATAATCGATTCCACTGTTCTCCTTTTGGGCAGATGTTCTGCAGGACTGTCATGGAACCCAAAAGTATTGTTTTAATTGTTTGAAAACCTGAAAGAATGAGATGTTTACCAGAAAACACAAACAAACAAAAAAGTTCTCCCCTCAGATTAAATGTTTTGCAGGAATAATCCAGACAAAGGACTTTTATCCTCCTTTGTGATCATACCCTCTCAGTAGAATGTCGAGGTGGAGCAGGGTTCTCCGACTGCTTTCTGGTGGAGCAGGTCACTGAAGATCCTGTTACCACCAACATCCTCCTACTTCAGAGTTTCTTCTGCTTTTTAAATGATGCCAAACATTCTCATTTAGGGATCTTCATGCAGTTTGCAATTTTTCTCGGAAAATTCAACCTGAACACACACGGAAAGTAAATCAGACTACAAGGACTAAAACAAACCAGCCATGAGAATCACGCAGAAAAACAGAAAAATTCTCATTTGACTTTTCAGTCCCGTCATTTATGCTTTACCATAGCTCCACTGTGTGAACTTTCTTTTTTCATAAATACTTTTTGAATGTTGTAATTGGACATTTCTCTTTGTAAATTCCAGTTCCTTCAACTTGTTTTATTTTGATCAAAAGAGAAATCTTTCTCATCTATATCCCTGCAGCGTAAACATCAGGAAAAACTTGTTATTAAAGAGAAAGAAACACTTTAATAGAATCAGATCATCCACAGATTAAACTAATAGAAATACTGCAGGTGTGCAGATGTGGAACTGTGTGAGTACATCAGTGTGTGTCTGCATTCATTATGTTTGTGTGTGTGTATATGCGTGTGTGTAGATGTGTTTGCATGCATGTATTTGTGTGTGCATGTGTGTATACGTGTATATACGTGTATATGCGTATTTGTGTTTTTGTACATATGTGTGTGTACATGTATTTGTTTGTGTGTGCAGATGTGTGTGTGTGTGTGTGTATTTATGTGTAAGTGTCCCAGGTGTTAGTGTGTGTATGTCTAAGTGCCCTTGTGTGTGTTAGTGTGTATTAGTATGTCTTTGTGCATGTCTCTGTGTGTGAGTGTGTATGTTACTGTGTGTGTGTGTGTGTGTTTCCATGTATGTGCATGTATGTTACTCTATGTGTGTGTGTCTTAGTGTGAGTATGGGTGTGTCTATATGTGTGGGTGTACATGTGTGTGTGTTAGTGTGTGTGTCATTGTCTGTGAGTGTGTGTCTACATTTGCCTGTGTCTATGTGTGTATATTTTTGTCCTAATGGCCAGGATGGATTTAGGATCAGGAATCAATTGAGAGGAAATTGTTCAGCAAGTCTGAAGGAGAGGATGTGAGGAGAAGCTGCAGGACATGGCGTGGGGGGGCGGAGCCAGCTTGATTACAACGTTCTTCCGGAGCGGGACGGCCACCAGCTTGTTTGCAGAGGATTAGGGAGAGAGGAAAGACATGAATCATATTTTTAAGTGTGTGGTTCTCCACCCATGTGCTGCTGCAGGATTACGGCGGCACGCATCTGCATGCGTGCGTTTGTTCAACCATAAACACCACACTCCTGTGACTGAACACACCTGATCGCAGTCATCAGCAGAGACCAAAGCAGGAGCAGAAGTGTTGGTGTAGTCTTCAAGAAGACCTCAGTTCAGAAGTCTACACACACTGATCATCTGGCATAAAATCTGGACCAACGAAGATTAAAAATGTCTCCTCAAGGATCTGAGCCGCTCCAGTGGAATGACGTTTTATTGTCAAAACAGACCATGAAACTGTTATTTGAGAGCATTGAGATGGATGCTGGTCATTTGCACCATCAGCTCACGGTGAGACACTGGTTCAAATCCCAGCTGCATCCTTCCTCTGTTCCGATCCATATTCTGCTAGGCTTCAGATTCCTCCCACTCAAGGGAGGAAAACTTTGAAGCCTGATATTGGTCTGTGGAACTCTGAGTCCTATGAGTCTGTAGTCCTACAGATGGATGAGAAGTTCAGATAAACCTTCAGTTGCTGCACCAACACCTGGAACCCAGAACGGGACCGAACAGAGAACAGAGGACAGAGGGCATTGAGATGTAGAAAAACCAGCTTTGATGCAGTTTCAATGAGAAAAACCTTCTTAAATTCCAGATATGCCAGGTCTCTACTCACTATTACACATTACAGCTTCACTCTGAGCCAATAGCTAATCAGCCCACCTTCCTTCTCAGCCAATCACAATAGTATTTTCACCTTTCAATTCATAAACGGTTGTATCTGAATTCTTCATGTTTGCCAGCCCTCCTCCATCCTGTTCTCCACTTGGAGTGATAGCGTCGCACGGCCTGGGCTTTAACTATGAGCATCTAATCTGGAGATTATTTATCTATAGTCTGAGTTCATCCCAAGTATGTGAGTCATCATCGTCCCGAAGCCTAACCATCAAAGATTGTGAACTTATTTAATGCACATTTTTTGTAGCATAAAAATGTATATTCTCACATTCCTATGACTTTTCCTTATTGATATAAACTGGATGCTTGACTCCAGAACCAGCAGCTGGATAACTCAATGTGCTGCATGCGACTGGCGCATGGGAAACCAGGGTTTGTTTCCCAGGGGGCACGATGAGCATATTCCCGTGTGGGTCCTTCAAGCTACTGCTAAACTACCTATGGGCAGCCACAGGGGGGCCAAAATCTGCATCTCTCTGTGCCAGTCCCCAGCCCAGATGAAATAGAGTTGTGTCAGGAAGGGCATCTGACGTGACATTCTCTGCCAAACCAAATGTGTGGATTGGTGAAAGCTGATGTGCCAAAAGGTGAACAGGAACTATTAACTCTTACAACCATTAAACTAGAAGCATTCTACTGAGCTTTTTCTGACAGACACCAGAAGAGTTTGGAGAAACTAAAAAAGTTCTGCACAAACATTTGATCATAGCAAAAGTCACGCAGAGAAACACCACTCAAATTCTGAAGGTTTTATCCTCAAAGTGTGTTGATAAAGTCAGTAGAATAAAATCAAGGTATTTTCTGAAGTTTCCCTTTTAGCAGATGTTGGAATGTATTTTTTACTAATGCATGGTTTGTGTGTTGGGGGAGTCTAAAAAACTGGAGCTCTTTTTAAAAATTTCTTACACCTTTTGATTTTGCAGCACCATGTCCTGCAGAAAACATGTGACTGTGATTGTTCTGATGCTGGTGAGGTGACCGCCCCCACAGAGGAACAATGAAGTTGGTGTTTTCCTGGTGGATCTGACAGCATAGCAGCAGAGAGGCACCAGCAGCCTTTCAACATTATTGTAGTGAAGCTTAAACGCTCCTCTCATAAGTGCATTGGCTCATGGCACAAGACCTCCAGCCTGGTTTCAAGATGTCATCCAACATGCAGCAGCTAATGGGTGGATAAAGAGCTCTCATGTGGTGCACTCCTCTCCACCCCCGTGGAGCTGACCTTCTGGCCCATCGGTGACAGCAACAGGAAAACTCTACAATCCAAAATAATCTGCCCAGCTCCTGTACTTCAGACTTTTCGATGGCAGAGGGACTCAATATAATGGGAAGTTGTAATCTCCTGCTTGTCCTCTCTGACCACTGAAGCTCTGGTATGGATTAGAGGATCCTGGAGTCCGGATCCCCCCCCACCACCACCACCACCCACTGCCCCCAACCCAGGTCCAACACTAAAAGGCAGAGGAAGGAGCCACACCAGTATGTGAGATGTTTGAAGCTCAAAAAATGAATCGGCCGCAGTTTGAAGCAACTTGTTTAATGTCTCAGAAACATTTTAGCTAACATGATCGTGGTGACATCATTAACCCATGTGAACAACACGTCCCGTCAGAACGAAAGCAGAGCAGTCGATGACACGTCAATAAATGATCAGAAATGTGTTTCGGAAACCCTGAGTTTGAAAAGAAAAAACCCGACAGAGATCTGTGCACAGAAGGAGAGGCGCGTGACAACACACACTGCTGATGTTATTGCAGTTTCAAGTTTTAATATTTACAAAAACAATATTTTTTTTTTACCATCGACGTCTGTGTCAGCTGGAGACAGAAACAGCAAGAACACATGACCACCATTTGTACGGAAACAAAGTCACACCTTTTCAAAGAAACTGGACATCATGAGAGTCTACTACAAAAATGGACATAAGCTAACATGGAACACAAAGAGTGGCGTCACTTCTGGACAGGGTGGAGTTCAGAGAGCCACTGGGGTGGGGGTGCCGCATGGAGATGCTGGACTGCAGAAACGGCATCAGAAACCACGCATCTGTGGTCAGGTGAAGGGGAGGGGTTGGCCCCGCCAGCTACAATGTGACCATTGTGGGCCGTATGGTGTGGAAATGATCCTATTAGACGTCCGATGTTTGAGCTGTTGTGCTGATAATTACGACCAAGGCAACAGGTTCATGCTGCAGCAGCTTCAGGCCCCCCTCCCCACCGCAGGAGGTCCGACCAATCAAAGGCTACAGGAAACCATCAGCCCTGATTCACAGAAAAGATGAAGGATGGGGCAGAGCTCCATTTGTCAGCTGGTCGTCGGCGGCCGTTCAGTTTGTCAGTTCAGAAAAGGCCAGAATTCACACAAATTCTGTTCTGATGTCCAGCTGTCGCCTCTCCAACCATCACAGCTGATGGAGGTGTTCCTCCACCTACAGGCCTACATAGAACCACGCTCTCACTCAGTGTAAAGAATCATCAAATCATTCCACACGTTCCAAACAACAACATGGAATTTATTTCAGCTGATTATGGTTTTCAACTGACAGAAATGTTAACTTCCCACATTTTTCTACATCACAATTATTCTGGGGTTGTTGATTTCCAACCCCCATATTTTTCCCTCCCCACATCCCACTTCCTGTTATCTACAAGACCTGGAACTTCCAGGAGTTCTGGTCTTTGTAGTCCAGACAGTCAGCTGCATTGAAATTCAGCTTCCAGGCAGCTTGATCTTTGTAGTCCAGACAATCGACAGCTCCGAAACCCAGGGAGGCAGCCGTGTAGCCCTGGGAGGAGAGGGAAGCTGGAGACTGGCTGAGTGGCCCTCCCATAGACGAGGCAGTGATGGGGCTCAGGGCCCCTCCGGTTCCAGACAGCTGCGGGTGCATTGGAGACAGGTAGGAGCTGCAGTCCAGGCCGGTGAAGTAGGAGGAGGAGCCGGCGTAGCTTTGGCTGTAGGCCGGGGCCTGGGTGTAGGTCATGGGGTAGGTGGTGGTGCGCTGCATGCAGGGGGTGGTGGAGGCAGACAGGGGGTCTGGTAACGGGGAGATGGAGGCGGGGCTCCAGATTGACACAGTAGCACTGGCAGAGCTGGAGCTGGGGGTGATGGCGGTGCCTGGAGGTGGGGGCGGAGGGCTGTATGGTCCATTGGTGGCATTGGCAGCAGCCTCGGCGTTGGTCTCACGCGCTGGCGATGCCTTCTTTTTGGGAGGCCTGGGTTTGGACTGGCCTGTGCTCTGCTGCTGCTGCTGGCGGCACTTGGCTCGCCGGTTCTTGAACCAAACCTTCAGGAGGAGAGGTGTGAGGGGGTCCAACATGATCATCAGAACAACACAAACCAGAAACTGTTCAGAAGACCTGAGACTGTGATACCTGAACCCTGGACTCCGGCAGGTTGATCTTCAGGGCCACCTCCTCCCTCATAAAGATGTCCGGGTAGCGGGTTTTGGCGAACAGAGCCTCCAAGATGTCCAGCTGCGCACGCGTAAAAGTGGTGCGTTCACGTCGCTGTTTGCGGGGAGTGCCTGAAAAACAACCACCATTATTTCCTTTATTTCTATTTTTTCTGCAGGATAAAGAAATTCACGCTTAAAATATAGATTCTAAAGGGTTGTTTCCAAACTGTATAAACTAAATAATAAAGAATTTTCACTTTAATTTTTAAATCCTGAGGTTATGTGTTTGTCTTCCCGAAAGCTCATTTTTTTGTTTTGTCGGAAACGAAACGAGTAAATTTAATTTTTTTTCGGACAATCCTCCAAACTCACTGGAGGATACAGATTACAGATGTTTTAAGGCCTTTTTTCCTTCTCTGACAACCTGCATCAAGGAGTCAGATCTGCGCCTAAAGCATCGTTTCCTTCAGACTCCGGGAGAATAGATGATCAATCAGCGCAATGTAAACAGATTAGAGTTGATGTGAATTCTGACTCGCATTCTCTTTGTTTCAAATAATCCGCTGAGTTTGGGGTCAAGCGGAAAGACGCGGAAACAAAAACCATGTCTTTTTTTAATGAACGCGCAAAGTTTTGCGTCAGTTTTAGCGCCCGATGCCATCAGACGTACGAGCGCGAGCTCAGCTCCCGGTGGGTAGCGGGGAGGGGGGCGGGGGTTTACTCACTTGGGTATCCGACGGCTGCGGTGTGAAGCAGATCCATGCCGGGGCCGGACAGCGTTAACCCGTTGACGGCGTAATGGGGCTGTTTAATGTAGGACATCATGCCTCCTGCCGGCTTTAAAACGCTCCCTCACTCTCTCTCTCCCGTAGGGGGGGGCTGGCGCTCCTCAGTCCTGGGGGGTGTTTCTCTCTCTCTTGTTTTTCCCGCCCCCCCTCCGTCTGTTTGGCTGTTTTGTTGTTTTTTACTTTGTTATTTTAAACGTTTCTCATACCTTCTCCTGACTTTGTTTTCCTCTCTGACTTTGTGCCGCTGAGCCAATTGCCGGCGACTCTGACTCCAGCGCGGTGGTCCACCTGGCAGCACCTGACAGCTTCACCCACAAATAAAAACACGGATAACAGTCCACTCAGACACCGGACTAAGATTCAAAAGCACCAGACTGAAACAGAACTAACGTCTTTTCCCCTCTAAGTCGTGCGTAAATTCGGGCGAAGTTCCAGCGCAAAGGGACCCGCGCGGCTCCTGAGAAGAGGATGCGGGTCTGCAGAGTGCTCAAGTGAGGCGACCCAGGGCAGACTGGCTAATTAGAAGAAACTTCTTACCCAAGTAGAGACTCAGAGCCCTCCCTCCTTCCCTCCCCCCACCTTTATGCGCCACTGACGCAAACGCCGTCCTCCGCAGATTGGCCAGTTATGATCTTCATGTGTTACCTTCATTCATACTCATTTAATTATCTGTTTATTTCAGTTTTTCAGAAGCAAAATCTGTTGAGAATATGAAAACACACGTTGTGTACATTTTATTTAGCGGGGGGAAATCAAAACTCCGCAAAGTGAAGAAAGTGCGTCCCAAGTATTCCGAACATTAAAAAAGATAATTACAGCTCGTATCAAAGTGTTTTTTCGTTTGGAATAATTTTACAAATTAGGATCTGAGAGAGCTGAAGGGGCGGCAGAGCGCGGGGTGCGCGCGGGCGGGATTAAAAACCCGCACAAAGACCGCGTTGTTCTGCGGTTAAATCCCCTCTGATCTCCAACATGCTCCGTTTGGTCTTTTTTCTGTAGCAATAATAATAATAATAATAATAATAATAATAATAATAATAATAATAATAATAATAATAATAATAATAATAATAATAATAATAATAATAATAATAATAATGATAATAATAATGATAATAATAATAATAATAATAATAATAATAATAATAATAATAATAAAATGTATGTTGTTTTAGCATTACTTGAAGACCATTTACATATTGTAAACATAGCAGGCCGTTTGACCAAAGTTTGAATCCTCAGATGAAATCTTATCATTTCAATCGTTTTGGTGCATTTTGCTGCTTTAAATATATCAGATTGTTCAGGCTGCGGGTCACTGCGGCCTCCTGTCATCCTGGTGGAGAAGGCCTTTATTTTTCTGCGCCGTCGCTGACAGATCCGGTGTGTTTTTAATAACGCTGAGCTGTTCGATGCCCTCTGCTCCGGGACACTCTGCCTTGTGCTATCCTCTGCGGCGGGACAATTTCAGAGTGTCCAAAGCCGATTCTCTGCGCTTGTTAATTGAATCGGATTTCTTATAGTTTAAAATCCACGCGCGCGCACCCACATGCGCACACACAGATCTATGTCGCTGCAGCCCAAACTGTATAAGGGGTTTATCTGGCTCATGGAGCCAAAGCAGAGATATAAAGACACTCCGACAGAGACTCGGACGCGTTCAAACCTTTCCAAACCTCAACTAAAGGGTCTGCAGCAGCTGTGGAGGCATGCGCTCTGTTCCGGCCTGACGCGCGACCGTGCGCTCACGTTTGGATACATCTGCGCGTGCATCGCACCTCCGCAGGTACGCTCCTTTCCTTCTTTACTGTTTTTCCGTTAACGTTTCTTAAAACGGAGCTGGGAACCGACGGGCCTGCAGAACTCGAGGACAGAAAGAATAAAAACGTTGGCAGAAACGGCGGGAACACAGAGAGAAATGCGATGCGCGTCGGAGAGCGGAGCACCACAGGGCACGCGCACTCATCACGCACCTGCTCTGTTGAGTTTTCAGTGGAGATGCATTTTCTGTGTTAGGCCTGCTCCCGTGTTCATCCCCGTCATCTCTAAAGGTAGCCCATTCTATTCTATTCTATTCTATTCTATTCTATTCTATTCTATTCTATTCTATTCTATTCTATTCTACCTATAACTAAGATACATTTTTATGAAGCGGATGATAAAAATAAACTTTTATTGGATGATAATGAATAAAAGAAACAACCAGAAGAAAAACACAATTTTAAGGCCTCCTGCAGAATCTAGTTTAATTCCACGAAGAAAATATTCGATTGAATTCCATTTGTTACTCTTATTTAGTAATCTATCACAAAAACATCTACATCTGAGAAAATATAACAACCAATCTGCAGTTCAGAGAAAAACTGTATTTGTTCGTTTTTCTAATTAATTTTGTGACACAAACATCAACTAAAAGACATGGTTTCGATCGGCTTTTCCGTCTTAGATTGTTGATTTGCAGCGTTTCAATTTCGCGTCACAGTTTGGGTTGAGATCACTTTGCTGCGTGCGCTTCTGGTTGTTTGGGAGGAAACTGGTAGGTCTGCTCTGGACGCACTAGGACCCAGTGGAGGAGCAAATTAAGGACAAGTCACATAAGAGGCTTAGTGCATCTAATCTATGGAGCAATACACGCTCGCACACACGCACGCACACACGCACACACAGCATTTCATAAAATCCCATTTAAACAGCGTCCGTGTGTGCCTGCGTGCGCGTCCCACAGGCCAACGCTGCTTTTGTATTTTCATTTAGTTTTCATTTTCTCCAAACTCTTTTATTCCCTGATTGACCTTCATCCACGTTGTTGTCCATATGCTCCTCTATCTTCTCTTCTGATTTCATTAGCGAAAGGCCTCCACTGGCTCAAAAGCCAGAAGGAAACTCATTTGTTCGACACAATAAAAGTTTAAGGAAGAAAAAAAAACATAGAAAGTCTTTTCAGAGCGCGTGTGTCTGCTCTGTTTGTATCAGTCTAATGGATCAGGAATGGAAAAGGATTTCAGTCCAGAATTAAAGTTTAGAGGAGAGCAATCATCATCAAATTATCCAGAATAGAAGATGAAATCATGTGACTTCATTTGTTTGTTACAACCTGGACATTTTACCCACAAGCCCCTGCTGCTGACTTGATGTAGCGTTTGTGACCCATGAAACAAATGTTTGCCATCAAGACATCATTAGACACACAAAAACTCACAGACACACACACATACAAGTGAACTTACACATGCACACATACAAACTCACAAATACATGCACAAATTCACAAACATGCATACAGTCCACACACATACACAGACACAGACATACAAATTCACAAAATGCACACAACCCCCCTGCATACACACACAAACAAACGCGCATACAGATATACAATTTCACAAACATGCACAGGCACAAAAACTCACATCCAGACACACACTAACACACATAGACACAGAAACATGTTTGAACACACACACATCAACAAACAGAAAGACCTTCACATGAAAACAGGTATTTTTTGGTTTGTAGCTTTTACATTTTGTCATTTGACACACACAGGGTGTTGCATGTTCTGTGCACATTCGTGTTTGCTGTGTGTGTGTGAGTGAGTGTGAGACAGTCACACGCTCACATGCACTGAGTTCAGCCGATTTATCATAATATGCTTTATCTGAAAAGTAAGTATCTTACCTCGGGATAAAGGGAGGAAAGAGGGGTTTGTGGCCAGATTGACAGAGGAAGGGTGGATAGAAAGAAGCTAGTGCTGGAGCCACAGGAACACAGAACGGGACCTTCTCTACAGAGCCTGGACTCAAATGAACAGAACCAAAAGAGGGAGTTTTAGCAAGGACCGGTTCTGTGCGGCCCAGGATGCTGACGCGCCGCACAGAAGCTGGAACCACAGACGGACTGCGTAAGAGACGGGTGTTATTGGAACCAACGGGACCTGTGAGAAGTTTTCATCAAGCAGAAGGAGGCCATGAAGGAGAACCAGGGGAGAACAGGGCAACAGCATGGACTGGAGGGGCAGATGGGTGAGGAGGAGTATGGGAGGGTCTGTGTGTTGGTTTGTTTATGCGTGTCTGAGTGTATGTGTGTGTGTGGGTAGGTCTGTGTGTGTCTGCGTGTTTGTGTTCTGTGGTCAGTGTGTTACTTTATCATTTCAGTGATGAAGGAATTTTCCCGTATGCCTGTCTCGTCCTTCTCTTACACCAAAAGATAAACTCATTTATTTAGGAAAAAATGACGTAAATTTTGAATTTCTGCAAGTAGATGTCTAAACTGCATTTTTAATGTTTATATGGTTTGACATCTTAAAGTGAATATAATCAACTAACAGTAGAAACTTAAATGTCAGAGTTCGGTTAAAGACCAGTTCAGGCAGTGAATGTCTTGTTTACGGATCTAAATGGGAATTATCCATTATGGACCGGTCCAAAGAAGGCTGGAGGAGACTCTGCCCACTGAATGAAAAGGATTGAGAAGTATCACGAAAGGATCCGTTCTAGTCAAATACAATCACTTAAAGGTGAAATATTTCTACATTGTTTTAGCTTCAGAACTTATAGCCTCGTCACTGAAGCTGAGAAGAACCGGAGAACCTGAGAACACGGTTCCAGGTTGGTGCAAAACCTTGGGCACATGAGATGTTACAGTAGCCAAGCTCAACAAGTTGAAGTGCTCTTGAGCAAACAAGTCAGCCTCTTCATGTGATGTGGAAGCGTGCTCACTGACAGCAGGGGGGGGTGTCAGTCTGTAAATGGTGTCTGGCCAATGTCTTGATCAATTTCATAGAGCACAGCCCTCCTGCTGTGTGGATGTGTGTCCCGCTGTCTTCTAAAGGCCGACAGGTTTCTAATCTGCTGCAGATGGGTGGCGGGGGTGTGTGTGTTAAGTCATCATTTAGCCCCCTGTCTGGTTGAACTTGGTGGCACCTGCTCCTGCTGTCACCCACCAAGCACTGAGGGATGGAGTCTCCATTTGCAGATCAAACCTGTCTTCCTGAAAACGATGCTGATGAACATCAACATAAACATGAAGCTTCAAACCTTTTGTGGATTTTCTCATTTAACAAAATTGAATAAATTGTCCAATTATTCATAAATGAAAAACTAAGTCTGAAATTTTCATCTAGCAAACATTGTCTCAAAAAAAGTGATTTGAGTCACAAAACCATCAGCCCCTTAACGCAGGTTGAGTTTGTGGGCGGAGCTTTGACACAGGTGCTTTAGAACTGTCTCTGCAGTGAGGAATGAGACGTTGATAAAGTTTAAACCTGCTCCAGGACAGAAGTCGGTACACACTTTTCTTCATAAAAAATTAAAAAAAACAAGGATGAAAAAAAACCTCCCTGCACGCCAACCCCCACCCCACCTGCAACCCCACCAGCCCATATGGCCAGAGGGGGCAGGAGTAATTATGGAAGTGGAGCAACAAGGCTTGAGTCTCAGTAATCCTCAGCCACACTCCAACACGTGCCACACTGATGCATATGCCCCCCCCCCCCCCCCCCCCTCCCCCGCACATACCACAGGGGCCCCCCCCCAACACACACTGCATCTCAGCTGCAGGTCTGCAGTTCACACAAAAACCTGTTTCTATCATTGACATGTCCATTGATTCTCACCACTACCTGGACTCCACTCAAACAGGCATACAGGACATGCGTGCACAGGGTCACACACATATGCACACAAACACATGTACGACATGTAGCCTGATTATTTACTCCACGTCCCGGATGTTTGTGTTTTAAAAATTAATTTTGAAATAAAAATGTTAAATAAAAAATATACAAAGTTATGATAAACATGCACACCGCAGCACTTTAGCTGAATCTGTCAGCATAAGACAAAGAGGTCTTTTACGCACACACACACCCGCACACGTACAAAATCGCAACGCACTGAAAGGAACACAAAACTTGTTACCGTGACGCACAAAGACAAGGTCCACAATGGCTCTCTTATTGTTAATTGGCTGTTTAATCCCAAAGAATGTGTGTGATTAGTACACACCGGAGGGTCAGGGGCTTGCTCAGCACTCACAACTGACACACAATAGCAGAGATCTGTGGACACAACCCACACACACACAATAAGACATCCACATGCACAAGCTTACATGCACAAACTCACAAAGACACACATAAACACATATGCACACACTCACAAAGACTCATATGAACACACACACTCACACACACGGACACATGTACATGGACACACAAACTCATGCACAAACACCTATATATTTATATATATACACACACACACACACATACCCATATATGCACACAAGTACACACAGTTTCACCCAGTTTCACACACATGTAAACACATAGGCAAACACACACAAAAGCTTGAATGCTCACAAACACACTCAGACATGTACTCATGTGCAAACTAGGAATTCAACAATCATTTTTCCCTTAACTGAGTTCAATGGTATACCAAATGATTCAGCTTTAAAACAACAACAAACATAAACACACATGCAGACACACACGCCTACGAACAAACACACACATTCAACAGCATACATGCACACAGGTTGTTGTCTATTTGCACACACACTGTTGTCTACATGGACGCACCTAGACAAATGTGTGTGGTCACCCTGCTTACACACACATATTTTTATTGAAATGAACACACATACCCATATATGCACACAAGTACACACAGTTTCACCCAGTTTCACACACATGTCATTGTGTGTCATGAGGACACACATAAAGAAAATTAAGATTTAAAACCAGATTTTTGAGAATTTCATTATTTAAATCGTGGTGAATAAGGAGCAGATGAAAAAATACCATTTGAAAAAGCTTGTAGTTGTTATGTACAAACCACAATCGGCAGGCTACAAGCTACCAGCTCCGCTCCATTCTGATGCATCCACTTGCAAACAAATACTATTAATGTCTTTGTTTTCCAAGCTGCCATCTGGCTCAAAACTGTACGGCCGGATAGCTCCAATGTTTCTCACCATTGTTGTTCTACTGCTAATGTTAGCCTGGGGTTTGTGAGGGGCTGTAAGCTAACAGGAGAGAGTTTTAAAAAAATCATTTCACATGTTTATTATTATAACATAGATCTGTTGACAATAGAAAATATGTGAAGGAATACATTTCCAATGTAATTTGTGTAGAAAGAGGAGAAATGGACAAAGAGGTCATGTACATAGATCCAGCTAGACTGGAAACAGGTATACAAGAATGGCCTATGTGTGCACCAGGACATGCGCTTGCATGTGTGTATGTGTTCTGCTGGAGGTCCAGCCAGGCTGCATCACTGCTGACACACTGCTGCTGGTAAATCCAGATTAGTGCGTCTAAAACAGGCCCATGAAATCTGCCACAGGGCTCCTAATGCTCAGGCCGCTGTCACCCTCAATCACTCACACACACCTAATCCCCCCGCTGTGACCCAACGCAGACACACAAACACATGCCCAGCCGGGCCTCGCCGGACCCCATTCAGCGGGGAGAGCCGGGTCCGGTACCAGGAGACACCAGCCACAGGGTCAACATTTCAGATGGGGGTGAAGGGGGTGTGTGCAGCTCAGAGCAGGCGGGTGTGTGTGTGTGTGTGTGTGTGTGTGTGTGTGAAACAGAATAATAAAACTCAAAACCAAAGTGTGTTAAAGGAAATAAAACAAGTGGTTTCAGAATAAAGGTGTGTTTTTTATCAACACCATCATCTTATTCTAGTGTTAATCCATCTTTTCATCATGATACCTGGAGAAATGTGTTAAGAAGAAATCACAAAAGAAGAAAGAGAGACACCCCAGAGATCTGAATGTGAAGACGCCTTTTTATTTCAGTAAATGGTCACTGAGGATAAAATCATCTTGCATACAATGAATGTTCTCCAAGCTAAAGCTGGATCCTAAGCAGGTTCTTTCTGTGTTCCTCCAGGATTTCAGTGACGATGAAGGAAGAAGTCGGACCTTTTCTGGTAGAATGAAAGCTTCTCAGCAGGTAACTGAACACCTGGTGAACCTGGTTTCATTTCTGTTTGCTTGAATTATGGTCGGAAATGGTTGAAGGAGGAAGAAGGAGAAAAATCTATCAGTCTACCTTCAGATGTTTTTTAGATTTTTAGTGTGTTTAGATTTAATGAGACTACAGAGACTTTCAGCAGCTCACTGATGGTCACTACAACAACTGACTCCGCCCTCACAGTGTCTGCACACAAAATGATAAGTGTAACCCTCTTCATTAGTCCTGGGTCTTTATCTTTTGCTTGTTCCATCATTGAATTAACTCAGAAACTGTAGAAGAAGCAGAAGCTTCAGCATCAACATCAGACCAAGACCTGTTTGAAACGGGAATCTGGAAAACAATTCCTCTGTGTGTCAACAAAGTGTTTTCAGTCCTAAAGATTGTTTATGGGTTTTATTATGGATGGTTTTTATGTATATTTTATTACAAGCAAAGAACAAAATGTTTGAATTTCTTTCATTTCTTTTGTATCAAAAACACACACATATTCCTGGACTCAGAAGCATACGTTTTCATAAGTTTTTCTTTTTTTTGTGTCAGCTTAAATGCAGGAACTGATCATGTTTTTAAATAACAGACGCAACATCGCCATCTAGTGGCCACATGAAGTAGTTCTGATTTTGTTGCAGTTCAGGGGACACTAAAATTAAAACTTGGATGACGGCGTTAGCTTTAAATGTTGCATTCCTATCTTAAATGTTTTTGTGCGGTTAAAACTGTCTTGGTCTTTACGTTCCTCCTTAAGAGAACAGATGTTCTGCTGTCAGAACTTCTGCTTCCTTTCTAAATGTCTTCATCTGTTGCAGATAATGTCTGGTGGGCCACAGACTACATCCTGGATGGATCACAAGTCTATCTAATGGTTTTTGTCATCACACCCCAGAGATCACCTGAAATCTGCAGTGTCCAGATGATAGACTTCTTACCCACAGCAGGTGATTGTGGAGTAGTGGACTCGCTCCATCCGTGCATCCAGCAATGTCTGGGTGGATGCAGGAGAACTTCCTGTCACTAAAAACAGAAAGAAGGAGAAGATCTTCTGCCCAGAAAAACAAAGAAGACCTGGAAATAGTCACCTTGAGTCTCTATGACCTACAAATAGGGATAGAAATCTAGGGATCATGGATAATGGAAATCCGTTATGTAATAATGGATTGGAGAACTTCAACAGGCTCCATAAATCTATGGAATCATCAAAATGTTACCATCTTAACTACAGAACCAAATGCTCTGTCCAAACCAGACCTGGAGAAACTTGGATTCATGTGTTTATTTCCCGCATCGGGAAGCAGCAACTGCACCACCAGAACCTACGGCTTGGGTTCTGACTAAAACCAGGAAGAAGAACCACATCTCTCCACGGTTAAGCAAGAAGAAAAATCTCTGATGTTATGTTGGTCCCACATGAACCAGCCCAGAAGCTCAGGAAGGGACCTTCCCCTGGAGAAACATGGTGACGATAAAGGCAAAACCTAGAACCATTTCCTGCAGTTCTACTTTGACAACGTTCACGTCCAGAACCGTTCTGCAGTGGAGTCGAAGGACTTTTATTTGCTCTGTTCTCTTTACTGCACTTTCAAAATGACTTGAGTATAAATATCGGAATTGACTGTTTTTCTTGGGATTTTTGTACTTTTGCATTTGTGAATGACCTGATCTTTGAATGTATTGCCTTTTGAAAACATCTCTAAAAGTCCAGAAACAGACAACACGATTTACTCGAATGTTTTCTTGTGAAAACCCATGGACATGTTTATTAACAAACGCATTATTGGTTGTAGAACATGATGGCATGAACATCAAACATTGATGAAGGTCTTTCTTCAGAGCTCTAACAATACACTGATCCTGCATTATGAACGCTTTCATCCAAATTCTTATTGATCTACAAAAATAATCCCTCTCCGGGGCAGGATGCTCTCATGCTCCAGCTGTTAAGTCAATTTGGTAAACGCTGAAATGCTGGTTTGACATCCAGGTTGCCTGGAGGCGCCTCTACTCCCGCTCTGCTATGGCGACAAGGTGAGCTTCAATTTCAGCATCTGTCAGAGTCCTGAAGGACAGAAGACCAGAGATGAGAGGGCAGAGATATAACCTCATCTATACGTGGGCGGGTTCAGCTGCCGTTACCTGAATTTAGGTTTGTCTTTGGTCACAATGCCGATCTCCAGTTCATGGGCTTTGAAGTCAATAGCGAGCACAGAGGACAGACAGGAGATGGCCAACTAGAAACAAACCAAACAAAGAATGAAAACCTTCTAAATCCTTCTCTGCTAAAATAAAACATTGACTGAGTTGATTCCTTCACTCTTCCAGGAACTGAGTTTGGAAGACTAACCGATAAATACCAAATATGCTTCTAGAAAAAGATATTATCCGAGACATACGAAGTTCATTTCAGTAGAAATGCTTGTTTTTTTTTTCTCCATCTGAACAAAGCTTGGAATTTAAATGGAAAAGTGGTTTGTGCTTTTGCCTCACAGCAAGAAGGCCCTGGTTGAAATCCCAGCTGGGACCGTTCTGTGTGGAGTTTGCATGTTCTCCATGTCCATGCATGAGTTTTCTCCAGGAACTGCAGCTTCCTCCCGCTGTCCAAAGACGTATCAAAGTTTGACTGATGGATGTGTGTTTGTGTGGCCCTGTGACAGGCCGGCGACCTGTCCAGGATGTCTCCCGTCTTCACCCAGCAGTAGCCAAGTTAGGCTCGTAGACCTGTTTCCACCGTGGACATCATTATTTATAGAAAGTTTGTATTTAGGAGGAGGAGATGTGAGTACAAGAAAAAACTAGGTTTATTTTGTATTAAGACTAAAATGCAGAATTCAGACTGAGGTTAGTGCAGGTGGTGAGTGCCGAAGATCCAGGAAATATCTCCTCACTGGACTGACAGCAGCTCCTGTCAGGATTCCAGCCTTTACATTTTACACCAAAGCTGATGAGGGAAAATCAAACTGATTTCTAAAGTCGAGGTCATGGACTGTGTTCCTCAGTTGTGTCATTACTTTTGTGTAAGCACCTGACAAAAGACGCAACTATTAACTGTATTTAAGATCTGGACCAAGTGACTCCACCCTCCTGGCGTTCCAAACTGGAATTTACCGTGTGCTTCAAAAAGCTCAAATCTCATAGACTTCGATAGAGAAATAAACAGCCAATCCTAAGCCATTCTATTGGTCAGAATAACCATTCGCTCTGCTTCTTTTTTAAACATCTTGATAATCCTCTTTTTTTCTATGATATTTTTTTCTGACCTTCGTTATTCAGTAATAAACTGACCAATCAAATACCTCAATAAGAGCAGCTGGAGCCTGCTGTCCTCCACATCCAACATTCAAAATGTTTGATTGACATATTTCACATAGCACTTTTCCAAACTGTAGGGGTGTGGCCTTCCAACAAGCTTACTCCTGATTGGTGAGAGAGGTTGACAAAGAAACGATGATTCAGATCAACTCGGACCAATCACTGCTTACTGATGATGTCTGGCTCCAACATGGCGGTGTCCGTATCGTGAAAAAAACGGCAACTGAATTGAGTTCATTTGGTTGGAGCAGGAAGTAAACCATTTTCTATGGATGACATCACACTCACTTCACTTCTCAGATACAGTCAATCGACTCGACACAGCAACAGAACAGCATCACAGCAAAACAACAAGGAAGGAAGAAGGAAGCAGCAAAATATAAGAAGTGCCTGGTATGCAACAGTACAACATATTAATAACACACCTGTCAATCAGACGGTTTACCTGCACGGTCTTATCGATGTCTAACACAGGCTTCTTCTTCAGTTTCTTCTCTAAGAAACTGTTGGCCTCCGTCTGTTTGGCACCGACCGCCGTGGCCCTGAAGCCGCAGTAGTAGCCAGCCGGGTCACATTTATACAGGACAGGGCCGAGTTGGGGGTCGATCGCCACCAGGATCATACCTGTCCAGAGGAAAAGGCCGTGCAGAAACAAGATTTTAGGTCAAGAAAAGCAACAGCCGAGCGGCTGAAGATGTCACTCACAGCAGCCTAAAGGTCTCATCTCTGCGTTCTGCGTGTAGACTTGCGAGATGTCGGCCAGCCTGCGACACAGCACGTCTGCCGTGATGTCGTAGCCAAACTTGTACTTCCATTCCCCAGCTTCCACCCGCGCTCGGTGGACCTGAGAGCGACTGTCCGCTGGACCATCAACAAGGTTTGTCAAATTCAGGTGAACTCCAGGGGAGGCTGGACTTTAGTAGGATGTTGACAATACGCACCGTTGTGGCCCGTCATCACACAGCCGATGTGCGGGGTGAGCTTGAACATGTTGGTCACAGTGGAGGAGTCCAGCAGCTTGTCCTGCAAACACCAACAAGCGATAGAACAAGATAAAACCAAGATGAACAAGCGAATTACACCTTCAGGATCAAGATCGCAGACACTGAAGTCCAGAGAAGCCCAATGTCACTCATTCTTACTGATGACCCAAAGTTTCAGAAATGTCTACTTCTACTATCTGCAAAGTGCTACGGAAGACGGAAAGTGTCACATGATTTGCAAACATGGCAGAAGATTCTGGGTCATTACATGTGATGAGATAATAAATCTGTTAAGGACGAATCGGAGACGCCTTAACAGAAGCGTCAGATGTTTGAGCAAAATCAAAGTCAAAATTCTGAAAGTTGAGAGACACAGATTAAGCATTTGGAGAATGCTTTGATAAGTAAAGACTCCTTCCTAAAGGTCAGAGTTTAGCAGAAATGTATCTATGATCTGCATTTGAACAGGATCAGGCTTGAATACGGAGGTCAGAATCATCTGTTTGGAGTCGTTATTTTTCTGTGCTTAAAAAGCTGTTGTTCTTAAGGAAAACTGTTTCCTTTGTCACTTTCTTTTCCTCTCAACACTATGAGACATTAGACCTCTGATATGTGTTGAGTGTAATAAGAGGAGGCATCGTCTTCCAGCTTCTGCTGACTTCACTGCTTCCTCTTCATTTCTTCTACTGAGTGTCTGACATCCTACCGGCACTTTCTTCTGCGTGACCACGACGGTGCAGTCCGTCCCCCTGACGCCGACCGACGTCAGACCACTCTGAGAGATGGCTTTGAAGGCGTACTCTGCAGGAAAACACAAAACACATGATGAGCGGGGTCACCTGAGACCTGGAAGTTCAATTAAGGCTCTGAGGGTCAGCTGAGGTCCTGAAGGTCAACTGAGGCCCGGAGGGTCATCAGCGCCCTTAGGGGTCCTGCAAATTTGAGGCAGACATGCGCTAGTTCTGAGGGTCTGAGTTCAGAAACTGCAGAACCTCAGTGGACGAATCAGCGCAAAGTATGAAACAGTTGTTTTACTGTCACCTGTTCCAGCTCACCTTAGCTGTTTTCACACGAACCAAACAAGTTTTTTACTGAATACGGGAAACGACAGACTCTTCATTGAACTCCAGGTTTTATCTACACACCAGGACGATGGCATTTTAAACATTTAAAGCAAGTTTAACTGATCAAAGTTGATTGATATCTTTGTTCTAATTTAAACCTGACAGTCATCTCTAATAGAAAAGCCCCTAAATGTGACCCCCCCTTCTGTGGTTGTTAACCTGCATCCAGGATCAGAGCTAAAGCTAGAATTAGCTGAGTCATCAGCCGTCCTCACCGACTTGGTAGAGGCGGCCCTCCGGGGAGAAGATGGTGATGTGTCGGTCAAAGCCGGCGTTGGACCCGCGGGACATCCTGCTGACCTCAGGTGAACTCTGCAGAAGCAACAGCGACGATCGGAGCGACTTCAGAAGAACATCTGCGGACCAGCGAGGCGCTTCTCCAAACTCCTACTTTCTCTTTCGGTTCACGGTCGATGCTTTTCTTTTCCAGAGGAACCTGAAGGCAGCAACCAGGAAGTGAAGCTGAGCCATGAAACCAGTCATGGCGCTTTAGGCCGCGCGCGCCTGGGGTTTGAAATCAGAACTTTGGACCTTTTGGTTCCCGATTTAAAAAGAATCCAGGGACAAAGATGCGACCCCGACCTCTCGTAATGATGTATATATATATTTTTTTTTAATTATATTATAATTCAAAATAAAAGCACACAAAAGATCATTGCGTTTAATTAATAAGGTGGAGCTATGGATCATCCAAAACTGGAACCGGGCTTAATATTTAAGCAGCAGCTCCAAAGTAGGCCTGTAGGGGGCAGTACCTTCAAAGTTTCAGTAAATGAGCTGGTACAACTATCAAGTCTGTCTAAATTCTCTCACCACTGCCTGGTTGGTGCACTTTATAAAGGGTTTGCCATTTTGTATGGGTGTCAGAATCTAAAATTTCAAACCCTGGAAATTTCCCAGAATTCTCTGAAAAGAAGTCTTTCCAGGGATCTGCTTTATCTACTCCTCCAGTTAAATGAAGGGATGAAGGATGCTTTATTTGTTACTTGCAAAATCAACATAGGTCAACAATGCAATGAAATACCTATGATGGGAAAAGCGAAAATGTTCGGGAGGTACTCATATATGCATAGTAGTAGGCTACCTTGTGAAAAATACCATAAAGTTTGGGAGTGCTCCCATCCACCACAACACATTTCCACTGATCTTTATCTAAGCAATTTACAAGTAAATATCGTAACCAGGTGGGATATCTACATTAAAAATATCTATATACATTCAATTCTCATTTAATTTAACCCTAAGCCTTGAATAAATTGCGTCCACAAAAAACGCACACTTTGTCTGAAATATCAACTTAACCAGCTCTGCTGTAAAGATTCATGGCTCTGAATGACGCAGCCTTGTGATGTGTGTTTTTCTTGTTTAGATGTCATCACCATAGCAACCGTCTCCATCACAGTAGGCCAAATTAGATTGGGAATATACCTGGCTTTTTGTACGCCTGAGAGTGTGACATGGATACGTATGTCTCTGCTTCAAACAAACAAAGGAAACAGGTTTTAGACTCACTGTTTATTAAGCAACAAGAACAGAAGAGGATCCAGCAGGCACCACATACAGTAAATATCATCCTTCAGTTAGTATAACTGTTATCCGAGTTCAAATTAGGTATAGAATGAGCCCTCCCACTGTCCTGCTGGCTTGTGTTGCATTAAGTGGAAACATTTGACACACATCTATACAAAACAACAACAGTGCTTTGTAGAACTTCACAAAATGGACAAACATGTTCTGATTGGAACAAAATCATGAACGTCTCTAATCTGGCTCATCATACATTTTATTCTTCTGCGCTTCTTCTTCTGTTAAGCAAAGGGAGAGTATTTTTGTATAAAAACCTTTAAATATTAAAATACATTACACAATAATTTTGGCTATTTATTGCATTCATATGTGCTTATATCTATAATTTATTGCAGCAAATGGGCCTCCATTAAAAACCCTGCACTGAGTGCAGGTTCTGATGTGTACTCATGGGGGCGCTGTTCTGTTATATTTCCTACAATCTTGGCCTACAAACCACATACAAGCTACAAAAGTTAAATGACAAAATCAGTGTTTTTTTTAAGTTACTGTTGATGTTACCAAGCAACAAGAGAATGGCTTTAGTGTCCTGCTGCTTCCCTTCACTCTTCCTTGGCTTGGTTAGTTAAGAGTGCAAAGCTGGCTTCAGAACCTGGAGTGACACTTTTAGACCTTGTAAGCTCTGAGAACATGAGATTCTCTGGCTTCCAACCACGCAAAAGACAAATTTAACATCTGACTTAAGCAATGCTGTCCAGAAGGACAATCCGCTTTGGCTCATGTCACTTGGGTTCCTCTTAACAGTCTAGTTCTAACAGTGCGTGCGCCAAATGAAAGAATCCACTTCTATAGATCAGATGATGGAGAGGAGACCATCGAGAACGGCGGTGTAGAAGGATCAGAATGACAGGTTAACAGTCAGATTAGCAGAAAGCGCTGCAGAGAATATTGCACCCACTTTTTTTTTATCAACAAAGACACTAAAGAGCAGAACTGTTGACTCCTCAGTGGCTGGAAAACAATCTACATAGTCAGTTACAATGAAAGTGCAAGAGTTTGTAAAGTGCAACAGAAGAGACAGACCCTGTCTGGCCTACAAATCCTATTCACAATACTAAAAACACAAAGGGAGGGGCTTTAGAGTCTGCAGAAAATTGCCTCATTTTTCCTAAAGACACCTTCAGCTCAGACAGCAGACAACCGTATATCTACACCTTCTGCTGATCTCCAATGGTTCCCACTTCTCCTGAGCTTCCAGAGATTGTGAGGGGTGTTAGCTGAAAGATGTGTGAACCAAGTGTAAAACAGGGAGACTCAGCCACAGCGGGGGGGGGGGGGGGGGGGGGTTGTGTTCTTATCCTCTGCGAAGCTCCCGAAGCTCTGCAGCAACTTTACGCAGCTCAGCTTCAATCTCCAGTAGCTCCTGTGAAGAGAAGGAGACTTTCAACCAAATCTCTGTCCTTCACCAACCCAGTTCCTGCTGTGTTGAGGACAGTCCAAGTGAGGACTTAATGATAATGATAATGTTAATGATGATTATCAAGAACATGTGAAAAAAGATAGCAGAGCAAGAATGGTTATTCTGACAAATAGATTGACTGAGTAAAAGCTGTCTTTTCCAAGTCCATGGGATTTTGGCTTTTTTGAGCCCGTGGGCACTTCCTGTTTGGAACGCAAGGAGAGAGGAGTCACTCAGTCCAGTTCTCATATACCTACAGTCAATTTTTTCACCGTTTTGTTTAGTCTTTGCTGGAATTTGGAGAACACGCTTGAAATTCTATTTTAAATAAAGAAAAAAAGCTAAAAAACAAACTCAGTTTAATTGTTTTTCTTTTGGAAGACTCGCAGAAGAATCAATTACTCATTTGGATGCTGCTTTATGCTCTCATTCTCACGGTGATGAAGATTTCAAATTCAAGTTGCATTTACAGCAAATCCACATGGGTAGGGTTTGAACGAGGGTTTAAAAATCTTGGCCTGAGCTGAAATTTGAGGAGAAGCTCTTCTAAGAGTGGACGAACATCTCCAACATCATTACTAATGATGTACCTGTGTCCAGGTGCAATGACTTCAACCCATGTGCTACTGACAGAGCTCCGCCTCTGTTCTTTTGCTGTAGCAGCAATCAGTGCAACAGCAAAAGAACAGACGTGGTTGAAAATGTGGTATTGTCAGGGAAACTGATCTATTTCAGAAAACTCTTACCTTTAGTGTCACAATAAGAGAATATTGGAACTCACCTCCCCTTCACCTTCCTCAGCGTTATCCTCCTCATCTTCATCTTCATCCTCCTGTTTGACATATTCCTCATTGTCCCCATTTTCCTCTTCCTCCTCTTCCTCCTCCTCCTGGCTGTACCTCTCTCGCTCAAACTGTCGCGTGGCCTCATCACTGGCCTTCTCCATCACTCTCTTCTGCTGCGGCTCCCTCAGCTCCAACACCTCCTGCTTCTCGTCTTCTTTCTCCTCTTCAGAGTCTTTCTTCTTATTGGCTTCATCTGTGCTGTCCTCCTCCTTACCTTGCACCTCCTGCTCTTGCATCCATTTCATCTTTTTGACCAGCTCCTCCAGCTCCTCCTGCTTCTCCCTCCTCTCCTTCTCCTTTTCCGGTTTGTTCCGGCTGTCTTGCTCCTTCAGCATCTCATTCAGCTCCTTTTCCACTTTTTCCTTCTCTGTCATCAGCTCCGACTCAGCCATCTTTTGCTTCTCTAAGTCCTCCGCTTCTTCTTCCTTGTTCTTGTCCAGCTCCATCTTTTCATCCTCCACCTCCTTCTTCTGCTCCAGTCCTGAGCTCCTCTGGATCTCCCTCTCCTTCACCGCCTCATAACGCTTCTTCTTAAGCTCTTTTAGCAGCTCTTCCAGCTCCTTATTGTTCCCCTCATCTTTGGCTTTCTTGGTGATCTCCTCTGCTAGCAGCTCCTCTAACTCCTTGGCTCTCTCCTCTTCATCATCCATGCCTCTTCCTTCAATCTGGGGCTCGTCCATCATTCTCGCTGCTTCAACCACCCCTGTCTTGTTTTCTTCAAGCTCTACAGTTCCATTGTCAACACTGCTAAGATCTTTGTGGTCCTCTTCAGTGTCTTTCTGCTCAAAGCTGCTCTCATCGTCTGTTAGATGGTACTGGTACCGCCGCTCTTTTGCTTTCTCTGCAAACCATGGATGACTGTTAGTGTCATTGCGATGGTGACTGTAGTTAGAAGTAATAGACGCTTACCATCATCTGCCAGCTTCTGCAGCTCTCTGAGGAGACCCTGATGTCTCTGTGTTTCACCAAGTTCCTCTGCAAGAACAACAAGCACTTTCACTAAAAACTATGAGTATAGATGTCAGTAAATGTCCAAGAACTGAGAAGAATCATGAAAATACAATCACAGATTTTAAGCAATTCTACATTTTTAATACAGTTATGAGAAGCTACAACATTCTAAACATTCAGTCACACACACACACACACACACACACACACACACACACACACACACACACACACATATATATATATATATATATATATATATATATATATATATATATATATATATATATACAAATAAAAAAATAGATTGCTAAACGTGTTTTCTTTTATAAAACTTTCAACAAAAGTCTTGTTGTTTATTAATCATCTGAGAAAGTGACATTAGAATGCAAACATTGAGAACGTCAAATGTCTGAGGTTAAATGAGATGTAACCTGATTGCTCTGGTCCGCAGTCATGATGGAGGCCATCTTCATTCAGAGCCTCCTGGATCACACACTCCACCTGTTGGAACAATACCAAGCAGCATTCAACTGAATGCAGTTTAAAGTCACAATGATGATGATCTCCAAGGGAAATTTTAGGCTGAAAATAGTCATCTTCTCCGATCCTTCCGACTGTCAGGAGGAGGTTAGGATCTCCTTCACTGGATCTGAAGGAGCTTTTGAAGAACCTTTATTGATGAGTTTCTGTCTGATGTAAATAGGAACTTCTTAAGTATCTCTGATGAAAAGGATGATTGAGGTTTGCTGACGCTTTTCATCCTATGAAGCATTCTTCTTAGGAGAATCAACTCTGGAGACTCCAAAACAGAGAAACTTCAGTTTGTTCAGCCTCTGATACTCCAACAAGTGACAGTATGATCATGAGAGTCTTCACAGCAGACTCACTGAAGATATGGAACATCTTTCTGGTATCGCTGAAGGACCTAAACCTCCTGCTGCAGAACAGCAGACTGCTTTGTCCCTTCTTAAAACCAAAATTCTATTTTGTCTCCTATTGTCTCAATTTCAGTCTATTATCCAGGTTAAAAACTTAAGTGTTTTTCCTCCTCAACCACCTCCTCATCTTTTCCATGATGGAAGCAGGGTTTGACATGTTCCTGGACCTTCTAAAGATCCACAATCATCTGCATATGCGCTACCTATTTTCTATCTAACACCCCCAACAGCTGTGAAGATCCAGAGGATTTCTACTGATGACGCCATGACATATGCTGAGAGTCTAAGTTGAACATGGTGACATGGACGGGTATAATATGGTGCCTTGTTTTGTCTGTTTTTGTGGCCATTAAACCATTAATTTATATTAGGTTGCTTTTAAATATTTCTAAAAATTGAAATATAACTGTTATATTTTTCCATAAATATATATTTTGACTTATTTGACTTTAGATAGCATACAATTCCTTCTCAAAATAAAACATCCTGTGACAAATGAGATCCTCCTGCTGCAGCAGATTTACTTTAACAATTTAAGAAAATCAAACATGACATTTGGTGCATCTTCATCCTTTTTATCCTTTTATTTTTGAATATAAACAACAAAATACAATAAAAAAACACAAGTTAAATGCATTTCTATTCTTTAAGAACTTTGTCTCTAAACAGCAACAACAAGACACAGTTGTTCAGCAGAAAACAGGAATACAATCTTCA
Organism: Oryzias celebensis; assembly: GCA_014656515.1. Lineage (NCBI taxonomy): Eukaryota > Metazoa > Chordata > Actinopteri > Beloniformes > Adrianichthyidae > Oryzias > Oryzias celebensis. The sequence goes on along the minus strand of BNCR01000012.1, from coordinate 62,821,220 downwards.
TTTTTATTCTATTAAAAAAACCAAATTGAGCAAAGGTTAAAGCCCCACTCTGAGGAAAACTGTGTTTTTGGTGTTTTTAAGATGCTCTTGTGGCATTTTTCTGATGATGGAGGACATGTAAGAAAAAATAAGATAAAAACTTTGCATTTCTGAGTATTCCCTTATTTAATTTTTTGTGAATTAAGGGCAGATGAAGAAAAAGGATGTTTGAAAAAGATTGTATTTGTAATAAAGAACATATGCTGGGAGGACCACAAGCTTCCTGCATCCAATTGCAGACATAAATCCATGAATGTCTTCTCATCTGAGCTGGAATCAGGTTTTTCTTGGTTCACCACTAATGTTAACTTAGGGGTGTGAGGGGCTGTAAGATAGCAGTGGAGAGTGAAAAACAGAGGGCTCTCAGCAACGGGGAGGGGAAGGGGAGGTGGGGTTGCTATGTGCCAACCATCCCGTCTACAACTCAGAAGCAAATAACTAATAAACTCCAGCCTCTTTACAGAAATGAAACCCTAGAGAGGGACAGGTTTTTAGATTTTGGCTAAAAATGTTATACCAGTAACCATAATTAAAATACCACTATATGAACGCTTTGAAAATAGATCAATAGATGATTAAACCAGTTTTCTCAGTTATTTGACATGTTAAAAATACAAATGTAAACCTTACATAAAAAATGAACCAAAACTGTAAATCCATTACTTTGTAACATCTTTAGCATTAACTTTAAAGCCAAAGAATCACAGTGGATCAAGGAGCTCTGGAGCTCCAGGATGCAGATTTCGGCATTACAGATGAGAGAAAAGCAGACATTTTTCTGACCTTTGCATCGTTGAGAGGTGAGGCTGCAGGTCTGCTTCCCGCTGAGGACACATGAGGAGAAGAAGATGTACATCAGTAACTGTTAGTAGATCTGTTCCTTTATTCTGACCCTGCAAGAACTCTGACATTCATCAAACCTTTGCAGGACTACAACCCACCCCCAAAAGTCCCATCAATGTCTGACCATCTAATGTCCCTCAAACTGGGACGTTTCCATTGATTTTCTGATTACTGCAGACAGAGATCAATGACGTTCATTGATTGGGCATTGGGGGGAGGGGATGCTGGGGATGGGTTCGCGTGCATGGGGTTGCGTTCTGGGGGTGCGTGTGGATCCGTTTGGATCAACAGCATGTACCGGGCTCGGTTGGCCCTGACGCAGCGGCTGGGCTGCTGCGCAGGCGCGTTAAAGCCTTTATTGGTTGCAAAAACTGCAGGTAATTTCCAGCTGTGGTCTGCTCATCTGCGCGGAGCTCGTTCTTTCTTTCTTTCTTTCTTTTTTTTTTTTTATTAACAGCCTGAGTCAAAACCGGTCGCGTGGAATACAAGCACGAGCGCGGGAACACCGGTGAGGTGGTTACGTAACCGCGGCCGTTAAGCGCCTTACGGTGAAATCCTTTCATCCACCCGATCACAAACATTTGAGGTCTGCTCCTCTGAAAACAGGTCTGCGCGGCGGCCGTGGGAAAGACGCAGGAAACCAGAAAACGCGCGCAGCCTCGCGCGGATAAAGCTCACCTCCGCACGCGGCGGCCCACAGCAAAACCGCAGTGATGAGAAGACCCATGAGTTCCACAGACTGACCCCTGCAGGAGGTCCTTCAGCGCACTGCCAGGAAGAGCCGGAGAGCTGACCGTCCGTGTGCGCGTTTGCTCGTGCGCGGTGTCAGGTGACAGTTTCCAGATCAGAGGCTCAGGTGTCCCTGAGAGCAGATAGGTGATGCAGTCCGTCCACTCAGGCTCAGCAAATCTGCCCATGTGACCAGGATGGAGTCACCTCTGGATCAAAGAGAGCCTCCATCCTTAAAATAAACACGCACATGTAAACAAGCAAACACCCACACACGCCTGGCAACACGAAAAGATAAACCTGTTTTATGCTATGATTAAACGATGTGATCTATTTGCATGATAATTGTATTTTATTTATTTATTATTATTACTATTATTATGTGTATTGATATATATTTTTTTAATTGATGTTGACATTTTCTGTATATATATATATATATATATATATATATATATATATATATATATATTCTTGTGTATGCATGGGAGAGTAAGCAAACACAATTTCGATTCACTGTGTAGTAAGTACAAATTACCGTATGTTGAATTGACATTAAAGAACTTGAACTTGAATGTGTATGCTTTTTACGTCATGGTCTCAGCTTTTTTGAATCACAGGTTCTTTGAAACTGCACTGTCCCCTTTTAAATAAATTATTAAATATACAGGCACACACACCTATAACCACCCACCACCACCCTACAACACAAACAGAGAAGCTGACATACACAGATCATCCAGGTCATATGTTCTTCTGTTTCTTTAGCCAGAACTTAGTGACCAAGTCCAGCTGCTGAAAACAGACCCATACCATGATTCTCTCTCCACCTAACCTCCCAGTACAATCAAACCAGGTTCTGGTTTGACTGTTCTGCTACAGTCCAGAAGCAGCTTTGTATTGCTGCATGCAATACTTTGCATTGTAAGGGGTGATGCAGGAGGTTTGCATGGACTGATGCTGCAGACATCTGCATTCTCCATGCTCCTGAGTATTCTAGGACTCACTTTTTGTTGTCATCCCACCAACATCTGAACCAGTGTGGAGACTTAGGGAGGCCATAGAACTGATTCAAGGATTCATGCTTCTCTTTTCTTCTCAGACACACCAACCCTTAAGGTTTGGATATCTCCACTTTTTTTTGGATCTATGAAGACATAATGCAAATCCGTCTGATCTTCTGTTATTTCTCCAGAAAAACCCTCAATGCAAACATCTGTGGTTCTCTTTCTCTGCACGAAACCAAACTGTTGTTCACAAATGTTGCTCTGACCTCAGTTTGGCTTCCCATACCTTCCCATATCTGCATTGTGTCTCATCATCCTTCACTCTTCTGTAGTTTCTCTGCACGTCTCGATTCTTCTTGAAAATGAACCAGAACTCTTCTCCTCCATTCATCAGATCTCCTCTCACTCTCTAAAATCCAAGAAACTCTCCTGCCACCTATCCTAAACTCTCCACTGGAATGTTGTCAGGACCATCTGTTTTTCCATGCTCTTCATCCTCATTTTCACTTAATCCTTTCATCTGTTTCTCCATTTTGTCCAACCTGCCACACAAATCCTCATTTGACCGTTGCCATCTCCACCTTTACCAAATGGCACAGTTATCTGGAGACGTTTCAAAGGCTTTTAGGCTTCAAGCGTTACTTTGTTTCTCCAAAATTCCTAAAACTCCTAAATTAAAATCATACAAATAATCTGGAATAATTCTCCTGCAAGTACTCACATTTCTCCAAAATAACTATTAGTTACTATACTGACACATTTTGAGCCTTGGTCAATGTTAAATTTACAATTGGATCAGGATCCCTTTGGCCCACCTGCTTGATATAAATTAAAACATTGGATTACATGAACAATCACAGAGCTGAGGTTTTTCTGTATTCATTTATATATATATATATTGTTTTTCAGTCTATCAAGAAAGAAACAAGCTAATGTTCAGCAGTTATAACATAAAATTGACTTTGAATTATGGGTAATGTCCACTGTAGATTTTTATTGTTCTAGAACCTCCCTTATGCACATGTAAATATTCTCCACTTTCATTCATCATCTGTGACCTCAACATCTTTTAGTTTCCTTGGAACTGGAACTTGGAAAGAGTCCAACTCCAACCAGTTGAAACAAGAACTGTTTGGTTCCCGCTTTTTAATTTGACAAATACAGAAAAGTTTTCATGACTGAATTCATGAAGTTTCAGAAAAACGATGTAATGATGAGGTGAAAACATCCATTCACAGAGACGTTTCTGTCTGCGTCACATGGATGGTTTCCAGCTAAGATGATGTTGGAAGGTGGATCATCTTGTTTTGGCTGCAGGTCTGGGGGCCCGATGATGCTGGTTGGGTCCGATGTATCTGAGCGGAGTGTAGCTGGGCCTCTCGATCACTTCCAGACCCAGGTAAGGCTGCAGAGCGCGGGGAACGTGCACCGTTCCCTCCTGCAGAGATGATAGGTTCAGCAGAGCAAGGCCACGCTGGAAATGCAGTAAACAGGAGTCTCTGTGGAAGCTCCTAAGACTCGGTCAGGGATAATGGAGAAGACTTCTACAGAAATCTAGTTTTCTGAAGTCTGAATTTAGGATTTAAGGACTTCAGTAGTCAAACTGCTATGAGAAGACTCTGGAGCACAGTTTGACCAGGTCCCGTGATCTCACTGTTGGTCAAACTTTACATTTAAAATCCTTTACATAAGCCAGTGAGGGTCAGCGGGCGTCTTACTTTGGTCTGGTGAGTCTCGAGGAGGGCGATGATCATTCGTGGGATGGCGCACGCAGTGGCGTTCACCTGAAAAGAGCATGAAAAGAGCAAAAGGTGATGGGGTTGGGATGCTGCCACAATGAAGAGGAGGGTGGGGTTTCTTACCGTGTGGGCATAGTGCAGGCTGCCGTCCTCCTTCTCATACAAGATATTGAGCCGTCTGCTCTGATAGTCCGTGCAGTTGGATGCACTGGAGATCTGGCGTTGGGAGGAGATTGGGTGTTATTCAACCTGTACGTTTGTGACACTACCATCTTTAGGGAGAATGATGTGTTTGCATCAAAGTTTGGCAGTTCAAACCAAAATCTGGATGTTTTCATGTACTGAGAATTTCACAGCTAGATCCAAAACCTTCCATCAAATCTGACCAAAAACACATTCAGCTAGATACAACTCACTAAAATATAATACTATCAAGTTTTTGCTTTATTTCAGTAAATTTATTTAGAAAAACTTTACATAATTTAGAACTGGCTTTCATAAATCCTTAATTATCTCTTTAAACAATCCCCTTTTTCCCCAACTGCGGGGGAACATGCTAACCTCTCCATAGGCGTTCCTTCCTGGCATCCAGGCTTCCACATCGAACTTCCTATAAGCCGGAGGGCCCAGCTCCTGAGTCGGCATGTCCAGAACCCTGGAAGGAAAGACCAGCTCCAGTGAGGAAGTTCCTCAGCATCTCATTTTCATTATACACCACTCTAAAAGTGGCACAAGGAATAAAAAAAAGTTCATTTGGAAATGGATGGTTTGTTTGATCCTGGAAAATCTTATTTTACAAAAGAGTCCATAAGTGCAAAACCTTGTATTGGGTCAAAGGTGTATCAGGGAATACAATGAAATGTCTTCTTGTCATAAACAAGGAGGAATCACTTCTGCAAAGCACTGAAATAACAACAGGTTCTGCCTCATTTATTCTACTACTATACCGATTTACACAGTGAACTTTTCAACATTTTTATGTTTCATTTAGAACATCCACCACTTTTATTAATATTATAATTCATTATCTGCCACTGGACCTTCAGCATGCATTGGAGCAGTTTGCAGCCGAGTGTGAAGTGGCTGGGATGAGAGTCAACATTGCTAAGTCTGAGGCCGTGATTCTCAACCGAAAAAAGGTAGGTTGCCCTTTCTGGGTTAGTGGAGTGGTCCTGCCCCAGGTGGAGGAGTTTAAGTATCTTGGGGTCTTGTTCACGAATGAGGGAAGATCATTTACAGGCGGATTGGTGTGGCGTCCACCGTTATGTGGTTGCTGTACTGGTCTGTTGTGGTAAACAGAAAGCTAAGCCAGAAAGCAAAACTCTCAATTCACTGGTCAATCTTCATTCCAGTGCTCACCTATGGTCATGACCTAGAGAACGAGGTCATTGATACAAGCGGCTAAAATGAGCATCCTCTGTAGGGTGGCTGGGCGCTCTCTTAGAGATAGGTTGAGAAGCTCGGTCACCCGGGTGGAGCTTGGAGTAGAGCCGCTGCTCCTCCACATCAGGAGGAGCCGGTTGAGGTGGCTCGGGCATCTGGTCGGGATCCCTCCTGAGGGGAGGAGACCATTTCCTGGGGAAGACCCAGGACACGCTGGAGAGGCTACGTCTCGGCTGGCCTGTGAATGCCCCGAGGTCCCCCCAGAGGAGCTGGAGGAAGTGACTTGGGAGAGGGAAGTCTGAGCATCTTTGATTAGACTGCTGCCCCTGCAACCTGGTCCTTTCGCTCCGGATGAGCGTTAAAAGATGGATGGATGTAATTAATTACTATTGTTCTTAATGTTTTTATCTTAATGGATTGTTTGATCATTTCTGAATAATCAGCATTTATTCTGCCAGTTTTCTTTTTTAGTTTTTCAGTTTTTTGTGTTTGAATGTTGTTTCATCTTGAAAAACATTTTGTTCCTCTAGCGTTTCTCCTCCATACTGACCTGAAGTGCAGCTCCAGTCCAGAGAAGATCTCTTTTTGTAGAGAAACAAACTCCTGCAGCAGCTCTGCACTCTCCTGACCTGTCTCATCAGCTGTCACTCCAAACATCTCCACCTGAACCCACAGAAAAGATTAACCTCAAAAGGAGCTTATTCAACTGCTGGACTGACTTTGATCAGGCAGACCTTGTTGAAGTGATGGACTCTGTAGAGCCCCCAAGTCTCTCTGCCGGTGTCCGTCTCTGCTCGGTAGCAGGTGCTGCTGCACATGGTTCTGCAAAGAGACAGATGCCATCAGACCTAACTGTCGAACTCCGCTTAGTCTGTGGGAAATGAGTATGAACACAGGTCCACTACCTGACAGGCAGGTCATTCCAGTTTACCGCATGATCCATGAAGAAGCCTGAGGAAAACACACACAAACTTCAGCAGAACACGCAGCTTCCTGCAGAACCAGGTCTGTGTGCCGTCATTCTGGAACTCACTACTAACAGAACTTTACAGCTTTTTGTTTGGTGGGTTCGTTTCAGTTCCATGGTGTGTAACATCTTTGTTAGTGTATAAAACGGTTTACCTGCCAACCCCACCTCTCCAGTACCAGCCAGGTTCAGGTCTGGGAAGCGGGCCGGATCCAGTGAGTAAACCTGAGAGCGGTGAGCGTTAGGCTGCATCCCACACCCCTCCTGGAGGGAACAGAACCCACTGCAGCGTCAGGAATGAATGAGGCATGGAGGTTCCTCTACATCCATGTCACTAGAGCGCTCAGCCTTCAAACATATGCTTCTAGATTCATTTACTAAAGTCTAAAAGACATCATCACTTTATAATAACAAGATTTCTTAGAAAAATATTGTATTTATTGTGTTGTGAACATTTGAAAGTTCTGTTCAAGTTAGGAGGTCCTTCTTCTTTCAAAGTGAAGATACTTGTATGTGGAAACCTGGAATATCAAGACCACCAAGGAGAAGGTCACGACAACTAAATCCACTGTGTGGCACGGTGGTGGCAGCATCATGCATAAGAGCTGTGAATGTTTAGAACAAGATGAAACTATGTTGTTTGAAGCACTTTAGTCAGTAACCATAGAAAGTCAATTTCTAGTAACAGTACATACTGTCTAAACTGCTGAGTTTGGTTCTTTTTATTTAGTAAATGTCTGGCACTTACAAACACCACCCCCTTCAGCATGTCAGGAACCACCATCGGGATGAAGCCCTGCAAAGAAGGAAGACTTAAATTCCACCCCCATTAAGAAGATGCTTAGTCCTCTCACATGGACTCAGTTTTCAAAGAACGGTTAAAGTTCTGCAGAAGCAGATCTCAATCCTGAAGAAACTTCACCACATTTTCTGGAAGTTTCCAAATGACAGAGCTTAGATGAATTCTGAACTTTCTGTTGGAATTCACTCTGGACTCGTGCTTCTGGGTAATGCCTGGACTTATGACAGTTTCAAGAGGCCTCTGAGATTCAGAAATAACATAACTATCATCCTGATGGAGGGGGCAAAGTTCTGGAAGTTGCTGCTTCTGAAGCAGACAATGAACAACAGAAATGGAATTTACGTCATTCCAGTAGAACCACAGGTTCCTCTGTGATGCTGCTCTGAGCTTTAGGGCAGAATCACTGATCTTCAGCTACAGATGGGTAGGGGGACGTATAACTCTAAAGGGAGCTTCTGTACCCGCCGCTGCAGAGTGTCCAGGGCAAAGTTCTGGAGAGCAGTCTGAAGTTTGGCCCCCACCCCTCTGAGGTAGTAGGACCTGTGGCCTGAGATGTGAGACAGGTGTCTGCAGAGAACGACAGACCGGATTCAGTTCAGTCAAAGGTTAAAGAGGTTGTTAGCAGAAACCAGAGTCTTCCTCACCTCTGCCGGATGAGACCCAGCGTCTCCCCCAGCTCCACGTGACCTCGGGGCTTAAAGTCAAACTCTGCAACCATCAGGAAAGAAGATTTCAGGCAAAACGGAAAGATGGAGAACGGAAGGACTTTCCAGCTGTTCATCTCCACCTGGTTTCTGTCCCACCAGCTCCAGGACTCTGGCTTGGCTCTCGTCCCCGATGGGCTGCAGAACAAACAAGGCCCAGTTCAGTTACAGCGTCCGCAGATGGCTGGCCGGTGGCGAGCGTGTCCTCACCACGTCGGGGTGCGTGCTGTTGGGCAGCCTGAGCGCTCGGCTGTAGTGCTCCTCGTCCAGTTGGGACTCTCTGAGGCTGAGCTGGCTGAGTCTGCTTCTGATCTGCCGGCCTCGCTGCAGGGCCTGGCTGTACTCTGGCAACTGTAGACGGATCAGAACCTATGAGGAAACATGTCGCTGTATCCGCGACACTAAATGCAGGATCTCCTCCAAGCTTCAACTTACACCTGTGGGGGCTTTCCTGTCGTTGTTGTTCTGCCAGAGAAAGAGTTGTGAAGCTGTTATGAAGCTGCAGGTTTTTACTGCTGAGGTTCTCAGGAACCCAAACGTACCACGAAAGTTCTGACGTTCTCGCTGACGAGTCTTTTCTCCTCCTGCAGCTCAGACATTTCCTTCCGCACAGACTGGAGCTCCTGCCACACGCAAACCTGCAACACAACAAGACTCATGAAGAACTGGATCCAGAAGCTGTTCTGTTAGATAAAGAGGTGGAAGAACGCCTCAGCTTGATAACACAGCTTCCAAAACAGGCTGACGGCAGAATTATCTTTTACAATCGAGTTTAGTTTTTTATACTTCTTAAATGTTATGTCAGAGTTCCACCTATGTTCTTTTGAACCAGAACATGGTTCGGTTCTATCAAAAGATTCTCTGTTTGGGTCCATCTCTCATCCTCCTTTTAGAGCCTCTTCTCCTAATAAAACTGTCACTTGAACTGTCACAAACTCAAATCACTTGTCATTTACTATTTGCCTGACGTCGTCCCTCCCCAGATCCCCCTTCCTGTTCTCCACATTGGCGATGACTTTGACGGTCTCCTCGCACACCGTTCTCATGTCCAGCTCCGGCTTGTCGCTGTAACCTTCACGGACATGCTCGTACAAACTACTCCTTGCTTTGTGGCAAAAACGGCTAGCGACATATGAGTTTATTTTACGTCCAGAGAAGGGTCTGTACGCTGGCTGTTTCATTGATAGTGCAATCCACCCGAGTCTTCCAATCATGCCTGTGCCAGTCGCCATCTTTACCCAAACCAATGCTGCATTCAGAACTGTAGGAACAACGATACCTTATCTTTTTAACTTGTGATTACTTGTGTTTACACCATTGCAAATCGATAGTGTTTTGTGGGTTTGGTTTCTGATGTTCACCACATCATCATGAGGATTTTTGCAAACTATTTAAAAATGTCCTTGTTTTTCCTCTTTGTGTTTCAAAATTGATTTTTTCCAAGCTACATTGAACGTCGCACTAGTGCGGAAATTAGTTGTGACCAAAATAAAGAAAGAATTTCTGAATTACTTTTTTAAATGTACGGTTAAACGGCCCCATTTCTGAACCGGTGCTTCGACTTTTCCGGATAATATTTGATTTCGTTTAATTTTATTTTTTGAATTCGACTTTAAACAAAAGCAGCGAGAAATTGGCTCCGCCCCAAAGCGCCGTCACGAGCCAAAGGTCAGCCAATCAGATAAGCGGAAGTTTAACATTGCAGTAATCCGGTTCCGACATGAAAGTGCGGCCGACTCTGTCTCCTCTCAGTGTTTTCGTTCAGCCCGTTTAACCGCGTGTGTGACCGGGGCTTCGTGTGAACTCCGAGGTTCGGCTATGTGGTCCAAACAAAGCGGAGCACGCCGGCCGGCCGCGGACGCTTCCTCTGGGGCTGTTTTGGTCCGTCTGCGGGGTGTCATGGTTTCCAACGTGCAGCCTGTAGCCTGACGCGGCTCGCGCGGACACGAGCCTAGCTGCTGGGCCCACCGGAGCGACCCAAACAAATGATCCGAACTGTCTGCTAGTACGGCCAGCCTCACACGGTCTGCATTTCTTACCGGGACCGAGACCCGACCGGCCTTCACGGTGGAAACGAGAAGAAGAGCGAAGGTAGGAAGCTAAACGGCCTCGCGCGCGGATGCTCACGGGGTCCGGCTTGTGCTTTTTTAAAGGGCTGTGTGGGTTTTATGTGGGTCACCTGGGTACCAGTTCCCGCCCTCTCACGGTTTCACGTCCCGGTTGTCAGATGAATGCTGTGCGGGGGGGCACAGTCACTTGGCGTCCCCAGCCGTGGCAGGACGGGGACGGGGGAGGGGGGGAGCCCCTGTCAGACAGCGACTCGGAAGAGGAGGACTTCCCCGACGACAGCACCACTCCGCTGGGAGACTACATCACCCACGGTGGGTGGGGGTGGGGGTGGTCTGTGTTATTGTGTTTTTGGTAACCTGCCCCCCCCCCCCCCCCCCCCCCCCCCCCCCCCCCTTTTAGGACTGAAGCAGCTCCTGGATGCTCAGCAGCTGTGCGATGTGACGCTTCTGGTTGAAGGGAAGAAGTTTATGTGCCACAGGTAAAGGAGGTCTACCTGCTCTCTAGTTTCTGCTCTGATCATCTGCCATGTGTGAACAATGACCACGCCCCCCTCCCTCCTCCCCAGAGTCCTGTTGGCGGCTGTCAGTCCGTATTTCAGAGCCATGTTCACCAGCCCTTTGGTGGAGTCTCGCCTCACGGAGATTCGTCTGGAAGAAGTGACCCCATCTGTGATGGAGACTGTGATCCAGTTTGTCTACACGGGGGAGGCGGGGCTCTCTCTTGACACCGCTGAGGACCTGTTTGTGGCAGCCAATCGGCTGCAGGTCATGCCACTGCAGGAGCTCTGCTCCAGGTACACTCCATTCTTCAAGAATCTCCGTCTTCTTGTTCTAATGTTCACACATTGAAGCTCCTCCCCTCCTGCGTCCTCAGGTTCCTGTTTGAGCACTTGTCCGTGGACAACTGCCTGGGCATGTACTCTCTGGCTCGCTCTCATCATGACCAGCTGCTGCTGCGAGCGTCAAAGCGCTTGGTCGCCCAGCACTTCCCCCGGGTGGCCAGACAGAAGGACTTCCTTCTGCTGGATCATGGCACCTTGGGCAGCCTCCTCAGCTCCGACCGTCTTGGCGTGGACTCTGAGGCGGAGGTCTACGACGCAGCACGCCGTTGGGCGGAGCACCAGCCTTTAGATCGCTACGCCCACATGCCAGCGCTGCTTCAGCACCTGCGGCCCGGGCTGCTGTCGCAGGAAGAGAGCCGTAGACTGAGCCAGGAGCTGGGGCCCGCTGCTGCAGGAGAAGGCCTCGGGGGCCCGCTGAGACCTCGGGAGGGAATGTATGAGAAGAAGATCGTCTGTGTGGATCTGACGCCTCGCGAAGACGAAAATTCGGCCAACAGAGACTACACGGTGGACTGCTTTGACCCGCGGACAGGGAAGTGGGAGAAGCTAGCAGCTCTCATCTCACTGGTTAGCCCCGGCTGCACGGCGGTGGGGGACCGGCTGTTTGTGGCAGGGGGCATCCTGCGGACGGGCTCAGTGTCTTCAGCCGTGCATGAATATGACGCAGTTTTAGACAGATGGATAGAGCGGCCCGCAATGGTTCACCCTCGCGCCATGCTGGGCCTGCTCGGTTGTGGACAGTCGCTCTATGCCCTGGGGGGCTGTAACCGCTCTGCTCTGCTGGATTCCAGTGAGATCCTGGATCTGACTGCGTGTCAGTGGGGCCCCGGGCCCCGCCTGCCCTTCCCACTGCGCAGCTTTGCCTGTGCTGCGCTGCGTGGACGCCTTTACCTGCTGGGTGGAACCACACTGGAACAGAACCGGGCCGTGGTCCACTCGGGAGTGCTGATCTACCACACCCAGACAGACTGCTGGACAAGGGTGGCTCTGGACTCCGGGGCCACCTGCCTTGCGGGAGGTGTGGCAGTGCGGGGGGGTGTTTGCGCTATTGGAGGGTACTTGAGGGAAACCACCAAATTCCTTGATGGAAACTACACCAACTTGGAGACGTTGGACGCTACTGGGCGTGTGCTGTTTTTTAGAGAGGGTAGGGGGTCTGGGGTGGAGAGAGAGGTGACGGGAGGAGGGGTGTTGGTCAGCTCAGAGCCGCGGGGTTTTGCAGGTGGGAGCGACAGAGCCCCAAGTCCGGTGGTTTTTCCTGGACTTCCGCGACGGATCGCAGCAGGGGGAGTGGCCAGATGGAAAAGGAGGATTTATGTGTTAGGCGGAGAGAACGGCTCGCGGTTTTACGACAGCGTCTACTGCTGGAAGCCTGGCTGGCGCAGCTGGGTGCAGAGACGGGAAAAACTCCCCGGGGACACTGGGGGGGTCAGTCAGTTTGGATGTACTACACTGAAGTTCCCTAAAAAACATATCCTGTCCAGACTGAGGCTAGCCAAAGAAAACTGCAAGAAGCTGCCCCACTAGCCTGATGGCAGACTGTGATTGGGGGGGGGTAAATGAACTTTTCTTTGAACTTGTGTGAACTTGGGATTTGAAATGAATTCAAAGTCTATAATTTTCTATGACTGACCTTCATGCAGACGGAGTAGAACCAGAAACTGGTTCAGATCTAGAACCCACAGATGAATGTTACTCAAAGTCAACGTTTGACTGAATAAAATTCTTTTAGAGAAAAGTCTGTTTCTCAGAGTCTTATTTTTACTGTTTATTACTCATTTTGAAGCATTTGGTGTTTTCTGCCTTCATATGGTATTATTATGGAAGCAGTCGAGGGTAGTTGTGGTCTTTTGTCATTTTAGATATTCTGGAATGATCTTTGTGGATCAGATATGTTATCAATTCTAGATGTTACAGTGAGTGTTATATTAGAAAATTAAAGAAAAACTATGTTTGACAATAATAATCAAACAATAATCAAGTCAGTTCAATAGATAAACACACCAACAGCTAGATTGTAAACTCTTTTTGTGTCTTTGATGTCAGTCTTGGTTGGGAGGCTTCATGAGGCTTTTATTCTGAAAACGGCGGCATCCTCTGACAGGAAACTGGTTGTTTTGATTTTAGGAAGGAAGGGTTTGGTGACATCAGTAGCACCTTATAACGTTTCTAAAAAGAGTTTATTAAAATACCTAAAAGTTTAATTTTTAACATAAATCTGAATCTAAACAGTCTTAAAATATAGACTGTAAATGAGTTTTTACAAAAAGATGAAGAGTGTTCAGAGTGAATCTAAACGTGTAAGTCGAGGCCAACAGGTTGTAGAAAACATAAAACACAAGAACAGTCTTAAAGAGGTTCAGCAACATTGTTGCTCTGCAGTTTCTGTCCTGTTCTTTACATTTTGTAAATGTAAATTGTAAAAGTGACGTCTGCATGTCAACATCATGGTGGTTTCCTGATTCTTCTACAGCTGATTGATGTACATAAATGGTGAAATGCTGCCCTCTGCAGGAACTCTGGACTTTCTGCAACAGGAAGGTCAGCATGTCCAGAATGAGGTCCTACACACTCCTGAATAACCTGAATGTGTTTGATAAGACATGTTAGCTTTAATTAGAATGAATTTGTACAACAAAATTGCTTTATTTGTGTCATGATGTATCCATTGTTATGGTGCAGTAGTTTATCAAAAGAATTATACGAGGGAGAGACAGGTGCAACCGCGGTAACAGACATCAATACAAAACGTAAGGAAATGAGTGAGACTGGAAAAAGAAGAAAAATCAGAAAAAGTTTCACTGTTCATGATAATATGAAGGCAGAATTTAGAATCTGCAAGAAAAGAGTTTTAGACAACCAACCTGTACAGACACCTGAAAACAACCTTCTCCAGAACAGGACAGATCATAACTGACAGGAGAAACCAGATCAGCTTCACAAAGATGAGATATTTGCTATTTCTAAATACAAACCTTTACCATGACTACAAATCTTATTTTTTTTTTTTTTGTTTTGCACGTTTTAATTGGCATTTTGGGTTGTTTCAGTTTGAAAGTTGAATAGTAAATACTTATTTTTAGTTTTTATCATTTATTTTGTATATTTTATCTGAAAGGAAAAATAAAAGCATATAAATATGTATAAAACATTTTCTTTACATTATTCATTTTGTGTACAAGTTTAGAAGAGCCAGATGGATAAGAAGAGCCAGAGTTTCCATAATGTGAAGTTTGCACAAACTGTTGAGGAGCTGCAGCCCTCCAAAGTCTCAAAGAGATGATGATGGGAGAGGACATCCTATTTATTGGTTTAATTTTTTAAATGTTTTTCTGCAAAGATTACAGGAATGTTTTTTTTAAAATGTGGCTTTCTGGAAAAACATAAATGTTTAGGCACACCCTATGATTGTTCTACTGTTTCTGTTAGCGGACAAACTGACCCCAGCCCCCTTATCCCAGAAGAAAACAGTTATGTGGCCCTCACAAGAAAAAGTTTGGGGACCCCTGCTAAAGAACTGAGTGATAACCAAACTAAAGCTCTTCATCGCTTGAAAAATGCAAGTGATTGGTTTAGAGAAAAAAAAAAGATTCAATTAAAGATGGATTTGAAATGGCTAATTGAAAGTCATCAGAAAGTCAGTCCATCCAGGCCTGCAGGATGTCCAGCATTGTTCACATGATATGTCTGCAAAAACGTCTAACAAAATACTTGTTTATTATATCTAGAGCCAAACTTTGTGATCTGTGATGTATGTAACAGGTTCAAACATGTTGACATGATCTGTGTGAAATGTTCCTGATGTCCAGAAACTCCAGCAGAGCTGCAAGCTGCTTGTTTTGGACAATTTCTGTTAATAATTGCTCTGATTATTAAACTGCTGAATCTGCCCATCGTAAGAACAAAGTTCTCTCCCGAACACATCAACCGGACAGTGATACTCAGGGTTCATGTAAAAACAGAGCAAGTTTCACAGAGAGAGACAGGCTTCCAGCTCAAGTCGTATCAACATTGTGGAGAAGAATGGAGAATATTTCAAAAAAGGTCACCATCAGCAATGCGGCAGACATCAGTGTTATTGTTGGATATTTTCTTGTGGTTCTTAGTGTTGGTGTTTGGGTAAGTGTCTTCCACAAACATAGGAAGATACTGTGTTGGTTCTAAATGCTAATTTAATACATGAGTTTAAACAGTAAATACCGTTGAATCCATTTCTATGTCTGTGTGTGATTGTGTGATTGTGTGATCAGTCCATGTTTCGGACCAACCGTGGGACCGTGGGAGGGTATTTCCTGGCAGGGCGTTCCATGAGCTGGTGGCCGGTGAGTGTAGTACGTTCCTAATCCACACATAAAGGTTTCATTCGTTCATGGTGTGCATTCGATTATAGGGACACAAACTTTCAATCACAGGTTTTAAATGAAAATCTTAACCTTTCATTTAAAGACATTTTCTACTAGTTTTTTTTCTGAGTCGTCCAAAGCAAACTTCATGGTTTTGTAGAGATCAGGCAGCTCTTGGAGGTTGGAAAAAGGATTCTTTCTGCCTTACAGCTAAACTCGCTGGTTTACCTCCTGACATGGCCAACCGTGTTACTGGATTGCATTTCTTGCTCTTCTCGCAGGTTGGAGCATCTCTGTTTGCCAGTAACATCGGCAGCGGACACTTTGTCGGGCTAGCAGGAACTGGAGCAGCCAGTGGCATAGCTGTGGGGGGGTTCGAGTGGAATGTAAGCCTCTGCTGTTCAGCGGTGAGGTGAAGGTCTTTGAACTGTAGATTGGCCTTGACTGAAGGTGCTCTTGATGTTCCAGGCTCTTTTCACCGTTCTGCTTCTGGGCTGGCTCTTCGTACCAGTCTACCTGACAGCCGGGGTATGAGTATCAACCAACACCATCATATTAGTGAACTGGAAACACATCCAGTAGGATATAAATCACAGCTGAATGTGGTTTGTCAGGTGATCACGATGCCGCAGTACCTGAAGAAGAGGTTTGGTGGGACCAGAATCAGCCTGTACCTGTCCGTGGTTTCCCTGTTCCTGTACATTTTCACCAAGATCTCTGTGAGTCTTCTGCTCTTAAAGGGACAGTGTTCTACAGCACGGGTTTTCATGAGATTCATCTCCTTCCTCCTGTTCTGTACAGGTGGACATGTTCTCAGGAGCCGTCTTCATTCAGCAGGCCTTAGGGTGGAACATCTACCTGTCTGTCATTGCCCTCCTGATAATCACAGCTGTGTATACGGTCACAGGTGTGATTTTATGTTATTGCAGATCCTGCTGAACTTCAACCAAACCTTATAGGAGGGGTATTTTCTGTTTTCTTAATCCTTGACTTTGATAGGTGGCCTGGCGGCTCTGATGTACACAGATACAGTCCAAACGTTTGTCATCATTGCTGGAGCTTTTGCCCTCGCTGGCTTCTGTAAGTACAAGTTTTTACTGAGGAGCACCTGAAGAGACCAAAATAATACAGAAATCAACCAAACTTGTTAAATTTGTTTTGTGACTGCTTTGATCTGAGTGTCATTTAGACTTACAGGACATCATGACAGATCCAGATGAGAATAGGACCCCCTCCACATCTTTATCTAACTCGGAATCTGGGAAGATCACGGTCATCGCACTGCATTAGATAGAATCACATTAGAATGAAGACCACTCAATAGAAGAGTCACAATAACAAGATGCTTTCTGTTATTTGAGGTTAATGGTTCACATAATATCACAAATATTTCTTGGACCATTAAGTAAACTGGACTGTATTTTGATCAAAAGGATGAACACTTCTAGTATTAAAGGTAATCATTTCAGTTCAAATGTTTGGTTCATCCAAGACATCATCTCTATGATCAGAACCAGCTTCACGGCAGACAAGAGTTTAAGATGCAATTGTTAATCATTCATTTCCCATTTAAGTGTGAGAGTGCAGAGTTTGCAAAATCTCTGTCTTGTCCCGCTGACACAAGACCACCCCCCCCTCCCCTCCATGTCCTGATAGACTTCCAACTACAAAGGTCAGTAAAGGGTAAACACTGGAGTCTGACTCTGCTTCAGACTAAAAGTCCAAGATAGAAGCTGAGATGATTAAAGGAACAGAAAGTGGGTTCATCTATGAGGTGGGGGTCCTTTAGGGATGCACCAATCCTTTAAAGCAGCAGCTTTAAATTTTTGTTATTAAAGCTTTGAATGATGAGGAGAAGGTTCTAAGGATAATTGAAATCCGAAACACTTCCTTCTCTTCACCTCCAGCTTTTGCTGAAATCGGAGGCTACAGTGCTCTGTTGGCCAAATACAGCTCTGCTGTGCCCCACAACTACACCTCTTTGGACCCTCAGCGCTACAACATTTCCTTCCAGTGTTACACCCCAAGACAGGATGCCTTTACTCTGCTGAGGGACCCCACAACTGGAGACCTACCCTGGCCTGGAGTGCTGTTTGGGATTTCAATATCAGGGATCTGGTACTGGTGCTCTGACCAGGTGAATGTGGATCTTACAAGAAGGAAAACATCTTCTCTTTTATTGATTCAGGGATTTTTCAAAATTTTTATACAACTTGTATTTTTCTTTCTTTTTTTTTTTGTTATCAGTGGTGTGCTAAACAACTTTTTTTTTTTTCAAAACTTGTGCAACCAAGCAAAATATGCATGATCTGAGCAATCTAGAGAAACATTTAGTTGCTGATTTCCAAGTGTTTATGGAAGAGTGATTAAAAGTTGCTATTAAGGGAAAAAAAGTATTGTAACAGAGAACCTGAACATTTTAGACATTTTATTTAAAAACTGTACAAATCACACTTTATTAATTCTTTATAAATTCTGCTGTTAATAATTTTTCTTTGTATACAACTTCATGTAGAACCGAATGTGAAGCTTTATTCCTGACTGTAACATTTTCTTTCTTGATGGATCGTCCCTTGTTTCTGCAGGTTATTGTGCAGCGGTGCCTTGCAGCTCGTAGTCTCACCCATGTTAAGGCTGGCTGCATCTTGTGTGGCTACCTTAAGCTGCTCCCCATGTTCCTCATGGTGTTCCCCGGGATGATCAGCAGGATCCTGTACCCAGGTGTGTGACTCTGTCAAAAGCCAGAGCAGCAGAAAAGAAGGTGACTTTCATGCTCTTTCAGATGAGGTTGGCTGTGTGGTGCCTGAGGACTGTAAGAGGATCTGCGAGACAGAGGTGGGCTGCTCCAACATCGCCTATCCTAAACTGGTGGTGACCATCATGCCCAGCGGTAAAGAACTCCTGTTGGCCACGCTTTAAAGATTCCTGTCCTTCAACCTTCAAAAGTCCATTCTCGTCTGGCAGGTTTGCGAGGCCTGATGCTGGCGGTGATGCTGGCTGCTCTCATGTCTTCTCTGGCTTCCATTTTTAACAGCAGCAGCACTCTGTTCACCATGGACATCTGGACTCGTATCAGGCCGCAGGCGTCAGAGCGTGAGCTCATCATTGTGGGCAGGTAAATCCATACTGATTAATCTATAAAGCTCTATTTTGAATTTTGATCTATTGTAAAGCCTGTGATCCTGTCCTGCAGAGTCTGGGTTTTGTGCATAGTGGCTGTCAGTATCTGCTGGATTCCTGTGGTTCAGGCAGCCCAGAGCGGTCAGCTGTTTGACTACATCCAGTCAGTCTCCAGTTATCTGTCCCCCCCGATTGCAGCCATCTTTTTGCTGGCTGTTTTTGTGAAGAGGGTCAATGAGACGGTGAGGAGACGTTCGTCCACACTGACGCTGTAATGGTCAGTTCATGGTGAGTTTCTGTCTGACTCCAGGGGGCTTTCTGGGGGCTGATTGGCGGGCTGGTGATGGGTCTGTGCCGAATGCTACCGGAGTTCTGGTTTGGCACCGGCAGCTGCGTCTTTCCCTCTCAGTGCCCTTTCCTGCTGTGTGGGATCCACTACCTGCACTTTGCCATCATCCTCTTCTTTTGTACATCAGTGCTGGTGCTTATAGTCAGCCTCTACTCTGAGCCCATACATGACAGGCATGTAAGTATTCATTACGTCTACATGTCCCGTATCAATTTTCTGAAAGTAGGGTTCATGAAACAAACAGGTCTCAGTAGGACTCAGTAAACTGCAGCTCTGCAATCCAGAAAATGCAAACCAAACGTGACAAAGCTTTGGTCCATCCTCTCAGCTCCATCGGCTAGTGTTCAGTCTGCGACATTCCAAAGAGGAGAGGGAAGATCTGGACTGGGAACAAGAGGAACAACGAAGGAGAGCCAAGGAGACGGAACAACAGAACAACGCTGCTGCAGGTAAACAAGATAAAAACTCACCTGGAAAACAGAAGAAAAACTTACTGAAGTCTCTTTTTACATTCAGTGGTTGAAGAGCGAAAAAAGTCTGTTATCAATCGTCTGGTTGCCAGTCTCTGTAGTCTGGGTGGAAACTCCCAAGCTCAGGAACCAGAGGAACCAGAGGAACCAGAGAATAAGGAGCCGAGTTTGCCAGACATCAGTGAGGACCCAGTGTGGAAGTACACAGTGGATGCCAATGCTCTCATTATGATGGCTGTAGCTGTTTTCATGTGGGGATACTTTGCTTGACCTGTGACCTAAAGGTCCTTGAAACAAATTAGAAATAAATGAATTTGTATCTAATTCTGTGATTCTGAACAGAAAAACCTGGAGATCAAGAAAAGTCCAATAACTGTAAATAAAAAAGTGACTGATTACAAAAGGAAGGTGTCCTCAGTAATCTGTTGATCATGTTGGAGATCCCTTTCTGTGAACAGTTTCCGTTGATCCAATAACCTCCCACATCGACTTTCTCCAAAAGACCCAGCAGAAATTGTACTTTCTGCGACAACTCAAAAAGTTCAACTTTCCTCTGGAGATACTACCGCATCTTTTACACTAAAATAATCCAGTCTGTCCTGACCACATCTATCGCAGTTTGGATTCACAACCAGAGAACAGAGACAGGTTGCTGAGAACCATCAGGTCTGCAGAGAGGATTATTGGTTACTTCCCTCCATCTGGACATGTACCGGTCCAGGGCTAGGAAGAGGGCTGGTAAAATTTCAACAGACCCCTTACACCCCAGACTCAGACTCTTTAGACTCCTCCCCTCAGGCTGACGTTTCAGATCACTGTGCGCCAAGACAACTCGCCACTAAGACAGCTTCTTCCTCTGAATGTTGTATTTACCTTTTGTTCCTATCTGTCCCACCTGTTTAAACTTTGCCGTCCTTTGTTTGTTTTTTCGTTTATGTGAGAACGTAAGAACTAAAAACACCAAAGCCAGTATGTGCACTCGTACATGGCCAATAAAGCCAATTCTGCTGTCAAACGCACAGCTTCTGCTGTGAGATGCTAAAGGATTAGTCTTCATCCTTATGTATGAAATTAAAGATGACGTTACATCCCACAGGTGAATGTTTCAGTTTTGAATAAAGCCATTTCTATTTTGTATTAGTTTGTGAAACATTCATGCACAGACCTACAGCTCTGAATGTTTGTTAATCACAGTCTGACATCAACAGCTTCACTAAAAATGACTTCAGGAGACTACTACATAGAAGACAACACAATCATATTTCCAGTTTTAATTACTTCTGTTTTATTTAAGCAGACATTTCCCATGAGTACACATCTGCACCCTCAAAGGTCTCCCATCGCAACCAACCATCGTCATGCAGCTGCAGCATCATTCATAACATCTGTTCTCAAAGGTCCAGTCTGTCTGGGAGTGTAAAAGCTCGGGGAGTGGGGGTAAAGGAAACTGTTGCTGTTAGGATGAGGAGTCAGAGCCGCCACCAAGAGGCGCTCTTACCCGTCCACATTACTTTTTTGGGTGGATTCTGTAGAGCTGGATGTAGTGCATCTAGCATTTACAGGATTCTGTGTACCCAGCACTCTCACTGATCAGCTGTGAGGTCCCTGAGCCTCAGTGTCCTGCAGCGGGGGGGTGGGTGGGCAGAGGTAGGGGGCTTTTAAGGCTGGAAGCTGGTGAGTCTTCGGTCTGTGGTATATGGTTTTATCCAGTTCAAAGCATGACAGACGGCTTTGGGGTTAAAACAAGGCTGTTGAATCAATAAAGGAAACAAAAAAGTTTGCAGGCTGGGTGACAGACTGTTATGAGGAGAACAAACCTGCAGAATAAAAGCAAACATTCAGACACACAAATGAATAAAAAGAGCCAAACAAAAACAAAAAAAACATGGCAAACAAAAGCAATCCAAAAAAAGTGACATCAGGCCTTTCCAAAGTGACATCAAGTTTCTCTTTTTATCCCATTCAAGTCCATCTCCCATGAATCTGTGTAAACCAAGAAGGATTCACTTCTGTGTGGTTCCTGTGTACAGCGGGTCAGCAAGGTTAGGGTCCACTCCAACAATGGAACGGGTCTCCGCAGACCCACCTGTTGGCAGACACTGTGCCTGTCAGTTACCAATGGTATGGCTGTTGTGGATGAACATCAGTGACACAAGCAATGGTTTCAGAAGCAGCAGCATCATCCTCATTGAACAACATTACAGCACATTCAGAAGAACAAATGATAAAGGACAGCTACAAATGGCATGTACAATGGAAAATCAAGTTTGCTTCATACAATCACATTTTATTGTAATGCTAAACATTCACCAATGAAGGGGTTCACTTCCTCTGGACTCTGCTCGCAGCACCACTGTACAGCTAATGTTTGTGAGACACGACAGAAGAAAAAGAGGTGATGGAGGAGTCAGCAGGCTCTAGGGCATTACATTTCTATGCGTCACTTTCTCCACACCAATCTCAAATCAAACACACTGCAATGTTTCCACATGAATGACAGAGTATCCATGTGCATCATGAGACAATTATGAGGCAGAGATGTAGGTGAAGGACAGCAGCAGGAGAGGACCCAAACCCTGGTATGCAAACGTTTCTGCAGCCACTCGAGAGCACAGATGGGGAGAGGGATTCCAGAGGACCAGGAGAAAAAGGCAAGGAGTGTGATGCACCTCCCTTCCTTTATTACCACTCAACCTCTCACTGTTGAGGGCAAAAATGAGAAAGAAGGGTGAATGAAAACCTCCTGGAGAGCTGGTTCCTCCTTGTACTCCTCTCAGAGGGGGGATATGCAGATTGAGATGACAGCTTGCCTCTGAGGTGTACTTGCACCTCCTTACCTGGCCTCATCCCTCCTCTCCTCCCTCTTCATGCGGATTGGCTGAGAACCATCAGAAGGCTGCTGGACCCAGTTGTTGTCATGAAGTCCGACGCGGCAGCCTGGCGTGTCCTTGTCTGTGCGCCGGCAGCACATCCAGTAAGAGCGTCCATAAGGCAGGTCATGGTGGTAAGGTTTGGGGTGCCAGCGACACAAAGAGACATCCCCGCGCTCATATTGTCGTTTACACTGCTTGCAGGGATCGTCCCTGTAGAGAGGGTCTTGATTCCAGCGGGAATCCACAGCACGCACGCCGTAAGTCTCAATCAATGCTTTAAAGTAGTGACATGTGCATTTAAGGGCTGCCAAAGAACGCGTTGGCAGATAGCTGAAGATGTTGACCATAATGTGGTCAGGAAGCAGTAGCATGTACTGTCGTGGCTCTAGGAGGCGTTGGATCTGAAAGCGGATCTCCAAGAAGTCGTGGGACACGTGGCGGTAGAGACGACACAATGAGGGGTCGGAACAGTCCTCCCCAACTATGGGAGAATCTGGTCGTGGTGCCCGCTCACCTGAGCCAACTTCCAGCCCCGACCCAGAAGTGTTGTTGTTGGCATAGTCCAAAGAACACATTTCTGAGCCAGTTCCAGAAGTCTTTCCTTCTTCCTCCTGTCCCCGAGAGGGCTGAAGGAAAAAAAGCTGTCCAGGAGGGGGATCATCTGATGAAGATTCAGTTGAGTTTCCAACACCTCCACTACTTCCTGCCCCACCAGGCATTGCAAAACACACCGTCTCCTCCTGCACATTCTCAGTGCTGTCTTTTCCATAAAAAACACACTGGTCAACAGCACCGGTCACCACCACCTCGACATGGAAACCAGTCACTCGTTCCCTTCCCAAACCGGAACCCTTCTTTTCCCCAGAACAGCTCTCCTGAACCGGGTCTGCACTGCAACAGGCTGAGCCATCTGGATGATGAAGGTCACCGTCTGGTTTGGGGGCAGCCGCTGTGGCAGCAAGCAGCAGACAACTGGGATCTTTTGAGGATGGACTAACAAGCTGGTACAGGTCACAGGTGATCTTCTCTTTGGCTCTAGGAGCTGCTTGATTGCTCCCACCGCAACTCATAAACATGCAACGGGACCGGCCAGCTGGTTCCAGCTGAGAGCGTGGGTCTAGGTTTGACACTCTAAACGCTATCCTAACCTCTCCGTGACTATGGTTTGGAGGTGGAGGGGGTGTGGCGGTGCCCGACTCGCCCCCTTTCCTATGCTCCTTTTCCCTATCTTTGTTCAATAGAGGGGTTCCAGAGCCAGAGCCCAGATTGAGTCGGTTCTCAAGAGTTTGAGACTCAAAGTGTGCAATGGCCTGGGCTACCCTGCAAGACTCCTGCTGCTCCTCCAAGTCCTGGTCGGTGTGGATAGGAGATGATGGGTTCTGAGCCTCCTTGGTGGAGTGATTACTTGAGCTGTTTGACACAAACACCAGAGGAGATGGATCCGATACTGTGCCACGCAGGACAGTGTGTTGATTCTGAGTAAAGCTCTGACTTTGAGTGGTAGGAGTGGAATTGTGGTGCTGCTGATTCCCGTGAACAGCTGCAATCCCTTGGAGGGCCATGGCAGTTCTCTGCTCAACCAAGGCAACCATCTCTGCTACAGAAAGCAAGTCTGTTTCATTTGCATCTCCAAGCTGCGGCTCATCAGGATTGGCAGGTCCAAGGGAGGCGTCATGGTTGACTGTGTGAGATCGTGTTGGAGGGTCATAGGACGAGCAGCGTCTTCGTCTTTTGGCTTTACTGCAGTCAGTTCCCCAATTGCCTTTAACCTACAGAGAAGAGATTTCTATGCATTAGTCAAAAATGTTTATTGAAAGTAAAGAAGAAGAAAGGTGCATCAGTCCATCACCACTCTACTTACCTTCATGGCACTTGGTCTGGGTTGGCCAGCTCCACTGAACTGGTGTGCAACAAAGAAGGCAATCTTCTCCTTGGTGTTACCTGGCTTTATGACATACCAGGTATCTAACAGCACACGCCCATCTTCCATCTGAGACCCTGAAGACTGTGGTGAAGGAGGAGAAGAAGGGAGCTGAGGGGACTGGCTCTGAGACACCGCAGTGGATTCATGCTCAGGTTCGGGTGGAGTGTTCTCCAAGCCCACGTCCTCCTCTTCTCCATTTCCTTCTTGAATACCAACTATCATTCCTACATCCTCACCACCTTCCACTCTCCTTCTGGCACCTTGTGATAACTCAGCCTTGCAAAGTGAGGGCCCCGCTCCACTGGCACCTCCACTGCTTCCCCCTGATCCTGGACTCCGAGCTTTGTTCTGGGAGTAGGTGCCAAAAGGGCGTGGGCACCACAGCCGGATGTGGGAAAAGGTGTCTCGGTCCATCAGAATGTGGACCCCAGAGGCATATCTGCATGTATGCTGATTAGCAGATGCCAAGAGCTCTCATTGCAGGCTTTCTGCTGCTGTTGCAGCTTGATGGGCAGCGATGGAGGGAGCAGCAGGTCTGGCCCGACAAACCTGGTAATAAAAGGAAAACACACACATAAGATATAAAAGCTTTGGTGATGAAAGATGATCAGAATAGTTCTGTTTAAGGCTGGAACTATTCTGAAAAGCTGCATTCATTTTCAGGTTGTTACTATTACCAAAGCACTGAAATGGAGTGACTAACTATCACATCATTGCTGAATCTGATCACAGCCCACATGCCTCATTCTCTGGCCAAAAGCCATTAGCAGATACACTTGAAACTGCATTCCACTATCATCTCTTCCACTTTAGAGTCTAGAAATTAAATTAAGAGGATAATATTTCAGGTCTGGGTGTACAGCAGAGAAGAGGGAAGACTGAAATGGATTTATCTTCTCTCTACATCTTGGCCTTTCAAAGAGGACTTGCTTTTCAAGAGTGAATGTGAACTGGAGCGTGCAGGCTTATATATGTTCCTGCTGTCTGCCCCATACCTTCCCTGCCCTCCACACCAGATATTCCAGTGCAGCTCAGTCTTTATTCACTGGCTTTGTCAGTGTGGCTGCACCAGCTGTTGGGAATGGTAGGTGTGGCTAAGGACCATTGTGAGTGGCAATAAAGAGGCTCTTTGGGACCAACACAGCATCACTGCCATGAGATGGTTCTGTGAATCGTCTGTAAGTTCAAGTCCAACACAAACGCTGTGAAAATAGGAGATTGAGAGGATTTTAAAGAACACTGTTTTCTGTTAAATACCTTATGTAGACTTTTTTTTCTCCAATGGGTTTGTGTATGAAGTTTTACTTCTCGTTTTAAAGGAATTTATTCTCAGTTTGCAAATGGAGACAAAAAGTCATGTTTGGACCATGCAATAACCTACATGAGGTTTTTTTTAACCAGCTGTTTTCATTTTCAACATAGCTTGTTGACATCAAGGAAATATATAGTTTTATGGAGCAAACAGCAGAATTGTTGTCTGGGCATAGTTGTTACATGTTATGCTGCATTATCAAACAGGAAAAGAAATCAAGAGGTTTTGCTGAGGAGAAGCACATGTCAACCAGGTGCAGCTCATGTTACTAGGCCCTCAGGTCTGCCTACCTGAACTGGCAGGTATCTGCTGGTAGTGAAAGAAACACGCTGGCTGCAGACAACAACTTCATCCATGTCTGGCAGTGCGAACGGTTGTGAATGGCAAAAACATAAGCACACACACTCACTAGTTAGACCAATTTGATTTCACTATAGTGTCATTTTGTCTAAACATGGCTGCAGGACAGCAATAATCACAGAACTGCGTGAACTAACATCACTGGTCTAAGCAAAAGGAGCTGAATACAGTCTGATTACAGACCTCGCTGACCAACAACTGCTCTAAAATTGTTTTTGGCTGATTGCACAGATGATATTCACAGGTACATTTCTGGTGTGACAGAAATGAGAGCTCATGTGCAGCACCCTGGATTAATACGCACATGTGGACAGCTATTAAAAAAAAAGAAAAACAAAAAATACAACAGTCACTAAAGTAATTATTTCAGTGGGTGTTGTGGACCTTTCTTTTGATAATAGGTTAACCAACAATTGTGACTCCTTATTCTCTATGGTTCCACAAAGGAACTCAACTCCAGGAACATACTGAAGACATTGCTGCTCAAAAAAGTTTTTGAATTCACCAACTTTATAAGCTATGAATAGAATGCACGCCATTGTGAACACACGCCATCACATTACCACTACAGGATAAACCAAACGCTTCCTGCTGTTTGTTTGAAGTCACACATGTAAACCCCATGGGTTTCATAAGACACTTTATGACTTAAGTGGACCTTAATATTTATAACATGTTATAGAAATTCTGTGACAAATAAGTCATTTGGAGATTGAGATTATAGCAGAAAATCTCTGTCAAGATTTTGGTCTAGAAAAGGCAGAAGAAGCTGCTTTTCTGCTAATGTCCTCCTTTATGCATTGTTTATTTTGCAGGACATTCATTAAGATCTGTGGGGTCATGAGGAACACACAAATTAAACCTTTTTATTGCATAAAATGTTCATACTTGGTGCAGATACATTCATACTGATCTCACTGAACTGAAGATATGGATAAGACTCTGGGATTTAACATTCACCAACTCCCAAAAAAAACTGTAGACTAGAATTTTACTTTGATCAATGAGTTTTCTGGATTTGGGCAGAACAATGAATGCATAAATTAATTTTGTCGTCATATAAATATTAATGCAGACAAATGTGACATCACTCTGAAGGTTCAAGACAGTCTTGGATAAGCACATTACTGCTTCCATATTTATGAGGAACATTTTCATATCTCATGTAAATCATCACAACAATTAGAAACAAAACCAGTGACAGGTTGATTCAGAAGAAAACCATGAAGAAAATAAAAATATGTTACTTTTCTACCTTAATCTGTCATACAAAAGCTTTAGTAAATGAAGCTTCAAGTTTGGCTTTAAGCTTTTAGGACCAACCTAATCCTTCAAATCCTGTTCAGCACAGCGAGGCCTGCCGCAACACTGCAGTGTCCAACACAACACCAGTGGATTCCCTGATCAGAAGCAGAGAAAAAACTCAGAACTCAGATGTTTGATCTTCATGAACATGAAGCAAGCAGACGCACAGAACCCTGTGCAGTTGAATGGCTGTAAATTTGTCCATCAGAATCTCTGATGGAGTGAAGTTACTAATTCAGAACTCTTAAAATCAATGTGTTTTTGAAATCATATTAGATTTCTTGGTGAAAAAAACAAAAATTTATACTTTCGACGGCAATAACATACATGCTGTAGATTTTTCAGCGTGCGTCATTCCTCATCCACTTTAAAGACTGATTACGTGTTTTCAATATTGCACAATATGTCTGGACACACAAATGACTTTTTGACTGTGGTGCGAGTCAAAGGTCTGACTGACTGGAAGAAAGAAAGGTGAACTCACAATACTCATCAAAACACAAACCACACAACCAAGCTTTCAATGAGCTTAGAGGACAACTCATCACATGCAATAAAAGTAAAAAAAAGAAAGAAAGAAAGAAATCACTCACAAGCATAGGTTTGCTGTAAAATGTGTTCAGGCAAGTCTCATACAACCGCACATGGGTGAAATAACACAAACTTCAAGGCTCTTAAGTGGCTGAACAGGAATAATCAGATGCAAATAATAATGGTAAAGACAAACAACCCTTGTTCTAACAAATTCGCAAACACTTTTTTTCCTCTAAAATCACAACCAGCAGCCAAGAAGGACTCAAATGACAGCGAGCGCCGCGTCGCCATGTACGTCCCCTGAAAGCAACAGATGAACGACCAGAAGGAGTCACCAACAGAACAATAGGAGCTCAGTGAGTTACTCCAGCAGACTGCGCAGGTGCATCACGAGAGACGCTCTCCGTCAGGACACCTGGATGGATGCCGTATCCATGACAACGTGGGGGGGCACTGGCATGTTTGAGCTGCTGCTATACTTTCGAAGGTTAAATTCTGACATCAGTTTCCATCACAAGAAGACGCTGCTCTGTCCGACAGAACACCTGAAAAAAGGATCAAACATGCTTTGTCTAACAAGATCCCATCAAGGAGAACATCTTCTAAAGGAGCTAAAGAACCTAACACCATAATGGCATGAAGTGCTGCAGTGTTCTCCAAGTATTTCTGCTTAGATCCATTTCTTTACTACACCAACAAACAGCAGCAAATACGAGGATTTACATACTTCAGCCTGGAATGGCTGACCTATGTATTTTAGTGGCATATTTATGGTATATAACATTTGACACAAACATTCCGGTGAACTGTTGAATGCTTGTATACCACAGAATCACCATTAAAAATATCTGTTCAGGATAAAACTATAGCCGCCTGTATGTAACAGTAAACAGTTGTGTATGTATATATAACCGCAAACAACGAGTCCATGACGTGAGAGATCCTATGCTTCTCATCCTAACTGCAACTTCAACTTCCTTGTTGGTAACGAGGCCCAGGAGCTCGTTTAACCACAACCTCCCAGTAAACAATCTGAAACCAAAACTCAGTTAAAAACAACAACAAGGAGGAATAATCAAAAAGAACACGTCTAAAAACAGGGCTAACATAAGCTAAAATAGTCATAAACATGAAGGGAGCGTTTGAGGAGCTCGTCAACTAGCTGCTACTAGCTTGTGTTTTCCAGTAATTACTCAGAGCCATCGGTCCAACAACACACACGAACTTCTGATATAACGCAATCACACTTTCCTGAACTGACCTAGATCACCGTGTCATAGATCTGGTCTTTCATTTCAATGAGCGCTAACAAAATAGGAAACACTCTGTAAGCTAGCGAGCTCGCGATCGGAACCTCAGAACTTACCTGCATAACAACAAAATCATTAAAGACCATCCACAAACTCATCGTTTTAATTCGGTTTGCTACGTACCTTAACGGGGTAGACTTCCGAACCCTGCCGACACCAGCCGGTGACAGTGTTTACATCGGTGTGTTTTCCTCCAACCAAACCAGTTGGTTCGGTCAGCTGCGGGTGACACGAGTTGACTAACCGAGTCCACGTAGCTAAGCTAGCAGGCTAGTTGACTAACGTCGTCGTTAGCCTCCAGCTACTTTCTCTTCTCCACCTTGCTAGTTGTTGCCGCTGCGCTCCGCGTCCGCGCGTGCCAGCTCCGCCCGCACATTCTTTGTCTCGTTAGGGGCAGCAGCTCTCCCCTTATCTATTTAGGAATGACACGCGCTTTAACGGTATGTTCTCCGGGATACTAAAATAATCAGTGTCAGAACGGCGAGATGAGGAAGGCCATCTTGTTGACAAGCAGCTGCATCAGGCCCGCAGCCAATCACAGCGCAGAGTCGATGACGTGCCCATATATGGCACATGCACATCTCCCTCCCTCTGTTGCCTACGCCCCGCCCACATCCACATCCTTAAGGTCACTGTGTCACAGAAGTATATAACCATCCACATGTACAGCTTTTAGGAGGCTTTTAACCTTTTATCACCTCAATCAAACACATTACGTTTCAGTGATATTATTAAACTCTGGTTTGGAAGCCATACAATCTCCTTTCATTGTGACGGAAAACTAATATTAAACATGTTTTTAAACAAATACAGGTTAATGCAGCAGACCCAGTTTGATAGAATTTCATATTAAATAATGTCAGAGGACTTAAAAATAACAATATGACTGAAGCAGCATCAAACAACTTATGCTTTTATTTAACTTGGTGAAAACTTTATGTACAATAAAAGTAACCCTATTGGACATGAGATGGAGAAACCCCACTGGTTCACTTAAAGCTAATTTTAGAATCATTTAAGGTTTATTCTGCTCTCAATAGTTCTTGTTATATTCTGCTAACATAATAATATAACATAATAATAAGGGAAACTAAACCAGAATATCCTTCACTTCATCTCCATCCAGCATTTATAAACAACAAAACTTGCACACCCACCATGCATTGACTGGACATTCAGTACTGCTGATCACATCAAAGATGTAGCTGTAGTAGTAAAATGCCTGATATACATTTATCATCATGCATTTTAATAATATCCGCAATGCAAACATACATAAATACCTTCTATATAATATGTATGACTTTATATCAGATCATCGTTAGCAACGTATGCTTCTCTGTTTAACCATTCTACAAACACTGAGAATAATTATCCTTGATGCGGTATAAAATAGAGCAGAATCCTACTCCTGAGTAGATGTAAATCCTGTCTCTGCATTGTCTTCCCTCATTGTCAAAAATGAAGACATTCAATCTTATCGTATACATGGGGATCAGTGAAAAAGATAAAATATAGTAACTCAATTTTAATGGGAAGAGATCCCCAGCAGACAAAAAGACTTTAGAAACTCAGGAAGACTAAATCCCAAGTTTATAAACCCATGTCTGTGTTTCAATGCTTCAAACTATGAGTATGTCAGGAAAAAAAAAAACAGGGGACAGAAAAAGCGCCATGACGATCACAGTCTAATCAACAGGGGACAACTCTGAAATATGGAAATAAAACCGATAAAGTAAGGAGAAAGAAGTGGGTTCTGGCAGCTCTGACCAGCTCATTATGTTTTAATAAAGACATTTCTGTTGCAGTGATCAAGTCTGACCTGCGAAGGGAAAAAAAAACTAATCTGGATCATTTATAATTAATCGACTTTAAAATAATAACTTTGTAAAATCTCCGGTTTTAAACTTAAACTAAAATCTAAAAACCTTTACAAATAAAAAACAAAAACAAAAACAAAAAAAGATAAAAAAAAAAGGCGTAATGCTGCAGAAAAGACAAAGAAGTCCAAATTCAAAGTCATACAGAAATGTATAGAGAACTAACCAAACATGACTGCATTATAGAACTAATGTTTACACCGGAAGCTCTTCGGTTTGATAGCAGAGCACGTGCTCAGGTCGGATTTCCCTTCAGTTCCCGCCCCTCAACTCCCATTGGATAATGCTTTTACTTAAAGTTCACTGATTTTCATTTCTCTACCAATCAGAAACGACTTTTGATCATGATGACGTTCATCAAGTTGTTTTTTTCACTCCCATTGGCTGTTAATTCACTCTTCTTCAGGGATTGAGCTGTTCTCACGTCAATCAACTTTTCACTTCCGGGGGCGGTCCTTTTCTTTTTTCCTTTACGAAACAGACCGAGGAGCTGCTTGGAAAAGGACGCAAGAAAACGGCTCCGCGTGGCTAGTTTGTAAAAGTAAGTGGTTTAGTTTGTCTGAAGCAGCAGCTAAAAAATTGCTTTTTTGTCGGAGTCGCGTACTTTTGTCTCTGTGAACTGTTACCAGTGTGTGATTTCTCATCGTACCACAGTAATAATCTCAGTTAGCTCCATGTACATCAGCAGAACTGGAGAAGGTTACCTGCGTTTCTTGAGGATGTTTTCATGTATCAGAACTTTAAACGCGATATTAAAAGACAACCCTCGCTGATAACACACGATAAACACTCGATCATCTCCTAGTTAGACCCAGGCCGGGTTCGGTTTAACTTAAGGTCATTTTAAGCCCACTTTGAACCCAAACATTTGAGCTTAGAACAGCTGAGCGTTTGATGAAAGATCGGTTCATCTTTGTCCTTTTCCTGTGGTCACGTGACGTTCAACAGTGATGCTGGCAGAGGTCCTGCAGGTGCTCCGAGGGGCGGGAAAGGTGGGCTCCGCTCTGATGCTGACACAGGGGGAGCAGCTCCGCCTGATGGCATGTAACTCCTCACTGGCTGCAGGGGTCAAAGCTGCCCAGGACGCTGCAGAAGGCGCCATGACCACTTTATTTGGGAGCGCCAGTCAGGTGAGAATTGTTGTCATAAAAGCAAAACAATGTTTGTTTAATAAAGTTCACAGGAAACCAGCTACAGTCTTCATTTTCCCCCCAGAATTCTGTGAAGGAGGATGTTTTTCCTGATGCTGAAGGCTGGGACAACATGGATCCTGAGGAAGCGGCCAAATGGGCGGTTGGATCCGAGTTCCCTCCTGGTCCTGCAGAACAGAACCGGACCAAACCTGAGTCTGCAACAAGGATGCACACAGGTACAATCGTGACACGCGTGTGCATATGTACAGCTGTGTTTTCTGAGCTTCTAATGGATTTTTAGAATTAACGCCGTCTCTGCATTTCTCAAGGGGCTCATCCCGATGAGCAGTCACCGGCGTGGGGGTCAGGCTGGCCGCGATCCTCCAATCGCTTCTTGCACAGCTGCGCCAGCCTGCAGAGGTTCTACCACAGAAGTCGATATGTGCACAACACGGTGGTGACCAAGCTGACTCCTGAGGACATGAAGAAAGCCAGAGAGGCGAAGCAGGCCCTTGTTAAACCGGTTAGGCAGAAGGTAGGCCCACCTGTACCCTCAGAAGAAGGAATGTTCCTCATTGTCCTCACAAGAGTCTGTTTATACACATGATGAAGAACCAGAGTCCAGTTGTTCTGATCCCATAACAGTCTATATTCATATTATATGGGATGTTTTAGAGACACATTTAATCTATTTTTATCTCCTTAACTGAAATCTTTCCTGTTAGTGATAATACGACAGAAGTTTTTCTGCATTCTGCAGTTTTTCTGCAAGTATTCCTCGTCTGCAACAATAATCCATTGATCTTCAGATGTCTTTAGTTTTGTTTCTTCATTGTTCAAAGCTGATGTGGTTTTCATTTTTCCTTCACACTGCTGTTTTAATGTTAGTCTGAAATGATGGCAGCAGCAAAAAACAATCCTTTCAGGGAAATGTCTCACCTGTCGTCTCCATCGCTCTTTATCTCTGCAGCTGAGCGTCCACGCCAAAGAGAGGAAGGTCCCTGCCACGAGGATCAGTCGACTTGTTAATTTTGGTGGTAAGAGATTTAGAGGTTTTTCTGCGATAATGGATCACATTCCTGAGCTCCGCTGCTTAGACTTTGGACCACTCAGTGATCAATAAAGATCAATCATGGCCCTACAGATCCTGCAGAGACAATTCAGCTCTTTTGTGCTGGTATATGGCAGAAAAACCTCCGGTGGAGCTCACAAAGTGGGGAAATTGGCTTCATATTCTTTTACATGAGCAGATCTAGTTGATCTCTGTCTGTACTCCCAGGATTTGATCATGATCCTGTAATAATCTTCCAGATTGTGTGGTCGTTCATTCCATCTCAAAGGCAGCCAAAAAAACCAAAGGTGTTTTTGGATGAAATGAAACAGATGCAGACTTTCGTCCCATTGTTTACCACCGGTGCAGGTTTTATAAAGTCAGATTGGGATCCAAACATAGAAGCTTGATCAGCTCCTCACATGGTTTCCTTACAGCCAAGCATCTTCTCTGCGCCTGAACCTCATGCAGATAATCTGAAATCTGAATCTGAAACTCCACCAGAGTCCAGAAGCTGCAGTGAAAAATACATTTAAGGAGAATTACTGCTGTTTTCTGTTTACTTTAACTTTATTTCAGTTTCTTTTGTGTTGGATCATTTGTTTGCTGTAGGCATTTAGCAGCAGTGACCGTCTCCGTTACAGAGAAACTGGTTTATATTCATGCAGACAGCCGTCAGTAGGATATGGATGGAGTGCTCTTCATTCATCCTTCAGAAGGTCCTGAGTTTGGTTTTGGTCTCTGCTGCAGGGCTTGCTGTAGGATTGGGGATTGGCGCCATTGCAGAAGTAGCAAAGCAGTCCTTAGGAGGGAAACAGAAAGGAGGTAAAGCCCTTTAACCTGTCTGCATCACCTGGTCAAGCTGGTAGAAAGACTCATCCAACAGTGAGACAGTTCTCATGTCTTCAGTTCTGCAACTGTTTGACCCCTTACAGCTTAGTTAGTTTCTCAACACACCTTGGGGTTGTGAAGTCTCTTGCTGTGCTCCTCCTTGCTGCTAACATTTTTCCTGTTTGTAGACGGGAATGCGTTATTGGACTCAGCCTTCCTGTCTGAAGCCAACGCTGAAAGGATTGTCAACACGCTCTGTAAGGTTCGTGGAGCAGCGCTCAAAATAGGCCAGATGCTCAGCATACAAGGTATACAGCCGCGCAACAGCAGCATCCTGCTGAGATCTGCTCTGTTTTCCTGAAAGTTTCTGTGGTTTCCAGACAACTCCTTCATCAACCCTCAGCTGCAGAAGATCTTTGAGAGGGTGCGGCAGAGCGCAGACTTTATGCCCACCTGGCAGATGACGGTACGTCCACACGCGGTGACTGATGCCTGAACAATTTGAAGAAAGGAATGAAGTGTCTTTGTTTCTGATGGAGTAGAAGGTTCTGGAGGAGGAGCTTGGACCAGATTGGAAAGAGAAGCTCTTATCCTTTGAGGACAAACCTTTTGCCGCAGCCTCCATTGGCCAGGTGCATCACGGCGTGTTGAAAGATGGTCGAGAGATTGCCATGAAGATCCAGGTAGGGATCACCCACAGAGCCACCCAAGTTCTTCTCTCCAGGACTCTGATTTGTCCGTATGTCCATCCTAGTACCCTGGAGTGGCAGAGAGCATCCAGAGCGACATAGACAATCTGATGTCGGTGCTGAAGATGAGTGTGGTTCTGCCAGAAGGTCTGATGTGTTCATTGAGTCTTTGGTTTAGAGCAGGGGTCTGGAACCTTCAGCTTATTGGTTGCGTTTGTATGCATGAATGAGTTCATAGTTACAAAGAGAAAAAAAATCAGAAAAATGGACCCAATGACAGAAAGGAAGCACAGGATATATGTAGAAGTACTCTCAACAAATTTGGTCGTGCAGCAGAAGGTTGTGAAGAAAAATCCAGAAAACTCCTGTTGAATGTGGAAGTTCTGGGCTTCATTCTGCCAGTTTGTTATCAAACAGCAGGTTGTTAAAATGACTGGATGGGTCTGAGCTGGAGACGTGTAGAACTGTGATGATGCTTGGACTTTTCTGTAGGTCTGTTTGCAGACAGCAGTCTTGAGGTGCTGCAGAGAGAGCTGGCCTGGGAGTGCGACTATAAGAGAGAAGCACAGTGTGCCAAGAAGTTCAGGTGCCTTTACCTTTTTCTGCCACTGGTGTCTATTGAAGGAACCATCTCCACCTGTTTTGTAGAACATCTCCTTCATTTTTCCATTCAGACATTTCTGTAACATAATAACATTTCCTGTTTAAAATGTGCACCTCTACAGGTCCCTGCTGGAAGGAGACCCATATTTCCAAGTCCCAGAGGTCATCGATGATCTGTCAGGCACCCGGGTCCTGGCCATGGAACTGGTGCAAGGGGTTCCACTGGACCGCTGTGTAGATCTGGATCAGGAAACAAGGAACCAGGTTGGACTCCAGAAGCACATAAATCTCTTGACTTTGCTATTGAATGCTGGGATATGTGCATACATTTATACATGTGTTTTTGTTATATAAAAACAAAATTCATCAGACTATAAGAAAAGAAAACCAATCGTATAATATGTTGCTACTATACTACCCAGAATGCTCAGAGGGGCCAAAAGGCAGGGATTGGTCAGAGTTGTTGATGGGAAGTTTTTCTAGTGAACTGTATTGTTTTTTATGTTTTGTCTGCAATCATCAGCTTTTGCTGAGAAGACAGAATATAAAACTTTATTGACAATAACTCAATATTGTTCAGTTGGAGTGAGAACACAGAGAAGACTAAACAAAAATCTCACTGTTGCTTATTTAAAGCACCAATGTTATCACTCCACTAGGCTCCTGACTACATTACCCACAATCCATCAAATAGTTCAACTTTGTAGTTGTCGTACTTAAATTATTGTAACAAATTTTTGAGTGCTGTATTCCACACAAAAATGGTTTCAGGTCAGTAAACAGAATCAGAATTTATGCAGAAGACGCACTGATCAATTTAACAGATTGTAAGTGCGCTTATGGTCTGAAAAACAAGCTATATGTTGGTGTGAGGGTGGTTGGCGCCTCTGAAATATCCTACAGCCATCACAGATCAGCTGGAACAGGACGGAAATGTTCAGTCAAATCCATCAAACTTTAAAAACTAAAGGACTACAGACACGCACGCCGTATCATTTCCGCAGCTACTTTCCTTATACATTTATTTGGCTGTAAAGTATAAAAATTTCAGCAAAATGTCTTAAAGTCAGACTACTCCTGCAGAAACATTCAGCACTAATGGAGCTTTGATCGTGTCCCTCTGGTGATGTAATTCTTAACCATTGACGGTTGTGTTTTAGGAACTTTTGTTCTGAAAAGGTCTCAGATCCAGTTTGTATTTCCTGGTCTTCTTGATGTTTTGTCTGGAGTTGTCCTCCTGATTGTAGCTGTGAAGAATATGTGAGCTGCAGGTATGAAACCTCCAAGCTCAGCCTCTTCTTTCCTCTGCAGATCTCTTTCCAAATCCTTCAGCTGTGTCTGAGGGAGCTCTTTGAGTTCAGGTTCATGCAGACGGATCCAAACTGGTCCAACTTCTTCTACAATTCAGAAACAAACAAGGTAAAGGGAATTCAATGTTTGAAGAAGGTCATGTCACCTCTTCAGGATGACCAGCAGGTTCTTCTTCTGCATGTAGGTCATTCTCTTAGACTTTGGAGCATGCAGAAGCTACCCAGAGGCCTTCACAGATGACTACATCCAGGTATGTTGATTACATCCAGCTACAGTTCTAACACAACTGAAAGACACCTGCTGAACTCTCTGAGACCGTTGTTCCTCTGAAGATGGTTCCTGCATCTCCTGGATTTACTGCCTGCAGCTTTTCTCATGAACTACTGCTGGTTTGAGCTGAGACTGTGTCCTCAGGTGGTGTATGCAGCCTCTGTTGGTGATCGAGACACTGTCCTCTCCAAATCCAAGGACCTGAAGTTCCTCACAGGTTTGGAGACCAAGGTGAGAAGTTTCAGCCGCTGCTTCCTCCTTCCTCCTTCCAAAAGACATAAAATTCCCCAAAACTTCTGAAGACGAGGGGCTTAAGTGGGGGTGGGGCTTTGATCAACTCTAGCTGTGAGTGACCTCTGGCATCTCCCCCCCTGCCCCCCGCAGGCTTTTAAGGATGCTCACGTGGAGGCGGTGATGATCCTGGGCGAAGCCTTTGCTTCTACGGAAGCCTTTGACTTTGGCAGCCAGAGCACCACCCAGCGCATCCAGAACCTTATCCCCATCATGCTGCGCCACCGCCTTACACCCCCCCCTGAGGAGACATACTCGCTCCACCGCAAGATGGCCGGCTCCTTCCTCATCTGCTCTAAGCTGAAGGCCTCCATACCCTGCAGGGACATGTTCCTGGACGTCTACAAGGCCTACATGCAGAAGCGGCAGGCGGAGCAGCTGCAGCGAGCCTGCATCTGAAGGAGGGGCAGGCGGTGCGGCTGCAGTGGGGCCGCCTCTAAAAGGGGTGGGGTATGCCCACTGCCTGAAGAAGCCCAGAGCTTCTAATTGTTAAATTGGACGATGGAGATGCTGGTACAGACTTGGTTGCTGCCGTCACCATCTCTCTGGGGATTGCGGTCCATGTACTCCATCCGGCTGCGCAGTCAGCTGTGACTCAGATCCGTTCTGACCCTGAACCTGGACTGATGTCCAAACCAGGCGATTTTGCCACTCAGTCCTCAGCGTTCTTTCAAACGAAGGAAGTATTTCTCCAAAGTTGATTCTTCAATCACAGAAAAGTCTGAACTTTGGTTTCTGCAGAGAAGATGAAACATTCTGAGAAGATGATCATACAAGAACAGCAGCAGAGATCCAGCCTGAAGATCCGATTTGACATCCTCACATTAACCATTCTGTGTGCTTTTGATAAATTATAATTAATAATAACCCAAACTGTTCTGTGTCAGATCCAGATTCGTTCTGCTGTGTTGTTCTACATGAATGTTTTATTCAATAAAACACCAAACTCGGTTTTTGTTTCTCTGAGGATTCCTTTGTGCTGATACTGATCCTTCTGGATCAGACCTGCATAGGGAATGATGACAAACTATGACGGACTTCCTGTTATCCAATGGTCATTTGCTGACCACCTCTTGTTTTCCATGAAGTTCTTGTCACATTTTCCAGACCTCCTTCTGTTTTGCAGAAGCCGTCCTTATGTTTTTGTTAAGTACCCCTTTTTTCCTGACCTCCGGTTTTCCTGAAGTCCTCCTTGTTCCTTTCCAGACCTCCTCCTGTATTGACATGAGGATGATGAAGTCATCAGACTTGGATGCTTTAACGTCTTTGTTTACTGGAACTACTTTCTCTTCACGTCCGGAACGTCCACTTAGTTCCTTCCAGGCCTCAGAAGCTGTGCAGGAAACACCAGCAAGCATTTTTTTTCTCTTTGCGTGTGAACTTTAAAGCTGCAGATTCAGGAAGGAGAATTTTAAAATAAAAGTTCAAACTTCTGGTCCAGAACTTTCAGCAGAGAAAGTCAGTTACAACATA
Source organism: Oryzias celebensis (assembly GCA_014656515.1). Taxonomy (NCBI): domain Eukaryota; kingdom Metazoa; phylum Chordata; class Actinopteri; order Beloniformes; family Adrianichthyidae; genus Oryzias; species Oryzias celebensis. The sequence continues at coordinate 62,782,664 of BNCR01000012.1, read as the reverse complement.
GTCCACTATTTCTATTTCACACAAAAGTTTTCTGTCGATTTCTCTGTTTTGAGACATCAATGATGTGAAGAATGTGCATTTATAGACCTCCCCTCCTTCGTGGGTTTTGCCCCAATGAGGTATTTCTGGATGCAGCCAGTAGGGGGCGCAGTAGGAAGTCTTTGATAGGAAGGCTGTTCTGGCTTGTATTATTGAATGAGGCCGCGTGGGGGCGCTGCAGTGAGTCTGTTGCAAAGCTTTGGGTTCCCTGATTTTTCCTTTTTTTTTTTTTTTTTTGGTGGAAAACATCAATGGGGCGCGCGGATTTGCATGTCCGCCCGTCTGTGCCAATGGGCGCGCGGAGAGGGCTGGGTTAACGGGTGGAGCCGGGGCGGTGGAGGGGAAGCAGCTCAGAGAGCATCCGAGAACAACACACGGACTCCGGCGAAGCGCGGACGGAAACCCGGGCCGCATCTCCCGAACAATAAGGCTCTGATGTCCGGGGGTTCGGCGCGTGGACGCGTGTGCTCACGAGAGCTGTGACCGGGGGTCTCCGCACCACGCCGCCACCTCACGACGCTTTGACAGCTCGGATGAAGATCTGGTGATTTTTATTTATTCTTTTTACGGAGCATTTCTCCTCCGTTTAATCCACTCGTGCGGGGGGTCCCGGATTTACTCCGAGCCTGAGCGGGGAGCCAATCATCCGAGCGTCTGTCGGTGAGTTTCTGGATCCGACAGTAAACCCGATCAGCGGGTCCACACCGGCTCTGGGTGGGCTTTTCGCGGGTGGGAGTTTGGGGGTGGCCTTTGATGTGTGAAATGAATGAAATGTGACTCCAGCCATAACAGTGCAGCGCGTGAACGCCGCGCGTCCACTAATGATGGGATGGATGAGAAACTTCAGCTGCTGCGTCCGCGCGTCACGACCTGAGATGGAATGATGTCATGTCAAAGCTGCAGATGAAGGAGCGCTTTCTGGAGCTCTGCTCCTCCTGGTTTTTGGATCTGTCCTCCTCCTGGGTTGTTGTTACAGAAGAGCCGGATCACTGCCCCATCTCCTTTTGCTGGATGTAATCAGATTCCCTATTTTCCTCACAGGGAGGAGAGAAGGTCACGTGACCTTTCCTTCCTTAGCATGAAAGCAGGCCTGCACACATGTGCACATGCGCTCACATATGTGCACAAACAATTGGCACATGCCTTTGTATAGAGCCTAAAGTGAGGCGCGTGGCCCTTTTGTGTGGGGGTGTCAATCTGCTTGCTGACCGGGGGGGCTTTCCTCAGACAGCCTGATGCTGTTATGGGGGGGGTCCTCCCAGAGAGGGACAGAGATAGACACATGTGGCATCACTGCCTTTGACTGCTGGGTGTGGGGGACGGTTCTGGCGGATTGGGGTGGAGGATCTCCACCTGCTTTCAGACTGAGGAGAGCAGGTTAGTTGTGGAGCGTTAGACAGTCTGAAGATCAAGTGGAGTTCTGTCAACGGTGGTTTTGTTTGGAGGACAGCAGGAAGGTTCTAACTGGTCCAGTTCTGACTTAAGAAGAACCCCCGCAGGTAAAAGATGGAACCACAGATGCAGTATATATATATATATATATATATATATATATATATAGAAGAAGTTCTGCTTCTAAAAAAACTTTATCTCTAAAGTTCATCTGTTTTCCAGTAGAACCTTCCAGTTTCCTTTTGGTAGAAGGTTCCAGTGATGTGTGTCCACTCATGTGTGAACTTTAACTTTTTTTAGTGCTGCAGATCAGTTTGTTTACTCACAGACTGACCTCCACAGACTCAAATTTGCATCTTTAGCTTTAACAATTAAGGGGAAAGTTAAGGCAGAATTCTCATCACATTAAAACGGTTCAAACATGAAATCTAAGTGAAAAGAAAATGAGAAACTTTACAAGAATGAAGATGCAATAGAACAAAGTTTCAGATGCCTGAAAACCAAAAAACTGCAGTATTTAGTACATATTTTTTGTAAGTACAATGAAAATGTTCTTGTTTAAATAATAATCATGTACAATAGAAATGTTTTGTAAACCTTTTAGTCCAGCTTTCTGTTAAGTTTACTAGAATGTCGCTATTATTTCTGTTGATCATGAGTGCTTCTATAAAATCTTGATCCAGGATGTATTTATCTTTAACACAAAGGAGTGTTCTGGATACTCAAGTTTCTTGACAGACAGGAGCCGAATTTAGCTTTGCTTTAAAAAAAAACTCTTAGAAGTATCTTTAACAGGTCTAAATATACCATAAACTGTTCTTTTATTCATGTCATAATTCTGCTGGATGTCTGGAGGCTCATAAGGATTGTCTTAAAAGCTGCAGTTTTCTCACAGAATCTGGATTTAGAAGAAATAATCTGAAATGAAGCTTCATAAATCAGTACTTTTGTTTGATTGCATCTTCATCCTCTATAAGACAAATGTCTTTGTAGGCCTAATCTACAGGGCCGTGTTATTGTGATGAACAGATATTTTTATAACTTTTCCTCAAAGCTAAAAAACAGACGCTAACTTTAGTCTTAAACCTTTTCTAGATGTGAAGGTGGAGAATGTGTAAGTCTGGGATATTTCTTAAAGATGTGATTTTAAAAAGGAAGGGTTCCTCTACATCTGGAACCTGAGTACTGTTAGACGGGTTCCACAGCTGACAATCATGGAGATGGAATTTCAGCTTCTGCTGGACATAAATCGTCTCTAAACACAAGCAAGACAGAGGTACGCAAACACCATTATCACACACACACACACACACACACACACACACAGAGGCACAAAAGGGGGTGGACTGTCCTGCTGAGAACAGTGGGGATCAGAGGTCATCTGACCAACCAATCAGGGTTCAGTCTGGCCTGCTGATGCAGGAAGAGGGCGTCGCCCCCCCTTTGTGCTGTTGAGGGTGGGTCTGCAAAACCAGCAGCTCTGCTTGCAGCCAGTCCTGCAGCTGCTGCTGATGGTCTCCTCGATAGACAGCAGAGAAGAAGCTCCTCCTCTTTTCTGTGTTTTTCGGCTTGACGTTTTCTCTTGAACTTCATAAAATGACGTGTCAGTGACCCTGGAGTTTATGTTCTCCTCCGGGGCGGCACAGTGACGGGTCATGTCGGTTTAGGTTGTAGTTTTATACTGTTCTTGCATGTTACATTAGTGTTTGTATCATGAAACCAAATGCTTCCATCAAAAAGCTTCTGAAGGAATCTGATGTGTCTGCTGGAGGAACCAATCAAGAAAAGATGTTTTTACTTTCAGGATTGGAAGAAGGTTGGGTGAAAGTTGCTCTGAGTCAGGAGAGTAGAACTGTCAAGAAGATAAAGAGGGATTGATTTGATTGAAGGAGAGGAAGAAGGAGACAGTGAGAAGAGCGTCTGTGTCTGCTGCAGAGAACTTCTGGCTTGAAGCCTTCTGACATTCATCTTCTTCACCTGCTCTCAGTTGCAGACTCATCGAGCTTCTGAAGCCTGAGTGCCTTCAGCAGATGCTGAGTGCAGTTATCTGATTTCTGCAGGCGGGTCGGACAGACCCCTCCTGCCGCACATTTAGTTTAGTTGCTGCAAACCCGACTGGCATGCTCTTAATGCAGAGACACAGGCTTCCTGTTTTGTCTGTTTGTTGTGTGTCATGTGACCCCTTAAAAATGGCAAATGACTATCAGCTGCAGCTGCAAAAATAAAAGTAAATTCCTGTCAATTCCAAGCTTCTCCCAGCTGACAGAGCTCCTCCCGCTTTCTCCATAGCAGCACTCAGCCACCCTGAGGAGGAAACTCATTCAGCTGCTTGTATTGGTGATCTTATCCTTTACCTTTCAGCTCTGCTATATCTTCAGATCGATGAGGCAACTGCAGCTGCTGCATCTGTTCTTCTCTAGTTCTCATGTGAATTCCTTCTTTACTTTATAATAAGACTCTGGCAGGTTTACATTTTTACTACTGTAACAGGAACTCTCCACCCACTTAAAGAGGGTCAAACACTCTTTTTCTGGTCAAGAAGCAGGACATCTGACTTGGAGAGGCTCAGTCTCATTCTTAGTCTCTGACTCTGGCTACTCTGCTGACTTTGGCTGCTCTGTTGACTGCATCTGCTCTGTCGACTGCATCTGCTCTGCTGAATGCGTCTGCTCTGTTGACCGTAGGCATGTTTGAGATAACTCGTGCAGAGAGAATTATTATTTATTTTATTACAATATGGTGCGTTTGTGGGCCAATCGTTGACATTTATTAATTTACTTGTTTTTTACGGTCTATGGTGCCAATGCTAACTGTGGGTGAAAGCAGAGGGTTGTGTCTGGAAGAACATCTGACGTAAAATCAAAGACAAATGTGAATTAGTCTGCAGAGTTTTTTAATCTGAGGAACAAAACAATCCTGTTGGTGTTTCATAAGAAGGAACTCTTCAACAGGGACTAAAAACTGGGTTTTCTTCAGAGCCCTGAAAAGCCTTGAACATGTTTTTTTAATTTTGTTTGCCCTTGGTAACATTTCTGGGTTCTCAAAAGCACTGATGGTGTACACACATCATTAAAATGCTGCTTTCCAGAACTGTCAGGGTCCTTATATAACTCATGAAATGAATTTTCCATGAAGAGCAGCAGACGTTTCAGACATAAAAAATTCTCTTTGTTGGCTGACTTTCCCCCCGTAAAGTTCCCATTCAAGCAAGTTCCTCTGGTGGTTTTCCAACATGGTGGAGCCTGTTTTTACCCACAATTCCTCATTGATCTGAAACAGCTGAAAATCCCTTTCAGATTCCCCCTTACTGCTTCATCCTGGAAGGACTCCGTCAGCATAAAGAAACCCATCTTCATCTCTTTGTTGGGTGGTAAGAGGGGGCTTTGAGCTCCTCAGGCCTCAACAAGCCCTAAAGAGGAAATCAATAGGAGGCGTGTGGACACTCCCAACCACCACCCCCACCTGGATCATGGAGGAATCTTTGGCAGGTGTCAGGCGGATAGTCATCTGGAAAATTATTTGATGGAATAGAAACTCAGTCGTGCCATGATGGGAGCCACCTCCTTTTGCAAGGAGAGAAGAGCAGTGAATGAAACCCCCCACCCCACCCCCAAATCTTTACTATTCTGTAAGTTGGAGGGGGCATTCAAGTCCTTATATTGAGTTGAGAAATAACATGAAACCATCCGTTATTAGGTTCAAATCCCAAACCTCTGATAAAATCTATTCTCTCAGATGAACGTGGACATGTTGGAGTTCACTCTTCACCATCATCAGTGGGTCATCAGGTCTATCTATTTCTAGATGAACACGCCTCTTCCTGAGAGCATGAAGGCTGCAAGAATGTTCTCACTGGCAGATGTTTGCGGAGCAAAGGAGGTGAAGCTCCCTTTGTCCTCTTCTGGATACGGAGGATTTTTTTCCAAGTGTCACATGGAAAACTTGAGGGACTCTTCTGGTCTTCTAATTGGAACTGGATTGATTTCAATCATATTTTTGGTTCTTCATGAGGATTATTTTTGATTAGAAAAATTATTATCTGACTGATCTTAAATGTTATTTATGAAGGAGATAAAAACCGCTTGCAGGTAAAATTCAGCTCAGATCCTCTGCTGTCTCTACAGGGAAGCTCTGCCCTTCAGCATGTGTCTTTATGTTTCATTGGAACCATGTGCTGTGAGGATGTAAATCCAGATTTGAAAAAAAACACCAATTAGTGTGTGATATTTAAGGCTCAAGTGGAAATTCAACAACACAATTCCTGGGAGATCTGCTGCTTCTCTAGCAGGAATTTGGCTTCTCCTGTCCCAGAGGAGGAGCCTGAGTTTTATGATCTTATTCTCCATGGAGTCACGTCCTGTCTTACTCCTCGTTCTCAGGAGGTGCAGCATATTAAGATCTCCCATAGATGGTGAGGCAGGAGTGGAGCTTGAACTTCTGCAGAGCTGCTGCCCTGACGTGCTGTCAGACTCCATGGAGATCATGAGGAGGAGGTGGGGAGGTGCTGAGATGAGTCAAGTGCTTCACCCTGGCTCATAGAAGAAGAATTCAATTCAATTTTATTTTTAAAGCCCAATATTACAACCATAGCCTCTCAATGGGTTTCACACTGGTACTTATGCAAAGAACAAAAAGTCAAATCATAAAAATATAAACAATAACTTTTTGCTAAACTAAACTAAACAGACTAAGCTAAACTGACATCCCTGTCCTTAGATCCTCCATCTCGGGTAGGAAAAACTCATAAAAAACCCTATCTTGGGGAAAAAAATAAGAAACCTCAGGGATGCCCACCTGAAGGAGGGATCCTCTCCCAGGACGGACAGGAGATGTGCTAGAACTGTTAAAGAAGAATAAGCTTATCTAAGTCTACAACTACATGTATGAGTAACAACTACATGTTTGAATAAAAACTACATGTTTGAATAACAATTACATGTATGAATAGTATAGTAGAAGGGCTTCATCCAGATGAAACTGTGGGGCAGCTGGGGGTGCAAGACAAGCCAGAGGCGATGTCCACAGCCAAAGACAGGACCACGGCGATCCACCTGGTAACTCTTCTGCTCCCCCGGAGGAGAGTGGGAAAGAGGGACAACATATGAATCACACTGCACCAAACAGAGGCATGATGAAATAAATAAAATATAGTACTCGATAAATGATTATAGAGGAGCGAAGTAATTGTGGACAGAACCCCAGTGCACCATACTTTCCCCAGCTTCTAAGTTCTAGTAGCCTGCTAACAACTAATAGGTATTGAAATTTTACTAAAAATGTTAATGGTAGGCGCATGAGTATGACACAGATAGTGGATAGTAATAATAATAACAGTAACAGAAAATCTGCAGTTTTAGTATGTCATTACAAATATATTATTCATCTAACTTAAGCAAGCGTAAACCCACTAAGCAGAGGGAATAGGCCGCCATGGCCAGGTTATCAAAGCATATCCCTCTGCTCAGCTCCACGGAGAAATATGTATAATGGATGTAATGAAAGTTATAATTGTTTCCCCAGACTTAATTACAGTAGGAGGTAGGGCAGCAGTAAGTTAGATTATCTCTGATTACTAGCTAGCCTGGTCATAGGTCTGTTCAAAGAGGAATGTTTTAAGCCTAACTTTAATGTAGAAACAGTGTCAGCCTCTCTTACATGAGCTGGGAGTTTATTCCATAAAATAGGAGCTTGGTGGCTAAAGGCTCTACCTCCAACTGTACTATTAGAAATTCTAGGAACCACAAGCAGTTCTGCATTTTGTGAGTGAAGTGTTCCGTTTGGTTGGTAAGGCACTATGAGATCTTTAATATAGGCTGGGGCCAAACCATTCAAGGCCTTATAGGTTAGCAGGAGGATTTTGAACTTGATTCTAGATTCAACTGGAGTCAGTGAAGTGAAGCTAACACAGGAGTAATGTGTTCTCTTCTGCTGGTTCCTGCTAACTATCTAGCTGCTGCATTTTGAACAAGCTGAAGACTTTTTAGAGAACTTTTAGGGCAATGCAGTGACCAAGCACCGGTTAACCCGGAAATGACGTCACAGGATTCTTCAGAGAAGGATGTCTGGAATTAGGACCTAATTTCTGAAAGATCAATAAGATCAGTTCCTCTGTAAATCTGATCAACATTAAAGGGTTTTTGGTTACAGAATAGGACTAAACCAGTTTCACATCAAATGAGGAAAATGTTACAGAATCTGTGTGTGTTTGCACGTGTCAGTGTTTTTGTGTGTATGTATGTATGGGGTTGGGGGGTTGCAGTCTTTGGCTTGCTCCGGCTCGTGTGTTGTAAATCTTCGGCGCTTTTGTTTTCCAGGATGGTCCTCCTCCTACTGACAGATGGTCGTGTGCTGTTTGTGTTCTTGCAGTTGGTATGGATCCATTTTGTTGGGGGAGGGAAGGCGGGTTTTCATGAGGAGGTGCTGGAGAACTCAAGAGGTCAGGAAGGCACAGCTGGTGAGACCCTCACCCTAACCAGCTGCTGCTTTAACCCTGTAAAGCCTGAATCATTAAATAAATGACAGAAAATTCAAATTCTTTGGATTTGGACCCTTTATTGGTCCCTCTTAACAAACAAGCAAAAACAAATTTTTTTTTTACAAAAAATTTTGTATCATATCTGATACATCAGGTCACAAAGCTCAAAATATCTTTTTTCCTGAGCTAACAAAAATATTCTAAGACAAAAAAATCAGACCAAACGCAAGGTTTAGGACTTGATCCACGTTGAATTTAGTGGACCATTCTTTTCTAGTTTGAATACACCTTGAGTCTAGACCAGGACCCGGTCCAGGACCAGGACCAATACAGACCTCAAGGACAGAAGTTCAGTCCTAAAGTTTGAATCCATCTATTCACCAACCTTCATGTTTTTGACCTGCGGGAAGATGAGCTTCCAAAGGCTTTTGGGTTTCCTCAGAGCATCATCAGGGTCTGCAGATGAAGACCAGCAGAAGGTTCATGACAGCTGCGCAGATGCAGGTGCAGCAGGGTTACAGCCTCATGCCCAGCCATTCTGTGAGACACATTTAATGCATACGTGTGGTTTCAAAGCAGGGGGCATGCGAGGTGCTGCCCCCATACTGTGAATCCCCACCTGCTCCATCCCGGCCCACAGGATGGCTCGTGTAACAAACACAATGCACAGGTAATGAGTGGAAACCTGACACTTCCTGTATTACCTTTCACACCAGCGGGGGCGCTCTAACTAGTGGCCGCTGCTTTCAGATGATACTTCCTTCAAGTTCAGATCTGACCTCAGGGCCACCCAGGCGGTGCTGCTGTTGGGGTCCCCCCACCCCCCTTCCAGGCACCATTGTTCACTCGATGACAAGCCCCACGTGCCCCTCCATTCAGCATCCCGGCGGGGGGTAGGCGGGCCTTTTGTCTGGCTGCCATTGTCCCAGACACACGCTTCCATTTGACGGACACACGTGCTGACAAAAGAGAAAGAGCCTGGGGGGGAGGGGCCATCATTGTTTGCAGTGGTGGCAGTGAAAAGACGCGCTGGCCATCTGTGGTAGCTGTCTGTAATCTGCAGGAGGGGGTTTGGGGGGGACTTCTGCCTCTGTAAGAATTCCTAGCTTTAGTGGAGCCACGTTTCACTGGGAGCTTGTTGCTGTTGGTCGCAGCTTCCTGGTGCTTCTGAAGCGGGGGGTTCTTTTCAGGTCTGGAGAGAGATGGGGGGTGTCCGTCTTGTTCCTGCTTCTCGTCTCTGTGTCAAAGTGACCATTGTGGAGTGTCTGTTTTCCAGCAGCTGACTCAAACACTCCTCCTCTTGTCTTTGTCCTCCGCTTCGCCTCTGCTCCACGCCGGAAGAGTCCCCACTTCCCCCCGTCTCCTTTACCCCTTTTTATCCTGGTTATAACTGAAACCCCCAAATTCTTCACATGGATGCCTCTCCTCACATTTCTGCTGAGTTTGGACCACTTCCACCACACTTTAGTTCTTCTCACTTCATCACTTGAGCGCACCCCCCCCCACACATAGAAATAAAAGGTTCCTCCTAAGAAGTTGTGCTGCAGTGCTGACTCCATGCATTTGTGCTTTTAAACCCATTTCCTCTGACGGTCTTCTGCACACCCAGCTGGGGCTTTTAGTGGCGGTCAATAAGAGCTTGCCGCTCTGTGAAGGTCACTCAGCTTCAGCTCTCCGCTGAAGGTCCACAGGCCTCTGACAGACGGGGCAAGCAAGGCTCTGCTCCTGGAAACATTTCCACTGAAGGGACTCCTCCTTCAGTTCCTACGGAGCACTTCTGTCTCCACATGGAGGACAGCTGTCATTTAGGACAACGGGAGAAGATGGTCCAGAAAATTCTGCAAAGATGAATCCAGACGACAGGTTCAAGCCATTACTGCAGATTTATTTATACACAGCTAGATTTTGACCTTCTTTTTGAGAGACTTTAAAATAAAAGCTACAATTTGAAGGTAGAAAGCAATTTAAAGGTATATCGAACAGGTCTGACAGCTTAAAAAGCCTGGTTTCTAAAATATTTACTGCAGGCCAAAGTCACTTTTTCATTTTTGAGACTAAATGTTTTATAATGTTAGTTGAAGGCAGATGACAATGGCTCTAAATAAGATTTTAGGCTCTCTCTCACTTTTATCCTTACAGACAAACATCCATTATTGCAGAGTGCATTATTTTGACAGTCAGCACATTCAACCTGATTGAACACGGCGTGCACGTGAAGGCAGACTGAACATACTGCAAGTGAGGGCGACAGGACATACTGTGCACATAAAGATTGACAGATATCAAGCATGAGAAGGCTGACTGACCACACTGTGCATGTGAAGGTGACAGAACACACCGTGCACATGAATACTGAACTAACATGGCGTACATGTGACTGATTACGTCATGCAAGACAGCTCTGGACTTAAAACGAGCAAACTGCTCCTGACTGGAGCAGACCGGAGATGTTGGTGAAATCACCTGGATCACCACACATATGCATAAGCATTACTCATTTCGTCCAGAAGGGGCGCTGTTAAGCTGCCTGCACTCTCTTCTCTGCTGCATCCTATTTACCACAGGAATCAGCATTACCTGCAGAAGTCCTCTTATTATACTCCAAACGTTTTTTTTACTTATTTTAGTTTGAATGCAGAACACAGATACAAAAATAGTCTTTTGCTCTTAACATTTATTCTAAAAATCTGTGAAACCAGAGACTGAAAACAAAACCATTATTTTCATTATTTTTGTTCAAAATCACATATAGATACTTAGTAAAGACAACATTTGCAGATGAGTAATTCTGATTTGTTGTGATGACTCCACTGGAATGTTCTAGACTGAGCTGAACCAGATCCATTCAGAACTATCAATGAATTAGAGCTTTATGAATAAACTCAAATTAATTCAAAATGTTTTATTCTATAAATAGTTTATATTCCTGATTTTAGTACTTGAGTCCCATGTTTTACTCTTGAGCACACAGAAGGCTGCCGCTGCAGGAGATCTTCATGTCTTGATGGACTCTCCACATGTTCTTAAACATGTGGAATTTGCATTATGTGACTTTTGTGGAAAGGTCTGGATGTGTGTTGTGGTCTTCAGCCTCAGCATGAACTTTCAGTAGGAAGGTCAGAGCAGAGGGAGCTGGGGATGGTTCTTCAATGTTCTTGGCTCCATGACAGCTCCATCCGATTGTCTGAATGAGGCAGTCAGCTGTGAAATTACCCCCATGTGTTTCCTTCCTTGTTCTTTTGTAATAAAGTAAATCCCTGAACCTTACAACCCCCAGAAAATAGATTGTTTTCTGGGTAAGGATGACGATGGTCTGTGTAACAGCAGAGCTAAGAATCAGCAGAACGACCATTCTGTCTTTAGCATCACGATCACTGTTCTTCCACTTGCTTGACCTTGTGGTGAGTAGGGGTAGATGAGTGAGGTGGGGGGGCTCTTTCTCTACAATGCAGTCTGTGTGTCTCCTCTCAGCCTCATCTGATCTCAGCAGAGAAATGAGTGTTCTTGCTGCTTTCCCACATCCTCTTTCTGTTCCTTTTCAAAAAACAGGGAAAAACGCCTGGCGATGGTTGCTATGGGATCTTGTTGCCATGCAGCAGCAAGATTTTACTTCTATGTGCCTACTGTAGTGTGACAGAGTTGGGGTTGGATGTAGTTTGGGAATATTACAAGAGATGGTGAATCCCTGAGCGTTTCGGCTATTGAAAGACTCTGGAAAACTACTGAAACACTAAACACAGATGAACATGTGTGTTGAAAGCCCCTCAAAGGCACTTTCATGCATAACACTGTGAGTGTGTTATCTCAGGTGATGTACAGATGTTGACAGAGATTTAGGGACAGTAAATGGTGGAAGAAGTAAAAAGAGGATTGATCAGAGGGAGGGATTGAATTCAAACAGGGTTCAGCATCCGGTTATAATAGGACTGTTCATTGGTCTTCTGGAATTTGACTGTCGGTTGGTCTGTTGCAATGAGATTGTTTGTTGGTCGGTTAGGGTGTATTTAGACTGGAAAAGTCCATTAGTCCAGACCAAGTCTGCTTAATTTGATCCTGATCAAGTCCTGATCCTTGCATTTGGTATTCAGACTGCTGTCAAACAGACAAACTTTATATTTTTCTGACCAATTTTGAATGTCTGTATCAAGGTCAGGTACAACACCTTTTACTTGATACTTTGGTACGGAGGAGATTTGTTTCAAGGCAGTTGATGAGGAGACGACGACTATGAAGGTACACTGATAAGAGTTCATGACGTATAGATTGTTTGGAAAACAGTGTGAGAAGCAATGTGTATCACGTTAAAAGCTGTTTTAGTGAGCCTGTATTCATCCAACCACATTTCAATGAGCTGCTGTGTCTCAACTTTGCTCTGATACTCTGTTTACATGCTGTAATGCTATGCTACGGTGGCAGCGTTGGTCCAGTTGTTCCACTTTGAGCAAGGAACCTATTCAGACCAAGAAAAAAACTCAGAGCGAACCGGAGCTCAGTCAGATTGGAGAAAAACCGAGGCCACCCTGAAAGATGGGTCCATGTGCTTTTTTAGTGTCTGTGTCTAGATGTGTGTGAGTGCATGTCTAAGCTGCCCTCTGCTTATTAATCTGTCAATAGGACACACTTTAGTTTAAGCCAATTAGAGCTGTTGTGCAGGTATGAAGTAGGTTGAGGTGAGACGCTGCACCAATGCCAGCAGGAGCATATTTGGACTCACGTGTTTGCGTGTAAAATGTGTTTAGAGTTGATCTGATCATTCGAACATTCTCTATTTTTATTTACCTTGATGACTCCAGAAACAACTATTTTAAACAGTTTTAGTAAAAATGTGGCTGTTTTGACTCACACACACACCTGCACATGCACACATACATCTGCACACACACACACACACACACACACACCTGCACATATAGACCCACTAAAACACACTTGCACACAAACACACACTTGCACACACAAAAGCACAAAAAGAGGCCTCCACACACAGGTACACACCCGCACACAGACACATAAAGCATTCATATAGACACACACACTTACAAACACACACACACAAGCACTCTCTTGACACTGTACTTAAGTGTCTTAATGTTTATCCCATTTGGAATCACATGTAATCTGAATTTTCACATATAATCTCAGACTGTCTATAAAGTAGGGTCACTATTTTACAGTCAAGAGATTCCCATTCATTTTTTTAAGTAAAGGCACCGTACGACAGCATCACCCATACGCCATAAGTGTGTGTGCAACTCAAACTTTCCACAATACACTTACCACACGCACAGCAATGGTACGTTCCATTTTCAATTACCCTCAAAGGAACTGCAAGACACACCTGTGGTCCCCTTCTACTACATTCTTTTGACTTTGTAGAAGAGGGACCAGATAAATGAAGCAGATAAATGAATGTGCTGTATCTCAACTCTATTAGAGATGGATATGAGTGCGAGGCCATAAAATAGGAGACTTTTAATCCCTACTGTGTCCTTCGTTCTTGATCTCTTGATCCGAGTGTTGTACTGAAAACAACCTAGAGGATTAAAAATGATGAAAATCTTGGAATGCTTTAGTCTTTTTCCTCAAATGCCTAGCTGCTTGTAGTTTGACAGAAGTGTTTAAAAAATCCTGTCACCTGCAGGTCCCACTTTCCCCGACATCCTTACATTTCAGGCATTTTCCAACAAGTAGCAGACAGAATCCAGTATGAGTTAATTATACGCTCCTTTTTTGCCTTTTGGCTTCTGCCTTTAGGGGGCACCACATCCATCTCCATCTAACCCCCTCTTCTGTGTCCTCCTCACTTACAATAACCTCTTCACGACCTCCTTCTCTACATCCATGAACCTCCTCTTTGGTCCTCCTCTCTAGGCCTATTTTCTGGTATCTCCAACCTCAGCATCCTTTTACCGACGCCATCACTGTCCTGATTTCTATATGATATGATATGATATGATATGATATGATATGATATGATATGATATGATATGATATTATAAAGTCTAATTGAAGGGAGATTGGGAGGTGTTGTTCAGATGATAGTTTGTTGTTTGTTTACATCTTTTTAATCCATTATTAAAAACATGTATTTTCATTTCCCAATCTTAATGTCATCTCTTTCAGCTCCTCATCTGACTCCTTCACATATCACTTCAATTCTCTGTTCAGGCTCTGTTATCATTCCTACTATACTTGAACGTCTTCTCTGACAGACCACACTGTCACAGTCCTTGGAGCAGGGACGGGCAACTCCAGTCCTTAAGGGCCGCATTCCTGCATGTTTTCCAGTATACCATGCTCTTGCATGTTCTACTTGGCTAGACACACCTGAACCAGGTAATCAGTCATGAGTGGGGTTTGGATATCTGAAAATCATGCAGATACCTGACCTATGCAGCCTTTAAAGTTGAAGATTTTCCTCAAATCACCTCTAATAAATACTAGTTTCCAATTGTTCCACCATCAGTGCATTTCCAGGCAGATTGCTCCTGGCTTTTTGAACACTCTCTGAAACCTAATTTCCCTATAGTCTGATTTTTCAACATCTCCTCTCAAAGTTCCGGCATTTTCAGATGACCATGTGTTTTCCGGCTTTTCCCGCTGAGTCAATCAGGAGTGACATGCTCTTATGTGGAGCCAGGCTTCAGTTCAATCATTGTGCAGCGGTGACCTGAAGCTTCTAGCTATGGTGGCTGAGCATCTGCAAACATGGCAGCAGATTCATGGCTCCAGTTATCTTGGTGAAGCCAGCCTCCATTTTTGGCCCCATTCCCCGCTTTCAGCAGCAGAGCCCTCCCCAGGCTGCAGCCCACTTCCTGCCCTTTCCTTCAGTGCACTCTTGACCAGTGTGCCCATCACAGATGGAGAGTAAAGAAAAGTGTGTCACCACCCGCCACCACCCTCTCAGTCAGCCCTCCCCTTTCCTCTCTCTGTCCTCCACCCCTTTCTTTTCTGGCTCTCTGCATATGGAGCAGCAAACGTCCACTTCTCTTTATTTTTAGCGCCGCTGTAAGAATGCGTGTTTGTGTGCTGCGTCTGGGAGCATCTCCGCGTGTGTTTGTCACGGCTCCATTTCCACGTTAATCCCTTCAGAGGAGGTGTGGTTTCTCTGCCTCCTCCCCCTCCGTGCTGCTATTGCTTTGTGAGGGCATCCTGTCGCCTCAGTCGCATCTGCCTCTGCTCTGGGTTTGATGAGCGAGATGGGGGAAGCCATGGAGTTGAGGTGAGTCAGCTAAGTGTCGTTTGTGCTCCCTGAAGGTGGCGTGTCATTGAGCTCTGGGATGTATTTCTGTGTCAGTTGTTGCCATGGAGATCAGCCCCTTTTTCTTAACTTCACAGCCGCGCGTGTCTGCTGGGACAAAAACAGAGGTGGAAAAAAACCTGCTGCTTTGCAATAAAAGCATCTGACTTTGCTGCAGTTTTGGTGGAGCGGTCGGCCACAGTCGTTGCCAAACTGATGATGAGTCTAGCCTTCAACGGCGGGGCTCATAGCAGTTAATAGCCTTAGCAGATGCATCAGACCCCCATGTCCATATGGAGCAGATTAAACCTGCTAAATTGAAACTAACGCCCAACCTTGTTTTCTCCCTGATGGCTGCACATGTTTTGTGTGTGTGTTCATGCGTGTGCAGAAGCACACTATACCAGGAATCCAAAAGTTTGTGCACCTCGGACTGAGAGTGTTTGTTTCTCTGAATATCCAAAAGGATTATTTCCAGCAGAAACAGTTTCAATCTGAGCAGTGGTTGGTATGTTGATATTTTTACAGAAAAGCTGAGGGGAGAAGAAGCAGAAGTTTAGACACCAGCTCCATGGTAAATGCTCAGCAGTGTCCTCCTTGGATGCTCCATAACCAAATGGTTTATGAAATGATTGGAGATCATTGAGTTCTCTCAGGAGAGATTCAGTTAAGTTGAGTGTCTTTGGTGTGATGCCAGAAGTGTTTGATAATTTTTTTTTAATCTTCATGAAGTAATCCACAGTCAGTAATAATCCCTGCTCAGGATTATATTTTGTTTTAGTAATCTGTTTATTTGAAAATGTGTGCTTCCTCAGTTTATTGGAAGAACCTTCTTTCCTCCCAGAGTAACGTTCTCCTGTTTCTGAGACCAGTTGAAGAGGTTTCCATTGCGCAGATTAGACGTTCACCTTTATCCATGTTTACAAAAGGCATAGCTGTCAATAAAGTTTATTTGAAGAAAGTAAATTAATTATTGAGTTAGGAGTGGCTAAAGTTTGGGTCGGTGATGCTGCAGATGTTTCCTTTTGATTGTTTTGTTTGAAACTTGCATCACAGTGAAGATCTATGTTTTGTTTCTGATATTTCTGAAGGTCAAACACAAAGATCAAATTTGATTTTTTTTTTCTTTTAGCAAAACAGAATTCCATCAATTCTTCCTGTTAAGGTTTGAAGAAGCCACTGAGCTGTCTTCTCTAGCATCCCCTATACGTGCTGCAGGACGGAACATGAACGTCCATCTTATAGATGGTTTTGTTCAAAGTCACGCTTTAGTTTCTTCAATGAAACTCCTGAACGTTTGCGGTAAACTCATTTAAACATTTATATTTCACCTTCTAAGGGAAACATCTGCTCTGAAACGCAGTGTCTCCTCCACAGCGTGGTGACTGAACTTTCAGGCTTTGGTGAGCTGAATGGGAGGGGCAGCTTGGCTAACATTCCCTGCTGCTTTCAGCACTTCCTCTCCTTTTCCGACTCATTTTCTCTCAGTTTCTTTGATTAGATAACAGAGGAGGCCAGCTCTCATGTGTAAAAGATAAAAAGAACAATGCTCAAGGGTGGAGAAAGACTGAGGCCAGGATGACGACGGAAATGAGGAAAATCAGAAAAATGATAAAACAGTCTCATTGGAGGTCTCGAAAGTGAAATCTGGGGGAGTTTCAAAGAGTTAGAGGAGCTTGTGCAAATAAAAGTCAGGCTGCTGTCATTTTATTCGTGTTGGAAATATGAATTTCCTCTCAGAACATTTACAAACGGAGTCAGCCAAGTCACGTAAGCTCACTTGGCCTTGTACTCAGACAGAGAAGCAAGAAACAAAACTTTAGGGTGGAGTTCTCCAGAAACGAGAACATTTCAGCGTGTCGCTGGACACATTGACTGACTGAGTTCAGTTCCTCATGCTGGGAAAGTGCCTCCTTCCTTGACCTGAGAGTTTCATATCTAACCCTGGAAATGAAAACGTGCTTCAGTCTTTGCCCTTGCATCAGAGTGTCACATGTTGTAATCTGGCCGCTGGTTGACAGTATTGGGAGGAAATACAAAGTTGGAGCCTGCAGTTGGATGCTGGAGCGTATCGACTGGACTGCTCCACTTCACGCCTGGCTTAACCGTGTTTACATTAGCCCCCTGTGCAAACACACATCCTCCTTTTATGGCCTGTGTTAAACCTGAATGTGCCTCAGTGATGTGTGTTTTCAGGGTGTCCACAGACGCACATGGAGGAGGTCTAGAGTTACCTGTTCCAGGAGCAATAAGGGATCTGAGGCACACTAAAAGTATTTTCAAACAGGAAAAGATATAGAGGGTGAGGCCACAGAATGGTTACAAGACTATAGCTGTGAAGGCTTGCTGTATGTCTCCAGGTACTAAACATGTACACACAGATATGCATGTTGTAATGTAAGGTTAAATCCTATTAACAGTCCCTGTTTCCTTGGAAACCGTCTTTGTCTGACTTCCATTAACCCTCCGCTTTGATTTGCTTTCCTGCTCCTGATCGACATTTACTTTGAAAAGTCTAGAGGAAGTGTGGTGTGAAGAGTAAGCTGCATTAAAAAAACAGTGTGTACAGTGTTTAAATGCAGATAGGAATCAGAGAACAGGAAGTGCCGGTGAGTTGACAGGAAGCTCACGACAGACACTTCATTTTATATTAGTCATGGTTTAAATGAAGTTTCAATTACAATAGAGAGGAAAAAAAACCCTGATTATTAGGATTTCTTTCAGGATTAAAGTTAAATATTTTGCAGATTTTGTTAAATAAGTTGAACTTATGCCAGAAATGTATTTGAAAAATTTCTATTAACCTTTAATTGATCCGACCTTTGACTTTTACAACTGTTTTACATTCTGTATTTATATCTGTGGTGGTTGTGTCTGTTCTTGTGGGTGTGGCCTCAACCATGTTTTGTTGGAGCATTTTAAATGATCAAAAACTGCATTGGTATCCCAAAGTCCTGCTGGATGTCCCAAACCTTTTATAGTCAGAAGAAAACTTTGTGAGGGTTTGAGCACGAACCTCGCTGAAGCCTAAAAAAACGTTTATCAGCTTGTGAACGCCAGGAACAATCAGACCAGATGGTTCTGCAATATTTGTACTGTAATTCTGTTTAAATCCAGTTGGAATATTTACTTTCACTTTTGTTTAAAGTGGAAGGACAAAGGTTCACTTCAGTGGTCACAACAATGTTGTTTGGTAAATATGGAGTCCAGTTTACATCATAGCCTGCTTTTCTAGCCCCTCCCCAAAGTCCAGCTATTTTTCTGCTCCGGTTTGACTTTACCAGGATGACCCAGTGAGCCAGTGTGAGCTGTTTACTGCAGGCAGGTTTTCTAAAGTGAAAATGTCAGAGTTAATCCAGGATGAGAAGGATGAGTCACCTCTTCCTGTGTTCATGAGATCACCGTCACCATGACAGCTTGTCTTCTTCCTTTCATTCCTTTTTACTGTGACCTGCTGTGAAGCCTCCCCCCTTAGAGTCGCTGTGGGACATGCGGTCACATGAGATGACTACTGACCTGTATTTTCTGTCATTCTCTGTCATGCATGAACTGACTGGAATCATAACTGGACAGCCTTCTCTAATACTCAAAAGCTCCTGAAAGACTGTGTTGGTCAACAGGGTTTGTAGAAAGGTCCGATTTGTGTTGTCTAACAGGTATATGTAAACACATGGGTCAGCGCTGCCATCTTTCAGTTGTGCAGCCAAAACAAAACTTTAATCAACACCAACATCTGAACCCAACGGGTACCCCACACCTGTTTGCACTGTACCTCATGCAGGGCCCCACGGAATGCATGCGTCTCAATAACAGGGTGTTTTCACACCGGGATAGTCCATCGGAATCAGTTCAAATGGACAGGAATGTTGAAAATTGTTTGAAGTGATCTGAACCATCTGGGCAGACCATGTAGTTACAGCAGCTGCTTATTTAAGGGAATCAAACACTGACCACAAACGTGAGGAAACACCAGCAAAAGGAAAACTAGCGAACCTAACTTGTTCTCTGACAGTCTTATACTGACAAGTATGCAGATCCCTCCCCACCATGCGACCACATTTACTAACGAGAAATTTTCCAGCTATTTTAGGATTTGCACTTGGAATTGGATTCTACCAGCTGACTGTCTGAAGCCTCTTCTGGTTTATAAACCTGTGAAGTGTTTAGACTCCAAATAATGAAGTCAGGGGTTCCTAACTCTAAGGCTGTAGACGATCGTCAGTCCATGAATTACATGGTAACGGTCCACGCAGAAAGAACACATAACATACATCATTTCTGTTTTATTTGTTTTCTGTTACTGAAAGATATTTTATTTTGGAAAACTGTTGGATTCTCTCTACATCTGTCTGTGACCGTCTCTTGATGCAGGTCTAGTGTCATTTTATTTGGTTCCATATATCCTCCACACCTTCAAGCTAGACAAAGCTGAAGTTGTTGCCGATTTTTTTGCTTTGATGACTAAGACAAAAGTTAAGAGCAAATTTTTATCACATCAGAAGTGTTTTTCAAGGGTTGGAGAAAGGTTGCTTTTATGTATCTCCTTGCTCTGCAGGACTATCAGTCTTGTCTCAACGCTTTTGCTTTCTCACAGAATCTAGACAAAGATGGAATAAAACATCTAAATCAGCTTTCTCAAATCAACAACTTTGTCTTATTAAATCTTTATCATATTTTTACATATATAAAGTTTCAAACTGATGACTAGATTTTGTGTAGCTTTTTATCTGACAAGAATATTTCCCTTTACTTTTTCCTTAACCTTCAAAGTGTTAACAAAAAAATTTGCCTTTCATAAGCCAGTCCGTGAAAATATTTGCAAGATTTGCAAAAGAACACTGATTTAAATCACGTATACAGCTGCAGTATCTAAGATTAATTCGTCGTTTAACTCGAAGCCAGTGTAAGGACTTTAGAGTAGGACTGGTTTGGTCATTGCTCCTGGTTCTGCTCCATACTCGTTCGACAGAATTCTGCAGCTTATAAAAGATCCTCACTGTTGCTCATCCTGAAACGTCCAGAGATTAAGGCATAAATCAACATCTTTGAATGTGGACATGTGAATGTTATTATGATACAGAGACTTCTAACTTTTGGTCTTTAGTTCTCAAGAATCAGCTCTCCAGTTTCTTTCTTGTTTCTAAAAACCAAAGACTTCATTATTGAATTGAAGAATGTTTGAATACACTGAGGAGTTTAGCTGCTCTAAGCAGCAGCAAGAGGGAGTCTGATGGTCATTCGAGCCACACAAAGCTGAGGGTCATCTGCATAACTGTGATGAGAAATATCGTTAATGTGGATGAACTGACCCAAAGGGAGATGTAAAGGTCTGAACAGCAGAGGTCCAAGAATCAAACCATGAAGAACTCTGCAAAGCATGAAGGTTTGCAGATTTATAATCACCATGGAAACAACATAATCGCTCCTTTCAAAATAAGATTTTAGCACAGATGGAGTTTTTTGGAAGACAAAATAGTGACAATGGCACAGGTCTCTAGCAAAATGTCTGACAAGAGTAACCCAAGAAAGTAAGAACTGATGCAGATGTGTGTCGCTGATTGAGTTTTCATCTTTTATCTTTACATTTTCAGCAAAGGAATGCCATTTGAAGATGGGATGGGATGGGAATGGGATGTTCAGACATAGAGGTCTTCATCAGAAACCTCTATATCTGAATTGAGACAGCAAACATCTTGTCTTTGTCCATTAACTGTACAGCTTAAATTCTTGTGATTCATACCTTCCTTCCTAAAACCTGCTGGTGAGTTTGGGCCATGAATGTGTCATATTAATAAGAGGCAGACTGAGTCAACAGTATAGCTTCCCTATTTCTTGTGTGATGCGTCATGTTTCTGTACTCAAAGGTTTGTGTTTAAGTGTGTTATTTTTTAAGATATTATGGACGTGCCATGAGGCTTCATCTTTAGCTGTTTGGCTTGGTCTTATACATCAATTCTGTTCATATTCATTCATTCACACCTCTACCCAGCCTCATACACCACGGCAGTGAATCAGGCCATCCTGTTCTGGGTCAGAACACAAGTGTGCTGTATGGCATGCTTTTATTTTCTAATCACACACATGCACACACACATACAAACTCACTGTCACTGTGTGTGTTTTCAGAGCGAAGAAGAAAGACAAGTTTGGAAGACTGCGGCAGCGTCCTTATGTAGGTCACATTATGTCAGCTATAGTCCGCAGGGTGGATAAAGTGGGTCAGTCATTTGTGTGTCTGTTTGTACACATAGTTTTAAACTACATTTACTCTGTCAGTGGAAATATTGCTGGGTTAGTGTAATCCCCCTCACTGGTACTGTACATATGAGGTAATGTATGGATGTGAGTGTCAGCATCTTTGTTCCTTTGTGTTTCAAAATTCTTTGGATTTGTGATATGAAACCCCTGTAAGGACATAAGAAGTGATGGAAGTCAGGATTGAGTGTAGTGTTTTTGTTTAAGTGCTTTATGATTTGACTTCAGTTATTGGTTGTTCCAAATGATTACTGTACACTAATGAATTGGACATAAAGCTATGAATTAATGACAATATTAATTTTAATTCTACCACAAGGGAGAAGTAAGGACCAATCCAATGTATTTGTGTGGTCCCAATGCATCCAAAAGCATTGGCTTTTTGGATGTTCTTCTGCAGCGAAAAGGAAAGATAGGAGTGAAGAACTTTGAGTAGAATTTTAAATGAAGGAACTTTAACAGGAAAACTAGAGAGTTGGGGAACATAATGGACAGAAGAAAGGTGGATCTTCTTTGTGTTCAGGAGACCAGATGGAAAGACAACAGGAATTGTAGCCTAATCCTGACCTTCATTAAGGAAAGAGTCCTAGAGGAAGACCATAGAGGAAGGATATGGATCCAGGGAAAGAGAAAATGAAAGTGTGATCAAGGAGAAAACGGAGCAGAGGTAAAAGGAGGGAGATGATCTGCTATGTAAAGAATAAGAAAAGATAGTTTGTAAGCAGGGAGTGGTCACATACTTCAACAATATAAAAGATGTGTCAAAGCATCAAAGAAAGCTAAAAAAAAATCTGGTGTGCTCAAACGCTTCCTTTTTAAAAGAGTGGGCGGGCAAGCCGGGAATCGAACATGCAATTTTCCGATCAGAGGTTGACAGTCCTATCACTGCACCACAACCGCTGTGAATGCTCATACACGTTAAGTTTATTTTGACTGAATCATGCAAGTACGCAGCCCCGCCTCATTCATCAAGGGACAACTGAGGTCTCCTCCAACAGATTACTGCATCCATTACAGCATGGGTCTCCACAGAGATGGAGGCACTCAAAAGCCTTCAAACTCCTCCTGCTGTTGTTTGCTCTCCAGTCTGCACTGGGGTGTTCTGTGACAGATGTGTGACCTCACAACCTTCTCCTGGTTAAAGCTTTAATGGAAAAAGCAAGGACTTATGGATTTCTTGCAATCTACAAGTTCCAATTAGGAGTTTACTGATGTCTTGAAACTTGAAATAGTTTGGAAAAGAATTTCCACTGGTAAAAATTGGTGATAAAGAATTTCAATGACTTTGTACCCGGGCTAGATCCAGATATTCTGGATGGTTTTCTTTTCAAATTATGTAGAATTAGAAGCACATCATCCAGGAGAAGAGACAAAGAATGTCTTTGCCAAAAGACAGCACCTGTGTTTGAAGCAGGTGAAGGAGACGCCAGCTCAGTGACCTCACAAAACTCTCATTTGGACATCTGCTTCCACTTCTGTGGCCTGGACTGGAGCTCCATAAACATGTGGCTTACCGTAATGTGAGGTGGGGTGACTCATTCTGGATGTGTGCATGAGGGAAATTCCTCCTCCTTCATTCCTGTTGCATTGTGGGCATGCAGATGTCAGGGAGGAGTGTGCCTCATTTTTCCAGGCTTGCTGAGCTGCTGCTGAACAGGGAACATCTGGATGGGGTGTTGCAGAGGTTCTGGTCCAAAAATAACGGTCTCATGTAGCCTCCACCGGCCACAGATGGACATACAGCTTTCTGAATGTAAAAGTGACATTTGAAATTCACAATGTTTACGCTTTTCAACCTTATAACTTGAACAAACTCGATGTTCATAATTTGTTGAAGGAGTTCTCCCCACACTCAACAGAATCATGGTCTCATCCTCATCAGTGGCTGTCATAGCTTTGCATGGTGCGGATCAGCTTAGGAACATATGATGGTATCTTTGGTGAACAGATTTTAATCACATAACCTCCTCCCTGCCATTTTATTTGCGATAATTTGCAATGAGCCCCAGATGGGTATAAACTGTGGAAAGGAAACCAGTGAGTGTTGTGGCATCAGTGCAGTCTGCCCTTTGTGTGTGGCTCTGTGCTTTCACTGGGAATTCTGCTTCTGATTTATAGATTTATTGAGTTGTTTTGAATCCTTGTCTGTCTGTTTTCTGCCAGCCCCCCTCCGCCCTGTCTGTCTCTGGTCTGTTTATACTCATGCAGATGTTGTATGGGGTCACAGCTATGTAAGGCCTTCGCATGCCCCCGCTCTAATGAACCTTTCAGCATTTAGAGGCAAAATTTGCCTCTGAGGTTAATAGAAAGTGAGTTATTTCTTTTTCCTTGAGTCTGTCTTTGGGTTTTATTGGACTTTTGTTGCGCCCTGTGATGAACTGACAAACTGTCCAGGGTGTACACTGCCTTTCCCAAGCACAGTGGCTGGGATAGGCTCCAGCAATCCAATGACTCCAAAATGGATTTAATGGGTTTAGAAAACGGATAATTGGATTTTTGTTGGTTCAGATGCCTTTAAGTCTTCATTCCTATGAGCATTATCTGATTTACAATAAAAATATCCTCAATAAAAAAAGCACAAGTACTACTAGCAGAATGCATGTATGGGTTTTGATTACACTTTAAATATATATTAAATAAATGCAAACCATTAACTTTCTTAAATCTACCAAGTAAATCTGAAACTAGCAGCCATATGATGACGTTTTATGGAAAGACCGAGTGGTCAACCTTAAAATTCACTTCCCTAAATCTGCTGACTCAACTGAAGTTAAACAGCCAGAGCCCCTGAAGTGTAGTGTTTATTCTGGATAGATGAACGAATAAAACACCAGAGTAGCACACATAAGACCAGAGTTTGGTTCCAAGAATAGCCTAATGAGCATTCACGTTACTGAGTAATGATGAACCACGACATGCCAGCTCAGCTGTCACCATGTGCTGTGGAACCAAAGCGCCATGAGGAAAAATTAACTGCTGAATAAAGACAGAAATGGAAGAAATGTGAGAAGGTACTGTTGGAACTCTTCTTCTAAAGTATTCCAGTTTAGAAAGACTAGATTAAAAAAATGTGAAGTCAATGAATTCTCCAAAACTCATAATCAAGGCTTACTTCAAAGCAACTAGTGGCTCAATGTTCCAACATCCACGTTCAAGAAGTGCTATTACAGCATCAAATTAAAGAAGTGAAACACAAATACAACATCACGGAAGAACCAGAATGGCTAGTCATTGGGGAGGTTATATGGTTATAAGAGTGCAGTCCCATCTAACTATAGGCCAATAACCTGTTTCTTCACATCGTGGAAGCTCATGTCAGGCATCATTGCAACCAAGTTAAGTGCATAGTGAAAACATCAAGCACAAGGCCCCAACTGACAGTGAATACCTCAGGCAATGGATAGCAGAGGATGCGGTGCAGATCCTCATGGGAGGACAAGCCCCTGCAGCCCCATGGGATGTCAAGAAGTCTTACTAATGGCGAGAAAGGGCTGGTCTACAGGACAGCACAGAAGCACTCATCATGGCAGCTCAGGAACAAGCCCTGAACACCAGAGAGATAGAGGCTCAGATCTACTACACCAGACAAAACCCAAGGTGTAGGCTGTGTAAGGGCGCCTGAAACAATAACACATAACTGCAGGATGCTGTCCAGGAAAGCAAACATGAAGCGTCAACCAAGTGAATAGCTGGAATAGTATACAGGAACATGTGTGCAGAATATTGAATAGAAACCCCAAAGTCAACATGGAAACACCTCAGAATGAGAAAATGAGAGAGCAAAGATCTTCCAGATACAGACAGACAGGATGGTAATGGTGAACCAACCAGATGTTGTAGTGGTGGATAAAGAACAGAGGAAAGCTGTTGTGGTGGATTTTGCAGTATCAAGCGATGGTAACATCAAGAAGAAGGAACATGAGAAACTGGAGAAATACCAGGGACTCGGAGAGGAACTGGAGAAAGCTTGGAAGGTGATAGTGGTGCCCATGGTAATTGGAGCACTCGGGGCTGTAACCCCCAAACTGGAGGAGTGGCTACAGCAGATTTCCCACTTATATAGCAATCCTTCTTCCCTCCATTCTGCCTTCTGACTTTCCCTCTAACACACAACTGCAGCAGTTTGCCAGGTACTAGTCAGCTGGAACTAAACCCAGAAATAACCAGCACGAGTGTTTGAGTGTGTGTGTTTTGCACCCGTGTGTGTGTGCCATGGATGAGTAAAGCCACTTGATCTCTTTGCATGTGATCATTCCGGGTTGTGGGAGACACATGAGGAGCAGCAGTGATTATGGGAAGTGATGTGCTCACATACATTACCCGTGAACAGCGTGTGTCAATGCAGAACGGAGTGTTTTTCATCTGAATGAGTAGACCACAGCCGTATGTGGAAATGACATGTCTTCAGAGTAGAGTGTGTGCCACAATGCCTATGATGGAAGCCGGCAGAGCCCTTAGAGGGTAAGAAAATGACAAACTCGCCATCAGTTCTGATTTTATAGCACGGGTTTGAAAAAAGGCGAGCGAAAACCTTTTTTGCTGTTTTGTTACTTTTAGTGCTTTTACTTATTCTAAAATTAATGGAGTCCACCTATAATGCTCTTCCTGATTCAGCTATAAAGAAAATCAAACTGCTGCTGAAGGCTTTGGTTTAAAAAAAAGCTTTTTTATGACAGTTTTGTGTGAAAAAGAAAAAAAGAAAAACAATAATTGTGGTTTTCAAACAGATCATGTTTTGATGGCATTAAATGACAATATTTCACTGGATAGATCCTAATGGTTTTAATCGAGGAGCAGGAGACAAACAGAGAGAAACGGAAATGTTTGCACGTGTTTGTGTGTGTATATCTGTGTGTGTGTGCATGTGTATATATATGTGTATGTGCATGGAATTTTGTTGCACTTTGAAGAATCCTGAAAGTACATTGTTTCTGCTTTGGTGTTTTTCAGTCTCTTTCAGAAGATTATACTCCTGTCATAGTCCATCAGAAGGACCTCCCAGGTTTGTCCAGGACAAAGCTGTGACAAAGCTGTGAGGACCTTTTAATAGATTGCAACGTTCCAACATAAGTGACATGTTGGAACGGACATGGAACCTTCTAAAGATGACGTCAGGCCAGTGGTGTAACAAGTGAAGCTAAACTTTATTTTCACCTACATTTAAAAAGACAAAAGAGCCTACAAAAGTGGGAAAAGATCTCAACTTCTTGCCCTCCCTCTGTCCATCTTATTTGTGATAAAAGCTGCAGAAGGTGGTGACTTCTGCAAGCTTCAGACGTTGGACAGACAACTGTCCAGATGTGGATGTTCAGGAAGAAAGAATGCAGCTTCAGCTTGGAAGTCATAGGTCTGTGTTCTCATCCTGACAGAACTTTGGGGTTTGGTTCCCCCTGCATGAGTTTGTCTGACAACAGAGCTGAGTCAGAGCCCAAACTGAAGCCAATAAACAGGAGATACAGAGGGTTACTGCACAATCAGCTTGAGCGAATCAATAGCAGCCATCCCACAGCACTTTATGATTTTCTCTGAAACCTTTCAGATGAGTCTTGAGAAAATCTGATGCTGTAAAGTCATATTTGCCAGGAAACTGAACCAATGGACTTTTCTGTGTCTGCAGTTCTAGGGAGCACGTGACTCAGGAGATGAACAAGCTTCGGCAGAGTCTGAGGAGGAAGAAGCCCACCTACATGCCCGAGGCCAGCAGACCGCATCAGTGGCAGGCAGACGAAGAGGCTGTGCGAAAGGGCAAATGCAACTTTCCTGTTCGAGTAAGTTCAGTGCAGATCTGACCCCGTTCCAGGCCTGCTCAGAAACAAAGAACAGGAAATGTCCTTCAGCGCGTTTCATCTTTTTGTCTGAATGACAGATAAATGTTCTGTAGTCCACTTGGCTTATTTGCAACACAGATGTTTGATCCCATTTAAAATCTTCTGCCTTTTCATCTATCCATCATTTTTCTTCTTCTGCTTTTAACGTCCATCTCTGATGTATTTTGAGCCATTTAAAAGTGTTCCCAGTGGTCTTTTTGTTTATTGATTATCACTCTTTAACCAACATTTTTTTAAAAAGTTGTCTTTTAGGATATAGTTTCTACAGAGCAGCAGTAGTTCATTACAAGTTCATCTCTGAGTTGTGGGTGAGAATGTTGGTGTGGAGCAAGCCCACCCCCTTCCCCTCCCTGTTGCAGAGAGTTCTTTGTTTACATGTTCTTCCGCTAGCTTACAGCCCCTCACGACCCCAACGTTACATTAGTGCAACAAAAATGACGAGCTGTGTTGGAGCTACCCTGCCGTGCATGTTAAAAACACCAAAAACCCACATTTCATGTTTAAAATCAGAAAACTGTTCAGTTAATTATGGTTCAACGTTTCATTACAGTTGTAATTTCCAACTTGACGTTGTTTGGATTTTACATTATTGAGCATGAATGTTTCTAGGCACAGGCACCATCAGACTTTGTTCTGTGATAGAAGTCAGGGACTACCTGATATGTGTGGTGCTGAGAGAGAAAGAAGTGAAACCATGTCAAAGTCAACAAATAAAGAGCTAAAACTGCAGCTGGAATAAGAAAAGGCGAGAACAGCAAAAACTTGAGCCTGATTGGCTGATCTGGCTTTCCAGATTTCCACATATAATATAAGGAAAAATGTAAATGTTGCAGCAAAAACACTGATAAATAAATCTAAGTTCACAGTTCAGCTCTGTAGCTTGCTTCTAAAAATTCAAAAAACAACTTTTTTTTAATTTTCTGGCTTATCACATCACCTGTGAGCGTTTACAGGAGCTGAAGTGGTTTGTAAAAAACGCTCAGGAGAGTTCAGATTCAGCAGAATCTAGAAGTCATGGAGATCAGAATGAATTATGACAAAAACAGAGAGATAAAGTCACACAGCAGTGATGAAGACTGATCAGTGTGAAAGATATAAAGAAGCAAATAGATTTTGGTTGAACTCTACAGAGGCGGTGAACCTATGACAGTAAAAGATTGGATGGGAAATGCATTCAGAAGTTATGATTCATCAGCTGACTTTGCTTCCTCTGCTTAACTTCAGCAAATGAGCAAACATTGGACTGATTTGGTCTTCACTACACCCAACCGGTTTGTATCATTCCAGATTGATTACATTCACACGAAGATGTTTGAGGATTATTCACAGAGTCCTGCTCCTGATGAGGTTTTGTTTTCCCATGTAAGGTTGTGTTCTCCTGTTCTTGAGTCGGTTTTTAAGGAGAACATGTCCTCCTCTTGTTTGTGCTGCAGTATCTGGGCTTGGTGGAGGTGGAGGAGTCCAGAGGGATGCATGTCTGTGAGGAGGCAGTGAAAAAGCTGAAAATAGTAAGTACACCCCTCCACACACACGCAAACATCCTGAACCAAAGACAGACTGACTCAACCTTTACAGGAAATCCTTTCACATCAGGTTTACAGGAGAACATTCTGATGCTGTTATTTTGTGAAATATATACTATTGTGTAATAGTTCTGACCCATGGTGTGATGACCTATGACCTTCTCCCTTTATAATGATGTGAATAT
This sequence comes from Oryzias celebensis, assembly GCA_014656515.1. Taxonomy (NCBI): domain Eukaryota; kingdom Metazoa; phylum Chordata; class Actinopteri; order Beloniformes; family Adrianichthyidae; genus Oryzias; species Oryzias celebensis. Next base: position 62,753,727 of record BNCR01000012.1, on the reverse strand, counting down.
AAGGTGCATTATGTTATCTTTAAATGAAACCAACTGTTATTCTACTAAACTAAAAATGTGGACATTTTTCTACTCTGGTATGAATAAAGGTCTATGTGTTTTTCTATCCAACTGACCCATCTGTCAAACTTCATATCCTTTCTTCTTCAGATGATCTTTACTTCTTTTAGGTTTGTATTTCCTTGTCTGGTTGTTTTCCTGATGCTTCTGTCTAAAATGATGAAGTCTCAAACTGAATCCATGAAATCAGCAGAAATATTTTTTACATGTTTGCTTATCTGTCTCGTTTCATTTGTTTCTTCTTGCTATGCCAGATGATCTTTTCTTCTTGTTTCCTTTTCATAGTCTTCCTTCTTTCTTCATTGTCTTTTCTTTTCCAGTATTCCCAGTTTTTTTTCTTGCCCTTGGCCTGTTTTTATCCTGTTATTAATCATGTTTCTTCATTGATCCTTTCATGAATGTATCCTGGACTTGCAGGTTTCCTAACATGAATTTGTTTTTAGAATCCATTTCTTCTTGGATTCCTCCTGTTTATTTTCAGCATGGTTCTTGCTGAGTGTTGCTGCGGGTGTCCTCCTCTGGGGAATTGTGACGCTTATCTCCGACGTCCTTAACCTTTTACATCTGTTCTCATGAAGGAGTTCATGTTCAGATGCTGATGAATCCACTGTGATGACCTTAAAATGTATGTCTTTCCAGAGCGGTAAAAAGACTGTGAAAGCAGTGCTGTGGGTGTCGGCTGATGGACTCAGGGTGGTGGACGACAAAACCAAGGTAACCCTTCCTACAACATTCCCTATCGTTACCATGGCAACAGGAACACATTAAAAAAAAACAGAACCATGACCAATAAAGATCTAACAGAAACACACATACATGCTCCTTTGAAGAGAACTTGTCCATTGTTCTCTTTAGTACTGATCAGAGTGCAGAGCAGACAAAGATCCTTTATGCTGTGACTTCTCACTTCTTCCATTTTTTCTTATTTGCCTCTTTTATCACATAGATGTGACAAACTCAGAGTTTGTCCTCTGTCAAATAAAAGTTAACAAACAAAATGTCCAATGTATTGAAGTTAGCAAAGTAAATTTATAATTAATAACATAAAAATCACAGAAACATTACAGTTATTGATTGATAAGATGCTAAAATTATGCCAAACTAAAACCAGAAACGTTCTTTTGTGTTTCTATTCAGTTCCATTTATTTACGAAGCTCCAAATCAAAACAAAAGTTTTGATCAGAGGAGACATAAAAGGCTAAAAACATCTAGTCTGTCTGGATTTGTTAAAGTTCTGATCAATGAACTGTACAAACTGTGATGTCAGAACAGTCAGTTAAAGTAATCAATCCATTACACAGGTTCAATCCCCAAACAGAGCAAGCAATTGGCAACAGAGGAGAAGAAAACTCCTGAATGGAGGAATGGAGGGAAACATTCAGCAAACTGTTGGTGTGAGAGAGGAGGTCAAGTCCAGACCTACTACAGTTCTCAATAGGATGAAGTCAGAGTAGAAAATGAGTGAATGCAGCAAGTTAATACAGAGAGTTCTGTTTCATTCATTGAGAAAAGCTGAACTTTTCACATGTGACTCAGCAGTAAATGTCATGAAGGTCATGTGGACAAAGCTCCAAGTATGTTCGGATCTCTTGCTCAGGACAGAGAAACCTTCAGACAGAACTATGACATGAAACGAGCAGAGAGGTTTCTGTGAATGACGTTCATTCTGTTGGGTCTGTTCGCTATGAAGAGAAGCATCTCAGATTATTTATTATTGTGTTCATATGTTTATGATTGTAGATTAAAGATCTGCTTTCTTCCTGAACTTCTTCATCCATAAGCTGCGTATGATGCAGCACTAAGCTGTTGCACACCCACGTTACTGTTATGCAACACTTTCCCACACCCTGCTGCACGTGTGTGTTTGTGTGAGTGTGTGTGTGCACGTGCGCAGAACAGCTCTGTAGGACTTTCCTGATGCAGCATCAGCAGACAGTGAAGCCTGACTGGATTCTGCTGAGTTTCTGGACTTCAGGCAGACAGAGGATTGAGTCACAAACTGCACTGACCAACCTCTAAATGGAAATATTGTTACCAGAGACGGATCTCCTGTCATGCAGACACTTTAGTGCAGCTACCAGAAACCTGCTTAGATGCTCAGGCAGGGCCAGTTGAGGCAGTGCTGTTGTGGGGGGGCTCCAGTGGCTGCTTCTGTAAAGCAGCGATGTAGAAGAACACAAACACACACTGGTCTCTGCTCGGCCTTTCACCTCCATACCAGCGCACCCCTCCACCCCCCACCCCCTCGGCTCACTAATTGGCCCCGGCTGAATGGGCTGTTAGTCTTCCTCCTCTTTCTCCTCCTCTCCTCACCCACCCCTCCTTCTGTACAACTGAAAGACAGGAAGGAAGTGTGCAGACGAACCTTTTCTTCTCTACATTTGTTGGTGGTGGTGGTGGTGGTGGTGGGGGAGTCACAGCAATGAGCCGAGGGCCCCCGAATGTAGACACAAAGGAGCAGGGCCTCTCCTGGTCTGCAGCTCCAAGGGTACACTTTCATGAAGGGAAGGGGGCATCCAGAGATGGCTCGGTGTCTTTATCGTTGACATTTTTTTCCAGCTCTGCTGTGAGTAGATGTGTTAGAGGGTAAGAGTCAAAGGAGCACGTGTGCTGGCTAAAGAGGTCCTCCGGATCAGCCGGAGAGCCACTTCCATCCTGTAGATGTTCTTCTTGGTTTCCATCAGTTCATCAGTGCTCACTCCTTGTCTCTTCCCACCCCCTCAGGATCTCATTGTGGATCAGACTATAGAGAAGGTATCATTCTGCGCTCCAGACCGTAACTACGACAAGGCCTTCTCCTACATTTGCAGAGATGGAACCACCAGACGCTGGATGTGCCACTGCTTCATGGCTCTGAAGGACTCGGTGAGAGCTTTAGATATTAGCAGGTCCAGACTGGTCTTTGTGTTCTTGGATGTTTTTAATGAATGCAGACATTTGGGTTTCATACAAATTAATGTACATGTGAATGTTTGCATTGAACTCACTGCTTAGGATGAACTCCAGCTCATAAACGTGTGGCAGTATGTTTTACCGAATATTTGTACATTAAAAAAAAATCAGTCCAACATCCTGTTATCTGGTTCTTCTCGGCATGTAAACACTCATATCATTACAAGCATGAACTGAAATGTTGAAGGCTGCTGCAGTGCAACTAGGTGGTGTGCATCCTGCTTTCATAAGCTTAGACTGTGGGCTGGATTATTACCATGGGCAGATGAAAACAGAGCACAGACCTGTAGGATTAGGAAAGCGGATTAGTCAGGAGCCTTTGGCAGCATCTACCCACCTGGATCTGTCTCTGTTTCCAGCACATTCTCTGCTGCAATGTAGCGTGCTTAATGCAGTGTCAGACTGAGGGATATTTCTACTGTCATATAAGTGCTGAAGTAAATGAGAGAAAAGCAGGAGGAGACATATCTAGAGAGGAAGATGTGAGAAATGTTCTGCTCCATGCAGATCATGTTGATGTCATCAAAGAATTAAACCCTAAACCTCAGAAGCTCCATTATTCACATACATGTGTGTTGTTGGATTCCTGTTGCACAGTTACCAAACAAATTACCGTTTTACCTGATCCATTAGAATCTTCTGCTCAAAGAAAAAGGTGGTTAAAACGTGGCATTACACAACACTTTTCTACCAATGTTCAGTTCACCTTTCAGCATATCTCTTCAGGGGTCGCCATAGCGAATCAGCTTTCACTGAGCCGCACATTTGGTTTGGCAGAGATTTTTACGCTGGATGCCCTTCCTGAAACAACCCTGTATTTTATCTGGGCTCCAGACCGGCATGTCTAGACCCAAACTTGAGGCCCCCTTGTGGCTACATAGTCAGGCAGTAGCGTGAAGGATTTTGTCTAAAGACGCACATTGTTAGGACCTGCTTTTGTACCTAATCTAAATTCTCTTTGCTTTGAAAAGTTCTGCTTTGTTTAGTTTTAGTTGTCTTTTCTGAAAATACTCTGATGTAAAATAAACATTTGGAGGATCTTTGAATTTAAATTGTCTGATATATATATTATCAGAATTTGTTCAAATTAGCAGATAAAGTCATAAAATGGAATTTATTAATATTTGAAAATGTTAAAGATCTTTTGTAAGGTATTTTTATTGTTTGGAACACATGTAACTTGTGTTTTTTAAAGTTTGTAAAGTTTTACTTTAAAAAGTTACACTTGCGTGTCGACTAAACCAGATTTGAATGCCATTTTTTTCAACGTGTTTATTTAGTTTTAGATGTTTTGACTGAAAATATCGTCGGTTCTTCTCCGGCTACAGGGGGAGCGACTGAGCCACGCGGTTGGCTGTGCTTTTGCCGCCTGCTTGGAGAGGAAGCAAAGGCGGGAGAAGGAATGTGGCGTAACGGCTTCATTCGACGCCAGCCGCACTTCGTTTGTGCGTGAAGGCTCGTTCCGCGTGAATTCTTCCTCCAGCCACCTGGGCGGCAGCGGCGAAAGAGATGACAAGTCGCAGGAGAAGAAGAAAGGTAGCCAGGATTCTAAAATCCCAGTTCAACATGTCACATGTTTAGTAGTATGCATCATTACCATTTTCCTATTCCAGATCAGCCCTGTGTTGTTCCCGCCCTTCCACCTGGTGCTGCATCCCCACCTGAGGGGGCAGCATCGCCCATGGAGCGACCGGAGCCAGGTGGCCCTCACGCCATTCCCCGTCGTCACGCACCCATTGAGCAGTTGGTGCGTCAAGGATCTTTCCGAGGATTTCCAGCTCTGAGCCAGAAGAACTCTCCCTTCAAGAGGCAGCTGTCGCTCCGCCTCAACGACCTGCCCTCCACGCTGCAGCGCAAGACGGACTTCCAGGCCCAAGACCCTGGTGAGTCAAATATATGTCTGTCTGCAGCCCTATCAATCTCTGTAAGAGTCAGATGGATGATCAGAAACATTTCTGCTATCCTACCTTGTACAAACATTCAAACATGATGCACGATGCAGAATCTCACTGGTTTGATGTCAAGTAGAGTTTTGCTTTACGTGCACACACACTCTACCATGATCTAGGCCTTCAGGGAGGCCATGTAGTTTTACACAACAGCCCCACCTGTGGTAACAAGACTTTACCCCTGAGTCCCAACTGCCTTTACAGGTGGTCATGGGCTGCCTGCTGGTGAAAAAGGGTCAAACCTGTAGAGGGTACGCAGTGACCCAGACAAAATGTCAGAAAGCAGTTGGCAAGTAGGGCACAAATGTTCATGCGCCTTTTTTCTATGGACGTGCTGTGGGCAAAAGGTTATAGTGAACTCTTACAACACATAAGGGTAAGTAAGGGTGAAGTAGGTGAGATGCAGGCGTGTGGTATGAATTTTTTTAATCGTCTTGTGAAGGGGCATCTTCTTTCAAAACGCTAAAATTCAAAACCTCTAACCTGACTGGAAAAAACAACAAAGATGTTATTTTTATCGGCCAATGACGGTAAAGGTCAGAGCAGCTGAAGCGCTAATGGAATCAGTTTTAGCCAGCTTTGCATCGATCGCTGAGTAAACAGACTGAAGGGAGGTAACTCTTCAAGAGCAATCTGTGATGATCAAGTTTTTGTGACATCTTTCATTACAGTAAAAATCTGCTGCAGCTGTGCTATGAGATGCTAATTTCAGTCCTGCTCTCCCCATCATCATGATCATCATCTTCTTTTGCTCAGACATGGAGATGGCGTTGGCGGTTGAGGGGGACAGCAGTATCAACGCCCTGTGCAGCCAGATCAATGCCTCCTTCACCAAGCCTTCAGATGAGCTGTTTTCCAACCCCGCTGGGTCCATGTTTCCACCCCCAGCCTGCACTGTGCCCCCTGCTCTGCCCCCACCACCTGCCCCCCTGCAAGGTAAGGACATATTCCTCTGAATGGGAAGCAGTGGGGATGAAGATGCTTTTGGATCACACAGTATATATATTTTTTGTTTGTGTTTTCCTAGCCTCCTCCCTTTGGGTCCACCCAGAACCCGCCCTTCAGTCCCCCCCTCCAGTTTCAGTGGCGATGCAGAGCGGCCATAGACGCACACCCTCAGAGGCTGAGAGATGGCTGGAGGAGGTATCAAAGGTTGTAAAAGCCCAGCAGACGCCTCCTCCCGGCCCCACCATCCCCATCATCGCCGGCCCACATTCCTCTGCCAGTCAGCAGATGTCCACGCCAGCGCCGGTGCCTGCTGCTGTAGTATCCACCGTCTCCATGCCCCCGGCCAGTCTGTCCAAACCTCTGGTCTCTGGCTCCTCTGCTCTTTCAGGACAACCCTCTCTACCCCTCCCACCCATGTCCATTTCATCTGTTCCTTTAATACCAGGTCCTCCAGTGTCAGGCCCCCCCATGTCCCTTCCATCCATGTCAATCCCCACCATGTCAGGACCAAGCATGTCTGGAGCTCCCATGATGCAGCCTTCTCTTTCTGGACCCCCCGGTTCCCTCCCAAGCTCCATGCAACCATTTCCCCTGGCTTATGATTCCACTCCAGCTCCTGTTGGGATTTTTGCCGGCCCACCTGTCCAACCTTCCTTTGTTCCAGTGCAGACCTACATGCCAGGTCTGGCCAGCAGCATGACCTATCCCAACCCCAGTGTGCCTGTAGTGGGCATAACGCCATCGCAGATGGTAGCCAACGTCTTCTGCACCGCCACAGGGTCTTCAGGCACAAGCGGCGCCATGGGCTCCACTGTTGGAGCATCTAAAGTGGGGGCGCTGGGGTCAGTTGGGCAGCATCATTCCTACCCAGGAGCACCCGGTGTGGTGAGCCACTCTGCTGGGTTTCCCACTGCTGCGTTTGCTAGCACACCACCACTGTCCTCCACCCTCAACGGTCTGCCACCACACAGCAGTGCATCCATGGGCCTCCAGAACGGGACATGCATCATTGCTGGAAGTGGGGGCAGTAGCAGCTGGCCACCAGAGGGCAGCCACCTAACAGCTGCGACAACCAGTGACCTCCAAGACGACGACCGTTTTGAGGCCAAGTGGGCGGCGCTGGAGACGAAACCAGGTGCTCAGGAGTCAGGGAACAAGACACCACCTTCCACAGCCAACCCATTTTCCAACAATCTGCAAAAGACCTTTGAGATTGAGCTCTAAAGTTCCGCCCACCAACATTGTAGCAGCCATTCTGGAGCTAAAGCAGCAGTTTCCTCAAAAGGGAGGCGGGCTCTTCATCCAGTCTGTGGCAGCCCAGCAATCTGCTAAAAGTGTTGGTTTCCCTCTCCAATGGAGAAGAACTTAGCAGTTTGCTGGGCTGTAATCAGAGCACGAGGGTCCTACTCTCAGAACTCAATGGAATAAATCTTTCCGCTCCACCCACCACCTGCCTCTTCCTCCAACCTTGCTCAGCTTTTCCTGTTGCATCCCCCTAATGCTCTGCATGTGCCCCCCCTCTGTAAAGGGGAGACTGAAGGCTTCTTCTTTGAGCAGGGACAGTGCTTTACATACATTCCAGTTCTAACTGAGAGTTCTGGAAGTCCTCTTTGGGTTTTGGAAGATCTTCTCAGCAAACGTGTTTCCCGAATAGGAACACAGAGGACCGAAGAACAAAAAGATTCTGATCAAAGTGAAGCACAGCAGAGTTCAGATGACTGAAAGGAGATTTATGGCCAAAACGATTTTATTTATTGCATTTAATTTGGGGGGATTTCAACGAGGATTTGTTCCTAAAGCTTTGAACTTTGAAGCATTGTTTCTTGAGCATGTCTTTATTTTATTTAAACTCCCTCATGTGTATTCTGTTGAATGGAAGGATGGGGGGGAAGATGCCAGAAACAGAGGGAGAACAGGAGCAACCGAACAGCAGAAAGGTGGTGTCACTGTGGGTCTCCGTGAGGCTTTCAGCTGCGCTGTGTGCTGGGACACATCAGTGACCAAAGCAGCATGTTCCTGCCAGCTTTTGGTCCTCACATCCTCCTTATATGTCTGCAGAAGCACCAGAGTGACTGTGGCATCCCCGTTTTTGAATGCATTATGGTTTGCTAAAGTCTCTTCAGGATGACCTGCACACAGACACTAAAGCACAGAAACCTGCAAAAACTCAAAGGAAAACTGGCTCCAAAACACTGTGCAACTGGTTCCTAAACAATGCACCACATTCCTGCATCTCCAAAAGCTTATAAGTGTTTAAACAACAGGCTAGTATTACCTCCTCATGAACATCATGGCTGTGCAGACTCAAGAATGCAAATACCAAAACCTGGATTTATGAATGTTAAAGTGGTTTGAGTGTTTAATAGAGAAGGTCTGAGGTGTTGAAAGTTGGATGAGATTGAACGTGAAGAGCGGATTAACACATTTATTACCCCGCCCACAAAATGAGTGCCGCTTGCATCTTCTGCAGCACATTTTGTCAAACTTGCAACCACCTCTGACGATCTTTAAAAGTCAAACCCATAGCAGAAGTGTCCTAAACACAGTTTATTTTTCCGATCAAGTCAAAACTTTGATTGCAACATTTCTGTTAGAGGGAAACAAACAAAAATTGTAAAACAAAACATTTTTTGAACTGAAGGGCTCTTTTTCCATGGTGTGGACACTGTAACCTGCTCAGAACCATGAGGACGTGGATCATTCCCTGTTCCAGTATCTTCCTGCAGCAGCGGTCAGTTCTGGTGGGCCCGTGCTGAAGCCCACTGTTGCTGAGTGATACCAAAACGGTTATTTCTTTCTTGAATTGAAACATTCTTCTTTGCCTTCTTTCTTTACAAAACGAGGCTCTTTTGTTCAATGAGATTGGTCCATTATTTTATTTTGAAAACACTTTAGGCAGCATCCTTTCAAATGAAAAGCGACGGTTAATTGTGTTCTGCGTTAAAGCAAACTAAATGACCTCTTAAACGTGATTGTAAAACCGTAGTCTAGTGATGGTAACAGAGCAAACCAGTGGAGTTTATTTTTAATCTTTATTTACAGAATTTTTGTATTTAAACCAACATATTTGTATTGTAATTACATTGTATAAAAGATAAATAAAGTAATATAATATTATATCTGCTTGTATTTTCTAGGTGTTAACTTCAAAATATCTACTGGTGTTTGTACTTTTTTTTTCTTTATCATTTTTTGTTCCTCCCCTTGACGTTTTCTGTTATTCTGCACAATATGTTTATTTGTTTTTCTCATTTTATTGCATATAAAGTAACAAAAACATTTAAAGATTTTCCATTTAAAATCATTAGGTCTATTTATTTATTTCATTTATGTGGACTTTACAGTCTAGTCTTAGTCTACATGAAAGCACATTAATGTTTTTTATGATTAGGACAATATTCACAAAGGTTTTACGGAAACAAAATGTTTTAAACATTTGGTATATAAAAAAAAAATCGATAAATATCATGAGATTTTTGAAGGATTCTCTGTATGAATTGGACAAGTCTGGAAGAAATGTCAGTAAATGTCAAAAGAAAGTATACCACTGAACAGCTTAGGAAGTAGTTGCTGGCTCCAAAAAGTCCAAATCCCATAGATTTATATTGAGAAACTGACAGCTATTATTTATCACTGCTAATCCTAATCTTTGTTTTCATTTGTTTTTATCCCAAGTTATTCAAGATATAAACTGGCCGATCAGATGTCTCAGTAAAAGCACATGGTGCCTACTGGCCCCCTACCTTGAACGTTTGATTGACAGATTCTCCTAAGCTGCTTTCAGTGAAAGGGGTGTGTGGACTTTGAACAAGCTCGATCATGATTGGCAACAGTTGTCACCGACACAGACCTGTACTGGCCTGTAATGTGGAAAAATGGCAACTAAATTGGCTTCATGTCACTGGAGCCAGAGGGAAGGCATTTTCTTTGGTTGACGTCACACTCCTCTTCCCCTTCTCACTCCAAATAGGAAGTACCTGCTGGCTCCAAGACGGCAAAATCCAGTAGACTTCTATAGAGAAATAAACAGCTATTACTCATTCTTTTTGTAGAGGGGTGGAGGGAATGGTATTGTGTCTGCGTCCTTTTAGTGTGATTGAGTAAGTGAGAAAGGCAGAGCCACTTTTGTGCACAAACCTGCATGTTTACTAAGAACAGAAACATTCCTGCACATTCTCCTCAGATCAGGATGTCCACCATACTTGTTTACAAAAATTACACGTGTGTAGCTCAGCAGCAGAACCACAGTCTCATTGCTGTCATCAGAATACGGTGAAACACATTGTATGAACACACATTGAAACATCCTAACTTTGTCATAACACATTGAGTAAGGGTTTACATTTTGCACTATTTGTCAGAATAACCATTCTTGCTCTGATACCTTTTTCATAACATCTTTCTGCTAATTCTTATGTTTTTCATGATATTTTTTCTTTATCGCAAATTATTCAAGTTATAAACTAATCAATCAGATGTCTGAGTCAAAGCCATGTGGTGTCCACTGGCCCCCACCTAGAGCGTTTGAATTACAGATCTCTCTGGCCCAACGTCCAACATTTGTTCACTTTCAGCTGACCTAACTGCGATTAGGCTTTAAGCCACACTATGGTCCCATCTTGCTGTTCATCAAGTCTGGTCTTCAGTTGCAGAATGAGATTCTTGGTTACCATGGCAACAACAAAAGACTGTCATACTGTCTGAAAGGACTGCATTTGGCAAGAAATGTAATTCATGTGGAATAAAAAAAAAAAAAAAAAAAAGAAAACATCATCCCGACAGAAGAGAAGGGACAAACATCAGTGTCTGTGAGAATTTTCTGGAGGTTGCTTCAACATTTTCTACTCTTTCCTCTAACAGCAGATTTCTGGACATTGAAGACTAACATATGGGAGTCCAGCTGTGGTTTGTTCTGCTTCACTTAGGGCTTTGGTGGAGCGTGTGATCCTGACTGTAGTACCGTTTGAGTAATGGCCTTAGCTCAACCGTCTGACCAGCACTGGACAATGCACTTCATGCCCGGCACAACCATTCATCCCTTTTTATCACACACACTACAAACTACATGCTGTGCAGCGAAAAGACTGATGTTTCCTCTGACTTCAATTCAGAAAGTCTCTCTTGTATTGTTCCTTGTTCGTGGACCATCCACAAAGACATGTCTTACAATGCACTGAGTGTAGGGCCAGGTGACCTGCAGTCCTTCAGTCTGGGAGGAGGTGGTTGCATTGGATCATATGTTAACTATTGATCAATGCAGCAGTCTGTAAAACAGACAGAAACACACACTCATATAGTCAGAGGAAGGCATCGCCCTCCTGACTGTTCTGCTGAGGCCGCTATTTTTGAAAGCCAAAATTTTGAAGTGATTGTGTGACGTCATGACCACAGGGTTGTCGGTAAAGTAAGCAAACTGACGTCTGACAAGTTTCTTTCAAAGTAAAAGCTTTATCTGGCTTCACTTAAAAATACTGAGTCTAATGACGTTGTCTGTGTGCCTCGATGGTAGTCTACAATCCAGTTATTTCCTCTGCATGCTCCTGACGTGTACGTCTGGCATTCATTCACGCCCTTTTTTCCTTGACTTCATTCTCCAGACATGTCTTACTCTCAGGCAGAGAACATGTGGTTCTCCTCGTAGAACAGCTTCACAGTAGACTCAGCTGCTGGAGGGCCACAAGTAGGAGCAGCTCCAGCATTTGTGTCAATTTAACGCCCCCCTGTGGAGACTAAAAGTATTACACCATGAAGCCTTTAGATCACAGGCGACAATGTAATAGAAAAGCAAGTTTAGGGTCCAGTCCAGCTAACATAATCTAAGAATATTAGTGAAGAAAAAAACATCTATTTGAATGAAAACGTGTAAATGTTAGGGGTAAAACAATTAATTTTAACTGATATGATTCATATCATGGTTTGTGGTTGCTGATCCAATTCATAGTCAATAGTGGTTCATTTTGAATGATCCGACTCACTGACCTAGGATCGATCCAGGACATCTTTAGCTGAAAGTTACACCAGTGTGACTAAGAGATAAATATCTGGGTACTGAACAGTGTAGGTAAAGTTTTCCAGATTCCTTGCAAGATAATCAAGTATAAATTAAACATGTGTACAAACAAGATTCAGTGTCAAATCCATTAACAGTTTAGCTTCATAAAGTTCAAACCACAGTTGTTTTTCTGCATCAAAATAATGCAGACATAACATTATTAGAGCATTGTACCGCACTGGGAAGTCATGTTTCTTTACCAAAGAACCCTAACCATGTTTGTGCCACCAGGGTGGGACCCCGGTGATGTCAGTTCATGTGACGTAGCAGATATTACTTTAAAGTTTCAATAAGGGGCATTTAAACTGCCCTAATCTGGCCCACCTATAGACCAGGATAAACTCTTGTGGGGGTATTTTCCCCAAAAGCATGGCTGTTGGGACCACAAAAGCTCTCAACCTCCTACCCCCACCAAAAGGAGGGAAAAGTTCGTGGAAGTGGTTCATAAACTGTAAAATCTCACCAAATTTAAAAATACTAATAAAGTGACTATTTATACATAAATGTATTTTATTTATCTACCAGTTCTGTTTCAGGAGGCGAATCTTCAGCCAAGGACCCATGACAACTATGAACACTTTGATTGTGTTGGAGTTTTTTTCTGAATTCAGAGGCTGTCCATCACTGGAAAGCTTGGAATGTCTAAAAAAAAAAAAAAGTCTGTTTCAAAATAAAATCATTGTTTCATTCCAGGCTGTAGACTGTGCTTTCACAGCTCAGTTTCTGCCTCCGAGAACATCAGAAGGTGAAGCATCTGCTGCAGAAGACTGACCACGAACATCCTGCTCACAAAGACTGAAGGTTTGGAGCTCCTGCTGCAGTTCCAACAGGAAACACATCAGCCTGCGTGGAGCCAGTGGTCTAATGGACCATCACCAGAACTTCTGACAGGACGCCATCAAACAGAAAACTCAAATCTCTCGCAAACCCAGTTTGAATCTGAGTGGTTCATAGAACATCTTGCACTGAGGTCCTTCACCTGGAAAAAAATGAGTCAAAGTTAAGGCGCGATGTGCTTACTTTGTCAGGAATGAGGTCAGGATGTTGTGTTTACATCTCTCCCACCTTTTGAGGCCTGAATGCTGCGTTCAAACCAGGTATGTGCAGTGTGTTCAAGAACCCATGTTTTGAACGTGCTTCTTCTTTTTTGACAGTTTACTAGCACATGTCTCATATCAACAATTGGGAGAAGCTTGGTGCTAAATGTTGAAGCTGTGCAAATCTCATGAATCTCGCTCCAATCACAGCTCTATTCCGATATATGAAAGACTAGGTGTCCTATGATTCTGGCCAGGCACAAACTTCATTATTAAATTCTCCTTTGTGATCAGTTTTTATACGGTTGGCCCTTACGTGATTTAAATAGGACGCCATTCATGCGTCCAGACAAGTTCAACCTGGTTTAACTTTCAAAGCTTATTCAATGGATGTGCGTTTTATACATTGAGCTTAAAAACCGTCTTACAAATGTGCGTGAAGGTGAGTTTTGAACAAATCGAAACATGCATATAAGTGCGTTTACATAGGCTTTTCTTTGGATGTGATCGCTTGAATGCAGGGCGGTGGGATGTAACTTCAGATGCAGCTCTGCAAGCAACAGTTTGATTCACCAAATTGTGGCTCCAACATCAAAGTAGAAAAATAAAAAGTTCTTCTCCTGCTGAGGATCCGTAGATGTTCATTATGTTTCCTTATTCTGAGGTTCCACTTCACCTCACGAAGAGCTTCAGAAAACTGAAGCAACCGCCTAGGCTCCATCCCAGCCCTCATTACGCAAACCACCAATGACAGTGAGTCTGTGCATAAGACGGCAGCGCAAACCGTATGAGTGCGCTGATCGAGCAGTCAAACAAAGACCTTCATTGCTCAGCTTAACCTCAATCTATTACTTTTATTGATTAAAAAGAAGATTGTCACTTTGATAGGAACAGGAAGTTTCCTCTGACAGAATATCAATAATCAGAAACCATCTAAACTTTATGCTAATGGAGTCAGTTTAGTAATAGTGATTATAATCTAAAATTCACTGGAATGTCCTGGATTCTCCTCTTCAAACCATGTTAGAGGTTGCTCAAAGGTCTACATGTTTGAAACTGAGCCTTTAAAGACATTATCATCCAATGAGCATTTCTATTGTGCAAAGATTCAAAGGAAGTCCCTTTCAGGCTACATAAACATGGAAATAAACTAGTATTAAGGCACATTCTGCTGCATTTCCCAGCTTCTGCTTCCTCACGGGAGGAACCTGAAGGATTCTCCAATGTTTTGAAGCAGGGAGGATCTTTCTTCACAGCTGTGCAAAAGAGCGACGTAAGGAAACATGTTACACCCTCTGGGCGCGTTGAAGATCCTGCTGTATCCACCTCTTCTGCATGTGTGTGAGAATGGAGGACATCTGCTGATGAAGGAGGAGCTTCCAAAGCTCGCAGTCTGTTTCAGATATTAAGAGATGGTTCCGTACTAAAGATGTGAGGTGGGCTCTGCTGCTGCGGAGCTTCCCTTCAGCAGGATGAAGTCGGTCCGTCCAAGTTCTGCAGCACCAGCAGCGCTGAAACCCATAGCTCAGTTGATCGTCTGATGAGAAGTCGCATTTCCAGCAGCAACGGTCACAGGCACTCTGAGCGGGCGTGGCAGCTGTCGCAGACCCTGACCGGCTGGTCCCAGCCTCGAGATGGGACGGGTCTGACGTGGGTGGAGCAGGGGCCGCACACGCCCTGCCCACAGGCCCTGCAGTGGTGCTTGGACATGGCTGCGGTGAAGGTTTTGGAGCACTGATGGCACTGGGTGATGCTCTGGTCTGGGACCCAGTAGTCCGGTCGGGCCACATCCTTCACAAAGCCTGAGGAGGAGGAGCCAGTTATACAAGACATCCCAGTCTTTTGTTATAAGAACAAATGATTGGATGTTGTCAGAATTCAGTCATTGGATGGAACCAATAACATTTTTGAACATAAACTACCTCCTGTTGCCCAAAAAGGATTTAGTTTATGGTATATAGATGGAGTGAAAGCACTGAAGTCCAGACACCTCCTTCACACACAAATTATTTCATTTCAACTGGAGGAATGTCCACTTGGGAACCAAAAGTGGCCATGGCATGAGTGTAAAAATGCCCTTTGAGGTGTCCATTATCAGAAATTAAGCGTTGGACGGTTGCTTCTGCAAAGTCCATTGATTTCTTAACCTTGAAGTACATTATTCCTTACTTGACCTTGTCCGCATGAAAAGATTTTAATAGGCTGGCCTAAAGGTCAGCAGAGCAAGATGAATCTCGATTCTCATGGAGGAGATTCCAGATCAGGCTGAGGATGGAGGTCTCTCCAGAATAAAAAGAATGGCTTCTTAACGGTGGAGTCCTGCTGGGTAGTGTAGCTGCACTCACATAGAGGGTAGTCCACAGCGGTGGAAACCAGATCCAGAGTGGACTGGGCCGCCTCGGTCACCTTCCGAGCGATAAGACCACGAGGCTCCACCTTACAGACTACAGAAACGCAAAGGAGGAGACCCTTTACAGACACAGAATCGCACTCATACACAGATTAACAGTAACAAAGACGCACAACACTGTTGTCCAGAAAGAATCACATGGAGGAATGGACAAACAGGAACATCTGCAGCAGCTGCTGGCCTGTGATGTTCCACTGAGCTCCTGTGTGAGCCGGTTCTCACCTGTGCTGCTGGAGTCCGGTGGCCCCCCCTGCCGGTAGCACTCCTTGCACACTCTGACAGCGGTGCTCCCCCAGCCCCTCTCAGGCACAGGCATCCTGTGGTTGGAACAGGGGTGGCAGAAACCCTCCCCACATGACCGACAGTGATGCTTCCTCTCAGCTTCTTCAAACACCTTCTGGCATCCATGACATGCCTGAGGGGAAGGACTCAAAGCTCCACGAAGCTATACTGACCCCCCAAAGCTTTGTATGTTCTCAAACTCACCGTGATTTCTACATTAGGTCTCCAGTATGGGGGGGCCACCTGGTCGGTGAGCCAGGCGGTGACGGCTTTGGTTGGGCCGGAACCGTACTCGGACACAGACTGGATCACAAAATTCATCCCATCCAGGACCCTCTGTGCGGCGTTCTGGTGGCTGCTCAGAAAGGTGTCTGACTGGAAGAGGAGCACCAGGTCAGTCAGTCACACGAGGACAGCGCTACGAGCAGTCGGCCACAACCCTCAGGATAGCACTATGATCAATCGCCGTGTCAACCCCCCAGGACAGGAATCTAAAAGCTCCTTTTTGAAACTGTGGTTGCTTTTATTGTGTGTGAAATGTTCCCATAAGAAGCCCCGCCTCCTGTTGGCGGGGTGTTGAAAGCTGCACTTACACCGTCCCAAACGTGTTTGACCTCAGACCGCACCACGATGCTTTCAGGATCCTGGTTTCCCATCCAGTACTGCCTGCTGCGATAAATCACCCCGCAGCTGCCGCACTCCAGCACGTACCTGAGGGGGCGGGGCAAAAAACACAGGTGTAACACATCTGTCTGCAGCCGGAGCTTTGACTGCTGGAGAACTTACACACCCAGACCAAGCGTATTTGGCCAGCCCAAACCAGGGGTTATCGGTGGAAGCAGAGGTTTTGGGGATCACGATCACCTCCCTGCCTCCTTCATAGCAGCGCTGCAGACAACAGCAGTTCCAACAGGCTTTAGAACAGGACCGCACAGAAGGTTCTGAATTTACAGAACCCAGTTCTGATAGCATGAAAAGCCTTGAGTAAATACAGGAGGAAACAGAAACCACAGGCACTTCTGTCAGGAGGATAAATGGATCTGAATGCTCTGGTCTTTGACAGAAACATTTCTTTCAGTTCCTGATGTTTTCAAGAAGAGGTTTCTGATTCTAATTAATTAAGATCCAATCCAATCTCTTTTGACCTTTGACCCTGTAGTCCCTCTCAGTTATTGAAGTTTTTCTTACTAAAGTGATTTTTTTTAGCTCTGTTGCCTTCTCACGTGAACAGATTTGTTTTTGCATTTGAAAAGAAGTTTTACAGTCAAGAATCGGGTCAGTTGTTTCCAGAACATCTTCAACTGTCTCTGGTCTCTGGACTCACCTTACAGATGAGAACCTTGTTGTTGAACTGGTGTGTGTATTGACAGAGTCCATCGGCCATGTGGGGTACCCGGTCCTTCAGGTGGTTCATGCCGTTCTTACAGCGAGTGCTGCAGGTTCACACATAGCAGTCAGGACTCAGGATCAAGTCAAACCCTGAAGAACTCATGCAGTGCTGGGAATCTTTCAGTCTGAACGTTTACACCGGCCTCCGCAACGCGTGTTCAAACTACCAGTTTCCACAACCATTACATACAAAACCTGTCGATTGTCTTGTTTATGCATTACTCATTTTGACTGCTTGAAATAAACCATTTTCCATTCCAAAATGTGCAGCTACTGAACGTTTGTTAATAATAGCGCTGTCAATCGATGGAAAAAACGTATCAGATTAATCACACTTTTGGGTTGTGATTAATCACATTGTTTTATGAGTTACATTTTATACAACAATATGCAGCTTTCGAACAAACAAAAGGCCAGAGAGAAAATTTTCCTTCATTTCTATCGTCTTAAAAGGTTTAAATTTAGATTTTAGATTTAGTAGTGACATATGAGTAGTGTTCATCTCAAATTACTAAGCGTTTAAAAATTGATCATGGAGGTTAAATTAATAATTGCGTTTTTTGCCCGGCTGGAATTATTTAAAGTCTTACATATATTGGAATAAAGCTTTGAAAGGTAGGTAGATTGTAGGTACATGAGCTGGTATCTGTTAGCGACAGCCCACTGTAAACACCATGAGCTACAAGTGTGTTCAAAAACGTGTGTTTAGCACATTATTGAATGCTTGTCACATGCATGGTGTGAACATAGCTTGAGACCACAATCTTCTCTGTAACTAAATTCTCTGTGAGGCTCTCATAGTGCAGTGGACGTCTGGCCCCCAGCTTCAGAAAACGGTTGATTCTGAGCTTGTTTTCCAGCTGGATCTGAGGTTGGATGTGTGAAGATCTGCAGAGGTTTCAGGAGGAAAAACCAGAAGTTTCAAATGCTGGTCATTCCTCTGAAAACAGCTGATGCTTCCATCAAGTACAGTGGGGTCACATCCTGCTTTGTTGAAAAATAGGAAAATTTGTTTATAAAAAAAAAAAAAAGCATTCTTTCTTCTCTTCTCTGTTTTATTAGAATTTGGTATATTTATACAAAGAATTTGGGTTTTTTTTGTGTGAATTTGCCTATTAATGGGTTTTGGCAAAGTTTTTTGCCAAAATAAATAGTCAGGATGTGAGCCCTCCTCACTGAACCTCCATGACCTGAACCATGAGGTCCAGGTGATCTGAGGTTACAGAGACACAAGCAGGGGGGTAGCTTTATATTTTGGATTTCTGTTCGAGTTCATAACCTTGTTCATTTTTGTCTTCAGGAACATCAATCTAACAGACAATGTTTTAGATTGTTCTGACAAACCACATCCTGTGCTTAAAGCTCTAAAACCTGTTTGGGGGCGTGCCTTCATCTTACCTGCAACTTAAGCAGAGAGAGGAGCAGGTGAAGTACTCGTCTGGGAAGAAGGAGTAGAGGGTCATCTTTTCGTCAGAGAGCTCTCCACAGAAACGTTCACTTAAAGCCTGGCGAGCATGAAGTTGGAGACTCATTCCAAAAGAAGGAACAGCAGAGAATTGCAGCTTACTCCACCTGTATCTTACTTCCAAAGCCTGAAACACGATGGCCGGCTGGCGTGGGGAGCGCGTGTGGCTGTTTTCCGCTTGCTGTCTAACAGCGTCCAGCAGCCCGCTGTAGTCCGTGGGCGGGGTGATGGTCTGAGTGCCGACATACTGCACCGAGCTGAAGGCCTCTGTCCCCAGACCCAGCTCATGGAAGCGCTTCTGCAGCAGTGTGTCAGCGTAGCCCACTACCTTGGAGTCTGAGGAAAAATATTTTGGATCAGAGCCCCCATGAGGCCAACCGCCAACTTGCAGGCTTTCGTACCGTGACCCAGAAGCTGAGTGTGTGTGGTCTCCTGGAACACGATGACGGCAGGTCCAAGAGAAGACAGTGGCACATCCAGACCACAGCGGGAGGACAGCGCCCTCAGCTCAGGGGTGAAGTGCTTCAGATAAGCCCCCGACGCGCTGCTCAGGAACTGGAACATGTCATTGTGGAGACGCTCTGCACGTGTGCGATACACAACGATGTCCGACACAGCTAAGACCTGCAGGAGACGGAAGACCGGATCAGAACCAGATCAGGAACACATGACGAGAGACAGATGGACTGCATTTAAACATCTGAAAACACAGAAACTGTACTGTGCAGCGACCGACACATGAGGGGGCGGAGCATGAAAACAAACTGTTTCAAATACACAGTAAAAAGACAAAGAACAATTTTTTATAATGTTTTCAATTTTAAAAAGTGATTGTAGTAAAACTGTGAACTGAGGTAAAGACATTTTAAGGATTGAGGATTATTACTGATGGTAGAATATTATCATCATCTTGTATGGAATACTGGAATACTGGATTCTGATTGGCCGCATTAAAAAGTGATAGTGGAAACCTGAAAAAGAAATTCTGTTCACGTAGCTCGATTGTTCTTTATTACTGAGCTGGTTGAAATGGCTTGTCTAAACGTTGGTAACCGGAACAACAGAAACATGGAACACAGGTGGACATGTGTTTCTCCATACTTTATCATAACAGCAAAATAGTGGAAAAAGATCTCTCTTTCAAATTGCTCCATGGTGAACATGCCAGTATCTCTATCGAATTTTACCATCAAGAGCAATGTTGTCTTTAATTTGAAATAGTTTTTTGTCTGTCTTTTTTACCCTTACTGCTTAATACAGAGTAAATAATTTTAATACATAATTTCATCAGTCATTTATTAAAGAAATTGTTGATCCACATTTAACAATCACTTAAATGTATTTAACCAAAGAAATCTAGGAAACAACATGGTGTTTAGCATCAACACCTCTTTCCTCCACTGGTTAGCCCTCATATACAAGCTGCAGCTGGGTCAATAGCTATTACCATGACA
Organism: Oryzias celebensis; assembly: GCA_014656515.1. Classification (NCBI taxonomy): domain Eukaryota; kingdom Metazoa; phylum Chordata; class Actinopteri; order Beloniformes; family Adrianichthyidae; genus Oryzias; species Oryzias celebensis. The sequence goes on along the minus strand of BNCR01000012.1, from coordinate 62,733,728 downwards.
ACATGTCACATTGCCAATTTAATAATTCGCTTTTTATACAATTTACACGTAAAAATGACAAGATTAAAGAACTAATAATTGATTTAGTATTTATTTCTTTTGTAAGTGACCTTGGCGGGATACTGGCCTTTGAGGTTTCAGAAATTAAAGGGCCTATACCATGCTATTCTTAAGCCTTTCAGAGTAAACTATATCCATATTTATGATAATGTATTACCTTAGGGACAGTAAAGAACATTTATTTTAAATGAAATACCAGGTATTTTACGAGCCACTCGTTTTCGTGGATTAGGAGGGGCTGGTGTTCAGAGAGTGGGGTTTTAGAGGAATGTTCAGATGTGTGAATGGAGAAAAATACAGCTTTAGGGTTGTTTTTCGTGAGGAATTAACATTCTAATATACTTAAAAGCTCATAGAATTTGATTTTGTATGATATAGGCCCTTTAATGGACACCTTGTCAGGCATTATCGTTTACATAAGTTTTAGAAGGGAAATGTTCTTAAACTTAGTTTTACCCAAGTGGCTCTAGAATTCTCATTTGAACAGAGAGAAGTCTTTGTGAGTCTGATAGGTTTCTAACTGTAAGAATCGCCTAAATCACCTTCAACAGTAGCCGCATTCTCTGGTTCTGATTGGCCGCTGCCCCCAGCAGGCCTTCGGTATCCAGGGCAATCAACCTGAGGTGGGGGTCAAAGGCGGCCCACACCCCTACTGTGCAAGAGCTGGGGGACTTGGAGGTGTAGAACACAGTCCTGCCACCAAAAAGGATGTGGTTGAGCGTGTGGGATTTGCCATCACCCGTGTTGCCAAAGATGGAGAGGACCTTGACGCCTGCAACATCTGCACAACTCAATCTTTCCACAAACTCAGCTTCGTCTGTGACCTGGAGGAGGAAGAAGAGACATGATGGCGTGATAAACAGCAGCCTCGCCACTTCTGATGGTGTCACATGTTGCATAGGGGAAGTGTGGCAAACACAAACACAGTCATCTCTACATTAAACCGATCACTTAACTGTTTCAACAGAAATGAACATTTCTGATGTTCTGCTTTAACAAAGGAGCAGTGAACATCAGCTCACCTTCAGTTAAGTAAATCTGAGTGATACCTTAATGAGTCACCAAGATGAAAATGTTGGGTTTGGGTGTTTTTTCTTGTGGCATTTTTCCAATGATGGAAGACATATATTAAGAAAATTATTCTCAAAATTGAATTTCTGAGTATTTCTTTATTCAAATCATTGTGAATTGGGAGCAGACGAAAAACTGTAGTTGGAAAAAGCTTGTAAATGTGACATACAAGTTACTTCAGCAAGTCTCAAGCTCCCTGCTCCGCTCCATTCTGATGTATCTTCTGTTGTAGAAGATTGTACATTTTTGTTTCTCTCGTCTGAGCTGACATCTGACTCAAAATGGTTCGGCTGGATGCTCGCCAGTTTTTTGCACCAGTAATGTTAGTTATCTCTCTTATGTTAGCATAAGAGAGTGTATATATATAGGGATGACAGGAAGTGGGGGGTAGCTTACTCTGTGCCAGCATTCCATCCCTCAACTCAGAGGTGAATTTCTAATGAACTCCTGCCGCTCTGCAAAAAGTATGTTCTAGAGAATAACATTTTTATTATTTTTATTTTGCCTAAAAACAGCACAATAACAATTAAAAAGGCCACTGGGAATGCTTTAAAAATAAATCAAAAGAGGATCGGAAAGGGTCTTTAAGTAAAACCTAAGTAAAAACTTCAAGTTGATTGGATTGATTGCTACAAAAGAAAATAAATATAAAAATAAAAATAACAATAACTTGCCAGAAGAGGATTGTAAACAAACAAACTTTGGGTAGATTTTTATTTATTTTTTTTGATAGGACTAAATTGACATTTTACTTTAGTTTATGTTGAGTTAATTATGTGCCAAACTTTACTTTCAATTAAATTCTTTGCATTTAGTGTAAATTAGGTCATTCCCATTTGTCGGATCATTAGGGTTTTACTCTATTCTAAATTGGGTGTTATAAATAAACTAATGGAATATCGATTATAACTGTTTAAAAATATCCACTTGACTGCAGTATAGTCTGTCTAGACCAAACATGACAGCGCACGCGCTCATTTGGGGTCAAAGTTCGTTCACAAAAATACTGAAGCCACAAAACAACAGTATTGCGCCCCCTTGCGGTTCAGCCACGCAGCATGACTCATTGGGGATTTTCCTACTGGAAGCCCTGGACCCCCTCCCCACTGTAAGCTGACAGTATTCATTCGTCTACATGTCTGGACTTGGATCAGTTTGAACCTGGTTTGAACACATTTGGGACACACAGAGGCCTCTCTGCAGAGTTCTCTCATTAGCTTAGCAGCTAACTGTTGACGGCTAACATTACCTGCAGGTTTTCCTGTTCGTCCACCAACAGGAAGCTCCGCGCGCCGTCGGGACGCTCTTCCGGCTTCATGTAAATTCTCTCCGTTTCCTTCATCAGGACTTCAGACATCGCTGCTCAAATGTTTATGTCATAATCGGGAAGCGGGGGAAGAAACGAAACTTCAACATGACTTGGGATCACAACAACAGAACGTGCGAACTGAGGGCGGGGCCATGGATGACGCAGACTCTGACGTCACCTGTAAAATTGTATCCGGTGCTTAAGCACCACCCTGTGGTCAAAGTGTGAAAGACAGCTTTGCCATTCATGAAATCAATGATCAGGAAAGATTCAATGGCTCAAACAAATCTGTGAATTGTTTTCAAATCGTTTATTGGCATAAAATAATGTTTATTTCAGTATATTTTAATTTATGAATTGTCCTACTTCGTTTGGAAATCTTCCTAACAAATAACGCAAAAACTGTCAGGCAGCGTTTGGTTTGAGCAGTAGAGCTTTTTCGAGCTGCTTGCGAATGTTCATTAAATATTTGTTAGCGCAGATCTATAAATATCATATGTCACCGGATTCAGAGTGGTGGCTCCACTGCCAAACTGTAAAAACACAAATCCAGGCCTCCCTGCTCCTCCTTCCCCTCCTCCTCATCCCTCCTTCCGTCCATCCCTGCAGCAGACGACAGGAACAGCAGGATTTGGACAGGTTCCCACTTCTCAGGCGAGGGGGCAACGACAGCCAAACGTCTGAAAGAATCAGTTACATGCCCACTCTCAATCTATCAATGAATAATTAAAGGTGCTCAGAGCTTCGTGAGGCACGGCTCTGTTCAGAAACCTGAAAGTTATCGTGCACACTTGCTTTATGATCTGCGACATGCGACCCCCCTCCAAAATGTTTCAGGCAGTGATGTTTGATTCCCATGCGCACGAGGCTACAAAATGATCCAAATGCTGTTTTCTTTTGGTTTATTTGATCAGATTCCTGTAGTGATGAACAATCCCGACCTCTCTCCTCACCTGGGAGGCTGATCTCCATCCTGAAGCTCCACCTCAACAGGACCCCCCCACACACACACAATGCATTAGGATGGGGACGGCTCTGCTTACCTTACAAGTACAAGGCGGGCCGTTGAACCACTGGAACCCCCTACCCCCGCCGGTATTTGTAGTCCATATCCGTTCTCCGCCCTCCGCGCCGCCGTGCGCCATAAACTACACTTCCCAGAAAGGGCCACGGCGCGCTCCCGCCTCCCATTGGCTGCGCGCGGAAGCCGCAGCCCCAGAGAATGAATGAAATTGAAATGCTACATTACATGTAGAAAACCACCGGCCCTGCGGTGTTGCATTCTATCACACTATATCAAAATGGCCACAGCGGTGCAGAACCCCCTCAAATCGTGAGTACCGTTCCTTCTCCGCTCCGAACATCCTGCATGCTGTCAGCGTCATCTCCTCACATTCTAATTCTGATCCTGCTCCACACGCGCGGTGTGAACGGGGGAGACCGAGATTAGGACGCCAATGAAAAGTTAGCCTATTTAGCGGAATTTCGTGCCGTTGTTCTTTTTTTGTGTCACCGAGGATGCGCTGCGGTTCCTCACATCCCGTCCTCGAGCCAGCAGCAGCGCGCGCGCGTATGGAGGAATGCTGAGGCGAGCTGAGCTGCGGGTGACCCGGCATGTCCCTTGCCGGTGTATGAAACCAAAAGCTCGGTCAGAACCAGGCTGGGCAATGGCTCGAGCCAAGATGGCCCACCAGAACCTGTTAGAGCGCGTCCTTAGAGGCAGGAACGGAGGCAGGAACTACTGGACCTGTGGGAGATGGAGAGGCGGAGGTAAATACTTCGTCTCCCATGCACGCTGACTTCCATCTGAATGGGATGTCGGCGCTTTGTACCCTCAGAGTGGATGTTTATCAGGTTTGTTTAAAGCGTCCCCCCTGAAGTTTGTCCGTTGGCGGTCCGTTTTGCGCATGTTTTTATTCGGAGGGGGGGTGGGTTTTCTTTTTTTTCTTTTTTTTTTTTTTTTTTTGCTGGAGGAACCAGCGGCGCGCGCAGACGCTCCCGGCCAAAGACAGACGTGGCCGCCGCGCGGCTGTCAGCGGTCTGCGGGCACGCATAACGCATTAAGGCGCAGGCACCAACCCGCCGGCACCACGGCGCTCCAACTGGAGCAGTTTGAAACAAAGAAAAGTCTGGAGACCTGCGCGCCTCGGCAGCTTCACCTGAGCGCACGGACCGCGCCGAAATGCGCACACTTTTCACACACATTTCGCGCAAAGCCAGGTTAACGAACAGTTTGCAGCGCGAAGGGATCTGCTAATTGGGAAGCTGCTCTGATTGGCTGTGATGGCATTTCTGTCTTTGTTGGTTTAATCAGAGGTGAATCGTCAGGTGGGTCATTCCCATCCACACAGTCGCTGTTATTTGACTGTCAGTGTTTATTCTGAAGCGGGCAGGTGACGTGGGGATGGAGAAGCTTCGGGATGTGGCTTTCCTCTGTTGTCTCTTCTCCACTTTTCAACTCTTCTTCCATTGCATGCCCAAGTTACGTAAACGTGTGGCCAGATTGCGCCCAGAGGCCTTCAGTGAAACCATGTCGGGATTCATTTGACTGATTTGCAAGGAGTCTGCAGCAGAACTGGGAGGCAACAGGGGAAGAATAGGAGGAGAAAAAGTCAGCTAGAAGGCAGCTAAGGGTCAGAAGATAATGAACTACATCCCAGTTTTAAAGGCACTGCGGAATTAAGGACAAAGTGTCTGTTTGGACACTCTCATTGCAGAAAAAGATGAAAGTCTGCATCAGATTTAATGGTAAACCATCACCATTCCTCTGGATGACTTTATCACAGCCTGGTTGAAGCACCAAATGAGCTCTCATATACGCTCTTGAAATTAGCATGTCTGCAAACAAACTTGTCATGGAGTCATGTAAATCAGAGCCCCCACTCTGCAAAATGAGCCAAAGAACCAGCAAAGACTTGGTTCAAAGTCAGCCCTAACAGGGGGGCGCTGGCTGCGTGCCGGAGGCAGAAACAAAGCCTGTTGTGTCCCAAAATGTCTTTAAAGCTCGCAGAGTCTCAGCAATAAATTACAATTAATTCAGTGTTTGTTAATTCCTATTGATGCCCAGCATCCAGCCAAGCTGTGCGGCCCGCTCATACTTGGCTGGTCGTACAGTGAAGGGTTTCATGTGTGTGCGAAAGCAAATCAGCAAACCAGCTTCATCCAGCCGGCCTCTGTCTGCTGGATTAGAGAATCATTTAATCTCTCTTTCTCTCTATCCTTTTTTCCTGTGATTTCCTCTCTGTCCTCCCATCACCCCCTCTGCCCAGTCTTCCTCCTCGTCTCCCTCCTTCTTTGCCACTTTCTCAATCCATCACTTGTTTCAGTACGTCCCTTTGTTCAACCATTTCCTCCTTGCCTTGCCTTTCCCCTCTTCTCTGCCCATTTTCCACAGGACTTTTGCATTTTGAATCAATGGCAGCATGGCTGTTTTCAAATGCAGTGCGAGCAGCAGTGAGAGGAGATTTCTATGCATTTGATCACAATTCTCTTCAATATTTTAGGATTGCTTATGAGGAATTTCATTTCAATTGAGTGCAATCAACAGAAGCGGTGCAGATTGCGGGGTTGAATGTACTGATTTTGCCTGAAAGACAATTTGAGCCTCCAACTTTTTTGCGTGTATCTTTAAATGTCGGTGTTAAAGGTGGTGAACATGTCCTCTGGAGTCACACAGAAAGGAGGCTGTCTGAGGTAAAGCTGCAGCCGATGAGGCTTCTTCTTCAGCAGAGAGCTGGTTAAAGGGGGAGATGCAGATCAGTGTGTGTGCTGTGGTGTTGGAGGCAGTTGTGGCAGGTCCTGTCTAATGATATTTCTGCCCTGCCTGACTGAGCCCAGCTAAATGAGTTCCATGTAATAACCGACTCTGTGTGCAAACAGCCCCATGTGACGGCTGAAGCCCCGGCCAGGGCATCCATCTCTGCATCTCTGCCCGTTTCCGCCTCACTCTCTCATTCCCCCACTTGCTTATTTGTGTGGTGTTATCAGTGTTTATCCAGCAACACACACACAAACACACACAGGGACACACACTGTTGCACTCATTCATTTTCCTTCCTTCTCTCTGTTTTTTCTGGACCTATAAGGGAGTAAAGTATTTTTAAGGGTGATACTTTTTCCAACGTCCTCCTTGCATCTTCTTCTCTTTTAGACCTTCTATCTGTTTTGCTTAGAAAGGAAGGCAGGATAGAAATAAACAGACTGAGAGATGAAGAAAGGAAGAAGCATAGATAAGTATTTTTAGCTCTATGACCTATTTCTCCAGTGCTACCTAACTGACTGTCAGTCAGCAACAGTGCTAGGGGACCTTACATGAGATCCAGCCAGCAAATCTGGAATCTGCGGTTCTGTTGGATGTGATTTTAAATTCATTCCTGTTTTCCTGGCACCTCCTTCTCTAACGCTCCTGGTTCTTTCTGATGGGTTTCCATCAGGACTGGAAGTACAGCAAACATGCAAAGTAACCGTTAGTGACCTGGTCCCTCTGCAGAGCTTCAGTGAAATGCAGACACAGGGAGGTGTGGGGTGTGCTAATGGGGACCACAAAACAGGCAGTCTCATACACAAAGCCCACCGCACGTGCACTCACACGTGCACAGATTTAGAGGTAGGAAATCCATCGCCATAATAAGAGGCCAAGTGCAGCGGTGATAAATCTCACCTGAAGGAGCTGTTCAGAGGCAGATTGCTGTGGTCTGATGTACTGCCCTCAGTACACTCTGCAGTCAGCTATGGACCATACACACCCACACACTTTGACCAGGACTGCATGCACACTGACATACAAATGAGAACGCACAAACAAGTCTGCATGAATTGCAAGTTGAACATTTGTACATGCCAAGAGAAAAGAGGACCACAGGCATGGAGAAGCAGACCCACGATTCTCCCGGAAAGCAGTAGAGATGCACACAGGAAATAACACACAGCTCCTCATTAAAAACACATGCAGCAGGTATCACAAAGTGCTGATGGAAATGGCAGGATATGCACGCCTGCCCACCACACCCTGCAGTTCTGTCACTTCTTTCATCATGCTCGGATACAGGAACAGAGATGCACGGCTGCAACCACTTGCAGTGACAGTGATGCCAGGAAGCAGACGTTTTCCAGCTGGTGCAGCAACAAACGTCCATTCCTGCACAAACACACAATCGTGCTGCTGTCTGTCCATCTGCACGTCTGTCACTGTCACTACCTGGCCTCCCTGTCATTTCCCTGACTGACCTATCAGAGACAACGCAAACACAAAACCTGGCAGGAAGACGAGTGGAGGAGTGACTGCACGACAACTTATGTCTATCAAACTTTCTCCTTTTTTACGGTGATAGCATCTGTGTGTGTGAGTGTGCATGTGTGTGTTTGCGTGTGTATGTGTGTCTTTGTGTGTGTATGTGTGTAAATTTGAGTTAGTGCATGTGTTGGTGTGTGTAAGCATTTGACTGTGTGTCTGTGTGTTTGGTCACAAGTGTGTTTATATATGTGTACTTGTCAGTGTGCATGTGTCTGTGATTGTGTATTTGTGTATGCCTCTGTGTGTGTGCATGTGTGTAGTTGTGTATGCATACATGCATATGTGTGTGTGTGTGTGTGTGTGTGTGTGTGTGTGTGTGTGCATTCATGTGTGTGTAGGTGTGCGCATGTGTGTAGGTTTGCAAGTGTTTGTCTGTGTGTGTAACTGCATTTGTGTGTATGCATTTGTGTGCCCCTGTATGTGTTTGTGCCTGTGTGTTTCTTGTGTATCTGTCTGTGTATGCTTAGGTGTGTGTGTGTGTCTGAGTGTGACTGCAAAGATCTCTGTCTGCCTGCATTCAAACTCAGAGAAAATAGAGAAATCATTTGACTGCGAGCAGAGCTGTGGAGAAATTGAATTGGGGGGAGGGGGTGGTGGTAAAGGTGGTATTGCATAGTTTAATCTGTTGAGTTCAGACGTGAATAGGCCTCTGTGGTGGGGGAGGGGAGAGTGAAAATGGTGGGGCGCCTGGAATCAACTCCTCGCCGCACACTCGCACATGCTTCTACAGCTCTGCACGTGTGTGTGTGCGATTGCACTGATGGACTGCAGCAGACCGGGTGAGCCTGCAGACAGGTTCAAGACCAACCCAAACACACAGTGACCAGACGCACAGCCGCAGAGTGAAACCTAACCTACACTGGGTCCTTTGAGGAGTTTGTCTCAGTTAAAAAGCTTAATTTACTCCCAGTTTAATCACCTCGTGTCTCAACAGGAATTCACAAATGTCAAATATTTTTTAACTCTAGTTTTCACGATTCCATCATTTTGATCTGTAGAAATCCAATGCAGAGGTTTCACCTCTAGGGGGAGCCCTCTGTATCCCTATCATTCAGACAGTGGTTAATTGGAGTGGTTAATTGAAGCAGAGCCACAGAGCCTGCAGGCTGTGTGGGATGTGAGCACGGCTGCAGAGGTGCCTGATGCATCGCTGCAGGGGGGAACCCCCACATGTTCAAATGACCTGCAGCGGGGTTCTGCTGGGTGGGTGTGGGGGCTCAACCACATCACCTGCTTCCTGTCATTTACACAGGGCTGTTCATTAGTGTGTTCCTACTTTCTACAGTGTTTTTGTGAGGACTGCCCCCTCCTGTTTGTACAGAGAAGACTGAAGAGGAGACTTTAAGATTCATGTACACACACAAAAATACACCAAAACACGCACAAACACACACACACATTCACCAGGCTGCTTAATTCTCCTTCCACATCTAATCTGGAGTTGGCATGTGTGACTGTGTGTGTGCTGTGAGGCTTCATGTCCATGCTGTCTGCATCCATGGGCTCTGTCTTCAGCTGCGTTAGCTGTGCCGGTATCCTTTAGGGTTTAGTCAGGGATGCCTGCACTGGGGCCTTTTTGTTATTTGCCCCTGCTAGGTGCAGATTCCTGTCATTGACAGGTAGACTTACTGACCACTTTATTAGGTACATCTTGCTGCTACCGGGTTGAACCCTTCAGAACTGCCTAAATCCTTGGTGGCATAGATTCAACAAGGTAGTGGAAACATTCCTCACAGAGTTTGGTCCATATTGACATGATATAGCATCACACAGTTGCTGCAGATTTGTTGGCTGCACATCCTGTTCCGCCACATCGCAAAGATGCTCTATTGTTGAGATCTGGTGACTGTGGAGGCCATTTGAGTCCAGTGAAGTCATTGTCGTGTTCAAGAAACCAGTCTGAGATGATTGAAGTAGCCATCAGAAGATGGTACACTGAGATCACAAAGGGATGGACATGGTCAGCAACAATACTCAGGCGGGCTGTGGTGTTGAATGCTCAATTGGTACTAAGAGCGTCAAAGGAAATAGTCCCCACATCACACCACCACCACCAGCTTATAGCTGCTCATGATGTTGACACCAAACTCTGACCCTACCATTCAAATGTCGCAGCAGAAATGGAGACTCATCAGACCAGGCAACATTTTTCCAGCCTTTGATTGTCCAGTTTTAGTGATCCTGTGTGAATTGTAGCCACACTTTTCTTTTTGTAGCCTCCTGTTCTTAGCTGACAGGAGTGGCACCCGCTGTACTCTTCTGCTGCTATAGCCCATCTGTCTAAAGGTTGGACGTGTTGCGTGCTCCGAGATGTTCTTCTGTAGACCTCAGATGTAACCAGTGGTTATTTGACTTACTGTTGCCTTTCTACCAGCTGGAACCAGTCTGGCCATTCTCCTCTGACCTCTGGCATCAACAAGGCATTTCTGCCCACAGAACTACCGCTCACTAGATATTTTCTCTTTTTCTGACCATTCTCTGCAAATCCTAGAGATGGTAGTGGGTGAAAATCCCAGTAGATCAGCAGTTTCTGAAATACTCAGACCAGCCCGTCTGGTACCACCAATCGTGCCACATTCAAAGACACTTCAATCCCCTTTCTTCCGTATTCTGATGCTCGGTGTGAACTGCAGCAGATCGTCTTGACCATGTCTACATGCACTAATGCATTTGGCTGCTACCACGTGATTGGCTGATTTGGATCTGTTTGGAACAGAAAGAATGAACTAAGAAGAGCATCAATGTTGGAAAAGTAAACATACATTTTCTGGCTGATGGAGGCTGTAGGTGTCAGCTTCATCTAGTGTGAAGGTAAACAATTCAACTCCCTGTAGTTTTCAACTGCTCTCTGTTTTTTTTTTCAGGGACTCAGCCATCATTGGGTAAACAATAATGATGCCCCAGAACTTCAGTCATGAGCAGCTGGTAGACCCTGCTCATCTTTGTCCTCTATAAGATTGCAGGGTCTAGTTTAATCCATCTCACATTCATCTCTCAGAGGTCTTCTGTGCTCTTTAAAGCCATTCTCACGTCTCACATCTCATGCTCACATGAGGAGATGTCACATCAGGAGCATCGGTCAGCTTTCAGATTCTGCTGGAGCAGAATCAAAAACATTTCCACATTAAATCTGTAGATTTTCATTTCCTCCAGTCAGTGTGGACATCACTGTCAGCTGGTTTTGGGGCTTCAGAAACAAGTCTCAGCAGCTCAGCGTCCAGCTCACATGCAGACTCACAGGTCGCCATGTTAGAACCTAATACCCCCACTAGCCATATCTTGCCCTGTCGAGCTGCATTTCTGCCTCTTGCTGTGGATGTCACTTTCTCCCTGTCTCGGAGACTCTGCTCTCCCCCCTCGAATGTTTTCTGCCATCTTTCTGCACATCTTCCCCTCAAACTCTTCTGTGAGGCTCCAACACAGCCGTGCAGCTTCCTCATCGCTACATAATGAGATTCTCAGCAACCGAGTTGAGAGACAGCATTTTCCAGAGCTGTCAGCTTATTATCAAGGAGGGGTGTGTGTGGGGGGGAGTATACTGGCCTGTCTGAAGGCGGCAGAGAATGAAGGGATGGAGGTGGCTCAGTATGGTGGGGGGTTGCATAGGTGGGGAGTGAAGAACTTTGGCCAGAGTGGCTTTTCTGTTTTGAATATTTTCATGCTTTTACTCTCATGTTCCAGAATTTCTGCTCAGTATCTGATGGAGACTTGATGTCCTTCATTCTCCTCATTCATTCTGTGGATGAGGTCTCGCTTTAGCTTTTGTGCTGAGCTGTGGCTGCAAACAAAGTTTACTCCTACAGACGGGGGAACAGCAAAAACACCCCTGTGAGAGCAGGACAGGAAACGCTCCGAACCTTCAACAAAGCCTTAAACCTGCCTGATCACTGCACCAACCTGTGCTACGGCAATCAGAAGCACACCTACATAGACAAAGCCTCAGAAAGTCCTGTAGATGTCACACATGATGTGAGGTCTGCAGGTTTCAGGAGGTTTGTGGCCACCAGAGTCTGTAGGACTATATGGCAGAACTGAACAGAACATGAGACACTGTGCCTACATTTCATATGTGAACACCTGCTGAAAGGTGCATCCAGAGCTGATTGGTCACTGATCAAAACGATGACAAGAATCAAAAGATAAACAGTCCTTCACTGTGATACGGTTTACTCTGAGTCTCTGGAAACTTGAGTTTGGTTCTGGAGCTTTGCAGAACGGCATGACCAGCCAATGGAGATGGACAGAAGGAGCCAATTGATAAAAGTGAACCCAAATCTTACCAGGCTGGCAGCTGGTCAAACATAAAAGCAGTTCCAGAGCTAAGGATTCAACTGACACCTGTCAACCTTGACCCAGAGAAACATCAGTCTTTACTGTTTTCTTTAGATATTTCCCTGAACCCAGATGCCTGGTTTGGACGCCTTTACATCCAGTTTCCTTTAGCATCATTTTCAGCTCATCAGAGACGCATTTTTAAGCAGATCAAAGAAGTTTGGATGTAGAGCTACTGGCTTGCAGTTGTACAATATAAATATAAAAGCTGCTTGTAGAGAGATGCCCATTGACCATACTCTGCTCCAAGTTGACTGAAATCATTTGGAATAATTCTGCAGAGCGACAGACAGATCTGTTTGTTGATGGATCACAAACCAGCCAGCAGCTTCTCTAGTTTCTACAGATCCAATTGTCAGGAATCTTATCGTCGTATGTCTGGTGCATCGATATTGAAGTTAGCCAATGCTTTTCTTTCACATGCCAAAGAGTTAGTGGAGACATGTCAGATTGTTCTGATGCTTTTTTACCAAGAAGAATGCAGAAATATACTGAATGAAGGTAGAATCACCTCACCAATCCTTCCAACAACAGATCTTCTTGTCTTTCTTGCGCAGTAAAATCTAAAATCTGCAGCCGGCGCTGCTGGTTTGCTCTGTACTTTAGTGTCGACTGTCTGGATAACTGAGTGACCTTGATATCTGCACTCAGCAGGGAGACACTGAGAGGGGCCTCCATAGAACACGAGGAGGAAAAGTGGAAAGAGTGAACGAAAGCAGAGAAAAGCAGAGCCACTGCCAAGAGTGGTTTTAAAATAAAAAAAAAATTCAACTCAGAAAAAAAGCGAGAGAAAAGTGAGAAGATAAATAAATGGAGGAGAGGAAGGGTGGGGTGAAGGAGTGACTCACCACATCTGTTGGTTTTTTTCTTCTTCTCTCCCTGCAGGCAATCTGGAGGTGCAGTCATCAAGAACAGGTAGGTGCAGAACCAGCGAGAAACACAAAAACCATACACTGAATGTTAATCAAAGTCTCACCTGTGAAGGTGAGATGATGCTGAGCATGAACTGTAAGAGCAGATCACCTGCTGGGAGCAGTTACCAGGACTGAGTCTGCATGACTGGACAGACAGAAGATGAAACATCTCTTTAAAAGTTATCCCCTCCTTCCTTCTCCTCTTCTTCCCATTGTCCTTTCAGCCTCGGTGAGGAGTTTTATAAGGAAGCCATTGAACACTGTCGAAGCTACAATGCCCGTCTGTGTGCAGAGCGGTCCATGCGCCTCCCGTTCCTGGACTCCCAGACCGGCGTGGCTCAAAGCAACTGTTATATCTGGATGGAGAAGAACCACCGTGGGCCAGGTGTGTGTCTCTGTCTGAGTGACTATGTGTATCTATGTGTTTGTTCTTCCCATCTGTTAGTAAGCAACAATAACTCTGTCCAATCATTTGTCCTTCCGTCTCTTCTTTTTCTGTAATAGTTCCTTCATCTTCCTCATCCTTCCCTCCAAACCTCCATGTGCATGCCCATGAGGGGTTTTCCATCCTCGACTTCCCCTTTCTGAGAGTGTTTCTGCAGAGACTCAGACGGCCCTGTAGGCAGCGAAATGCCGCTTGCATCGCAGTAAATGCACTGGTGTCTGCCTCTCTGTGTTTGCTGTTGACACAATATGAGTTTGTTTGACACTTGGAGCTACAATCCATCAACTTTAGATGCATCAGAAACATGAGCACGACTCTGCTGAGTGAAAGTCACTGTCCTTTTTAACTCGCAAAAGATGATGTGAAATTAAGGCTATGTTGATATCATTTCTACTTAGACAAATAATGACATTCTTTTTAGAACAATTACTTTTCTTCTTCTCTGTTATTTTCCGGATTTTACCACAAAACATTTTTAATTATTTTGTGTAAGTCCAAATGGGTCTTTAGGCCTTTGCTGTAGGATGGAGCTTTCTTGGAATCACAGGATCAGGCTTCTACCACTCCGACAGCTCATTGGAGGCCACAAGAAATAGTTGTAAAAATGAGCAACTATTGTATGTGGAACAATGATAATTGTTGTGCAATTGTGTGATAATTGTGCAATTGTTTCCCAGTCTCACACTAACAGAAGTGTGTCCTGGGGCAATTATCTCTGACGTCACCCAGCGTATTCTGAGAAATCTAGAAATGTAGAAATCTGAGGGTAGAACAGCAGAAACAAACCTTGTGTTTTTATTTGTGTGTCAGGTCACGCTCCGGGTCAGCTCTACACATATCCAGCTCGCTGCTGGCGCAAGAAGAGACGGCTAAACATCTTGGAGGACCCTCGGCTTGTTCCTATAGAGTTTAAGATTGGTAAGTGTTTGGGAAAACAGTAAAAGTGCAGCTTCAAATCATTGGTTGTGTGAAATTTGTTCTCCACATTTGATTTATCCCATTGGGGGAACAGTGAGCTGCAGACACTGCCGCACCCAGGTACCATTTGGAGGTTTTCCCCCAAATCCAACCCCTTCTTAATGCTTAGTGGAAAGCAAGGAGGCACTGAGTCCCATTTTCAGAGTCTTTTGTATGACTGTGCCTGGATTTGAACTCACGACCTTCCGCTCTCAGGATGGACAGTCTACCACAAGGTCATTACATGTTTTGAAGAAGTTTCTCACAAAGATGAGTCACTCAGAAACCTCATCCAGAAGACCAGAGTTTAAAGATCTCTGGACTCTTCAGTGACTCGCTGTAGAGCATCACTTGCTTCAGTAGCCTACCCGGCTACTCATGGGCGAAGGCAGGCGACACCCCTGGACTGGTCGCCAATCTGTCGCAGGGGCCACAATCACACAATCATGGACACTCACATCCACACCTAGGGACAATTTAGAATGACCAATTAACCTATGAAGCATGTTTTTGGACGGTGGGAGGAAGCCGGAGTCCCCGGAGAAAACCCATGCATGCACGGGTTTGATTCCCACTAGAAGGACTTTATTGCTTTTTCTCAAACATAAACTTTTTAATATTTCAAAGCTCTCCAGTTGTGCTGAACATTCCCAATGTTTTAGTTTTGCCTCAGACATGTTTGCTGCACAGAACAGTGTGCATGTTGGTATTGGTGCATGCTGGAACATCTGCTCAGTCATCAACCCATCATGAAATCCTCACCAACCTTCTTTTTGAGCTCTGTACTGTTTGGCTTTGCGTTCCAGGTGAGTTTACCTGATTTCAGAGGAACCTCTCAGCCTCTGGATGACAGAAGCTGCCGTTCTTGCTGTTTCCTCAGGGTTCATCAGACGTTCTGCATAACATTAAGATCTCTGCTGTTTGTCTTCAGACTATGAAGCCTCTTTAAAGAAGGAGGGGGGGATCCCAGATGGTCCTGTTTTGGAGTCACTGCTTGCTGGGGAAACCCTGGACAAGAAGGTGGAAACCAAGGAGGAAGAGCCGATGAGTGAATGTCAGGTGAGGCCTTTCTTCTCTACCTTCACGTTTGTTTTTTTTACATCCTCTGTCTTCAGGAACTGGCAGAACGTCTCTTTTTGTCTGTTTGCATTTTGTCTTAGAGCTCAGAGTCTGAGGAATATCTTGTCAAACATCAGCATTTACATCATTCAATGAGAAGCTTCATCCACCAATTTCTTAAACCATTCAAAAATTTTATTCATCTTAATTTAACATGCATGTTCTGAACGTAATCTATCAGATGTTGGTGTTTCAGCATCTGGAAGCTTTTGCTCTTCAGTGGACATGTCATTGATCCTACACTCAGAACCCACCTTGATGTCGGCTTGATGTCAAAATTGAGTTGACAATTGATCCAATTAGTGGACACGGTTATTTTAACTTTTGTTTTCATACCATTGTTTCAGCGTGGGAAAGACATGAACAGTAGAAATTCAATCTCACATGAAATAACAAATTAGGAATGCTGAATAATGCAGTTGATGTTCATTTGATATCAATTCGATGGTTACATGTTAAACATTAAACTGACCTCAATTTAATATCAAATTGACTTCCTTGCTTCTTCTGTTTCTGAAGGATTTAGACTTAATTTAATTAATTTAGGTTTAATTAAATCACAGCATGGTGCTTAAAATTTTATTTGATGTTTTCCTTTCAATTCAAACTGAATTAGAATGGACCTTATAATTCAGTGCTGTCTAGAAGTATCCCAGATGATACCAGTGGAAAACTGATGCTGAAATGACGTATCAACATCAAAGCTCGACATCAAATTGTGATCAAAAACAAGTTCAATGTTCAAATCAACTTTAATATTAGTTTGACATCATGATATTTACCCCTTTTTGATGTCATGTGAATTTTAAATTTGGACCAATAAATCAATAAAACTAATAAAAGGGGTGTAAAACATACAATAAATAACTTATTGGACTATATATACTCAAAAAAACATTTATTTTATGTTTTTTTTTTTACCTGGTATTTGTTGTATTAATTTATTGGTCCAAATTTAAAAATCACATTACATCAAAATATCATGTCAAACTTATATCAAAGTTTTGACGTCAGTTTGATTTGCACATTCAACTTGTTTTTGATAACAATTTGATGTCAAGTTTGGATGTTGATTAACATCATTTCAACGTCAATTTCACACTGGTAAAGGATGCATTCACATAGGGCTGTAACGATTCATTCTAACCATTCAATTCATAATCATAATTTACCATCATGCGTGTTCTTTGCTGTGATAGCACTTTGATGTTTTTACCGTTTTTTTTTTTTACAGTTTATTTATAGTTAAACTAAATTTAAACTTAATCCAAATGGTATTTTCCAATATTGACCATAATTGATTGATTTCATTTTGAAAGGATTTTATACTGTGTAGGTCGACTTGCCCCAGACAGATTGATCTGGTGGAGAAATCGATTAATTGATTAATCGTTACACCCCTAATAAACAGCAAAATCATTATGTTTTCATAAAAGCCCAAGCTCACGTGACCTACATTGTTCTTAACTGTTGTCCAAATTGGTTTAGGTTAGTTCTACAAGAAAAATATCAGTGGATCATAGTTCTGTTGTGTTTCTCTGACATACTAGTTCCTACCTGTTTCCTATTGAGTTAACTTGCAGAATTATGAAAGTTTTGTTGGCTTTATTTAAATAAAACGGTTGCAGTTAAATAGAAATTGTGTATTAAATGCTATTTTTTGTTTTGCTATTTGTTTATGTATCACAAGTCATATCGTCATTGCAATATTGATCACTAATATCGCACATTGCACATTTTCTTCATATCATTCAGCCCTAAAATGAACAAATCAAACCATCAGTCTGTCTGTTTCTGTCTCACAGAAACTGCTGGTCGGGGATTTCCCTCATGAGCTTGAGGTGGACGAGATGGAGGAAGATGTTCCAAAGCGCAAGAATCGTACCAAAGCACGGGTATGCCAGAGACAACCCTTTATTTTTCCTTTTTTGCTAGAACCATGGCGACCTTTACCAAACCAGAGAGCCTGTTCACACCTTTAATCTGTGACATCCCGTCAAAGATCAAGCAGCTGCATGTCAGGAAGTAAAAACCGTTCTGTTTGTGCGTCTCAGAGCAACACAGTTGTGGGTTTGGAAGCTAGCGTGGCATGTGGTCACAATCAGACAGCATCTGGCAAAGCAGCACTTGTTAAAGTGAACACAAACACTCATGGAGAGTAAACTATATTCTCATGAACTTTTGTTTTTTATTCTTTTGGTGAGATTTTTGATTAGAGCGAACACGTCCCCCCCTGTACACACACACACTCTTTTTGCACATCCTATGGGAGGATAATCAAGCGTTAACAATGTATTCTGAAAATCCTCCTACACACAACACAGGAAACACACACAGACACACACCAGCTCAGACACCAGGGTCGCTAATTGGAACTGTTGCTCCCCTGCTAGGTGTCATCAGCCCCCTCCTGTTGGAAGTGGAGCTTTACACTGAGAGCAGATGATTAGAATGCAAACGTGCATGCTGTTCGTGTGTGCGTGTGTGCGTGTAAAAAGACACGTGAAAACAATGGCGAGGTCTGTTCTGTTATGTTCATTTTCTTCAGAGAGCGTGTGAAAGACTCAGAGGCAACTGTTCAAACTTTATGTATCTGCACGTGTCTGTGTGTGTATGTATATGTGTGTGTTTTCTGCAGGCTTATGGTGTTGGAGGTATGAGGAAGAGACAGGAACCGCCCGCCATTGAAGACAGAGACAAGCCTTACGTCTGTGACAGTGAGCCTGGTTCTTGAACTTCACAGTTTCTGGTTCTTGCGGTTCTATTGGTTTGGACCTTACACAATCCCTACACTCTGTGTGTTCCAGTCTGTGGAAAGCGGTACAAGAACCGGCCTGGGCTGAGCTACCACTATACACACACACACCTGGCAGACGAGGAAGGCGAAGAAGACTCGGAACGACACACTCTGCCCTTCCAGCGCAAGAACAACCACAAACGTGAGTCTGGATCCATCAGTGTTCATGTCACTGAAGAGAAACTTCAGGTGTTTGAGTCCCATCCACAGTCCTGGATGGTCTGATTGTCTCAAAGGAGAGTTTCAAGAGTCATTTGAAAATGTTTGAAGTCATTGTTTTTGTGTCCAGAAGACAGAACTTCTTTTCTCAATTTTTCATGTTTCTTCTATGCTCAGTAAAGCCAATGTCAGCTTTGAGATTTGAACCTCCCATCCCTGGAATCCTGTTGTGTTTAGGCTGACTGTAGCTCCAGAAGAGCGGAGCGGTCCTCTGACAGAATGGCAGTTTGGTTTTTCTGTGTTCTTGGTCCATGTTGTCCTCCAAGCATCCGTCCATCAGAGGACGTGGACGTGTGACAGCAGTTGATGCTGGATTTTTTTAAAAGCTGCTTTTTCTTCTCACATTTAGCTTCTGTTTGCTGCAGCTGAGGCTTTTTGTTCTGGGTTAGGGTTTGGTCTCCACCCACAGCTGTTTTCTATTAGTCTGATTGTTCCTGAAGGTATTTAGCTACATCTTCAGCTGCATTTTGTCAGGTATCTGCTGGTCACCTTTTCGGTGGCTTTCGTCAGAGTTTAGTTTGTTAGGTTTTCGCTACAAGAGTTATTTCATTTCAGAAAGTGCCTTAATTTTCTGCCTCCAATTCTGCTTCATGATCACAGAAGATCTCAGCTCTTCACTAAAGCTCTGACAAAGACAGGAAGTTCTGCATCTCAGCTGCTTCTATCTGCCGTCTTGGAAATGAACTGAAGGTTTTTCTGTGATCATCAATCATGTTCTCCTATTCCCCTGAGGGGTCGCATGACTGCTCTTCTCTCTGACAGCCATCCATACTTTATTGGCTGTAGTTGAATCGCCAGGTCACCTCCTACATCCTGATGGAACCTGGTTTTTTAACTGGAATTAAGGAAACCACTTTTCTCTGCTTAGTCAGCAATCGGAACAAGGCAGGAGCTGCATCCCTTTTCAATAATAGGGAATGGATGTGGTGGTTTTTTTTCATTTTTTACAAATTCCTCAACTTCCTTAACTCCTTAACAAAAAAGTATAAGTAAGACATGAAACTCTTGTTTAGTATTTGAACATTGCGATACTCTTTTCAGAAAGTAGTCATTAATTCTGTCCTCTGAACACATTTCATCCTCTGTCTTCACATTGAGACTTTGACGATGGAGCTTTAAAACCTCTGGCTTCTCAGAAATGCCAAACTAAACCAGCTGATGTTTTTTCATCTCTGAACTACATTACTGAAATGTCGTTACAGTTAAATTTACTCATTTATGTTTTAACTAATGTCACATCTGGCAAATTTAGGATTTTTGTCATGTTACTGAAACTGGGCAGTTGGAGCTGCAACTAAATGCTTCCTTTTCTTTCCACAAGTTGTGTTAGAAAAATGTGGTTTCAGCAAAATGATTTAAAAGAAATGTTCTCATGAGGCTATATGTAGAAGATGTTCTGAGTATGACTGGGTCATACTGAGTTTAAACCTTCAGATTTTCTGTACAAAAAAGCAGGAATTTGTGAAGCTATATTTCTAACATTTAATAAAAATATTTTATAACGACAAAAGGAGTCACAAAACCAACAAAAAAACACAAGTTATAATACAGAAAAGTGGAACATATAGAATGACTATATAATGAAAAAATATTATAATTTAAATTATATATATATATCAATTTCTTAATACTACATTCTATATATTTTTTATGGTTATTATACACATAACAATGAAAACAATAATAGTACAAATAATAACAAACAGGTGACCCACAGAAAATATCAAGGTCATATACTGCTCAGTAAACCCGTGGAGGGAAAATATTCATGCATATTTTTTCTACGGGCATGCTGCGGACGACAAATTTTAGTGAGTGCTTACTTCACGTTAGGGTAAGAAAGGGTGAAGAAGGTGAGACACAGACAAATCATACAGAGTTTTCATTTTTTCACCCCCCCTACATGACAATAGTACATTCCATTTTCATGACGTCCCTTGAGGTAGGCATTGGAGCCTCAAGCGAACTATAAGACACACCTGCGCTCTCCTTTAGATGCGGCCTCTTTGACCCTCCATGGTGTGTGTTTGTAACCCCAAAACTTGTAGAACCTGTATGGCTCAACCCCTGTATGGGTGCATGTGACTAAGCCTCAAGTTGTGATGCCAGGGACTACATTGACATGCAGATTCTGAATTAAATCAATTTTTTATGTAATGATCTAAAAATGGTTTTGCATGTACTGCAGCAGCAGGAACACTCACGTTTACTCATAAATATGCAGATTATGTCACAATATGTCATTTTTTGAGTGAAGACTCATGTTGTTTAGTATCATCCTATTGAGTTGCTCTGTGTTGCAGTGCACAAACATCCCCTCAAAAGCTCAACAATGTTAGATGAGAATGTGTGGCAGCAGAAGAACATGCTGGTGAGCTGTTTCTGTCCAAAATCCTCTGGACACTTTGGATTAAAGTTTGAGAAAAGTCCTGCTTATCTTGAGCTGCTTTTGGCGAAGAGTTCGGTGGATAGAACGAAGCACGGAGACGTCAGGACACCAGCACATGCAGTTGTGCTGCAAATAATAGCAACATTTCCCACACATCCCATAGGATTTTTCTTGAACATCACTGAAGTCAAAGCTAACTGAAGCTGGAATCATGGATTTGAGTTCATGTAAACACAGTCAGGGACAAAAAGAAACAACTTAGTGTAGAAAAAACAAAGGCAGAACTGAGAGCATGATGTGACACAGCATGAACACGAAGGGGATTTTTTTCCCCCCGTCTGGGATGAATATATTAAAAAAAGAACGCATCTTTGTTATGACGTTGTCTACTGATGGTGTTTTCCAGGATGTGCTCGTAAACGGGAAGATTCCTGTCGCTTCAACATGTGAACATGCTTTTATGTCTGGAGCATGTGTGCATGAGAGCGGTTATTGTTGGGCTGCGGTTGTGGCGATGTTAGCTCCTTAGCATTCTGATGCTAGTCTCTCCTGTGCATTTAAATTATTGGGATGACGATATTATATTTTCCAAAGACTCGACTGCAGTCGGCACCAACTCTTGATTGGAAATGCCCCGGGCAGAAAACCCAAACCCAGCACTGCTGTAATAATCAACTCGGGCTCACACAGACACTAAAGAAAGCTCTGGTCCTTAAAGGCAATTTCAGGTCAGTTTGATAAGAGCAGAAATCTGGAAAACAAAAGTTTTTAAAATTAAATTTCTGCAAACTGAGGCAAAACCAGGAATAACGGGCTTCCAATCCAGTAACTGTGGATAAAATGACTGAAGCATATTTTTGAATTCTCTGCAAGCAGGAGGTGGATCAGGTCCAGATCTTTGTTCCTCTGTGGATTTTTGTGCTCCCTGTATTCTCTTTGCCTGCTTTGTTTGGTTTTACTGCTTCGTTGGGCAAACGGGTTGAATTTTTACATGTTGGATTGGGTTTTAGTCAGTAAGATGCAGCAGTTATTCCCACACAAAAAACCATGAAAGCATGAGTGAAGTGGTTGTGGTTGAGAGAAGAGCGCGGGCATATCCTTTCTTTGTTCCTTTTGCTCTTAAATCCCATAATTTCGAACGGAACGACAAAACCTCACCGAATGCTGGAAGAACGTCCGTCCTGAAACCATGCTACATGTCAGCTAATGGGCAGTGAATGTCTTTAAATTGGCCTGTCCAACCGCACAGACTGACCCCCTCCCGACATATGTGTGTGTGCTGCAGTCTTTGGGTTCCCTCAAAGAGGAGACTATAGGAGACGGCATTTGAATCGTTTAATATCCCCCAACTCTCCCTCCCAACCAGTCAGTAATCACACACAGACACACACGCACAGACCCACACTCTGCTCCAAAATGCAATTTTCTTTGCTGAAATGAAAAAAGAAGCTTAGTCTTTTGGATGGTGTGCACATTTGCACCAGCAGTTGCAAGGCTCCATGAAGGACTGTGATGCACACTAATGTGTTTGTGTGTCTGTGTGTACATGTCTTTGTTTTTTATGCCCCTCTGCTGAGTGTCTTGGTGGCGACTCCACCACCCTGCACCCTATTGCCACATATGTAATAATGTTAATATGGTTAGATGAGCGCGGGTCTGCATGCATAATTCATGCTGTTTCTTTGTCTAGACTGTATAGAATGTGTGCAGCATCCACGGCGTGGAAATGAGTGGATACCCACAGAAAGTTATCAGCGGAGCTGTGAAAGTGTGTTGCCCTGTTTTACTGTGATAAATGACAGATTATTCCAGTAGGAGATGAGATCTTCCTTCTCGCTCATTCTCTCCGTCCTTCTTTCTCTTCTTATGGTGAACTGCTTCCTCTCTCTTTGCCTCCATCAGGGTTGGTTCCTCTTGTAATTATTTTCTTTGCTTTATGTCTGCTTTCTTCAACTCACCTCATGCACCCCCCCCCGGCCCGGTTTGAATCTGGACCCGAGCCAGCACCGTGTTTACTCAGAACCATTAAAATTCATGACTGCACCACCTTGACTGTTTCTACTTCTCCGAGCAGGGGAGCAGAGGGGTGGAGGGAGAGGTGGAGGTGTCTTTGGGCATTGCTGGGAGGGGTGGGGGCAGGAGATAATGCAGAGCGAAGGTGGTTGAAGAAAGGGAGGGGGTATGCAGTGTCCACCTGAAAATGGTTTTTGTTGAGAATGAAGGGGGGTGAACAGAACAGGTGAGAAGGTAGACTGGAACGACGGATAAACCAAAAGAGGAGTTGAAGTGATAGGAGGAGAGAAACACCACCTGAAAGTGAAGGAGGGTAAAGCAGAAAAATGAATGAAAAACAGAAGGGGGGGGGGCAATCGTCATTCCACCCCCACCCCCCACCCCCATCAGGACAGAGATGCAGAGGCCAATTTATCTGGACAGACAGACGGTCTGACCGTGTGGAGCAGCAGGAACACCAGGAGTGAGTGTGTGCTTCTGTTTTTAAGGATGCACTAAACACACACACACTTTCAGATACGCACAAATACATGCAGACACACTTACACAGATACACACGAACATGCAGACGCACATACACAAGCACACGCAGACATGCAGGCGGCTACAGACACACACAAGTGAACGCACACAAAGATGCAGATGCACACACAGACATGCAAAAGTACAAAATGACTCGCACAGACAAAAACACACACACATAAAAGCAAACATGCAACAGATGAACACACGTGTACACACAGACACACAAACACACTCACACACATGATTATGCACACAAGAAACACAGATACAAATATACAGATATAGAACCACGTACAGACATGCATGTAAACAGATACTTGGTCAGACATGCAGACACACAAATGCACACACAAAAATACATATAAACAAACTATATAGACATACACGCACAAAGATACAAACACACAAACACTTGTATGTGTTTTTGTGTGTGCTTCAAACTGCTGTAAATGTGCTTTGTGAGCAGTCATGCTGAACTTCATGTGTGTGTGTGTATGTGCATGTTGCAGAGATGTAACTGAGCTCTCTGAAGGTCAGCTCCTCTCTGTTTTTGTCTTTTTTTTTGCCTTTCTTTTTTTCACGTTGGGCTTCCGGTCCTCCTGTCGACTGCAGACATTTGGAAACGACACAGAAGAGCTAAAATGGCCACTCCCTGATCTTTTGTTTCTCATATCCACTCCTCAGCTTTTTTGTCTGCCGTCATTCCTGAATCACATACGTCTCATTGAATTAGGAATCATCTTCTCTCTTTATTAGAGCTGGACACACAGACAGGAGTTTATCTGCTGAGACGACCATCACTTTGCTTGTCTGACATCAATGTACTAAATGAAAAATTTTCAACCATGACTAAAAAAAATAAAATCATTAGATAAAAAAGAGGAAAACTGTGCTCATTGGGCCTGAAAAGCAAAATTAAATATGCTTTGAAATGGCAACAAGTAGCTCTAGTTATGAAGTAAAAGAGGCCAGACACTTTCTGCATCTTCCTTCAATCTCAGTTCAGCAAACGGTTACAACAAAAAAAGTGACTGAGTTCCAGATGTCAGCATTCTTGGCATACTAGAGTAGGTCTTTGCTGCAGGTTCTTCAGGTTCTCAGATTTCTTTTTTACGTCAAGAGTGACTGTAGGGTTCTTAGATTTTGATCTGAGATGCAGAACGATGATGCAAAATGAGAAAATGGAAAATGAGATTTTCCTTTTGGAATAAAGTTTGATTTTCACTAAATAGGTGTGTTGACTATATTTCTTTCAAATGCTTTTGTCTTTGGGTTAATACAGCCAATTGTCATTTTATCTAAGGAAACAAAAGTTCCTTTTTAGTGGCAGATTTTTCTCTCTGTTGACACTTTTTATCTGTAATTTTTATGAGTCGCCTTCGGTTTCAGTATCTGATTCACCTTTCATTGTGAGTGTTACATTAATTTCTATTCCTGTCAAACACTGTCTGGTTCATTAGCAACTAAACAGTTAGAGGGCTGCGTTGAGGTGTAGTGGTTTGCACTATCACCTCACAGCAAGAACGTCCTGGTTCAAATCCTGGCTGAGATCTTTTAGTGTGGAGTTTGCATGTCCTCCTTGTGCAAACGTGGATTTTTCTCCAGTAATGCTGGTTTCTTTCCACAGTCCAAAAACATGCTTCATAGGTTCATTGAGGATTCTAAATGGTCCCCAGCCATATATGTGTGAGTGTGCAGCTCTGGAACAGACTGGTACTTCAAGGGGGTACCCCGCCTTCATCCAACAGTAGATGGGATAGGCTCCAGCAACCTAGAGACACTGAAGATTCAGCGGATGTGGAAAGTGGATGGATGAATAAACAATACGATGATATCAATGAGAGTTCTCATTTATACATTGTGTGTATAAAGACATTGACATTGTCTTGACGTTAATTTAAAATCTTCTTTCTAGAAGCTTAATGATAATGAGTTATATCAGCAAGTTGAAATGACAATGTCTTTTTATTTACAACAATCCAAAGAAGCAGATTACTGTGAAGATGTCATCTTAGTGGTTTAAAAGATTCTTGTTTCAGATGCACAGGTCAAACAACCTGGTAGAAGTGGATTGATTACACAGCTGCATTGTTGAGGTGTGCCTGACAAATGAGAAAAATAAAATAAAGGAATTGCCATAAAGAGGAAACATTTGACGTCTTTCTGAGTATTGTGATTGACTTTGGTCAGTCTATTAACTTTCATCATATGTTCTACCTTAGCAGTTCATGTTTTGTACTTTTTCTTTTTTGGGGGGTTGGTTACGCATTGGGAGTCCCAACCTGCAAAACAACAGTGTTTGTCTCATTCACTGGCCTCTGCTTTTCATGAGTTGAACTACAAAGCAGACTCTTATGGCGTGAACGTCCATCTTCCAGAGGTACTGGTGTCCTGAAGTTTGACTCTGCCTCTCCCTCTGCGCTTCTGATTGGGTAATTGTTACCTCTCTTGCACGACACAGGAAAGGAAGGAGAGAAGCGCTTGTTGCCTAGCAATGTGGTTGCCATAGCTACAGCCAGGGCTCCCTCCTAAAGAGTACACTGTTATTTACATTGAAAAGAGAGAGAACCAGTGAGTAAATGAGCAATGACATAGCTTAGGAAAGAATTGAAGATGGGAGGGAAGGAAGGAGAGATCAGAGAGTGGAAGGAAGTTGTAGTGGATGGAGGAGCAGAGGAGTTCATTAAAAAGAACATAAAGAATGGTCAGACAGGGAACAAACAGACAAAGGGAAGCAGAGAGTTGGGGAAAAAGTGGAGGAAAATCTCTTCATGATTCATTGTATAGATTCCCCCTGACAGTTGCAGTGGTGCAGGCTGGGTAATATTGGAGTCTGCCTCATTTGCTATTCTGTCTTAAGATGTGGTGTTGTGGCTTTGCTGGCTGGTTGTGCTGCGGTCTCTCAGTTGTTCTGGCCACGTTTGGGTAACCCCCACCCTCCCACTTACACCACATCCCAACCCAAAATCCATTCTGTCGCACCATCAGTCTGCCGCTCCACCCGTCTGTCGCTCCATCCGTCTGTAGTCTGCTTCTTTGTGACTGAGCAGAACCATAACTGCAACCTTCAGCACAAACAGAACATGAGCAGAACCACGAGTCAACCTGGTTCTATGTTTCCCTGCATTATAGGATAATTACACCTTTTTTTCCACAGTTTTGTGCCTGAAAATGGTTTGATTTCTTTGTGGTGAAGTTGCCTCAGAACCCATGCCACTTGAAGTGTTTGTTTGCTTTAAATAAGCTGTTGAGTCGCCACAGCAGTGATGACTGCAGGGACTTTAATCACACGTAAAAATGCAGAAATCTGCCTCTTTGAAACTCTCCCTTTGATGCATGTTCCTTTGTCCCGAGAGGTCATTACTGACATTTCCACATGATAGTGCAACACACTGGACCTGGAGAGGCTGGGATTTCACGGTCACATTCCCAGCCAACTCTCTCCCTGGAACAAAACGGGATTAATAATTTGCATTTTAACCCTTTCTGGACGGGAGCAGTAGCTGCTAACCGGCTCCACACACCAACGGTCTGTGTTGTCGGATTCTTCGACATGCATGATTGATGAGGGTGGTGTTGGTGCACATATCTGCAGTTTATGTGCATGTGTTACTGTCTAAAATGTGCACACATGAGCTGACTGCACTGCCTGTGAGTCTGTGGATTTGCGGAGCATACCGACGGCCTCTGTCCTCTTTACTTTACAATGTCATCTCTGTGCAAACTCCCCTGAAACACAAAAGACCCACAAAACACTTGAAGTTACACAACCTGCTGACTGGACACCAGTGGACTCAGCTCCTGTGTGTGAAAAAGGGTGGGGTTACTTTGGTGGAGGCAGCAATGAAACCAAAGACAAAAAAAAAACCATATATTGGAAACAGAGAAATGCAACAAATAGCAGCGGTTCTGTCTGACAACAGATGGATTGCAGCAAAGGCTTCCAATTTCCTCTGTGAGAGTAAAGCAGGAGGAAAAAAATCAAGAGGAAATATGGAAGAAAAAAAGTGAGGCACAATGAAGCATGGGGAGAAGATGGAATCAGAGGCAGCCAGAAGCAGCAGTAATGAGAATGCATGAAAGTGAAAGAGACCGAGAGAGACTGGGAGAAGGAGTGAAAGGAGAAAGACGGAGAGAAGGAGAAATGAAGCCACTTTTCATCTGTGACTGACAGTTTCCATCCGACTGCATCTCTGCCTCCTCGTCTGCAGAAAACACCTGAAAATGTCTCCTTGAGCTTCTGGAAGGTGAATTTCTCTGCCGTAAAGTGTGGTCCTTCTCAGCACTTCCTTTGTTTCACGCTGTCCTATGAGCAGCATCCGTGGCTGTGATCATGAGTGTGCACGTGTGTGCACGTGTGTGGCTTCACACAGACTCTCATTCATCACATTAAAGCGAACGAGTGGGGGGGAGAAACTAAACCCAAACTGGAAGCTAAAGTTATCTTTCAGAGGTTTCCATGTGGATGTTTGTGTGTGTATGTGCACTGCGCGTGTGTGTGCTTGTGGCTCTTTTGTGTGCTTATGTTTGTGCGTTTTACCCCTGAGAGACTCTCCTCATTAGGCAGTAAGGCGACAGGAGTGCAGAGTGTGTGTTTTCACACACTGCTGCTCCCAAACAACTGGAGACACTTTTTTTTTTATAAACCTCTCTCCTTTTCCCCACATTTGTGCGTTCTCCTCTTCATCCTCCTCCTCCCTGTTTTCTCCATCTTTCTGCTCCTCTTATCTGTTTGGTAAAGCACTCCCTGCCTGCTGCTCTTCCTCCTCCACCTCTGTGGCCCTGAAAGATTGTAAAGGACAGAAATAGTTCTCAAGGAAAACCACATCACTTTTATATCCACATGAACCTTGATGACGTAGGGTTTGTGGTTACCATGGAAACCTTTAAAATGTCTAGTTTGTTGTTTAAGAAGATAATGACTCTGCTGTTTTAAGTAAATGTTGAGCACAAATGTTAAAATTTAAAGAAAAAAAGGATTGGAAAAGGGTCAGGGCTATAGGAGCTCTGGTTTGTTTTGTGTTGGGACCTTCGAGAACATTTCATTTCAAAAGCTCTGAGATGTTCGACTCACTCCACAGAGTCCGACTAGGAGGAAGAGTTGAGATGGACGTGCAAAACCACACCTGTGTGGACTAGAGAACTGGAGAACTCTATCTTAAGATGTTAGGGTTTGAACTGTGACTGTTGTCCTCCAATGAAGGTAGACAGACTAAATCTTCTCAAGGTTGGACCACTGATACCAGGCTCTCACTCACAAGAATGTGCAGACAGCAAAGGAAATATATGCATGAACAAAACGAAACAGTTTTTCTTTCAGTCAGCAAGCTTGATGTACAAGAGGGTGGAACTCATGGGGAATCCCACAATGCAACACAACATGTGGAGATGGATTAGTGCCATTCTAGAGTAATGGATAAAATCTAGACACCAGGTCAACCTTTAACTGAAAGCTGTTTCACAAGCCTCCATACTCTAGGAGAAACAGCCACAGATTAACTACATGTAATCATGCAGTTCATTTTTTGAATCCATTGTTGAAATGTATTTTTTTAAAAGGGGCATTTTGATCTGATCCATGTATTTGTTCCCTTTGAAAATGTGTGGGTTTGATAGCATCCGGGTGAGTTGGGTCAGTAGTCCTCCCTCATCCGTGAGCAGACACTCTGCCTTAACAAAGACTACTTCACCGTCTGCTTCATGCCTAGAGATGCTCTGAAGCTGAAGAGCCGACACACTGAAATGTTTTGGATTTAAAGGATCCATGCAGCTCACTGCAGTAAATCTAATAATAAAACAAATATTTACACTTTTATTATAATACATTAGTGATTAATTGATGTCTAAAATGTGTAAAGTTTTAACTGGTACTTATGAGTAGAGCTGCATACTGTATGTTCTGCTTCTGTCTCTCATGAGACCTAATATAAAGAATTCCGTTGTTTTATTCTCAAAACAAATTAATTAAAAAACAATGTTTAAAGTTTTAAAGTCAAACAGTAAAGTCTTTGTTTTCCTCTTTCTCCATCAGTGTCTTCTTGTTTTGTCATAAACATTAATGCTCATGCCATCGTTTCGTCTTCAGGAACAACCTGAAAGTTTCTGTTTTCAATTGTCATTTTAATTAAATAAATATTGCAGAACAAAAGTCATGAGTCAATCTTTGAAACAGGGTTATAAAATTGAAAAAAAAAAAAAAAATCTGTGAAATAGGGAAATGAAAAAAAGAGGGACTGCTTTTGGGAGCCGAATAACAGAACAACCTGACAATGGAGCAACATGGAGGAGGAAAGAAGAGAAAATGAGATGGGGGGAGAAAAAGACGGATGGGGAAGGTGTTGTGGAGGAGGTGGGGTGAAGAGCACAAGAGGATTCATCTCTTGCTGGATAATTCCCAGGAGGATCTCTCTCCAACACTTGAAAGCTGTGAAGTGTGCAGTTCTGCTCCTGCTCCTCCTGGTAATTGGAAGAAGAGCGAAGGGGAAGGAGGGAAGGGAGAGGGGACGATTGGGTAAAAGGAGGAGAAAATTTAAAGATGGAGAAAAAGAAGGAGGAAACGGAGAGAAGAAGTGTGTAACTGTGTAATTAGGAGGAAGTGGATTTATTGCCATTTCTGCCTTTCTTTGGCTGCCTGTGTATCCTGGACTTCTTCTGAGTGTTTCTGTGGTTTGCTTCTGAAATATGGCCTCAGGCG
Organism: Oryzias celebensis; assembly: GCA_014656515.1. Taxonomy (NCBI): domain Eukaryota; kingdom Metazoa; phylum Chordata; class Actinopteri; order Beloniformes; family Adrianichthyidae; genus Oryzias; species Oryzias celebensis. The sequence continues at coordinate 62,703,591 of BNCR01000012.1, read as the reverse complement.
TTTAATCATTGATGGAGATTTTCATCTCGCGCATGCACGCAGGAAGGCAGGCCGGCGGGCAGCTCGCTCACAAACATCAAAACCTGCTGATTCACTCTCCTGGGCCTTCCAGCTCAGAAACACACAAACACAGAGGAAAGTGACCTGAGACTGTCTGTGTTTGTATATGAGAGGTGGGGGGGTGGGGGTAGGCTCAGTCAGCAGCAGCTGAAGCAGTACGAGATAAAAGAAATGTGGAGATGTGGCATATAAGCTCCACTACTCTGAATCTTTGTGTTTCCATACGTGGCTTTGCTGGTTTTCTAATGAAAACAGATTCATCCAGGAAGTGATTCTCATTCAGCTCATTTGTAGGAATCTGGATGTCTTTTCCTCACAGGTTCACGAATCTGCTGTAACTGCTCTTTTCTGAACAAATGTCTCATGGAGACTTTGGAAAAATCATAAACAGCAGCATCTACAACCTCCAGGCTCAATAGTCACTCATCATTCCAGCTCAAAATCTTAGTTCCTACTGAGGAACTGAGCAGATCAAGATGACTGAGCTTCTTGAAGAATCGAGCATGGCTCTTTCTTGTTTTACGGTTCAAGTTTGACTCCATCCATGATCTCCATTCTCTACAGAAGATGATGATGCTTACATCATTTCACTGTAGTGTGTTCATGTTGTTCAGATTTTAAGAACGTTATTGTTAGAACAGCAAATGTTTTTTTGAGATGGGAAATTAGAGCATCTGTGTTCAAATCTGGATTAAAGGATTTCCTTCTCTTGTTGTTTGTTTTTGCCAGTCTCTCCTTTTTATCCTTTCATTCTATCATTGAGTCTCATGGACCTGGCTCAATAAATCTCTTCACATTTCTGGCCTCAGATCAGATCATCTTCCTATGACCATCAAGGCTGCATCACAGCTGTATCAGGGCTGCATCATGGCAGCAACAGGACAGCTTTGGGAAAGTATCAGGACAGCAGTGAAGGTGCATCAGGGGTGCATTGAAGCTGCATCAGCACAGCATCGGGCTGCATCATGGCTTCATTAGGGCTGGATTGGAACAGTTTCAGGGTTGCCTGTCTGCAGAGTTACATTCTTTTAGCTTCCTCTTTTGTTCTGAGGCTCTACCTCCTCTTGGAGGAGATGGGAGAACAGAACAGTCTGCAGAAGATTTGAGGCAGCGCTTCCATTGGCATGGTGGATTTCAGTCTCTGCTTTCTCTGCAGGATTTCAGGTCTCTTAGAACCACCTCTCATTTTGAGCATGCACGCACAAACAAACACACATTTTCATGCCCAGACACACAACCACATGCGCGCACACATGTAAACCAACAGAAATTGTAAAAAGAGATCAAGTTTTCCCAACTCCCTTTCTATCCCTCTTAGTATTTACCAGGCCCAGAGGCCCCCAGCAGGCGCCCCCTCCAGGGCCTCCATGTCTACTTCCTCTGACTTACTTGTTGAGCTGGTGTTCAGAAAGACACTAGCTGCTTTTTTTCTGTGAAAGCTAAGGAAGTTCAGCAGGAACACATCCACATCTTCTCTCTGCTCTCCATCAGCTGCTCTGCTAAACCCTTTACTCTTTTCATCAATCCTGCTGTCTGGAGAGAGATTCAGGATCTTCACTAGGACAACTCACAACAATGAATTCCTTCACCTTCTTTTTTTCCAGACTCCTCTTAAGGTTTTTGTTTTAACTGTGTTGTCTTTCTGATTTCTTTTCCTAGCCAAGAAAGCGGCAGATGGCTCGGTCATCGCCAATGGATACTGCGACTTCTGCCTTGGAGGTTCGAAGAAGACCGGCTGTCCTGAAGACCTCATCTCTTGTGCAGATTGTGGACGTTCAGGTAGGATGCTGCTGGGGTGTGTGTGTGTGACTGGTGGGAAGAAGGCTTTCCTTTGGTGAGGTATGACGTGAAACATGTCAAGAATTTTGACTCAGATTAATAAACCAACACTGTCATTTCCCTTTATCCCAAACAATAAATAGTATGTAGAATCTGTTCTTTTTAGCAACCAAACGCTTCGTTTCAGACATTCCTGTATTTGTTGGGTTTAGTGAACCCACACATCTACTCCTAAATATACACACACACATCTACATCTATATATAGAGCACATACACATCTACCAACATACATAAAGAACATACACATCTACATCTACACATGTAAGCAACCTACACATCTACACATACAGAAATAAAAACGTACGCATCTACACCTACACATATAAAATGTGCACATCTACACCTACTCATCTACATCCACACATTTTTCGATTATAATCATCTACACCTACACATGTAAAGAACTAGACATCAATGCCTACACACACACGCACCTGTATATATATGTTAGGGGTGTCAATCATTGTGTTAATTGTAAGTAATTAATTACAGAAAAATTATAACTCAATTTTTTTAATCGTGTTAATTTCATTTTTAATTTATTCTCAAATATAAAAACAAGGTCCAACTGTTTACTTGCAGAAATGTTTTATTGGACTCAGCTTATGTTACTCCCAGTGCAAGTCATGGTGTTCGTGTACTGCTCATTAACATAGAACAATGGAAAATATTTGAGGTATGACATCACCCATAGAAAAACCCCTTACCTCTAGCTCTTGTGAAATGAGGCCAAATCGGTATTATTGCTTCCTGATATGTGCGCCACCTTTTTAAAACCAGTTGACTGTTCTTGCCCTTGAGCTGGCTTCACAGGACTTGCTTTACTCGTTGGAGGATTTGGCTGTTGCGGCTTTCCTTGTTGTCTGCTCCAGGTTGCCATTTGTCGGTGGAATTCCAAGGTACTTGTAACTGTCCTCAATGTCTGCTATTGTGCTTTCTGGGAGTAAGACCCATTCAGTGTGGGCTACCTTGCCTCTCTTTGTCACCATATGTCTGCCGTTCTCAAGCCCAAATGA